>OY728128.1:1465200163-1470200163 GCA_963277665.1 Viscum album | reverse complement strand
GAATGTGTTACCATATGATGGTGGAAATGACCCCATGAAATCAATACACCATAGATCAAAGCCATCCACTTCAAAAAATGGGGTGTTGTGTCATCTGATATCTTAGCTTGATATTTCATGTCTGTTGGAATTTTTCACACAATGCTATGATGTTTCATACATCCTTATAAATTGTTAGCAAGAAAAAAACCTAGATTTTAACAATTTGGAAATTTTGAAATCCAGCCCGTAATGCCCTCTAAAAGAAGATGAATGATAAAAATTCAAGTAAACCATTGAATTCAACATTGGGTACACAGTGGTGAATTATTCCATATCCACAAAATCGGAAAAGTAGTGGATCATTCAAAAAATACTTTTTCTTCTATAATTAAAGGTGATACACATTATGGTAAGAGAGATCAGTGTGGAGCGCTTCCAAGGCCAAATAATTTGAAATATCAGTGAACCGTGGATAAGGTGAAACTATTACTGAAAATATTTGCTCATTTGGAAAGTAGTATTTTATATATCTTTCTTATTTTTCCAAGAGGGAAAACTCCAAGATGGAGAGATGATCAAAAATATATTTATCACTCCCCTTCAAATAACTAATCTTGAAAATAAAATTCTTGTATAAGAAGCACATAGATAATCAACCTTGGCATATCATCTTTATTATTTAATAGGAACATGATTGTTGAATGATCAGTATAAACAATAACTTTCGACACCACCAAGTACAATCAAAATATATAAAATGAGAAAACCACTGGATACATTTCTTTATACATTGTGGTATAATTAATTTGAATATAATTTGAGGAATGAATTCCATAATAAATAAGATGGAAGGTATGATCAAGTCGCTACCCAAGGATTGACCCCATAACATAATCGCTAGTATTACACGCGAGCTCAAATTGATCATCCCAATTTTGAGAAATAATTATTGGAGATTCAAATAACCACTATTTCAAGAGATGAAATTCCCTAGTTCATGCTTTATTGAATTTGTATATGAAATCCTTTGGGAGGAGATTCATCAAACTTTTAGCAATTTTTGAAAATTCTTGCACAAGTCATCGAAAAAATCTCACATGTCCAAGGAAACTATGTATTGTACTGACTGGAGTAGGAATGGTTAGGTTTTCTATCACATAATTTTTTACAGGATCAACATTAGACCCCTTTTTAGATATCTGGTGTCCAATGATGATGCCATTTTTAACCATAAAATAGTATTTTTATTATTCAAAACAAAATTTGTCTTCTTGCATCATTCCAAAACAATTTCAATTTTTCTCAAACATGTATTAAATGAATTCCCATTGATGGAGAAGTCTTCCCTAGACACCTCCAAAAATTTCATCACCATGTCATAGAAAATAACTAAAATATACCGTTGTAAGTTTGTGGGATAAGTACACATATTTATGGACATGTGATAGTAAAAAAATGTTCTTTACAGACACGTGAATGTTCTCTTATCCTAATAATTTGTGAATATTGATATATGGTTATATATAGAATACACATATTTAATTAAGTATAATTATTTCCCGGATAATTTTTAAAAAAACTGATCCATTACCTTCTATGTTGCATCATTTAACATTTGGTAATCAACACATACCCTCTGTCCCGTAACTATTCTACATGGGATCAAATCATTCTTCTAATTGGAAATCACAAGAATACGCCACTTTTTGGGAACCACTTTCAAGGGATTATCTAAGGGACTATCTAAATTTGGGTAAATTATTCCACCGTCTAATATATAGATTACATCCCTTTTAAAAACCCCTTCATTGTAGGTTTGAGTCGTCATAGTGGTTGTCTAGGAGTGGTTACAACTCATAATCCCAAGTCAAATGGTGGTTAAGAAGGTAGATGAGAAGTGGTTGGATTCATGTTGATTGGTAGAAGGTTTAGGTTTATAATTAGTTTTATCGTGCACCAACTGTACTCATGGTTCTGTTCTTTTGGAATTGAGGTGAAAAATTTTCAGGCTTGTTTATATATGTTTTCAATCATGCAGAGACCACGAAAATGACAAATACCTCCTTACAATCACACCATTCATGGTTTTATGGAGGATCGACATGATTTTTTTAATAATGTTGAGGGAGTAAAATAGGTATTTTCTATAGGACCCCAGTTTCACGTGGATTTTTAGCCCAGGTTTCTTTGTTTTAGTGACATAGTATTAACGATGCACCCTAGATAAATTGTCCAAATGCCTCTGATTTCCCTATGAAATGCACGGTTCATGTAAAATATTCATGTTCCATCTTTTGAGGACAAAATACCACATATCAATACATGTTAAATTTGTAAAAACATGAAAAATGATCCAAATAACCATTTTCAATTTTCTATAAAGTTTGAATATTATATATACACATAATTGAATCAGTAAAATAGATTATTTGGATTTTTTTACAACAAAAAACTGTTAAGGGGGTTATAGATCAAGCTCATTTTATAATGGAAATTTATAAAATCATCATCAATGATCAAATTGATGTCGATGTCATTATATTTGGTTCAACTAAAAAAACTATTTTATATTCCTTTTTGGGTCTTAGGAATTATGAGTTTCAAATGAGTGTTGTGGGAGAACTTATTTATTTTCTAGGTTTTAAAATATCATAAAAAAATAAGGAAATTTTATATCTCAACACGAGTATAAAAAATACATTCTTAAAAAATTATTATATGAAAATACTCGAAGTATTATTACCCATATCAAAACAAAAAATACATCAGATATTGATGAATCTAGGAATCTAGTTGATCAAAAGATCTTTAGAGGAATGACTGAATGTTTAATTTACTTAACAAATAGTCATACAGATTAATGATTTCAATATTTTTATGATCTAGATATCAATAAAATCAGAAGTATTCTAATCTTGAAGATGTAAAAAGTATTTCTTTGAGTTATGGGAACTATGGATTTGGGTTTATTTTACTCTTCTAGAGATGATTTTGAATTGAATTTTTTTTCAAAGGTTGACTTTAGTGGATGTAAAATGGATAGAAAAAGTAATTTCAGAAGTTTTCCTTTATTAGTAGAATTTTTAGTCACATGGTATTGTATGAAAGAACACTCAGTATCAATTTCCACTGCTGAAGATGAATATGTGGTTGTAGGAAGTTATTGTGATCAAGTTTTGTATATGCAACACACACTCACTAACTATGTCTTGAGTTTTAGTAAAAATCAAATATTGTGTGATAAGAAAAATTCCATTTATTTATGTAAAAAACCATAATATCAGTCATAAGAAAATAACTTTTATATATGACACCATTTCATTTAGGATCACGCAGAACAAAGATATCAATTTACAATTCACCAAAATGAAAGAATAACTTGCATGAATTTTCTAAATTTCTTAGTTTTGATAGATTTGAATATATTTAATAGAATCGTGGAATGGACAATATCAAATGATCATTCATAACAACATCTTATTTAATAGTCTCCTTACATTAATGAACTCCATTTTAAAGTGGGAGTGAGTACATAGGTTTTGGTTGTCTAAAAAAATTTGTTTTCTAATTTTTTTCTAATCTTTTTTTGTTTTTTATAATATTTTTTCTAAATATTTAGGTATTTTGAAATCAGATTTTTTATTTTTTATGGATTCAAAATTATTTACTAAAGTATTTGGGAATAAAAAAAATTCCCGACTTGTTTTTAATTAATAATTTTTTTATAATTTTTATCAGATTCAAATTTCGTTTACAAAAACCAAGAAAAATAGGTTACTATATAAAATATCCATAATGAATGGTAATTTATACTTCATGAGTTATTATTATAATATTTAAATTTCTATAATTATATATTATATTAATTTCCAATGTTTTTCACATATTCGGTAATTTTTAAAAACTTCTAATTTGATGCAAATATAAAAGATTTTCATAATTGGATATTTATTTACTCCAATGAATAGTTTTATACAAAAATCACATGTTGAAAATATTTTATTAAATCATTCAACCATTTAATATCATATGTCAATCAAAATTTGGTTTTTAATATGTGCTGTAGGATTTATTGAATATGAAGTCTCACCACTATTCCTATATATAAGAGTTAGGACACCTTTGTCCAACATCATTTTTTCAGAACTTTCTTTCAACCCTCTAAGCCCCTTTTAGTACTCAGTCCGAATGTTTGGGATTTATCTAATGAACCTCTTCAGTATGAGTACCGAAATTATTTTAATGCAGATGGATGCATAAGATTATTTAAATTGTGATGTTTTAATTTAATGGATAATTGAAAATACATGGTAAGAGAATAATTATTCTTCGTTAAAAAGAGTCATTAAAGTTCAAGATTGGGAGATGATATATGTGGAAAAGGAGGATTTTAATTTACATTATCCTAAAATAATTAGAGTAATTTATTCTATGGTTTAATTCAAAAAATAATATTATGTGGAAGTAATTTTTTTAAATTTTTTATGAATTTTTTTTGTTAACAATTCAACAGGTTGAATATTTTGTTAAATCACCCTTAAAAGGTGAGACCTATCTTCCAGGTTACAAGTTTCCAGAGAATATTGGTAGTTTTGAAAAATCCAAAGCCAAATATTCATTTTTTACTTCTTCTAAAAAAGTTACGATGTTATTTCGCTTCAATATGGATGTGAGAGTAATAACATTATGGAATTATGGTTACATGATACCGGGGAATGGTGATAAGGATACATTGAATGTCCTTGAAATTTTCATATTCAAATTTCTTATTAATATGAGGCTGATAAATGATGTGAATTTTGTTTTTATTTCCATCAAATATATTAATACGGAATCCATAAATTCTATACTTCTCATGTTTCTTTATTTTATAAAAAAAATGTTAGTCAATTGTATAGAGGTATTCCAGATTAATAATCAGTCGTATGTGTTTAGAGAATGGGTGTCTATTATTGGTGAGGAAACTATGAAAAGTGTGGAAGTTTTTTTAAATTTAAATTTGAAGATATTTGTTAAAAAATAGAACAAAGCAACATATGATGTAGAAGTTGTTAAATGGAATGAATAAGTGAAAGAAAAAAAAAGAATAATCATCAATTCCAAATGGTCAAACGAAACAAAAAGGTGATGTCTGATAAAGAATTTAACAAATTAATTGATCATAGAGATCAAAATAATCTGGGGATATATCCTTATTACTAAAAATATATGAGGCATTATATATAAATATGAAGATAGATGATGCTATGAAAGAGGAAAAGAAGGAGAATAAGAAAAATAATTGATTAGATGAGGCTCTGGTGATGGAGAACTTGTTGGAGTTGAACTTGAATCAGCAAATCAATAAATATATATTTCACCATTATGAGTATTCTAACCAATTCCATGGTCCAAAAATTATTCTTCTATCAATAGAACTCTTCCAGATCCATCAACACTGTATGATTTAGAGTTTTTTTAAAAATTTGATATTTTCATTGGAAGTTAACAAGGTAATGGGAAAAGTTGTAATAATTGAATCTCAAGTAGATAAATTGATTATAAGAACAATACCAATATCTATTGAAAAATCATTAAGAATAAATTAAAAAAATAAGTAAATAAGGATGGAGAAGGAGTTTTGAGAAAAAACAAGGAAATTAGAAAAATAACTTGAAGAAAAAGAAAGCGAAGAAGAATAATAAGAAGAAGACGAAGAAACAAAAGTTGAAGAAAGATCATCAAAATAATCCACATCTTCTAAATCAATATCAAATCTTTTTGATAAGAAACCATTTCAAGGAGTATTTTTGGTTGATCAATCATCATCACATAAAGAAGAGGCAGTTCAATATTAATTTAGTAAAATATCATAAAATACAGAGATAAATATATAAGTTGATATGGATAATCTTTTGAAGGAGGAAAATATAGAACAAAAATAAAAGGCTATTAGTAGTCCATTTTAACAATATATATCAATAGATTCATTTTATTCATTAGCTACTAAATAATGTAAAATTATAAATAATTTTTTTGTCTCTAAAATAGATTATTGATTCAATGATATATCTTCCTAATAAGGAATCATGATGTAAAAAGATTCAAAATAATTTGAATGAGAATCCAAAATTGTTCATGTTATCGGTAAAGGGAGTGATTTAGAATGAAGCTGATATCAAAATCATCAACAAAAATTCAAATGATCACATGAGAATATTCAATCAAGTTGTGAAATGATCACAAAAAGTCAATGGAAATATAAAGTAACATGATAATAAAATTGTGGAAGTCATGAAACATTCATTTGAGATTACAGATTCATTTGAGAAATTGTCTTTCGATGTATCATATAGACTGAACTTTGTAGAATAGTTCAATGATATGTCATATTCTAAAAATGAATAAATTTCAGTATTGATAGAGGATATTTAGATGATGAAGAAATAGAATATTATGTTTTGATATTTCGGAGATTAGTTTCTTTGGATTAAGGAGGAAAACAATAATATTAGTGTTCTTGAAGAGGAATTAATGATTTTAAATGTATATAATCAAAGGATCTCAGTAATGAAGGAAATGATATACAAGCTCAAATCTTCCCTAGTTGAGAATGAAATGGATCAAAATAATTTAAAGAAGTTAAAAGTAATTGTTAAAAAGTTTTATAAGAACTAATTAATACTTTTTACTAAACTATTGATATATTTCAAACATTTAGTTTTAATAAATTATTATCCAAATATTATTTCTATAAATGTTCTATAATTTTACTTTGATGACTGCTCTAAATTTAATATCTTAGATGAATAGTTATTCAAAAACAATCATTTTATCTTATATTTTCTTAATTATTAGAATATTATATTACCTTCTCTATTACATTTTTCAAATAAAAAAGGAGGAAAATTTATCTAAAAGTGGAAAATTTTTCAAAATGGGAAGAAATAGTTCAAGGGGGAAATAGTTCCATGGGGATAAATAATATAAAAGGTAGAAAAATATCAATGGAATACATTTTTTTTTCAAGGTGGCTTATCCGAAGTAATCATGTTTTCTATCGAATCAAGAAAGATAAATAAGAGTTTATCAACTCAGGGAGAGATAAGATATGATAATGGAATGTTTTTATTCTAAGTAATTCTTTTGAGGTTCATAAATGTACAAATTATTTCATTTTTTTCAAAGTTAATAGTTTCATATTTTAAGATTTTTGTTATGTTCTTTCAATATGATCCATCATACTGACTTAGAGACTGGTCCATCGGACTAAATAATGTTCTATCTATCATGTTGACAAATCATTCGATCCATTATACATACCAATGTCATATGCATCAGACTGAAAATAGTTCAGATCTATCAGATTTACCATAGTTCAGTTCATCGAATTGATAAACAAATTGTTTAGTTTTTTGGATTGTGTAAAGTTTATAATAAGAGTAATTGGAATTATTTCTATAAAAAATTATTTTACCATTGTAATGGATCTATCAAAATGAAATTGGAAAGAAACATTTTTCTATGTTTTCAGGTGAAGAACATATGAGGTCATTGCAACCAACTCTGAGATTAATTGAAATATAGACATTAGAGGGATACCTATAAATATGACTACATTTTAGGACTTGTGAGATAATGCATTTCCACTCAATATTTCTGATATATTTCTCTACTAGAACATCATATCATTATGCTTTATTTTTTTGGAGAGTTGTGTTATAATAATTCGGTATAAGGAATTGTAAAATATATTTTTTTCTTTTGTAAACAATTTTTCATTCAAGGATTAAATCAAGGGATTCTTGGGATATGAATATAGGTGACACTGATCTTTTTATTGAGGGATTTTTTGTTTCAGAAAGACAGAGCCGATTCTAATCTTCTTATCAAGGGATTTCCTAGTGTGCAAAGACATACTTTTATAGTTAAGATGATGATTGTCGATATCAGAAGTTAGGATTTCTAAATTCCTTAAATATTATTATTAAAGAGTATAATTACATATTTAAATATTTTTATTCAATATTAATTTGTTATAATCTTTCATATTACTTGTTTCAGGAGTTTAACATTCAGTTTTGAAATTTAATTAAAAGGTTTATTTTGAAAATCATTCTAATATATGATTTATGAGACAGTCTTTAAGACCAATTAGTAAATATTATTTATCAGATGATTACTAAATATAATACAAATACTTGGATCATTATATTAATATTGTGTTTGATATTTTTATCTAATGATATTTGGTGGTTTTTTGTTAGTTTAGTTTTTAAACTATAATTCACCCCCTCTTCCATCCATCATAAAATCTTATGATCCAACAAAAAAGTCATAAGTAAAACATATATAGTATTATTTATATAATTTTGGATCTTTAATATATGTATAATAAACTTTTATTTATTATAATGGAGTTTCAAATGGGTATTAAAGAATCGAATAGTTAAGGTTATGGATTTTCTTATCACCTTTGTACTTCTATGAGACATGTTTCATATTCATCAGCAATTTATT
The DNA here is from genome assembly GCA_963277665.1 of Viscum album. NCBI lineage: Eukaryota > Viridiplantae > Streptophyta > Magnoliopsida > Santalales > Viscaceae > Viscum > Viscum album. Next base: position 1,470,191,682 of record OY728128.1, on the reverse strand, counting down.
TTATTTTAAGTATATACCACCCATGAATTAATTTTTTAATTCTTATTATAGAAATTATTGTGAATTTACATATCACTTTTAGGGTCAATCTTTTATGGGGTTTAGGGTTCCAAATTTACCAAGCAGTAAGAGATTTTTGTATCAATTTTCCTTCTTTGAGTCATATATTATGTTTTACACCTATCTTATTTATGAGGTGTTTTCACCAAAATGCGTACAAAGAGAAAATACAAAAAGAGGAAACCAATTCCAAATGTGCTACCTGGGGAAGCTCATTTGTGAATCCCTTTATCACTACGGCCTTCACGGAGACCCTCATCACTACAGCTGACAGAAAGCCGAGGCCCCCTCGGTGATCACCACAGTGAAAAGAGGTGGGAGTCTATGCGGTTACGATACAATGTATGGGAAAATTCATTCCGTATAGGGAGATGGATCACCTCTGTGATCCCTTGGAAATTGGCGGAAGCCTCTGCGTGCTCCACATAGGGAATTAAGGAGGCCACTGTGCTAATAGGGGATGACGGTCAACTTCGTGGTTATGAAAAACTTAACGTAATCCACTTCTGATCGCAAATATCCCCATGGATTCACAACGATCCATCAGATCTTTTCACCCCTCCTCTATTATAAATACTAGGCTCCCCTCAGACCCAAATTAAAGATACCTTGATCTTTTCCCTTCTCATCTCTCAAATCATGAAACAACCTCTTCTCTGTGAAACATTGAGATAAATGAACTCTTCAAGGCACTTGATAATTGAGAAGAACCTTTCCCATAGCTCAAATACAACCCATATTCAAGAAATTATTCTATTCATGGAGACTACGGTCCATCATAGTGGCAGGAACATCCAATGGGAACATGGGTCTTCACAGAGCACTCATGCTTCGTGATGTACCTTTCATACACATGTGAACCAGATGCTAAGGTAGGGTCACTATGCTTCACGAAGCACATTGCTTCACAGTGCTATTTTTTCCAAGGAACATATTCCCTTTGAACTCCTGCTCTGTGAAATCCTCTTTTACTTCATAAAACACCCTTCATATGCATCTATACTCCATTAATAGGATAGTCGACCCTACTTCGCAAAGCATACTCCTTCATAGAGTCTTTCCACTCTCTAGAGAACCAAATATTTGCAAGATCCTTTCCTCTAAACGCTTATACATCACAAACCCTTTTCTCATATATCCAGTTTGTACGAAGTGATTTCAAGGTTCCCTAGGAATTGCTTCATGTTGCGTTGTTTAGCCCCAGACTACTTTGCATACAAACCCCAACAGCTATTGATTCTTCGCATAGCCATGATAACGTGAGCCCCTTTATGGATCACTCCATAACACTGCTGCACTGCTGCACCATGGCATTGCTGATTCCTTCCCTTCCCCAAGGGTGGGTGGGTGTTAGTTATGTAATTCATAGGGGTGAGGAATGAATCCTCATCGTCCGAGATACATGACATTAAACTACCATGCGCCATCATCCTCAACACATAAAGTTAAATTATAGCCTCGCCCAATGAAATCTACACGGGGTGCCCCATCTTAGACATTCTCCATGCCAACTATTCTCCACTAAAGTGAGATATTCCTCACATGGAATGAGATTATCCTTGTTGGAATGACATATATCCGCGGGGAAGGGAAACCATCTTGGTGTAAACCCCTTGTCTGTCTTACGGGAGGTAACATCCTTGCTATTCCTCTCTTCTTTTTTGCACCAAGGCTAGAGGAGATAGGGGAATATGGAACTTCATTACCTTTTCCCTCTCTTTCCTGGCTTTGTTTCCATCAGGCCTCCATCCTAGAGTAAAATATTTTTTCTTCTTTGGGTCGTTATTCACATGTATGCACCATCTCTATTCCTCACAGACACAACATTCATGATGTGATCATTATGTCTTTGCTGCCTCTTTTTTCTCACTTAGAGATTTACTCATCTGGGTTTCGAGTAATCATCGACTCTGGAATCCTCCTTGTTCCTCATTAGAGTGTAATCCCCACACCCCACCGAACTACGTGTACTTTGATCCTTTCCCTTTTCAAAGTAAGGTGCGTAGGAAGCCTCCCTGATCTCCAAGACCAACACCAATTTGTCCAAACCCCTTCATGTTGGTTCACCTTCATCCAACATTGCATTAATCTTTATCCCCCATTCAGAACTACATTGAATTTGATCTTTTACCTTCCCAAACAAGGTACGTAGGATGCCTCCCTGAGGTTCAATCCCAACACTCATCGGTCCCGACCACTTCAAGTCAGTTCACCCACATCCTGCATGACGTTAAACTATATGCCCCATTTTCATCCTACATGACGCTAAACTATTACTATTTTAACAATAAGGATTTTTTTCCGTGTCTCCAAGATAGGGTATGCAGGAAGCCTCCTTGGGGTTCAACCCCGACCAACGGTAAGCCATTGTGGTCCCTAACTAGCAGAAATTCATTGTAATACCCAACTAGTGGTAAGCTGTTGTAATCCCTAAACAATGGTAATCCCTTTTAATCCTTGAACAATGGTAAGAGGTTGTAGTCCCCGACCAGTGGTAAGCCATTGTAGACCCTAGATAGTAGTATGTTGTTGTTGTCCCAAACCAGTGGTAATACATTTTCTTCCCCGAAAAGCAGTAAGAGAATGTAGTCCCCAACCAGTGGTAATCCATTGTAGTCCCCAACCAGTGGCAAGCCATTGTTTCCACCATTGTTGGGACCTAAATTTCTAGTCTGGTCCCTAGGAATCGGACCAACATGGTCCTCTAACCATGAATAGGCCCTAACATTGCACCAGGTCATTTTCCTATGTGTACACCCCGATTCTATACCACCATCTGGAACTACATGGACATTGATTCCCTACCACGGGGATATTTAGGAAGCTTCCATAAGGTTCAAGCCCATCACCCATGCACCATCCTAGTCTCTCCCCTGATCCTCTGTGTTTCAGGAAGGTCATGCCCCAAGCCGGAGGTACCACTTCCTCTGGGTCCCATCCATGCATCCATTATAACGAGTCCACTCATATGGTGTCCCATCGCCCCACAAAACTACAAGGACTTTGATTCTCTACCACGAGGATATGTAAGAAGCCACCCTGAAGCTCAAGCCCAATGCCTCCATAATCTTAATGATGGTTCCATCTAATTCTCCACCCCCTTCACACAACCATTCATATCCATCCTGATTCTTACTTGGGGACCCACATCCTGGAGAGATCATGCAATTGCCTTGTGTAGCTAACCATGTATATTCCCCATACAGTCCATATCCATCCTACCAATATCTCAACTATTACGATGGGCTGATAACCGCGTGTGATCTCCAACATATCTCTGGGTCATTTTCCTCTATACAAACCCCGATTCATCACCCATTTGAACTACGTGGGTTCGATCCTTTCCCTCAAGATAGGGTACGTAGGAAACCTCCCTGACGTTCAATCCTAGCTAATGGATAACCTTGGTATCCCCTTCGTAGGGACCCATGAACCATCAGATCTGCCTTTATTAGCCATTTTGATACACTCATCTAGTAAACACCTCAGGTGATCTATCTTGGGGATACACCCATCTAATCCTCTCTTGTCAATTTTCTAATCTGTCTGATCCATCTCTTCATGTTGTTAAACTCATGGAGTACCCTATGTTAGACATAGGAAGCTGGGGAAAACCTATTGGACATGCCTATGGAATATAATTCCCTAGAATCGAAGTGGGATGCCTCAGGATTCTATACCCTCGAGAATCCTAGACATTAAGGGAAGAAACCCAGACGCATCAGTGTTCCATCAACCAGACACGCCAGCGATGTCCAAAGTGACAACTCCTCCGATCGAATGTTATTACCCTAGCATGAACCCATGGAATTTCCAAACAGAATGAGTGTAATTAACAATAATCCCAAATTATATCTCACTTTGAATAGTTTAACAAACAATGTCTTAATCTATAAGGGAGACCCAGACTAGGTGATGAGTTCCAAGGAGGAATCCGAGGAAATAGGAACCAAAATCCCATCATCTAGTTATGATCACGGGGAAAAAGTACCTGAATAAGATATGGATGCCACCCACCTATGGAAAGCAGGAATGTAGAGAAATAATCAGGGTGTCCTCCAACAGACGGATGCATGCCACAAGGAATGCGTTGGAAATAGAAATGTGTAACCTAACATGAATGAGGATCCTTAATGTAGAGATTAGTAGCATTCGATACATCAATGGATAAGAGGGTCACCAGATCCATAAATCTGATTCCAGGTCCCACCAAGAAAATATTGTGTCTAGTGTGAAACTCACTAGAGATTGGGGCAGTTGAATGTTGGGAATCCTGGTCTACGACATTGTCAACGTGGATCCTTCTTACCAACCATTGAAGACGAAATGGCGTTGAGACCCTGAACGTCGCTTTCCTTCTTTCAATGCTAATAGTCAAATCTTCCTTCTTTTTAGGACCCAAGCTGTGATAGGATATTGATCACCACCAACCAATGCAGGGGTCAGGGTAATGTTAACATGGCAATCCCATGCAGCATCATCTCTTCTACAATGGCCCGCACATTCATGGTTGTTGGGCGCCCACTCCCCATATTCCAATTTGAACTCATTCAGAGGAGGGTGATTAATGAACTCATTCAACAATACAAGGAAGAGGGGGTTATCCTAACTTTGTATATTGCCCAACAAGACCTGGAGTCTTATCCACCAAATCATTGATGCCACCCCCAAGGGCTGCACAGGGAGACACTGCTCCCCACTCCGACCTACAACTATTTCGGGAGCATCTACCTGTAATGATTTGATGACTCACTCCCCTAAGCTAATGAGGTGAGGGAAGTCTAGGATAACACAATTATGATCCCTTATTTGGGGCCACCAAGGAGGGTTCCCACATAGCAACATCAGCACTACCACCTAGCCCCATAGGTAGAGGAGTAGGTGAGTTATGCACCTATACCACTAGCCCTAATCTGGTTAACCTGACGCCAACGTTGGGAGATAGATGAGGAGGACTCCCTCCAAGGGGGCTCATCATAAATGACTACCATGGCTCATTCCACTGTGTACATATACCATCCATGTCCCATTTATAATCAACAGGGGAACTTATATGTGCTTCACAGATTAAGGCCCCAACAACCCAACAGTTAGGTTGGGATGACTCTCCTAGTCGCTGACACAGGTAGTGTCCGTCGCGGGCCGAACCACGGCGATGACATCCAGTATGGAGTTCCTCCTGATGCCACTGCCAATGAGAGTATAGGTCCTCCCCAATCCCAATCTTAGCATACAGGTCTTCCCAATGCCACCATAAGTCCGAGTGAAGGTCCTCCCTGCCACACTGACATTGAGCATGAAAGTCTCTTCCCCACCCGTGACCTCATATATGGAGTTGTTCCTCCTATAATAGGTTTACGATGCGAAGATCCTCCTCATCCTATCAACCATCACTGTGGGGGGGTATTTCCCATGTTATTACATCAAACAATGATGATCCTCTTCATCTCTGAAATGAGAGAAGCGTAAAACTGCCTTGCTTCATTGGAACCCAACAAGAAGGTATTTCCCTTATTTAGTTTGACCAGTATAAAGGCCCCACTTGTACTGTCACTAATAGAGGAAACATACATGGATATATATCACAAGATACTACCAGTTCCAGTGGAGGGCCAACCAACTATAGCAATTTTCATGGAAATTCTCTCCATGTTCCAGTCAGCGGACACCGAGGTCCTCCACGTGTTCACTTTGAGTTTTTTTCAGGTGCTTCTCACACCCCATCTAACCCATGAGGAATTCCACTACACCAAAATTAGTTCGACCAAAGGTCCTCCTCGAGTCAAAAACCCACCCTATCCTGAGGAACTATCTCGGGGTAGGTCACAAAATCCATAAGAAGAATACTAACACGTTTCTGAACACGATAAATCTTGTATTCTTCTCAGGTTATGAGGCGTAATGTGATTCGGTAATGGAACCCTCACCCCATTCTTCTGTGTCATGATTCAGGGTAAGAATGAGGCATATAAGCCTCGTCCTTACAGAATGTGAGTTTGACCATATTCTCACCTCCATACAAAGATACATCTAAGAGGAGGAATATTTGGCCTCATTCTAGGGTCTGGCTATGAAATATTCTATATAGTCAACATGGTCATTCTCTAACTCAACCAAATATCATGGAGATTCATTCTAGGGACTGATGTAGGAGGATCAATAACATGTCCCACAATCAGTAACTACATCCCTTTCTCTAGAAACTGTGATTGCCAGTCCATCTTAACGGGATGTGGTGGCTCAGTCATTTCGTTCTTCACAGGACATCCCAAGATGCGGAAGCTTGTCAGCTAGTTCGTCATATTCCCAACTAGCCAGTCTTCTGTCTCAGTAGTCTACTTCAGTGTTGTTACAGGTCCCTCAGCCACCCCAAGTCAATGAATGGGCTAAGGAAGTTTGGATCCTGAGTCTGAGCTGAGGAGCTTGTGGGAAATCCTTGAATTAGACTATTTACCAATGATTTTCTGGACAATTGCAACCACAAACTTATGTGAAATGAAATATCTTACCGTAGAGGAATTAGCGTGTTTTCTCCAAACCCTCTGGGTGACGTACTTCCATCTCCCTTATTGGTTAGTGGATTAGCTCAGGAGTTAAGCACATTTTGAAGATATTTTCAGTAATTCCGCATGGTCGACATGGTTGTGCTCCCTGTGGCCCAACATCTTTAGTTTTCGGGTCGCCATCGGACTCTCCAGCAGCGGTGTGTCTATAGATTTAAAGTTCTCTGCAAGATTATCAAGGAGTCTATCCCCCACGTTATGGTCTATGGTTGGGGGAAATATGTTTCCCTTCATTTAGTTTTTATCCAGTGCTAGACTGACGTTCTAGGTGATACTAATGATATTCCTTCAGAGAGAGTCACTGTTAACATGGCTGACCTAGCAGAGGGAGAGAACAGTCAATATATCCTTGAATATAACTTAACCCCTGAGGAAGTGCCACGCCTATTGGATCTATTGGGAAGGATTAATCACCATCAAATAAACTTATCGTGTCTTCCCGTAACTACCGGGTCATTAGCCCTCGTCCAGAATCCCAATAAGGGAAAATATCATCTTGGGGATGTCAAACCCTCTAACACACCTGACTCAGTGAATAAGACATAAGATAATTCTGAAAATTCTTCATTACATCAATAGAGTGTAGAGGATAATAATATGGTCGATGAAATCCCTGTTGAACATGCTACGGAGGAGCGACCATACTACGGTGATCCGTGATTGGGGTAGCAGGGGCAGGTACAACTCCCCCCTGCAAGTTTCCTCCTAGTGACCATGACCATCCTACACACATAGTTAGGGTAGAATCCTTAGTTTATGTAAAGAGGTCATGGTATGTATCCCCAAATCCATCTGAATGGTGTGATAATCTTCGGGACCCAGCTCAGGTTCCCCCAAATTTCTCCATAGATAGTTCTTGTTGCAGTCCTATAGGTTATCCCACCAGCCGCTCCATGAGATGATGGGACTGCTTATCATGTTGAAGAACCTGTCATTTCACTGGTGGTCAAGGAACCTCACCAAGATAGGGATACCCATTAAGATGATCCAATGGAAGCGCTCATTTCTTGCCTTAAGGTTTTGTAAATTCGATAGGTGCAAATTGTACGTGATGAAAATCCATATCTGGCTTGGGTGAATCATATGCCATCACCCCCTGGTTTCTGAAATCCTAATATTTCCCCCTTTAATGGTACATTTGATCTGCTATAGCATCTGAACCACTTCATCTGAAGGTGTGGACCCATGCTAGGAACTCCATCACCACAAGAGGCCGCCAAGCTCTGATGTTTCGTACAAACATAAGAAGAGCCCCCATTTTCCTGATACAAACAGCTACCCATTGGTTAAGTCGCTATATTGGAGGATCTTCGCATGCAATTTATTTACTAGTTCAGATCCACCACTTGGAAGACAAGTATTGAAAACCTCTTCAAGTGAATGTAGGGTCCTGACAAGCACGCCACTGACTTTGTCACCTGGTGTAAAGGCCTCACCTACTCCCTAGATATGACAATGACACAGGAACAAGTGAAGATAATGTGTGGGGGGAATTTCAATAATGAATGGTTCCCCTCTCTCATCACCCATAATTACCCCAACGGATTCTAGGATTTCTCTGATAAGGACTGGCGTCTCGAGGAATCCTTATAGTAGGCCATGAAGGCACATCCTTTGCCTCTTTTTGTTCCCACAAGAAGGGCCTCTAAGGCCAAGCCTTCTGTGGTAGCCCAAACAGAGTCCCCTAGGTAGCTGGAGTTATTATCAGTAGAGCCACCTCCACATCGTCCCAAATCACCTCCACCTCAGGCATAGCCCCCAGCACAGCAGTGCCCTCCTCAGAATCGACAATATCCCTCGCGTAATGCAACGCCACCACCTAGGAGAGATATCCAGGTTCCACCTCCTCGACATTCTTCTACATACCCTCATCAAGGATATTCTCCTAGATCCCCCTTTCCTAATAGTTGTAACTAGACCTACTCATTTAATTATGCTGATTTCCCTAGTTATTTTTGCTATTATTTGGAACAAGGAATTATACGGTTGTCGGAATGCAGGTTGCCGGAAGAGGCATATCTCACTGATCACCCCAATTAATGCCCCTGTCACTGGATCATGGGGCACACACAAAAGTAGTGCTTTGTGTTTAAAGACTGTATTCAAGACCAATATTATAACAACATAGTTAGGTTAGGCCCAGCACTGGCATAGGTGACATGTGTATTCGTACAACCTAACGGCGACTGTGACAGTAAAGGTGAGTGGCAGTAGGTTCCCAACAACAAGTCCTAAAAATATGATGACTGTGTGGATCATAAGGTAGTTTCTCATGCCAATGGTATTTTCCGTGACTGATTGAATTTACCAGAGCCTTCAGAAGTCACTGTGTCACCCGCAACCACTTCTTTGGCGATGACGTCTTATCCTTCCTCCTCCTAGAAGGGAAAGCATCAGCAGCACAAAGGAAAATAGAGTACCCCACCAATTCCATTATCATCACATACTTTCAGTGATTCCATTCCCCCTAGATATTTATATTACCCCTAGAATCCATCCAGTGGTGCAAGATTTTTCTTGTGATGATCAAGGGTATGCTTCAGTTAATATCGTGGAACGGGTAAACCCCTACATGATTATCAACAAAGACGAGCTCCAGACGGATTATCCTAACATCCCCTGCTATCTCCAGCATCGATGGAACCATGTCTATATGTGGCATAATAATTCCTCATTCAATAATTCCATCTAGGCTATGCATTCCACCAAAACTAGACAACATACTCGGTATGAAGCTCAACACATGCAGCCTTCTCATCTAGTTTCACTAGGTCCGCCTTCACCACCGTTTGTGATACATGATCAAGAGGAGTTCCCCCGACTGCATCGTGGTCAACAACATTCTATTAAATATGGGAATCATTCCTCTATCCCTTATCCGAAAATCGCTCCATGAGTTTCGACTAGCGAGTTGCGGGATATTCGCAGCACTATTTGGCCACCCGTTTAACTAGAAGGGCCCATCGTAACTCATGCCATAGAACGAACTCCTATCATGAGAATTTAATGATTGGCACAAAAGTATGATATTCTTAAAAATCATTCCAGCATTCATGTGAGGATCTCAATCCTTAAGGACCTTCGCCTGTTGACAGATATGCGTGAAGCCCTTTTAGAGGCTTTAAAAATCCCTCTATAGTTTGAGACAGAGGTAGCAGTCGTAGAATCTTTCCATGATGAGGTAGTTGAGCATACAGAATGTGAGGCTATCATCACTTTTTTCTGGATAAAATGAAGTCTCTCCCCTACCGGGGGAAAATCCACCCACTGTACATCACTAGACACCTCACAGCGTGGAGGTTCGCCACTATCTTGTCAAAAGAGGGTCAGAAATCAACCTTATTCCAACCTAGACAATCTGAAAATGGGGTTGTACGAGGATGATCCAAGTCCCTATGACCTGAAAATTCAATTTATGACAGGACGAAATAGAATTTGGTCTACAAGATCCACCTGATGACCCGGTTCTGTGTCCTAGTAGCCAACACTGAATTTATGGTTGTCTCACCGAGCACCGCCTACAATGCGTTGATGGGTAGTCCATGGATCCACCTATATGTGGTGGTCCCTTCTTTGTATCACCAATTCCAAATGTAGTACCTTAATACTCTAGTAGGCTTACTCCAAGATGATGTGTCTCCCTTTGCATCTTGTGTAGCTAACTATCTGGATGCTGACTATTACAAGGGAAATGACAAGAAAATTTAAGCCAGTGAGGTTGAACATGATACAACTGTGATCAACCCATGGACATACCTGGATGATGCCAACATTTTTTCGATCCACTAATTGGAGGCCACGACCCCAGACTTGCGGGAATGCTTCTTTCATTCTATAACAAGGGGGAATTGCATTCCCAAGTCTAAGGGACATTAGAAGATCACCTCGTATTTTTATACAAATCAATCTACAGCGATCCCAGAGCCTACGACTCCCATAAGGTATCAGGATGTCCTCCCCATGGAAATGACAATATGTCAAACATGATTATTTTGCTGGGATAGAATAAAATAGATCAATCTAAAATGCCCCCATTTCTTTGATATCATCATGAATGGACCTTCTTGCCTAATTCTACATGGGATTGTGTCGATAGATTTCACCACTAAGGTTTCAGAAGTATGTGAGCCCCCCAATGTGGTGTCCACCACTGCTCAGGCTGGCACCCTTTTCTTATCGGGATCTGTTGACTCAGAGGAATCACCTCCTACCGAGGAACCCTCCTCAAAAAATGATGAAGAGGATTTAGGGTATCCTCCTCATGATTTTGAAGAGGGTGTCTTCACCACAGTCGATGAATTTGTATAGGAGAACCTTAGTAACATGACAAATATGAAACCCACACTAATCAGTGACGCTATTCCCGTCTAATAGGAATAGTGATATGTGGACTTCTTGAAGAAACATTTTGATGTATTTTCCAAGATTTATGACAAGATTCCAGGACTAGATCTTCAGATGTCTGTCCACCACCTCGACAATCTAGGAAATCATTGGGGGTTCAAACAGCCTCCTAGAATTATGCACCCTTCACATGGTGTCATGGTCATGGCCAAGATTGATTAGCTTATCCAAGAGAACATTGTCAAGGAGTTCCACTACCCCATATGGTTATCCAACATCATGCCTGACATGAAGAATAATAGAAAGATCCGAGTCTACATCATCTTCTGGGATCTCAACTATCACTGTATGAAGGATTATTTTCCCCATCCTCCAATAGAACTATTGGTTGATGCCACCATTGAGTTACAGACTCTCTCAATTATGGATGGTTATTCTAGGTATATCCAAATTCCAATGGAACCTGAGGATGATGAGTCTTCAACATTCAGGGAACTACAAGGTAATTTTTGCTACTAGTGAATGCCCTTTGGTCTAAAGAATGTAGGTTTGACTTATCAATATTCCATGCATCGCATATTAAAGTTGATCCTTAAGAAATTAGTGGAATGATATGTGGATGATATGGCGGTAAAATCTCACCAGTTCTAGGAACATACCAAATATCTCGAGAAAGTTTTTGGCTTCCTCCAATCCCGCCATATGAAGATGAACCCGTTGAAGTGTGTCTTCGGGGTCACCTTCAGAAAGTTTCTTAGTTTTGTTTTCAGATATAGGGGCATCGAGATCGATTCAGAGAAGATCATGACCATTAGCCAAGTTTCTCCACTGAGAAACATTCATGAGCTTCGAGGATTTTAATGAAACTTGGCCTATGTACTCCTATTCATCACAAACCTGGATGAAAAGTGTAATACCTTTTCCCAGCTCATAATGAAAGGATATTATTATCAGTGGGATGAGGAGTGTCAGACTACTTTTGAGGAAATAAAGCAGTACCTTATTGATCCCCTGGTCATGATGACAGCTATTTCTTGAAAGCTACTAGTCCTTTAGGTGACCACCCTAGAGCGATCTCTCAACGCCCTTCTCACTAAGAAGAACAACAATGTAATTGATAAAATTTTATACTATCTTAACCGCATGATCCTCAATACAGAGACTAGATACTCTTATATTGAGAAGAGATGACTCGTGATGGTATTTACAGTGTAGAAATCATGATACTACTTGTAGCACCATTAGATACTACTAGTATCCCGAGTGGTTTCGCTGAAGTACATTATGAACAACACCATATTAACATATCGTCTAGCTCAGTGGGTAGTGATCCTCCAATAGTTCGATATTCGGTTTTCTCCAGAAGGCCATTAAGAGACATGCATTGGAAGACTATCTTTACGCCCATCCATCTTCTGTGGACCAGTCTCTAGATCATGATTTTCTTGATGAAGCGATCCTCACAGTATACAAAAACATTCTGTGTTTGTAAATTCACTTTGATGGTGATTCCCGAAGCCCTACCGACAGAAGACTCAATGACCCCAAACACAACAGAGTGGGCCTGGTTGTCATCTTCATCACATCGGCGCAAGCCGTTCTTCCAGATTCATTACTGTAGTCAGAAGGTTGTACCAACAATGATTCAGATTACCAGGATCTCATAACTAGTCTCGAGAAGACCCTTGATATTGACGTTCACCACATATATGTGATATGGGACTCTGAAATACTCATAAAGATGATCAATAGTGACTACGTCGTCAAGAATTAGTAGCTCATACTACTACTAGAACATACGTCCAGATGATGGCCTTGTTCCTATTTCTTTAGATGTTACTCAAGTTCCTCATTCGTAGAACAGTTGATCTGACACCTTGGCCAGTATGGTTGCATATCTTGTAGATCCTGATCATGATGAGTTTATTATGCATGTAGTGTATTAGAGAGTCCTTGGTCCCATTACTCCAGATGGTGATGATAGCCTATAGGTAAGACACCATACCTCTAGAGCCTCTACGCCAGGACCCCCGAGTCCCCATGACACAGTGATGGAGGTGAATCCCAACTGTAGTACCACCTTTATTGATTATCTTAAACACGAAAATATCCTAGAAGATCGAGCCGAGCATGAGAGAATCTGATGGCGTGCATTTCAGTTCACCCTACAGAGTGGTCCCGTTTTTGAGAAGATCATCTACACACATGGGTTCTATGGTTTTCTCTTCTGTTGTATTCAAGGGGGTGAGATTCTCCCAGTCATGCAAGATGTTCCTTCCAATTCCTGGGGTGCTCATCAGACAGGGCCGAAACTATCTCACCAAATCTAGAGATTGGTGTATTTTTTTCCTACCATGATTTGTGACTTGATCGAGTTTTCCAAGAGGTTCCATGTGTGCCAAATCCATTTTAATTTTGTGCATCGGCTGCCAGAGCCTCTCCACACTATGAAGTACACTTGGCACTTCATAGTCTAGGGACTTGATGTCATGAGACCCTATCCACCGACAACAGCTCACCAATGCACGTTCATCCTTAACACTACAGATTTCTTTACCAAGTGGGCAGAGGCAGTTCCGTTCAAGGAGGTCAAGGCCTGTTCTATTGTTGAATTCCTGAGCATCAATATCATCTATTGATTTAGAGTCCATCATGGCATCCTCATCGATAATAGCACTGACTTCCAGGAATCTAAACTAATGAAGTTGTTTTCCATGTACAACATCTATTCTAACCATACCACCTGGAATCACATGAAGAAAAATGGGAAGATAAAGGCATTATACAAAACCCTCTCTAATATTATGAAAAAGATGGTTAGTAATAACTAGATGAGTTGGATGGATAAACTCCCCAATGCTTTCTAGGAATATCAGAAGATGACTCGCAATTCCATTAAAGTGACCTCGTTCTCCATTTTGTACAAAATAGTTGTAGTCTTTCCCATCAAGATCCAGTTTCCCTATTTGTGAACAACTGTCTATGATCAGAAGACGCCATATAAGGTAGCTGAAATTCATCGGGTTGAATTGGAAGTAGTTGATGAGAATAGGCTTTGTGTCATGCACAATCTAGAGAGGCATCAGAACCAGATATCTAGGACCATAAATAAAAAATTCTCCGCCACTCTTTCTTACAAGATGACATGGTTTTGGCTTTAAGAACACCAATGATACCTTGTAGAAAACAACCCAAAATGGAGCCCAAATTGGAGGAACCTTACATAATTCACAAGGTTTACCCCAATGGCGCATACATCATGGTTACCATGGATAGTGAGCAGATCACTCCCCCCAGCAACACCAAGTTCCTCAAGCAGTACTTTTCTTGAGTAACCCTTAGTCCTAAATGACCATAAACTATTCCGTCTTCACCACATGATGTTAAAATGCGTGATATATCGAGTCTAATGGATGTGAAACTGCCCACCACTTGTCCTGAATGATGGTAAACTGCAAAATGGACTGATCTCTATAACCTTAAACTATGATATCCCTTCATTCTTGTCCCGCATGAAGTTAAACAGCAAAACATCTTTAAGAACTATGTATGGAATCATTCCCATCTTCATGTGATATGTAGGAATTCTTGGATGCTTCAATTTAGAGTCCATCCCCCAGTTCATTTTCATTAACTGCCCCTAGTTATGGTTCTCTTGGAGGATCACACAAAGTTTTGTGTTGACTTCATTGGCCCCCATGTATGTTAGTTATATGATCATCACACCATGTGCCCCTCCCATTATTCTATCTATTTAACGTCCTCACTGCATAATGTTAATCTGATTTGCCCATTCAGAACTACTTATGGATTTATTGTCGACCCTACAAGATACGTAGGAATGCACAAGCATTTATTCCATAGGCCCTGCCCCAAAATTCGATATATCCCCTTGGGTTTGGTGCCTTTGTCTGGATTCTTCTCAAAACATATGGTGTGATGATGTATTTTTCTCCATCATTCACATCGAGTTTATCATGACCACCCCATTTAAGCCCCCCCCCCTTCTTGTTGGTCTCCACCTATTTCGTCCTTGCCACAAGATGCAAAACTGCACAAGTACCATGACGCTTTATGCATCCCATCATTTGGGGTATCCATCATCTTTTACATCAGAAAAGACACCTGGATGGCATGGATACTAGTCCTCAAGGCTCTTCTACCATATTGGGCTAACATACCTGATGATTTTGGATGAAAATTTGATACATGTCTTGCATTACGAATACTTTCACCGATCGACACTCAATTTTTAATCCCATTCTAGTTCATGATATGGATACCGTGTTGCGAACATGGTAAGAAGTTATCT
Organism: Viscum album; assembly: GCA_963277665.1. Lineage (NCBI taxonomy): Eukaryota > Viridiplantae > Streptophyta > Magnoliopsida > Santalales > Viscaceae > Viscum > Viscum album. The sequence continues at coordinate 1,470,176,403 of OY728128.1, read as the reverse complement.
GAAAATCATTATAGTTATTTTGTGGTCTCCCAAATGATTTGAACGATGATTCACCCTTTCCACCTATATGTACCATGCACATGACATTAAACTGGGCATCTATGGTCTCAGCTCAATGACTATAAAATAAGATCTACAGTCTTCATGTCGCATGACATTAAACTGCATGACATTTCGAGAACTACGTGTGGAGTGATTTCCATCCTCATGCGATATGTAGGGAAACCCAGACATTTTGTCTTCAGGTCCATCCCAGATTCATCTAACCTTTCTCTCGGACTCTTGGCCTGAGATCTCTTTGGGAATTATGAATGGTGTGGCGCGTATGTGGGTTTATGACCTCATTCACATTGGGATACTCTCCATGCCATACACATTCTTTGTTGGGGTCCCCCCTCATATCATTGTCTTTACCATACGATGTTAAACTGCAAAACCTTTTCTAGAACTATGTAAGAATTGATTTCTATCCACATGGAATACGTAAAAATGCCAGAACATTTCATCTTCGTGTATATCCCAATTTCTTAAGAACCTCCTCATCTTCCTACCCCCAGGCATGAGCCCCATAGGAGGGGGTATGTAGTGTGTTATGGTCTTATTCCCTAATTCACATCATGATTTAAATAGCCATGCTATATCTCCCTCTTGAGAAATATTCACCCCCTTTTCTCAACTCACTTTCTCAATTGGGCTGCTCACAAATTGGGCCCCTCAACCCTCTTTGTAAATTCACCAATGCGCCTAGAATCACTCTGGTTTATGACATAGAGTGTTGCGTTCTACATAGACATGTTTTCCCCCATTTTCATGTTCCATTTTCCCCTTTATTTCAGATTTCATTATCTTTCACATTCGAAAGGACCCCAAAAAACATGAATCCTAGGCCTCAGTTCTCTCATATGGTCTCAGGACAATGTCTCTAATAATTTTTGAATGAAAATTTGATACAAATCCTGCATTTTGTATGTGGTCAGCGGTCGATTCTCAATTGATTGTTCCCATATCAGGTCACACGATATGGATGTTTTGTTTCGAGCATGGTCATTAGTTATCCTCCATCGTCCGACCACCCCCATTAATCCCTAAATATTTTTTGCATGATTCACATCCTTTTACACTACGTAATGTCCAAGTTAAATTTTGAAACTCTTGGTGCAATATAACAGTGCACATTTTCACGTTAAGAGGAAAAATCCACGGTGAGGCATCATTTGAGGCTCTGCACCATTTCCCCATTTCTCTGCGTTACGCATGTTTCAAATACCTTCTCAGTCCTTGTTTCCCACATCGAGTGTAGCTCATGTGGGATTTGGGATTTGGTCATGGTTAACGCCCACTTGGAAGAGTCTCACTTCTATAGTCTGAGCTCCATGACCTTAAATGATGATCTCCCCACATCCTTGTCATATGAAGTTAATCTATACAAAATTTTCTACACCTACATATGGATTGATTCCCATATTCATGGGATACATAAGAACACAAAAACATTTATTCTTTGGGTCCAACTCAGGCTCCAAAGATTATCTTTTCTATTAGGCCTTTTGGTCATGACCTTTATGGGATTATGTGGTGTGGTGTTTATAGGGGATTATGTCCTCATTAAAATCAGGTTTATAATACCCACCCCACTTTCTCCCCTTACAAGAGATAGTATCTCCTATTTTTCATCCCTAATGTCAATAAAATGTTCTTTTTGGACTCAGGATGGCCTAATCCCCATCCTCATGGGGTATGTAGGAGCACCCAGATGTTTCATCTTTGGGTCCATCCCTATATCCTCTGATCAGTTCTAGACCCTCAACATGAGGTTTCTTCTCTGGAATTTCAAGTAGTGTAGTGTGGACCTTTTCCTCGTTCACGTTGGGTATGCTTTATCACACCCTATGCAATCTATTTAAAACCTCGTTCTTCTGTTTGCATCCAATCCGTAAGACCTAAACTATGATACCTTATCCGACATGATTTCAAAGTTCTGTGTCTTCACTAAGAAATGTTAAAATATGTGGGTGGGTCCTATCATATGACCCTAAAACTATGACAATGTCATCCTGAATGCATGACAAAAAATGGCACCGCATTGTGATGTCCTCACATGAGGGGACATCATTTTGGGTATTGGTTCTCCACCATGGCATTTTTTAAGGACTACATATGGATTTATTTCACATAGTGATGCCTTGATTATATATCTTGGGTTCATTGCTTCAAAAAAACACACACTCACATCCACTCTAAAGAACAAACAAGATCCATCAAATCATTCCCCTTTTCGTGTGTGGGCCCGACCTACATGACAGTGTTTTCCCTAGTATTGGTACCCTACCATGAAACCTTTAGAACTAAGTATGGATTGATCCCCATAATAATGTGGTATGTAGGAATGCCCAAACACATTTCCCTAGGCTAAGCCCAACTTTCACTTTTGGTCCCTCGACCTCAAAATCTCCCATGGGGGCACATGGTGTGATTCAGACTACGATTTTCATCGTTCATATTGGGTTTTAAAATAGCTTCAACATGTGTCTATGTTGATTTTTTCCATTACGGTCTGATTTCTAAGACACTAAAACTAAGATCCAACAATGTCCTTGTCACATGACAATAAACTGCATGACATTTTTTTGAACTATGCAGTGCTTCATTCACGTACTAAGGGGATACATAGGAACACTGGAACACCATGTCTCAGGACTAGCTTAAAATTTTCCATCTTCGGTATATCAACCTAATATTTCCCCATTTATTACTTGGTGTGGTATTTATTTTTTATGTACTCATTCATGTTGGGTCTATAATGTGTACACCGCATACTCCCTTTTTTTATCTCCCCCTTTTACTCTACGTCCTACCATATGACATTAAACTACACTGAGCTTGAAACACTACGTATGGCATGATTCTTTCCCTATAAGTATAAGTAGTGAAATCTAGATGTCAAGTCCTCAACTCCATCCATGCACTCTTAAACCCATTATATGGTCATCCTGAACTCATCCCCCCTTTAAGGAATTTTCATTTCCTCCATCCTTACTGTGCGATGTTAAACTACATGAATAGTATATTTCTTGGCATGACGTAAAACTAAAAGTCATACTAGGTCCTCACCAGAGAGGTCCTATCTAGAAGTAGGTTTGATCTTTCTTCATATTGATGCACCTACCTAATGTGTTTTCAATATGGTGGCAGAATTTCAGGAGTGTTGGATTCCATTCGAGAAACCCATAATTCCACCCTCCACGATCTGAATGCAATTTATTTGGACCCTCTTCCTCTTTCATGCCTGAAAGAACCCCCTAACATTATGGATTCTTGGAATATGGATCACCAAATATCCTAGCCTAACATTCTGGAAGACTAATGGGTTACATTCTTAGTCAGGCCTCATGTTTCAAACATGGTCACCAGTCAGCCCTCGTTTGTTATCCCCCTTTCATTATAACACAATTGGCATATTGTTTTTAGAACACTGTCAACATTTATCCTTCATTTTCATGCCATCCCTATAGTGTTCTGAATTTTGGTTGTTGTGATTCCAACATTCCACTCCCCCTTTTTCGGAATGATTTTAACTCCTCGGGCGTTACCCCACTTATTCATTGAGAATGTTGGGAAAATGATAATTTGACTATTTTGAGAACATCATTCTCTAGTCGGGCTTCCCTCTTTCTTCCTAGAATCCTGAATTTTTTGTTTAGAACTTTGATGCACGAAGCCTATTTGGCACTCATATTAAAATAGAATAATGGGTTGGTTATCCCCTATTTCTCACATCGGGCATGACCCACATGAGCTTAGGGATTGATCACTACATATTTCAAGAATGTGATAGAAGTGAAGAAAACAAAAGACAAATAATAGAAATCATGGTAGCAGTCAACATAATAAGCAATGTATGAATGTAAGTTTATGAGTTCACACACATTAAAATGCCCATGGATTGGTCCCTCCCATAAATGGGTTGACCTCTTAAATAAAGCATCACAGCTCTACCACTCTTTAGCGGGTAGCGTCCAGGATCTGTTGTTGCCTGTTATGCTCCTGCTCCTCCATGATGTTGATGGGACATAATTTATCAGTAGAAATATAGGCCCTCTCTTCATCATCTCGAATTATAAACATCTCATTAGTGGCCTTCTTTATCTTCTCTTTAGCCTCTGCCAGCTGGAACTTCAGGCGCGATACGATCCCGGATTGTGCATTGAGTAATTTAGAGTACTAGTTCACCCACAACCTCAACCACTGGATCTCATTCTCAGCCTCCTTGAGTATCTTGTTGTTCACGGACATTCTCCACTATTAGCCCACACTTAGGTCGTGATCATATTCTCTCATCTTCTCTTCCATGAAGTCTCAGATGAGCATATGCGGACGTTGGGCATCCCCTACTCCATTGCATAATTCTCATAGTTATGAACGATGCTCCCCATTTGATCTATCCATTACACATGTAGGGTCTCCAAAATTATGTGCTTAATTAGATTTCATGACCGGTGATAGACGAACATTCTATCCTCTTCATCGGAATTCATCTCATCCCGATCCTTAAGATCGGTAGGTTCATATGTCGGGGACTCATCTAGGAACTCATCGGCAGGATCTTCATCTGGTTTCTGGTCGGGATGGACAGACCCCATATCATCCAATTGACCCCGTCATCAGATTCTAACTCAATGATTTTAGGATCAGTCCTGCTGACATCCCCACCTGTGATCGGGAGCACTGCGATTTGGTCAGATTGGGCATCTACTACCACGACCACCGACATTCCCTTATGAAATGTGGCATCGGGAGATCTAACCATCCTGGCCAAGGTGGTCTATTCCATTTGAAGAATTGTGCATGTGAAAAAACACACATATTTCTATTTACTTGATCCAATGGACGATAATTATAAATTCTGGGAAGGAGGCTTACAGAGGTCAAATAGTCGGTCTCTCCCCTGATCTGTTGTCGTCGGGACCCCGAGGTGTGTCCCTCTATATATAGTGGCGAAATATGAATACTCCAGGAGAACCACCCTAGGTATCGTTGCCCCACTAGGTGTAGTAATCACCATCGTCATGGGTGCAGATCCTGAAGCTCCCACCGATGTGTCTACTATCACATGGGAGTGGGTCATGCATATGAGGCCTTCCTGTACAGGTCAAATATTAGTTTATAAGGCCTAAGTTGCCTAAATAAGGTCCATGGAAAAATGGATTAGGGATTACCTAAAGAGCCTCAAAAAACTCTTCCATCTCCAAGTCTGAATTGGCAACCTCACCCCCTTCTGGAGGGCTCCCTCTGCAAGCCTCTTCCCCCCAAGAGAAATCATCTAATTCTTCCAGTATGGGGAATAATTACCACCAATAGGATGTATAAATTTTCAGAGATTTTTTTTCAATTGAGAATAACTTTCACTGAATCTGTCATTGGTTTCAGAGCACCTCGGGAGTGCACAAAGTCCTCTAACTCGGTGATATACGGCTCCCCTTCCACCTGGGATACTGATATTCCCGCCCTACGACTAAAAATTATTAGGAAATTCATCTGGATATGGTTTAGATGGTTCCACATCTAGGAAGGGTTGAGAAATTGTCTGTTAACATCTGATATTTCTCTAGGACTATGGGAAGACATCATCCACGGGCATGTCTATAAGGGGTAGCCACTTACCTAAAGCCTGAGTGGGTATCCAACAGAACACCCTGGGTGGCCTTCCCTATGGATAACTCTACTCCTCCAGGATCGCTGGGTCTGCCACTGTCATCTACCTCCCAATCGGTGTGAGCCTCACCACTACTGCAGCCCCTCCACCATAGGATCTCCTCGCTACCTTCCGACTCTGAAATCGAGGTTGAGGGGGGGCCCATCACTAGCACAGACGGTCCACCACTTCAGCATCTCCCTTAGGTAGGCTGCCTCCAAGTTCTTCATGTACTACTTTACCCGCCCATAGATATCTGTGGGTGAAGGCATCTTGTTCCGCATCTTCCCATCCTCTTGTGTGAACATGAGCCACATCTATCTCATCACACACAGACGATCCTCATGGTGTATTGCCAAGTAGAACCATAGGGTCAACCTATGTTTACCCTGAAACTAGCTCACGATGTAGTGTGGGGTGGACGGCTCATAGAGAGGCTCATGTTCAACCTGTGCCACCATGAATCCATATAAAAAGGTTAGGAGATAGGACTGATGCTCTTTCGTTCGTTGGTCATCATCAGTGAACACACTTGTTGTCAATGGGAATGGTTAGAAGTTGAACTTTTCCACCTTCCAGACCCAGTTCAGCACCAGCGGTGGGGTCAACTTGGTTAGAAAAATCCCCATCACATTTAGAATAGCTGGTCGGAAGTCCAAAAATGGAGGGGAAATGGGGTTCATATATTCATAGGTTCCGATGTGCACAGCAGTCCACCAATACAAAAGATGTAATGACCTACACACCCTATGTGTATTCTTCCCCTCATGTATATGCCACATTACTTTGTACAACTTAGCCAACATTGGGATACCCTGATTGATCCATTCCCCATCGCCAACATAGATTCCATGATAAATGTGTTTGGAAGCACGCCCATGTTTGTGTACCTTACTTGAAGAATCCTACAACAAATGAGCACCAAAATGAATGAAGCCAACTAAACCACTGGTTGCTGATTTGGGTTAATAATGAACCCCAATGTTTTCCACTGGATGTCCTCCAAATATCACTAGTAGGAGTTCTCCTTGCTGCGGTGATCCCCCTTCGGGTAGGTTGGAGACCTCATAGGAAACATCCCATCTACTGGGGAATTCAGAAAATGACTGAACCACCTCTTAAAGTGGACACCCCTCACTGACTTCTTTTCCTCCTCTGGAACCGAGTCCATCAATGCCTTTTCCAGGGGTTACATCTTCTCCTGGTCCTCCTAGATATTCACGACGGAGAAGAACTCATCATACATCGGCCCAAATATTGGGATCCCACAGATTTTGTTAAGGTCCTAGATGCTGATACCGACATCCCCACGGTGAAAATGGAAATTGTTAGTCCTCAATGACCACCTACTCGGAAACTCCAAAATCAATTTCATTGGCTAGTAGATGTGGAATTGGGAGGCACATGTCACCTCATACAGGCCTACTCACCTTAGATTTTCCCTAAACTCCTCATAGGAGGAACAAACCAAAATTTCCCAACCCCAGTTGTCTGTCAAGATTCCGCCCTGGCAAAAATCCCATTCATCGGTCCACCCTTCTCCAGGTTCCCCAAAGTCTCCTTCAAAATGGTATGGTACTGTAGGGGATAAACCTATTGCTAAAATGCCTTACCAAGAAAGTTGTTTACATGATTATTAAAATAGTTTTCATTGGCAGGTGTATGATCCTCCTATGTTTGACTATCAGCCACCCTAAACCATTGGTGTTGGCATGACATGTTACTGAACCAGTTGGTTGGATAGTCCCAGCTTGCATCTGGAATGAGAACGCCATCCTATAGACCAAATTCATATAAATGTAGTATTTTCCATAGGGTTAGTTCTTATGTTTCTCCAACAATATCTCCACCAAGGATTTATGATCTGAGTGGTACCACACGTACTTCTCGATCCCCAGTTTATCAACCATCTTTTTCCTATAGGAAGCATCTGCAAGGATCCCCCTGGTAGCTTCTTGGTGAGCCATTATATCCCTATGTTTTTGAATTTGTTTGCACCAAATTGTGGATCTTGTTTGCAAAGCTCATTATAACACCCCGGGCTTCCATGATACGCTTCTCTTTGAATAATACAGTAGATTGTGTTGTACGCAACTTCGAGTTCTAACACACAACACAACCAATCAAACCAGCCATTATGAATAGTTATACAAACTTTTTGAAAGTTTATACAATTTATCTTTCCAAATGGAACTCATTTTTGGATTCGGAATATCGAAATTATGTTCATGTGAATTTTTGGTATTTTTTTGAAAACATTCAACTTTTGATGAATAGTGAAAAAACACTGAGTTATATTTTAAAACTGAATTTTTATTTAAATAATAATTTATTTTATTTAAATTAAATTAAGGTTAAAATAGATACATAACACATATATAATTTCAATTTAATTCATTGGAGTTAGTTTAGAATAATTTTAGATATATAAAAAGTTTATTGAACTTTTCACCATCTTTTACCCACCTCCTAAGAGAATTTAGAAATTCACATAAAACCCAATTTTACCGCATCTGTGAGTGGAATTTCTAAAATCATAGAGACATGTTTAATATCAAGGAGTAAAATGTGGTTCAATAAGAAAAAAATAATTTAGGTGAATAGTAACTTTTTACTTTTATTTACCACGATTAAAAGTAAATAGGGTAATTAAGGGAAAAAATGTTATTAACATTACCCTAACACATGTCCTAATTCTATTGCACAAGTGTATATCAAACAAAAAAACCTTAGGAATAATATATTATCATTTAGGTCCACTTGGATTACATTAGGACATTTATTATTATTTAATTCAAATAAGAGTTAAAAGAGTTAATATCAATGTTTATTAACTAAAACATTTTTAATATAAGATTATACATAAGATAAATTATATTATAAATATTCATTATAAAGATAAAAATATTTCCTAAAAAACGGTATTTTATTTATAATTTATAGACATTAAATAATTTAATTTATTTATGACACAATGGTGATGCAGTAATTACCTAATTAATGAAATATAAAAATAATTGATAATATAAATACCCAAATAAATGTAATTAGAGACTTTTTATGAATTACACAAACTTCATTGGTTAATATTACATCTTATTATTGATTTAATTTTTTTCGAAGTAATCATGCTGTTATGATTTTCACAAAAATAAAATACAAAATAGTGTCAAAATTGACATAAAAGTGTTTTTAAAACAAATATTATATTATTAATTGATATTCAATTTTTAAAAATCTAAGGATAATCCAAGAGACTTAAATATTGATATTTGTATCATTAATTAACCACTTGGGGTTCTCTTGGATGCATATGGTATGTTTATTAACCATATAATATAAAAATACAAAGACACGTGGTAAATGTCAAACTATTTAACAAAGAGTTAAATGTAAATGATAAGGTTTATTTAGTGACCCAAACATGTCTAAAACCTATTGGTTGAAATTATTTCTATGCCTCCCCACCTTAGACTTTGAATAATTCACATTGGAGCCATTAGAAACCGAATATGAATTTATTATAAATTATACTTTAAGTTTTTCTTAAAAATCCCCTCCCCCCTTATAAAAAGACACCACTTCTAACCAATTCTTCATACCTTCAAAGCCATTTGGATCAGCCAAACCCTGCCCAAATATCCTCCCAACATCCCTCAATTCATCCTAGAGGCCCTATCTTGGTCAGAATGCCAACCTAAAGATCCCTTTTTATCAAATCAAAAGGAAGAACCTGAAGAAGAGGTAATGTTTTCACCACCCTCTTTCAAGTTCCTTTCTTCTTCAACTTATTCTTTCTTTGTTATTTACATTATAAAATAATAACTCTAGTATCTTCTATATACTATGATGTTATTATAAATATGGTACAACCATATTCAGTATTCTATCCATCCTTTGAATAACATGTCACCATACATGCGTACTTACGGCCTACCGTCTCCACACCGTGGTGTAATTGTTATTCAATACATTATTATTTGGTTGGGTATAATAATGATTTTTAATTCATTTAAATAATAAATATAAAATTATAATGATTTTGTATATATGATATAACATCCACTTATATATTATTTTAATATCAAAAGAATGGTATTCTCGCTTCTGTGTACGTACGGACTACCGTCTCTACAAATGCGATGAGATTCATTCCGCATCATATCCATTCAAGTATAATTATCATTTGATGATTAAAAATAATTTTTAAAGACTTTATATCATTATTGATATGAATAAATACAACCTATCCATAATAAACATGGCTTATTTAACAAAACATATAAAAGAAAACTAGTAAGTGAACACCTGAAACAACGATAATACTAAGATATTATTAATAAAGAAATGTAAAAAGATCATATATGATATCATATTAATGTATATGATTCTTGTATAATTTAATAAAAATTATTTCACCATTATATAGGAGGTTAACCTACCCTCAACCAAGGAAAAGTACAAGGTAAGGGTTTATTTCACAATCTCTTCATTATCCGAGGTTGTTTTTATGTAATTATCTACTGGGACCTCTTTATCATCCACATCCATGTTTCTTAGAAATTTATTTCCAAAAATTCTTACTATTTTACAGATTATGGTTTAAAGTCATTTATACCCTTGTTTTAATTTTTATATGATGTTTATAAAGTAATCTTTCTCTCGTTTTCCAAACTAGGTCCTTTTTAACCTTTTCAACAAAATTAATGTAAGAATGTATTTTTCTTAACTTATACGGTGGGTGAGGCTATTTTCTACAGTTATAAACTCATAGAAGCTTCCCTTACAATCTTATTAGAATATTTTCAGAGTAAATGTTATATTTTATAATTATGTGACTCTTAAATGATTTCAAAATAGAAGGAGATATTTCTCTAAAAAGAGTTTTGATTTCATCTATGTCAAAATCCTTTGATGGATTTTAAGTTTATTTTGGAGTAGATTTATTATGATACAAAACTTCGATATTTTATTGAAGTTTTTGGATTATGTTTGACTGTGGATGTGCTATTTTTTTACCATTAATGATTTATGGTTAAAGTATTGACATTTCGTATGCTAGTTTTTATACGAATGCTTATGATATGTTTAAACCTTTTCATATGAGGAATGTATTGGACTAAGTATGTGATGGGTGGATCCCGCTATAGCTCCTCGATACATCAGTTGGTCTGATGAGACAACTTGATGTGGACTTGGCTGAGGCCATTTCCCAATTTGATTTATGGTTTTGGCTGAGGCCTTAATCATTTTTAGACTTCTTGGTCGAGTCCTTGACAAAGTGTTTCAGAATGTCCGGCATTATACATTCTCTCATTATGGAAATAATATTGATGTTTCATGTGGTCATTCTACTAGTAGAATACCCATGATTATGTTTTATTATGGAATTATTTACTCAGATCATATTCTTTCCATAAAAGTATTCATGTTTATTATTGGTAAAGGCTTGTGGTTTCAATTTTTTACCATGCTTAATAGTTATGTCATTTTCCGCTGTATTACTTACCTTTAATGAGAATTTGAGCTGACCCCTTTCTTATGTTTCATTTTCCCTAGACATGAAGAAGTTAGTTATGATTGACCTGCAGGTATAATCTAGGAGGCTTGGATGTTCCTAATGAAATATATTTGTGTTGTATTTCTCTTCAAGATGTAAAGTTGAACATATGTATGAATCTTGTTTCCAATAATACTAATTGGATCGGTCTTTCGAGAAATGATTTCCTTGTGATCATGCCAATTCTTTGTAATAATGCACCGACTCTAGGTAATTGGGTTCAGGGAATTACAGTTGGTATCAGAGGAAGTTTAGTAAAAACCTTTGAAGCTAGATTTATATAAACACTGATTAGAGAACATATCCCGAATATAAACTTTGTGGATTATTATAGAAGAACTTTCTAGAATTTTGGTATTGTAGAGATTTTGTGAGTTTTATGAGCAATACATCCCTGTCTTGATACGAGCAGGTAGAGGTGGATCTCACACAGATGTACCAAGGGGTAAAACCCGAAAACACTGCTTTGAGCTAGACTCAAACAAGAACTGGTGCATGACAATGAGCCTTTCTGCACTCTTGGTTACGACACTCCTGTGGGATATGCTTAGGATAATTCTCATTTTAATTACAAATCATTATGAAGGGTTTATGAGTATATAAATCCTTAAGGAAAACATTTTTTATGATTATGGATTATATCCATAAATAGTTCAATTTCGGTTAAGTGTTTTACAAGTATGGAATTATGTATTTTGATTCAAAAACTAATATAGTGTATGACATTGTTTAGAAATGGTTCCTAGTGAAAGGAATGGAAATCGTATAAATGCACGCACTCCCTTTAGGGATTTCCCTCCTGCTCAAGATAATTATAATAGAGCTGGTGATGCAACTGGTGCTGATCAGCTAATCACCATACTAAGACAACTCACTCAGGTTATGAATAATAACCATACCCGTATGGAGCACCCTGATCCATATCATGGAGGATCAATGCTAGATCTCTTCATGAGGAAAAAACCACCAACATTCCATGAGATTACAAATCCATTAGTATTTGAGCAATGGAGAGATTCTTTGTGGAAAATATTCCATGCCTTGGGGAGTAGTGAAAGGGAAAAAGTTATCATGGTAGTTTATCGCCTCACTAGAGATGCTGATCAATGGTGGTCATTGATTCAAAACACAAAGGAAGATAATGATGTATCAAATATGGAATGGAGGGAGTTCAAGGAGCTTTTCATGGAAAAATACTTTCCTCGTGACCATTGAGCAGATATGGAAAGGGAATTTCTGAGTCTGAGGCAAAAGTAGGATGAGATTGTCGCAAAGTTTGAGGCTAACTTTACAAGGTTAGATAGGTATGCTGAAGATTATATATGTAACCCAATAAGTAAGATAGATCGTTTCATTGATGTGTTAAAACCGTTTCTTCTTCAAGAATTAGTCTTACAAACATTCTCATTGTACGAAGCTATTGTCTTGTGTGCTATCAAGATAGAAAAAGAATTATCTAATTATTATGAGTTTAAATCAAAGCAAGAAAAGAAGAGATATTCTAAACACACTGGGAAAGTAAATAAAGAAACAGAGAAAAAGGGAAGAATTGAATTCCCACCCTGTGATAATTGCGGAAGGAATCACCCTGGTGCCTATCTAAAAGGAAAAAGGAGAGTTCTACAAATGTGGACAAAAAGGTCATCTATCTTGTGATTGTAAAGGAAAGAAATATGCTACCAATGTTCAATTATATAATTGTAGAGAGATTGGACATTATGCAAATGAATGTCCTAAGCATCAGGGAATCTTACCTCAGAAAAGGCTAAGGGATCTAGGCTAAGCTTTTTCAATCACTACTGCTAAGTTTGAAGCCCTGAAAGACGTGGTGGCAGGTAATTTAATGCTTTCCTTACGTTTTGCAAATACTTTATTTGATTCTGGATCATCACATTATTTCATATCATCCCAGTTTTCTAAGAAAAGTAGATATTTCCAATTTTAATTAACAAGGGAGTTGTCAGTTAAAACTCTTAAGGAAAGTATCATTGCTACAAAACTATGTGGATCCATTCCCATTAGGGAATATAAATGTTATTTATCTGCTGATCTCATAGTCATACCCATGAATTAATTTAATATAATCCTTTGTATGGATTGGATTTCATACCATGATTCAAAAATATATTGTAAGAAGAAGAAGGTTACAATTTTTGATGATGATGATAAAGAACACCGTATATTTAGAGCAGAATATTCACCACCTAATTCTTATCTATATCCACCCCCAGTAGCTCAACTAAATTCAATTATCGGGGAAGAAGAGAATGAAATAACTTTGGGTTAGGAAAATAATATTCAAATAGAGGATGTACCTATTGTGAGAGAATATGATGATGTGTTTCCGGAAGATTTTCCTGGACATCCTCCAGAACGAGAAATTGAGTTTTCCATTGATTTAATTCCTGGTTCAAGGCCTATATCGAAGACCCCTTATAGAATGGCCACTGTGGAATTAGTTGAACTAAAGAAACAACTAGAGGAATTGGGTAATAAGGAATTTATTTTCCCTAGTGTTTCTCCATGGGGAGCCCCTGTCCTTTTTGTTAAGAAGAAAGATGGATCTATGAGGTTATGTATCGACTACAGGGAAATAAATTCTATAACAATAAAGAACAAGTATCCTCTACCTCGCATTGATGATTTATTTTATCAAATTCATGGAGATCAATACTATCAAAGATTGACCTTTGATCTGGATACCATCATTTGTGTGTGAAGAATGAATACATTCCGAAGATAGCATTTCGAACAGGTACGGGCATTACGAGTTTATAGTAATGCCTTTTGGATTGACTAATGCACCCTCTGTATTCATGGATCTAGTGAATAGTGTTTTCAAGGAATATCTTGATGATTTTGTGGTGGTATTTATTGAAGATATATTGGTATATTCCAAAAAGGTATGAAGATCATGAAAATCACTTGCGCATTATCCTGAAGACTCTAAGAAGACATGAATTATATGAGAAGTTTAGTAAGTGTGAATTCTGGCTTCTAGGGATTTATTTTCTTGGCCATATTTCCTCTAAAGATGGAATCTCTGTTGATCCTTCTAAGGCCAAGGAAATCCAAGAATGGCCAGCACCGAAGAGTATAACTGAGGTATGCAGTTTTATTGGTTTAGCAGGTTATTATCGGTGTTTTATCCAGAATTTTTCCCGATTGGCTAACCCATTAACGAAGCTCACACGTAAAGGGGTTAAATTTGTTTGGACAAAATATGTTGAATAATGTTTTGTAGAGATGAATAGAATATTAGTCAATGCTCCTATATTGACTCTATTAATGGGGAATGATGGGTTCGTTATTTATAGTGATGCATCGAATAATGGACTTGGTTGTGTCCTTATGCAGAATGATAGAGTTATTGTCTATGCATCACGACAGCTGAAAATTCATGAGCAAAACTATCCTACTCATGATCTTGAGTTAGCTGCTGTAATAGTTGTTTTTAATATATGGAGACATTATCTCTTTGGTGAAAAATGTGAGATTTATACTAATCAAAAGGGTTTGAAGTATATTTTCTCACAGAAAGAACTCAACATAAGGCAATGGAGATGGATTGAACTATTCAAGGATTATGATTTTACGATACACTACCACCCGGGGAAAGCAAATAAGGTGGCAGAATCTTTGACCTGAAAGGATCATTGATTTTTGAACAAGATGAGAGTTTAAAAGGATCCTATAAACATAGATCTAGTAAAGATGGATATGGGAATCACCATAGAAGGTGAAACATCCATGATTTTTCAAATGGTTGCCAAACAATATTTACTAGAAAGGATAAAGAGTTATGAGACCGGTTATTAAGAGTTTAAAAAGAGGATTAAAGCTGAAAATGATGGGAGATTTAGTGACTTTGTGTATGAAGATGGAATTTTGAAATTTGGGAAGATAATTTGTGTTCCCAATATACCTGATCTAAAAAGGGAATTGTTGGATGATTCTTATAGTTCCAATTTCTCTATACACTCTAGGAGAACCAAAATTTATAGAGATTTGAAGGAACATTTATTATGGGACAACATGAAGAGAGAGATTGCTGATTTTGTATCAAGATGTATGGTTTGTCAACAAGTGAAAGCTGGAAGGCAACAACCTGGTAGAGTATTGCAACCTCTTCCCATACCTGAGTGGAAATGGGATAATATCATGATGCACTTTGTCATGGTAATACCAAAGACTCCTAGAAGGAATGATGCAATATGGGTCATTGTTGATCGTCTTTCTAAGTCAGCACATTTTCTTTCTATAAGGGAAGATTTACCACTTGTACGTCTAAGAATAATATATATTAATGAAGTTGTGAGGAATCATGGAGTACCCCTGTCAATTGTTTAGGATCATGATCCCCTTTTTACATCAAGATTCTAGAAAAGTCTTCAGAAATCCCTGGATACTGAACTTTGTTTGAGCACTGCTTACCACCCTCAGACTGATGGACATTCAGAATGGACTATTAAAACCTTAGAAGATATGTTGAGATCATGCTCAGTTGACATTCAGGGTATGTGGGATTAATATTTACCTCTGGATGAATTTTCCTATAACAATAGCTTCCATTCGAGTATTCAGATGGCACCATAAGAAGCGTTACACGGAAAGAGATGTCGCACACCAACTTGTTGGGATGACGTTGGTGAAAGAAAACTTGTAGGCCCATAACTGGTGGAGGAAACAATGAAGAAGGTGAAGGTAATCCAAAACCACATCAAAGCATCTCAATGTAGGCAGAAGAGCTATGTCAATAACCGAAGGAAGGATTTGGAATTTCAGGTAGGAGATCATGTTTTCTAAAAGGTATCTCCATGGAATGGAGTTATACGTTTTAGTAAGAAAGTTAAATTGAGTCCCAGGTACATAGGACCTTTCGAAATTCTAGAATGAATTGAGGCTGTAGCTTACTGTTTGGCAATACCGCCAAGTCTCTCCAATGTTCATGATGATTTCCATGTTTCACTGTTGAGAAAATACATGTCTGACCCAACGCATGTACTCACTTATGATGAATTAGAACTCGAACCCGATCTGTCTTATTGCGAGTAACCCATCATGATTCTTGATAGAAGAGAACAAGTGCTGAGAGATCGAACGACTCATCTTGTAAAGGTTCTATGGAGAAACCATAAGATAAAAGAGGCAACGTGGGAACCCGATGAACTTATGATGAAGAACCAGCTGAGTATTTTTATGCAATAATATTCAAGAAATTTCGAGGAGGAAATTATTTGAAGGAGGGGAGAATGTAACACCCCAAGCTTCCATGGTACGCTTCTCTTTGAATAATACAATAGCGTGTGTTGTATGAAACTTCGAGTTCTAACACACACAACAACCAATCAAACTAGACATTATGAATAGTAATAACCAATTTTTGAAAGGTTATAAATTTTATCTTTCAAAATGGACTTCATTTTTGGATTCGGAATATCGAAATTATCTTAAGGTGAATATTTGGTATTTTTCTAAAAACATTCAATTTTTGATGAATAGTTAAAAAACACTGAGTTATAGTTTAAAACCGAAATTTTATTTAAATAATTATTTATTTTATTTAAATTTAATTAAGGTCACAATAGATACATAATACATATATATGTTCAATGTAATTCATTGGAGTTAGTTTAGAATAATTTTAGATATATAAAAATTTTATTGAAATTTTCACCGTCTTTTACGGACCTCCTAGGAGAATTTGGAAATTCACATAAAACATAATTTTACCGCTTCTGTGAGTGGAATTTTGAAAATCCGAGAGACATGGTTAATATCAAGGAGTAAAATGTCATTCAATAAGATAAAAATAATTTTTGGTGAATAGTAACTTTTTTACTTTTATTTACCACGGTTAAAAGTAAAGAGGGTAATTAAGGGTAAAATGATATTAATATTACCCTAACACGTGTCCTAATTCCATTGGACAAGTGTATCTCGACCAAAAACAACCTTAGGAATAAAATATTATCATTTAGTTCCACTTGGATTAGACTAGGACATTTATTATTATTTAATTCAAAGAGGAGTTAAAAGAGTTAAAATCAAAGTTTATTAACAAAAAAAATTTATATAGGGTTATACATAAGATAAATTCGATTATAAATATTAATTAGAAAGCTAAAACGATTTCCTAAAAAATGGTATTTTATTTATATTTTTTAGACATTAAATAATTTAAATTATTTATGACACAATTGTGATGTAGTAATTACCTAATTAATGTAATAAAAAAGTAATTGATAATATAAATACCCAAATAAATGTTATTAGAGAATTTTTTTGAATTCCAATAACCTTATAAGTTAATATGACATGCTAGTATTGATTTAATTATGTTTTTTCCAAGTAATCATGCTGTTATGATTTTCACAAAAATCAAATACCAAATAGTGTCAAAATTGACATAAAAGAGTTTTTAAAACAAATATCATATTATTAATTGATATTAAATTCCTAGAAATCCAAGGTTTGGCCAAGAGACTTATATAATAATAGGTGTATCATTAATGAACCACTTTGGGTTCTCTTGGATGTATATGGTATGTTTATTAACCATATAATATAATAATACAAAGATACATGTAAATGTCAAACTATTTAACTAAGAGTTAAATATAAATGATGAGGTTAATTTAGTGACCCAAACCTATCTAAAATCTATTGTTTGAAAGGCTTTCAACCCCTCCCCACCATAGATGTTTAATAATTCACTTTTGAGCCACTAGAAATCGTATATGAATTTATTATAAATTAATACTTTCTATTTTTCTTAAAGAGCCCCTCCCCCCCTTATAAAAGGACACCACTTCTAACCATTTATTCATTCCTTCAAAGTCATTTGGCTCAACCAAACCCTAACCAAATATACTCCCAACTTCCCTCACTTTATCCTATAGGCCATCCTTTGGTCAAAAAGTTATCCTAAGGATCCCTTTTGATCAAATCCAAAGGAAGAACCCGAAGAAGAGGTAATGTTTTCACCACCCTCTTTCAAGTTCTTTTCTTCTTCAACTTCTTCATTCTTTTTTACTTCCATTTTAAAATAATAAATCCAGTATATTCTATATACTATGATGTTATTATAAATATGGTACAACCATATTTATTATTCTATCCATCCTTTGAATAACATGTCACAATACGTGCGTACGTACGACCCACCGTCTCCACATCGTGGTGTAATTGTTATTTAATACAGTATTATTTGGATGGGTATAATAATGAAGTATAATTCTTGTAAATAATAAATATAACATTATAATGATTCTTTATATATTATACATCATCCAATTATATATTATTTTAATATCAAAGAATGATATTGTCGCTCGTGCGTACGTACGGACTGCCGTCTCCACGAACGCGATAAGATCCATTCCCCATCGTATCCATTCAAGTATAATTCTAATTTGAGGATTATAAATAATGTTTAAAGACTTGATAAAATTATGGATATTAATAAGATGCAACCTATCCATAACTAACATGGTTTATGTAACAAAACATATAAAAGAAAATGAGTAAGTGAACACCTGAAACAACGATAATACTAAGATCTTATTAACAAAGCAATGTTAAAAGATTATATATTATATAATATTAATGTATATGATTCTTGTATAATTTAATAAAAATTATTTCACCATTATACTGGAGGTTAACCTAACCTCAACCAAGGAAAAGTACATGGTTAGGGTTTATTTCACAATCTCTTCATTATCCGAGATTGTTTATACGTAATTATCTACTGGGACATCTTTATCATCCACATCCATGTTTCTTAGAAATATATTTCAAAATATTCATACTATTTTACAGAATATGGGTTAAAGTCATTTATACCCTTGTTTTACTTTTTATAACATGTTTATAAAGGACTCTTTCTGTCATTTTCCTTACAAGGTCCTTTTTAACCTTTTCAACAAAATTACAGTAAGAATGTATTTTTTAAATTATACGGTGGGTGCGGCTATTTTCTACCGATATAAACTCATCAAAGCTTCCCTTACAAGCTTATAAAAATATTTTAAAAGTAAATGATTTATTTTATAATTATGTGACTTATAAATGATTTCAAAATAGAAGGAGATATTTCTCTAAAAATAGTTTTGATTTCATCTATGCCATCATCCATTGATGGATTTTACATTTATTTGGAGTTGATTTATTAATATAAAAAACTTCGATATTGTATTGAAGGTTTTGTGATATGTCTCACTGTGGATGTGCTATTTTTATACCATTTATGATTTATGGTTAAAGTGTTGACATTTCGTATGATACTTTTAATATGAATGTTTATGATATGTTTAAACCTTTTCATATTAGGAATGTATTGGACTTAGTAAGTGACGAGTGGAGCCCGCTCTCATGAGGCAACTAGACGTGTAATTGTCTGAGGCCCTTTCCCAATTTGATTTATGGTTTTGGCCGAGGCCTTAATCATTTGTAGACATCTTGGTCGAGGCCTTGAAAAAATGTTTAAGAATGTCCCGCATTATACATTCCCTCATTATAGAAATAATATTGATGGTTCATGTGGTCATTCAACTATTAGAATACCCAGAATTTTGTTTTATTATGGAATTATTTACTCAGCACATATTATTTCCATAAAAGTATTCATGTTTATTATTGGTAAAGTCTCGTGGTTTCAATTATTTACGATGCTTAATATTTATGTCATTTTCCGCTGTATTACTTACCTTTACTAAGCATTTGATCTCACCCCTTTCTTATGTTTCATTTTCCCAGGATATGAAGAAGTTAGTTATGATTGACCTTCAAGAATAATCTAAAAGTCTTGGATGTTCTTAATGAAATATATTTGGGTTGTATTTCTCTTCAAGCTATAAAGTTGAACATATTTATGAATCTTATTTCCAATAATACTAAACTGATCAGTCTTTCGAGACATGATTTCCTTCTGATCATGCCAATTTTATGTAATAATGCACCGACTCTGGGTAACTGGGGTTGGGATGTTACACTCATTCAAAGAGAAAATTCATAGAGATGGGTCACAGAGCCCTGCCACAGACCTCCCAGGCATAAGCTGTGGAGTGCACGATCGTAGATTTAGATGAATCGTAGCACACCACAGAGCAAGGAAGGCATGATTCACAAAGAGCAGTCGCAGAGCACATAGAGATTTTCGAATCGAGGGTACATGCGATGAAACGTGGAGATAAGTAAAGGACCAAAAAGGTTCTTTCACAACTATTTATAGGTGAAGACCTCTGATATTCACGATTTCCTAGACGCGGATAGCATCGTAGCGTTCTCAACCTACACATCACCTCTCTACATTGAGACCCTTCTTCATGATATTTCGTTGAGATTGGCCTAAATATTTCCGTGATCTACCCTCAGACATTGTCCCACATTTTCTTCACATATCCATGTCTGAGTAGGGGAATTTGTTGGCACCAAAATGTGTACACAGGGAAAATACACAAAGTGGTAACCAATGCCAATGGGGTTACCTCGTGATGCTCATTTGCAGATTCCTTTAGAACCACGACCTTTGCGAAGCCCCTCAACACCATTAAAGTTGCAAATCCGAGGCCCCCTCTACAATTGCCACAGAGGAAAGAGGTCGAAGGCTCTGCGGTTATAACATAATTGATTGGAAGCTTCGTGCCATAGAAGGAACTGCATTTCCTATACGATGCCTTGGAAATTAACGGAAGCCTCCACGAGATCCACAAAGGGCATTTAGGGGGCCTCTACTCTAAGTAGGGGATGACGGTCGACTTTTCAATTACGAAAAACATGACAAAATCCACTTCCAATCGCAAAGCTCCCTATTGATTCGTAATGAGCAGTCAGAGCTCCATGCTATTTCTTACCTATAAATAATGGGCTTCCCTCAGACTCAAAGGATGGATACCCTAACCTTTATTTTTCTCATCTCTAAAAACACGAAGCAACCGCTACTCTGAAAAACATTGAAAAAAATGTTCCCTTCGAGGTACATGAGCATTGTGATGTACCTTTCCCTTAGCTGAAATACAAACCATCTTCAAGAAAGGATGCCCTTCGCAGAGCCTATGGGCTATCATTGAGAAAGGATCTTCCTAAGGTTACATGGGTATTCGTGGACCAGTCATTCCTCACAATGTACCTTCCATACACATGTGAACCATGTGCTAAGGTAGGGTCATAATGCTTCACGAAGTACATTGCTATGTAGTGCTATGCATTGCAAGGAACCCATTCTCCATCAAGTCCTACTCTGTAAAAGCCTTTGTACTTTTCAAATCGCCCTTAATATGCACATATACTCCATGCCTAGGCTAGGACAACCTACTTTGGGAAGCATAGCCCTTAGTGGATTATTTCCACTCCATGGAGTACAAGAGGTTCTCAACATCCTTTCTTGTAAACCCTTTTTCTTCACAATCCTTTTTCCCATATGACCCCACATGTTTGTAAAAAGTGATTTCATGTTCCCTTTGGTGGGGCTTGACATTGTGTTTCTTAGTGTGACTCTTCTCCGCATAGGCTTGCTAACAACTATTTCTTCTTTGCGTATCCATGATAATGTGATCCCCTCAATGGATCAATCCATAACACCGGCACACCAGGGAATTACTGATTCCTTCCCTTACCCAAGTGGTTATTGGTATCTGTTATGTATGTCCTAGGGGTGAGAAGTGAATCCTCATCGTCTAAGCTATAGGGTGTTAAACTACCAAGCGCCATCATCCTTAGTACATCATGTTAAACTGTAGCCTCACCCCATGAAATATATAAGGGGTTCCCCATCTCATATATTCTCTACGCCCACTGGTCTCCACAGGAGTGAGATATTCCACACAAGTAATGAGATCATATTTGGTGGAACAACATCTATTTGCGAGTAAGGGAAACCATCTTAGTGTAAGACTGTAGCCTTTCTTGCGGGAGGTAGCATCCTTGCTCCTCCTCTCTTCTACTGTGTGCCAAGGATAGATGATACAGGGGAACAAGAACCTTTGTTACCCCTTCCCTCTCCCTGTGGTCTATGTCTTCATTGGTCATCCATCCTAGAGTAAGCCCCAGATTCTTCTTTGGGACACTAATCACACATAATCCCTGTCTCTATTCCTTATAGACGCACCTTTCGCGATGTGATCATCTGGTATTTTCTGCCTCTTGTATATTACACCAAGAATGACTCACATGGGCTTAGAGTAAGCACGACCCTAGAACCCTCCTTGGTCCACCATAGAGTATAAGAAACACACCCTCACCAAACTATGTGGACTTTGATCCTAGCCCTTTTCCAGGAACGGTTCATAGGAAGCGTCCCTGAGGTCCAACCCCAACACCCATTTGTCCTAACCCCTTCATGTTGGTTTACCTTCATCCCGCATGACGTAAAATGTATCCCCAATTCTAAACTACATGTACTTTGATCCTTGCCCTTCCAAAGAAAGGTAAGTAGGAAGCCTCCCAATGGTTCAATCCCAACACTCATCGGTCACAGATAATTCATGTCGGTTCACCCTTGTCCTGCATGACGTTAAACTATATGCTCCCTTTTCATTCTGCATGATGATAAACTGTACCAGTTCAAACTATGGGGGTTTTTATCCCTATCACCTAGAAAGGGTGTGTAGGAAGCCTCCATGGGGTTCAACCCCAAACAGCGGTAAGCTGTTGAAGCCTCTGACTAGTGATACGGCATTGTAATCCCCAACTAGAGGTAAGCTATTTCAATCCTCAACCAATGGTAGGCCATTCTATTCCTCGACCAATGCTGAGACTTTGTAGTTCCCAAACAGTGGTAAGCTATTTTAGTCCCAGACCAGTGGTAAGTTATTGTAGTCCCAAACTAGTGTTAAGTCGTTGTAGTCCCTGACCAGCGGTAAGCTATTGTAGTACCCAACCAGAGGCAATCCATTGTAGTCCCCAAACCACAGTAAATCATTTTGGTCCTCTTTGTTGGGACTTACATATCTGGTCTTCTCCCTGGGTGTTAGACAATCATAGGATGCTAACCACGACTAAGCCCCATCATAACATCGGGTTATTGTCTAATGTGTACACCCTGATTCTATACCCCCATCTGGAACTACATAGACTTTGATTACCTTCCACAGAGATATGTATGAAGCTTCCATGAGGTTCAATCCCATTACCGATTTCACATCCTGGCCTCTCCCATGAGCCTCTATGTTTTGGGATGGTCATGACCCAACCTGAAGGATTCACTTTTTCTAAGTCCAATCCTTTCATCCATTGTCATGGGTCACCTATTAAGGTGTCCCATCACCCCAAAAGACTATGTGTACTTTTATTCCCTTCCATAAGGATATGTAGGAAGTCTTTCTAAGGCTCAATCGCAACCCTTCCGTCATCTTCATGACGGTTCCATCTCATTCTCCATTGACTTCACTCAACCATCCATATCCATCCTGATTATTACCGGGGGTGCCACCTCTCGGTGAGATCACACCATTCCCCCATGTATCTAACCATGCATAATCCCTATAAAATCTATAACCATCCATACAAGAGCTCTCCTATTGAGATGGGATGCTAACCGCATGTAGTCCACAACATGTATCTAGGTCATTGTCTCCACCACACACCCTGATTCATCGCCCCTTTGAACTAGGTGATTTTGATCCCTATCCCTTGGGAAAAATTCCATAGGAAAACTCCCGGATATTCAATCCCAACTAATGGTAAACCTTGGTATCCACTTAGTAGGGACCCATGCACCTTGGGATCCATTTTCATTAATAATTTTGATCCCCTCATCTAGTAAACTTATCAGGTTCTCCCTATTGGGGATGCACCCATCTGATCCACTCTCTTCAGTATTACGATCAGTCCAATCCTTTTATGTAAGATGTTAATGTCCTGTTATACCCTATGTTAGACATGGGAAGCTGAGAAAAATATTAGGGAAATACTTATGGCAGATAATTCCCTACACTTGACTGGGGATGCCTCAAGATTCCACACCCTCATGAAGCCCTATCATAAGGGGACAAAACCTAGATGAATTAGTTTTCTAGCATCCATACACGCCAATGATGTCCAATATGACTACTCCCCCGATCGAAATTTTCTACCCTGACTTGACCCCTTGAAATGTCCTAATAGATTCAGTGTAATTAACTGGCATCCACAGAGATATGGAACTGGGAAGAGTTTCATGAACAACATATTAATCTATAAGGGACACTTAGAGTAGGTGACGTGTTCTAAGGATGAATCCATAAAAGGTAGAACTGACATCCCATCATCCCTTTTCGATCATGGAGTAAATATCCCTGAATAATCGATGGATTCCACTTGCCTTTGGAAAGTGGGAATGCGGGGCAACAATCAGTGTGTCCCCCAATAGATGGATGTGTTCCCCAACGAAAGCATTGGAAATAGATGTATATACAACCCCTTTTGACATTTTATATAATGAATTTATTTTTTATAATGATATTTTAAGTTTCTTTTAATGTTATTATTTCATGGGGGTTATGATTAAATGTTACCAAAGTAGTAATGGTTTTATGTAATAATCTCATTGCTTATTGAGATTTTTTTATTATACTTCCGATAGTGAAATCATTTGATATATCACTCAATAATTTAATTATTTTAATTATCGTATAGTAATTTCATGAGAATACATGATTTCCATTAATGTTCCTCTAATTATGTAAACAATATTAAAAAAGAATAGTTTTAATGTAAATTGAAATTATTTTTCTCTTCAGGTGAAAATAATTTTTTTTCATATCCATGTTTACTAAAAAAATTATTTTTTTAACATTATATAAATCATATTTTAATAAAATATTTACCCATGTTAAATTTTTTTTTAAAAAAATTAAATGGAAACTTCATGTCATTTCAAAAAACAATGATCCTTTGGATTTTACCAAAAAGTTGAAATTAAACAATATTTTAGCCCATACATCATGAATGTTATTTTATGTCACCACACACACTCAATTTTTTAAGGATTAATTTATATTATTGAATGTTTATTTTCAAAGAAAATTATTATGAAAATTATTTATGTTTTAAAAAACTTTTTTAATAGTGGAAAGGATATTCTTCTCAAGAAATGTTCTAGGTGACTTTTCTTTCAATTTTTATATATATGTTGACAAATTTTTATATTAATTTTGATTGTATAGGGATATGGTCCAAGGGTAAAAAATTTATTCTTTCCATTAATGGTTTATGTTTATAATGATACTATTTTTATGAAGCCCTAATATTTTCCATGGGTTTTGTTATGATGAAATGATTAGGAAACCCATTTCCTTTCCATGGGATATGATTTGATGGAATGTTTTCTGAAACCTATTTATTTTCTCAGGTTCTAATATGATGATTGTCCTATTATCTTGTGGCATAAAAATGTATGGAATACATTATAGGTTCAAAATATCTCTCTCTATAATGTATTGGGTAATGATTAATATTACATGATATCAAAGGATATAAAATAGGTTATTCCAATCCAGAAACAAGAGGGTGAATTTGAGCTTATCCTAATCCCAAAACAAGTGGATACAAGGGAGGTTATCCCGAGCCTAAAACAATATGGCACATTCAAGGTTATCCCATGCCCAAAACAATAGGGTACATAAGAGTTTATCGCAAGAATGATGTAAGTACATGGGTGATATACCAAGAATAACATGTTATTAATGTCTTAGTAGATAAACTTGAAATAAGATTTTCTATACTTATTTATATTCCAAAAATATGTGTCTTATGAAATTGTTATTCTCTCATGGATTATATTCTTTTTTCCCATTGTGAATCATGTATTATTAACAATAAATGCTTATATTATGAATCATTTTTATTATCTATGATATGAAGGGTATGGTTTGAAAATATTATTCTCATGTTCTCAAACCCATATGCTCATGTTATATTGATATCTTCCATGTTTTCCCTTACAAATCATTTCATCTCACGCTTTCTTATTTTTTTCTCACCATATTATGAAGAATATATTTATTTAGGGTATGTCTATGGAGAGTAAAAAACGGGAAGATACTTGTTAGAGATATTGAAATGTTTTCGTAGAATATAAAGACAGTGAATCTAGTCTCCAAAGACACAAATATTGTTTGATACTTAGGTGTGTGTTTTCGTAATGTAATTAATATTCATATAAAAAGATCTGATATCTATATATGAAAATACAGGGTCACTGTATTTGGTATCAGTGGAAATTTTTAGTTATCCTTTGAAACAAGTATAATAAAACATTAGTGATATCCGTAGAGATATTTCTTGGGATACATCTAATTATAAGTCTAAAGATGCTTAAATGTATAAGAAAATATTTTAGTTTTTTGGTGATGGATAGATTGTTTGGTTTTCAAGAAATTGACTCACTATATGGATAATACAAGTGAATGTGGATGTGGAATATAGGTACCTAAGGGAAATATTTCCAAAGGTGTGTATTTAGCTGGACTCGATCGTAAACTAGTACAATAAAATCATCCTTGCTACACATCTATTTTGAAACTCCCAAGGGATATGCATTGGAAAATTCACAAACTCTTTTTGAACCATCATGAAGGATTTGAATAATAACCATGAATAACATAGGATAATCCTAATGTGCCATATCATTAAAATAAGGAACCATGATTTAGACATCTTATAAGTGATTTTTAGGATTATGTGATTTTCCATTATGATTCTTGTTTTCCACACTATGATTTTTATTTTCATTAGTTGGCTGGAACTAAAAAGAAGTCATGTTAACACTAAATCTGATGGAAAATTCATAAAATATGAGAAATAAATTTGGATGATGACAATAGAGAACAATATTATGACTATTGTTAATTATATATCTTCATATATGATTAACAATGTAAACTTTAGTGGGATTCCAAATGTGTAAAATAAGAGCAAGATAGACATTTATGAACATAATGTGTAAATGAACATATATTAAAGAAGATTCAACTCCCTAGATATCAAGAAAGTGGGATAATAACCAAGACAAATGTCTCAAATAGAGGGGATTTTTTTTCTATGTAGAAATTATGTTCATATATAAATTAATTTCCAAGGAATTAGATGTCTTATATATGATGAAATGGGGAATTATCTGAGCCAATGACCTAATATAATTGTTGGACCATAAAACTTAGAAGGCCCTATGTTCCACAAAATCATTAATGTAAAAGGTTTAAAGTATTTATGTATTTTTATTCAAGAATTATGTTTTATAATTATCTTACCAATGGTATTTTGGTTATAATAATAAAATCAAACATCTAAGGATTATGTTTTTTTTTTCAAGCATATATGTCTTTATGTAAGATTAACTTAAGAGTTATGGATTCTATCATGGGTTCATATGTTTAAGATTGACCATAAGTTGAAATTATTATATATCCCTCATGAGGTTTTATGTGATGGGATTTTATCTTGATTAAATATATTTTCGAAGAAATTTATAAAATATACAACCATTTTTTTATATGTTTTTGTTAAAAATTTATTTGAGGAATAAGAACTTTAAATTTTGGGGGAATAAAATTAAAGGTATTGGTACTATTTAGTGTTTATCTTATCTCTAATGTTGTGGTGAATATGGGTTATTAGAATTTAGTAGAAATATTAATATTGTTTTGGGAAAAGATAAACAATATTTTTGGAGACAACCTACCATATATGGAAAGGTTGTGGGGCTTGAAACCATAATAGAAGGGAAATAAGGGTATATTGCCTACAACCGGACTACATATTTATAGTGGGACAACATGAATGGATTTATTTATAGGTATGTACCTTAGTAATTTTTATGTTATCATGTTAAGTTATATAGATGACCTTTTAATGGGTGATACAACCATTATCAATACATGAATGGAATGGGGAAAACATTTCCTTGAATTTTTTTCCATTGGACTCCTAAAATTATATGATGGGAAAATTTCATATGGGTTGTAGTTAATATCCTTAAAAATTTAGCAACCATAATAACTATTAGATATGATTTCTATTTGGACAATATGTATATGATATAAATTAAGGAAGTATTATAGTTTCTTGGAGTATAACATTCAACTATATCTGATTAAGATATGAGATTTACCTCAATGTCGTTGATAATTCTTCAATAAAATATTGATACAGAGTTGAGTTTTACCACAATTTATCATCCAAATATATATGGTCTGTATGAGAGAACAAATCAAAACCAAGAGGATATGTTGAGATCTTGTTTTATATATTTCAAATGTGGTTAAGATTAACACCTTCCTATAGTAGAAATTTCATACAATAATAGAATTCACTTGGGCATTAAGATGGATCCTTATGAATCCCATCATGGATATAAGTATAGAATTACAGTGTACTATAATGTAGTTATAGAATGAAAACTATTGTGACCTGAACCATTTGATGAAAATTTATAGAAGGATAGAGCTATTCTGCAACATGTATGGGAATCACAAAGTTGAAAAAACTGGTATGCTGATAATCATCAATATGTTCTAGAATTTGAAGGTGGATAGATAGTGTTTCTATTAATTCTTCTGTGTAATAAATAATTTAAAACTATACCCTATGTATATAGGCCCCTTTAAAAAATCGTGATTGTATTGGGACTGTAGCTTGTCACTTGTCACATCCACTAAACCTCTCTCAGGTTCATGATGTATTCCATGTATCTCTCTTGAGGAAGTGAATACCTGATCCATCACATTTACTGAACTAAGTGTTCATACCATTAGAGAACAATCTTTATTTTAAGTAATAATCAATTAAGATTCTCGATCAAATAGAGATAATTCTATGAAAAAATCCCACACACCTAGTAAAATGTTTCTGGTGAAACCACTAGCTCGAAGAAGCTATGTGGGAACCTAAGGATGTAATGAGGCTGAAGTATCCTCATTAGATTTTATTGGAGTGATAAATTTTCATTGAGAAATTATTTCTAATTATAGTAGAATGTAAAACCTTTATTATTTTTATATGTTTTTCATAAAAAAAAATTTCTCTGATAGCTTGTATTACATACAATATTGAGTTCGATGAACCGCAATGAACTATTAATATTATTATTTAAAAATGACTATTATTAACTAGTCATTAAAATTGGAAACAAGATTATGAATTAATAAATTTTAAATATTAATTATAATGGTTTTATATAAAGAACACATATTTATAAAAAAGTACTTAATTTTAAATAAATACGATAAATGTATCAAAAATACTATTTTATAAAATAAAGATCATTATTTTTTTGTGAACAACAATAAAATTAATTTTTGATACTTTTTGTAAATTAATTTTATAAAATAATATTAATTTTTAAAATCATAATTTCAAAATTATCATATGGTGATTTATTTATATTTTTCTAAAAAGATTAATCTTTTGATGATAGTGAAAATAATGGTTTTATTGAAAAACAATATTTTTCTAAAAGAATTTATAAGGGTAATTTTTATTTAAATTGTTTTAAAAGTTAAATTTGTTTAATTATATATATAGTAATTCAATTATTTCATTGAAATAAATTTCATATTGAATTTTGTTATAAAAACGTTCTAATCCTTTGAAAATTTTCTCTTTGAAAACTGCATTCTAATCGCGTCTATGGGTTTAAATTTGAAATTAAAATTTTTAACTTCAGTGAATTGAATTTGGAAAAATAGATTCAAAATTTGGAATAATAATAATTTATATTATATTTTAATTTCAAATTTCAAATTTTATGATAATGAATACGGAAAATAGTAAAACATTAATTACCACGGTTAAGGTAAAATTGGATTTACTAGGGGGTTAAACTAAGATGATAAGAGTTTAAATGACTATAACACTTGTAAATTTCTCATCGGATGGAATATTTAAATATTATCCTTACCAAGTTCAAATATATGGTCATTTAAAATATTTTTTCTTTGGTACGGCTTTATTATCATAAATCTTTTGGGAAATTTCTACGTTGTTTTCATATGGGTTCTTTTCCTCCAATTATATAAGGTCACCACCACCCTTCAATTATTCCCACCTATAAAGAAATATAGTTAAGAAAATCCTGGCTGAAATCTATCTGAAACATGCTTATCCATATTATAGAGTTTATATTCCTACCAAAGTACTAACACTTGGTTCCTTAATCAGAGATTCAGAGGAGGTTCTTCGAAGTGAAGGTAATAGTCTCCCTTAAGATTCTTCTTTTTTTCTTCCTTTTCACCTTTAAAAATTTAATAACACTAAAAATATAAAAAACCAACATATCATATATAATTATATTATACTATGTGAATATAAGAGACTATATCCATATACACATCAATCAAATGTAAAATGAAACCATTGATCGTGTGTACGACAAACTACCACCTCGCGAACTAGTATATTTTTTTCCATCATGACATTTAAAGGATATATATAGATATGGATTTAACATATTTATATTATATTTATTAAAATAATATACTTAGTAAATTATTAAATAAAATATACCTTATTACTTTCTATTTTATTGGGTATACTATAACAAGGCTCGGGTGTATAGTGGACTACCACTTTGCGAAGCGATGTGATTCGTTTTCACATACACTTTACATGGAAGGAGGTAAAGATAATTTTAATTTATATAAAAGATATATATGACATTATAATGATTATTTATTGTTAATATACTATTTATATTACTTTAAATATATTGAGAATTTCAAAACAACATTCATGCTTACATATGGCATATCGTCTCCATAAACGATATATTTCATTTTCTATATCTAACATTAATGGATTACTCTAATTAAATAAATACTGAATATATATTATATTTATATCATAGATATAATTCATTATATAATGAAACCAGGATAAAATTAAATGGTTTGAAAATACCAAATCAAAACATAGAAGGAAAATAAAGCAGTTATCATACAAAATGTGATTTTAAGAAGGATTTTTTAATAAACACGTAATAAAAGGTCATAAGTAAATCATATATGGTAGTATATATGCAATTATAATTATTTAATATATGTTTAATATACTTATATTTATTATATATGAGGTTTGAATGGTTATAAAATAATTTAATACTTAATGTAAGGGATTGTTGTCTACTTTTTACTACTATGAGACAGTTTTTATATTCGCCAACTATTTATTTTATGTGGTTTATATATTACCCATGATTTTATTTTATGATGATTAAACTAAACAATTTTGGGGGTTTATATATCCATTTTAGGATCTCTATTTCATGGAATTTTTAATTAATATGTTACAAAGTGGTAAGAGGTTTTTATCTCAATATTCATCCTTTGAGGAATATGTTATGTTATTCACATATCTTATTTTATGATCTATATAAAAAACATGTTTGAAATATAATATCATGATTTTATTTATTCTCATGATATTTCATTTTTCATTTAATTTTATTCTTTCAATGGGCTTTTGATTTAACAATAAAAAAACGGTAATGGTTTAATGGTACAATCTCATCGTTTATCAGGATTATTTATCTTTATTATTCTAATGATGAAATACTATGATCAATATATCAATAAACATGTCAATTTTCTTATCCTATATTTATTTCATTATGATGCATTATTTCCCTTAATTCTACTCTTTCTAGGTACTAAGGATTGGAAAATAATTTTTTTTAATATAAACCACATTATTTCTCTCTTCAGCCAAAAACCTTTTTTTAAATCCATTTTAACTAAAAATGTTTTATAATATATTTTAAAATTATCAAAAGTATTTAATAAAGATATTTTAACCTATATAAAATAATTTTAAAAAAAAAATTAAAAAGAATATACATATGATTTTCAAAAACAATCCCAATTTGTATTTTACCAAAAATGTGAAAGGAAACAATGTTTTAACCTGTATACATGAACATTATTTTCTTAAATCATGACAACTAATTTTTTTACAGATTACTTTATAGGTTCCAAAATTTATTTTTAAGAAAAATTATTTTGAAAATTTTCAATTTTTAAAAAAAATTAATGTGTAAAGGTTATTCTCCTCAGGAAACATTTCATGAAATTTTTATTTCAATATCAATTTACATATAAGATGAAATTATTTGATTTTACTTATTATTACTGAGTATATGATACAAGGATACCATTCTAATTATATTTATGAATGATTTATTTTTTATGATGATAAGATATTTATGAAACCCATATATTTTCCATGGGTTATGTTATGAAGAAAAGATGAGATGATTATGAAACCTATTTATTTCCTATGGGTTATTCTATGGTGAAATATTTTATAATGCCCAACTATTTTCATAGTTCGTGATATGATTAATGTTATAAGATATTGTGGAAAAATTTCTTTATTATATTATGTTTGGGACCAATATCTCCCACCAATGCACTAGGTAATGATTATTGTTATATGAGCTCAAAGGGTATATTGGAAGTTATCCCGATCCCATAAAAAGAGGGAATAGTATAGGTTATCTTAATCCCAAAACAAGTGGGTACATGGGAGGATATGCCCATCCTAAACATAATGGTACATGGGAGGTTATTCAATGTTCAGAATAAGAGGTCATAGGGGAGGTTATCCAAATCCCAATGTACGTACACGGGTGATTATGCCAAGACTAACATGTTATGAAAGTCTTAGTAGATAGCCATGACATATAATTTATATGCTTATGTGTATTACAAAATAATATGTATAATGAAATTTTTATTCTATCATGGATCATGTTCTCTGATCCCATTGTGATTCATGTCTTATGAACTACCATGATTTATTCTATAACCATGTTTATGATCAATGATATGTAGCATATGGTTTTCAAATGTTATCCTTATATTATCATACCCATATGCTCATGCTATATTGATATCTAGCTTATTTACCCTTAATGAGCATCTGAGGTCACCCTTTATTTTGTTTCCTCTCCTTAGGTTTTGGTTAATAGATTAAAGTATGGTATGTCTATGAAGAGTAAAAAATTTGAAAGATATTTTTCAGAGGCATTAAAGATCTTTAATGAAATAGGAAGATAATGAATCTAGTCTTTAAGGAAACTAAACCATTACGATCCTTAGAAATGTGTTTATTTAATGTAATGTATATTCATCTAAAAATATGTGATATTTAAGTATGAAAATCCGGGTTCCTCTCATTAAGAGACTATAAATATATGGTTTATTACAAAATATAACAATGAAGGGTTGTAAGAGCACCATACTTCATATTTAAACAAACATCTTGATAAATAGATAATCCTAGATAAAACATTTTTATCCTTGTATACTTTTCAAACATGTTATATAATCCTATGAATAAAAAACCAAGTGTATTAAATTGTTTCTCTCATATTATTTATAACAATGTTTTGTTAATGAACAAATTATCTTATCATATAATATAAATGAGATAACTATACACATAATTTATATAGATCCACATAATCTCTATATATATATTACTTTACACTCAATTAAATTTTGTAACAACTCTTTACTACATCACTTGAATACTAACTATTATCTTAATCAATTCATCAATTGATTTTAAATTCCATTATAATTAAAATTATATTAAATAATAAAATTGGAATCACATAATCTTCAAAAACAATGAATTTATTTCTATAACATTGATTCTTGACATGGATATTCAATGAAGTTTTATAGAACCATATAGGTTTCATAGAAAACTCTATCCTATAGAATCATTAACCCTCCTTATTAAAAATACTAGGTTTTAAATGCCTTAACTAGTTACTCAAAGAAACATTTTCAGACTCTATAACTAACTTTTAGTTTTCTGGTTTGAACTTTTACCCACTTGAACTATTTATAAAGTACAAAAACCTTGATATCATATACCCAGTTCTTCTATTCAAAACTCTTTGAGGATATCAGGTGTAATTTTTGTCAATTAATTTACACTTTTATAAAATTTCCATGAATGAAAATATTATGAATTACTTAACCCGAATAATAATTAAAGAGAATCTATAGTCTCTCCAATACATTATAATACTCACTTTTATTGATTATCATTAACATACCCAATCATATTTAGTATATGAGACTAAAATTATTTAGTTTGTTTTTCATTTAATTTCATTGAAAATATGACTTAATTATTATATACATACCACTTGAATTGAGATTCATTTTTTGAAGAAATTTAACACTTGTTTACTTAAGAAGATGTTACTCTAACACATAAAATTTTTATTCTTACATAAGTAAACAACTTATTTTACAAGTTCTAGTATTTTATTAAATTAAGCTTGTATTTCTTAGAGTCTTGACCTTAAAGTTAATTTTCATAATGATGATTCTATTTATCTACACCATAATATTTTATCAAATGAGTATCATGTATTATATAAATTTAATAAGGACTTTGATTAAATAGGATACCAATAAAATCATGACCCATTTTAAACTCATTATAACCATTAGTGGGCCCAGATCCATGACTTCTATAGCATGTTGTTAATTTCATTTTGGGATATAGAAATTTATTAATTAAAAAAACTCATACAAACAAACCAAAAATGTAATATTTATAAATCCCAAGTATCAAACCCACAGAGACGATCCATATGTTCTAAATTAATAAAATAAATTAATATTGAAATTGTTTTATTATTTAGATAAAGGGAAATAAGAGATGTAGTGAATGTGTTTGAAATCAAGAGAGAAGACATTCAGGTTCTGTGATTTATTGGGTCATACACCAGGCATTCAATAGATTTTGTTTTTATTCATTTTTTATGTCATAATTAGGTCAGCGAGATCCCTGTTATGTGTTTCCTACACTAATCCTATAATAGATACATAGGAATAATCATCTAATAGGTACAATAAAAAAACTAGGAAAACCAAAACAAAATTTAACATAAATAACCAAGTTCAAATAATGGTCATTAAAAAAATAAGGAAATAAATTGATGCAATAAGATAATACTCCTCATACCATAAGAAATGGTCATGTAATTGAAAAAACAAGAAGATTGGAATTTTCAAAAAGTGTTGCAACAATCCAAAATGTGAATAAAAAATATAATTAATCTATATGTATCAATTCCCCAACAATCACATCACCTAGAACAAAGAATATTATACTATATTTCTAGGCAAGATTAGAACGATAAGTATAGATTCTTGAGAAGGATTAACAGTGATTAATAGCATTGAAGTGGAGTTCTGGTGGTGATCGCATCGGCTGAAAGTGTCTAGACATATTCCTCTCAGTCCTAGATGACCTCTACTTTGTTGATGAGGCATAAATATGAAGGGGTTTTCATCAAAATATCATCCTAAATCATATTTATTTTTTTATTTCCCGAAATTGTGATGACTGTTAATCCATGTAAACAAAAAAATCATATCTATCTCCAAATCAAAATTTCACATCATGTATAGTGTTCATAATGTGTAATTTCATTCCAAAGTATGTATTTACTTCATGACTTGTTCTAAGTGGAAACCTATTATATTGATGATCTCACATTATGTAATGAAATAAACAACGTGTAAATGGTCTTTTTTCATTTCTTCAGCTCCCCCCATTTTCATGTATTTTTTCTTTTGGCCTCAATAATCTAGTGTCACGCTGTGATAAATTATGATGATGAAAAGTATCTTTTTTCTTCTTAATTCATCTCTTTTTTTTTCTATTTCAAAATATCTTTTGTATCCTTCCATAAAACAAAAAACAAGTCAAATTGTCTAAAAATTGGAATGATTAATCATTTAAATATTGAAATAAATATAATAAAACACCCTAAAATGTAAACATTAAATAAATATATCAATCCATATTCAACTAATCAAAGAGTTTAATTTAGAATTCATCTCACAACATATATGTTTTTGGAGGTAATCATCCAATATTATCTTATATTAATCTTGGATACTTTGGTGGATAAGTCTTTGTCCAGTCCAATATATGGATATACGCAACTCTATTCCTATGGCATCTTAACACTTTGGGATTCCTAGATAATTGTTACCAAAATAATATTTCAATATGGGGTTTTAAACTAATATGATCACCTCATTACTTTCTTTCATTTCACAATATAATCTAGGAGCACGTCATATTTGTGTGAACCTACGATGTTCGATGATCATGGATTTGAAAAGTGTTTCTTTTAATGGAATGTAATCCTTGGTATTTCGAAAGGGATTTTAATTATCAACATCTTATCTCATGTTATTATTTTTATGTATAAATGCTTCTAGTGATTTATTTTGGAATCTTATTCCAACCACCAAATCAATATGTTCAAACCATATTGATGTGTAACTTCTCACAGAACTCATATTTTGTGTTACTCAACCAAAAAGTGAATCCAATCATATTTACACATATACAAATTTATCTCATTCATAAGGTATACAAAAATTTTATTTAAAGGTTTATAATTATATTAATTTGACAATACAATCATGAGTAAGCTCAGAGTCATGATAGACCACCCCACCTTTCCATAAAATGGAATAATCTTTTGAGCTAATGGGATTTCTAACAAAGTATCCCTATACCCATGGATAAATTACTCAAGAGGTATTCCAAATCATAATAACTCTAATAATTATTGTATATAAACTGTATTCAATAACTAAATTCAAGATAATAATAATAATTAAAAACTGAAGTAATGGTAGATGAAAACTAAATCCATTATCATACCTGGCATGTAACTCCTTAGATGCATGTATGAAAATTTCTAGAAATATTTTATCAATTTAAACTAAATCATACAAATATTAAATATTCAAAAAAATTGTAAATGAATATTAAAAAAAGTATTACATTCTTTATAAATTAAAAATTCATATATTTAAACATGAGATATATATTTATTAATGATTCAAAAATAAAATATAATAAAAAACACTTTATAGTTTTATCTACTCATTATAGGCATTTCACAATCATGAATATAAATACATTATATGTATTTCGTAATGTGAAATTCTTTATATTATTCATTATATGATATTAAACATTAAATATATGATATTTGTTAACTATAAATATTTTATAATTAAATTTTTATTATGTAAACTATTTACATATGTTTAATATCATATACATAACAATATTTAAAACTTGATCAAATCATCCTCAAATGTTTTGATATAGTTCAAATAATATCCAAAAAAGGTCCCATAATTTGAATAATTATTTTCATTTATTATAAACAATTCATTATTTTAAAATAAAAATACATTATACTTAGCATTATTTTGTAATTTATAGACACATTATAAATTACCATTAAATATTAAAAATAAACACTTTATTTATATGTGATATGTAATAATATAAAAAGTCTTAAAATTTATTTTTAATATTAACATTTAGTATCTAGGAATATTAATTAATAACCAAATATTGACATAATCCATATATTATTGTTGAATCTCATCAATTATTTTTAGACTGTGATCATTGTAATGGATCTATGGTGATGAATTTGGACCGAACATGGATTGAAGTTAATAAGGAAAATATGATAACCCATTTGGGGTTGAATTTTACTTTTTTCCAACAACAACCTTCATATTTAGATGAAATGGTTTATGAATTGAAGTGAGGGGAATGAAAAGATTAATGGATTAACACACTCATTGGTTTCATTTATGGGTTTTGAAAATACCTATTTATGATGAAAAGATTTATTTACACTCTTTTGGGTTCTATGGGAATTTTCTAGGTATCATTTAATAAACACAACATCCCAATATTTAGGTTTTCTAAGAAACAGCCACAAATAAAACATTGATTACTATTCAAGTTTCAATAATAATAAACCTTTGATTTCAAATATCTGGTCACCTATTTTGAACAATAATTGTAATAATCCTAAAAAAATCCTATTATGGATCAAGCTTATTTATCTGAGATTGCACTTGTGGATCAAAGCATATCAAAGAAAAATTTCTATTTTTATTCAAAATATATATTCATGGATGGGTTTATTTTTTTCTAGAACCCTTTTGAATTATGTCATAGTTTTTGTTTAAATTACTCCCAAATATACCCCCTATATACACTTTTTATTTGGTGTCCTAAAGGGAATGTGTGTGAAAAAGATTCCATTTATGAATGGGTGATAGATATTTTTCCTAATTGTTTGTGTTTTGGGTATTCTAGGCCTTGTTATGTTTCTTCTACAAATCTCACCTGAAAATGCATCTTGATTTCTATTACTAGGAAAACACCTAGTAAAATTATTAATTCTAATAATATGGTAGAGGCTAAGAGATCCATCATGTCAAAACAACTATTGGGGACACATTAATCTATATATGAATGCATAATAGATATGCCTAAACCTAATAAATATAAGGTATTCCTTATCGACATCACTACACAAGAACATCCTCCTGATCAAAAATTGTGTTCCTAAATGGATAATTCCCAATTTATATCAATCTGTAAGGATTATAATTTAGAGAATCCCCCAGTAAGAATAAATGCTACACCGCTCACATGGATCATCATCTATAGATAATGAGTTATTTACTGTTTATAATTCTAAATCTCATTTGAAGAAAGAAAATAATGTTTAAAGGACACTTAAGTATAGTATGTAGTTAGATGTTTTGAGTTTTGTGGCTATTCTAAATGTTGATGTTAATAATATTTAGTTATTAGAACATTTTATATTTTAACAACCCCACTAAATTTATTGATCTTAATAATTTTACATTCAATTCTAAATTAAATATCATTATGATCTTTAAAATAAAATTTTCCATAACTAATGTTGAAACTTAGGATAGTTCTATATGTCTTTTAACAGGTTCTCTATTAATTTTTTTAAGGTAGTAATGGGAGGATTTGTTTTCTCCAGAACCTTAATTTTATTTTCCTTGAATAAGCACTTGTTTCTTCTAGATTTTTCACTATAAAATTATATGGGATAATATGATTTGTTTAATTTCCTTTTTCTATGTATTAAATGATAAGAATATTTAATAATATTTTTGGAATAACTTTGTAAATTAATCTATTAACACTAAACCGTGGATCATTTTAGGTGATTTTCACTATCCTTCATCAATAATGACTATCTCTTTGGGAGAATGGATTGTATTAGGGATATTAAGGAGATTAAGAATTTTAAATTTATTATTAGTAATGATAACCATTCGTCCTCTAGATTACATTTTACTTCCTCCAATGAACTGTTGGGTGAGAAATTCATTCTTATTAAGTGGGATAAGGATTTTGTTAATATTATTTGATATTTATCATTTCAAGAATACATGGTCAAATCCATACCTCTTAGATTTTTTGATCATTTTCCTTGTGTGGTTAATGAATACCTTTATTTGATAAATTAGGTTCATTTTAAATTTTGTATGTTTTACTGAAATGTGGATAACTTTCATAATATTGGTCACCATGTCTGAATTTCCCATTCCTCTCACACAATCCTCTATTACATTATTGTAACTCTAGGGACTTTAAATAAATATTTTTTCAATTTTTTATGTTTTGAGATTCAAAGATTAATTCATAGGATTAGTAATAATTAAATTGAGTTTCATCCATTTAAAAGTAAAATTATTAATTGTTTTATTGAACTGTTAATTTACAATAACAATATGGATTTGGTTAATAATATTAAAAACTCTTCTATCATGATAAATTATCATTTTGAGTTGTTTCCTTATACGAGACTACATTGTATAATTTAATTACCATTTCATGAATATATTTTGATATATACATGTGTTTATTTTACCATAGTATTATTGATATTTATATGTATGTTACTTTTATAGTAACGTACTTAGATAAAATTTTATATCAAAATGGTTATAGCAGTTCCCATTCCAAAATGAGAACCTAGAGATACCTTGAAAAAGTTATTAAACTTATGTCCTATGGTCTAGAAACATCATATTTATAGGAAATAGAAGATGTTTGACTGTCATGTTTTTGGGGCTCAAAAACATAGATACATCTCATGAATTTCACACTTTGTGATCTCGAGTAGAAGATATCATGAGGACTGACTCACTAATAGGAACACCTCATGTTTCATTTGTCATTTGTAGTTCCTATCTTTGATAATTTCTTCTTCCAATTGTATGTGCTTGTTTCTACCTCATTTATCACAAGACAGTGGTGGAGAACAATTTGAGGGCCACAAAATTCAGCAACTTGGATCTAATCCTATGTTATTTCTCCTAAAAATAACAATCAAATGTGACGGGTGGGTTTACCAAGGACATTTGGAGGGGATCCTTTGGCATCATCTACAAAGGGTTTTGAAATTTTGGGCCTCAAATGTCATTACTAATTCTATGAATAATCTTTAAATGGTGGGTGATGAAATTGAATGGAATCCAAACTAGAGGTGAGGTCTATTTACAAAACCAATAACCAGAATATCTTCACACTTTTAGGGTTATGTGACCAAGAACTATAATAGTTTCTCATCTACGAGTTCAAGAGAAAAAAATGCTGGAAAGATAAATGATTTGATAAACATGGCCATGCTGGTATTAGAAAACTATGTTTTCCATGGGGTTGTTTTACCTACATGGTGAGTGTAGTGTCCAAGTCATTCAATGAAATTTAAATTCCCATAACGTACTCCTGGATGAGTACTACACCACTTGAATCATTGACTTGGGTTGAAATTTTTTTGATGATGAACCAGATTCACACATAGAATCTCATTAGAGGGGCCAAATGTTCTTCTACACCATTGTGGTTTAGAGGGAATTCATTCATCTCTAAAATAGTCAATGTGTATAGTTTTAGTGTGTTTCTGGCCTGATATTTTGAGTTTTCATGGAGTTTTGGAGAATAATATTAGGCGACTTGACTGTCTGGGATGATAATTTCAACTGTGAAAAGAGGTTGGGGATGTTTTGTGGGGGTATGATGATACAAGACTAAAACCAGAACATAATTTTAGTTTAAAATCAAAAAATGATAAATTGAAAACCAATGAACCAAAATATTATGAATATTAAATTGAAATGAAATTTCATTGTAGTCTAAAATAGAGGAGGTCCTTAATTGGAATTAAGGACCTCATTTCAACCGTAATAGTCAATTATGTAACACCCCAATATTTCATAGTATGTTATTTCTTCAAATTAATTCAATAACTTGCACTACACGCAACACTGAGTTCAAGCGCTTCACAACTTACCAATATAGTTGTTCAAAAGCGGTTATGAATAGTGTTAACTAAATTTTGAACTTTATATAATACTTATAATTTTAGAATCAATATTATGAGTTTATTAGAAATAATTTAAGAACTAATTCATTTTTTCAGATAAAAGAAGTATTTTTAAAGAAAATGCACTTTTACCGCCTTTTAATGTTGAACCCTTCTTAAATTCAATATTTGAAACTTTTATATATTAAATTTGACAAAATAAACTTCTTCTTTAGAATCAGGACATAAAAATTTATTTTAGATAAATTTTTGATGTCTTCTAATAACTTTAATATTTGGGTGAATAGTGAAAAATACTAAATTTTAACTAAAAACAACTTTTTTAATAAAAATAATTTATAGTGTTAAATTATAAATTTTAGTTGCTTTAAAGTATCATTAGATTATATTTTTACCATTTAATTAAATATTTTTTATTGGGAGTAATTTCACTATGAAATTGCACTTAAACAAGTGTCAATCTTTTGATAGTTATTATTTCTTAAAAATCTGGCTTTTGGTTTTGACAATGGGAATTAATTTTAAATTAATTAATGAAACTTATATGTTTTGAATTTGGTAAAATAGACATCATTTTTGGATTCAGAATATCAAAATTAGATTAGGGTGAATTTTTGGTATCTTTCTGAGAACATTACATTTTTGATGAATATTGAAAAACACTGAGTTATTTGTTAAAACTGACTTTTTATTTAAATAATTATTTATTTTATATAAATTTTTTATGTCAAAATAGATACATAATACCAATATAAGTTCAATTTAATTCATTGGAGTAATTTTATATTAATTTTAGATATACAAAATTTTATTGAACTTTTTACCGTCTTTTACCCACCTCATAGGAGCTTTTGCTAATTTTCATAAAACATAATTATACCGCTTCTGTGTGTAGAATTTCAAAAATCAGAGAGACAGAGTTGATATCAGTAAATAAAATGTGGTTCAATGAGATGAAAATAAATTTTGGTGAATGGTAACTTTTTACTTTTATTTAGCACAGTTAAAAGTAAATAGGGTTATTAAGGCTACAAATGATATTAGTATTACCCTAACACATGTCTTAATTCTATTGGACAAGGGTATCTAGACAAAAAATAACCGTATAAATAAAATGTTATCATTTAGGTCTAGTTGGATTAGATTAGGACATTTATTATTATTTAATTAAAATAAGAGTTAAAAGAGTTAAAATCACTGTTTTAAAATTAAAACATTTTTAATATAAGGTTATACATAAGATAAATTAGATTATAAATTTTAATTATAAAGATAAAAATATTTTCTAGATAATCGTATTTTATTTATTATTTTTAGACATTATGTAATTTAATTTATTTATGAAATAATGATGATGTAGTAATTACCGTATTAATCAATGATTAAGATAATTGATATTATAAATAGCCAAATAAATGTAATTTTATACTTTTTATGAATTAAACTAATTTTCTAAATTAAAATGACAATCTAGGATTTATTTAATTAACATTTTTCAAAGTAATCATGCTGTTATGTGTTTCACAAAAATCAAATTCAAAATAGTTTCAAAATTTTCATAAAAGAGTTTTTAAAAAAAATATTATATTATTAATTGATATTCTATTACTAAAAATCTACTGTTCGGCCAAAAGACTTATATAATTATAGGATTATCATTAATGAAACACTTGGGGTTTTTTTAGAAGTATATAGTATGTTTATTAACCATTTAATATATAAATACAAAGAGACAACATAAATGTCAAACTATTTAACTAAGGGTTAAATATAAATGATAAGGTAAATATAGTGACCCAAACCTATCAAATAACTATTTTTTGAGTGTATTTAGACCCATACCCGTATTATCCTCAAAAAAATCAATTTGGATCCATTATAAACTGAATATGAGTTTATTATAAAATAATATGTTATGTTTTTTTAAGGTGCCCCTCACCCATACTATTAAAGGGAACTCCCCATGTTCTCAATTTCACACCTTCAAAGCCTTTTGGATCAGCCAACCCCTGCCCAAATATTCTCTCAACTTACCTTAATTCAACCTAGAGGCTTTAGTTTTATTTGAAAGCCAATCTATGGATCATTTTTTATTAAATCAAAAGGTAGAACCCGAAGAAGAGGTAATGTTTTCACCACCCTATTTCAAGTTCCTTTGTTCTTCAACTTCTTCATTCTTTTTTATTTCCATTCTAAAATAATAACTCCAGTATCTTTTAAATACTGTGATGTTATTATAAATATGGTACAACCATATTAAGTATTCTATCCATCCTTTGAATGACATGTCACCATACGTGCGTACGTACGGCTTACCGTCTCCACGTCGTGGTGTAATTGTTAATCAAAACATTATTATCTGGATGGGTATGATAATTATGTGTAATTGAAGTAAATAATAAATATAACATTATAATGATTCTGTATATATGATATACAATCCAATTATATACGAATTTAATATCAGAAGAATGATATTGTCGCTCGTGCGTACGTACTCCACAAATGTGATAAGATCATTCCCCATCGTATCCATTCAAGACTAATTTTCA
This sequence comes from Viscum album, assembly GCA_963277665.1. Lineage (NCBI taxonomy): Eukaryota > Viridiplantae > Streptophyta > Magnoliopsida > Santalales > Viscaceae > Viscum > Viscum album. Next base: position 1,470,132,382 of record OY728128.1, on the reverse strand, counting down.
TTTGATGACTAAAAGTAATGTTCAAGGACTTGTTATCATTCTGGATATGAATAAGATACAACCTATCCATAAAAAAACACTGATTATGTAACAAAGCATATAAAGTAAAACGAACCAGTTAACACCCGAAACAACGATAATACTAAGATATTATTAACAAAGCAATGTTAAAAGATCATATATGATATCATATTAATGTATATGATTCTTTTGTAATTTAATAAAAATTATTTCACCATTATACAAGAGGTTAACAAACCCTCGACCAATGAAAAGTATAAGGTAATGGTTAATTTCACAATCTCTTTATTATCAGAGGTTGTTTTTACCTAAGTATCTACTGGAACCTCTTTATCATCCACATCCATGTTTCTTAAAAATATATTTCAAAACATTATTACTATTTTGTAGACTGCGGTTTAAATTTATTTATACCCTTGTTTGACTTTTTATAAGATTTTAATAAAGGAATCATTTCGTCCTTTTCCAAACAATGTCCTTTTTATCCTTTTTGACAGAATTAAGGTAAGAATGCCTTTTTTAACTTATACGGTGTGTGCAGCTATTTTCCGCTATTATAAAATCATCGAATCTTACCTTACAAGCTTATAAGAATATTTTCAATGTAAATTTTTTCTTTTATAATTATGTGACTTTTAAATGATTTCAAAAAAGAGATATTTATCTCAAATAGTTTTGTTTTCATCTATGTCAACATACTTTGATGGATTTTAAGATTATTTGAAGTTGATTTATTATGATACAATACTTCCATATTGTATTGAAGGTTTTATGATATGTTTGACTATGGATGTGTTATTTTTATACCATTCATGGTTTATAGATAAAGTAATGAAATTTCTAATGATAGTTTTAATACGAATGATTATGTTATGTTTAAACCTGTTTATATGAAGAATCCATTGGACTTAGTTAGTGACGGGTGGAGCCCGCTATAGCTCCTCGATGCATCGGTAGGTCTAATGAGACAAACTGGTGTCTTGTCACAAGGTCTTGACAAAATATAATTTTTTTTCTTTGCACAAGGCCTTGACAATGTGGTTATGATAGTATGGAAATATACATTCCATCATTATGAATGTGGTTTTTGATATTGCATGTGATTATTCGACTAGAGAATATCCATTTGAATAAGAAAATGGAATAATTTCATTTTATTTCTACTATATTATGCTTAAGTTCAAGTTTAAAAATCTTTTGTATTAGTTATACATTACCTTAAATGTTTATTCTTATTTATGAATATTTTCGATATATTGTTATCCTTTCTGGGCATCTGAGCTCACCCCTTTCTATGTTTTATTTTTCACAGGATGTGAAAAGTATTTTATGAATGACCTGCTGGGATAGTATGAGGGGATATGAGTGTGGTCAATGGAGACAAGTTGTTTTTGTAGTTTTTCATTTTATAATGTAATGTAAACTTTATGAATGTATCTAGTGATTCCAAGGAAACTAAACTAATTGGTCTTTCGAGACATGATCTTTTGTGATCATACCAATGTTATGTAATAATGCATCGACTCTATATATACTGGGGTCGGGGTGTTACAGTTGGTATCATAGGATTTTTAGTACAAACCTTGGAAGCTAGATTTAGATAAACTCTGATTACATCACATATCCCTAAGATAGACTTTGAGGATTAATATAGAAAAACATCCTAGAATTTTGGTCTTGTAGAGATTTTGTCATTTTTCGGAGCAATACATCCCTGTATGGATATGAGAAGATAGAGGCGGCTCTGGCACAGATGTACCAAGGTGTAAAACCCGAAAACACTGCTTTGAGCAAGAATCTAACGAGAACTGGTGTAGGAAAACGGGCCTTGCTGCACTCTTGATAACGACACTCCTAGGGGATATGCTTCGGATAATTATCATTTTCATTACAAACCATTATTAAGGGTTTATGAGTATATAATTCTTCAAATAAAACATTTTTATGATTATGGATTATATACATAAACTGCTCGATTTATGTTAAGTGTTTTATAAGTTTGGATTTATGTATTGCAATTCATAAAATGACCTAGTTTATTCCATTGTATATAAATGGCGCCCAGTAGATGAAATGTGAACTCCAGCAATACATATGATCCAAAGAGTAATAAGGATCATATCATTCATAGCATTAAGCCAACATTTAGAAGGGAAACGTCTCCCATGTATTCTCAACATATGAAGAAATAGTATAATGCATTAATAAGATAAGTAAAGAATTCCATGAGTCATATGGCTTTGAAGGAAAGCAAGAGAAGAAAAGGATGGAAAAGATAAAGATGGATAAGGGGAAGGGGGAAAAGAAGAATTTTCCCATATGTGATAACTGTGGGAAGAAACACCCTGGAACATGCCTAAAGGTAATGGGAGTTTGTTATAAGTGTGGAGAAAAAGGACACCAAGTACGTGACTGTAAGGGTAAGAAAAAGGTTTCAAATGTACAATGCTTTATCTGTAAGGATTTGGGACACTACGCAAAACAATGTCCAAAATATCAGAGTGTGCCCCAAATGATGCTATTGGATATTAATCAAGTTATGATACTACCACAGATGAGGAGGAATGATTATAGTTCTTATGTTGTTATAAAAGAATTATGTAATTTGGGTGTGGTATCAAAGATGTACTGGTTATAATAATTATGGAGTATATATGGATTGTACTGCAGTACTATTTCATTAAGGACTTGAGATTGTGTGAAACCAAGAACAGTGACTCAATAACAGGTTAAATTTTTGGAAAATATATGGTTGAGAGAAAGATAATGTAACGACCCGAAATTTTGAATAAATATTGTTTCCTAATTTTGTGTGTTATTTTATTTTATACTCAACAAAAAAAATTCATTTGATAACATGAGTATAATTAAAATGAGACCATTGGGCTTTGACTATTATATGACCACTGGTTAATATGACCACTGGAAACTAAACATTTTGATTATTGCCTCTAAATACAATTAATCTTGGTTAATTATTATAGAAAGAAGATTCTATGGCCTCGCCCAGTAGTCTTGGACCGATCGAAGCCCATCTAACAGAACTTGGGAAGGAGGTAGCACCACTGGGCTTTGCTCTGGACCAAACCCAAGCCGAACTTCATCGTTTGAAGCTAGAACAGAATCGCCTTTGCGAGAAGTTCAAACTAATAGAAATTACTACTCGTGCGATGTTAGCCGAGCCTCCCTCAGATTCTCTCACCTTAGCACACCTTACACTTAGGTCATATGCTGGTGTGATAAGGGGCTATGTAAGGAGACCGTAACTGCCTTGTGTAATCCTTTGTTTTAAATAAAAATTGGGATTTCTTCTTATGATGAAGTTTATGAATTTTCAAATGACCGGATAAATATAGTATGCATATTTTTGATGAATTTTAGAAAAAGGATATTTTAAAAATGGTTGTGTAAACCTTAAATAATTAAAAATGTGTAATTATTTTCAAAAAATGGTCTTCTACAATTAAGTTCATAACAAAATTTAGAGTCTAATAAGATCAACTTAATTTTTTATGAATAGTAAATTATGAATAGTGATTTTATGATTAGGATTAGTAATGTGTCCAAATGGATTAGTAATCTCACTTAAAGAAAGTATTTATATAATCTAGGCACCTTGATTAAGTAATGTGATTCAATAAAATGGTTAAATAACGGTTTCATAAATTATTATTCAAGTATTAGTTTTTTTTGGGCGAATAGTGTTTTTTAATTAAAAATTTAATTAAAAATATTTAGAAAATTATTTTTATAAAATGGATTTCATTTTTTAGCTCAGAGCACCGATATTATGCTATGGTAATTTTTGGGGGTTTTTCTAAAAAAATGAATTTTCAGTGAATAGTGTTTTTATTTAAAAATTAAATTAAAAATATTTAGAAAATTATTTTTATAAAATGGAGTTCATATTTTTAATCAGAGCATTGATATTTGGTTAAGGTGAAATTTTGGGATTATTCTGAGAATGTTGATTTTTTTATGAATAGTGAAAATACAGTTTTTAAGTTACGGGTGTCTAATGGCATCATTAAATGATGTATTGAGTAAGTAACCAATATGATCGACTTATGAATAGTAAGATAAGGTATGAGGTGTCCCAAGTGGCCAATACCATGGGAAAATACCATGGGAAAGCCCATGGTTTTCCCAAAACCACTAATGAGGTGTCCCTTGGCCATTAATGCCTTGTCCCCTCACTTTCCCTATAAATACCAAGCCATCCTCTCATCCATTCGACTCCCCACTCTCCCCCAACGAAGTTCTGGTCTCATTACCTCCCATGGAGTCCTCCCATGGTGCCCCCAAGCCCTCAAGGTCCCAACCTTTGAGTTTTAAGAGTTATGTTTTAAGGTAAGGGATCCGACCTCTCTCTTTCATTTCAAGTAATCTCTTTTATGTCATTCCTTTTATGATACATGTTCTTATGTTGGAGGATGTTCTTTTATACACCTCTTACTTCCCTTTTTATGGTCATATAATGAGAGATCCCCTCTTACTCTCTTTATTTCGTTTTATGAAGTTTTAAGTGGCGCCGTTAGGCTGCCGAAATGTTTGTAACAGATTCTTTCTCCCTTCTCATTTTTCAAGATCTATTTTCATGTAAAGTATTTCAAGTTACTTTTTATTATGTTGGGGTATGATCTCTAAATTTATCATACTGATATTATATGATCATATGATGAGATACCCCATTTTATCTCTTCAATTCAGTATTTTGAAGTTTTAAGTGGCGCCGTTAGGCTGCCGAATTTTTAAGTGGTTCTTCACCCTTCTCGTTTTGAAGTTCTACTTTCATGTCAATTCTTCCAAGTTCCTTTTTTTTATGTTGGGGTATGATCTCTATATCTATCATACTGGACTCTTATGTTCATATGATGAGATACCCCATTTGATCTCTTCAATTTAGTATTTTGAAGTTTTAAGTGGCGTCGTTAGGCTGCCGAATTTTTTAGGGGATTCTTTCACCCTTCTCATTCTTTTCAAAGTTCTACATTCATGTCAAGTATTTCAAGTTCATTTTTAATTATGTTGGGGAATTATCTCTATATCTATCATACTGAACTCTTATGTTCACATGATGAGAGACCCTATTTTATCTTTTCAAATCATTTTTTTTGAAGTTTAAGTAACGTCGTTAGGCTGTCGAACTTTCATAAGAGAAATCTAATTTTTGTCTTCCTTCCATGTTTTTCATTTAAAATGGTATGTCCTTGAAATTTCATTACCATGATCATGTATCCTTCTTATTCTGTCCATATACTGTTTTATGGGTCATTTATGAATGTTTGACCCATTTTCCCTCTCTTTTTGATGTCTTCTAAAACCTCGTAACCTAGCCGTTATGCTGTAGAATTTCCGTCTCAAAATGTCTCTCTCTTTTTGTAAAGTTATTTTATATTATTAAGTGAATACTAAAAGCTCTTTCTTCTAAAGGGGTATTCACATATATACCAAAATGTTCTATTTTAAATTCTGGTATTTACATACATGAGACCCACCTTCCTTTTCTGTGGGTTTTAAAGTGATGTAAAGATCATGTCTTTAAAGCAGTTTTTAAAACGTTGTGATTATGAAATGAAACCCATTTATTTTATGCTATATGGGTTATTTATGAAATGTTTGATGATGATATATGTGGCTCGCATGATGATAAAGACAAATTTAAGGGTGCGCCCTGATAGCTCTCCAATGCATTGGGTAATGATGTAACCACTAGAGATTACAATTTTCACGATACCTTGGTGAATAACCTTGGTAATTTTCAAATGACACCCTTGGGGATGGACCATGGTGATATGTTCATGATTGTCTATGTTAAATGATGTATCCACATCTTCAAGTTATGAAAATTTTATTTTTATTATGATATGCCTCATGATTTCATTCTCATGCCTTAAAGTTCTTTTCATGACCTTATTGAAGTATCTCAAGTTCACATGTAAAATGTTTCTCTTGTTTCCCTTACTGGGCTTTTTGATCACCCTTTCTTTTGATGTATGTCCCCAGGTTATGTGATGCAGTAATGAACCTAGGATGAACATGAGAAGAATCCTTTTAAGTGTTTTAGAATAATTTTTTATGTTTTCATGTTTAAAGTTCCTGGTTTCCAAGACACTAAACCTTAAAGATCCTCGGTTTTGTAAAATGTAATGAAAGATTATGTGATAAAAGGTCGGGATGCTATAGTTGGTATCAAAGGATGGTTTAGTTATTTGTGGATATTAGGATATGAAAACTCTAGGAAGAACCCTATAGAAAAGTTAAAAAAATAGGAAATCTTCCTGGTATTTTGGTGAGTATTGAGTAAGGGGTTGCCAAGCAAATACATCCCTGTCTGGATATGAGTAGGTAGAGGTGGCTCTGGCACAGATGTACATAGGGGTAAAACCCAAAAACACCACTTTGAGCTAGACTCGAACGGGAACTGGTACACGACAACGGGCCTTGCTGCACTCTTGGTTACGACACTCCCGGGGGATATGCTTTGGTAAATTCATAAACTTAGTATGAACCATTGTTAAAGGAACAAAGATAAAATAAAATAAATATTCACATAAGAATATATGATCATGGATAACCTAGATGGGAACCTAGGGGATCACAAGTTAGGGTATACTTTTCTTCTACAAGTTATCCTTATATGCTTTCAGTTCCTTTTCATGATTATTGGCTAAGTACTTAATCCCCTAATTATGCTTTCTCTTCTTAGTTAATGGTGGGAAATGGAAGAACATGTCCCAACAACCAATGTGATAAGAAATGCGACGATTGTTGTATTAATATGACAGGGATGATTACGGGATTAAAATATGATTATTATTTTGGAAGACGTTCACTATTTTGGGGACCCTATATGATCGAGGTAAATAGATTACTATGGTATTTTCATTGAGGAGTAAGGTTGACTTATATTTTGAAGAATCGATGAATTTAAGGTGGACTTATAGTAATGTAGGTTACTTATGGGAATGATTAACCTATCATGGGTAAAATATGTTTAGGTTAGATACTTTTGTTATAAGATGTTAGGAGAGGTTGATGTTGTTTGGAGATGAACAATGAAGTTTATTTTGGAAGACTATGTTATCAAATCCTTCTTGTATTTGGGTTTCAATCTTAGTTTGGTTTATTTTGAGGAATTTTTAAGAACTTTTATTTATGGAATGGACTATGATGAACTTTGGGTAGTACCATGGAAATTTGAAGATTTAAAAGTAGTTTCCATTCCTATGGGATTATTTCTTTTTGAAGAGTTGTTTTACCTTACCCTTTCTGTTTTTGGGATAATGTTTAAAGATAGAAGAAATAGATAGTTAATCTTTTGTGGATTATGAAGACAATTCTTGTGTTTTGATGAGACCAAGTAGTTTTCAATGCTCATAGTTTGGAGAAAAGATTAGTCTTGGGTAGAAACTTATTAAAGGATGAACTCTACATGAAGATAGGTATATTTTCTTATGTTTTTGTTTTATGTTGTAAATGAATTCCTCAAAATTATGAAAAGGAACTTAAAACAAAAATGTTGTTGGTTTACGTTTCCTACTAGGTAATCAAAGACCGTTTACACACATCATAAGTTTGGGATTTTATTATGGTTAATGTTCTCCTAATCATGTTCTCTATCACTCTCCCCCAGAACTTGACCCTTTTTTTTCTTCCATGTCCATGTTTTCCTCCATGGAATTCTAGTATGGGTTAACTCGGGTGAACTTTGTACTTCCCTTTCTTTCTTTTAAAGTAATAGTTTTTCTGAATCATTTTCCGATGTGGGACTTTCAATGAAATTTCAAAACTTGATTTAAAATAAAATTGCGAGGACGCAATTTCTTAATGGGGGAAGATTGTAACGACCTGAAATTTTGAATAAATATTGTTTCCTAATTTTGTGTGTTATTTTATTTTATACTCAAAAAAAAATTTCATTTGATAACATGAGTATAATTAAAATGAGACCATTGGGCTTTGACTATTATATGACCACTGGTTAATATGACCACTGGAAACTAAACGTTTTGATTATTGCCTCTAAATACAAGTAATCTTGGTTAATTATTATAGAAAGAAGATTCGATGGCCTCGTCCAGTAGTCTTGGACTGATTGAAGCTCATCTAACAGAACTTGGGAAGGAGGTAGCACCACTGGGCTTTTCTCTGGACCAAACCCAAGCCGAACTTCATCGTTTAAAGCTAGAACGGAATCTCCTTTGCGAGAAGTTCAAACTAATAGAAATTACTACTCGTGCGATGTTAGCCGAGCCTCCCTCAGATTCTCTCACCTTAGCACACCTTACACTTAGGTCCTATGATGGTGTGATAAGGGGCTATGTAAAGAGATCGTAACTGCCTTGTGTAATCCTTTGTTTTAAATAAAAATTGGGATTTCTTCTTATGATTAAGTTTATGAATTTTCAAATGACCGGATAAATATAGTATGCATATTTTTGATGAATTTTAGAAAAAGGATATTTTAAAAATGGTTGTGTAAACCTTAAATAATTAAAAATGCGTAATGATTTTCGAAAAATGGTCTTCTACAATTATGTTCATAATGAAATTTAGAGTCTAATAAGATCAACTTAATTTTTGATGAATAGTAAATTATGAATAGTGATTTTATGATTAGGATTAGTAATGTGTCCAAATGGATTAGTAATCTCACTTAAAGAAATTATTTATATAATCTAGGCACCTTGATTAAGTAATGTGATTCAATAAAATGGTTAAATAACGGTTTCATAAATTATTATTCAAGTATTAGTTTTTTTGGGTGAATAGTGTTTTTTAATTAAAAATATTTAGAAAATTATTTTTATAAAACGGATTTCATTTTTGAGCTCAGAGCACCGATATTATGCTATGGTAATTTTTGGGGGTTTTTCTGATAAAATGAATTTTCAGTGAATAGTGTTTTTATTTAAAAATTAAATTAAAAATATTTAGAAAATTATTTTTATAAAATGGATTTCACATTTGTAATCAGAGCGTTGATATTTGGTTAAGGTGAAATTTTGGGATTATTCTGAGAATGTTGAATTTTTGATGAATAGTGAAAATACAGTTTTTAAGTTACGGGTGTCTAATGGCATCATTAAATGATGTATTAAGTATGTAATCAATATGGTCGACTTATTAATAGTAAGATAAGGTATGAGGTGTCCCAAGTGGCTAATACCATGGGCAAATACCATGGGAAAGCCCATGGTTTTGCCAAAACCACTAATGAGGTGTCCCTTGGCCATTAATGCCTTGTCCCCTCACTTTCCCTATAAATACCAAGCCATCCTCTCATCCATTCGACTCCCCACTCTCCCCCAATGAAGTTCTGGTCTCATTACCTCCCAAGGAGTCCTCCCATGGTGCCCCCAATCCCTCAAGGTCCCAACCTTTGAGTTTTAAGAGTTATGTTTTAAGGTAAGGGATCCGACCTCTCTCTTTCATTTCAATTAATCTCTTTTATGTCATTCCTTTTATGCTACATGTTCTTATGTTGGAGGATGTTCTTTTATACTCCTATTACTGCCCTTTTTATGTTCATATAATTATAGATCCCCTCTTACTCTCATTATTTCGATTTATGAAGTTTTAAGTGGCGTCGTTAGGCTGCCGAAATTTTTGTAACGGATTCTTTCTCCCTTCTCATTTTTCAAGATCTATTTTCATGTAAAGTATTTCATGTTCCTTTTTTTATTATGTTGGGGTATTATCTCTAAATTTATCATACTGATCTTTTATGATCATATGATGAGAGACCCCATTTGGTCGCTTCAATTCAGTATTTTGAAGTTTTAAGTGGCGCCGTTAGGCTGCCGAAATTTTAAGTGGTTCTTCACCCTTCTATGGATTAAAAAAAATAATTATATAATGATATGTGTATCATTAAGGAACAACTTCAGTTTCTCTTGGAAGTATATAGTATATTTATTAACCATATAATAAAAAATAACAAAGAGACATGGTAAATGTCAAACTATTTAACTAAGGGGTTAAATATATATGATATGGTTAATATAGTGAACCAAACATGTCTAAAACCTATTCGTTCAGTGGATTTCGTCCCATTTCCACCTTAGCCTCAAAATAAATCAATTTTGTGCCATTATAAACTGAATAATAATTTATATTAAAATAATATTTTATGTTTCTCCTAAGGTGCCCCTCACCCCTCTAATAAAAGGGCACTCCCCCTTCCCTCAATTTCACACCATCAAAGCCTTTTGGATCATCCAACCCCTGACCAAATATTCTATCAACATTCCTCACTTCAACCTAATGGCCTTAGTTTGATCAGAAATCCAACATAAGGAGCTCTTTTGATCAAATCAAAAGGAAGAACCTGAAAAAAGGTAATATTTTCACAACCCTCTTTGCAATTCCTTTCTCCTTCCTCTTCTTTTTTATTTGTTATTTCTATTCTAAAATAATAAATTTAGTATATTATATATAATTTGATGTTATTATAAATATTTTACAACCATATTCAGTATTACATCCATCCTTTGAATGACATGTCACTATATGTGCGTACGTACGTCTTACCGTCTCCACGCCGTGGTGTAATTGTTATTCAAAACATTATTATTTGGATGGGTATTATAATGATGTGTAACTGAAATAAATAATAAATATAACATTATAATGATTATTTATATATGATATACCATCCAATTATATACGATTTTAATATGAAAAGAATGATATTTTCGTTCGTGCGTACGTACGGACTACCGTCTCCACGAACGTGATGAGATTCATTCCCCATCGTATCCATTCAAGACTAATTCTCATTTGATGATTAAAAGTAATTTTTAAGGACTTGATATAATTATAGATATGAATAAGATATAACCTGTCCAAAAAAACATGGTTTATGTAACAAATCATATAAAGGAAAATGAATCAGTTAACACCCGAAACAACTATAATACTAAGATATTATTAACAAATAAATTTTAAAAGATCATATATGATATCATATTAATGTATATGATTCTTGTATAATTTAATAAAAATTAATTAACCATTATAAAAAATGTTAACCAACCCTCGACCAAGGAAAAGTACAAGGTAAGGGTTAATTTCACAATCTCTAATTATCTGAGGTTGTTTTTACGTAAGTATCTACCAGGACCTCTTTATCATCCACATCCATGTTTCATAAAAAGGTATTTCAAAGAATTCATACTATTTATATACTATGTGTTAGAGTTATTTATAACCTTGTTTTACTTTTTATAAGATTTTTATAAAGGAATATTTCTGTCCTTTTCCAAAAAATGTCATTTTTAACCTTTTCGATAGAATTAAGGTAAGAATGTATTTTTTAACTTATATGGTGGGTGCAGCTATTTTCCGCTATTATAAAATATTCGAAGATTCCCTTACAAGATTATAAGATAATTTTTAAATTAAATTTTTTCTATTATAATTATGTGACTTTTAAATGATTTCAAAAAAGAGATATTTCTCTCAAATAGTTATGATTTCCTCTATGTCAACACCTTTTGATGGATTTTAAGCTTATTTGAAGTTTATTTTTTATGATACAAAACTTCCATATTGTACTGAAGGTTTTTTGATATGTTTTACTATGGATGTGTTATTTTTATACCATTCATGGTTTATGGATAACATATTGACATTTCGTATGCTAGTTTTAATACGAATGTTTATGTTATGTTTAAACCTTCTCATATGAGGAATGCATTGGAATTAGTAAGTGATGGGTGGAGCACGATATAGCTCCTAGATACATCAGTATGTCTAATGAAACAAACTAGTGTCTTCGAATAAGTCCTTGAAACAATATTATTTGTAGTTTTGGCATAAGTCCTTGACTATGTGGTTATGATAGTCAGGCATTATGCATTCCATCATTATGAAAGTGGTTATTGATATTGCTGTGATAATTCGACTAGTAGAATATTCAAGTGAATAAGTAAATGGAATTATTTCATTTTATTTCTTCCATATTATGCTGAATTTCATGTTTAAAAGGATTTTGTTTTAGTTATACATTGCCTTAAATGTTTATGCTTATTTATGAAAGTTTCTTCAATATTGTTATCCTTACTGTGCATCTGAGCTCACACCTTTCTATGTTTTATTTTTCCCAGGATGTGAAGAATTATTTTATGAATGACCTGCAGGGATAGTATGAGGGGATATGAGTGTGGTCTATGGAGACAACATGTTGTTTTAGTTTTTCATTTTATGATGTAAAGTAAACTTTATGAATATATCTAGTGATTCCAAGGATACTAAACTAATCGGTCTTTCGAGACTTGATATTTTGTGATCATGCCAATGTTATGTAATAATGCACTGACTCTAAGTAACTGGGGTAAGGGCGTTACAATTTACCCTTTTTTGGGTTTCACATTGATGAATTCAAAAGTATATATCTATGTGCCCTATAATAAAGGTTTTCAAAAATGGAATCGGTTTATTGATAACGATATTAGGGTCCCTATTAAAAGTGAAAAAATATGACTTGTTTCCAATTTCTAGGATATAAAGAATGGTTGAATTTATCTGGTACAGTTTTTCTCCAACATTTTCATAGAGTGGTGAAGTCCAATATTTAAATCATAAAGGTTACTCCTAAGTGTTTATTTATTATTATTTATATAAAATAATAATGATGGAGATATAAGGAATAGATACAATTCAAACCAAATAACTTTGAATCAATAAATTTTTTGACCAAGTCAAACTCATATATAAATATGAAGAATGTTATGATATAGTATAATATATGCAGAATTAGAAGTGAGATTTTTTCTTATGTGGAGAATGACCTGAAAAAATATAGACTATAACAAAGAGTCTTTATGGATGACTGAGCAAGGATAGATGCATGATCACCAGTGAAGATTCCCTAGGCAGCTCTAAAGAGGCTAAACAGAATACGTCCTAAAGCCTTATCATATCGTATGGTATGATATAGTATATCATTGAGTTTGGCATATATATGGAATATAATTATATTTAATCCTTTTGGTATATCATATTTTATAACATAGAGATGTTGTATATAGGATACTTGGGTATTTCATAATGTACAACATAAATCAATTATAATTCCATAAATAATATAGAATATTGATTTGAAACTATTATGGACCAGCTAAGGCATTTGAACTTTAATGAGTCAACATATGTATCTCTCAAACTTGTAAAATATCATTGAAACACGTTTAAGAGTAATTGGTCAAGGGTTACATGAGATGTAGCTAAAGTAATTACTCATAAAATTAATAAATATATGAGTAAATGAATGACATGGGGAAAATCCCTATAGCCTATATAAAAGAGGCCACACTATGAGTATGATGTGTGTGCATGATCTCATTGAGAAACCTCTGACCAATACCCTCTCCCCCCAAATCTCTCTACTTTTATCCTCCTTATCACCATGAGATACTGGTATATTTTAGTGGTTCAGAAATACCTATCCAATTGTTTGTGTGATTATATACAACCCATTTATACACCTCTAAGGGAATATCCTTTTTATTATTTTTTTGTGATATTTACCATGCACTGAATGAAGGAAAAAACAACAACATTCTATGTTTTATGGTACACATTCTTTTATTTTATTTTTTAGGACAACCATTTCAATGAAATGGTTCTCTTAAATTTTATTGTTTAAATATGCATATGTTAATGGGATTAATCCTCAATCGTCCCTTAGAAACCTTTAGTGGTGTGAAGAAAATGTTAGCGAGTCAACTGATTCCTAGGAACTCTCACATATTGATGGTGATGAATTGTGGTTCTCCACTCAAGATCTCCATTGTGCATGAATAGAGATTTATAATCCAATGATTTCGGGAAATAGAGTGCTTTAATAGGTTTATATAGATGTCACATTAGACATGTTCATATGAGGAATATATATTTTGCCACATTTCAGTGGATCAAAGCCTTACCAAGTTTTATCATCTGTGATATTATTTTGAAAATGAATTATTTCAAAATCTCAGTGCATGTTCCATCATCAAATAGGATCATGAATTTTTTTCCTGACTAAATTTTGGCTTGTGATATGGGATATCATAGCCAACAACATAGTAAAAATCATTCATTTTTGTATTTTTCATAGAATAAAACTTTATTATATCATATTCAATTATATAATTGTACCTTGGGTTCAAAACGGAGCATCGTATCATCCAATAAATACCTATGCGAATTGTAAAAAAATATTAATAGAAAAGGGTATTTTCACCGATTCGTAAGGGTTATTCTACTGATATGTAAGGGTTATACCATCAATATATAAGATGTTACCTTTATTTAATAACTATAAAACCATATTTATGCCACTTATCATAAATAGGGATTGAACCATTAGTCATAAAATAGTACTAATAATTCTTAAATAGATTAATTATCACAGCCCATAAATAATATTATATAATTCAGACTATATTTTTTAAATTGATTTTTATAGATTTTTTTTAAAATTCAATCATAAATTGAAATATATAATTTATAAATTATAATAAAACTTATTTTGAAATATATATTTATTTAAAAATGTTTTTTTAAATTAATTAAACATATAGTATTTACAATTAAATAATTAAATGTTTAGGAAACATTTATTAATAAATATTCCATAATAATAAATGTTAATATTAAAAAAAAAATTAAAATTATATTTTATACATTATAATTTAGATATATAATTTTTATATATAAATTAAAAGTTTAATTTATAAAGTGTTTATAAATTAATACAACTAAGATAAATATAATGTAATTGTTTTTAAAAATTATGAATTGTTTATAATGATGAATTTGAATTATTCAAATTAAAAAGGACTTATTTTGAAATTTTTCAACCACATCTAACGTTTTTTGATGAATTATTTGATCATTGGTTTAAATAATTTTAGTATGTGATAAATATATTATTAAAATGTTTACATAATACAAATTGAAATATAACATGTTTATATTTTTGTAAAAGTGGGTGCACTAAAACCAACATTAGTGGTACTTTTTGATTACCATATCTTGTATAAAAAGAGTTATACATGATGTAATATTATCGTAATAATTTTATAACTTATGCATATTCAATTTACATAATAATTTTCATTAAATTATATATCATATTAAAAGGTTATAGTAATTACCAAATATAATTAGATCCTTGAGATATTGTGCTAATAATGTTAAACATTAGTCATATGATTTGGATACAGAATTTTGAGGGGGCACAGATTATGTATGAATATTAGTTGTTTGGAATCCTAATCATCGAGACTTCTTCTCATGATGTTTTTACATTGTGATATTGATTAAACTAGATCATGAGGACCATACCATTAATAGGAACACCACATGTTTTTTGGTGTTATTAAATTTTCTTATCTATGAACATGTGTATTGGTCTATCAACTTGAGATATTTATTAATGTGTATCATTTGATCAAATACATTGATTCTTGTTAAAAACCATGATATTTATATTATGGTGATTTATCTTGTATCAAGTTCTTCATTGATGTTATTTAATCTATTGAATGACCATGATAGGGTTTATCACTTTTAAAAAGAAGAAAATTTATTTAGCCATTTGACTAGGATGGAAGTACCTTCAATAAGTCCATGTCCATGGTTGAAAAATTCATTCCCTTAGAATAAAATCAACAATGATAAATAAATCATTAAATGGTGATGACACTGTAATGACCCTAAAAATTCAAGGGACATATTTTTTTTATTTTCTTAGGGATTTTACAAGATCACAATTTATGACGGCACCGGATTCCGAGGCCCGGTGTGCCCGGAATCAATTTCCGATGTTTATCTCAGGTACGTTCAGTGAACGAACGAGATGGTTTTCCTAACTTTTGAACTGGTGCTCGGAATCGAAATCTGAGGGAACCAATGAAACCACAGCACTGGTAACTGCTTAGGAACACCTTTTCTGGAGTTTCGTTTTCTCGGGTGTGGTTATTTAAAAAATGGGTTGACTAATGAATAAAATAAAAGTTGTGCAACAATTTTTATTTTATGTTCTAAGTAGTTTACACCTACATATGGAAGTTGAGGTGGGACCCACTATATCCTAACCCCCTATTTATAGGATATTAGTGAGGTGGGACCCACACGAGCCCCACCTATTAACTTCCCCAAACCCCCATTTTTTTGTAACACACCTGCACCCCCTTATTAAATGCCAAGCCAACGCTCCCTTTAATTGGACTGTTAAGACTCTTCAATTAAATTAATTAATTGAATTAATTATTTTGAATTTCAAATGGAATGTTGGATTTTGTGTGTTAATTAAATGAGACAAGTATTATTTCATTAGGGTTTGCTTCGTTGTGTTGAGAGGGAGAGTTCCACGAAAAACATCATCTTGCTCCTTGAAGAATGAAAAGAACGCACCAACACCGATGAAGAACGCCGGCCTCCGACGAAGAAAGAGGAAGAATGCTAATTCTTCATAGATCGATGACGCGACACCGTGTACCGCGACGCCGATGATCCTCTTCTCTGCGACGTTGTGTACCGCGATGTCGACGACGCTTACGGAGCCTCCTTCTGCGATGTCCTTTTCCCGCGAAGAACCTTCGTTCGACAACACCTTGAGGTAGTGGTTAAATTTTTGTTCGTGAATTCTTTGTCGTTCATCGACTATTATTCTTTCACCGCCTGTTATCATTATAAAAGGAGGAGGTAGAACAGCACGAACACGGCCGACCCTCCTCCCCCTTTGACATTGTACTTCTTGCGGCATGATCAAAGGCAGCGCGGTGCAACGGCACCGTGCGGAAGTAAGAGGAACGGGCGAAGAAGCGTGTCGCCATCACGCCGCATCCTTGAGGCCGAACAAAGTCGCGACGCCGTCACACCGTGCCGAAGAACCATGTAGAGGTTGTGGCCGGAGCGGGATCGCGGCGGAGGGGCGCGGTGCCATCGCGCAGCGCCGGTCGGACAGGGCTGTGGCTCAATCCCGCGACAGTGCAAGGCGGGGAGGACGGAACCGCCGGCCGCCGGCACCTCGGAGAGGCGGGACCATGGGGTCCCGCAGCGGCAGCACCGGTTGGTCGGGCCGGGCCGGCCATTTCGGAAGGAAGACCGGGGGTTGTAACCCCTGGCTGGAAAAGGAGCGGCCCCCACGTGGGGCCGTGCTTTAAATCAGGGGGGCAGCGCCCCCCCCCCCCCTTCCGCTCGACTCGCCCAGCGCCGAGCTGGCCACACACGGGCCGCGCCCACACCAGGCCAACCGGCCACCCAGGCTGGACCGGCCTCATAGGGCCGGGCCACCCAGTCCAAGCTAGGCCATGCCGAGCCATGCCTTAATTTTCCGGACCCGGAACCGGATAGGGTAGACCCGGTTCGAGCCGACCCAGGGGGTCTCGGGCCAGGTCGGTCCGGGCCCAAAACCCCCTAAAACCAGACAGGTTTGTTAATTTGCTCATATCTTGGGCTACAGAACTCCGATTGACGCACCGTCAGTTGAGATGCAATCCTTGGATCTAGAAGGTCATTTCGGTATATTACACTGAAGGTTTGGAGAACTTTGGGTACAGACAGGTTGGTTCGAGCTCCAAACCAACCGGGCCCTCGGAGCGGAAACGCTTATAACTTCAGTTCCGGATGTCTGATTGACGTCTCGTCGACTTTGTTGGATTCCTCTTAGTGAGACGGACCTTTAGGCTTACTCCCCTTAAGGTTTGGATTCAGTTGGAGTGCGGTCGGGTTGGGTTTGACTTAAAAACCAATCGGGCCCCTGGAACAAAAAAGCCAACAACTCTCAAACCGGGCGTCCGATTGACGCGCCGTCTGTCACGTTGAGTTCCTTTTGTCGAGACGGAACATTGGAATACATCAACTCCAGACTACGTGTCAGTTGAAGTATCGACCCCCTTGGATCGTGGAGCGGACCCTCCCGGAATCGAGCATGCTATGTGCGGGAACCCTAGAGCTGGCTGCGACTGCGACGACGATGATGACTGCACTGAAATCTTTCGGGGGTCTCCGGGTCCCTACTGAGTAGTGTATACTCACCCCTGCACAGGCTATGCCCGCACTACGTTGTGTTGGATGGAGATGACGGACAGCGCTGACCGTGGTTGAGGCTTGTGGAGCAAGTCGTTACCTAGAGGTCGACCACTGGGCGGGACGTACACAGAGCGGATGGCTGGACCCGAGGAGCTGAGGAGGCTATCTTTACCCACCCTTTAGGTGGGACTTCCAGTGGATGGCTCGACATTGATGTTTTATTTTCAATTGTTGTACTTTCTTTCCAGTTGTAATTTACATTCAGTTTGGGTTTGTATTCTGGCCCATTTACTTTCCGCACTTACTATTGTACCCAGTTTTACCTAGTGTTTACTTCTTCTTGCTTACTCGGTGGTGTTTGTTTACTTTATAAATGAAATTACTTCCCCTTTTTGTTGGGATTTACGCCTTTGGTGCTAGTCGCTAACCCATGGCCTATGGAAGGTGGGCTTGGGGTAGTCACGACACAGGTCTCGAGGACAGGTCGTGACAAATTGGTATCAGAGGAGTTCAGTTCTACTGTAGAACTCGGGAATCTGATCTTTCGTCTATGTGAAGCAATAGTGTTACGGGTATTGAGTGTGGTTATCAGTCCAGGGATTCCAGTGTTAGTGCGGCGACCGATGTATCTATACACCAGGACCATGACTTCTGATTTCTGACTCAGTACACGAAAACATTGATTGTATGTGTGTTTCAAAAGTTTTCTTTGTGATTACTTTGTGTCAGCTCACCAAGTATACTGTTTTGACCATGGAACACCTGTTTCTTTTTAGGATGGCCCCACGATGGCAGCCAGCTGGGGTTCCAATCTTTGTGTGAGATGACAGCCCACCGAGCGACAAGGCCTCGGTGCAGGGCCCTTTTTCAGCGGAGGCACCGGTGGTACTTGTACCCACCGAGCCACCGATGCTACCAGCCCCAGCCGCTGAGAGTGCACATCGCCTTAGTGCACTGCACGAGTTCCAGTGTTAGAGACCGCCCAGGTTATGCATGGAGACGGACCCTCAGGCAGCCGAGGATTGGCTGGAGGCTATAGTTAGAGTTTATAGGTTAGTGGGGACACCAGCTGACCTCATGGTGATCCTTGCAGCGAGCCTCCTGCACGCGGCAACAGGCAGCTGGTGGAGCTTGATGCTCTAGGTGCACGATGAGGCATCTATCCTCTAGAAAGACTTTGAGAGCCTCTTACGCTCGGAGTTCGTCCTAGCAACCCTCCATGTGGTGCGCATCCAGGAGCTACTACAGCTGTGGCAGGGCAGCATGACGGTCGCCCAGTACTCCGCGATATTTACCGATCTCTCGTGCTATTCGACGAACTTGGAACGGGACCCTTTCTTCCAGGCCCGGACCTTCGATTAGGGACTGAGTCATGAGATCATGACATTGATGATCTCCCTCAGCATTTCGACACAGGCAGGAGTACTGGAGCGAGCCCTTCTCATAGAGTGCTTTCTTACTGAGCCTACACCAGCAGTGAGACCTACCACAGGACGGCACGTAGCAGAGTCGTCTGCAGCTGGCAGTCGACAAACGTCACAGGGGTCCAGGCGGACCAAACCTTTAGGAGGAAAACCTCAGGACACTGGCTTAGAGTTGCGGGGCACGCGACGCAGAGCCAGACTTCTGAGGAGCAGACAGTGCTACGCATGCGGTGGGCAGTTCCACTTGGCTCGTGACTACCCGACCCGTCGTGCAGAGGAGCAGAAGACGGTTGAGGGGCCACCCAGGCAGAGGCATAGGGTCGACTGTGGCAGTTCACCAAGAGCAGGAGGACGAGGCAGGGGAGCTGGATGAGCAGTAGGTGGTTGGCGACGCTTTGAGGCTTTACCACCACCACCACCCGGAGCTCCACCCCGACCAGAGGGAGCTGGCGGGCAAAGACAGTCTCAGCTTCAGGCAGTAGAGGCCTATGACCACGGTGCGCCAGAGATGATTCGAGGTACTATATGTGTCTACTCCACCCTTTCCACAGTATTTATAGACACAGAAGCGAGTCATTCTTTTATTGCTGCTTCCCTTGTTTGGAGCTCGGAGATTCCAACGGAGCCGTTGGCTCGATCTTTACGGTTAGAGACTCCTACGGGAGAAGACTCGACGATTACGCACTGGTACCGGCAGTGTGAGCTCACTCTAGGAGGCAAGAGCTTTGGCTGGGATCATCTTGTATCAGTATCGAGGCCTTACGACATCATCTTGGTCATGGATTGGTTATCTACAGTCCATGCTCATATCGACTGTATTAGGCGCAAGGTGCGATGTGTTCGCACCGATGGGAGCAGGTTCACCTTCACCAGCGAGAAGGGAGCCTTAGCAGTATAGGATGGACTCACACAGAGGAGAGGAAAGCCGACCACTCATCAGTTGGCTAGCCTCATCCTAGGAGCAGTTGACGTGCGGAGTCCTAGTTTTCCTGCAGTGGTGGATCAGTATGCGGACGTTTTCCCTGACGACGTTCCAGGACTACCTCCTCGCAGAGAGGTATACTTTTATATTGACCTGTACCCTGGGACAGCCCTGATATCCACTCCATTGTATCGGATATCCCCTGCTGAGCTTCGAGAGCTACGAGTATAGTTGGGGGACTTACAGGGAAAGGGATTCATCTGACCCAGTGTTTCACCTGGGGCATCCCCGATATTGTTCTCCAAGATGGCGGATGGGAGCTTGTGACTATGTGTTGATTATTTTTGCCTGAACCAGGTGACCGTGAGGAACAAGTATCCGCTACTGAGGATGGATGACCTCTTCGATCAGCTCAAGGGAGCACGGTGGTTGTCGAAGATAGACCTCAGGTCAGGCTATCATCAGCTCAGAGTTCGAGATGAGGATGTGCAGAAGACGGCCTTCAAATGTCGGTATGGCCACTATGAGTTCTTGGTTATGCCTTTCGGCGTAACCAACGCTCCAGTAGTGTTCATGGGTCTCATGAATAGGATCTTTCATCCATACCTCGATCAATTTTTCAGCATCTTCATCGATGACATTTTGATATACTCGACCACTGAGGAGGAGCACGCCTACCACTTGCAGGTTGTACTAGACACACTTCGAGAGCACCAGATTTATGGTTAGCTCTCAAAGTGTTATTTCTAGTTACATGAGGTCCACTTATTAGGACATGTCATCTTTGAGGCGGGAGTTGCGGTGGATCCTGCGAAGATTGAGGTAGTGCTAGCTTGGGATCCACCCAAGAGCATGACGGAGGTGCAGAGTTTCTTGGGTCTAGTTGGGTACTACCATAGGTTTGTGACAGACTTTTCCAGAGTTGCGGCACCACATTCAGCTTTGATGAATAAGGGGAAACCCTTCATGCGGTCAGGTAGATGTCAGCAGAGATTCCATGAGCTGAGATATAGATTGACCAGCGCACCTATCGTGAGGCTACCGGAGGAGGGAGTAGGGTACGTAGTCTATTGCGATGCATCAGGGACCGGACTCAGATGTTTCCTGATGCAGGAGTGGGCCGTGATTGCCTATGGATCATGTCATTTGAGGTAGCATGAGTAGAACTAAGCTACCCATGACCTGGAGTTAGTAGCATTGGTATTCGCTCTGAAGATGTGGCGACACTATCTGATGGGAGATCGCTTTATAGTCTACTCTGACCACAAGAGTCTCAGGTACATCTTCTCATAGAAGTACCTGAATCTGAGATAGCGGTGAAGGCTTGAGTTCCTCTAGGACTATGACTTTAAGATAGCTTATACTCCTGGAAAGGGGAACGTAGTAGTCGATGCTCTCAGTAGGAGGAGGGGAATTCAGCTACTCGGGGAGGCGATGGAGCATCTAGGTGCTTTGCAGATATCCTTCATGGATAGAGATGGAGTATCCTTTCTTCAGTCACTCACAGTCACTCCTCCACTACTTCAGCGGGTCCGAGAGGCACAGCGTGGGGATGTAGACTATGAGACGTGGCGTCCACAGATATCCTCATGACAGGAACCTAATGGATTCTCTGTGGGAGGAGAGCACGTCATCCTTTTTAGAGGACATACCATGGTACCAGCTACTTTACAGGAGGAGGTGTTGAGGGACTTTCACACATCCCCTTTAGCGGTACATCCAGGAGTGGAGAAGATGTACCAGGATCTTAGACTTCAACACTGGTGGCCGGGTATGAAGAAGGCTATGGAAGAGTTCATTTCTCGGTGCCTTACCTGTCACCAGGTAAAGGCGGAGCACTAGGTACCAGCAGTCTTGGTACAACCCTTAGTGGTCCTGGAGTGGAAGTGGGATGAAATATCTATGTATTTCATGAGTGGACTTCCACGTACTTCCAGAGTTCGCGACTCTATTTGGGCGATTGTCGACCGACTCACCAAGTCTGCCCACTTCTTACCCATTAAAGAGCAGGGCTTAGTGGAGAGCTTGGGACACCTCAATGTTCAGGAGATTGTATATATTCACAGTGTGACATCATCTATCGTCTCCGATCGAGATGCTCGCTTTACTTACTGGCTTTGGAAGGGGTTGTAGGAGGTGTTCGGGATGTAGCTATGACTGAGAACTGCCTTTCACCCTCAGACGGATGGTCAAACAGAGAGGACCATCCAGAAACTCGAGTTCATGCTCTGTTCATGTTTCCTCGACTTTGGTCGCAGCTGGGAGGACCACTTACCCTTGGTGGATTTCGCGTGCAACAACAGCTACCACTCCACCATCGGGATGGCACCATACTAGGCATTGTACGGCAGACCTTGAAGATCACCTATGTGCTAGACAGACCCTGGGGAGTAAGAACTTGTGGGACCAGAGAGGGTCCAGGCCATGATAGAGATGGTCTAGGCCACGACAGAGAAGGTCAAGGTTATCCAGGAGCGGATGAGGATAGCTCAGAGCCGGCAGAAGTCTTATGCTGATAGGAGGCGGAGACCACTAGAGTTCGAGGATGGCGACCACGTTTTCTTGTGGGTCTCACCTCGATTGGGATTACAGAGATTTGGCCGGGGCATAAAAGTTATCTCTACACTTCATCGAACCGTTCCAGGTTCTCAGCAGGATAGGCGAGGTGGCTTATTGCCTGGCTCTACCACATCAGTTGCACTGGGTGCACAATGTATTCCACGTATCTCAGCTGAGGAGATACGTGCATGACCCGACGCATA
Organism: Viscum album; assembly: GCA_963277665.1. Lineage (NCBI taxonomy): Eukaryota > Viridiplantae > Streptophyta > Magnoliopsida > Santalales > Viscaceae > Viscum > Viscum album. The sequence continues at coordinate 1,470,109,223 of OY728128.1, read as the reverse complement.
TCATCGACCATGGGGAGATGGACATTGAAGATGGGGTGACTTTTGCGTAGGTCCCGGTGGAGATTAAGGATCGACAGGAGCGGGTCCTATGTGGGCGGTCGATTCCTTTAGTGCGCATCAGATGGCAGCATGGGAACCTCTAGGAGAGCACTAGGGAGCGGGAGGCTCAGATGCATGCACAGTACCCACATTTGTTCCCCTAGATTATGATGTATCTTTACGGGGACATAAAGACCTGAGGTGGGAGTAATGTAATGACCTGTAAAATTCAAGGGAAATTTTTTTTCTTAATAGAAATACACTCTTGTCTGGATACTATTAGTGGAAGTGGTTTTGCCACAAATGTGCATGGGGGTAACAAATTTGAAAAGTTGCATCAGGCCTGACTAGATATAACCTGGTACATGAAAATAGGCCTTACTACACATCTGTTTTCATGTTCATGGGAGATATGCATAGGATAATTCACATTCTCTTTAAAACCCATTATGAAGGATTTAAAAATAAATACATTTATAAAGAAACCATGTTTATAATAATGAGATTAACAATGAATAAATTTCCAATTTTTGTTATGTATTTTTCTATTTTGAAATTTTTTATCACAATTCATAACATAATTCAGTTTATGCCATTTCTTATAAACAGTAACTAGGTGAAGGAAAAGAAACTATATAAACACATATAATCCATTTAGTTATTACCATATTATACAAGATAATGATGTTCAATTGGAGCTGCAATGGTTGTTGAACAACTTATTACTATACTGGGACATCTCAATCTGGTTACGAACAATAACCTTACCAGTATAGAGTAGCCTGATCTATATCGTGGTGTAACAATGTTAGACCAATTTATGCGAGAACAACCTCCATCATTCAATGGGACTACAATCCCATTCTTAGCCATTTAATGGTTAAGTTACTTGTAGAAGATATTTCTCGCTCTTGGAAATATTGAAATGGAGAAGGTTTTCATGTTAATTAATTATCTATCAACTGATGTGGATAAATGGTGATCATTGATTAAAAACAAGAATAAGGAGAAAGAAATAAAAAACATGGAATTGAGGGATTTTAACTAATCTTTTCAAAGTAAAATATTTACCTCATGAAAGCGAAGTGGATACTGGGAGAAAATTCATGAATCTGAGGAAAAAGGAAGATTAAAATGTTTCTAAGTATTAACAAAACATTACATGTTTATCAAGGCATGTTGAAGATTACATATTCAATCCAGAGATAACGATTTATTGATTATTTTATGGGTTAAATCCATTCCTCTGAAGGGTACTAGTCTCTCAAAATTTCTCATTATATGATTATATAGTCTCATGTGATATCAGGACCTAAAAATAATTCACCAAGTATTATGAATTTAGTGGAAATAAATAGAAGAAGAGGGCTACTGAAACATTGGAAAATTAATAATGGAAAAGGGTAATAAGGGATTAATTGAATTTTCATCCTCAGTTAATTATGTAAAGAAACACCCAGGTAATTTCTTGATGGTAATTGGAGTTTGTTACAGGTGTGGTTATAAAGTTCACAAATATTTTTATTGCAATGGAAAGAAAGAAGATACCAATTTTCAATTCTACAATTGTAAAGATATGGGACATTATGAAAATTATTGTCCTCATAATCAAGAAAAATTTCCCCAGAAAAAGCTAACGGAGCATGGCCAAGCTTAGGCAATCACATATGCTGAGGTTAAAATTCCTAATGATACAGTGGAAGGTAATTTAATCATTTCCTCAAACTTATCCAATTCTTAATTTGATTGTAGATCATCAAATTCTTTTATATATTCCTAGTTTTCTAAGAAATTCAGACATTTCCCTTTTTATTTAATGAAGTATTTTTTAGTCAAAACTCTTAAAGGAAGTCTCATTACAAAAATGATGTTTTAGTAATTACCCTTTAATACACATAAACGTTATTTATTTACTAACCATGTCATCATACCTATGAAAAAATTTGATAAAATCTTAGGTATAGACTAGATTTGAAAATATGATGTGAAAATAAATTTCAAAAAGAGGGAAATTACAATTGGAGAGGAATTTATTAAATCCATTATCAATAGAGAAGAAACCTCATCACTTGATTCTTATCTCGATCCACCCCCAGTAGCTCTAATAAATTAAATTTTTGATGAGGAATATAAAACATCACCTATGGATAAGAAAAGAAATCTTTAAATTGATGATGTACCTATTGCACAAGAGTACATTGATGTATTTCCAAGGATTTACCTAGAAATTATCCAAAGAGGGTAGTTTTTTTTCTAATTAATTAATACCTAATAAAAGTAAAATATAAAATACACTTTATAAAATGGCCATAAAGGAATTATTAGAGCCAAATAAATAAAAAGAGGATTTTTGTAATAAAGGATTTATTCTCCCTTGTGTTTCACCATGGAGATCCCATGTTATATTTTTCAAGAGGAAAGGTGGATCCATGAGGTTGTGCAATGACTAAAGAGAAATAAATTCTATTAAAATAATGAATAAGTATCCACTTCCTCTCATTGATTATTTATTTGATCAAATTTATAGAGATCAATATTTTTTGAAGATTGAACTTCGATCCGGATATCATAATTTTTATGTGAGGAAGCGGGATATTCCTAAGACAAAATTTCGAACCAGGTATGGACATTATAAGTTTATATTAATTAAATTTACATTGTCAAGTACACCCTCTATTTTTTTGGATATAATGAGAATAGTGTTCAAGTAATATCTAAACAACCTTTTTTTGGTACTTATTGATGATATATTGGTATACTGTAAAATATTGGAGGACCATGAAAACCACTTGAGGATTATTCTAGAGACAGTTGGAAGACAAGTGTTATGTGAGAAGTTTAAAAAGTGTGAATTCTAGCATCAAATGGTTTATTTTCATGGACATATTGTCTATAAGGATGGAATCTCATTTGATCCTGTGAAGTCTAAGGTGGTTTAAAAATGTCATACAACAACGAACATAACTGAGGTACGTAGTTTCATTTGTTTAAAAGGTTACTATTCAAGTTTCCTTCAGAATATTTGTCCAATTAAACAACCCTTCAACCAAGATTACTATTAAAAAGGATAATTTTATTTGAAAAAAGGAATGTGAATAATCTTATAAATAATTAAAACTGAGATTAGAAAATGCTCTGATCCTGACTCTACCAACGGGAAATGGTGGATTTGTGATTTAAAGTGATGTGTCAAGTAAATGAATTGGTTATTTCCTTATGAAGAATGATATAGTTATTACATACCCATCAAGGCAGCTAAAACTCATGAATATAACTATCTAACTCATGATCTTGAGTTATCCTACATAGTTGTTTCTATGAAGATATTAATACACTATCTTTGTGGTGAAAGATGTGAGATATATATAGATCACAACAGATTTAAATATATATTATCATAGAAAGAAATCAACATGATTCAATGGACATGGCTCAAGATACTCTAGGATTATGATTATTTAATAAACTACCACATAGGGAAGGTGAATAAGGTAGGAGATGTACTTATTAAGATGAATCGTGAAGTTATGAACACAATGAGGATTAATAATGAACATGTGTATATGGATCTAGAAAAAATAGATATTTCAATTATCCAGGAAGGTGCTAAATCATTACATTTTCAACTGGTTTCCCAATCATATTTATTAGAAAGGATTAAAAGATATCAACATGATGATGAGAATCTTCAAAATAAAATTAAACATGTAAATTATGGGAAGTGGGAAGAATTAATGAATGAAGATGGAATTATGGGATTTGTGAGGAGTCTATGTGTTCCCTCTATACCCAAGATAAAAAAGGAATTATTAGATGATGTGCACAACTAGAATTTTTCTATACACCCTGGTAGCACTAAGATGTATAGATATTTGATGGAAAATTTCTATTGGTATAACATAAAGTGGGAAATTATTTTTTATGTATCAAGATGTTTAGTCTGTCAATAGGTGAATGCTACAAGATAACAGCCTAGAAGAGTCATGCAACCTCTGCCTATTCTTACAAGGAAACGGAATGACATCAATATAGATTTTCTCACTGTTTTACCAAGAAATCTAAGAAAGAATGATGAAATATGGGTAATGTTTGATCAAATTACCAAATCTTCACATTTCACTGCTATAAGGTAGGATTTTCTGTTGGTGCACATTACACAACTCTAAATTAATGATGTTTTGAGACTTCATGGAGAACCTATTTAAATTTTTTCATATTATCATCCATGATTTACATAGAAATTAAGAAATTTATTTAAAAAAATTTATACACTAAGCTTCATTTGAGTGCATATTATCCCCCTTAAACTAAAGGGAAGTCGAAAAGGAACATTAAAACATTAAAAGACATGTTGAGATTTTTCTCACTTGACTATCATGGTATGAGGGGTCAGCATTTAGCTTTGTTAGAGTTTTCCTACAATAATAGTTTCAATTAAAATATTCAAATGTCACCAGATGAATCATTCTATAAAAAGAGATGTCTTACATCAACTTGTTAGGATGGAGTTGGTGAAAGGAAGATTGTATTCCCAAAACATGTGGAGGAAACAGCAGAAAAGGTAATGACTATTCAAACACATATCAAAGAAGTTCATTGTTGGAAAAATATCTTTGCTAATAATTAAAGGAAGGATTTTTAATTTCAAGTGGGAGATCAAGTTTTCTAGAAGGTATCTCCATGGAAGGGTGATATAAGATTTGGAAAGAAAGGGAAGCCAATCGCCAAGTACATTAGACCATTTAAAATAATGGAGATAATTTGATCTATGGATTATAGTTTCGCAATTCCACCTATCCTTTCTAAAGTAAAAGATATACTCCATATCTCTTTGTTAAGAAAGTACATGGAAAACCCAACTCATGTTATCACTTATAAAGAAATAGAATTGGAACGTGATTAATCTTACTATAAAGAACCTATCTAGACTCTAGACACTAGAGAACAGGTATTGTGGAATTGGATGACTCCATTGGTAAATTTAATTTGGAAAAATCATAAAATTGAAGAGGTTACGTGGGAACAAGAGGAAGTTATGATTAATAACTACTCAAATTTTTTTATGAGGCGACATTCTAGAAATTTTTAGGATGAAATTTTTGTAGGAGGGGAGAATGTAACAAGTCGAAATTTTATCAATGGAGTTTAACTTCTAATAAAAATTTTAATAGTATAAATTTCGTAAAACCACATAGAGAACACAATACAAATTTTATAAATATATTATTAATTAAATAAGAGTTTTTTTATAATTTTAAAAACATATACCAATGGAATAGTAACATGAACTATGGAAAAGTATTATGACACTTATGAATAGTATCGTGACACTTAGGAATAGTAAAATGGAGGAATAGAAAACTGTCTAATAGAATTATAACCTCATATTTTATTGTAAAAATTAAATTTAGGTATCTTATAAATATAAATATGACATATCTATATCTTGGAATTAGAAAATAAATGTTTTAAAAATGATAAATTAATGTTGGTATTTTTAAAAGTTATAAATAATTAATTAAAATTTTATAATTAATATATAAATTTAAAAGAAAATTCATTTTCATAAAATATATTCATAAATTAATATTGTGTTGTATTATGATTATAATATAATTATATGAGACCCTAATTAATTTTTCAATGTTTTTTAAAAGCAGTTATAATTTTAAAATTCGTATTTTTAAAATTATTTATGATTTCATATAAACATTATATTTATCATATTTATAAAATTATTTTCATAAAATGGTGTCCATTTTTTAATTCTACAAATTGAAAAATGCATAGGGTGATTTTTTTTATATTTTTCTAAAATTGATGATTTTTTTGTGAATAATGAAATATTGAAATTTAAGGTATTTAACAAAAACATGAATTTCTGAGTCATAGATGATGTATGGATGATGTAAGAACATAATATTGAATGATACATCATTATTTAATTATATATAGGGATAATAAAAAACTATTCATATTCTTGAGGCCAAATTATAAACAAATGAATAAAATATTAACAAAACACCTCTCACATCCACTATAAATACCACCCATCACCACCTCTTATCCTTACACCTATTAATCCTTGATTCTTGAACAATTTGTACCCAACACTCTTCCCAATCCTCTTTCATTAATCCAAGAGGTTCTTGTCTCAACAAAAGACCAAAAAAATTTCCCTAAGGAGGTTCTCAAGGAGAAGAATTCAAGAGGTAAAATCCACTTTCACTTTCTTTATTTTCTGTAAACTTTATTTTCTTTTCTTATAATACACACACTGCATCTATAAAAAAATAATTATAACTTTAGTAACATATATTTACTGTAATTTTATTATGTTAATTGAAAATAAACTATCATTTCTTTTCTCCTCTTCTTTATATTCTAAAAACAAAAACATCATCTTTAGGCTGCCATTTTACCACCTTCATTAACATTGAATTTATATTTTCCAATTTCACCTTAAAGGATGGTCAAAAAAATTATTATGGTAAAAAAATACTATAATTTATGTATTAAAACTTATTTAATTTTCTATAACCCATATATATATACATGATATTAATCCAAAAGACAAAACTATTTTATGATGGTTGAAAAACCCACCAAAATAATCTAACAGATCTTCACAAACGTCTTATCTGAGAATTTTTCCTCACTCCATATAACATAATAAATTATATAAAAATTTAATATTATGTATGATCATTACTAACATATAATTTTAATTCAGGATAATTATTCCCCTTTTACATGTTCTTTCACACATATATACAAATGAACCAATCATAAAAACCAAGGAAACAGAACACTCTCGAATGATGGAATTCAATATTATAACTCATCAAAAAGGTCATAAATGTAATTAATAAAATTGAAATAAATAAAATAAATAATTAATATGTTCATAATTAATTCATTAATTAATCTAATTACATGTTCCAGTACATTAAGTGCAGGTGCAGAACACTTTCGTACATAATATAAGGGATTCTCCCCAAACCACCATTTTCTCATTCAGGTAACGCTTTGTATCTCTTTAAACTAACGTAATTATTAATTGTTCTTATGTAATCTTTATAAATTATTTTTTAATGTTCTATATATATTTATCTATAATAATAATTCTTTATTTAATGAGGAGTTACATTTTTTTATAATGTTCCTTTTTCAATTCTTCTCGACAAGCATGCCTGATTAAAGAGATCTTCCCAGTTTCTTATCAATTTTCTAATTTACAGAAGATTATGATTTAATCCACAATTATTTTTATAAAATCACTCATTTTATCATGAAAATATACCTTTTTCTTCATTTTTGGTAATATACAAAAAAATTCCTTTGTCTATTAACTCTTTATAATTTTCTCTAAAATGGAACCAAAGTGGCCCATTTATAAATACTTTTAAATTCTATTAAAACATGTTTTCACTTCACTTAGAAATCTATTATTCCTCAAATACAATTTCATTATCCCTACATTTTCTTTTTTTGTATATAGATCTTGTAGTCTTATTTTATAACAAATAAAAATTATTTTCCAAAAGAACTCTTCTTTCCAAAATAAAATGGTATTTCTATCTGGAAATCTTTGATGTTTTTATTACTATATTTTCATTTATTTAATCACCCTATATTTAATATCATTATTAATTGGTAGTAATATTTTATTATATAATCTATGATATTTTATTAAATGTATTATTATTAGTTTGACTATGGTTGTGCTATCTATATACGATTCATCATATAACTCAAAATGGTTATTGATACTATGTAATGATTGGAGAAAGTTATTTACATTTAATATATATATTGTTTATGTTTTACATATTTCTTATGAGTAATGTATTGGACTAATTAATTGATGGGATAGTATAACTAAAGCCACTCGATGCATCAGTAGGTATCATGAGAATAACTATATAGGGGTTTTACCAATTTATGTATGATATCTTTGTCGAATCCATGAATGAATGTTTATGATGTCCAACACTATGAATTCTCTCATTATGATATTAGTAATTAATATCCTATGTGATTATTTAACAAGTATAGTATCCATGTATATGTTTTATTATCATGTTATTATTTATATGACATTATTTATTCATCTTTTATTCTTACCATATTATGCTCAAGATTATATTTTAATGGTATATTTTTTAGTTATTAACCATGCCTTATTGTTTACGTTTATTGATGATATCATCCACTATATTTTTCAACCCTAACTAAGAATATGATCCCACCACATTCTTATGTTTTATTTATCCCTGGGGTGTGAATTTTTATATATTATGAATTATTTTTTTGGACAATATAAGAGTTTATAAATGTTTCCAATGGATTTTCAATGTTTTTTTCCTTTCAAGTTGTAATGTAATACCAATGTTTGTTTATGGTTTCAAAAATATAATAATATATCCAGTACTTTAGGATACAAACACTTTTTCACAGTACTAATGTATTAATGTAAGGTGTCAGCTCTGGGATACTGGGCTTGGTGTCTTTATATCCTCTCACTATCTATCAAGAACATTACAATGAAAGATGAAATCCAGTATAACCTATACCTTTGATTCTCCCCCACTGAGACTCCTCTAACTATGGAAATAAGGATGATTTCACTATCATTTAGTATAGTAAACCTCTACCAACAACATATTCTACATCAAGATACCTCATATCCAGATCGTCCCTCATTCTTCAAGAATATGAAGATTCTCAAAAAAATATATTTTCTTGATTTCATACTTTGCACAACAGAAAATACATTCCCATTCCATAGTGTGTAAGTGATCTTGATTTCATAATCTGATAAGAACTCCATCAAAATTCACTATCCCAAATTCAAATCACATTGAGATATGATATACCACAAACTCTTATGATGCATCAATACAAAAAATTGTCCTCCAATGAGGTAATGTAACTACAAATTCTCAAGAAACACCACTAGTAGTAACTCAAGATCAAGGGATGGATAGTTTCTTTAGTGAATAATTAACCGATTAGACCCATATGAGATCACCTACCTATGATAAATCATGATACCAACAAAATTGAGAAAATAATATTCAAAAAATACCTCAAACTTTACTCCCACCTTTAGAAACTGAAGAACATGTGTACTGATCAACTTCCCCTTATGATATTTGAAATCTTCCAAACACTGATCATTCTATATGAAATCCTAGTAATTCCTAATTAAGGCTATTTATAAAGCTTAAATTTGAGGGAAATTATATATGTAACTATAATAATATATCACAGAAACGATAAAATTATCGACCTATACAACATTGTCACAAGATTCTTCGGAAATAACCACCTCAATCTTCTATGGGTCGACTAGTGCTTCTTACCAAAACACAACATATACTAGAAAATATACCTCACAAATCCAAATATTAAACTTGGAAAACTTTTCATAGATATAATCAAGATAATGGGACTTTATATCATCCTAAATATTCTCTACATGATCCTCATATAACATTGACTATACTAGTATTTGGTTAATAAAAAGTTCAATGAACATATCAATTAATCATCAAATATGAAATTCATAAATCCATACAATAGTTTTGGCATTATAGAATCAAAAAATAAATAAAAAGAACTTGAAGTGACACTAAGGGCACATGAATGTAGTATTTAGGATATTATCCTCCTTTACTCTCATCTGATGATACCCAGAGTGTAGATAAATCATTGAAAAATAGTTAGACCCCTTTAAATAAAAGAAAAAAAAATCATATTTACATAGAAGGATATAATGATTCTTGATCGTCACTAGATTCAATTGTTGATAGTGTATGAACAATCTCATACCACCATTTTTCTCCTTGTAAATTAACACTGGAGAACACTATGACGAAACACTAGTCTGGACAAAACCCCCTACATAAAATCATTGATATGAATTATCGTTTCTTGAAGCATAGAAGGCAGTATCCAATAAATATTGATAAAAATAAAATATGTGCCATAATGAAAATCTATCTTGAATTAAATATTGAATTGAGGGGGTAGCATCACAACCACTTTAAGACAATTTATGGAAACACCCCCACAACTCTAAAAAAATACATCACCTTTCACCTCTATAAAACCCATCCCCGACTTGAATGTCCTGAAGCCCTTCATTTTTATTGATTTATAATAACCCCCCTTTCAAGTGATGAGGGGGAACCCCTACAAGGACTGTAGTATTAGATATTACAAGGTTTTAGGTTTAGGATATTACAAGTCCTAATTGTCCTACGGAATCCAACCCGAATATAACTACAAGGAACTGCCCCTCCCCAGTATCTGCATTGTAATGGTAGCTCTCCACCTTCACATGGCTGTCTGGCTAGGTTTCTCATACAAGCACAGGCTAGTCTCAATGGCGTAGCCATACCTTCTCATTCTTGCAAATCCATTTGTTTTTTCTCTGGTGAGTTCACTTTATCTGAATCCTCCATTAGGGTAGCTCCTTTTTTGTAGAGTCTGTCTAGGGTAACTACACTAATCATATGGCTTGAAGGAACGGGTGGCCCAAATCCCTTAATGACTCCAAGCCCTAACCTATGGCCCAAGGTGAATAGTTCTAGCTACTTCAGTACTGAACAGTGACTACTACATAAACTGCTATAGTACCTACTATAGTATCCGCACAGTACTACTACAGTACTGCCACAGTACTACTACAATACTACTACATTACTGGAAATATTCCTCTACTTGGTTTCGAACCTGGGTCCCATGGATAAACTTATAGAGTCCTCACCAACTGTGCAGAGGCTCATGTGCTCTATAATACCCATCAAAAACTCCACTAACTGAGATAAAAGAGGTTTAAATACCCTTGACCTATCCTATGAGATCACTCTCCAATGAAAACAAAATTTTGGTCTCCCACATCATAGAGTGAAACCATCCTCTTGGAGAAATTGATGAACACAAGAATAGAATAAAATAAATCCATGCCAATAATTATATTGTATAGTTATATTTATAACAAGTAAAAATATCTTAATAACTAATTTTTCCCTATTATCCACTCACAACCCCAACACACATCAATTTAACTCGAATGACCTCTAACTGGCATCGTCAATCCTAGGGTAGTTATAAGCCTCTCTACCGTGAGTCCCAAGGTATAGACCCAGGTGGGTGTAATAATGGAGTACAAATATCCAGAATCAATAAAATGTTAGGATCAAGGTGGAATATGAAAAAATGGTACTTTAGATGACCTATGGATCATAAGGAATCTAAATCAATATGTTGTGAAACTAGACACACCCATATTCACTACCTCATTGTACTTGATAACAACCACCTCCATGAACACACTAAACCCTATGTACCAACAGATGAGAGGGAAATAGGGGTTGTGTTGTCCCACTTTAACTCCCCTAAACATAATACAAACATGATGACCATGAAACAGATATGTATCATAAGGAATATATTAATGGGATAAAATAAAAACAAGATGACCACTTTATACTAGCCATCAATAATGGTCGAGAACCAAAATCACTAATTACCAGGACCATTATATGAAAATAAAACTATAATAGATCCACTAGAAGATGAAAAATAACTACCAACTCCATAAAAATTTCAAGGAATACAACTGAGATTGACTGCCCTCTAGGTATAAACTCAATGGTCCTGACATTTGATACCCTTACTCTATAGATCTACTCCTCAGGAAGCTATAATGAATCTTCTATAGAGATCTTCCGAGATGCATATGCATCCTCTCAATCACCATTTTCTTCTTATACATATATAATTGTATATGCATCATTAATAGGATAACCATAGATTTAATAATAATAAATAATGCCTCTTATAAACATCACACTATAGCCTCCTCATCTAGAACAATATATGGGAGGAAGTGAAAGAGATCTTTGAATCTTATCTTAAGATTATACAATACTAGTTTCCACCTCTAGAGGGAGAGAGAATCCAACCTCTAAAAATCATTCCACAAAAACTATTCCTATTTATACTCTCTATGGAATGGTATCCCCCATTGAAATACTACCCCTCTTATCAGACTAGTGTTGAGTGAAAACTAATACTCCTCTCCTACATGGAACAATATAAAGGATATCTTGAGATCCTCCAAAAACTTCTCTATATCTAAATCTGAGACACTCCCCTCATATATTTCCTCTCCTTGATGCTGGAATTCACAGAGTTTCTTCCTCCAAGGATCATCCTCTATAGTGGGTTTGACCATCTTATAGTGCACTAGATCATCCTACCACTCCTCGCAAACCTAAACCACATGTGTTTGTAAATCAATAGGAATATAATAAATAAAGAAAGAAAACTTCTAATCCAAGTATCATGTAATTCAATTAAAATTATTTAATTTGATTTATTTCATATTTCCCCAAATTCATTCCTATTTCAAACATAATAAATAACAATTATAATTCATTTACCTTCCCTAGGTTACAATCGTTCAATCATAGTTATATTGTTGAAAGTGTTTAGTAATATTATGGTCCTTGTATTGAATTATACATAGCTTTAATCACTTATATCCTGGATGATATTCCCTTCTAGATCACACACTATGTTTGACTAACACTATTTCATTACCTGTACAATGAAATCCCCCACCAATTCCTAACTCAAAACTATACCTTAAATATCATATATAGTTTTTATTCCAATTTTTCATGATCATCCCCCCATTAAGAACCCTACATGGACCTATATTGAAGATTAGTCTGATCCCCAAAGCCTGCCTCCAATAGGCCATGGGTTAGTGACTAGAATCATGTGTATAAAAGTTACAAATGGGAGGAATAACCTTAATAAATACCAAGAACTTGTAAATGAAATCACTAATTAAAAAAATAATAGTAAATAAAAACTTTTATTCCATAACACATGAATATCAAACAAAAAATAATGTTTCCAAAATTAAATAACAATTAAACTACAAAGGTGGTGAGTCCAACAATAGCTCAAAAATCAAGCTAGTTGAAGTTCCAAAGGATCAAATAACAATGATATGGGGGGTTTGAGTCTTTTTTTTCTTTTTATAAGTTTTAATATTTTTAGAAAATAACCCCTACAAACTATTAAAGTTTATAACCTTATCATATTTTATTAAAGACTCATCCATCAAAAAGTACCAATGGATGTAAAGTGGGTAAGATTTATATGGTTTGGCCTTAGTGTGAGAACCTAAATTCCTGTTATATCCACCCACGTGCATCTATAAAATTTTACTAATTTGAATAAGTGAATTAAACTTGTCTCAAATCCTATTAAAAACATTATATATCCCGATAGTAGTGGTTATGTTGACTCCAGTCAGTTCAAAAAAAATCAAAAAATTGAACATAGAAAAAAAGAATAAATTCTAGGTTCAAATTTCTCGAAAAATTATCTCCCTAGATCTTCATTATGATATGGATGGGTCTGATTATCTCAGTGTGATTGACTCATTATGATGAACTCACTATGATGAACCCTTTTCTCAAACTGAAATTCATAAAAACGTCTCAATTGATCAGTCTGATCTTCCTCATTCTGATCTTCATTAATCCTGTAGGAAAAATATTATCTATCTAATCTTCTAACAGGAACTCTATCCAGAAGGAAAAATTTTAAATGAATTCTTTGTCGCTCTGCATTTTCATCTCACATCAAAAATTTCAGAGAATGAATGTTTTGTGTTTCTATTTATAGGAATCCCATAATGGAAAAGGATAGAGACTGAAAGACATTTCCTACGTACTAAAATTCGAAAACTATGAAGTTTTTCCGTATTTGATTTTCAAGTTTCACCACTTCAACTCTTTATAAATATTATGGAATCTTATTAAGTCTTATATGTGATCATCCTTCTCTAAATTATTAACATTTATTTAGTCAAATAGAACCTCTTCATGTCATTATGATGAAACTTCCTCATCTCATTTCAATTGATTTTCTTAAAGAAATTGTATATATGGATTGGTGTTTTCCCCCAGTCTGATGGATCTTATTAAGCATAGTATGAATGACTTTCTACATTAAGAAAAATTTCTCATAACCATTAAAAAAATGTTATGATATTTTGCATATGATGATAACACTACACAACAAATTTTAAATCCTTCAAATGTCATCATCTTTACACATTATAAATTTTAACGGCTTATGTGTCTGGTACTTATACATCCAATCTTCTATTGTTGGGTTTCTGTAAAATATAAAAGTAATTTAGAGACCTTAAAAAACCTAAATTCTTAAAATATATTTTATCATGATACATTATCATGATATATAAGAAATCTATGACAAAAAAATCATCTGATTTAAGTTTATAAATTTTAAAAACATTCTAACTCTGATCATCACTATCCTCATTCATCCTCTTTAGAAACATTATACATTTCAACCACAAAAACTTATTTCATTCTCTGATTTTTGAAAAAAAAAACATCCTTCTATCGAACATTTCTACCTCCAATTTTTTTGGATCTGATGATTTAAATATTTGATTTATTAGTCTCATTGAAAACCAGCATCTTCATAATCTCACATTTCTTCACACTAATGAATTCATAACTCTTCAAACAAAAAATCCTACTTGTACCTTGAATCTATCATGATGTTGAGAAATTTTTAGATCTAAATAGCATCATTTGGATCACATGGAAAAGATTTATGACTCTTCTTAGTTGCATTTCCTTCTTTATTTCCGACCAAAACTCAGTATTTTTACATACACCTATTATCTTAATCATCATTATGACTTCCGCACTCATTAACTTTTGACTATCTAACCAGCTTCAAGTTCAGTAAATCATGAATTTCATGCTGATGGATTTAATTTCTATGGTTCATCTAATCAATAACTCTACATAACTTCCCACTTCCATCTTCATTACATCATCTATGTTTGGTACTGCTCATTAAAAAACCTTTGTCTAAAAACTAATTTCTAGTAAAATAACTTCTTAAAAGATAAAAAATGTTCTCCAAATATCTGTTTGGATTCGAACAATTAAAAAAATTCACCTATTTATAGAAAAAACTCTTTTAAATAATATTAGTTTTCAAAAAAATAAAATAATATGTTGAAAATAAAATTTCATAAAGGTTATTAACTGTTAATATCTATCTCGGCTTCCGAATCATTCTAGGAAAACTGAAACACAAACACAAAAACATGTGTTCATAAACACATACACATACATATAGGGGTTAACATACACATATACATAGTAGGATCCTATTTAATGCCACTCATTCAAACATGGATGAATAATAATAACAATACCTATGTGAATAAAAAAAACCAACACACACCTACAATAGGTCATCTACCATCCAATCTCACCAAGGTCCCCTCACATTATAACACATCCAAGACTAATAACACAATATCAAAATAATATATATTAATAATTTACCCCACAATCACTTATCTGTTATTTTTTTACTCTCACGCCGTAAAAAATATCCTAACATTTATTCTCATTAATAACAATTCAATCGCACAATATATCTCATTCCACAACCAAATTCCACATATCAAATCACAAAAAAGTCATCATCATTAAATATCCATCAAAACATTCCACCACATTTCTAAAGCTTCATAATCACAAAATATCACTACATCATCACATATCCATTATAATTAGTTATTGTGAACATGAAGTACATCCACCTCTTTCCCTCCTCCTACAATGCATGACCCTAACCATATATCATCATCATAACTGTATAATCAATCTAAGAAGTATAAAACATACTATGACCATAATAAATTAAAAACCATATTTTTATACCAACATTGATTCATCAAAACCCATACTACACATTGAAGGGACAGTGGGGATGATGGATAAGTCATCCATTTGTTCCATAACTAACCTAGATGTTTAGGAAAATACTATGAACCCAAAAAATTTGGGTGTCATTAAGGATATATGATTTGGGTGGGGTTCACAATAAATCATAAGAAAATATATCATAGAAATTTTCACACACATTCCTAACCTAAAAATATACACTAAACAGTACTACCATTCCCATCAAAACCATTGAATCATCACTACAATTTTCTAGAAACTGTTGTTATCTTTACAATAGAACCCAACCCCACTTTCCACACAAAATAGACAAAACAACATTCATTAATTCTCCATTTATTCATACCATCTCCTATTCTATATTTAATTTTTAATAGTCACATTACATTCATTAAGTCATTCAATTCCATATTTAATAACAAACCATTCTATATACATCACCCATGATTAGCCTAGATATTTCCCATTTCATCCCACAAACATTTCCATATTCATCATTAACAATAATATTTTCCAACACCATGAATATATAATACCATCCCCAAAATGCACAACTAACCACCACATAATCCACCCCATAACACATGCCAACGACCACCATAACAACCAAAAAACCACCTCCTCTTCTAAGAATTAGTTATATCATAAAATAACACATCCACCTTTCCAACCCATTTCAAGAACCACATACTCCCCATTATATCCATAGAAAACTAGTTGTGACACCCACTACATACCTCATTCCAATATCTCAAAGACCATACAAAACCATCCACCAACAGGAAAACACAAATCACAACAATAATACTAAACATACTAACAATATATGATACCCAATTATAGAAATAAAACACTTCTAGAAGTCCATTTTTATAATATTCAATCATATTAATACACCATCTCTTGAATGATAAATAACACATCCATTCTAGATTCCACACAAATGATTATTTTCCATATTTAAGTAATTAACCTTATATAAAGTGTGATTACAATAATTAATTCACAAAAGGGAACATGATTCACAATAACAAAAAAAACATTCAAAAATTAAAAAAAACATCAATCAATCACATAAGAAATATCATGGAAACATATAAATGCATGAAAATCACCCCTTACCATCAATTCCATTCATTTATATTTCATTTCCTTCACTAGGTAAATCCTTAACATCCATCAAAAGAAAGAAAAATAATTTTAATACGTAATTATACATATAATTAAAGAGTGTTCTCAAATCCCATGCGTGAATCAAAACATGAATTAAAAATTGTATAAGATCAATAAAAGTGGTAAGATTCATAGACCGAAATCGCAAATAAATCCCCCATAACCTAGAATATAGAATCAAAAATAAAACCATGACCCAACATCCCACAAACCAAACTAAAAAAACCACCACAATTTTTAGGGAAAGAAAAATAGGGGGATAACTAAGAAGAAGTGTGAGGTGGGGTTGGGGTACACCACAAATCATAATTAATTGATATATCAAATCTAGGAACCAATTAAAATCAAAGGGGATCAATAGTTTCCAATGATTCACCTTAGGTCACCTAAATATCAAGTAGAAATGATGTAAATAAGTGTAATTTATAAAGGTTTCTAAATTTATATGAAACTTAAAATTTTATGGCATCATGGTTGACAAGTAATTGTCACATAATAATGAGGATATCTTGAGAGAATCCTCAAAATACATCCCATAATATTCTATAACTCCCCCATTTAAAACTTTGTTAAGTTTCTTAATTCAATTTGAAATAGTAGGGGTTAATCTATGTACATGTCCCTTCAAAAACAACCACAGTGTAATAACAACACCATACTAAGGCGACACCCCAAAATCCAAAACCTAAAAACTCAACCTCCAATTCTCATATAGCAAAAGAGGTTCCCATGATGTAATAACCACTCATGGAATAATAAAAAAAACTCACCAAAACTATTTCATGTCATGACATTAACCTTCTCATCGTTTCCAAAAAATAGAAAAGTCATACTTGAGAAAATAAAAACCATATATATGAGTCCCTTCATGAAAAATAAGCTTTTGAAATTTACTATAATTTTCATCAATCCCATCATGTTGTGATAAAAACCACGCACACTATGTCCCAAATTCCTCCTTAAAACAGCATAGTACCTATCTACTATTGCCTACACCCCAATTCATGAAACTCCCTCATACAAGAACACAAAACCCCTACATCATGATTCAACCCTTCACGGAGTAGCATACAAAAAATTAAAACCACTTCTTCCTCTAAACAACTCTCCATGCCTTGATACACTAGTCCATGCTATGACACACAATTATTTGCGGATATCATAGCTTGAAATCTACCACCCTTCCTCCAATACTCCCTTAACACCTTTGACACTCGAAATATACAATTTAATAGACTAAAGATCTAGTTTATTACAAAATATACCAATAATGGTTTGTGAGAACATATTCCTTAATATTTTAACAAACATCTGGATAAACACTTTATCCTATATAAATCATTTTTTATCCTTGTCTCTTTATCAAGAAAATTTATCAAATCCTATGAATCATAAACCAACTGTATTGAATTAATTGTCTCATATTGTTGATAAAAACAATTTTTTTACAAAAATATTATCTTATCATAATATATATATATATATATATATATATATATATATATATGAGATAACTATACACATGATTTATTTGTATCCACCTGATCTTGATATATATTCCGTTAAATTCAAATATTTTATTTAGAAACTATATTCTTCATTAATTAAATAGAAACTATAAGCTTTATCAATTTGTATCTGGACTTCTAACTCCTGTATAATTACAACACTATTATAACATACAATAGGTATCACAAAACCTTAAAAACCAAAGGATTTATTTCTAAAACACTAATACCTAACATGTAAATTCAATGGAGTTTCATAAAACCCTTCAGGTATGTCAAAAAATTCTATCCTATAGATTCATTACTGCCCCTTCCTAAAAATATTTGGTTTCAATGACCTTAACTAGAAACAAGGAGAATCATTTTTGGACTATACAAATAACATTTCTTCTTATTGTTTGAACTTTTACTCACTTTTAATATAAATAAATCACAAAAACCTTTAAATCATATTCCCAATTAGTCTATTCTCAAAAGATTTATAATATCACGCAAACTATTCTTGAATTAATTAACATTTTTAGAACATATCCATGAATGAAAATATTATGAGTTCCTTAACTAGAATAAGCTTTATAAAAAATATCTAGTCTCTTGAAGACATTATAATACTCAATCATATTTATTATCATTAACATACCCAAACATATTGAGTGTATGAGACAAATATTATTTAGTTGATTTTTTATGGAAAGCCATTGAAACCACAAGTGAATCATTATATAAATATCACCTACATTTTTATTTATTTTCTGAACAACTTCAACACTTGGTTACTCAAGAAGATGTTTATATAACACACATAATTTTTCTTCTTACTTATGTAAAAATTTTATGTTACAAGTCATAGTATTTTCAAACATTACGACTTTCTATTCTATAGGACGGTTCTTAAATCTATGTGTTATAATGGTGAATCTATTTATATACACCATAAAATTTTATCAAATGAGTATTTTGTATTATACACATTTAATATGGAATTTGATTATATGATATCACACTAAAATTATGACACATTTTATACTCATCATATCCAATAGTGGTCCAATATTCAAATTTTACTGTGCAATGAGTCTAATTTGGAATTCCTATCACTATTTATATATTTATGTAGGGGATCATCCCAATCATATCATATATAAATCATTTATAGTTCAGCAGATAAGCCTTTGTCCAATACAATATATGGATAAACTCAACTATATTCCTCTAGTATCTTAAATATAATGGATTATTAGCTAAGTGGTACCCAAATAAAATAACAATAATGAGGAATTAAACTCTTAGAGTCACCTAATTACTTTATTTCCTTTCACTAGATAATCAAGAGGCACCTCTATTTGGTGTGAACCATCCTAGTAGGATGATCATGGATTTGAAAAGTGTATCTTCGAAAGGAATCTGATACTAGGTATTTTAAAAGGGATTTTAATCATGAAGGACTTATCCCATGTTATTACCTTTATGTATAAAATATTCAAGAGATTTATTTTGGAATCATATTTCATTGACCCAATCAATATTTTAGACAATGATTACATTAAACTCTTTACACAAATCACAGTTTTTATTACTCACATAAAAATAGAATCCAAAAAAATTTACACATATAAAAATTCATCTCATGAATAAGGTAGAATAACATTTATTGAAAAATTTTAAAATTATTTATATTTTACAGTCCCTAATTTGTAATCCTAGAGTCAAAGATAGACCAACCCCACCTTTCCAAAATAATGAATAAGACTCCAAGCTAATGGGATGCATGACCCAAAGTTCATATAACCATGGAATCTTTATAGAGAGGAAATATGTAATAGGATAAGGCTTTTAATTGATGGATTTGATTTCTCTTATGAGGATTCACCTCTGGATTGACTGGGACGGGTTTCTAATTTTGGCCAAAAAGTTATTTTATAATAAAAAGTTAATTTTCAGTCAAAATATTTATATTTATTTTATATTATTAACTACTTCATAATATTTATAATATGAAATTTTATATTAAATATATGATATTTTAGGAAATATAAACATTTTATATTTTAGTTTCTATTATGTAAAATATTTACATAATTTAAATATCACATACACAACAATATTTAAACCTCAATCAAATTACTCCTACAAACTCTTTTTTATATGGTTTAAATAATATTCAAAATAGGTCTTGTAATTTGAATAATTAAATTTATGTATTTGGAACAATTCATAATTTGAAAATAATAACACATTATAATTATCCTTATATTCTAATTTATATACAATTTATAAATTACCCTTATAATTTGAAATTGATGAATTTATTTCAAAGTCATAAGTCATGCTTATAATTTCATAACATGTATTTTTAATATTGTAGAGACCATTTTTTTTACTTTTATAACATTGAAATATATCTAGAAATATTTTTGGAGCCAGAAATTGAGACATCATGCGATTTCATGTCTCGGTGTTCTTGGAATTAATTATATAGAAATGTTAAATATATTTTATACCACATAGTCACAATTTGTTATAAATTATGGGATAACTCCAAACCAGGGTCTTGGATCAAAAATATGATACCACGATATAATACATGATGTGATGTTTAAACTAGGAACAACATAAAGTTGGTTAGTGTGGGGAATTCATATAACACAGTCGTTGGTTGGTGTGTTCAATAGATTAATTAATTATTCATTTAATTAATTCAATAAAACACTAAAAAAATTACTCTATTTAAGTATCCTTATAGAGGATCTCTAGGGTTATCTTCATAAAATTGGAACTGTTAAGAGGATAATTCAACATTATTCCTTGGTGATTTGAGATCAGATGACAACAAACCTCCATATCATGGTGAATTAGGGTGTAGAAAATGCAACTAATATTCCTCCTTTATTGGTGAGTGAATTCTTCATAAAAATAATCCCATATCAAGATAGGTCTTGTAATTTTTGTATTTTTCCCAAATAATTAAAATATTGAGAATGGTCAATTCCTTTCCTTTGGTATACGTTTATTATGAGCCTTTGCATGATCTCATGTATCAATTTAAAATTTTTTATTTCATTTATGACATTTTTCTCACCCTGGGAATCCAAATCTATATATGTTGGCCAAGAAAACATGGCCAACGATTATTGCACCTTCATTTTTCACCTAGTATTCTTTTCGTTCTTCATTGTAGGTCAACAGGGACATGGTTTGACATTTCCGGGCGAGACTGAGCTCATTCAAACATCCTAATATACAATGGATTCGCATATGATGAATGGTTTTTCAATATAAGGCTGAATATTGTTTAATCATAGGATACATATGATTTTTTAGGATCCATGATCTAGTATAAAGAATTTGATGGCACAGGAGGTGCGCAAGGTGTCCATGGGCTTCGATTGGACCATTGGAGATCTGATTTCCATCCATCGGAGGTCTAAAATCAATGAATATATTATTTACCTTCATTTTCTAGTGAACACGAGGTATGTGGTGGGAATGAATCTGAGACACATTGAGAAGATTTTGGATTCTATGGAAAAACCTACTACATTCCGTGTAGTATAAACAACACACGAGATGTATCCCCTAGTTGCAGTGACTAAGGTTTTGGGTTAGTAAAATATCACATGCCATGTGGGACCCCCACACACCGTGTGAATCCATGTTGTTGACCCATAATGTACTATAGGTTTACACTAACATGGAAATATCCAAGCCCATTCTGTGTACCTACACACGTCCACGGTATAAAGACACATCAAGGAGCACAGGAAGGACCCCTAGTGGCTGAGGAACTCCATGTAGTACCTTTACACACTATGTATGGATACATGGGAAGTAATATATGTTCTATAAGGTAAAAAAAATTCAGAATGGTGGGAACAAACACCATGTGGGTCTCCCTAAATGTCATGTACCCATCTTTTTGAAGAATATTCTCCCTCTTTATCTCATTTCTTTGGACATAGATTTTGTCCTGTGAGTAGATTAACCTAAGTGTTTTTTCACATAGAATGTCATGGTAAAATTTGTGGTGGTTTTTAGATATGATACAAGATGTTCTGATTGTTACTCTTCTCAAGGTGGCACTTAATAATGGTTATGATCAGATAGGATCCTGAGAGATTATTAGAGTGACACTCTCCTTTTATATCAGGGTGTGGTTCCTCTATCTAAATTCTGATTGTAATCATCTTATGTATATGGGTATGGTTCCTCAATCATAAAATTATAACCCTTTTATAGGATAGGGATTGGGTCCTTGAATATTAGAGTGAAACCCTCCCATGGAGTAGGGTACAAGTCCTCTATCGACCATCTGAGTGACACCCTCCTACCTGGTTGGGATTGGGTCATCTATCGACCATTAGAGTGGAACCCTCCTACTATGTAGGGATTGGGTCCTTGACCATTATAGTGGAACCCTCCAATAGGGTAGGGCATGGGGCCATTATCAATAATTCAAGTGGCACCCTTCTGCTGAGCAGGGTAAGGGTCCTCAATTATTAGAGTGGCACCCTCTTGCAGGGCAGCGCATGGGTCCTCTATCAACTATCTAATTGGAATCCTCCTTTTGGGATAGGGAATGGGTCCTCTATCTATCTACAGAGTTAAACCCTCATATTATACCAGGTCATGGGTCAACTATCTAGAGATGGTGGACCCTCAAATATGTTCTATAATGGAGAGGCGTGGCATGATATGAATGCTTCTTCAAATTGATGTGGTAGATGTTGGGAATTATTGATAGACCTTTAGAACTATTGGTACTCTTTCCCTAGGCTAGGTTGTGAGATGGAGATCTCAGTTTTTTTCTCATTTGGGTTTCTTTTTTTGAGTATATATATAGTTATATATGTTTCTATGTATGTATCCATGTGGTTTTATTTTGTTACTATCTTTCTATAGGTTGAGCTATATATTCCTATTGTTCCTCTTAATACCCCCCTTCATATTTTGAGGCATCCTACTAGGTATGTATATACTAACCACAACTTTGGCTTTCCCTGCAAGTGTCATGTCTTATGCAGATGAAGAACATGACTATTGTGATTACCATAGAGCATAGGGAAACCATAGTTCATTTGAACCTGTACCATGTTCTCATCATAGAGAGTCTAAGCTCGGCTCTCCCAAAAATAACTTTCTAGTATTTTCAGGTTGGGACATATTTCTAGTTGGGAGTGTATTTCCACTTTCTTCATTTCAGTTTAAATTGTCATGCTCCTATATTCACTAGAGGTTTTACATGCATGGTTTATTCTCTAGATGTTTTATATTTTATTATTATTCCTCCAAACTTATTCATGAATATGGTTTGGTTAATGTATATATGTACAATAGAAAAATTCCTCCCATATTAGTTATACCTTTACCTAATTTTAGCCAACCCTTGTCCTATGGAGGTGATCCTGGGGTAGTTGCAGCTCGAGCCGCGTTGGGACAGGACATGATAGATTGGTATCATAGTAGTTCATTAAATGGGATGGAGTTTAGATTTTTCCCCTTATAAATAATTGGTTGTGATTTATGGAATCATTTTAGACGTGTCTCTAGTGCAAATTATGGTTTAGGGAACCCAGTGTTGGTGCGGTGGCTGATGTATCCATTCACCAGGACTCTAACCACCTACTTTTCGACTCCGTATATTGAGAAATTACTATCCTTATTTAGTCATATCCCTATATGTATATATATTCATTTGATCATGGTAAGTCTTGAATAAATTTTTTTGATGCCTCTCTAAAGAGAGCTAGCTAGGTTATCAATGTTGGATTGTGATGAAAATTTGATGAGTGAAGAGGAATCAGTTCAAGGTCCATCCCATGATATCCTTCCTCTATGTAGATAGGTAGAAGCACCCCCACCTATTGTGAAGTATATCATACAACCATAGTCGGTTGAGGATATGTATAGGCTAAGCCCAATTTGAAGTGTTCCATCAATAGATGTCATTGAGGTTTTGGGGTGATCCAGATCCCCAAGTAGTGGAGGATTATCTAGAGTCTGTGGTCATTGTTTTCAAGATTATATAGACACCGAGTGATCATGGGGTTTTAATAGTATCCATTATTTTCGATAGAGTATTAGGGAACTCGTAGAGTCTAGTCATGAAGATGCATGAGGAGTCGACACTCTCCAAAACTGACTTCGAGTAGCATTTCTATAGGGAATACTACACCTCATTCTTGCACTTAGTTTAGATTCAAGAGAATATAGGGATTTAGTAGGGAGGGATGATAGTGGTTAAGTAGGTTGTGAGGTTCACAGACCTTACCCAATACTCCATTGACAAGATTTTGGATAATTCTCCCTAACATGGAAGTTTAAACAGGGTCTCCATAGAGACAATAATTCTAGTGTAGTACCCTACTGAATTTCAACCTATGTCGAGGTGTTGGATTGGTCTCCGGTGAAAGAGGGTTATTTTTTCTTCGGGATACCATGATTATGGGGATTGCAGTGATAGTTATAGGTTTGGGTTGTTTATAGAATCTATTAAGTTTCAGTTGATAGGATCTCAGAGAATGATTCCTTCCCAGTATCAGACTTAGGTGCATGTTCTTGTGGTATAGGGAATATGTAGTGGACCATGGAAGCCCTAAGATGGGAGGTATAATGCATGTGATAAGAAAGGTCAAATAGAACATGATTTACCAACCTGTCATCCTGAGGATGGTAGATTGATAGTGGAAGAAACACCATGGTAGATTCAGCAACATGGTCATGCATCTCCCAGGTGAGGGTGGGTGGCACCATGGGTGGTGGATCTAGCAGAGGAGAAGGTCGAGATCTAGTAGGAGGAGCCATGAGTGGTAGGTGATGTTATTATCTACTTTCAATATAATAAATAGGTATCCCACAACTTTCTCATCGAATTGGTGGTCAGGGTCTTGGATAGTTGTAGGCTATGGATGCATATGACCGAGAAGCACATGAGATGATTAGAGGTACGATATATATTTATTCTAATATTTATTAAGTATTAATAGACATTGGTATGATATATTCATTCAAATATTTACTCTTGCTGGGGGATTTTGAGTTCCCAGTTGAGCCTTTATCCAATCATCATTTTCTTGAGGTTCCTATGGGGAATGCTTCTTCTATATCTTATATCCATCGATAGTGAGATCTAATATCTTGTGGATATAGTTTCTCCTGTTACTTTCTATTCATCACAATGAAACCTTATGATGTCATCTTGTGTATGGATTGGTTTTCCACTGTCCAAGCCCAGATTTACTTTCATCATAAATGATTCTTATTCTTTCCCACGGATGGTATGATACTCTGTTTTTTGGGAGAAATAGATCCCATAGTGGGATGAGAGGGTTTTGTGAGTATGAGGCTGCATCCCATTACCCATCATTGGCGTGTGTATACCTTGGTGAATTAATCTCTTAAAGATTCAAGATTCCATAATTCATAGAGTATTTTATATATGTCTTCCACGAGGATGTTCCAGGACAACCTTTGAGGTGGGAGATGGAGTTTTGAATCTACAAGCATCATAAGAGTGCTATTATATCTCCTATGGTATATTAGATGACCCCTATCGAGCTCTAGCATCTACGGTTGCAGTTGGAGGACTTTTGAGAGAAGGGTTCTATTAGACCCAGTGTGTCCCCCTAGACAAATCCAGTGTTTTTTGGGAAATAGTTAGATGAGATCTTTTGGATTTGTGTGGAGTATCATTTCCTAAACCAGTCCATGATAAAGAAAAATTTCCCCTTGCTGAGTATTTTTGATTTATTTGATCTATTGCGAGGAGTGAGATAGTTCTCGAATATCGAGTGTTGGTCCAACTACCAATAGTTGAGAGTTTGTGAGGTTGATATTCCAAATATGGAATTCTGATGTCGTTATGGACACTATGAGTCGCTGGTGATTCCTTTTGCTGTGATGAATGTCCCTTCTACTTATATGGCTTTCATGAACCTGATTTTCTAGTCGTACATGGAATGATTTTTTTACTTCATTGAAAACATACTCATATACTTTGTGTCATAGGAGGGGCATGTAAGGAACTTGGGGATGGTCTAAGATTTTATTCATGAGCACTATATTTATATTAATCTCTCAATTTTCTAGTTATGGATCCACGAGGTTCACTTTCTAGGGAATGTCTTTTTTGAGAATGGATTAGTTGTGGACCCAGAAAAGATCGATTCCTTGATTTCATGGGAACCACACAAGATTGTTTCAGAGTTCTTGAGTTTCCTTGGATTTGAGGGGTACTATAGGATTTTTGTGGAAGGATACCCTAGGTGTATATCTTCTTTGACTGGCCTGATGTGGAAAGGGAAGTCATATACCTAGGAGGAGTAGTGCGAGAGGGCCTTCAGGGAGTTGACCTTGAAGATTATGAGTGCCCCTGTTTAGAGATGAAAAGAGGAGGGAATGCATTATGTAGAATATTGTGTTGTCTCGGGAGCTAGGCATGACTTCTTTTTTATGCATAGGAAGATGGTTATTGCATATTGGTCAATGCATTTGAGACCCCATGGTTATAACTACAAGACTCATGACCTAGAGCTGGCAACGGTAGTCACTACTATGAATTAATGTTTTAACCACTCTTATATTGCCATGTTTTGTAAAAATCATGGATTTAGGATATCATGTTTCCATAGGTATTAAAATACACATGGAAGTACACTCCTTCTCCATTTATACCCTCTTGATTTCTCCTCCATGCGACTCTCCTCCCCCAATTCTACCACCCAATCTCCTACATTCCTCTGACGACGATGAGGCCACCCCAGTTCCCCACCGACACAGCCTCCTCAGCTCCCCACAGAAATAATCACCCACCTCTCTATCGACAGTACTCCAAGGAGACCTCTCCACCACCTCCCCTAGGGAACATCTGAAATATCCACCCCACCAACTTGTGATACTCCTCCAATCACATGGCTTTGACATGGACACGATGTTTCTCCAAAATAGCTGAAACATGGCCCAAACACGGATATGACATGGTTATGACATGGACATGCCTTTACATTCACCATCACTTTCTCCTTCACCTCCTTCACCACCTCTACCTTCCGAATACTTGCCTCCTTGACCCATTGTATGATGTCTCGTCAGTATTTCCCACATTCTACGAGCTCCTCCATATATCATTAGTTGGCACTACATGACTCACCACTTTTGATAGGCATGTGGTTGGGTTTGTTTGAATGAATATTTTTGTATATCATCAAATATCAATTCGGTTTCTTCTATTTGGGGTCCGATTAACTATGATATTCTCTAATACACAACCTCATAATCATGCCAAATCAAACAATTTATGAACCAAGATGGTTCTACTTACTCATAATCATTCTGATTCCTGCCACTGATAAGGGTTTATTTGAATTTGATGGATTTCCAAAAACACCTCCCCCAAACCATGACTTTTTCTTAAAACCTTGATGTCCTACACGTGAAGTAAGTTTCTTAAATTACTCTATTCAGTTTCTAATTTATATTTACATTATTCTAATTTACATTCTTCTAGTTTACAGTTTTTATTCTTCTATTCTGTGTTTGAAAACTTCATGAAATCATTCATTATAATTTTCATAGATATCTAATTCCTTTGAATTTCCATGTTTTGAATGCTAAAATAATTCACTTCAATCAATATATTAATTAATAAAAAATTAGAACAACTACTTCACACAAAATTATTCAATTGTAATTCATTTTTTTAATTTTAACTTGTTTGAAAACTCTTTAACACCCCTATCAACTTTATTTAAGCTTCATATTTAGATTTGATAATTTCCAACCTGAATTTTTACTTCATATTATTTTTTCCCATGATTTCTAAAGTTCCCAATTACTTAAAATTTCTTTAATTTTATGATGAAAGGATTTAGATGATTCATCTACTCTATGATATACTAATTTGGGAATAGATCACTTCTCAAATTTTTTCTTCCATATTTACTTATGTATATCACTTTATCAATATGATCTTGTGGTGAGATTGATATTGGAATATTATAATTCTTTAAATATATTACCTTGTGTGAAAACATAATAAAAAGGTTTTATTTCTACTTGTTTCTTCGTTTTTGTAAACAAAATTCTATATTTATTTTTATAGGTCTATAATATATGTATTTATATCATTTTTCATTATAACTTCATTATAAAATATTCACATTACTCTGATTTATTTCAGTAGGTGAAACATATTAATTATACTTAATTATCTTATACTTAATTTAATTTCACATACTATACTACAGTTAGTGATTCATAAACTGATTATAAAAATTCATATTTTTTACTTTTTATAAATATTTATTCAATCAAAATGTATGTTTATCTTTGGACCATAACAATGATTTTTTTTGATATGATAGTAAATATTATTATTGTTTTGATAAGTTCTTAAGAAAACAAATTTTTTATCCGGACACCAGGTTTCCTTTAATTTTGTTTCCATCAAATTTTTTGGTATTATAAATTATAAAAATTAGTTTTAATGATATTTTTTGACACAAAGTTTAAAATTATCACTTCGGAAATTTTATTTTAACTTTATTATTCTAATGAACTTTTAAACATTATTTAAATACGTCTTTCATCTTCTCTTAAATAGTTCAAGTTGGAGATTATTTCATGTCTTAGACTATGTCATATGGTCGAATAAATTAAATTTCATTATAACTGTTATGATTTTCTTTAATATTATTTTTCTCGAATTTTATTAATTTATCTACAACAGATTTTGTGACGATTTCAATTATTATTTTATTATGTTTAAATTTTCAGTTGAGATGGGATCCCTTTGGTAGTATACTGAAGGTTCGTTAAACCGTCTTGGATTATCCAAGTGGTATAATATGTTTTTATAAATTCATAATGAACTTTCTAATTTATTTAATTTAAGTTTATATAAATGTACAATTAAATTAAATAAATGTCATGTATACCATATTTTTATTGGCACAACATTAGTGATTTACTATAAATAAAAACATTTAATATGCTTATTGAATGCAATTATAATATATATAACATATATATTATGATATATATACATAATGAAATAAATTTGATAGTGTATATCTATGTAAAGACTTCACTTATATTATTCATACTATATACAATATGAAAATGTTTAATATTTTTATTAAATCATTCATATATTAATTTTCATTAATTTTTTAAACTGAATATGAAAGTAAAGTTAATATGTAATTGTATTTGTCATTTATTTTATTTTATTGCTATTTTTCATATTTGAATGTATTATATTTCCAGTTCAAATAAAGAGAATTTTGATAGTATATTCCCAAAATCTAATGTTGTAACTTGTGAAATATATGATTATGCTGATAAAAATTCAAAATTATGGACTCAGATATTAATTAAATGTAATGTTAGATTAGTTTCATAATAAATTAATATCTATAATTTTTTATTATTTAGTAAATTGTAACAAGTCATCTCTGTATATGTGGGAATCGTTTTACTGAAGATGCTATTTACAAATTCAATTTGGTCATCACATCAGATACATTTTAAATTTACATGTTTTATTGATTAATTTATGATGTTTTTAATTTTTTTTCTCTTAGTTAATCAACACATCGGTATAATTACAAATTTTTATATTTAATCTAATAAAATAAGGTAATATTTTTGACATTCCACTTAAATTATTTCATAAATTAAATTTCAACATTTTTATTATAGGAAATAATTTATTTAATATATAAGAAACATCAATTTTTTATTTTTTTTATTAGTATAATATTATGATTCATAAAAATTAAAATTTGTAGAATGTGTTATTCAATTTGATCTGTATTTTTCTTGGGAAATATTATTTTGTTTTCATTTCTCTATATATTTTTAGTCTTTCTTATTTTACGTATACCAGTATTCATGTGGCTATTTTTTTATGTCATGAATCTATATATTTCAATTCCAAACTTCAACCATGGTTTGTAGGGATTTATTAATTGATTGTTGGATGTTCTGTGAATTTTTATGTTGAAAAATGCACAATGATGGACTGATCTAAGTGTACGATGCAAAATTTATTTCATATTGTAGTCAAGACAAGTGGTGTAGAATTTGTTTTTAATTTCACTAGGAATCCGGTAAAGAATGACAAGTATAACATATATAATCATGAAATTATCTATTTAGAATAGTTTTTAATAATAATAGTGAAGTAAAATCTTATCATTATGATCATTTCAACATCATATTGTTTTTATGATGCACTCCATTTTGTAAATTGTTTTTTATTAACATGTCTATTTAATTTATAGATTATCACATCGGCCACTATATATTCATATTCCCAATATGTTTACCTTGAAATTTCTTATAATTATATAAAATATTCGTATATTACCACTTTTCATATTTCAAAAATAAGTTTAACCCCATCTTTATTCTTATTGGTGTTGACAACTTAGTTTAATCTTCAAATTATTATCTATTTTCCAAACTGTTATGGGTTCATATTTTTATATGAATGTTTAATTTTTTTCTTCTAAAAAATTAAATTATGAAATATTCGGTACAATAATTCATAATTTTCTATTTTCTATTTTAATATTCATATTAATAGAAATTTGGAAGGTATATCAAAACTTTCAAATACATAATTATTTTCCCTATGTTTTTATAAAAATAAATATTGATCATTAAAAGTTTTAATTATATTGGAATAGGGATATACCTTTTTGAATATTATGATATATTTGAAATAATAACCATGTTTAGTTGTTTTATGTTTAAATAATAACCCCATTTGGGTTTCACCGTTACACTTTGTAACTATAATGCACATGTCATTGACTATTGTTTGGTTAATATAAGCTTGGGAAGCTAGAAAACCAAAAACTCCCAATGTTCCCCATGCTGGAAAAGACTTAGCTTTCCATGAATCCTTATAATTATAATTTTTTTGGTAGCTATGGAAATTATTGTTTGAGAAATAGAAGCAGGTCAAACCTACTTTGGAAAATTATCCTCATGATTAAAATATTTATAGGCATTATTAGGCTATAATCGGTGGATTATACAAACCTAGTAATAATATTAAATGTGGGGAATAAACATATATAAATAACATGGAGTTCTTGGGTTGTTATACATATGCTTGAGATTACCAAAGTGTAAGATTTTATACTTTAAATGGTTTTCTAAATTCTAGGATAAGTGTTTAAGACGAATAAGGTATTGATTTAGTGGTGGAAAGCATGTAAAATGCATGTTAAAATAGAATGTTTGATGATTTTCCATAACTGGGTTTGTTAATGTGTGATTTATATGATGAATATATATGTAATGAATTTGTAAATGAATCCTTAAATGGTTACATAGGAATAAGAATTGGGTAATGGTTTGGTAATTATCCTTGATATGAAATATAGGATATTGATATGTTTTTAGAGGTTCTTTATTTGTATTGGGTTTCATAAATTCTGACCTTTAATATAGAGAATGGGTTGGTATTTCCATGTTGACTTCACATGCCATAAAGGGGGATAAATTGAAAACATGAGTTTTCACTAGTAACTAATGACGTAATATGTTGTATTTTTAGTGATGTGTAAGATGTTTATCACTAGCAATGTTGTTCTGTGTAAAGACCCAACCATAATTACTCAAAGATGGTACCTTATTACATTACATTGGAATGATTACAAAAAATTCATATCCATATGGAATGAATAGTTTGGTAGATTTGGAAACCCAAATACATACATAAGTTCAACATTACAACTTGAAATGAAAGGCAAAATATAAAATATTCACTAGGAACATCCACCACTCTAAGATTATCCCTATTAGTCGATCATAATACACCTCTTCATGCCCTTGGAAAAATAAAACATAAGTATGGGTGAGATCATATGCTCGGCAAGGGAAAGAAATACCATCGAAGATATCATAATCATAAAAATCAGGCATGGTGAATAATTGAAAATACATACCATTAAAAATAATAAACGTGAACCCCTTATTGCAGGAATTTCAGTTGAGTAATTATTTCCATAATAAAACATAATCATCATCATTCTAATAGTCAAATACAAACATGAACTATGAATTTATTTCTTCATAATTAGTGAAATTAATATTCTGGACATTCAAAAACATACAGTCAAGGCATCGGCCAAGAAATCTAGAAATGAATAAGGCCTCGGCCAAACCATATTTAAAAATAGGAAAGGCATCAGCCAAGTCCATATCAATTTGTCTCATGAGACCTATCGATGCATCAAGGGGATATAGCCGGCCCAAACCATCACATAATAAATTGAATTCATTTCTCATATGAATCAGGGTAATCATATAAAACATATACATTCATTTTGAAACTAAGAGATTAATCATAAATAGAATTCCCCGAACATTAAGCATAAAAACTAACCATTCTAAGTAAATTGGTGAATGGTCATAAGATAGAAAATCCATAGTAAAACTAATCATAAATAATTAAATTAAATTTTTTAGATGATATCATAAATATTAATCCCAATAATACATAACAATCAATAGGAGTGTTGAAATAGATAAAGATTCTCTTATAAAATCACCAAGTAATTCTTGAGAAAAACAATCTTTTACTTTGAGAAGAAAAGTTATTTTGGAAAAGTTTTTGTATAAAACCATAAATAAAGTAAGATTTTATTTTCCTAATAAAATTTGGGATTTTATAAAGATAATGGTTTCTAAAAACCGATAATATAGTTCCCTTGAAAATAGGCTAGAATTTGAGAAATTCCCTTGACTGGGGCTTATATTTCGGTAAGAATATTTGAAAGATCCTTTTAAAACATATAATTACCAATAAATGAAGGTATTATTTTAGATGGTAAAAATAAATATAACATTAGAAAATAGTTTATTATAAGTATATGTTAATGAATAATAATTTATCTAAGGTAAGTAGATAATAAATGTAACCTGAATGAAAATGGAGGTTCCGGTGAAAACCCCCTTCCTTAAGTCTGATGGTGTTCCTCACTTGATCTTAATGACATAAATAATAAGATTTAGGGTCATAAATTAATAATTCTAGAACCTTTCAAACATTTAATTTAATTGGTATAACCCTATTAGGTTTATTCATGTCCTTTTGATGGTTTAAGAGATTCAATTTCAGTGTTTGGGACCATTTCATTACTTGGTTTTCATGATCAGTTTAATTATATTCATGTACGGATAAAAATGTAGAATTAGAATAGTTTTATAGCTTAGATGTTTTATGTTATTAGTGAAGAACCAAAATATTACATTGTTATAAAATATTGTTTGGTTATTGGTAGTGAAGATAAATCATTATATAAAACTTTAAAGACAATTGTTTGGGTTAAATGATGGGTTTTTTTATCACAATGAACTAATTATGATTTATAAATTAATATCACGTGTAAAAAAGTATTTCATAAGTTATAATACATATATTATTTTTAGTTTCAACCATAAAAATGGTTTTATGACCATAATTGAATATGGTAATAGAAATTTAAAACCGATTGTCCTCGAATTTGATAAATTAAGATATCTTGGATGGTGTTTTCATTTCTAGTATAAAAAAGGGAAAATGAGAGATGATGAAGAATTATTAATTTATAATAACTTAAGTCCGTTATATTTAAGGTGATGTATTCGGAACAACATTTTTATGAAAGGAGGTGAGAAAAGAAAAAAATCAAAGAAACGATCTTGAAATAAAAGAAATGAAAAGGGTAATTTACCTCTTGAAGTAATCTTCCTTGAGAAACTCTTTAAGTGAGAGTTTTGGGTATTTTTATGAGACCAAGGGATTTTGGACGTGAGGGGGATATTGGGAGGATATTTGAGTAGTATTTAGACAATGTACAAGGATTGATAGGATTTAAGAGAAGAGGGAGTGATGGAGGGTTTATAGTGGAGGAGAGGGGTGATTTGTGAATATATTATTCATTATTTTATTATTTCCCTCAAAACAACCAATGGTGTTGATTAATGTGACCCATAATAGTAATAAGTGCATGTGAGTTAGAACCAAGTTTTATTAAATCATCCATGATTCTAGGAATAGTGAATTTAACTAATAATGTATATATACGGTAAATTATTATATTTTACTATTCATAAATTTTTTGAGTATTTCAGAAAAATCCAAAAAAAATCACCTTAACCATTTTTTTTTAAAAAAAATGAACTCCATTTTTTGAAAATAATTTTTTAAATATGGTTAATTTTATTTTTTAAATAAAACCATAATTTATCTGAAAGACAATAATTCATTTTATATCACATTGAAAAATTAATCAAGATCTCATTATCTTATCACCATAAGACAATAAAATAATAATTTGATTTACAATTATTAAGGGTCATATTAATATTGATATTAAAATTCATAATGGTATGTTTCTATTCACTAAAAATTAAGTTTGTCTTATCAGACTCTAAATGTCTTATTGAACACAACTGTGTATGTCTGTTTTTTAAAATTCAAATCAAAAACATGGAAAAATTATGTTTACTAGATCAGTAATAATAATGTGGTGTTTTATAAATACATATTTTTTCATGAATTTATTTTTAAATCCTCGGGTTTTTACATTCTCACCTCCTTAAAAAAAATTCGTTCTCAAAATCACGAGAACGTTACCTCAGAAAAAGATTTGGGTAGTTCTTCATCATAAGATCCTCTGGCTCCCATCTTGCCTCTTCAATTTTATGATTTTTCCAAAGTATATTTACAATTTGAGTCGTCCATTTTCTCAACAAATGTTCTTTAGTATCCAGAATCTAGATAGGATCTTCACAGTAAGATAGGTCAAGTTCCAATTTGTACCTTCAAAGATGAGGACATGTGTTGGGTATAGCCTGTACTTTCTCTGCAATGAAACATGAAACACATTTTGTGTTATACACAGTCTAGGGGGAATAGCCATATGATATGAAACAACTCTAATACTCTCCATAATTACAAAAGGTCCTATGTACCAAGGGCTCAGTTTCTCTTTCTTCCCAAATCTTTTTAAAACCTTCCATGGAGATACATTTAAGAAAACACGATCTCCCACTTGAAATTCCAAATCCTTCCTTCAATTATCATCATTTTTTATTATTTGAGCTTATTTGATATGGCTTTGAATAGTCTTTACCTTCACTGTTGTTTCCTCCATAAGCCATCAGCCCACTTGCTTCCTTTCACCAACTTCATCCCAACATGTTGCAGTACAACATCTCTTCCCCTACAATGCATTATATGGTTCCATTTGAATACTAGAAAGGAAAAAATTAATATAGGAGAACTACAGAAAAGGTAAATATAGATCCCATATACCATGAATGTCGAGCTAAAATGATCTCAACATTACTTCTAATGTTTGGATCATCCTTTCTGATAGCCCATCAGTTTGAGGATGATAAGCAGTACTCAAATGAAGATCAATATCCAAAGAATTATTAATAATTTTCCAAAATTTCGATGTAAATAGATAATCGTGATCAGATTCTATTGAAATTGGTGCTCTATGAAGTCTTAAAACTTCATTTATATAGAGTCATTCAAGCCTCTCTCGTGGAAAATAATCCCTTATAGCAAAGAAATGTGCATATTTTTTATATCGATAAATAATTACCTATATTTTTTCATTCATTTTTAGATTTTGTTGTAATCCAGTGACAAAATCCATGGTTATGTCATCCCATTTCCATGTAGGAATTGTTATAGTTTTCATGACTCCTCAATGATGTTATTTTTCAACCTTAACTTATTGAAAAACTAAACATTTTGATACATAATCATAAATTTCCCCCATCATGTTGTCCCACTAGAAATGTTCCTTCAAATATCTATACATTTTAGTGTTTCCAGGGTGTATATGTAAATTCAAGCTATGGGAATCATCCAATAACTCCCTTTTCAACTCGAGAATATAGGTAAAAAAATAGCCTCTTCCCAAATTTTAGAATTACATATTCACATACGAAGACAACAAACTTCCTATATTTCACTGAATTAATTTTAATTTGAAGGTTCTCATCATCAGGATGAGAGACTTTAATCCTTTATAATAAATATTCTTGGGAAACCAATATAAAGAGTAATGATGTTTCACCTAATTTATTAATTCCTTTGTCAATCTTTATTAGATCTATGAATACATAATCCTTTTCAATCCTCATTTTTTTAAAACTCCATGATCATTCCTGCTCAATGCATAAACTTCCTTATTTTACATTCCTGGTGGTAGTGTATGGAACAATCATAATCCTTGAGTAGTTTGAGCCCTCTAACTTGCTTCATGTTGAGTCATTTCTATGAGAAGATACAATTCATACTCTTGTGATCCGTCTATATCTCACATATTTCATGAAAGAGGTAGTGTCTCCATATTTTTAGAGAAAATATCACACCAGCAGACTCACGGTCAAGAGTAGGATAGTTTTTTCATGAATATTTAACTTAATTGATTCATTGACAATAACTCTATCATTCTACAAAAGTATACAACTAAGTCATTTCTTTGATGCATTACTATATATCAAAAACCCATAATTCCTCGATGGTAGAGTTAGGATTGGAGAATTCAC
Organism: Viscum album; assembly: GCA_963277665.1. NCBI lineage: Eukaryota > Viridiplantae > Streptophyta > Magnoliopsida > Santalales > Viscaceae > Viscum > Viscum album. Next base: position 1,470,072,100 of record OY728128.1, on the reverse strand, counting down.
TAATATCCTCTTAAATTATTTGAAACAATCCTCACATTCATTTTTCCATACAATCATAACCCCCTTATATGTAATCTAGGTTATTGGGTTGGCTAACTGGGTGTATTTCTTAATGAAACACCAATAATAAACTACTAAACCAATAAAACTATGTACCTCAGTTATGTTTGCTAGAGTAGGCCATTCTTGAATAGCTGTTGTCTTCACAAGATCAACATATATTCCATCCTTATAGACAATATGTCCAATAAAGGAAATTTATTAAATCCAAAATTCATAATTTCTAATCTTCCCATATAAATCATTTATTTTAAGAGTATTTAAAATAGTGTGCAAGTGATTTTCATGGTATTCAAGTCTTTTTTATTATACCAAGATACCATCAACAAATATCACCATAATGTCATTAAGTTATTCCTTGAAATCCCTATTCATTGGATCCATGAAGATAGAGAGTAATTAGTCAGTCCAAAAGGAGTTACTGTAAAATCATAATTCCCATCCCTAGTTAGAAACACTATATTTGGAATATCTTCCTTCATTACTCGCAACTGATGATATCCAGATCAAAGGTCAATCTTTGAAAAATATTAGGCTGCATGAATTTGATCAAATAAATCATCAATGCGTGGTAGGGGATAGTTTTTATTTATTATTTTATAATTTGATCACTCTATAGTCAATGCATAACCTCATAAGTCCTTATTTTTTCTTAATGAAAAGAACATGGGTTCCCCATTGAGATACACTAGGGTGAATAAATCATTTATCACTGAATTCCTTTACTTTCCTCTTCTATTTTACTAATTCTAATTTTCCCATTCTATAAGGAATATTTGATATAGGCCTTGAACCAGGAATTAATTCAATGGAATACTCAATTTCCCACTCTAGAAGATATCCCCATAAATCCTTTGGAAACACATCAACATATTCTTTTAACAATAGGTACATCCTCTATTTGATCAATTCATTCCTCACCCATAGTTTTTTCAATCCCATACTCCACAATAATGGAATTCAGAAGAGCTACTAGGGGTGGATCCATAAAAGAATCAGTTGGAGAGGTTTCTACTCTAATGATAATGGATTCCACACTATTCTCAAAAATCAGAACTTCCTCTTCTTGAAATAGGTCTTCGCATCATAACATGAAATCCAACTAATACCAAGGATTATATCAAAGTAAATCTTGGGTATGATGATAATCATAACAAATAAAGCATGTTTATGTGTCATGACGAGGACTGATTGACACATCTTTGTTGCAATAATACATCTTCAAAGTGTTTTGACTGAAAAATCCTTTATTAAATCCAATTTAACATGTCTAATTACCTTGGAAAACTGGGAATATAAAAATGAATGTGATGATCCAAAATCAAATAATTTATTGGCTGAGTGTGAGGAAATGATTAAAGTACCTACCACCATATCATTATGAACATCAATATTAGCAGTTGTGATCGCATAAGCTTATCCCTGATCCCTTGGCCTCTTCTGATGCATATTTCCTTGACTCTTTGGAAAATCATTAGCATAGTGCCCCATTTACCTACAATTATATCATTTATTATTAATAGATTATTTATTTCCCTTACAGTCACCGGAATAATGGTCTTTCTATCCACAGTTGTAGCATACCCCTTTTCCTTTTAAACAGACACTGGGGTGTTTCATTCCACAATTATCATTGGGTGGAAAGTCAAATCTTCACTTAATCCCCATTTCCATATTTCCTTTTCAAGAGTATTCATCATCCCTCTTCTTCTCTTGCTTTCCTTTAAATTCCAAAGACATAGGGAACTCTATTTTTTTTAATAGAACATGAGACAATGTATTCGTATGATGAGAATATTTGGTAGACTAATGCCCATTTGAGAAATGGATTTAGGCCATCAAAGAATATATCAATCTTTCTCCTTGGATTATTTATATAGTCTACAACATGCCTTTCTAACCTTGTGAAGTTAGCTTCATACTATTCAACATTTCTCATCATCCTTTTTACATAAATTTATAAACATCTATTCCATATCTGTACGTTGTTCAGAAGGAATGTATTTCTCTAAGAAATGATATTTAAATTCACTCCATTACATGTTATATATTTCTTCCCCATCCCTTGTGTTTTGAATTATTGAACACCATTGATCAATATCTCCCAACAGATGATAAAATGCAATGACAACCTTCTCTCTTTCGTTACCTCCCAAAGTAAGAAATATCTTTCTAAGGAAACTATCCATTGCTCTTCTATGAATGGTTTTATAGTCCCATTAACTGATGGAGGTTGTTGTTGAATGATGTGATCTAACATATCTCCTCCACATTATAGATCTCGATGCTCCATTTGTATAAGGTTATTTTTCATAACCTGAGTATGTTGTCCTTGTATAGTTATATGTTTCTACTTAATAGTCGCAACTCCCGAGCCAAAATCATTATATCGCATAAGATGGAAATACTTATAAGGGATACACACGTTCATGCAGTTTCCAATCCTTCAACTAGGTTTCATTTCTAAATAATGTCATACACTAGATTATGTTATGAATCATAAGGTACAATATCAACATAGAAAAATAATTAAAATAAATTGAAGTCCTATGAATGACTAATCCCATAATCATAAACATGGCTTCATTGAGGAAAAAATTACATTTAAATCCTTCATAATGTCTTGTAAAAAAATTATGAACTATCCTAATCATATCCCCCACGAGTATCATACCAGGTGCGCACTATGGCCTATTGTTGTGTACCAGGATATCTCGGGTCAAGCACGAAACTCCTTGTTAGAGTTTTCACTCCAACGTATATATGTGCCAGAACCACGTCTACTTTTAGTATCAATACAGGGATATATTTTCTAGAAAGATACACATTATATATTTGTTACCAAAATTCTAGGATGTTCTTGTATGTTTAACCTCAAAGACTATATTAGGGTTTTGGTCTCTAATATATGTTTTCTAAATATAGTTTCCATGTTTTCTATTAAACTTAATCTGATTCCAAATGTAACGACCCTATCGCAGTTTCCCCAAGTTGATCCCTTATTACATTACATTGGCATGATTATAAGAAATTCGTCACATGATGGAAAGAATGGTCTAGTATATTTTGAAATATAGATACGTACATAACTTCAACATTAAAACTTGCAATGAAAAACTACATAAAAGTTAGGCTGGGAACATCCATCACTCTAAGATTATCCCAGCAAGTCAATCATAATTTAACTCTTAATTTCTAGTAAAAAATAAAATATAATAAGGGGTGATCTCTAATGATCACTAAGGGTGGGAAATATAGTGGAAGATATAATAATCATAAACATTAGGCATGGTGAATAATTGAAAACACATTTCTTAATAAACTCGAACACATTATGGCAGGAATATGAGTTGAATAATTATTTTCATAATAAAAAATAAATATGGGTATTATACTAGTCAAATAGACACATTAAATATTAATTTCTAGATTTATAATGAGTTAATTCCATATGTCGAACATTCTAAAACATACAATGAAGGCCTCATCCAAGAAATATAAAAATTATTAAAGCCTCAGCCAAGTCCATATCTATTTTAATCATGAGACCTACCGATGAATTTAGGGGATATAGAGGGACCTATCAATCACATAATAAGTCCAATTCATTCCTCATATGAATATATATAATCATAGACAACATATACATGCATATTGAAAGTAACATATCAAAGGTAAATAACTTTCCGCAACCATTAAGCATAAACACTAAGAATTTGGAGTAAATTAGTAAATGGTTTTAAGATATCACATCCATTTTCAAACTAATCAAAAACCATTAAATTAAATATGGTATATGATATCATAATGATTAATCTAAATAATACATAACAATCAAAAGGAGTGTTGAAATAGATGAAGATACTCTTATAAAATAGTGGATTAATTCTTGAGATAAATACTCTTTTACATTAAAAAGAATAGTTCTTTTGGAAAAGTTTTTAAATAAAACAGGAAATGAGGTAATATAGTATTTTCATAATAAAATGTTTGATTTTATAAAGATAATGGTTTCTAAATTTTTTTAAATAGTGTCCTTGAATATAGGTAAGAATTTGAAAAATTCCCTTGAGTCGGGCTTGAATTTCGGGAAGAATTTTTTAAAGGTCCTATTAAAACATATAATTACAACTAAAATAAGGTAGTGTTCTAGATGTTACGCATATATAAAACATTAAAAAAGAATTTATTAGGAGTAAATATTAATTAATATAAATTTAATTGATGTAAGTAGATAATAAATGTAACCCGGATGAAAATAGATGTTCGGGTGGAAAACCCATACCTTAATTCTAAAGGTGTTCCTCAATTGATCTTAATGTCCTGAATAATCAAATTTAGGTTCATAAATTAATAATTATCAAACCTTCACTACATTTAATTTATTTATTATGACCTTATTAGGTTCATTCATGGACTTTTTAGGGGTTAAGAGATTCAACTTCATTGTTTGGGACCATTTTCTTCCTTTCTTTTCATGATCAGTTTACTTATAATCACGTAATGATAAACATGTAGAATGAGAATGGTTTTCTAGAATAGGAGTTTTATTTTATTATTTAAAAACCATAATATAAAATGGTTATAAAATTTTGTTTTTTTATTATGAGTGAATATGAATCATTATATACAACTTTATTGATATTTGTTTGGGTTTATTGGCAGTCTTTTTATCACAATGAAATCCTTTTGATTTATAAATTAATATCATATGTACAAAATGATTCCATAAGTTATAATACATATATTATAGTCATTTTCAACCCAAAAAATGCTTTTATGACTATAATTGAATACAGTAACAGAAATTGAAAACTTTTTGTCTTTGAATGTGATAAATTAACACATCTCGGATGGAGTTTTCATGGCATCAGGAATGGAGATCCGGTTTTCCCGCTTTCTTCTATGGAGATATCAGAAGCTGAGAGCCTCCTAGATCTGACCCTCATCACTCACTTTAGAAAATATCATCCTGCGGTTGATGATTTCAACAGTTTTATTGTGAAGTCTTGGGGCCTTCAACTCCAGCCCGTTGTTGGATTGCTGGACAAATGAACCATCATGATTCGTTGTTCATCTTCGGAGGATCTGGTCCGGGTGATTTCCTCTGCTCACAGGAATTATGGAAGGTATGTCTTCTTCCTCTCCAGATAGTGTTATGAATGTCATATGAATCGCGATTCCCCCTGGTTCCGGTTTGGGTCAGTTTTCCCCCACTTCCCCTCTCATTTCAAAACATTGCGATTATGCGGATTCTGGGAAATATGATAGGGAGATTTTTATGTGTTGATTCCCTCATGGCTTCGATCAGCCACCCAGTTAACCCTGGAATGTGTGTCAAAGTCGATGTTTCTAAGAAACCGGTGGAGACCATCTGGGTTGAGGCCGCTGAAGAGATCTGCCGCAAGCAGCCGGTTGTCTTCGATCATTAGTTTGAGTTCTGTTCGTTATGTCAATGACTGGGTCACAGAGATGCTTGTTGTCGTTGTGGTATTCATCTGAAAGCACCTGAGTTGATTCCCAGCACTGGTGAAGATGTTGTGCTGGTTGTCGGGTATGGTATGGATGCACAACCATTCCCTGTGGTAAATCGGAATCCTCTGGTTTCTACTGTCTTTGGTAGGATCAATGCTGGTATTAGAGTGGACTCCTCTAAGAATCTTGTCAGTCTGGATCAACTAGAATCCCCCCTGATGTCTCATGACATTTCTAAGGATGCAGGTCATCAATATATGGGACGTGGTCTGGAATCTCTTTCAAGTGAGCTTGTGGTTGGACAGAATGTAAAATCTGGGAATGATGACCAAAATTCAGTGATGAAACATGCTGGGTAGGATGAACTGAATGCTGTTGAGCCTGGAACAGTTGATATTGCTCCTGATGAACCTAGGAGCATCAGGAATGGAACAGAGCCACAGAATATGGTGGATGAATTACCAGAAAGCACTCTTCTTTTACAAGAGGGAGGCAGCTTGTTGACCCTACTTGAGGGAGAACACCAAGAAGGAAGTGGGAAAAATCAGAGTGATGATGGTGTGAAGGGGAATGAGGATTATGTTAAGGGAAAAGAAAATATTGTTGTGGGGAATAAATCTTGATACAGTGAAATTGTTTGTGGTGCCAAGAGAAGCCCCTCCGGCAAGAGGGAAGCCTCCACTGCCCCACCCAAGAGGAAGCCCAGAAAGGACTATTCCAATGTTACAAGGACTATCTCCATGAGATATTCGGCCAAGAAAGACAAATTTCTTGATAATAAGGATTAGGGAAAGTCATCAAAGTCTATGTCCACTACGGATTTTCAACTTAGGAATCAGTATATCACTCTTTTGAACAATTATACTCCCCAATCAGAATGGGAATCAGCGGATCCGGAAGATCTCTCTGAGGATGATGCAAATGAAGGCGTTAACACTTTCTGATCTTTTCCTTTCTTGATGTGATTATGTCCCTTTTCTTTTCTCTGTACTCTACATCTTTATTTTCATTAATAAATTTGTGGGGACTGGACTTTTGTCCAGTTCTGAGCCTTTCTCATATAACTAAATTATATTAGATTTAAGGTACTGTATTCAACAAAATAATTAGATGAAAGTAGGTTAGGATACAAAAAGAAATGAAAGGATCTTGAAATAAAAGAAATGAAAAGAGGAATTTACCTCTTGAAGTAATTTTCCTTGAGAGCCTCTTTGGGTGGAGGAGGTTTTTGGTCTTTTTATGAGACCAAGGGATGGTTGAAGTGGGGGAGGATCTTATGAGGATATTTTAGTATAACTTTGATAAGTCAAAAGGATTGAGAGGAGTGAAGTGAAGAGGGAGTGAGGGGGGTTTATAGTAGATGAGATTGGTGATTTGTGAATATCTTAATAATTATTTTATTATTTCTAAAAAGACAACAAATACTGTTGATTCATGTGACCCATAACAATAATAAGTTCATATGAGGTTAAACCATGTGTGATTATATCATCCATGATTCTTGGAATAGTGAATTTAACTGATAATGTATATATATGGTAAATTATCATATTTTACTATTCATAAAAAAATTTGAGTATTTCAAAAAAATCCAAAAAATAATTCACCCTAACCATTTTTCAAGGTTAAAAATTATAAAATGAACTCCATTTTTTGAAAATAATTTTCTAAATATGATGAATTTAAATTTAAAATTTAATAATAATTTATTCCAAAAATAACAGTTTGAAATCAATAATTTGTTTTATATCACTTTAAAAAATTAATCTAGATCTCTTTATCGTATAACCATAAGACAATAAAATAATAATATGATTTAATATTTGTAAGGTTCATATTACTCTTTATAAGTGTTTTATAATATTAAAAAAATATATGTTTGTGTACTAGACTTTAAATATCTTACTAAACGCAAATATGTATGTTAGTTTTATGAAATTAAAAACATAGAGGAGGATAAATTATGTTTACTGGCTAGGTTATAAATATTTTTGTTTTTTGGAGACTCATTGTTTCATGAATTTATTTATAAATCCTTGGGGTGTTACATTCTATGTTTTAGTTATGGTAATGTTCACTTTTATGTGGCTTATGGTAGGTTGAGTTATGATGATCCATGGTAAGGAATAATTGGACCTGGAGGTAATTGACCCATTTTTTCATTACACTATTTTTTATATTGCTTTGATGGTAGCTTGCTTGGAGTGTTGTTAGCTCGATGACATGCTATCATACTGCCTCTTGATGTTGTTTTTGTGATCAGGGCTCTTCTCTCACCTGATTGAAGCATGTTTGGACCTGATTTGACTGGTTATGGATTTTTCTTGATCTGTTTTTATACATTGTATATTATATTCTTTCCAACATTGTCACACCCCGACCTACCCCTTATTTTATTTTATAATTTTCATTAAATTTTAATTTTTTTTGGGGTTCGGGTTGAGTCCCGGACGAAAAACTTTTGAACTATGTTAAAAAGTGCACATTTTCATTTGACGTCGTTGGGCGGACGAGCATAGCACGTTTTGGAAACCCCCGCGCGGCTCCGCTTAGGCATCGACACGATTTTCCAGCCTTCAGAAAAAAATTTTAAAAAAAAATGAGTAAAGTTTGCAACTTATTGTGTCTGAAATTCTTATGGTTGATAATTTTATTATTATTATTATTATTATTATTGATCTTAATAAAGATGTTATTAATTCTTATGGTTATTTATTTATTTATTTTCTCTTTTCGAGTGTTGGGGTGAGCTTTAGACTAGTGCGCAGACACTACATGTTTGGCAGAGACCGTGCGGACAGCCCTGACACCGGTCTGACAACTTCCGGATCAGACAAAAGTTCACGCTTAGTTCGCGCACAGTCGCTAGAGGCATGTGCGGACCGCGCAGTTGCGCTATTCAAACAAAATAATTATTATAAAATGAAATTATTTTTATTAGAGATTAAAGTTATTATTTTTAATATTATCATTCTTTTCTTATTATCACTATTTTTTTGTTTCATTTATTTATTTCTTTCATTTTTTTATCTCTTTCCTTTTCTTTATTTTTCCTTCTTCTCCCCTAACCCTAACTCCCCCTTTTCCTCCTCTCTTTCTTCCCCGTAGCGCTGCGCACCGCCTCTCCCCTTCTCCCTGCACGAGCCGCCCTAACCTCCCTTCCTTGACCCCTCCTGTGCCCAGGCCTTCTGTCCTCGCCTCATCCCAGCACTCGACCCTACTTCTCCTCCTGTTTCAGCACCCAACAGGCCATTTACAGCCACCACGCACCCCTCTGTACCACCCCGACTTCCTGCAGCGCGACCGGCCTCCGGCCGAATCCTCAGCGCGATGCTCCTGCCCAGTTCCTCTGGCAGTGTGACCCACCTCTTGCCCAAGCGCTCATCCTGCTTCAGCCTTAGCCGCACCCAGCGCCTCCCTGCAACCACTCCGGTCACCTGCTGTCCGTTTGTGCCCCCTGCATAGTGTCGCAACACCCTCCGGGTATGCGCCCTTTCTGCGCACAATAGTTGACACTTGCGGCGTGCGAGCAACCCAACCTCCTTGCACACCGGCCGGCTCCCGACAACGCATCACCATTCCAGTCCCCTATCTTACCCCGGCGCCACTTCCCGGTTTCTACCTTCCTCAAGCCCCCTTCGACAGCGCACCACCCTGCTTCACCCACACAACGCTGATCTTATTCACATGGCGCACCTCCCGCGCCCTTCCCTTTCCGTCCAGCCAGCAACTGAGTAGGATGTCACCCTCACCCTGCGGAAACCTCGTCGCCAGTGCGGGCTGACCAGTGGCGCACCCTCCGGCGGGCCCATACTTCGTTCCGGCTGTCCGACCAGCCCCCGCAGGTCCGCCTTTATCCACGCTAGTCTTTGTGTCGCCGTGGACGATGTTGGTTACCTGTCCTGTGCACCGCAACACCCCACTGGTTGTTTTCGCTATCGCACAAACCGCACTGGTCGAGCGCGTCTTCGCATCGAGGTGAGGTTTTCTCTTTTTCTTTCTTTAATTTTTGACAATTGGTCTAATGTGTGTTGTGGTTAATTAAAATTGGTGCGAACATTGTGTGTTTGAATTTTCACACTTCAAATCTGGAAGTTTCTTTGTTCGTGAGGTTGGATCTCATTGCCTTTTCCACTTTATATTAAGCTTACTTTGTTTACTTGAGGTTTGCACCTCTCGGGTTGCTAGGTATTCGTTGTTGTTGTTAAATTGGTGATATCATGTTGAAACTATTGGTTCTCCCTTGTTTGGATAATTGTTTCATTCAGTTAATTAATTTGACGTGTTTTGTGATTGATTAGCTTAGTGCAAAATTGTTTTTCTTTTTAAAGGAATCTAGTTTGTATTTGCTGTCTTTTTAATAAAATATGCATTTAGTTTTTTTTCAGCGATGCAAGCCGTGCGTTCTTTATTATGGCTTGTTGAGGAGGTGCGGCTGATCATAACAATGGTTTTGAAGGGGCTTTGGGTGTGTAATGTCATGGGTGTATTTGGAATGGTTTAATAAATTTTAAAGTGGGTTATTAAGTAGTGCAGATGGTGCGCATTGTGTTTTGAAAGCATGTCAAAATGGTCTTTGCATCGTTTGTTCATTTGAATTGTTTTAGGTCACTGGTTATGTGTTTTTTTTTATTCTTTTCCAGGTGGTTCTTTTGCGCGGGTTGTCTACTTGTATTGTTTTTAGTCAAGTGGTTTTGTGTTTTTAGTTGTTGTGCGTTTATTGCAGCGTGTTGGCGAGGTGACTCCGCGACACCACGGTCATCGGCTTGCACGTACTTGTACGTCTGTGCGAGGCGTGTCGCGTCGCCGTGTTCGAGCTGCGAGTTGAGGTAGGTCCCCCATTGCACTTACCTTTAGATTTAGAATTTATTAATTGCTTGTTGTTTTATTAATTTCTAATGAATTAGAAATAATATTAGATAGTAAAACTTTAAATTATTATTTAGTGCGTAAAGAGCTGTTTATTTTATACCGAACTCTTGTGACATTTTCTTGACGGGCGGACACCCAGTTTTGAAAGAATGCCAGTTTGGCCTTTAAACATAATTCACGTAACTTCAAGTGTGCTTCTAGTTTTAAAGATAAATAATTTCTTCTGAATAAGTGTTTTGAGCTTTTTGAGAAAAGAGGTTTTACTTTAAAATTGGTGAAGGCCCGTTTGGCACTTTAATGAAATGGATTATTTTGGAAAACCCACTCGGGGGTGATCTTTGGTGTGAGTTGTTTTCGTGAGCTGTATGTGATGTTGGTGCATCGTGACTGATTAATTTACATTGTGGACGCACCCCCTTTTTATTGCTTGTGTTGACATGGGAACCTGGCATATTGAGTGAATTTTCTGAGAACGATTGCTGCACTAGTTTAGACCACGCACTGGCTAGTGGCCCCATAGCAGGGGAATACTGAGTTATTGCTGCTACAGGGATTGGGCCCCTCGGTTAGGCCATGTAGGGCTATGCCGGGCGTTAGGGCGTTATTACGTCATCGAGTTATGGCATGCCTCCAGGATGAGTCACATGTATAGTACGTTCTGGTTTGTTCACGATCTCCTAGGTTCGACGCATGTCTCTTTTAGTGTTTATTCGTATATGGCAGACGATTGAGAGGTCGAGTTTGGATGTCGACCCTTGTGTGCCACTTTTTCCCATTGCCCTTAGTGTGTGTTGTGTGTGATTTTATTTTTGACTAACAACTAAAGTTTGGTTTTCTAATTGTTCACAAAATGTTTTAAAAGTGCAATTCACCTGTTCCTTTCAACATTAAAATTCTTCTAAATTAAAAAGGGCAATGGACTGTTACTTGTTTTCAAAATGGAAAGTGTGTGTGTATGAAAAACCTATATTTTCTATAATGTAGTTCAAACTAGAAGTTGGTAAATTCTTCTTTTAATGGTAGTGCTTTGGGAATAGATTTATCGGGCTAGCCTACTGAGTTTTAACACTCACGCCTATAGTCTTTTCTTGTTTTTAGTTTCTGTTGCAGGTTTGACTCGGTCTTGCTCGCCGTGGACGGGAGTTGGTGGTAGTTTGACGATCGACTCTCGGGGTCGCGAGGAGTAGGGTTCGTGGTCAGGTTAGTTATGTTTTTGGCTGTTTTATTTTATTGTCGTTTGTTTATTTCTGCTTCTTAGTAAATCTTTACTGGGCGAAATCGTTCCCACGTGTACTCTGTGATGCCCTGGCGCTTGACGCCAGCCCGGGAGGATCGGGAACGCCTCTCGGGCCATGCCGCGGACCGACTCGGGTGACCGGTTCAGGGTCGACCCGGGTTGGTTCGTGACAAAATGGTATCAGAGGCAGGTTGGCTCTTGAGCAGACCTTGTTTTTTAGAGCGCCCATTGCTATTTGGATTTGTCATGGTAAGGGGAGTAAAGTTGCTCGAGCTTGAGGCGTTGGAACGGGAAGGACGTCATGAACCCTTGCTCGTTCTAAACCTCGATTTACCATGAGATGTTTGGGTTGTTACTGTCTTTTGGGTCTTCTGGACTGTTTTATGTTGGGAAATGAAAAGGGAGTTGGGAAAGTAGCTTTGTGAGCTCACAGGGCCTGGCAAGCCTTGTGGAACCGGAGACTTCACCCTACAATGCTCTCAGTGATGATGGTATGGCTGACGTATGGCCGCCAACCATATGGTCGAGTCACCCATCATTACTAGTTTCCCCTTTTGTTAATGGGTTTTTCCTTCATTTTGAAACTCATTGAGTAATGTTGAATTTCAAATGGTATTAGTTATGTTTTGATCAAGTTCCTCGTTTCTTTGTTCCGTAGTGTTCGCCCCCACGAAGGCTCTATGGATGCTCAATGTGCAGCTTCAGGTGGTGCATCCTTAGTTAATCCTCTAGTTGGTCAGCCCATCGATTATGTTTTGGAGTTCCGGAAGTTGAACCCTCCTCTCTTTTATGGACAAGCAGGGCCTCTTGAGGCAGAGGAGTGGTTGCAGAAGATTGAAAGGAAGTTCAGTTCCATTGGTCTACCTGAGTCATTAAAGGTGAAGTTGGCTACCTTCATGCTTGAAGGTCCAACCTGGAAATGGTGGAAGTCCATGTCTCGGAACAAGCCTGGGGAAGATTTGACATGGGAGTTTTTCAAGTCATCATTCATCCAACAACACTTCTCTGAGTTGACGAAGCTGAGGAAGAGGATGGAGTTGTGTTGTCTCCAGCAGGGCGTTGAATCGATACTGGAGTTCTATCGACATTTTTTAGACCTAGTTCCGTATGATCAGTGGTTTGTTGCGAATGATCCCGGGAAGGCTCGACAATTTGAGTCTGGACTCCGACCTGAGCTGCGTTCGAGAGTGGAAGAGCTCAACCTAACCACCTTCTCGGATGTTGTCGAGCAAGCCTTTCTTGCTGAAGCTGAGCTAGTAGGAGGACTTGAGGTGGCGAATCCTCCAGCTTTGGGAAGCATTTCAGATGATGCTAGTAAGAAGAGTAAGAAGCGACCTGTTGCTGGTGGTGCTGGTAGAGGAATCAAGAGGCCTTCAGACCTTCAGTCATCTTCTTCACAGCGCAATGTTGTGATCTGTCACCAGTGTGGTAGGAAGGGTCACAAAAGGCCGACATGTCCAAGTGCTCCAAGACCCTGCTACACCTGTGGACGTATGGGTCACTTGAAGCGATTTTGCCGAGGTGTTTCCAAGAAGCATGCTAAAGCCAGACCTGGATCGTCGAAGGTCACTTCAGCTCATCAGCAGGAGTAGGGAGATGTTGGTGGATGAGCTTGATGTTTTCTTCTTGTAATGTTTCTTGGATGTAGTAGTCGTTACCTGTACTATTTTGTGGTGTTCTTTTCTTTCAGTCAAAAAAATGGTTGTGGCTGAACTCTTTTAAACCTTTGATTTTATGGATGTGTGATTGTTAAAAATTCTGGTTCTTGTGTCATGCTTTTGGGGTTTCATAAACCTGACTGCGAAGCCGGAAGAAGCTTCATTCATCAGAGCTCCAGTCATAGGCCTCGGAGTGAAGCTAGCGCGTAGTCGGGGGAGCTCCAACGAAAGGTGAAGTTTTGCGGCAGGGTGTTGTTCTCAGTAAGTGCGCGCAGTCAGAATCATTTTTCCTCATTATTCCTATTTTATGTGTAATAACTGCCTGATCATGTCGTTGCTCTCATTTATTAAGAGTTGCTCGCTTTATGCTTTTCGGGTGAGGGTGGTGTGTTGGACAGGGCCCCCCCTCCCACCCGTGGGCAGTGATGGCTGGTGATAATGCCGGGAGGTCCTCCTATTCTTCTCTTCTCGAAAGCTTTATGGTGGGGAGTCCATTTGACCTCCCCATGTTGAAAATTCTTGTGATCATGAATATTGTCTCAAGTGATGGCGTTCTGGTCCTATTCCGGGAACTGACTTGACACTTGTGGTGGAAACAACTATCACGGGTCTCGCCAAATTCAATTTAGCTTGCCTCTTATGGTGGGGAGTCCGTTCGGACTTCCCGTGTCAATTTCCCAGTCTCGTTCTGGGTTTTGGTTGGGTTTCGGTTGGTCTTATATGGAGTCACCAAATTCTACATTCTTCTTTTGGTAAAGAGTTGTGGCGTGAGATTTCTAGTGTCAGATTGGTGTAAGGTTTTAAGAGATATGCGTTGGATGTGGTTTTGACCTGTTCATTGGTTTAAAAAGAGTCGTCGTGTTTTATTGGCGTTGTTCCAGAAGTTGTGTTGTAAGGTTGAATTGAGGATGAAGAAAATTGTTTGAGTTCGGTTGTATGGTGTTAAGGTGTGTGTATGTTGGGCCTCATTTTGCTATTGTTAAAGTTCTTCGTCCTTTAAAGCGACCAACTGGAAGTGGTCACACTTTTGGGGGTGAGCGACACTTAGCGGGTAATTCGTTCCTATTACATGAGTTCTCTTAGTTTATCGCTCCCCTTTTTGGGAGTGTTTCAGAATCTCTTTGTTGTCATTTTTTTTAGTTATTTCTTTAAATTGTAAAGTAATGTCGGTTTTCATTTGGGGTTTTGAACTTGTTCTGGCTTTCCGGGGGCGGAAAGCTTTATGGTGGGGAGAATTGTCACACCCCGACCTACCCCTTATTTTATTTTATAATTTTCATTAAATTTTAATTTTTTTTGGGGTTCGGGTTGAGTCCCGGACGAAAAACTTTTGAACTATGTTAAAAAGTGCACATTTTCATTTGACGTCGTTGGGCGGACGAGCATAGCACGTTTTGGAAACCCCCGCGCGTCTCCGCTTAGGCATCGACACGATTTTCCTGCCTTCAGAAAAAAAATTTAAAAAAAAATGAGTAAAGTTTGCAACTTATTGTGTCTGAAATTCTTATGGTTGATAATTTTATTATTATTATTATTATTATTATTATTGATCTTAATAAAGATGTTATTAATTCTTATGGTTATTTATTTATTTATTTTCTCTTTTCGAGTGTTGGGGTGAGCTTTAGACTAGTGCGCAGACACTACATGTTTGGCAGAGACCGTGCGGACAGCCCTGACACCGGTCTGACAACTTCCGGATCAGACAAAAGTTCACGCTTAGTTCGCGCACAGTCGCTAGAGGCATGTGCGGACCGCGCAGTTGCGCTATTCAAACAAAATAATTATTATAAAATGAAATTATTTTTATTAGAGATTAAAGTTATTATTTTTAATATTATCATTCTTTTCTTATTATCACTATTTTTTTTTGTTTCATTTATTTATTTATTTCATTTTTTTTATCTCTTTCCTTTTCTTTATTTTTCCTTCTTTCTCCCCTAACCCTAACTCCACCTTTTCCTCCTCTCTTTCTTCCCCGTAGCGCTGCGCGCCGCCTCTCCCCTTCTCCCCGCACGAGCCGCCCTAACCTCCCTTCCTTGACCCCTCCTGCGCCCAGGCCTTCTGTCCTCGCCTCATCCCAGCACTCGACCCTACTTCTCCTCCTGTTTCAGCACCCAACAGGCCATTTACAGCCACCACGCACCCCTCTGTACCACCCCGACTTCCTGCAGCGCGACCGGCCTCCGGCCGAATCCTCAGCGCGATGCTCCTGCCCAGTTCCTCTGGCAGTGTGACCCACCTCTTGCCCAAGCGCTCATCCTGCTTCAGCCTTAGCCGCACCCAGCGCCTCCCTGCAACCACTCCGGTCACCTGCTGTCCGTTTGTGCCCCCTGTATAGTGTCGCAACACCCTCCGGGTATGCGCCCTTTCTGCGCACAATAGTTGACACTTGCGGCGTGCGAGCAACCCAACCTCCTTGCACACCGGCCGGCTCCCGACAACGCATCACCATTCCAGTCCCCTATCTTACCCCGGCGCCACTTCCCGGTTTCTACCTTCCTCAAGCCCCCTTCGACAGCGCACCCCCCTGCTTCACCCACACAACGCCGATCTTATTCACATGGCGCACCTCCCGCGTCCTTCCCTTTCCGTCCAGCCAGCAACTGAGTAGGATGTCACCCTCACCCTGCGGAAACCTCGTCGCCAGTGCGGGCTGACCAGTGGCGCACCCTCCGGCGGGCCCATACTTCGTTCCGGCTGTCCGGCCAGCCCCCGCAGGTCCGCCTTTATCCACGCTAGTCTTTGTGTCGCCGTGGACGATGTTGGTTACCTGTCCTGTGCACCGCAACACCCCACTGGTTGTTTTCGCTATCGCACAAACCGCACTGGTCGAGCGCGTCTTCGCATCGAGGTGAGGTTTTCTCTTTTTCTTTCTTTAATTTTTGACAATTGGTCTAATGTGTGTTGTGGTTAATTAAAATTGGTGCGAACATTGTGTGTTTGAATTTTCACACTTCAAATCTGGAAGTTTCCTTGTTCGTGAGGTTGGATCTCATTGCCTTTTCCACTTTATATTAAGCTTACTTTGTTTACTTGAGGTTTGCACCTCTCGGGTTGCTAGGTATTCGTTGTTGTTGTTAAATTGGTGATATCATGTTGAAACTGTTGGTTCTCCCTTGTTTGGATAATTGTTTCATTCAGTTAATTAATTTGACGTGTTTTGTGATTGATTAGCTTAGTGCAAAATTGTTTTTCTTTTTAAAGGAATCTACTTTGTATTTGCTGTCTTTTTAATAAAATATGCATTTAGTTTTTTTTCAGCGATGCAAGCCGTGCGTTCTTTATTATGGCTTGTTGAGGATGTGCGGCTGATCATAACAATGGTTTTGAAGGGGCTTTGGGTGTGTAATGTCATGGGTGTATTTGGAATGGTTTAATAAATTTTAAAGTGGGTTATTAAGTAGTGCAGATGGTGCGCATTGTGTTTTGAAAGCATGTCAAAATGGTCTTTGCATCGTTTGTTCATTTGAATTGTTTTAGGTCACTGGTTATGTGTTTTTTTTTATTCTTGTCCAGGTGGTTCTTTTGCGCGGGTTGTCTACTTGTATTGTTTTTAGTCAAGTGGTTTTGTGTTTTTAGTTGCTGTGCGTTTATTGCAGCGTGTTGGCGAGGTGACTCCGTGACACCACGGTCATCGGCTTGCGCGTACTTGTACGTCTGTGCGAGGCGTGTCGCGTCGCCGTGTTCGAGCTGCGAGTTGAGGTAGGTCCCCCATTGCACTTACCTTTAGATTTAGAATTTATTAATTGCTTGTTGTTTTATTAATTTCTAATGAATTAGAAATAATATTAGATAGTAAAACTTTAAATTATTATTTAGTGCGTAAAGAGCTGTTTATTTTATACCGAACTCTTGTGACATTTTCTTGACGGGCGGACACCCAGTTTTGAAAGAATGCCAGTTTGGCCTTTAAACATAATTCACGGAACTTCAAGTGTGCTTCTAGTTTTAAAGATAAATAATTTCTTCTGAACAAGTGTTTTGAGCTTTTTGAGAAAAGAGGTTTTACTTTAAAATTGGTGAAGGCCCGTTTGGCACTTTAATGAAATGGATTATTTTGGAAAACCCACTCGGGGGTGATCTTTGGTGTGAGTTGTTTTCGTGAGCTGTATGTGATGTTGGTGCATCGTGACTGATTAATTTACATTGTGGACGCACCCCCTTTTTATTGCTTGTGTTGACATGGGAACCTGGCATATTGAGTGAATTTTCTGAGAACGATTGCTGCACTAGTTTAGACCACGCACTGGCTAGTGGCCCCATAGCAGGGGAATACTGAGTTATTGCTGCTACGGGGATTGGGCCCCTCGGTTAGGCCATGTAGGGCTATGCCGGGCGTTAGGGCGTTATGACGTCATCGAGTTATGGCATGCCTCCAGGATGAGTCACATGTATAGTACGTTCTGGTTTGTTCACGATCTCCTAGGTTCGACCCATGTCTCTTTTAGTGTTTATTCGTATATGGCAGACGATTGAGAGGTCGAGTTTGGATGCCGACCCTTGTGTGCCACTTTTTCCCATTGCCCTTAGTGTGTGTTGTGTGTGATTTTATTTTTGACTAACAACTAAAGTTTGGTTTTCTAATTGTTCACAAAATGTTTTAAAAGTGCAATTCACCTGTTCCTTTCAACATTAAAATTCTTCTAAATTAAAAAGGGCAATGGACTGTTACTTGTTTTCAAAATGGAAAGTGTGTGTGTATGAAAAACCTATATTTTCTATAATGTAGTTCAAACTAGAAGTTGGTAAATTCTTCTTTTAATGGTAGTGCTTTGGGAATAGATTTATCGGGCTAGCCTACTGAGTTTTAACACTCACGCCTATAGTCTTTTCTTGTTTTTAGTTTCTGTTGCAGGTTTGACTCGGTCTTGCTCGCCGTGGACGGGAGTTGGTGGTAGTTTGACGATCGACTCTCGGGGTCGCGAGGAGTAGGGTTCGTGGTCAGGTTAGTTATGTTTTTGGCTGTTTTATTTTATTGTCGTTTGTTTATTTCTGCTTCTTAGTAAATCTTTACTGGGCGAAATCGTTCCCACGTGTACTCTGTGATGCCCTGGCGCTTGACGCCAGCCCGGGAGGATCGGGAACGCCTCTCGGGCCATGCCGCGGAACGACTCGGGTGACCGGTTCAGGGTCGACCCGGGTTGGTTCGTGACAAACATACTGACTGGAAATTGATTGAATGGATTTCTGTTTGTACTGTAATGAATGCTACTCTCCAGTCCTGAAGAATGCTGCTTGGAAAAATCTCTGATGGATTATTCCCACCTCATGGCTAGCCATACTATACACCACCTTTAATTCTATTTGAGAATTTCTTTCAGTCCATAGGTGCACAGTGGAGATATCTGACTGGAGCTTCATTTTCATCAAGCCAATGCTAGAATAGAGGATCCATGATTAAAGGTTCTACACTTCGGGAATCTTTTGTTGGCTGTTTGCATTGGTAGCTTGGATACTCATGGGTCCATTTCTTTTTATCCTGGATACTTCCCTGCTGGTGCATGTTCATTGCACCAGGTACTTGTATTGTAACTCTTTTGATTTTAATAAATTCTTCTTGGGGTCTGAACTGGGAAACTAGTTCATGTCAACACTTTTCTCAAAAAATCATACAAACTCCTTGAGTTAAGAGAGGTTGTTTTGTTTTTTACTATAGTCTTTTTTCTCACTCATTATACATAAAAAAAATTATTTAAAAATTTAATTCATGATGTTTCAGGTAATGGAAAGTGGCCTTTGTAACTGTTCATTGATTTCTTACTACACATTGAATCTTAGTCTTCAATACTAAAAATTATTAAGGAGTGCTTTTTCCACACTACAATCTATTATCTCTTTCAGTTGTATTTATATGTATCAGTATGCATGTCTTACCTTTGAGTTTAGTTTTACCATTTGTCATTTGTGGGTGTGTATGTATATTATGAAATGCCTATAACATGACTAGTGATACAGGTTTGTCATTATCCCTCACTTTCTAAGAAAGATATTCCAGATGTAATTTTTTTGACATTATTGGATACAAAAATTCCATGTATGATGGAAAGGGATGAAAGACGGTAAACCAATTTAGGTATGTTCTCTTATATGAATTATCTATTTGTTATTCAGTATTTTACATTTTCTTTATTTAATATGTATTCTAGCATTAGTTTCCCATTCTGTTGTTTTCTTAACTATTATTATTTCATCTGGAGGGGTGACAAGTTTCCATTATATTATTTCTGTAAATTTTTTTACTCTACATGATAAGTTGACCCTACTTAATCCTATATAATTTCCATGACATAATTGGTGTGGAATCAAAGGTATTAAGGTAGAGTTTTTATTTCTCATATCACATTGTTAATTATTTTTATTTTATAAAAAAAATAATAAATACATAGAATCGTGAATTTTAATATCATTATTATGGTGTATTTGTCTTCGGCATGAATTTTTATCATATGTATTATTTTCCAGTTTTATTATATGTATTTGGAGTTCAATTTGGAGATTGCGAGGTAAGATTTTTTATCATAGTGTAGAGTTTATAAAAATATTAAATGGTTGTTATTTCTCAATGTGTATTAGAAAAAACCACATACATCTTCATAGTATATGTAATTATTGTGAATATATTTGAATATTCTCAATTATCAATTGTAGTTCATCGCATCTAACATCTTTCTACCTTATCAGTTTGACATCAACATCAATTAGGATGGTGTATTCTACTCCTTTATCACATATCATGATGACAAAAACATACTAGAGATCAGTATATGTTTAGAGGTAACTAATTCAGGTGATTTCCAATTCTTATAGAAATTCAATAGTCTCTAGTCCTTTGTCTTTTTATTTTTTACACAGTTCCATTTCTAGAGTATGTTCCATACTATTTATCAGGTGTGGTGACTGGTATATACTGTAATGTCAGTACCAATGATTCACTATGTAATAAATTACTCTAATTTAATCTTAAAATAATTATTTATAAATTGGATTTATTCCACCTAAAATTTGTTGTTTTAATTTCTCTTAATTTAAAGTAATATTATAAATAGAAAAAATTACATTAAATTTTTTATTCTTAATAGGCTAAGGTCTATTGATAGACCTAAAATAAATGTCCTGGATTTTGATGAAGCTACCATTTTCACATTTTTAATACTAAAATTCAATGTTCATAATCCCCCCATAGTGTTATCTAATGGGAAATTGTCACATTTTTTGGTTCTTGTGTTATTTTGAGCTTAAATGCAAACATTGCACAGTTATATAATTTTTACAGTTTTCCAACTCTTCTGAATTTTGGGAACAAATGTTTCATTTTTGATCCAAATAGTGTGATTATTTATTTAGAGTTTCTTTGTTCTTGGGATACATACTTTCTATCTTGGTCAATCCTTGATTAGAACATATAAAGGTCTAAATAAATCATTATTTGTGGATAGTTGTTATGTCCAGCAGAGTGGACCTACCTCTATAATTGAAGAATAAATTGTGTTTTACATGTCCAAATTCATTTATTCCAAATGGATATGTAATATTATTAAAGGATCTACATCCTTGATGAGTTTTAATTTAATAACCTCTCATTGAGGCATTCTTTGAACAGTTCAAACATCTATAATATGAAAGGTATCATCAGGCAGAAATGGTTTCTTTTATAATTAATTCATAACATATTATCCACATGTCCAAAATGTCTCTATTTTTTTTTGAAGGATGAGAAAAGAATTATGGAACAACTTTTATAAAGGATGTAATGTGTGAATCGATCATTTTCAAGGTTATAATGGCATGATAATGTAATTATTTGGAATCTGATGAGGCACATGGACAGATTTAATTTCATAGAGTAAATTAGCCTTAACACCTATGTTTGGTGGCCCATAATGAAAACCTTTTAAGGGTGAATGAATGATACATTAGGTAACATATCTAACTAAGACACATGTTACACATTCATCCATTAAATGAGGTGTCCATAGGGAAAATTTTGGATTATACTTTTAGAGTGAATTCCATCACCCACTCAACTTATAAATATGTATCCTTTATCCCATTTCAATATGTATCCATATTTAGGGGATAAGTAATAGTTTAATTTTTATATAGTTTTTAATATTTTATATATATAATAGTGTATTTTTTATTTCCTCTTATATACATTTCTCTTATTCTCATTTTTCTTTTTATTTTACATGTTTATCCCACCATTGTTCCATTATCAACTCCACTAAATATGGAGAAATAACCTCAGTGCTTGTTTTAGAGAGGAAGTGGTATTTTGAATGAGTTCATTATTCTTCATTTTATTATCTTTAAATTTTATTTTGGGAATTTTGGTGAAGGTTAAAACGATTTGGGTGAGCATTCACCCCAATTATTCTACCATTGAGTTCTTCTTGACATTTACCATTCAACCATTCCATCACTTTTTGTGTTGTATATACAGTGGAGCATAACATGAGTGGTGATGGTCAGAGAAGAGGTATCTTAGCTGATGATTGGAAGATAATTCCCTTATATTCATAGGTCTCAGTATGGGGTAATCACTTTTCAAATGAGAGGGTGTAGTGTGGCAGGTCTTGATCACTACATTGAATTGAATATTGAGAACCTTTTTGTACAATTATTTCAATCACTATAAACTCCAAAGAAAAATTCCCATTATTTATTATTCTAATATTATTATATATTGAATTTTAATTTATATATTTATAATATTTATATTTCATGTATTTCATGTCCCCCCAGTCTAAATTAATTTTATAGTATTATATTAGTTATAAAATAATCGTGACAATAGAAAAATTGTTTGTTGTAATCGTTCTCCTTGTGATCAACCTTAGGGTGCGCACTCTGTATTGCACTATTAGGTTTATAAAATATTTAATAGGGTAAAATGTCTAAAACTTTAACCTTCAATTTGGCATTTTTTGTCCGGTGGTACATGTTCTTACACGGAAAGTTTTTCCTAAAAAAATAAAATATTTCAAAAACATAAAAAAGAATAATTTCATTGCATATATTTCTTTTCTTCGGCTAAGATAAAATTTTATAGTGATTTCTATAATTATTGGTCTACATAAAACTTTTATGGTGATACTAGTATGGAATAGATATTGATGATTCATGTAGAAAAAAATGCCTCGAATCTTGAAAGGCAAGTAAGATGGTTGCATCGATGGCCATTGAAGCTGAAAAAGTTAAATTCCTATGGATGGAATGGAAACGAAGATAATATGAGGAGAATGAAATGCCTATTCCACCTACCTTTAAATAAGAAATTTTTGAGGTTGAAGAAATACTTGAATATCCACATCCCTCTCTATTAAATGAATTTAGAGATGCACTGCTTGAATAAAAGGAGTCTGAAACTGAAATTTTTAGGGGAGATTTAATATCTTTACATTATTTTAATTAAAGTTTTATTAATTATAAATAGAATAATAACCACTATTATGTTGAATTTTTATATTCAATACTATTACTATAGGCCCTAGATAATGAAGAAGAGGAAGTTTCATGTGTTAAGGAGAGAATGATAGAGCCATTCAAGTTGTACATTGGTGAAAATGAGGATGATAGTAAAACACAAGAAATAATTGAGGAATAATTTGATGATCCTAAACTAGAAGAGTATCCACATACTATTCTTCTACCTTATCTACTTGTCGATTTCACTCCTCTAGTGTAAAAAAACCAGGATCATCCCTATATTATTTTCCCTCCCCCTTTGAAACTCTAATTAACCTTCTAATCCCTTTTGGGGGTTAAGAATATATTTCTTTTATATTGGGGTCCTCACATTTTTATTATTTTTATGGATTTTGGGAAAATTCATATGTGGTGTATTGTAATAAAGAAACCCAATACACCTTCGGATTGTGGTTACACAACTACAACTTCCTAACTAGGGGCAATAAAATACTAGCCCCCACATGGGGGTCCAAACCATGTTCTATCTTCTTTACCTTCCTCTTTATTCTTCATTATTTTTCTTATGAATTTATTTATTTCATGTTTTATATGAGTAATTTTCATTATATGGGATCTTATCTCTAGGCTTCCACATTAAAAATAATCCAGATTGTATCTTTCATTATCTTTAGTTTTTATGCCCTTATTTTTATTTTTATATCTAAAATGAGGGGTAGTTAAATTTTAGTGTGGGGAGAGTGTAAACCTGTTATTTGTTCTTGTGTGATTTTTTATTTTTTTTATCATTAGGATCCTTGAGGTGAGTTTAATATTCGTATCACTTTTCAAACTTGAATTTATTCTGATGGAATTGAATTGGTTTTTGATGAAATGGATTGAAAATGAATGTTGATATGATTTCTTTTCTCTTTAAATTGGATTTTCAATCATTTTTATGAGTTTCACCAATTTTTGAAATACATAACCATGAAACACTAACTAAAAATATATTCCCATTATTGTGTGGTATTCTAAACCAACTTTATACATTAATCATAATACCCACAGTTTCTTGAGAGAAACATTGATTTTGTGTGAGAACCAGAACTTGTGCTTTTTCTATTTCAAATAATTGCATTTTATGGAATTTTATTAACATGATATAGTAAACTCATTGCATAGCCACATTTTATCTAGAGACCCACCTTAACTTTTATACTTCATTATCCTTTAGATTCCATGAATTACCTTATATGTTAAAGCCATGTTAAAAGCCAATTTTTTCTTATATACCCACAATCATAGTATTTTTTCATGGATTTTGTAAGTTTGAGTAATGGGGAAGGGCCTTTCTTGTTTGTTATTCGAGAGTTTCTTCATTTTTGGGTGACGTGTGGTTTTTTTCACCATGTTGGTCAGTAGAGAATGATAGAATCTAGCTTGAGCTATCATTTCATTATGCTTTATTTGTTTCATCCAATTCTCTTTCAATAAAAATTAAAAATATGAAGATGTTTGTGAATTACACATTGTGAATTATTTTATGACTCATGTCCCTATCTTAAATCAAGGGAATTAATTTTCATCCATTCATTGTAATAGTTTGTCTACTCATCCTTTCGGAAAAAATCAAAAATAAAGAAAAATAAAGTCGTACCATTCTAGAGATTTACAAAAAAAGAGACAAAAATGGAGAACTTTGATGATATCATTATTTGTAATATTATTTTGACACATGAACCATATAAAAAATGGTGGTGTGTGTTTCCCATTTATAATGAGAATTTAGTGGTTTTCTTCCAATTTTTAACTTGATTATTCATGCATTTTACATAAGATTCAAACCTCATATTTCAATTAATAATTTTTTTAATCATTTTCCGACAAACCCTAGGTCACAAAATTTACTTGGAAATGTCCTTAATTTTGTATTAATTTTCATATATCATGATTTTTAGAGATGAAAATTGTCATAATACTATGGTCATACATGCAATTTCCAAGTATGAGCATAACCCAAGATTTAATTTCTCTTGAGTAAAGGGTGACATAATATTAAATGTGAGGTTGGTTGGGATTAGGATATGGATGGATTTATGAGGTTGGAAAAATTTAAATGTGTGTAATTAAAATGGAAGGGAATTTTTTTCAAATAATAGACATGATATAAATATATTTTGGAAAACATCGTTGACGTTTTCTCATTTTTTATTATTGTGTGGATTTTGATTTGAATATACGATGATTGTGTGAGAGAGAAATGGTTTTGTGTCGAGGAGTGAATAATATACCATTGTAATAATTTTAATAATGAAATTAAATGTTTATAATCCCACCATAGTGTTATTTAATGGGAAATTTTGACATTTTTAGTTTTTGGTGTTATTTTGATCTTAAATGTAAATATTTCACAATTATGGAATTTTAACACTTTTCCAACACTTTTCTATTTCAGGCATAAATATTTCATTTTTGATCCAAATTGTTTGAATATCTTTTTAGGGTTACTATGTTCATTTTATACATATAATTAACTTGTTCGGGTCTTGATTCAAACATATAAATTCCCCAATAAATAATTATTTGGGGAAAGTTGTTCTATCCAGTAAAGTGAACCCCACCTCTATAATTAAAGAATAAATCCAGTTTAACGTGTCAAAATTCATTTATTACAGATAGAGATGAAATAGGATTCATGTAAGCATGTCCTTGATGATATTTAATTCATAATCCTATCATTATGGCATTTTTTAACGTTTTAAACAAGTAAAATATGAAAGGTATCATCAGGAAGAAATAGTTTCATTCAATAAATAATTGATAACATCTTAACCACAACTCCAAAATGTATTAAATTTCATTAAGCGACACAAAATAAATTATGGAACAAATTTTATTAATTATTTAATTTGTGAATTGACAGGTTTCAAGGCCAAGATGGTATGACAATGTGAAGATGTGGAATCTGACGAGGCACGTGGATAAAATTAATTTATCAGATTAAATTGGCTATAACTATTATTTCTGACAGGCCCTGATGATGAAATTATGAAATTGAACTAATGATACATTATGTAATATCTCTCATTAAGACACCTTGTGAAAATTAGGCCATTAAATGATGCATCAATTCATAAGAATTTGGATAATACATTTGCAGCAAATTTCATCTCCCTTGCTCCCTATAAATATATATCCCTTATCCCCTTTCAATATGTATCCATTTTTAAGGGATAATGTGGTTTTTATTTTTTTTAAAAGTTTTTAATATTTTAAATATATATTATTATATATTTTCTTCTTCTTCTATGTGTTTCAATTATTCTCCTATTTCATTTATTTTATTTGTTCCTCCTACTGTTGTTCCCTTATCAACTCTACTAAATATGGATAACTAACCTTTGTACCTGTTTGAGGGAGGGAGAGGTATTTTGAATGAGGTTACCATGCTTCATTTTCTAATCTCTTTATTTTATTTTGGGAATTTTGGTGGTGGTTAAAATGACTATGGTGAGCAGTCACCCTGTTTTCTCTACCCCTGAGTTCTCCATGTCATTTCACATCCAACCTTCCCTTCACTATTTTTTCGTGCATATGGTGGAGCATGACATGAGTGGTTATGGTTAGTGAATTGGTCTCATAGATAATGATCAAAAAAATTTCCCCATATTAATAGGACTCGTTATGGGCTAATCACATTTCAAACAAGAGGGTGTATTGTGACGGGTCATGATCACTACATTGAATTGGATATTGAGAACCATTTTAAACAATGATTTCAATCACTATGAACTCCCAAGAACAATTTTCTTCATTTATTATTATAAAATCATTATCAATTGAATTTTCATTTATATATTTATAATATTTATATTTCATTTACTTCAAATCCCCCAAATCTATATTAGTTTAATAGTGTTATATTAGTTATAAAATAATTCTTATAATAGAAAAATTGTATGTTGTAAGCAGCCTCATTATGATAGACCCTAGGGTGTACACTCTATATTTCACTCTTAGGTGAATAAAATATTGAACATTATAAAATTAATTAAACCATTATCATTAATTTGGAACCATTTTACGGGATTCCATGTGCCTAGGAACACAATTTTCCTAAAAAAATCATATATTTCAAAAACATAAAAAAAGGATTCCATTGCATATCTTCCTTTTCATAAGACAAGATGAATTTTTATGGTGATTAATATAATTATTATCCTATTGAAAAATATTATGGTGATCCTATAAGGGAAGATATAGTGAAGATTCAATTGGAATAAAATTCTTTAATTATTAAAAAAGAAAGAAATATGGTAGCATCTCTGGCCACCAAAGCTAATAAGTTCCATGTGTTGAGGACAGTGTGAAGGAGCCAGTCGAGTTGTACAATGGTTAAAATGAGGATGATGGTACAACACAAGAAATAACTGAGGAACATTTTCTATTTGTATACCAAAGAGAATCCATATCCTATTATAATTCCTTTACCACCCATGGATAAAACTCCTATAATGGAAAAAAATAAGGAGCATCCCTGTATTCTTTTTCCTCTCTCTATGAACATCAAATTTAGTTTTTTAACTCTTTTGGGGGTTAGTGATATTTTTATTTTACATGGGGGTCCTCAAATTTTTATTCTTTTTATCTATATTGGTAATATTCATATATGGGGGTTTCTAAGAAAGAAACCCCAGACACATTCATATTGGGGTTAAACAACTGTAACTAACTAAATAGGGGTAGTAAAATCATATCTCCCACATAGGCATCAAACCATGTTCTATCCTCTTTTCCTTTCATCTTTCAACTTCATTATTTTTTTATGAATTTATTAATTTCATGATTTCAAGGAAGAAATTTCAGTATCTATGAGGTTATCTCAAGGATTCCGCATTAAAAATATTCCAGGTTGTATGTTTCATTCTGTTTAGTTTTTTCCCATTATTTTTATTTTGTTGATAAAAAATGAAGGTAGTTAATTTTAAGTGTATGGGAGTGTCAACCTGTTACTTTCTCTTGTGTTACATTTTATTTTTTTCATCATTTTTTGATCCTTGAGAAGAAATAAATATTTTTTTCACTTTTCACACTTGAATTAATTCTAAGTTAATTGAAATGGTTTTTAATGAAATGTATTTTAAATGACTCTTGATATGAACTTTTTTCCTGAAATTGGATTTTCCTGATTTTTTTGAGTTTGAATAATTTTTTAAATCCATGCCCATGAAACTGTGAATCAAAATATATTTATAGTCTGTTGGTTTGTTCTAAACCACATTTATATATTCTTTATAATACCTATACTTTCTTTAAATAAACATGGACTTTTTATGTGAAACATCACTTATGGTTTTTTTATTTTAAATATTAGGATTTAATAAAATGTTTTTAATGTAATCGAGGAACCTCTTTGGATAGAAACATTTTATCTTGATACCAACCTAAACATCTATCCTTAATTATGCTTTAGATTACATGAATTTTATTATTAGATTAAGAGACATTGCAAGATAATTTTTTTTTACCTACCCACACTCTTAGTATTTGTTTCATGGATATTTTAATTTTGAGCATTGGGGAATGGCCTTTTGTGGGCGTTATTTGGCGTGTGTTTCTTTTTTGGGTGATGTGAGGTGTGTGTAAAAATATTGGGTAGTGGATAAAGATAGAATTTGTCTTGATTTATCATTTCATTATGATTCATTTGTTTCATTTGGTTCTCCTTCAACAAAAATAAAAAATTGGATATGAGTGTGAATTCCACATTGTAAAATCTTTTATGACTCATGTACCTCAATTAAATAAATGGAATGAATTATCATTCATTAATTGTAATATATTTTCTTCTCATCCTCCATTAAAAAATCAATAATAAAATAAAAAAAATGTTTTTCCATTCAAGAGCTTTACAAAAAAAGAGATAAAAAAGTGGGAGAACATGGATGATATCATTCATTTTAAAAATTTCTTAACTCATGTCCCATGTAAAAAAAATGGTGGTGTTTCTTTCCCATTTTTAAGGGGAATTTATTGAGGATCATCCTGTGTTTTTACTTGATTATTCATGCATTGTACATAAGATTCAAACCTCCTATTTCCCACCTTAAAATTTTTAATAAATTTCCCACCATCCCTATGCCATAGAAATCACCTGGAAAAGACCTCATAGTTGAATTCATTTTCATGTTTCACGTAGTGGAGAGATGAGAAATTTCACAAGCCTTTGCTGATACATTAAATTTCCAAGATTGAGCATAAATCCACATATAATTTATCTTGAGTGAAGGGTAAAACAAAATTCAAGGTGAGGTAGCTTGTTATTGGGATATGTATGAATTTAATGAGTTTGAGATTTATTAAATTTTTTGAATTAAAATTTAAGGGATTTATTCTTACAAGAAGGGGAATTATGGAATTATCTTTTGGAAAATATCATGGATGTTTTATCATTGTTTATTTTTATGTATATTCTCATTTGAATATATGATGTCTGCTTGGCATTGAAATGGTTATGTGTGGGGGGAGTGATGAAGCTACAATTTTCACATTTTTAATAATGTAATCCAATTTTTATAATCCCACCATAGTATTTTGAATGTGTTCATTGTGCATCATATTCATTTCTCTTTATTTTATATTGTGAATTTGGGTGGTTTTTAAAATGATTATGGTGACAGGTCGCCCTATTTTCTCTACCCCTGATTTCTTCTTGTCATTTAAAATTAAACCTTCCCTTCACTATTTGTGTCGTGCATACAGTGGAGCATGATAGGAGAGGTGATGGTCAGTGAGAAGGTCTCCTAGCTGATGATTAGGATAGAATTTCCCCATATGCAGAGGTCTCGTTATGGGGTAATCATATTTTAAACGATAGGGTGTAGTGTGAAAGTTCTTGATCACTTCATTGAATTGAATATTGAGAACCATTTTCAATAATGATTTCAATCACTATGAACTCCCATGAACAATTTCCTTAATTTATTCTTATAAACTATTTTTTATTTAATTTCCATTAATATATTTATAATATTTATATTTCATGAATTTAAAATCTACCCAATATATTTTATTTTAATATAATTTTTTTAGTTATAAAATAATAGTGACAATAGAAAAATTGTGTGTTGAAAGTGGCCTCCTTATGATCAACCCTAGAGTGTGCACTCTATATTTCTCTCTTAGGTGAATAAAATATTAAATAGGGTAAAACTATTAGATGAATAGAGTGTGAATGATTTCAAGCTCACACTTGTTGGTAAATTCTATTTTTATGTCATTTTTAACTCAAATAAAACCCTAACATAGTTTATAGAGTATGTAATATTAATATAAAACTAAGAATTTTT
Organism: Viscum album; assembly: GCA_963277665.1. NCBI lineage: Eukaryota > Viridiplantae > Streptophyta > Magnoliopsida > Santalales > Viscaceae > Viscum > Viscum album. The sequence goes on along the minus strand of OY728128.1, from coordinate 1,470,042,035 downwards.
AATATATCATAATGGTATATGAATTTAATTGTCTTTAAAAAAACATTATTAAAACCTGAAAATATTGATACAACTTCCTTAAATGAATAATGTGTATTCAATTATAACTCATTGTTATAGATAAAAATATCATATATTTAATAGTATAATTAACATGACTCTTATATATAATTAATTATGCAATTAAAAATATAGTTAAATGTATTGAATGTTTTTTTCAAAACATTTCTTCTGTGTTAAAATTTTTTTTACATGTGTTAGTAATTAAAATATGGAAAATGATAAATTTGATTTGGTGAATATTTCAATTTAGCCAAAAATATATTACTAGAAAAAAATGCATTTTGGTTCTCTTTAATACACTTCCAAGAATATTGTCTCTTACGTTAATGAAATTTCAATTTAATGTTTTATCTACTTAATTTTTTAATTAGTATTCTAAAATTGTGTATAATTTATTAGGGACTATCCTTTCCATTCATGTCTAATGAACATTATTTTTTATATTCTGAGTGAAAATTTTAGTTAGTGATGATAGTAGATCTATCTCTATCATTCTTTTTGGAAAATATTTCATTCAATTCATATAAAAAACAACCTTAGAGCTAAGAGATATTCTCAATCAAGTAAGTCTATTCTATTGTACAACATACTCTGACATTCTAATATGTGAAAACATTTATAGTTATAGGTATTATGATTTTATCTTCTACATTTTCATGTGTTTTTCTAAAAATGGGGAATCATTTTATGTTATTCTATGGTAGTTTTCAAGGTTCTAGAGTTGAAGGATTGGTATTTATATAATTTGATGTCAATCCACACATCATTGGGATAAAGGTAAAACTCTAAAAACTTATACAATCATGACATAACCTTTTTTCTTATATTACAATAAACGGTATCTAAATTTATATAATGTCTTGATCATGATATGGGAACTAATTTCACAACACAATCTTTAAAAGTACATCTAATAAGAGAAGTATTAATAATTTAAGTTGTTTCAACTATGTTATATATAATGAGACCACACAAACTCATCCATGGGTAGTGAATAATGGATAATGGTACAGGATTCACAACCACACCAAATTATCTAATTTTTTAGAATAATCGGGAACAATAAATTTTTATAGGGAAGAGCTCATTCTTTAATAGAACCTTGTGGAACCCAGCTTGATTCTACTATGATGAATCATAGTATATTTGTATAGGTCATGATACAATCAAAAAAAGTTTATATAAACATAATGACACCAAACATTCATTGGGTCACTCCATGATACAAGCCTTCCCACAAGTTATAAAGGTGAAAAATTCCTTTCTAATGTTACACGATGATGGATCATCCCACAATGAAACACTTTAAAGGAAATAATTTTAAAAAATCCGTGTATTTAGAAGCCTAATAACATTATATCATAGAAAATGTTTTCACATTATAAAATTTTAAATTCCATTAAATACCCAACATAAACCCTAGTATTCATCCTCATGTACATCCCCTCTCTCAGCCATGGTTCCACCACCAAGACATCCGGTCCTCACACAAATCCACCACTAAAACCTTGAATCAACTAGGTAACCCCCGAAACTCTATTTGAGTTGATTAATATCCTTCCCCACATCTCTTCACACCCATATATTTCCTCATATCACAACAAACACCCAAACTCCTCCTATATCCCCTTAAATCATTACATACATTCTCAAACACACACAAAAATCGAATAACCCTTTCCTAAAACCCTATATAATACATCACTCCTAAAATTATACATGGATCATAGAAAACAAGTATAATACCCTTAAAAATCAAAATAACCACCACCCCACGAAACCATAAAGCTACAGGTTAAATGAAAAAAGTAGTGCTAGACCAAGCCTACCCAACCACCACCCTATCCGTCTTATTGATCATTATATAGCCCCATGTATTCTCAAAAATTATCCATAATGATCATTCAACACCTTACCCATCCTTTAGTTTGGTTTTACAATAATTATACCTCTATATTTTCTTGTGTTTCAAAAACCCCATTCATTAAGACACGCTTGGGAAGATGTAGATGCGACAGTTGCAAAGGAATGAAACCTTGTATATGTGGGTTATGTTGTAAATTGAAATGGTAAAAAATATCATTGAGGCTCTATAGGATATATATTTGGATCATGTTATCTACGTGTGAGAGGATGCCTATAAGAGTTGAAATTATATTTTTTTTATCAAATCTTGATCTTTCCTTAGAGGATGTTGATTTTAGGCGGGGTCAAAAACACTGAAACCTATTAGTATAAGACATTAGGGAAGGAATTTTTGTTTAAAACCCTAAATTTATGTAAAAATAAGAATATAATTAGGTGAAGATAAATCCCATTATAGTTCACATGAAAACAGTTTGTTCCACCCTTATAGTAGACCCAATGATCATTCATGATATAACCCAGATGAAGAGCACATATTTTATGAACTCCAAGATCTAGATTATATATTGGTCTATCATATACTCTAGTATTTACAAGATTGACTCATAGGGATTAGTGAGTTAGTTATATGTACTTATATTGTATATAATTTATAGTTTAGGAAAGATTAACATCATGAGGAAGTTTAACTTGTATTTTACAGGCCACTGATATAAGTCCAAGGGTAAAATCATGAGTGGTAACTTTTTTCACATTTAAAGAAGATCCTAGGTTCCTTTATTCCATATATGATACATGAATTACTTTTAAATATGTTGTTTATAGATTTACCGTTTTCTCCCAAGATGAGTTTTTTGATAAAGAAAATAAATTGGTGTATGTGGAATGAGAAGTGAACTTACTTCATAGAGTAAGATGAGTTCGATGAGGTCCATTCACTAGATATCTTATATTCCAGACCTCCACCACCAGTAAGGAAAATACAATCCTATACTATATAGGCCACCCCACATTTAGTCTCCTAGCCAGAGTTGAATAGGTTTTTTGGAATGAATTCTAATACCTGAAATAGACTAAGAACAAGATCTATCAATAACTCCATTTATCCAATGACCGACAACCTGTTCCCCCTCAAACCCCAATACATATACCACTACCACCATCCAAATCATCCATGACAATACCCACTACCAAAATCCAGGCACATAACCCACATTTGCTTGATCTTTCTATATTCTTCCACCTCCAACATCAATCAACCTCTAGCCCCATTCGAGTATAAATTTCAAAGGATCCTTATCTCTATTAGAATCTCTACTCATGAGACACTCGATATCCTGACTGATGTCACCACCAAATGTCAAATAGAGGTAGATACCAAAAGAAAGCGTAAGCGGAAGATATCTAGGATACCCTTGGATATTCAATTTATTACTCCAACTATAAGAAACATGGATTACCTCTTGACCTAGTAGGCATAAGCACATGAGAATGTTGAGTTTACCCTAACTCCAATTGAATCCCATGCCACTATATAACCTCCACTACTAAAATTATAACTATTTTTTTGGGTAATAAGATGATAATTGATGGGACCATTGTGATGTAATCCAATTTAGTGAGTTGTAAATTAGTTTCCCTTCAAGACTAGTTACTGAGATCGTCATTCAAGAGCCAAGTTCTGGCATCAAGAAGGCTCCCATAACCAAGGATTCTTTGAGAGCACACCTTTTTCTAACCATTAAAGATACCCAATCCATTCACACCACATAGATACCTCCAAACATAGGGATTACTATTACATACCCCATTTATCGTACCTCTCGACAACTTTTATCTTCCTTGGTAGTAATTTAGAGTATACTAAGAGATATTTAAGAGATTATATAGTGGAATGACTATTATATTTGAGAGGATCCACCCACTGTTTTCATGAATTATACTAATTGCACTAATGTGGATAATAAGTATAATATGGGGACCAAGGATGATACCAAGGAATCTTATGATTCTACCCTCTCTTAATTTTTTTTGCATGGTCACTCTCTTTTAAACATTTTTTCTATCATTTTTCACTTTGAATGTATTTATGTATTTTTTATCTAAATGAGTAATATTTTTGTGCATTAATTGATGATAGACAAGAAACTTCAATTTTTTGGGATAATTATTATTTTTAAAAAGTTTTCATTATCTATGTTACCTAATCTATTCTAAAATTAATAATTTATTTTCCAGGAATACAATGAAAAAGAAACTCTAATTAATTAAAGTATTACAATTCCATTAATCTATTAAAGGATCAAGAAAAATATTATAAATTAATCAAGTAATATTTCTCAATATTATAATATTATGGAATATATAGAGATGAATAAAAGTTATATATATTTCTGGAGACTTTATGTTTGGGTTACATTGAGAGTCTATACCATAAGTATAATCTTAAGGTATCTTGTGTTTATACATATATAAGAAAAATATTGCATGTTTTGAAGAATATTCATGATAAAAATATGGTTCATAAGGATATAAAATGTGAAAATATATTGGTGCATAAAAACAGATCTGTGAATCTTTCTGATTTTGTATTGGGAAATGTAATAAAATTAAATGGCATGTAGCCTTATAAAGGTTCCCCATTCTAAATGGATCCTAAGGTTGGGAATATTGAAAATGATGGTAATGGGATTACTAATGATATATGGATTCTTGTATGCATTGTCATGGAGATTCTAACTCATTGGATTCCATATTCACATTTGGAAGGATTATATGCTCTGTTTAGGATCGGCAAGGGTGAACTGCGAACCATTCCCAATACACACTATAATGATTCTTGAGAATTTATTTTGTGAATTCCTACAAGTGAACCCATCCCTTCTACAAAATGTTGGTCGTCTCCTAGAGATTCAATTCATGAGTAATTTATTTCCTAATACCTCTACCATGGATTCTCCTTACAATTTTGGTTGGTATATTTGATTATTTACACCGCACTAAGTCCAAAAAAGCTAACATGTGAAAACGGATAGAGTATTATATAATTAGGTGACAGTTTCAGTTTATATGCTTCTAATTTGGAATAATCGGTAGATTTCCGACTACCTATTATTGAAGTGTTTCTTTGTGTATTTTTTGAAAACCTTTCTTCCTCAATAAATTTATTGTTATAGTTTTTTTATTTTTGAATATGTGAGTTTTTTTATTATCTTTTTTATTAAATCTATTGATTTGCTAAATTATAATGTCACTTAAAACCCACATTCTAGTTTTCAGTTGTTTAAAGAAATTAAGGATCACTACAATAGGAATTTCCTTTAACAGAATGAAAAGGGGAATTTACAGTGAAAAAAATGTTTTTATCCTTAATGTCGTTAGAGGGGTGGTCCCCTTTATCAATGCTAAAAATTTACTAATAAAGGGGGCCCTTTATCAACACTAAGAAAATTGATGATAAAGTCCACCCATTATCAGCACTAGTTTGGAATTGATAAAGGATATCCTTTATTAGTGCTAGAAATAACACTAATAAAGGAACAACCTGTTGTAGTGTGCTATTTATATAACACACACTGTAGGAACCTATAACATGCATAGAAAATATATAATTTAATTAAAATAAATTTTACATCATGAATACAAAAAACACTACTATATTAAAATCAAACAATTTTTTGTATAATTACTATTATAATTAATATTTGGGAACATTTAAAAACATTAATTTTTCTTCATCTTTGGCACCAATTATCCCTTTTCAAAAAAGACCTCCCATGGTACCGATTTCGGAAAAATCACCTCTACTAGAGAAAAATATCCCAATGATATAATAAAACAAATCTTATATTATTAACACAATACATAAATAAATTAAACATTAATATGAAGGAACATAATAATAAAATGACAATTTTAAATAAAAAGACCCAATTTGTGTTATACCAATCACACCATGCATTGAATTGAGGCACAGTTGATTCTTACATGTCAAAAATGAGTTATGGATTGTTTTTTCTAAATTATCAAAACAACAAAAATGTTTTTCCTTGGTTTTGAGTATGTCACATGTTATTTATTTGAAAAATAATTTCAATTTTAAAAAAGACACACATGGAGTAATACTGGTCACAAAATGAGTCGGATAAAAGTGTGGTTAATTCCTACATGTCAAAATTACATATGGATCACTGTGCAAAAGTATCAAAATAATCTGAATGTTCTTTATAGGTTTTCTGTATGTCACTTGTGTTTTTATACTAAATTTTCATTTCAAATTGGCAACACACCATTTGAGTCATACCGGTCCCATCATGTATCTATTTTTTGTGAGCATACTTAATACACATCAAATATGACATATGAATCACTATCATACATTATAAATAGAATTAGAGTTATTTTTCTTGGTTTTTAATAACTTCCACACATTTTGAACTAAAATTTAAATTTTAAACTGATAATGGACACTTTGAGTAATTATGGTCACACCGCCTATTGGATTGAGGTTTAGTTGATTACTACACATCAGAAATGACTCACGAGTTGTTTTCCTAAATTATCAAAATAGTTCAATGTTTTTTCTCAATTTTCATTATTCCACTCTTTCTTTTTAATAAAATTAATTTCTATGTTAAAAAAAAGACACACTTGGAGTCATATTGGTCACACTATGAATTAGATTGAGGTGAAAGTGATTCTTACTCATCAAAAGTGACTTATGGATTGTTTCCTTAAATTATAAAAATAGTCAGAATACATTTTTTTGTTTTTCAATATGTCACTTTTTCATTTTTACTATAAATAATGTCAATTTCAAATAAAAAGATTCACTTTGAGTTATATCGATAAAACAGTGCATCATATTTTGGTTTGGTTGATTCCCATACATCAAAAATGTGTTATGGATAGTTATCATAAAGTATCAAAAAAACCAAATTTGTATTCTCAGTTTAATTAATGTCATTTTTTAGTTTTACTAAAATTAATGGAAACTTTAAACAAATAGACACACATGGACTTATACTAGTCACACTGTGTATTAGATCGAGGCGAGGTTGATTCCTACATGTCAAAAATTACCTATTGATTTTTTTCTTAAATTATCAAAATAATATGAATGATTTTCATTTGTTTTCCATATGTCACTTGTGTTTTTTTACTAAAATGTCATTTCCAACAAGAAACACAAACTCTGAGTCATATCAGTTGAATCGTGTGTCAGTTTGACATGATAATTCTTCCTGCATATCAAAAATGACTTATGAATCCATATCCTAAATTATAAATATATTCATAGTATGTTTTCTTAATATTCAATGAGAGACACATGTTTTGAACTAAAATGTCATTTTTAATTTGACAACGAATACTTTGAGTCATACCAGTCAAATTATGCATCCAATTGAGGTACGGTTGATTCATACACGAACAAAATGACACATATATCATTTTCCTAAAGTATCGAAACAATATTAATGTTTTTTCTTAGTTTTTAGTATGGAAGTTTTTATTTTTACTAAAATTAATGTCTATTTAAAAAAAGACTCCATGCATAGTAGTGGGTCAATCCCTTGGTTGGTTGCTTACCTCATCAGGAATTGTAATGCCCTCTTCAATAGGAGCATCCAGATCACTCACACAGGGAGGGAGGGTAATAATATTGCATACCACCTAGCTTATCTAGCAGTATATGGGTCTAGTATCACTTTTCTTCCTAACATTATTAAACTTTCTCTAGAAGGAGTCCATTTGATTCGAAGGTATGCCCTTGGACATCACTATTTTAGGCCTCCCTTGTATGGGGGAATGATTTGTTTCTTGGTATTGTGGTTTCCTTTCTTCCTTGTGTGCCTTTCACATTTTCGATATAAAATTTAAGGATGGTGATGAGTAGAGTGAATTGGAGTATCACCTTAATGATCATATAGATTTTGTATCAATTTAAAAAAAGACACACTTTGAGTCATATCATTCACAACGTGCGTCGGATTGAGGTTTTTTTATTCTTAAACATCAAAAAAAATTTATGGATCATTTTATTAAATTATAAAATCAATCCAAATATGTTTTCTCATTTTTTTAATATGTCATTTGTTCTTTTTACTAAAATTAATGTCAATTTTGAATCAAAAGGAACACTTGGAGTTTTACCAGTTACACCACTCAGCGTATTGAAGTGAGGTTGATCACTACATATCAAATGATAGTTATGGATCATTTTCCTAATGTATAAAAATAAGAATAATGTTTTTTATTGATTTTGAGTGTGTCACTTTTTCTTTTTACTAAAATTAATGTCAATTTTAAATAAATAGACATACTTGGAGTTATAGAAGTCACACCATACATAGGATTGAGGTGAGTCTAATTCTTATAAATCACAAATTTCATATGGATTTCATTCATAAAGTATCAAAACAATATGAATGTTTTTTATAGTTTTTAGTATGTCACTTGTGTTTTTACAAAAATATCATTTCAAACTGGAAACACACACTATGAGTCATACCAGTCACATCGTGAGTCAATTTTATGTGAGACCACTTCCTACATGTCACAAATGACTTAATAATCAATTTTATATATTAAAAAGATAATCATAACATGTTTTTTTTGTTTTCAGTGAGAGACATACATTTTGATCAAAAATGAAAATTTTAAACTAATAGCACACACTATGAGTCATATCAGTCACACTGTGAGTCAGATTGAGGTTTTCATGATTCCTACATTTCACAATTGACTGATGGATCATTTTCTAAAATTATAAAAACAATACAAATGTGTATTCTCAGTTTTTATAATGCCACTTGTTATTTTAACTAAAACTAATTTTATTTTAAAATAAAAAGACACTTGGAGTCATATCAGTTACACCATACATACAATTGAGGTGTGGCTGATTAGTACATGTCCAAAATGAATTTTTTTATCATTATCCGAAATTATAAAAAAATAAGAATAGTTTTTATCAATTTTCAGTATGTCACTTGTTATTTTAACAAAAATTAGTGTCACTTTTTAATAAAAAGGCACAATTGCAGTTGTACTAGTCACGTCGTGAATCATATTGAGGTGAGGTTGATTTCTATCTATCAAAAATGAGTTATGGATCATTTTCCTAAATTATAAAAACAATACTAATGTGTTTTATTATTTTTGAGTATGTGACATGTTATTTTTACTAATATTAATGTCATTTGTAATTAAATAGACACACTTGGAGTTATACCATTTATACAATGTATTGTATTGAGGAATGACTGATTCTAACTTATAAAAAATTACATATGGATTGTTTTAATTAAATATAAAAACAATCCAAATGTGTTTAATCATTTTTTAGTATGTCACTTGTATTTTTTTATTAAAATGTGATTTTAATCTGAAACAAGCACTTTGATTTATACTGGTCACATTGTGTATCATTTTTATGTGATACTACTTCTTAAATGTCAAAAATAACTTATCAATCACATTCTTAAGTTTTCAAGACAATCAAATTGTTTTTTCATGATTTTCAGTGAGTGACACACATTTTGAAATAAAATGTAATTTTTAAACTATTAACCGACACTTTGAGTCATAACAGTCACACTGTGCATCGATTTGAGGTGTGTTTGATTCCTACATATCAAAAATGAGTCATGAATTATTTTAAACAATTATAAAAACAATCATAATGTTATGACCCAAACATTTATTAATGAAAATTAATCTTGATGTAATTAAATGTCTTGTTAATTAATATGGTTATATAAGACATATGCACTTCCTTGGTTTTATGTTTTTGGATTTTAAAATACCGTTAATAATTGTTACCATTCCTAATATAGTCATTGAACAATGATCAAATAATCAGTATAAATATAGATCTTTACCAAATCCAATTTACTCAGACAAAGGATGCAATTGCCTCATCCGGTAGAATTGATCCATACAAAGAAAATTTGTTGGAGCTCAGAAAGGAGACAGTGTCACTGGGCTTCACTCTTGACCAAGCCCAAGACAATCTTCCACACATTATTCTTGAATATAATCGACTAGAGGAGAAGTGGAAATTAATAGAGATTAACACCCGAGTGATGTTATCTAAGCCAACCAAGAGTCTGTCACCATCACACACTTTACCCATAGGTCATATGAGTGTGTTATACGGGGTTATGCAACAAGAATATAGCAATATAATTATGTGCACTATTTTTGTATATAATAAATCATATACACTCATTTTATTTTTGTTACTTTGTAAATGGTTTTTGAAGCACAAATAGTATTTTTAGTTAATATTCAATTAAGAAATATATTTTGATGAATTAATGTATTTATAAAATAAATAATATTTTAATAAAATATTATTACTAAATAAATTTTAATTAAATATAAATCAATTTATAATTTTAATGAATACAGTTGTATTTTTTATTATGGTTTGAAAGCTTTTTTTTATCAAAACCCAGGAATTTTTTATAAATGTAGGTATTATTTTTAAACTAAAAATTCACATATTTATAAAATTATTTAGAAAAAATAAATTATTTTTGGATTTAGTATTTTTATATTATCTATGGATTAATTTTTCATAATTTTCTTAGATTCAAATATTTGTGGAAAGATTAATTATTGATTAAATATATAATGTGTTTTATGACATCATAATGACCCAATAGTGATGTAATAAAATACTATAAATGGAGTATTTGGACAATATATGTTTTATCTTTAATATAATGCGATTTTGTATTTTTTTTTGATTAATTTATTGTGCCTCAGTAGACTCTCCAAGATTTATAAAATACTTGAACTTTTTAAAATGACTTCCTTGAGAGTGTGACTCAACACTACATAATCAAGCCTAATATTTTAATAAGTTTTTCCATTTTACATAAAAAAATAATTTTTTTTCACTACCCATTGGAAAATACCAAAGGAAAATACCATGGGATGGTTTTTGTTTTGGATTAGTTTGATGTGTAGTGTCCAAAACCAAAATAATAAATAATTCCCTCTCATTTCCTATACAAACCCACTCAATCTACCATTCCACTTCACTAAAACCATTTCTATATAGAAAAAACCCTGACCTCCTCTCTCTATAATCCTACCATAGTGCCCCATGATCCCAAGAATCCTCTCTAAATCCTCTCCCATGTCTTTGGGATCAGAATTCCAAGTTAGGGATCCTCACTTTCCTTTATTCCTTATTAATGTACAAGTTTTTGTATATTGTTGTGCCCTTTTATTTTCAATTAAAAATGTAGGGGTATGATTTTTCACCTCCCATATATTGTATTAATTATTTTTGAATTATTAGACACCGCTTTATCTCTGATTAATGGCAACAATGTACACCTGTTACCATTCCAAAATTCCATAAGGGATTTCTCTCTCCTCATTTACATTCAAGCAATTATTTTATATTATGCATCTAAATTCCATTACATTTTTTGGGACATGAATATATATGACTCCCATACTAATCATTTCATTTACATATTTTGAGATAACCCTTTCTCTCTCATCAAACATTTTTATGAATTCTTATGTCACGCAGTCATGCTGCTGAAATTTAACTACGATTTTCTAATCCAAAGTCATAGTGTAGTGAATACCATTCCCATTTCTCTAACATGGGTATTCACCTTTATGCACATTCACTTATTGATTATATAGTTTTATGTATTTATTTTATATTCCTTTATCATGGAATAAATGATGATGTTTAATGATTCCGTGTTGTATGATCCATGGGGCAAACTTATGCATGAAATGAGATGTTTATAAAGGGTGTTCCCTGATAGTGCTCCAATTCATTGGGTAAAGAATAGCATCATGATACACTATGTCTAATGAGGGTTTACTCATTATAATTCAAGTTCAATTAGGCTTTAATCATGCTAATTCAAGTGAAATGAGGGTTTACACATGCTTCATGTGCAATAAGCCTTGTCTCTTGCTAATATCATGTTAAATATTGTTTTCACATCACCAAGTAGGGAGAATAATTCTATATCATGTCTTTATGATAATTTTTCTATTATGATAAATTGATATTCATATTTCATAAAAATTAATTTATTCTTCATGTTATTACTTTTTTCTCCCTTACCGGGCTTTATAGCTCGCCATTTTTTTATGTATGTCATCAGGTTCTCCCATGCAATTCTAAGTATGAAAAAATGTTGTGGTCATGTAAAATAAGTTTACAATAAAGATATTGTATTTTATGTCTTATTTTGTCATGTAATGTTCTTCATTTACCAAGACACTATACCTCTCGATCCTCAAAGTTGTCTTAATTGCAAGTTTATGTAATAAATTTGGTTTGTGTCTGTAATAAAGAGAAGGGTTATTAAAGTTGGTATCAAAGGATAGTTTTTGTTATTTTGGGGATTAGGGTTTGAAACCCTTTTTGAAACCATTATGTATAACAATATTTATAATAAAAACAACCCAAAATTTTTGTGAGTATAGAGTAACTGGTTTTTCAAGTAAATTCTTCCCTATCTGGATACGAACAAGTAGAGGTGGCTCTGGCACATATGTATCTAGTATTAAAACCTGAAAACACAACTTTGAGCTAGACCAAAATAGGAACTAGTGCATGAAAATGGGACTTGATGAGCTATTGATTACAACACTCCTTATTTATATGCTTTGCTAAATTCATAATCTTAGTAAGAACCATTATTAAGGGAATAAAAAATGCCCCTATGAATGTATGTTGGGAACTATATCATGGATAACCTAGATTGAAGCTTATAAATTCATAAGTTAAGGACATAAATGTAATTTATAAGTTAAACATTTTTTCATTGTATTTCCATTTATGTGTAACCCCTAACATTTATTTTATTCCATTGAATGGCCGGTAATAGGAGGACTCATGATAAAAAACGATGTGAAGTTCAATTTGATGACTGTTCTAATGAGTTTCCCAATCTGATTCTAGTGGGAATTACAAAATTTTTCATGATACCATCTTATTTAACTCAAGTATATAATTTAAATATAGCTCAATATGATGGTCCACCCCCCCTAAGAACGAAGAAGTCGCGATCGAGAGCCTCATGAGACAAAGGGATCTTACTCTCAACGGATCACCTGATCCCTCAATTGTCAAACAATGGATCAAATCCATTGAGAAGATCTTATACCTCCTTCAATTTTCTTAACAAGAGTATGTTCTTCTGGATACTTATCATATATAGGGTAAAGATGATCAATGGTAGACATTTATAAAAAAATACGCATCTTGAAGAAGCTATTGAGGTGTTGGAATGGAAGGATTTCCCAAAAATATTTTTCAATAAATATTTTCCTCACACCATCCAATATAAAATGAATATGTTATTCATTAAACTCAATAAAAAATACAATGAATCCATTAGAGTGTATAAGGAAAACTTCAAAATTCTTTCACAATATGCCTCCGTCTTTGTCGTTACCCCATAATGCATGGTTGACCGCTTCTTTGGTGCGATAAAACCTAGCCTATGGAAAGCCCTAGTTATCCATGACTTCGATAGTTAAGAGGAAAATTGACGATGTGCCCTCAAAGTTGAAATGGTGATCGTAGAATCGCAGGGGTATCATGGAGACAAGAAGTGGAAAGTGAACATTAATTCTGGCGGTCTAATGGATAAATCCAATGGTGATAAGAAATTTTAGCACCCCAATTTCCAAAGGTGATGAAATAAGAACCACGTAAATTCCTGAAGGGGGTGAGGAAATGATTTATGTGTGGAAGTTAAAGGAACCTGGCCATTAGTTTCTAACAATAAAAACCCGCAAATGCGACAGAGAAATGTAATGATCCATTCAACCCTCAATGAATTGGTCATTGCTTTAACTGGAAAGAACTGAGGAACTTTGCAAACTAGTTCCCTAATACAAGGGTTTTAGGAGACAACCAATAACCTCCAAGGCTGTAAGGGAATATTTTTCCATCACTACTGCTAAAGTGAACCCCGACAACGATGTGGTGATAGGTATTCTAGTTATTCATTCAATAATTGCAAATGTACTTTTTTATTCAGGTTCTATTTATTCTTTTATATCATAAAATTTTATTCAAACAATCAAAACACCACCAAAAATCATGGAAGTAGAGATGACATTGAGAACAAAAAATGGGGAAATCATTGAATCCCATGAATATAACTCATCCCATGTCACAATTTGTTGATTGAACATCCTGAAGAACCTCATCTTACTTCCTCTGGTGAAATTTGATGGAATTATTGGCATGTATTGGCTTTTCCTATATAGATCCAAAATAAATTGACATGATAGGGAAATCACACTCTATATGGAGAATCAACTACAGATTCAATTAAAGTTCATGGAGTAGGATGAATCTTCTTTAGGATCATCATCTCATGCATGGATAATATTGCCTTATGAAGATAAGTATCTTTCTCTGATGATTGAGTCTAAGGAAGTAACCATCCTTGAAGACAAGCCTATTGTGAGGGAATTCATTGAAGTTTTTCTTGATCAATTTCATGGTCTTCCTCCTAGAAGATATGTTGAATTCACGATTGATCTTATTCATGGGGAATTTCCAATATCAAAAAATCTATATAGAATAGTCATTGTGGAGCTTGAGGAGCTAAAGAAACTAATATAATAGGATCTAAATAAAGGGTTAATACTCATAATTTCTTCACCATGGGGTGCACCAGTCCCATTTGTCAACAAGAAGGATGGGTCAATGTGTCTTCACAATGATTATCGTGAGCTCAATAAAATCATGATAAAGAAAAAATATCCTCTACCACGAATTTATGACTTGTTCAATCAGCTATGTGGATCACAATACTTTTCTAGGGTGGATCTATGGTCAGGATATTAATATGTAAAAATGATGAATTAGGATATCCCCAATATATCTTTTCATATAACATATGGGCATTATGAATTCATATTAATGACTTTTTGGACACACTAATGCTCTAGAAATATTAATATACATGATAAATAGAGTGTTTAGAGATTACCTTGACATATTTTTGGTAATATTTATGGATTATATTATAATATACTCTAAAACCAATGAGGAGCATGATGAGAATCTAAGAACTTTACTAGAGACCTCTCTAAAGGAGATGATCTATGCAATGTACAACAAGTGTGAGTTTTGGATGAAGGAAGTCTCATTCCTGGCTTATATCATCACAAGAAATGGGATATATATGGGCCACTCCAAGAAAAATGAAATTGAGGGATGGCATAGTCCAATGTCTGTGATGGATATCTATAGATTCCTTGGGTTAGCTAGATATTATCTCTAATTTGTGAGAAATTTTTCATGATTTTCAAAATCTCTTACAAAGCTAACTCGGAAGGGAGTCATGTTTTCTTGGAGTGATGAATGGGAAGAGACCATCATGGAGTCAAAAATAAGGCTTATCACTGTGCTCATGCTCACACTATGCACAAGTGGAGAACGTTTTGTGGTATTTAGTGATGATGCAAAGAAGGTTATGGGTTGTGTGTTGATGAAAAATGAAAAATTCATTGCCTATACTTCAAGGTAATTGAATGTTCATGAGAAAAACTATCCAACACCTAATCTGGAGTTGGATTCAGTAATATTTGCTTTGAAAATTTGGCATCATTACCTCTTTGGGAATATGTTTGAAATATATAATGATAAAAGAATCCTCAAGTATATATTCTCACAGAAGTAGTTTAACATGCACCAATGAAGATGGATTGTTCTGATCAAAGATTAAGGATGTTCAATCCATTACCACCTTGGGAAATCGAACAAGGTTGCAGATGATCTATGAAGAAAGGACCCAACGATTATTTCATTGATGATAATTGAAAATGATCCAATCCAATAATATTTGATGAAGATGGACATGGGAATCATAAAGAAGGTAACATCACCAATCTTTTGATAAATTATTTCTCAACCATCTCTTTTGGGAAGGTTAATGGATGCTCAAAAGGATGGTGGAGAATTTAGAAGAATCTGGAAACTATCAAAAAATCGAAATCATCGGAGTTTAATGTTAATGAAGAAGGAATTGTAAGATTTCGGTCAAGACTATATGTTCCATCAAATCCAGATTTAAGGAAATAACTTTTGGATGATGCATATTGTTCAATTTCCTCCATTCACTGAGGAAACACAAAGATGTATCGAGATCTCCGAGATTTTTAATGAAGGGATAACATGAAGAAGGAGATCGCTGAGTATACATCAAAGTGTCTGGTATCTCAGCTAGTGAAGGCTGATAGATGGAAGTCTAAGGGGATGATGCAACCATTACCTATACTAACATGGAAATGTGATAACATCACCATGGTCTTTTTCACCAGACTTCCAAAGACATCAAAAGGAAACAATGTTATCTGGGTTGTTGTGGATCATCTAACAAAAGATGCAAATTTCATTGCAATTCGATAGGATTTCTCATTGGATTGACTGGAATATATATCAATCATAGAAATATTAAGGATACATGGATTACCACTATCAATTTTATGTTATCTAGATCCAAGATTCACCTCTATGTTCTCGAAGAGTCTCCAACATGCTTGGAATTATGAGCTGAACTTGAGTACAACTTATCATCCTCAAATTGATAGCTAATCTGAGTGAACTATACAAACATTTAAGGAAATATTGAGAGCATTCTAAATGGACTTCAAAGGAGGATATGATAAATATCTTCCTCTGGTTGAGTTTTATTACAATAAATAATTCCAATTAAGCATCCAAATGGATCCTTATGAATCCCTTTTGGGGAAGAGGAGCAGAACACCAGTTTGTTGGGATGAAGTTGGGGAGAAAAAACTCCTAGGTCTAGAAATGATTGAGGTAATGGTGGAGAAGGTTAAGACCATCTAGAATCACATTAAATCTGCTCATAGTCGACAAAAGAGATTTCCTGATAATCATCAATGAGACCAAGAGTTTGATGTTGGAGACAAGGTATTCCTCTGCATTTTACCATAGAAGAAGGTTATGAGATTTGGGAATAATGGAAAGCTTAGTCCAATGTACATAGGACCTTTTGAGATCCTTGATCGCCTTAGAGCAGCGGCCTATCGACTAGTACTCCCATCGAACCTTTATCAAGTACACGATGTATTCCATGTATCAGTCTTGAGGAATTAGATACCTAAATAACTGCATGTACTCAATCTAGAGGTGGTACTATTAGATAATGACATCTATTATTAAGAGAATCCAGTGAAGATCATATATTTTAAGGAAAAAGTTCTAGAAAATAAGACAATTTCCCTTGTCAAGGTGTTGTGGCGAAACCACATGTTTGAAAAAGTAACATGGGAATTAGAGGAAGTGATGAATCAGAGTTACCCTCTTCTATTTTGGTGTGGGAAAAATAAATTTATTTGGTGAAATTTCTTAATGGGGGAAGATTGTAACGACCCAAAATTTTATTAATGAAAATTAACCTTGAGCTTATTAATTGTCTTATTATATAAAATAGTTATATTACACATATTCACTTCCTTGGTTTTATGTTTTTATATTTTAAAATACCATTAAGAATTGTAATCGTTACTAATATATCATTTGAACCGTAATCACATGATTAGTATAAATATACTTCTTTAACAAATCCAATTTACTCAGACAAAGGAAGAGATGGGCTCATCCAATACAATCTCTCCATATAAAGCCCATTTTTCAGAGCTCATAAAGGAATTAGTGTCACTCAATTTCAATTTTATCCAATCCAAAGATGATATTCACCATGATATGCTTGAACGGAATCTCCTACAGGAGAAGTGGAAATTAATAGAGATTACCACTCGATCGATGTTATCTGAGCCTTCTCAATGGGTTTTCAGCATCGCAAACCTTACCCTTAGGTCTTGTGTGGATGTTATAAGGGTTTATGTAACAATACAATGGCACTGTTATTATGTGCATTATTTTTTTATAATAAATAATATACATTCATTTAATTATTGTTACATAGTAAATGGGTTTTGAAGCCCAAATATTATTTTTAGTTAATATTCAATTAAGAAATATAGTTTGATGAATTAATGGATTTTTAAATTAGAAAATATTTTAATAAAATATTACTACTAAATTACTTCTTATTAAATATAAATTATCATATAGTTTTTATGAATATAATTGTAATTTTTATTAATGTTTTAATGCTTTTTTGTCAAAACTCAGGAATTTTCTATAAATTAATTTTTTATAACTAAAAATTCACATATTTATAAAATTATTTACATAAAAATAATATTATTTATGTATTCGGGATGTTGAAATTTTCCAATGGTGAATTGTTCATAATTTTCATAGACAATTGAATTTTTAGGTAAAAACTGAATATAGTTTTAATATATAATGTGTCTTATGACATCATAATGACCCAATAGTGATGTAATAAAATACTATAAATGGTATATCTGGACAATATATGTTTTTAATTTAATATAATTTGATTTTTTATTTGTTTGATTAAATTTATGGTTCCTTAGTAGACCCACCAAGACTTATAAAATATTTAAACTTTTTAAAATGATTTCCTTGAGAGTGTGACTCAACTCCACATAAGAAAGCATAATATTTTAATAAGTTTGTCCATTTTCATTATAAAATAATTTTTTCCCCAACCATCTGGAAAAAAACAAGTTCAAAAACCATTGGATGGTTTGTGGTTTTGATTATTTTGATGTGTAGTGCCCAAAACCCAAATAATAATGAATTCCCTCTCAGTTCCTATATAAACCCACTCAATCTACCATTCCTCTTCACTAAAACTATTTAGATCTTGACCAAACCCTTCGTTCCTCTATATATAATTCTACTGAGGAGCCCCATGATCCCAATGAGCCTCTCTCAAGCCTCTCCCATGACTTTGGGATCACACTTCCAAGTAAGGGATCCTCACTTTGCTTCCTTCCTTATTTATGTCCATGTTTCCTTATATGGTTTTGACCTTTTATTTTCAATGAAAAATGATTGGGTATAATTTCTCACATCTCCTATATTTTATTAGTTATGTTTGAATGATTATAGACTGCTTTATCTCTCATCAATGCCTCCCATGTACACCTGTTACCATGTCGAAATTCCTTAAGAGTTTTCTCTCTCCTCATTTACATTCAAGCAATTATTTTATATTATGCATAAAAATTAAATTACATATTTTGAGACATGTATATATATTACACCCTTATAGTACATTTCATTTAAATATTATGAGATACCACTTTCTCTCTCATCAACTATTTTTATAAATTCTTATGTCACACTGTTATGCTGCCGAAATTGCAATGCGATTTTCCAAGCCAAAGTCTTTGTGTAGTGACTACCATGCCCATTTCTCTATCAAGGGTATTCACCTTTATGAACATTTACATATTTATTATACATTTTTATGTATGTATTATACATTCATTTATCGTGGGATAAATTATGATGTTGAATGATTCCATGTTGTATGATCATTACGGAACACTTATGCATGAAATGAAAAGTTTATAAAGGGTGTGCCATGATAGTGCTACAATGCATTGGGTAAAGAATAGTATCATGATATGCCATGTGAAATGAGGTTTTACTCAGTATAATTAAAGTTCAATTAGGTTTTACTCATCCAAATTTATGTGAAATTAGATTTTACTAATGCTCCATGTGCAATTAGCCTTGGCTCATGCTAATATCATATTAAATGTTGTTGCCACATCTCCACGTTATGATAATCATGATATATCATGTCCTTATGATAATGTTTCTATTATGATAAATTGAAATGCATATCTCATAAAACATATTTTATTTTTCATGTTATTCCTTTTTACTCCCTTACTGGGCTTTATAGCTCACCATTTTATTACGTATGTCCTCGGGTTTTCCCATGCAATGCTAAGTATGAAGGAATGTTGTGGTCATGTAAAGGAAGTTTTCAATAAAGATGTTGTATTTTTGTATTAAGTTTTCATTTAATGCTCCTAATTTCCCAAGACACTTGACCTCTGGATCCTCATAGTGGTATTAATTTCATGTTTATGTAATAAATAATGTCTATGTATGTAATTAAAATAAGGGTTATTATTGTTGGTATCAATGGATTAGTTCAGTTATTTTTGGGATACGATTATACAACCCTAATTAAATCCTTGGTAAAAGAATAAGTATAATAAAAACATCACTAAATATTTATTGAGTATAGAGTAAGTGGTTTATCAAACGAATACATCCCTATCTGGATACGAACAATTAGAGGTGGCTCTAGCATAGATGTATCTAGGGGTAAAATACGAAAACACCAAATTGAGCTGGACTCGAACAAGTACTAGTGCAAAAAAAATGGTCCTTTATAAACTCTTGGTTATGAAACTCCGTATGAATATTCTTTGGTACATTTATAAGATTAGAATGAACCATTATTAAGGGAATACAAAAATTCCCCTAAGAATGTATTTTGGGAACTAGATCATGGATAACATATATTGAATCCTATAAATACATAAGTTAGGGAAATAATTGTAATTTATAAGTTATCTCTTTTTTTATTGGATTCCCCTTTTTGTGTTACCAATAACATTCCTTTTATTCCATCCAATGGCTAGTAATAGGAGGAATCAGGAAAACAAACCGTGTGACGATCAATGTGATGACTGTTTTAATGAGATTCTCAATCTGATGGTATCGGGAATTACAAACATTTTCATGATTCTCTCTTAGTTAAGTCAAGTTTTGAATAGAAATATGGTTCAATACGAACTTCCACCCCCCCCCCCCTCTTAGAACGAACAAGCCGCAATCGAGAGCCTCATGAGACAAAGTCCTCCTACTTTCAATGGATCATCTAATCCATCAATCACTAAACAATGTATCAACTCCATTGATAAGATCTTCTCCATACTACAATGTTATGAAAAAGATAAGGTTTTTCGGGATACTTATCGTATGGAGGGTGAAGATGATCAACGGTAAACATTTATAAAAAATATGAAGCCTGAAGAAGAGATCGAGGCGTTGGAATGGAAGGATTTCGAGAAAATATTTTTCAATAAATATTTTCCCTGCACCTTCCAATATAAAATGGAAAGGGACTTCCAAACACTAAAGAAAAAATAAAATTAATAAATCAGATCATATTAGGAAAACATCAAAATTCTTGCACGATATGCCTCCGGATTTGTCATTACCCATGAATGCAAGGTTGAACTCTTTTTTGGTGGGCTAAAACCTAGCCTATGGAAAACCCTGGATATCTGTGACTTAGATAGCTATGAGGAAACATTACAATGTGCCCTCAATGTCTAAATGGTTATCAGAGAGTCTCAGGTGTATCATGGGGATATGAAGCGGAATGTGGACATTAATTCTGGCGGTCTGATGGATAAATACAATGGTGCTATGAAATTACAGCTCCTCGCATGCCAAAGCTGATGAATGATGAACCACATAAATTTATTGAAGGGGATGAGGAAATGATTTAGGAGTAAAAGATAAAGGAACCTGGACATTAATTAATAATTAGAAAAAAACGATGCTGTGACATAGAAAGGTAATGCTATATTTGACCCTCGATGCATTGGTCATTGCTTCAACTAGAAAGATCCAAGGAACTTTGAAAACTAGTTCTCTAAGACAAGGGTTTTAGGAGGCAACCAACAACCTCCAAGGAAGCAAGGGAAATATTTTTCCATCACTAATTCTGATGAAAACCACGATAATGATGTAGTGATAGGTATGATAGATATTCATTCAAGAATTGAAAATGTGATTTTTGATTTAGGTTATATGCATTCTTTTATATCCCAAAATTTTAGCAGAACAATACCAACACCACCACAAATCAATGAAGTAGAGATGTCAGTGAGACTGCCATAGGAGCACAAGTGTGGATAAGACTGCCTTAGGAGCACAAGTATCCAGCTAAGACTGCCTTAGGAGCACAAGTGTGGATAAGACTGCCTTAGGAGAACAATTATAATGATAAGATGATTGAGTCTAAGGAAGTATCCGTCCTTAAAGACATTCCTATTGAGAGGGAATTTTCTAAAGTGTTTCCTGAGGAATTTCTTGGTCTTCCTCCTAGATTATATGTTGAATTCATGATTGATCTTATATCTGGGGCATTGCCAATACCCATGAATCTATATAAAATGGCCTTTGTGAAGCTTTAGAATCTAAATAAACAAATATAAGAGAATCAAGATAGGGGTTTATACACCTAATTTCTTCACCATGGGGTGCACCTGTCCTCATTGTCAAGTATAAGGATGGGTCAATGTGCCTTTACGTTGATTATCTTGAGCTCAACAAAATCACGATAAAGAACAAGTATCCTCTGCAAAGAATTGATTACTTGTTTGATCAGCTATGTGGAACACAATACTTCTCCAGGGTGGATCTTTGGTTGGGATATTACTATGTAAAGGTGCAGAAGGAGGATATTTGAAAGACTACATTTCATTCAAGATATGGTCATTATGAATTCACAATAACACATTTTGGACTCACTAATGATCTATCATTATTCATGAAATTGTTGAATAAAGTGTTTAGATATTACCTAGACAAATTTTTGGTAGTCTTTATAGACTATATTATAATATACTCCAAAACCAATGTGGAGCATGTTGAGAATCTAAGCACTATACAAGAGACCTCAGCAAGGGAGAAGCTCTATGAAATGTACCTCAAGTGTGATTTTAGGTTGAATTAACTCTCATTATGGAGTTATATCATCACATTTAATGGGATATCTATAGATCCCACCAAGAAAAATGATATTGAGGGATGACAGAGGCCAATATATGTGACGGATATCTGTAGCTTCCATGGGTTAACAAGATATTATCTATGATTTGTGATAAATTTTTCATGATTGTCAAATCCTCTTACCAATATAACTCCGAACAGAGTCATGTTTTGTTGGAGTGATGAATGAGAATAGAGCATCAAGGGGTTGAAAAGGAGGCTTATCACTACGCTCATTCTTAGACTACCCACAAGTGCATAACGTTTTGTGGTATTTAGTGATGCTTCAAAAAAGGGTATGGGTTGTGTGTTGATGCAAAATCAAAAAATCATTGCCTATGCTTCAAGGTAATTGAATGTTCATGAGAAAAACTATCCAAAATCTGATATGTAGTTGGCTGCGGTAATATTCGTGTTGAAAATTTCGTGTCATTACCTCTTTGGGGATAAGTGTGAAATATATACGGATCAAAAAATCCTCAAGTATATATTCACACATAAATAGTTGAACTTGCACTAATGAAGATGGTTATATATGATCAAATACTATGAATGCTCAATCCATTACCACCTTGGAAAAGAGAAAAAGGTGGAGGATTCTCTATGAAGAAAAGACCAATTGATTCATTCATTGATGAGAATTGAAAATGATCATATCCACTTAGATTTGATGAAGATGGAAATGGGAATCATAAAGAAGGTTACATCACCAATCCTTTTGTAAATGATTTCTCAACCGTCTCTTTCAAGAAGGTTAAAGGATGCTCAAAAGGATGGATTGGGAATTCAGAAGAAAGTGGAAACTATCAAAAAAGGGAAATCATCATAGTTCAATGATAATGAAGAAGAAATTGTTAGATTCTGGTCAAGACTATGTGTTCCGTCAAATCCAGAGATAAAGAAAGAACTTTTGGATGATGCATATAGTTCAATTTTCTATATTCACAAAGGAATCAAAAAGATGTATCGAGATCTCCAAGAGATTTATTGGTGGGATAACATGAAGAAGGATATCGTTGGGTATTCATAAAAGTGTCTGGTATCTCCACAAGTGAAGGCTGAGAGGTGTAAATATAATGGGATGATGCGACCATTACCTATACCAGCATGGAAATGGGAGAACATCACCATTGACTTTTTCACTAGACATCCGAAGACATCCAAAGAAAATAATGTTATCTGGGTTGTTTTGGATCATCTTACAAATACTTCAAAATTCATTGCAATTCAAGAGGATTTCTCATTGGATCAACTGGCACAGATAAACATCATAGAAATGGTAAGGCATCATGCAGTACAACTATCGATTGTATCCAATCGATATCCAAGATTCACCTATATGTTCTAGAAGAGTCTGCAACATTCTCTTCATACTGAGTTGAACATCAGTACAACTTATCATCCTAAAATTGATGGACAATATGAATGGAATATACAAACACATTAGGAAAAGTTGAGAGCATTGTCAATGGACTTCAAAGGAGTATTGGATCAATATCTTCCTCTTGTTGAGTTCCCATACAATATCCAATTCCAATCAAGCATCCAAAGGTCTCCTTTTAAATACCATTATTGGAAGAGCTGTATAACACCATCATGTTTGGATGAAGTTGGGGAGAAAAAACTCCTAGGTCTAGAAATGATAGAAGAAATGGCAGAGAAAGGTAAGACCATCCAGAAGCACATTAAAGCTACTCATAGTCGACAAAAGAGATATGCGGATAATCATCGATGAGATCCAGAGTTTGATATTGGAGAAAAGGTATTTCTTTGCATTTTACCATGGAATAATGTTATGAGATTAGTTAAGAAGGGAAATCATATTCCAAGGTACCTCTCCCCTTTTGAGATCCTTGATCGCATTGGAGTAGCGACCTATCGACTAGTACTCCCACAGAACTTGTCTCAAGTACACGATGTTTTCCATTTATCACTCTAAAGTAATTACATACCTTACCCACTACATGTACTCAATCTAGATGTGGTATCAATATAGAATGACCAATCCTATTAAGATAAGCTGGTGAAGATCATAGATTTTAGGGAAAAAGTTCTACGAAAGAAGACGATTCCCCTTGTCAAGGTGTTGTGGTGAAACCACATGTTTAAAGAAGCAACAAGGGAATCGGAGGAAGTGATGAATCAGAGTTACCCTAATCGGTTTTAGTGTGGGAAAATGAAATTTCTGTAGTGAAATTTTTTAATGGGGGAAGATTGTAACGACCCAAACTTTTATTAATTACAATTCATCTGGATCTAGTTAAATGCCTTTTTTTTAAAATTATTATATAAAACATATTTACTTCTTTGGTTTAATGATTTTATATTTTAAAATACTATTAAGAATTGTTATAATTACTAATATAGCCTTTGAAAAATAATCACATGATTTGAAAAAATATAGTGCTTTAAAAAATCAAATTTACTTAGAAAAAGGAAGTGATGGACTCATCCAGTAGACTTTCTCCATACGAAGCCCATTTTTTGGATGTTGGAAAGGAAGTATCATCACTCAACTATGCTTTTAACCAATCCCAAGATGAGCTTTAACATGTTATGCTTGAAAGGAATCTCTTATAGGAGAAGTGTAAATTAAAATAGATTACCACCCGAGCGATGTTATCTGAGCCACCCCAAATGGTATTCACCATCTCACACCTTACCTTTAGGTCTTATGCGGATGTTATAAGGGTTTATGTAACAAGACCCTAGCACTGTGATTATGTTCATTATTTATTTATATAATAAATAATATACATTCATTTTATTATTGTTACATTGTAAATGGGTTTTGAAGCACAAATAGTATTTTTAGTTAATATTCAATTAAGAAATCTATTTTGATGAATTAATGAATTTTTTAATTAAATAATATTTTAGTAAAATTTTACTAATATGATACTTTTTATTAAATATAAATGATCATATAATTTTTTTGAATATAATTGTAATTTATATTATGGTTTTAAAACTGTTTTTTTCAAAACTCATGGATTTTCGATAAATGACTTTTTATTTTAAAAGTCAAAAATCACTTATTTATAAAATTATTTAGATAAAATGAATATTATTTTTGGATTCAGGACATCCAAATTATCCAATGTTTAATTTTTCATAATATTCTGAGACAGTAGAATTTTTGGGAAATAATTATTTATTGTTTAAATATATAATATGTTTTATGACATCATAATGACCCAATAGTGATGTAATAAAATACTATAAAACATATATTCAGAAAATATATGTTTTACCTTTAAAATAATGTAATTTTCCATTTTATTTGAATAATTTTATGGTGCCATGGTGGATCCTCCATATTTTAACTTTTTAAAATGATTTCCTTGAGAGTGTGACTCACCTCTACATAGGAAAGCCTAATATTTTAATAAGTTTGGCCATTGTTCTTACAAAATAATTTCTTCCACTAAAATTTTGAAAAACCCAGGGTAAAAAACCATGGGATGGTTTTCAGGTTTCATTAATTTAATTTTTAGTGTCTAAAACCTAAATAATAAATAATTCCTTATCATTTCCTATATAAACCAACTCAATCTCCCATTCCTCTTCTCTCAATCCATTTGGAGCTCGACCAACCCCTACCCTCATCTCTCTAGAATCCTATCAAGGTGCACTGAGATCCCAAGAATCCTCTCTCAAGAATCTCCAAAGCCTTTGGGATCACACTTCCATGTAAGGGATCATCACATTCCTTCCTTCTTTATTTATGTCCAGGATTGGTTATGATGAAGATGGCTGAAAAAGGGAGGGTTTAAATATATTCTAGGGATGGATAAAAATATTCTTATATAGATCATTCGATTAGGGATCCATATCTGGTTCTTTCTTAGGATTTATTTGGGCATAGGGAGCTCTTTTCCCTCTATCATCCTCATCTTCTTGAACCTCCGAATCAGGTATCTTCGGTTCCATACACATCGAAGAAGAGTTCTGAGTAAGCTGTTAGATCTGACGTGAACCCATCTTCTATTTATTTTGTCTCCCCCTCCCCTAGAAGTGTAATAAAAAAGGATATGGTTTCACACATCATGGCTAATCAGGCTACGGTTTAAGAACACTTTAATCTCTGTTGATTCTCTGTTATTGCCCATGTGATCACACATAAAGGTGAGAAGATGTGGCAGTTTGATGAATTAAACAAGAAAATAATTGATGCTTGGTGCTTTTAGGATTGGAAGGTGACTTTAATGGGAAGGGGTTTCTTTCACATTGTTCTTCCAAATGATGACCTTAAGAGGAAATCATGGAGTGCTGGGTCTGTCTCCCTCAAGCCTGGAATTCTTTATATTCAGGAATGGGACCGGAATTTTAATCCTTTTAATGTTTCTAATAGCCATGTGAAAATTTGGGTCCGTATATACAAACTCAACTTGTTGTATTGGCATCCTCAGATTTTATGGGACATTGCATCTTCTGTGGGAAATCCAATTATAATGGATCACTAAACTGATAATCCATGATTTGGCCACTTTTCTCTTGTGTTGATTGAGATTGATATGGCAAGTATGCTGGTGGAAGTGGTGGTTCTCACCACAAGAGATGATTCTATCACACTAGTAAGATTTTATGAAAGAAAGCCGAAATTTTGTAGGGAATGTTATCTTTTTTGGAATCTAACTGAGTAGTGTAGGAGGGAGAGCACATGTGCCTTTTGTAAAGAAAGGTGTCATGATGAAGCTGTTTGTAAGAAGGCAGCTGATTTGAGACACAAACATGTTTCCAATTCCTCTGATAATCATTTGGGTGATGAGAACAAGCCACTAAATCCTGATTTGATCTCTCTTGTTGGAATTGTGGAGGTTGAGGAGTTTATTAAAGATTAAACCTCTTATGATTATTGGACTTTGTCAGGAACAAATAGTGATATCATTGGGAATGACTACCTTCACAAAACTTTGTTTCTTCTGCTGACTTGATCCCTTATGTTCAAGTATTTGTTGGTCATAATGAAGTGACAGAACGTGAATTTAAGCTGAATGGTGAGGATGTTCTTCCCCAATCCACTAATTTTACTTTAATGACTGATTTTTCTGATCTCTCTTTAAAGGAACAGGGAGGATCTCTCATCCCTATGATCTCACCTAATGATGATGTCAGTGGTTTTTTCGTTAACCAATCTCCTTTCCATGCTCAAATTTTTATTGATGTTTCTGTCCAATTTTCTTCTTCCATCTCTAATTCTATCCAACATATGGAAGGACATACTCTACAGGTGATGCATGTCACAAATATTTATAATGAATATGGATCCTTTACTCAGGTCCCTATAAGAAAGGTTTCCAAGATGATGACTGATAATGAAACAGTGATGGGAGTTGGTAACTCTCCTAATAAATTCCACCCACTCTCAGGCGTGTTTTGGCCTGACTATGGAGATGATCAGGAGGAGGATGATTCTGTTCATAGCTCTTATGTTGAGACCGTCACCACTAATCCAAAAATACTTCATCAAGAAAATAGTAAAAAGGGAAATCATAAGATCAAAAGTGATGTTACAAGGGGTGGGGGTCAAACTAGGTCCATAACAGCCCTAAATAAATGAAGATATTACTTTGTAATTGTCAATGGATTGGGAATCCTCCCACATTCAAGGCCCTGAGACACATTGTTATGACTAACAAGCCATTGATTATTGGTCTTGTTGAGCCAAGGATGAACTTTTTCAAGTGGAAATTTTCAAATGGGAGTCTCTTGGAAATTCCATTATTTATCACAATGTTAATGATGAGAAGGTTGAGAGCTTATGAGTTTTAAAACATTACTCTATGAATCTATTTTCCTGATCACAAGAGAACCAAATTGTTTAGGCCCATATTAGATTTATTGGGACTAGAAATATGTTGTATTGTATCTATGCTGCAAACTCATATCTGAAAAGGAGGGAATTATGGAGTGATATGGTGTCTGTCTCATCTATGTTTCCCGGCAACTGGATCATTTTAGGGGATTTTAACATTGTGCTGCTACCAAATGAGAAAACTAGGTCCAATTTTAACCAGGTTTATACCAAATATTTCTCTAAATGCATTAATAATAGTAATCTGATTGAGGTGTCAACCGTTGGTTATGAATTTAATTGGGGCAGGTACACTCTTAATGGGAGGCATGCTAATAATTTGGATAGGTGTTTCTTTCATGTTGATGTAAGAAATGACTCTCTCAGTGCTATTAATCTTCATCATCCCAAAAATCACTCCGATCATAATCCCTTGGTGGTTTATATCTCAAATTGTGGTAGGCATATGGCCCCTATTCCTTTTACGTTCAATAATGCTTAGCTTGTGATTCAAGGGTGTCAAGAGAATGTTATTGCTTCTTGGAATTCATGGACTTCATGATATGTTTTGCACATTATTTATTTCAAACTGAAAAGTACAAAGATGAAGATAAAGGAATGGAGTAAACATTATTTCTCTAAGATGGATGATGAAATAAAATCTACTGAAAGTCATCTTCTTTACTGTCAAAATTCAAATCAACTTAATTTCATTCCATCTTATGATGAAATTCAGGATTCATCAAAGCTGGATGAATTGATTAGCACAAAGGATAATCTGGCCAGATCTGTTTACAATGTAATGTGATTAAAGGAAGATGATATGAAGTCTAAATTTTCCCATTACCTTCATAATGAAAGAAAATTCAGAAGGGGGGTTTCTGCCTTAAATATCAATGGAAGAAACCTCAATAATGAGAATGATATCTAGAATGCGGTTGTCAGTTATTTTTCAGATATGTACTCTGATGATGGGGAAGACATATCTCATATGATTGTACATAACATTACCCCTTTCATTGATGACCAGATCAATGGAAAACTTGTGTCTTTACCTGGGGTAATGGAGGATCGAAAAGCCTTTTTTCTCTAAATATTAATAGTGTTGTAGGCATGGATGGTTTAACTAATAAGTTTTCCATGTTTTACTGGGAGATTGTACATGATGATTTTATCAAAGTAGTGAGGAAGTTCTTCACTTATGTTTTTATGGATTATGGTTCTAACTCTAACTTTATTACTCTAATACCAAAGATGGATAGTGCGATGGATATTAAGGACTTCAGACCAGTTTCTATTTGCAACACCATTCCCAAGATAATAAGCAAAATTCTTGCAACTAGGTTGGGAAATGTGGTTAAAGGACTCATCACCCCAAATCAATTTGGGTTTCTCCCAGGAAGGAGTATCCAATCTTGTATTTTCAATGCCTCTGAATGCATCAATTCTTTAATAATGAAGGTAAAGCATAAAATTTTCGCAGTTAAAATTGATATTTTTAAGGCCTTTCACACTATGGAAAAGATCTTCCTTCTATCTATTCTTAGAATGTATGGGTTTTCTACAAGGTTTATCAATTTTATTCATACTATTCTTGGAAGTTCAAAGCTATCTATTCTGGTAAATGGCTCTCCCAAAGGATTCATTAAGTGCTCCAGGGGTTTTTGGAAAAAAGACCCTCTCTCTGGACTTTTATTTTCCCTTGGAGAGGATTATTTAAGTCTATGTTTTAATAGCCTTGTTCAAGATGGTTTATATAATCATATTAATTTTTTATGGGATATTTATTCCCCCACTCAACTGCTTTATGCTGATGACATCCTTTTTGGTAGTTTGGATAAAAGGATTGTGTCTTCTATCAAATCCATTTTCATGCATTATGAAGATGTGGCTGGCCAGGCTATTAGTCTTCAAAAATCAATTGTGTTTTTTGGGCAGGGGGTCTCTATCAGAAAAAAACATAAAATAAAGAGTTCACTTGGGATTAAGAATGTATCATTTCCTTTTAACTATCTTGGGGTTCCTCTATTTTGGGGACGAGTCATGAGGTGTTATCTTGAATCCATCTTCTCACATATTATTGCTCAGATGTCAACATAGAAAGGGAATTCAATGTCACAAGCTGGAATAATTTGCCTTGTTAATTCTGTGATCACATCTATGTTTGTCTATGTGTTCTCTATTTACAGGTGGTCGAAGATTCTTATTAAGGATCTTCAAAGGCTGATTAGAAACTATATATGGACTGGCTCCATCTATGAAAGGAAGCTTCTCGTTGTGTCATGGAATGATTGTATTAAACCAATGAATATGGGGGGCTTTGGTATTAAATATTTGGGTCTGTTCAATGAGGCCCTACTTAGAATGTTTACATGGAGCCTTATCACTTCCCATGATATGTCTATGGAGTTTCTTGCAGCACGGTTCACCCATAGGCTGTGGGATGGATATTCTCACTATCTTTCATCCTCATTATGGCCTTCTCTAAAGTCATCCTTTCATGAAATCATGTCCCACTAGAAGTGGCCTATTTGTAGGGATTCCTCCTTGAATGTATGAAACACACTTTGGCTAACCAACCCAATTCAGGAGGATTTTGTCATTCCAACTAATATGTGGCATCGCTCAATTTCCTCTTTTTAGGTTTCTACTACAGAGTTACATGAGTATATTTATTCCCAAGTTTTTTCTGAAATTAAAAGATATAAATACATTGATATTGAAACTCTTATCTGGAAACCATCCTCTAATGGTACATTATCTACCCGAGCTTTGTATCAATTTCTATGTATTGGGGAGAATGTTGCTCCTCGGTGGCTTATTGCCTACCGGAATAATTTCATTCCTCCTACTGATTTCATACTAATATGGAGGGTATGTAAAAAAAGGTTACCAGTGAAATGTCTTCTCCAACGGGCTCAGATTCATCTTACCTCATCCTGTCCATTTTTTTTTGACAATGTGGTATCAATTGATCATCTTATTCTGCACTTTTCTCTTATATACAAGCTCTGGAGATATATCCAGGACATGATAGGTTTCTGTTTGGACTTGAGATCGATTGAAGGGATTATCTCTTCCATTTTTTATGCCAGATGTAGTGATTATGTGTGGAATATCCTACTGGTAGCTACGGTCACAACTTTTTGTTTTATATGGAAGGCTCGAAATATTCGGGTTTTTGAGAATTTGAAGCCCACTTTCCAGTCAGGTGTTAGAGCCATTCATTGTGTTGTATGTACTTTATCCAGGGTGCAGTTGGGATGTATGGATAATGAAATTAATGATCTTGTTATTCTGATAAACATTGGTATGTCATGAAGGACAGGACAACCATTGGGGATGAAGTATATAATATGGATTCCTCCTATTCCCTCCTGGGTAAAAGTTAATGTTGATGGGCCAGCTTCGGGTGCACCTAGACCTTCCGGATATGGAATTGTCTTTTGTACCTATCAGGGCTTCATTAAGGGATTATTCTACCATTATATTGTGCAGGGATCCACCATTGAGGCAGAGCTATGGGTGATGATCAAGGATATTACTTAGGTAGTTCATTATGGTTTCCAGTTTCTCTGGTTAGAATCAAACTCTATGGTGGCTGTTGAGATTCTTAAGAGACGGTCAATGGATTTTCCTTGGGTGGTGTTGCCTTCCTAGATAAAATGTCTACAACTCCTTGATGGTGTTATTCTGGATGTGACTCATGTTTTTAGTGAGGCCAATCAGGTCGTTGATGCCTTGTCTAAGAAGGCTATTGCGGAGTCTAGTTCGGAATGGTCATTTGTGGCTCTTGAATTTTGTGTGCCTTTTGTTAAGGTAGATGCATGCAACACTTTTTTTACTAAACTCTTTAAACCCTCTATTTGATGTTTTGTCTTTTCATTTATTTCTCAATAAATTTGGTAGGGGTGGGTTTTGACCTGCCCCTAGGCCTTTGGGTTATTTCAGTCTAGGTTTCCTCATATTGTTATGACCTTTTATTTTCAATTAAAAATGTTATGGTATGATTTCACACCTCCCCTATACTTCCATACTTATTTTTGAATTATGATAGACCCATTTCTCTCTCATTAATGCCTCCCATGTACACCTATTGCCCTACCAAAATTTTGGATGGGATTTCTCTCTCCTTATTTACATTCAGGAAATTGTTTTATATTATTGATCTAAATTCCATTAAATATGTTGGGACATGTATCAATATGACCCCCTTAATGTACACTTCATTTAAATATAATGAGATACCCCTTTCTCTCTCATCAACCATTTTTATGAATTCTTATGTCACGTTGTTATGCTGTTGAAATTGCACTGCAATTTTCGAAGCCAAAGTCATTGTATAGGGAATACCATGTCCATTTCTCTATCAAGGGTATTCAACTTTATACACATCTAATTTTTTATTATAGAGTTTCATATATTTATTCCACATTCCTTTATCATGGAATAAATCATGATATTGAATGATTCCATGAAATTATTTTTAAAATAGTACCTAAATTGATAAAAAAAATAATTTAATTATTAGGACTTTACTTTTTCATGATGATTGCATACATTCTTGAATCATTTCATTATTGTCATTATTTCAGTTCTAGCCTCATGGTCCAATCTCGTATGAGGTTATTTCTGTATGATCATTGTGAAAATTTTAAAAATAATTATAAGATATAAATGATGATGAAATTAATTAAAAAAAATAGATAAAATTATGATAACATCAACTAAATTAGATGTAGGAATTCACATATTCCTGATATATTTGTAAATTCTATCATTATGTATGTAACCTATTAGTTTCAAAAAAAATCTATATCTTCTTGTGAATATGTGTATTTCTGAAAGTCATATTATTACTGGAAAAATATAAATATAGAATGTGTTAAAAAATATTTCTAATGAAATAGTAATTATCTTCGAAAATAACTTTTTGGGGAATATAACTTGTTGATGGAATATGATCTCTATCATAAATTTACAATCATAATATCAACATTTTTTCCATTTTTTGTTTCAAAAATTGAAAAAACATTAAAAATAATAATTAATTTAATTTCATATGTGTCTGGATAGTGAAATATTATTATACATACCCTATTACTTTTCCACTTGTAGAACTTTTTATGGAATTTGTTTTTCAAAGATTGTCTTCATGCCATGATTTTTATGATATATAAACACCATACTATCATAAAATAATTATCATTAAGGCATAATATAAAATATATAATGTAAAGTTTAGTTTTAAATTGTTGGATGTAGTGTATTACTAATTGAAAAAAGTCGTCATTTCTTGTCAGTTTGTTGGGTATCCATGAAGTGAATCCTGGAAATAAATATTTGGAGTATCAAAATTAACCATATTGAGTATCCAATTTTGAGTAAAAAAAGAAAAACGAATAAGTAATGAAATAATTGAAAATATATTTTATATGATTAAATTGTAGAGGTTTACCCCTACATCATTGGTATATATTAAAAAGATTATGTTACCCATAAGTTTTTTTCAATTGATTTGGCCGGTTTTTCACTATTTTATTCATTTTTTTTATTCTATTTCTTTTTTGTTTGTAGAAGTGATGGGAGGAAAAATGAGTCCAAATTTATTTTCATGGGGTAATCCCTTCAATTGGTATTGTTATATACACATGCAAAAAATATGAAATGTATTTAGTCATAATTAACATAGTATATTAGTTATTTGTAAAACGAATCATGAAAGAACACCTCATGTATAAATTTACAACCAATAATCTTAGACATACATTCATGAGGATTTCATTCACATTCTCAAGAGAAATGTAGTTTGTAAAGGCCTCCCCATACATTTTTTCTTCAAAATCAACTAAGTGATTACTACCACTTTGTGAAATTGTATCTTCATGAACCTTTAATGTCAGTTAATGTGGATATTGAATGATTGGGGTAAATGGGACTTTTCAATATATTTGTGATTGGTTGGTTGATACATTAAATTTTTTTGATTCAAAATTTCATTACACCCCTTCCCTTTGTTATTATATAATAAAATTCATAATTTCATACATTTTTTCGATAATTGATAAAGGTTTAACATTAAAAAAATTGTAAATGAATACATCCTTTTTGACATGTGTTATACAAGATATAACAGCCATGTTATGTTTGTTCCAAAAGCTTGGTAAACTTAATAAATATCATCATCATCAAGTGGGATAAGTAGCTCTATGATCGGATCAGATGTTATGCTAATCACCACTCTCACATGACCTGTTGGAAATTTTCTATTGTGTAGAGTGCCTTCATTGATACTAAACATGGTAGTCCTTTTTACAAGGTAATGGGTGGGAGTTGATAGATATAAATCATAGTCATTTTCACCTATATGATATCGATATCGAAAAGGTATCAATGCATTCCTAATTCACATTTCAAAGAAACTATTTTAAGATTATTGATAACCTCTTCTGTGAAATATCTTTGAGGGGAATGGCTTGCCTCAAATATAGCAGGGGTGGGGGTTCATATTCACGCAATGGTTTTTCTTGAGTTATTTTTTCACTTTTCTTCCCCATTATAACATTTATTAGCAACTCAAACTGAAAATGAACTTTTAATTCAATGGAATATAATATTTCTTTCAAATATTTCATTAATTTATCTTTATCTTCCTATTTTCTCAAAATATGGTCAGGGTATCACCCCAAAAATCGCAACTCTAACATGGACATACTGTTCTGGATGCTTTAAGGCCACCGATGGTAGGTTTTTATCCGGTATATGAGATGACGATTCCTATGACTATGTCAGATAGAAAATATAGGAAAAAATGTAAAGATTATTATGTAATAGTGATTTAAATAAAATAAAAATTTTTTTATGACATACTTACACATGTTTACCAAACTTTTTTAGTGTTTTCATATATTATGATCCCATTTTTATCTACATTTGCCTACTTCCATAGCACGTGATGTGGGGTGTAAGTGGATTTTTATTTTGATTCATCAATCTACATATAAATATTGGAACACGATTATATTTTTTTCATGTCACATAAAAGTATTACAGTATATTTAAAATACATACCATTTTTTCAAGTGAAATATACCCCATCCATGATTTATGATATTGGTATGTTGGTTTTTCTATTTGTTCCTTA
This sequence comes from Viscum album, assembly GCA_963277665.1. Taxonomy (NCBI): domain Eukaryota; kingdom Viridiplantae; phylum Streptophyta; class Magnoliopsida; order Santalales; family Viscaceae; genus Viscum; species Viscum album. Next base: position 1,470,006,434 of record OY728128.1, on the reverse strand, counting down.
TTTTCAAAACTATCGTACTATATCATAAATAGACGATTCTTAATCAACGTGATGAATAAAGGTATTGTAAAAAAATTTATTATCATCCAAAATATCCCTAAAAAGATGTCTCCCCACAATGTCCAGTAAATGCATCCCTTACAGCTTGGCTTATAAGGTGTGTGTACATAAGCGATGGGTGCAAGTTTATTTTCCCTTTAATGTATTTAAGATGAAAAATCTTTAGAATTTTACGAAATCCTTTGTGAATCCATCTAGAAATAATTAACAAAAATTTCGTATGGGATTCATATAGTATAAATGAAATATGCAATGGATGATTAAGAGTATGTTAATGGTTCATTTTTTTAGTTCATAGTAAAATAAATCAAGGATATCATAATGTTAATGTAATATATTCTCAAATCAATGTCTTATACATGGGAATAATGTGGTTCCATGAATATACATCAATAATAACACACTACCGATTGATGAGAACAATGTTACTACTAAACATGGCCTTGTTGGGTTAGTAGTTTGGCCCAACACATTCCATCTTAAATAGAATTTTGTGCCTTTTCTTTTCACCTTAATAATATTTGCTTACACCGTCACAATATGGCACTCCATTTTTTTATACAGCATCAGTTCATCGTCACATACCATTGACTCAAATTCCATATCCTAACTATGAATTTACTATGGATTGGTAACATCGACATGTGCATAAGGTTAGTGTTCCTATGTACTGGGAGCATTAGTGGGTTAAAAAACACGTTGTTCCTCAGTATTGGGAGCACCATCACATGCAGAATTCATTATCTTGAGAAGTGGTTTAACATTTAATTTAGACTACATAAATGTAGTATTTAATAGATAATAAAATGAGGTAACACAAAGTATATTACAAAAAAGAATATAACTTGATTATTAAACTCTCTTTTTTTTAAAGGATGAAGATATTTGACCCCACTATATAGTATCAAAATCCCTTCATTATGGTATCCTCTAACATAAAAAACACCATCTGTATTGGGACCACTGTGAAATAATTGTGATGACACAATGAAAGATTTCTTTTCAATTGAATTTTAATCTGGCCCCTCGGTGGTTTTGTTCGATAACAGAACAATTTACAACTTTCAGTTTGTGAGATCATGAAAATAAAATACTTGTACTTGTGATTCCATTATAAACAGTTCCTCTTGGTTCCCTTCCTAACCAAATTACACATTCACGAATCCCATTTCATATATTTTATCTTTTCTCTAATTATCAACTCACTTTGGCACTTGGGATGTTGTATATTCCAACTCTGATTTTTTTTATGATTCCAAATTATGACATATTTGAATAAATTGGATTTATGTCCTTAGTACAAAAAAATGCATCAATTCATCCACAATTTTAGCTCCCCAATTTTTTATGGTATTTCCTTCATAATGTTCATTTCTGTAGAACATATCACCATTAATTACATAACTATTGTAAAATAATACATACACACTTGGTTCTCTAGCTATCCATCGAAGATGTTCAGAAATTATATTCAAATTTTCATCTGAATCATTAAAAATATGGTCCCAAATCCGTCAGATAAAATGTTTATTATGTTTATTTGATAAGAAGAATTCATCCCTTTATGGATTCAAACTTCTAATAATTTAATTGTTGGTTTCAAAAAATGGGGAAATCTCTAAAATAATATACAAAACATAAATGTGGTGTTTCTATCAAACTAAAATATTGATTTTGAAAACATCTCATCTAGAAATTCCTATACCCCTAAACATCCTAGTGTGATGAGACACTAGTAGAATACTAACCTATACCAACGGTTTGGAACTGTTGGTATAGGCCTCCAAACCGTTGGTATAGCCTATACCAACGGTTTGGAGAACCGTTGCGAAGTAAGCCGTTGGGATAGGTCTATACCAACGGTTTTCCCAAAACCGTTGGTATAGACCTATCCCAACGGTTTACAAAACCGTTGGTATAAGTAATATGAAAATCTATTCCAACAGATATAAAACCGTTGGTAAATGTATTTCAAAAAAAACATGTGCTGGGATTTGATCCCACGACCCCTTGTTTATAATCGAATGACTTAACCACTAAGCTAACATCACTTTTGTAAACATAATTTCATAAATATATATATGTATTATCATAATTATTTAAAATTTAGATTTATATAATGTTCTCGGGTAGCAGACCTGGAAGAAATGAAAGAAGTTATCCCAACGGTTCTCAAAACCGTTTGGGAGAACCGTTGGGAAAGGGGCCTCAAAACCCCCCTTTCCCAACGGTTCTCCCAAACCATTGGGAAAGACCCCCCCCCCCCCCTTTCCCAATGGTTTGCGAGAACCGTTGGGAAATGGTGTATATAAGTGTTGGGAAAGATCTTTTTTCCAGTAGTGAGATTTCAGTAGCCAAATGTTTTCCACATTGGACATGCATTCATTATAGAATTTAACGACTTCCTTAATAATATAACAGTCTACAATAAAACCCTCTAAACAACATTTATTTTTTACTTACCCTTTAAAAATCTTTATATACCATTTAATGGGGTAAATCCATCAATAATGTATTGTATAACATAGTCTAATCTCTCTCACCAATTGAACCATCATGTGAACCATCATACCAAATAATACTAGTGAGAAGATCATTTCCATTTAACATAATGTGATTGAAATTTATTTTTCCATAGTTTTAAATTTAGTCACGTATATAACTTTACTGCATATAGCTTTGAAAAATAAATCGATCGTAGTTAATGTAAGAAATACATTATTTGTAAAAATGAAAAATAAAGCTATAGTAAATAGATATTGTATCGAAATAATATTTTCATGTGATTTCAGACAATTTAACATTTAATCAGTCATTGAAATGATGTTCTGAAAATTTGATGAATACCCCTCTAGAACATTTAAATACGTCAGGAACTTGAAAAACTAATATCTATCCTTCTTGGAAAATGTGTAAGCAATTAGAGTGAGACAATTCAATCATTCACCCTTCACTAGCATCAATTATTCTCATATCATAATGTCAATCATGTTAATCCTAGAATAAATTCTATCCATTGGTTTTCTGAGAGAATTTAGTAATTTTCCAATGACACTATCACATAAATTTCTTTAAACATACATAACATTAAAACAATTTATGACCTACAGATAATTCAAGTGTGGTAATTGAAAAAAACTATTCACCTTTTCCAACTTTTTTTCATATGTTTTTTTATCAAATTTAGTGTCCATGTATATTACTTTCTCAAATAGTTGATCTCCTATTAGTGGAGATGGTTTTGTGTGTTCTTCTGAAATTATATTGAATTATTCCATCTAATAAAGGTACTTATGATATCAGGGTAGAAATAAATCATTTTATTGAAAAAAAAATTGATGAATGTTTCATCCTAATTGACAGTGTACTGTATTCACAAAACCTAAACCATTGTGTTCCTTGTATTTTATATCCATAATAATTAACAGAAGAATGAAATTCATTTATCATCCCAAAAAACATGGCTATCAATGTCTAATATTCATTTCTATATGCATCATACAACATAACACTTGAATCCCACAATAATTTCAAATTTTTGATCAATGGAGCCAAATAAACATCAATATCATTACCCATTTGTTTTTGTCCTGATATAAGCATAGATAACATCATATATATATATATATATTCCACATAACCAAGGTGAAAAATTATTATTTACCAACATAACTGTCCATGTACTTTGAGTGATACTTTTAAAACCCAAATGATTCACTCCATCTATAGATAGTCAAAATTGAAGGTTTCTCGGCTCATTTCCCAATTCAGGATACTCATGATCAATTATATTCCACTATGGAGAGCCTTCTAGGAGAAAAGTTTCCTATATTTATTTCTTATATCTACATGCATATCAACTGTACATCAGTCTCCTCACTTACACATAGGCACCTAATCCTTGGAATTATTGGAATGTAGCATAAAACATTCATACAACCCAATTCATATTTCTTCTAACGATAAGAACCACACTTTGTCCATTCATTAATTGATTTTGGTCCTTAATAAATATTATATATTCATTCAAACTGGCATTTATTCTTTCAGAGATCATACCCATCAAACGTAGCATTCGTTTGACACTATATGTTTGGGTTGGGATATCATTATCTTATGAGAGAAAATCATTCTAGAGAAAAATTAGTTCAATAAAACTGGTGTCACTCCATTCGTTTCCATCTTTTTTATTATACATATTTAGTATGGATAACAATGTTGTATATTTAGTGAAATTGACAAAGAATGATGTCTTTTGACAACTCTTTAACTTCTCAAGGAATTTTGGAAAATCACAATATTCATCTTCAACTATTAGTGTTATTTCCTTAATATAATCTTCATCATCATTCACACATTTAATCACATCCTTGATATAGTATTGTTCATTTTCCATACTTTTAATCATACCAGATGGTCTATAAAATGAAATGATATCTTAGTTACTAGATATATATTCATTTTTCCAATGTTTATTCTAAAATTTATAATTTTGATCAATTCTGTGATAGATCTAGTGTTCTTCCAACCCCTCTAGACTAATTACTCTTGAATTAAAATGGTGTAAACATGGAAAAATTATATTATAGGGGTCATATGGATGATCGTTTGAAAACCTGATGAACTCTTTCACCCCATTCTGATAATATTTTTTCATATTATTGGAATCCATCCATTATCTATTTATATCCATTGTATTTTATTTTATAATAATAATATTTAACAATATAAATTCAAAAAAGGGCCTTTTAAATAATGGGAACTCAACATTTGATTGTTTCAAATAATTTCATCATGCTTTGAAAGAAATGGGTAATTGAGTTTAAGAAAATAATTAATCCATAGTGGTAGGTTCTAAACTCTGAATTTATCTACAATGTTAACTAATACTAGGTACGAGATGAATACTACTCAGGGAAATTCAAGAAACATAAGTTCATATCCAGAAGTGATATAGGATGAGTCTCAAGAAACAAAATGCAATAATTACTATTCGGGAGATGAAGTCGGTAAGGATGATAGTTATTAATGTATTTTTTTCATGAGACTCATCCCCTTATAATCTAACTTCAAATTAGAGATAATGAATTAATAAATATGGAAGTGGAAAAAAAACTCCAAAAGATGTTCAATTGAATATGGAGCTCCTGAATTTCTTGAAAAATTTGAAAGTTTGAAAAATTATTTATCATCCCACATGATCAAAGAAAAACATAATGAATGAAATTTATAAATATAATAGTGGATATTTCACTTTTAAAAACCAATTTTCACTTCAATTGAATAATTTTCTAAACACTAAAATTATAGTGAAGAGTTTTGGATCAAATGATGTTCTCTGTGTTGATGGATTGAGGCGCAATCCCTTGATCATTTCACAACATTTTGATAATGGGAATGAAAATATTTAAAGCTATAATAATTGATTCATTAGATGATTAAATGATATAACTATCATCTTGAAGGAATATCGATCAATCAATAATTTATTTCATATTTTTAGTGATAAAATAACTTTTTTTATGAGTATAAATGAAGTATAAAATAAAATTTACATTATAAAAAACCAATGAAATAGGGTTATTGAATGTAATAATTGAAATATAAAAAATAAAATCTATAGTATTTAAAACATATTTCCATAATAGAAAATATGACTATTGAATATAATAATTGTTTCTCAAAAAAATCAAATTATTATTATTTTTAAAACATTTTCAATACTGAAAATGAATCTATGAAATTATATAAGTATAAAACTTTCGATAAATTGAAATAACGTATACAGGTATAAAAGTATAAATTAAAAATGTATATATATTTATATTAGTATATAAAATTATATACGTATATAGAAGTTTAAAATTATATATAATTTATACAAAAATATATATTTTAAAGAAATATACATAATCTATAAATATATATGAATTTATAAAACTATTTAATAGTACAAATATGTTATAAAAGAATACATAATTTATTTAGGTATATGGTTTTTCAAATTAATAACAGTATAAAATTATCATATATAAAAGTAAAATTTATGAAAGTATATTTAGTACAATAACGTATATCAAATAAAATTATAATTGTATATTAATTTATAAATCTAGAAAACTATAAAAGTATAGATAATTAATAACACTTTATATTTAATCTATATGTGAATAATATGATATACTATAAAATTTATAAAAGTATTCAAATCTACAGATGAATAAAACTATAAAATTATAAATATTTAATTAAAATGTGTTATTAAATTATACACGTATAATATGATATACAATAAAATTTATTAAAGAATATAAATTTAAAAATACATAAAAATATAAAATTATAAATCTTTAATAGAATTTTATATATATATATATATTATGTATAATAAGATATAAAATATAATTTATATATATATATATATGTATAAAAATTATATCTATAAGTATAAATATAAAAAAATTATACTTAACAAAAATTGTAAATTTTTATTGACTATTATTTATAAATTTATAGAAGTAATAATTGGTGTTAATAAAAATTATAAATTTTTATTGGTTGTAGGTGTTAGTTGTGCGTGGGTGTGTATTAGGTTGTTGTGAATGATATGAAGACTGAATTCACATGGGACCTAAACTCGCAAGACTATCTTTTTTCTCTAGAAAAATGCATATCTCGACAAATGAAAACCTCTTGTGTGAACGTTAAAAAATATCACATGCACCAGAATCATCAAGAAAGTAATTATGTCAATGTTCGCTGCCTCACTATATGGTTTTATGTGGAAAATAGAAAATAATGGGTGATGTGATGTGGCGTAGGGGTGCAATGTGATGTCGGGGTGTTATGTGATGAAATGATTTTTCAAATACCATAGATTTGGAATGAGAGCAGTGGAGGGGATGAGAGTATTATTCGGGGAAAATGGTGTTGTGTCGGTAGTGGGTTTCGGTGAGATCTACAGCAGTGGGAGTTAGGTTCAGTGAGAGTGGTGGCACGATGTTAGTGGGGTTCGTTGAGAGAGGGGGTACGACGGTAGTGGGGTTCTAAAAGAGTAGGGATGGAAGTGGGAATAGGGTTTGGAGAGAGTGGTGGTGTGGGGGTAGTGCATTTTGGCTAGAGTGGTGGCCCAAAAATTGTGTGGTTTAGAAAAAGCAGTGATGTTACAACAGCTAGGTTTCTTGAGAGCTTGAAGGTGTGCAAGAAAAGATATCCAGTTAGGGTTCTTATTAAATAAGGGATACAGATTTTATCAGTGCTTTTCAAAAAGCACTCATAAAGAGTAGTTTTAGCAATACTAAAATAGAAACCACTGATAAGACTACAATTTATCAGCACATTTTTAGCACTGATAATGATACCCCTTTATCGATCTGCAGAGTTGCGGGTGAATGAAACTCATCAGTATCCTACAGTGGTTGATTCGAACATATTTTTTGGATTCATGGTACCTTTTTTAGTTATAGACAAGCCTCATCGTCCTGGTGTAGTAGTTAAGGAGGCGGTGGCAGGGTGTCCTGGTTCTTCCAATTATATAATTAAATCAGATAATATGAAAAATAAAATCCACATATAGTTTGGAATAAATTTAATTAGACTCCAATATAGGCATTTTTCATATCTGAAATATTTTTTCCTTGAATTAATTGTAAAGATATGTGACATAGTCCATGTGATTGAAAATAAAAAAGATATTCTTAATAGGTTCATGATTTTTGAGAACTCCATTATTGCAATGGTTGTTCTACCAATTAGAAGAATGATTTGGAAAATTGATGATCTTATCCAAAAGATTAATTATATATGGGTGTTTTTTATTTTAAATTCATACCAATGGGTCGAATATTATTTCACATCATTTTTTCAATAGAGGATTTGAAGCACAGAAAATGGGGGGATGGATCAATTTCATTAAATCCAGGAACAGTTTTCTTTCATGAATGGGATTTCATTTCAATATATTTTCTATTAAAAATACTAGGGATAAAGTTTAGATCAAAATTATTGGCCTCAGTTGGATCCTATGGAATCCTAATGTTTTGTTTGATATAGCCTCAAATGTGGGAATTCCGATCAAAATAGATGGGACCTTTGAGGTTTCCAAACTCGTTCATTATGCCAAGGACATAGTAAACATTGACTTAAGATTTTTCTTCATTAAAAATATTATCTTATCAGCACTAGATGATGATATCTCAGTAAAAGTAGAATATGGAAGACTACTGGACTTCTACCCAAACTACCAAATAATGTTCATGTAAAATATATTTATTATAAAAATTTGATTTTCAATTTTTTAAATTAAAAGTGAAACTTGATAATACTTTTAGGAGTAAATTTTGGAGGTAGATAGTTCCAAACAATGTGGTTTCATTTATCAAAAAGCAATCACCTCCTGATAAGGACAAGGATAAAAGACATACTGAGGAACCATATTGTAGGAACAATGGAAATGGGAATCATGTTAATGTTTTATATTTTGGTCCCTACTGTTCTAATGCAATGTAAGAGACAAAAAATGGTGATTCTATTGGTATTGAACTAAAACATCATGGAATTTCATTAGAACCTATTCAGTGGGTGGGTAGCTCTAATTTTATTGTCTTGAAATGCACTGAATAGGATAGGAATCAAACTTGTGAGGTGGGAAAAGTTTTAGATGATGCAGTTGGTGTTGTGATAGGGTACTTTATTAGAGTTGGTTCCCTAGTACCGACATCAATGTACTTTATGATAATAGGTATTTTAAGTTTTCAATATTAATAATCTTATTATCACATCATCATTTTTTATCTGTAACATTATATGTGATAATTTCCTAATAGTAGCTTTCTCACTAAAAGCTCATAGTAGTTCCCCACTATGATGAGAACCTGGAAGAGCCAAAACACTATTCTTAATATACAATATATTTCTAGATGATATCATTTAAGGGACAAAAATGATGTGGGCTATCAGGTGTGGAGACTCATAGGACATTTAGACACCTTCTCATGGTGTACACCCTTAGTAATATTTAGCAGGATATTATGAGAACACGACCCGACAGTATAAAATCCAAATTAATTGGTGTCATGGGATATTCCAATCTACGGTTGTGTGTATTTATCCTTATACTTTAATATTATTATTAATGAGTATTATGAGTCACATAAATTTATGCATTGATGAAAATCGTGATGACATATGTTCATGATGCGATATGATATATTTGGTGTGTCCCAAGTAATATTTCATTAATTAATAATGCGATAAAGGATTCTTCCCTTATGTTATTTAATGTAAGTTGATATATCTATACCTTTTATTAAATTATATAGCCTAAATAAATCTATGGACATGGTGTTCTATAGAAAAGTTTAATTTCCAAGAATTAAAATAAATAGACATCAAAGACATAGGTTGATAGCACCAACATGAAACCAACTTGATTTGAGATATCATGATAAAGGGGTTATATTACACAATATTCATTTGAATGATATATTATGTCATTGTGCCAATAACGTCTACCTCTATGGGTGCCTTGATGTGTTTTTAGAATCTATCCTTGAACATTAGGATTCTAAGCCTAATTCCACTGATAATGTATCCTAGAGAGTCACACACTAAGTGTATCTAGAATCTTAGTTTATAAATATATTATTATTTATTATTTAACATGTTGAATAAATACTATTTCCACATTTGGTATAATAATTACTTATGTTATCTTGATCACATGTAATTATTTATTTTATATTAAAGGAATATAATATTTATTTATATGTTATAGAATAATGTAGTGATATTTTCTTACTAAATAAATAGTCATTATTAAATCCCTGATTAATTTTGTGAAGGAATGGTGAACCATGTTTTTTGGTCTAGTGAAAAATAATAAATCTTGACTATTATTTAATTAAATAATATTTAATTTAGTCCACAAGTTATGTTCATGTCATAAATATTATTATTATTATTATTTAACATGGGGTTATGTAGGGATTAAATAAATAATAAAGTGAACTTGTGAAATTGTTTAATTTTAATCTTAGAGGGATATATACCCAAGTATGTTATTCTCTCGGAGATCCAATTCATTATTCTTGATTTAGCTCAATGGATTTGGAGAATCCTCTCAAGACCTATAGATATCTTATCTCAAAGAACTCTCCCATGAACAAAGAGTGATCTTCCTCTACTAGATCAAGGAGAATGCTTTGGAATCTATTCTCATGGCTATAAAATGTGGATGAAACAAGGAAAAGGATCTTCCATTCTAGAACCCATAGATTCCTTTGAAAAAATCCGGAGACTCGTGATACACATGTGGATCACCACTAGAGGGAATCTGTACTTGATTCAATAAATAAGGACTTCCATCATTGTAATTCTAAATTAATCAAATTGATTATAAATTATTTGTGAAGTCCCTCCCTCTAGTTCTAGAATAATTTCTATTTTCTACTTTATTTTATTCAATTCCCTTGATCTCTATATTTATTGTCATGTAAATCTAGGATTAATCACCAATCATGATAAAAATAAAAAACATCGTGTAGTTGTGTTCAATGCATCATAAATTAATTCAAACTATGTGTAGTGATGACACATGTTTCATTTATAACTTACATGTTCACTTGGTGTACACGTCATGTAGCACACGTATATGATGTATAGTCCATTTTACTCATAGATGGGTTTTGTATTACCATAAACTACCTAACTGACTGGTGACCATGTAATTCATTTACCACACACCATGTATCCCATTGTACATGTCGTGTAATCCATTTTCCAATGTACTATTTATATACTGAGTCCCTTGGAATGTACATCAGATAGACAATGAGATATTTACACACCATGTACTTATACCAAATTATGTAGATTTATAATTTAATAATTATACAATGTAAATCGTGAGACATGTACTTTCATGTGGTTGAAAATATAGGAAATTCCATTTGATGGGTTTTAAAATATATATAAATATATATATAATTAATATCTGTATAATTTTCATATCTACATATAATGTATGAGTCGTATTACGAGTTTTTACACTGCATTCATTGAAGCATAACATATGACCAAAAATCATGTAATTTGTGTAATCATCCAGGAATTACATGCTATGAATGTATATGATAAGTTGTGCATGCTATATGTCACAAGAGAAAAACTATATACGATTATAATACATGTTGGGTAGATTCATACGAGTATTAACCGTATTTATTAGAAGATATATTAATGTACATAGATAATTTTCTTTGAATTTATTTAATTTTTTTAAAATTATAATTGATTAAAATATTAAGGAAATTTATATAAGAATTATGATAAAATAATTGGTTGTTTAAATAGGATAATTAATTGATTCGGTTGTGATTTATCTTAAATAAGAGAGATTAATAATTGAATACTAGTTTTACTAAATGTATAATTCATTACATACATGTGTATGATCATGAGCATAGACTAGACCTTTGAATGTGATTGGTTTCATTTAATTTATTATTAAATTAAATTATAAGCCTTAGTGCCATCTCTCCTCTTATTATGTAAGGGCCTTCATACCCATGGTTTCTATTATATAAACCATTTTCCCTCACTAGTGTGTGAGTAAAAGCATATTTATTGGATGGAGCTCCAAAGCTATTGGTGGTGTTTATTAAAATTCTAATTGGAAGACCAATCCAAGGGAGATACATTTGTGCACAAGTGGAAAGTTGTAACACAACCTTTGATTGGTTCAAGGTGTTTTCCCCTAGGTCAACAGTTAGTTTATCAACCGTTAAATAAAATTACCATTAGTATAAGCTCATAACCATACTTCTTTATTATTTAATTTCTATCAATTTTCATGTTTATTTCATTATGGATTTTTTTTGTGATCACATAATTTATTGAAATAAAGAATCATGCAAGATAGAACTAAAATAAATTAGCTTCTATGTAAATATTATCTAAGGAATGGTTAATCAGTTAAGTAAATTCACTTAATATTAAAAAAATGTAACAAATATAATAATTTTTAATTTATGAATAAAATGATAAAATCCATCATTTATATATCAAGTCAGTATATCCCTCCACTAATTTAGTTAAAATTGAACCATAGTTCAAAGTTCTTGACCAGCTAAAGTTGGGTGCTTTCAATTTTCAGTGAATTCTAACTTGATATTTTGTGGTGAATTCAAATAGTTGACATCAAGGGTTGACTTTAAAAGTATTAAATGGTGTAACTAAGAGACAATGTTTGAGGAAGTCAAATTATGTATTTTAGGATTCTGGAGTCCACTTGATGGATCAAGGAACAATGAGTTAATGCAGTTGGAATTTGGAATTCCAACCTAAAACCATTCAAGTTTCTTGACCAACCAGTGTTTGGGAAATGAGAAGGGTGTTATAGATCCTTACCACTATAATGTCCAATAAATTGGACATTTTGAATCCAATAGTGAGGGCTATTGGGTTTTGATAAAATTTTGGGAGACTAATAAATATAATATTTATTTTTTTGTCTAATTTTTATCTGATAAAGTAAAAAAAAATTATTCCCTTTTTATTTTTTAGAAACAACATTAAAACAACATCAAAAATATCATTATGATACATATTTGTGAAGGAAAAGATTCCCTTCAGAAAAAAATTCCACGAGTGGAAAAAGAACCTACGTGTTATCCTTTTTCATGAAAGAAAATTTTATGTGTTGGAAGACCTTTCTCCTAATGCACCTGGTAATTAGGAATGTCATGAAGAGTTATATATCTATGAGAAAAATTTTAATGATTATAATAATGTTCAATGTTTCGTGATATCTTCAATGTACAAAGATATTTTGAAGCAATAAGAGGACATTGATAAAAATAGCATGATATATCACCTTTAGGATCTCTATCAAGAGAAGGTGAGATAATAGTGGTATGATATCTCCAATTCTTTATTTAAAACTAATCTTGGAGATTCTGTGACAACTGGGTCTCATGTAGTCAAGATTATTGGATACATTGAACTCTTATACATAATTGAGATTAAATTATCGGATTAGTTTCATATATATCTCATTCATTCACCACGTCCTAAGACCTTCCCTAGTTTTATTGTTAATTTCAATATTGGAAATAATGAGATGACTTTGGAACTTATTGCATTAATTCTACAAGTGGATAAGGGCATGGGGCATGAAAAACCCTTGGTTCTTATGGTGAATAAGAAAATTAAGAACCAAGAAAATGGGGATATGACCTATAAATAGTCTAAAGCTCCTGAGCACCATCCTTCCAAGAAGAAGAAGATCCAGAGGTAGGGATATAAAAAGAGGTAGTATGTTATTCATGTGGAAGACCAGGCCACTTGAATAAGAACTGCACCCAGAATCTAGGGGGTGTTAAATGTGTGTTTGTTATCAAGTGTTGTATTTCAATATATACATATTGGGAATTAGATATATTTTTTTGTACTCACATATTTATCCAAAAATAGGAACCATATAGATTCAAAAACATTTCTAGAGGAGAGGTGGATCTAAGAATTTCTAATGGTGCAATGATGGTTACTCCATCCATTAGTGAATTCCACCTTTGATTTCCAAGGGGAATGATTTTGGTATTAAAATACTCTTATTATGTACCTTCAGTTACCAAGAACATAATTTCTATATCATTATTATATATGGGTGGGTTTATTTTCAAGTTTGTAAGTAAAATTTGTTTCTTTTATAAGGAAAACATAATTTATCGTATGGGAAATTTAAATACTTGACTTTATGCAATAAATTTTGAAAACTAAGTATTCTAAATTGATAACAAATCCTATTCACATGACTCATATAACACCCATATATTAAATCACCATATTTTTCATGTAAATGGGAAGGTTTTTAAAAATCTCTACCAAGTTGGTTACTTAGAGTCATCTGTGATAAACCATCTTGAAATATTTCATGCTTGTTTACAAGGGAAAATGACCAAACCACCATTCAGTGGACATGGTGAAAGGGACATAGAGTTTCTTGGATTGGTATACACTGATGTGTGTGGACTATTTCAAGTAGATGATAGATGTATATATTATTTCTTTGTATCTTTCACTGATTATATGATTATATATGGATATATCTACTTAATGTGGTATAAGTCTGATTCCATTGAATAATTCAAGTAATTAAAGAGTGAAGTAAATAATCAACATGGAAATAAGATAAAAGAAACTTCAATCAGATCATGGTGGTGAATATCTTAACCCAGAGTTTGTCAACTTTATATGGGAGTTTGAGATTCTATCTCAACTCACTCCACCTTATACACCATAGTGGAATAGTGTTAGTGAGAGGAGGAATCAAACCTTGTTGGACATAGTAAGGTCAATAATGAGTCATACTGATCTCTCGTTATCCTTTTGAGAATATGAATTACAAACTATAACATACACATTAAACTGAGTACCAACAATTGAGGAAAACAAAATTATCTTTGATTTATGGAGTGGAAAGAAACATGTTTTGTCATATACATTTGTATGGAGTTGTGAGGCATTTTTTAAGGCCTTATCGGGAAAAAAAACTAATGCCTTGGGGAAAAAAGTGTATCTTTATATGGAATCATATGGAAACAAAGAGATACTACATATACAAACCATTAGACATGAAATTGATTGTCGCCAGAAAATATGTCATTCTTGAGATGGAGAACATACTCAAAAATGATAGTGGGAGCATGATTGACTTCGATGAAGTTGATGCTCAAGACCCACAGGGGATGGTGAAAAAATAGAATCCATTGGTCCCTATGTAAGAAGTAATAATTGAAACAAAAGTACTGCATAAGAGCACAAGAGAGGTAAGAGAACTAGGTAGATATGGTTTTTTAGTCACCGAAGTTGGTGAATAATTATTGGTTAACAATGATGAACCTATCTCGTACATGGAGGAAGTAGAGAGCTTAGAAGGTGTGGTATGGAAAGAATACATGAATTCTAAAATTTATTTGATGAATCGAAACCATCTTTGGGTTCTGGTTAATGAACCAATTGATGTAATGCTTATTGGATTTCAATGGGTATTCAAGAGGAAAATGGACATGGAAGGTCAAGTAAATACCTATAAATCATTTCTAGTTGATAAATGGTTTAAGGAACAACAATTAATATACTACATTGAGACCTTTTCATCGGTTTCCATGTTTAAATCCATAATAATTCTACTTCCTATAGCAGCATATGATGATTGTGATATTTTGAAGATGGATGTAATATTTGAATTCCTTAATGGGAACCTTTGGGTATATGTATTTATGACACAAAAAGAAGGGTATGTGACTCTAGATGATGCCAAAAGGATTTTTAATTTGCAGAGTTCCATTTATGGATTGAATCGATAATCTAGGTCATAGAAAATTTGATTTGATGAATCTATAAAAGAATTTGTTTTCATTAAGAATGAATGTGATACGTGTGTTTACAAGAGGATTAGTTGGAATTCAGTGTTTATCCTAGTAGTATCTGTTGATGATATATTACTTATTTTAAATGATATACCAGACATACGATCTATTATGGATTGGTTAAACAATTTTTTCTCCATTACGGACCTTGGTGAAGCTGCAGATATTAAAGGTATCAATATCATTCGTGATATATCCTGGAGGCTTCTTAGACTAAGTCAAAGTGAATATGTTAACCAAATACTAAATTGATTACATATGGAATAATCAAAGAAGTTATTGGTTATAGTGTCACATTGATTACATCATTCTATGAAAATGTGTCCTGAGACACAACATGGGAAAGAGAGAATTAGTAAGATCCCATACGCTTTGATGAATGGATCAATAACATATGACATGTAATATATTAGACATGATTTTTTGTATTCATTGATCATGGAAGGAAGATATCAGTATGATCCAGGAAAACAAAATTGGTCTACTATTAAGTCTATCCATAAATATGAGGGAATAAATAAGTATATGTTTGTAGTGTATGGAGGAGATGAGGAGCTGGTCATCAATGGTTATACTGATTCCAGTTTTCAAAAAGATTAAATGATCTAATTTCTATATCAGGATATTTTTTATGTATCAACGGAGGAGCTATACTTTGGAAGAGTTCAAAGCTACAAGTTGTCGATGATTCTATAGTGGAGTCTGTATATATAGCAACTTCTGATGTAGCCAAGGAAGACATTTTTATTTGGAACTTTGTCCTGGAGCTTGAGGTGGTACCTAGCAGTAATGACCCTATCACATTGTTTTGTGATAATATTGAAGTTGTGAATATTGAAAAATATCCATGGTCACTCTAATGGACAAAACATATACTTCAGAAGTATTACCTCATAAGGGATTTCTATTAGAGTGGTGAAGCTGTAGTGAGAAGAGTACCCAATGAAAAGAGAATGTGGTAGACCCCTTGAAAAAATTCATCCCTCAATAGAATCATGAGTATAATGTGAGAGCTAGCATAATGAAGGTTGTTCTCATTTGGATATAGTGAAATTTGGAGTCTTTTGGAGTTATACCCCTAGACCTAACTTCTATATACTTTATGATAACATGTATTCATAGTTTAGAATATTAATAATATTATTATAACATAATGATGGTTCTTCTATGTTACATTGTATGTGATAATGTCCCTAGAGTAGTTGTCACACTAAAAGGTTATAGTAGTTCCCTAATATGATGATAAATCAGATGTGCGATGACACTATTATTAATACATATTCAATATCATGATGATATCATTTAAGGAACACAAATGATATAGGCAATCAAGGGTGGAGGCTCATGGGACATTGATACACATTCTAATGTTGTACACCCTTGGTAATATCTAGTAGTATATCAAGAGAATAAGACCCTCTAGTAGGAAAACTACATTTATATGTGTCATTGGATATTACTATATGAATATTTCTATATTGATCCTTATAATTTAAGATTATTATTATTGAGTATTATGAGTCACAAACATTGATGTATTGATGAAAATTGTGATGAAATACATTCATGGTGTGGTAGGATACGTTGGGTGCATCATGGGTAATATTGCATTAATGAATAATGTGAGAAAGGATTTTTCCCTTCTGTTCTTTAACAGAAGTTGATATCTCATTCTATTTGATAGAAATTATATAGCCTAAATAAATCCATGTCCGTGGTTTTCTACAGTCATGTTCAATTTCTGTGAAGTCAAATAAAGAGACATCAAGCACAGAGATTGATGGCACCAACATGCAACATGCTTGATTTAAGATATTGAGATAAATGGATTATATTACATAGTAAGAATTCATATGTGGTATCATGTCATTTTAACATTTACTTCTTTTTCAATGGGAACCTTGGCACGTTAGTATATGATAACCTTGGAATTCAGGATTTTTTTCCTAATGCTATTGAGAAAGTGTCCTACAGGGTCACACACTAAGTGCATCCAGAATCTCAGTTAAATAATATATTATTATTTATTATTTAATAAGTTGAATAAATATTATTCCCACAAATTGTTTAGTAATTATTCATGTTTTATTGATCACATATAAATATTAACTTTGTATTTTTTGAATGTAATATTTATTTATTTATTGGATAATAATGTAGTGATATTTATTTAATAAATAAACATCCATTATTCAAGATCCGATAAATATTATGGAGGAATGGTAGAATTAGTTTAATGGTCTGGTGAGAAATAATAAATATTGAATATTATTTGATTAAGTAATATTTAAATTAATTCGTAAGCTAAATGCATGTCAATAAATAATAATATTATTATTATTATTATTTGACATGGGGATTTATAGGGATAAAATAACTAATAAAAGGGACTTTTGAAATTATTTTATTTTAAACCTAGCAGCATATAAACTGAGTTAGGTTATTTTCTCTGAGAGGAAATTCATTTATCTTGGTTATGCACAACAGATTTAGAGAATCCTTTCAAGCCCTAGAGAGATCCCTTTTCCAAGAACTCTCTAAAGAAATGAGAGTATTCTTCCCCCACCAGATCAAGGAGAATTCTTTGGATGTTTTTCTCATGGTGATCAATGATGGATGATTACAGATAAAGGATCCACCATGATAGAACCGATATATTCCTTCTGCAACATCCATAAATTTGTAGTACACGTGTGGATCACCGCTATATGGAATCTGCACTTTATTCTATCAACATAATGATGGATCAATGCATATATTTATCCAAATCCATTAACTAATATAGAATTACATCAAGGAAATTATTAATTAAATAAATTGATTATAAAAAATATGTTATAATCCTCCTTCTGTTTTCGGAACAATTTGTATTGTCTATTTTATTTGATTAAATTCCAGTGATAATGGAATTTATTATCATGTAAATCACGGATTGATCATCAATAATGACAAAAATAAAATATGTGAAAACTTCATCACACGCATCCGTTATGCCTAGAACCTATATACACTACTTCAAAAACTAATAAGAAAAGGTGTATTATATAGCCCCAAAGGGTGGAGTTTTTAGGACATGTTCCATTAGATAATGTATCTAGGAAATATCCTATCTAATAGAGTATGTATTATCTTCAAGAGATTTAGAATGTTTGTAGTTCTTCCAGAGTGACTGGTAAATGGGGTAATGTCTTGGATGATGGAAGTGAAAATGAGAAGTAGATGTTTTTATTGGAAACCACTCATCTCTGACCCACGGTCAACGATGTCCCTGTTTCCTTTGTGAATGTTGTACAAAATAGCAAGGGAATGATGGTCAGCATCAAAGGTTTAGCTCTGATTCCTCCAAAAAGATGGTCATAGAAGGATAATTATAATATTCCAAAGAATATGTCTACCAGGTCATCTTCCAAGTCATCAATGATCCAACTCACAATGGAGCTTGAAATGTCCAAGGAGAGGATCCTCGGAATCCTTAATCAGGGTAATTCATAGTTGGAGTGGGAGACTACTAATGATTCTGATGATTTTGATTAAGAGTGTTGAAATGATTCTAGTTTTTTATCTATATTTACCTTTTCGGGATAATGGAATTTCGTTTTGTATGACCCTATCCATTTTCTTCTTTGTTTGTTCTCTTTTCCTTTCACCTTTAATACAAGTTCGGAAGCTTTTAGTTCTGCCAATACCTTTTTCTTATAATTAAAAAAATTATTATAAATTTATAAATTATTTTATATAAATATATATATTTATAAATTTGTAAATATAATAAATATATTTATTATAATTTTATAATTATTTTAAAATATATATTTATAATTCTATTTAAAAATAAATATATTGATCAGTATTTGTATATAATTATATATATATATATTAATATATAAATATATATATTTATAAAATTGTAATTACCCTATTTATTTTAATTTTATAATTATTAAAATATATATATAGTTATAATTGTAATTATAAATAAATATATTTTAAAAAAATATTTATATAAAATTAGAAAATATTAATTATAAATATAATAAATATATTTATTATTTAAATATATTTATTGTAATTTTATACGTATTTATGAGAACATTATAAGTTCATGGGTATAACATGAATGAATCGTACCTATTAAAGTATCGATCATAAAAAATGTGTAGTCACATATATGGAGCATGAATAATAAGGGTGTTAATGTATAAATTAACATTTATGAGTCATGAATATATAACATATACATGTGTCATCATAAGTTAATCTTAACATTTGGAACATATAGGAACACAAAATTATCTCAACAAATAAACATATGATCATTAAAGCCTCAATTATACTCACACTTCAATATATGCACATAAATAAAGAAAATATTGTCCAAGAATTTCATCATTATCAAATTTTATATATATAGAAGATGGGGGCTTGAATGAGTGGTAAAGGATCCTTGTAATCCAACATCAGACCCTAGTTCAAATCCGAGTGGGAGAGAATTTCCACATGCACATGGTGTTGTAGACATGCTGCAAGACATGAGAAGGCAGTGATGCAAGCATGAAACATGATGCCACCAAGTGGTGATGTGGGCATGACTCAGGCCTAGTGATGTCGGCATTATGATGCATACATGATGCTTCATTGGGCCTTCAAGCAATGTCATGGTCTTCATGGCCATTGGGGCTTTAGGCCTTGTACTGAAAACAAATAAGGCTTAATTAGTGGGTTATCCCTTGGGGGTCGGCAATGGCCTGCCTTTCTAGTCTGTGTGTGTGGTACATGTGTTTTTAATGTAATTATACCCCCAAGAACCAAATATATATATATATACCCAATTAATTGGACACATATTTGTTTAAATAAATATATATAGATATATATTTATTTATAATTATAATTTTATATAAATATATTTAAAAAATTTATAAATATAATGATAAATATATAATGATAAATATAATAAATATATTTATTATTCAAAATAATTATTATAATTTTATAATTATTTAAATATATTTATTTTTATATATATTTATAATCATATAAATACTTTTTCAAAATGTTATTTATATTTGAATTATTAAAAAATATATATTAATATATTGTATTTATATTTATTATAAACATGAATTTTTTTAATTAATGTATATAAATAATCATTATTTTTAAATATAAATATAATAATGTTATATATATTAACAACATTTTTTATTAAAAACTTTTATCAGTGCTAAAATAGCACTATTAAGTTAACCTTTATCACTGTTTTGCTTTTCAATGATAAAAGTGAGGCATTTATCAGTACTTTATATTTGGCACTAATAAAAGCAGGCACATCCCTTATGCCTATTTGTGGCAGTGGATAATGTGCATCTATAAAATGCACCTCACCAAAAAAATAGTTTTTTCAGTTTAAAGTGATACAATATCATGATTGTGTGCAATTGAGCGGTCTTGTGTGATGGTTTAACTTTCAGGGGATAGAGGATATGAGAGTTGGAGGATATGAGTTTAGGATACTATTGATATGAGTTTTTTATTCCATATAGAGGATAAATCCATTACTCTAATGGTGTAAGTAGTCCTTAATAGTCATGGTTAAACTGTGGTGACCCCTAGATATTTCCACAGTTAAAACCATGGAAATAGATGATCTATTTCAATGATTTAAACCACATAATTAGTCATAAATTTCCATGATTAAACTATGGAAATTTATAGTTATTAATAAAATTTAAACTATAGAAATATCCTTTTATTTCCATGGTTTAAACCATGGATGTATATTTAAATATCCACGTTTAAACTGTGGAAATATATATCTATCTCTATTGTTTAAACCATAACAATATCAATATATTTCTATAGTTTTAACCATGGATGTATCAAGACCCTATTACAATTGAAATAGTGTCCATGGTTTTTCCAAACTGTTGATGTAATCTACAACCATGATTTTGAAACCAATTTAATTGGTTTAAAACTGTGGAAATAGCCTCATTTTTGTAGTTCTGTGTCTTCACTCTGAGGATGTGGAGGCAGTATCTTCTAGGAGAGTTCTTTTTTGATTACTTAGACCATCAGATCGTTTGGTATTTATTCACATAGAGAGACCTGACCCTGAGGAAAAGGTGTTGGCTGGAGTTCCTGCATATCTATGATTTTAGAATATTCTATAATCTGTGAAGGGTAATGTGGTGGAAGATGAAATTAGTAGAAATTCTAAGGATCGTTTGGTTCAGGAGGTGACAAAGATGTTGGCATCCTTGTAGTTGACTCTAATTGAGTAGGAGGGTGCAACTTTTCTTCAATCAATGGTGTTGACTCCTCTGATTTCCCAGTTTTTGAGAGATTCCTTGATGGGAGAAATCGACTATGAGGTATTACGTGACCCTATATCCTTAGGATACTCACTGGATGGATTTTATGAAGGAGGGAATCACAACATCTTTTTCTAGAGGCGTATGGTGGTACCTATAATGATGAGTTAGTAGGTGATGAGAGAGTTTGACATATCACATTTGGATGTAAATATTTGTGAGAGAAAAATGTACATGTACCTTAAATGGTAGTTTTGGTGGGGTTTCATGATGTGCAGCATGGACGAGTTCATCTCTCAATGCCTCACATGTCATCTAGTGAAGGCTGAGCACCATGTTTTTTTAGGTTTTTGGAATCACCTTTAGATCCTAGATAAGAAATGGAACAAAATATCCATGGACTTTGTGAAAGGTATTTTATAGAAAAAAAGTGGTCAGGATTCTATCTGGGTGATATTTGACTGGCTCACAAAGTCGACACACTAATTTTCTATCAGGGAGTATAGTTAGGTGGAGAGTTCAGGGGTGTTATATATATGAGAGATCATTCACCTTCCTGGGGTTCCCTTGATGATTGTCTCTGACCTTGATGTGTGGTTCACATCACAATTTTGGAGAGTCATACAGTATGAATTTAGGACCCAAACGGGGATGAATACATCCTTTCACCCCCCAAACATATGGGAATACCGAGTTTACTATCTTGGTTCAAGAGGACATGCTGAGGGATTATGTGTTAGACTTCCATCAGAGCTGGGAGGATCACCTAACTTTGGTAGATTTTATGTACAATAACATATACCACTATACTATCATCATTAAACATTTTTAGAATGTGTTCGAGGGACCTTGATGATAACCCTTATATTTGATAAATATTTGAGAGAAATATCTTGTTGGGATAGATATGGATCAGGTCATCCATGAGTGGATGAGGACAGCTTAGAACAGAGAGAAATTTTATGTAGATCCACATCATAGGCATTTTTAGTTGAAATAGGGAGACCACATTTTCTTGAGAGTCTCCCCATGATGAGGATTGTGGAGATTATGATGGGTAGGAAAGAAATACCTAAGTTTCATCAATCCATTGAAGATATTACAATGTGTTGGCAAGGTTTCTTACTACCTCACCCTACCCCCACAATTGTAGTAGGTGCACAACATATTCCATGTGTTGTTGCTAAGTATATATGTGCATGACCTGACACATGTTATTGAATGAGGTGAGATGGACATAAAGAATGGATCTACTTTATCTGAACACCTGATAGAAATTAATAATCAGCCGGAGAGGACCCTGTGTAAATGGATTATCCCCTTGGTTCAAGTGTTATGGAAGCACAGAGGCTTATTAAGGAGGTCCTAGTAGCGGGAGAGATGTATGCGGGCTCAGTATCCCCAATTTTTTGTTTATTTATTCTTTTATATGATGAAAATATTGAAATATAGAATAATTTAGAGACCCTTTTTTCCTTTTAATACTTTTAAATATATCTAGAAATAATTTCAGACCAAGACACTGAAATGGTGTGCATTTCCAAGGCCCAGTGTGCCCGAAATTAATTTTTTAAAAATATTAAATATAGTTTACACCATGAGTACATGGTTTTTCATAAATAATTGTATAAATATTAAACAGATTATTCGAAAAAAAATATAAGATCACGGTTTGAACCCGAATAAAAATTTTACTGTAGTTGCGATGTAATGTTACTCGACATGGGGTGTTCAGATAAAATGGTCGTTGGAATGTTTGTGTAGTGATTTAATTATTTAATTAATTAATTCATTCATTAAACACATAAAACCTAATTTACTATATTCTATCATTGTTATTAAGGATCATTAGAATTATTTTCATAACCCTGGGACTGTTGAGAGGTGAATTACATATTATTCATTGGTGATTTGAGATTAGATGACAACCTGCCTCTGGATCGTGGATAATTGGGACACAAAAAAGGCAATAGATATTCCTCATTTATTGGGGAGCACATTCTTCAACAATGAATGATCCAATCTCAAGGTAGGAATCATCATTTGTGTATTCTAACCCATATGATATAAATATCGAGAATGAACAATTTCATATATTTGAACTTCATTTATTATGATCCTATACATGACCTCATGTATTGGTTTAGAATTGTTTATTCAATTTAGGTCATGTTTCTAACCCTAGTAAGACAAATCTATATATGTAGGCCAAGAATTCTTGAAAAATAATTGTTAAAACTTTATTTTTATGATTTCCCCTTACCTTTCTTTTTTTCATCATCATAGTACTATAGGTCCACGATTAGACATTTTCAATTAGGATTGATCTCGATCAAACTCTTAAATTCATGAAAGATTCATGTGTGGTGGATTGTTTTAAAATCTGATGATGAAAGGTGATGAATCATGGGATTCAGGTGATTGTTTCATGGATCTAATATCTAAGATAAATAAGATGATGGTATGAAAGGCGTGCCAGGAAAATACAGGCTTTGGATGGAAGATTGAAGTTTTGGTTTCCAGGTACCGAAGGGCCGGAATGGAAAAATAGAGGCTTCCCCTTTGTTTTTGGGTAAACCTGGGGTGTTATTTGATGCAAATTTATGGATTGGATATTCATGATGAAAATATGTAATTCTATGAAAAAATAAACTACATGTTGTTTAGTTTCATGAACACATGATGTGTATCCTCTGACTATGATAGATAGAGTTTTGGAGAGTAAAATATCACACACCGTGTGGGACTCCCACACACCATGTTACTCAATGCTGGTGACTTAGTGTGTTCTTTGTGGGTACATGGACATAGTCCTAACAAGGCACATGCCCTATACATGTACATGACCAAGTTACATGAATAAGGCCAGGAGCATGGGAAGGACCCTAGGTGGATGAGGCATGCCAAGTAGTACCTTTACACACCTTGTAGGTTTATATGAAAATAAGCAGTGTACTAGAAGGGACATGAACATGTTGTAGGATGAGATCGCATGCCATGTGGATCCATTTACACATGGTGTGCCCCTCTTTTGAAGGATTCTTATACCCATTTTTTCTCCTTCATTTAGACTCATATTTTTGCCCATGAATAGCATATACTAAGTGTTTTCCCATTTACAATGAGATGGTGGGATTCGTGGAAGATTTTGAGATACTATGTGATATGTTCTGGGTGTTTTCTTCTCAAGGTGAGGATCGATGATGGCTATGATTGGACATGATCATCTGAGACTATTAAAGTGGTTCCCTCTTGTTGTACCATGTTATGGGTCCTCTATCTATTATCCAAGTGGCACCATCCTGCAATATTAAGGCATGTTTCTTCAACAATCAGATTGGCACCCTCATATGGGGTATGGCATGGGTGTTCTATTGACATTTTGAGTGTCACCCTTCTATGGGGAAAGGCATTGGTACTCTATCGGCCATCAGAGTGGAACCCTCCTATTGGGAAGGGAATGGGTCCTAGACAATTACAGTGTCACCCTTCTATGTGGAAAGGCATGGGTCCTTTACCAACTATTAGAGTGGAAGCCTCATGATGGATAGGGCATTGGTCATTGACTATAAGAGTAGAACCCTCCTATAGGGCAGGGTATGGGTCCTATATCTATAATCTGAGTGAAACCCCATGTTGGATCATGTAATGTGTCCTCCATCTATCTAAAGTGTGTAACCTCCTATTATACTTGTTCATGGTTCCTCTATGTAGATATTGTGTCCCCTCGACTTTGTGGCATATTGGTGGGGTGTGTATTAATATGGATATTTCTTTGAACATATGTGAAAGATGATGGGAATCATTGATGGTCTCTTAAAACTATTTTCACTCTTTCATTAGGATGGGTTGTGATATGGAAATCCCATTTCTCTCTTATTTTGGTTTTTTTGTTGAGAATATATATATTTTTATCCATGTTGTTTGGTTTTTTACTCTCTTTCTATGGATTGATAGGTATATTCCTATCATGTCTCCTACTACTCCCCCTTCATCTTTTAGATAATCCTAATGGGTATGTATATACTCACCCCGAATTTGGATTTTCCCACATGTTTCATTTCCTGTATAGATTATAGACAAGTCAACAGTGATTAATGAGAATCATATGGTTACCCCCATACATTTGAGTATGTGTGGTTGTCAGATCTTGGAGAATCGGAGTTGGGCTCTCTTAGCATTCACATTATAGTATTGTCAGGTTGGGACATCTTTCTAGTTGGGAATGTATTTTTTCTCTTTTTCCTGTTTTTTTCTCACTATAACTATCTAGTAATTAATAGGGGTCTTACATACATGGTTTATTCTCTAGATGTTGAATATTTTATTATTATTCATCCCCACATCAATATAGTGATGGTTTGGTGTGTGTGTATCGGTACACTAGGAAAAGGCCTCCCATATTATTTATTACATTAGGTGATTTTTACCAACACCATGAATATAGAATTAGGATTGGGGTAGTTGCTTCTTGATCCCTATTGGGTGAGGTCATGAAAAATATTAACATTTAATATTATGGAATATTTATTAATAAAAAAATATTGAAATAATCCATATAATATTGTTTAATCTCATAGATTTTTTTAATATTATGATCTTATTGATAAATATATGGTAAAAATCATAACCAAACATGTATTGAGTTATCTAGGGGAAATATTATAAGCCATTTTGGCTTGTCTTTATCTTTTTTTTACAAAAACTTTCATTTTTAGATGGGTTATTTATTGCATTAATGTGAGGTGAAGGATAATATCTATGTATGAACACATGCATTTGTTTCATTTATGGGTATCGAAAAAACCAATGAATGATGCATAAATTTATTTATACTCTTTGGTGTTATGAGATCATTATTTTGGTATCATTTATCAAACATGATGTCTCTTTATTTATGTTTTATCATGATGCTATCATGAATGAAACCTTAATTTCTGGTCAGTTATCCATTACTAATAAACCTATTTTTTAATCTACGGTTTCCTAATTTGGACTATGATAGTAATAATCTAAAGTCATCCTAGGTGTGGGTAAAGATTCCTTATCTAAGATTTAACATGTGGATCGAAGGAGCTATATGGTAAATTACTAGTGTGATTATAAAGCCTATCTGAACAGATGGGTTTATATCTTATAGAACCCTTCTTACTTATGTTATGGTCTGTGATCAAATTACTCCAAAATTTTCCCTTCTGGACAAACTTTTTATTTAGAGTACTACAGGAATTGTGTTTTAACAATAAGTCATTTAAGAATGGGTGCCTACTATTTTTCCTAATTGTTGGTGTTTTGGGTATTCTAGTCCTTGTTCTATTTCTGCTATGAAAATCCCAAAAAATTGAATCTCTAATCTTATTACTAAGAAAAATTCAGGTGAACCCATTGATGTTATATATATTGTATAGTCTATGAGATCAATCATGGATGAAAATCTATAGGGGACACATATATCTACAGATGAATACATAAGATATTTTCATAAACCTGATAAAGTTAGTGGATTCCTTTATAGATATCCCTCCATAAGCATGACCTCCTGAACCACAATCAGATTCATCAAAGGAGAATCACCAATTTATATTAATCCTAAAGGACATTAATTTGAATAATCCCATAGTAGAAACAAAGGATACCCCTCTACACATGGATCATAAACTTTAGATAATGAGGGATTTATTTTTCACCTTTCTAAATATCATTCAATGAAAGAAATAAAACTTGAAAAGGCCACTTAACTCTAATAGGTAGTTAGATGTTATGGGAATTTTGGGCGTTATTCTTAACATTTTTATTAATAGTATTTAGTGATTAGAACATTAGAGATTTGAACAACTACACTATATTAATTGATCTCAATAATTTTTTTAATTCTAAATTAGATCTTATTATAGTCTTAAAAACTAGATTTCCCATAAATAACATGGAAACTTTGTATGAAAACCCTTTTCATTATTACACATTAATTCATGTTTTATTACATATGAACATACATAACGAAACCAAGAATATTTATAAGAGTAGTTTCACTGGTATTTAAGTACATTACATAACAACTTAAATAGGGGGTACATCGTCATTATTGATAACATTCTTAACATGATCATATTATTCCATCGTTCTTAAAAATGAATTGGATAACCAGAGGACATACATAAGTATGGGGTGAAATATAAATATCGGTAAGGGAATAAGAAAATTAAAACACTAAAAAGGTATTACATGTTTTCAAAATGGAATTTCAATTGGATACAAAAGGGTTTAGAATCATAAACATGAACAATGAGGCATGAGGCATGATATATAATGATAACATAAAGGAAACATGGGAATGTGGAAACTACATTAAACATGAAATAATAAATAAAAGTTCTGGTTAACCACAAATATTACATAGTATAATGTACTTAGGATAATCTCCCATGAAAATACATGGAATCCTATGAGATTTAAACATTACTCAATGAATTGGAGTGATATTTGGGTGCACCCATCATAATCATATCAAGTACATGCATAAGTGTGCCACATAGATCATATAGATAAAAACATATTTCATCACATTTAATGTCATGATAATGGAGTGTGTATTTCATACATTTAATTTTCTAATAAAAGAAGTATAAGTTCACAAATTTTATCACCCTTGATAGTAAATGGGTATAGTAATTCACTACATAATTGTTTGGCATGGAAAATCAGTGAGTTTTCGGCAACAAAAGGGGGGAACATAAACGTTTGTGGTGGGTATTAATGAGAGTTAAAGGGTCCAATCATAATTTATAAATAATAAGGTTGGTAAGGATGGAATGTAATAATGTATCCCAATATTGGTAATTAGAGATAAAATGCATAAGATAACATTGATTCGTGAATAAATTGGAGACAGAGATGATCCCATACCCTTAGAGGGTTATTAAAAATGCTTGGGAGGGGATTCTGGGGATCTTATGGGAACCACGGTAAGACTTCAAAGAATTGATGGTAGAGTAATAATGTGCTAAACGTTTTTTTAGTGAAGATTAAGTGGAATTTGTGTGGGTTTATATATGAAAATATAGGGGAGATCTTTATTATTTCCCAATCTTGGGTTTTAGAATCTATACAATAAATATAACCAAACCACAAATCAAACCCTGGTTTTTCACATTTTTTCTACCATAGAGGAGTTTTTTTCATTATTTTATAATTCCAAGGTCCTAACTCATTAATATATTACCCTTGGTGATGTGGAAGTGAGTCATGTTTTTAACGAAAAGATTTTCAAACCTTTGAAATATAATATTGGTTTTTGAGGATTCATAGATGCTTTATAAAATTAATAAAATAACATAAAAAATCAAATTTTAATTGGAAATATATATGTGGTCATTTATACCTTTTATATGATTTATTACATCACTTTGGGGTCATTATGATATCATAATACACACTGTATATTCATACCGTATTAAATTTTTACCGAAAATTCAATTGTATCAAAAAATTATAATGAATTCAACATTGGATAAATTTAATGTGTTGATTCAAGAAATAATATTTATTTTATAAAAATACATTGTAAAATATATGAATTTTTACTTTTGGAACAAAATCGACAATTATTGAGAAATTTTGGGTTTTTATGACATTAACAGTTTTTGAACCATTATAAAAATTACATTTGACATCATAAAAATTATATTATCTTTTAAATTTAACAATAATTTAATTAATAATAATATGTTTGTAAAATATTATCTATTATAAAAAACCATTAATTCATCAAAATAAATATTTTAATTGAAATTACATACTACCCAAAAATTCAATTTGTGCTTTATGATATCAAAATCAAAATCATTTATAATGTGACAATAATAAGAAGAAAAATATTCATTATTCTATAAAATAAACATATTCATATTTTTTAGGGTCTTGATGCATTTCCATTTATTAAAGTATCAAATTCTTAAAGGATAATGTGTGACATGGTAAGATTTTCATGGGTTAGTTTGACATACATGGTTTGGGTTGTGATCTCGATGAGCTTGAACTTCTCCCATAAAAATATTCGTTGGTGCTTTATTTTGGATCTTGGCTTAGTATTGGTTAAGGTAAAATCCTTGTGATTCTATATCACTCATAAAATCTAAAAAATGGGCTTTATTGGGTATGATCCTACTGGTTGAGGTTATCACTTCCTTCGTCTGTGTCAATTGGATTTATCAAAACCTCATATTTATACTAATAATATTATCACTATTCAAAGACTATATTATCAACAATAATTATTCTGAATGGTATTTTAAATATCATAGTATATTATAAACCTAAATAACTACATGATTTTTCTATAACCATAACACATAATAGGTTATTTAATTCAATCACAAAGGGAATTTTATTTATAAAATTCTTGGTCTTTACAATATTCAACAATTCAAAAATTTATCCCTCAATGTTTTCACATCACACACAAAAACAGATTAGGGTTATTTTTTTCATCACCTCCTATAGTCCCCACATCACTTCTTCAAACTTGTGGTTTCTCTATAACACACTGATCAATTATGTTATCTTCTTTCATAGAACTTTGTCTCTACGATCTATCATCTTCACGAAATTCCCTTCATATGAAATATCATTCTTCAATGGTACCACCTCTGGATTCAACCCATGTTAGGGGTATGGTATGAAATTTTTCAATATGGATACATGTAACACATCATGTACTTGTGATAGGTTAGGTTGGTGTGTTACTAAATAGGCCACCGCTCTAATGTGATCAAGAATATCAAATCATCTAATGTATATTAGACTAAGATTTCCCTTCTTCAAAAATATCATGACTTTATTCCATAGAGATATATAGAGGAATAACATATCTCTGACCTAAAACTCAATGTCTCATTAATGATAGGAATCATAGCGCTTCTTTCAACTCTGATTATCCCTGATGTGCTTCTAAATGGTTTTTACCTTTTAAAAAATTTCCTCAACCATTTTATAACCTAACATTATTCATTAACTAACTTCATACCAATATTCATGTGTTCTACACCTCTTCCCATAAATGTATTTATAGGGATCCATTTGAATTATTGAGTGGAAAATATTATTTTATGATAAATCGAAAAGAGGATGATATTTATCCCATGCTCCGTTTAAGTCCATTGACAATTCTCTCAACATTCGCTCGAGTGTATGGATAGTCCTCCAAAATTGGACATCAATTTGAGGGTGATAAGTTGTGATGATATTCAGATCAATATTTAAAGCATATTGGAGACTCTTCTAGACATGGAGGTAAATATTGCTTCTCGGTCAGATACAATCGATAGTGGTGTTTCAAATAGCCTCACCACTTCTCTAATGTATATCTTTGAATGTTGATTGGGTGAGAATTATTCTTAAATTGAAATTAAGTGAGAAGAATTTGTAAGATGATCCACCAAAACATGTATATCATTATTTACTCTTATCATCTTCATAAGACCGGTGAAAATTTTCATGGTTATGTTTTCTCATTTCTTTGTAGGTATGGGTAATGGTTTCATCATACCCTAATATTTTTTCCATTCATCTTTTTCTTACTAACATACAATACACCTTGATGTATATTCCATGATATCATTCTTCATATTTTCCAACCAATAGAGCTATCAGATATCTTGATACATCTTTGTTCTCCTCAGATTGATGGAGAAGGTTGAGCTATGTTCATAATCCAACAACTCTTTATTTAACTCATGATTTTGTGGTACACATATCCATGACCAAAATATTACAACTAATTCTTCATTAATTTTGAACACAGATAATTAACACTTTATTATAGTTGGTAACTTCTTCTGAATTTACACATCTCTTTATCATCATTTATCTTCTCCACAATGTGTGTATGATAAATAATTTGTGAAATTATTGATGATATTCCTTCCTTTATGATTCTTGTGTCCATAATTTTCATGTATATAGAGTTCAGAACCTTCTCAATTCACATCAATCATAAAATTTCTAGATCCTTTCTAATTAGATTGTATGATGCTTTATTTTCATTCCCATGATGGTAGTGGATTAATCATTTATAGTCTGTAATCAACTCTAACCATCTTCATTGGTGCATATTGAGCTATTTCAATGTTAATATATACATGAGGCTCTTATGATCTGTATATATTTCACACTTCTCCCCATATAGATTATGTCTCCAGATTCTCAACACATAGATTACTAAAAGTAACTTTGGAACATGAATTGGGTAGTTCTGTTCATGAACATTCCATTACCTTGAGGCATATGCTATCACTTTATCATTTTTCATTAGTACATTTCCAAATACCTTCTTCAAAGCATCATTGTATACCATGAAAAGTTCCCCACTCGTGGGTAGCATAAGTATAGGTGAAGTGATTATCCTATTTTTCAACTACTTTAATATTTATTCAAATTAATTATTCTAAAAAAAATTGAATCCCTTTAGATTTATCTTGGTTATAGGTTCTAAAAATCTTGATAAATTTCCCACAAATCTATGACAGTACCCAGATAATCCAAGAAAATTACATATTTATATCACATTTGTTGTTCTTGGCCATTATTATATTGATTTTTTTTTAATGGTCTATATATATCCTATTACATTTGATAATATTCCCTATGAATGAGACTTCCTTCAACAAGAACTCACATTTTCTATACTTTGAGTAAAGATACTCCTTTTGTATTATCTTTAGAACAGTTCTCTGATTCTCCCCATGCTCCTCATTTCTTTCTGAGTATATTATAATATCTTCTATTAATACTACCAAAAAAAATTCAAGTTAATCTCTAAAGACTCTATTCATCATGTCCATGTAGATTTATGGATCATTAGTGAGTTAGAATAGAATTACTATGAATTCATAGTTCCAACACCTTGTACGGAATGTTGTCTTAGAGATATCCTCTATATTCACCCTTACTTGATAATAACCCAAATTAATATCCATCTTGGTGAAGTATTGGTCTCTATGTAGTCGATAAAAGTAGTAATCAATCTATAATAGATGATAATTTTTTTACATCATGATATTTTTATCTCACAATAATTATTTCAAAGGTTCCTTGACCCATAATTATTTTTGATTAAGAGGACGGGTGCACCCGGTGGTGAATCACTTGGTTGTATGAAACCCTTATCAATATTCTCTTGTAGTTGTTTCTTAATCTCTTCAAGTAATACAACATTTTATTATTGAGTCTTGTATAATGGAAACTCCAAAGGTACATGATCGATTAATAATTCAACCTCCCATCTAGGAAGAAGACCATAAATTTCCTCAGGAAACACATCAACATATTCCCTCATAATGGTAATGTCATCAAGGGTGATATTTTCCTTAGAATCAATCATTTGAGACATATATTCTTTCTCATAGGGAAATAATATTCATTCTAGATATGTTGGTTCTAAAGAAGATTCATCCCCCCTTTAATTTTTCCAGAATCCAGGGATGATTCATGATATTGAGTGTTGTTTCCTTATTTGGAAATTTTTTATTTTCTATATATAAGTAATTCCATTCCACATTCAGCATTGCATCAAATTCCACTGAATGGATTTCACAAGGTTCACTAGGAAGTTCATCCCAAAAATTTTGATAGGGTTGGAGTTATATACTTGGGATGCAATAATTTCCCCATTTAGTGTTTTCAATTACATCTCAACTTAAATGAATTGTGTTGGATTTTTAATTCTTCTACTAAACATTCTTGATATGAGGGAATATGTATAACCATGATCAAAAAGTGTGTTCACTATTCTTGAATTAATAACTAGAATACATTTCCCCACTTCGTTTTCTAGATCAACCTTATTGGTTGTGATGGAATAAGAACTATTTTGTGGCCTTAGAGTTTGTTGGCTTTTATTGTTTCTAAAAACCCTTGGCATAGGTAAATGGTTCACATATTTTCCTTTTTCCTTACAGTTCAAACATTGGAAGATAGGTTGAGGGTATGCTGGAGCATTACTTTCTTCCATTACATTGGTGGGTTCCTCCTATCAGAAATCACTAGCTAGGTGCCCTTCCTTAGTGCATCTAACAAATTTCCTCATCCCCCACTATATATTTATAGGGTTCTTCTTTCCACACTTTTGAAAAATATGATGTTGAAATTTCTTAATACCATTAGATTTCTCTAGTGCACACCATAATTAAACTCCACTTTTTTCTTCTTATCCTCGTGATACCCTTGAAATTTTTCAATATCTATTTAAACATTGAGTGAACATTTGAAAATATATTTATAGTTATCAAATTTTTAGAAGTTTTTTTTAGACTCAGTTTTATCCTACTAAAGAAGCTGTCAAAGTTTCATTCGGGGGTAATAAAAAATATGGATGCGTATCATGAAAGTCTTGTAATGTTTTTATCATATTCCTTGATGGATACATCTTATTTTTTTAGGTTAAGTAAAACCCACTAAATTTTAATTCAATGAGAATAAAGAAAATATTTTTTGAAAAATATTTTCTATAATTCCTTCCACCCCATCTCTTCAATCTCTTCCTCAGACTTCATATTCCTTATCAATTTCTACCACTGATTAGTTTCTCACTCTATATGAAAAACAACTACTATAAAAGTACCTTTCTCAAAACATTTAGTGATGGATAAGATATTAACCATGATGTTGACCCATTATTCTATGATTAAGGGATTGAATAATCCATTGAAAGTCAATGGCCTTTGTCGCATAAAGGATTTTATTGCATCTTTTCCTTTCATATGGAGATTTTGGCATTCCTCTTAATTCCGGTTTCTTTTTAGAATATAATTCAAATAAAAGAGAATCATCACAAATATTGTGGTTCCTTGTCTCTATGGTTTGGTCATCTCATTTGTGCCATCATCACATTTACCTTCACATCAGTTGTTTACTCAATTCATCATATTTTAGTCCATTACATAAAATACAGTTAAAATTAGGGATGTGTATGTTTAAACTGTTAAACACAAAATCATGAATCAAATAACATTAAAGGTTTAATTTATAAATTAAATTTATTTCCTTAACTTATGAATTTATAATCTTCAATCTATGTTATTTGTACAATTTATTGATTTGTGTGTGTTATCCTTGTGTAGGGGCCATGATAATATTCTTTATATCATTTAGATTTTATCGAATGTATCTAAATATACATCAATATATGTTATCCATGATTTATTTTCTAACATAGAATATTATAGGTATTCTTGTTCCCTCAATAATAGTTCATAATGAGTATGTGAATTTATCAAAGCATATCTCGTGGTAGTGTCAACCAGGTGTACAACAAGGCCCATTTGTTTCATTAGTTCCCAATAAAGTCAACATCAATGCAGTGTTTTCGTGTGTTACCCCTAGGTACATATGGATTAGAGATAATACAATTTTAGTGTCCAGATAGAATTTAAATTCTTATAATCCAATTCTATATAATTTACAAAAACATAGGAGTGTTTTCTTTTATTTATTCTTATCCCTAAGGATTTACCTAGAGTTTTCCAATCATAATCCCAAAAATAAACAAACCTCCCTTTTATACAAAGAATAACAACCATTGTCTTTATTAAAAATTAATTCATGATTTATTACATATGAATACTCTTAATACAATCTAGAATAATGATAAGTATAGTTTATTTGGTAAATAGGAACATTTCATAACAACTTAAAACATTGGTATATTGTCATTATTGAGAACTTCCATAACATGCCCAAATTATTCCGTCGTTCTTAAAATTGAATGGGATAACCTAGAGAAATACATAAGAAAGAGGTGAGATATAAAGACCAATAATGGAATAATAAATGCATAGAATAAATAAGGAACTACATGATAGACAATAGTAATATCAATGGGATACAAAGGGGGTCAGAATCATAAATAGGAACAATGAGGCATGATATAGCATGATAACATAAAGGAAACATGGAAATGTGGAAACAAATTTAAACATGACATAATAAGCATTTTTCAGGGTTAATCAACACAAAAATAGAGTATAATATACTTAGTATGATCTCCCATGCACCATACATGGAATATCATTAGACTAAAACATTACACAATGAATAGGAGTGCTATCTGGGTGCACCCATCATAATCATACCGTGTACATAAATAATTGTTCCATTTTGATCATATATATATGAAAATATTATATAAAATTTAATATGATGATAATGAAGTTTGGATTAAATAAATTTATGTCCCCAATAAAATATTTATAAGGGAATAAATTTGAATACCCATGATAGGAAATGGGTACGGGTGTTTAGTGTAAAACTATTTGGCATGGAAAATAACCAGGAAATTTCAGCAGCATAATGGGGGTGCATAAATGTTCATGTGGGGGATTAATGAGATTTAAATGGGCCTATAATAATTTACACATCATAAGGTATGTAATGGGTATATGGAAGAACATATCCCAACATTAGGAATTTTAGATAAAAAGAATAAGATAATGAAGATTCTTCAATAAAGAGGAGAAGGAGAGGATCCCTTTCCTTGAGAGAGTAATTCCAAAAGTTTGGTATGGGATTATTGAGAGCTTAGGGGAACCTTTGGAAAAAGAGGTTAAGGAAGATTAAACATGTTATACAATGTTTTTTAGTGAATATTCAGGGGTTATTGTGTGGGGTTATAAAGCTAAAAATAGGCGATCTCTTTATTATTTCTCAAACATAGGATTTGGACACTATACAATAAAGTAATAAAAACCAAAAAACATCACATTTTCCCCATGTTTTCTACCAATGAAGAGTGTTTTTAATTATTTTATATGTCTAAGTGCCAAAATCATTGAAATAGTATCCTTGGCGATGTGGAAATGAGTCATGTTTTTAAAGAAATGACTTTAAAACCCTAAAATATTGTATTGGTTTTTTAGGATTCTAGAGTGTTTATAAAATTAATAAAATAACCTAAAATACGTTTTTATTTAAAGTGGAAATATATGTTTGGTCATGGATCAATTTTTAGCATCTATTACATCATTTGAAAGACATTATGATGTCATAATACACAGTATATATTTATACCATATTTAATTTTTACTCATGAATACAATTGTTTTAGAAAATTATGAAAAACAATTATTGGAAAATTTTGACATTATTATTACAAAAATAATATTTATTTTATCAAAATTAATTTCTAAATACATGAATGTTCACTTTTAAAATAGAATCTATATTTATTGGGAAATGTTTTATTTTTTGATAATAATAGTTTCAAACCCTTAAAAATTAAATTTGAGATCAAGAAAATTATATTATAATTTACATTAAATAAAGATTAATTAATAATAATATTTTATTAAAATCTTATTTATTTCAAAACTAAATTAAATAATTAAAATAAATTTCTTAATTGAAATTCCATATTACCCAAAAATATAATTTTTGTGTCATTATATCGAAATCAAAATCATTTATAATTTTAAAAAATAAGAAGAAAATATATTAATTATTGTTTAAAATATAAATATTCATCTTTATTAGTGTCTCGATAAATAGAATTTTATTATACCCAAATTTACAATGGGTAAGGTGCATGACAGTGATATTTAAATGGGGTGGTTCAGCATACATGGTTTGGGATGTGATCTCGATGAGCTTGAACTTCTCCCATAAATGGTTTCGATCATACTTTAGTTATTGGATTTGAGATTGGTTTTAGACAAGGGAAAATCCCAATGATGTCATCTCCCTCGAAAGATCTGAAAAATGAGCTTCATAGGGTACAATCCTACTTTTGAGGTCATCAATTCCTTTGTCTTTTTCAACTCGCTTTATCAAAACCTTATATTTATCTAATCATATTATCAATGTTCAATGACTATATTATCAATGGTTATTATTAGTAACTATCTTTTAAATATGATAGAATATTATAAAACCAAATAATTACATGTGTTTTCTATAAGCATACTACACAATAGATAATTTAATTCAGACATAAGAGGAATTTTATTTATATATGTTTGGGTTGTTACACTTTGGATAGTTTTGTAAGTTCTTTCACTGGAGTTCTAGTAACAATTATACTTAAGGTGGTAATGGGAGGATTTTTATTCCATATAACCCTAATTATATCTTATTAGAAGTGGTGTTTGTTTCTCCAAGTATTTTTCACTTTAATATTAGATTGGACAATGTGATGGGTTTGATTTTTATTTTCCATTACATTAATGATAACATTAATCAAGAATATTTTTTATCTAAATTTTGGAATTTATATATTAAAAATATACCATGGAACATTTTAGGTGATTTTAATTGTCTTTCTTCATTGGAAAATGTCATTTTGTGAGAAAGGATTGTATTAGGGATATTAATGTGCTTAACAATTTTGAATATAGATTTAGTATTGATGGCCATGCATCCATTAGATTCTATTTTACTTGGTCCAAAAAATTATGGGGTGAAAAATTTATTCTCAGTAAGTTGGAGTAAGATTTGGTTAATAGTAGTTGGTATTTATCATTTCAAGATTTTGTGGTTGGATACTTATCACTTAGAATTTTAGATAAATATCCTTATGGTGAATTCCTCCACTTTTTTTCAAAAATGTTTTCTTTTAAATTTTGAATCTTTTATCGAAAAGATGATAAATTTCATAATATTGTTCACTATATCTAGATTTATCACTATTCTCAAACTTCCATCTATTACTATACTATCACTCTAGAGGATTTGAAGAAATATTTTTTCAAATTTTTTATGAATTAGAGGTAGATATTAAGTTAGAGAATCAATATATATAAAAGTGAGTTACATCATGTTAAAAAAAATTAATAATGGGTTTAATGATCACTTCCTCTATAATAAATTCATAAATTTGGTTAATAAAATTAAAAAACAGTTCTCTAATGATAAATTATTATTGTGAGTTGGTTCCCTATACTAAATTTTTTGTGTACTTTGATTTATATTGCTTGTATATACTTTGATATATACATGTGTTTATTTTACTATATTAGTATTGATAATTCTATTTCTTCTATTTTTATGGTAATTTACGTAGATTAAATTCAATATAAAAATGGTTATAGAAACTGACATGCGATAATGAAAAACTATAGATACCTTTACAATAATATTAAACTTATGTATTATGTACTAGACACATCATTCTATCCAGATACATATGATGTTTGAATATTAGGTGTTGTGGCTCAAAAGAATTGATACTTATATTGAAGTTCACACTTGGTTTTCTAGAGTATATGATATCATGATGACAGACTCTCTAATAAGAACATTGCATGTTTTAGGTGACATTAGATATTCTTATCTATAAACATGGGTAATGGACTCCTAAAATGAGATTATTATCAGTGTATACAACTTAATTATGTACTTTGATAAAATATGAAAACCCTGAACTTTTTTTCTTGATGAGGTAGCTTTCTTTGGGTGAACCCTTGGTGGTATGAAATTTATTGAATAATCAAGATATAATTTATTACATCTAAAAGGAAGTGATATCTTAGGCCTAGTTGATCAGGATGGTAATACCTTCACTAAATCTATGGTCCTGGTAGAAAAATGTAATACTATCTAGTGAGGTCAATGAATAATAAATAATGAATTAATGAAGACATAATTTTTTATCTCTATTTTATGATATATCACACGACATATAGAATTATGTTACATGGTGTGTGTTCAAGGGAAAGGTTGTTGTATCTATGACTATTCCTTTTCTTGTTAGGGGTCTTGATGGGTTTCTAGACTCTACACTTAGTCTGTCGATAAAATTAAATGATATCCAGATAAGGTCCTAGAGGTTCATGCATTTATCATTTTAAAAATTATAGCCTATTCTAATGAATATGATTACAGGTTAAGGTGGTCCCCACCATGGGGTCCTGGATATGACCTAGTATAAACAACCACCGCTGAATAAATAACTTCCATATTATTTGAGTATAGAATAATATGGGTTGAATTTATTTATTTAATTTACTTACCAGTATTTTAGTGAAATCATGAGAAAACATTTAATGAAAAAATAGTAATTTAATATTCAAGGTTAGTTAAATATTTTTATAGGAAAAATGAATTGAGTTAATGGCTCTCTTTTATCATGTAATATATTTATTATATAAAAAGTAAGTGAAAAAAAATATAAATGATGGTTATGTTACAGTTAGTCCGTCATAACTCATTGTTTATGGATTATTTTGTGTGTAATACATATTGGGGGGGTCAGAGAGCCTTTTCTAGGTATTACATACCAACCTATATAATTTGGAGGAGGCTCTCATTCAATGCACTATTCATCAAATGAATTTGAGAGATCATCTCTCATATCGCCCACATTCTTGAGAGAGATGCTTCTAATCAAATATTTTGATCCAATTTCTTTATTAAAGATCAAAGGATCATTGTAATAGTCCATATAAAGACATTAGAGTCATCATAAAATATCCATGTTGGCACACGAATATCGATGAACAACATTCCCAAATAATTTTGAACTGTGTGTAAATAGTCTAGAGGGATCTGACACTGTTTCCTTCGAGAAATGATCACTGCTTATGAGTGGTTTTCAAACAAGTCTTAATCTTGAATGAGGTTTATTTTTAATTTATTTTTTTTTTGTGCTTAATTCATTCATAAAGGATCCTTGTATTTATCACAAGGCTAAAATTCACAAGAGATAATGTAGTTACTTCGATTTGACGATGGAAAATTTTAAATCCTCAGCTCGTCTGCTTTGATTGCATGATAGGGAGCCAAAAATTAGTATCAGATGGATCGTTTGATGGTTTAATCCTATTAAAAAAATCAAATTTTCATTAAATTCTTGTGGGTTGTATTGTCATGGTCTCATCACACCTAATTGTGTTCAAATATAATCACATAAAACATTGTTACAGCCATCCAGAGATTGAAATTAGATGAAAACCATTTTGATTAATGGATTAAATTGATGAATATATATATGTATGTATGTGTGTGTGTGTTTTAATTTTTTCAGTGGAGTTTTCTAGTGATCCCACTATTCTACCTAGATTATGGTGGCCCGAATAGAGTTTTTTACTAGACCCAAATTTCCACATACTTGTGGAAAATAAATATTCCTTACATTTGTAGGCTTTTATAGATACATGCAAAAGACAGGTTCAAAAAAAGTTGAATATTTTTTTTAATAGTACCAAGGGTACTATTCAATTGAATAGTAACTGAAGGGGGAAATTTACCTAGCGGGTCAACCGCTGTTTTCAAGACACACACACACACAAATATATACATATTAATCAATTTAAATAGTAACTTGGTCACTATTTTGATGAATAATACACGTAGGTTACTGTTCATAAGAATAGTACTCAGGTGTTACTATTCACCTAGGGGTTAAAATGACCAAAACCCCTCCCTGTGTATTTTGAATACCCGGGAAGCCCAAAAAAATTGACAAAAAAATAGGGGTTGAGCCTTAAGGTAGTTATGAATTAAAATAAGTTGAAGTTATTATAGTTCACATTTTATTAACTGAAGTTGAATTAATTGAAACTTTTATTTTATTCTATTGATTAATTGGATGCCAACTGATCTTGAGCATCGACCGACCAATTTATTTTTTGATTTTGGTTTAATTTAATTTATGTAATTTATTATTACAATTTTGTGCAATGAATGTAACAATTAATTTATTCTCAATGCTATGTGCATCATCTTTCCCCACATTATAAGTATAAGGGCCTGCAAGCCCATGGGAATTATTCTGCATGTATTTTACTCATTCTTGAGTAATTATGTATAATGTTCAGGCCGATATCAGACACAAACTATAACACCCTAAGATTTTTTGAAATATATTTTTAAAAAAATTAATTTAATATTTTCATTATTTTTTATTTCACGCAACACTGAATATAGTTTTATTAATGAAAAAACAATAATTTCGGCTTGCATTATACACACCTATAAGTTAATCTTGTACTATAGGAAACACCGGTTTAGCTTGTGTTACAAACAACACTTTGATTCTATAAATATCATTTTATTATTATTTAAATAAGATAATAAACTAGATGTTAAATTAGATATTATAAATAGTATTAACGAACATATGAAAAATAGGGTTTATAAGATTAATTTATTGCTTACCACTTAGAAATGAAAATATATATCACTTGAATATAAAGGCAATATTTTTATTTTTATCCTCTCAAAGTTGTTTATCTAAATTAATTAAATTTACTAAAATTAGTGAATAATAATAATTAAATATATATTTTATATATTTGATAAAATATTTTTTTATATTCCTCTAGTATATTTTATAAGCATAAGATAATTATAAACCCAATTTTATGCATAAAAACATATATTTTTGAAAGGGATAACTTTATAACATTTTAATGGTGAACTTAATTTAAATTTAATTTTTTAAACTTTAATAGTTTTCACATGAAAAACTATTATTATTCTTTTAAATTGAGATATAAAAATTAACTTTGGTTGAATTTTTTGTACTTTTATGATATTTTTAATATTTTGATGATTAGTAATAAAATATAACATTTTAATTGAAAACAATTTTTTCATCAACTTTATTTATATTGTTAAATTATATTTTTGAATGGATTTAAAGTATAATTAGGTAAAAAATATATATAATCTAATGAATTTCGTTGGAATCAATTTTATAATGGAATTAGATATAAAAACATTGTGAACTTTTGAACGTT
Source organism: Viscum album (assembly GCA_963277665.1). Lineage (NCBI taxonomy): Eukaryota > Viridiplantae > Streptophyta > Magnoliopsida > Santalales > Viscaceae > Viscum > Viscum album. The sequence continues at coordinate 1,469,963,903 of OY728128.1, read as the reverse complement.
TTACATTAAAAACCCATTTTATTATTCCATCAAAGAGATTAGTTTTAAATTAATTGTTTCAAATTATGTGATTTTTAATTATGAATAGTGGATTACATATTTATAATCAATGGTTCTGAATTATGTAAATAGGTTTATTTTATATTTGATCATTATGAATAATAACTGTAGTAATTTTTATTAACACGGTAAAATGTAAATCACGTAATCAAGGGAAAATAAATAATATTATAAATATTATAAAATTACCTTAACACTTGTCCTATTTTCATTCAATGAGTGGGTTTTGACCAAAATAATCTTTTTTCTGAAATTATACTCCTTTAAATCCTCATGGATGAGAGTAAGACATTTAATATATTTTATTTATAGAAAAGTAAAAGATATAAAAATCATATTTTAATAACAATAACAATTTTAATATATGGTTATATAGAAAATAAAATTGACTATAAATATATATTTTAAATATAAAATATTTTTCCTTATTATGGTATTTTATTTTTAATTTTTAGGAAATAAATAATTACCTTAAAGGCTTATACAATGATGATGTACTTATTGTACAAGCATGATAAAAATAAATAAAATGATTTTAATTAAAATTATATAAACTATTAAACGACCCAATAACATGGATAAAACTAATTGGATGTTTATATCTCATCCATGTTTTTACAATGGTCGAATTAATGACTATTTGGATCCACTTGGATAAGAATAAGACCCTTATAATATTTTATTTAAAAGGAATTGAGGTTGTTCACACTATAGGTTTTTAATTAGTATATTGTTTCAATATATGGTTTTATAGAAGTGTTTTTAGATAATAAATATAAATTTTATATATAATATATTTATATTCTTCATGTAAATTTATTTATAATTTTAGGGAACAAATAATTACTTTAATGGGTTTAGTGATAATGATACAGTAATTATTTAATTATCAAATAAATAAAAGTAGTGATATTAGAAATATTAAAACAAATATCATTTGGGTTGATTAATATATAAAAAATAATTTTCTAAATTAACATGTCCCCTAGGGTTAGAATAAAAAAATACAATGTTAAATTGTTCAATTGATATTTTAAAAATCCCCGAAATGAATATTGTCAAAATTGACACTTGATATTTTATCAAAATAATGTTTTATTTACTTATAAAAAATATAATAAAACATTTTTAAAAATAAAATATAATTATTATAATTTATTAAATTTTTAAATTTTTTATTTATTGTCTAATTTATTACATATAAATAAAAAATAAACTCTTTTAATATTGAAATTTTTTTACCTTAGTTAAAATAAAAATATGTTATCTAAGAGTCCATCAAAATGATGAGGTTTAAATTAATAACAAGCCTTGTATAAAATCTATTTGTTGATGTGATTAAAACCTTATATCATTTAATTTTTGATTATATGACATTTCTGTGGTATTTTTAATGAAATTGAATTTATTATAAATTGATATTTTTAGAAATTCCAAAGATGCCCCAATCTCAATTATAAAAGTGTACCGCCTCCCTCAAGTCATCACATTAATTTGGGACTTTAATCATGTTCATACTCTACCCATTTCTCTTTTTGACATGCAAATAAAAATTCTAGAAGTTATGGTATTTTTTAAATAAAAACTGTTGTCTCCCTAAGAGGAGATCTAGAGGGAGCTTGCCGAAGAAGAGGTAATCTCATTTACCGACTCAATCATGATCATTTCTTCTTATACTTCCTATTCCTGAGTTTTTTCCATTATAATTTAAGAAATATGTTATCATAAATATTATTATATTTTATTATTATTATGTAACAACCATATTCCATATTTTATTCAACCTACGAAAAATGAAATCACCATGTGTGTGTACGTATGACCTACCATCTTCACACCGTGGTGTAAAATTTTTTTCATCACCACTTTAATTTGATGGGTATAATGATGAAAATAATAACTATATATTATTATAATAACATATTGATTCTAGAAAAAATATACACACCATCACCTCCTTTACCATTTCACAATTAAGGGAATAATACCATCGCTCGTGTATACGTACATATTACCATCTTGACGGTGCAATGGGATTCATTTTCCATGATCACCATTAAAGAATGATTATTTAAATATATATAATTCATAAAAATTTTACCTATTACCTTAATATAATTATGTAAATAAAATAAATATTTCCTATGATAATCAAATCAGACTTATAAGAAAAAAACATTCATAGGAAAATAATGTTGTAAACAACCAAAAAAAGAGTATTAATGAATTTTTTTTTAAAATGGTGATAAGATTATCATATATGATCTAATAAATATTAATATGGTTCTGGAATATTTTAATAACATTATTTAAAACATTATATAGGATGTTCAGATATGTATAAAGGAAATCAAACCTAAAGTAAGGGATTTAAGTCTCACTTTTATTTCTATGGGAAAAATGTCTTATACACAAGTTGTTTCTTCTCTGTGTTGTATATACGGCCCATGAAATACTCTTATGATTATATCCATAATATTACGGTACATTAATATTCTTGTAATTTTATTTGTTTCATGGGGAATAAAATTCTATTGTTTATGTGTGATGAGTATTTATTTCACAATCTCTTAAATATTTGGGATTGTTTTGTTTTAATTCTTTATTGGGAAATATTAATCATCAAGTTCCATTTTTTCTAAAAATATTTGCAAAAAAATTGTTTCAAGATTATACTATTGATTTTTAATGTCATTTTACCTATTTTTTGACATTTTTCTACATGAATTGAAATAAATATTTTTGTCATTTTCTAAATGAGGTACTTTATGACTTTTTCAACAAAAATGTGAATGTAATATTTTTTAACATAAACAGAATGAATATATTTTTACACTTCTATAATGCCTTAAATCCTTAATCCTTTACATAAAATATTATATTTTTATTTTCAAAGAAAATTTTTTCTTTAAAAATTGTACAATATTTTAAGAAAAGAAAACGTTTTCAAAGAAGAATGGATATTTTTCTCAATATTTATTTTCATGTGATATTTCAAATGATAATTATGTTTCAAGGGAGATATTTTTCAAGGATGATATCCCTATTATTCCAATAAATGTTTTATGTTTAATATAGAATGATATTTATGAAACACATTCCATTCCATGGGTTATATTATTATTTAATGTTGTTTATGAAACCCATTTCTTTTAATGGGTTATAATATGATGAATGATTTATGGTCTTGTGGAACACATATTTATGGTTTTCATTTTGTGAATGGTGGGACCTCTATCTCCCCCAATTAATTTCTTATAGATTTATATCTCATGAGATAGACAGAAGTCAAATTATGAGTGAACTCAATTTAGTAAAGGACTTTGTCCACTATAATGGTGTTGTCAATAAGCCTTGACTAATATGGAAATGATTTCCATTGGTTGTGTTTTTTCCACCATTCCATATTTTATTCCAATTAATTTATTTTATTATTCATTTCTTAAGAATTTTTATGATTTATTCTATGACTTGAGACTATGATATTTGACATTCATAGTATAATATTGAAATTCTTTTACCGTTATGTTTATGTTTTTATTCATATCTCCCTTACTTATCCTTACTGAGCATTTTAGATCAACCATTTCTTATGTTTTCTTTTCACCAAGTTATATAGAAAGATTTTAGGTAGGAGTACTAAAGTGTAAGATCTTTTTGGGAAACATTGATGATATTTCACTAGAATAGAATTTTGTGTTCTATGTTTCCAAAGGAACTAAAATAATATGATGTTTGGGAGTGTGTATGTGTAATGTATTGTGTATTATGAAAAAATAATTTAATATCCATGTAAGTCAATATTGAATTGTTATATGGACCATGCCGAGATGAGGAAATATTTTAGATGGGACATAGATATATTGGAAAGGGGTGCGAGCTGCAATACAAGTTAGACACGACCCGGGCATTCAACTCCTAGGGTCACAATTGATCAATTTATCCTAAATAGATCGACTAATAGTAGATTCTCAAGATTAATCATATTTTTTATTTAAGATATGCCTTGTTTATTATTGATTTTTGAATATTCATGTTTACATGATCACATAAAATAATAAACTAAAATGCATAAATTTAAACAAATAAAGAAGATATGAATGTTTTCTATTCAATGCATTGAACAGTTGTGATCATGATCATATAGTATGAGTATGTTAAATAGAAAATAAATCTATTCATTAAATATTAATAAAACCATCAAAGGAATTTTAAGTCATAACATCTTCTATCACTTTTATTGGAAGAAAACTGGGTGTATGAGGTGAACTTCAACCCTAGTTGAGGGTTCCTCCTGCCACTGAGGATTTATTATGAGAGTGAATATTTGACTTAACAAAATACAAAAAACAATGAAGTAGTAATATATTTCTTGTTTCCACTTTAGAGGCGAAGTGTTGAGTAAATAAAGTTTATGATTCCAAGAATCTGGGACTTAATTAAATAGTTTAAGTATCCATGATTCAATATTGTTAGATAGTCTAAATCCTACCTTAAAACTATATGAGTATGATTATATACATATCTTTAACTATGAGGAGAGGTTTCAGAGTTCTTTTCCACTATAATATTAAAGCGACTTGGTATTTGAAATCTATTAGTGAGGGATACTAGAGTTCAATAAAATAGTGGGATACATTTAATGATTTAATTAATTAGTAATGCCTAATCAGTAATCATGATAGATTAATAATTGATAAATTTATTTGTTATAAATGAACTGTAAAACACTTCCATCAGTTCAATTTCATTGCAATCTATACTAGATAAAGAGAATATCCTGACCGGCCATAACTTCTATGAGTGGTACAGGAAATTTCTCATAGTACTAGGAAAATGGTGGAAGATATATGTATTGGAGTCCCCACTTCATGTTGATCCTCCTAAATGAGAAAGAAAGGTGGATAAAGAAAAATATATGTAGCTTGTATATTATTCACTAGACATACATTGTATCATGTTTTCATTAACATAAAATAATCTATAGAAAATTCATGATGGTAAATATTCTTATACGATGTTATCATATATCCAATATTTATATTAGGAGATAGAAGGAAAAGAAATGCATTAGATATCAAGTGCATTACATAGGTCTGGGATATAAAAAGGGAATCTTGCAGGACCACATATACTTAAAATGGTTGGGTACATAGAGAGACTTAAATACCTTCGGTTCAAGATAAACCAAGAAGTAACAACTAATTTCATTATTGCCACTTTATTTTAGGAATTCTTGAATTTTATTATTAATTAAAAAATTAATAACATGATAAAATAACTCTTATACCTATTGGATTTAACCAACTCTTCGATCCTTATAGTTTAAGGATTAGTAAGGCCAAGGCTATGGGGTATAAGGATAAACCCAATCTGAAGACACTGACACACCATCCTTCCAAGAAGAAAAAGTTATTGAGGGAGGACAATGAGTAAGAGTCCTTCTATTTTTCATGTGGTTTGAAAGGCCACTAGACGAATAAATACATAGCTATGAAAAATATGTGATGTGATGATTCTACCTCCGAAACTTTTGTTATTAAATGTAGTCTGTATTTATATACAAGCTGGGTATTGGATATAACATGTGGCACACACATTTTTAGTCACATGCAGTAACTAATTAGATATTAATATATTTAAAAATGTGAGGTGGGTCTTTGTGTTGAAAATGATGTGATACTAATAGCCTTGGTAGTGGTATATTAGTGCCTAACCTTGCCTAGTGGTTTTGTTTTCTTGTATTAAACTACTGTTATTATGTGCATTCGGTGACTAAAAACAAAATCTTAGTGCTGAGTTGGGATTCTATTTGATTTTATTTCAATTTTGGAAATAAATGTTGTATCATTTATAAGTATAACATATGTTATAGTATGATTTATATTATCAACAAATTGTATATACTTTAACTCAAAAATCCTGTAATAAAAATAAATGAAGAAACCAATGAAAATGACACATATAATACCCTCCTATGGAACTTATGTCTTAGTCATGTAAATGAGAAACATTTACATAAATTAAATTATGAAGGTTATTTATACTATACTGAGTTAAAACACTTGGATGTATGTCACACTTATTTATAAGGTAAAATGACCTAATAACCCCTCACTGGGAAAGGATTAAGGACCACAGAACTATTGGAATTGATTTAAACTGATGTTTTTAGTCTATTTTAAATAGAGTAAAGGGGTGGGTTTTCATAATTCATTACATTTACCGGTGACTATAGTAAGTATGAATATATATACTTAATGAGGTATAATTCAGATTCATTTTAGATGTTTATAGAATACCATCATGAAGTTAAAAAATAGCATGGTATTAGGATTAAGGAACTATTCTCATACCAAGGAAGATAGTATCAATACCAAGCACTCATTTCTCAATTATAAGAGTGTGAGATAGTATCACAACTCACTCCTCCCTATGCTACCCAGTATGATGGTGTTAGTGAAAGGAGGAATCAGAACATGTTTAACATGGTCAGATCAATGATGAGTTAAGAAACTCTTCCATTATAATTTTGTAGATATGAAATTTATAAAGTATAATATACCATTAACTGAGTACCAACTAAATTAATAAATGGGATTCTATATGAGTTATGGTATTAAAATAAACCCATCCTATCACACATATATGTGGGGGTATGAGATGATTTTTTCCATACTAAACCTAGTGAAAAATGAGAATCTTGAGGCATGAAGTAAATTTTTATAGGTTATCCTAAATAAACTAGATGATACTACCAGTATAACCCTTCATATTGAAATGTGAATACAGAATACATTCTATATTTCTTAAAAGGGAAATTTTTGAAATCGAAATAATGGGAGAATGATTTAAATTGAAGAATTTGATGCTCTAGATGTACTAGATTTGGTATGGGAACAATCTCTATAAGAGATAGTATGAGAGGAATATGTTCCTAAGACACAAGTACTATATAGGTCTACCCAAGAGGGTAGCGAACCAAAGAGATATGGTTTTATTGTCACTATTTCAGGTGCCATAAAACTCTTAGATAATGATGAACCTCTAACATATAAGGAGGTTGTAGATGGAAATGATGTAGGTAAATTGAAAGAATCCTTGCACTCTGAGATAGAAACCATGTATCTAAATGATGTTTGGATTTTGGTATATCTTCCAACTGATGTAAATCCCACTAGGTAAAAATGGGTCTTCAAGAAAAATATGGACATTGATGATAAATTAAATAACTATAAAGAACAATTTTTTATGAATGGTTTTACGAAATATAAAGTAATATGCTATTATAAAACCATCTCACCAGTAGTGAAGGTAAAATCCATCAAAATATTACTTAAAAAATCATCTTTCCATGATAATGAAATTTTGAAAATGGATGTCAAAACTGCTTTTCTAAAGGTGATTTTAGTTTAAGATGTCTATAAAACTCAACCTGAACAGTTCATAATGTCAAAGAGTCACAAAAAAGTATGAAATATATAGGGATTCATTTATGGGCTGAATCAAGCATCACAATAATGGAAAGTTCATTTTAATGAGTCCATAAGAGAATTTGGTTTTATCAAGAATGAGACCTATCCACATTTCTATAAGATGCCCAATGGTAATGACATTATGTTCCTCATATTATATATTAATGAAAAATTAATTATGTGAAATGAAGTAAAAATATTATTGTTAGTTGATAATTAGTTAAATGAATGATTCTCCATGAATGAATTATGTGGTGCAACCTAAATTCTATGGAATGAAATCTATAGAGATATGTATCATAGGCTGTGTGGGATATGTAAAAGTACATATATTAATGAGTTACTCAAAATATATAATATAAATCAATCCAAGAGAGTATTGTTTCCAATGTCACAAGGTATCAATCTATCCAAGAAAATGTTTCCAAAAATACAGGAGGAGATTGAAAGAATGAGTAAAATATTTTGTGCCTCAATAGTGGTATATGTCATGTATAACATGTTATGTACTATGTTTTGTGTTTCCTTTTATTTAATCATGGTGGGTATATATCAATATAATCTAGGAGATCTATATTAGGTAGTTGTAAAAACTATCCTAAAGTACTTGAGACATAAAGAGGATATTTTCCTAGTATATGGAGGACATTAGGAAATAGTAGTGAGTGGATACACTGATTCGTCTCTCTATGTATATAGAGATGATCTGAAATCATATTCAGGCTATTCATTTTTCCAAACTGGTGGTGTGGTGAGTAGGAGAAACTCTAATCAACATGTGTTCATTGATTCTATAGAAGAATCCAAGTATATAGAGGCTTGAAAAAAAATATCTACGGAATTGTTCTGGATATGAAACATTTTGTAAGATATTGGTGTTGTTCCTAGAAGTACAAACCATATTCTAGTTCATTATGATAATACAACAGTACTGGTTCGTGATAAGGATTCTAGTCACAGGAGAGGGAAAAGAATATAATTTAGAAGTTTCATCTCTTATGGTATTTTACCCAGAGAGGTGAAGCAGCAGTTAGTAGAGTATCCAAAGTGGATAACATGGAAGACCCCTAAAAATATATATATCTCAGAAGAAGTATTATTATCATGTGAATGTTAATAGTTGGAACTAGTGAAAGTTGGAGTACTATGAGTGGGTTCTCCAAACCAAACTCTTTTGCATACTTTGATTACTATTACATGTAAATAGTTTTATATTTACATGTGTTCATATTAATATAGTATTCATAATAGTTATTTGATTTTAATTTTTATGATAATTTCTTAATATTACATGTCATATCAAAAAGATTATAGAAGTTCCCATAATATAAAAATATCCTAGAGATACCATTAAAGTAATCATCAACTTATATCCTATGGTCTATAAATATAATGATAATAGGACACAAATGATGATTGATTATAAGGTTTTGGGGGATCATAGTCATTGAGTATTATTCTAAAAAATATCACTGTTGGTGATCTCGAGTTGATGAGATCGTGAGGACTAACCTGCTAATAGGAACACTGTATGTTTTAGGTGTTATTGGTAGTTCCATACTATGAACATGTGTAATAGTATCCTAACATGAGATTATTATCAAATTATACCATTTTATTATATGCTTTTATACATGGTTAAAACCATGAAATTTATGCTTTGGTGAGGTAGTTTGCATTGGGTGCACCATTGGTGGTATGAAATTGATTGAATAGTTGTCGGGACCTAAAAATTATAAATACAAGAAGAATAGGATAACATTAACATGGAAAAGGAGAAGAACAAATATAAAGAATAATTTGAAGAAATTTTTTAAATGGGTTGAATCTGTGACAGATGGGTTGATCCCACAAAGTGAAAATCCCTTCATGGACCATTACTCTTTATAGCTTTCTACAGCTTCACAAAGTACCTTGCAAATGAAAACATTCACAGGATGAGACAGGACCACCGGTGCCCGTGAATGAAACAAAAATCATTTGTGGGGTTCGATTGTGATTTCCATTCCCATAAATGATTGTCCCCACAAAAAAACCATTCACGTGATGGGACAGTACTGCTAGCCTCCTCCAATGAAACCATGTCGTTTGTAGGGTTGGATGGTGATTTTCACCACCTAAACGAATGACCCCAAACAGAAGAAATCTTTTTTGGGTTAGGGTGTCCTCTTTGGGATCCCCCAATGAATCCCCTATGACCCACCAGAGATGCCGACCAAACTAGAATATGGTCTCCGTCTACAAACTTAAAATATCTTAGTGGATGTCATTCTATGAGGAATAAATGGATAACTCCTTTATTGAAAATCACACCGAATAGAAAAACACTATACGGATGGAACCTTGCACTGTGTAGAAGAATTATTTATGTGAGGAACTTGAACCTTCATAGAGACACACTATATGGAAGGAACCTAGACCCACGTTGTAACACACTACACTGGTAGAACCCATGTTCTTGTAGCACAACACTACATGGAAGGTACCATCACCCATGTAGAAACATGATACATGGATGGAACCCTATCCCAAATAAGAACATACGTTGTGTAATGGGTCCTCTTAGGGTGTTCTTCACCCCATCTCCCATCACTCCCTTCCATCATATCATCAGGACCCATATTGGCACCCCCCATGAACAAGTCTAATATCATCAGACCAAGGCATCATCCAAAGACACAATACATGTATGATTATATTATTAGGAACATCAAGGTTTTCCCCTCGAGTTTAAATACTCATGGTAAGAGGATGTATGTTTCTATCTTCCCTAACCAGGAAGACCCTCAAAATGTCTTCAATTCTACATTCATGAGGTAACGAGGGTCCCAAACCTAGAAGTTCCCATTTCCTTAGAGGTTCTCATCCGAGCCACCATGTTCTATGGATTTATAGGGACTAATATCCTTTTACTTCGATGAGGGAAAGTATTGTCCACTCCTCTCCTCCCCAGGAACCAGTAGGCCATCCCGCCTAGAGTAATCCCTGGACATTTCTTGTTTGTGGTGGCACTCTTATTCCTATTATACTCCCTAGGATACCAAATTATGTGGGAATATAGATGCTTCAAAACCTTATCTATCTCCCTTTGGGTCCGAACCTTGTCCATCAGTGGATGGGGTGTATCATGTGATCATTAGCTATATTTATTCCTCTTATTTCACATACCGAGCATGACTCACATGGGCTTTAGAGGTTAGCGATGATCATGACATCTGCATGATCCCAAACCTTATGGTAATCTTCATAGGTATAAGGCCCATCGATATCCACTCAATAGTGGCTCCTATACGGTATAAGCCCCAAAAACCATGCCTTAACCTTTAATGGTCCATTTTCCAGATGGAGCGGCACCCTACAAGCCTCATGTAATGTGTAATACCCAATCATGACCCCTCAAAAAAGCCTCCTCTATAGGTGTAAGCCCCAACCATACTGAACTACAAGGACTTTGATTCCAAACTAATAGGGATACGTAGGAAGCCTTACTGAGGTCTAGACCCAACACCCGAATTCACCCTAATGTTATCTAAAACACATTCCTGATATTTTCATCTCCACCTAGAAGACCACATCTATTTCGGGTCCCTTAGACTACCTCAAAATAAGTCCCATGCTGAACTTTGACTAGTCCCCATTCATCTAGACTTCCTTACTGCATGACGTTAAACTACATGGTTTGGTCCTTGTCACATGTCCTAAAAAGTTGATGTGTCTAATTAAGTGGAATCAAACTACATGGGTTATGACTCCTATCACAAAGAAAAGTTGGAATCCCATCTTATGTGTTCAATCCCAACATCAAATCTACTCCAATCCCCCCTAGATGATGGTATAATCTAGAGTTCCCCACTACATGTATTAAAACTTTCATCATCCTAATTAACCACCAAATAATTTATGATCCCAATAAAAATGTGTACAATATAAAGAGAACCTAAGATACATATAGATCTCTCCCTAGATAGTGAACCATGGATACATACAGATGATTCTAGACCCATGCATGTTTATAATTGATCATTTCCATAGGGTGATCCATATTATATATACTTGGGAATGATCAAAAGATTCACGAACATATCTTAAATCTATAGAGTCTCAAAATAGGAAATAGTTCCCCCAAAGGTTTGTGATGGGCCTAGATTCCCATCCGCTCGACCAATGTGAGTTATTAAGTTTCATTTTCCAAGTTACCCAGTGAACACGAACCTTTGGAATGTAGGTCCATGTGTCATCATGGATATAAGAGTCATTGGGCATTTTTAGCTCTATGGACAAAACCTTTTGGGAACTGTTCAAATATAATGTAGTTGGGAAGATTGATTGAACATAATTTAATCTCATACAATCAACCACCAGTCACCATGGATCTTTCATCAAACACATAATTCTGAACCCAATATCAATCAATAACAGAGGTGGTGGTGTTACCCTGCATCATACCCCTTTTGCATCCAAAATGGAAGAGGGACAAACAAGACCATCAAATAAACTTGTGGCCATGAGATGCTACATTAAAGAAGTTTTTTTCCAGTATTGTTTAGATATATTGCAGGAATCATTCATCAAAACTCTCTTTAATCTAATGATGTCTCACCAATTCCCTCAAACATGTGCATCAAACACTACATATGAGAGGTCCTGGACCAAACAAAGGATAAAATTTCCTACCCAGCATCTTCAATGTTGGGTTTCAAATATAGTGGTATGAGGGTACATCTAGAATGTTACTCTCCCAACCATGGAGGCGGCCCAACAGTCCCTCTAGTGCATGGAGACCCACAAGTCATCCACATAGTGATGGTCAGAGATCCAGAATCAGGTGGCACCAGTAGTCATCTCCAACCATTTTAGATTCTTATCTCTAGAACATGATAATGAGTTCCTCCATTACCTTAAGGAGGTTAATGAAGTCATCACCAACAACTTCATCTGAGTTGCACAAGGATCCCACCTGAGGGCCTCTACCGAAAATCATTGTCATCAATGCCATGTGGCTTAGTATCCTCACCATGTAGATAATATCACCCCACAAGCCCCATCCAATGTCCTATATACCCATCTCCCCGTGGAATCTCGCAATGGGAGATGGTAAAAAAATCAGGAATATTCCATTGTTATTATTCCTATTAAATGATCCCACAAATTAAATATGGAATAAACCTATGATAATGTGTATATTCCTTCTCACTCTTATAAAGATCATCTGTAAAATATGATGAAAAAACATGACTATAAGCAAATTACTTATCATTCACATTAATACTGTCATTCAAATACGATGATAAACCACGAGCAGACGCCAATTACTACTCGTTCACATCAATCCTCTCATGAAAATACGATTCAAACCTATAAGAATATCTATATTCTTGTTCACTCTTATCAAGACTATATGTAAAATATTTAAGAAAACAATGAGTAGATGCAAATTTATACTCGTTCACAATAATCCCACAATGTAAATATGGTGGAAAACTAGGGGTAGATGAAAATCCCTGATCACCAATATGAATACCTCTAGGAAAATATGGTGGCAAAAAAATAAAAGAAGATGGAAATTAATATGGATGCATATCAATCCTATCAGTAAAATAAATTGGAAATTGAATAAATCATTCAGCGTATCCTAGTGATAAGTAAGGGTCATAATCATATCTTTTCCCCCACACAGGAGGATTGTTAGTATTTGCAGGAAGGAAATGGAGGACAGAAGCAAGCACATATTTCTTCTTTGACACTAGAATGGGAATATATTCCCATTACATTGAAAGAAATCACTCCACATGTCTTAGAATTGATGTTGGGTCCAACATCAATCCCTAACCATATCATAAAGACCTTCCATGATGTAATCACGTTTTTGGAAATAACTAGAAGTTTTTCCCATAATCCCATGTCACCAAGTGGGGTGACTCATCCACATAATTGGGTGATCACTCAGGAAAATACATGAATCCCTGCTCCCTTCCATGAGGTGTCTGGAAATATTATGTGATAAATAGACAATAGGATTAGGAACAAATATGTATACCAACAAGGTGAACCGCTTCAATTTGGTTGTCATTCCATAGAAGGCATATATCCCTCCCATAACTCTAGAATATTACAAGTATATCCTGAACAATGGGAATCACTTAAACATAATCCCATATATGAACACAGTCACATACATTTTATGACCCCATTCACCCAAAAGAGTGTGTACAAAAATAAATCACACCAAAGGAAACTAGAAAATGAAGTGCAGACTCATAACCCTGCTCTGCTGGATGTTAGAGTTCTTGATTCCATCAAACATTTATCAATGGTGGATTATGATCCTAGGATCCATTTCTATATTATGGAATTGGTAGTAGCGGTTGTGGAGGTCCTCCTTAAACATTATTACCAGAAACTTTTGAGGTCCTTCCAAGAGTATATACCATGAAATTATCCTTCATGGACAACATTAAATCAACCATGAGAGCTTATCTCTTGATGAGAATCATGGTATCCCTCATCCTAGCGAAAAGATAAAAAAATAAGAAGGTCCTCCCCTTTTTTATTCATCCTTGAATGACCTCCCTAGGTTATATGATGAAAAAAATCTTCCTACTGTTAAACATCGACCTATGGTGGTAGTCCTCTCCATGATAGGACCCACTACAAAGGTCCTCCCCATAGTAACATTTCATTCCAACAAGAATGTCCTCCACTTTCTGAGTAAATTATGAGAAATCAATTATATTCTAAGGCACTTGGAAATATGGGATGATACATGTTATAAATCCTATCATTGAAAAATGAAATCATTTCTCAACCAGGAGATAGCCCAAGGAAATCACGTCCTCTAATCCACCTCTATATTGTTCCCAAACCAATGATACCCCTACTAGCCCCAATAATTTTGAAAAATAGACAATATGTGATCATGTTGGTCCAACCAATTAGAGGATTCTCTCATAGAGGAAAAAGGGATATGTTTCTCGTGATAAGAAAATTAGCAAATGATGATATACCCATCATGTTTTATCCCTCGTCCACTTCTCAGTTCGACATTCTAGAGGAATTTTCAGAAGAATGCATAGAAAAAATCCATCTAAATCTTTGGAAAAGTATCCTCCACCTAAAATAAAAATTCATGAATTATGATGGGTATGCAGACCAAATCAATGTATTGGGAGAGAATCATTATCAAATCAACCTGAAATATATTCTCTCTTTATGGTGACCATGATCATGGAAGTGGAAGAACGGTATTCAATCAGCATGCCTCAATGTATTTCATGAGTTGTGTCATTTAATTTATAATTCCCCACTTGGTGTTCATATCTAGGGATGGGGGAACAAAGATATTTTCATTTCACCTTTCACCCTGTTTATAAAAACCCACTAGAAATAACCTCATATAATGCGATTATTTCATGGTGACTATTAAGAAAAACCCCTACCAAGGAAAGATGAAAAACTAAAAAATAATTGGCCTTGAATAAATCTAAAAAATGTTAGTCTTGATGAGATTAGGAAAAAAACACATAATCCAAGTAATCGATAACATTTATAATACATCTCGCCAATGGGAATCCAATCATCAAGTACTACTAATGTCCAAGGAAGAATGCATTTTGTGTGCAGACTCAGTAGTGTATCTGTCTTGTTCTCAAACAAGGATCTGTGAGATAAATAAAGGAAAAAAATAGTAGTATCATCCAAAATATAGGATCTTCCCCATTACATAAGGATGAGGTAATTTTAAACACAAATTTCCCTCATTAGACCGAAAAATTCAAACTGAAGAACAATAAAAAGATAATGGGAGAGTCCCCAACCCACAGGGTTGGGAGAATTTTTACCTCAACCCCCACCCCCCTCCCACACAATATAAATTAGTTTATTCTCATTTAGGGTGAATGAAATAGTATTAGGTCTCCCATTATTTCTGGTCTCATCTCCCATTATTTCTCCTCTCACAACCCATTTCTTCTAGATAATATGTGTATGAATAGGCTTCATAGAGGTTCCCTTTGAGTCACCTATTTCCAATATTCTTGAATAGGATTCAAAAAAGTAAGGGAGAGGTCTATAAATGTGATAAATGAAACCACAAATAATTTTAAAACTATTAGAATGCCTAAAATTCATTATGCATCAGTTAACATCATGGAAGTCAACACTGTGGATGGAAATGAGAATAATGTAAACAAAGCGGAGTAAAGAGAGAATTGGTCCATCTAGAATATTTTTCACACTGATAATGAAGGTTTGCATACCTAGAACTAGATAATCTCCCAAAATTTGGGTTCCTTATTGACATATCCCTCACTGGATCCTTAGTGAATCTCTACCAAAGAGAAGAATAAAAGAAAGGTTGCATAGAACCTGACTCCCCCTCTCTATGAGGATGAGATCCCTATGCTCAAATAATTATTTACTCAGTAGGTCAAAGAAATGATAGAGTTGATGAGAATCAAAATTAAGGTTCTTTGAGAACTGCAACAAAAATTGCCTTTAGTGTTGGTTTTGTAAATTGCAGCTACACAATTTTTAAAAAGGGTTTAGCGACGGTTAATTAAAAACTACAGCTAAACCCCGGTTTTTTTCTATGGAGAAACATCCCCATGACCTCAACTCCCCTTCTCCATTAGACCCTGGTGAATGATCCCTGAACCCCAGCTCACCTACCCGTAGCTGGTTGGCCATACGCGCCACTTCCCATTAAAACCTGACCTCAAACTCCCTTCTCCCCCTGACCCCCGCGACCCCACCTTTTCCCCCAACGCTTGCGAGACCTAAACCCTAGCTCACCTCCCTGCCACTAGTGAATTTTATTTAGGTCATCATTTCCATTTCATTGAATTTTATTTAAGGTTTTTATGTGTTCTTGGATTTATAAATTAATTTCTAATCAAGATAATGAGGGTGTGGGTTATCTAGGTTTGGTTTATAATGGTTTTATAAAACATAACATGGATTTAATGTGGATTAAAGGTTTTAATTTCATGATTAATTGAAATTTTTATGTAAATTTGTATTTAATACATTCGACATGTTTGATAAAATTAAAATAATGGTTTTATATAAGAAAAGCATATGGTCATTCGATTTTATTGGAAATTGGTTTTTCAAAGTGGGTTACCCTTTGGGGGTTAAATGGTTTCCAAGTTTCAAAGGGAAATTTTGTTTTATGAAATGGAATTGTGATTCATTTGGGTTCTGTTGGTTGTGTTTTAGAAATGATTATGATTTCCCTTATATTGGTTGTTGGATTCCAAAACATTTTAAAAGGGGAATTAATAATGTATATATTATATGTGATAATTGAAAGAATTGGATGACACTTTGTGATGTGATATTTGAGTTGATTGGTTTTTTTCCCTTGTTGACCCCCCTTTCATTTATTTATGATGTCATGTGTATCCATGTGATTGTTGTTTGTGATGTGATTCATGATTTTCTAATTGGTGGGGGCTCATTATAAGCTAAATGTTGGATGTGGGAAGGATTTCAAAATTATGCTAGCCTTTGGGTATTATTATTTTCATTGTGTGACATTCACTCTAAAAGTGTATCACCACCTTTAGTTATTTTATAGGTAACCCTAGGATACTAAGTGGGAAGTCCTAGGATACTTCTAGGAACATTGAGATTACACGCATTCTGGTTACCACTAGTTGTAAAAAATACTGAGAAAGTGGGGTGTCACGGATGAGATTGGGTTTAGAGTGATTTGTTTGATGGATGTGTGACCGTTAAGCTGATGGAATTAGTTCCTCATTTTCATGTATTATACTTGTCCCATTAGTTCCTAATGTGTTTACTTATTATATTTATCATGTGTTATGCCTTTAATTATTTATTAGTTTATGTATTGCTTTTTTTACTTGTATGGAATTTCATTAAAGCAATGATCCTGCAATTATTTAGTACTGACATTGATTAGTGTTGTTCCAATTGTTTATTGTCATACTTTACAAGTTTATATAGGGAATTTTTCATCATAGTTATCCTTGTTTCTTTAGTTATTTTTATTTTGTTGTGTTAAATATTTCAAGTGAGGGGAATTTTTATAAATTTTTTACCCATTATTAGAAATTCCTTTGATAAGTTTTTAAACCATGTAAGGGTTTTTTATAAAAGTTGAGATGTTTTATGGATAGATGAATGAGATTTTATTTTGAAACTAGAAATTTTAGCTCCTCTTATAAAAAGAATAAAATTCAATGACATACACTGAATATAATTAATAAATTTGAATGAAAGTTGGTTCCGGATACTCTCATGAATTGTAGAAGATAATACTTCCAATTCAACTGACTACTATATTAGAATGATAAACTTGATAATATCTGAATGCTCTATAAGTTTACTTCTAATATAATGCTTTCAGCTTTACTCTTAACTTTTTTACTAGTGTTGAACTTGCTCAAATATATCTGAAAATACTCACTATCTTCTTAAAATGTATATTGCCTAAGAAAGTACTCACTATATTCTTGTTTCCTCAAGTGATTTTGAAATAACATGTGTATAAGCATACACATGCATGCACATATATACTTTGGTTTTCTAGTGGGTGATTTACTATATGTATTTATATAAGAAAACCTTATGTACCATATTTATATATTTTTTCCATTAGTATATATGAATCTCTTTCCCTATTTTGTAGTAACTATGTGTTTTAATTTTTTTTTAATATTGTGTAGGCACATTGTGATATACATGGATAAAAATTTGATCACATTACCAAGGAACACTCCTCAGTATGTTAAGGTTTTGAAGGAGTTTTTAGATTTTTCAATTTATAATCGATCTATTAAAGGAAGAATAAGATGTCCATGTACTATATGTAAATTTAGAAAATGGTTGAGGAGAGGTCAAGTTTATGAACATTTAATACTCAACCAATTCCTAGATCAATATTTTTGTTGGATTTGGCATGGAGAATCGAACTTAACAGAAAGGTTGAATACAGATGTTAATCCACATAATGACCTCCCAACATCATTGAAAATGGAATGTGAAATGCAAAACCTCATAAATGATTCATTTGGCACTGCAAGACACCACTATCAACATCAAAACATAACAAAACTACCAGATGAGGGTGTAACAAATTGAAAAGTGACAAGTGATGTTTTTGATACTGTAACACAACCAGATCAAGATTGAAACATATCATTGGATCCTCCTCTTGATTCTGTGGAGGCCAATGTAAGAGAAAACTTCACTATGGGAAATATGTTTCATGATTTATTTGACGATGGAAATCAAGAGTTGTATATAGGATGTTCAAAATATAAAAATCTTTATTTTCTCAGAAGTTGTATCATATTCAATGACTATGTGGAATTACAAATAAGAAAATGTCCATGATATTGGAATTGTTGCGTGATGCATTTCTTGAAGAAAGAATCCCTGTGTATTTTTATGATATGAAAATAGTTATAAACAGGCTTGGTCTGAATTATACAATAATACATGCATGTCCCAATGATTGTATGATTTATTAGATAGAGGATTCAAGTAGGAAAAATTGGAAAAAAAAATATTCAATATGGAAGTCTATGGGTGATTTTTGAAGTCTAAATCAACATAATTTCATGAAGAATAAGAAAGGGAACACACCTGCAATGGTTTTGCATTACTTTCCATTAAATCCTTGATTTCAAAGATTATTCACATCATCTAAAACCACCAAACACATGAAGTGGAATTCTGTAGATAATAACAATGATGGGTTAATTGGACATCCTAGATATTTACATTTATGGATGAAATTCAATTCATTACATCTAGATTTATTAGCTGATCCTTGGAATGTTTGAGTGGAATTGGATGTCGTTTGATTCAACCTATTTGGGACATTGAGTACCTGTTATAGCATTTGGCCAGTTGTTTTGATCCCTTATAATTTGCCTCCGTGGATTTTTATGCAACAAAGATCTTTTATCATTTCGATTATTATTCTTGGAAAACAAATGCCTGAAATTATATTGATGTATACCTCTAGCCTTTGACTAAATAATTTTAGGAGTTATTGAGTAACACTGTTGATACATTTAATGCTTCTTCTAAAAAATGTTCAAAATACATGTTTCTTTAATGTGGACCATTAATGAGTTCCCTAGGATTGAGAATTTATCTAGAAGAAACATTTACATGAGTTTTTCTTTTCCTATTTGTAACGTCAATTTTGAGCCCAAAAGGCTACCTCATAGTAGAAAATGATGCTTCTTGTGCCATGGAATATTTCTTGATGCATCCCATAGATTTTGGATAAAAAGATCAAAATATAACGGTTCCATTGACTGTAGACCACCTCTAAAGTTGTTAAATGGTTTTGAAATATTGGCTTGAAAATATTGAAATAGAATTTGGGAAGGTTCATCATTTCAATGACTGTGGGAAACGGGTTTGAAGTGCATCGTCTAGTGAAATCAGAATGCAAAAATGGATGAAAAAAAAGTATATTCTTCAAAATTCTGTATTGCAAATTTAATTTGTTTCAGAATAATATTGATGTTATGCATATTGAGATGAATTTTAATGAAAATTTCATTTTCACATTGATTAATGATCATGGAAAGTTGAAGGATCATCTCAATGCTCGAAAAGACTTACAAGTAATGAACATAAAACTTGATCTCCAGCCAGATGATAATGAAAAGTATGCTATGGAAATTTTTACAATGAAAAATAATGATAAATATACATTCCTTCGATTTTTAAAGAATATGAAGGTATCTAATGGGTATTCCAGTAACATATCGAGGTGTGTTTACTTGAAGAATCATTAGTTACATGGATTGAAAAGTCATGATTCACATATTTTGTTACAACAGTTACTACCATTGGCATTGCATATATTATTACCTGAAAAGGTTACTGCTGTTGTACTAAAATTATGTACATTATTCAGATAACTATGTGAGAAATTTATACATCCATTTCAGTTTGAAAACCTACAGGAGAGGTTTATATTGACTCTTTTGTGCAATATAGATGATCTTTCCTCTATTGTTTTTACTATTAGGATGCATTTAACTATGTATTTGGTTGAGGAAGCTAAATTAGGAGGCCATGATCGTTATCGGTGGATGTATCCAATTAAGAGGTACTTTATTTATGTGTTTTTCATGGCACTTAATTAATTGTTTAATTATGTTTGTATTGTGAATATATTGTCATTTTTTAAATTTTTTTCTGCATATATTTTTTGAAATATATGTTCTGAACATAATCTTATTGGATTAAATGATAGGAATGCCATGGAGGAAGTGATACACAATTTCATCCACTACTGCAATAGATGATGATCCATCTATCTCCCTCCCTAAAGCATTAGAGCCACTAGAAGCTTACCCCCTGCCCCATCTCTCAAAACCTCAGTGATTATCCCTTTATAAGATGATTCGTCGACTCCCCCTTCAGCAGCCTCAGTATAGGGGAGGTGGTACGCCACTTCTAATTCATCATGGCCATACTGGAGGGTCACTATTATAGGTAAAAATTTTAATATAAATAAATTTAGTGCATTTTTGTAATACTAATTTTTTGTTCATTAAAGATGAAAAAAATGCAACTATGGAGAAAAGTATAAAAAGTGTAGATGTGTAGAATATCAATGGGGAGAATATAGTTGTCCCATTTGATTCATATGGGGTTCCTATGGATGACGTCACAGGATTACTTAGACAAATTCTAGGCAAGCTGGTAGCAGAGCCCATTTCCCTTCCTATTTATTATGATGATTGAAGACATATTCCACCATGTTTGAAAATGATTTTTTTTATTCCCAGTTAAAGGTAATTTTAATACATTATGGTGTAATTGAATGCCATGTTATTAATATGTTCAAAATTAATTTGTGTATAAATTTTTTTTCCACTTTATAGTTTCTGATGTGATAGCATAAAAGTGGAAAATGAAAAATCTTGGTAAGAATTAGAAAGACTTCAAATGGAGATTGTGGAGTGATGTAAACAATACTTTTTGGACAATCCTCCAAATGTAGGAGAAGCTACCCAATAGTGTACCCGAAGAATAGTGGAATATTTTTGTTGACAAACTTCGTGATGAGAATCAGATGGTATTTAGATATATATTATTATATTAACCACATTTTATATTTATACATGTATATGAAGAGGATAAGACATTGAATACATTACTATTAAATTTCATTTTATTTATTTCATGATCTCTCAAGAAATAATGCATCATGTCGGGCTAAGCAAGTCATCCCTCACACTACGGGGTCAAAAAGCTTTTCATAAAGCCAATCAACTCTAGTAATCTTTTAATTAGTTTAAATATTTATAAGGCAATATTATCTGTTTAATATATTAAACTATTGATTTATCTTTGTTCAATCCAGTCATAGTGTTTAGGGCATGATGCATCCCGAACTGATGTGTGGTTGGATGTTCACAAAAACAATCCGATGGATGTTTTTTAAATGAGCCTGGAAAAGAATTTGGGGGTATGAACTCATTTTTTCATTATAATAACTTATTATCAGTTTTAACTATGTTAATATATATTGATATTTGATTTATAGGTAAAAAATAATGAAATATGGGATGCCAATCCTGGGCAGTCTAACTCAGTCTCCCAGGATGACCTGGTTCCTAAAGTCCTTGCGAAGGAGAATTATGGTAGATTGTGAGGGATGGGTTTTGGACTCATGCCATCTGAGGTCATTGACAGGACATCAAGGATTGAAACTACATATACTCCTGGTTGTAGTCAGTACATACCCGGAGATGCTCATAGAGAGATTTTTTCTCTATGAAACACAGTTCTAGACCAGGGGGCTCAGATATCCTCTTTTCAGAATGCATTGACTGATATACATCTGCAAAAGAGTGGATATCCCCCAGTGGTATTGGAACAATTGGTGGTGAGTAGGCAAATAACTAAAATTCAAAATCATTTATTTTTCAAACTTTTATTGGTTTTGAGATTAAATATAAATATTCAACACTATTTAATATTCAATATAATTTACTTACAGGTTGTAGCAGGAAGTGGAGATGGATGAGGAGAGGGTGATGATATCTATTCATAAATAGAAAATGATTAGTAGTATTTTTGATATGTGGAAAAATATTGTAAAATTCAGTTTTTATATGTATCATGTGTGGCACATAGTTTCCTCCAAACATTTTCACGACCTAACATTTTCTTGATTTCTCATGTTTCATTTTATGTATTTTATTGATTTCTGATGTTCCCTTTTATAACTTGATTTATCATTTGTGGTATGCACCATATATATAGAATATTTAATGTGATGATTCATTTTTTATGATTAATTTTTCCTCAATTCATTTTATCATTATAACAACTTATCCTAAATTTCCTAGCCAAATTCATTTACCACTACATTTCCATTTCTACGAAGTACTTCTTAGTTATTCTCTTGTATCAATCCCTAGGTATGAGAATGTGTGTCTTGATAACATGTTTAATAGAGATCACCCTTTAGTGTGGCATAATCCTAGTATCCAAATTTTCAAAAAATAGTTGGAATCTATAGAAACAAATACAAGATTATGGGAAATTTTGATACACTGTCTGAAATGGGGATTTCACAACATTTCCAAAGTGGCCTCTAAGAACAGTCAAACAGTGTGAATGACAATGTCCATTATCTTTGTAGTCCAGACATGCTGATGGGAAACTCCAAGTAGATTCTCTAGAACCCCCTGCCCTAGAAAAATTTTAAATAGACTACATGATCAGTTACTTACCATTCATTACATCTACTACCCTATCACAAATAATTTATTATAAGAATCCACATTCCATGATAGAATATATCAACCCCCTTCATGATACACTATTCCCTTTGAAGGAATTTTCATGATCACTTCTATTATATACCGCATATCAAAATAACTAGGATCCATAATGGGAGTGAAAATATATTAGTTTCCAGATTCCATTCCCTCTAAGGGAACTGCCCTAAATACTAATTTTCCAAAGAAATCACATGAGTGAAGCAAATATGATACATGAACCTGATCCATAACTTGTAATAAAATTAGGGTCCCTTATCCATGGGAGATATGATTTTACCTTTTTTCTATGTTTAGTGTCTTGTATAATAATTCCACATGGAATAACCCAAGCGAGAGATGATTTTACCTAATTCCAATGTTATGTTTCATTTATAATAAATCTACACTGAACACCCACATAAATTAATCCCAAGAAAATATTACCACATCATTATTCCCATGATAAACGGTCTACCACCAACATACTACACCCCACATCTTTTGAGTAACTAAAGAATAAATAAATAAACACCCAATCATGTTCCTAAAGGACTATAGGATGGATTAAATTTATTGACACATAGATGGAATAGAAATATAAATAGTTACTATATATATAGTAGTAATATATATAGTTTATATATATTTCATCCACCTATATTTCCAAGGTATGTGAAGATGTACGTAGCCATATACAGATAATAATACTGATGAATAGACTATGGAATAACTCAGACATCTCTAACATGTCTAACGAGCCTATGTTCTCATGTAATTGGGTACATGTCCTATATTCCAATAGAGTGAGAGATTCCATGAAATAACACATAAGATGTTGAGTGCCCCATTAGGTCAAAATTTTATTCATGGAATGTGGTGAGTAAATCAAAATACTTATATAGTTACATTTTTGTGATACACCATGCTCAAAATCTGATGTAAGGAATTGTGATATCTCCTTGCTCAACAATCTCATACCATCATACCACAACTTCTATAAAGGCATATATTAAATATAACTAGCAAGGGTAATTACATCACATCCAACTCTTCTATCTACACCATTTACACAATAATGGCATAATACTTTTTTATAATAGATAAGGAATAACCTCTTATTCATGTCTTTATCCATGTTCAATTCCCATTTTAAATATTACAATTCGTATGATGCATTTTATAAAGCAAAAATCAAGAGCATGACATTACAATTACTTGGGGTCATTCCATTTAAAATGAATTGATTTATTTTAAGAAATAAAACACATCATTAATTATCCATTTCGCATTATTAGTTAAATTTGACTCATTCAATTCATTAAAACATGGTAAACCCATTTATAATCTCAGTGGAGTCACTTAAATGGAGACATTTTAATATAGGAAATTTCCCACTTTATAAATTCCAACTATAAGTGGTCCAAACACCTATGATATTCCTTGGGTTCTATCAAATCATCATATACAAATCAATGTTACATTCTTGATCAATTCCAGAAGAGTTGTGGGAGTACCAACATTTGAAAAAGAAATAAAATTGTCCAATTTCACATAGATCACCTAATGGGTGACCATATAAGTTACACACAACATGTGAACATCCAATGTAGGATCAACTAGTACATATGAGTTGGCAATGGTCAATTTTAAACACATAAATCACTTAAAAAGATATGCTTGACCAAATATGGTGTGCAACACAATGGCTTAATTATGAAACATCCAACCCTAAAGGAAAAACAATGTGAGTACTAACCTAATGGTCATAGATTACACCACTCCCAATATGAGATTCATATTTCATGATTTTTGGGAGAAATAAGAGAAATGGTTCAGTTTCATGATAGTATGGAAAAAGTGCATATGCCTATACAGCACAAAGGATCCACTGGAAAACTATAATAGGATGTATGAGTGGGGGTTTCCTTACATTGAGCTATCCAATGCTTCCATTAGATCATGAATTGGGTGTCTAATGATAGTGAAATGGATGAACCTATGATAAATATTTTTTATTTATATAAGAGGTTAAAGAATTCAAAATAACTGGAAGATGAAATAGAAAAAATAAAGTCGTATAGGAATATGATTGGGGTAAACTTGTAAATTTACCACTACATTTTATTAGATACTAGGATTATGACATGTGATATTTTATCTACATTACTTTACTCATTGAACGATGAATTTGTTTGTTCTTATTTAAGAATCTCTTTTTCGTATTGAATTTAGTATGTATTTTGTTGGTGTTTTAGTATTCTTGGAATGGTTTTTTCAGGGCACTGGTATAGGGGCTCCAAAAACTAGTTATTTTTTTTAAATCTTCTCTTTAGTAACAGTTTTAACCACCGATAAATGTAGATATTTTTTTATTAGCAGTGGTTCTAATCGTCGCTAATGTGGCCCATCGTCCGTGCTTTTTCGTGGTAGTTAAATTGTTTGTCACGGTGGTTTGTCCCCGTAGGACATTACTTTTTGCAGCGGCGGTTTTAACCGCTGCTAAAAAATTAATCCCCTTCCTGGAAAAACTGCCACAAAACCAATATATCCGCCATGAAAATGTTCCAACTAGGACGGTACCCATAAACCTCTGCTAAACAACTTAAACATCCCCAAATAGTTTTACGGCAAGCAATTTAGCGGTAGTTTTCGGAAACCACAACAGAACCACATGAAGGCAGTTTAAACCACCGCCATATCCAAAAATAACCATCGTGAAATTGAAATTTTCATATAGTGGAGGTAGAGTTCCTATCAAATATTCTCCTCAGAGAGAGCCTCAATGTATAGTTGCAGCAAGTGTAACTCAATAACAGGTATTCATATTGGAAATTGGAGTAAGGCCAGGACAACTATCCAACTCGGTGCTTAGACCATCGGTTTACCAAGACCAATTTATGGATGGATATCAATATTTCACTCCATGAAAGAGACCACCATATTTGTTTCTGGAGAACCCTCAGAAGATATCCCTTTTCGGACATCCAACTCAAATAATGGTAGAACTGATGTGTGAGACGCTGCTGATTACAACACATGTCTAAGAACTTGTTCTTACAAACACTAAATATGTGATTATTGACACCAAAAAATCATTGATAGCTCGATTGGAATTCATGGAGGAGCATCATGAAAAATTAAATCTAGAATGGAAGCCTTGACCTGATTAGTTGAGTGAAACCCCACCACCTCCAAGCTTAGAAATTACCATGTTTCCGATATTCATTGGATCAGGTGACTTGGAAAAACATCTGATGCACTATGCATCCTATTTTGATCCCATGATGGGAAATCTTGTGAAAAAAATAGTAATGAAACTTAGATACTTCGTGAGAACCCTACAAGGGTCATACTTTGTATGGTACACTAGTTTATCAGCCCGTCCGATAACGAGATGGAAGAATATTTTTCAAAAATTCATCATTCAATTCAACTTAATGTTGTAGAAGAAAATAATGAGTGACCTCTGGAATTGAAAATAGTAATAAAATTATATAATATATCATTTCATTATCATGTGGAAAGGGTTGAACTCCTCCCTAAACTAACAACTTCCCTAGAATGATATGCTCTCCCTTTGCATTGAAAACCTTCATGAAGAGTTGTGAACTCTGCTCATCCTAGTGAAATATACAGGTCAGTTTTCAGGTTTCTCAACAATTTCCCAATGAATGGAAGTATCTATACAGTGGAAAAATATCAAGTCCCAGATAACTCCACAATTCTGATGGAAAATAACTGGAAAGGTAGAGGTGACATCTATCACACTTAATCTAGCATTTGTGCCTAATCGAGCTCAAAAATATTCATTGTATTATTATAAACCCCCTAGTAATCAATATGAACACCCCACCATGGAAGTATGAATGGAGGGGTCCCAAGAAAAATCAATTCAAGGAATGAAGGAACAAAGATTACTCATTATGATATGACCAAGTCCATGTCTATTTAAAAGTTACTATAGAAAATGATCTACTCTTCCTTCTGGAGACCAACATTACTAACCAGGTTCATCTCAATGACTATATAGATTATTTCACCTTTCACTGGATACCGAGACACTCTATTTCGGAATTATTTTTCTTCAAATTCATCCTATAGAAAATAGTATATTCCATGCAAGTAAAATTAATAAGTCCACTAGTACAATTGGCGTAAGATTCTTCCACTACCCTTGAAGAAGGAGGTGAGTGGAAAGATGTTGTTATCATAAGGAAACACAAGTATTATAGTTGGATTAATTGAAATAAAATCGTCCAAACTCATAGTATTCTCCATGATTAGTTGAAAAAAAAAACAACTATGACCCCAGTCGCTCCCGCTGAAACACAATAAACGTTATCATACCCACAAACCTCCAAACTCCTTCCTTTAAAAAAGTGGCATATCCAGAAAGATGAGAAGGAGGTATAAGAGGATGAACCTATGTTAATGCCAAAGTTGGATTTGACACACTAATATTTTATGCCCCTAGATATAAAATAAATTGCACTAACCCACCAAAATTCACCACCAGAGATGGTCAGTCAGGCAAAGTCATCATCATATGAGGATTTAATCTTCAGTTCCATTAATTTCATTCACATAAATAATCCATTATCTGAAGATGAGTATGGATATAAACATGAACTCCCAATATCTAATTGGGGAATCAAAGGAAGAGGTATTAGGAGCTGAGTATGCTGGGGAAGGAACAACCATATATGAAACCAAACTTCTTACCATGGCCCTACTCATATTGTCAATGTTACAGAAACTCACAAAAGATCCCTTCAGTGTGTCTAATAAGAGAAGGAAAATCCATCTGCACCTTCCAAAAGTTACCCTAACCTCATCACTCTGTATTTTCAATAAGAATAGGAATAGGTGTGAGATAACCCTCAATGGGTCGGTAGGCCAACCTGGCCTAGCCTACTAAATAGAGGAATACCTCAACTCTTGTCTCAAAGGTTGATCTATATACATTAAATACACCAACTCTTAAATCACCTATGAATGAGTATCCCCACCTAGGTAAGTGCATGGGTTTAGACCATAAATATGATATCATAAAACAATCATCCATGGTACTATCCATGCTATCAATCGTGGATTCCCTGAGCTTGTTAAAATATCTTAGTGAAGAACTCATAGTGGCTTTGATCATCCCTCATAAGTTTAAGGATGATATTATTGATGTCGATGTCTATTATAAAATGACTGATCCTTTAGAATGAATTTTTTTTATCTTCATCATAGAACAAGATTAAGATTACATTATTTGAGGACACATCATATACTTGAATATATCCGACAAGATAAATGGTGTCGATGTCCAAAAAATATTTATTGACAATGGTTATAGAGTTAATCTCATTCTAGTATGAAAAATTCACCAGATGAGATAATATGTGGATATCCTAGAACCTTATTCCATAACAGTACAATGCTATGATATAATAGAGTATAATACTTTGGAAAAAATCAATCTCAAGGCTCATATTGGAGACCTCGTAGCATACATAGAATCTCTGGTAGTTCAGAAAAAAACCATCAACATATTTCTATGAAGTCCCTGGTTGCATCAACGTATAGTAATCCCCTCATCGTACCATAAAATAATCAAATACCATATTAATGGAAAAATTGGGATGTTTAATGATAATAAGGACTCGTTAAAATCCAATGAGTAACATTATATTGTTGCGGGATTATATCAAAAGGGATGGGAAGAAACCCCATGTAGATGGTGTTAATTGATTAACCACCAAAAATGGTCTGGAAATGATCCTGCCAACCCCTTCAAATAGACCAGTTATGTGTATGTATTAGACATCAATTAGGTCAATTATATGAGTCCTCATTCAGAGGAATATTAAATAATCCTTGTGAATTCATTCATAACCATCAGGTCCAATGATGTTGAAATGTTTTTTTAATCCCCATATAGTGATGAAACCTCATATGTAAAATCCCTCATTCCATCCCCAGAGCTACCGGGAATCCTTACCTCACCTGCTAAGGCAGAAGAGGTTGTCTTATCACCCAAAGAGGATGAAGAAAATCCTTATCCATCACTCACTCCATCCTCTCTAGAGTTTCAAAGCAATGCCACACTGTTAGCTATGTTAGAGGAAGTTTATACTTCTTTAGGATGCCAAGATATCAGATCCTCCCCCAACTCTAGAGAACCTATACCGCTACATGATCCCTTTATGGAACAAGAGTAAAAAATATGAAAAGGAGGAAGAAGAATAGAAGGACCTTAGATAATACCCTCTATCATTTGACGAGGGTGTATCTACCAATATTGATGAGCTTAGATAAATAAATAGGGGTATATAAGAATACCCAAGACCCACCATTATTAGTGCAGCCATGTATTCCGAGGAGAAATCGGATTACACCTCTTTCTTAAAGATGCATCTGGGTGTATTCTATTGGAAATACAAAAACAAATTATGGATTTAATCCTGAGATTTCCACTCACCATTTGTGCTCACCATAGGACCACTAGTCTATAAACAAATAGCCAGAAGGATGCGCTCGACACACACTGCAAAAATTGAGGATGAAGTTGACAAGATCATCAGATCTGATTTCATTTGCGAGGTCTAATATCCCAAATGGCTAGACAATATCATCCCCATTAAGTAGAATAATGGGAATATTAGAGTCTTAATTGATTTCAAGGATCTCAACTGAATCTTCCCAAAAAAATATTTCCCAAACCCAATAATAGAACAAAAAACAGAGGAAATAGCTAAATATATAGACCTCTCTTTAATGTATGGCTATTCAGGATACAATCAAATCTGAATGGCCTCGGAAGATGAAGAAGAAACCACATTTAGGGCCCCTAGGGGGTATTTTGTTATCAGGTAATTACCTTTTTCTTAAAGAATGTCTATGCAACATACCAGCATGCCATGAGCCGCATCTTCAAAACATTCCTAGGAAGGTTTTTCAAATGCTATGTCGATGACTTGGCGGTTAAATATTAGTAATTAACCAACCACTTGAAAGATCTTGAGACCATATTCAACAAATTTCAGTATCACATTTTGAAAATGACCCCATTGATGTGTGATTTCAGCGTTACCTAAGGGAAATTTCATGGCATCATCATACACCATCATGGTATCTATGTCAACCCTAATAAAAAAAGGATATCCCTGGCATGTCACCTCACTGATACCTCAAAAAGTTGAGTGGAAATTATGGAAACATAGCCTAAATCCAATGTTTCATATCTAACCTTGTAAGAAAATGTATTCCTTTCAAAATATTGATGAAAAAGGTGGTAACAAATCAGTTGACTGATGATTGTCAAGAATCATTCAACATCCTCAAGAAATATCTCTTAAACCCCCCCCCCCACCCCCAGGGCTGATGTCTCATGTCAAAAGAAGGAAATTTATTTTATTTTTGATAGTCTAAGAGAAATCCCTTTATTCCCTTACCACAAAAATAGAATGATGTCGACACTGAAAGATCCATTATTATCTCAGTCAAACCATGATCGATGTTGAGACTCATTATTCAAGTATCTAGAAGAGTTTTTTGGTTCTAATATTTATAGTTTATAAACATAGGGACTACCTACAACATCATGAGATATTTTGGGTCTCTCATAGTAACCCACTCAATCAGATTCTCAGTAATCAATTGTTGAAAAGATGCCTATAATGGTTTGTGATCATTCTGTAGTAGTTTGATATTCATTTTGTGCCTCATAAAGCAGTCAAAGTCTAGGAATTAGTTGATTTTCTAGCAGAGTACCACTTGGAAGAATTGACTTCATTGGATATTGAGCTACTTGATGAAGATGTTTTCACTATTCAAGATGGACTTTGATATGGGTGATTTATTTCAATTGTGCATCTAGATGTTTGACAAGGAAGATAATGGAAGACCACATGCTCAACAAAGTGGGGCTAGGAGTCATACTCATCTCTCCAGTGAAGGTATCCCTACCTTACTCCATCATGTTATTGGAAGGGTGCATGAGTAATGAAGTAGAATATCATTATCTTATTACGAGGATATATTATTCACTTCAGGTATAAGTCAATCACTTGTAGATAAAAAGATATTTTGAAATGGTCATTATGTTGATTAACGATGATTATGCTATCAAAAAAGAAGACTTAATCGCCTTGCTAAACCATAACTAGGGACTTATGGTGGAGTTCCCATTTTGCTGACACTAAATCATGTCCCACCGTCACAGAATTCTCAAGATGATGCATTGGAAAATGTGACCACTACTCTAGATGATACGTATTAGGATGAAATAGTAATCAATATTTCGCATCAGTGGATTGGATCACCTATCAATTAAGACAATAAGGAAGAAATTCATGAGATTATTCCCACCCTAAAATCATAAATTCCTACCACTGGATCAATGAAATCCATTATGGACTACCATTAGAAGGTAGATCTCCCACCATATAGATCTTGGAGGGAGAAAAACCAAAGAAGAGATGTTAACATTGTTCTATATGAGTACAAGAATCATGAAAATGTACTCTATTAGTGGTGTCTTGATGGGGTCCTTATTCAGTGTATTGATGGAGAAGAGACCATTATTTTCATGAAGTTTAAACTAGATTTTGTAGTACCCATCAGTTAGGATCCAATCTTTCCCATAAAATTTGAAGGCATGGGTATTACTGGACTAATATAATGTCGGACTCCACTAAACTCCCCAAAAAGTTCCACTCATGTCAGGTTCTTGCTAACTTCATTCACCAACCCCCATAGTTCCTTTATATAGCCATGTTCTCTTATACATTTTCTATATGTGGAATGGATGTTTTGGGACCATAAACACCCACTATGGCCAATAAGATCGAGTATATTCTTACAATAACTAACATCTTATCCAAGTGGGAATGATATACCCCTCAAAGAAGTCGGGTAAAGAAACATTATCAGCTTTGTGAAAGCCAGCATCATCTCTATATTTTGGGTAGCTCATACAATACTGATAGAATATGGAACCGATTTCAATTCTAAAAAATTAGAGAATCTATATCAGGTTTATGACATCAATTCCAACTATTCATCCCACTACCACGTAGAGGATATTGGTAAAATAGAGGCCTTCATCATGATCCTATCAAATATATCCCATAAGATAGTCGATGTGGGTAAAAAGTCAATTAATAATAATCTCGTTAATTCCCTATGGCCTTACTGGACCTTAACTAGCACGGGCACACAGGAAGCACTGTAGTAATTATTATATGGGGAAAAGGTGGTCTTTCTCATCGAGGTTAAATTTCCCTCACTTCACATTTACATCTTTGACCATTTATACATAGATGATAAATCCTTTAAATGGATGGATGAATTGAATTTATTGGATAATAAGATATTGAACACCTTTCATCATTTGTATGTCCACCAAAATCAGATTGCGTGAGACTTTAACAAAAAAACTGCCTCTGATATTTCCTCTAAGGAGAGATTGTGTTGTTCCTCAAAAATGTGATGATACTTGGAATGAAGCATATAATGTTGGAACTAAAATGGGATGGATATTACACCACATATAAGGTCTAATCCAATGGATCTTATTATTTGATTTTGATGGATGAAAAACTTAACACAACTTCCAGCAACACAAGGTTTTTGAATAACCATTTCACTTAATCATAAAGACACATCATCTTAATCGTATTACATTAAACAACATGGTAGATCATCCTGATCGCATGATGTTAAACATCATGGTAGATCAGCTTGATCATATGACGCTAAACAACATGTTAAATTGTCTATGTTTCATGATGTTAAACCATGTAGTCGGTTTTTGTCACATGACCTTAAAAATCATGACATCATCATCCATGTCACAAGACAATAAACTGCGTGACAATAACCTCCTCACCACTTGATGTTAAGATGAATTCTAATCATCTTTTCAGTCAATGATTAACTAAATATTATCTATATTTATGCGGGATAAAGATAAAATTCCCATATCTCCGTATGATATTTAGGTCCACATAGAGATTCTTTCTCAAGAACTATATGTGGCTTGATTCATGTCATCAAAGGATATGTAGGGACACCAATACCTATGATCAAGGTACCTACCCCAATACTCATTTATTTACATGTGGGGTGAACTATTTTCATGCCAAAAGATGTTAAATTTCATTGTTACTCAAGAACTATATATTTCATGATTCTCATTCCAATGGGATACATAGTGACACATGAGCCCTATGTCATGGGCCCAGTTGTGAGGAATTGGAGATTTATTTCCTCTTCTTGTGAGCTATACCTATGTAGAGAGTTCTCATCCAAAACAATGTGCGTCTTGGTTCTTATTGTCGTAGAATATATAGTGACACCTAATACTCTTCAATTAGGCCCAGTCGCAAATTTCCCTCCATTCATAAGATGATTTTCATACCATCTTTATCCTCAAGACATTCTTTCACATAAGGATCTAGATTCTCACTAGCCCTAAAAATTATCCTTCCCATGACCACAAGACACTATCATCCTGATCGTATGATGGTAAAATTCATGGTACGTCGTCTATGCCAAAATATAATAAACTTAATGACCCCAATCTCCTTATTGTATGATGTTTATCTACCTAACACCATAATGTTCTGACCCGAGAGGACATCTCCCTCAACATTGGTCACCGACCATGTCATATTAAATAACTATGTGTGACATGATTTCTATCCACATGGGATATGATTTGATGCATAGATTTTACATCCTAGTCTAGCCACCCCAAATATAAAAAATCCTCCCATCCTAGTTTATAGGTCAGACCTATGCAAGGATTCTTCCATCAAGAACTATTTATGGATTGATTAATGTCATCACAAGATATATAGTGATGCCCAGATCTCTAATATTAGGTCTATCTACAATAAAGGATAAAATTATATCCTCCCTATGTATGGGTCATATCTACAAATGGAATAATCTCTAAACTATGTGTTTCTTAATTTATATAATTAAAATATATGTAGTAACGCCCAGATATATAATTCTAGGTCTAGCCACATCATTCCCCCTCTTTCATGTAGAGTCACCTTCATCCTTACTGCATTAAATTAAACTACTTTAGTTCCTTGAACTATGTGTGTCTATATTCTCACTATAATGATATACGTAGTGATGCCCAAATTCTACACCTTGGTTTAGCCACCACCAATTAAAATTTCACCTATCCTTCATTTTATCACCTCCATATGGAAAAATAACACTTTTCCACCCATTTTTTCTCACTCCGAGCATATATCATGTGGTATTTGGATTTTCAGTAGGGAATTCCTTAAAATATCAAGGCATATCAATTAAAATTTGGGTTTCCATGGTCCTGGTAGCAAGTCCTTAAAAGGCACACCAGATGTCCATACCGCTTGAAATTAAATTTCCTGGTCAAATCAAAATTAAGAACTATGTATGGGGTGATTCCTATTTTCACTGGATACGTGTTGAGAACAAGGTCTTTAATCATGGGTCCAGCTACACTATTTTCTCTTCACTTTGGGAAACCCATGACCTTGACGCATTAAATTAAACTACACTAATATTCAAGGACTATGAGTGGCTTGATTCTAATTTTTACGAGATACATAGGGATACCTATAACTCATGTCCTAGTGTTATCCATTGGTAAAAGTAAAAAAATATCTCCATATCCTGTATAAAAACAAATATCTATGTAGTAGATCTCATGGATGGGTTCATCATTAAAGGATCTATCAAGGAAGTATAAATGAAACCCTATATACGAGTCATATCTATTTAGGTAATTTCACACTCCATGGATAATCATTATATGAATCATTCTTATATACCAATAAATATTTATTCCATTCATCATACTTGGTTCCCTAGGAAATTTTAAATCTTCACAATCTTAATATGGTCATCAAAAATGGTGGATCCGTGTTTTGAAGACACCTTTGTTTGACGATGCATAATATTTCATGATTGGGTATTCATAAGTTTCCCAGAAAAAAGACTATCAACCAAAAAAATCATCATCAAAAGAGGCCACTTTGATTTTCGTAAGACCCAATGGCATTTTTTCCCAAATAATTTCTCCTAACCTGAAAAACGTTAGAATCATGGTTTACATTTTCTTTCCCCCTAACATCTGAGGAATTTCGGAACAATATGGCCTAATCAACCTTCTCTTACTCACCATTTATATGAAATATGGTCCTAGTTATATGACCCAAAACTATAATACCCCATTCCTTCCTCACCACATTATGTTAAACTATCCAGATGATGTCCTAGTTTAATGACGCCAAAATGAACGATGTCCAGAACTATGCGTGGAATTATTCCTTCCACCATAGGATACATAATGACAACAAAACAACCAATCCTAGTCATAACTACATTAAAAGTTTAAAATTACCTTTCCCTGTGCATGGAAAATAACTTTATGGGTAACCCCATAAGAACTATGAATGGACTGCTTTTTTATTTTACGGGATATGTAGTGACACCTAGATCTTATATCCCGGACCATCCACAAAAAAAATAATTCTTACAATCTCTTATACATGAGCTATGTCTATATGGGGGTCTAATATAGGCCTCACCCCTTTCTTGATCTTGTATTCAATGTACAATCCCCCTTACCCATATAAGAGTTTGATCGGTGTGTGGGGAAACCTTACCAGAACTAAAAATGACTTCATTCTCATTTTAATGATATATGTTGTGATGTATGGACCTTATAACATCGGCCCAGTCATAACAAAAAAAAGAAAAAATCTTTCCTTACTATGTATGGTTTATACCTACATAAGGGAAACATTTCTACCCATATTCGGGAAATTTTGACATGAAATGATTCTTTTATATTTAAGTACTTTCCTTTCATAAACCAAACATTGTACCTTGCGAACTCCAAATCTCTATAAAACTCCATGGACAACAGAAATGGAGGGTTAGTGTACTAGGGAAACCTTTATTTAACTATTCAAAATACACCACAATTGACTCTACATAAGTCACCCACAATAAAAGCATTTCAATCAAATTAAAATTTAACTTTAGGAGATACTTTTCCAACATTCATATTCCCCAAGGAAATTTTCATCCCATATCTCCCATTGGATTTAGAAACCTCCAGATTACTTCTTACAACCTTTCCCCTTCATGCCTGAGGATGATGGAACATTCATGGAAAATTTACCATGGAATGGAAAAATCATTTATCCCTCAGTCAAATCTAAGTGACTTTAAAAAAAATACCTCGAACATCCTTATCATAAGATATTATAATACATTTTTCATATACTAGTTTCACGACATTAAATTGTATAATACTCCAACCCTCATTTAAACAAGCTAAAGATTTATAGGAGTTGTTTCTCATTCATGGCCAGCACTGGTACAGATTCCCTCTCTAATTTTATACCTTATTCACTTGAGAAGACATATTTTATGGTCTTGAGAAATATAAATTTAAAAAAATTATGTGACCATCATAAATAGAGGGTCTGTTTATTGAGGACACCTTTGTTTGAATATGAAAAATATGACACAGTTGGTCCTTTATAAGTCACCAATGAAAAAAAGGGAGGCATGTCAACCATATAAAATTCATCCATAGGAGAAGATTTTCCTATTTCTATATTCCCTAAAAACATCATGTTATTATTATGATTAATCCTATTGTATTTTAACCATATCATGTCTCAGATACAAAAATCACAAAACCAATATCCAAGAGTCCATTATTAACGTCTAAAAATTATTGAGACATTCTCAACCAGTAATCCCTATTGGGTTCCTCACCCCATAATTCACGGTCACTGTTTTTCAACCTAAAACATAAATTGAATTATTATGGTTTTCAAGACACTAAACTACCCATTAATAGAGACACAAAAGTCACCTGTTGGAAAAAATGTAAAGGGAACCCTGGACTAAAGTTGAGTTCGAGATCACTAAAAATATGCTTGGCATGGTTTAGGAAACAATCATGAAATCAAAACAAGGAATACAAAAAAAAATTAGGTTAAAAATATGAAAAGTGAGGTGTAATAAAAAGTCAATTTATTCCCACTAATCCCACACGATAGTGAACTTATGAAAAAATTAGGGTGGTAATAGAAAATAAACAAAGTTTGTAGGGTTTTCCATGTAACCATAGAGAAAGTCAAAACTATGATTTATCAGTCCCTCGGTTCAAGAAACAATTAGATAATTATAGGGTCATGTAAACATGATATTCTTAGATTTTGATTGAAATTGATATCTAGTAATGAAACCATTCATGTCATCTGAGAGATTATCATTCAAAGTACACTATAAATTATGATGGATGAATATTATAGTATAAGATAAATAATAGGTGTAAAAGGAAGAAAAATGTTTCTTTTATTTATTAAATGATAATGGAGAAGCATTAACATACTAGAGCCTCTCTGTAATGCTATTAAAAAAAGAGAAATAGAAAAGGAAAACCAAAATGGATTTAGTGAATCTTGGATTTCTTTATTCAACAAATTGACTAGCTCATGGCATGAGAAATCAAGGGTCCATTCCATATTGGTTCTTTTCTCAGATTCATTTTCTTCTATTGAGTGAATATGTTTAATGAAGGAATTGAGATCTCAACCCTTACAGTTTATAGATTCAAAACATGCATTTTCAATGAAGATTATGACTTTGACCAAGGTAAATGAGCATCAAATTCCCATATATCTACATTCTGTGTGACCACATGATCATATGATTTTTCTTATTTAACAACCAAGCAGTGTATCTCAACAGTAGTATATACAATGTATTCTTCTTAGTGATGGGAATTATTAAACTGAGTAACACAACATTTAAAAGAATATATGTCTTCTAGAGAAATAATAATATGGTGTCTAAGTATATGCAGGTGCCGGTAATCAACCCCACCTAAGCCCGAGCTAAGGAAAATTTTGTGAAGTCTATTATCCCTATTAGCCATTTATGGTTGGGGGTCTCTGTGATGGAAGTAAAAATATATTGTTATAACCCTTTGCACAACTTGGTGTTTGATAGAAATGGTGGTATCCTAATCCTGATCACTCACTCCCATAGTTATATAATCAGGAATTGAAACCACATCAGACTATTTTATGTTAAAAAATGACTCCATAGTGTAAAAATCTTCCATCTACACCTCCTACCAAGATTTAGGGACTATGCTGATAGGACCAAAAATAATTTTTGGGGTTCCCAAGGCTGTCCCACTAAGATTAGAATCAACATGGATTCCAAAGGACAAGTATGAGGCTCCCTTCAGATGCTTATAATGTTGGGACGCAAGGAATTTTCCATTTGAGATTGATGAGGAATTTATGCCGAGCACTGAGTTGGGAGAGGCCAACAGTTTATTCACCATCCATATTTCCATCCCAAATATCCCATCAAGATAGTATTCCATCAATATTCTGGCATAATCCTGTGATCGGTAGATGGGAGTTTCTATACAATTCAAGGAAATTCTCATGCTAGAATCTCCATGCATCATCATCACCCATAGCAGGTGAAGGTTAACTGGGTGCGACTCCTGAATCTAATTATTGGGTAAATAATAAATATGTTGCATACATTCAAATAAACATGAATATTATTATGGTGTATAGAATTCAAATATGGTTACTATGTCTACCCGTACATCCATAATTCCATCTTGTCGAGAGATGATGTAAGAGCGTTCCCCTCAAGTCCCTTCACCATTATCAACCACTATTCCAAAAGGTGTGGGGTAAGGGATGAAAGTAAAGTGTGAAAAATCACTCAATAATTTGATGGTGCCATCTATTCCTAGGGGTTTTGAGAAAATGGAATAAATATTAATTAGTGTGGGGTGAAAAGAGGAATGTTGAATTTTTTTAGTATGATGATATTCGTAGCATCGACAATGTTCTTTCATCAAGCTGTATAACAATTTGAATGGCCTGAAGAGGCAATGTGGAGTCATAAATTCTTTAATATGGCCTTAGAAATCATAAATATGAGAAATTATGGTTATATCTATGTTGAAAGATAGTTCCTATGCCAATCTAGCCACCATCATCAGGGTTCAGACTTTGAAATCGGTATAGGAATCATATGATGGAATGATCCATCCAATCAAGAACATCCTAAAAAATCCCCCTGTCCAAAATCTAGATATGTATCTACCTAAGTCATATAACCAAACATAGTATGATATACTAACTCAAAAATTTCCCAATATAAACCCTGAATACATTTCCATTGTTGGTTCGGATGAGTTTTAGTATGTCGAACCTTCAGCTTCAGACCACTAGCCTGCAGAAATACCTTTATCCAATCGTTGAATTGAATGAGTGAGTGAGTATTAAGAGTATGACCCAATTATTTCTCAAGAACAATTTTTAAATCTTTGTCTAATAGGGGGACCTATTCAGCATCATCCCATGAATTTCCTGTAGTGAGAAATTTTTCATGCTTATTTCCATGAATGGGGATTCCCCCTAGCTGGTATACATCCCATAAGCTGATCCCTACCTCAGCATGTGATAAAAGGAAAGTGTTGGTGATCAAGAATTAATAGTTATTTAATTATATAAATATCTTTATTGATGAATAAACTACAAATAAGAGACATATACTACATGCTTTAAGATAACATACTCCAATTTTTCAGGGAATTCCATGCAGTTCTGTTGTACTATGAATGCCCAAGCCCATTCGTCTGAGAAGCTTCCTCCAAAACATAAGTCTCAGTTAGAGATAAAACCTCCCTTGAGGTAGCCCCATGTTAGGTTTAAAATTTATATATAATAGTTAATGGATGATTTTTGGGATATTTGGTTACTTTTTTGGTGGCTTTCAGTCCATATAGAACCATTGAAAACAAAGACATTCCCTTGACCGGACCCGTAAATGATTTTCTCTATAGGAGATATATTCACTTAGTCATGATATTGGGAAATATTCAACCATAAATATTGTATATTTGGATCAAATATTGGAAGGGGAGAATCATCTTGAAGTATGATGTTAAAAAGTTTTATTCGGTTGGAAAATGGGTTAGTCAAAATCACTGATGAAAGGAGGTTCTTCATAATACCCTCTGGAGGGATGATGTGGTTTTGAAGATTGCCTTCAACATTCATAGCCATAAAAGTTCTTCTCTTATTCACAGTTGTCAAGATAGTATCTAGATCCATTTTTTCCCAATGATTAATTATCAAAAATATGTGAGATTTATTGGAAAATGTTGCAAATGAATGGATGGAGAACATGGAAAATTGAATGCCACTTCACAGCCCAATGTAGGCCCACGAACCACAGCATCATGAAGGTGATGGCCTATGAAGAGTTGTCCAAAAACATGATGTCCTATGAGGAATTATATTTGCGGGAAGCTCCTCCCAAAAAACATCTCGATGTTGTGCAGAAGATCAATAATTATCATTCATGGGTGATGTAGATCAGTCCATTGAAAGGGCATCTAAAAAGGAGAAACATTGTGCAGAAGTAGTGGCCGATTGAGATTTCACTAAGGTTTGATGCTCACAGATAAATAAGTAAAGAAAAAATAAACCTAACCCCCTATTTATAGGTGTGGTCCCCTCTTTTGGTTCCACTTATGTAACTCAAAATGGGTCAAAATAGAACCACTTTCTATATTGGCACAACCCCCTCTTTACCCAGATCGGAACCCATTCCGATGGGGGGCATTTGTTGGGTCCTAAAAAATTTTCATATGAGAAGAAGAGGATTACATTAACATGGAAAGGTTGAATAAAAGATATGTAGAAGTATTTGAATAATAGTTTCAAGGTATGTAAATCTGTGAAGGAGTTGTTGTTCCCACGAAGTGAAAATCGATTCGCGGACCACCACTCCACATGGAATTATACCACTTCAAAAAGAACCCCATGAATGAAACCACAATTGGTTGTGGGGATGGATGGTTATTTCCTCCCCCATGAATGAACATACCCACAAATGAAATAATTCATGGGAGGTGATGGTACCACCAACCCATGTGAACAAAACCAAGTATTTTTTGGTGCTAGATAGTGATTTCCGCCCATATAAATGAATTCCCCCGAAAAAAAATAATTCAAGGGTATGGGTGTCCTTGTTGCGCTCCCACAAAATAATCCCAAAGGCCCACTATGGAAAAATAAAAATTCTAGTATCCAATCCCTCTGTTCATCTATAAAACTACCCTAAGGGGGCTTAAAAGAAAGTACAAAGAGTCGAGACCCAAGACGAGCGACGCAGAGGATACTAAAAAAGTGTAGACTCGTAGATAAATTGGGGGAGTGTTGTCGATTCCTAGTAGGTAAACCCACTGCATATCATTAAGGAGGGAATAAAAATAATTTGTTCATCCACAATGTTAAAATCCCTTAGCGGATTCCATTCCATGGGCATAAAGAGATGACCCCTTTGCAAAAAATCACACCTCATAGAAAAAAACTATACGGGCGAAACCATTCTTCAAGTAGAAAAATACTACAAGGTAGGAACACATCCTTGCATAGAAACACGCTATGCCGATAGAACTCAGTACCACATAGCAACATGTTATGCAAGCAAAACTCTGGTCTGTGTAGCACAATTCTACATAAACGATACCCCCACCTTCCTAGTAACCTGCTATGCAGAGGTAACCCCATCCCACATAAGAACATTCTATGTGGAATGGGACCTCCTAGGGTTTTTTTCAATCCAACACCAATCACTCCCTTCCATCATATCATCAAGCCCCATATAGGCCCATCTATGAACCAGCCTAACGACATCAGGCCAATTCCTCTTCCAAAGTCACATGACATGTATGATCAGATTATCGGGCCCATCAGTATACCCCTTTGAGTCTATATACCCATTGTAATAGGAGTCATAATGGTAGAATTAGTAATAATGAGGTCCCTTTGACTACCTCAAATTATTAATTATCTTGGTAATGAGGATCCCAACCATTTAAGAACTCATGGCCTCAGAGGTTCTCATGTGAACCTTCATGTTCTAGGGATTCTATTAAACCACAAGCCTTTCCCTTTAATGAGGGCCAGTGATGGCCACTCCTATCATCCTTCGGAACCAGAAAGACATACCTCCTAAAGTATGCCCCTATCCTTTACTATATGAGGTTTCACTCTTTCTCCCCTTCTCCTCCCTAAGATACCGAAATATGTGAGGAGATGGAATCTTCAAATCCCCCCTCTCTCTCCCTTTTGGACCAGATCATTTCCATCAGTGGAAATAGCGGATCATGTGATATTTAGATCTAATGACTCTTCTTGTTTCTCACCCCAACCATGAATCATGTGGGCTTAGATGTTAGCAATGATCATTACATCCACACAATCCCAAAACTTATGGTCATCCTGACAGGTGTAAGCCCCAACCATATCCACAAAATCGATCCTACTATATGATATAATCCCTAAATCAACGACTCAACATTCAAAGGGCCATATTCCCAATGGAGAAGCACCTTACTGGCCTCCACATAGGTACAATCCACAATCTTGTCCCCTCAAATGGGCCTCCTCTATAGTTTTAATCCTCGATCTTACCAACTAAATGTGATTTTATTCCCAACTGATAGAGATATGAATTAATCCTCGCTAAGGTCCAAAACCAACACCCACATTCAATATAAAGCTCTCCAGGACACAATCTTGATGTGGTATTATCCACCTGTGGGACCACATCTCTTCTTGTTCCCTCTTGTTACCTAGATATAAGTATTGCACCAAACATTGACTAGGCACCTTTTCCCCGGGTCTCCTTACAACATGATGTTAAAAAGCTTGGTTTGGTCCTTGTCACATGACCTTAAAAGGTGATGTTTCCTATTAAGTGGCACCGAAAAACATGGGTTATGATTCCTCACAATAGGATATGTAGGAATACAAGCTTATGGGTTTCATCCTAACATCATAACATCTCTCGTCACCCTGGATGATGAAAAACTCTAGAGTACCCCACTATGTGGGTTAAAACTAGTATCGTCCTTATAAATTACCAAAGAATATCAAATCCCTATAAAAAAGGGTAACATTATTTGTAAACCTTAGATACATACATATCTTTCAATTGATGGAGAACCCAAGATACATATAGATGATTATAGACTCATGCATGTTCGTAGTTTATCATTACTTCAGGGTGTTCTATACTATACAGACTTGGGAATGAAAAAAGGATTCACAAACATTTCTTAATTATATAAGATATTCCTAGAATAAGAAACAGTCCCCCCAAAAGGGTTTGATAGGCCTGACTTCTCAGCATCTAAACCAATGTGATTTTAGTATCATTGGACAAGTTACCTAGTGAAGTTACATGAGTTTTCATGGATATGAGAGTCATTTCCCATATCTAGTTCCAAGAAAAAAATTCATTGGAGACCGTTCGAAGATGATGTAATTAACATGAATGGTTTCACATAATTTAATCCCCTAAAATAAACCATCGAGAACCATGAATCATTCATCATAAAAAGTAATCAAGATATATTTTTCACCTCTAAAAGGAAGTGATATATTGGGACCATTTGATTAGGATAGTGGTTCCTTCACTAAATCAATGGATATAGTAAAAGAATGTAAGTCCATCTAGTGAGGTTAATGAATAATAAAGAGGGAATGGATGATGATACAAAGTGTGTATCCTACTTTATGATATATTATATGATAAAGAGATTATATTAAATGACATGGGTTTGTAAGAAAGGTTGTCATTGTTATGACTATTCCCTCTCTTCTTAGGGGCCTTGATGGGTTGATAGAATATAATTTGATATCTGAATAGTAGTTGCTAATATTGAGATAAGGGACTTGAGGGTCACGCCCTTAACATATTCAGAAGTCTATCATATTATAATGACTAGGAATATATGATATGGTGGGACCCACTATGAGGTCCGAGAGATAGCAGAGCAGAAATGATTACAAACAAATAAAAAAATTCATTATTATTTGAGTATTGAATAATTGGAGTTTAATTTATTTATTTAATGTATTTAATATAATTTAAATGAATATATAAGAAAATATGTAATGAATGAATAT
Organism: Viscum album; assembly: GCA_963277665.1. Classification (NCBI taxonomy): domain Eukaryota; kingdom Viridiplantae; phylum Streptophyta; class Magnoliopsida; order Santalales; family Viscaceae; genus Viscum; species Viscum album. Next base: position 1,469,919,554 of record OY728128.1, on the reverse strand, counting down.
AATTATATTACTTAAAGTTTGTTTAATATTTTTTCGAAAAATGATTTGAATTAATAGCTCACGATTATCACGTAATATAATTATCATATTATAAGTAAGTGATAAAAAATATAAATGATTCTTATGTTAGATTTTGTTCATCATAACATGTCGTTTAGGAATTATTTATCAAGTAATACATATCTTAGGGGTCATGAATCCTTTTCTAGGTATTACATACCTCTCAATATAAGATAGTGGAGGCTCTCATTTACTGCATTATTCATCAAATGGATTTGAGATCTCCTCTCTCATCATTCCCAGATTCTATATGGAAAAGATTCTGATCCGGGAATTCGATCCATGTTCTTCTTTACAGATTGAAGGACTGTTGTAGTAATGATCATCTGGGCATTGAATTCATCATTGAATCTCCATTCTATCACCATCATATCAATTATTAGAATTCACATAGACTTTAAAAGCATGTGTGGATAATCTATATGGATACTATGTTGTTTTCTTCGACAAACAGGCACTGGTGATGAGATATTGTCGAATGGGTAATCAAGAACGAGGTATATGTTTTATTTAATTTTTTTCTTAAATACTTCACACGGGATCATTATATTTCATACTAGGATTAGCATCACTGATGATGATATGATTCCGTTAATCCAATGAAGAAAAATTTTAAATCCCTGACCTATATTCTTTTGATGCATGCCTTGGTACCCATAATTATTCCTCAGGCAGAGGGATAGAGTTCATTGGATAAAATAAGGTGATCCAAATTCAAATTTTGGTCTTTCTTGTATCAAAGCCCATAATTATAAGAACACTATTCGTATAATTGAATATATAATTGGATTATGGGATAGGAATTTGAATGGTATCAAATACATTTTTTTGGGCCACTTTATTGGGATCCATGTATCCTAAGGACCTAACCAAAGAATTAATGTTGATATGTTTGATGATGACAAGGTGGTTCACGAGTAATAATGTTTTAATGTTTTATCTCTCTTCTCAAACAAATATATAAAAGATTCTTTATTTGATATGGTCAATGATATGGTTTTGGGTTCTGATGGTTTCTATTTATATTTTTTAATGAATCTTGGATATTTTCTGATTTAGTATTTTAGGTGGTGTGAAAGTTTTTTAGAAACCTTTTTTTCCTTCAAGTCTTAATGACACTATTATTGTACTGATACTAAGGTGGATGAACATGAAATTATGGATGAATTCAGAACTATATCTCATAGAAATTTAATTTAACTATGTATTTATAATTTCATTGATTGAAATTTAAAAACAATACCTCATATTATAGGTTATGAACAAAGGGATATTGTTTCAGGGCATGATATTTCTGACAACATGTTTCATGTGAAAGAAATTATTATGAATTACACTCAGATAAAAATTATCCCAAAGTTTGCATTAAATATTTATTAGTCTCATGGTTTTTATATAATGTACTCAAGTCCATTAAATATAATTTAAATTTTATTAAGTGAATTATGGATTATGTCACCTCAGCACATTGCACTGTTATGATTAACGGTGAGTTGTGTGGGTACATCCTTGGGAGGAAGGGTTTAAGACAAGGATACCCACTATATATTTCATTATATTGTTGTTGCATTTATAAAATTGTTAGAGCATATATGAATTCAAAATCTTTTATATTTAATCTTAAATTTCATAGAATAAAAATTTCTTATATTATGTTTATTGATGATAGTTTCTTAATTTTATGGAGTTGATATTTTCTTGAATATTTTTTTTATTTAAATCCATTAAAGTGTTTAGTACTGTGCCTTTCTATAAATCAATATAATGAAATTTAATATTTTTTTAGTGATTATTCCTTAGATTAAAGGAGAATAATTTTGAATAACTTCAAAATTATTGAAGGGGACTCCCTATTAAATATTTAGGAACCCCCCTCTCCTCTAAGAATCCTTCTATTCCAGATAATCATACAATGGTAGAGAAAATTTTCTCTCATATTTTCTCTTGGTCCTCTCGATTATTAATCATTTCATGGAGATTTTTTTTTGTTAAAGTTGTTTTAAAATCTATTTTTTGTATTGGGGTCTTGTTTTTTATCTTCCTAGAACCACTTTTAATATGGTTAATGCTATGTGTGGGAGTTTTATTAGTTCTGGGAAATTAAAATCTAGGAAATACCTAGTTCTGTGGAATATATGATGCTTCGTATAAATTTTAGTGTCTAAGGTATCAACTATTCTTTGAAATATAATACTGTTCTTATGTTGCAACATCTTCAAAAGTTGGTATGTATGGAATAATCTGTGTGGGTCCATTAGATTCACTATTATTATCTTTATGGTTCCTATTTTTAGAGTGTCTCTATTAAATTATCCTTCTCAAGTGTATTAAATGGAATTATGAAATTGAGGAATTCAGATATGATTTATATTGATATTGTTCATGATTGTATTAGGTGGAAATGAAAGGGACACCGTTTTATGACTATAATGACATAGGAAATTATATTTCCAATTAAGATTTTTTAGAATCCTAAATGGAATTTTTTTTACTAAGGACTATTATACACACCTATGCATGGGTTTTTTTGTGGTTGTTAACTCAAGATCGGTTTTTTACATGGGTGTGATGTACCAAAATTACTACCATTGACTCTATTATATGTTCATTCTATAATTTAGTCCAAGAAACCTCAGATCACATAAATTTTGAATGTTTTGTTTCAACCCATGTTATTTTTAATCTCACTAATTTCACACATACTTCAATTCCTTCATATGTATAAAATGATTTTATTGAATTTTTTTTGATGCACATGGGATCATCTTACACTTTTAATAATCTATATATAAGTATGATTTGTTATGCCACCTATATGATCTATAAATATAGAAATTTTATTGTTTTATCTTATAATAAGTCTTTTCATGTTAATTGTATTATTAATAGGTTGTATTTATAAATAAAAATGAACCTTATTGGAATTACTATGTTAAAATATACTCATTACAATATAATGCAAACTATATTTCTCAACTTTCCTTTCTTTTACTAATTTTTTTCAAGGTAGTTATTGATATTGTTTAATTTGGGGTTTTCTACTTCCAATAGATGATGGATGATCTTATTTTCGGATGTTTATGATCAGTATCTGGTCTATTTTGTTGGATGGTTACTTTTCTCAATTTTACTCTTGTTCTGGTTTTCGATACATGTGTGGTGGTTGGGGTCTTCATTTCCTTTGTGGATAAGTCCACTGATGTGATGAAACATCCATTTTTTTATAGAATATCTAGAGACTAATCTTAAGTCAATGAAATGCTTGAGGGTGATCTATTTTGGGTGTGCCTATTGTGACTAAAGATATTTTCCATAGTGGATTCTGGCATATTTTAACGATTGACTCACACTAAACTTCTAGATGAGTGTGAGGTATGTTTTAGTCTGATTTGTGTGTTGCAGTTTTAGGTCCCTTAAGATCTAAAAACTTTTTTTAATAGTTATACCATGTTGAGGTTGTCTTTATCTTTTATTTTTTTTATATTTCATGACTTCTAATCTAGTAATTTTTCATGTTTTTGGAATGGGAGACTATGATGTATTTTTCTTAAATGTATGTCTTTGTAGGAATGCGGTGGGGCTCAGGTTCTTGATCATGGGACTCATTTTATTCCCTTTGTTAAGGATCTTTCTACTTTTATTTGGACATTCAAAAGTTATTCATTTTTTTCCAAAAAAATATCCAATAATAAGTGTTTCATAAAAATTTAATTAATAAATTAAAACACTTTATAATTAATTAATTTTAAAATTTTATATATTTCTAAATATCTCAAAAACCTTTTATTATAATTTATAAACAACTTATAAATTATATAATTCAATTCACAATTTAATTTTAAGAAAAAAAAATATATTAACCAATTATATTTAATAATATTACTAGAATCAGAGGATATGATAGGAATCATATTTAATAATCTAAGGGAAATCAAAGAATATGATAGATAGGTAGAAATTTTTATCTTTTTAAGCACTATTAATTTATTTTATGACATTTATCTATATCATATCCTATGATATCATATCATATTTAATTATACATGTCGATATCATAAATGAGATATGAAATTTATTTTTTTAAATAAGGTTCAATATAGCCATACAATAAAATTTCTATGAGTTATATGCTACAACTAATAAAAATCCAAGGTATTTTACTGAGTCACTTATTTAGATATCCAATATTGTAACTCATGGGTCAACTAGATAAAACAAATTTATGAATCTTAATTTATGATTAGGATTATGACATGCGGTATGATTTTGAAAACATTATTTATTAGGATAATTTAATAAATATAAAGGCATGGTTAGATTCTGATACCACTACTGGGTTTTATAGGATCTAAAAAAACATTGTATTAAAACGAAAATCAATAAATAAACCTAATCCCAGATCGAACCATGTAAGATAAAGGAAACCATGTGTAAATGGGAAATGAATATACTCTGAGTGTGTGCATTGAACCCTTGTTTCAACTGCACCATCTCTGTATGGTATTTTTGAATATCACCAAGTGTTGTCTAAAAGATATCCCACCTCTAGGGGTATCCATGGGATGAACCCAAATCACTCATTCTATGAGTGGGATCCTATACCCTCAAAGATATACTAGAGTCCCATGTTGTAAAAGAGGTAGAAGAATAGTTATTCTGGTAGTATAGTTTCAAATAAGAATGAATAAGAAATAAAAAAAACCCATATCATGGTATTAGGATCCTTATAAAAACCTCAAATTCACTCATCAACTATACATGTATTAACTCATATGTTTTGATTTAATGCATGCATCGATTGTAACCCTAGACCAAGTCATGCAATGAATGGATGAATGCATCTCCCATCTATTTTGTCTTATGAAATGGATTATTTTATGATAAATATTGTTAAAGATTTCATCAATGATAACTATTATCATTTAGATTCTATGATAATTGAAGAGTAAACCATTGTATATAAAACAATGCCTTATGATATGGCTATTCATATACTATGATTTTCATTGGAAAAATCCTTATCATATGGCAAATTGTCTATTAATATATACATTGATAGTATCATGAAACCATGTTTTGCAATATCCCATTATCTTAAAAAATGATATATTTGATGGAATACTATGGAAAAAACCAATCAAAATAGTAGAAATGAGATTTCCAGTACAAAAAACTACTGAAAAGATTATCACCCTTAAAAGTACTCGACCTTTATCAACAATAAAAAAAGAACTGATAATGTCCCCCTCTATGAGAACTAAAAATAAAGAATTAATAAGGCCCCCATTATCAGTGATTTATTTTTAGCACTGATAATGGGGGAATTTATCTGTTCCTTTTTTATCATTGATAAAGGGGACCTTTATTATCACTTTTTTAGTGCTGATAAAAGGGTACTTTGTTAGAACTTTTTTTAGCATTAATAAAGGTCATAACATCAGCTGAAAAGAATGCAGCCCTATAGAATCCCAACAAAATAACCATATTATAATAATATAATCAAATTTGAAAGAAAATATTTTATAAAAATAGATTTAAGTACAAATATTACATTTCACTCTCTTTTCAATTAAAAATTTTTATATAAAATAAAAACATTCATTTGATATTTACAACTAATCAAAAACATTATAAACCAATATACAAAATCATAACTCTTATAGATGGCTTTCTATAATGTTGAACCTCAATACAAAAGCTTCCCACTTCTAAAAAACTAATGTTTATTTTAGTAATAATACATACAAAATAATCTTATAATTCTAATGTTATATAATCCACATATGATAAATTATATTGTTAATTGCTAAATTTATTACTGATATTATAAGTTATACTATTATTTATATTTTTAATTATTATATTTTTAATTTTAACTTAATTATTAATTAGTAGTCATTGGTTTAAATTAGTTGTAAGTACCCTTTAAACCTACATCAAATGTTTGGGATTAAAAATCCATTGGGTGTAGGTAACTGTAGAAGCACTATACCAGGCTATTGTAGCATCGATGGAACTATAGCACTAGTGGCACTATAGCGGTGACAGACACTGTAACAAGGACTGTAGAAGTAGAAGTATTATAGAATACTGATTATTATAGTAGTAATATTCATTAGAGGGGTCCTTAGGATAAAAAATGTTCCTTTGGGCCGTGAGCTAGGGCTTCCAAGCCCCAAGGCCTTTGAGACATGATGACTGGGCCTTTGATCTATGATTTGGATGGTAGTCAAGCCATCAAACTAGTGAGCCTTCAAGCAATTGGAAATTTATAAAGAGTCTGAAGGATGTGTTATCCATGGGAGGGGGTGGGGGATGTGACATATCCTCACTAGCCTATGGTTGTTGGTGTGTGTGGGTGTGTTTCCATGTATTTTACCCCCAATAAAAAAATAAAAAAATACATATTAATTATTAATTATACTATTAATTAATAATTATATTATAAATTATTATTTACATTGTTAATTAGTAATATATATAAATTATATTGTTAATTACTAAATATAAAATTATATTATAAGTTTTTAATTCTATTAATTACTTAAATAGTTGTTAATAATTATGTCATTAAACCAAAATGACATTTTTATATTGAAAACACACACTATGGGTCCTATAGGGAACATCATGTGTCTGATTGATGCACAATTGATTTCTACATGTCACAAAAGAATTATATATTATTTTAATAAATTTTGAAAATAATTTGAGATTGTTTACTTGGTTTTGACAATGTGACAAATGTATAAAAAATGACACTTTTATATTGTAAACATGTACTTGGAGTCATACCGTCCACATCATGTGTTGGGTTTATGTGTGGCTGATTCCAACATGAAAAAAAATAATTATAGATATTTTTACAAAAGTATCAAGACAATATAAGCTTTTTTATGCAGTTTTGTCAATGTGATATGTGATCTAGAGAAAAATAACACTTTAATGTAAAAATGTGAAATTTGATTCATACTGACTGCATTGTGTATCTAATTGATGTACGGTTGATTCCAACACATCACAAATGAATTATTGATCATTTTTTATAATGTATTAAGACAATACAAGATCTTTTACCCCTTTTGATCTATGTAATGTGTGTTTTAGAGTAAAATGACATTTTTAATTTGAAAACACACACTTAGATTCATACTGGACACATCGTGTGTTTTATTGATGTGTGGTCAATTCCTACATGCCAAAAATAAATTATAGATCGTTTTGATATTGTTTAAAGACAAAACAAGCTATTTAACTTGAATTTAGAGACGTGACATGCGTTTTAAACTGAAGTGACACTTTTATATTGAAAATCCTCACTTAGAGTCATACCATCCACATCAGATATCATATTAATGTGTAGTCAATTACTAGAAATTGCCACTAAATTATGGATCATTTTTCTAATGTTAGATAATAATATAGGATAATTTTTTTAATTTAGGTTATGTGATGTGTGTTTTAAACTAAAATGACAATTTTAAATTGAAAACACACAATATGAGTCTTATCAGCCACATCATGCGTCAGATTGAAATTCGATAAATTCCTACACATCAAAAATAAATTATGAATCGTTTTAATAATGTTTGAAAAAATATGAGCTTATTTTAAGTGTTTTGGCTATGTGATGTGTATTTTAATTGAAACTAATATAAACTTTCAGTCATACATACCATATATCATGTTATATTGATATGTATTCAATTACTATATATCTCAAATGAATTTTGGATCATTTTTGTAATGTTTGAAAACAAACTAAGATTTTTGATTGGTTTTGGCTGTGTGATGTGTGTTTTAAACTAAAATGGCACTTTTATATTAAAATGTGAACTTCAAGTAATATCGACCACATCATGTTTCAGATTTATGTTTGGTAAGTTCATACACATCACAAATGAATTAGGGATCACTGTCCTAAAATTTAAAAATAATTTGAGCTCCTTTTTTGGGTTTTTTACAATGTGATGCATGCTTTAAACTAAAACGAAACTTTTTTATTCAAAATATGGAATTAGAGTCATACTTGGCGCATCATGTGTTGTATTAATGTTTGGTCAATTACAACACATAAAAAATGAATTATGGATCATTTTCCTAAATTTTCAAGACAATTTGATCTCATTTACTTGTTTTTGGTTATGTGATGCACGGTTTATACTAAAATGACATTTGAAAACATGTCGGGTCATCCCAAAGAATTCTTGGATACACCTGTTGATGAGACATCACTACCCGATCACAATGCCTTTACCCAATAGGCATCCCATGATCATTTAAGCACACTCTTTGAGACACGTAACCCGCCCTTAGTGACACTTTATGATTGAAATATCAATTCATGTTAACATTTAGTAACTTATGAAAATTTAAATTTACCCTATAGTAACTTAAGAAAAATTAGAGTTGCCCTTTAGTAACTTAGGAAAATTTTGTGTTACCCTTAATTAACTTAAGAAATATTTATGTTACTATTCAGTAACATAAAAAATTGATTTAACCTTCAATAACTTAAGAAATAACCATATTACCCTTCAGTAACTTATGAAAATTTTGAGTTACCCTTCATCAACTTAAGAAAATTTTGATTTAACCTTTAATAAATTTTGAAATATTCATGTTACCCTTCAGTAACATAAAAAAATTTGAGTTACCCTTTAGTTTCTTAAGAGTTCTTAAAGTTACCCTTTAGTAACTTAAGAAAATTAACTTCAGTAACATAAATATTAATGTTTTCCTTCATTAAAATAATAATTCTATAAGTTACCATACATTAGATTTGGAAATATTCGACTAAAATTTTAGTAAATTATGAAATTTTCAATTTACACTTTAATAAATTAATAATTTTTTAAGTTACCCTTTAGTAACTTTAGAAAATTTTGATCTTTCCTTCAGTAACTTATGAAATATTCAAATGAACCTTAAAAAACATAATAAAATATGATGTTAACCACAATTAACATAATAAATATTCATGTTACCCTTTAAAAACTTAAGAAAATTTCATGTTTTACTTTATTAAATTAATAAATTTTTAAATAACCCTTTAGAAATGTAATAAATTATTATGTTACCCTTCAATAACATATGAAATCTTCATATTTACCTTCAGTAACTTAAAAAATATTTGAGTTACCCTTCATTCTGATCGTATGTTGTTTCAAATTGATGTGTGGTCAATTAATACAAGTCAAAAATAAATTATGTATTATTTTTCTAAATTATTAATACAATATAAACTCATTTACTTGGTTTTGGATATGTGACATCTATTTTAGAGTAAAATGATACTTTAAATGTAGAAACACATACATTGAGTCATACCAAACACATCGTTTTTTAGATTGATGTGAAGTCAATTCCTATATGTCATAAATAAATTGTGGATTGTTTTCTTAAAGTTTGAAAACAATCTGATCTTTTTTTCTCAGTTTTGATAATTTGATGCATGTTTTAAACTAAAATTACACTTTTATATTGAAAACACGCACTTTGAGTCATACCAACCACATCATGTGTCAGATTGTTTTGTGGTAAATTCCTACCAGTCCCAAATGAATTATTTATATGAGCTCTCTTCTTCAGTTTTGATAACTAAAATTACACATTTATATTGAAAACATGCACTTGTAGTTAAACAGCATATATAGTGCATTGGATTAATGTGGAGATGATTCATTCACCACAAAAATTAATGGTGGATAATTTTTATTGATTATCAATACTGTATGAGCCCATTTAATTAGTTTTTCTAATGTGATGCATTTTTTAAAGTAAAATAACACTTTTAATGTAAAAACATACACTCTGAGTCATACCAACCATGTCATATTCTAGATTAATGTGTGTCCAATTCTTATATATTGAAAATGAATTACATATCATTTTACAAAAATATTAAGATAATCCAATCTATTTTACTCATTTTGTCTATGTGGTGCATGTCTTAGAGTAAAATGACACTTTTAATGTGAAAAAACATAATTAGAGTAATAGTAGCCACATCGTGTGTTGGAGGATTTGACGTTGATCCCTCATTCCAAAAATGAATTATGGATATTTTACTAAATTTTAAAGACAATAAGAACTTTTTTTACTCATTTTTTGATCAGTGATGTTCATTTTACACAAAAATGACTCTTGAAAACATGCACATTGAGACATACTATCCACATCATGTGTTAGATTGACGTTTGGTCAATTAATATATGTCACAAATGAAATCTTAATCATTTTACTAATGTTTGAAACTAATCAGTGCCTTTTTATTAGTTTTGACTACGTGACTCATGTTTTAAACTAAAATGCCACTTTTATTTTAAATTTCACAATTTAAGTCATGTCGCCCACATCATGTGTCATATTGACATGCAGTCAATTTATACATGTCACACATGAATTGTGTATTTTATTTAAATATCAAGATAATTCAATATCTTTTATTTGGTATTGGATTTATGAAGCATTTTTTAATCTAAAATGACACTTTTAATGTGAAAACATGCACTTTGAGTCCTATAGGGAACATCATGTGTTGGATTTATATCACATTAATTCATATATACCACATATTAATTGTATAAATTTATTATAAATTATCAAGAAAATACAATATCTTTTTATTAGTTTTTTCTATGTGATTGAATTTTTAAACTAAAATGACACTTTTAATGTGAAAACACGAACATTGAGTCATAATAGCCACATCGTGTGGGGGATTGATGTGTGGTTGATTCCTATACATCACAAATAATGTAAGAATCGTTTTTCAAGATTTTTAAAATCATCAAAGCTCATTTACTTATTTTTTACAATATCTTGTGCACAGTAAAGTAAAATGATACTTTTATATTGAAAACAGGAACTTAGAGTCATACTGACCACATCGTATGATGGATTTATGTGTGTTCAATTACTAAAAATCACAAATGAATTATGGATAATTTTTTAAAATTTTGTAAATAATCTGAGATATTTTCTTGGTTTTGATAAGGAGACTTTTGTTTTAATCTAAGTTACCTTATATACATCAATCGACATCTCAACATTTTCAACTTCGAACCTTAGATAAACTACCTTCATAGTTAATTCCTAAATTATAATTTGATAATATTATCAGTATATGGGTGAGGAATCTCTATTAATATTTAAAATATATTTCATTGTTATGTATTTGATTGAATAAAATATTAAAGTAATGGAATTCATCTTGCTTCTTCATCGTGGAGGTGGAACTGATTGTAATAGGGCCTAGACTATTTTTTAAAATTTATAAAAAGATAGAAAAACACAAAATGAAAATGATGAGGCTAGGATCTTGGATATGATTCACCTAGTAGTTGGTAATATGTCTTCATATTCGTGGGTAGAAGGATCTTTGACCCACTTCCATCATTCCATTATCTCAGCTAAAAACATTACGTCCAATCCTTCACAAGAAATAGCTTCTTTAGACATGTTTCTAGATCTACTAGAATCTATAAATTCTAACCCTCCATGATACTTATCCTTTAGAAATCTCTCAAATATTTCTTGCATTACAGGTTCATCAATAATGTTTTTTTCAGTATCACCAACTCACCCGAACCCCAAGTGGAAGGAAAGTAGTAAAAATTTGATTTTTATTTTAGGAAGAATAATATCTAATAATTAATATATCAATCCTTCACATCCTGAATGCATATATAAGTTAATGGATCATACAATATGACATATATAATATCCAATCACCTCAAATTGATTTTGTAAAAAATTATGACACCCTTCACTCTTCCCACTCATCTCTAAACAAATTTACTTATTTTGAGTATATAAATTGTTGGCAGTCCTGGAAGTACTGATAAAATATTGGAAATCAAATGACTAACCAATATTTTAAATTAAAATTAAATTACCTTTGGAAATTACCTATTCAGGGATGCCATTTTGTTCTTGGTGTATTATATCATTAATAAATTTTCATATGTAATATCCAGAATCATTTTCATTATTTTATTTTGGACACTATAAAAATAATGACCAAAATCAGAAAATTGTTTTGAAATTTGATTTGATTATTAAATCTTACTATCTATACCTTAATCTATTTCCATTTGAAGAAATCCATAGGATTTTTGTGTTCAATCACCGACCACATACCATGATTTAGATGATATTTATAGATCACCCTATCATATAAAATTATTTTCAAAACACAATCCAAAATGTATAATTTGAATTTTATAAGTAAAGGTTTGACTTTAGTGTATCAAAAATTCATATTGAACATCATGTTTGGTCATTTTTTTTGAAATCCACAATATGTATCCAAAAAATAAATATTTTGGGTATACAAATTGTTTTTGATTAACATATACTGCTTCCTAAAAAATAAAAACAAATTAGTAATGAAATATAAAAATATATTTTATATGATTAGATTATAGGATTTTACCCCTAAATTATAGGAATCAAGAGGCATATTCTTTTTATTATTTTCTTATTAAATTCCATGCTTAGGTGATCTTTTTTCTTTTCAATTTCTTTAAATTAAAAAGAGGAGTTTTCTGTATAAATGATATAGGTATTAATGAGTATCAATCTGGATTTTAGGTTTTCCCGTTTATATAATAGTAATATATATTACTGTAGAAAATATGAATAGTTATTAACTATAATGAACATAGTAGATAATTTTTTGGTCAAAAGGATTATGAAAATATACCTCATGTATGTATTAATAACTGAGGAACCAGACCATTCAAATGTGATAATATCATTTATACTCTCTAGAACAACTATGTCTATCTTTCCAAATATCTATTCTTCATATTAAATGTTGTACATATACTCATTTATTACTGTTTTATCCACATGAACTTTTAATGTTTCTATATATGGTATTGGAACTAGTGGAGTTAAGGTACTATTGGAAGGTCCATTTGATTTCTTGTATGATCTATATGATTGTCTTGATTTGACATTTTTTCCTTTATTTTTGTCCATCTATAGTACTATACCTCATTTCATATATTTTATCATCAACTACTAAACATTTCTCATTTGAAAAAAAAAATTATTAAGGGAATAACTCATGTATCTTAATAAGATTAAACAACCATGATACAAATGTTCCAATAGAATTATCAACCACGGTAACATTCAGATCATCAAGTGAAACAGGAAACTTTTCACTTAACTCGATAGCACTTCAATTCCCACTATCACATGAAATTTTTTGTCCTTTTTATTTTTTAGCATGTATCATAGGATATTGTACACCATACCCCATGAAACATGTATATGTGTGGGTCTTGATAGATATAAAACACATATAATTTCACCCTATATAATTTTAGTAATGTAATTCATCAGAATATTTTTTATTAACATTTAGATGAAAGAGTTATGAAGAAATTATTACCTTAGGTAAGGTAGAAAGTTGAGTGGAATGTCTATCCTCAAAGCTAGTGGGGTGATGTGGCTTTTTATGTACTAATAAATGTTACACTATTGATTCACTTTGATCCTTTCACATATATTGGTCTACCAAACCTAACCAAACAATAATATATTTTAAAGAATATATTTATGAATGCACACCTTTAATCATATCATATGTATCTCTTTATGGATTTTTCTTATCAAAACATGTTTGATTCCACACTCCAAAACCTGCACCTCTAACACAACCATATTGATCTGGTATCATCAATGCTACTAAAATTAGTTTTTATTCAGGTATAATTAATGTTTATTCTAATGTATAAACCATATAAAAAAATACAAATATAAATAGATATTTTTATATAATACTGTTATAAAGCATAACAAATTTCTATTATTTCATTGTTACCCATAATTCCCATATTTCTTGTGTATTTTAATCAACTATTTTTCAATCGTTATTTGCATATGCCTCCTTCTACAGAATATTACGTGATAGAGAAGTGGATTTGGATTCCAATTCATCAATATTCATATAATAAAGGATCATATATTGTTTCATTTCACATAAAACTTTTACTATAGATTTAAAATTCCTACCATTTTATTTTCTAGTAAAACATAGAAAATCATTACATTATGGTACAGGTGTATTGGTTTTGATGCATGTTTCTTATTTGGAGAAATCGTTTTTTGTTTCATAAAATAAGAGTTTTGAATCAATGTGAATAAAATAAATATTTTAAAATAAAATATTATCGATTAAAATACTCCTAAAATTATTCCTCATCATACTGACTAATGAAATATTTCCATGTTTCCTAGTTTATTCCATGTGCATACACAACTGGTAGGTGGGGGTTTAATTCCCCCTTAGAATCCCTGATATTATGCTTTGTAAAAAGGGTCTAGAAGACTTTATAATCTTTTCCAGTGACCATTAAGAAATATTTATTACAACAATCATCTAAAATAAATAAACTCTAAAAGGCATAATGAAAAGTAAATCAATGTTTCATTATATAATTTTTTCATAAAATAGAGAAATTATATCATAAAATTAACTTAATATCCTCCCAAATTGATGCATTCAATAAATGAACTACATTGTGCCAAATATCTAGAACAGTTGCAACATGAATTATCATTGTGACCCCAATGAAACTAATGAACATTGACTTATTGGGGTCAATAATTTTGCTACATTGATTCTATCCAACTTCAAATTTTATATCTTTGCTTATTTCCTTGATAATTTTAGTTAAGATGGTGATTCTATGTCACACCCCGACCTGAAACATCTTGGTTATTTTATTTATTTTTGACTTCATAATTAATTATATTCACTTTCTAGTGTTTTTTTATTTTAAATCAATTGAATATGAATAAAAAAATAAAAAAACTTAATCTAACCCCTCCCCCTTAACTCTTGGCCAACCTATTCTCCTCCTCTACTATTCACGGTGTAGACCCCCACTTTCCCCCCATTCCATGGTTGACACCCCCCCCCCCTCCTGATTACTCGTGCATGACCCCCCTTTTCCAGGAGCTCTCTCACGCACCACCTCCCCTCTATCATTTGTTCCTTCCCTATCTACTTCTACAGAACCCCCTCCTTCCTCTGGTCATGTGACGCAACCCTACCCCCCTATAATTCTTGGCCACGTTCACTCCTCCCTACCAGTGAGCCTCCCTTTTCCAGGGTTTCCACCAAATTTCTTAGGGTTTTCAGCTCAAATCACCTACGTAAGGTCACAACTCGCCTCTCTTTGTGTTTTCTATCGTTTTCCCCTCTTGTTTTGGCCCCTCTTGTTTCAGCCAAACCCTAGGTCATTGGTTGACCAGGTTTTGGTAATTTATTACTTTTTTATTGTGTGTGGTTGGTCTCCTAGGTCTAACTCATGTAGTTTTTGGTGTCCACCACTGAAGCCAAAGTGGTTCAGTCCATTCTGGATCATCCTTGACCATTCGAGGTTGAATCCTTTTACACTCTTATTTGTTTAGTTAATTGTAATGTGTTCTCAATTTTATTTGGGTAGTGTGAAGTGTGATTTGGTATTGTTTTAAAAATTTTATGGGTTAGAAATGATTATTTTTCAAAATAAATCGATATGTGTTGTGCACATTTTATTTTCATGTTTCTCGAAAAGAGTTTTATGCCTTGTTTGGAAAGTGAAAATTATATTTTCAATGGAAATTGAGGTGCATATTTTTTTGAAATAAGTTTTTATTGAAGAATGGGGTAGTGTTCACATATAGGCCACGTCTTCAATTTTTTAACATATGAATTTTAGGTTTTTTCATCATAAAAATGAAATGTTTTGGAAATTATTTTAGGATGTGTTTGAATTTATAAACATGGGCTTTCAAGGGAATAGGTTAAAAAAGTTTCTGTTTTTATTGTGTTAGTAGAAGGAGAATTTATAAATTATTTCAGTGATGGTAAAATCATTTCAAAAGGGTTTTGGTGAGAGTAAAATGTATGGAATTGATTGTTATTGACATATAGGATTTTTTCTCTCTTTTAGTATGAATTGTGAATTCTTTAAATAATGGGAAGTTAATTTTGGAAAATCACTTATTTTGTGTGTGGGTTCCCTATAAGTTAATTAAATTGTTCTGTGTCTCTTAAAAGGGTTGTACAAATATACACAGGTATGTATATCTACATATATATATATATATATATATCATCCTTTCACATATTACCTCATGGTGTGGGGAATATGTGTATTGGATTAAGGGTATATATATATATATAGGAGTGTATTTGTGTGCAATTGTGGGGTGATCTTCGTCAAAGGTGTCGGGGGCCAAATTATTCGTCTTGGTCCACTCCTTTTTTGTTGTAGGATTCCATATTAATTGAACATTAAATTTAATAATCATTTATTTCTTTCATTTCACACATATTTTTCATATTAATTATGGATATAGTATTGTTAGTAAAATTTTCAGTCTTGGATTGGAGTGGTTTCTTTCTTTTGATTTATTGCATTAAATTTTTGGGTTGATTTTTCACATTAATTGTCTGTTAAAATGCCCCTTTTGACCTTTATGAATGTATTTCATATTTAGAAGGGGGATTTGGGTTTCTTAGATAGTGTTTTCAATTGTGTTCTTGGTTTTCAATGTGTGTGTGTGTGTGATTCTATAAGAAATAGTTTGGCATGCTAAAATCATGTGAGACCTAGTTAATACTTTTTAAAATGTAGTTATCTATAGACAGATCTCCTTGGATGTGGCCCCCTTGCATTTTTAGTGTTATAAGTTATGGGAGATTCATCTGGTATGGCTCCCCTATTAGCAAATGGTTGAAAGGTGAAGTACATATTCCATGGGGTGACTTGGGCGATGCATGTTGTGTGTTTACACACACACACACAAACATATATATATATATATATATATATATATATATATATATATATCTATGTTATTTGATGATCGGCTAGAATCGATTGGGTCACCCTTTTTGTTATACATGTTGACATGAGAACCTAGCATAGCGAGGGAATTTTTGGTGAACATTTTTTAATCTAGTTAGATTGTGCACTACTAGTGGCTCATAATAGAGGAATGTTTTTGTTATTATTTCTATGGTGTTGGGCCCCTTGGTCAGGCCAGGAAGGGTGAAAATCATGCGTTTGGGCATTCTAATATCATTGGGTAAGGAATTCCTTTGGAATGAGTCACATGTATAGTATGTTCAAGATTATTCAGAAGCTCCTAGGATTTACCCATGTCTATTGGCACGAATGTTTTGATGCATTGTGGGATAGATACTCTTTCATGTTGTTTCCAATTTACCTTGTTGTATGATTGTTGAGATTGCTTCGGGAATAGTGTAAATTATTGGATAAAAAGATAAAGTGTTTTCAAATTGTTATGGAAAAATGTTTTGGAAATGTTTTATACCCACCCACTCATTTTTAACTGAAATTTCATCTCTCTTTTAAAATTTCATAGGGTTCCTCCTTGGAAACTTATATCGTTTTGAATGGTAAAAAGGGTAATGGGACATGATTTTCTTTAAAGGGAAAATGTGTGAAAAACATAATTTTATGATTGTAGTTCAAACCTAAAATTGATGATTCTTTTGTTTAATAGAAATGAATTTGGGAGTAGAATACATTGGCATTCCTACTATGTTTTAATACTCACACCTATACATCATTATTGTATTTAGTTTTAGGTGTAGGTTTCAACTTAATCTCGATTGTCGTGGGCAATCTGGAGTCTTGGGATCAGAGTTACCTGTGGGGTTATGTGGAGTTTTAGTATTCATCGAGTTTGATTAGTTTTTATTTTCAGTTCATGCTTAGTTTTTCTGATAAATTTATTTATTTCTGGGATGATCTTTTATTATTTGATTGTGTGTTTTTATTTATTTTGGGAGAAATAATTCCCATCATCACTCTATTGATGCCCTTGGCACTTTTCTCCAGCACGTGAAGATTGAGAACTCCTCTCCAACCTTATTACAGGCCAACTCGGGTGACTGGTTCATGGTCGACACGGGGTAATTCTTGACAAAATGTTATCAAAGGATAGGTTCTTTAGAGGACCTGGGTTTTATATAGCCCTTTGTTATATGGTTTGTCAAGGTAGATAGAGTAGGACTATCATAGTTTGGGTTGTAGGTTCAGGGGAGTGTCTGGACAAGACTTTCTGTACCAATCCTTGAGTTACCATGGGAAGTCAGGGCTTTCTTAGTTTATTTGGTTCTTATGGGTTGTTTGGTATTTTGGAAAATGAAATGAGAGTCAGGCCAATTGTCTCAGTGAGCTCATAGGTCCTGGAAATCCATGTGGAGCCATGGATGTGGTCCTGAAAGACTCTCCATGATGGTGATTTGATTGTCATATGGCCTCCAACCATATGGCCAAGTCACATATCGCCACTAGTTTCCCCTGTTGTATTGTTTTGGATCCTTCTTATATTTGGATATTTTTGACATGTTGAATGGTAGGTTTATTTTTTTTGTACATAATTTTGGATGCAATGGTTTTTGGTTGTCTTTTTTATATTTTTAAATGATTTTTGGTTTGAAGAAATGATGATTTCTGGGTCAAAAATGAGGTTTAAAAAACCAAAACATTGAATCCTTTAGAGAGTGTAAGGGTATATTTTGAAAGTGGGACTCATTTTGGGAAATATTTTTAGGGTTTTTTAAAGGTTTTATGAGATGTGAAATTGTAAAAACATGAGTGTGAAACTAGAATTTTTTTCTTTGATGATGAGGTGTTGTTTTAAAATTTGTTGGGGTATTTTTTTTCTCTCTTAAAAGTGGATTTGAAAGTGATAATGTTTCATTTATCTCACTCTTGGTATTCATATAAGTGATCACTTATATTTATATATATGTTTTTATGTGGTGAGTGGATGGTTGTTGGTATGTATGGGTGACTAGTTGATATATCACTGTAACACCCTGAGATTTTATGAAAAATACTCTTTAATTTATTAATGTCTTGTGTTATACGCTACACCAAAAGGATCTTGCACAAAACTCATCCCTGACTTGGCTTGCATTACACGCAATCGCGACCTTCCACGATAGCGTGTGTTGTACGCAATACCGAGTTTCGCTAAACAACGATATGTTATATAAACTAGCCGTTATGAATAGTAATACCCACTATTTGAAATTTTATAAAATGGACTTCATTTTTAGATTCAGAATATCGAAATTAGCCTAGGGTGAATTTTTTGTATTTTTCTGAAAACTTTCAATTTTTGATGAATAGTGAAAACACTGGATTACTATTCAAAAACTGACTTTTTATTTAAATAATTATTTATTTTATTTAAATTTTTTTTAGGTCAAAATGGATACATAATACCTATATAAGTTCAATTTAATTCATTGGAGTAATTTTATAATAATTTTAGATATATAAAAATTTTATTGAACTTTTCACCGTCTTCTACCCACCTCCTAGGAGAATTTGCAAATTCACATAAAACATAATTTTACCGCTTCTGTGAGTGGAATTTAGAAAATCCGAGAGATACGGTTAATATCAAGGACTAAAATGTGGTTCAATGAGATGAAAATAATTTTTGGTGAATAGTAACTTTTTACTTTTATTTACCACGGTTAAAAGTAAATAGGATAATTAAGGGTAAAAATGATATTATTATTACCCTAAAACATGTCCTAATTCTATTGGATAAGTGTAATTCGACCAAAAACAACCTTAGGAATAACATATGGCCATTTAGGCCCACTTGGATTAGATTAGGACATTTAATATTAATTTATTTAAAGAAGGGTTAAAATAGTTAAAATCAAAGTTTAATAAGTAAATAATTTTTAATATAGGGTTATACATAAGATAAATTCGACTATAAATATTCATTATAAAGATAATAAGATTTATTACATAATGGTATTTTATTTATAATTTTTAGACATTAAATAATTTAATTTATTTATTACACAAAGATGATGCAGTAATTATCTTATTAATGAAATATTGACATAATTGATGTTATAAATACCCAAATAAATGTATTTTGAGACTTTTTATGAATTACACTAATTTTATAGCTTAATATGACATGTTAGTATTTATTTAATTAACTTATTTAGAACTAATCATTCTGTTATGATTTTCAAAAAAATAAATTACCAAATAGTGTCAAAATTGACATAAAATACATTTTAAAACAAATATTATATTATTAATTGTTATTTTATGCCTAAAAATCTAAGTTCTGGCCAAATGACTTTGATAAGGTTATATATATTAATAATAAACATCTTGGGGATCTTTTGGCTTGTTATAGTATGTTTATTAACCTTATAGTGTAAGAAAACAAGAAGACATGATAAAATTTAAATTATCTAACTTAAAGTTAAATCTAAATGATAAGGTTAAAATAGAAACCTAAAATTGTCTAAATTCTATTTGATGATATTATTTCGACCCATCCCCATCTTATCTTAAAAATAAATCAATTTTGAGCTATTAAAAACCGAATATTACTTTATAATAAAATAATATTTTTAGTTTTTCCAAAGATGCCCCTCTCCTCCCTTATAAAAGGGCACCTCCTCCCTCTCTTCCTCACACCACTTTGAGCCTCAAAGCTCGGCCATCCCCCGCAAAATTCTCTTCTCAACTTCCCTAGAAACATCATAGAGGTCCTGGTCTTCTTCAAAGACCAATTTTAGTGCCCTAAAAGGAGGTCTCAAAGAGGCGCTTCAAAGAAGAGGTAATGTCTGTTACCGATTCTTTCAACTTTATATCTTCTTCCACTTATTCTTATTTAGTTTTTTCATTATGAAGTAATAACATAAGTATCACTCATATATTGATATGTTATTATAAGTATGAATCAACCCTATTTCACCATCTATCCATCCTACGGAAAACGAAATCATCGCGCGTGCGTACGTATGGAATATCGTCTCCACGTCGTGGTGTAATCAGTATTTCCACCACCACCTTACATGAATGGGTATAATGGAGTAAATAAATAACTATATATGGTTATTATAAAGTGATATTTATCCTATAATATTATACATACACTTCAATACAATTCCATGATCATGGGAATGATATCTTCGCTCGTGCGTACGGACGGACTACCGTCTCCACGACGCGATGAGATTCATTCTCCATGTTAACCATAAATGAATGATCATAAAGTTTATATAATGAATAATAATGAAATATATGAAATAATAATGCTACTGTATTTATGTATATATATATGTATGTCATCTATTTAGTTTCATTCAATTCAATAAGAAAACGAAAACAGCGTTCATGCATACGTACGACCTACCGTCTCCATGAATGGTGTATTTATTTCCATTTATTGATCTATTATATATATGTATATTCTGAATATATATTATATATAAATCATTTTTTACATTTTGGATGTAAGTAATCATGATCTAAGTAATCATATGAATAATTACAAGTTAAAACACGAAAGACAAATGAAACGATTTTACCCAAAATACTACTTTAACATGAAATTACAAAAGAACGGGAAATATGAAGTCATAAGTGAACCATATATAATATAATAACAATAAATATGACTCTTTAATAAGTCAATGACATTATTTAAATCATTATACAGGAGGTTTGGATATGTACGAAACATATCGGACCTAAGTTAAGGGATAATTTTTCAAATCTCATTTTTATCCGAGATTGCTTATACGTAAGTATTTACTGGGGTTATTCTTATCATCCATGTACATGTTTTCTAAAAGTTATTTTATGTATGTTTAATTTCCTTTTTACACATTTTTACTTTTACTACATGGTATGTAAGGAATCTTTCTTTTGTTTACGTTACGAGGTACTTTTTGACTTTTCTGAAAAAAGTACGAGGAGAATGTTTTTTTAACTTATATGGCATGAAAGGATTAATACAGTTTTATAAAGCCTTATTTTCATGAAGATTACTATAAAATATTTCATGACTATTTTGAACAAAATCCTTTTCTTTTAAAATTTCATGACATTTTGTGAAAAGAAAATGATTTTTTAAAAAAAGGATATTTTCCTAAAGAATTTATTTCAAGTGTTTTATCAAAACCATTTTCCATCTAAGATGACATTATTTTCATATGTGTGTGTATCAAGTATAATGTCTCTATGATTTACATGCTTTTACTTTTCTTATTATGAAATGATATCCATTAATTTTATACGGATTATGTGATGATGAGATGATGTTTATAAAACCCATTTTATTTATTGGGTTATTATGAAAGATGTATGTTTAATTTGTGGCACAAGTAAGAATTATTTCATTATGAGATGGTTGGGACATATATCTCCCTACATTGCATTGGGTAAGGATTTATATCTCATGAGATAGACATGGCTGGAATGGTAAGTTAATCCGGTTCAGTATTACAGGACTGGAACGAGGAGTGAACTTGATTCAGAAAGGGACTTTGTCCACTAAGATGGTCTTGGCAGAAATGCCTTGGCTACTATGGAAATCATTACATGTGCTTAATGGATGCCAAAATTACATGATTTATTCCCATTATATTTTATCAAGATTTATGTTCCATTATAATACATGCCTTACGTACTTCCAAGATTTATGTCCTTGCTCAAGATTTTGATGTTTAGATTTTATGTTCAATATTTCGCATTCAAATGTGTATAGATTTTTTTATGTTCTCTATTCTTACCCTTACTAAGCATTTGAGCTCACCCTTTTTATGTTTTCTTTTCCCCAGGATATAAACAAAGGTTTTAGGTAAGAAAAAAAAGGGGGAAGATCTTTATGGGAGATGTTGAAGATCTTTCACCACGATTAGAAGATTATATTTCGAGTTTCCAAAGACACTAAACTATTACGGTCATTGTGTGTTTGTTTTTGTTATGTACTAAGTATTCCACAAAAGTAATGTAATGTCCATGTACGTCAAGCTTTGGTTCTCTTCAGTTGGTATTAGAGGAAAGGTTTAGTTAACCTTTGGAAACTAGGATGCAAAAACGTTAGTGAGATCCCTAGAGATATTTATAAGGTATGTCTAGGGATGTCCCTAAGTATAAGTATACATATAGGATATAGTCCTAGAATTATGGTAACGATCTTATAATTAAACCTAAGATGTTAGATATTGAAGGTACTCCCCCTTTATTATGTTGTTTTCCCTAGCATGATTTTTTCCTCTCACACTATTCTTTTTGGGTTTTAAATGATGGATGGAACCTGAAGGAACCGTGTTTATCAATGTAATGGACAATGCAATGATTTTCCTCCTGAACAAACAAATTTTATGGGTGATGGAGTGAAAAATATTATTACTATACTTACACAAGCTATGAATCATTCAAGATTTCAAAATGAGCAGAAAAAGGAGCAACATTCTGTTTAATCCTTCATGAGGTAGCGCCCACCTTCATTCAGCGGTTCTTCTGATCCCTTAGTGGTTGAACAATGGATCAGTACTACTAAAAAGATATTTTCAGTTCTACAATGTTCTGAGCATGATAGCGTCATCTTAGCAGTATATCGTTTGGAAGGTGATGTTGATCAATGGTGGAATATTATCAAGAATACGAGGAAAAGAGATGAAATTGAGTCCGTGGAATGGGACGAGTTCAAGAACTTGTTTTTCATCAAGTACTTCCCTTGTATTCTTTGAAAAAAGATGGAAAAGGAGTTTCTTGAGCTTTAGCAGAAGGATGATGAATCTGTTGGTATATATGAAGAGAATTTTACAAGACTTGCAAGGTATGCATCTGGCTTTATCATCCAACCTGAAAGTAAAGTTGATCGATTTTTCGGTGGCTTAAAACCAAGTCTTTAAAGGGAATTACCTATAAGAGACTTCAGTAGCTATGAAGAAATTGTGTGTTGTGCTATCAAGGTAGAAATGGAAGTTGGTGTTACATATCCATCTCATGGTTTTGACAAGAAATGAAATATGGAGTTCAAGAAGAGATCTCCGAATAATGGTGAAAAGAAGATGAATGTTTCCTTATGCTCAAAGTGTGGAAAGAAGCATGGTGGAGATTGTCTAAAAGGGACTAGAAAATGTTTTATGTTTGGAAAAGAAGGTCATCGAACAGCTGAGTGTCAAAGTAATGGAAAAAGGGTTACTAATGAAAAAGAAAAGACTGCAGAGAACACACCACCAACACTTCAATGATTCAAGTGCAAGGAAAAGGGGCATTATGCTAATAAATGCCCTAATCCACAGGTTAATGATGATCAATGTGAGAAACCTCTTAAGGCAAATGATAACGGGAAGTCTCATGCGATCACTATTTGTGATGTTGAGTATGAAAATGATGTTGTGTAGTGATTAAGTGTTTATGTAATGGGATTTCAAAATAGTATCATGGAATCTCATTTATGGTATTGTGGAATTTTGGAATATCTATGTATTGGTTTTCAATAATTATATAGTACTGCTGACCATGAAAAAGTGATTGAAATATTTTTGGAAAGTAGATGAAATGCACATAATGAAGGGATAAGGAGAAAATAATATGATAGTAATCATGATATCATGACTGATATAAGGACTAAGCGATATTATGGTTTGAGTATATAAAATTTTTGGGATTTTGGTATGTGGAAAGTGTTAAAATTTAACAACATTCATGTTTTCACTAAGGTTCAATGGGTATTCATTATTCAAGAGAATACATGATTAAGGTATTCACAGGTTTGTAATTTGACCAACAAGATATATCTTATGATATATTCGGGATAAATGATGTCATTCACGTGATTGTTATGTGACATTTCAAATAATCATTTTCTTTATACTATGAGCTTGGACCGAAGTATTTTAGATAATCCTAAAGATTGGAATGGATTGTGTTGGACATAAGTTAGAATTGTTTAAGGATAGAACTTTTTTCGATATTATTATAGTAAGGTAGTTTTAGAAAAAGAACAACATACAGGATGGGTGACAGCCCATCGCGTCGGACAAGGCTGTGGGAATCGAACCCACAACTGAAGTGTGACTGGCCTTTATCGCTTACCACTGGCTTACAAGAAGTCCCTGGTTAGTAGAAACTAGTTTTATTTTATTAAGCGGTATGATATATGAAGTATAAGTTCATTTTTGAAATTGTATATGATTAACCTCACCATAGATGGACTTATGTATATTTGATAACTTTTTTTAACCTTTTGTTTGAAACAGATGGAATGACCCATCATTCTATCACATGGTCTGCTAACTCTTCACGAATAACAAATTCAACTTCATTTCTTTAAGGGATGAAGTGGAAATTGTTCAAAGCATGAACAATAGTGAGATTGTACCAAAATCAAGAAAGTATTTCTTCTAATTCAAAATTTTCAACTTTAGGGAAATGATATTGAAAACCAAAAAAATGGTGTCCTAGTGCTCTTATATCTGATGAATCAGATGGTACCTTAGATCATCACAAGTCTATGTCTTTGTGATTGTTGGATTTTTCATAGCCATGTTCTCTACCACTCTCCATCAGAACATGATGGTTAGATTTCTCTTCCATATCCATATTTTCACATATGTTCTCCTATGTGGAAAACCAATGATTAGTTAATTTGGGTAACCGTTAGGTTTCATAATTTAGTTTTTAATGCCAATTTTTAGTGTTCCTTTTTATGATGTGGGTTTCTATAAAAGAAACATTCAAGTAGTAAACCATTTATAACCCTGACAAATTTCGAGGGAAAAATTCATTTTAAGGGGGGTAGAATGTAACACCCTGAGATTTGATGAAAAATATTGTTTTTAATTTCATTAATGTCTTGTGTTGTATGCTACACCAAAAAGATATTGAACAACACGCATCCCTGACTTGGCTTTCACTACACACAATCACGACCTTCCACGATAGCATGTGTTGTACGCAATATTGAGTTTCACTAAACAACGATATGTTATATAAACTAGCCATTTTGAATAGTAATACACACTTTTTGAAATTTTATAAAATGGACTTCATTTTTGGATTCAGAATATCGAAATTAGCCTAGGGTGAATTTTTGGTATTTTTCTGAAAACATTCAATTTTTGATGAATGGTGAAAACACTGGATTACTATTCAAAAACTGACATTTTATTTAAATAATTATTTATTTTATTTAAATTTATTTGAGGTCATAATTGATAAATAATACCTATATAAGTTCAATTTAAGTCATTGGAGTCATTTTATAATAATTTTAGATATATAAAAATTTTATTGAACTTTTCACCGTCTTTTACCCACCCCATAGGAGAATTTGCAAATTCACATAAAATGTAATTTTACCGCTTATGTGGATGGAATTTTGAAAATTCGAGAGACAAGGTAAATATCAAGGACTAAAATGTGGTTCAATGAGATGAAAATAATTTTTGGTGAATAGTAAATTTTTACTTTTATTTACCACGGTTAAAAGTAAATAGGATAATTAAGGGTAAAAATGATATTATTATTACCCTAACACATGTCCTAATTCTATTGGATAAGTGTAATTCGACCAAAAACAACCTTAGGAATAAAACATTACCATTTAGTCTCACTTGGATTTGATTAGGACATTTAATATTAATTTATTTAAAGAAGGGTTAAAATAGTTAAAATCAAAGTTTAATAAGTAAATCATTTTTAATATAGGGTTATACATAACATAAATTCGACTATAAACATTCATTAGAAATCTAAAAAGATTTAGTACATAATTTTATTTTATTTATAATTTTTAGACATTAAATAATTTTATTTATTTATGACACAAAGATGATGCGGTAATTATCTTATTAATGAAATATTGACGTAATTGATGTTATAAATACCCAAATAAATGTAATTTGAGACTTTTTTATGAATTACACTATTTTTATAGGTTAATATGAGATTTTATTATTGATTTAATTAACTTATTTCTAACTAATCATTCTATTATGAGTTTCACAAAAATCAATTACCAAATAGTGTCAAAATTGGCATAAAATAGTTTTTTAAAAAAATATTATATTATTAATTGTTATTTTATTCCTAAAAATCTAAGGTTTGGAAAAATGACTTAGATAAGGTTATATATATTAATAATAAACAACTTGGGGTTCGTTTTACTTGTTATAGTAATTTTATTAACCTTATAGTGTAAGAAAACAAGAAGACACGGTAAAAGTTAAATTATCTAACTTAAAGTTAAATCTAAATGATAAGTTTAAAATAGAAACCTAAACTAGTCTAAAATCTATTGGATGAGATTATTTAGACCCATCCCCACCTTAGATTATAAATAAATCAATTTGGAGCTATTAAAAAACGAATATGACTTTATAATAAAATAATAGTTTTAGTTTTTCCAAAGGTTCCCCTCTCCTCCATTATAAAAGGGCACCTCCTCCCTCTCTTCCTCACGCCACTTTGAGCCTTCAAGCTCGGCCAACCCCTGACAAAGTCTCTTCTCCACTTCCCTAGAAACATCCTAGAGGACCTGGTATTCTTCAAAGACCAATTTTTGTTCCCTAAAAGGAGGTCTCAAAGAGTCGCGTCAAAGAAGAGGTAATGTCCGTTACCGATTATTTCAACATTATTTCTTCTTCCACTTGTTCTTATTTAGTTGTTTCATTATGAAGTAATAACATCAGTATCACTCATATACTTATATGTTATTATAATTATGAAAAAACCCTATTTCACCATCTATCCATCCTACGGAAAATGAAATCACCGCGCGTGCGTACGTACGGAATACCGTCTCCACGCCGTGGTGTAATCAGTTTTTCCATAACCACCTTACATGAATGGGTATAATGGTGTAAATAAATAACTATATATGGTTATTGTAAATTTATATTTATTCTGCAATATTATACATACACTTAAATACAATTCAATGATCATGGGAATGATATCATCCCTCGTGCGTACGTATGGACTACTGTGTCCATGACACGATGAGATTCATTCTCCATGTTAACCATACATGAATGATCATAAAGTTTATATAATGAATAATAATGAAATATATGAAATAATAATGCTACTGGATTTATTTATATATATATATATGTATGTCATCTATTTAGTTTCATTCAATTCAATAAGGAAACGAAAACAACGTTCATGCGTACGTACGGCCTACCGTCTCCATGAACGGTGTATTTATTTCCATTTATCAATGTATTATATATATGTATATTCTGAATATATATTATATATAAATCATGTTTTACATTCTTGCTAAAATTAATCATGATCTATGTAATCATATGAATAATTAAATGTCAAAACACGAACGACAAATGAAACGATTTTACCCAAAACGCTACTTTAACATGAATTTACAAAAGAACGGGTAATATAAAGTCATAAGTGAACCATATATGATATAATAAAAATGAATATGATTCTTTAATAAGTCAATGAAATTATTTAAATCATTATATAGGAGGTTTGGAAACGTATGAAGCATATAGGACCTCGGGTAAGGGATAATTTTGCAAATCTCATTTTTATCCGAGATTGCTTATACGTAAGTATTTACCGGGGTTATTGTTACCATCCATGTACATGTTTTCTAAACGTTTTTTTTATGTATTTTTAATGTCCTTTTTACCCATTTTTACTTTTACTACATGGTATGTAATGAATCTTTCTTTTGTTTACGTTACGAGGTACTTTTTGACTTTTCCGACAAAAGTACGAGGAGAATGTTTTTTTAACTTATACGGCATGAAAGGATTTATACGGTTTTATAAAGCCTTATTTTCATGAAGCTTCCTCCAAAAGAATTCAAGACCATTTTCAACAAAATCCTTTTCTTTTAAAATTGCATGACCTCTTGTGAAAATAAAATTATTTTTTTTAAAGGATATTTTCCTCAAGAATTTATTTCAAGTGTTTTATCAAAACCATTTTCCATCTAAGATGGCATTATTTTCATATGTGTATGTTTCAAGTATAATGTCTCTATGATTTACATGGTTTCACTTTTCTTAATATGAAATGATATCCATCTCTTTTATATGGATTATGTGATGATGGGATGATGTTTATAAAACCCATTTTATTTATTAGGTTATTATGAAAGATGTATGTATATTTTGAGGCACAAGTAAGAATGATTTCATTATGAGATGGGTGGGACCTATATCTCCCTCCAATGCATTGGGTAAAGATTTATATCTCATGAGATAGACATGGCTGGAACAGTAAGTTAATCTGGTTCAGTATTACAGGACTGGAACGAGGAGTGAACTCGATTCAGAAAGGGACTTTGTCCACTAAGATGGTCTTGGTAGCAATGCCTTGGATACTATGGAAATCATTACATGTGCTTAATAGATTCCACAATTACAAGATTTATTCCCATGCTATTTTATTAAGATTGATGTTCCATTATAATACATTCCTTACGTACTTCCAAGATTTATGTCCTTGCTCAAGATTTTGATGTTTAGATTTTATGTTCAAGATTTTTCATTCAAATGTTTATGGATTGTTTTATGTTCTCTATGCTTACCATTACAGAGCATTTGATCTCACCCTTTTATGTTTTATTTTCCCCAGGATATAAGGAAAGGTTTTAGGTAAGAAAAAAAGGGGGAATATCTTTATGGGAGATGTTGAAGATCTTTCACCACGATTAGAAGATTATATTTCGAGTTTCCAAAGACACTAAACTATTACGGTCCTTGTGTGTCTGTTTTTGTTATGTACTAATTA
Source organism: Viscum album (assembly GCA_963277665.1). Classification (NCBI taxonomy): domain Eukaryota; kingdom Viridiplantae; phylum Streptophyta; class Magnoliopsida; order Santalales; family Viscaceae; genus Viscum; species Viscum album. Next base: position 1,469,889,885 of record OY728128.1, on the reverse strand, counting down.
TTCTGAAAAAGTAATGTAATGTACATGTATGTCAATCTTTGGGTCTCTTCAGTTGGTATCATAGGAAAGTTTTATTTAACCTTTGGAAACTAGGATGCGAAAATGTTAGTGAGATCCCTAGAGATATTTATAAGGTATGTCTAGGGATGTCCCAAAGGATAAGTATACGTATAGAATATAGTCCTAGAATTACGGTAACGATATTAGAATTAAACCTAAGATGTTAGATATTGATGGTACTCCCCCTTTATTATGTTTTTTTCCCTATCATGATTTTTGACTCTCACACTATTCTTTTTGGGTTTTAGACGATGGCTGGAACCCGAAGGAGCCGTGTTTATCAATGTAATGGAAAATTCAATGATTTTCCTCCTGAACAAAAAAATGTTATGGGAGATGGAGTGAAAAATCGTATTTCTATACTTACACAAGCTATGAATCATTCTGGATTTCAAAATGAGCAGAAAAATGAGCAACATTCTGTTGAATCCTTCATGAGGCAGCGTCCACCTTCATTCAGCAGATCTTCTGATCCCTTAGTGGATGAACAATGGATCAGTACTACTGAAAAGATATTTTCAGTTCTACAATGTTCTGATCATGATAATGTCATATTATCAGTATATCGTTTGGAAGGTGATGCTAATCAATGGTGTAATCTTATCAAGAATACGAGGCAAAGAGATGAAATTGAGTCCATGGAATGAGAGGAGTTCAAGAACTTGTTTTTCATTAAGTACTTCCCTCTTATTCTTCGAAAAAATATGGAAAAAGGAGTTTCTTGAGATTAAGCAGAAGGATGATGAATCTGTTGGTATATACGAAGAGAATTTTACAAGACTTGCAAGGTATGCATCTGGCTTTATCATCCAATGTGAAAGTAAAGTTGATCGATTTTTCGGTGGCTTAAAACCAAGTCTTCGAAGGTCATTAGCTATAAGAGACTTTAGTAGCTATTAATAAATTGTGTTTTGTGCTATCAAGGTAGAAATTGAAGTTGGTGTTACATATCCATCTCATGGTTTTGACAAGAAACGAAAGATGGAGTTTAAGGATAAATCTTAGAATAATGGTGAAAAGAAGATGAATTTTTCCTTATGCTCAAAGTGTGGAAAGAAGCATGGTGGAGATTGTCTTAAAGGGACTAGAAAATTTTTTTAAGTGTGGAAAATAAGGTCATCGAGCAGCTCTATGTCAAAGTAATGAAAAAAGGGTTACTAATGATAAAGAAAAGACTGCAGAGAATGCACCACCAACACTTCAATGCTTCAAGTGCAAGGAAATTGGGAATTATGCTAATAAATTCCCTAATCCACGGGTTAATGATGATCAACCTGAGAAACCTATTAAGGAAAAGGATAAAGGTAAGTCTCATGCGATCACTATTTGTGATGTTGAGTATGAAAATGATTTTGTGTAGTGATTAAGTGTTTATGTAATGGGATTTCAAAATAGTATCATAAAATCTCATTTATGGTATTGTGGAATTTTGGAATATCTATGTATTGGTTTTCAATAATTATATGGTACTGGTAACCATGAAAAAGTGATTGAAATATTTTTGTAAAGTAGATGAAATGAGCATAATGAAGGGATAAGGAGAAAATAATATAATAGTAATCATGAGATCATGACTGATATAAAGACTAAGTGATATTATGGTTTGAGTATATACAATTTTTTGGATTTTGGTATATGGAAAGTGTTGAAATTTAACAATATTCTTGTTTTCACTAAGGTTCAATGGGTATTCATTCTTCAAGAGAATACATGATTAAGGTATTCACATGTTTGTAATTTGACCAACAAGATATATCTTATGATATATGGGGGATAAATGATGGCATTCACGTGATTGTTATGTGACATTTCAAATGGTCATTTTCTTTATACTATGAGCTTGGACCGAAGTATTTTAGATAAGCCTAAAGATTGGAATGGATTATGTTGGACATAAGTTAGTATTGTTTAAGGATATAACTTTTTTTGATATTATTATTGTAAGGTAGTTTTAGAAAAAGGACAACCTGCAGGACGGGCGACAGCCCATCGTGTCGGACAAGGCTTTGGGAATCGAACCCACAACCGAAGTGCGACTAGCCTTTATCGCCTACCACTGGCCTACAGGAAGTCTCTGGTTAGTAGAAACTAGTTTTATTTTATTAAGCATTATGATATATGAAGTATAAGCTCATTTTTGGAATCTTATATGATTAATCTCACCATAAATGGACTTATGTATATTTGATAACTTTTGTTAACCTTTTTTTTGAAATAGATGGAATAACCCATCATTATATCACATGATCTACTAACTCTTCACTAATAACAAATTCAACTTCATTTCTTTAAGAGATGAAGTGGAAATTGTTCAAAGCACGAACAACAGTGAGATTGTACCAAAATCAAGCAAGTATTTCTTCTAATTCAAAATTTTTAACTTTAGGGAAATGATATTGAAAATCAAAAAAAATGTTGTCTTAGTGCTCTTATATCCGATGAATCAGATGGTACCTTAGATCATCACAAATCTATGGCTTTGTGATTGTTTTCTTTTTCATAGCCATGCTCTCTACCACTCTCCAACGGAACATGACGGACTGATTTCTCTTCCATATCCATATTTTCACCTATGTTCTCCTATGTGGAAACCCAGTGATTAGTTAATTTGGGTAACCGTTACATTTCATACTTTAGTTTTTAAAGCCATGTTTTGGTGTTCCTTTTTACGATGTGGGTTTCTATTAAAGAAACTTTCGATTAGTAAACCATTTATAACCCCGACGAATTTCGAGGGCGAAATTCATTTTAAAGGGGGTAGAATGTAACACCCCGAGATTTTATGAAAAATATTCTTATTTATTTCATTAATGTCTTGTGTTGTAAGATACACTAAAAGGAGCTTGCACAACATGCATCCCTGACTTGGCTTGCATTACACGCAATCACGACCTTCCACGATAGCGTGTGTTGTACGCAATACCGAGTTTCGCTAAACAACGATATGTTATATAAACTAGCCGTTATGAATAGTAATACCCACCTTTTTGAAATTTTATAAAATGGACTTCATTTTTGGATTCAGAATATCCAAATTATCCTAGGGTGAATTTTTGGTATTTTTCTGAAAACTTTCAATTTTTGATTAATAGTGAAAACACTAGGTTACTATTCAAAAACTGACTTTTTATTTAAATAATTATTTATCTTATTTAAATTTATTTTAGGTCAAAATTGATGCATAATACCTATATAAGTTCAATTTAAGTCATTGGAGTCATTTTATAATAATTTTAGATATATAAAAATTTTATTGAACTTTTTATTGTCTTTTACCCACCTCCTAGGAGAATTTGAAAATTCACATAAAACTTAATTTTACCGCTTCTGTGAGTGGAATTTCGAAAATCCGAGAGACACGGTTAATATCAAGGACTAAAATTTGGTTCAATGAGATGAAAATAATTTTTGGTGAATAGTAACTTTTTACTTTTATTTACCACGGTTAAAATTAAATAGGATAATTAAGGGTAAAAATGATATTATTATTACCCTAACACATGTCTAATTCTATTGGATAAGTGTAATTCGACCAAAAACAACCATAGGAATAAAATATGACCATTTAGGCCTACTTGGATTAGATTAGGACATTTAATATTAATTTATTTAAAGAATGGTTAAAATAGTTAAAATCAAAGTTTAATAAGTAAATCATTTTTAATATAGGGTTATACATAAGATAAATTCGACTATAAATATTCATTAGAAAGATACAAAGATTTAGTACATAATTATATTTTATTTATAATTTTTAGACATTAAATAATGTAATTTATTTATGACACAAAGGTGATGTAGTAATTATCTTATTAATGAAATATTGACATAATTGATGTTATAAATATGAAAATAAATGTAATTTGAGACTTTTTATGAATTACACTAATTTTCTAGGTTAATATGACATGTTAATATTTATTTAATTAACTTATTTCGAACTCATAATTCTGTTATGATTTTCACAAAAATCAATTACCAAATAGTGTCAAATTTGACATAAAATAGTTTTTAAAACAAATGTTATATTATTAATTGTTATTTTATTCTTAAAAATCTAAGGCTTGGCCAAATGAATTAGATAAGGTTATATATATTAATAATAAACAACTTGGGGTTCTTTTGACTTGTTATAGTAAGTTTATTAACCTTATAGTGTAAGAAAACAAAAAGACCCGGTAAAAGTTAAATTATCTAACTTAAAGTTAAATCTAAATGATAAGGTTAAAATAGAAACCTAAACTTGTCTAACTTATAAAAGGGAAACTCCTCCCTCTCTTCCTCACACCACTTTGAGCCTTCAATATTGGCCAACCCCTACCAAATTATCTTCTACACTTCCCTAGAAACATACTATAGGTCCTGGTCTTCTTCAAAGACCATTTTTAGTGCCCCAAAAGGAGGTCTCAAAGAGGCGCTTCAAAGAAGAGGTAATGTCTGTTACCAATTCTTTCAACTTTATTTATTCTTACACTTCTTCTTCTTTAGTTGTTTCATTATGAAGTAATAACATCAGTATCACTCATATACTCATATATTATTATAAGTATGAAACAACCCTATTTCAACATCTATCCATCCTATGGAAAACGAAATCACCGCGCGTGCGTACGTACGGAATACCGTCTCCATGCCGTGGTGTAATCATTTTTTCCACCACCACCTTACATGAATGGGTATAATGGTGTAAATAAATAACTATATATGGTTATTGTAAAGTGATATTGATTCGGTAATATTATACATACACTTCAATACAATTCCATGATCATGGGAATGATATCATCGCTCGTGCATACGTACGGACTACTGTCTCCACGACGTGATGAGATTCATTCTCCATGTTAAACATACATGAATGATCATAAAGTTTATATAATGAATAATAATGAAATATATGAAATAATAATGCTACTTTATTTATGTATATATATATATATATATATATATATTTATGTCATCTATTTAGTTTCATTCAATTCAATAAGGAAACGAAAACAGCGTTCATGCGTACGTACGGCCTACCGTCTCCATGAACGGTGTATTTATTTCCATTTATCAATCTATTATATATATGTATATTCTAAATACATATTATATATAAATCATGTTTTACATTCTGGAGGTAATTAATCATGATCTAAGTAATTATATGAATAATTACAAGTTAAAACACGAACGACAAATGAAACAATTTTACCCAAAACACTACTTTAACATGAATTTACAAAACAAATGGTAATATAAAGTCATAAGTGAACCATATATGATATAATAACAATGAATATTATTCTTTAATAATTCAATGACATTATTTAAATCATTATACAGGAGGTTTGGATACGTACGAAGCATATCGGACCTAAGGTAAGGGATAATTTTGCAAATCTCATTTTTATCTGAGATTACCTATACGTAAGTATTTACTGGGGTTATTGTTATCATCCATGTACATGTTTTCTAAAAGTTTTTTCATGTATGTTTAATTTTATTTTTTACCAATTTTTACTTTTACTACATGGTATGTAAGGAATCTTTCTTTTGTTTATGTTACGAGGTACTTTTTGACTTTTCCGACAAAAGTACGAGGAGAATGATTTTTTAACTTATACGGCATGAAAGGATTTATACAGTTTTATAAAGCCTTATTTTCATGAAGCTTCCTCCAAAATATTTCATGACTATTTTCAAAAAAATCATTTTCTTCTAAAATTGCATGACATTTTGTGAAAAGAAACTAATTTTTTTTTTAAAAGGATATTTTCCTCAAGAACTTCTTTCAAGTGTTTTATCAAAACCATTTTCCATCTAAGATGACATTGTTTTCATATGTGTATGTTTCAAGTATAATGTCTCTATTATTTACATGGTTTAACTTTTCTTATTATGAAATGATATCCATTTCTTTTATATGGATTATGTGATGATGGAATGATGTTTATAAAACCCATTTTATTTGTTGGGTTATTATGAAAGATGTATGTTTATTTTGTGGAACAAGTAAGAATGATTTCATTATGAGATGGGTGGGACCTATATCTCCCTCCAATGCATTGGTTAAGGATTTATATCTCATTAGATAGACATGGCTGGAATGGTAAGTTAATCCGGTTTAGTATTACAGGACTGGAACGAGGAGTGAACTCGATTCAGAAAGGGACTTTGTCCATTAAGATGGTATTGGAAGCAATGCATTGGCTACTATGGAAATCATTACATGTGCTTAATGGATGCCACAATTACATGATTTATTCCCATGCTATTTTATCAAGATGGATGTTCCATTATAATACATGCCTTACGTACTTACAAGATTTATGTCCTTGCTCAAGATTTTGATGCTTAGATTTTATGTTCAAGATTTTGCATTCAAATGTTTATGGATTGTTTTATGTTCTCTATTATTACCCTTATAGAGAATTTGAGCTCACCCTTTTTATGTTTTCATTTCCCCAGGATATAAAGAAAGGTTTTAGGTAAGAAAAAAAGGGGGGAAGATCTTTATGGGAGATGTTGAAGATCTTTCACCACGATTAGAAGATTATATTCTGAGTTTCCAAAGACACTAAACTATTACGGTCCTTGTGTGTTTGTTTTTGTTATGTACTAAGTATTCCGCAAAAGTAATGTAATGTGCATGTACGTCAAGCTTTGGGTCCATTAAATCACAAGATTGTATATATGTGAAGTTAAATTGAATACCAGAAGTGGGTGATTAGTTTGTAAGGCTTGTTGTGTTTTCTAAAAATGTTCATCAAAAGGGATGATTTTAATGTTTTAAAATGTGTGAGTGTGTGATGTTTTATTTTTTGTTTTTGGTGGTTTCCTTTTTTTTTATTTTGTCTTTGTTGTGTTAGAGGTTTGATTGAAATCATGTTTTGAGTTTGGGTAGTTGATTTGAAAATGAGATGTGGAATTTTGATTTATGATATGTTTTGATTTGGTTTCATGCTCCTTGTTTTCAGGTTTCATCCCCATTGTGTTCAAAGGGATTTAGAGAAGAATCTATGGGTAGTTATTTCACTATGTGTCTTTCAGTTGATCACGTTGTGATTTAGACATTTGATTTTTCCATTTCAGATATGGAGCCTGGTGGTTACCAATATCAGGAGTTCGTCCAGAGGTGTCGAGATTCATACCCTCCTCATTTCTGTGGGTATTCAAAACCAGGGAAATCTGAGGAATGGCTACGAAATATCGTGGAGATCATTGTTCAAATTTAATCTCTTGAACCTCTCATGATGGGTCCTTCCACCTTCACGTAGGAAGGATTATATCAGGAATGGTGGAAATTCATTCTCTAGGCCGCACAGTAGAATAATTTCTCATCATAATGCTTTAAATCCTTGTTCATCCAACATTAAGTCCCTGATGACATGAATATACCTATGGGTTAAAGGTTGTATAGTCTCAAGAAGGGAGATTTAACATTTTTGGAGTATGCTATGAACTTTACCGAGTTGGTGACGTATCTCTCCAACACTACCGGGGATGAATTTTTGAAATCTCAATTCATTGAAAGGGGTCTCTGATCAGAATTCATTCAGGTTGTGCTTTCATTCCTTGATAACTATGAAGAAGTCATGAGTCGGTCTGTTCAAGTCATAGATGATTTAGCTACATATGGCCAGTTGAGAGGAGGTATAAAAAGGCCTTTGTTTTCTACCACACCAAATTCATCTGAGATCAGGTTCTAGATATGTTTTCATTGTGGGAATCTTGGGCATAAGAAGTGTTCATGTTGCAAAGCACCTATGATCTGCCATACCTATGTCCATTTAGGTCATTTCCAAAGGATTTTCTCGAGTGGCACCAGAAAGTGACACGGAGCCATATCCACTTCCTTTGAGAACTTTCCAGCTTAATTGGATGAATGTAGTGTTGGTGCAAGCTCAATCAAAATATTATTTTGTTGTGAATGTTCTTGTTGTTTTAATTAATGTAATATATGGTGTTGTCTTCTTTTGGGTGTAAAGAATGATGTTTTAGGTCCTTTTTGAACATTTTTTTAATGAGAATGTCTTTGTAATGTTTTAATGTTTATGATGTAGAATGGTGATTTTTGTTGTCCCGTGTCCCATTTCATTGGGTTTTTCTAGACTTCATCATGATTCGAGAGTTATTCCACCTTGTGAAATAAAGTTTTTTTCTAGAGTCCTAATAAGGTGGGGAGACCCCCATGAGATGAGCTATTGATGAATCCATCATCCAGGTGTTCTTGAATGATCATTTCTTTGTTTTCTCTCTGCTCGAACCCGACCATAGTAGTTGGTTAGCTTGCATAGTGGGTCATGTAATGGATTCTTATAGAGATCCCAAACTAGCCATGAATGGTCTCATCGATGGTTTTTGTGTTAAGGGTCAGGGTTTTCTTTCTTGGGTTATGTTTTGAAATGACTGAGTCTCTTCATTATAATCTCTTTGTTGTTTATTCAAGCTTTATGGTCTTGTGTGATGTTTTACATGGATGTGTGACTTCTTTTTAAGATGGTCTTATAGGTTCTTTTTGGGAATCTGTAGTTTCAGGCACTAAACAGAAGAGAGTGATGGTTCATTGGTCTTTGAGAATTTAGGTCTTTCCTTGGTTTTTAATCATCCTTTATTTGGTTTTGATCAAAAAAATATCTTTAGAAATTTTGGGGGTAGAATGTGTCATGGTGGGGAGAATTGTCACACCTCGATCCAACACTTTTTGGTTATTTTATTTTTTTATTAGTTCCTATTGATTTTATTTATTTTCGAGTTTTTGTAATATAAATTAATTAAATTATAGTAAAATTGAAATTAAAAAACCGTAATCTAACCCCTCCTCCTTAACTTGGGGAAAATCCCCCTCCCTTACCCTCCAATTCACGTAGTTGAGCCCCTACCCCCTTTCTATTCTCAACCGCCCTATCCTGCAGGCTCACACGCGACCCCCCTTTTATAGGATCTCTCTGATGTGCCACTGACCATTCATACCCCATATTCTTGTGTGGCTCCCCCTCCTTCCTTTGTTCATGCAACACAACCCCGCCCCCCAAAACTCTCAGCCGCGCACACTCAACCCTACTAAAGAGCCTCTGTTATCCATAGTTTCCACCCTATTTCTTAGGGTTTTCATCTTTACTCGCCTAGGTATGGTCGCAGCTCCCCTCTCCTTGTGTTTTTTGGATTTTTCCTCACTTCTCGTGGCCCCTCTTATCTTGGTCGAACCCTAGTTCATGGGTTGACTATGTTTTGGTAATTTCTTACATTTTTAGGGTATGTGGTGGGTCTCTCGTGTCTTCCTTGTGTGGGTTTCCATATCCTCCACTGAAGGAAATGTTCTTTAGTCTATTCTGGTTCATCTGCCACTATATGAGGTTGATTTATTTTACCCTCTTATTTTTTTAGTTAATTTTAATGTGTTCCAAATTTTACTTGGGTAGTGAGAAGTGTGATTTGGTAATGTTTTAACATGGTTATGGTATAGAAATGAGTTTTTGAAAAATAAATGGCTATGTGTTGTTCACATTTTATAGTAATGTTTCTTAAAAATAATTTTATGACTTGTTTGGAATGTGTGAATTATATTTTCAAAGGAAATTGAGGTGATTATTTGTTTGAAATGAGTTTATATTTATGAATGGTGTAGTTTTGGCATAGAGGAATTGTCATGTATTTTTTTACATATGAATCTTAGGTTGTTTAATCATAAAAGGGCATGTTTTGGAAATGATTACCGGTTATGTTTGGATTTATACAAAGGGGATTTTCAGGGAATTGATTGAGGAGGTGTGTTTTTTGTGTGTTTGTTAAAGCAGAATATCTAAATTGTGTAACTGATGGTAAAAACATTTAAAATGGGGTTTTGTTGTGATTAAAATTGACAGAATCGATTAGTATTTGAATCTAGGCCATTTTGTGCCTTTTAGTATGAGTTGTGAATTCTTTAAATAATGGGAAGCTATTTTTGGAAATGAACTTATTTTGTGTGTGGGATCCCTATAGGTTAATTAAATTGTTCAGTGTCTCCTCAAAGGGTTGTACACTCAACCATAGCTACACACACACACACTCACACACACACATACATATATATATATATATATATATATATATATATATATCCTCTGTGCACATATTCCATCATGGCATTGGGAATATGTATATTAGACTTATGGGTATATATATAGGAGTTTATGTCTTCGAAATTGTGGGTGATCTTCATCAAAGGTGTCGGGTGCCGAATTTATCATCTTGGTCCACTCCCTTTTTGAGGTAGTATTTCATATGCATTGACCATTAAATTTAAGAATCATTTATTTCTTGCATTTTTCACAATGTTTTAATATTACTTATTGATAGAGAATATTTAGCCAAATTTTATGCCTTGTATAGGAGTGGTTGATTTCTTATGATTTATTGAATTAAATATATAGGTTGAGTTTTTGCATCAATTATTTTTTGAAAATCCAATTTGACCTTTATAAATGTTTTTCAGATTTAGAATGGTTATTTGGGTTTCTTAAATGGGTTTCCAAGTACATTATTGGTTTTCAATGTATGTGCCTGTGATTATTTAAGAAATGTTTTGGAATGAGAACATCATATGAGGCCCAATTGAAACTTTTTTAAATATAGTAAACTCTAGAAAACACTCCTTGGATGTGATCCCTTGCTATGGTAGTGTTGTTTGTTATGGGAGATCCACCAGGTAGGACTCCCCTATGATCAAATAGTTGAAAGGCGAGGGACAAATTCCATGGGGTGACTCAGGTGATTCCTATTGTGTGTTTACATATATATATTTCTACTTTATTTGATGCTCGGCTGGAATCGGTTGGATCACCCTTTTTGTAATATGTGTTGACATGATAACCAAGTATAGTGGGAAAATTTTCGATTAACATTTTTTGCACTGGTTTGATTGCACACTGCTAGTGGCCCATAGTAGGGGAATGTTTTTATAATTATTTCTATGGGGTTAGGCCCCTCGGTCAGTCTAGGTAGGGTGACGATCAGGCATTGGGTCATTTTGATGTCATCAGTTCAGGAAAGCCTTCAGGATGAGTCATGTGTATAGTACGTTCTAGATTATTCACGAGCTCCTAGGTTTCACCCATATCTATTAGCACGAATGTTTGGATTCGTTGTTGTCTAGATACTCTTGTGTGTTATTTCCCATTTCACTTGTTGTATGATTATTGTGTTTGTTTCTAGAATAATGTGGATTATTGGATAAAATGATAAAGTGTTTTCAAATTGTTTTGGAAAAAGGTTTTTGAAAATTTTTATACCCAACCTCTCCTTTATAACTGAAATTTCATGTCTCTTTTAAAAATTAATATGGTTCCTTCTTGGAAAAGAATATGGTTTTGAATGGTAAATAGGGAAATGATCCGTGATTTTCTTTAAATTTAAAATGTGTGAAAAAATATTTTTTTATATATTTTAGTTCAAACCTGAAATTGATGATTCTTTTGTTTAAAGGAGATACATTTGGGAGTAGATTACATTGGCATGCATACTGTGTTTTATTACTCTTTCCTATACTTCATTCTTGTTTTTAGTCTCAGGTGCAAGTTTTAGTTTTATCTCAATCACCATGGGCGATGTGGAGTCTTTGGATCGGAGTGACCCATGGAGTCACGTGGAGTTTTAGTGGTCATCGTGTTTGAGTAGTTTTTCTGTTCAGTTTTTTTCTTAGTTGTTCCGTTCAGTTTATTTATTTATGGGATTCACTTTTATTATTTCATTATCTCTGTTTATTTGTATTGGGTGAAATATTTCTCATCATCACTCTATTGATTCCCTTTTGCACTTGTTTCCAACCTGGGAGGACCAGGAATGCCTCTAAGTCCTTATCACAGGCCGACTCAGGTGACTAGTTTAGGGTCAACCCGAATTGGTTCGTGACATGATACGTAGTTCTTATATATTTTTTCATAAACTTCTTGTTGATCCCTTAATACTTCCAAAGTTTCAACATCAATCATGTGTTCTTCCTTGATATTGGTAATATCATCATGTGTAGAAGTCATTATCTAAACGAGTAGTCAAATATTTAAATTTTATTACATAAATGTAGTATAGAACACATACTATTATGTGGAAAATAATAGTATATTAAAAAATTATATAACATATTCAATGAATGATCTATTTTTTCTTTAAATGATGAAAGGATTCAGCTCCTATATCAAATATCTGAATCTCCTCCTTGTTTTCCCCTCTAACGTACAAGATATTATCTATATTAGGACAACCGTGAAATGAGTGTGATCTCGTAATGAATATTTTATCCTAAATTTAATTTTCATTAAACTCTGCTATTGTTTTAGTATACAATAGAATAATTGAAAAATTATTGTTTGATGGTTGTGGGATATAAAATACTTACACTGTTTGTGATGCCATTATGAACAATTTACCTTTATACCCTTCCACACTGAAATTCACCTTCATGAATCCCAATTCATCAACTTTATGTGCACTATTATTGAAAACTAATTTGAAATAGAAAATAAGCACTTGAAATATTGTATAATCAAACTCATTTATCTATTCTATGATGTCAAAATATGACATATTCAAATAAATTGGATTTCTATCTTTGGAATTGGATACATGAATTATTTCCACTACAACTGTAACCCAATTTTTTTTCATCATACTGCATTTATCATGTTCATTTGTATAGAATTTATAACCATCAAATAGAAAACCATTAAAAGAAATAACTTTTAAATTTGGTCCCATATCTATCTATAAAATTCTTTCAGTAATTAAATTCATATTTTTAGATAATCTCTTATAAATATGATCCCATAACCATCCTATAAGTTATTGATTATGGGTATTTGATATCCATTCTTTATCCCATTATGGATTCAGTTTTCTAAGAATTAATTTGTGGGATTCAGTGTATAGAGAAACCACTACACTATTATGTTAAATGCAAAGGTGAAATTTCTACTACTCTAAAATAGTAATTGTAACAACATCCCTTTAAAAAATCCATTCACCCATAAGGTGTCAGTTGTGATGAGATTTTGGGAGACCAAATCTATCAACATCTGAAAGGATATCGGTACAAAATTCAATAGCTTCTTCAATTATATATCTCTTTGAAATAAAAATTTTTTTCCAAATATAATTCTATATATACCCTTTTAAAATATTTATAAACTGTTCAATGGGGTAAATCTATCTGTAATATACAAGACCACATATTTGGATCTCTCTAACCAATTAAACCATTAGGTGGACCATTATATCAAAGAATTATGGGTGGAAGAACATCTCCAATTTTCATAATATGATTTCAATTTCCTAATTCATGATTGGAAAATTCATAGGGCCTATAACTTTACTGCATATGGATTTGAAAAAGAAGAAAATTTTGTTTAATATTTGTCATAAATTTTTAGGCAGAATCCAACATAAAGCTTCATGCATTAAATCATGAATCAAAACATGAAATTTGGGTTATTTTAGACCCCATAGCTTAAAATTATACATTACCATGAAATTATTGATATTTTATCAATATCCATTTGAATATTTTACAGCATTAATGATGTTAAAATTTTGAATTTTATCTTGTATAGATATAGTGTAAACTTCTGGAGGAAGAAAACTTCATCATTCCCCCTTCACCGATTCCAACTCTTCCCTTATTCCCATGTCAATCATGTTTAACCTAGCCTTAATTCCATCTTTTTTTCTCTGAATAATTTAGTAACATACTAATATCAGGTCAACCAGGATTGGTATTCATGTCGTCTGGGTAAAAAAAATTCATTTCCTAAAAACACATTTTTAGGAATATTTTAACCAACCTGTGTGTGTACCTTCTTCAAAAATGGGACACCCCAACTTTCTTTTAATGTTATAACCTAGAGAATTTACTTAAGCAAGAAAGTAAATTATCATCCCGTATAACATGGATCTCAATATAAACTCTTCAATTATATGATCATATTAGAGTGAAACACATGTATCCCACATCAATTTCAAATATTCTATCAATGGAGCTAGATAGATATCAATATCCTTACTAGATTGTTTTGGTGTAAATATAAGAAAAGAAAAAATAATGTATTTTAACATGATTCATAACCATGATGGAAAGTTATAATTGACCAACATAACTGGTCATGGACTATGAGTAATACTTTGTACATCAAATGGATTTATTTTATATGTAGATAATGAAAGATGGATAATTCTAGTATTGTTTCCAATTTCAGGATACTCATAATAAATTTTATTCCACTACGGAGAGTCTATTTGGTGAAATAGTTTCCAGTCATTAATTATTGTGTATGTGTGCCATGTTAATTGTCTAGTGGTTTCCTGACATCCATATTGTCATCTAAACCTTGGAATTATGGGAAAGTACTATACAAATATTGAAGTATTTGATTCATCGTTCTTATATCAATCCACATCACAGTTAGGGAATTTATGAGTGATTCATGGTTCTTGCATAACATTATATAATTATTTGGTCATGCATGTATTTTTTCAAATATCATACCCATTAAACAAAGAATTCACATAGTGTCATGTCTTTGAAATGGAAGCTTATTTTCCTCTACGGGCATATCATCTAGGAGACCAAGTAGTTCTGTAAAACTGGCATTGCTCCATCCACTGTTAGGTTTCAAAATATATTACTTCAATACAGATAATAAGGTTATATATTCAGTACAACCAGTATACAATGGTCTCTTTGTGAAGTTATTTAACCTATAAAACAACTTTGGACAATCATGAAGGTCATCATCATTTTCCATTTTTTTTCTTTTATAGGATCTCCATCATCACTTACACTACTATTCATATCAGATGATCCATAAATGGAAGTGCCAACCCAGTCAGTATGTACATTTAATTTTCCCAATGATTAGACCATTAGTTATAACTTTGATATATTTCATTCAAAATAAAATGTTCTTACAAATCTTATGAATTAATTTGTCTTCAATGACAACAATGTATACATGGACTAAGGATTTGAGAAGGGTTGTATGCATACTCGATTGCAAACCTAATGAAATATTTAACTCCATCATCATACTCATTTTTTATACGATTAGAATCCATCCATTTTCAATTCATATCCACCCTATAGGGTTTATTAATATTCATTTTGTATAAAAATATACATATAAAGTATGAATATAATGTATATATACATTGATATGTAATGAATGTATATGAATTTGAGTATATGCATGCTCTATTTTGAGAATGTTTACATAGCTTGAACATATTTAAGCTCAATACTCTAAATATAGTTCTTACTTTCCTCAAATGATAAATTCTTCTATTTTTAACCCTCTGTCACCCTTTCATTTTTTTCATTCTTCAAACCCCATTTTTTCCACAATCATTTTCTTATAAAAATCACCATTTCAAATTACATCATATTTGTTTTCAATAAATCTAATTCTATTCATTTTAAATTAATTAATCTATTAAGTGACAAAGAGATCAATAAGAAATCTCCTTGAGAGACAACTTAAGAAAACTATATTTCATTCTTAATTAGAAAAATATTTTGATTATCCAAACCCTTTGGGAATCATATTAATAACCTGAAGAAATTGTGTGAAGAAATATCATGTTAATAATATGTATATAGATATTTGTGTGGGTATCTGTTTGCTAACATGTTAATAACAGTCTGTTCACACTCTAATACCAAGTGAAGAAATCAAAATTAATAGAAATGTAATTCACATATAATAGAAAATCATATAGGGATTCGTCCAATTGATTTATATGCATACTCAATCATTAGAGTACAAAAGACCTATATCGATCCAAATGGACTCTACATAAAACGACAATTAGAATGAACTAGCCCATGCCCAAAATACACAATTTTTCCAAACCCCCAGGCATATATATTCCAAATATATATATTTATTTATATATATATATATGTGTGTGTGTGTGTGTGTGTATACATAAATAAAGATATATATATTCATATATAATAAATTTACTATTTCATATATGCATGTGTGTGACCATATATATTTTTTATATGAATATAATATCAAATAATTCAATCGAAACACAAATAAAATACATATATGTTATTTTATATATTCTTTTCCATAGGTAACTATAAAAAATCTACAGAAATTCTACCATTAGTATGTTAAGATTTGCTGCCAAACATGAAAAAATAAACACTCAAACATTTAGTATCCAAAACATTTGGAAATTGTAAATTGTAGTCATATGGTACATAGGCAAGACACTAAAGTACCTATAGACAAAGGGGAATGGGGGTCTTATGGTACAATGTCTAAGAATAACTAAAAAGGGTGAAAATCATCTAAAAATAAGTAGAAAGAATCACATACCTTGGGTTTAAAATGGTTGATTCGTCTGAGAAGTTCGAGAGGGAACTATGAAAATGTTTAGTTTTGCGAGAGTTTGAATAGTGTGAGCGAGTGGGGTTCTATATTAGGGGTGTATTTAAATGATCAGAAGCATTTTATCAATTCTTTTTGAAAACCATTGATAAAAACTACATGAAATAAATTAAAAAATATTAAAAGAATATATATTTAAAATGAGTAAATCTTAAAAAACGTAAAAATAAATTAACATTATCAGTGAATGAATAATCCTAAATGTATAAATGTTATAAATGAGTGATATTTAAAATAAAAATGAATAAAAATTAAAAATATTAAAAAAATGAATATCTTCTTAATTAGTTGAATTATTAAAAACCTTAAAATGAGTATATATATATATATTAAAAGTAATATGAATTCATAATAAATATGTACATTACAACCATAAAAAGCATTAAATGTTAATGAATAAATATGTATAAATAAATATTTAAAATTAATAAATTAAAAAAATATTAAACGAATAAATATTAAAAATGAATAAGTTATAAAGAAAAGTAAAAAATAATTAATATTATAGGTGAATAAATAATACTAAATAACATTAAATGAATGAATGTTGAAAAAATTGGATATTTAATAATTAAGAAATCAATAGATTTCTAAAATATGAAAAAATGAATAAGTATTATTAATTAAATAGATTATTAAAAAATAAAAAATGAATATATTTTAAAATTAAAATGAACACATATTAATTATATAAATTAAAACCATATTAAAAACAATAAATGTTAATGATTAAACATGTATAAATAAATGATAAAAATTGATACAATTACAAAAATATTAAACAAAGGAAAATTAAAAATACATAAATAGATTATTAATGAATAAATAATATTAAAAATGACATTTAAAAAAATATTAAAAAGAAATTAATTGCATATATTGAATATAATTTTAAAAAATGAATAATATTTATCTATTAAATCATAATATATATTAAATATATTATATTAATAAATACAATTCTAAAATGTATATTAAAAATTGAATAAATTAACAAAATATCTTCTGTATGTGTTTCTTATAAAATTGCATTTGTAACCCCCCATGCTTCAACGGTACACTTCTCTTTGAATAATACAATAGCGTATGTTGTACGCAACTCCAAGTTCTAACACACCACAACCAATAAAACATTCTGTTATGTATAGAAATACACACTTTTTGATATTTTATAAATTTTATATTTCAAAATGGACTTTATTTTTGAATTCGGAATATCAAAATTATCCTAGGGTGAATTTTTGCAATTTTTCTGAAAACTTCCAATTTTTGATGAATGTTGAAAAACACTGAGTTATTGTTTAATACCAAATTTTTATTTAAATAATTATTTATTTTATTAATATTTATTTTATGTCAAAATTTATAATAATACATATATAAGTTCAATGTAATTCATTGGATTCATTTCATAATAATTTTAGACATATAAAAATTTTATTAAACTTTTTACCGTCTTTTACCCATCTCCTAAGAGCATTTGTAAATTAAAAAAAAACCTAATTTTACCACTTCTGTGAGATGAATTTCAAAAATTTGAGAGACATGGTTAATATCAGTTAGTAAAATGTAGTTCAATAAGATGAAAATAATTTTTGGTGAATAGTAACTTTTTACTTTTATTTACCACAGTTAAAAGTAAATAGGGTAATTAAGGGTAAAAATGATATTATTATTACCCTAACACATGTCCAAATTCTATTGGATAAGTTTAATTCGTCCAAAAAGAACCTTATTAATAAAATATGATCGTTTGGGTCCACATGGATTTGATTAGGACATTTATTGTTATTTAATTTAAAGAACAGTTAAAAGAGTTAAAATAAAAGTTCAATAAATAAACATTTTTAATATAGGGTTACACATAAGATAAATTAGACTATAAATATTCATTAAAAATTTAAAAATATTTCTTACATAATGGTATTTTATTTATATTTTTCAGACATTAAATTATTTAATTTATTTATGACACAATGATGATGCAGTAATTACAAAATTAATAAAATATTAAAATAATTGATATTATAAATATCCAAATAAATGAAATTTGATACTTTTTATGAATTCCACTAATTTTATAGTTTATTATGACATATTAGGGTTGGTTATACGAATTTCTATTGAAGTAATAATCCTGTTCTGAATTTAGAAAAATCAAAATACCAAATAGTGACAAAATTGACATAAAAGAGTTTATAAAACAAATTTTATATTATTAATAGATATTACATTCTTAAAAATATAATTTTCGGCCAAAAGATATATATATTTATAATTTTATCATTAATGAACAACTTGGGGTTCTCTAGGAAGTATATGGTAATTTTATTATCTATATAATATAAAAATACAAAGAGACATGGTAAATGTCAAACTATTTAACTAAGTGTTAAATCTAAAAGATAAGGTTAATAAAGTGACCCAAACCTATCTAAAACGTATTGGTTAAGAGTTTTTCGATCCATCCCCACCTTATCCTTTAAATAATCCACTTTTGAGCCATTAGAAACCAAAAATGATTTTATTATAAAATAATATTTCTAGATGTTCCTATGGTGCCCCTCACCCCTCTTATAAAAGGGCACTCCCCCTTCTCCCAAATTCACACCTTCAAATCCATTTTGCTCAGCCAACCCCTGCCCAAATACCCTATCAACTGTCCTACATTAATTCTAGAGGCATTTCTTTAGTAATAAAGCCATCCTAAGGATCCCTTATGATCAAATCGAAAGGAAGAACCTGAAGAAGAGGTAATTATTTCACCACCACTTTCAGGTTCCATTCTTCTTCCACTTCCTTTTTATTTATTGATTCCATTGTAAAATAATAAATCCAGTATCTTATATATAATGTGATTTTATTTCAAATATGGTACAACTAAATTCATTATTCTATCCATCCTTTGAATGACATGTCACCATACGTGTGTATGTACGACTTACCGTCCCCACGAACGCGATGAGATTCATTCCCCATCATATCCATTCTAGAAAAATTTTCATTTTATGATTAAAAATAATATTTAGAGACTTGATATAATTCTGGATATGAATATGATACTTTCCATCCCTAAAAATATGACTCAAATAACAATGAATATAAAGGAAAATGAATTCGTTAACACTCGAAACGACGATAATACTATGATATTATTATCAAAGCGATATTAAAAGATCATATATGATATCATATTAATGTATATGAATTTTTTATAAATTAATAACATTTATTTCACCATTATACAGGAGGTTAACCTACCCTCGACAAAGGAAAAGTACAAAGTAAGGGGTTTCTTATCTCACTTTTAATTCTGTGAGATTTCCATTGTTCGCCACTTATTTATTGCATGTGGTGTATTGTGTATTTACATTTGATATATATTATCATGATTTTATTTATATTCATGGTATTCTGTGATTCATTTGGTTGTTATTAACTTTTTTTCATAAGACTCGATTGATTACAACGAAGTAAGGGTTTTTCATCTCACTTTTATTCTCATCAGATTCATGCTATATTGGCCACTATTTCCTTTTGTGTGGAGTATGTACTACCCCAAATTGTATTCTTTTTGTAATATAATTTAATGTATGGGTATTTACATCTTCATTGTATGATACTTCTTTAATGGGGTGTATGTTTCATAAGTTACCAAATTGGTAAGGGAATTACAAATTTCAATTTCCACTCATTGGGCTTTACACAAAATTCATTGACTATTGTACTCCATGATTATGTGTGGAATAACTATTTATTATTTGTGTAGTAATTTCCACTCCCCTTTCTATGGATATACATTTTATACACATAATCACTCCGTTCATAAATTCTCAAGTCATCAATATGAACATGACAAGAATAATTGTTACTCAATCTCTATTTATTGAGTTAAACATCCAATTCATTGGTGTTGTTTTTAAAAGAATATATTTGAATGTCATCTAATTGATTTACATTTAATATCCAATAATATTGAGAGTATTTATATTTTTACAAATAATTATGTCATTTATTTATCCTTAACCTAAGGATACGGTCTTTATAAGAGATTTCATCTCAATTTATATTCCATTGAGACTTCTTTGTTGATATACATTAATTCACTTTTATATGGTGTATATAATGTACTTTGACATAGTATATCATGAATCCCATTATAATCATGAAATTATAAAGATTTTATTACCTCAATTATTTGTATTCAGGTTTCTCTCTATAGGTTAGGAACTATAACTAAAATATCATTTTAAATGTTTTAATGATTTATTATACTAAATATTTCTCATTAATGTTTATGTTTTAAAAATGGTTTTACGGATTTATTTATATGGAAATTAAAGTTTTAAAATTAAAATTACTTTTAAATGTTTCAAAATGGTATGGGAAACTTTGATTCAAAAATCTATTTTTAAACGGCTTCTTGAAAAATAGTGTGACTTTTAATGTTTTCAAGAAAAAGGGAAAATTTCTCTCAAATAGTTTTGATTATTATTTTCATCTATGTCAATATCCTTAATTATTTTCGATTGAGGTTAATCTATTACAATAAAATCTTCCATATTGTATTGAATTAGTTAGGATTGACTGTGGATGTGCTGTTTTAATACCATTCATGGTTTGTGGATAAAGTATTGACATTTCGTATGCTAGGTTTAATACGATTGTTTATGTTTTGTGTAAAAAATTTCATATGAGGAATGCATTGGACATAGTAAGTGACAGGTGGAGCCCCTATAGCTCCTCGATGCATCGGTAGGTCTCATGAGACAAACTAGTGTATTGGCATAAGGCCTTGAGAAAATATTATTTGTAGTCTTGGCACAAGGCCTTGACAATGTAGTTATGAAAGGCTGGCATTAAGCATTCCATCATAATGAAAGTGTCTATTGATATTGCATGTGATTATTAGACTAGTATAATATCCATGTGAGTAAGTAAATGGTATTGTTTTGATTAATATTTTCCAAATTATGATGAAGTTTATGATGTAAAGGATTTTGTTTTAGTTTTATACATTGCCTTAAATGTTTGTGCTTATTTATGAATGTTTCTGCTATATTATTATCCTTACTGAGCATCTCATCTCACCCCTTTCTATGTTTTATTTTTTCCAGGATATGAAGAATTATATTATGACTGAGCTGCAGGGATAGTATATGGGATCTTAGTGTTGTCTATGGAAACAATTTCGTTGTAGTATTCCATTTTATGTTGTAATGTAAACCATATGAATGTATCTAGTACTTCAAAGGCTACTAAACTAAAAGGTATTTCAAGACTGGATCTTTTATGATCATGAAAATGATACATACTAATGCACTGACTCTGGGTAACTGGGTTCAGGTCATTGAAGTTGGTATCAGAGAAAGTTTAGTACAATTCATGGAAACTAGATTTAGATAATATCTGATTAGAGCACATAGCCCTAAGATATACTTTGAGGATTCGTATATGAGAATGTCCAAAAAAATTGGTATTGTAGAGATTTTGTGAGTTTTCCAAGCAATACATCCATATTTGGATACGAGCAGGTAGAGGCGGCTCTGGCACAGATATACCTAGGGGTAAAACCCGAAAACACCGCTTTGTGGTAGACTCTAATGAGAACTGATGCACGACAACGGGACTTGCTGCACTCTTGGTTATGACACTCCCAGGGGATATGCATAGGATAATCACATTTTATTTACAAACTGATTTGAAGGATTATAACATAAGATTAGAATAAATGACCTTGATTAATGCTATGGTATTTCAAATTGAAAATATGGTGTCATGATATTCTCTAAATGATTTTTAGACTACTGTTACTCACACAATGATTTTTGGTTTTAGTCAATGGCTGGATTCCAAGGAAGTCATAGTATCTTTGAACATGATGTACTAGGTGGGAACATGGTGGAAATGAGAAACAAAATGGAATATTGATAGGTGTAAAAGATATCATGTTCATGCCAAATCAGTTTTCCAAAAATACGATCAAAAACATATATATTAACCAACTTCTGGACTCAACAAAGAAGAGAAAGGTGATGAATTATAAGAGATCTAGTAGAGGAGACCATAGAGAAAAGAATCCTCAATTTCCATCATGCCGGAAATGTGGAAGGAGACACCCAGAAAAGTGTCTCAGTGGAACAAAGAAATTCTTTACGTGTGGGAATGAAGGACATAATGTAAATAATTGCCAGGGAAAAATGAAAAGTTCTATGGAAGAAAAGAAAAATGGTCCCAATAATCCATTTACAATAATTTTCCATAAATTTAGTTGACCTGGCCATTACCATGGTGAATTTCCTATTATATATGATATTTTCATCGTCAAAGAAGAAGATATGTGGAAATAAATGGTTGGAAAAATGTTTAAAAGTATTAGTGCTCCCTGTTTATGGGATTACTTTGAAATAATTTTCTCTTGTATTTGTAACCTTTTAGTTTGTCATATAAACTAATTTTTCTCTTATGGATATAGTTATAAAAAAGCATTTTGTTTTATATGATCATTGAGTTTGAGGAAATTACAAGTTATTATATTTTTGAATGAAAATGAAAGGTACGAGATAACATTTGTGGTTAAATTATGTTATGGTTATTTTGAGGAATTTATCTCATTTTGGTAATGTTATAAAATATATTTTTGAAAAATGACAACATGCAGACCGTGTGACAACCCATCACATTGGACAAAACTGTGGGAATCAATCCCACAACCAGAGTGTGATTAGGATTTATCACCTACCACTAAAATTTGTGTAGTCCATGGTTAGTGTGACTAATTATTTTTAGTTAAATGATTTTATTGATCAATAATAAGTGGATTTGGGATCTTATGTCTTATCAACTGAATACCCTTAATATTGAAAAATCATTTGGGGATTAATTGATGAATGTTATTTTAGAAGACGTTCGCTCTATTCGGAACACTATATGCCTAAGGAAAATAGAATACTATGAGATTTCATTTGAGGAGTAACGGTGGATTTTTATCTATGTTTTTATCTTGGATTTATAGTGATTTGGGTTATTTATGGAATTGATTAACCTATAATAGAGAATATGTGATTAGTTCAATTACTTTTAAGTATGTGACTTTAAGAGTAGTTGATGTCATTTGGAGATACAATTTTACATGTAAGACTACATAACCAAATTCTTCTATGTTTTTTGTTTCAATATTAGTTTATATTATATTGAAGAATTTTATGGAAAATTGTTTATTGAATGGTATTTATTTAACTTTGGGGTATTGATCGTTTAAATTTAGAAATTAACATTAGTGTTTCTTTCCATAAAAGAATATGATTTTGGGGGATCATCTGATCTTGTACTAACCATTTTGGTTTTGTTCAATCTCTAAAGATAAGGTAAATATATAGTTTATCCTTTGTGGATTATGTGATTCTCTATAAGGTGATTCTAGCTCTTCTTGTCTGACTAAGTCATCTTGAATACTCATCATTTAAAAAAATGATTTAGTGGTAGGAATTTTATAAGGAATAAAACTCTACTTTAAAAGTAAGTATATATCTTTATGTTCTTAGTCAATCTCACAAATAAATTCCTCGTCTTTATGAAATGTAACTTAAAACAAAAATAAAACACTGTCAGTTTACTTTTCATACTAGGAAAGTAATAACTATTTGTCACATCCCAAGTGTGTGGTTTTCTTGTTGTTAACTTTCTCCTGATCATGTTTTCTATCCCTCTCCATTATAACTTGACACTTATTTTATCTTCCATATCCATGTTTTCCTACATGGAATCCTAGTATGGGTTATCTCGGGTGACCTTTGTACTTATCTTTCTTTCTTTTAAAGTGATAGTTTTATTGAATCTTTTTCCAATGTGAGACTTTCAATTATGTTCTCAAGCCCAATTTAAAAAATTTTGGGGATGAAATTTCCAAAAGGGTGTAAGAATTTAACATCCCAAGCTTCCACGGTATGCTTTTCTATGAATAATACAATAGCGTTTGTTGTACGCAACTCGGAGTTCTAACTCACCAAAACCAATAAAACTTACCATTATGAATAGTAATACCCACTTTTTGATATTTTAAAATTTTTAACTTTCAAAATGGACTTTATCGTTGGATTCGGAATATCGAAATTAGCCCAGGGTGAATTTTTTGTATTTTTCTGAAAACATTCAATTTTTGATGAATAGTGAAAAAAACTAAGTTATAGTTTAAGACCAAATTTTTATTTCAATAATTATTTATTTCATTTAAATTTATAATAGGTTAAAGAGGATACATAATACATATATAAGTTCAATTTAATTCATTGGAGTCAATTTATAACAATTTTATATATATATAATTTTTATTGAACTTTTTACCGTCTTTTAGACACCTCCTAGGAGCATTTGCTAATTTACATAAAACATAATTTTACCGCTTCTATGAGCTGAATTTAAAACATTTGAGAGACACAATTTATATCATTTAGAAAAATGTGGTTCAATAAGATGAAAATAATTTTTGGTTAATAGTAACTTTTTACTTTTATTTACCACAGTTAAAAGTAAATAGGGTAATTAAGGGTAAAAATGATATTTCTATTACCCTAACACATATCCTAATTCTATTGGATAAGTTAAATTCGGCCAAAAACAACCTTAGTAATAATATATGATCCTTTAGGTTCACTTGCATTAGATTAGGACATTTATTATTATTTAATTCAAAGAAAAGTTAAAAGAGTTAAAATCAATGTTTAAAAACTAAAAAAAAATTAATATAGGGTTTCACATAATATAAATTCGACTATAAATATTCATTAGAAAGATAAAAATATTTCTAACATAATTTTATTTTATTTATATTTTTTAGACATTAAATACAATAATTTATTTATCACAGAATGACGATGCAGTAATTACCTAATTGAGAAATTATTAAAATAATTGATATTATAAATATCCAAATAAATGTAATTCGATAATTTTTTTGAATTACAATAATTTCTTAGTTCAATATGAAATATTAGGGTTGGTTAGATGAATTTTCTTTGAAGTAATAATTCTGTTTTGAATTTTGGAAAAACAAAATACCAACTAGTTTCCAAAGTGACAAAAAAGATTTTTAAAAGAAATATTATATTATTAATTGATATTCTATTCATAAAAATATAAGGTTTGGCCCAAGGACATATATATTTATAGTTGTATCATTAATGAACAACTTGGGGTTCTCTTGGAACTATATAGTTTGGTTATTTACCATAAAATATTAAAATAAAAAAAAGACATGGTAAATGTCAAAATATTTAACTAAGAGTTAAATCAAAAAGATAAGTTTAATAAATTGACAAAAACCTGTCTAAAACCTATTGGTTAAGTGGTTTTATACCTATCCAGACCTTATAAATTATATAATACTCTTTAGAGCCATTATAAACCGAAAATTAATTTATTATAAAATAAAATTTCTATTTTTTCCTATGGTGCCCCTCACCCCTCTTATAAAAGGGCATTCTCCATTCTCTCTAATTCATACCATCAATGCCTTTTGGCTCAGAAAAACCCTACCAAAATACACTCTCAACTTTCCTCCCTTAATCCTAGAGGCCTTCCATTAGTCAGAAAGCCAACCTATAGATCCCTATGGATCAAATCAAAAGGAAAAACCCGAAGATGATATAATATTTCATCACCTCTTTCAAGTTCTTTTCTTCTTTCACTTCCTTTTTCTTGGTTGTTTCCATTCTAAAATAATAAATCCAGTATATTATATAAACTATGATGTTATTAAAAATATGGTACAAACAAATTCATTATTCTATCCATCCTTTGAATGACATGTCACCATAGGTGCGTACGTACGACTTACCGTCCCCACGAACACAATGAGATTCATTCCCCATCATATCTATTAAAGACTAATTTTCATTTTATGATTAAAAATAATGTTTACAGACTTGATATAATTTCGGATATGAATAAGATACATCCCATCCAAAACAAATATGACTCATATAACAAAGAATATAAAGGAAAACGAATCCCTTAACACTCAAAATGACGATAATACAAAGATATTATTATGAAATAAATATTAAAAGATAATATATGATATCATATTAATGTATATTATTTTTTTTATAATTTAATAAAAATTATTTCACCATTATACAGGAGGTTAACCTACCCTCTACCAGAGAAATGTACAAAGTAAAGGGTTTCTTTTCTAACTTTTAATTCCATGAGATTTCCATTGTTCGCCACTTATTTATTGCATGTTGTGTATTGTGTACTGCCATTTGATATATATTATCATGATTTTCTTGATATTCATGTTATTCTGTGATTCAATTGGTGGTTATTAATTTTTGTTCATACGAATCGATTGATTACAATGAATTAAGGGTTTTTCATCTCACTTTTATTCCCGTGAGATTCATCTAATATTGGCCACTATTTCCTTTTGTGTGGAGTATGTACTGGACTGATTGTATTATTTTTGTAATATACATTAGTGTATGGGTATTTACATCTTCATTGTATGATAATTTTTTCATGGGGGTGTATGTTTCATATGTTACCAAATCGGTAAGGGAATTTCAAATTTCAATTTCCACTCATTGGGATTTACGCATACTTCATTGATTATTTTACTCCATGATTATGTATGGAATCAGTATTTATTATTTGTGTAGTAATTTCCACTCCCATTTCTGTTGATATTATTTTGATACACATAATAACACCGTTGATAAATTCTCATGTCATCGATATTAACTTGATAGGAGTACCATTAACTCAATATCCATTTATTGAGTTAAACATCCAATTCATTGGTGTTGTTTTTACAAGAATATGTGTGAATGTCCTATGATTTATTTACAATGAATATCCAATAATATTGAGTGTATTTATATTTTTCACGCATAATTATGTCATCTATTTATCCTTAACCTAAGGATACGGTCTTTATAAGATATTTCATCTCAATTTACATTCTATTGAGACTTCTGTGTTGATATACACCAATTAACTTTTATATAGTGTATATAATGTACTTTGACATAGTATATCATGAATCCCTTTAATCCCATTATATTATAATATTTTTATTATGTAAATTATTTTTATTCAGGTGTCACTCTTTTGGTTAGTAACTCTAACTAAAATATCATTTTAAATGTTTTAAATATGTATTATAAAAAATCTTTCCCATTAATGTCCATGTTTTAAAAATGGTTTTTTGGATTTATTTATATGGACATTAAAGTTTTAAAATTAATTTTTTTTTAAAGTATCCAAGTTTTATGGGACACTTTGATTCAAAAATCTATTTTTAAATGGCTTCTTGACAAAAAGTGTGTCTTTTAAATGTTTTCCACCAAAAGGGGAATATTTCTCTCAAATAGATTTGATGATTATTTTCATCTACGTCAATATCCTTCATTATTCTAGTTTGAGGTTAATCTGTTATAATAAAATATTCCATATTATATTGAATGAGTTATGATTTACTGTGGATGTGCTATTTTTATACCATTCATGGTTTGTGGATAAAGTATTGACATTTTTTATGCTAGTTTTAATGTGAATGTTTATGTTATGTTTCAAAAAATTTATATGAGGAATTCATTGAACATAGTAAGTGGTGGGTGGAGCCCGCTGTAGCTCCTCGATGCATCGGTAGGTCTCATGAGACAAACTAGTGTTTTGGCACAAATCCTTGAAAAAATATTATTTGTATTCTTGACACAAGGCCTTGACTATGTTGTTATGAAAGTATGGAATTATGCATTCCATCATTATAAAAGTGGTTATTGATATTGCATGAGATTATTCAACTAGTAGTATATCCATGTGAGTAAGTATATGGAATTATTTTGATTTAAATTTTCCATATTATGATTAAATTTATGTTGTAATCATTTTTTTTAGTTTTATATATTGCCTTAAATGATTATGCTTTTTTGTGAATGTTTCTGCTATATTGGTATCCTGACTGAGCATCTGAGCTCACCCCTTTCTAGGTTTTATTTTTCCTAGGATATGAAAATGTATATTATGATTGACCTGTAGGTATAGTTTATTAGATCTTAGTGTTGTCTATGGAAACAATGTTGTTTTATTTTTCCATTTTATGATGTAATGTAAACCTTATGAATTTATTTATTACTGGCAAGGGTAATAACTAATCGGTCTTTCGAGACTTGATCATTTTTTATCGAGCCAATGATATATACTAATGCACTGACTCTGGGTAACTAGGGTCAGAGAGTTATAGTTGGTATCAGAGGAAGTTTAGTGCAATCCTTGGAAAATATATTTAGATAAACTCTGATTAGAGAACATAGCCCAAAGATGTAATTTGAGGATTAATATAGGAGAACTTCCTAAAATTTTGGTATTGTAGAGATTTTGTGAGTTTTCCAAGAAATACATCTCTGTCTGGATACAAGAAGGTAGAGGCAGCTCTGGCACAGATGTACCTAGGGGTAAAACCCGAAAACACCGCTTTGAGCTAGAATCGAACAAGAACTGGTGCACGATAACACGCATTTCTGCACTCTTGGTTACAAAACTCCCGGGGGATATTCATAGGATAATTACATTTTCTTTACAAACTGATTTGAAATATTATAATATAAGATGAGAATAAATGACCTTTGGTAAATGATAAGGTGTTTCAAATTGAAAATATGGTGTCATGATATTCTATAAAGGATTTTATGACTACTGTTACCCACACAATGCTTTCTAGTTTTAGTCAATGGTTGGATTCCAAGGAAGTCATAATAGCTTTGAGCATGATGTACAAGGTGATAATGGTGGTGGAAATGAGAAACAAAATTGAATGTTGATAGGCGTAAAAGATATCATGTTCATGCCAAATCAGTTTTACAAAAATATGATCAACAACATATATATTAACCAACTCCCGGACTCAACAAAGAAGAGAAAGGTGATGAATGATAAGAGCTCCAGTAGAGGAGATCATGGAGAAAAGAATCCTCAATTTCAATCATGCAGGAAATGTGGAAGGAGACACCCAGGAAAGTGTCTCAATGGAACAAAGAAATTCTTTACGTGTGGGAAAGATGTACATAAAGTAAATAATTTCCAAGGAAAAATGAAGAGTTCTATGGAAGAAAATAAAAATGGTTTGAAGAATCCATTTACAGTCATTTTCCATAAATTTTGGGGACCTGGCCATTACCCGAGTGAATGATCAATTATATAGGATATTTTCTTGGTCAAAGAAGAAGCTATGTAGAAATAAATGGTTTGAGAAATGTTTAAAAGTATTAGTGATCCTTGTTTATGGGATTACTTTGTAAAATGTTTCTCTTGTATTTGTAACTGTGCAGTTTTTCGTATAAAAATTATATTTTCTCTTGTGGATATAGTTATAAAAAACCATTTGGTTTTATATGATCATTGGTTTTGAGGAAATTACAAGTTATTATATTTTGGAATGAAAATGCAAGGTATGAGATAACATTTGTGGTTAAATTATGTTATTGTTATTTTGAGGAAATTATCTCATTTTTGTAATGTTATAAAATATAGTTTTTGAAAAAGGATAACACAAAGACCGTGTGACAACCCATCTCATCGGACAAAACTGTCGGAATCAAACCCACAACCAGAGTACGATTGGGATTTATCGCCTACCACTGGACTATGTGAAGTCCCTGGTTTGTGTGACTAATTATTTTTAGTTAAATGATTTTATTGATAAAAAATAAGTTGAGTTGGGATCTTATGTCTTATCAAATAAATAACCTTAGTATAGAAAAATGATTTGGTTATTAAGTGATTAATGTTATTTTGGAAGACGTTTGCTCTATTGGGAACACTATAAACCTAAGGAAAAGAGAATACTATGATATTTCATTTGAGGAGTAATGGTGGATTTTTATCTATGTTTTTATTGTGGATTTATAATGATTTGGGTTATTTATGGAAATTATTAACCTATAATAGATAATATGTGATTAGATTAATTAATTTTATGTATGTGAATTTAAGAGTAGTCAATATCATTGGGAGATACAATCTAATGTGGAAGACTACATAACCAAATTCCCCAATGTTTTGGGTTTCAATATTATTTTAGATTATATTTAATGAATTTAAGGACAATTGTTTATTGGATGGAATTTTCTTAACTTTGGGGTACTGTTCATTTAATTTTAGAAATTAAGATTAGTGTTTCTTTCTCTAAAGGAATATTCTTTTTGGGTATCATCTGATCTTGTACAAACCGTTTTGGTTTTGTTTAATCTCTAAAGACAAGGTAAATATATAGTTTATCCTTTGCGGATCATGTGATTTTATAGAAGTTGAATCTAGATATTTCGTTGTGACCAAGTCATCTTGAATACTCATTGTTTAAAAAAATGATTTAGTGGTAGAAATTTATTAAGGAATGAAACTCTACTTAAAAAGTAAGTATAACTCTTTGTTTTCTTAGTCAATCTCATAAATAAATTACTGATCTTTATTAAAAGTAACTTAAAACAAAAAAAAAGTTGTCTATTTACTTTTCATAATGGTAAACTAATGATTGTTTGTCACATCACAAGTTTGTGGTTTTCTTGTTTTTATATTTATTCGGATCACATTTTCTATCCCTCTCCATCAAAACTTTACACTTATTTTATTTTCCATATCCATGTTTTCATACATGGAATCCTAGTATGGGTTATCTCAGGTGACCTTTGTACCTATCTTCCTTTCTTTTAAAGTAATAGTTTTATTGACAATTTTTCCGATGTGGGACTTTCAATTATGTTCCCAAGACCAATTTTAAAAATTTTTTGCTCACAATTTCCAAAATGGGGGAAGAATGTAACACCCCAAGCATCCATGGTATGCTTCTATTTGAATAATACAATAGCGTATGTTGTACGCAACTCCGAGTTCTAACACACCACAACCAATCAAACTAGCGGTTATGAATAGTAATACCCACTTTTTAATATTTTATAAATTTTATCTTTCAAAATGGACTTCATTTTTGGATTTGGAATATCAAAATTATCCCAGGGTGAATTTTCTGTATTTTTCTGAAAACATTCAATTTTGATGAACAATGAAAAACAGTGAGCTATACTTTAAGACCGAATTTTTATTTAAATAATTATATATTTTATTTAAATTTATTTTATATCCAATTAGATACATAATAATTATATAATTTCAATGTAATTCATTGGAGCCAGTTTATAATAATTTTAGATATATAAAAAATTTATTGAACTTTTTACCGTCTTTTACCCACCTCCTAGGAGCAATTGGAAATTTACATAAAACATAATTTTACCACTTTTGTGAGTTGAATTTCAAAAATCTGAGAGACATGGTTGATATCAGTAAGTAAAATGTGGTTCAATAAGATGAAAACAATTTTTGGTGAATAGAAAATTTTTACTTTTATTTACCATGGTTAAATTTAAATAGGGTAATTAAGGGTAAAAATGATATTATTATTACCCTAAAACATGTCCTAATTCTATTGGATATGTGTAATTCGACAAAAAAAAACCTTAGGAATAAAATATGATCCTTTAGGTCCACATGGATTAGATTAGGACATTTATCATTATTTAATTCAATGAAGAGTTAAAAGAGTTAAAATCAATGTTTAATAACTAAAACATTTTTAATATAGGGTTACACAAAAGATAAATTTGACTATAAATATTCATTAGAAAGATAATAATATTTCCTACGTAATGGTATTATATATATATTTTTTATACATTAAATAATTTAATTTATTTATGACACAATGATGATACAGTAATTACCTAATTAATAAAATATTAAAATAATTGATATTATAAATATCCCAATAAATGTAGTTTGAGACTTTTTATGAATTACACTAATTTCCAATGTCAATATGACATATTAGGGTTAGATGAATTTTATTGTGAAGAAATAATTCTGTAATGAATTTAGAAAAAACAAAATACCAAATAGTGTCAAAATTAATATAAAAGAGTTTTTAAAAAAATATTATTTTATTAATTGATGTTCTATTCCTAAAAATATAATTATCAGGACAAAACAAATATAATAATATGTGTTTATTTAATGAACAACTTGGGGTTTTCTTGTATGTATATATTAAGTTTATTAACCATATAATATAAAAATACAAAGAGACATGGTAAATGTCTAACTATTTAACTAAAAGTTAAATCTAAAAGATAAGGTTAATATAGTAACCCAAACCTGTCTAAAACAAATTGGTTATGTGGTTTTTGAGCCATACCCATCTTATCCTTTAAATAATCCACTTTGGAGCCATTATAAACTGCAATGGATTTTATTAGAAAATAATATTTCTAGCTTTTCCTAAGGTTCCCCTCACCCCTCTTATAAAAGGGTACTCCCCCTTCTCTATAATTCACACATTCAAAGCCATTTGGCTCAGCCAAAACCTACCCAAATACCATATCAACTGGTATCCCTTCATCCTAGAGGCCTTACTTTAGTCATAAATCCAACATAAGTTTCCCTTTTGATCAAATCAAAAGGTAGAACCCGAAAAAGAGGTAAATATTTCATCACCTCTTTCAAGTTACTTTCTTCTTCTACTTCATTTTTCTTTGTTGTTTCCATTATAAAAAAATAACTCCAGTGTATTATATATATTTTCATGTTATTATAAATATGGTACAACCAAATTCATTATTCTATCCACCCTTTCAATGTCATCTCACCATACATGCGTACATACGACTTATCATCCCCACGAATGCGATGAGATTCATTCCCCATCATATCCATTCAAGACTAATTTTCATTTGATGATTAAAAATAATTTTTTGAGACTTGATATCATTCAGGATATGAATAAGATACATCCCTACCATTACAAATATGTCTCACATAATAATGAATATAAAGGAAAATGAATCTGTTAACACCTGAAACGACGATAATACTAAGATATTATTAACAAAGCAATATTAAAAGATCATATTTGATATCATATTAATTTATATGATTATTGAATAATTTAATAACAATTATTTCACAAATATATAGGAGGTTAACCTACCCTAGACCAAGGAAAAGTACAATGTAAGTGGTTTTTTAACTCACTTTTAATTTCGTGAGATTTCCATTTTTCGCCACTTATTTATTGAATGTGGTGTATTGTGTATTGACATTTGATATATATTAACATGATTGTCTTTATATTCATGGTATTATGTGATTAATTTTGTGGTTATTAACTTTTATTCATACGACTTGATTGATTACAATGATGTAAGGGTTTTTCATCTCACATTTATTCCCTTGAGATTCATGTTATATTGTCCACTATTTTTTTTGTGCGGAGTTTGTATTGCCCCTAATTGCATTCTTTTTGTAATATATATTAATTTATGGGTATTTACATCTTCATTTTATGATACTACTTTCATGGGGTGTATGTTTAATAAGTTACCAAATTGGTAAGGGAATTTCAAATTTCAATTTCCACTCATTGGGCTTTACGCATACTTCATTGATTATTTTACTCCATGATTATGTGTAGAATCACTATTTATTATTTTTGTAGTAATTTTCACTGCAATTTATGTGGATATACGTTTTATACACATAATCACTCCATTGATAAATTCTCAAGTCATCGAAATGAACATGATAAGAGTAATTTTAACTCAATCTCTATTTATTGAGTTAAACATCTAATTCATTGGTGTTGTTTTTACAAGAATATGTGTGAATGTCCTCTGATTTATTTATACTAAATATCCAATCATATTGAGTGTATTTATATTTTTCACACAAAATTATGCTATTGATTTATCCTTAACCAAAGGATACAGTATTTATAAAATATTTCATCTCAATTTACATTCTATTGAGACTTCTTTGTTATTATACACCAATTCACTTTTATATGGTGTATATAATGTACTTTGACATAGTATATAATGAATCCATTTCTTCTCATGATATTATAATTTTTTTATTACCTCAATTATTTTTATTCAGGTGTCTCTCTTTTGGTTAGAAACTCTAACTAAAATATCATTTTAAATGTTTTAAAGATTTATTATAGTAAATCTATCTCATTAATGTACATGTTTTAAAAATGGTTTTAAGGATTTATTTATATTGACATTAAAGTTTTAAAATTTAAATTCCTTTTAAAAGATTCATAGTGGAATGAGACACATGGATTCAGAAATCTATTTTTAAATGGCTTCTTGACAAATAGTGTGACTTTTAAATGTTTTCAATAAAAAAAATGGGATATTTATCTCAAATAGTTTTGATGATTATTTTCATCTATGTCAATATCCTTCATTATTCTCTATTGAGGTTAATCTGTTACAATACAATATTCTATATTGTATTGAATGAGTTATGTTTGACTGTGGATGTTCTATTTATATACCATTCATAGATTGTGGATAAATTATTGACATTTCATGTGCTAGTTTTAATATGAATGTTTATGTTATGTTTCAAGTTTTTCATATGAGGATTGCATTGGACTTAGTAAGTGATGGGTGGAGCCCGCTATAGCTCCACGTTGCATCGGTAGGTCTCATTAAACAAACTAGTGCCTTGGCATAAGGCCTTGAAGAAATATTATTTGTAGTCTTGGCACAAGGCCTTGATTATGTGGTTATGAAAGTTTATCATTATTCATTCCATCATTATGAAAGTGGCTATTGATATTGCACGAGAGTAATCATCTAGAAGAATATCCATGTGATTAAGTAAATGGCATTATTTTGATTTATATTTTCCATATTATGATAATGTTTATGTTGTAAAGGATTTTGTTTTAGTTCCATACATTGCCTTAAATGTTTGTGATTATTTATGAAAGTTTCCGCTATATTGTTATCCTTACTGAGCATCTGAGATCACCCCTTTCTATGTTTTATTTTTTCCAGGATGCAAAGATGTATATTATGACTGACCTGCAGGGATAGTCTATAAGATCTCAGTGTTGTCTATGGAAACCATGTTGTTGTATGATTCTATGTTATGTTGTAATGTAAACCTTATGAATGTATCTAGTACTTCCAAGACTACTAAACTAATCGGTGTTTGGAAACTTGATCTTTTGTGATCATGTCAATGATACCTACTAATGCACCGACTCTGGGTAACTGTGGTCGGGGCGTTACAACATTAATTATATATATGTATGTCTGTGAAGTTAATGTAAGACAAATTTGATATATGTTAAATGGAAAAAAATAATGACGTATTATTAAACATCCATTACTCAATACTAATTAGTCATCATTTTTAATTAATATTAATTTTTTATTATAAAATATTTTCACTAAATATATGGCTTATTTAATACAAATACATATTTTGTATTATATAAATCATATTTAAGGAAATTTTATATACATATATTTATATATATTTATATAATAATAATAGTAAATAAATTAATGATTAATTATGTATAAAAATATTAATAATGAATAAATTACAAAAAACATTAAGAGAATAAATATTTAAAATGAATAAATTATAAAAAAAAGTGAAAAACACACATAACATTATTAATGAATAAATAATATTACAAAATGAAATATTAAAAACGATCAAAGATGAATAGATTGAAAAAAAATGATTAAGAGTTATTAGTTATACATTTTTTAAATAAATAAAAATAAATATATATTTAAATGAAATTGAATACATATATTAATTCTGTAAATTATAACTCTATTAAAAATATTAAATGTCAATAAAATAATATAATTAAATATTGAAAATGAATAAAATTACAAATTGTTTAAAAAAAATAAAAAATGAATAAATCACAATATTTAAAAAAATTATTAATGAAATAAATAATAAAAAATAATAGTATTTTAATAGATACATGCATACATAAAAATTTATATTAATTAAAAATCAATAAATATTATGTATTGAATATAAATATAAAAAATGATTGAAATTTAGTAATAAAAAAATATAATTTATTAAATAATGAATGTTAATAAATATGAATCTAAAATGATAATATGACCAATTTATTACTTGACTATGTTTGGCTCTATAAAATTGAATTAATTTCATATATCTGTGCACAAAATCATTGTATGACATTTTTTGTGTAACATGTATTATAAATTTTTTTTAATTAATAACTAAATATTTATTATTTGATATATATGTGTCAAATTCAAAAAACATGTGACATTGATAAAACCAAATGTAATTAAATTTCTATTAATATAAATCAGTCAATATTTTTTTAATTAATATTAATTTTTAATTGAACTATAAATAATTTTTTACTTAATATATGACTAATAAATAAGATTATAATACGTATTTAGATTTTTTAGGATTAAAATATAGGGCTTTGATAGAATTTAAATTTCACTAACGTTGTTACAATCCGGGTTCGAATGTTCAATAAATGGGTGTTCTAATATTGATTTCCAGGTAGCTATTTTGGTTTTAATTTATTTAAATAAAATAAAAAATGTTCAAAAAATATGACCACTTTGACGGACGACACTTGTGCATGCGGTCAGGCAGAGAGGAAATTAACTGAAGGGCACCGTGTCAAACACTAAAGCGGTCACACTGCGTATAAAAAAATAAATTTTTTAAATTTTTTTAAATTTTTTTTGTTTTGTTTTATATATATATATATATATAAACAAAACAAAACAAAAAGAAATAAATTTTTCTGCGGAATTTATCCTCTATTTAAAATCTGACAGTACTGCCATTACAGCAGTCCAGATTCTCACAGAAGCTCTCACCCAGAGCTCCCTTTTATAAGAGAGTTTACCCTGGAAATCATTTTGCATTTCCGATGTGGAATTCTGGTTCTCCTTTTCCTGCACAGAACAGTCTGCATTTCCGATGTGATATTCTGTTTCATGTATGTGACTTTGAAACACTATAAAATATAAACTATAAGACCAATAAAAATGAAACACAAAACATGGATTAAACATATAAAAAATAGTTGAAAACAAAATTAATTTCATAATAAATGATTATAAAAAATAATTTATTGGCTTTCAATCCACCTACTTGAAACATAAAAAGTTTCAAGTACATTACTACTAAAGACAAAAAAATATAAACTATAAGACCAATATAAATTAAACTTAATACATTGATTAAACAAATAACAAATATGTGAAAATAAAAAGAAGTTCGTAAAAAATGTGGATGGAAAATAATTTATAAGTTTTCAAAGACACCTAAATGAAACTGAAAAATGTTTCAAGCGTGTGACATTGAAAGACTATAAAATATAAACTACAAGACCGATATAAAAGAAACCAAAAACATAGATTAAACATATAATAAACAGTTGACAATAAAAATAATTTTTTAAAAAATGTTCATGAAAAATAATTTATAAGCTTTCAAAACCACCTACTTGAAACATAAAAATGAATCTAGTATGTGGGTTTGAAAGACTATAAAATATAAACTATAAGATCGATATAATTTAAAGTTAAAACATGGATTAAAAATATAATAAATTATTAAATTATTAATAAATATTATTAATAATTAATTATATAATAATTAATTAGTAATTAGTAATAATTAATTAATAATTATTAATGATTAATTATATAATAATTAACCAATTAATTAGTAATATAAAGACTTTTAATAATTGCAATTTAATAATTATAATGAAAAATTATAATTTATAACTATATTAGTAATTAAATAATTAGCTATTATATAATTAATAATTATATTACCAATTAACAAATTAATTATTATATAATAATTTTTAACAAATACGAGTTAATAATTATAATGAATAACTATAATTTATAATAATATTATTAATTTACTAATTATAAAAGTGTCTCATCTCTATCTTTCTCAAAAAAATTACTAATTAACTATTATATATTTACTAATTAACTAAATAATTATTGTATAATTAATGGTTAATAATTTCTAATTAACTAACTAAAAATTATATAATAAATAATTATATTAATAAGTAACTAACTAATTATTAAATAATTAATAATTCTATTACTAAGTAATTAATTAATTATTAAATTATTAACAATTATATTACTAATTAACCAATTTATTATTAGTTAACTAATAATTTTACTAATTAACTAATTAACTTTTATATAATTAAATATTAATAATTACTAATTAACTAACTATTATTTTACACTATTGATATTTATATAATTGACAATTATATTATTAATTTTCTAATTAATAATTAATAAATAATAATTAAAATTAATAATGAATAATTATAATGAATAATTATAAAGAATAATTATATTACTAAATAACTAATTAAATATAATATAATAATTTTTAATAATTACTAATTAATAAATATAATGAATAATTATATTATGAATTAACTAATTAACTATTATATAATTATTATTTATATTACCAAATAACTAATTAATTATTATATAATAATTTTTTAATAAATACTAATTATTAATTATAATGAATAATTATAATATATAATTATATTACTAATTAACTAAGTATAAAAAGGGTCTCGGCTCTATTTTTCTCAA
Organism: Viscum album; assembly: GCA_963277665.1. NCBI lineage: Eukaryota > Viridiplantae > Streptophyta > Magnoliopsida > Santalales > Viscaceae > Viscum > Viscum album. The sequence goes on along the minus strand of OY728128.1, from coordinate 1,469,850,869 downwards.
AAAATTAACAAATTAACTATTATATATTTAATAATTATATTACTAATTAACTAATTATTTATTATATAATTAATTATTAATAATTACAAATTAACTAATAAAAAATTATATAATTAATAATTATATTATTAAGTAACTAATTAATTATTAAATAATTAATAATTATATTACTATGTAACTAATTAATTATTAAATAATTAATAATTATATTACTAATTAACTATTTATATTACTAATTACCTGATTATTTTACTGGTTAACTATTTAATTATTATATAATTAACTATTAATAATTACTAATTAACTAACTGATTATTAAACAATTAATAGTTATATAACTAATAATTATATTTGTAATAAATAATTAATAATTAATAATTATAATGAATAATTATAATGAATAATTATACAGAATAATTATATTACTAATTAACTAATTATTTGTTATATAATAATTTTTAATAATTACTAATTAATAATTATAATGAACAATTATATTACTAATTAACTAATTAACTATTATATAATTAGTAATTGTATTACAAATTAACTAATTACTTATTATATAATAATTTTTAACAAATACTAATTAATACTTATAATGAATAATTGTAATTTATAATAATATTACTAATGAACAAATTATAAAAAGGGTCCTAGATCAATATTTCACAACAAATTAACTAATTAACTAATTTAAAATTAATATTATATTAATAATTTACTAATTTGTTACTATATAATTAATGATTAATAATTACTAATTAACTAATTACAAATTAAATAATTAATAATTATATTACTCGTTAACTTATTCATTATTATTTAATTAATAATTATATTACTAAGTGACTAATTAATTATTAAATAATTAATAATTTTATCACTTATTAACTAATAATATTACTAATTAACTAATTAATTGTGATATAATTAATTATTAATAATTACTAATTAACTAACTAATTATTATACATTAAATAGTTCTGTAATTAAAAATTATATTATCAATTAACTAATTTATAATTAATAATTAATAATTAATAATTATAATGAGTAATTTAAATAAATAATTATAATTATTACTTATAATGAATAATTATAATTAATAATTATAATGAATAATTATAATTAATAATTATAATGAATAATTATAATTTATATTTATATTACTACTTAACTAATTAACTATTATATAATTGATTATTAAATTACCAATTAACAAATTAATTATCATATAATAATTTTTAATAAATAGTAATTATTTACTATAGTGAATAAATATAATTTATAATTATATTAATAATTAACTAATTAACTATTATATACTAAATAATTATATTACAAATTAATTCGTTAATTATTATATAATTAATTATTAATAATTACTAATTATTTATTATATAATTATTTATTAATAATATTAATTTAATGATTTAATAATTTAATAACTTATTATATGTTCAATCCTTAGATTAAATTTAAATTATATCAGTATTATAGTTTATATTTTATAGTCTTTCAAAGCCACATAATTGAATCATTTTTAAGTTTCAAGTATGTGGTTTTGAAAGATTATAAATTATTTTTCATGAAAATTTTTTACAAAATTATTTTTATTTCCAATTATTTTTTATATGTTTAATCCGGGTTTTAAATTTCATTTATATCGGTCTTATATTTTATATTTTATAGGTTTTCAAATTCACGTGCTTGAAACATTTTTATTTTTCATGTTGGTGTTTTTTAAAACATATAAATTTTTTTTCATCAACATTTTTACAATATTCTTTTTATTTTCAACTATTTGTTATATTTTTAATACACTCATCATGTTTCATTAATATTGGTCGTGAAATTTATATTTTATAGGCTTTAAAATTCAAGTAGTTGAATCTTTTTAAGTTTCAAGTAGGTGATTTTGAAGCCTAGAAATTGTTTTTTATCACCATTTTTTATGAAATTAATTTGTTTTTTCAATTATTTTTTATATGTTTAATGAATGTTTGAAGTTTCATTTATATTGGTCCTATAGTTTATATTTTTTATTGTTTCAAAGTCACATAGTTGAAATATAATCCAACATCGGAAATGAAGAATGATTTCCATGGTAAGCTCTCTAATAAATGGGAGCCTTGGGTGAGAGCTTCTGTCAGAATCCAGTCTGTTGTAACAGCAGTAATGCTGGATTTCAAATATCATATAAATTCTGCAAAAAAAAATTATTTTTATTTTTATTTTTGTTTTGATTTGTTTATATATATATATATATATGAAAACAAAACAACAAAAAAATTGAAATAAAAATTCCTTTGGAGCTTATTTTTATGAAAATTTTTAACCTAGGCATTTTTTATAAAATATTTATATTTTTAAATGTATTTTAAAAAAAACCATGCAATAAAACATAATATTTGAGATCTATTGTGATATAATTATATTTAATCCACTCGAAAAGGTAGGTTACAATGGCCAACTATACGTCACCCATGCTAAAAATAAACTGGCAAATAATACAGTCCACCGACTGGCTCTATGAATGGCTCCCCAAACCTCATCCCCTGTACTACCATATCATGTGTAGGGGGACAAGAAAATGAAAAAAATATAATTAAAAAATATAAATATATTTCAAAAATAAAATTTTTGGATGTCATGTTGTCCAAACAGGTGAAGGTGTAGAAAAAAAAAGGAAAAACAGATAAATAAACCATCATGTGCAGTTAAAAATAATGTTTAACATTAACCACCCGAATAGCTAAATGTTTCACTACGACAACCAAAGAAAATCTATTCCACTAAAGCAAAGACAAGATGAAAAATAACTACTCAAATTGCTAAAAGGCATACTACACCAACCAATGTAAATCTCTTCCACATATGAAAATATATCAGCAATAAAAAATAATAACATTAATGAGGACAATTATACATTCTACTGTAAACTAGCAATAGTTTATGAATGTGGAAAAATTTTTTTCCATTTTTTAATTAATCCCCGTCAATTGTCTATTACATTTTCTTTAATTAAACCTCTTCAATTGCCTATAATTTGTTCAACTAATGAGCACATATCCATCCAGGATTATGGGGTTTGAATGAATTAATGAATGTACCAAGAACACTGATATAATGGATGCATCATTCACATTAAAAAATTGTTTAAAATATTACATTAAACCAAAAACATACCTGACATTATTAATTTACTTTTTTTCTTATATTGGTAGTTGGTGTAGCAAGAAAAGGATATAACAAAACTTACATTGACTAGATATAATGTCCCAAGTCAGATGGTAGGAAAAAGGGCCCAAAATAGCATCCTTGAAACAAATACTCCACTAATTGAATATATATAAAAAACATAAAACAATTACCATGATTTTAAATATAAATGAAGCAACAAATAATTCACAACATAATGAATCTCACAAACGATTCTTTCCAGAACACATACAGTATAATAATTATATAAAATTAAGTATTTATTTTACATTAAATTTGTTTGAATATATAAAACAAAATAAAATTATAAAAATTATTGAGAACTAATATTGAATCTTACGTTAGGTTTAGACGGGTTATTTCTTATTCTAAAAGTAATTTGTTTGGCTAATCCATTAAAACATTATGTGATTGGTCAAGGGAGGCCAATGTTATGATTATCGTAAAAGTATTCATGTCAATATATTTTATACATGTATAATTCAAAATATATAGCATGTAAAAAAAAAATTGGGGTAATATGAAAAGTGAAGAAATAAAAAAAAATTGACTTGTAGTCCATATATTATGTTACACAACTTATAGAAAATTACATAAAATGGAAAATTATGAGAATTTTAAAGCCCAAGAATGTGAATTGTACTTAGGAAGGTGATCATAGTTATCTAAAATACCAAGTTAAATAACTGTAAGGAATATTTATCTTACTATAATAAAATCATCTCATGAGTATCACACATCAATAAACCATATTTTTAAGCACAAATAATAAAATTTTATACATTAGTTGTAAAAAAATGCTAACACTTGTTAGGTTGTGATAGCATGTAATTGGTCAATTTTCCTCTTCAATAAATCTCAATTAAATAGTGGTATATAGGTTAAATGTATTTTTTAGAAGATATAGAGAATGAAGAGAAGGAATATGGAGATAAAAATGTAGGTGCTTGAGGTAGCATCAGAGCACAACACTGACATACCTTCATTTGATGCAGAGTGATTGTTAGAGTTGGTGCCCTATGAACAACTTCTTTAACATTATGATAAAAATGTATTCATTTCTTTCAAGATTAAGAAACTACTTATCACATCCTGATTATTATTCTATGTGAAATAGCATGTGATAATGTCCTAAGGGTAGCAGTCACACTAAAAGGTCGTAGCAGTTCCCCTCTATGATGAGAACCCAGAAGTGCTACGCCACTATTCTTGAATATATGTTCAATAGTTGGAAGATAGCATTTGAGGGACACATATGATACAAACTATCAAGGGTGGAGACTCATAGGAAATTGAGGCACCTTCTCATGGTGTACACCCTTGATAATATCCAGTATGGATATTATGAGAAAGAGACCTACCAGGAGGAAATCCACATTTCTGTGTGTCATTGGATGTTCATATCTACGGACGTGTATATTGGTCCTTAGACTTTAAGATTATTATTAATGAATATTATGAGTCTCTTACTTAGATGTATTGATGAAAACCATGACAATAGATGTTCTCGGTGATGTAGGATATGTTGGGTGCATCATAATTAATATTGCATTAATGAAAAATGTGAGAAAGGATTTATCCCTTATGTTCTTTAACAGAATATAATATCTACGACCCATTGTTGGAAATGATATAACCTAAATAAATATCTGACCATGGAGTTCTATAGGCTAGTTTTATTTCTGAAAAGTCAAAAATGAGATATCAAGCTTATAGGTCGATGGAATGGTATGCAACCTTCTTTATTTGAGATATCATGATAAAAAGATTATATTACACGATAAATGTTTGTATGAGGTGACTTGTCATTGTGAATTTAACTGCTTTCTCTATAGGTTCCTTGGCATGTTGTTAGGTGCTAACCTTAAACATTAGGCTGCTTCGCCTAATGCCACTGAGAAAAAGTCCTAGTGGGTCACACAATAATTGCATCCAGAATCTTCGTTAAATAATATATTATTATTTATTATTTAAGAGGTTGAATAAATATTATTCCCATATGTGGTTTAATAATTATTCTTGTTATCATGATTGCATTTATTAATTCACTAGTAATTCGACAGAATATATTGTGAACAGAATATTTATTAAATATTTAGTGAATATAATATTTATTTAGTTACTGGAGAATAATGTCATGATATTTATTAATGAACTAAATAGACATTATTCATGGTCTGATAACTATTGTGGAGGAATGTATGATCTAGTTTAATGGTCTAGTGAGAAATAAAAATATTGAATATTATTTTATTAAATAATATTTAATTATAATTCTCAAGTTAAGCGCATGTTGAGAAATATTAATTTTAGTATTATTACTTAACATGGGGATTTTATAGGATAAATAAATAATTATTGAAACTTGTGCAATTATTTTATTTTATCCATATCAATATAAATTCCCAGTTATGTTATTTTTTTATAATCCAATTCATTTAGTTGTTTGTGCACATCAATCATATAGAATCCTCTCAATCCTAGAGAGCCTCCTTTCTCCAAGAAATCTCCCAAGAACTGTGAGTAATTGTCCCCCACTGAATCAAGGAGAATGCTCTAAAAATGATTCTTGAGGTGATAAATTTGGATGACACAAGATATCACCTAGATATTCCTTCGGTAGTGTCTGTAGATTCCTAGAACACTTGTGGATCACCGCTAGAGGAAATCTACACTTGGTTTCTATAATGCAATGATGGTTCACCGCATATTTGTCACCCAACTCATCAACGATGAAATAATTCCTTAGAGGTAATTATTTATCTAATTAAATTAATTATAAAAAATATGTCTTCATCTACTCTCCCTTGGTTCCAGTGTAATTCTTAATTGTCTATTTCTTTGACTTAATTATGTGGATCATAACGTTCATCATCATATAGATCTCATATTGATCATCTATTATAGAAAAAATTAATGTTGGGAACCACCCATCACATGCTTATATTGCACCCAGATCCTACAAGTGGTATCAATGTGGTCATAGAATTGTTTATAATTATTTAATATTTTTGGTGATTATGAATTTATAATTTAGTTTATGAATTCATGTTCAATCGTTATCTTAATCTTAATTGCAAAATCAATTTATTCCTCATTATTTTTTCATAGATCTAATCAGGACATTTAATTTTGTGATTAAAATTAAATTGTGGAACTCGTCTAGAGGTGCCATGGATTATGGCTAGATAACATAAGAGTACAGACTGTGTAATTGGAATTACACTCCATGTACTTGTGGTAAATGCATGAGGAATTAATTTGTAAATTATTGAAACCATGTTCATTGATTACATGTGGTGTATTTAAATCTTATATTGCATGTTTAATGGCATATCCTGGCACATGACCAGCTATAGTATGCAACGTGTAGCCCACATACATGGTGTGTAGTCCCTTTGGGCCATAGATGAGCCGTATATTCCACACACGGCCTACCTACTTGGTGACTGTGTAACACGAAGCCAACATGGTTTGTGTCTCATTGGACACACCTTGTAATCCAAATTTTTGAGGTACATTTTACATGCCCAGTCCTTAGGCGTATACCTTGGATAGATGGTAAAATTTGTACATGCCATTTAGATCACATCTACACGTCGTGTACTTATACCAAGTTATACAGATTTAAAATTTATTTATTTTACTATGTAAACCTTGAGACATTTAATTGTTTGTGGTCATAAAGATAGGACACACCATGTGATAGTTTTTCATATAAAAAATATTTAAATGTTTAATTAATATCTTTGTACTGTTTAGATCTTTATATCTTGTATGAGTAGTATTATAAGTTTGTTACTCTACGTGCATTTGAGAATAACACGTGACCAAAAAATCATGTAATTTGTTTAATCATCTGTGAACTACACATTATAAAAGTACGTAATAAGTCATGTATTCCATATTCCATAAGAGTAAAATATTATATGAGTATAATACATGTGGGGAAGAATCAGACGGGTATTCACCATGTTCCCTCTAATGTATATTTTTTTACAAAGTTAATTTTAAATGAATATATTTAATTTGATTAAAATTATGATGGATAAGAGTCTCAAGGAAATTTATATAAGCATTAAGATAAAAATATTGATTAATTAAAGATAATAATTAATTGATTCGAGCATGATTTATGTTCAATAAAGTATGATTAAGAATTGGATTCTTGTTTTATTAAATGCGTAATATATTTCTTGCATGAGGATGATTATTAAATAGAATAGAACTTTTTTATGTGAGTGGTTTCATTTATTTATCTATTAAAATAAATAGTTTGCATGCATGCCTTCTCTCCTATTTATTATATAGGGCATGCGTGCCCATGTGTTCTTTTATTTAAACCTCATTCAAACCTCACCTATGCATGATTAAATAGAATATGTAATGGATGGAGATACTAATCTAGTGCAGTAGTTCAAGTTCATAGTTGAGGAGAAACAAATACAAGGATGTACAAAGGTGGATTGGTGGAAAGCTGTAATCTCGAACCTCAATTGGATCAATTTCATTCTCCCCTAGATCAATGGTTAGATTAGCATATAGATAAATTAACCATTATTATAATCTCATGATCATACCCTTTATTTTATTTCTATCAATGGCATGGTTATTTCATTATGTATGTATTTTAGTGATCACATAATTAATGAATTAATAAGAATGCAAGATGAAACTAAAATAAACCAGTTTATGTGTTAATATCATCTAAGTGATAGTTAATCACTTAAGTAATACCACTTAATATTAATAAGAATGTGATAAAGAAAAATCTTTTTAATTTATGTATAAAAGGATAAAATCTATTACTAAAATATTAAGTCAATATAGACTTCCATGATTTATATTAGAATTAAACCATAGTTCAAAGTGCTTGACCATCCAATGTTGGGGTGCTTTCGATTATCGAGGAGTTATAACTGGATGTTTTGGGTTAACTTAACTTGGTTCACATCAGGGGTTGACTACCAAAGTATGACTAGGTGTAACTGATAGGTAATGGTTGAGGAAATATAAATAAATGATTTTAGGATTGGGGAGTCCACTTACCAGATCAAGGAATTGGGAGTTAATGCAGCTGGAATTTGAAATTCCAACCTAAAACCATTCGTGTTTCTTGACCAACCAAAGTTGGGGTAATGAGAAGGGGAATATGGATCCTTTAAACTTAAATTTCTAGGAAATTGGATATTATAAATATGATGGTGAGGGATATTGGGTTTCGGTAAATTAATGGGAGACTAATAAATATAGTATTTATTTGTTCATCTAAATTTTATCCGATAAATTACAAAAATTATACTTATCTTATAAAAGAAACATTAAAATGATATCAAACATATCATTTTGATCCATACATGAGAAGGAAAACCTTATCAATGATAAAAAATTCCAAGAATAGAAAATTCACCTACGTGTCATCCTTCACCATGAAATGAAATTGTATGTGTTGGAAGAACATTTACCAGTTGCAAATAGAAATGAGGCTAGTGATGAAGAACTATCTATCTATGAGAGAAATTTGAATGATTATATAGATGTTCAGTACTTCATGCTATCATCCATATCCAATGATATTTGGAAGAAACATGAGGATATGGATACCTATAGAATGATGTCTCATGTTTGGGTTCTCTATCAAGATAAGGTGAGAGAAGAGTGGTATGAGATCTACAATTCTTAGTTCACCACAATGCTTAAAGAGTATGTGCTAGCTGGGCCTCACATAGTCAAATTTATCAGTTACAATGAATGCCTGGAAATATTAGTGATTAAATTTAAATATTATTTTCATATAGATCTCATACATTCATCACTTTCAAATACCTTCTCCAACATTATTTTGAATTATAATATGATTAATAATGAGAAGAGTATTTCAGAACTTCTATCCTTGATTTTCCAAGTGGATAAGGACATGGGATGTGATAATCCTAGGGTCCTTATGGTGAAAAAAATGAATAACAAGGAAATGGGGCCCAAGACATATAAATAGTCTAAAGCTCCTAAGAATCATCATTCCAAGAAGAAGAAGATCCAGAGGCAGGGAAAGGAAAAGGACGTAGTATGTTTTTCATGTGGCATGCCAGGCCACTAGAAGAGGAATTGTACCCAGATATATGGGTAAGCTAAAGGTGCATTTTCTATTGAGTAAAATCTTTCCATTTATACATATCGGGTATTATATACATCTTTCAATCCTCACATATGTGTCAAATAGAGGAACAAAGTAAATTTTTGAAGATTTCCAGAGGAGAGGTGGATTTGCGAGGTGCTAATGGTACGAGGATGGCTGCCCTAGCCATTAGTGACTACCACCATTCATTAAAAATGAGTATGATTTTGGATTTAATAGATTTTTATAATGTACATATAGTTACCAAGAACAAAATTAATGGGTCATTATTAGATATAGATGAGTTAATTTTAAAATTTGGAATCAAAAGTTTATTTTATTATGAAATCATATGTTATGCTACGAAACATTTAAATAAATGTATTTATGTATTAAATTATGAAAACCATTTTTTGATAATCTATAATAAATCTTTTTCATACGACTCATATAACACCCAAATGTGGACTAAGAAGCATATTTGACTAAGTCGAAGTTCATATGTTGATCAGATACTAAAGTGATTTAGTATGGAGCAATCCAAGAGGGGATTCATTCCAGTATCACATGGTTTACAACATTCTAAGAAAATGTGTCCCATGACACAACAATAGAAAGAGATAATGAGTAATATCCCATATTATTTTGTGATTGGATCAATCATATATTCCATGTTTTCTACTAGAATTGATGTATCCCATGTACTAAGAATGGTAGGCAGATATAAATCAGATCTTGAAGAACAACATTAGACTGTTGTTTAGACAATCCTTATGTATATGAGAAGAACTAAGTATATGATCCTGGTATATGGAGGAGATGAGGATCTGTTCATCAGAGGTTATACTGATGCCACTTTTTAAACTGATCAGAATGATATGAAGTCGCAACCTGGATATGTTTTTTGTCTCAACGGAGGAGCTGTGAGCTGGAAGAGTTCAAAGTAGCTAGTTGTCACCGATTCTACAGTAGATTCATAATATATATTGGATTTTGATGCAGCCAAGGAATCCATTTGGATTCAGATCTTTTTCCAGGATCATGATATGATTCCCAGTATTAAATTCCCTTTCACATTGTGTTGTGATAATACTACTGTGGTGGCTCTTTAAAAAGAGCCAAGGTCACACCAACGAAAAAATCATATACTACGAAAGTTTCAAATCTTGAGGTATTTTAATCAGGGGGTAGAATTTAAAGTAAGTACAGTACCCACAAAATAGAATTTGGTGAAACCCTTTACTAAAGGCCTATATTAGGATAACCATGAGTATCATGTGAGAGCTAACATACTGAAGGTTGTTAGAAGTTGTCTCTAGTGAAAGTGGGAGTCTGTTGGAGTTGGTTCCCTCGAACTAACTTATTTTTACTTTATGGTAAACATGTATTCATTGTTTTAAATATTAATAAACTACTTATCACATCATTATTGTTCTTCTGCGTGACATAGTATATGATAATGTCATAAGAGTAGTTGTCAAACTAAAATGTCATAGAAGTTCCCTACTATGAGGAGAACCCAAAATTGATATGACACTCTTCATGAATATATTTTCTATAATCGAGAGATATCATTTGAGGTACACAAATGATATAGACTATCAGGTTTGGAGACTCATTGTAATTTTAGGCTCCTTCTCATGGTGTACGCCCTTGGTATTATCTAGTATGGATATTATGGGAACGATACCCACCCGTAGGAAATCCACATTTCATTGTGTCATTGGATGTTCCTATTTGTGAATGTTTGTATTGTTCCTTATACTTTAAGATTATTATTAACGAGTATTATGAGTCACGCATATAGATGTATAGAAGAAAACCATGATGATAGTTGTTTTCTATGATGTTGGACACTTTGGGTGAGTCAGGAGTAAAATTGCATTAATGAATAATTAAAGAAAGGATTTATCCCATATATTATTTAATGGAAGATAATATATTTTCCCCTTTGATAGAAATGATATAGCCTAAATAAATCCATGTCTATGGTGTTCTAACGGTACGTTTTATATTCGAAAAGTAAAAAAAAGTGATATCAAGCATATAGGTTGATGGAATTGGAATGGAACCTGTTCGATTTGAGATATTATGTTAAATGGATTATATTACATGTTAAGCATCTGTATGAGGTGACATGTTATTGGGGAATTAAATTCTTTCTCTATGGGTTCCTTGGCGTGTTGCAAGATGCTAACATTGGACTTTGGGTTACTTCGCCTAATGCCATTGAGGAAGAGTCCTAGAGGGTAACACACAAAGTGTATCCAAAATCTTATTAAAATAATAATTTATTATTTATTATTTAATAGGTTGAATAAATATTATTCCTATACGTGGTTTAATAATTATTCTTGTTTTCTTGATCACATTTATTCAATCACTAGTTATTCGAGACAATATATTTTGAGCATAATTTTTAATAAATATTTATTTTCTGTTTAGTGAATATAATATTTATTTATTTATTATTAAATAGTGCAGTGATATTTATTTTTTAATTTAATATACATTAGTCATGGTCTGATAAATATTTTTTAGGAATGAAAGACCAAGTTTAATGGTTCGGTGATAAATAATAATATTGAATATTATTTGATTAAATAAAATTTAATTATAATTTGAAAGTTATGTGCATGTTCATAAACAATAATATTATTATTATTATTTCACATGGGGATTTATTAGTATTAAATAAATAAATAACAACACTTTTGAAATTATTTAATTTAACCCTAGAAATATATAAACCCATTTATGTTATTTTCTTATAAGATAATTCATTTTGTTGGATGTGAACAATAATATTAGGGAATCCTATCAAGCCAAGAGAGATCCCTTTCTCTAATAATGCTCCTAATAAAGTCAGCAAATCCTCCTCCACCGGATCATAGAGAATGTTTTTGAAGCGATTCATGAGGCAATCAAGGTGGATGATTCAAACACAAGGATCATCCATTATAGAACCTAGAGACTCCTTCAGTGGCGTCTAGAGATTCTTGGAATGAATGTGGATCACTGCTAGAGGAAATCTACACATGGTTTCTACAACAAAATAATGATGCACCACATATCTTTCACCAGACTCATCAACCAAGAAATAATTCCTTAGAGATAATTAATTACCTAATTAAATTAATTATAAACAATATGTGTTGATATCCTCTCTCTTGGTTATGGTGAAATTTTTAATTGTCTATTTCATTGACTCAATTCTGTTTATCACTACATTCATAATCATATAGATATCGGATTGATCATAAATTATAGAAAAACTTAATGTTGGGAACCACCCATTGAATGCTTCTACTGTTTCTAAAACACAAATAGGGATAGTGGTGGAGATAAACATGAGTAATGCTAATGTTTTCTAGTTCAAGAATAGCGCTTCTCAAGAATTTTACAGTTTATGGTCCTTCCAACATCAGTATGATTAAATCATCCATGTTATTGGAAATTATAATGTTTTAGTATTTTGTTATCATGTTCTGTCATTATTTTGGAATTAAATATTATAAAACATGTATGCGTATAGTGTTTTATTTTTACGTTATATATACTCTATCATAGTTCTAGAAACAAACACCATCCAATCAACAATTATAGTATATTAAATTAATTAATATTTTGAAAAATTGTAATAAAATATAAAAAAAGACAGATTATTTTATAGAATGTGTAAAGACCCATAAATTTCAAGGAAAATTGTTTCCTTAACTTTTTTGGAATTTTACGAGTCCTCAGTTTCTTTACGGCACCTGATTCCGAGGCCTGGTGTGCCCGGAATAATTTTCCAAAGTTTTGTTAAGCTTAATTTAACGCGCGTAAGTAGTTTTATTGAAAAAGTGGAATAACTCATAAACGGTTACTCGGATCAGAAATATGACACCACTGTTGCACTCAGGATGGCGGGTTTACCCTAGGCACGACTTATTTTTAGTCGGCACGGGCCTCTTATGAGAAATTACAAAAATGGCATAACCGTAAATAAAATAATTAAATAAATTATTTTATTTTTCAAATGGTTATATCTCACAAATGGTATCTTGGATTAAAAATCTGATACCACCACTGAACTCGTGAGGGTATGCTTTATTTAAGTAGATACTAACTTTGGCCGGCATGGGACACCAGAAAAAGTTAGTTTTTGGCCACAAATAAAATAATTAAGTGACAATTATTTTATTGTAAAATTTATAACTTCTAAACGGTAACTCAAATTGAAAATCAGAGACTATCGATGGGTTCGGTGGGGCTTGTTTTACTTAGGCAGAGCCTGACCTCGACCAGCACGGGTCGAGGGTGACTGATAATAATTTTCCAAACTTTTTTTCAGGTACTTTCAGTAAACGTACGTGTAGGTTTTCCTATCATTTGAACTGCTGCTCGGAATTAAAATATGAGGGCACTGATGAACTCGCAGCGCCGGTATTTTCTTAAGAGAACCTTTACTGTAGATGCGTTTTAAGTGGGTTGAATTTTATTTTTTGGGGATTTAGTTTAAAATAAATAAAATTGTTGAACAATTTAATTTTTATATCTTGGAAGTTAAACTCTTTAAAGTGTGGATAAATGAGAGGTGGGGCCCACACGAGCCCTAACCTCTCAGCTTCCTAAACTCTCTCTAACCCCCCTTTAACACCTCTCCAATTTAATGTGACAACTCTCCTTATTATGGCAACCCATCACCTCCCTAATTAATATTCCATCAAATGTTTGAATTACATGGCATGTTATATTATGGAGATCCTTTTTATTATTTTGGGGATTGGAAATATTGGTGGAGGAACTCTTGAGAAGACTTAGAAGGAAGTGTTCTTCTTTGACTAAGAACACCAACCTTCAACGAAGAATGACTCTGCCGCGAAGAACGTGGGAGATTTCTCCAATAGTGTTTCTACTTCGGACACACCCTGACGTCAACAGAATAGACGTACATCTTCCGCGACGCCGCATTCCTCGAATCAATGACGTGCGATGTTAATTACCAAGGTAGGGGGTTTTTTGTTCATTTAATTTTACGTGATTCTTTCCCTCGAGCATGGAAGAATATTTTGTTGGGTGTTTATTCGAACTACTAACGCGGTGGGTATGGACTACGAACAAGTCCGGACCCACTGCCAACTTGTTCTTGATGTGCAGTGCCATGGGGTCGGGTGCATGGTAACAGGAGGTGGTGAGGCGAGCGGACAGGGGGCCAGGCGATGCGGCTAGTTTAAGGCGAGCCAGCGCGGGTAGCCCGGGGGGGTGCGGCGGCGCAGCGGGAGGCCAGGATGGCGGGTAGGCCGGAGGCGGCAGATTCGGCATCAGAGGCAGCTGCGGGAAGGCCAGGCTGGTAGGGTTAGGTGGAGAAGAAACAGTGGATGGAGCATGAGATTGGAGAGAGAAAACAATTAAAGGAAATAAATTAAAACTTAAAAGAAAGAAAGAGAATCCAATGAATGTGATGATCACCATTTAATTAGGGATTTCCTTGTGTGAAATAGAGGGAGGTGCACCAACTGGAGAGAGAGGGTGGTGGTGCGTGTCATTGTATTTTTTAGGTAAAATCAATTAAAAATAATAATATAATAATCATATTATTATTTTTTGTTGATAAAACACTTTTTCTATCGGCCTCGGTTTCACGAACAATCTACGGCAGTGCAACCCAAATTCCGAGACGGACATTCTGAGTCCAATATTGAATTTTTTTTTTGTGTTTTTGGATCGGGTACCCAAAGCGCTCGAAAAATAATTGATTTGATATTATTATTAAATCTTTGACCCGCCATAACTCATGTGTGCGACGTCCGATTGGCTTGTCGTCAGTGAAGATGTAATCCTGTCAATAATACGGTCGATTCAAGTCTATTGTTGGGTACTAAATTCTCATTCATGGCTCGGGTCCATGAAACACCGAATAATAATATTATTATTATTATTACGGGATTTATATCTGACATATCTCTCTCATACGGTGTCGGAATGACGAACCTTCTGTGACGTTGCAAACCTGGAATTAAGACGGATGTTTCAATAACAATTTTGGATATTTAAGTCAAGGTCGAGGCGCGGGCCCCACGAGGCCCGGTTTGTGTGTGTTGCGGTGAAATGAAACGTTTTCACCGGCTATCCGTTTTGGACCAATGGGTAGTCCATCTCATGTATTTTTTGGTATGGATCACAATGGTGTGACCGTTTTGGTTAACTGGTGTCATATGAAGTACGGTCGGGATGGTTCGAACACGAAACCAATCGAACCCTCAGAGCGGAAACGCTCATAACTTAAGGATCGGACGTCCGATTGACGTGTCGTTGACTATGATGGATTACTTTTGATGAGACGGATCTTTTGGCATACTTCACCTAGGGTTTGGACATAGTTAGAGTATGGTCGGGTTGGTTTTATCTTAGAAACCAATCGGGCCCCTGGAACAGAAAGCTGATAACTTTCAGACCAGACGTCTGTTTGACGAACCGTCAGCGGAATTGGTAATCTAGTTGAGAAAATTTCTCTTTGAGTATACCCTATGAGATTTTGGGGTACAGTTGAGATACGGTCGGGCTGTTTTGTACCCAAAACCAACCGGGACCCCGGGACGAAAAGGCTAATAACTCACAGACTGGGAATCTGATTGACGCGCCATCTGTTGTGTTGATACCCCTGTGACGAGGCGGTCCCTTGTGATACTTCTTTGTGGGACTTTGTGTTACTTGGAGTATCGAACAGTAGCTCGTGGAGCGGATCCTCCCGGAGACGAGCGTATGGAGTGTGGAGTCCTAGTAGCTGTGGACTTGATGACTGCTTGACCGATTCGACTTGGAGTGAGTCGACTAGCCCAGTGGACAGAGCGCCCAGTATTTGGTGGAAGACCCATGCCAGACGGAGCGCCTGGTAGTTGGCAGCAGACCCATGGTACTCGACTGGAGGAGTACCTCTGTAGGCTATTAGGGGAACCGCTACTGTGTTTGGGCGGCAGACCCCTGGCGGGGAGCACTACTGTGTTTGGGTGCGGACCCGCGGTACTCGACATGAGGAGTACCTCCACAGTCTAAGGTTAGTGAGTAGCACCTCAGAGTCATGACATGGCTACTATGCTCGACAGTGGAGGAGTTCTCCAGCAGTTGTGGTTTCGATATCATTAATGAAAATCCTGGTTTGAGCTGAGTCAATGAACTTTGTGTATTCCTAATGATTGAGATAGGTTACTTGATAACTTAGGTATATGTATGGGAATATACCTAAGTAGTGGTTATCTGTTGATTTCATATTTGTGTGATACCTCATTATTGAGATGGGCTACTTGATAACTTAGGTATAAGTAGGGGCTTATAGCTAAGTGAGGGTTATCTGTTTAGATCCTTATTTGTGGTTATCCTTGTTGGATTTAGTGAGACCTTGAGGGTATCAGGGTCCCTACTGAGTATTGTTATACTCACCCCTATACAGGGTATGCCCTCACCTTGTTGTGTTGGATGTAGATGACGGACAGCGCTGACGGAGACCGAGTGTACGAGGACTGGATGACACCTAGAGGAGGACCTCACGACGAGTTGGTACTCGGAGGTGGACCTCACGACGAGTCGGTAACCAGAGGAGGTTGACGGACAAGGGCGCTGAGGAGGCTATCTGTACCTACCCTTCAGGTAGGATCTGTGGTGGATGATCCAGGAGCTTCTTGTCACCTTCTAGCTGTTTTTTCTATTTCCTTGTACTTTACAGTTGGGCATGTATTTCCGACCCCTTTTACTTTCAGCACTACTTTTGTATTCAGTTTTACTTCGTGTTTACTTCCTCTTATACTCTGGTTGAGTGTGTTTATGATTTATAAAGGAAATTCCTTCCCAGTTATCGGGATTTAGGCCTTTGGTGCTAGTTTCCAGCCCCTGGGCTATGGAAGGCGGGCTTGGGGTAGTCACGACACGGGCCCCGAGGACAGGTCTTGACAAATTGGCATCAGAGGAGTCGGTTCTACCGCCGAACTCAGAACTCTAATCATTCCTTTCTGTGAAGCAATAGTGTTAAGGGCACCGAGTGTGGTCTTCTATTCAGGGAGTCCAGTGTTGGTGCGGCGGCCGACGTATCCATAAACCAGGACCCTAACTACTGATTTCCGACTTAGTGCATGAAAACACTGATTGTGTGTGTGTTTCCAAAAAGTTTTAAAGTCAGCTCAAACCAGGTCAGCTCACCAGGTATAAATCGCTGACCATGTCTCATCTGTTCAGGATGTCTCCACGCAGACAGTCAGTTGGAGTTTCGAGAGAGTACTCGATGACGGCCCACCGAGCGACGAGACATCGGTGTAGGGCCATTTTTCAATGTTGGCACCTTCGGGTGGTGTACCAGTAGCACCACCACCCATTGGGCAGAATATGCCTCCAGCCATACTAGCGAACGGTGCATGCTGATAGAGCGCGTTGCACGAGTTCCAGAAGCAGAGGCCTCTGAGGTTACGAGGCGAGGAAGATTCCCAGGCAGCAGAGGACTGGCTAGAAGTGATTGCTAGAGTTTTACTTCTAGTTGAGACACTAGTAGAGTAGGTGGTGGACTTAGCTACTAGTGTTTTTCAGTGAGTGACCATGAGGTTGGTCCGTATAGTGATGAGGCTTCGGTACGTGGATTGATGCCTGAGATAGTGCCTTCGGGTAGTGTGCCAGCTATATCACTACATGTTGGTCAGCCGTTACAACCGGTGGTACTGGTATATGACACTTGTAGGCTTAGTGCCTTACATGTGTTTCAGCAACAGATATCCCTCAAGTTTCAGGTACATGATGACTATGATACGATCAGTGATTTAGAGCTCGAACCTCTGAGCGAGGTGTGTTTAAGGATATTTGAGTAAGCACTCTTTCCCCTATTCATTCCTACTTATGTTAGGGTGCTGGAGAGAACCTTTGTGGTTGTATGTTCTTTGGATGATCGGTTATAGCCAGTGAATGTTAGCAGTGGGAAGATGCGAACTGGCGCCAGTCTCAGAGACATGGGTGAGAAATTCTTAAGGATAGATGAATCTGCAGAGTAGCAGACGTGGAAGCAGAGCTTGGAGAGTAGCATGAGGTGGTGTACATTTCGACATGTTATAACCACCCACCTTTGTAGTCCCCGCCAGGCTTAGGGAGTAGGAGGGCAGGGGAAGAGATTAGCTGCTTGCTGTCAAGGAGTGTGACCCAAGGGCTCTGGGAATGATTCGAGGTACAGTTCGTGTCTACTACTAGTTGTCGTATCAATAGACATAGGTACCAATCATTCCTTCCTACCACGAATATTTTCCCAAACCTATAGTTTCTGATTAAAACCATTGACTTGATCCTCATGTCTGGAGATACCATTGGGAGGACACTGGATAATCACACTTACACCGACAGTGTGATTTGACCCTTGAGGCGGGAGTTTTGATTGGAACCTCTTAGTGGCAGCGTCGACGCCTTACGACGTTGGTCTGGGTATGGATTGGATTCACAGTTCATACTCAGATTGACTGTATTAGGAAAAAAGGTTGTGCTTTATATACAATGTTGGGATGGATTTTTTCCTTGGTCTGCGAAAAGGAAAACCCAGGCAGCACAGGATGGAATCATGCATAAGAGGGTTCATTCGATCACTCAGGAGATGGCCAAACTTACCTTTGTTCCATAATTATCCAGAGTTGCGGCACCACTTCTAGGAGAGCTTTCAAGAGCTGGGGTAGAGGTTGACCAGTACGCCCAACCTGAGGGTGTTGGTTACATAGTTCACTGCGACGCATCAGGGACCCGACTCGGGTGTGTCCTGATATAGAAGTGGGAAGTGATCACCTATGGATCACAGTAGATGAGACTGCACAGAGCAGACAGGAGACCACTGAAGTTCGAGGATGGTGACCGCGTCTTCTTACGGGTCTCACCTCGATGAGGTCTAAGGAGATTTTGCTGAGGCGGCAAGTTATCTCCAAGGTTCATCTGACCCTTCTAGGTCCTTAGTAGGGTAGGCGAGGTGGTTTACCGCTTGACCTTTCTACCAAAGTTGCATCAGGTGCACGACGTCTTCCAATTATCTCAGCTGAGTAGATGTACCCATGACCTATCATTCATCATCGACCATGGAGTGTTGGACATAGATGATAGGGCAACTTTCTCAGGGTTCTAGTAGAGGTTGAGGATCGACAGGAGCAGGTCCAAGGGGGATGGTCGATTCCTCATTTGCACTTTCACTGGCAGCACAAGAACCTCTAGGAGAACACATGGGAACGGGAGTCTCATATGCATGCTCAATACAGTCATTTGTTTCCCTAGTGTGCGTTGTAGCTTTACAGGGACGTAAAGCCCTGAGGTGGGGGTAATGTAAAGACCCATAAATTTCAAGGAAATTTTTTTTCTTAAATTCTTTGGTATTTTATGAGTCTGCAGTTTCTGACAGAACCTGATTCTGAGGCCCAGTGTGCCCGAAATAATTTTCTGAAGTTTTGTTAAGCTTAAATTAACGTGCATAAGCAATTTTACTGAAAAAGTGGAATAACTATTAAATGGTTACTCGGATCAGAAATCTGAGGGCACCGTTGCGCTTAGGATGGAGGATTTGCCCTAGGCGCGACTTATGTTTGGTCGGTGCGGGCCTCCTGTGATAAATTCCAAAAATGGCATAACCGTAAATAAAATAATTAACTAAATTGTTTTATTTTTCAAATGGTTATAACTCACAAATGGTAACTCGAATTAAAAATCCGAGACCACCGCTAAACTCATGAGGGTATGCTTTTTTTATGTAGATACTAACTTTGGTCGGCACAGGCCACCAGAAAAAGTTTGTTTTTGGCCGCAAATAAAATAATTAATTGACAATTATTTTATTGTAAAATTCAAAACTTCTAAACGGAAACTTGGACTGAAAATCCGAGATTATCGATAGGTTATTTGGGGCGTGTTTTACTTAGGCAGAGCCTAACCTCGACCAGCGCGGGTTGAGGGTGACTGATAATAATTTTCCAAACTTTTTTTCGGGTACGTTCAGTAAACGTACGTGCGGGTTTTCCTATCTTTTGAACCGAGGCTCAGAATTGAAATCTGAGGGCACTGATGAACTCGCAGCGCCAGTAATTGCTTAAGGGAACCTTTACTGCAGTTGCATTTTAAGCGGGTGGAATTTTATTATTTGGGGATATAGTTTAAAATAAATAAAATTGCTGAACAATTTTATTTTTATATCTTGGAAGTTAAACTCTTCAAAGTGTGGATAAATGACAGGTGGGTCCCACACGAGCCCCAACCTCTCAACTCCCTTAACTCTCTCTAACCCCCCCTTTAACACCTCTCCAATTTAATGTGACAACTCCCCTTATTATGGCAACCCATCACCTCCCTAATTAATATTCCATCAAAGGATTGAATTACATGGCATGTTATATTATGGAGAGCCTTTTTATTATTTTGGGGGTTGGCTATATTGGTGGAGGAACTTTTTAGAAGACTTAAAAGGAAGTGTTCTTCTTTGACAAAGAACACCAACCTTCAACGAAGAACAACTCTTTCGTGAAGAATGTGGGCGATTTCTCCAACGGTGTTTCTACTTCGAACACACCCTGACGTCAACGGAATAGATGTCCATCTTCCGTGACACCGCATTCCGCGAATCAATGACGTGCGACATTAATTACTGAGGTAGGGGATTTTGTTTATTTATGTTTACGTCATTCTTTCCCTTGAGCATGGAAGAATATTTCGTTGGGTGTTTATTCGAACTACTAATGTGGTGCGTATGGACTGCGAACAAGTCCGGACCCACAGCCAACTTGTTCTTGATGTGCGGAGGCATGGGGTCGGGTGCGTGGTAACGGGAGGTAGCGCGGTGAGCAGACGGGGGGCCAGGCGATGCCACCAGTTTGAGGCGTGCCGGCGCGGGTAGCCGGGGGCGGTGCGGCGGCACAGCGGGAGGCCAGGATGGCGGTATGCTGGAGGCGGCAGATCAGGCATGAGAGGCAGCCGTGGGAAGGCCAGGCTAGTAGGGTTCGATGGAGAAGAAACAGTGAATGGAGAAGGAGATTGGATAGATAAAATGTTTAAAGGAAATAAATTAAAACTTAAAAGAAAGAAATAGAATCCAATGAATGTGATGTGCACCATTTAATTAGGGATTTCCAAGCGTGAAATGGAGGGAGGTGCACCAATTGGAGAGAGTGGGTGGTGGTGCGTGTCATTGTGTTTTTTTGAGGTAAAATCAATTAAAAATAATAAAATAATAATCATATTATTATTTTTGTTGATAAAACACTTTTTCGACCGCAACTTATTCGTGCGACGTCAGTTTCACTAACCGTCTGCGGCAGTGTGACCCAGATTCCGAGACGGATATTTCGAGTCCAATATTGAATTTTTTTTCAGGTTTTTGGATCGGGTACCCAAAGCAATCGAAAAATAATTGATTTATTATTATTATTAAATCTTTGAGCCACCATAACTCTTGCGTGCGACGTCCGATTGTCTTGACGTCAGTGGCAATGTAATCCTGCCAATAATATGGTCGATTCAAGTCTAATGTTGGATACTAAGTTCTGGTTTGTGGCTCGGGTCCACGAAACACCAAATAATATTATTATTATTATTATTATGGGATTTGTATCTGACATCTCTCTCTCATACGGTGTCGGAATGATGAACCGTCTGCGACGTTGCGACCCTGGAATTAAGACAGATGTTTGAAGAACAATTTTGGATATTTATGTCAAGGTCGAGGTGCCTGCCCCACGAGGCCCGGTTCACGCGTGTTGCGGTGAAATGAAACTTTTTCACAGGCTATCCATTTTTGACCAATGGGTAGTCTATATCGTGTGTTTTTTGGTATGGATCGCAATGGTGTGACCGGTTTGGTTAAACGGTGTCATTTGAAGTATGGTTGGGTTGGTTCGAACACAAAACCAACCGGGCCCTCGGAGCAGAAACGCTAATAACTTAAGGATATGACGTCCAATTGACGTGCTGTCGACTATGTTTGATTCCTTTTGATGAGACAGATCTTTTGTCTTAATTCACCTATGGTTTGGAAGCAGTTGGAGTACAGCAGGGTTGGTTTTAGCTTAGAAACCAATCAGGCCCCTAGAACGGGAAAGCCAATAACTTTCTGACCGGACGTCTATTTGATGAACTATCGACGGTGTTGGTAATCTCGTTGAGAAACGGTCCATTTGAGTATACCCTATGAGTGTTCGGGGTACAGTAGAGATACAGTCAGGTTGGTTTGTACACAAAACCAACCGGGCCCCCGTGACGAAAAGGCTAATAACTCATAGACCGGGCATCCGATTGACGCACTGTCTATTGCGTTGATACCCCTGTGACGAGGCAGTCCCTTATGATTCTTATTTGTGGGACTTTGTGTTACTTGGAGTATCTAACAGTAGCTCATGGAGCGGATCCTCCCTGATATGAGCGTACAGAGTGCGGAGGCCTAGTAGCTGTGGACTTGACGACCGGTTGACCGATTCGACTTGGAGTGAGTCGACTAACCCAGTGGAAGGAGCACCTGATATTTGGTGGAAAACCCACGGCGGATGGAGCACCTGGTAGTTTTCAGCAGACCCGTGGTACTCGACATGAAGAGTACCTTTATAGGATATTATGGGAACCGCTACTGTGTTTGGGCAGCAGACCCCCGGCGGGGAGCACTATAGTGTTTGGGTGTGGACACACGGTACTCGACAGGAGGAGTACCTCAGTAGTCTAAGGATAGTGAGTAGTGCCTCAAAGTTGTGATAGGGCTACTGTACTCGACATAGGAGGGGTTCTCAAGCAGTTGTGGTTTCGGTATCATTAATGAAAATCCTCGTCTGTGCTGAGTCAATGACCTTTGTGTATTCCTCATAATTGAGATGGGTTACTTGATAACTTAGGTATATGTATGGGCATATACATAAGTAGTGGTTATCCGTTGATTTCATATCTGTGTGATACCTCATGATTTAGATGGGCTACTTGATAACTTAGGAATAAGTAGGGGCTTATACCTAAGTGAGGGTTATATATTTAGATCCTTCATTGTGGTTATCCTTATTGGATTCAGTGAGACCTTGAGGGTCTCGGGGTCCTTACTGAGTATCATTATACTCACCCCTGTACGGGCTATGCCCGCACCTCGTTGTGTTGGATGCAGATGACGGACAGCACTGACGGAGACCGAGTGTACGAGGACTGGAGGACACCTGGAGGAGGACCTCGCGACGAGTCGGTACACGGAGGTGGACCTCACCATGAGACAGTACCCGGAGGAGGTTGACGGATGAGGGTTCTAAGGAGGCTATCTGTACCTACCCTTAAGGTACGATCCGTGGTGGAAAATCCAGGAGCTTCTTGTCACCTTCTAGCTGTTTTGTCTATTTTCTTGTACATTACAGTTGGGCTTGTATTTCCATCCCCTATTACTTTCAGCACTACTTTTGTATTCAGTTTTACTTCGTGTTTTCTTCCGCTTGTACTCTGGTTGATTTTGTTTATGATTTATAAAGGCAATGCCTTCCCAGTTATCGGGATTTAGGCCTTTGGTGCTAGTCGCCAGCCCCTGACCTATGGAAGGCGAGCTTGGGGTAGTGACGGCATGGGTCCTGAGGTCGGGTCGTGATAGAATATACCAAAATGTATTTGAATATAATGATCCAATTAATATTTTGGGATCTAAATTAGAATCCTAGGATTTTATGGGTTTAAAAATATTAGTAATTTAATGGTTATTATTTTTTTTGTAATTATTTGAATGTGAAAGAGAAAAAATTAGAATTTTTTATGGCACTAATATTTGAATAAGTAATTTAAATAGAGATTATATAGTTTTGTATAAATGGGGTGTATATTTTCTAGCATGATCTCAATGATATTAAAGACAAGATCATAGTGACTAGTTTTATAAAAGATGAACGCTAATTGTTTATTAATGGGCTATAGATTTAAGGTTATGCTAAACCATTGGTATCTGTAACCGTGGACCAACCTAGTGCTAGCCACTAATCAAACAATTGATGCTAAGAAAAAATCATAGAACAACACATGCATCATAAACTTATGTGATATTAAAAAATAATCATAGGAATCAAGATTGATAAAAATAACCAAGGACTATATAGGTTTAAAAGGTACCAGAATTGAATTTAGGCATGAAAAATGATGATAGGAATCATGAATAGTAAACACACACTACCTTGGAGTCAAATGTTAATAAAAACCCCAATAATTGGTATGCTTTATATCGAAACATACCTTGATGAAAAAGATGAAGGTTGTACCTTTACCTTCCTAAAAACTGAATACTACTCAATATCTAGGATTCAATAGTTACAAAATTTAATTTTCCCATATCTTTAAGGTCAACATTCTTTATGATCTAGTATGAACGATAGCCTTTTGGTGAAATAATCAAGTTTTAGAAAAGTAATAAAAAACCAAATAATCAAACCTATATTTGACTTATTCCATATGAATCTCGAGAATCATTGTTTTATTTTCCATCCATTTTTTTATAATGTCTTGAAAACAAGAAAAACTAAAAGGAATTATAGATTTAAACAGGAAACAGAGAAAATTAAATCAAATTGTTAATGAATTAATATATATGTGTAAGTTAGGAATATTTTTTTAAACTCTATCTTCATTTTATAAAGCTGTACCTCGTGTTTCTATATCCCTAATAATTTCATAAACCATTGGTATATTAGTGAGAAAAGATTTTGATTAAATAAAAATGGAAGGAAAATCAAATAAAATGAATCGTATCAGAAGAATGTTCTGGGTTAGAATGTACCTAATACAATTTGAAGCTACAAGCATGCCTGAAATAATTGTATTGTTAGTTACTCATTATTGAGACAAATAAATATCAAAATAATAATAATTTCAAAAAAATAATGAAAATACAATAACTATAGGATTGAAGGTCACTACAAAAATATTTCATAACTATACATTGGTCTTTGGGAAACTAAATCTAGAAAAAATGTTTTTGGAAAATTAAAATAGAAATTTTGACCCAAAAATAAAATTCAAGTGAATATTTTCATCACCTTCTAACTCCAAATATATATATAGAATCAAAATCAACATTAATAGAATCTACCATGGGCATGAAACCCAAAATGAGGGATTTATATTTAATTTTAACTAGCATAATCAACATTAATAGAAACTACCATTACTAATTCCATGCAAGAAGATAAAAAATTATTCCTATCATTTTTTTGACACATTGGGATTATAAATCACACAGCTCTATATTTAATGTTTCATCATGTTTTCTCACACCATACCTGAATGATTGATCTTGATAAATATAAACCAATAAATAGTAGATATAAGTTCCCTTATAATAAGGGTCAAGATATACTAAGAAGAATAATAAAATGGAAATCTAACAAACATTAAATATTTTCAATAGGAATTGGAATCCCAAACTAGAAATGATATTTTCCTATGATTAGAGAAAGACATGGTTGCAGTATAGGAAACTAAGCATGAAGGAATAAAATGAATTCATATTGTGTAAAATGAAATATTCAAGCATATATAAAGTATGATTATATAAAAAAAGTGAATGAAAATATATAATCATATATATGATGAATTCATCTTCAAGGAGAAAAAAATAAAAAACATGTTTAAGACAACTTTATCAAAATTGATGTTATGGTGATCATTTCAATAATTTCCATCTTTCTGAGTTTAGATCCCAAAAAATGAGCACATAATTATTCATATTTATTAAGTCAACCTCTAGAATTCAAGCATTCAATACATAATCTACTCCACCACTAATGAATCCAACCACCATGGAACCATATATAGGAGCATTTCATAATTTTACAAAATGAAAACCCAATACATATCCATCTGTAATAGCTCTCGAGAATATTAGGACTGATGTTTCAAACCTCAATGGTGGAGACAATAGATCAACAATTGAATGAACTCCTAACACGTCCTTCAGTTTTCCAAACGTCTTCGATTAGTATAGTTCAAAGACCAAAAAAAGTGAAAAAAATATATATACAAATTAATTGAAATAAAATTTGTATTGGATATTGGAGAATAAAGCACAAGTATTATGGTCAGTCAATAAAGATGATGAAGGTGGGAATATTTATAGAGAGTGGATAACATTTGATTTCATTAGTGTTCTGTAGGGTAATAATGCCTGAATGAGGTTTCAGATAGGGAATACTGAATTTGAGCGATGGATCAGTAGGGTTGGGTGCATATGGGTGGAGAGGGGAGTTAGGGAGGGTGAGGGAGATTGAGGAAATGGAGGAAGAGGAGAAGGTGGGGAGGGGAGTTAGGGATTGATAGGGATCTAGAGATAGAGTTGGATGAGGATGTAGGGGACAAGGAAGAGGTGGAGGTGGGTAACAGAGAGGGAGATGATGGGTGCATCGAGGGAGAGTACGGGTGGTGGTGGTACGTAGTGTAGGGTTTTTGTGAGAACGAGGGGGATGGGGAGTGATTGTTAAGAATTTTAAAATGCAATAAATTCCTATTTGTGACCAATTGTGACCACAAAATGTGTTCTCCTAATTCAAGGGGTGTAAATGATTCTATTTATAGTAGTGGTACTGCGCTGTAAGAGAAAGAGTCATTAACTTTTCTATAAAAGCATGCATGAATGGTCTGAAAGGTGGGAACCGACCTTGATGAAAAATCAAATGGGACACACAAAAATGACATGAAAATTGGTTGTAGTCCATGAATGGATATATAGGCCATCATATTATATGAAATTGATACCATAGAGTTAGGATTTTTCTCCTCCTTTTTGAGATGAGTGATGTGTAACAGCTACCACCCTTATGTGTTGGTGAACATGGTGAACTAGGTGATGGGTGAATTTAAAATTATTATATCAAATTGAATAGAGAAAGATTTAGAGATTTTGGAGGTCGAATTAGTCACAGAAAATTATGATGATAGAAATTCATTGCGAGTGACTCCACCATATCATAATGGGTGGAAACAATGCCCCCAAAAAATTCCCTAATGGTAGATCATCAAAAGTCCAATGAGGGCTATGAACTTATTCAAATTTATTACATTTCATTTCTTCCCATACTTATCCTTGTTTGAGATAATCCATATTTCATCCATAATATTCTATTTCAAAATATTTCGGAGAAACCCGATGAAATATGAAAGCGATATAAATAATAATAAATAAAAAAACATGCGATATTTTTATTTTGGAAAAACCATCCTATGTGAAGTATTAAAAAATGATGAGGCAACCCCAAAAATAACCACTATGAATTAGAAAGTACAAATTTCAATTAAATGAAAAAACTTGATTGTCAATGTTGGTGTAGAGAAAACAAATGTGAAAAACAAACACCAATATGCCTTCTTAATCTCTCTAAAAATCATATCAGTCAAAACACAATACTCAAAGATCCATCTAGGACAAAATCTCATCCTTTTGTCAATGAAATGTCAATGCCTCGGAGATCTTTATCCGAAAATGCATTATCCACACACCATCTTGCAAGAATCAAATTTATTTTCTCTCTCATAATATTCACATCATGATGTACCTACGATCATAATTTGGGACACACTGCTTGATCATCACTATCAGGAAGAAGTTAGATACATGACACTAATCCTGGGTCTCAGTACTGATGCTCTACAGCTACTCTATGTCAATGCACCACACATGCTACTGAAAATGAGATATCACCCTTCACGCTCTTAGTGGAATACATCTTGAAAAACATTAAAGAACATCCACATGAGTTGTAGTCAATATCATCACATTTGACGAGCCACATGGATTAACACAAACAAAAAAACCACTTTACTCTTAATGTCTATGTTCTACATCTTGAACTACTTGTCAAGAACCTCTCCACAAGTAGAATTTAATCCCATAATTATCACAAAATATAAAACCACATCCTAATATATAGAAATAATGTCCATATCTCATGTAAATTTGGTCAAAATTATTTTTTTACCACTACAAATTTGGCCTTAAGAGACCACCAACCGACCACTTTTGGCAGTTGCAGCTAGCCCATCACAAAAGGCAAATAACGACCACCATTAGCTGTCACTACAGTGTTCCACGAGATGAATGCATTGATGTTATTTGGGAAGAAGATTATATAATGCATATGGTAGTCACTAATGTTTCCTGAAATTAAGAGAATTATCGAATTCCTTAGGCGGCCACAAGGGCTAGCCATATTAGAAACCGTTATAGGTGGCCACTAGTGCTTCCAGAAATTAAAAGTATTATCGACTGCATAAGGTTGTCACACTTCAACAGATTTTTTTTAAATTCCTTAATTTTTATAGCCACAAAATACAAAAATTAAAAAAACCCCTGAGAGAACAAAAAAAAACCACAATCCCGACAAAACTAGAGATTCAAATAGCTACATATCCTTCCCAACTTCTATCTTCATCAACCTATGTGATAATGTACATAAAAACATTAATCACGTCAAATAAAAATTAATATGTATAAAATTATTCTAAACTATCATGTTAAATATATATAAATATATATATAATAATAAAAATAGTTTCTACTATGTTATATACAAAAAGATTCATAAATAAAAAAATGAGTAAAAACTAATTGGAAATATCTATTTACAGTTTTCATTAGTTAAATAATGTCTATTAAAAGTTGAAAACAAATTTTACCACATACCGATCTATCCAGTTATTAGATTGATGCACAATGGATTCCAATAGATCGCATATGATTCAAGGAATGTTCTCTAAGATTTTCATGTCAATAAGAAGTCATTTTCTCATTTAACCCCCTGGAAGGAGATATGCCATTTTAATAACATGAGACAACATTACCCATAATTCCCCATCATATCAGGTAACATGAGCATTTTATTGATGCAATATTGATTCCATTAGATAAAAAATAGATTAGTGATCATTCTACCATGATTTCAGGTCAATCAATGCATGTTTTCATGGTACTCACCCCTTTTATGTGATTTTTCACTTAACTCCAAATCTGAGAGACAATCATCATATTTGGTCATACCAATCAATTATGGAATCTAATCCATGTGTTAATACTTAATACATATTTTAAATGACCTAAATGTCATTTTCCTACGATTTCATATTAATCAAAACTCGTTTGGTTTGTTTTTATCCCCACATAAATGATTGTCTCAATATTACAAAAATGATAATAAATTTGAAAATGAACTGTTAATTTTATTGACCAATACAAAAATTGAATTGACCCAGGGTTAATTCAAATAGATCACATATTATTCTAGGAATGTTCTCTTAGTTTTTCACATCAATCAGAATTTTTTTTCATGTTTGACCATTTGATGGAAGATATTCCATTTTAATGACACTAGATAATGTTATGCATCATTTTCCATCATACCGAGCGATATGAGAATTCGAAAAATGTGGAGTTGATTCCTAAAAATCAAGAATGTCTTGATGATCATTATCTAATAATTTCATGTCAATCCATGTCTGTTTTCTTAGTATCGAACCATTTATGTGATTTTTCACGTCACTCCAAATATGAGGGATCAACACAATTTTCAATCATACCAAATAATTAAGGTATTTTATCTATGTGCCAATGATTCCTAGAGATTTAAAATGAATGAAATATCATTTTAGTAATATTTCATGTCAATTGGATCCCATTAGACCATGTTTTACCCCTACACACATGATTTTCCAATTATTAAAAAATTGTATTAAATATAAAAATAAAATTTTAATTGTACCATCTAATTTAGACAACATATTGGAACACATTTGATTCTATTTTATCACAAATGATTCCATTAATTTTTTTCTATCTTATCACATCAATCAGAAGTTGTTTTCTCATTTTGGACCCCCTTATGGGAGATATGTCATTTTAATAATACAAGAAAATGTTACACATCATTTTTCATCATATTTGGTGAAAAGAGAATATGATGGATGAAACATTGATTCCTAAAAATAAAAAACATGTTGGTGATTATTCTCCCAAAATTTCATTTCTATACAAATGCGTTTTCTTCGTATATTGACCCATTTTATGTGATTTTTCACTTAACTCCAAATCCGAGGGATGAATTCCATTTTCGATCATAACGAGAAATTTAGGTATGATATCAATGTGATGATAATTACTATAGATATTAAATTAATTACATATCATTTACTAAGATTACATGTCAATCAAAGCTTGTTTGGTATGTTTTTAACCTTATGCACAAGAGTTTCCCATTATTAAAAAATTGTAATAAATTTGAAATTGTACATTTAATTTTACCAACTAATTCGAGAATTAGATTGAAACATGGTTCATTCTAATATATCACATATGATTTGAGGAATGTTATCTTATATTTTCACATCAATCGGAATTAGTTTTCCCATTTTTTAGGCTCTGATAAGAGGTAAGTGATTTTAAACACTAGAAAATGTTACCCATTGTTTCGCGTTATACCTAGGGAATAATAGGGCCCAATCAGATATAGGTTAGTTCTTGGGGGTCTGTTTTGGTCCAATTGGATTTATGGGTGTGTTTCAGTAAGGCCCGAGTTTCTTATATATATTCTTCTAAGAAGGGTTTTATTCCTCATGATCAGTTTAATGGAGGAGGAAGTATTTAAAATGAAAAGAAAATTGTAATTGATGCTAGATTTGGGACTTCTATTATGATAAAATCTATTATAGTATCTTTTAAATTATCATGTTCTTTATTTGATTCATTTATTTTCTCATTAATTTATTTTAAATCATTTGGCATCTCTTATTGTTCATAATTTAGGTGTTTCATTGTCATATATGGCATTTGATACTCCCTCAGGAAATATAATTGAATAGACACAGAAGTGTTCAACTTATGCTCCGAAAGTGGGGGCAGGGGGTTGAGGTGAACAAAGGAGTGGATGGTCTAATGAAACATGAACACTCAACTAATTACATAGAAATTTATCTTAAGTGTAAATAAGAAGTCAATATTAAGAACTTAACCAAAATTTGGAATTTTTGGTTAAAATATTGAGTGATTTAGTTTTTGAATGCACCATCTATACAATGCAGTAGTACCTACTCCATTTAATGAATGTGGAGACGAGTGAAAATATCCCTTAAATGGATATGTCCAACTCTAAACATTACAATTTTCAAAGGAAAATTTGCCATGTGATGTTGTTTTAGACTATATAGTTAAATAAAGAGGCACCTAATATTTGAACTAATTAGAATATAATTGAAAATGTTTGTATTAAGGATAAAAGGACTTAAAATAGTACAAAAGGGGTGTCATACCTTTAACACTATCAATTAGGAAAATAAATTTCAATCTTAAGGGCTCTATGGGTTGCAACAAGCCACATTCAATTGGAAAAATTCAAAATCATGAAATGGTAAAAAAAGGATGTTATTTTTTGGAAATTTTAGGGACTGTAAAACTCAGTAACAACTGTTAATCTCAAATATCACATTCTTAACAATCATACTCTAATGAAAGGTATTGTTGACCCTATTGATCAGATGAAATCATTTCAAGGATTGAATTTTAAGGCATTGGGATATGATATTGTGTGGATAAATCAACACTCTATGTTTATAGGGAATCACTAGGTTCTTGTATATACTAAATTGATTAGCTATTAAATCATTTATATCAGTATACATATTCTACCTACTAAAATCACATTTCAAGGTAACTCCATTTATGAATATTTAATTTATTATTTGAATAATTATCAATATTGGAGGTCACTTTGGTTGGAAATTGGAAATCTAAAATCCACATTTCAAGGATCTTGGATTCTCATTAGGGTTTTTAATGAGTTCAGGGGATTAGATGAATGGATTGGTGAACTGGATCTAGATATTTTCATCGAGAATTCAAGGAGTGTATTGTCTTGAAATATTTAGTGGAAGTTTCTTTTAATTGTTAAAAATACACCAGGTATATAAAATTATCTAACTATGTAGTGGTGAGTAATCTTGATAGAATCTTTATCATGTATCCTTTAGAAACCTCAAGGATTTGATAGTTCTTTATATGAATTATTTCAATGTAATTATAATAATGAATTTATTAACCCAATTCCATACTTGTATTGAATTTTATAACATAAGTGTTTTTATTTCATCCCTTATTTGTTCCCAATACACATTCCATAGAGAGTGGGAATTTTAGGATTCAAAAGAAATCCATGATTATGGATAGGTAGGAGCGATCACAACTAATAAGAATCTCATTTTTCTTTTAAAATTTGATTCTAAAGAGAAAAAGATCATACATATCATAGTGGAATTATATCCTGCTCTTCTCCCTGATGATTTTTTGGACACCCTCCAAATAGAAAATAGGAACATAAAGAGTAGCAAGTCTTATATATTGCGGGAAAATCTCCTCTCCACAACCCTCGTAGATTAGTTTCTTTAGTTGTTTTGAACTAATAATATGTTTACTAAGTGCCCTTCCCACACTTCAATCACCCACCTTAGTATAATAAATGATCCATGAGAATTAATGGGCTTCAAAACTGGTGTAATCCCCACCTACCATCACCTGACTCATTCATCAAGTCAAATTAGAAAGGGCTACTCACACGTAAGTCCCAAACAAAACCATTTCTAAGTTCCTTTCCATTCATGTGAAAATTTAAAATATACATTATATTAATATTTTATTTTTTAAATCAAAACACATATATACTTGTAATAAATATCCTTCAATAAAATATGACTAACCAATAGAGGAATGTAGTGCATCCAAACATGAAAATTGGAAGAGGTTCTAAATCATGCCAAAGAAAGATAAATTTGATTCTCACCTCCCTAAATAAAATAAAAATAATAAAAAAGATTAATATATTGGATTTCATCCAAAATGAGACCACATGAGGTAAAGACATGATATCCCAAAATAATAGGATTAATCAAATATTCGGAATGTTATTCGATGATAAATATCTACCAATCTTGACTCCTATCAAAATTCAAAGATTCAAAAATTGTAGAAGATTCAAAAATTAGGGGACTCTATCTTGTCATAATATAATTATGCATTGAATTAGTATCCCTTATAAAATGGTATTTACCGATAAAACCAAGGCCCACATTTCATCTTACAAGAAATGTAGCGTCAGTATTGATTTTAATAAAATTGTTGGATTGAAAACTCCAACCTCCTCAACTCCTTCCCTCAAATTATTCCCCAAAATAGAAACAACATTACTTTGACAAGCACACTATTCTAAGAAATTATGCATATATTGAATCCAAATTTTATTAGGTAAAATATTTTAATTAAAATTTAATTCATTACAGTGCATACAAACCCTCCAATCTAAGGAATAAGCCTCAAAAACACATTCAATTTTTTTGTGTCCACCCAAGAATTCAGAACCTATATTTCCATCATCAAATGATCCAAAACATGTATGATGAGTATAAACCATTTATCCTATAATGACCTCAAAAAAATAGAAGATAATAATTATCCCAAATGACAATGCTTTATTATAGAAAATCTCTTATGGGCAACCTATCATAAAAAAATCCATAAAAATGAGAAATCATGTGAGAGAGGCTCAAAATCCACACAACCATATAATACATATTTCTATGTAGATGAAAAACAGTAATCATTAACAAATATCTTGTCTTCACCAAATACACACCATCATTATATTATATCCAAAATAACTTATTTCTATACAACCGCGGACAAGAAGGAATTGGTGGAATAGTGCCTTGTTCTCGATCATTAAATTATTTACTCACCATATCTAAGTTCTCTCTTAAAATCATCTATAATTAGATCTCTAATAGTAAAAAACCCTCAAATATGATTGATATCAAATGAGGAAACCCATTACCCACCCCATATACCCATGTTTCAGTACAAATTTTAAACCCATTACCATTATAAAGTTTTAATCATCCATAAAAATTTATTTAGATCCCTAAAGATGATAAAGAAAGTTAGGATGTTGGATGATTTGTGAAATTAGTAAATCAGAGGTTTTAATAATAATTTTCCTTAAAATAATTCACACATAAAGAATAAAAAATGGAAAATAACCTCCAATATTGATTTTTAAGGATTGAAAAATTAAACTTATTTAATTTTTTGAATCCCAGCCTCCTTGTTCTCTTAGGCCGCCAAAGAGAGTCCCATGAAGCCTAATAATACTATATTTTTCCAAAAAAAAATTCCCCATCATGAACTAGAGATAAATGAATAAATATAATAAAAAAGGGTTTCTAATAGTTTATATAAATACATTACATATAATAGAATCAACTGAGTAATTTTTTTATCAAAATTTTATTTTCTATCTTTAAAATATTTTTCCCCAACCATGCATGACCACTAAACTAAATACCCCCATCTTAGATATACCAAAGATGGAGGGAAGACCAATATATATATTATAGGTTTCCCTACTTGTTCAAATTTCATTTTTATGGAAATTTAAAAGTGATTTTTGAATTTACTAAAAAAACAAAATGAGATAGAAAATTTGTATAAGAAACCAAAATGATAAAAAAACACACCTCTAGAATCTGATACATCATACATGACCATGGCTGCTACCTCCATCTGATGCATCATAGGTCTAAAAAAATAGAAATTATGAATATAATAATAATTAATTCAATTAAAAAAATTCAGTTTAATCCTTGATCATAAGATCCCCTACATTATCACCACAATGCATATAATCCCACAGTGCTCTAAACTATGCTAACAACTGTGAATTTACCTCCTAAGAAGCAATCATCTATGCCTAAAAACTTTTCACCTAATATTTCATCCTAGAAACAATATGATCCACATAATAATTTTGTGAAACTATTGAATGAGGAATCCTCATTCCATATGTCAAGATATAGCCATGTCCATCATGCCCAATAATGCAATGGAATATCTCATCTATTCGCATGACATGTTATCGCGGGTCCTCTGGAAGATGCGCTAACTCAACATCAAACTTATTAAATGTAATATATAAATATAAATATATATTTATATACAGATGTATGAAAGTTCTTATAATTCGTACAAGAACCTTCTATAAGAGCTGCAACATCTGATTCATTTCGATCACGAGTCATAATCCACACCAATATTTAATTATTTGGAACACCTTGCTCCCATAAATGTATGCCAGTAATATATAAATACAACTAAAACCCATATTAAACAAAAAAGATAAAAAGTGAATAATGGATACATCCTATTGAACCTGGAACATGCGACGAGTCCCAAGTCCGTGGGGTGTTCCCTACAATGCCCAATTCTCAAAATGACATTCTTCTACCACCTACATTAAATTAATTCAAATTTTAAACATGTAAAATGATTAAAATTATTTGAAATATATAATAAAATAAATATACTCACTATTTAATCCTTGGTTGACCAATATGTAACTATATCACACCATTGAGACGAGAGAACGCCTCTCGGGGCTCTGTCTAGAATGTCTAGGGAACCCACATTTGGGACCTTGTGGTCCCTCTTGACTTTTCCTTTATGATATTTACATATTTTATGAAATTTGGATGTATAAGTTGGTCGATAATCATTGGTTCACACTCTCATATTATTCTATTCAACAAAAAATTAATCCAAAATGCTAGTATTTTTTAAACATAGCTAAAAAATGATCATATTACCAGAACCTCCTTCCATAGTTGATCAAATGTATCCTGGGGGAATTGAGTCCAATTATATATAGTCAATGAAAATATATGTGGGTCATGTATTATATGAACCTGTTGGAAAATAAATTTAAGGGAACCCACTCTAATAAGATGGTATGTCTCTACAAATGATACGACAAGGGTCGTGGCAGAATTCCATGATGAAATACAATGACTAGGGCCTCTCATATATGTGTATGAAGTTGTCAAGTCTAATACTATTTAAATAAAATTCAAACATAATTATAAATTTGTGCATATATGTGTTTAATTTTTAATTAAAAAATTAAAAACAAATTTATATTCATATATAACTTGACTAGTAGACACAGGTGGATTTACAGAATGATGTGAATCTAGTGCCCATTCCCCAAACATGTATACAATCATATAAATAATTAGTAATGAAATGATTAATTTACTATTATAGTGACATATAATGTAAACTATAAAGGACTCATATACTTTTAATTTATAATATACATATTTAACCAAATATAAAGGAGTGGCTGGTTCAAAACACATGTCTAGGACAAGCTATATTATTTCATTATTGCATAACCATGAAATACCATATAAATTCTAAAAATCTAATACCCGTTCATTTGATTCATCAATAATGATAAATTCATAAAGGCACAGTAACACTATGAAATAAATGTTTTTGAATGTTTCTTTCCCCTACCAACAATTAAATTTCATCATTATCATATACTGGAGAAGAGGTATCTAGAAGAATAAAAAAAATTGATTTAATGTATCACAAAAAGAGGAATAAAATTTCTATAGGTAGAATATTTATAGACTATTTAAGAATAAGTATTTTAAAATATAATATGATTTCACAATCCCTTCACTTTCCATTCATAAATAGTGGAATAAAGAGAGGCATACGATTGCACATTCTGTAAACAGAGGCATGAAAATAAAATATGAGGTCACTATCCATTCACTATCCATTCATAAAGAGAGGTACATAGAGAGGCATATGATTTTACTATCCAATCACTATTTATTCATAAAAAAGAGTCATAAAGATAGGCATATGATATCAATATACAAAAAGAGAGGCATTCAAATAATATATGATTACATTGTCCATTCATTCCAATTCATCCATTATTCATACATCCATTTATCTAGGAAGGTATAATTCCAAGGAAGGATATGCTATTTCAGTTCATAAGGATATTGGTTTTATATAGTCTTTGAGGAAATCAATTTTGGTTAAGCATGTAGTTATTAGTGTTCTAAATAAGAGGGATGAACCTTTTACATTTGGTCATGCACATTCCAAATTAGTTGATTCTAAGACAGGATTCTATAATTTCAATAGAATGGGAACTAAAAGTTATGTTTTTTTATTCAACTAAGGACACTTCTAATGGTATTAGTGACCCATCTCAACCAATTGATAGAAAGGTGACATGTACGGTCTCCACTGGTATTTCATTTGACATGATCGATCCAAAATCTCATTTTTGAATTAAGATTTTCGATTTAGAAATTTGTTTAATGACTCTCAGTTTAGTGAAAGTGTCTTCTATAATTTATGATTTCATTAAAGAGTATAACAAAAATGATCATGGATTCCAGTGAAAACCTATTTCAACTTCTAGGAGAGATCAATGACCTAGTGTTTAGGGAGGTTATGTGGCTAACCACAACACGATTCTTCGCTCTAGAACTCAAGTTTAGGGGATCTATAGACTGATTGAAATGATTTGAATTTTTTAATTGATAATTTTATTACTTTTGAGGCTTTTTTTTGTTTTTGTGAGATTCCATGACTTTGGACTAAATAAAATTGATCACACTGTGATTCGCTATTTCATTTTCACCCTTACACCACTATGCTAAACTAGTTTTCTATTGAAAATTATAAAAATAATAATAAATTGAACAACAGGTTTGATTCCATTATATTAAATTTATACCTATTAAAAAAGTAAATGATACTTGTTTTGATAATTTCATGGATGGTGGAGGTGATTTGGAGGGTCGTGGAAGAGGTTCAAGAAAAATGGGCCAAGCTGCGCAGGATCCAAGCACACCAGTTTACTAAACCGCACACTTCTACTAAATGGTGCATCCAAATTGGCTGATATATTGTCTAATTATCCTAGAATTAATGGGATATATGTCATCTTAAGGAACCCAAGCCTATTTCTTCCACTAAGTGGTCTATCCGACCTGATCTATCCATTATAGAGAATCCGAATGAAGTGAAAAGTGGTGTGATGTGATCTATCCATATCTCGAACTTTAGGTGTCCAAATGAAGCCAAACATTCGGTGGAGTTAGTCAAGAGGGGGTTTAAAAAAATTTGTTTTTCTAAATGTGATATAAGGTTGTATACCCACCAAAAAGAATGGGACAATTAGAATTTCTCAATCTGTGTTCCCAAAACCACCTTCCACATTAACTATAAAATGATACATTGGGAACCTCACTTAAGTTCATGACTTGTGTTGTTCTTATTGGAAAACACAATAATCCTTCTTTCACCCACTTTATTGAGATTTAAATCTTATTATGAAGATCTTATTCCATTCATATGTTTTGGACCTTGACAATATGATGGTTATGTCAAGGTTTGGTTCTTCAAGCAATGAAATAAAATATTAGGAATTAATCGAGATTTCAATTAATTTCAACCAAATAATTACTCCAAACCTAAATAAATCTCTAAGAAAAATGAACTTGAAATGTATGTAGTGAAATCCCAATGACCCTTTTATCTCATATTTTTCAAAATCCACTCATTTTTTCAACAATTAAACTCATTATGGTATGTAGTTTTCTTTAAAATGTTTTCAAAATCACCCCTCTTTTTACTAATTTTTTTAAAAACACATACTCTAAACCTATTAACATTTTTTGAGATACAACATAGGGTCATAACATTACTATAAATCAACCTCAAAATCATAATAATTTGACTTTTCATGAAAACAAGGTCAAAAAATCAAGATTGGTTTTCATTTAAGGTAGAACCAAAGTGATAATGAATCATGATATTGTTTGTTTTTGCTGATAATATGTTGTGGATAATTGTTTTAATTTCATGGAAGGGGGACACTATAAGTAGAGAATTTGGATTTGTTACATATGTATAAATCTATATGAAATATGGTCATTTTTATGTATTTTATAGTGTGGAGGAGCGATACACATTTTGTTTAATTGGTGGTAATATTAGGTGGAGATGAAGTGTGATGAAGAGGATCTGAGTGTTTAGTATGGTTTTTGGAGTCCAATTTTCATCAAGTTCTATTATGTTTTACTAGTATATATAGTTTTAAAGTGTATAGGTGGTTTGTTATGATGTTTTATTCTACATGGTTGTATAGTAGGGCTATTTAGTGGATATAATATTTCACATTTGGATTTTTATGGTTATTAGTATGATGGGTTATATAAGACTATTTATATGATTGTGTTGGATATAGGTTACAGTTTTTGATGGTATTACTTATCTCTATACTTTTAATTTTGTATCAGATGAAATGTTTAGTAATTTTTAAAAATAGGTGATTGATCAATCAATTTGTAAAGCCATTGTTTTCTCTTACGAGAGATGTTATACCTCGTTTTCAAATCTATATATAATGTGTTAGAGTTATTGATCTTCATTCTCAATATTTCATTTTTTTAATTATATTATAAGTTGGAAATTTACATGATTATTGATCTAAGGTCTCGTATCCAGTGTACTCAAGTTAATTTTTCTTGAAAAGATAAATTGATCGACCAATTTTCTTTAAATAACCATGCTTGTATCCCATAATTTGAAATCCAATTAGAGAATATGACTAGATAAAATACTTTAATGGATAAATAAAGAATGATAATTAGTGTTAAATTTAATCCAATGTAGTTTTTTATGAAAATTACTATATGTAATAGTTGTTATGTGAATGAATAAGGTCTAAAAAATCAATCAATGACGTAATGAATGAGAAAGAAGATATAATAATAATTAAGAAATGAAATGACATTATTTGGGAGGATAAATTAAGGGAGAAAACTAGTCATGATGTAAATTAGAAAGAGGGATTAATTTGGAAACATTTATTGATGATAGGCTAGAAAAATATGCAGATCATGTGCCATTCAAAAAGGAAGAAATGAAAATAAACTAATGAGGGAACATCATTCTTACAAGAAAAGCTCTACTCCATATGTTAAATTGAAAATTGAAATATTTCTAAATATTTATTATTAAATAAGATTAAAAAAATATAAACAATGAGAAAAATATTCAAACAGTTAGAAAAAATTAAATTAAATATAATAATGAATGAATAAAAATAATCATTAGTAAAAAATATGACTCCCTCTTCACCATGGCTCTTGTAAGAAATAATTTTTTTTATCAAATATAAATTGGTGGGAAAAAATGGATTCACTAACACATCTAAAAACAAAAATAAATATGTGTTATTTTATTAAAATTAGGATTCAAATAATACTTTTTAATTAACATTTGATGACCCAAGCCTTGTACATTTGATTAAATGAATGCTTAGTGAAAAATTTTATTTCATGAAATTACATAAAGTGACGCCGTCTCTCAGTCGTGGGGGGATACAAATAAATATATTTATTTATTATTTTCTTGTCATAATTTATTTATATTTTATGGTTTTATCGGTTTTATTATATATATATTATATGATTTTTTTATATATTTTTCTAAAAATTAATTCCTTTAATTATATTTAATATATTTTGTGTCATTTTTGATGCATGATTAATAAAATATAGATATAAAAAATATAGGAAAAAAATTAATCAATTCATAAAAAGTTAAGAAATTAAAAAAGGTTTTATACCGAAGGGGAGGAAAACAATCATACCATTCATTAAACATGAAAATCAAATATTTATCATTTAATAGTCTCTATAACCTAATTAATATATTATTCACAATGAACTATGTTGTGTTGATAAAGATATTTGAAACAAAGGCAATAGTATTGGGTTCATATCATTCAATTAAAAACACTCCTCACCTTTACATTTTCATAGAAACTTTTCAGTTCAGATTAGATGGAATGGTAAAAAAGAAAACATGTTCTGCTTGTGATGTCAAAATTATAGGTTCATTACTAACTCATCCATATTTATATAACATATTTCTAAAATTCCCCAATGGAAACTGATATTGAGTGTCTTTACTTCCATGGACTAGATCAACCCAATTACACTTTAAAATAATGTATTTCAAACTTTTCATGTATACAACTTCAATGATGTATTTCAATTGACCATTTTACTAACCAGAATTGATTGATGGACATCCAATTCCACTATTTTGTGTTTGTCATTTTTCATTGAAATATTTAATGTGAAACTAAAACCCATTAGCATATAAAGATTTGTAAAGATGAGTTGTAATAGATGGTACTTCAACTAGTTGGTTAAATTATCTAGTTATTATAGGGTAACTTAACTCCCACATTTTATGGACCAATATATTTCATATAATTCAAAAAAAATTATGCAGAAAGAAATTAGTACTATGCTTCAGTCATAATGAAAATCCATTTTTATGTAAAAAGTACATAAACCGATCATGAAATTATGAAAAATGGGACTGTTGAATTTGATAATCACTCACATGATACATGTTATCTTTAAGATCTTTCATGTGTTTCCTACAAATTATATCTCCATATTTAAATGAAAAACTCTATATGTGAAAAGATGAAATATAAATGTTAAACAATAAAAGTGATAAGAAACTTACTGCATCAATGGTACAGCTGATGGAGTATTGAACAAGATATGTTGATTAGATTTTACCCACTTAATGTTTTCCATGTCAAATATAGTTCCTTCTCCCACATGAAAATCATGAATCAGATAGTTATTATCTAATTTTGTTTTAACATTCATAAGTTATTACACTCATCCATAAAATTATTATTGGCTATTGATTCCTCCAAACGAGATTAGTTACATACAAATTGCTTCAATGTATTCAGATACTTCTTAATACGACACATCCTCCTGAATTGCACTGCACCAGTAGTCATTAATTCATCATTTATATGAACTATTAAGTGGACCATAACATCAAAAAATGAGGGTGGAAATAGTTTCTCCATTTGAAAAAGAGTATGTACAATTCAATCATGCAAAATTATTAAATCACCCAATTATTGATTTCTTACAAAAAATATGCCTAAAAAATTACACATCTCAATCAATGGTTGAAAACCATGGGATGATAAACAATAAAAAAATGTGATTGGAATCAACTAATGAAGTAGTATGTGATTATCACAACTTTTCTACACTTGAAATGTAATTCTCAAAAAATTCACACAATTGTAAAATTTATAAGAGTAACCATTAGACATCTTTAGCATCTTTAAAATGTAATGAAATGTATCTTTATCTTTTTTACTTATCATATACTATGCAACATGCATGTATTCCTTATTTCCCTCACCAAACTATAAATGAAATTGTTTCATTAAACGCATTTATTCTAAACCAAATCATACATTGACATGATCCTTTTATTTTCTATTAACACCTAAAATGGTCTACAGTATATTATCAAAAACATTTTTCAATGTACATGGAATATAATTTTTTTCCTTAGCATGTTAGTTTTCCAGTATGTGAGATTAAAAAAATTATTTTCTTCTTCTAATTATAACTGCGATGTATACACACACTATGAATATTAGGGAATGGATGATCCACTAAATCATTAAATTCATATATCATGTAGATTTTTTCTTCCTCTATCTATGATAATATTTTTACTCATGTCGTGATCTTTAGTCCTAGATTGAATTCCCTAGAACAATAAAATTCCACTCTTTCCTTTTCAAAACCTATGTTGAGGGGGAAGAAAATGTATGTGGACCATGAATATCCATTTTTTACAATGTTTAATCCATGTAGAAATTTTCATTTTATTATAGTAAGGGGAAGAAAAATCCACATTCATACTCTAACATGAAATTGTTTCGTAAGACGAGAATTCATTGATTTTACACAATAAAGTATCCTATAGTTTGAACATTTAATTCATTTCATAGTCATAATTTATAACACCATCACCACAAAATCCATTCAACTCACCAATAAATGACTCTAGGTAAACATCAACCTTATACTCTAGATTTATAAGTCTATCAATAAGAGTGGAAAGTAATAGAAAATGTCGTTTCATGCATATACATGAAGGAAATATTTACTGAACCAACACCATGGTCCATGTACTATGAGTATTACCAACCATAGACCTGAATGGATTGAAACATTATGATTCCGACCCCAATATTATATTACGACTATCTTTAGAAAAGTCAGGGTAACTCGTATTGAAGTCTTTCCATGCAAGAGATTTTGCCAGGTGGGTTAACATATAACTTTCATTATTTCTTTCTACGTGACATCTCATTAATTTATTACCTTTATATGACATAAATAATATTTTCAACCTCATATTTAGTGGAAAGTAACACATTTTCTTTACGATGACCTATTTCCCATGTTACATAGTTTGACTATCATGGTCCTGATTTCCCCTACTATCTTTCCACTTGGAAGAGTCAAAACCCATACAATTATCTTAATAGATAGGTTCTTTTCTAAAAAAATATAGTTGTTTTCACATGAATATGTGGTATTATATGTGAAACCTATGTTCTATTTCAACATAAGATCATGGTAATATGACTAAGCAATCATAGAGGTAGCTGGTAGTACTTTTTTATATAGCACCAATTGAATGTCAAACGATGTATCTGACCACTGATTGAAAGTATTCAAGTGAAAAAACTCCAAGATAATTGAAATTTAACAATAATAAACACAACCATAATATATATCAGTTTTTGATCATGAATTATTTCTTAAAATGTCAATGAAACATGATCTGAACAAGAGTGTAGACTGATATCACCAGTCTCAATATTCTGGATGTTAATGCCTTCAAGAGCCAACCTACATACCATTTCAGTAATCATTTCATGAATCATATCAGTAATACATACATCAACATCCATATGAACTATTTCTATATGAATGAACTGAATATATTCTTCACCATGATGATTCAAACTCATATAATTTTTTAGAAACTCATTCAATAATTTATTCTCCCTCACGGTATCTTTTATGAATTGATATTTTTTTCACATTTTCTTCATGGAAAACTAATATTGTTATTTTTAAATCCTATAGTGAAATCAATAAACTACATAATACCTTCAAAATATTCTCTAAACATTATATTATAAAGATCAATGAAACTCTTATCCATATCCATATCAATACTACAAGTAGTAACATTAAAACAAGTCTTCATAATACATGAATTTATAGAATTTTATATCACAAAATATATTAAAAATGAAGACTAACCAATTGGATGTGGAGTTAAATTCATACTCATGCAAAAAAAACATATTACATGATCATATCATTATATTTTAATAATTGTACATTTTATTTTTGAGGTCATCTTTTGTACATGACTAAACATTTAGTAGGGAGGCGCTTATAAAACATTTGCAGATAAAAATTTATTTTTAAGAGAAGTAAAATTTTGATCAAATGAA
This sequence comes from Viscum album, assembly GCA_963277665.1. Taxonomy (NCBI): domain Eukaryota; kingdom Viridiplantae; phylum Streptophyta; class Magnoliopsida; order Santalales; family Viscaceae; genus Viscum; species Viscum album. The sequence continues at coordinate 1,469,806,277 of OY728128.1, read as the reverse complement.
TATATAAAATTAAAATCAACTAAGATATATTTTAATTAAACTTTTTAAAAGATAAGGAATCCAAAATAGTCTGTTTAAGTACCATTAAATATAATGAAAACATTCATTCTTGATTATAATATATGAATAAGTTGTTAAAATCAGTATTTTTTGATAATAGAAGAACTAAAAATAAATATATTGTGCCAAGGACTCTATTAGGTCTGACTCATTCAATCAATCCTCACATCCCAAACCCTAAACCCCAGATGATCCATCCTATTGAATTCAAGGCGTCGTCCTCATCATACAACTCCATCATTATTAACACATTTCTTGTGTTTTTAAACATCCATTTGCTACCAAATTATCAATCATTATCTGGATTTATTGAAATAATTTTAATTAAGTTTCATAAAATTATAAATATATAAACTAATCTAACATTATGAATAAAAATTTTATCCATTCGGTTGTCTAAGACCAAATGAAGGGATGCAGGTTTCAATTTTCATTTTCATGATAAATAATGAAAATTATCATAATAATTAAAAATTATTTTGCCAATTCAAATTGAGAGAATTATTAAAGAAAATAATACATAATGATCAACCCTAATTAATAATGTATCCCTGATATAAGATTATAATATATTAATTATTTTGAAATAGTACACACCAAAATAAAGTACCACTCATTTGTTTCAACTCCATGGTTCATTTTCATCAAAACCTAGTTGATCAGAACTCAGTATAGAAAAAAATGGAGGATTATTAATATATTTCATGAAAATATTCCCCCAAATAATATATCAATTAATTATGAGATATTTTATATAACTACACAAGATATGATTGTGGATAGTGCATCTACTAAAATATATTATTCAATCAATCGGGTATTATTCAAATCAAAGAAACAATTTAATTTCCATTAATGTGCATTATACGAAGAATTAATGCATCATTCCATATATGGGTTAACCAATGATACATTAAGGTGAATAATTGATGCATTAAATTTTTTGTATCTAATAAATCTATCATAAATCTATCATTTCAAAATAAAATTCCTTGAATATGAGAGTGAATATAATTTTATCATATGAAGTGTCTAATATTTTAGTTTAATGGAATGCAAAATTGTGTATGTTTATTCCTTACTAATGAGTTTTACTTATGTAAAACATTTAATCAAGAGATACATGTGTATAATATTTTTTACTATGGATCTAAAATCATGAACTTTTCATTTTAAAATTGGAAATTGACTTATATATAAGGAAATTTATTTTATAATCATAGAGTAACACAAATCATTAAGGAATAATTTTCATAACCACTCATATCATCTATAAAAAAGACCAACAATAATACAAGTATGAAATAATAATCTATTAAAAAAATGATAACATAAAGATAAAAATATATCACAAAATAATATATTTTTTATAAATTCAAATTATAATTTTAAAAATATAATTGGATGATTCTGGGTAAATCACATATTGTCTTTATATAGTTTTGTTCCCACAACTCAAAGAATAATCAATAATTATTGTATATAAATTTCTCTACTCTAAAAAGTTTTTCTCTTGGAATAGATTATAAGAAGTGGTATTGAAATTATTAGGGAGTGATAATTATGAAAATTCACTTTTGATCATTCAATAAAATTTCATGTCAGATTGATATATTCAATATTTCGTAAGGTCATAGATGAATAACTGATTTTTTTCCTAAATTATAGTAATAATATTTTTTATTTTCTCATTTGTTATCTTTATATTATTGTTTAGAGAACATAAAGGAATTAAAATTGTAAAAATGAATATTAAATAATTATAGGAGAACTAATTTCTAAATGGATGTATGGTTTCTTTCAACAAATTAAAAATCAATCGATTATTTTTCTCTTAATGTTTTTAATATATGACTCATTTTATTTGTGTATATCATATGACACAAGTTTGGAGTGTTAAATTGACTTATAATCAAGAAAATTTACTTTGGATCATTGCATAAGAATCATATATCAGTGTATAATTTATTCATATTTCTCTCAAATGAACTAATAATATGTTTTTCTATATACACATTAGACAATAAAATCAGGTTGGGTTACCTAAACTACAACATGGATTGGTTTTGGCTGACTAAAAAAATCAGATGTTGTGATTGATGAATGATGAAAATCGATATACTGTATTATGATAAGGAGAAATTTTAAGATAAGAAAAATAGGATAAACAGCAGTGATGTTGTGAAATAATTCTCCCCTAAAATACGTATCCAAAGGCCAATACATGAAGATGATATAATAGAATGTCGATTATGGAGAATAACATCAATAAATTGATATAGATAAAATAGAAACCCTAGGTGAATACATAGTGATCCATAGATAGGAGATGATGGAGGTGTATGTGGGGATGAGGGAAGAGGTGGAAGTCGGGAAAGGTGTGAGGGAGGGGAAGTAGTGAAGGATTATGGGTAGTGGAAGTGGATATGAGTGTGGTAGTGGTGATAGGAACGGTGTGAGGGAGAGGGAGTCAGGGATGAGGGAGGCTGAGGTTAGGAGTAGAGTCAGGGAGGCCGAGGGATATGGATCTGAAGGTGGAGGCAGAGGCGGAGAGGGGTGTAAGAGAGTGAGAGGATGAGTGTGGTGAGGGAGAGGATGGGAGTCCGTGAAGTGGTGTGATTTTTTTAGGGGTATGGGTGTTCATGAGAGGGGGATAGGTATAATAAATTTTTAAGGTCTTCAATCATCTTTGGCGGTCTTTATTGATTACCAATAGCGACTTCCGATAGGAGACACCCATTTCAAGGGGTGAAAATACCTCAGTTTCAAGTAGTGTTTCCATCCATTAATATTATGAATAATTATCCATTATTATTGAGAGAAACACCTCTATTAATGGTAACCAGAACCTCTCTATCAACTAATTTATCTCTCCTTATGAAATGTGATGAATCCGAACAATACTTTAATTTGGGTGTTCTTTATTAGATATTTTGAGAGTGATTGCACTATAGATCATTGTTTAATCACATCAATATGATGGGGATTTCATGATCAATTCATATAATAGGCTCATGAATTGTGTATTATCATCCATTAATGTTTTTTGGTTTGATTTATGTCACTAACTGAGTGTTAAGTAATTTTACTAAAATGAAATCTTCTAAATTCATTTCTTGGGGAATCATAAACACACTCCTTGTTTACTTTAACTTTATAGATTTTTTAGTTCAATTTTTAATGTATAATTCTCTTCTAATTCTATGTTCTAGTGAAATAAATTATCCATCTAATTTTTGAAAAATATCATAGCTGAGTTGAACATTTTAATAGAAGAAGTTGTTCCAATTCCATTGCTATTATAAATGAACCTAAAGATATATGAAGTTACCAGTAAATGTTTTTTATAGTATTTTATATAAAATAGATTGAGGATTTTAGGAATGGAACATTCCATAGGAGCTGGAAAACCATCAATCGAGTGCTTTTTCATCGTCTCAATTTTTTTAAGAACTTATAATGTATTTTTTTATAATTTGATTTGCTAAGAGATTTTTTATGAGTATTTATCATCAAAATATCTTATTTTTAGATTTCTAATCATTATTTTTATGATCATTGAGATCAAATAGATTCCATGGAATTAATATTTTATTTCTAATCTATGTGATTGATGATGTTTTTGGGGATAGAGACCTACTTGCTTCCGAACTATGAAGTTCAAAAAAATTTGGCGATGGACTTACCACTGACCATGCTAATTGAATATGATCTCAAGGATATATTTTTTGTATTTCAACTACTTCTGAGGAATTTACCTATGTGATTTTTTGGTTTCCAATCTAGGAGATCAATGAAGATCTTTGTGCGAAACTTGAAAATGTTGGTTATAGTTACCGAACTATTGGAGTTGGTGTCCTAGAAAAAATTGCTTGTAATTTAGGCTACATATATATTTGAGGAAGATAATTTTACAAAAATATATTATAATATATTATTCAATATTCTATGCGACATTAATGTAATAATGTCATAGTGTATCTATAACATTGAAAAGGTCATAACGGTTCCTTGCAATTATGATAGCCTTGAAATACTATGATGATTTTCTTAAATATTTTTATTGAGTGAGATATTATAATTTATTATGAAACATAGTATGCTGACTATCAGATATCGGGGGACCAGTGATTTTATAATTTTTCATCTCTAGAGTGATGAATCTTCATTGTCTCAAATGATTAGATCTCTGATAGTGGCATGAGGATCTCACATGAATATTTCAAAGCATAAAAATTAAACATATGAGTACTTCATTTTGATTGAATATGTGTTCATCTATTTCATATTTTTGGTGAATTTTTCTTGAATTATCTGAGATTGAGCCCCTATAGATCATCCACACACACTAAAAGAATCCACAGAAACATTGTTTCCTGAATTCTGAGTGCTAGCACGGAGCTCTATTGAATACTTTAGAATCATGACGATCACCTCGTCTCCATTCATACGATCCATGAAGATGTTCTTGGATCAATTGATCAGATGGTGTCTTTATCACTCTAAAATGTGGGATGGAGGAGATAGAAGTAATCAATCATTTAGAATGAATAGTAATTTAATGAGATCCCTCTTTTACTTATATAGTAGAAGTTAAAATTCTCAGAAAGGGTTCCCCTACACCGGTATATAAAACACCTACTAAATAAGTAGTAAATGACATGTTATGAAGAACTATTGGTGTTATAAACATCATTTATATTTTATTACTATCTTTTAATATATAATAAATTTATTATGTGATAAACCTGAGTCATTTACTCAACTTGCAGTTCCTGTAATATGAAATGAACCTTGAATATTAAAATAATATTCATTCGCAGAATATTTTTCCAGGTATTAACTTAATACCCTAGGAATACTTTGAATAAATAAATTCATCGAAATTATTATATACTTGAATAATAAATAATTTATTTAATTTTTTGTGATCGTTAACACATGTTCATTTCTTGGACCTCATGGTTGGCCCGACCCAAAACTATACACCAATTCGTCAGAATAGGGAAAAACCATGAATACACTATCTTGTGTGATTCTCTAGGCACTTATATAGATAGTAGTGAATACTATTAATAGGATATGAGTGGTTTATAGAAACCCATAATGGTTCCTAAATAGATAATGAATTGTTATAGAAACTCTAACCTTCATACAAACAATCATCGTGCAATATAATCTACTTGTATCATGATATCTATTAAAGCTTGATACACATATTATTTCATCATTAATTATTGGTTTATTATATGTGGGTCTAATTAGATTGAATTACCATATTAAACCATGGAAATGGAATTAGTAAAGGCACTACCATTCTAGTCAACTAGGCCTAAGATATCACTTTGTCAACTCAGAGTGACACTGCTGGATGTTTACCCAATACCAAAAGATTAAAACCATTGGTATAGCCTCTGAAATCATTGGTATATACTATAAAAATGATTCCGTAAAACATTGGTTTATTTGGTGTGGTTATATCCTTATACAAATTATTTATAGAAAATCGATGGTATTGGCCTTTTGGATTTTTATTTTTGCAATGGTTTTGATAAAATAATTGGTATAGGACATTACCAATTATTTCAAGAACTATGGGAGAATTCTTATACCAATTGTTTTTAATCCATTGTTATAGACTTATCTAACTATATTTTATACCAACGGTTGTATAAAACCATTGGTATAGACTAGCTATACCTTCCCTAGTAGCAACCCCCTACCTTCTCTAGTTACCAGTATAAAACACTAAACAGTTACATAATACATCACCAACCAATATAAAAACAATGATAACACAAAAAACTAATTAATTAATTTAACTAGTAAAAACACACATTTAAAACATGAAATATAATAATTTACATTAAATTATCAAATATCATGTGTCATAAATATTAGTTAAAAATTAAAAGTATTAATCTCCCCCTCGTCATGACCAATATCATCACCACCATCCTCGTCATCACCATACTCACCATTATCCTCACCATCATCATCACCATCATCCTCATCCTCAGAATCATCATCACGGGGAATTTCATCATTCTGACCACCACTAGGACCATTACAATGAACATCATCATATGGACCACCACTAGGACCATCTCCAAGTACATAATATAACGCATGCATCGTAAAAATATATATACCACATGCTACAACATTATCACATGGATTTAATGGAAATAAGGATACCATAAATCTTATAAACTCATCATTTGAATTTATATTCAATTAACTCTCCTTCATGAACTTTTGGGTGCCCTTTTCTTCATCGGTACGAGATGATGTTGCCTCTACATGATCTATTTCAAACTTCATACCTCCATAACTGGAACCTGAAGTGGGAAAATATCTATTGGGGAAAATACTCTTAATTATTCAACAACATTATATCCCATTGTTCTTTTCTCATAATTCGTGTTGAAAATGTCCATTTGGCCTATAGTTGTCCGCTTCTGATTCATCAACAACCTCCAAAGAACACTGTTCGGAATATAAATGAAATATTTTGTAGAAGAATTTATATAAAAATTTGAAATTAAAAAATGAAAACTTAAAACATGGTTTTGAGTATTTTCTTTTAACATGCTTCCATATTTCTTCTTTCTGCTAGAGAAAAACAATTTTTCCTGAGGCACACATCCTTCAATATTCAATATTGCATTCTAAAAATACAATAAATGTTGAAAACTCTCATTCAAAAAGTATCAAGGCATTATTTTCACAGTGAAAATTAATATAAACAATGGAATTTCATTTTTTTAGTAAAAAGATCATGAAAAATACATATAATAGTAACCAAAAATTATAATAAACTTTGTAGTCAAGATTTAGTTTGGAAATCAAGAATATTTTTAATTTCTACGATCTTTATACATACTGAAATGTTTATTAGTAAGTATAGTATATCATAGAAGAGGAAAAACATTGACCATTGAATGAATAATAAGTGGCATGATTTTCAGAAAGCATTGGCTGAAAGAGAGGATATTTTTTTACTAATAAATTCCCCACTAACCTAATGGAACCACTCATAAACCTTTTTTTAGAGGAAAATTAAAAATGATCATAGAAAAATGTAAATAATAAACACAAAAAATTATTTTTCATTCCATGAAAGATCCGGAGAAGTTGAATATGAGTTATTGACACACATTACTTGTTTCTCTAATATTGTCTCCTCTTTTTTGTTTGAAAACATGTTCTATTTTTATTTTTAAACAACAAACTCAAAAAATGGTTATTCACCCAGTTTGATATTAAGTTTTGGATGTTTTTTAAAGGACATAAAAAATCTAACTAGTTTCAAATAAATTATAGAATAAAATCATATATTCAATAGTGATAAAGGCAGACATTCCATGAGAAATCAAAATCATTTCTACAAAAATGAATTTTATAAGGGTTTTCAAAGGAAACCTTAATCCACTTCAATCACTGATTAAAGTTCTATATAGGCATAGTATAAGATGATTGTTTGTGGGTTTCAGAAATTATTAAGAAAAAATATATGAAAAAATATGAATAAAATAAACATGTTATTTTTTTTGTTGGAATGGGTAACTAATCAATAAGTATAGAAATATACATTTTATTTCTTTTTGAGGGAAACATTATTTTATAACACACTAAAATTTCCACCTTTAATCTATAATCTAGAAGGATTTATCTATTTATTTTTACATTCTACATACTGTAAAATAATAATAGTTTTCTAATAAAAGGGTATGTTAGGGAACTTCCATTGAGATGTAATTAAATAAAATATACTATTTAAATGATAAATTACATTTTTTGAAAAAGAGAACAGAATGATGTAGTGGTTGACTAATGATGGCTTAAATACTAGATAATTCTTCATTAATTAATAGTTAATGTTTTCTAATTTTTTGATGTTGTTGGAATTAATAAAAATGTTTGGAAATGTTTAGCCCCGACTTGTTTTTACATTTCATGCACTGGTTGAATATTTTTTTTTTCGTTTATTGATATTTTTTGTTTCTAGTGTTATTATTTTCCATCCATATATTTATGAATAAAGGGACCCTATAGATATTTTGAATGGAAACCGAATTTTGGGTTTCATGAAAGGTGGGGGATGAGCAGTAATTTATGTCTTTGTGGTGGACAATTTTGGGTTATGTTTGAAATATATGTATAATTAAAGACAATATTACCTTAGATTATGTGATGTTTAAAATATTTTTGATAGAATTCCTTAGATATGTACTAACCTCATTGGATACCTTGGAAGATGTATGGGGATGATGGATGATGCAACACTACCACATGGATAAGGTTCCTTGGTTGATTTCTAATATATATTTGAGATGAATTATATTTTTCTTTTATTGAGAGTTGATTATATGAATAATGTTAATGAAGAGATCATATGATTGAAATGGATGCATTTGTTTGTAAATCACACTTCCCATGAAAACAAGGTGTGTAGACATCATCTATAGTTAGTGTGTGCCTCTAAGCCCTAGCTTTAAGTTGTTTGACGTGTCTTGAGTCATGTTAGTTTTATAGTTTTCTTTGTTATTCAATATAAAAGCATTAGTATCAATGTTATGAGAATTTTGGTGTCTTCCATTTTTTGATCAATGGTTATATATGTTTTGGAATGTTAGTGGTTTATTAGGATGGTAACAATACACCTTTATTTTAAATACATTGAAGTGTTTTTCAAGATATTTCTAAAATCATATTTTAAAAAGGGTGTATATGTTAATTATGTTAAAATAAATGAGTTATTCCCTTAGTGAAGTTATTAAGTAGTGTTACAAAGTTTTTTAATGTTTTTTTTCATGAAACATAAAGGATTTCAAATGGTTTAAGGCTTATTTCAAAGGGGTGAGTATTTTAAAATAACATTGCTTTAGAAGAAAGGAGCAGTTAACAAGAGTTTGGATTTGGATTTTTGTGGTTAATTTTGTCCTTGTTTACTATATTTGGATTCCCTTAGTGGCGAGGTTCATGTTTTTGAGTTATTCCAATAGTTGTGAGATTTCTAAAAGTTTTATTTTTGAAATTTAGTAGGAATCAAAGCCTAATAGTTGTGATATTTCAATGATATAATGTGGTTAGGTTGGTCTATATCTAGGAAAATATCAAATGTATCCTACTCTATAGCTGAATGAGTTGGCACTATGTATGAAATGATTTTTCTTTTTATGTCATTGAATTTATTTTGAATCTATTTTGAGTTGGTATTGAGGGTTTAGATAAGGGGAATGAATCATGTGTGCTACTATAATTTAACTAAAACATGAATTTAAGAGTGGTATAGGTGAATAATTCATGTATGAGTTTTAAGTGAGACAGTGAGTTACTAAATGGAAATATGAAGTTGTTTAAAAAATGGTTTAATATTGAAATTTACATGATGTTCAATTCTGGAAAGTAAGGAATTGCATCCTACAATCTTCTAAAAATTCATTAGGTTCACCATTGAGTCACAAATATGTTTTGTTAATGCTTGTGAGATTTAATAGACATTTTTTTAAAGGAAGGTGATGACATGAATTGGTTTCCCAATCCATGCCCCCGGGGAATTTATTAAAAAATAAAAGGTTACAATACAAACACGAGGTGTAATTCACTTACACCAGCAAAGAATTAAAGATTACAAGATAATGATTTAAGCATACCAATGTCAAAGAGGGAACAAGTCCATGAGATCGCCAGCATATAGCAGTGTCTAATGATCTTACAAAGCCATCCATCTCAAATATTGATCTTCAACCTCCAGTGATTGAACCAAACATGGGCAGAAGCTCTCTGCATCCCGTAGCCTCACATCAAAGACAGCAGCAAATCTGTTTCATTAAGAGCCACACTTATTAGGTTGCATCAACATCCAGAAACTCCACTTTATAAGCCATCAACACCATGAACTGATGAAGCATAGAAGCAGCAATCTTTGGGATCTCTTCAAAACCAGGCTTTTTCAATGCAAACTCAAGCCAGCAAAACAGTGAAAGAAAACAGATTCATTTTTGTTAAAAAAAACCAATTGGAAACTGGATAGTAGGAAACAGATGCTAAGATGCGCAGAACTATCTTGAGAAGTATTCCACACTGAATTCCACCAAGCAACACTGAAAAATAGCCCTGTAGACCAGTAGAAATATTGAATAGAAGAGCCAAACCAACCCATCCAAACCATCAAGAACCAGAAACCATTAACAGATGTAGCACTGTCAAATCACCTCATTGGTCTTCATCCAAACAGTTGCTAGTAAATGTTTCCAACATCTTGACAAAAAGGGCTACCCAACCAGAGACATAAAATTGCATGTAAAAAACGTCATAAGCTCCAAAGTCTCAATCTCAAATAAGTAGACTGTAAGAGAAGTCAAAAGATTCTTCAAGAGGGTTCCAGCGGTAAACCAGGTTTCCAGAGAGGAAAATCAAAAAAATCCAGAGATCAGACAGATGTCAAAGCAGGATCGACAGGAAAATAATGATATAAAGCATAATAAGAACAGTCAAAACCAGTAAAACCTCAAAGAACCAGGAACCAATGATCATTGCCAAGGTATGTCCTTAAAATTGATGTTTGGGTCTTTTTTAAATTCTTCAGCCACTGTAATAAACATCCTTTTTCTAATGTCAAGATGATCATCGGCAGTCATTTCACCATTTTTATATTTTTGAAAGGCAGCTTTTTCATTTTCCTCAAACCAGGAATCAAGTTCCTTTGAGAAATCCAATTTCTATTCATATTGATAGGAATCCCTATAGGCAGGATAATTTTCAACAACCTCACTTGAGGAAGCTTCTATGTCAGAACAATCAAAATATTGTGAGGATTCAGGTAAGGGTTCAGGAGGTACAGGTTGTGGAGGGACTTCATTATCAATAATCTTGGCAGCTAATGATCTTGTGATAATAGTCCGCTCCCTAATGGCATTGTCCATATGTTTTCGAGTTTTCCTAGATTTCGGGGTGACGAAGCCATCAGAGTCAACTATAGATTTTTTCCATTTTTGATCCTTCAAATGAAAATCCTCCTCCACTTCAGAGATCTTATCAATATTTTCTTGTAAAGGTTCATCAGATTCCACCTGTAAAGCTTCATTATTCTCATGACCCTCTTCATTAGTCTCATGACCCTCAGGTATGGTATAAGGGATAACATTTTCACAGGGATTGGCCAATTGAAGATTTAAATCATCCTTGGAGTTCAAGGTGTTACTGCTATTCTTAGGGATGTCAATCTGGTAAGCAGTCATCACTTCTGGAGAAATCTTTTCAACCCAAATCGACTTGAAGTGGGGCAGGGGGTGAGGGGGATGTCTTTCAATCCCACATCCTTTTGTGGTATGGCCAATTCTAACGCATGTCTTACAAAAGTCTGGGGAATTCTCAAAAACCACATCCTGTAAAAATCCATTCTCCCCGTTTTGAATCCAAAATCTCGAAGGCAATTCTTAAAAAATATCAATTTCTATGCATATGCTCGCAACTGAGGGGCGTGTTAGGTTCAGTGTAGCATTATCAAGTTTGAGAGCCTGACCGAATAGTCGAGCAATAGAGATTAGAGCATTCTGTTTGAAGAGGTGAAGAGGCAGATCCGGAAACCCAAGCCAGATAGGATCAATGGGGGGCTCAGCATCAAAATTAAAATTAGGCGACCATTTAAAAACTTTCATGAAAGAACCCCCAAAATACCACGAACCACGGGTCCAAAATATATAGTAGTCATTATCCAATGTAAATCGAAAAAGAACATGTAATGAGTTCAAGAGTCCGATATGGAAGTTTTTAAATCCTATGCTTTCCATGGTTTTGCGAAGGAAAGCCAAAGAGGGTCGACGTTTTGAGAACTTACCAACCAAAGCAAATCGAAGGTCCGCAGAGAGAAGATTTACCTCATCCGATGAAAACGAAATTGCAGATAAACCTCGATACCTGTATCTTTTAGGAGAGACAGACCCGGAAGTCTTTGATTCATTGAGAGGAGGACGACCGGCGACGACGTCTGCAAAGGATCTCTCATCTTGGGTCCCCGCGTGAAAGCTAGGGTTTCTTCCAGGAACGCTCGAGGGCGGCGGCTCCCGTGCGAATTCCATCTTTGTGGGATTTAATATACATAATTAAAATGGTATTTATTAAAATTAATAATGGTTAAGGACTAGGTATATGGTTTAATATTTATGATTAAATTATAAATTAATAAACTTATGGTGATGAGTCCAAAAGTGGCAGGTTTGGGTATTTGGGTATAAAGAATGATTAATTTATTGGCCTTAAATATGTTTTTAGTATGGGGTTTAAGAAACATTACATAATAAATTGAAGTGAATGGATTGTTTCTAAATAAAGTTAAGGTGTTTGTATTAACAATTCTTGTTTTAGAAATGATGGTTGTGATTTGATAACTGCAAACGATGAAATTATATCGAGAAGATGTTTTGTAGAAGTTTGACATGGATGTTGAAATGATTTACAACTTTGAAGAACCCTTAAAATAGGTGTACAAGGACTACCTATTAATTATAATGATGGCTGGTGGTATGGCATAGTAATCAGTGAAATTGGGACTAGATAGGTCATCTTCTATGTTGGAGTTGGATGGACATATTTTTCATGTTAGGAATTTCGTCGAAAACATGATGAGTAGATATATTGGAGATGATGGATTCTATGATCTAATTACACTACAGATTTTTGGAATAAATTTTGGTATAAGTATGAAGGTATTTGGATTTGGTAGATAATGATAAAGTGTCATGTAGTGGTTTTCATGGTACCAGGATAAGGGCCTAACTAATTTGCTTCATGATTTTGGATTTTGGAAGATGCAAGGAAGATCTACTGATTATAAATTGAGAAAGTTAGTTTATGAATTCATGAATCACACTAAATAAATGTAATAGTTATCCCATGATGAAAATAACGGGAGCATAGGTCGTGGTTGAGTATTTTCATAAATGAATCACCTGAGGTGCTGGCTTCATGTGAGACGGGTTCTGGAAAAGGAATTATTGCTAAGATTGGACAAATTATACTTAGATGGGATCTTTTGGAGGGTGTGATTCTGCTTGAAATTTACTATTTACATTAAATGGTTTGATAACCTCACAATCTCTCTTAGATGAGTTTCAATTTTTTTCTAGAAGTGGGGAATGTTTTGGGTATGGTGATTTTTTATGTTGCAGCTTAGGGATGGGAGAGGGTATGTGAACTAAGTGCAATAGAGGAATAGATTCAATTCTTTGAATTTTATTTAAAAATACCCATTATCCCACACCATTTTAATTAATATAATTGTTTATATATATAATTTATTCTTACACAAAAGGGGAAATATATTCTTTTTCTTTTGTGGGGTGGTTGGAATCAACCATATTCCCCTATTCATCATTAGAGAAAATATTATAAACCATTTTATCCAATAAAATCATAATTTTATATCAATTTAAATATAATCTAAAAACCTAAAAAAATTATTAAGATAAAATTACTAGATATGTTATACGATCTGAGGGGAGATATAATATGTGAATTTACAAAGAAAATTTATAAATTTTAGTGCTTAATCAATTCACTACAGATGAATGCTACAGGTTTAGGTAAATTTGTCATCATTGGATTATAAATTATCAAATAATCCCTACCCAAATTTGGCTTATAGTTTTCTTCAGTTTTAAATCATGCCTCAGTTCACACACTTTATTTTTTTATATGAAAATTTTTGACAGGCCACCATAATTTTGATGAAAACCCATTAATAATATTGACAATTCCGTGCTTCAGTTTGAAAGAAAAAATTCTACTTCCTAAGTCAATTCATCAAAAAACTATTTAATCTAATTTTTCTCATCAATGTGTTATAATGTACATAAATTTACATTTACATCGATATAGTTGTTGTGAATTTTTTTTAATGAATCTATATAATTTATAGTTGAAGAAATTTTATTTCCATAATTTATTTAAATAGAAAATTTATAAACAAGTGTCGTACCTACTTCCTCTCATAATCTAATTTTGGAGTCCCCTGAAAATTGTGAAGGCATTTCAAACCATCATTGTTTATTTATTTATTTATTTATGATACTTCCAAGAAATATTTTAAATAATATAAAACAAATTATTAATGAATGTTTTGGTAATTTTAATTCAAAAAAAAAACAATTTGATTAATACCTTATATGTGGCACTCTTACGATAAGAAATTGTTTCCCGATAATGCTCTACTGGAAAACCATTCATGATAAGTATTGCTACTAAATCCATACAAAATCTATCATGCCAACCACTAAAAAACTCATTCCTATATCCTCTCCACAACTAACCTAATTCCATGAGTCATTTTGTCTTCACAGACTCACCATTAGGAAAATTAGTACAAAGCCAACAAGAAAATATTATTTCATATAAATATAATAATAATATTAAATTAAATACAATGAATTCTCTTACCCATATTTTCAACCAAGCACTATCCTTTACTTCATTTTGAAGGTGTCTCCAGGAGAGTGTCCTTTGGGGAATTATGTCAAAATATTTGCAAAGATTCGCCATCATACTCCCACATTCTCATCCTATTTCCCCAATCAGAAGATTATCCTCACTATACTAAAACGTCAACTATGTGTGGTGGTTCCACACCTCATTCATGCATGCACACCCACAAAACCTAGTGGAAGATCTAACTATAAAATAAAAAACAAATATTATATAAATACATCTTATAATTAATATAAATTATGGTAAAAAATCACTAGGGTTTTATAACTATACCTGATGTAGTCTGAGTAGTGGGTTCCACTGAATCCTTAGGCACTAAAGGATCATCAACCTGTAAAGTTGGGGTGGGATACAATGCTTTCTTGTGAGGCTGAGAATGTGTTAGAGTAGAATTAGAATGAGGATGAATGTAGATGCTTGAGGAGAAGAAATTAAAAGGAAAAGAAGTTAACATAGATGTTTGTAGAAATGTATAATATGAATGGGGAGTAGGATCCCTCATCAGATAAGGGAAATAAAGATGATAAGGATTAGATGTAAATGGTGATGAAAATATATGCGGCATAAATATCTCAGCTGCCTCTAACTACATTGTGGGATAAGAATTTCTTCTAGATGGAATATCAAATCAAGGGGTAGTGTGTGATCAGGTACACCGAGTGGTGTGAATGGCTCCAGTACCACTGCCTTTCATTTTATGGATGGGCACCTTCACCACTATGTTTATCAAAGAATAATGGTATCCTAGGTGGTGGATCCTGATGAAAAGATAAAAACAAATTTAATCAAATGACATTATATTTTATTGATATATTTTTGAAATAAACTAATCACAACATGAACTGGAGGAGGGATTCCCATCACTCTCATGCGGTGATTATTGTCTATCATCATCTTCCTTCACATCTCTTCAATGTTTTTCATTTACTTAGTTTGAAAACAAATATGTAATTAATAATAAATTCATTAATAATGTGTAATCCAAAAAAGAAAGAATATAGGACATAATATAATTAAAAAATACAAAATTTGAAACTAATTAAGGGATACATAGTGATATAACAAAATCATATAAAATTTAGTGGGGATAATATCAAAATATACAATATAGGTCATAGATAAATCAAAATTTTTATATTAGAATTTTTATAGTGGGTATGATATAATTTTCTTCTATTTTCAATTCAATCCAATTCAGTTTTGGATAATTCATTTAGTCCATTTTGGTCAATTAATTTGGTCATCTGTCAATTTTTTTAATTTGGTCAATTGGTTCATATATTGGGTTAGGTATTTTTTTCATTTTTTGGTTAGGTCATTTATTTCATTGGTTTTCATTATCATTCTAATTAGTTAAATATATTTAAATTCATTTCATCTTGTTTTTTTTTCTAATTAAATTGTTTTAGATTTTTTTGGTTTGGTAGGCTCTAATATAGATCAATTAAATATTATAAAATTAAAACCAAATAAAAATGAAACCATTATATATTGAAAATTCACATAAAGGTAATGTTTGATACAAAATAATTTAAATATATAATAATGAAATTCGAAATGTACCAACCTTTACAACCCAAGAAGGGATAAACCAAATGAAAAAATAACACAGATGGATGATAATATATATTTTCCACCATAACATCAGTTTCACAATAAACATTGAACATTGAACTATTGGATTCCTCATATGTAATAAATTGATCCTATAAAATGGTAGAAGTGATGCGGTCAATTTCATCATCACCTTCATCAAAAAAAAATTCATGTGATTACTTTAATAATGAAACCAAATTTAGGTTGTGGATGATCTTTCACATAAATAACATTCTTCTCCACTACTTCCAATATATATGGATCATCAGTTAAAAGAGTAAAAGTCATGTCAATAACTCAAAATCCATAATCATAAATTAATGTTCCATTCCTTGTCATCATATCAAACCATTTTCATTTCTTCATAGTAACTCAACCATAAGAGTAATAATCTAATATTAGTATTTTATCAACGACCCCTTAATAATATACTTTCCAAATTGAGGCCTAATATCTAATGCACATGCATAATAGTCTATTTTGTTAGTTACTATAACACCATCATGTTATGTTATTTTGCTAATTTATCATTTAGTGATAATAAATTTGTACCCATTGAACACAATTTATTTTCATTCACGAACCACAAAATTAAGACAAAAATCCCAAGCTATTATTTCCATAAAATAAAGAGTCAGTAAGAAAACATAATAACTGAAATGTAAATGAATATTAAAATTAACTAAATATTAATTTTATTAATATATTATAGTAATACTTATACCTTCAACTTCAACTAAGTTTACTAATATTTACTATGAAAAGATTCTCTCCTTCTCAAAGACAAAGAATGACGATTTCTATTTATAATTTTTTTATTTTCCCTACAGAAAAAATAGAAATAGTATAAAAGATAAGTAAAATTCGATGAGAATAGATAATATATACCTGTTCAATTTACTTAATTTTTGTAGTCATTGAAAAAATAACATTTAAGCAACACTATGCGATGTTCCATCTCCCGCTATTAAAGGTTTAATTTAATCAATGTAAATGATCTAGAAATTCCTCCTATTTAGGGAAGTGATGGAAAACTGGGTGGAATTTTCTCATATTTATCTTCTTTATTTTTCATTGGTTTTTTTATGTCATAGTCATATCATACAAATACATTGAATAGAAATACATACATCATTTATCCATGTAACATTTCATGATTGAACCTTCAGGATGATTTGAGTTTCTGACATAATACTTCAATGTGTACATATTTCCTTTAGTTGGATACATCTAATGAAAAATAATAGGTCCTCTAAGAAGTATTTATTTGGAATATAGAGTGTTATATGAAACTTTCATGTGGTAAATGATGGAGGAAATATTTTCTGTAACTAACAAAAAATTAATGGTTCTTCTTCAAACATTTTTTTTCAAGAAACACTTGGAAAAATTATTAGCACTAACATCTCTATAAAAATGGAACAATTGAATAACTACCACCCTTACATTATTGAAAATTAGATGAAAAAATGTTATTTTAATAAACTCATGTAGAAGGATATAAAATTCATGTGTCTTCTAGGATTTTAGGTTAAAATATCTTTTATTGAACCGTTTTGATATAATTATTGAATAGTCATCAGGAATATTAATAGTCTCTAGCACTTATAAGAAAATTATATTTTTTCTAATGGTTTCATCACTTAAGAAGCACATATAACTTTCTGATTATTTTCATTAATACACACAAGATCAAATTATAGTTTGATGCCTAAATCCACTAAGTCATGCCGAGTAAATAAATCATGTTTTGTATTTCCCTTGACATGTAGAAGAATTGAAAACAACATTTCAAAAATATTTTTTTCAATGTTAATTACATCTAAGAAATGAAATAACAAATTGGTTGAACACAACGGTAACTCAAATATGATATTTTATTCATCAAATATTAATTGGTTTTAGTTGAAACATTTTTCCACTTTGTATATTTCATTTGAACCTTCCTGAATGAAAAATATAACATCTTGAAATTCATTAATCACATCAATTATAGACATATGCAGAGTTGGATTTTTAATCTCCATGGTATTTTAAAACCTTTTATGATTATTCCTATATGGATGATCCATTGGAAATAATAATCTATGTCCCATAAAACTGAAACTAAAATGAGATTTAAGTCCTCTAGATCATGTATTATTCATATAATTAGGACATGCGATTTTTCCCTTCATGCTCCATCAATACATCATTTCATAAATAGGAAAATCATTTATCATCCACATATGTGTGGAATTCATATGAAATATATCATTTGAACAAGAATCATATGTGTGCACACCAACATTCCAAAGATGAATCAAATCATTTATTAACGGTTTCATCAATACATCTATGTCACTACCAGGATCAGAAGGTCCATATACGAGTATACTTATGGAAGTGAAAGATTTTTTTATAATCATCCATGGAGTAAGGTTAAAAATGTATGAATACCAGTCATGTGATGTGCTAAGTGAGTGTCTTCCCAAATAGATTAAAATTTTCACAAGTTAGACGCAAACTCACATTATGCACATTAGTGGAAATATCAGGATACCGAGTATCAAATGTCTATCATTCTAATCTTTATGTAGGATGAAAAAATGCATCATTACCCTTCATTCTCTTGATATGATTCCATTTCATATTTATTTATATTTCATCATACATAAAAATATTTTGGAGTGTGGGAATCAATAGAAAGTTCCAAAATAATTTATGTGGCACATAGGATGGTGTTCCATCAGCATTTGGCTTCTATCAAGATGTTCCACATTTTATAAAATCATTTATTTCAGTAGTTTCCTCCAAGAATAAACTGTATAATTTTATGAATGAATGAATATTGTTTTTAGAAAATCTAATTTTTTTAAACTAACATCCATTCCATACAATGGGTTGAGTGAATATCTACATAATATGTAATTAAGACCTTCAAAAAGGTAAGAATATATTCAATGGAAGTATTAGAAATCCCATACATGATTTTCCCATTAAATAGACAGGCTAAAAATTATATCCTTTTCATTTTAACACATTGTTGATATACTGGAGTCTGGAGCCATCATTATATTTTCTCACCCCAAAAACATCATCATTTTCATAAATGCATCAAGTGTGATCATATCAAAGACTTTTTGTGTCTAAATCCTTTATTTATCACGATAATGAATAATTAGAAACTGTTCATCTAATAAATTATTCAATATACTTCTCTCATTCAGATAATGAACATTTTCAGATTTCATTTTATCCCCACTCTAATACCAGACATAATATTTTATTTGATAACCATAATGGTTATATGGTATCAAACTTCTTCATGAATTTAAAATGGTTATCTAAAGAAATTACAACATGAGCATTGTATTTTCCCACTATTTGAAGCATTGTTAAATTAAAAATCTAAAAATATCCCTAACATGTTATGAAAATTGCTTTAGATCTAATCAGTTTCATATCCAGATTATACCCATTCTGTAACAAAATGTTATATGTCAACTTTTAAAATAAATTAAATATTATTAAGGCTCAATCAAAAATATATTTAAAGAAATGATATATTTTCACATTATATGAAACCATAACTGACACACTAGTCTATATGATAATCATAATATAAAATTAAAAAAATACTATATATATAACCAAATACTATAAATATAAAACTATGATACTAAATTCCATTATATCAATGTGTAATAACTATATATAATACTACAGAAAATTGTTGTTATAATTGCTATTTTTTTATCTCATTTTATTCACATTTTAACTTGTATATTGTTATTGTAACAATTCATTATAAAAGATTACTATTTCCATGTAAGAATATTCTACAAAAAACATAAGTAATGTAGTTAGGTTAGATAAATCCATAATTAGTGGTTTTTAATATTGGGGGATGTTAAAGTAAATCCTTTTGAGACTATTTCTTCTGGAATTGAGAATGACCTCATTGATTTAATATTCAAACATTCCAAGTGGTTTCTAACGGGTTTGTTTGTAGAACCAGAAACATCCAATGATACTCTATCCATTTGGACCTACTTTCCAAAGGTAGGTGGTCATTAGTTATGAAACAATGAGACTCAAGAATTTTTATTGGTCGATAGGATGGAAGGTCAGACTCATCACACCTTTTTGAGGAGAATTATTGTCTACTCCGAGACTCTCTTTATATATTTAAGTTATGTTTGTGAATACTTATTAAATTACCAATTATAAAATGATCTTCCTTTAGATCTAACAATCAATGATTTGATATTTAGGAAATTTAGAGAATCATTTATATGTATTTGAGGTTCTTCATCGATAGGGAATCATCTGTATTTGTTAGTGATTTTTAGTCAATGGTATCCTTCAATACATAAAAGTCTCTTTGTCATTATGATGACCATACTGGTTTTAAAGCCACTCAGTGGGGCACTTGAAGTTTATTGTCATTCAAAAGGACATGAATTATTTTAGAGTTGGGATCGTACCTGCAGATGGGATACCTACGTATCCTTCATTTAGAAAAGGAATTAGAACCCACGTAGTTCAAGTAAATAAGTATAGGGTTTATGCATGATTGATGGATCAAGGAATGATGTCATAATTACTTTTACACTATATGCCCACGTGAGTCATGCTCGGTGTGAGAAACAAAAGGTATTGGTAAAACCTGACAATTGTGCCATGAAAGATGCAATTATAATAAATGATGTCGGGCGTACGTATGTATGACTGCCCAGATAAATGAATATTGGGATTTACTTTAGGGAAAAACCTGGGAACGAGGTCCATAAAGGAATATGTGCTTTATGGATATTTGGATAGTCTAACTAGGGGCTTATTCCTGAGGAGGATGCCCAAATTAGGAGGGGACTTATGATTGGGTTTTACTCTTGAGAAGTAATCCCAAGTCAAAAGTAAATTAATACTGGTTAAGAGAAATTATGACTGGGGATTATTCATAATGAAGAGGCCCAGGTTAAAGGAAATTATCACTAGGGCTTACTCCTGAAAAGGAAGCCCATGTAAAGGAAATTTTGTTTTTGGGAACATGGGGCTTACTCTTAAGGAGGAATCCCATATTAAAAGAATTATGGTTGGGGCTTACTCCTGAGGAGGATGCCCAAAATTAAGGGAACTTAAAGACTGGGTCTTACTCTGGAAAAGGAGCCCCAGATTAGGGGACTTGGGTCTTACTCCTAAGGAGGATGTCCAATTGTTATGGATACTTGAGACATAGGACTTATTCCTGAGAAATATGCCTAATTTAATGGAATTTATGAGTGGGTCTTACTTCTAAGGAAGATGCCCGATTTAGAGAACTTGGATTGGGGGTTACTCCTGAAAAGGAGGCCCATATTTGGGAACTTGAAGACTGGGGCTTACTCCTAAAAAGGATGCCCAGGTTAAGGAAATTTATGGTTGGGGCTTACTCCTGAGGAGGATGCCCAGATTTGGGAAATTATGACTGGGACTTACTCCTAAAAAGGAGGCCCAGGTTAGGGAACCTCTCATCTTTAAAGGATGAGGTTGAATGAATAAATTATATCACCTTAGTGACATAAAGATATGTAAATCACTAGGTTTTGAGAGATTTCCCACAGAATTACTTTTCGATAAGGAAGCCAACAAGGGATCCATGCAAAATGAAATGGATTTAAGGAGGGTTTTGAAAGCTGGATCTTGAATAGGAGAGGTGGACAGACATAAGAGAGATGAAATAGGCAGTAAAGGCACCCAAAATGAAGGTGGCGCACAAGTCCTGCATGGGCGTGCAAGTATACTTACGCTACACAGGGGTACTTGTGCGACGGTCAACCCTTAGGGTAATACTTGGGTGATACTTGGCTCAAGCCCTTAATACTATCCCTAGAGCCTTTTCGAAGAGGGGCACACAAGTTCTGTTGAAGGGGTAAGGTGGTGCGCAAGTATAAGGCCCCAGCCTTAAACCTTACTTAATCTTGAGTTATTACAAGATTACACATTGAGGATCTTTTCGGGTTTAGAGTTTTAGAGAATTAGATCATAAAACTTTCATTACATTCCACATATAAAGCAATTGGTTACATAAAGATAGTATTCTTAATTCCCATCAATGGAAACATATTTAAAATAAACATGGATTTTTTCTTGACACTTCCTTGACACTATCATCATATCATGTACCTTTCCCTTGACCTGTGAAAAACATTTCAAAAAAACTTGGGATGAGCATAAAAAGCTCAATAAGGGATATAAAAATATGGAAAGGAAACATGGGTATATATATACATAAGGATGAGATCATACTTTACCCATAAAACATAAGCACTTTAACATACCTCATCAAATCATGAATAAATCATAGAAATCATAAGACATAAAGGTAACTTGAGGCATTCATAACATTCTTACGTAGGGAGTAACCCTCTTGGTTATGTTTGGAATACCCATCATAGTATATTCCCTAAATCTCTTCAGAGAAACCTTAACGTTTCACTCCTTCGCGTTACCCAATGCATTGGAGAGCTATATCGGGCTCACCCGCCCTTAGTTTATCACGAAACCACCCGTTTTCATAATAATGCCCAAGAACCTCAACATAATCATATCACATAAAACATGCATAAAGGAAACATAACATTCCCACCTTTCAATCACAAGATATCAATACAACACATTGATATACAAACATTATGAAAACCATTTTCGATACCAAAATAAAAGAAAAGTAAAACATGGTATTTATTTTTCTTTTAAAAAGAAGGTATGGCTTATAGAGGAAGCTGAAACTCAAATAACGGTCACGACGGCAGAGAAGTCGTTGTCACCGCATACGTACGACAAAAACATTCCCTTTTTTCGTTTAGTAAACGCTTCGTATAAAAAATATTCCTTTTGAATAAACGTAAAATTCAAAGGGGTTCATACACCGTATAAAAGAAGGTTGTGTATAAAATAAAATATGTCTCAATGAAAGGAGATTGAGATGAAGTCCCATACCTCAGGTCCGACTTGACTCGGTCGTTCTTTAATGTCCTGAATAATAAACTTGAGTTAATTTCTACTTGTTTATGAACCTTTTTCAAGTTCATTATTCCTTTTATATCACTTATTGCCATGTCATGAACACTATGTAATTATTTAAGTTAATAACGGTCGTTTTAACGATCATTGGAACTTGAGTAAAAAATAAGCCCTTTATAATTACAAGTTGTTCATGTATCCATTATATCCAGAATGGTATTCATGATGTAGATATTATATAAGTCATATATATCCAGTACATGCATGCATTTATAATATTACATAATCATTTAGAGGTAAGAAATGAAATGCACCATTCATGGAGACGGTAAGCCGTACGTACGCATGAACGCTACTTCCATTTCTATTTCGTATTTTCTGGAATGGAATCATAATGATATAAGAGTATATTATAATTCAAGTATAATATCATATATAATATCATAGTTCCATCCTTTATACTTCCCACATATGGTATTTAACGAATCAAATCACTTTGAGGGGGCGGTAGTCCGCACTTCCTTAAATGAAGATATCGCGTTTACCCATAATGGAAACCATAAAGGTATGCCATAAATGAAAAATACAGAAGCTTAAGGAAATAATAAACATATTATATATCATATATAAAAATAGTGACATCATAATGGCCACCTTTGAAGGTGTTAAATGAGTATTGAACAATCATCGTTTCGGGAGGCAGAATTTCGCCATCCACGGAAACCGTATGTTCTTTAACCATTTGATGTAGTTGTGTGAGAGTGTAGCTCGAATAAATCTTATAACAACATCCTAGTATATTTAAGATACTGGTTTTGTTACAAAAGAAGTAAATAAAAAGAGTTTAGGGGGTTGGAGAAGCAAAATAAAACAAATGAACATGAGAGAATGAATTACCTTTAAAAGTGTAACTCCTTTTGATTTGAGCCTAAAGGCTTCCTTTGAAAGGATTCTGCCCAAAGGGAATCCTCTAGGATGAGGAGAGGTATGTGGAGAGAGTAAATGGGTAGGGTATGGTGGAGCCAAAGGCTTGAGGAGTGTGTGAAATGAGGTAGAGGTTAGGGCCTTTTATAAGAGGAGAGGAGGGGCACTTTTGGAAATCATGAAACTATTATTTTATTTTCAAAAGTGTTTCGAATTTATAAGGTCCCACATTGATATATTTCGAAGATAAGATGATAAGGCTTCGAAATATTCCCATCCAATAGGTTTTGGACATGTGTAGGTTTTATATATTACATTATCTTTCCATTTTATTTAAATCATTAAATAATGAGGTCATCGCTGCATCATCATGATGTCATAAATAATTTAATTTATATAATGTATAAAAATTATAAAAAAAATAATATTATGTAGGAAATATTTTTATCTTTCCAATTAATATTTATAATCAAAAATATGATCTTTATAACTCCATGTAAAAATTGTTTTCGTAAAACATATGATGTTTGTGTCATTTTTACTTTTACATTAAATAAAAAGTTATATATGTAATTTCCAAACCAAAGTGGCTCCATGAGGTCCCCAAGTTGACCCATGTCTTGTCTTGGTCGGCCATGACACAACCAATGAGGGTATGACATGTGTCAAGCTCATCTCATATTATTAAAGCATTATTTTTACCTTAAACTACACTAATTACCACTAATCGCGATTAAAAACTTAATAAGCTACTATTCACTAAAAAATTATTTTAATCTCATTGAACCACATTTTACTTCTTAATGACAACCATGTATGTCGGATTTTTGAAATTCAAAACACAATGATGACAAATTTTCATTTAAACGGAAAATCAGTTTTTATAAGTACCACTTAGTGGTTTCACTATTCATCAAAAATTGAAGTTTTTCAGAAAATTACCAAAAAATCACCCTAAGCTATATTTGATATTCCAAATTCAAAAATGAAGTCTATTTTACAAAATTCAAAACATATAAGTCACATTAATTAATTTAATAATTAATTCCCACTGTCAGAGCAAATAGCGTGTTTTTATAAAACAATAAGTATCAAAAGATTGACACCAGTTTAAGTCTAATTTCAAAGTGAAATTGATTCCAATGACCACCATTGGATTAAATGGTAAAAATATATTCAGATTACACATTAAGATCAATTAAAAAGATAATCTAATCATATAAATAAATTAGATTAAGAAGCAGTTTTGATGTAAAATGCAGTATTTTTCACTATTCATTAAAAAATGAACATTGTCTGAAAAATACCAAAAATTCACACAAAGTAAATTTTGATGTCCCAATCATAAAGAATAAGTTTATTTTTAAAAACATAGCTTATAAAATTGTCAAAAGATAGATTTAAAAATGGTTTTCCATCAAAAGGCAGTAAAACAATCTTTTAAAAATATTAGTGTATTAAATGCTTAAGATTGGATTTATTTTCATTTTAAGCCTCTAAAACACTATCTAGTTCATTAATAGACATAGATAAAAATATCTATTATTCATTACTTACTTGGGATGTTACATCCTTCCCCCTTTAGAAAATTGCGTCCCCGCAATTTATTTACTTATCAAATAAATGGGGGTACTTATCCCTCATTGCATTTTCAGATTCCCATGTTGCCTTTTCCATCATGTGGTTTTCCACAAAACCTTTACCTGATTAATCACCTTATTCCGTAACACTTTCTCCCTGTGGTCAAGAATCTGGACCGGTTGTTCCTCTTAAGATAGGTTCTCTTCCAGCTGAACTACCTCTGGACTCAAAACATGAGATGGATCTGGCATGTACTTTCTCAACATCGAAACATGAAAAACATTGTGTACCTGAGATAAAATCGGAGGTAAAGCCACTCGGTAAGCAATGGATCCAACTCTCTCCAGAATTTCATATGGTCCAATGAACCTTGGACTCAGCTTTCCTTTCTTACCAAATCTCATCACACTTTTCCATGGAGAAACCTTGAGAAAAACATGATCACCTACCTCAAAAGAGAGATCCTTCCTCCTGTTGTCCGCATAACTCTTCTGCCTACTCTGAGCTGTTCTCATGTGTTTCTGTATCAGATGAACTTTTTCTGCCATCTCTTCTACCAATTCTGGTCCCATCAACTTCCTTTCACCCACTTCATCCTAGAAAGTTGGAGTTCGACACCGCTTCCCATATAACGCCTCAAATAGTGCCATCTGTATACTGGAATGAAAACTGTTATTATATGAAAATTCAACCAAAGAAAGATGTCGGTCCCAACTTCCCTGATAATCCATAGAGCAAGAACGTAGCATATCCTCCAAGGTCTGAATTGTTCATTCTGACTGCCCATCTGATTGAGGATGAAAAGCTGTACTAAAATTTAATTCAGTACCCAACGACTTCTGAAGGCCCTTCCAAAAGTTAGAAGTGAACCTGGGAACACGATCAGATACAATGGAGAGAGGAACTCCATGTAACCTGACTATCTCTTTAAGATACAAACGGGAAAGTTGATCTAGGGAAAAAGTATCTCGTATAGCAAGGAAATGAGCAGACTTGGTCAAGCGATCAACAATAACCCAGATTGCATTATTACCTCGAGATGCCTTCGGTAATCCCATAACAAAGTCCATGGATATATTCTCCCATTTCCACTCTGGCACTAGTAAAGGCTGAAGCATCCCTTTCGGTAACTTCCGCTCTGCTTTAACCTGTTGACATGTCAAACACTTCACAGTAAAATCAGCAATATCTTTTTTCATTCCATCCCACCAGTAATACTCCCGCAGATCTCTATAAATCTTAGTACTGCCGGGATGAACTGAAAACGGAGAACTATGAGCTTCACATAACAACTCTCTCTTCAACTGTGAATCACAAGGCACACACAATCTCTTCCCAAATCTCAAAACACAATCATTATCAATGTTGAATTCAGGAAACTTACCTTTCTGAACCAGCTCTACCTTTTTCTGCAACTCACTGTCTTGCTTCTGTGCTTGCTTAATTCTACCTGATAGAGATGATCTCACTGATACCTGAAACAAAACAGAAGAACTTCTTGTACCAACAACTTCTATGCCAAAGTTCATCAAATCCTTAACCAAAGGATCACGTTCCAAACGCAACATTGCTAATGAAGCATTACTTTTTCGACTCAAAGCATCAGCCACTTTATTTGCTTTTCCCGGATGGTAATGAATTGTACAATCATAATCCTTGATTAATTCTAGCCATCTCCTTTGTCTCATGTTCAATTCTTTCTGAGTGAATATATACTTTAAACTTTTGTGATCAGTATATATTTCACACTTTACTCCATACAAATGATTCCTCCAAATTTTTAAAGCGAAAACAACAGCAGCTAATTCCAAATCATGTGTAGGGTAATTTACCTCATGAGTTTTAAATTGTCGTGAAGCATAAGCAATTACCTGATCATTCTGCATTAGGACGCAACCAAGTCCTTTCAATGAAGCATCACTGTAGATAACAAACTCACCATTCCTAGAAGGTAGTGCCAAAACTGGAGCATTCACCAATCTTCTTTTCAATTCCTGAAAACAATCATCACATTCTTTTGTCTAGATAAACTTAACACCCTTCCGAGTTAGCTTAGTCATTGGACTAGATAACCGTGAAAAATTTCTAACAAACCTTCGGTAATAGCCTTCCAAACCAAGTAAGCTATGAATCTCAGTTACATTTGTGGGTCTTGTCCAGTCTTCCACAACTTTTGTTTTTGCAGGATCAATAGTTATCCCATCTTTAGAAACAATGTGACCAAGGAAAGAAATTTGTTGCAACCAAAACTCACACTTGCTGAATTTTCCATACAGTTTCTTTTCTTTTAAGGTTTGAAAGATAACCCTTAAATGTCTTTCATGCTTCTCTTTACTTTTTGAAAACACCAAAATATCATCGATAAAAACAATCGACATTGTTCACCTGAGTCAACTGAGCCATCATTGCAACAAACTATTCAGTTCCAATTCCAACCATCTCAGGATGCTGATTCGGAAGGTTATTTCCTTCTGCATGCCTTCCTAGCACTGCCTCCCTGTTTCCTCTGCGGAAAACCATTCTGAACAAACATGTCTTAGATGAAGCAACATGGTAATCTTCAAATGCTATATCATTTCAAAAAAAAAAATATTTTTGGATAATCATTTAATAGAATTCTAACTCCTAAAGTTATCTAAACCGACCTCTGATACCAACTATAAGGCCCCAGCCTTAAACCTTACTTAATCTTGAGTTATTACAAGATTACACATTGAGGATCTTTTCGGGTTTAGAGTTTTAGAGAATTAGATCATAAAACTTGCATTACATTCCACATATAAACAAAGTGGCTACATAAAGATAGTATTCTTCATTCCCATCAATGGGAAAATATTTAAAATAAACATGGATTCTTTCTTGACACTTCATTGACACTATCATCATATCATGTACCTTTCCCTTGACCTGTGAAAAACATTTCAAAAAAACTTGGGATGAGCATAAAAAGCTCAGTAAGGGATATAAAAATATGGAAAGGAAACATGGGTACATATATACATAAGGATGAGATCATACTTTACCCATAAAACATAAGCACTTTAACATACCTCATCAAATCATGAATAAATCATAGAAATCATAAGACATAAAGGTAACTTGAGGCATTCATAACATTCTTACGTAGGGAGTAACCCTCTTGGTTACATTTGGAATACCCATCACAGTATATTCCCTAAATCTCTTCAGAGAAACCTTAACATTTCACTCCTTCGCGTTACCCAATGCATTGGAGAGCTATATCGGGCTCACCCGCCCTTAGTTTATCACGGAACCACCCGTTTTCATAATAATGCCCAAGAACCTCAACATAATCATATCACATAAATCATGCACAAAGGAAACATAACATTCCCACCTTTCAATCACAAGATATCAATACAACACATTGATATACAAACATTATGAAAACCATTTTCGATACCAAAATAAAAGAAAAGTAAAACATGGTATTTATTTTTATTTTAAAAAGAAGGTATGACTTATAGAGGAAGCCGAAACTCAAATAACGGTCACGACGGCAGAGAAGTCGTTGTCGCCGCATACGTACGACAAAAACATTCCCTTTTGTTGTTTAGTAAACGCTTCGTATAAAAAATATTCCTTTTGAATAGACGTAAAAGTAAAAGGGGTTCATACACCGTATAAAAGAAGGTTGTGTATAAAATAAAATATGCCTCAATGAAAGGAGATTGAGACGAAGTCCCATACCTCGGGCCCGACTTGACTCGGTCGTTATTTAATGTCCTGAATAATAAACTTGAGTTAATTTCTACTTGTTTATGAACCTTTTTCAAGTTCATTATTCCTTTTATATCACTTATTGCCATGTCATGAACACTATGTAATTATTTAAGTTAATAACGGTCGTTTTAACGATCATTGGTACTTGAGTCAAAAATAAGCCCTTTATAATTACAAGTTGTTCATGTATCCATTATATCCAGAATGGTATTCATGATGTAGATATTATATAAGTCATATATATCCAGTACATGCATGCATTTATAATATTACATAATCATTTAGAGGTAAGAAATGAAATGCACCGTTCATGGAGACGGTAAGCCGTACGTACGCATGAACGCTACTTCGATTTCTATTTAGTATTTTCAGGAATGAAATCATAATGATATAAGATTATATTATAATTCAAGTATAATATCATATATAATATCATAGTTCCATCCTTTATACATCCCACATATTGTATTTAACGAATCAAATCACTTTGAGGGGGTGGTAGTCCGCACTTCCTTAAATGAAGATATCGCATTTACCCATAATGGAAACCATAAAGGTATACCATAAATGAAAAATACAGAAGCTTAAGGAAAGAATAAACATATTATATATCATATATAAAAATAGTTACATCATAATTTCTACCTTTGAAGGTGTTAAATGAGTATTGAACAATCATCGTTTTGGGAGGCAGAATTTCGCCATCCACGGAAACCGTATGTTCTTTAACCATTTGATGTAGTTGTGTGAGAGTGTAGCTCGAATAAATATTATAACAACATCCTAGTATTTTGAAGATACTGGTGTTGTTACAAAAGAAGTAAATAAAAAGAGTTTAGGGGGTTGGAGAAGCAAAATAAAACAAATGAACATGAGAGAATGAATTACCTTTAAAAGTGTAACTCCTTTTGATTTGAGCCTAAAGGCTTCCTTTGAAAGGATTATGCCCAAAGGGAATACTCTAGGATGAGGAGAGGGATGTGGATAGAGTAAATGGGCAGGTGATGGCCGAGCCAAAGGCTTGAGGAGTGTGTGAAATGCGGTAGAGGTGGGGGCCTTTTATAAGAGGAGAGGAGGGGCACTCTTGGAAATCATGAAACTATTATTTTATTTTCAAAAGTGTTTCGAATTTATAAGGTAAAAAATTGATATATTTCGAATATAAGATGATAAGTCTTCTAAATATTCCCATCCAATAGGTTTTGGACATGTGTAGGTTTTAGATATTACATTATCTTTCCATTTTATTTAAATCGTTAAATAATGAGGTCATCGCTGCATCATCATGATGTCAGAAATAATTTAATTTATATAATATCTAAAAATTATAAAAAAACTACTATGATGTAGGAAATCTTTTTATCTTTCCAATGACTATTTATAATCAAAAATCTGATCTTTATAACCCCATGTAAAAATTGTTTTCGTAAAACATATGATGTTTGTGTCATTTTTACTTTTACATTAAATAAAAAGTTATTTATGTCATTTCCCAACCAAAGTGGCTCCATGGGGTCCCCAAGTTGACCCATGGCTTTTCTTGGTCGGCCATGACACAACCAATGAGGGTAGGACATGTTTCAAACTCATCTCATATTATTATAGTATTATTTTTACCTTAAACTACACTAATTACCACTAATCGCGATTAAAAACTTAATAAGTTACTATTCACCAAAAAATTATTTTAATCTCATTGAACCAAATTTTACTTCTTAATAAAAACCATGTATGTTGGATTTTTGAAATTCAAAACACAATGATGGCAAAATTTTATTTAAACGGAAAATCAGTTTTTATAAGTACCACTTAGTGGTTTCACTATTCATCAAAAATTGAAGTTTTTCAGAAAATTACCAATAATTCACCCTAAGATATATTTGATATTCCAAATTCAAAAATGAAGTCTATTTTATAAAATTCAAAACATATAAGTCACATTAATTAATTTAATAATTAATTCCCGTTGTCAGAGCAAATAGGGTGTTTTTATAAAACAATAAGCATCAAAAGATTGACACCAGTTTAAGTCTAATTTCAAAGTGAAATTGATTCCAATGACCACCATTGGATTAAATGGTAAAAATATATTCAGATTACACATTAAGATAAATTCAAAAGATAATCTAATCATATAAATAAATTAGATTAAGAAGCAGTTTTGATGTAAAATGCAGTATTTTTCACTATTCATTAAAAAATGAACATTGTCTGAAAAATACCAAAAATTTACACAAAGTAAATTTTGATGTCCCAATCATAAAGAATAAGTTTATTTTGACAAACATAGCTTATAAAATTGTCAAAAGATAGATTTAAAAATGGTTTTCCATCAAAAGGCAGTAAAACAATCTTTTAAAAATATTAGTGTATTCCATGCTTAAGATTGGATTTATTTTCATTTTAAGCCTCTAAAACACTATCTAGTTCATTAATAGACATAGATAAAAATATCTATTATTCATTACTTACTTGGGATGTTACAACAAGTGTGGCCATTTCCCTTAAGGGATGACCACTTAGGCACACAAGTGTTGATGAGTTTCAACACTTAGGCCTTACTCCCCCTCTTTAGATCTTCCGTTCTAGGTAATAAATTACCTTAAAAGTGTTCAGAAGCTTTGAGAAGAGACTAGGGTTCCGGGATCTCAAATCTAAGTTGCTGGATTTTTTATTCCCTGAAATGGTGGGACCACCAGGGGTATTTATAGGCTAGTGAAGACCCTAGGTGAAATTCAAATAGGGCGCGCAAGTCACCTACGCGACCATTGGGTGGCGCACAAGTATACTTGCACGACCTTGGTGGAACTTGCGTGACCCAAGGGCATTTGAATCTTTGTTCATGCCTTGGAAATTTTTGATGTTTCTTCAAAGGATGAGTCACTTTGGGTTCAAGGTATTTCCCTTTTCAATTTGTTAGACTCTGTAACGGAAAGGAGCGTCAACAAAAGTCCCCCCCTCAAAACTGGATCTGAAAGAAATGAGGATGTAACTCAAAGGAAAAAAATAAAAAGAAGCATAGTTTGTTTTTTATAGGATTATTATAAATAACCCTACAAACATTGAATATTTTAAATTGCACAATATTACCTAAATCATACAAGGTATATGTTTAGTGATCTGGAACTTGGATTTTGTTCATAGTTCCCTTGTCTTTTGTGGGAAATTTAAATTCATGCACGTCAAACATAAAAATGAAAATATTTAAGGTCGAAATAGCTTTGACCGTATGAATTTAAATTGACTCAATTCCATGATAATTTATCTGAAAACATATTACCATTTTCAAGTATGAGGAAAAATATGTAAATGATGACTTAAGGAATTTTGAATCTGAGGAATGATATGAAAAATGGCTAAAAAGGAATTAGAAGAATTAATTCCCAAGAATGAAGTTACCGCTTTTAACAAACCCGTTATGGGGTTGAATTATGCAGGGGCACCTACGGGCATTGGTTGCATAGTCAAATAATAGAATCTTTTGGCTAACAAGTCTAGTATGTAGACTGTTTATGCAAGGCCGCCTAAGGGCACGTGATTCATAGTCAGACAAAAGAATTCTCAGAAATTTACTTTTCTATTGCTAAAAAATCCAGTGGAAGTTTATGGAGATTCAAATTTTCCAAATCATAGAGTTTGTTGTATGAAGAGAGGTAGTTGAATATGGAGAAGATATTACTAAGCAAGATCTTCTAAGAACTGGATGAATGTCACTCCTATGAAGGTCTGGCACAAACGTAGGGAAGAGAAATATAAACCATAGACTTGAATACTTTCAGATCATGAAAAAGAACATGGGACAAATATGTTAAGGATGGCTATTTTTTTGCGGATCCTTACATATTGTTGATAAGACCAATAAGGACAAAATAGGTTTTCTTCCCAAGATTGAAGTTACCATTATTTGAAAAACCCGTTAGGGGATTGAATTATGCTGGGCCACTAATGGGATTTGGCTGCATAGTCAAATGATAGTATCTTTTGGCTGACAAGTCTGTTATGTAGACTGTTTATGCAAGGCTGCCTAAGGGCATGTGCTGCATAGTCAGGAAAAATAATTCTCAGAAATTGGTCATTTTGTGACCAGAAGTCAAGAAAAGGGTTTTTAAGATCTAGAAGTATTTAAAGTCAGGATTATGACACATAAAAATGGGTATTTTCCAATGTATGTAGAGATACACAGATCAATGCTAACCATAATCATGTTGTGGCTGGGTCCTGAATTGAGATGCTGGACTTCACTACGTATCCCATAAGGATGGGAATCAAGCCATACGTAGTTCTTGAAATACAGTTTAACGTCACGTGGGACAAAAGTATGGGAAATCTTAGTTTAGGGTCATAGAACTCGGACCATAATAATGAATACACAGTGTGTGTTTTCACAGGGACTTTTCAGCCAGGTGATTGAAAGTAAAATTTGGGTTTAGGCCCAAAGGCTTGGGGCTGGATTCGAGGGATGCTCGAATTTTCCTATGTATCCCATAAGGATGGGAATCAAGCTGCACATAGTTCTAGAAATACCCTCTGTACAGATTTGGTTCATACAGGTGAAGGGTGAAGGGAAATTTAGTGCATTGATGGTCTGACCCAAGATAAAAGGTTCAGGTATTTCCATGTATGCACGTAGTCTTTGGAATATATCATGATTGAAGATCAATGTAAATAATGATTCTCTCTCAGGTGAGGGTATCAAAGAATGTTGTAGTTTTTTGTCGTACAAGAAGAGAGTGTTGTACATTTTAATGTCATGTAGCAAGGACAAAGGTGAACCAATGTGAAGAGATTGATTCTAGGGGTGGCTTCACGAATCAACATCTTATGAGATGGAGGTGAACCGATGTGAAGAGATTAATTTTGGGATTGAACCATAGGAGGTTTCTTATGTACCCAGCATAGAAGGCAAGGATCAAAGTCTGCGTAGTTCAATTAAAGAATGAATTAGTGATCAAGTTGTTCTTGGGGTCAATGACCTAAAAAAGGTTTTGGGACTTACACATGGTTAGCATCCCAAAGAGGGTGTTATGGTTGAAGTTTACTCTATGATCATGTGAGTCATACTCGGTGTGAGAAACAAGAGGTAGAAACAACCTTAACGATGCACAGTTTAATGTCATGTAGGACATATGAAGGGACTATGCAGTTTAAAGTCTTGTAGTGAGGACTATTGGTGTTGCACAGTTTAGTGTCATGTAGCATGGAAAAAATACAGTTTAATGTCATGTAGGACAAATATAGGGACATAGTTTAACGTCATGTTGGACAATAAGGGTGTTGTACAGTTTAGAGTCCTGTAGCTAAGACTATGGGGACAATACAGTTTAACATCATGTTGGACGAAAGGGGGACTGTGCAGTTTAATGTCATGCAGTAAGGATAAAGAGGACATTGTTTAACGTCATGTTGGACGTATTAGGGACTTTTTTCACAGTTTAACGTCTTGTTGGATGATGGTGCGAATATTTTAAGGTCATATGCATGGACCAAAGATTATACAGTTTAACGTCTTGCTGTACATAAGGGAATTTTGTACAGTTTAGCATCATGTAGTTAGGACGTCACAGTTTAATGTCATGTTGGACAGAAAAGGGATGATACAGTTTAGCATCATGTTGGGTGACAAGGATGCAAATAGTTTAAGGTCATATTCATGGACCGTTGATGCTGTAGTTTAACGTCTTTCTGGACGATATGAAATGCCAATAGTTTAAGGTCGTATGCATGGACCATTGATGCTGTAGTTTAACGTCTTGTTGGAAGATATGAAATGACAATAGTTTAAGGTCATATGCATAGACCATTGATGATGTATATTGTGTTCATACAAAATACTTCTTCAGAAATCTGGCATTGGTTGGAGTAGTGATGAGTTCTCCATCTATTGAGATTAAAGAATATGCTCCATTGAAGTAGACCTTATGTATTGAATAAGGTCCTTCCCATTTTGTCTCCTGCATAGGAGGTTTCTTTCCTGGTATCATTGTAGTTCTGAGAACCAATACCAATTCTCCCTGAACGAATGAACAGAGAAAAAAAATTTGTTGAAAGCTCGTGATATTTGATTCTGATAGACTTCCAAGTGGTGCAAGGTGCACAATCTTTTCTCATCTAACCATTCCAATTCATCCAATCTATTTTGATATTGTTCATCTGTAGATGACTGATCACAAATGGCTAATCTGAGCGAAGGTAACTGAACCTCAATGGGAAAGACTGCTTCTGTTCCATATGCCAATGAATATGGAGTTGACCTTGTTGTAGTGCGAGTGGTAGTTCGAAAAGCCCATAGTGCATGAAAAAGTTTATCAGGCCATGATTTCTTATCTTTATCCACCATGTTTTGAAGTATGTTTGAAAGGGTCTTGTTGAATTCTTCTATATGGCCATTGGATACTGCATGATACCAAGATAAATGATTATATTTGATGTTGTATTCTAGATACAACTTTCTCACCTCGGATGAACATAAGTTGGTGCCATTTTCCGTCAATATGGTATGAGGGACACCAAATCTGGTATTGATGTTAGACTTGATGAAGCTAACAATACATTTAGAACTAACTTCATTGAGAGGTATTGCCTTGCCTATTTGGAAATGAAGTCAGTAGTAGTAAGAATATACTTCAACTGCTTGGATGTAGCTGAAGGATAAGGTCCTAGTACATCCATTCCCCATGTGGAAAATGGCCACGAGTATTTAGCTGTATGAAGCAACTCTGTGGGATGATGAATGAAGTTGGAATGTACTTGACAAGAATGACACTTCTTTGTGAAATAAACACAATATTGTATCATTGAAGGCCAAAAATATCCAAGCCTTCGAATTTGACCAGATAGTCTGTGTCCATACTGATGGGCACCACATACTCCTGCATGCACTTCTTTCATGACATCCATTATCTCTTCACCATCAATGCATCTGAAGAGAACTCCATAAAAACCACTTTTGTAGAGAACTTTCTCTATGTGATCTCAGCTATCATAAAGAGTATAATTGACCACACATCAACGGATTTGTTCTATACCTGCTCTATCAGGTGGAAGTGTTCCGTTTTGAAGGAATTCCCTAATAGGTGTCATCCATCCTCTAGTATGACCATATGGTTAAGGAATGAGACTAATTTCATTGATTTCCTCTGTTCTGATTTGAACATAAGGTGAAATTGTACGACGGTGGGAAATACTGATGGTTGTCTCATCCCGATTAGGATCTGCCTGAGTTGTGGCTATATTATCCAGTGCATCATCTTAGGCATTTTGTGATCTCGAGACATAAGAAAATGTCAGTTCTGAAGGAAATTACGCCATTAAATCTCTAACGTATTCACACAAAGGCATTAGTTCTTCTTTTCTTATGGCATAATCCCCATTGATCTGTTTTATTACCAGATCTGATTCACCTTTTACCTTTATGTGATTCACTTTGCTTGAAGCAACAACTCCAATCCTACAATAAGAGCTTGGTATTCTTCTTCATTATTTGTACCGCCTCCCAACAATGAGAAGGAATAAGGTAGCACTGCCTTTTCTAGGGAAATGAGTACAATTCCTAACCCAACTTTGTTGAATTTAGGATTTTCCATTTTCCTCCCTGTTGGACTTCTGGAAGCACCATCAAAGTACATTTCCCATATTTGAAGACTATCTTGAATAGAAAAGACTTCCTCATCAGGAAGTTCAATATCTGAAGATGTATCTTCTACTAAAGGATGTTCAACAAAGAAATCATCTAGATCTTGGCCCTTTATTGCCTTTTGAGACACATACTGAATATCAAATTGCTACAAAATAACTGCCCAACTTTCCAGACGTCCTGTAAGCATTGGATGACTAAGGATTAATTTGAGCGGGTTATTGCGAGATACCAATTATACCTCATGATGTTGCAGGTAGTGTCTCAAATTCTGAACTGCAAATATTAATGCTAGGCAGCACTTCTCAATATTTGAGTATCGGGGTTATGCTTCAAGCATAGTCTGACTGATATAGTAGAGGCTGTTTTCATTCCCAACATCATTCTTATGAGCAGGAAAGGCATGCAATGATCGCTTATGACAACCCTGCTTTTTATTACAACTAAACATGATTTATTATATAAAACATCACTTGATACAACAAAGAAGGTTGAGAGGTTTAGTGTATTTGGGGCTTAGGATCATTATATAAAAACTTAAAACATGAAATACAACATATTTATTGAAAACTTCCTTTACATGACCACTGCATTCCCTCATACATAGCATTGCATGGGATAACCTGAGGACATGCATAAGAAAAGGGTGAGTTATAAAGCCCAGTAAGGGAATACACATGGAATAACATGAGGAGTACAATAGATGTTAGACATTAGGAATATCAACAGAGAACAAGAGAAACATGAACATAAAGGCATGATAAAGCATGATAATCATAACATGGAAATGTGGCAACACCACTTAACATGGAATTAGCATGAGCCAAGGCTCATTGCACATGGAGCATGAGTAACACCTCATTACACATAAAGCACGCGTAAACCCTCATTTCACTTGAATTAGAATGAGTCAACACTCATTGCACACGACGTATCATGATACTATACTTTACCCAATGCATTGAAGCGCTATAAGAGCGCACCCTTCTTAAACATTTCATTTCATGCATAAGTGTGCCACATGGATCACAAAACATGGATACATAAAACATAATCATTTATTCCATGATAAAGGAATATGAAATTCATACATGAAACTTTATAATCAATAAGTAAATGTGCATAAAGGTGAATACCCTTGATGGAGAAATGGGCATGGTACTCACTACACAATGACATTGGCTTAGAAAATCGGTGCGATTTCGGCAGCGTAACGGCGTGACATAAAAATTCATAAAAAAGGTTGATGAGAGAGAAAGGGGTTCCTCATCATATTTACATGTAATGGACAGTAATGAGGTCATATATATACATGTCCCAACAATTTTAATGGAATTTAGATTCATGATACAAAAGTATTGCTTGAATGTAAATGAGGAGAGAGAAGTTCCTTTCGGAATTTCAGCATAGTAACGGGTGTACATGGGAGGAATTTAATGAGAGAGAAAGAGGTATCCCATCATTAAAACATAAATAGGGAAGTATGAGGGAGGTGCGAAACCATACCCCAACATTCATAATTGAAATTAAAAAGGAAAAACAACTTAAAGAAAAATTGGACAAAAATGAGAAAAGAAGAAAAAACCCTTACTTGGAGGTGTGCTTCCAAAGGCTTGAGAGAGGCTTGAGAGAGGCTTATTGGGAGCTTGGGGAACCTTGGGAGGATTCTAGAGAGATTAGGGCAGAGGTTGGATGAACTCCAAAGGATTTGAGTGAGGAGGAAGTGGGAGCTTGGGTGGGTTTATATATAAAAGGTGAGGGAATTATTTATTATTTAAGTTTGGGACCCCTTATATTAAATTAACCCAAACCACAAACCAGACCATGATTTTTGCCCATGGTTTTTGGAAAAGGGAAGAGGAAAACAATATTTTATAAGGCCAAAGTCCTAACATCTTAAAATAATAAGTTTGCTTATGTGGAGGTGAGTCACACTCCCATGGAAAACAATTTAAAAAGACAAGGTGTTTAATAAGTCTTGAGGGATCCATTAATGCTTTGAAAAGTAAGTAAAACAAACCCAAAATCACATTATTTTAATGGTAAAAAATATATTGGATGAACATAAAGCTTATAGTATTTTATTACATCACTATTGGTTCATTATGATGTCATAAAACACATTATATATTTAAACAGTATTTAATTTTTACCCAAAAATTCGACCGTCTCAAAAAATTATGAAAAATTCATTGTTGGATAATTTTGACGTCCTGATTCCAGAAATAACATTTATTTTATCTAAATAATTTTCTAAATATGTAAATTTTCACTTTAAAAATAAAAACCGACATTTATCGAAAATTCACGGGTTTTGACAAAAAAGGCTTTCAAACCTTAATAAAAAAATACAATTGCATTCATAAAATTATAATATCATTTATATTTAATAATAATTAATTTAATAATAATATTATTATTTTATTAAAATATTATTTAATTCAAAAATCCCTTAATTTAATAAAATATAATTATTTATTAAATAATTACTAAAAACACTATTTGTACTTTAAAAACTATTTACAATGTATCAATAATGACAAGAAAGTATATACATTATTATATACAAAAAATAATGTACATGAATAGAGTACTATCGATTTATTACATAACCCCTTAAAACAACCGCATAAGACCTAAGGGTAAGGTGTGCGATGGTGACAAACTCTTGGGGTGGCTCGGATAACATCGCTCGAGTGGTAATCTCTATCAACTTCCACTTTTCACGTAGACAGTCCCGTTCGAGCTTGACATGATGAAGCTCATCTTGGGCTTGGTCAAGAGCGAAGCCCAAGGATGCCACCACTTTTCTGAGCTCCGACAAATGGGATTCGTATGGGGAAATTCTACTGGATGAGGTCATCCCTTCCTTTGTCTGGGTAAATTTGGATTTGTTAAAGCCCTATATTTATACTAATAATGTGATCACTGTTCAATGGCTATTTTAGCAACGGTCAAAATTCATAACATATAACCAAATAAGTTGACATTTTATATAAACATAAAGAGAAATTTAATTAGATCAAGAGGGATTTCCATTAATGAAACTTTGGGTCATTACAATATTCCCCCCTTAAGAAATTTCACCCTCAAAATTTTTCTTTTCCCACACTAAAACAGATGTGGGTAACTCAGCTTCATTATTTCCTCTGATTCCCAACTCTCTTCTTCAAACTTGTGGTTTCTCCATAACACCTTGACGAGGGGCATTGTCTTATTTCGTAGAACTTTTTCTCTACAATATAATATCTTCACTGGTTGCTCCTCATAAGAATGATCATCTTCCAATTGGACCACCTCATAAGAGAGTACATGTGAAGGGCCAGGTATGTACATATTTAATAGGGATACATGAAAGACATCATGTACTTTGGCCATGGTAGGTGGAAGTGCTAGTCGATAGGCCACAGCCCCGACATGATCAAGAATCTCGAAGGGGCCGATGTACCTTGGACTTAACTTCCCTTTCTTTCCAAACCTCATGAACTTCTTCCTCGGAGATATGCATAGAAAAACCATGTCTCCAACTATAAACTCAAGGTCCCATCGATAGTTATCTGCACAACTCTTCTGTCGATTCTGGGCTGCCTTGATATGATGCTGAATGGTTTTCACCTTCTCCACCATTTCCTCAACCATTTCTGGTCCAAGCAGCTTACGTTCACCGACCTCATCCCAACATGCCGGTGTTCTGCACCTTTTCCCATACATGGATTCATATGGTGCCATTTGGATGCTCGAGTGGAAACTATTGTTATAAGAGAACTCAACCAGAGGAAGATTTTGATCCCATACTTTTTTAAAGTCCATTGAGCACACTCTCAACATGTCCTCAAGTGTTTGGATAATCCGCTCGGATTGGCCATCAGTTTGAGGATGATAGGCCATACTGAAGTTCAGTTCGGTATTCAGAGCATGTTGAAGACTCTTCCAAAACATAGAGGTGAATCTTGGATCTCGGTCAGACACAATAGATAGTGGTACTCAATGAAACCTTACCACTTCCCTGATATATATCTTTTCCAGTTGATCCAAATATAAATCCTCCCATATAGCAATGAAGTGTGAAATCTTTGTAAGACGATCCACAAAAATTCAGATTGCATTGTTGCCTTTGGATGTCCTTGGAAGTCCGGTGACAAAGTCCATGGTGATGTTCTCCCATTTCCATTCTGGTATGGGCAATGGTTGCATCATCCCCTTAGACTTCCACCTCTCTGCCTTCTCTTGCTGACACACTAGGAACTTTGATGTATATTCAGTGATCTCCTTCTTCATATTATCCCACCAAAAGTTTTCTCGGAGATCTCGATACATCTTTGTGCCCCCTTGGTGAATAGAGAAATTTGAACTATGTTTTTCATCCAAAAGTTCCTTCTTCAGCTCTAGACTTGATGGAACACATAGTCTTTTCCCAAACCGCACAATTCCTTCTTCATTAACATTAAACTCTAAGGATTTCCCTTTTTCGATAGCTTCCACCTTTTCCTGAATTCCCAAATCATCGTTTTGAGCATCCTTTAACCTTTCCAAAAGAGATGGTTGAGAAATAATTTGTGAAAGGATTGATGATGTTCCCTTCTTTATGATTCCCTTTCCCATCTTCATCAAGTCTAAGAAGAT
Organism: Viscum album; assembly: GCA_963277665.1. Lineage (NCBI taxonomy): Eukaryota > Viridiplantae > Streptophyta > Magnoliopsida > Santalales > Viscaceae > Viscum > Viscum album. The sequence goes on along the minus strand of OY728128.1, from coordinate 1,469,764,639 downwards.
TGGATCCTTCTCAATTCTCATCATTGATATAATCGCTAGGTCCTTTCTACTTAGGGCATCTGCCACCTTGTTCGATTTCCCAGGGTGGTAAGGTATTGAACAGTTATAATCCTTGATGAGCTCTATCCATCTTCTCTGGCTCATATTAAGCTCTTTTTGTGTGAATATATATTTAAGACTCTTGTGGTCAGTATATATCTAACATTTCTCTCCATATAGATAATGCAGCCAGATTTTCAAGGCAAAGATCACATCTTCCAACTCTATATCATGTGTTGGATAGTTTCGCTCATGGATTTTCAACTGCCTTATGTCATAGGATATCACTTTATCATTCTGCATCATCACACAACCCAATCCCTTCTTTGAAGCATCACTAAATACCACAAAAAGTTCCCCACTTGTGGGTAAAGTGAGCACGGGCACAGTGATAAGCCTCCTTTTAAACTCCTTGAAGATTTATTCGCATTCATCACTCCAAGTAAACTTTACTCCCTTCTGAGTTAGCTTGGTAAGAGGGTTGGACAATTGTGATAAATTCCTCACAAATTGTCGATAATATCCAGCTAACCCCAAGAATCTACGGATATCCGTTACCGATGATGGCCTCGTCCATCCCTCAATTGCATCTGTTTTGGAGGGTTCCACAGATATCCCATTAATTGTGATGATATGGCCCAAGAATGAGACCTCCTTCAACCTGAACTCACACTTGTTGTACTTTTCATAGAGCTTCTCCTTGCGCAAAGTCCCTAGTACAGTTCTTAAATTATCCTCATGATCCTCCTTTGTTTTGGAGTATATTAGAATATCATCTATAAAGACTACCACAAATTTGTCGAGGTAATATCTAAAGACTCTATTCATTAAGTCCATGATGATTTATAGATCATTGGTGAGTCCGAAAGGCATTACTATGGATTCATAGTGCTCGTATCTTGTGCGAAAAGCAGTCTTGGGGATATCTTCCTTCTTCACCCTTACTTGAAAATATCCCAACCACAATTCCACCTTGGAGAAGAATTTTTCTCCACGCAGTTGATCGAACAAGTCATAAATTTGTGGGAGAGGATACTTGTTCTTTATCATGATTTTGTTAAGTTCACGATAATCGATGCAAAGCCGCATTGACGCATCCTTCTTCTTGATGAAGATGACTGTTACACCCCATGGTGAAGCACTTGGGCGTATAAACCCCTTATCCAGATTCTCCTGTAGTTGTTTCTTTAGCTCTTCAAGCTCTACAACAACCATTCTATATGGAGTCTTGCATATTGGTAATTCCCCGAGTATAAGTTCAATTGAGAATTCAACATCTCTTCTAGGAGGAAGACCAGGAAGTTCCTCGGGAAACACTTCAGTGAAATCCCTCACAATAGACATTTTTTCTAGGATGGTTTCTTCCTTTGACTCAATCATCTGATCCAGATACACGTGCTCATAGGGCAGTAATATCCATGTTTGAGATGATGGAGCTAAAGGAGATTCATCTTCCTTCTGAAACTTGTAATGAATCGGGGGTCAATTCTCCATATGGAGTGTGATTTCCCTCTCCCGACAATTTATGTTGGATCTATAAAAGGAAAGCCAATCCATGCCAAGAATTGCATAAACTTCCACCAGAGGGAGTATGATGAGGTTATCAGGGAAATTTAATCCACATATTATAACAGGGGAGGACTTATATTCATGGGATGCAATGATTGCCCCATTTGCCGTACTCACCGACATCTTCACTTCCATGATTTGTGGTGGTGCTGGGATTATTCTACTAAACTTTCGAGATATAAAAGAATGAGTAGAACCTGAATCAAAAAGTAGGTTTTCTATTCTTGAATGAATAACTAGCATACCTGTCACCACTTCGTTTTCGGGGTTCACTTCGGCAGAAGTGATGGAAAAATCCCTTCCTTGCTGCCTTGGAGGATGTTAGTTGCCTCCAAAAACCCTTGGATTAGGGCACTGATTTGAAAAATGCCCCGGTTCTTTGCATTTGTAGCATTGAACAACGCGTTGAGGTTCGAACGGATAATTCCTCTCCTCTGTCGCTGCCGCGGGTCTTTCTTGTCGACAGTTAACAGCTAGGTGCCCTTCTCTTCCACACCTGAAGTATTTCCTTGTCCCCTTAAGGCAATTTCCAGGGTGATTCTTTCCGCAATTTTGGCAAAAGGGGTGCTGGATCGTCTTAGAACTGTTGGATTTATCCATCAGACCACCAACATTTAAGTCCACCTTACGCTTCTTATCCCCTTGATACCCCTGTGATTCTCTGATCTCCATTTCAACCTTGAGGGCACATCGGACAATTTCCTCATAGCTGTTGAAGTCAAGGATCGCTAATGCTTTTCACAGGCTAGGATTCAGCCCCCCAAATAATTGTTCAACCTTGAATTTGGGGGTATCAACAAAGCTAGAAGCGTATCGTGCAAGCCTTTTAATGTTTGCCTCGTACGCTCCAACAGATTCTTCATCTTTTTTCTTGAGGGAAAGGAATTCCCTTTCCATCTTAAGTCGGAGGGTGCACGAAAAATATTTATCGAAAAACATCTTCTAGAAATCCTTCCATTCCAATGCCTCAATCTCCTCCTCGGGCTTTGTATTTTTGATCAATGTCCACCATTGATAAGCTTCACCCTCCATACGATAAGCAGCCAGGAGAACCTTCACTTGTTCATAACATTGAATGATGGAGAAGATATTTTCAATGGAGTTGATCCATTGTTCAGTGATCGTGGGATCAGATGATCCACTAAAAGTAGGAGGAATTTGTCTCATGAAGCTCTCGATAGTGACTTGTTCTTTCTTGGGGGGGAGGGGGGTTGAACGTTCCTCTTGACCCATGTTTCTATTCAAAACTTGAGTTATATGAGAGAGAAGTGTGACAAACTTTGTGATTCCCGCTCCCATTGGATTGGGCATCTAATTAGTACAGTCATCACACTGATCTTCACAATAGTTGTTAGCCCGAGTCCTCCTATTACCGGCCATTGGCTGGAATAAAAGGAAATTTAGGGGTAACACATAAAGGGTAATCTAAATAAAAAAGTTTATAGCTTATAAATAAACTTTTATGTCCTTAACTCATGAGTCTATAGGCTTGGATTTTCGTGATCTACTTTCTAACATATATTCTTAGGGGGGTTTTTTATTCCCTTAATAAGGGTTTATACTAAACTTGTGAATTTACCAAAGAATATCACCCAGGAGTGTCGTAACCAAGAGTGCAGCAAGGCCTGTTGTCGTGCACCAGTTTCTGTTCGAGTCTACTCAAAGCGGTGTTTTCGGGTTTTACCCCTAGGATACATCTGTGCCAGGGCCGCCTCTACCTGATCGTATCCAGACAGGGATGTATTTTCTTGATAACCCACTTACTAAATACTCACCAAAACAAAGGGACATCTTTATTATACTTAGTCTTGTATCTAAGGCTTTACTAGGGTTTTCTAATCCTAATCCCAAAAATAACTAAACCTATCCTTTGATACCAACTATGAAAACCCAGCTTTTTATTTCAACTTAAACATAATTTATTACATAAAACTTCACTTGATACAACAAATATTAATAAGAGGTTTAGTGTCTTTGGGGCTTAGGATCATTAAATAAAAACTTAAAACATGAAATACAACATCTTTATTGAAAACTTCCTTTACATGACCACTACATTCCCTCGTACTTAGCATTGCATGGGATAACCTGAGGACATGCATAAGAAAAGGGTGAGATATAAAGCCCAGTAAGGGAATACACATGGAACAACATGAGGTGTATAATAAATTTTAGACATTAGGCATATCAATAGAGCACAAGAGAAACATGAACATAAAGGCATGATAAATCATGATAATCATAACATGGAAATGTGGCAAAAACACTTAACTTGGAATTAACATGAGCCAAGGCTCATTGCACATGGATCATGAGTAAAACCTAATTTCACATAAAGCATGAGTAAACCCATGTTTCAATTTAATTATAATGAGTCAACACTCATTGCACATGACGTATCATGATACTATACTTTACCCAATGCATTGGAGCGCTATAAGGGCACACCCTTCTTAAACATTTCATTTCATGCATAATTGTGTCACATGGATCATAAAACATGGATTCATAAAACATGTATTCATAAAACATAATAATTTATTCCATGATAAAGGAATGTGGAATTCATACATGAAACTTTATAATAAATAAGTAAATGTACATAAAGGTGAATACCCTTGATGGAGAAATGGGCATGGTATTCACTGCACAATGACATTGGCTTAGAAAATCGGTGCAATTTCGGCAGCGTAACAGCGTGACATAAGAATTCATAAAAAAAGGCTGATGAGAGAGAAAGGGGTTCATCATCATATTTACATGTAATAGACAGTAATGAGGTCATATATATAAATGTCCGAACAATTTTAATGGAATTTATATTCATGATACAAAATTATTTCTTGAATGTAAATGAGGAGAGAGAAGTTCCTTTCGGAATTTCGGCATAGTAACAGGTGTACATGGGAGGCATTTAATGAGAAATAAAGGGGTCTACCATCATTCAAACATAAAGAGGGAAGTATGAGGGAGGTGCAAAATCATACCCCAACATTCATAATTGAAATTAAAAGGGAAAAACAACTTAAAGAAAAATTGGACATAAATGAGAAAGGATGAAAAAACCCTTACTTGGAAGTGTGCTTCCAAAGGCTTGAGAGAGTCTTCTTGGTATCTTAGGGAACCTTGGGAGGATTCTAGAGATATTAGGGCAGAGGTTGGACGAACTCCAAAGGCTTTGAGTGAGGAGGAAGTGCGAACTTGGGTGGGTTTATATATGAAAGGTGAGGGAATTCTTTATTATTTAAGTTTGGGACCCCTTATATTAAATTAACCCAAACAAAAAACCATCCAATGATTTTTGCCCATGGTTTTTTGAAAAGGGAAGAGTAAAAAAATATTTTATAAGGCCAAAGTCATAAATTCTTAAAATAATAAGTTTGCTTATGTGGAGGTGAGTCACACTCCAATGGAAAACAATTTAAAAAGACTAGGTGTTTAATAAGTCTTGAGGGATCCATTAATGCTTTGAAAAGTAAGTAAAACAAACCCAAAATCACATTATTTAAATTTTAAAACATATATTGGCCGAACATAAAGCTTATAGTATTTTATTACTTCATTATTGGGTCATTATGATGTCATAAAACACATTATATATTTAAACAGTATTTAATTTTTACCCAAAAACTTGATTGTCTCTGAAAAGTATGAAAAATTAACCATTGGATAATTTCGACATCCTGATTCCAGAAATAACATTTATTTTATCTATATAATATTATAAATATGTTAATTTTCACTTTTAAAATAAAAACTGACATTTATCGAAAATTCACGGGTTTTGACAAAAATTGCTTTCAAACCTTAATAAAAAATTACAATTTCATTCATAAAATTATAAGATCATTTATATTTAATAAAAAATAATTTAATAATAATATTATTATTTTATTAAAATATTATTTAATTCAAAAATCCCTTAATTTAATAAAATAGAATTCTTAATTAAATAATAACAAATAAAGTATTTTTACTTTAAAAACTATTTACAATGTATCAATAATGACAAGAAAGTATATACATTAATATATACAAAAAATAATGTAATGAACATAGTACTATCGATTTGTTACATAACCCCTTAAAACAGCCGCATAAGACCTAAGGGTAAGGTGTGCGATGGTGACCGACTCTTGGGGTGGCTTGGATAACATCGCTCGAGTGGTAATCTCTATCAACTTCCATTTTTCACGTAGACGGTCTCGTTAGAGCTTGACATGATGAAGCTCAACTTGGGATTGGTCAAGAGCGATGCCCAAGGATGACACCTCTTTTCCGAGCTCCGACAAATGGGCTTCGTATGGGGAAATTCTACTGGATGAGGTCATCGGTTCCTTTGTCTAGGTAAATTTGGATTTGTTAAAGCCCTATATTTATACTAATCATGTGATCACTGTTCAATGTCTATATTAGCAATGGTCAAAATTCTTAACATAAAACCAATGAAGTTGACATTTTATATAAACATAAAGAGACATTTAATTAGATCAAGAGGGATTTCCATTAATGAAACTTTAGGTCGTTACATCACTCTAGAGCTGTCACATAGAGGATAAGTGGTCTTCCTTCAACAGGTAGAATTAACATTGGAGGACTCAAGAGATACTTCTTGAGAATATCGAATGCTTCTTGAAATTCTTCAGTCCACTGGTAAGTGACTCCCTTCTTCATCAATTTGGTGAAGGGTAAACTTTTGCCTGCCAAATTGGCGATGAAATGCCGAATATAGGCTAAGTGTCCTTGAAGTCCTCTCAATTACTTTAAATTTCAAGGATGTGACATACCAAGGATTGAATTTATCTTCTCGGGATCGACCTCGATACCACGACGACATAAAACGAAGCTGAGAAATTTTCCTGAGTTTACCCCAAAAGAACATTTTAAGGGGTTCATCTTCAAATTATGTTGCCGAAGTTTTTGGAATATGATTTCCAAATCAGCCAAGTGATTAGAATGTTGATTGGATTTAACCACCAAATTGTCCACATTAAATTCATCAAATTTCCCTAAAAAGGGTTTGAAGATACGATGCATGGCACACTGATATGTTGCGCCTGCATTCTTTAGGCCAAAGGGCATTACCCGATAGCAAAACACACCCTAAGGGGCTCTAAAGGCTGTAGATTCTTCATCTTCTTGAGCCATTCAGATTTGATTATATCTAGAATATCCATCCATGAAGGATAGTGATTCATAGCTAGATGTTGCATCAATTAAGAGTTCTGTAGTTGGAACTGGAAAATCATCCTTAGGACAATACTGATTAAGATCTCTGAAATCAATGCAAACTCTAATTAGTCCATTATTATTTTTCACAGGGACAATATTATCCAAACACTTGGGATATTGAACTTCTCTGATGAAGTTAGCTTTGGTAAGCTTATCCACTTCAGCCTCAATTTTTGAAGCATAGGTTGGGAGTGTTCTTCTAGCGGCTTGTTTGAATTCTCGATGTTCTTCTGGAAAACCCAAACGATGAGTGTCAACATCAGGATCAAGCCCTGGTATCTCTGTATAGTTCCAAGAAAATATATCTCGATTTTTCTTTAAAAAGGAAATATACATCTCTTTCTCTTCAAGAGTCATGGCCGCACTAATAAAAGTGGGGTGTGGATCTTCTTTTGTACCCAGATTTATTTCTCGAAGTTCATCCACGGGGGTAGAGATACACTCTTAAAATGATGGAGGCACATACATGAGATCTTCCTCTTCTTTTTCAACATGTGTTATTTCTTCTATTTCTACTTGCATAGTAGATGATAAAGCATAATTTCCATGATCAGAAGAGATGTTAAAATTTTAACATCTTGAAGAAGAAGCTTCCATTTCTGACAAGACTGATAATGAAGGGTCTTCCTTGGGTAATATATAGGAGATTATGGATTGAGAATTGGCATCATCATTCACATCTAACATTGTTATAACTTCTTCTGATCTAATTGGAGAAGTATAGACTTGCTGGATTTCAGCAGATGAGATGAAGACGTCCCCATTTGAGCTTTCATCATTGCTTGGTAAATCACCAATTTATCCCATACTGTTTGGCTTGATTGCCATAATTAACATTATGTAAGATTCCATAAGAGTATTTTGATTTGGGTCCATCCTATCAATTTGACTGATAGGAAACACATAATCTGTACTCACATGTGTAAATGGGTTTACTGGAATCTTTTCCAAACCATATGGATCATTAACTTTGGTAATATCCCTTGTTATGGATTTCTCCTTTCCCTTCAAGTGATAGAATTCCACCTCAATGTATTGAGATTCACATGTATTCAATGGGGACTTATCACCATAAAACGTTCCAATTTGACCATCGTAACAATATTTGATACATTTATGGTATGATAAAGGGATAGATGCACACTGATGTAGCCAGGGTCTACCAAGAAAGATGTTGAAGGATGAGTCTTGATCAACAACCATGGAATTTGAATTGGATACAAAATCTACAAGCTGAGTTCTGAGTGTAATCTCACCCAGTGGTTCTAGTTCATTTTTATCATATCCTTGTAACATCAAAGTAGAAGGAGATAAATCAGATTCTGTGAGGCCCAATCGACGAAGTGTATGAATGGGGATGAGGTTGACTCCTGAACCATTATCAATTAAAACTCTTCGGACGTCTACACCATTGACCTTTACAGATAAGTAAAAAGGTCTAATATGTCCATGCACGATATCATCTTCATCTTCATCTGTGAAAGATATCACTGCATGGAATTCTGTAGGATTATTCTCAACATGGTAGGCTTCAGCCGCAACAATATCAGTTTCAAACACCTAATGACTTGACAAAGCCTCGATGAGTGCCTCCCGAAGATCCTTTGATAAATTCAAGGCTCAAAAATTGATAACTTGGCCGGTACTTGGGCCGAGTGTTTCAATAAATCATACTTTTGTTCCAAAGGTCTGCATTTCCCAACTGGAACATGTGGTTTCGCAGGTGCTTTAGAAGTTGATGCTTTAGAAGTTGATGTATCTTGTACTGGCATAGGATTTGGTAACAGTCCTAGCTTTGGAAGATTAGACCAATTAGGCCTATTTACTTGCTGAGAGGAAGAAAGTGGAACCTCCAACTGATCTTCCAGAATAACTGTGCTAGGACTGAATCTTCCTTGTGTAGAAGAACTTTCTTGTTCTTCTTGATCTAGTTGAAGTTCTCTTCCACGAGTTTCTACTGTATAAACAGTTATAGCAGGGGTAGAATTGGAAGGGTGGCATATGAAATATCCATGTCTTCCCCTATACCATGAGCCTCTTTAACTCCCTCTGATTCCTCTATTTGATACAGCGAACTCGGGCTCATCAAAATCGAAACTATGACAGGCATATGGATCTATTAAGTGAATCATATTAACAGAACCAAAAATCAACTGTTTGTCTGATGAAGACTCTTCCTGATTAGCCAATTTTGGTTGTGCTATTTGGTGGGACGGTGCCTGTGGCTTTGAAGTATATGGCATAAAATCAGCCAGAGTCAAAGAAAACTTAGGCTTTAACACAATTCTATCTTCTTCTGATTGTTTCTCTTTCTTGGAATTATGCCGCCCTTTTGAGGATTTTCCCTATGATAAAGAGGGTTTTGCTGTGGAATTCATGGGAAAAGACACAATTGGTTTCTTCAATTGCGTTTGAAAAATGTTTTGAGTTCAGTTGATCATTTTTCAGACCATCCAATCATCATATCTTTGCGCATTTTTGTTCTTGACTTCGTGCCACTCGCCTTCTTCTTCTGGATCTATAGCAGTTACATATGCTACCTGAGCTGAAGAACCTTTCAACTTGACTTGTCCTGAGTCCACCATTTTTTGTAGGAGGTCATTGAAGACAAAACAATCCTGAATAGGATGCCCCTACATTTGATGAAATGGGAAATAGTTGGGACGGTCTTCATCTCCTTTTGTGTTCGACCTCTTAGGCCTTGGAAATTGAAACAAATTATTTTCCAGAGCCAAAATTAAGTAACCAAGAACTTGTTCATTTCAGAAAGAGTAAACTTTACTCTTTAGATCCTCAAATTGCTTTTGTCTTTGATCTCTTTGATCATCTTGACGAAACAACCTCTGTTGTTGATGCGCAGGAGGTGGAGCCCTTCGAGAAGATGAAGGCCTTGAAGTAGAAGTAGGTACAGGTGCTTGTTTAAGAAAAACTATAGCAGTCACTTCTTTACCCATTCTCCTACTTGGAGATGATGGAATTACACGAGATTTATCCTTAGTCTTTATAAGAGAATCATCAATCTGTTGAGTTATTGAAGTAAGGTCTCGAAACCCTCTTGTGTATTTCATAGGGATCAATGGGGTGCACAACTCATCACACAAATTTTCCGCAAAAATTGGCAAGAATTCCTCTTGAGGTAGTTCTAAGCTCAGGGAATATGTTAATCCATTCAAGCGAGCAATGAAATCCGAAACCCTTTCATTCTCCCTTTTCTTACAGTTTTTATGATAAAAAACTATTGTCTTTGGAAAAGTTGATCTTAATTGAAAAAGGAATCGTCGGCAGAGATCCTCCCATCCAGTAATTGATTGGGATTGCAAGCTTGTGTACCAGACAATGACAGGTCCTTGTAATGATTGTACACAACACCTGAGCTTAACTGCTTCCTGTTGTTGAGGGGTTCCCATCATAGGATCGCAATGAGAAACAAAATGTGTTAAGTGTTTCTTTGGGTCTCCCAAACCATTAAATATTGGGAATGTGGTACTTGAAAAGTTTTATGGGGGAGGAATTGCATCAACCCATTCAGGATAAGCTCTCTTTTCTGGTTGAACCATTGCACACTTTCCTTCCATAGCTTCCAACTGAGCTGTTAATGACTAAATGGTAGTCATTAACTTTTGAGAAACATTCGGTTGAGCTTGTACATGTGAAGTTGTAACAACTGGAGCTTGTATAGGTGTGACGACAGGGACTACCACTGATGGTAGTATTGCTGGTTGTTGTGTATAACCCATAGGATTATACCTCTGAGGATGTATTGTTAAAGGAGGATACTCTTGATCCATCTCAGTAACCGCAACAAATTACATTGGTTGAATGGATCCAGAACGCTTAGGAGGAAGACTACTTTGAAGTAGTTCTGCATTCAACCTCCTTAATTCCTTCATCTCTTCCTCTTGTTGTGTGAATCTTTGCTCTAATGAGAGCGATTGGCCTTCTCCAGAGAAAGGGTATGTAACCTGATTCATTCCTTTCCCCTTATTGGACACCTTTCAGAGAGGGGGATGTGGGATACTTAAAGGATTACCTATATTCTGGGTAATCCTTTGATTTCATGTATGCACACCTTCTTCATTTGTGTTTTTGCATACAACCTCTTGAGCAGGAGCTTCCTCATCTGATCCCTATGAGTGAGCCTCATCTGGGGGATCAACAACAACGACATTGATGACATTTATTGATGCATAACACATTGTATCCATTCTATCAAATTTTTTGCGATATTGTCTTATTCCATGTCCTTGATGAGACACTGCCTTTTGTTGATTCGATCCCTCAGGAACTTCTTGATGAACCGTAATGTGGAGGGAATATCCTGATAACTAGGCTCTTCATTCCCCTTGGGGCTTCTTCCCTAATCAATAGAAAACTAACTTTCTCTGAGGGAGAGATTGAGGATTTGTAAAAGTCCCCAGTCCTGTGGACTAGGGCTGTTCCTGCTCAACTCCTCGAATCCTATTTGTTGATTCTGAGGGTTGAGTTAAAAGAGTCCCCAGTCTGGAATGTTGGGGTGGTTCTTGAGTTTCTATATCTGAGAAATTATTGAATGCACTCCTGATCTTGTGGACTTTAGTATGGAAATTAGATGGATGCATCAACCTGCATCCACTTTTATCACCCAGCTCAAAAGACCATTGGATGATTTCTGACACTTCTGTCACTTGATGATGTGCTTGCTCCAAACGAGAGGCCTGTTCAATATTCTCGTTTTCTTGATACAGGAGTAATTCAACAACTTTTTCTCTGTATGCATGATTTTGAGAGGAACTACTTGGGGCCTGTTCTTGAGAGAGCCTTTGATTACAAACAAATCCAATTGGTTGTGGCTGACCATGGGTAATAATATTTCATGAGACCATTTTTGGTGGGATTTACTGACTGGAGAGCACAGTGAAATGTAGTGCTCCATGAACACCACATCCCCTGATATGAATACCAGATGGGGCCTTGGCAATTAACTAGCACAATCTTCTTTGTACGCCAAGGCATTAATGCTGAAGGGCTCTCTGCTGCTTTTCAGCCTTCAGATATCGAGAAACTGAGAGAGATTCCAAATCAATTTGGCTTTGTAACCCTTATATTATCTTGACATGATTTTCATATTCAACATAATATTATATTTTCTTTTTCAACTGACAAAGAGTTTTCCATATGTTAAGAAGAATATAATGAATTCCATCTTCCGTCAACATCTCTATAATGTCATACTAAGAATCATCCAAAGGCCAAAACATAACTAGAACTTCACATTTTTCCAGTTGATTTCTCATATTTATTACTTACTCTTTGTCATTCAATGATGATTATTCTATATAATTAGACCAGAGCTGGTGATTCCTTGCTGCTTTATCGGATTCAATAAGATTGTTAGAGAATTCACTAATTAAACTAGAAGATGAACGAACCAGGGGTGGTTCGGAGAATGACCGACACCCCAATCTATCTTCTGATTGAGAAAGTGTTTCACCTGATAGTGGTAAAGAATCAGACATGACTGGCTTCACATTTGAAAGTGCCTAAAGATAAGAGGGATTTCTTGTCTTTATATTGTCTATTGGAGAATTTTATAGGAAATGTGAATTACTACTGCAAAGAGGACTTTCACATGTAAATTCTTCATCATGGGGAGGACCACCATGGTGGGTTACAGCAAAATATGAAACCTTTTTCTCCTTGATCTTCTGGCCACATAGAGGGTTCTTGTAGCTCTCATCTGAAGATAAAACATCGAGATCTACTGAAATGTCACAAAGCAAGCCTTCATGAGGAAGTGTCTGGTGTAGACCTTCAGAATTAATGTTACCACTATTGGGAACTGAGAGAGTAAAATCTTGAGTTGCAACAGATAATTGTCTGAGTGCATCAAGAACTCTAGCATTGAGTAAGACCTTGTTAGAGATTGGACCTTGATTTCATGACTGTGTCGGGAGGGTCTTCTTCTTAGACTCCTTCTTACTCACTTTAGGAACCACTTTTTGATGAAATTGGTCATTATGGGAAGGTTTATGTGCCTGCTCAAGAGAAATGATCAGGTCAGGCTGATTATCTCCACTCAAATCAGGTGTATGTGCCTGACTTGGTCGTCTGTATGATATGGGGTAGTATGCCCCACAACCCTCTTGGACTGGAACAGAGGTGTGTGTCTGTTCTGAAGTGAACTGTTGATGTGTCACTCCACTGGTAGGGATAGATTTGCATTTTTTCCCTGTGATGCTGCTAAAGCTGTTATAATGTCTTGGCAGGCATCCAGGATATGAGCAGGGATTTTCTTATACTTTTTCACCATTGATAGAATATGCTTGGTGACTTCAGTTGATGGAATAGAGATATATGTCCATTCTGTTCTTGGAGTAGCTATGTGTTCTTGCTCCAGTCCTCCTTTTCCTATCAATGAATTCATATAGTACTCATTTGTGGTGGCAGAGAGTTGAGTCTGCCTCCTGTTTGTCGTCGGAGCTTTTTGACTGAATTATCCTAATGCTACCAAATGAGACTCTTGGTAGGCTTGATCAATACTAGTAGGTGTATGTGCCTGCTGATTTCCCTCCACTGAACGTGATTGATGAACTTCCTTCAATACTGATAGATGAGGCTACTGGCAGGACTGATGAGTGTAAGAAGGTGAATTCACCTGTTTACCAATTGTCAACACATTGGGTTGGCGAGATTCATCATATGTAGTTAGACGAGCCTACTGACCAGCTGATGATTTATAAATAGGTGTATGTTCATTTTTGTAGTACTCTTCCGGAATTTCCTGGCGGGATTGGTGTGCTGCTTCCAGACGAGTCTGCTGGACAGCGGAATTAAAATGGACGGGTGTGTGTGCCCGCTGGTTTCTTTCTACCATGTTAGGTTGGTCGACTTCTCCGAAAATGGCAGAGATGAGAACCTGCTCACTGTTAACCGGTTGTTGCCTCTGGTGGTTCGTCTTTCCTGCTCAGGTTCGAGGAACCTGAGCCGAACGCCTGGAGACGATACCCTCATCATGTTGAGGGCGCACTACCGCATGAGTCTGGCGGCGATTGTTGGTGGGAGCCCTTGGGAAGGACTCATGTCTCCATGAATTAAGGCCCTGAGGGACCTGCTCATTCACTTCCCTAGAATACGGGAGTGAATGGTGATTGCGTTCCAGGGATAACGACCCGAAATGGTTGGAGACGGTGTTTAGCACCACCTACTTCTTGATCACTGGTCGTCGTTGTCCGGATGACCAGGGTGAGTTGTTCACTTGGAGGGCTTGTCGAGCAGCCTTTAGAGTTGGAATGGTACCGTGTTGATGGTACTCTTTAACCAGTTCATTCGATACCCAACGTTGAAGACACTGAGTAGATGATGTCGCCCTAAGAGTGGATGATGATCCAGTAGGAGTAGCAGTAGATTCATTCACAGTATAGGTTTTCACAGCAGATGCATTCACAGATGTGAACTTAAGAAAATCCATTCTTGTAATGCATAAGATCTTGGAAAAGAGTGACCGTTTTATATACAAACATAATCAAGATAATTTCGGCCACTACATCTTTTGGATGAGCACTTATGTTATTGATTCTTTTTTTGTCCCTCTCATTGAGTTTTAAATAGGGGCCTAAAAAATAAGTAAAACATCATTTTAACTTGGTTAAGGATTCACGTCGAGTTCACCATTTTTTTTCCTCTGGAATTGGGAACGAACTCATTGATTTAAGATTCAAACATTCCAAGTAGTTTCTAACGGGTTTGTTCTTAGAACCAGAAACATCCAATGATTCTATATCCATTTGGACCTACTTTCCAAAGGTAGGTGCTCATTAGTTATGGACCGATGAGACTTAATAATTTTCATTGGTCGAGAGGATGGAAGGTCAGACTCATCAGACCTTTTTGAGGGGAGTCATTGTCTACTCCGGGACTTTCTTTATAGATTTAAGTTATGTTCGTGAATCCTTATTAAATTACCAAGTATAAAATGAGCTTTACTTTAGATCTGACAATCAATGATTTGATATGTAAGAAATTTAGAGAATATTTTATATGTATTTGAGGTTCTTCATCGATAGATAATCATATGTATTTTTTAGAGATTCTTAGTCAATGGTATCCTTCAATACATAAAAGTCTCTTGGTCATTATGATGACCATAATGGTTTTAAAGCCACTTTTTGGGGCACTTGAAGTTTATTGTCATTCAGAAGGACACCGATTATTTCAGAGTTTGGATCATACCCGCATATGGTCTACCTATGTATCCTTTTTTTAGAAAAGGAATCATAACCCATGTAGTTCGAGTAAATAACTATAGGGTTTATGCATGATTGATGGCTCAAGGAAAGATGTCATAATTACTTTTATACTCTAAGCCCACGTGAGTCATGCTCGGTGTGAGAAACAAGATGTATTGGTAAAACCAGAAAATTGTGCCATGAAAGACGCAATTATAAGAAATGATGTGGGGCTTACATATGTATGACTACCCAGATAAATGAAGATTGGGATTTACTTCCTAGAAGAAACCCTGGAACAAGGTCCATAAAGGTATATGTGCTTTATGGAGATTTGGATACTCTAACTTGGGGCTTATTCCTGAGGTGGAAACCCAAATTAGGAGGGGAATTATGATTGGGTTTTACTCTTGAGAAGGAATACCAAGTCAAAAGTAAATTAATACTGGATAAGAGAAATTATGACTGGGGCTTATTCTTAATGAAGAGGCCCAGGTTAAAAGAAATTATGACTGGGGCGTACTCCTAAAATGGAATCCCAGGATAAGGAAATTTGGATTTTGGGAACTTGTGGCTTACTCCTAAGGAGGATGCCCATATCAAAAGAATTATGTTTGGGGCTTGCTTCGGAGGAGGATCCCCAAAATTAAGGGAACTTAAAGACTGGGGCTTACTCTTAAAAGGGAGGCCCATATTAGGGGACTTGGGGCTTACTCCTAAGGAGGATGTCCATTTGTTAAGGAGACTTGAGACATAGGACTTATTCTTGAGAAGGAGACCTAAGTTAATGGAATATATGAGTGGGGATTAATTCTAAGTAAGATTACCAATTTAGAGAACTTGGATTGGGGATTACTCATGAAAAGGAGGCCCATGTTTGGGAACTTCAAGACTGGGGTTTACTCCTAAAGAGGATTCCCAGGTTAAGGAAATTTATGGTTGGGGCTTACTCCTGAGGAGGATGCCCAGATTTGGGAAATTCTGACTAGGACTTACTCCTGAAAAGGAGGCCCAGGTTATGAAACCTCTCATCTTTAAAGGATGAGATTAAATGAATGAAGTCTCTCACCTTAGTGACATAAAGATATGTAAATCACTAGGTTTTGAGAGATTTCTTACAGAATTCCTTTCAGATAAGGAGGCCAACTAGAGATCCATGCAAAACGAAATGGATTTAAGGAGGGTTTTGAAGGCTGGATCTTGAATAGGAGAGGTGGACAAACATAAGAGAGGTGAAATAGGCAGGAAAGGAACCCAAAAAGAAGGTGGCACACAAGTCCTGCGTGGGCACGATAGTTCTGGTCGCGCAAGTATACTTGTGCGACACATCTGTACTTGCGCAACGGTCAACCCTTAGGGTAATACTTGGGCGAGACTTGGCTCAAGCCCTTATTACTATCCCAGAGGCTTTCAGAAGAGGGGCACACATGTTCTATTGAAGGGGTAAGGTGGCGCGCAAGTGTGGCCATTTCCCTTAAGGGATGACCACTTAGGCACGCAAGTGTTGATGAGTTTCAAAACTTATTCCGTACTCCCCCTCTTTATATCTTCCATTCTAGGTATGAAATTACCTTAGAAGTGTTCGAAATCTTTGAGAAGAGACTAGGGCACCGGGAGCACAAATCTGAGTTTCTGGAATTTTTCGTCCCTAAAATGGGGGGCCCACTGGGGGTATTTTTCGGCTGGTGAAGACCCTGGGAGAAATTCAAAGAGGGCGCCCAAGTCACATGTGAAACCATTGGGTTGCGCGCAAGTATACCTATGCGACCTTGGTGGAACATGCACGACCCAAGGGCATTTGAATCTTTGTTTATGCCTTTGTCAATTTTTGATGTTTCTTCAAAGGATAAATCACTTTGGGTTCAAGGTATTTCCCTTTTCAATTCGTTAGACTCTGTGACGGAAAGGAGAATCAACAGAGACTTACTAATCATCCCCCATGAATCTAGTTTTGGTTATCTAGAACTTGTTATAGACCCCCCTTTATGTTGAATTTAATATCCTTTGTCACGGTTTCCAATGGTTCTATGGTATTTTTAACAAAAAATTATTGTAAAAAATTAATTTCAATAGATAATATTATGTTATAGTTCAGTAAATACTAATTTTAATTTTGAATATGCAGTTTCAATATGCTTCCTTCATTATATTATGTAATCAGTAGGCTTTGTAATGCTTAGTTTGAACATGCTTACATTTTACTGTGATGTTTTACCATAAAGTATTGCATGCTTCTATATAACATACATTGAAAAATTTCAACTCGAAGGGGGATTAAGGATAAGTATTATAACACAAAATATTCATTTGAGTGTGTGCAAGGATGAGTGAAATTGCGATAGAGGTGATAAAGTAGATGAAAAGACTAGTGGAAAAATTAAAAAAATTTGTGTGTGCAAGAAAGTGTGGAAATAAAAGGGAAAGTTTAAACAATAGGCATATGAGATAAAATAGTGAAAAAGTGAAAGTATTAATTGAAAAATGATTTAAATCATTAGAATTTTTCTAAGGGTGCTATATCTGATTTGGGTTTCTTGACATGTTTTTCCATACATTAGTTTTTATTATAGGATAACTGATTATCTTCTTATGTTTCAGAAATCTCTATCTATATTTTTTGACCAATCACCAACTAGACAAACTCTTTTCCCAAAAACAAGAAAAACTAGTAATAAAAATTTAATTGATTTTAAATGCCCAACACAATTCTGTATTGTCACATTAAAATACTGTACTTTGACTCACTAGTGCACTATTGGTTAACTTTTCAATTTATCACTCAATTATAAAAAATTTATATTGTTAGAAAGATATATTTTATCACACTAAAAATCTCAGTGCATAACTATAAATAAAAAATTATAAGTGAAAAACATTCATAAGAGAGTTAAATTTAGTTGCACATATCAAAACATAAGGTCGATAATTAGAGTGAGAGACCCATCACTAAAGAAGTCCCTTATAGGGATTGAGCTAAGAAAATATTCCATCAATGAGCTAAAATTATATATATTGTAGTATTCTATGTAAAAAAAAGATAAATAAATAA
This sequence comes from Viscum album, assembly GCA_963277665.1. Classification (NCBI taxonomy): domain Eukaryota; kingdom Viridiplantae; phylum Streptophyta; class Magnoliopsida; order Santalales; family Viscaceae; genus Viscum; species Viscum album. The sequence continues at coordinate 1,469,746,546 of OY728128.1, read as the reverse complement.
TAAAAAACATGAAAATTAACAAATTCTCCTTAAATATAAGTGTGTACAACCCTTGTTTCAACACCCATAATAAGATTTAGACATATCAAAATAAATTAAATGAGGACAAAAAATAGAATCTACCATGGTGTTTTAGAACTTGATTATAAATAAATTTGTCAGTTCTTAGAATACTTGAATGATGGGTAAATCACTAATTTAATATTTAAGAAGAATGGAATTAAAATAAAAACATACAAGATATCACTTCTGGTAGGGATGCAACTGGAACTCTGAATACTTTTAGGGTTCTGGATGCAAATGTGATAGGAGGAGGGGAGCCCGTGTGGGATGTGTACTTATGGGAAGCCTATACAAATGGTTTTTTAAATCCATTGGTATAGCCAAATCTATACAAATGGTTTAAAAAATCATTTGGATAAAAATATCTATCCCAATAGAATTTTCAAACTGTTGGGATAGGCTTGAGATAAACTATCTATCATGATGGTAATGCTAAACCATTGGGATACTATATACCAAAGGATTATGTAAACCATTGGTATAGGTTTTTGGGTGTAGAATATTTTTCTAGTAGTGAGAAAAAGTATATCTTGACTATTCAGACAATTCTATACCACTAAATATGCACCAAACACAAGCTACATCAACATGAATTCAATGTCATGGTTTTTTCCTTGCATGAAAGTACATGATCAAATGATACACATTGATAATGATCTTAATTTAGGAGACTAATATACATGTTCATAAATAGAAACAACCAATGACACCAAAAACATGTTGTTTTCTTATTGGAGGGTCTATCCTCTTGATCTCATCTACTTGAGATTAAGAAGTGAGAAAATAATTGAAAGAAGTCGCAATGCTTATGATCCCCAAGCACCTGATGGTCACACATCATATGTGTCCTATTAGTGTGATGTATCAAGACCAGATGAAAAAAATTTAATAATATTTTCATGGTATCTCTAGGTTCTCATTTTATCCTAGAAATTATATATACTCTTTATATTATATGTAATCTAAGGAAATTACAAAAAAAATAGTGGATTCAGAAGTATCTATACTATTATGGTATGTTAAACACATGTGTATATCAAACTGTATACACGTAATGGTAATCAAAATACATAAATTATTTGGGTCCAGAAAACTTAATCACAACACTCCCACATTCACTAGATCCAACTTCTAAAAAGTCTCAACCTACTAGATCTCATAGGATAATCATGCTTTAGATGAGATATGGATATAGTCAGGGGGTTTGCTACATTATTCTTTGTGTCTACTCTACTTACTGCAACGTCAAATAACTGAGTAAAATCTATCAAGATATGAAACTTTTTAGGCATATGATTTGTCCTTTGGTTTGATATAGGTACCTTAGAAAGCACCAGTTTAGGTACACCTCCAATATCTGAGACAAAGTTGTGTATCTAGACTACCTATGTATACTTATCGAAAGTCTCTATATACTCAAATTCTACTATATAGATTCTGACCACATGTTTCTTCAAGCTTCTCCATCTCACTGCACCACCATTCAAGAAAAGGACATAGCCTTACTTATAATTCAAATCATAATGATATATCTTGAAACTAACATTATTTTCTCCTATTACTACTTATTCCTCATCTACTCCATGCACCAGAAAAATATCCTTAGTATGTATCAAGTACTTTATGATAGTTTTGACCATTTTCGAATGAAGCTCCCCTGGATTAGCTTTATATCTTCCCACTATGTTCAACTCAAAGGAAACGTCAAATATTTTATATAACCTGACATACATGATATATCCTATTGTAGAAGCATAAGGGATTCCCCAAATTCTTTCAATATCCTCCAATGTTTGTGGAAACATTTTCCTGGAGATACTGATACAATGTGACATTAGAAAAACCCACTCTTTAATTGTTCCATTTTATAATTTTTGAGTAACTAGTAAATATATGTAGTTTGACATAGCCAAAGAGGCATATGAGACCTATCTTGAGAGACCTTGATCCCTAGAATGTAGTTCATTTCACCCAATTCTCTCATGGAGAAGCATTCATTTAACCATCTATTAACGAACAATAAGAGTTTCAAATCATTTCATTTAATGAAAATATAATCAAAATATATTAATAAGATAATTATGGAATTCCCACTAACCTTCTTATAGACACATGAACCTCTTTCACTCTTAATGAAACCATATTCTCTTATTGCCTCATCATAATAAATACTTCGTGATAGTGATGCCTTCTTCGAACCATAAATGGACCTCTACATCTTGTATTATTCATTATATATCATTGACTTAATAAACACTTCAGGTGGATTCATAAAAAATTCTTCAACTAAATTCCCACTTAGAAACGAACTTTTGACATCCATTTCCCAAATTTTATAATCATGGAAGGTTTCTATTACAAGTAATATTATAATATATTTTCACATCACTACTAGAGAGAAGTTTTCATCATATTCCATGCATTGAAATTTACTAAAACCTTTAATTACTAGTCGCGCAATATTGGTATTAAATTTAAAACCCATGTTCATCTTTTTATTGAATATCCATTTTTACCCAATGTGTTTTACATCTACCGAAGGGCCTACCAAAATATAAACTTGATTTTGGCGTAGGGACTCCATCTTAGAATGCATGGAATCTTTCCATTTTGTAGCATCCTTACCATTTACTTCTTCTTTATAGTTTAGAGGCCTGTCATTTTACAAGAGTAAAGTATAACCTAACTCGGTGAAAAGAAAACCATAAGCTCTAGTTCTCTAACCTATTGAGTTTTCCTACACAGTAGTTGTGTATCGGTGTCATCATAATTTCCCACTTTCTCTTGTGGAGATGGTTCTTGTACTAAGTCTTGTGCATCTAGAGAATCAAATTTCGGAAATTTAATCTTTGTCCAAATATTTCCTTTATAAATTTTATACCTTTAAATAAATATAAAATTTATTTACACAATCACTTTTCTATCTAAAGGGTTATATAGGTAATATCATTTAGTCTCTTTTGGATAAACAATAAAGATCCAGTTTGTGCTTTGGAGCACTAATTTTTCACTTAGTAAGGACTTCAAAAAAGGCTCACTTCCCCATACACATATGTGTGAAAAATTGGGATCATTTCTATACCAAAACTAATATAGGCTCCCATATGTTACTTTAGTTAGTACGTGATTAAGGGTGTATGCCACTGTCTACAATACATATACCCAAAAGGATAATGGAAGAGCTTTCAGAATCATCATTGATATAACCATGTCAAGCATGGTCATATTTCTCATTTAACTAACCCCATTTCATTTAGTTGTATAAGTAGTATTGTTTTGGGATACTATCCCAGACTCCTTCAAGAAATCAATGAAATCCTGGTTAAGAAACTCCCCACCTCGATCTGAGAGGAGTGCCTTAATCTTCTTAACAATCTAGTTTTCTACTCCAGGTTGGTATTCCTTAAACATCTGAAAGGAATCTTAATTATACCTCATTATGTTTATATAACATTATCTACTATAGTCTTTGGTTAAATTAATGAATTATGAAATCCCAAAAATTTCCTCTATAGGAAAAGGATCACACACATTAGTATAAACCAATTCCATTAAATTATTGGAGCCTTTTCCTTTCCCAGAGAAGGGTGATTTTTTCATATTCCCTTTTAAACAATAATGAAATTCTTCCAGGGGTTTATGTTGGTTAAGTATAAATACCATGATTTATGTAATTTCTGTAAGATCTTCTCATTTATATAACCATCATAAAGTTCCATAACCGGGTGTTAGATGTGTCATGTTCTCCATTTTTATCATTGATTTTCATTATAGGGTTTTTTATTTCAACTATATACAATACATTATTAAGAAGCATCATACCAAAACATATGTTATCCTAATTAAGGATACAAAATTTATTTACAAACTTGAAATAAAAAACCATAGTGTCCAAACACAATACTGATATTATTATTCTGGTAACTGAAGTAAGATAATAAACACTATTCGATAAAATAACCAAACCACTCTAAAATCTTAAGTGATAATATATCACTTCCATGGCTACAAAACTTTCTCTATTTGTATCCTAGAGATCTACCATGCCCTTTTCAATCTTCTGGAATCAACTTGGTTATTTTATGTGAATGAAAATGTATAAGACACATGCTATATCCAATACCCAACTTGTAGATAAAGTCATATTACTTTCAATAAAAAAATACCTAATGTATAATCTTCTCTTCATATAACTATAATTGTTCTTCTAGTGGAATTTATTTCCACATGAAAATAAAACAACCTCCTTATCATTCCCATATCTCTATATCATTGGATATTCAAATGGACGATGCATAGGTGTCTTCAACTAAGGATTTGCCTCAAATCCTTTAGCCTTTCCCTTCCTCATATTTTTCACCATAAGGAATGAAAAATTGACATTGTGCATATCCTTATCATATTGGAAAACTAAATCTAATTGATATGGGAATGACATTGTCATGTTATTCATATTTTACTTAATAATAAATGTCAAAAATATTGGTGATAAAGAGGGAATAATGAGATCAGTTACTACTTATTGGTTTATCTTGAACCCAATGGCATCAAGTATCTCAAAGTACCCAATCATCTTGAGAATGTGAGGTCTTTATCAATTACTTTCTTGTAGCATGATCCTATATAGTTTACTTTATATCTCATACATTTCTTTCCTAGCCTTCTCAGGATATAACCACTTGATATGAGTTAGTATATTGTAGGAATATTCTTCCTCATGTATTTTCTACAATTGACTAGAAATAGATGACAACATAATATGATGTAAATCGTGTGAATAATCTAGAAGATTCTTATAATTTTCTTTATCTTCCATGCATGCTCACCAATGGGGGTCAACAGGATGTGAGGAATCCATGACATAAAGATTCCTATCTTGGAATAGTTCTATGAGATAGTTATTGTACCACTCCTACAAGTTATCATGATTCATAATATATTCTTTATATAGAATAGATTATAGTGGTAATGTTCTGGTGGTGTTGGGGATTACCATTTGTATCTACAAATATTTTTACCAGTTAGTACTTTATATTGATTATCGATTTAGACATTATTGATTTATTAATTAAATCATTAAATGTATCCCACTATTTTATAAAACCCTAGTATCACTCACTACTATATTCCAAATAACTAGTCACTTGAGTATTCTAGTGGTAGGTTTCCTTTAAATCTTCCCTCATAGTAAAAAAGATATAGATACTCCACTACTCAATGAGTTCCAAAAATGCATTGCTTGGGCTAACCATATTGAATCATGGTTTCATAAATTGTTGAGTTCCATCCCAGCTTCTAGGAATTGTAACATTTATTCCCTCAACTCTACACCTATAAATTATTTTAAAGCAAGCTATGGATAATTATTTTCTATTATCATTAGTTAGATAAACCAATAAACCTCATAAGAACTCCTTGATAGTAGGAGGAAACCTCAACAAGGGCTTACAAGAATCCCATACACCTAGTTTTTTTCACATTTGACTAATGTAAGGTCTTCATGAATTAATATCATTGTGAGGGTTTTTAATATTTATCAACGAATGAAAAACATTTTATATTAATTATGTTCATACTATATTTTTTTCTCACAACTGAACATGAATTAATAGAATACATTCATAAAATTTTTATGAATTTTCATATTTATAATTTTATGTGTTTCCCATAGACATGAAAATGTATAAAATAATAAACACCTCATAAAGGAAATATATTACTTTACTATTCTTTTGAATTTAATATTGGTTAATCTATTTAATCTTAACTAATAAACCATGAATTAGGGTTATCATACATGGCTCGACTCAAAAAATGTATCACTACTCACCCTCGGTCCAGTGTTTTAGCATCTCCTCTAGGATACCACCTCATATTAGTGTGGTCCACCTATTACATCTCTATTATCATATAATTAAAGAATACTGATGTGAAGGAGAGGGGGTCTTAAGAGAACAAAATAAATATAGTCAATGCTGATGGATGTGAAGAACCTTATACATATTAAATTATGAATCATGATGCGAAGACCATAGATTAATTAATAAATGTTATAGACATTGCATGTAGTCTTAATGAATATTTAAATAAATGAACTATATTTGCAAGATTGGTCACTAATCATGACCATTTCAAGGATAAAATAAATGTGTGGAAAAAATAAATTTTAAAGAAAATTATGTTTGAGGGAAAATAATTAAATTAAATGAATTATATCAATTCAAATAATTTTAATTTCATTTAGTTTATAATTAATTGAAAATTTTATTCCAAAAAATAAATTAATAAATAAATTTAATTTTATACCAAAATTAAATTAACATTTTCCAATAATTATATTAATATTATTTTTAATCCAGAAATTAATTAATTAACATTTGGTTATATTAACAAATTTCCTTGGCCCAGAACCTCACCAAGGCCCATTGTGCATCGGACAGACACATGCAGGTCTGTTCTAGGCTGAGTAGACCTTGTGTAGGTAATTTATTGGTTATAAATTCTACCCTGAACAATTTTTGGTGGAACATGACCCGAGTTACCCTACAGGTTTCCTGTTCTGGGCAGAGGGATGGCATAAGGGGGTTTGTGAGCGGTACAAGTGCCCAAAGAGGCCCTACTGTTGGTCCCAGTACATGCATCAGAAGATAGTGGGCCACCAATTTAAAACTTTTCACCATTTTAATGATAAAACATCAATTTATCCAATGATATGAGCTTTAGTATATGTCCCATGATATCACATGAATTAATTATGTATAACAATTTAAATGAACATTTACCTTATTTGAATCAAAGCATACTCTAATACGTGTCATCACTCATCTCAAACCCCTATAGATTATCCGCACATGATTCAGGAATCCATGAAGACAATAATAATCGAATTTTGGGTGCTATCATGGAGCACTAATGATTCCTTCTGCATCGTGATGATCACCTCGATCCCATACCTTCAATCTATGAAGGTGTTCTTGTATCTAATGCTCGAACGATGACTTTATGTCTATAGGATGTGGGAGGAGAGAGATACTCTCAATCTATTTGAATAAATAATCTTGTATTAAGAATCTCACTTCTTCTTATATAGTGGGAGGTTGAAATACCCAGAAAGGGTTCCTCAACCCATGGAAATAAAACACCCACTAAATAAGTAGTAAAGGGCATGTTATGAGAAACTAACTAAATCATAATTTCATTTAATTTTTTTGTCACATACTTCTAATAAATAATAAATATATAATTTGATAAAACTGAGTCATTAAGATGAATATTAATTCCCACAATATTAAATGAATCTTGAATATAAAAATAATATTTGTTCATATAATATTTTCCATGTATTTAGTTAATATATTCTGAATAATTTTAATAAATGAATTTAACACAATTATTCTATACTCTAATGGTAATGAATTTTTTTATTCATTGTTTATTTATAATAATGGATAACTATTAGACCCCGTGGAGGGGCCCACCATGTTATATACACTTATTCACCAGAATAGGGACGACTCTTAAATAAGATAATACGTGAGACTATCTAGGCCCTTATCTTGATAGCAATGAATATTATTTACAGACCAATTGTGGAATCTAAAAATTTGATCCTATATAGATAAGGACAAGTCATAACAAAAATAACCTTTACTACAAACCTGCACTGTGTAATATAATCTCTTTGTCTCATGATATCTCAAAAAAAGGATTCACATATTATAAAGTTATCTATTATTTCTTTATTATTAATTGATATAACTAGATAAACATACTTTTCACTACCTTGTATAAGGATTTATGAAGGTACTACCATCCCGGTCAATGATGCCTGTGATATCACTTCATCAACTCAAAAGCGACAAATTCTATCTTGACCATTCATCCGATTCCATACCACCAAAGATGAACACAACATAAGATATCTCTCCATGAATTCAATTTCAGGGGTTTTTCCTTGATTCAAAGTATGTGAAAAAATGTTACATATTGATAATAATATCATGTTAGTATATCAATACACATGTTCATAGATTGGAACATATACTGGAACATGAAATATTTAGTGTTCATTTTAGTGAGTTTATCCTCATTATAGTAGAGATAAATAAGTGTTAAATTCATTGCAATAAGTCTCAATTCTTACGAGCCACCAACACATGATATACGGACACCAATATGTCCAATCAGTATGATGTATCTATAAAATATGAAATATGTTTAAGATTAATGTCATAATATCTTGAGGTTCTCATTATATCCTGAAAACTAATATAAATTTTAGATATAAAAAATAACCTATGGAAATTTCCATTGAAATATTGGATAAAAAAATATCAACACTATTATGGTAGGAGTATATCAGGCATAACTCACTATATTCATGATATGGTGATCTAAAAGTACTGACAATGTTGGGTCTAGGGTACCCACTTTTACAACACTCCCACTTTCACTAAATCCAACTTCCTAACCATCCTTGTTAGCTCTCACATGATAAGATCTTGTTTTTACCTTTTTATGGCATTAGTCATGGGCCTAACATGTTTCCACTACTTTGAAATTTTTCTATCTTTGACTTTACATCCCTGATACTTCTCAAGAGATGATATCCCAAAGTATTTTCCATTTTCCACTATCATAACTTTAAATATTGGATAATAATTATATCATTATTATCATAATTTATTTTATGATAAAACATTACTTATTAGGTGTTATTCTATGAATTTCAACCAATTGTTGTTCATTTTACATTGCTTCTTTATCTTTATAAGAAGTTACAATGCACTTTGTGTTTATAGATATGGATACCACTAGATTGAATGATATTTTATTTCTCATTACCTAATATTCACTATTATATTAGATCATATTTACTTATAAAAATACTAGCCTTTGTAACATTGTAACTAGTAACCTTTCCTCTCCAAGTGCTAGGTACATATCCATTGTACATGCTTATATAAAACTGGATAGTTCTGACTGGTTCCTATGTAGTTATCTAAGATATAATTTATATTTTTCTATCATAATGTTTATGTTGGTACATTCATTTCTTTAACATATCATGGAATATGTTATTGATCCATTACATAATCAGATTGAATTCAGGTTGCTAGATGAATACCCTCTTATGCACAATATTATTCTTTTAGGAGAGATTAATTCCATGCGACATACATAACAATTCTCTCTTTAACTATTGAAACATGTATTTGATCAATACCATGTCAGTATGTGTACATTGAAGTGATCTAAGAAACCATTTAATCTACCTTAATATATCTTGTACTATATAACTATGGTTATTACTTTTATTCAATCGTTGGATAGTTACTTTCATTCTAGTCTTAACTCACTACGAGACCAATGTCACTTTTCATATGATATAAAACATATTTTACATGAAAAATCTGGTCCTACCAAGAACATCTTGTAGGAACATGGTAAAAAATCATTCCAAATTAATATTCTATGATCTTTTTGGTTACATTAGTCATAAACTGTATTTCAGTAACTTGCACCCCTTATTTGAATTCTATGGTGTCACCATCCCTTTCCAATTTCTCCATATAGACAACTTACATGATTAGTGGTCTTGGTATCCAATGATGAAAAATTTGTCATATAAAGTATCTATACCAAGTATAATTCTAATGGATTTAGGCATAATGATTTTTTTTTACCAATCGATCTTTATTGGTGCGATGCATGTACCATCCACGTATAATTTCACGTGAATACTGACCGTATTATTCAATAATATTAAGCCCCTGTACTTTGATACATAAAATTCATCATTAAGTTATAATTGATCTTGAAAATATTATCTAACATCAATATATTACATACTTATAGGAATTATTTTTCTCAATGAATAATGTATCCCCAATTATGGTTAATATAAAACCACCACTATGGTTACATCCTTCCTACACAGTATTTGTAGCCGAAACATTCCCTCTTCCATATGCTCTTATGGAACTTTTTGCTATGACAACTATTTTTGCATATTCAACATTGAATTAACCAAATTCAATATTTCTCCCACCATCCCAAAGAGATATTTTCACCCTTTTATAGAAATACAGTCTATCAATTGACTATTAATTTATTATCATTGGATTTCTTTAATATCCTTATAAACTTTTCGATAATTACTATAGATTCACTTTGTTTTTTTATGCAAGTTATTTATATCCTAATAAAATCATTGCATCTAAACACATGTTTTTATGTAATAATGGTTTTATATTATACAATAAATCATATGATATCCATTTTTCATTATAGTTAGAATATGATTACGAGATAATGCCTCTATAAGTGTATCATGTATTGAAAAATAAAAGAAGTCACAACAATAAATATATGTATTAAAATTGATTATCATTATACTTACATCATGAATTGGATGCACATAAGGAAATGTACAATTATGAATTTCTATATTTTGTATTTTTTTATCAATGTTAACATGTGATGATCGTCATCAATCCTCCTTATTAAAATTATAGATTTTATGTGGATAAAGTGATGTTCATTTATTAATTACTCCATGCTACATTATAATGATTGATGAATTCTCGGTCAAGATATAATTTAGTTAAATATCCCAAAGAAATAAAAATTTTCTGACTATTCATATACCAAACTTCACTTTAAATTCATTAAAACACATTATGGAATCTTATGAATTGTATTTACCACTAGATTTACCTTGGAATAGTTAATTCTCTATAGCTGAACTAATTTTGAAATATTTGTAAACTATATTTATTTCTAATGGATTATTTGTCGAAAACCAAGTACATAAGTTTTCAGATAATACCTAATGCCTTTATCTCCAATGAGTAAAAAATAATGGGTATATTCCGGATAAGTACATAGTTTTTATTGACAAAGTATTATCTTTCCACAACTAGGTATATAAGTATTAAATTTTATACTCATCATGAATTAGAAAGGATTTAATCATTACAAAACTACTGTTTGAGTATTAGACACAACAAACAACATTCATTAAAAAAATGGAATAATGTAACCTTATGTACAATGGATACATGCTATAATTGTTCTGGTTATACCTAATAAAATTTCAACTAGAATCAATAAACATGGTAATATTGATGTTGTATATTTCTGACCACTGACTTTAGAACCACTCTTTCTCATCTTCTTGGAGAACACAACCTAATTCTTGTAAGATTTCATTTCCTAATTGGTTACTATATTTCAATAAAAAAATGTAAAAGGAATATTTTATTTAATACCCATGATCTATAACAAAAACACCATATACAATTGATGAATATACTTGAAGAAGAAGTGACTACTAACTTCTTCTATTTCTTTTATTGCATTTAAACCCCATTGATTTATCTTTTAACATGAGAATAAAATGAAAACATGTTTAGTGAACAACCTATAATACATGAATGATTTTATGAAGGTTACTTTGGATTCACACTTTCCATTGGACTTATTTACATATCTTTCAGCCTGTTCACCATAAGAGCTGAAGAGTATACTTTCTTTATGTTCTTATTTACTTGGAGAACCTTTTATAAAGGTAATAAAGAATTAATATAAAAAAATAGATTAAATTCGTGATAAATATTTATTAATTGAATGTATTTAATGATCTCAATCTTTATTTCATATTTACATGTATGTAGTGTGTTAATCAACCATTCCTATCTGGTTTCACTTTCTCATCACAAGCTTCCCATAGATGAGATTACATGTGAAATAAATCCATGTCATGATGTTTTATCCATAAATAACATCATATGTTGATTATAAAACCTTTAAATAACCATAATGTTTTTCATACATGAGTCTCCTATAATAGTTTTTATCAACCTATCTTTTGAGGTATCTCAACAAGTATTGGGGACTCCAACACCTTAAATTTCTTATGTCATAGTACATTATACAAGCACTTGTACCACTCATTGGAGACTCTTTTCGATAAGTTTATTTAATTTTTCGAATAATATTGTAGTATATTTTTGGTATTAATTAATATTTTCTTCAAAAAAATACAGCATATGAGTATTTTTATTTTGAATATCTATTAGAAATTACCAATTAATTTAATCATTAAATATATCTCACTATATTATCAAACTATAGTATTCCTCACTTATAAAAATTGAATACTCTATCGCTTGAGTATTATAGTGAAAATTATACTTGAAACATCTCCTCATATTCTAAAAGATTTGGCTACACCATGAATTGGACAGTTTCTAGGTATGCACTAGATTGACCAACCACATTAACTCACAACTCCTTGATCTGTTGAGAGAAGTTTGATATTTTAATATCATAAACCTGATTTAATGAAATATTTCTTCTAAATTTAAAAAAAAGATAGTTGTGGCTACTATTTGTCTATTAAATTTTGTTATGTAAACCCATAACTCTCATAAGAACTACCTGGTATTATGAGACACACTCAAATTCGGATGAAAATCACCTCATACACCATGTTTTGTTCAAATTTTAGGGTGAAAATCATTCACGACCAAATATTTTTTGAGGGGTGTTTAATATTTTCGATTAATGTAATACATTTCTATTATATATGTTCATAAATTGCTTTCATGATCACAAGCGAACATGTGTTAATAGAACAAAAATTCATCATGTCTTTATGTATTATTCTCTAGACATGCAAATACATAAAATAATAAACAATGCATAAAGGAAATAATTACCCGACTAGTCTTGAGAATCTAATATTGGTTGATGTATTTAAACTCAATGTAATAATAATGGCCTAGGGGTATCATACCAGAGTCAGTACTTGACTCATGATGAAGCTTATCCTAGTCTATTGTTTTCACTTATCATATAGGGTATGGCCTCACCTTAGTGTGGTAAACATCTTACACCATCATCATCATCATTGTAAAAAGTATATATGTACTTGCATGTAGGCGATGAGTTATTAGGAAGTGCAATATACATACATATAAGAATATATGTGAATACTCATATACAAATTGAATAAAAATATACAATTATTAGACAATAAATAAATAAATAATTATTACAAACATCGCACATAGTAGTAATTAATATTTAAATAAAAATAACCAAGACAAACTTGGGTTCAATCACTACTCAAGTTAAGGGAATAAAAAAAGTGTGATAAAAATTTAAATGCAAAAAATTAAATTCAAGAGAAATTTTGTAAATTAAATTAATTATTTTAAATTCAAATAAATTTAATTCGATCGGTTCAGGAAATATATTTTTTCAAAATTAAATTAATAAATTAATTAAATTTTATAATAAAATAATGTTTATTTGTTTAAATATTAAAAAAAATTATTTTTTAATCTAACTATTAATAAATTAATTTTTTAATTAAATTTATATTTTTTTCAGGCCCCATAACCTCGCCCAGGCCCATTACTGGTCGGTCTAAACCCACAGAGGCCCGTTTCAGGCCGAGAAGAACCCGTACGGGGAGGTTCCGAGTTGGGTAGACCTGCCATGACCCTGTCGAACTGACCCAACTTTGTGAATGGGTCACCTAATATGGGATTTGGGAACCACTATAGGGGGTTCGATTCAACGCAATTGGGAGTTTGCAAGCAGCTCAGGCTGATCATGACTTGTAGGAGGGCACCTCCAAAAGGGTGGGGGGTTCACACAGAAAGTGGGTCACTATCAGGAGGGTCAGCTGAGGTGCATGATGCAAAGCATAGGGGAGGCCGATGAAGTCCATAGTGGGTTACCGTGCATGGGGTTCCTCAGAGAGAGGAATGAAGGGTGGAATGATTGGCCGCAAGAGATGATAGACACAACTGCTTGTTGTCAGAGGAGGCGATATACAAAGGCTGGAGGTCAGGCATGTGGTATGCCTCGGGTGTGTGTGACAACATTGGTCGACTAAGGAAGCCAGAGGTGCCTCAATAGGGGTAATTTTTCACAACAGTTTCAGGTGGAGTGACGATCATGGAAGGAGATATCACAAGTGTGGTAGTGATGTTTTTGATGGCGGTGGGTGGGGTGGGGGTTTGGATAGATGGCACTAGAGACGACTATGGGATAGTAGCAGGCTACATGGGAAGGAAGCTCAAGCTTCCATCATAATCCAAAATATTAAATAAAATAATGTTCTTTGTTGTTTTCAAGGGTTCCCTAATGTCAAAAAAACATTCAATTTTAAATTCATGCTTCCCCTTTTGATTTTTTGGCTTCCATGGGTGGAAGACTCCAAAAAAAGATATTAAAATTTATCCTTTTGTTCGTCGCCCCCAGAAATTGCTGACGTTTTTAAAAAAAAAATTGTTTGAATTTGGTTAAAACCTAATTTCATTAGGATATACCAAAATATTCACCTTCTAATTGACTCACCCACTGAATATGATCTAGCCACCAGATTCTAGTGACCAAAATCTGGCCAAAATATATGAGGTATTCAAAATTACCTCCATCCCCAGGTTACTGTAAACATAACATATATAAAAATATATGTTCCAAAATTTATATACTAATTAATCTATGTTTGATCCATATTTTTTTTAAGATGGCCATAACATGAAAATCCATTATTGGATCGAAACATGGTAAAAAACATTGGGACCAAATTAAATCCCTCTCCTTAATTTAAGAAAATTAATTTTTTAGTAGCTCAAAAAAATCACGCAATCGCTCAGATACCAATTGTTGGTATCATGACACACCACAGCAGCCGTTGGTATGGGGATTTAAATTTTTTTATAAATAGAATGATGAAAATTCAATGACTCCTACGATCCTATCCCTGGTAGAGGTCTAAGGATCTCATGTGAATTAATTAATTGTAATAATTTAAATTAATATTTATCCTATTTGAATCAAAGATCACTCAACTGCAGTTTTTTTTCAGTGATCGTTTCTCAAAGGATCAGAGCTCGAACCCCTCAAGATCATCTTCACACACTTCAAGAATCTGCATGGATGTCGATCATCATTTTCTGGTTCTAGCGCAGATCTTCGACGATTCCTTCAACATTGTGACAATCACCTCGATCTTGTCTCTTCTATCTATGAAGGCATTCTTGGGTCAAATGTTCAGAAAATGACTTTATCTATCTAGGAAACAAGAGTAGAGAGAGGATCTCAAACCATTAAATGTCATCTAAATAATTAGTAAATAATAGGTTATGATGAACTAACTACATCAAATTTCACTTATCTTTTAATCACACACAAGTAATATATTACATCGGAAAACCAGGTCATTAACTCGACTTGTAATTCCTTCAATATTAATGGAATCATGGATATTAAAATAATATTTGTTAGTATAATATTTTTTGTGTATTCACATAATAACCTGTAGAGTACTCTTAAAAAATGAATTCAACCAAATTATTCTATACTCAAATAATAAATAATTTATTTATTCATCAGTGATCGATAATACATGGATAACTCTTGGAAGTAGTGGTGGGGACCACAATGGTCTCTACACGTATTCACCAAAATAGGGAAGCCTCTTGAATATGCTACTGGGTATGCCTCTCATGGCCCTTATCTCAGTAGTAGTGAATAATATCCACAGACCAAGAGCGGTGTCTAGCAACCCATCAAATACCCTAATGAGATAAGGAAAATTCATTGCAAGGATAAAATTTCCTATGAATATGCATTGTGTAATATAATATCTTTGTATCATGATATCTCATAAAGTGGGATGCAAAACTTGTGTCATCATCCAATATTGGTTTATTATTTTATGATCGACTTGGATAGACTTCTCTTCAAATACATTATCCAATGATTTAGGAATGTACTTCCATCTTGATAAACTAGGTTCCAGATATCACTTCCTCGTCTTGGAATTGAAAAATTCTATCTTAACCATTCAACCAATGCCATACTACTAATGATGCACCCAATTCAAGATACCTCACAACGAATTCAATATCATGGTTTTTTCCTTTCACCAAAGTACATGATCAAATGGTACACATTAATAATGATCAAAAGTCTGCATACTAATACACATGTTCATAGACAGGAACATATAATGAAACCTAAAATATTTTTTGTTCCTATAGGAAGCTCTGTGATCACAACCTTACCAATTAAAGGTCACCAAGTGCGAACATAATGGGTAAAAGCTTAAATGATTATGAACTCCCAACACTTGATAATCAAACATCAACTATGTCCAAATAGTATGATGTATCTAGACAATATTATATATTTTTAATATTAATGTCACAGTATCTCAACGTTCCCATTATCACCTAAGAATTTCTATAACCTTTTGATCTAAAAATAATATATGGACAATACCATTGAAATAGTTGATGCAGAAATATCAATAATATAATGGTAAGAGTACATTAGTATTAACTCATTGTGTTAATAATATTGTAATATAAAATTATTGATAAAGTTGTGTATAGGGAACCTACTTTTACAACACCAACTATAAGGGATAAGGCGGGATATTCGGGCACGCACCAAGAGAGATACTTTCGGGGATCTCTGTGCATAGTTTATGACCACCAGGTGGGATGACATAATGACATCTGAGGTGGGTGAGTAGTGGTGGCAGTGTGGTGAAGGATGGATAAGGAAGGAGGAGCAGGGCATCTAAGGTGATACTGGAAGAGGAGTCCATGAAAGTGTGTTAGAGTTGGTCAAAAGAGGAAGGTGTGACTTCCTATGTAGGAGGTCAACTAGTGCATAATGTCAAATGTGACTTAGGAGGAGGGTGATGGGTTATCTTCCTCTAGTAGTTAATCCCACTTTTATTAATATAAAATTGTTTTTGACACAAAACCCATCAAAGATCATTTATGTGTAATGAAATATGTTTTGAGACATGGTAGAATTCCATTCAAATTTTAATTTTGGAATCTAGTGGACAGGCCGTTCTTTGAACCAAGCATCAAAATATAATTCTGAGTGTTGGAACACTCTAAAGTGTTGTTTTTTGGATGTGGGTAAAGGCCTGAGGGGTTCCTTGAGCGCTTCATCAAGTTTTTAGAGTGTCTAGTTCTGAAACCTCAAGTCAAGAGGAGCAGAAAGAGGATCATAGTTTGTTTAAAAATTTATGGCCCCCAACAACAAACATTACGACCTGACTTAGAGGTGAAATAGGTGTCAGATAGGCTGTGCACAGTTTACCCAAACTATTTTCCAAAACTGCATGGTTAGTGCCAATTAGGGAGTATTATTACACTATTCATCACATAATTTTCACATAGTTATAGAAAATTGTGCGGGTCAACAATGCAAGGTGGAGTGCCTAAGTAGTGGATGTCGTACAGTTGGCACATGATTTGGAAAACTGTGTTGTCAAACTGTGTGACCCAGTTTTGAGGGTGAATTTACCATTTTCCATTAATTAGTTTGAATTTTTTATTTTCTTATTTTTCTTATTTCTCCAGCCACATGAGGCTCTCCATTGGCGTCATGGGTTACTCCTCCTCCCTCTGCTAGGCTTTTCGAGGTCTTTTTATGTATTCTGAGTCAAAAAATGACGGTCTCTATGGATCTTCATCGGTACGCTCTCGATTCTTCCAGATTCCATTCTATGATTCTCTTCCAATGTGTTTCACTATTTTGGTGTGAGCTCATTTTACTATTTTCAGGTAAAATTCCCGTTTCTCCAATTTCATCCAAACCGAACCAAATCATACCTTAATATTGGATTAGTAAAGCATCCTAAACATAATGTATGTGGTGTATATTTTTTCCCTAATTTACATTGAATAATATTTATTTATATTGTTCAACACGCTGGCCTTTTCCACGTGCCACCATAAAATAGGTTCCTTTGTTTTAAATTGGTATACACACCTTGTGTCACTCCCGTTGAGCCTTGTTATATAAATAAGAGACTTTAACCTATAACCCGGACACCCCTTGGGTGTGCCAGCTGGAATTTACTTGTTATAACTAATTTAATAAATTTATGGAATTCATTTTAATGATTTTACTTTTATTAATAATGGAAGTTTCCATTGTAGGGAATTTCGTAGATGATAATTTTACCTATTAAATGCCATGTTCAACATTGTAATTTTTTCGTCACATTCGATAATTATCTAAGTGTTTCTTTTGAATGAATTTAGTTATGAATCATGAATTTTGATGCTTAACTATTCTAAATGAACTATTTGACAAGAAACATCATATTTTTATTATAAAACCCTCATATTAGGAGTGTTTTCTTCAAAATTACAAAGTGATGTTTGGTGAATTACATCTATCTTGGCCATATAGAATTGATAGTTCCCTATGGTTATTTTTTATGCATGGTATTTTTAGTTCATGGGCTCCCCTATTGTCCTTAAATATATTTTTCATCCATATTTATAAATACAAAATGAACCAAATAACCATCTAAATGCTTGGCATGTCATATAAACTGAATGAATTGTTCATTCCTTTATAAATAAGTGATGAATTACGAATGTTCGAAGTGCATGCCTTTTATTATTTAAATGGGATTACCCATGTATGTAATTACCCATTGGACGATGGTACCTTCTGAGTTCCCTTTGGTTAATGTAAAATAAATTTTCATGATTTGTTTTGTTAAATGGAATTTATTGAATTGAATATATTATTCATGATATATTTATTTCACTGAATGTATTAAATAGTTTAATTTAAAATGAACTGATTGGGTGGTATGACCACACTTCTTGTTATAATTAAATAATTAAAAATTATGTGAATATTTATACATGTGATTCCCTTGGTTATAAATGGGATTAATATATGGAAAGCATGAGAGGTAATGACTCATGGATAATATTATAAATCTGAATACACATTGATATAGGTTGTGGAATGATGGTAAGGGTTCTATTGAGAATGGTGTTATCATACTCCCTTACATCATGTGTTGAGAATGACATCTCACACAAGTTATACTAGTTGGGTGGTGGGCATGATGTGCCTTGTCCCCAGGATAGTGTTGACCTAACAACACACTTACCACATTTCCATGTATTTACATGAAAACACAATCACCACCTCGATTGATGAGAAATACATATCCCACTAATTATGAGATGTAGGGAATATAAAATTTGGCTTAATTAGTCTAGTTATGGATGACTAAGTATTGCCCTGGTCCATCCAGTAGCTAGTATACCATGTATATAGACACTTAAGCTAGCATATAATTTTGTCTATATTGGTGGATGTAATATATATTTATATATATCTATAATATATATATAGTTACTAATTAGAATTCTTTCTGGTCGTGGGCTGACGTAGGTAGAGCCTTTACGTGTCCTAGAACATGAGCAGGTTTTCAATTATTTATTCAGTTTTATTTATTATTATTTATACGTACACACTAAATTTACATTATAATCATGAACATGATTTAGATTTAGACAACGTGGGTGGTAACCTATTGATACTTATATCTCACACCCTGCTCAGGCCGCTATTTCACTGGGGTACTTGAGTAAATATGATGTTCTCCAGACCATGGATTATTGATTGTGTTAATTTTCTTATACCTTGGAGTTGTATCGTAGGACTGAGTAAGAGATCCTGATGCTCTTGGAGATCACCCTTATGTATTTTATTTATTTTATTTTTTCTTTTATTACACTGTATCATATTTTTTATTGTATATCTACTATTATAGTTTTAAATCATCATCTGGAGATGCATGAATTGTTGTATGTTGGTGTTGACCATCTTTTATATTCAATTCATTTTATTTTTATGCTACTCAATATTCATTTATTAATTATTTCACAATTGTATGTTTTTTATTTCCCTGAGATTACATTGTGCTACTCTGATCGTGAGGGTATTTTCTACACACTATCAGCTACTTAGACCCCAACTGCTAGTCGGCAACCTCTGCTGTACAGGGAGACACACTTGAGGCCATGTGACCCACCAGTCCAGTAACCCATTTTAGTGTTCAGTCGGGATGAGATGTTACAAAGTGGTATCTGAGCCTTCTTTTTCCATTATTTTACTATTTTGTGATGGTAGAAATAATACTACGAATATGTCATTGCGTGGTAAATTTCAATTCTTGGGCATGGTCAACCCACATATGGGGAAATGACCATGTTTTTAGTGATGGTTTTGTTGTTTATGATTTATTTCTAATACATTTGATTATAATTTCACCTTAAGTGTCTAGGTTACTTTCCGCTACTTATTGATTTATAAAACTTATGGTATTTTTCCCTTAGAATGATATGATATGGATTTATCATTACATTCATCATTATAGGCACATAGATATTCACATTCCATGCAAATTCAATGCCATGATGTTGCATTAGTAGGCTGCCTACTGATTGTGATGATGTACCTTGTGTCTTTATTATCTTTTTTGTTATATACCATGTTAAGTGTTTTAATGACATGCTTAGTTTTATACCCATTTAGGTATTTCTTCGGTATGCCTATTGATATAAAATTCTTGGGTGATTTATTGTATCTTGTTATTCTAATTCCATGATTATGAAACTATATGCCATAATGCCTATTCATTGAGCATGTTTATCTATGTATCATGATTATGTGGGTATTATCATTTTTATCTATGTATAACTATTATTAATAAATTCCTAGTAATTCTTTTGATATGTAATTGGTTGCATGCGCTATATATAGTGGATGTAACTTAATAGGATCCAGTCTTCAATTGTAAGGTGTATGTGTGCCTTATAATTGGGGAAAGGTAACCTGTGCATTCAAACCATCTTTTTGAGATATGTAAATATATCTAAATAATGTTTTTATAATGTTAAATATTATAAATTTAAAATGCTAAATTGAATTTTTTCAATTATATGGGAGCTATTCTGCGATATGTAAGGTGTTTGGGTGCTTTAATAATTATAGATGGAAACCCATGTGATCAAAAATATATATATATATGTCCTTGATATATTTTTAAATGGTTTTGAATATTAAAGATGACTAATTTTGATATAAATAGTTTAGGTTTCTTAAAGAAGTTTTACGTAGCTTGACCCTATTATTTCTGTTACGATATTTACTCTTATCTTATAAAACTAATTAAGGGTGACTTCAAAATTTTAACTGTTAATGATTTCCTTTATAAAAACTTGTAACTCTATTACACAAGAATGAAGATCATTATATTATATTATTAATGAACAACTGGGCCTAATTAGACTATTTGGGGCATGTTTCATATTTGATAATTTTCTATGGGTGTTTTGAAAAATTAAGAACTAAGAAACTACAATTAGGTTGCATTATGATGAACCCAGGTAGGTTTAGTGGGACCCTCATAGGTTTTCCTAATCTTATATAACATAAAATAAGTTTATATGAAAATTTATCTAATTATTAAGGGAATTAAATAAATGGTTAATGTTTTAAAATGGAATTTTGATAAGACATACATATTTTTTAGGCATTAGTTAAATCAATTACCAAGTGATTTTGGATTTATTATTGGTACTTTATGTTCTGGTTAAATATTCTAAATTTTTGAAGATTGAATGTGAGTCAATGTAACAACTTGAAAATGAATCCTTAGATGGTATTTATAGTTAAAACCCTCATTTATGTGTATTTTATGTGTGTCATTATGTTTCCTTGGAACAAAAATGTGACTTTTTTCCATAAGAGTTTTTTAGAAATTACTAAAATGATAGGTGTAAGGCCTAGTGAAATCTATTTGGAATGAACTAGGGATACGATCGACATTTATTCTTTTGTAAGGGTATGACATGAGGTAGGTATCACCCTTAGAGCTTAAATAACATTCTAAATGAAATGATATTTAAGATTTTTGCTACCATTCTGGACTAATTGTCCCTAGTTGGACTCTTTGTTTCTAAATGAAACCCTTGGTTAGATGTGTGGTCATAGAATTATTGTTTGAGGTTATGGGAATGAGAATTATGTAATTATCACTTATGGAAGGTTAGACACACCTAGGTCATGTTCAACCACTTAGTATGTCTCGTGACATTCACTTCATCATATATAATGGTTGACTTGGTATGTATTCATCTAGATTAATGGTCATATGGGGGAAATATGAATTTGGGTTAAATATCTTGCACACACTACTAGATACATGGATGCATAGAGAAGACAACCTATAGAAATTATCGAAGATGTTTCGTCTTGTTTTTAAAACCTCAGGGCAGTGGGAATTCATATACAAGGTACCCATCGAGTTGCTAAATGATGTAACGAAACAGTTCATTTTGGAGGAATCATTGTGCCTTGAGTTGTTGAGTACATTCTCAAGTCATCTCTGGCGTAGAGTGACAAAGATGTTAAAGGAATCAATGTCTCCCCAATGCATGATATGATGTCTTAAGAGAATTGGGTGTTTTGAAACACCATTCAGGCTGGATTTATCTCCATGCCAATGGTTATAACGGTTTTGAGCATGACTCATCGAAGTTCCACATGTAAATTTTAGGTGAATATGATCTACTGCACTTCTGAGTGGCTGGTCTATATCTTCTTCTAATGACTAGAACACTTATAATTTCGGGATAATCTTGTCAATTTCAGTGTTCATGTTGGTTCTTTCTCATGGGCATGATGTTAATGTGGATTTCTAAGTCTGCAACCCTTGATAATCATCATTGGTCTTGGATGGACTTTGATGGTAAAGGATTATGATCTATTATTGATGATGCATCAACAAGTAATGCTGGGTTTCTTCAAAGAGTTTGGCTGGTAGTTGTTTTACTATCCTTATTTCTGGTATTTTGGCACAGTCGGTTAGAAAATGTATCAAGAAATTCATATTGGTTATGATAGAGGTGTCTTGATTATTTTAAACCACTTAATCTACTCTTGTTTGGTGATGAAAATGTCCCCCATATTGAAATAATCCTTGATGCACTAAGAGAGTGTCAGTATTATGCCACACTTTTGTTTTAAAAGTTTTTTGTCTTGAAAATTAATTTTATTAGAGTTTTTCTCTATAAATGTGGTTTTTATTAAGGCATATTTAGTTTTGAGTGATACATGGGTTGCTGGGTAGGAATGCCTTGGATGGACACTTGGACACTAGCCACTCTTCTCTGATGTGACAATTAGGTGGATGCTGATCTTGACTTAGTTAGTGATCTGATGTAGGTGTATTGGATTTGTATTGATGTCTCCCTTGTAAACATGGAGTACGGACAACATTGGGATGGTTCTTTGGACTCCATTTTAATGAATATGAGGTTATCCTATACTTTTTGTTAGGTTTAGAGTTGATTCTTAAATGATAATGAATCCAATGGGATGAATCTAGGTCACACCCTAGTTTGTATTGTGTCACAATGTATTAAATGGTCAGGGGTTGGTTTAATCTAGGAACGACACTGAGATTCAGATATGGGCTTTGGTGAACATGACCATGGAAAAAGTAATATGAATTTGACAAAGGATTTAAGATTCTTTTTGAATAATGGGTACCGTCTAAGCCTACAATTGTGTGAATGGTTAGATGAAGGTGGATTGTCTTGTTATCCCTCTGGTTTTATGCATTCATTCATGTGGAATTGTTTTTTTAATCATGTTTCCAAATTAATGCAGGTGTGGTGTTAGGGTTGGCAGTGTCTTCTATGAAAGAATGAATGAATGGTTTCGGTTAGGTCGAATGGGATTCGACAATTTATTTTCAAAGAGTTCACTAATATGACCTCAAATGTAATTGAGTTTTACCTTTTAAATGAATCATGTTAGGAGCACCATTAGAACACTTAGGGGTGTTCTTTGTAATGAAATTCGGATGGTGAAGGTTTAATGGCTTGGAATTAGCCCCCAATATATGTTAAAGCCTATAATGGGATCCACCATAAGACATTTTTTTTGAACAGATTCTATCATGAATGTGCCTCTAGCTAAATGAGTTAGGATCAGCACCATTTGGAAATTCTTAGTTAAGGAAACAAGCTCTGGATTAGGTTTTGATGACTTATGTACTGTAAACCTAAGACATTCTTGGAGGCATGTTGTGCGTTAGGGAACTCAATGTGGCCGTTTGAACCAAACATCATGTACCTTTATGGTTGGGTGATTTTTTGTTGTTCTCAATGGATTATAAGGTATAATAAGTTCTAAGGAGAATGAGGTTGAAACGACCCATGATTTGAGTGAAGGTATAATTTCATGAAAAATTGAATTTTGGAATTTAGTGGATTTGATACCCTTTGAAACGAGATCCAGAACATAATTATGAGAGTTGGATCATTTTAATGTGTGGTTTTTGGATTTGGGAAAAGTCTTGAGGGGTGTCTAGGGTGGTCTATCGATTTTCAGATGCAACAGGCTCCAAAACCTTACGTGAGGAAGAGCTTATAGGGGTATATGATTTGTCTATAATCAGGATTCCTAGAGCTTCAAACCATGCAGCTTGGCCCAGAGGTTCAGTAAGTGTCACACATGTTTCTTACTACTTACCCAAACTGTGGGCCTATCACACAATATTAATTTTAATTAGGTAGTATGCTCACACTATTCAAAAAACGGTTTGTGCATGGTTTGGGAAAACAATGCGGGGAAACCATGCTTGGTGGAGGTCCAAAGTAGGGGGTACCACATGGTTGGTACACAGTTTGGAAAACCATGTGACCAAACCATGCGACCTAGTTTCGAGGGTGAATTTTCGCTTTTTTACCTTAATGATTTTAATTTTTTTGTTTCCCTCTTTTTCTTCATCCTCTAGCCGCATGAGTCTCTCCTTTAGTGTAGCGGGTTCCACTTCCTCCCTCCTCTAGGATTTTTCAAATCTCCTCCATCTGTAGTCTGATTCAAACACAGTCAGTCTCTATGGATCCACATCGGTAATATCTTTATTCCAATAGATTCCTTTATAAGTTTATCTATTCATCTATTGTGATATTTTTGTGCGAGGTCATTTTCCCAATATTTAGGGAAAATGTTTGTTTTACCGATTTCATCCAAACAATACCTCATCAGACCTTAATATTTGATGAGAAAATCATCATACTCATAAGGTAGGTGTTCTAAATATTTTCCCCAATTTACATTGAATTATTATAAT
The DNA here is from genome assembly GCA_963277665.1 of Viscum album. Classification (NCBI taxonomy): domain Eukaryota; kingdom Viridiplantae; phylum Streptophyta; class Magnoliopsida; order Santalales; family Viscaceae; genus Viscum; species Viscum album. The sequence goes on along the minus strand of OY728128.1, from coordinate 1,469,721,468 downwards.
TTCCATTATTCTGTGCACTATCCTTTGTCGTGTGTCACCCTAAAATAGGTTTCATTGTTTAATATTTGTATACACAACTTTTATCACTCCCGTTGAGCCTTGTTATGTAAATACAAGACATAAAACATGAACATGGACACCCCTTGGTTGTTCTTTATTGAATTTACCTATTATAAAAAATTAAATAAATTCTCGGAACACATCTTAAGCATTCATCATGGATCAATAATGGTATTTCCCTTTGTAGGGAATTTCCTAGATGATAATGGCACCTATTAAATTCCATGTTCAACCTTATAATTATCTTTACAAATTAAATAATTATATAAATGCTTCATTTGGATGAATTGAGATATCAATCCAGAATTTTTATGCTTAACTATTCTAAATGAAGAGTTTTATACAGATCAACTTGTTCGTATAATAAAACCCCTTGGAAGAGGTGTGCTATATTAAAAATATAAAAGTGATGTTTAGTGAATTGAATCATTATTGGCCTTATGTAATCGATGGTTACCTATTCCTATTATTGTTTTATATACATGGCATGTTTAATACATGGCCTTCCATATTGTCCTTAAATGGATTTTCCCTATATCTATATAAATGATGAATGAACCGAAGCCCCTTCTAAATTCTTGGCCCATCATATAAACTGAATGACTTGGCCAATAATATCTAAATGAATGAGGAACTAAGAACCTTATAAGTGATTTGATTTTTTTATTTTAATTAGATTACCTATGTAGGTAATCACCCATTATATAATAGTACCTTATGAGTTCCCTTTGAGTTTGGTAAAATGAATTTTTTTATTTTTTTTAGTTAAATAGAATTTATTAAATTTAAAATATTGTTAATGATGGATTTTTTTCTTGAATGTATTAGATGGTTTAATTGGAATGGAATTGAGTTGGGTGGTATGACCACACCTCTTGTTATAATTAAATAAGCATGACTTAATATAATATTTATACTTGTGATTCCCACGGTTATAAATGGGGCCAATAGATAGAAATCATGAGAGGTAATGACTCCTAAATAATATTATAAATTATAATGTTTCATAATATTGGATGTGGAATGATCATAAGGGTTCTTTTGAGCATAGTAGGGTTATTCTCCCTTACATCTGGTGTTGAGCATGACATCTCACACCAGTGATACTAGTTGGATGGTGGCCATGATGATCCACATCCCCGGGGGATTGTTGAAATGACATCGCACTCATATATCTCCACCTTACACATATCTCCACCCCAAAGTAAAATGGACTTCATAATTTTTCAAACATCATAGTCAGTAGGGTGGCCTAATAAATTTCACTTCCACCACCTCTTATAATCAAGGATGATGACACACTATGGTCTAGGGTGATCCATATTCTAGGACCAAGCTCTATCAATTCCATTTAATTAGTTGACCTTCTCAAAACCATCGTGTGAATAATCCTCCAATGAAGAGAGGGAAAAGAGATTGAAAAAAATAATAGAAATAGATTGAGTTGCATGTAATGGGGGAAAACCACCACACTAGGGACATTCTCCTCACCCATTCAAGCAACTCATATTTTCTAAATGCATATAATAAACCTTAAGAAGAATTTATGAAAACTGTGACCTCCCCTAGGAAAATACTCATGCCTACCTCATATTATCATGATTGAGAGATCACTTTTGTGGAATAAGAGAAGAAGATAATAAGAAAATGATAAAATTAAAATAATAAAAAGAAGAAGAATGTAAAAAAGAAAGAGGAAGATAAAAATAATAGAATTCAATAAAAAATAACTTGGTTGATAAGGATATAGTACTAAAATAAAATATAATAAATAAATAAAATAAAATATTAAGAATAATGTTAAAATAATAATACTATTAATGATAACAATAAAAATAATAATAATAATTAAAATAAGAAGAATTATAATAAGTAGAAGTAGAATATATTAGATGAATTTAGAAATACATTAAATTATAATTAATTATTTTTTTAATAAATGAAATATAAATTAAATTACATTTAACTAAAATTGAATAAAAATAAAAAAATAAAAAAATAAGAAAATAAGAAAAAGATACTGCAGTGGTCCAACTCTGTGGGGGTGGATTCTCTCACATCGGTGTCAACCCCCAATAGAAGTGAGGTAGAGACCTAATTTTATAGGATGATGAAGAGCCTCAGTCTTTCTTCAAATACATGATGGTAGTTTTATTTTCAATGTTATATATCCTCTTTAAATTTCTAGAGTCCCATGAATAAAATAGTAAACACCCATGGATGGAAGGTGTTTAGATTTTGCATGGAGAAGAATTCAGCATGGGGAAATAGTGTACGCATGGGGTGTAGGGGATCAAAATGGAAGTTCCAGGTGGTAGGAATGAAGCACCAAAATGGTGGTGAGGAGTGGGTGAGTGGTGAAGTAGTGGAGACCTCCTCTTCATCCAACCTTCAAAGTGGATGGAGGATTCTTGAATTGGTGTCAGGGTGGTCGGTCATGGCTTAAGTGGTGGTCCAATGTGGGTTGGAGTGTATAAAGTGAAATTTGGATCAAGACCAAACACATCCATTGGTAAAAATGGCTTTTTCATGATGAGTTGTGGTGTCCGAAGACATTAGGTGGCGAAGCTGTAGTGACGCGGGGTAGAGAGATAAGGTAGATTAGTAGAGAATGGCAGAGCCTCAATCCCACATTGAAATTCCTAATGCTTGGTGAGAACTTATAAGGCTGAGGGCATGTTTTCTTGATCAAAATCCCACACAAGGGATAGACTCTTCGTTACACATGCACACACATAGATGTATGACAAATATACAAGCAACCACCACAAGAACTTGGGCTTACCAAACTACCCACATGATTGACCACCCATGGGGCTTCATCAACCATGTACTAAAAGCATAGGTGGGATCTCCTAGGTTTCTGTGTGAGTGGAAATCCCTCTTGGGATTGCTAAGCAGTTCATGGCCCCAGGTTGACGAATTTCCTATTCTTGGACTATTTTTTTTTGAAAATCCTTGAAATTCTAGTTAGAAAAAAATTAATAAGACTTAAAAAAATCAACGATGATTCATTATTAATATTAATAAATATTTTTTTCAATTAAATCTATTTCCATTCCACAATTCAAATTTCCCAATTTTAATTAAACCCATGAAAATCATGGGATAAATATTTGAACATTTTTTATAGAAATTATTGAAATTTGATTAAAAACATGAACATAAAATGAATCTATAAAATACCCCCACACTTAAAATATGATGGTCCTCAAGAATAAAATATCTATATAGAAATCCATAAGTCACCAATGCTATCAGAATTCAAAATTTAATGTAATAAAATCAAATAATTTTCAATTTCAAATCGAATTTTCAAAATGTTACATAAAATATAAATTCAATTTCTCAATTTTCAAATAATTAATCAAATAAAGTATTTTAATCTTCCCCACTAAATAAAATGATAAAACATCCACTTTAATTCATATAATTTACTCAATTCATCATTGTTAAACATGAAAATCATGAATTACCTAACATTAATCTGTTATATAATCTCTTATAATATAAATAATGTGAAGTTATACTCATATCACGAGAACATGCTACTTATCTATAGGATTGGAAAAGAAATCTTTCTCCACAGTGTAAATTAAAAAAAACATAAAATCATGAGGGCTTGAAATTAAATTTCGAATGTCTCTCATGCATAAGATTAGTAGGATTTGATGTTTAAAAATTTAGACTCAAGGAGGAGGTTTCCCTTTTAAGTATAACACATGATATCAAAAATGAATGTTCAATGGAATTCCCCACATCAAAGTACAAATTCCCATTCCCCCAAAAATCAATGTAAAGATTATGATCAAATTAAGCATACTGAGTAATTTTTGCACCATCATGAAGTTTTCTCTATTTGTTTTCTTTTGAGAAAGTTATTTTTAGAATAAAACTCACATCAAACACTTAACCACATATCATATAAATTATAATTCTAGTAATTGTGATTTTTTCCCAAATCAGAACCAATTTTTCTCAATTATTGGTTCTTTTTGTCATTTTACTTTTTTTACTTATAGAGGGGAAATAAAAAAATTATCATGAATGAATCAACTATAATTTCTCAATTCCCACATTTATCACCACCACAAATCTTCCTTATAACATATATAATCCCTTCCACCATGACACCCTTCACCCCCCATACTTAAACATTAAAATATTATGAAAATACTAAGATGAGGATTTGAAAAAATTGATTGAAATACAGATCATCCCAAACAAGGTCATTCATGTTTTCAATGGTCTAAACAAGGATGGATTTAAAGGTGGTATTTTTAGGATAATAGATTTTCAAAAGATGCATCAATCATTTTCGATGTGTTTTTAATAGTCATGGATTTGAAATATGAAAATAAAAGTACTATTAGGTGACATGTCCCAAGAAAACTCAAGAAATATGCTCAAGAATAAATTCGAAGTAATTGGTCTAAAACTTATCCCATGAATTGAAATATGATATTATAAAATAATTCAAGGAATTATTAATAATAAAAATTAAATTAAAATAAATTTCAGAAATTATAAACATGAAAAATGGATGGGGGATTTCAATTACAAGAATCAATAAAGTACTTTAAATCATGAGTCCTCATTTTAATATGAACACTTCACTTTAACCATATAATTCTACATTTTACTCATTAAATCCCATTAGAATTAAAATATAAAACATGACCTCACCCAATTCTTATGAAACTAATGTCTCCTAGATAAGTCAAGTAAAGAATAAATCCAAATACGGGCATTCAATTTTCAATTTAAATCCCAAAACAAGTTTTGGACAAAAAATTGTACTGAGTTTAAAAGATAAACAAAAAATAAATAACTCCCTATCCAATAAAGTTTAGTACAGTATCTCCACTCATGGGTGTTTCCTTATTCTATATTGAACCTATAGAATATAATTACTCAATTAAGCACAATGATCAAGTCATTTATCCTCAAAAGATAAGAGGAAATGGGGCTACATACTGGACTACTTCCAAAGGATGAAATTGAAATATAATTTCATTGAAAGAAAATATAAGGATAAGCTTGGTATGATCCCCATAGTGGGACTTAAATTTTTACTGCCTCCATAGGGTAGTACTAACTATTTTCAAATGTCTGATGGTGGATGATTATTATTTCACTTGAACAACCACATGTGGATTTTCCTAGATTGTTCTTCTTCCTTCTTGGTGGGGAATGACCCATGGATAGAGTATACCAGATACTTCCACATCAAAATTTATTATGTATTACCTGGAAAGGGTAGGATGAATTATGGATCTTCCTCCTATTTTTTGTTATTGGGAAACCATCCGTATTTATGAAATTTTAAACATTATCTATTTCATTGAAATGGAATCATTACATAAAACTCAATGGAAAAGGTGTATAGTTCAGTTAATTTTAGATAGTCAAAGAAAGATGTATCACACATAAATGTTGATGAGATGGGTGTGAAACCTTCTTGATCCAATATCATCAAATAGATATTCTATTACAGAAAGGATCACTCATTTGTGGTTCTTGTTGTTGTGACATATCTTCTTCCTCTATGGGTGCCTTGATCTGGTGGTATTTAGTAATATTTGACTTTAAGAAAGCCTACTTAATACCACTGAGGAAGGAACCATAAAGGATACATACAAAGAGTGTCTACAGATATTAGTTAAATAATATTTATAATCAACGATTGGAATAAATATAATTATTCATACCACAAGGTAAAATTTATTCAGGATTTATTGAATGATAAAAAATATTAAATAAATATCTATTCATGAGGCAATTATTTAATTTCATGAATATATAATATCTATTTATCTCTTATTATTTACATGGAAATAAATAATTATTTATTAATTAATAAATAATTTATTTAATTATGTGAATATTTAATAAATTTATATTTATTAGTCAGTGAATAGAATATTTATTTTATTTATTAAATGAAAAATATTTATTCTAGAATTTGATAAATGATTACGAGGATGAATAATCCATGTTTTGGGACCGAGGAAAAGTATCTATTTACCAGATTAGAAAATAATATTTGTCGTTGTCTGGGTTTTCACACATCATAAGTAAAATAATAATAATAATAATAATAATGACTTGAAATTAGGTTTATTAGATATTAATTCATATTTAAGGACTTTGGATAATTAATTATAAATAAACCTTTCCCTATGTTTATTTAAATATTTCTCTTTCATCTAGAGAAATTTTAAACATTATGAACAACAATTACCACTCAAGATATTCCCCACCCCATTTCCTCTCAAGAACAAAAAGAATAAGAGAGATTAATTCAAGCACAAAGAACCATGAAGTGATCAAGAAAAAAACACAAGATGATCAATCGGTCATGCTATCGCCAGATGCTTCATCAAAGTTGTCTGGAGATCAAAGGAGGACATGTGGATCACACCTAGAGGGGATATTCGTTGGGTCCTCACTATGCAATGATGATCCACCAAATAGGTTATAATGATTAATAGTATTAATTTAGAAAGATATGAAGAACAAGGAAATATTTCAACTTTATGTTTAAAAGATTTTAAATTAACTTGAAAAGATTTTCTCCCTTGGATCTGAAAAAAACCATTTGTAAATATTCATTGAAAAATAATTCTTTGGTCATGGTGTTCACATCATGTACATTGTGAATATTCTATTTAATCTGAAAAAAATAAAAGTTAGACATTGGCCCAATTGGCACTTCCACTGCATCTGAAACCATCATGTTGTATTAGAGAGGTCATGTTAAACTTATTATTATTTAATTATTTTGGGTTGTTTATGAATTTAAAAATAGTTTTCATTTCATATAATGAATTATCAAATCTGGTCATTGACATGACTTCTTCATACATTAATTTATTACCTAAATACTCCAGATATGATTAAATATTAAAAAATAAAATTCAAAGAACCCATCTAGAGTTTCTGATAAGTCTAGTTAGATAACAAAGGATTACATGAGATATATCTGAAGAACACACTATGAATCCCAGTTCATTGCACCCAGATGCAACTGAAATTAATTCACTACATTAAGTAATAATTGAGAAGTAGTGAATTAAATTCTTTGTGTCTTGACCAAGCTAGACTCGAACACGACATATGGGACTACACACCATTTAACTTTGTTATTTATTATGTGTTCCCCACATTTTTTGTAGTGGAAATAGAATCATCAAATACACATCACATAATTAAAACTCAATGCATAAGGACTAACAATTGTGTAATATGGAGGATACATGGTGTGTACTTACTATAGATGATATGTACCCCAAACATGTCCACATAGAAATACATGCCCAGTACCTAGGCATGTATCATAGACATATGGAGATAAGGATACATGAAGAGTAGCTGAATGTACACATCTTGTACCCAACATGTTTATGAAGAAAATTAAACGTTAATTTATATCCCCATAAACCTCATTATTATGTATTTTCCATGTCTTTTATTTTACACATACACACCATATGATAGGTTTCATATTATATTAAATGTCTAATAAATTTCATTATAAAATTCGAGTTGCATACCATCTATAATCGTAATACACTGACTACTCCTTGTGCATTAAAAGTATTACACAATATGTTAATTAAGATGTATTTCATGTTTCATGTATTGAATATTACATTCCAAGTTATTGTTTGACAAAATGTGTATACTATATGCTGTAAGACTAGACTATATACGATCTCAATACATGTTAAGTAGTTTAACCAGGTACTTTCCGAGTTTCTTCATGTACAAGATGTGTACATATTTTATTAAATTTAAATAAAATTAATGAATTTAATTTATTTACAATCATATTGTATGATTATCATTAGGGAATATTGGATGAATATTAAGATAAAATGTATTAATTGATTAATCAGATAATTAATCATATTAATTCATGCACATTTTATCTTTATAATAGAATGAATCAAAATGAATACTAGAAGGAAATTTTAATTACATATTCATTGCATTAGTAGATGACCTGAAGCTAAGATCTACCCATGTATGTGTGTCCTATATTTTAATTTAATTATCACATGGGTTTTTTAATAATAATTATTAAATTAAATTGGTATCCAACGGGTAATACCTCTCTTATTATTAAATATGAGCCTATGTGCCCATGGTTTCATTCATGTAAACCCCCTATTTTTACGTTCACAAGGATTTGAAGTAAATAAATTGTAAGTATGAAGCTCCCATGTGTAGGGAGTAGGTTTTAGATCATGTTGAGTTGAAACCAAACCAATGATATACATGGTGTCGAGGTGAAATTCTAAAACTCAAGCATAGATAGACTCAAAAAGTTTTTCCCTAGGGACAATAGTTTCTTATTGTATACTTAATAAAAAATAGCTACCCAAAGCTCCTTACCATGGAATGTTTCGTTTGTTCTATTTCATTCCAATGCATGATTTTTTTATTGATGAATGAACATGATCACATAAATAAATGGATCAATATGAAAAGATGGAATTAATAGTAAATGTCTATACAAAAATAATTTATTAAGACAAGGTTAATAACTTAAGTAAAATAAACATATTAACAAGACATTCAAATGGATAAAATACGAATGTATATGCATAAAAACAAAATCCATCTACAAAATATTAAGTCTATACACTATCCATTACTAGATTTTTAATGAAAACATATCACCAAGTGTTTGATTGACCGTTGTCAGGAAACTTACTTTTATTGAAGATTATTAATTATGGTTTTGGGTTGAATTTTCCAAGTTCAGGAGTTTCCCATAATAGACTTTATCTATATTGGAGGCATGTGTTGAGTAAATTTAGCTCAGTATTTCAGGATTAAGGACTCCACTCAATAGAACTAGGAACTACCAGCTCATGGTTTGAAAGACCAGCTACCTAAATAATTTCGAATAATTAACCAGGCCCTTACTTTGTCTATGAGAATTGAAATATGTATCATCGACACAAGAATATCAATAAAAAGAGGCAATCATTGTTTAATGGTGAGGTTCATTGGGACATGATAAAATAAATAGAGGCTCAAAAAAATTATTATGTCTCACATAATTTTTTATAAAGCGATGTTTTGATAATATAATTTTATATTGTTTTATAATAATGACATGTTTGTCAACCACATTAACCCTATGATCAATTCTGCAGAAATACCATCTCCCAACTTGCTGTAACATATAGTAATGGTTTAGATTATTATGGGTTGTTTTTTCTATTAATGAAATTCTTAGGTGCTAGAATCCCTAATCACTGATCTGGTTTATACAGAGGTGAGTGATGAGTAGTTTATTGTCCCTGAAAAACACCTAAACGGTTAAATTGATGTTCAGTCTTTAATTATGTGATCCATGTCTAGAAAACTCATGAATTCACATGATAACATGGATGGCTATAACATGATCTAGTATCTCTATGATCTTCATCAAGAGAGATTCAAACATGAATGGTTTAAGATATCCAATACATTATTCACTAAAAAACATGGAGAAGGTGTATCAGCTAGGCCTTACGTATTGAAAATAATTGGCTACATTGAGATACTAGAGGTTCTAAGGATTACGTTTTCATGACCATTCCCTTTGAAGGTACCCTCCTAGGATGACAGTAAAGGAAGAAAGATAACGAACCCTGAGTCCCAACATCATTAGGCCATGTGTTGGTGACTAGTACCAAGGATATAAAAATATCTTGGGAAATATATTACCCTCTACAATAATACATGATTGATAGATAACATATCAATGATCAATCAAACTGATGGCATCACATAAATGGAATTTAGAAAAACCATCCCAAAACTCATGAATAATATAAAAGATATAAGGAATATCCAAATAAATACCGAAAAGGAAAGTCTTATAGCAGTAAGACAACAACAAATCCAAGGGTATGAGATAGTAATGTCTAGTGCAATTCAAACACTGAAGGTTTTGAGAATAGAAAAAGTGCAATATGGGGCATTACCAAATTGATGTTTTTTAATCGATAACTAATCTAAGATGTTAATTACTGATAAATTTCCTGACTAATCAAATTAAATCAAATATTAATTGATGATTAAATGATAGAACCAAAACATAGGATCATCACCAATTATTTATAATTAATTTAAATAACTAAATAATTACATTATAATGAATTTTTTCTTCATTGATGGATCTAAAAATATATCAACATCATACTATTGTTTCCTTGTAGTAATCAAGAGTAAATCCCCCCCCAGCGGTGATCCACACGTGTTCCACAAACCTCCAAATTTCTCCATAGAAATCTCCAGGTGCTAGTGTAGTATATCCAATCACTTATGTCGTTCACCTTTGATTTCCCCAAGAATCACTTGAAGAAGGATTATGCTTGATTACCCTAGAATCCAGCGTGGTTTTAGAGGAGGCGAAATATCTATTCATGAGAACATTTTTTAGAGTGGGATCCCTCTAGGGATTGAAGAATATTTTCTCTAGATGTTGTTGTGAAAAAAATTGAAATGGGAAAACTTAAGAAAACAATATAAATTGTTTTATAAATCACTAGGGTTATAAAATAACAATTCCACGCATTTCAATATTATTTTCCTTAATTCTCATGCAACTCCATGTCTATAATAATAATAATAATAATGTTTTTTGACATGTGATAAACTCATGAATTAAATTAAATATTATTTTATTCAAATAGTATTCAATATGAATTATTTAATATTAGATAATTAAACATTGTCTGCTATTCCTCTACAATATTTATTATCTCTTGAATAATAACTATTTTTTAATTAAAAATATGACATCATTATTCTCTAATAAAAACTAAATAATATACTCACTAAATAAAAAATAAATATTTTTGACATAATCTAATCACATAATCTTCCCGCGAATATCCAGTGAAAAAATATATGTGATCAAGAAAACATGAATAGTAATTAAACCACATGTGGTAATAATATTTATTCAAGTTTTTAAAAAATTAATAATAATATTATTTAACTGATTTTTTGAATACATTTAGTGTGTGTCCCTCTAGGTCTGTTTTGTAGTGGCATTTGATTAAGGAGCCCAAAGTCCAAGGCTAGCATCTAGAAAGATGAAAGATACCCATAAATAATTAATTTAATGTTTAAATGACATAAAAACTCTTACCGATTCTTATTATATAATATAATCCCTTTATCGCGATATCTCTAATATAGAAGGTTGCATACTGGTGCCATCAACCCAAGTGTTCAATGTCTCTTTCTTTGAATTTTTGGAAATGACACATTCCTAAAAACACCATGGACATGGATTTATTTAGACTATATAATTTCCATAAATGGGATTAAGGTATAAAATTTTTTAAAGAAGGGAAAAATCCTTAATCTCATTATTTATTGATGGAATATTATTCATGACGCACGCAATGTACAATACTTTTCCACAAACATATGTTGTCATAGATTTTATCAATACATCAAAGTAAAAAAACTCATAACATCCATTAATAATAATATTAATGTCTAAGGATCAATACACACATCCTCATATAAGAACATCCAATGAAAGATATTACTGTGAATTTCCTGCTGGAGGGTCATGTTCTCGTAATCTCATTCAATGGAAATTACGAAGGGCATACACCATGATAAGGTACCTCAAAGTCCTATGAGTCTCTACCTCCAATATCCTATATCATATGTTACCCTCAAATTATTTCTTTTAACTCTATAACTTATATTTAATAATACCGTCATGGAACTTATGGGTTCTTATCACAGTGAGGAACTCTTATGACCTTTCAGTGGGAAGGCTAATCATAGGTCATTATCACTTTCTATGTTTTATAGAAGAACAATCATGATGTGATTAATATTTTATTAATATTAAAAAATATGAATCTAATTAATCATAAAGTAAAAATAATTTGGATTTTGGATACCAACTCCAACAGAATCAAACTTACACTATATCCAATTTCTAAAAACCTTCATTTAACTAGCTCTGACATGATACTCAGGCTTTTTCTAAGATAATTCATTAGTAAAGGGGTCTTCCATATTTTATTCCATCTAAAATATACATATAAAAACCTCACCCCTATGAGAAAAACCCCTCTATAGGTGATACCTATGGAGTATAGGCTCTGTTTGTTGGCATAAACATGTATCTTTTGCAAGATCCATCACTACAGTAATCTCATAATAAAATATGACAGGGTCTTTAAATCTAGGTACCACATAAATCTCTTAGAAAAAAAATTATATCCAAATGACTTCTTTGGATGAATCATATTCCTATATATACTAGGATTCTGTTATAGAATCAGTGACAAATGGATTCATTGAACTCTTCCAGCTCACGACTCCTTTGTTGAGTTTGAAAACATATATTGACCGTAACTTCATATCATTATGATATTTCTAAAAACTATCATCAGTATAACCATTGATGACTAGATCCTTCTATCCTCTATATAGAAAGAAAATACCCTTAGTTCTTCTCAAATACTAAAGTAAATCCTTTACAACATACCATTGTTGTTAACCTAGATATACTTGATATCTTTTTAATATGCTCAAAGTGTAGGAAACATCTATTCTAGTACAAAACAAGGAATACACAATTGATCCTATTGTTGAAGCATATGAGATATTAATCATTTCCTCTTTCTCTTATTGTGTCTGAGGAATTTTTTTTAGAAATATGTATACCATGTGACACTGGAAACAGTCCCCTCTTGGATTGTTCTATAATATATCTCTTTAGTATCTGGTCAATGTATGTACTTTGACTTAGTCCAAGATACCTCTTGGATCAATCCTGAATGTTCTTAGTCTATATAATGTAGACTTATTCACCTAATTTCATAATGGATATACACTGTTTTACTAGTCCTTAAAATATTTTAAGACTAATAAGTTGTTTCTAATAAGTAATATTTCATCAACATATACTACTATGATAACAACCGCAATCCCACTAAAATGCTTTTAAACACCCAGATCACATTCATTATTAATGAAATAATTTTCTTTATAGCTTCATAAACAAAATTATTCCATAAACTAGATGATTTCTTCAATCCATAAATGGATATTTTCATCTTTTATATACTTTTAGAATCACCTAGAGTCACAAAAACTTCTATTTATGTCATAGATAAATCTTCTTCAAGGTTTCCATTAGGGAAATATATTTTCAAATCCATATTCTAAATATCATATCCATGGTGAACAGCTAGAAAAACAATAATTCTATAAGATTTAAACATGGAAAATAGTGATAAGGTTTCATCATAGTCAATTCATTAAAAATATTTAAACCCATTACAGACTAGCCTTTCTTTATAGGGACTTACTTTACCTTCTATATCCATTTTTCTCTTGAATACCCATTATCAATCTACATGCATTAAATCAACCAGAGGATTGACTAAAACCCAAACATGTATTTGATACATGGAATCAATTTCAAAATTCAGGGAATCTTTCCATCAAGTATCTTCTTATATCTATACTACCTCTTTGTAGGAGAGATGTTCTTTATTCTCAATGAATAATGAGTCACCATTCTTAGTGACTAGAAAACCATGTCTCTATGGTTCTTTTACTTCTATGGTTCTCCAATATAGTACTTGGGTTTTTTGAACAAATTATTTCATGGGGACCCATGGAATTTTTTTCTTATACCAACTCTTGTGTATCTTTACCATCAGCTTCATTGAATTCAATATTTCTCTCACTATCCTTCTTGAAGATATGCTTCTTCTCAGTAAATATGACTTGTTTAGTGATAATCACTTTCTTAGATAATGATTTGTATAGGAGTTACCCCTTTATCTCCTTAGGATACCCTATAAAGATACCCTTTGTACCTCTTGGTGGTAGTTTGTTTCTTGATAATTCCTTAACAATCACCTCACAACCCCATACACATTTATATGAAAAAACATGATTATTTCTACTCCATAACTCAAAGATAATTCTATTTTACACATTAGTTTGTACTTAGTTTAGTGTGTATGTTTTGGTTTGAAATTCATAACCTCAAAAGGATAAAAGAATATTTTCATGACACATCATAATCCTTTCCATGCCTAGAAAAGCACGGTTCCTCCTTTTACTAACACCATTCCACTATGAAGTGAAAGGTGGAGTGAGTTTATAAAGAATCACAAACTCTCATAAAAAGTTAATAAAATACTGGTTAATATATTCACCACCTTGGTCTGATAATGGTTTCTTTGTCTTCTTTCCATGCTGATTATCTACTTCATTATTTAATTCTTTGAATTTCTCAAAGTACTTGGGCTCATACCTCATCAATAAGATATAACCATATTTACTCAAGTAACTATTAAAAGTCAAGAAGTAAGAATACCAACCACTAGATTTTACTTAAAATGGTTCACACACATCAGTGTGTACTATTAATAGAATCTATATGGCAATTTTACCCTATCCCCAAATGGTAGTTTAGTAATTCTTCCTTGTAAACAAGAATGACATATTTCTAGTCATTTTAGGTCAAAAGAGTCTAAATAACCATCTTGATAGTGCTTTGTCAATTGATTCTTGTTTACATGACAATGATGGTGATTCCATAACTAGGTGTTGTATAATTTTTGTGAATGTGATTCGTTATCAATTTCCAATACTTTGTTTTCATAATTTAATAAATAAATACCTTTATTTAAATATTCCATACCATAACAAATGTTTTCTTTATAAAAAACAACTTTTAATTAAAAATTTCAATATAAAACCATATATATCTAGGAAGTATTTAGAAATTATGTTATTATTATTAATAGTTATATAATAAAAAACCATTAAAAGTAATATCATTCCTATTAGAATTGAAATTTGGTGATATTCAATGGCTAGAGAAGCTAGCATCACACCATTGGTAGGTCAAAATCCACCTCTCCTTTGAGAATCTTTCAAAATCTACTTGGTTCCTACATTTGGAGACATATTTGGTCACCAAAAGATGTATCTAATATCAAATGTGTTGATATTGAATGATTACACTTGATAATGAATACACATTTAATTTTCCCTTACTTCTAGGTGTAGTTCCTATTTTAGCGGTCTTCCTTGCCACATGAAAAACCTACTGCTTCCTTTTCCTTTCCTTACCTCTGGATCTTATGATTTTTGGAATGATGGTGATTGGGATATTTAGACCAGTTATGATTATTTGGCCCTATTTATTTATTATTACATTTCTTATTCACCATAAGAACTGTGGGTTTTTCTTGCCCCATGTTCTTGTCCACTTGGCGAATTAAAGTAAGATGCTCTGAAATAATATTCTCATTATTTATCATGTTATATTTAAAAATAAAACCATATAAGGTCTTGGGTAGTGAGGAAATAATGAGATATGTGTGAACCACATTTGTAAATTTAATCCCCAAGTTATCTAAGTGTTCAATGTATCCAATAATCATGACTACATGAGGCAAAGTTGGAACTGAATCTCCAATATTGATTTTAAATAGAGAATTAGAGATCTCATATCACTCTTGTCTCTCCTTCTCTTGAAATATATACCAAAGGTAAGATATCATGGTATACACATCCATGTCTTCAAATTGATTTATAATATAATTGGTCTTTTATGATAGCGTGAAACAATAAACATATGTAGAATCATTCAAATGTTTCTCATATAGAAAAACCCTTCCTTACTAAACTATTTAATAGGAACATCAAGATTAGGTTCTTTTAGACCATCCAATTTCTATTCATGGAATATGATAATGTGTATGATCCTTTGATACTATTAAAAACCAGTGCTCATGAGAAGTTTATCCTATTATAATATAGATCATAGTGAAATTTTTGAAGTTTTATTTAAGGTTCTCTCTACAAATTAGAAGTGCATAATTTTAGTAATTTATCTGATAAAATTAGATAAATAAATAAAAATTATTTTTCTTAATCTCCCAGTATTTTATTGAAACAAAATATCCCTCATTATTAGATTTAGAACATATTTTTCCTTGGAAATTATATGGGTAAGGACCCATATTCCCCTTCTGATCACCAAAACTTTTGTTGAACATAAAATTTAAAGGTTTTTAGGTAGGCATTGCAAATTCCAACTACATTAACTCTTATTTACTTGATCTGTTGAGTGGAATCCCCAATCCTAAATTCAATAAATTGGATTTCCTCAACCATTTCATCTTAGTTTCACAATGTCTTACTTTGGTAGTCAACCCTTGATGTGAACTAATTTAATTCAACCCAAAATATCATGATTGAATTCCCCATTAATTGCAAGCACCCCAACTTTGTTTCGTCAAGCACTTTGAACTATGGTTCAATATTTAAATGATTAGTGGAAGGATATATCGACTTAATATATATAATTGATGGATTTTGTTTTTATACATAATTTCCCATTTAACCTTTATTTCATTCTTGTTAATATTATTTGAATTTACTAAAATGATTAACTATGTCTTAGATAAAATTTAGGCAAAAATGAATTTCTTTTAGTGCTATATTTCATGATCATTAATTCATTAATTCATATGTCCATAGGAAAACAACCATAATTAAATAACCATGAAAATAGATGGAAATAAAATAATAAATTATGATGGTCATGATCTTTTACTAATGGTTAGTTTATCTAGAAGATGATTAAAAAACCGTCTACCTAGGGGACAACACCTTAAACCATTTTATGTTATGTGTTATATATTTTCCACTATCCACCGATGTAACTATTGGATTCATTTATCCTTAGCTCAAAAATTGAACTTCCTCCACTATCTTGGGATCTACAACCATTACATATGTTTTAACTCACTCATAGGTGAGGGGAACTAACAAATCGGTTAAGGGGTTTACCTAAATGAAACCACAGTCTCACAATCCCTTTAATAATTTAAAGATGGGTGAAATGTATGCCATCAACTTAATTTAATGATAACATAAAATAAAACCACTAAAAAAAAGTTCTCTTCTATTCTAATGATCATCCAGATAGATTAAACAGATTACATATTTAATAAAAAAACATTCAATTATAATTACTAAAATTTTAGATTAGTCACACTTTAATCAATTAATTATATTATTTAATTAATCAAATATATAATCTTAATTATCACCCAAACATTCTTGATATTGTCATCCATCATAATATCATACAAAAAACTCATTTAAAATTAAATATATATAATACATGTACCATGAATGCGACAGAGTGAGTACCCATTCAAACCACCCCACATGTATTACATTCGTATAATATTTACTCATGCAGCATATGGATTACATGAAATAACATGCAACTTCATGACATTTACATAGTAAAATAAATGACAAATAAAATACATGATATTGACATTTCTTGTTATGTTTCAATGCATGTTAAGTAATGAATGTTGTATGTCTATACATGATATGGAGTTCCTAAAATTATGAAAAATTTAATTGGAAATTTAATAAATAAAAAACCCATCACATGGAATGTACATAGTCAAATATATGACTCACAAAACACATTTTTATAAGGTTTAAGATGTATAATAAATTAATTTTAATTCTCTGTAATTTGTTAACATACACAACATGCAATATTATGATACATGGAATGTATACTCTCACAACCTATCAATGAAACATGCATAGGGACTTGGATAGTAATCGTTCCATTAAATATAATGGAGTAAACAATGTGTACATTGGGTAAACGATGTGTGGTCTCTGAGTTACATAGTCACCAGTCATGTAGGCTTTGTAGGAGAATAACTGGAACATCTTTGACTAATGGACTACACATCGTGTTTTGAAATTACATGTTGTGTTGTCTGGATAACCATGTGATAGTCGGGATCGATCAATACAGGGTGTATTAAATAAAAAATACATTTAATAAATTCACATAGATATAATTAATTCCACGTTAATTCTTGGTGCATTGAACATGGGAACACGACTGGCAACAATGGGCTACACGACGTATACTCTTCTGCTACTTAAACAAAATCCTTAGCTCCTATAGATGGGTTCTTTGAATTTTATTAATTGATAAAATTAATTGATTTGATTATATTTGTGATAATGAAGAGGAATAAGAGAAGATATCATGATTTATAATAAATAATTATTCAAAAAAATTGAAAACATATAATAAATTCATAAATCAATCAGTAATATTTAAATAATTTTTTTTGAGTAACTAGTGATAGAATATGTACAGTCAATAAAAAATGAATAATTATTAAACCAAATGCATGAATAATATTTATTCAACTTGTTAAATAATAAATAATAATATTATTTAATTGAAGTCTTTGATGCACTTAGTATGCGACCCTCTAGGCCACTTTTTATGTAGCATTAGGTGAAGTAGCCCAAAGTACAAGGCTAACATATAGTAACATTACAAGACATCCATGGAGAAATATGTTAATGTAGGAATGATGTGAAACCCTATATGGATTCATACTATGTAATATAACCCCTTTACTATGATATTTATAATAAAGTAGGTTTCATGCTGGTTCCATCAACCCATGTTCTTGATGTATCGTCCTTTGAATTTCAGAAATTTGATCATTCCTATAGAACACCACAACCAACGATTTATCTAGGCTATATCATTTCCATCAATGGGCCTAAGATATAAATTCTGATTATATAAGGGAAAAAACCATTCTCACATTATTCATTAATTAAATATTATCGTGACACACCTAATGTATTCTACTTCTCCAAGAATATATATTGTCAAAGTTTTCATTAATATATCAAAGTACACAACTCATTACATCCATTAGTAATAATAATAATGTCTATGGACCAGTACACACATCAATAAATTGTAATATCCAATGACACTTATAAATGTGGATTTCATACTCGTGGGTTGGGTCCGCAGAATATTCTACCCTTGAAGTTATCTTGGGAATACACCATGAGAAGGTTCCTCAAAGTCCTATAAGTCTCCATCCCTGATATCCTATATCATTTGTGTCCAAAAATGATTTCTTCTAGATATATAACATATATTTAAGAATAATATTGTAATGACCTGCCAATTCTCATTGGCTTGAGAGTGTAATGAGTCATTACTTGGCCTTAAGCGACATCCCCAAGGTGCCAAAGGCTGGAAATAAATGCCGAAGGGTTTCAAAATACATGGGGGACAATTTACCGTTTAACTGAAGACAACAAAAAAACAGATCAAACTAGATAAACTTATTGGAGCAACCACTATATGATGCATGATTAAAAACCAAAACAACTCAACCATTAATTTTATCAAAAACCAACCAAAGGTACCACAATGAAAACCAACACTAAACATCAAAGTAAACAGTAGAAAGACAACTCAAAGACGACAAGACAACAACCCAACTCCATGCTCCACAAGATCCAACCTTCAACATCGCGAACCAGACCAAGTATCATGAAGCATCACTCTAAACATGTGACACTTTACATTTTCCAACGTCCCGATATATGACATCTGCTAAAGCACCAACATGCCAAAGCAGGGGGTGAGTAATGAAACTCAGTAGGTTTTCCCCGGTGAATTTCCAACCCATTCCTATAGGATAAAACATGTCAGTACATTTATATAAAACAATTTATATAAAACAATTCCAAAAATAAAGTTCACAATATAACAAGTTCTATGTCACAACCATTTTCCAACAAAATCCCATCTTTCTTAAGAAAATAAATCAAGTAATGTTCCCCATTTCCATTAACATTTCCATCTAGCACATTCGTTCCATTTCACCAATCCACACAACCAACCATGCATGCAACTTGGACCTCCTTATACTCGCGAGTGGTGAGTCATCCTTCCACTAAGCCGTCACTTAGTGGATTACCTTGACGGGGGTACTTGACGACCTTATCCATCCCAACCTATTGATGGGAGTACTTCTCGCCCTTATTCATCCCAACCTTTTGATGGGGGGGCTTCTCACCCTTATCCATCCCAATGCACAAGAACACACACCACAACCCATTCAAGTCCATACCAAAACCAAGTGTGTTCAAAACCTTTCAATAAAGCATCCCCATTTTATTGAAAACCATTTCTCTCAAGAAGCAAAACCATAGCCAATTTAAAATCACCATTTAAATTTACTTCAACCACCACATTCCTAAAACACATAATTTCCCTTCACCCATTACTAAAAAAGTGTTTCAACCATTCTTTCACAACAGATAAACAAAACATTTTTATCAAGTAAAACAACTTGAAACTAAGCCTTCAAGTTCTAAGAAAGAGGAATCATGATTGAAGCCACCTACCTCAACAAAATGGGTGAAACCAACCAAGAACTGGGTCAAAACACCACGAAACCTCCTTATATTTCTTCCCCTATCACCAACAATACCAAAACCCGACTTAAAAGTCATCCACTACCTTAGATCAACACACCTTGGGAGTAGATCTAAGGATCAATCAAGAGGGAAGAAGGAGATCTAAGAAAAATCAAGGGAATGAGACTTACCTCAATCAACAGGCCTATAAATGCCAAGGAAAGCCTCTGGATCGCTTTCAAATTTCCTGGTAAGCGTTCTCCCACCATCGGAAGAGAGAAATCCTGAGTTAGGGACGTCTAAGAGAAAAAAAGCGGGTTTAAGGATAAAATGGATTATATCCTTAAAAATAGGATATAATGTTGACTTCGCGCACGGTTAGTCTACACGGTTAGTTAAACCATTCGCTAACTGTGCGGTACTCACTACCATAGAGGGGATCTCCGCATAGCCTCCTTGCATGGTTTTCCCAAACCGTGCGCACACTGTGCGGTCTCCTCTGTCCAACAGACCACCACCTGCACGGCTTCCGCACGGTTTGGTAAACCGTGCGTAGCCCGTGCATCCCCACATTTTCCCCTTTTTCTCTTTAAAATTCTCCCAAAAATTCCCCAATCATCTTCTATATTCTTCATGCACATAAAAATCATAAAACAAGGGTTACTTACCAGAAACCGGTAGTACTAAATTCTCCCCACCATTGGCCTTTCCGTACTCAGAATGTAGAAAATCATTGCTAGACTGAAAGAATTCTCACCACTGCTCCTTCATTTCTTTCTCATGTTCCCAAGTCTCTTCCTGAATCTGACTATGCTGCCATAAAAACCACACTAAAACGATTCTTTTCCCATGCAAGAATTTCTCTTGACTATCCACTATCCGTACCAGGATATGTATCAATGAAGCATCCAGATCTATGTCAACATGATCCCATCTGATCACATGGTCAGGAACGTGTTGATACTTCTTTAACTGAGATTCATGGAACACATTATGCACTGCACTGAACCGTGGTGGTAATGCCAACCAATACACCACCTCACCAACCCATTCCAGTATCTCAAAAGGGCATATATATCGGGGAGATAATTTTCCCTACTTCCCAAAATGACATTGTCTAAGCCTTGGAGAGATTCTCAAAAAGACATGATCACTCACCACAAATGACAACAGTATTCAAAGATGATTCACATAATATTTCTGACAACTCTGAGCCGTCTCCATCCTTTTTTTAATCAACTGGATCTTCTCGGTTGTTTCTTGGACAAGGCTCATCCCAACTAGTGATGTCTCGCCTGTTTCTACCCAAAAAAGTGGAGAACAACAAGGATGCCCATACAATGCTTCAAATAGAGCCATGCGTATTGAGGCCTGATAACTGTTATTGTATGAGAACTCCACTAATGTTATATGGTCCTCCCATAAGCCACCAAAATCCATTACACAAGCCCGAACCATGTCTTCCGATGTCTGTATGGTCCTCTCGGATTGCTCATATAGCATCCCGCCTTTTTATCACATAAACTTTCATTACATTTTACAAAACCGAGGATCTTTAAGGTTTAGTGTCTTGGAAACCAGGAACTTAAAACATGAAACAAAAAAAAACATTCTTCTTAAACACTTGAAAGGCTTCTCCTTATGTTCATCCTAGGTTCATTTCTGCATCTCATAACCTGGGGACATACATCAAAAGAAAGGGTGAGCAAAAGGCCCAGTAAGGGAAACAAGATGAACATTTTACATGTGAACTTGAGATACTTCAATAAGGACATGAAAAGAACTTTAAGGCATGAGAAAGAAATCATGAGGCATTTCATAATAAAAATAACATTTTTCATAACTTGAAGATGTGGCTACATCATTTAACATAGACAATCATGAACATATCACCAAGGTCCATCCCCAAGGTGTCATTTGAAAATTACCAAGGTTATTCACCAAGGTATCGTGAAAATTGTAATCTCTAGTGGTTACATCATTACCCAATGCATTGGAGCGCTATCAGGGCGCACCCTTAAATTTGCCTTTATTATCATGTGAGCCACATATATCATCATCAAACATTTCATAAATAACCCATATAGCATAAAATAAATGGGTTTCATTTCATAATCAAAACGTTTTAAAAACTGCTTTATGGACATGATCTTTACATCACTTTAAAACCCACAGAAAAGGAAGGTGGGTCTCATGTATGTAAATCCCAGAATTTAAAATAGAACATTTTGGTATATATGTGAATACCCCTTTAGAAAAAAGAGCTTTGAGTATTCACTTAATAATATAAAAGAACTTTAGAAAAAGAGAGAGACATTTTGAGATGAAAATTCTGCAGCATAACGGCTATGTTACGAGGTTTTAGAAGACATTAAAAAGAGAGGTAAAATGGGTCAAACATTCATAAATGACCCATAAAACAGTATATGGACAGAATAAGAAGGATAAATGATCATGGTAATGAAATTTCAAGGACATACCATTTGAAATGAAAAACATGGAAGGAAGACAAAAATTAGATTTCTCTTATGAAAGTTCGACAGCCTAACGGCGTTACTTAAACTTCAACAAAAACGATTTGAAAAGATAAAATAGGGTCTCTCATTATGTGAACATAAGAGTTCAGTATGATAGATATAGAGATCATACCCCAACATAATAGAAAGGAACTTGAAAGAATTGACATGAAAGTAGAACTTCAAAACGAGAAGGGTGAAGAACCACTTAAAAATTCGGCAGCCTAACGACGCCACTTAAAACTTCAAAATACTGAATTGAAGAGATCAAATGGGGTCTCTCATCATATGAACATAAGAGTCCAGTATGATATATATAGAGATCATACCCCAACATAATAGAAAGGAACTTGAAAGAATTGACATGAAAGTAGAACTTCAAAACGAGAAGGGTGAAGAACCACTTAAAAATTCGGCAGCCTAACGGCGCCACTTAAAACGTAAAAATACTGAATTGAAGAGATCAAATGGGGTCTCTCATCATATGAACATAAGAGTCCAGTATGATAGATATAGATATCATACCCCAACATAATTAAAATGAACTTGAAAGACTTGACATGAAAGTAGAACTTCAAAACGAGAAGGGTGAAGAACCACTTAAAAATTCGGCAGCCTAACGGCGCCACTTAAAACTTAAAAATACTGAATTGAAGAGATAAAATAGGTTCTCTCATCATATGAACATAAGAGTCCAGTATGATAGATATAGAGATCATAACCCAACATAATTAAAATGAACTTGAAAGACTTGACATGAAAGTAGAACTTTGAAAAAGAGAAAGGTGAATGAATCCCTTGAAAATTCGGCAGCCTAACGGCGCCAATTAAACATTCTTAAAACGAAATGATGAGAGTAAGAGGGGGTCTTTCATCATGTGAACATAAAAAGGGCAGTAAGAGGAGTATAAAAGAACATCCTCAAAAAATAAGAACATGAAGCATAAAAGGAATGACATAAAAGAGATCACTTGAAAAGAAAGAGAGGGGTCGAATCCCTTACCTTAAAATGTAACTCTTAAACCTCAAAGGTTGGGACCTTGAGGGCTTGGGGGCACCTTGGGAGGACTCCTTGGAAGGTAAGAAGACCATAACTTCGTTGGGGGAGAGTTGGGAGTGAAAACTAAAGGAGGAAAGGGTGGGTATTTATAGGGAAAGTGAGGGGACAAAGCATTAATGGCCAAGGGACACCTCACTAGTGGTTTTGGCAAAACCATGGGCTTGCCCATGGTATTTGCCCATGGTATTGGCCACTTGGTACACCTCACACCTTATCTTACTATTCATAATTCGAACATATTGAATATATACTTAATACATCATTTAATGATGTCATTAAACACCCGTAACTTAAAAACTATACTTTCACTATTCACCGAAAATTCAACTTTCTCAGAATAATCCCAAAATTTCACCTTAACCAAATATCAATGCTATGATTTCAAAAATGAACTCCATTTTATAAAAATAATTTTCTAAATATTTTTAATTTTATTTTTAAATAAATACACTATTCATCGAAAATTCATTTTTTCAGAAAAATCCCCAAAAATTACCATAACATAATATCGATGCTCTGAGTTCAAAAATGAAATCCGTTTTATAAAAATAATTATCTAAATATTTTTAATTAAATTTTTAATTAAAAAACACTATTCACCCGAAAAAACTAATACTTGAATAATAATTTATGAAACCATTATCTAACCATTTTATTGAATCACATTACTTAATCAAGGTGCCTAGTTTATATTAATACTTTCTTTAAGTGAGATTACTAATCCATTTGGACACATTACTAATCCTAATCATAAAATCACTATTCATAATTTACTATTCATCAAAAATTAAGTTGATCTTATTAGACTCTAAATTTCGTACTGAACATAATTGTAGAAGACCATTTTGCGAAAATCATTACACATTTTTAATTATTTAAGGTTTACACAACCATTTTTAAAATATCCTTTTTCTAAAATTCATCAAAAATATGCATACAATTTTTATCGAGTCATTTGAAAATTCATAAACTTCATCATAAAAAGAAATCCAAATTTTTATTTAAAACATGGATTACACAAGGTAGTTACGGTCTCGTTACATAACCCCTTATAATACCAGCATAGGACCTAAGAGTAAGGTGTGCTAGGGTGATAGAATCTTGGGGCGGCTCGGTCAACATTGCCCGAGTAGTAATTTCTATCAGTTTGAACTTCTCGCGAAGGCGATTCCGTTCTAGCTTCACATGATGAAGTTCGGCTTGGGTTTGGTCCAGAGCAAAGGCCAATGGTGCTAACTCCTTCCCAATCTCTGTTAGATGGGCTTCGATCGGTCCAAGACTACTAGGTGAGGCCATCGAATCTTCTTTCTATAATAATTAACCAAGATTACTTGTATTTAGAGACAATAATCGAAACATTTAGTTTCTAGTGGTCATATTGAACAATGGTCATATAACAGTCAAAACCCAAAGGTCTCATTTTAATTATAATCATGTTTATCAAATAAAACATTTTTGTTGAGTATAAAAATAAAATAAAATAAAATTACACACAAAATTAGGAAACAATCTTTATTCAAAATTTTGGGTTGTTACAATCTTCCCCCCTTTAGAAATTGCGTCCTCGCAATTTTTTTAAAATTAGGTTTTGAAATTTCATTGAAAGTCCCACATCGGAAAAGGAGTCAGTAAAACTATTACTTTAATAGAATGAAAGGGAAGTACGAAGGTCACCCGAGTTAGCCCACACTAGGATTCCATGTAGGAAAACATGGACATGGAGGAGAAAACAAAGGGTCATGTTCTGAGGGAGAGTGATAGAAAACATGATTAGGAGAACGTTGACCACGAGAAAATCCCAAACTTATGTTGTGTGTAAACGGGATTTGATTACCTAGTAGGAAACGTAAACCAACAACATTTTTGTTTTACGTTTCTTTTAATAATTTTGAGGAATTCATTTACTACATAGAACAAAAACATAAGAAAATATACCTACCTTCAAGTATAGTTTCATCTTTTAATAAGTTTCTACCAAATCTAATCTTTTCTCCCAAACGATGAGCATTCAAAACTACTTGGTCTCATCAAAACACAAGAATAATCTTATAGAGAATCATATAATCCACAAAAGATTAACTATCTATTTCTTCTATCTTTAAACATTATCCCAAAAACAAAAAGGTTAAGGTAAAACAACTCTTCAAAAAGAAATAATCCCATAGGAATGGAAACTACTTTTAAATCATCAAAGTTCCATGGTACTACCCAAAGTTCATCATAGACCATTGCATAAATAACGGTCCTTAAAATTCCTCAAGACAAACCAAACTAAGATTGAAACCCAAATACAATAAGGATTTGATAACATAGTCTTCCAAAACAACTTCATTGTTCATCTCCAGACAACATCAACCACTCCTAACATCTTATAAAAAAAGTAGCTAACCTAAATATATTTTACCCAAGATAGGTTAGTCATTACCATAATTAACCTAAATTACTATAAGTTCACCTTAAATTCATCGATTCTTCAAAATATAAGTCAACCTTACTCCTCAATGAAAATACTGTAGTAATCTATTTACCTCGATCAAATATGGTTCCCAAAATAATGAACGTCTTCCAAAATAATAATCATATTTTAATCCCCTAATCATCTCTGTCGTATTAACACGACAATTGTCGCATTTCCTATCACATTGGTTTTTGGGACATGTTCTTCCATTTCCCGCCATTAACTAAGAAAAGAAACTATAATTAGTGGCTTATTTACTTAGCTAATAATCATTAAAATGAAACTTTAAGCATAAAAGGATAAACATGTAGAATAAAAGTATATCCTAACTTGTGATCCCCTAGGTTCCAATCTAGGTTATCCATGATCATATATTCTTATGTGAATCTTTATTATGTTTTATCCTTGTTCCTTTAATAATGGTTCATACTAAGCTTATGAATTTACCAAAGCATATCCCCCGGGAGTGTCGTAACCAAGAGTGCAGCAAGGCCCGTTGTCGTGTACCAGTTCCCGTTCGAGTCTAGCTCAAAGCGGTGTTTTCGGGTTTTACCCCTATGTACATCTGTGCCAGAGCCACCTCTACCTGCTCGTATCCAGACAGGGATGTATTTGCTTGGAAACCCCTTACTCAATACTCACCAAAATACCAGGAAGATTTCCTATATTTAAACTTTTCCATAGGGTTCTTCCTAGAGTTTTCATATCCTAATTTCCACAAATAACTAAACCATCCTTTGATACCAACTATAGCATCCCGCCTTTTTATCACATAAACTTTCATTACATTTTACAAAACCGAGGATCTTTAAGGTTTAGTGTCTTGGAAACCAGGAACTTAAAACATGAAACAAAAAAAAAACATTCTTCTTAAACACTTGAAAGGCTTCTCCTTATGTTCATCCTAGGTTCATTTCTGCATCTCATAACCTGGGGACATACATCAAAAGAAAGGGTGAGCAAAAGGCCCAGTAAGGGAAACAAGATGAACATTTTACATGTGAACTTGAGATACTTCAATAAGGACATGAAAAGAACTTTAAGGCATGAGAAAGAAATCATGAGGCATTTCATAATAAAAATAACATTTTTCATAACTTGAAGATGTGGCTACATCATTTAACATAGACAATCATGAACATATCACCAAGGTCCATCCCCAAGGTGTCATTTGAAAATTACCAAGGTTATTCACCAAGGTATCGTGAAAATTGTAATCTCTAGTGGTTACATCATTACCCAATGCATTGGAGCGCTATCAGGGCGCACCCTTAAATTTGCCTTTATTATCATGTGAGCCACATATATCATCATCAAACATTTCATAAATAACCCATATAGCATAAAATAAATGGGTTTCATTTCATAATCAAAACGTTTTAAAAACTGCTTTATGGACATGATCTTTACATCACTTTAAAACCCACAGAAAAGGAAGGTGGGTCTCATGTATGTAAATCCCAGAATTTAAAATAGAACATTTTGGTATATATGTGAATACCCCTTTAGAAAAAAGAGCTTTGAGTATTCACTTAATAATATAAAAGAACTTTAGAAAAAGAGAGAGACATTTTGAGATGAAAATTCTGCAGCATAACGGCTATGTTACGAGGTTTTAGAAGACATTAAAAAGAGAGGTAAAATGGGTCAAACATTCATAAATGACCCATAAAACAGTATATGGACAGAATAAGAAGGATAAATGATCATGGTAATGAAATTTCAAGGACATACCATTTGAAATGAAAAACATGGAAGGAAGACAAAAATTAGATTTCTCTTATGAAAGTTCGACAGCCTAACGGCGTTACTTAAACTTCAACAAAAACGATTTGAAAAGATAAAATAGGGTCTCTCATTATGTGAACATAAGAGTTCAGTATGATAGATATAGAGATCATACCCCAACATAATAGAAAGGAACTTGAAAGAATTGACATGAAAGTAGAACTTCAAAACGAGAAGGGTGAAGAACCACTTAAAAATTCGGCAGCCTAACGACGCCACTTAAAACTTCAAAATACTGAATTGAAGAGATCAAATGGGGTCTCTCATCATATGAACATAAGAGTCCAGTATGATATATATAGAGATCATACCCCAACATAATAGAAATGAACTTGAAAGAATTGACATGAAAGTAGAACTTCAAAACGAGAAGGGTGAAGAACCACTTAAAAATTCGGCAGCCTAACGGCGCCACTTAAAACGTAAAAATACTGAATTGAAGAGATCAAATGGGGTCTCTAATCATATGAACATAAGAGTCCAGTATGATAGATATAGAGATCATACCCCAACATAATTAAAATGAACTTGAAAGACTTGACATGAAAGTAGAACTTCAAAACGAGAAGGGTGAAGAACCACTTAAAAATTCGGCAGCCTAACGGCGCCACTTAAAACTTAAAAATACTGAATTGAAGAGATAAAATAGGTTCTCTCATCATATGAACATAAGAGTCCAGTATGATAGATATAGAGATCATAACCCAACATAATTAAAATGAACTTGAAAGACTTGACATGAAAGTAGAACTTTGAAAAAGAGAAAGGTGAATGAATCCCTTGAAAATTCGGCAGCCTAACGGCGCCAATTAAACATTCTTAAAACGAAATGATGAGAGTAAGAGGGGGTCTTTCATCATGTGAACATAAAAAGGGCAGTAAGAGGAGTATAAAAGAACATCCTCAAAAAATAAGAACATGAAGCATAAAAGGAATGACATAAAAGAGATCACTTGAAAAGAAAGAGAGGGGTCGAATCCCTTACCTTAAAATGTAACTCTTAAACCTCAAAGGTTGGGACCTTGAGGGCTTGGGGGCACCTTGGGAGGACTCCTTGGAAGGTAAGAAGACCAGAACTTCGTTGGGGGAGAGTTGGGAGTGAAAACTAAAGGAGGAAAGGGTGGGTATTTATAGGGAAAGTGAGGGGACAAAGCATTAATGGCCAAGGGACACCTCACTAGTGGTTTTGGCAAAACCATGGGCTTGCCCATGGTATTTTCCCATGGTATTGGCCACTTGGTACACCTCACACCTTATCTTACTATTCATAATTCGAACATATTGAATATATACTTAATACATCATTTAATGATGTCATTAAACACCCGTAACTTAAAAACTATACTTTCACTATTCACCGAAAATTCAACTTTCTCAGAATAATCCCAAAATTTCACCTTAACCAAATATCAATGCTATGATTTCAAAAATGAACTCCATTTTATAAAAATAATTTTCTAAATATTTTTAATTTTATTTTTAAATAAATACACTATTCATCGAAAATTCATTTTTTCAGAAAAATCCCCAAAAATTACCATAACATAATATCGATGCTCTGAGTTCAAAAATGAAATCCGTTTTATAAAAATAATTATCTAAATATTTTTAATTAAATTTTTAATTAAAAAACACTATTCACCCGAAAAAACTAATACTTGAATAATAATTTATGAAACCATTATCTAACCATTTTATTGAATCACATTACTTAATCAAGGTGCCTAGTTTATATTAATACTTTCTTTAAGTGAGATTACTAATCCATTTGGACACATTACTAATCCTAATCATAAAATCACTATTCATAATTTACTATTCATCAAAAATTAAGTTGATCTTATTAGACTCTAAATTTCGTACTGAACATAATTGTAGAAGACCATTTTGCGAAAATCATTACACATTTTTAATTATTTAAGGTTTACACAACCATTTTTAAAATATCCTTTTTCTAAAATTCATCAAAAATATGCATACAATTTTTATCGAGTCATTTGAAAATTCATAAACTTCATCATAAAAAGAAATCCAAATTTTTATTTAAAACATGGATTACACAAGGTAGTTACGGTCTCGTTACATAACCCCTTATAATACCAGCATAGGACCTAAGAGTAAGGTGTGCTAGGGTGATAGAA
This sequence comes from Viscum album, assembly GCA_963277665.1. NCBI lineage: Eukaryota > Viridiplantae > Streptophyta > Magnoliopsida > Santalales > Viscaceae > Viscum > Viscum album. The sequence continues at coordinate 1,469,691,141 of OY728128.1, read as the reverse complement.
TCTTGGGGCGGCTCGGTCAACATTGCCCGAGTAGTAATTTCTATCAGTTTGAACTTCTCGCGAAGGCGATTCCGTTCTAGCTTCACATGATGAAGTTCGGCTTGGGTTTGGTCCAGAGCAAAGGCCAATGGTGCTAACTCCTTCCCAATCTCTGTTAGATGGGCTTCGATCGGTCCAAGACTACTAGGTGAGGCCATCGAATCTTCTTTCTATAATAATTAACCAAGATTACTTGTATTTAGAGACAATAATCGAAACATTTAGTTTCTAGTGGTCATATTGAACAATGGTCATATAACAGTCAAAACCCAAAGGTCTCATTTTAATTATAATCATGTTTATCAAATAAAACATTTTTGTTGAGTATAAAAATAAAATAAAATAAAATTACACACAAAATTAGGAAACAATCTTTATTCAAAATTTTGGGTTGTTACAGCTCATCCGTCTGAGGATGATACGTCGTGCTCATAGTCAACTGAGTCCCAAGGGATTGTTGTAAGGATTTCCAGAAACGAGATTTGAACCTCGAATCTCTATCTGAGACGATAGACACTAGTACACCATGTCTCTTACCACTTCCCGGATATAGATTTTTGAAAGATCTTCCACCGTATGGGTTCATGAATTTAGATGAGATGGGCCGACTTGGTTAGACGATCCACTATCACCCTAATGACATCGTGTTTCCAGACTGTTCTTGGAAGACCTGTAACAAAATCCATTTCTATCTACTCCCATTTCCACACTGGGATAGGTAATGACTGTAACATACCAGCTGGTATCTGATGCTTTACTTTAACCTGATGATAAGTTAAGCATCGTGAGATGAATTCAACCACCTTCCTTTTCAGGACGCTCCACCAAAACTGCGCCTTTAACACCTTATACATCTTCTGTGTACCCGGATGTACAACCCATATTGAATGGTGGTAAGCATGAAGGAGTTGTTCTTGAAAAACCATAGGTACAACCATCCGATCTCTGAAACACAAAACCGAACCCACTTTCAGTTTCCAGCCATCAATGTTCTCCCCACCATTTAGTTTTGAACTCATTGTCAGATATTCCACATCAGATGGTTGTGCCTCTCTTACTATAACCACCAAATCAGGAACAAGCACAACTGGAAAGAAAACCAAAACATCGGTTCGGTCTTCACATTCAATACACATGTCAGCTAGGACCGACATCAACTGCCACTCATGTGAAGATTTCTTTTCCAACTGAGCATACGAATTCCTGCTTAATGCATCGGCCACCGAATTTCCCTTACCTGGTGTATACATTAAGTCAAAGTAGAACATTTGAAGATACTTCATCCATATCTTCTTCCTCAGATTCAAATCTCTATGTGAGAAAATGTGTTTCAGGCTTTTGTGATCTGTAAACACAGTGAACTTCTCACCAAAGAGATAATGACACCAAGTATTCAAGGCATGGACAACTGCCGCTAACTCCAAATCATGTGTTGTGTAATTTTTCTCATGCACTCTCAACTGCCTTGAGCCATAAGCAACCACATTGTCTCCTTTCATGAGAACACAATCAAATCCTATTCCCAAAGCATCACAATACACCACATACCCCTTTCATAATTCTGGAAAAATCAAGATGGGTGCTGATGTAAGGTGAACTTTCAACTCTTGAAAAGATCTATGACATTCCTCAGTCCATTGAATGGCACTTTTCTTCTTTTTCAATGCTGTCATAGGCAAAGCTAGTCATGAGAAGTCATGGAAAAAGCGTTGGTAATAACCATATAGACCAAGAAAACTCTATATTTCGAAGACATTCTTCAGCGGTTTCTAAGAAAGAATAGCTTCTTTCTTTTCTGGATCCACTGAAACACCTTTCTCGGAAATGACATGGCCCAGAAAACACACCTCTTGTATCCAAAAATTACACTTTGATAATTTGGCATACAATTGATGGTCCCTCAAGATTTCCAACGATATCACTAAGTGTTTCTCATGCTCAGCCCTTGTTCATGAATACACCAATATGTTATCCACAAACACCACAACAAAAGAATCCAGATATGGCTGAAATATCCTTTTCATCAAATCCATTAAGACCGCTGGTGCATTCGTAAGACCAAAAGGCATGACTACATATTCGTAGTGGCCATATCTACTTCTGAAGGTTGTCTTCGGAATATCCTCCTTCCTAACTCGCAACTGGTGATATCCTGACCGTAAGTAAATTTTGGAGAACCACTGAGCTCCCCTCAATTGATCAAACATGACATCAATGTGTGGAAGCAGATATCTATTCTTTATCATAACTTGGTTAAGTTTATGATAATCCACACATAGCCTCAAAGTTCCATCTTATTTATTTACAAACAAAAATGGTGTTGCCCACGGAGACACGCTTGGTTGAATAAAACCTTTTCTTTCCAGCTCATCTAACTGCACCTTCAATTCCTTTAACTCCAATGGTGCCATCCTATAAGATGGAAGTGATATAGGACTGGTCCCCGAAAGGAGATCAATCTTAAAATCCACTTCTCTTATAGGTGGTAATCCTGAGAAGTTTTTAGAAAAAACATCAGGAAATTGATCCAACACAACTGGAAAACTATTTTCCATGATCTCTTCCAATGATGCCAATGTCAACGCTGCCCATTGGTAAGAAATTGTTCCCACCATTGGTGCCAAAAATCTCTTTGCACCTTTCTTTACTATCCTCTATCCTCTTAAGAGATGCTCCATGCCGTCCTTAGTCGTGAAACTAACTGTTCTCCTATAACAATCGATGTGAGCCTTAAACTTTGTCAAACAATCTATACCCAGGATTATATCATAGACATCCATGTCCAACACAGAGAAATCCCATTTTATCTTAGCTCCATCAATAGTTATAGCACATGCTCTACACATGAAGGTTTGACATTCTCTTTCACCAATAGGAGTTTGCAGTTTCAAGATAGAAGGAATCATTTACAGTTTTAAGTTCAGAAATTCAGCAATATGAGAAGCAAGAAAGGAATGCGATGCTCCAGTATCAAACAACACTTGCTTTAGGGTTTAATTCAAAAGAACCGTAACTCTCACCGTAGATGGTCAATCCTGATCATCAACCATCATTTTCTAAGTTGCATATAATTTTTTCGTCGCTGCACTGTTCTCCTTGTTGCCTTACTGAGATTTCCCTGGTTGAGTGGTCATGGTATTCTTGGAATCATCATAACTAGCTCTATTCTGTAGGTGAGACTGATTTTTCTGACCTCTCCCTGTCGAAGCATAAGATGCTTGCGACACTTGAGAAGTGTCACGAACACCTGGCTGTGGAGCACTACGACAATATCGCTGAAGATGCCCCATCATCTTGCAATTGTGGCATTCTCTCGGTGGTGTTGTACATTCTTGTTTGATGTGATCAGTCGAACCACATTGAAAGCAACCTACATTTATCTGGGGTTGTGGAGGAAGGTTGACTGATCCCGCTGTCTGGTTCTGATTCACACTCCCACCATGGAAGTAAGTGTCCCTCTTCAGCTTGTTTCCAGCATTAAATTTCCCACCTGTTCCCGTGGGTATCATCATGATTCCTCCTATCGGTCCCAAGATATCACGTTCAGTAACCGTTTCTTTTTTCACCATATCTGTGTAATCCGTAATACAGAGCAACAAAATCTTCAATCGAATCTCCCGCCTTATCCCCGATTCAAATATGCGTGCCTTCAAAGAAGCACTTGCCGCAACCTCTGGTGCAAAACTGACTAAATTCATGAACCTAGCCTCATAGTCTGTGACAGAGAGGCTCTCTTATTTTAAGCTGAAGAAGTCTGTCTTTTTTTGGATCTTGAACGTGTGATGATAGAATTGTTTGTTAAACAATTCTTAAAAATCCTCCCATGTAAGGCCTTCATCCAATTTATCATGCACCGATAACTCCCACCACTGACGTGCAAGATCCACGAGCATATACGTCGCCAGATTTACTTTTAGCTCCACTGGTGTTCTGATGAAATCTAATATACAATTCATCCAGCTTAGCCACACCTCTGCCTTCTTGAGTTTAGAATTACCCCGAAATATGGGTGGATTCTGCTTCTGGAACTGGACGGAATGGTCTACATGCCTCGAATCATCCCTCTGATTCCCTGTGTCCATAGCCTGGAATGATTGAACGATACTCTGACCCTGCTCCTGGTTCACACATGTTTCAGGTGCAACCACATTCTCTCCAGCTTCTTCAGGTTGGTTTCTACAATGCATAATGGGTGCCATTTTCTATACAAACAACTCACACCGTTAGTCTCACTTCCTAGCAACTAAAGGCTTAGCATTTCAATTTCTATCACATCAACTATCACAACATTGTTTTCCATCCATCAAGATTTTCCACATGTTCATCCATTTTTGAATACATCCCTCATAATTTTTGAAAATACACCCATTTTCAAAATATACCAAATATCTACTTTTCAAAATCTTTCATTTGAAAATCAATTTCTGTATTTTTCAAAAAATTTCACCTTTCCCAAAATGATAAATCATTCTTCGCAATGATATATGCCATCCTAATGGGATGTCATTACTCTAATGCATGTCATTCTCATCTCATTGGATAAACCCATGACAATGAGATTTGTTATCCTATATGTGTCTCCAACACACTTATGTACCCAACTCCCTGGTAACTTGAAGTTCAGCATAAACGGGTTAGATACGTCATTTTTTGCTATACATTTCATGTTCCGACAATCCTACTCCTGTCTAAGATGACCATCCAAGGAATAGATAAGAAGTAATTTCAACTCCAAGACCACGAACATAGATGACTACTTGTTAGGCAAGGACCGAACAAGCTGATACCATTTGTAATGACCCGCCAATTCTCATTGGCTTAAAAGTGTAACAAGTCATTACTTGGCCTTAAGTGACATCCCCAAGGTGCCAATGGCTGGAAATAAATACCGAAGGGTTTCAAAATACATGGGGGACAATTTACCCTTTAACTGAAGACAACCAACAAACAGAGAAAACTAGATAAACATCTCCAAGAAACCACTTTATGATGCATGATTTAAAACCAAAACAACTCAACCATTAATTTTATCAAAAACCAACCAAAGGTACCACAGTGAAAACCAACAATAAACATCAGGTTAAAAAGTGGAAAGACAACACAAAGACGACAAGACAACAACCCAAATCCATGCTCCACAAGCTCCAAGCTCCAACATCATGAACCAACCCAAGTATCATGAAGCAGCACTCTAAACATGTGACACTTTACCTTTTCCAATGTCCCGGTATATGACATCTGCAAAAGCACCAACGTGTCAAAGAAGGGGGTGAGTAAAGAAACTCAGTAGGTTTTCCCCGATGACTTCCCAACCCATGCCTCTAGGATAAAACATGTTAGCACATTTATATAAAATAATTTATATAAAACAATTCCAAAAAAAGTTCACAATATAACAAGTTCCATGTCACAACCAATTTCCAACAAAACCCATCGTTCTTAAGAAAAGAAATCAACCAAAGTTCCCCATTTCCATTCAAATTTCCATCTGGCACAGTCATTCCATTTCACCAATCCACAAAACCAACCATGCATGCAACCTGGAACTCCCTACACTCATGAGTGGTGAGGTATCCTTCCACTAAGCTGTCACTTAGTGGAATACCTTGATGGGTGTACTTCACGACCTTATCCGTCCCAACCTATTGATGGGGGGACTTCTCGCCCTTTTCCATCCCAACCTTTTGACGGGGGGACTTCTTTCCCTTATCCATCCCAATGAACATGAACACACACCACAACCCATGCAAGTCCATCCCAAAACCAAGTGTGTTCAAAACCTTTCAATAAAGCATACCCCTTTTACTGAATACCTTTTCCTTCAAGAAGAAAAACCATAGCAAATTTAAAATCACTATTTTAAATTTACATCAACAACCACTTTCCAAAAACACACAATTTCACATAACCTGTTACTAAAATAGGGTTTCAACCATTATTTCACAATAGATATACAAACCATTTCAATCAAGGAAAACAATTTGAAACTAAACCTTCAAGTTCTAAGAAAGATGAATTGAGAGTGAAGCCACCTACCTCAAAAAAAATGGGTGAAACCAACCAAGAACCAGGTTGAAACACCACGTAACCTCCTAAGATTCCTTCCCCTATCACCACCAAGAACAAAACCCGACTTAAAAGTCATCCACTACCTTAGATCTAACCACCTTGGGCATAGATCTAAGGACATATTAATAGGGAAGAAGGAGATCTAAGAAAACTCAATGGAACGAGACTTACCTCGATCAACCGGCCTCTAAATTCCAAGGCAGGCCTCCAGATCGCTTCCAATATTCCTGGTAAGTGTTCTCCCACCTTCACTAGAGAGAAATCCCAAGTTAGGGCCGTCTAGGAGAAAAAAAGAGTGGTTTTAAGGATAAAAAGGATTAGATCCTTAAAAATAGGATCTAATGTTTACTTCTCACATGGTTAGTCTGCATGGTTAGATAACCCGTGGGATAACCATGCGTTTGTCACTGCCAGAGAGGGGCTCTCCGCACGACCTCCTCGCACGGTTTTCCCAAACCGTGCGCACACCATGTGATCTCCTCTGTCCAACAGAACACCACCTTCACTGCTTCTGCACGGTTTGGAAAACCCTGCGCAGCCCTTGCGTCCCCACATTTTTACCTTTTTATCTTTAAAAGTCTCCCAAACATTCTTCAATCATCTCCCATATGCTTCATGCACTTAAAAAGCATAAAACAAGGGTTCCTTACCAGAAACCGGGGGTACTACAAATATCATGTCACTTATGAGTTTTATCATAGTGAGGAACTGCTATAACCTTTTAGTATGACATATACTCTTAGGACATCATCACATGCTATGTTACATAGAAGAACAATCATGATGTGATAATAAATTTATTAATATTAAAAAAATATGGATACATGTATTCATAAATTACAAAAAAATATTGTTATAGGTAATAAAATACAACACATAGTCCTCTTAAAAACCTAAAATTAGTTCTCATATATGTGGGGTGAAAATAAAGGTATACTTAGTAGGATTATACCCAAAGACTCCCATGCACATGTGAAAAGAGAATACTAATGAACCAGTTAGAAAATGAAAAAACCAACAACACCTAAAATAGTAAAAAAAACCAATCCCATCCTCACCATGGATCGCTCAACAAATAACACATACCAGCATAGTAACATAATAAGATGAGTATCAAAAAAGGGTGCCATGTACTGCTTCCCCACTAGTTTTCCACTCTATCACCCCAAAAATGTATATCCTGGAACTCCCATATCTTCTATATATAAACCTACCCAATGAAACCTGGTCCACGAAATCATATATTTCCCAAAGAAACCTAGAAAATCACATCACATCTTGCCTGAAGACACCTCATCCATCACAACAGATAACATCACATCACATCTCTCTCAAAGACATTTGATCCATCACATCACATTCATTTAGAAACATAACCAGAATAGTAGAATTTTGCAAACCTTAAGGAAATTAATGTTATTACCTCATCCTACAAAGCATGACCCCCACTATAATCCATCTCCTCAAACATCACTATAATTTCATTTTTAATTTATGAAAAAATACCATGCATGTCATCATTTCCTAGAAGGTAGAGTGGAGAAGTTTTGGGAAGAAAACCATCAATCCCCACCACCGAGACGTTGGAAAAATCACCCCCAAAATGTTTGGTTGTAAACTCAATGTTCTAGAGGTGGTTTGGGTGTGTTTAAAAATAAAAAATAACATAAAAATATTTTATTATTAACACATAAGACCAACCTATGTGTTCATGATAAGTGTTTCATCCCAACTCATGACATCACCACAAGCCTCACGACCTTCATTACATTCATTAACACTTCTAAATGAAGAAGAACTAGGCAAATAAGAAACAAGAAACAAAACACATTTTTTCCTTCATTTAAAGTAAAAAAATTACCATATTTCCCATTCTTGAACAATTTCATTAATATTGTCCATTAATTTCACATTTAACAACAACCACTTCTTGAAACACTTTCACTTTTAATACAAACGAACATTAGATGTTTTAACCCATTCCATTTCAATTTCATTAATAAAAAATTATACCATCACTCCCATGAAACTATCAAAACACCACACAACACAAACAACCCATCATCCTAATCTCAATTTCATTCCAAAAAACCCCACACAACTATCACATTACATCACAACCATCAAACAACAAACATTTCCCATCACATCCACGAAATGCCACAACCATAACTCATAGCATCCACCTCCACATCACAAACACATGTAACAACACTTGTAACATCATTCACACATTTTTTATTTAGACTTAGCAAGGGAATTTTCAATAGCTTCACTTCTATATTTCATGGTCATTCTCACAAAATCCATAATATCCTTGTACAACAAATTTATTAGATAAAGGTACATTCTTATCCAATTTATTTTAAAGTGATAATAAAAAGTCACAAAATAAGGTTCCACAAACACATCAACCATAGTGAAAAAATCCACCAATGACTATAGTTTTCAGTAAGGCATCAAGCAGGTACAATATAAATATCAAATAATATCCAAATTTGTAAACATGCAATTCATTCCCCTTACCATTAAATTTCAATTAAACCAACTATTATATTCATTATTCTGATGAGTAATATCCTCAATAAATATAAAAATAGAATAAACCCAACCACATTATACAACTAGATGAGAAATAAATGATCCCTTGCCTCAAATGATGATTTGTGAACCACTGCACAAGGTAAAAATGAGAGGGAGGAAATCATAAATCACCATGATGAATGGAAACACCTTGATCACCCTCAAAACAATAGCCCACATCACTCCCTTATAAAAAACATCCAAACCAATGATTCCATAGATAGAAAACTCACTTGAATGAATAATAAGGAGAAGAAATGGAGAGAATAGAGGGAAACATACCAAAAAACAACCACGGATTGATCACCCAAGGCCGGGGATTAAATCTAAATACTTAGGAATGAATGGCCTTATAGGAATACACTTGGGTCACACAACAATTGAGAATAAATTGAGGATAATGAGGGGATTTAGGGGGGAGGGATTGAGTTTTTTATAGGTATTCTAAAAAACAAACACTACAGGAAAATGGCCGTTTAGCGGTGGTTTTTTCGCAGTAGTTTTAAAAGCCACCGCTAAATGTGTTTCGGGATTTCATTTCACGGCGGTTTTTAAACCGCCGTGAAAAAACCACCGCGAAATGCCTTAATTTTTTTTTAATTTTTTTTAATTTTTTTGAAATTTTTTCGAGGGTTATCGGTGGGTTTTTTAAAACCGCTGCGAAATAGGGGCGGTTTGGGTAAAATCACCGCGAAATGAAGAGAAAAAAAATGAGAAACCCTGAAATCACTAAAATGACCATAAATTTTGATTCGGGCGTCCGTTGGAGAGCCACGACCAGTCAAATCTAAGCTCATGAAGAGATCTAGTGACACATATAATCAAAACCATGAGATGGTCTAAGGTTCTGATGATATGAGAGTTATAAAAAGTTGAAAAAAGTTCTCCAACTTCAAACGACCAAAACTTTCGCTCCGGGTGTCCGTTTGGGTTCTACCACATATCAAATCGAAGCCAACAAAAAGAGCTACACACAAATTTCATACCAGAAATATTCTGTCATGTTTTTCGACCCCCAAAACCCCTCCAATGGCCTCCAAAACCCCATTTCCGTCACTGGTATCCCATCGAACTTGTCTTCAAATGGACCTAACTTTCGATCCGCATGTTAGTTCGAACTCCTCCACCTGCCAGTTTGTAGATCGTTCCATGAGCTTCAGTTTGAATGGTCATGGCGCCCACATCCACTCCTGGATCATAAGTTATTGCCTTGTTAGTGGGTATCAGGTTTTTTATATTTTTCGATGCTTCGTTTCTGGCACCCGTTCCCCGTCAGCTTTTTTTTAAATGGTCGTTAATTCCGATCCGCCTGTCCATTCAGACTCTTTCACCTATCAGGTCGAAGATCATTTCAGGATCTTTGATTTGATAGGTCACAGATCTGAAACGGACTCTCGGATCATAAGTTATCTCTGTTAATGTGAGTCCAATGTTTTTGTCAATTTATGACCATTTTGACGGGTTTTAACTGTTGCTCTATTTATTACTGTTTATTTGGGTTTCCATGACTTGTTATCTTTATTAATGGTTTTTGTGGGATATTATGATGATTATGTTGAATTCTTAAGGGGTTTTTCAGAGTTGTCATGAGTTTTCATGCGTTCTCATTCTTTCTAATGCCTCATTCTTCATGCTTCTCCATCCCTTTCATGTGTTTTCCTGATTTTTCATCCCTTATCACGTCTTTTCATACTTTTTCATGTGTTTCATTTATTATTTATCATTTATTATTTATAATATATACTTTAATTTATTTATTATCTATTATTTGTTACTGGTTATTTATTATTTATTATTTATATTTATTTATTATTTATTATCTATATTTTTATTTATTTTTTATTTATTATTTATTATATATTTTATATTATTTATTATTTATTATATATTATTTATTATTTATTATATATTATTTATTATTTATTATTACAAATAATAAAATATTATTATTATTAATAATATTTTTTACTGGTTATTTATTATTTATTATTTATTATTTATATTTATATTTATTTATTATTTATTATTTATTATTTATTATTTATTATTTATTATTTATTATTTATATTTATTTAGTATTTATTATTTAGTATTTATTAGTTATTATTTAATATTTAATATTTATTATTTATAATTTATAATTTATAATTTATATTTATTTATTATATATTATATATTATTTATATTTATTATTTATTATTTATATTTATATTTATTTATTATTTATTATTTATTATTTATATTTATGTATTATGTATTATTTATATTTATTTATTATTTATTATTTATTATTTATTATTTATTATTTATTATTTATTAATAATAATATTTTATTTATTATGTGTTATTTATTATGAAATATTTTTTTCTTTCGTATTTATTATTTATTATTATTTATTATTATATATTATATATTATATATTATATATTATTTAATATTTAATATTTATTATTTATTAATTATTGTTTATTGTTTATTGTTTATTATTTATTATTTATTATTTATTATTTATTATTTATTATTTATTAGTTATTAGTTATTATTTATTCTTTATTATTTGTTTATTATTATTTATTATTATTTATTTTTTATTATTATTTAATATTTAATATTATTTATTATTTATTATTATCTATTATTTATTTTTATTATTTATTATTTATTAGTATTTATTATTATTTATTATTTATTGTTTATTATTATTTATTGTTTATTATTTATTATTTATTATTTATTATTATTTATTTATTATTATTTATTATTTATTATTTATTATTTATTATTTGTTTATTATTGTTTATTATTATTTATTATTTATTGTTTATTGTTGAATTTTTACTTTTTTATTGTTATTTATTTATTATTTATTATTATTTATTTATTATTATTTATTTATTATTATTATTTATTATTATTTATTTATTATTATTTATTATTTATCATCTTTTGTTTATCATCTATTGTTTATTATTTATTAATTATTAATTATTAATTATTAATTATTAATTATTAATTATTAATTATTAATTATTAATTATTAATTATTAATTATTATTTATTATTTATTATTTACTATTTATTATTTATTATTTATTATTTATTATTTATTATTTATATTTATTTATTCTTTATTCTTTATTCTTTATTATTTATATTATTATTTATTTTTAATTTTTTATTTTTTATTTATTATTTAATTATTATTATTTATTATTTATTTATATTTATTAATTATGTATTATTTATTATTATTATTATTATATATTATATATTATTGAGTTTATATCTATTATTTATGTATTATTTGTTTTCTCAATTAATATATATAAGTATATTAAATTCTATTTATTAAACACATGACGAGCTTGCTGGAGTGGTAAATTCATTAGAAAATATTCAAGAGGTCAGGGGTTCAAATCTCACCAAACGCAATATTTCTTTATATTGCATGGGCATGTGCATGGGCATGTGCATGGGATGTGCATGCATGGATAAATAAAGTAATACCAAATAAATAAAATAAATACGAAATAAATAAAATAAATACGAAATAAATAAAATAAATACGAAATAAATAAAATAAATACGAAAAAAAATTAATGAAATAAATAAAATAAATGAAATAAATAAATAAAATAAAATGAAATAAAATGAAATAAAATGAAATAAAATAAAATAAAATAAAAATAAAAATAAATAAAAAAACCGCCGTGAAATCATTTAGAGGTGGTTTAATCTGCCGCTAAAAAACCTCTGCGAAATGTTCTGCGAAGGTTTTGAGAACCGCCGCGAATAATTTCCCGACACACGATTTCACAGCGGTTTTTCAAAACTGCCGCCAATCTATTTAACGGCGGTTTAAACCGCTGTGAAACGTAAAAGCAAACCGCCGCTAAATGCCTTTTTTCCGTAGTGAAAATACCACATCACAATATACCTCACCACCACATAAAACCTCTGAAAAAGAGGAGGAATATTACACAATGAGAGGGACCACACTGTAGTGATACTATTCAAAGAATTCTTTATGAATTGCGGTTATCTATATACTAAAGATCTGAGAGAACTCAAAGAAGACCATGATACAGCCAAAATCACCACATCACATAACCCAAAAACAATGAAGGGGGTTACGACACTTCCTAGGTCCATGCCACAACTACCTTGAAATTGATAGAACCCCAAAAAACCCACCCCTAGGACTCAACTCCATAATTAGTGTATCAACACCAAAGCTATGTAGAAAATAGAAGCAACACCAAACTCTTCCTATGATAACCCTTTCAATGAAAATTTCTTCTCCACACTATAGAGGACTTAATTACGATACAATCCCATTCTCCACCCCACATAACTCCATTCAGTTGATTTTCTCATCTACACTCAACCACCTACTCCCCAACTCCTTGAAAAATCCCCTAGAAACATCCATCATAAGAACTCGTGAAAAGTAATGGGTCAGATGGTCTTGAACATTAAATCAAATACCTCTCAAAATATTCTCTCCCTTGAGAATCAAAACCAAACATGAATGGAAGAAAGGGAACCATAGGGGAGTCCAAACAACCATCCAACAAGATAACTCTCAAGGATCTCGTTACAATTGAACAACACGACTAAACAAACACAACATGCCCAACTAACAAATTTCACCAAACATTCCTCAAAACCACATTACCACACTATTATACCATTCACAAGTGACCACCATTTCACATAACAATATGCACCACCATATCAACATCCACATTCCCCAATCCAATGACCCCCAAAACCATCACAGAACATGGTCCTAAGCATTATAATCAAGGAATTCCATCTTCCATATCAAGATATTATCCCTTTTGGGTGGAACTAACTCACCTATATGGTTTTAATACATTTCTTAGTATAATGTATCTTGATTAGGAAATATGTTTTCCCATTTATATATGCTACAATATTTAACATGAATCACTTCAGGGGAAAGAACTTCTCATAAACCAATAGGATCCAAAAATCACATCCGAAAGGCATCTAAAAACATGAAAAAAGTAAAAAAAAAAATAGATACATGAAATAAAATATACATCTCATGATCCCATGTACTCTATTCTAGGACACTATTCCTCCACAACACACAAAACAATGGAATGGTCCATCCAAACAACCCCATCTCCCGCTGATCCTAGATCTCTATAGGTCACTCCATGAATGTCGCTTTATCCTTAATAACCCAATTTTCCCTGTCATTGAAATGGGATTCATCAAGAATATACTGATAGAGTTGAGAGACAAATAATACGTCATGGATCCTACCTAGCCATAATGGGAGTGGAAACTAATAAGGCACCTCGAAAACGTGCTCTAATTTCTCAAAAGGTCCCACAAACTGTGGTGAGTGCCTGCTCCTCCTACCAAAACTCAAATACCCACAATTAAGATTAAACTTCATGTAAATGTGGCATCCTACAAAAGAACATTAAGGACCTCCTCTTATGATCATTATAAGACTTTTTATGATCCTGCACAACCTTCATCCTTTCAAAAACAACATGAAACTTATATATCATGCGGTACAACACATCAGGTCTGAGAACTGATTATGCCCCATCCATGGCCACGAACAATGAATAATGACATGCTCTATCATACAATGACTCAAATTGGGCCACTCTGATGAATGAGTGATATCTATTTTATAATAAAAATAAATCAAAGGAAGGTTTTTTTTCATAAGATCTACTTATTTCAATGATCCAAACCTGCAACATATCTGCTAATGTCTAGATAGTCTACTCTATCTATGAATCCATCTGAGGGTTCACAACAGTTCTAAGGAATTAATAATTGCAAAATTAATGCTATAATACTCTCCAAATTTACGTGGTAAAATGAGAATTCTGTTTCAAGATAATGGATCTCATAACTACATGTTTCCACATAACCTAACCCACATACATCTTTTCCAAGACATACATGATTCCCAACTCCTTGAATTCAAGAAAGCGAGAAGAATTTGTCACCTGATCGATGATTTCCAAGATATCATCATAAACTCCCTAAGAATGGGGTAACCCTAGGATAAATTACCTCAATATTACATCCCACTTTCACTTTGGAAAATCTAAGGGCTATGAAAAACCACCTATAATATGGTGTTATTATTTTACCTATTTGAAAACAAGACACTGATCCATTAAATCTTCCACACTCTATTTACTATTGAGAATCCAAAAATATATCCTCACGACATGGTTCATATTGAATACTCCTAGGTGTACCAAAAAAGGTGAGTTTTGAAGCCCATATAGGACTCCCTCATGAATCGATAATGGAAAAAATAGCTTACTCTAAAAAAATATGGTTACAACAACACTACGACCATCCCTCTGGAGCATCACCATGGCCAACCATATTTCACATAAACTTATTATCCCCCCCTGATACTCCTCCACCTACCACATCAAAGAATACTGAACTATTATATAATGAAGGATACTTCTAACATAAACCAACCTTGAATATATGTTCAGGCCTTCTAACTCCCCCATCACCCTCCAAACTTCTCCAGACTCTTGAATAACTACCTTTCATTACTTACTACTCAAAAAATCAGCCACAACATTCCCCTTTACTAAGGTGTAGAAGATATCAGAGACATAATTATGAAAAAAATCCATCAACCTCCTCTTCCAAAGATTTATGTCTTGCTAAGAAAAGAAATTCCATAAAATCTGATGATTGATGAAGATGAATTAAAGTGTTTCGATAAGGTAATGTCCCAAAATCTTTAGTGAAAACCCAACCACTACTAGATCATTATCATGGGTGGCATAATTATGCTCATGGATGCATAAATGACTTTATACTTAAAAGATCACTATCTTATGATGAATCAAGACACACCCCAATCCCAGACAAGAATCATTAAAAAACACTCCAAACACCACCCCTCCTATATAAACTATAGCACCATAGAAGTGATCAATTCCCCATTTGGGCAGTCAAACACTATCTAAAATTGATTAGTTCAGATCAGAGCCTAGCCCTTCCTTGTATAAACTTTCAATGGGGCCATAATACAAGATAAATCATTTACAAACATCTTATAATATCCCAAAATACTAAATAATCTACTAACATCTTCCAAATTCTTAGGGGATTCCCAATAAACAACTATATGATCATTGATAGGTCCACAACCAAACCTTGATGAGAAACCATGGGCCAATGTAAATTCATCTCCATTGTGAAAAATATACAATTGGAATTTTTTATAGAGATAGTATAGATGATGAGCATATAAGAAAGATCTGAGATGATCGACATAATCCTTCTCTAACTTCCATTAGATCAATATGTTGATGAAAATGAATAAAATTGGTATAATAATTCATGGAACACATAGTTCACTGTCCCTATGAGCACATATGGTGATTTCATGAAACTGAACGACATCACCATGAACTAGAAGTTCCCATACCGATATATGATGGTCGTTTGGGAAATCTTACTCCTTCACCCTCAATTGTTGATATCCTAAATGTAGGTCAAATTGGGATAACCAACTAGCCACTATCTGTTGGTCAAAAAGATTTCTAATCCTTAGGATAGGGTAGAGATTCTTGATCCTCACCCGATTCAACCTCGTGTAGTCTATACACAACCTCATACTACCATCCACCTTCTTGGAGAATAACACTAGAGCACCATATTACGAAACATTATAATATATGAAAATTTTAAACATCATATCATCTATATAAATCCTAAACTCCTGCAACTCACAGGGTTCCATCCGATAAGGATCTATCAAAATCAGAGAAGCACCATGATGTAGATCTATCTGAAACTCGATATAATGTCAAGGGGGTAGCATCAAAAACTCTTTTGTAAATCATCTAAAAACATTTTGATAATCCTAAGATCCTAAAATATCCCAGTATCAATTGATTCCATATATAAATCAACCACTAATGAAATAAGGGGTCTACATGCCTACTTACCAACTGATAATAGAAAACAAGAGATAAAACCAATCAATACCAAGGATGAAATCATGTGATTGTATATGTAGTAAAGAAGATACCCACATGATTTATATAAGCCCCAATACACATAAAACAAGCTGTTATGGCCTCTAACTGGCATAATCAATACCTAGGTCATGAGAATCTGCTCTATGTATAGTTACAAATAATATACTAGATAAGTTTCAACAAAGGAGTGTAAATATATTAAATCAAACAATCAAAAAACAAGGGTTAATGATAAACTATTTCTACCTCAAACTATATTCAGTCCCTCTAGTGTTGCTACCCCTGTTGCATGTTAATGATAATTCCTATCTCCTATATATCTCTGATGATGACTAAATCCATGTCCATTATAAGGATAGGGACACTAAAGACGATGAAGATACTGATTCCATCATCCTCCTCCTCTATCTCTTCTCAGCAGAGCATAATCCTACTTTCCCTACTGCTGAAATGACCTCACCGGTGGCTTCTGTTGAGGCTGATGTTGAAGCAGGCCACATATTCCATACTAATCTCAAAGAACTATGAGGTTATAATTTGGATGATGGATAAAATAACTATATAAAAATAACACTTGTTTATGGCCCTTATGATAAGAATAAAAATCAATAGCCAGAAAAGGATAGAAGGGAAGCTATTGAGGGAGACTCCCCACATGGTCAAAACATCAAAGTCCCTAGCACTTGAGATCTTCCACTAATAACCCTACTCCTTGTGGAACCATAATGGCTCCACTATCATTGTAAAAATACTCATGAGTGCATATAATCAATCACCTCTTCCATCTTACAAACCTCAAAGTATGTTGGAAACATAAAAGGAGTAAATTCATATAGGGTAAAAGGGTGGAGTACCTTCTTAAGATGCCATGATCTTGACTCATCATTAGGAAAAATAACTAGGAAGGAATAAAAAAAGATCCTTGAACTTGATCCCAAGATCCCATATAGACACACTACCCTTCTTAATAGCGATTAGCTATTTCCTATTCACCCCCTTCATGTTCAATGAGAGAAATTCATCTCAGAACTCCTTCTGAAAGCCGACCAATGGAACCTATACATGATTTCACTAAACAATATACTACATCCACCACTAAAGAAGAACCCCTAACATCCTACTAACTTCCAATTGAATGAAGTCCTTTTTTGAGGCTCAGATAAAATTGAATTCAATCTTCAGATCCTCTAACCATCTCTCTAATTCTATATCAAAAATACTTCCCTCATACTTCCCTAGAATTTTCCATTAGAAGGAACACATGATCCTCTACCATTTATCAACCTCCTATATCAGGTTGGTCATCTGATGATATTATAGACAATTCTACAGGATCTCCACTATCTAAAAATCATGCAAAAAATGACCAAGATCCATAGTTGAAAGATGAATAATTATTCCAATATCCTAATTTTATGAAATTTATCAAGAATAATTTAATTAATTATGACATCCAAAAACCACAAAATTCAAAAAAACATAGGAAATCATGATGCATGTATCTCTCCTAGGTATCTACCCTAAAAGTGGTGTCATCTTGCATGGTTGTTAAGTTGGCTGAGAGTGCCTGTATCAGATCATGGAGGCCCTATAATCCAATTTTCAAGCTATTCCTCCTTGGCCTATGTCACACAAAAATATCAACTAACAACATTTCTCAACTAATATATGCATTCCTCATAGTCCTTAACTTCAAACTCCATCCCATCCATCATCCAAAAACTATGACACCACTTTTTCATGACCCCTATGCTCTAAAGGAACTCTTGGGCCTACAATGAAAGAAGATGGATAATGAACCCTAAGTCCTGCATATAGTGGGCCCTATGTTGGGAAATAGCCCCAAGGGTATAAAAATATCACATATAAGGCATTACGCTCTAAAAAATATATGGTCAGGATATATGATATCTGTGATCAATCAACCCCATGACATAATACAATAGAAATTATCCATAATCACCCCTCAATGCATGAATAATGTAAAATAATACAAGTAATATCCAAATAAAGACTGAAGTGTAAATCCCAATAGTAATGATCAACATCATCTCTAAAGTTTCAAAATTGTAATGTCTAAAATGGTCTATGAATTCCTCTTATAAATTTGAAAATGGTTTTCAAATACGTGGGGTGATCATACTAGTATACTCATTAGTATCATACTCAATATGTATTGTGCAATGTGAAAAGAACATACCACTACAGTAGTGAGAAAATAGAAGATTAAACAGCTCCTAAACAAGTAAACTTACCAATACCATCTTCACGATGGAACACTCACCAAATAAAACTTCTAATTATTGTAACACAATAAAAATCATATATAAAAATTGTACCCCTCACTACTTTCCCAATAGTTTTCTGCTCTCACACCCCATGTTGTATGTCAAGGAGCTCCAATAAATTTTGTATAGAAATATACCCGAAGACACAAGGTCCATCACATCACATAACATCACATATCACCGAAAGTCATCTTGGATAATATGTCACATCACATAAAATCTCACCTGAAGACACCTAGGATATCACAACACATCCCATCAAATATCATCCAATGATACCCAAGCCATCCAATCACATATCATCCATAACCATAACTAGAATAATAGGGTGTTATGAACATGAAAGGAAAAAAACACTTACCCCCCTCTTACAATGCATGACCCCCACAACAAGACATAATAATAAATAGATCCATAATGATCTTTTGACTTCAGGATATCACAACCCATGCATGTCAAAGTCATATGGAAGAGAGAGCGGGGAAGAGAAGGTAGCTAGCCATCCATCCTCACCATTGGGATATTGGAAAAAAGCACTACCAAAACATTTTATTAATGGAAAAAAGTTATTTACATTTGTGGGGTTAATATAGAAGTCACAAATAACTTGAAAATATGTTAGCCTTAACACAAAATCACAACCTAAAGCTTCACAACCAGAGTTCAATCCCAACTCATCACAACACCACAATCCTAAAAACATTCATTGCTTCAACCACCACTTATAAATGATAAACACCATATAAACAAGCCATAAGTCACAAAACACATTCTTACATTCATTTCAAGTTATGGAAATTCCCATATTTCCCATTACCAACCAATTTCATTAATTAAGTCCATTAATTTCATATTTAATAATAACTATTTCTATCAACACTTCCAATTTTAATTAAAATATTAATTATCCTTTTGAACATATGAAAATTAAATTTTATTATCAAAAAAAATATTCCATCACTATCAGGAAAAAATAACAACACCACACAACACAAACAAACCTTCTTTTTCATCACCCTTTTATGCCAACAACACCAACATGAATACAATTTCCCATCACAACCACCTACCATCACACCAATCACACCATAACCAATTCTCATCACATCCATCACATATCCCAACCTAACCACATCAGATCCTCCCCCACATCACATCCAAAAATCACATCACATTTCACCTCATTCATCCACCATTTTTTAGATTTAGCAAGGGACCTTTCATTGCTTTCACTTGTTTATTTAAAGAAAATTCTCATACAAGCTATAATTTCCCTATGAAACCAATTTATTATCCAAATAAACATTCTTATACAAGATATTTTAAAGTTATAACAAATAATCACACAATAAGGTATCACAAACACATCAAATAGAAGAAAAAAAATCCCCTAATGACCATTATTTTCTATATGGCATCAATTCTGTATAATCTCAATATGATATAATATCAAAAGAGCATAAAATTAATTTCACCCACCTTACCATTAAATTTAAATGAAACCAATTCACAATATTCATTAGGTTGGTGCATAATATTCTTTAGAATGATAATAAGATCATAACCCCTACTGTTTGATACAAATCAATGGGAATCAAAGGATCACCTTCCTCAAAATAAGATTTCCAAACCACTGCTCATGGTTAGAAGAAGAAGAAGGAAACCACCAAGCACCATATTGAAGGGAGATACCATAATCATCCTAAAAAAAATAATACACAATACTCCATTATCAAATATTATCTAAACTTATGATTCCACTAACAATAACCTCTCAAGAAAATAAACAGGGATAAAATAGGGAGAGGGAAAAATAAAGCATACCTAAAACCACCATGAATGGATCTCCCAATGTCGGGGTTGAAAGCATAATATTTGGGAATGAAATAACCCCTAGGGACACACTTGGGTCATCAAATAACTAAAAATAAAGTTAGGAGAATAAGGGGATTCAAGGGGGTTTTGGATTTTATAAGTATTCTAAAAATCATAATACCACAACAGTAAAATGATGAAATAATGGAGGACTACGACACAATGTGGGGGACCATTTCACATTGAGGCTAGTTGAAGAAGATTTAGAGAATTATGGGTATTTCCACACAATAGATTTGATAAAAAAAACAATAAGACCATGACACAGTCAAAACAACCATGATGTAGGACCCAAAAACTAAGAAGGGGGATACACTATAGCCTGGATCCATGGTGCAACTACCCAAAATTTGATATAACCACCAAGATCCCACCCCAAGACTCAAAAAATAGCCATATTCTCCACATTGTATCTATGTTGAAATGAAAATAGCACCAAAATCCTCTGATGACCCCCCATTACATTGAATCTAGCCACACCATGCTTCATAATACCTTTTTATTGCATATCACCATGCTCCATACCACTAAACACCATTCTGATGATTTCCTCAGCTACACTCCACCATCTACTCCATAACTCCTTAGAACATACCCCAGAAACCTCCATCACCATAACTCCTACAATGTAATGGGTTGAATGTTCAAGGAAATTACATAATCTTACTAAATAACCACACATTGATCTCATTATTTCATCACTCTCTTATAAATTGAAACGTTTTATTATCAATCTTAATATGAACTGCATTGAGAAGTCTATCCAAAATATTCTCATTGTACTTCACCAAGTTGATAAGGATATAGAGTTTAAAAATTCTTCTTTTCTTATGGTAAATATGTGAAAATATTAGGAAAATATCCCCATGTCTAACTCAATGTCTAAATATTATCCACAATACCCTTCCAAGAAAAGGTGGATCAAGATGAAAGTAAGGTAATGAGATTTTTTTTTTGCATGTGGTAATAAGGGACACTTGAAGATAAAATTCACCCAAATAAAGAGGTAAGGGAGAGCTTCCTAACATTTTTCTATCAGTTTAAATCTATAAGTTTCTATAAATTCGGTATTCTATACAACATATGATTCTCACATATATATTAAAATATACGATATACGTATATTTGAAAATATTTCCCAAGGTGTGGAAGATCTATTAGAAGCCAACAAAGTAAGGCTTACAAATATGGTTATTGGAAACTACCTCATCACATTTCCCAATGGAATGATCTTGGGTTTAAAATATTCCTATTATGTCCCTTCAACTACAAAAAATATCAGTTTTTTCTAGACTTATTGTCGATAATTTTATTTTTCAATTTCAAAATTCGTGTTTCTTCTTTTACAAGGAAATAAATTTTTATGGTAGTGCATATTTAAATATAAATACTTATGGGTTGGATTATAGGAACTATGTAATGGAAATAAATAATGAAAATGGTTCACATGAATCACACCACACCCAACTATGGAATCACCATATAGGTCATATAAATGAAAAGTGTTTGACTAGATTACACAAAGTTGAAATTTTGGATTCATTTGAACTGAAACCACTTAGTGTATGTTACGCATGTTAGAAATGAGAAATGATGAAATCTCAATTTAGTGGAAATAGTGAAATTGACACCAATCTTCTTGAGTTGGTTTATACATATGTGTGTCGAGAATTAATAATTGAATCTAGAAGTGGGTACTTATACATTATAAAGTTTAATAATGACATTGGAATATAAGAATATGGCTACATAATAACATAAAAGTAATATTCATTTGATAGATTCAAGTAATATTATAATGATGTTGAGAACCATAATGATATGAAGATTAAGAAACTCTGATTAGAATGTGGTAGAGAATGTATTAATGAGGACTTCATTAATTATTTATGAGATTTTGGGATTATATCCCAACTCACCCCTCTTTATTCATGTGTGGGGTGATTGAAAAAAGGAACCATACACTATTTGTTTTTTTATATCAATGATGAGTCATACGATACTACCATTATACTTTTTAGGATATACATTACAGACAATGAAATACATACTAGTCTAACTTCTAATTAATTTGAAAAATAGTATTCTATATGAAATTTGGTTTTTAAGGGAATTTATACTGTAGAATTTACAATTGTGGAGTTGTGAAGCATTTGTTAATGAATCTTCAGGTAGCAAATTTGAACCTTGAGGCATAAGGTGTACCTTTACAGGACACCCCAAATAAACAATGGGAAATTACCTATATATCTATTTATACAAAAAGTTAATAGTGGAAATACATTCCATATTCCTTAAAATGGATCACATCTCTAAAAGTGATAGTGGGAGTGAGATAGACTGCAATGAAGTCATTGGTCAAGATACCAATGAGCTGGAACCAGAATAGATTCCAAAAGTCCCAACGAAAGGGTGAGTTCTAGAGACACAATCACATCTTAGGAGTAAAATAGATGTTATAGAACTATAATGATAATGTTTTCTAGTAATTGGGGATGGTGACTCATTATTTTTTTTGTTAATGATCTAGTATACTACATAAAATCACTCACTATCTCATAAGCTACTAAATATTAAGAATCCATGAATTCTAAAAAATAATACATGTACCAAAACCAATTATGTATTTTGGTAGATCCTCTAGTGTATGTAAAGTTTGTGGTTGTAAATTAGAATTCAATAAGAAACTAGACATGGTTGGTATAGTCAACACCTATAAGACTAGACTGGTTTCCAAATGAATTAAATAACCACCAGTCATTGACTCTGATGACATATTTTTCATTATTTTCTAGGCTTAAATCCAAAAAAAATTAATTTTATATAGTGTCATTCCATGAAAATTATATTTTGTACATGGATATTAAATTTTTTTCCTTAGAATGAACATTCAGGAAGATGTTTATATGACACAAGTTGAAGGGTTTGTGACTCCAAAGGAATACAATAAGGTATTCTTGTTGTAGAGATCCGTATATGGATGAAAGAATGAATTAAAGTTAGGAAATATTATATTTTATGAAGCCATAATAGAATTATATTTCATAAGGAATGAATGTGAGCCTTGTATATATAAGAGGCTTAGTGAGAGTGTGGCCATATTCCTAGTAATGTAAGTAGATGTCATACAACTTATTAGAAAAAAATACCAGCCTTAGAGTTTGTTACATCCTAGTTAAAAAAATGTTATCCATGATGGAATTATGTGAATAATCATTAATTATTTGGATTAATATTTATCGTGATATATACAAGATTAATCTTGGAATATGTTATTGTGTGTTCATTTACATGATATGGAAGAGATTCAGTATGGAACAATCATAAAGGGAATTATTTCCAATTTCACATGAAATTCATCATTATGAGAAAATGTGTCCTCAAACACATGAGGAATGAAAGTGGATGGAAAGTATTTTGTATGAATCAGTGATTGGGTCAGTCATGTATGCTATGAATGTAACAACCCAAGATTTTATAAGATATATTTGTTTTGATTTCTTTCATATCTTTTGTTGTATGCTACACCAAGATTATATTGTGCTATACGCAACACCGTATTGGCTTGCAGTATACGCAACACAATTCTTTGATCATGTTATACACAATTTCAAGTTCATTTGATAGAATTTATTCTACGCAACATTGAGTGTATATATATATATATTCAATGTATAAATAAAAAATGGTTGGATTATATTAAAACTAAACAACAAAGGAGTATTTCACTATACACAACCCTAACTTAGCTTGCATTACACGCAATTGTGACCTTCTTCGACAGCGTGTGTTGTATGCAATACCGGGTTTTACTAAACAACGATATGTTATTATAATATTATTATGAACTAGCCGTTATGAATAGTATTAAATAAATTTTGAAATTTATAACATTATTATTCATCTTACACATTTTCTAGAACATGGTATAAGAACAAAATAATTTTTTCGGGTAAAATAAGTATTTTTCAAAAAATGCAGTTTTGCCGCCTTTTGATGACGCACCCACTTTAAATCTAGTTTTTGAAATGTTTATAAGTTAAATTTGAAAAAATATAATTCTTATTTGGAATAAATAAATAAAAATTTACTTTGGATAAATTTTTCATATTATTCTGGTAACTTTCATATTTTGATAAATAGTAAAAACACGCTATATTTTAATTAAAAACAACTTTTTTCATCGCAATAATTTATATGGTTAAATTATAATATTGAATGGTTTTAAAGTATTAATAGAATATATTTTTACCATTTCATATAATGTATGTAATTAGCATTTATTTTACCTTGAATTTGTAGGTTAAATCAATTCAATCTTTTGCAATGTTTTAAACAAAAACCCGTTTTCTTTCGACAACGGGATTAATTTTAATTTAATTTCTGGAACTTTTGTGTATTAAATTTCGAAAAATGGATTCCATATTTGGAATAAGAGGGTCCAAATTATATTAATAGGCTACTTTTTATTTTTGGAAATTATGAATAGTAACTACGGTAAATTTTATTTACCATAGTTAAAGGTAAATCGAGTAATTAAGGGTAAATATAATATTATAAAATTACCATAACACATGCCAAAATTATATTGGATGACTAAAAGTCGACCCATATCACCTAAGGGTCAGATTATATTCATTTAATGGACTTTTTTCTCTGAAAATAATTTAATTATTATTAAAACCAAAGAAAGTGACAACATGTCACTCTCTTAAATCTTATAAGTATAATAATTTTAATTTAGTGATAAACTTCATGAAACTTAAAACATGAGTAGTCTCCAGAAATCTAATAAAATTATCTATATCATATGAATTTATTTATAATTTTTAGATATTAAATAATTATCATAAATTATGACACAATAGTGATGCAAAAATTGTTTATCTAGTGAAAAATAAAGAATATAGTTTTTATTAAACTAATAGTGACCATACAATGCACAAAAACCTGAAAAAAACTTATTGGTAATGTAAATGTAAACCACAATAATCCAATTATGTAATATTTGACCATTTTGAGCCTTATAAAGGCGATTATGACACTTATATTATTTTATTTTAAATGATGCTAAAGTTGTCACCTTCATAATTTAATAAGTATAACAATTTAAATATTGTAATTTTAAGATGATAAATTCTAGTAAAAGTATTATTTTTAAAGGTAATAGATTTATATTCATCATATGATTTTATTTTTAATTTTTATGCATGAAATAAGTATATTAAAAAATTATACAAAAATGTTGTAGTATTTATTTTATTAAGAGATAAACCAAATAAATGGTTTTAAAAATAATAAAATAAATATTATATGAACTATTTAATGTGCTCCACTAATTTTCTAGATACATTTGATATTTTATGAATCTATTAATTATTTTAGTTCGAACATATCTTCTGTATTTATTTTATTTAAATTCAAATAAATGAATAGTGTCAAAATTGACACTATTGTTATTTTATAAAAATAACATATTATAAAATTGTTTAAAAATCACAAAAAATATTTAAAAATTATAAATTTAAATTTATATGGTTTAAAATATTATTAAGTATCAAATTATGGAAAATTAACAACAAATAAGTAATTATTTGTTAAAATTTAAAATTTATAATGTTATTACCACAAATAAAATTAAATTGATTAAATAAGGATAAATCAAGTTGATAATGTTTAAAATAAATTCCTAACATGTATAAATTCTATTTGTTGATGATATTAAAACCTTATATTATCTAATATTCTAATATGAGTCATTTTTGGAGGTTTTTAAGTGGGGTTATATTTATTATAAATTAATATTTTTAAGATTTTCAAAGGTGCCCCTCTCCTCCCTTATAAAAGGGCACCTCCTCCCTCCCTTCATCACACCAATTTGAGCCTTCAAGCTCGGACAAAACCTGACAAATTCTCTTCTCCACTTCCCTAGAAACATCCTAGAGGTCCTGGTCTTCTTCAAAGACCAATTTTAGTGCCCTAAGAGGAGGACTCAAAGAGGCGCTTCAAAGAAGAGGTAATGTCCGTTACCGATTCTTTCAACTTTATTTCTTCTTTCAATTCTTCTTCTTAGGTTGTTTCATTATGAAGTAATAACATCAGTATCACTAATATATTGATATGTTATTATAATTATTAAACAACCCTATTTCACTATCTATCCATCCTACGGAAAATGAAATCACCGCGCGTGCGTACGTACGGAATACCGTCTCCACACCGTGGTGTAATCTATTTTCCACCACCACCTTACTTGGATGGGTATAATGGTGAAAGTAATGAATATATATGATTATTTTAAAGTGATATTGATTCTATAATATTATAAGTACACTTTAATAAAATTTGACAATCATGGGAATGATATCATCGCTCGTGTGTACGTACGAAATACTGTATCCACGACGCGATGAGATTCACTCTCCATGATAACCATTCATGAATGATTATAAAGTATATATAATAAGTAATCATGAAATATATGACATAATAATGATACTGGATTTATGTGTATATATATGTATGTCATCTACTTAATTCCACTCAACCCAATAAGGAAACGAAAACAGCGTTCATGCGTACGTACGGCCTACCGTCTCCATGAACGGTGTATTTATTTCCATTTACTAATCTATTATATATATGTATATTCTGAATATATATTATATATAAATCATGTTTTATATTCTTTAATTAAGTAATCATGATCTAAGTAATCATATGAATAATTACAAGTCAAAACACGAACGACAAATGAAACAATTTTACCCAAAACGCTCCTTAACATGGAATTTACAAAAGAACGGGTAATATAAAGTCATAAGTGAAACATATATGATATCATACCAATGAGTATGAATCTGGAATAAGTCAATGACATTATTTAAATCATTATACAGGAGGTTTGGACACTTACGAAGTAAATCGGACCTAAGGTAAGGGAAATATCACAATCTCATTTTTATCTGAGATTGTTTATACTTTGGTATTTACTGGGGTGTATTATATCATCCACATCCATGTTTCCTCAATATGTAATATTATTTCCATCCACCTAAAATTTTTTAAATCCATTTTTACACTTTGGTGAGTTTATAGTAAAAGATATGAAAGGAATCTTTTGTCGTTTTTCGTACGAGGTACTTTTTGACTTTTCCGACAAAAGTATGAGAAGAATGTTTTTTTAACTTATACGGCATGAATGGATTTTTAAAACATTATTTCCAAGAAGATTTTTTTAAAATTTTTCAAGTTCATTTTTAATCAACTTGTTTTAGTTTAAAATTGTATTACATGTTAAGAAAGGAAAATGTTTTTGAAGTAGAAAGGATATTTTCCTCAAGAATGGAGTTCAAGTGTTTTATCAAAATTATTTTCCATCTAAGATAATATAGGGTTATGTATCTATCCCTATTATTACATTGATTTTATTATGTTGTGATGGAATTATTTTTATGAATTCCTTTATCTTATATGAATTGTTTTATGATGTCATGTTGTTTAAGAATCCCATTTTTATTACATGGGTTATGCAATGATGTATGGTTTATGATTTTGTGGCACACATAAGAATGGTATCATTATGAGAGGGGTGGGACCTATATATCCCTCCAATGCATTGGGTAAAGATTTTATATCTCATGAGATAGACATGGCTGGAACGACAGGTTAAACCGGTTCAGTGAAACAGGACTGAAATGAGGAGTGAACTCGGTTCAAAAATGGACTTTTTCCACTAAGATAGTCTTGGCAATGAGTCTTGACTAATAAGAAATGATTCTCTATGATTATGTGTGTATGAAACAAAGTTTCATGTTTTAATTTAGGATTATTGGGATTAAATTTCACTACTATTATTTATCCCATGTTATGATATTATGATCTCTTTTGCAGGTTAAGATTTCCAAAATGTTATGTTCTTATGAATATGATGTGATTGATATTTCTTTTGTTTAACCTTACTGAGCATTTGAGATCACCCTTTTATGTTTTCTTTTCCCCAGGATATAAATAAAGGTTTTAGGTAAACAAAAAGGAAGATATTTATGGGAGATGTTGAAGATCTTTCGCCACGATTAGAAGATTATATTTCGAGTTTCCAAAGACACTAAACTATTACGGTCCTTGTGTGTGTGTTTTTGTTATGTAATAAGTATTCCGCAAAAGTAATGTAATGTCCATGTACATTATGATTCGGGTCTCTACAATGAAATGTAAAATGATATATGTTTCCAATGGTTTAAGAGTCATAGGAAAATTTCAAGATGAACTAGGTGACATCCATTGGGTGATAGTCAAGACTATTTTTAATATCTAAGATATAGTAAATACATTTTCCTAGTCTATGGAGGAGATGAGGAGTTGGTGATTTGGGGATATAAATATACAAGTTTCCAAATAGACAAATATGATCATAAAATATTGGTTTTGATACATATTAACTCTCAATAGAGGTTCTATGAGTTGGAAGGTCTCAAATAAATCAATGGCCACTAATTCTAATTTGGGGTCCGGGTAAATTTTAGCTTTAATGGAATATAAATATGTAGTTTGGATACATAAAATTTTCCATGATCATGAATTTTTTTTAAATGGTAAAGACCCTGTCACACTCTATTATGATGATACAACAGTAGTGGATCCTATAAAGGATCCCAGGAAATATCCACAGATGAAACACATAATTTTGAAATATCATCTCTTTATGGATTTCTCTCAAAGATGTGATTTTATAGTGAAAATATTTTCCACAGAATAATACATGGTTCCCCCTTAACTAAATAATTGAATTAATGAAAACATGATCATCATGTGAGATCTAGAGAACTATAATTCACTACCAACTGGCTCTAGTTCAAGTGGGAGTTTATTATATTTGGATTCCTAGAAATAAATATTTGTACATAATATTTCATATATATTTTAAGAATATATTATTAATAAAATATATTATTATATATTATTCAATAATTTTAATTAATTTAATATAATAATGTCCAATAGTATCAATATCATTTAAAAGGTCACACTAGTTCCCCACATTAGTTTGAACCATGAAATTCTATGATGATATTCTTAAATATTTTCCTACTATCAGATAACATTCTATGATGAGACACATAGTATGTTGAATATCATATGTGAGTAGTTGTATGTGGATGATACATTATCTCATAAAGTTCACACTTCATAATCTTCATGACATGAGGTTTTTTTGAACTGAACCACCAGTAGGAATTACACATGTTTGTGTGTTATTAGATATTCCAATTTGTGAGTGTCTGGAATGGTCCTTAGACTTTATGATTATTAATAATGCATTCCATGACTTACACACATTAACATATTGTTGTATCCCATGAAGATACATGATTCCGGTTAACTTGGGTATGTTGGCTTCATCACAATTGATATGTTATTAATGGATAAGTTGAGGAAGGATTTATTCCTTCCATATTTATAGAAATTAATATATATTATCCCTTTGATTGAAATGATATTTTCACATTACATTTCATGTTTAGGGTGTATAAAAGAGTTCATTTAAGATAGTAAAGGAAATACATATGAAGCCTACTGATGATACAGGTGTGCAACATACTTGATTAGATACTACAAAAAGGTATTATATTACACTGTGAGTGCTCGTATATGGTTTTTTTCATCGCAAAACATATTATTCCATTGTGGGTGTCTTGAAACATTAAAATATAGTAATATTATACTTTAGTTAAGCTCACTTAATTCCTTCGAGGAAGAGGCCTAGAGGGTCGCACACAAATTGATTATATTGATAAAAGTTAAATATTATTTTTATTTAACATTAGAAATAAATTTTATTCTTCATATTGAGAAGTTAAATTTACTTAGTATTTATTGAATAATTGTAAATATTAAATAAATATTTATTAATGAGGCGACTGTTTAATTACATGAAAATATAAATCTTATTTATACATTATTATTCACAAGATAATAAATAAATTTTTAGTTATTAATAAATAATTTATCTATATATGTGAATATTTAATAAATATTTAATCACTAGATTGTGAATAGAGTATTTATCTTATTTATTGAATTAATATTATTTATTTAAACATTTATTAGTCAATTTAATTTATAATGGTGAGGAAAAATATACCGAGTTTTAGGTCTAAAGAAAAATATTTATTTACCAAACTATAAAATAATATTTATCATTGTGTTAGATTTTTGAAAATCATAAGAAAAATAATAATAAAAATGATATTATTTTCATGGAATGTGTCTTATTGGGGATTAATTCATAATTAAAGTTATTTGGATAATTAATTATAATTAATCCATATCTCCAAGTCTATTTATATATTGTTATATTAATATGAGAAAGGTTAATTGTTGTGTGAAAAATTTCCACTCAATGTATTCTTCTTACCCTTTCCTCTCAAAAACAAGTCGAATAGAAGATGTTCCTCCAAGATCAAATTAATGTGTAGCAATCAAGGAAAATAATGCAATATGATCACTCAACCACACTATCAATTGATATATCTCATTATTTTTCATAGACCGATTGAACATGTGTGGGACACCGCTAGAAGGAATTTTATTTGTGTCCTCACTACACAAAAACTATACACCACTCTGGTTAGATTGATCAACCACATCAACTAATAAAACCTAAAAACTAAGTCAATATTTCTTACTGTGTTTTAAATTATTTATAAATTAATGTGAAAATATTCTCTATCTTGGTACTAATAAAATCATTTTTCAATATTCTTTGGAAAATATTTCAATACCCATGGAGTTCATGTCATATAAATTGTGAATGATCCATTGATTTTGAAAAAAATGAGTTATACAAAGTCCCAATAGGTGGTTACACTGTGGTTGAAACCAACAACTGGTATTAGCGTATTCATGTTCAATTTATAGATTATTACTAATTATTCATCCTTTATGTATTTAAAAGTTAGTTTTTATTTCAGAAAATTATTTTTTAAACCAATTTTTGAGATATTTTCTTCATACAATCATTTATTTCTTATATGACCCATATCTAGTTAATAATTAATGATGTACATAAGAAGAATCCATCAATAGGTTCCAAGGGTAATGGTCAGACAACGCAAGAGTACAAAATGTATAACATAAAGGTATATAATGTGTACCCATGTTTAATGGAATAGGATGACTCTAGAATTAATTCAAAGAATCATGCATTAATTATACATTTTATACTTTAAATGTACACTATATATTGACTAGGATAGGCTTTCACATAGTTTGCTGGACAACACACCATGTAACTTTCCTACAAACCATGTAGTCACTTTGTTTTTTTTCTAAAAAAACACAGAGTCCAAGTCATGTCATGCATTTATTATACGACATGGGGACTAAAATTCATGCAAAAAGGTGGTTAAATGATATGTACTAGCTATACACATCATGAACCTTATAATTTTTAGTGCATCAATGCACGCTTAATTTCTTGACATGTATCACATACATATGAAGAGTAAGATATATTATTTCTAGCTGGATATATATGTTGTGTACCGAATATTCTTACATAGAAATTAAAAATTTATTTTATTACTCCATTAACCCTCATTAGTATGTGTTTATTTATTCATTTATTGACTCACACACATCAAGTGGGAGGTTATATATATATATATATATTAATATTTTAATTAATTTCTATGTAAAAATTTGAGTTATATAGAATAAATAGTCAATATACGTCAGCTACTCCTTGTGAATTAAATGTATTATATGCTCTGTTAATTAAATTTTTTTCCATGTGTAATTTATTAACCCATACATTCCATGTAAATATGAGAAAAAATATGTATTCTATATGTGTTGTAAAAGTGGGTGACCTATAAATAACTTGAATAATTCTTTTAGATAACCATACCATGTATACAATGAGTTATGCATGATGTACACTTACCATTATAGTGTTGATATTTCTACACCCAATACTTAAATATTAATAAATATGTTATTTTTCTTATCAAAATTCTATAGTAGTTCCTAGGCTATAATGTGAACCTTGAGATACTACAACATTAATATTAAATATACACTCCATGGCCTAGAAACTATATACTTACTGGACACAGTTGATGTATGACTATCAGGAGCTGGGGGATCATAAGAATTGAGCACGAGGATAGACTCACCAATAGGAACACCACATGTTTAAGGTGTCATTGTTTATTCCTATCTATGAGAATGTGTCTTCATCGCCTGAATTGAGATCATTATCGAGGTGTGTCATTTGATTGTGTACCTTGATGAAAGGAAAAAACCAAGATATTGATGTAATGGTTGGTATATTATATTGGGTGCCTCATTGGTCATATAGAATTGGTTGAATGGTCAACATTTCATTTGTTACATCTTATTAAAGGAAGTGATATCTCATGTCTGGTTGATTAGGATGGTAGTACATTCATAAATCTATGGAAATGTTAGTTAAAGGTAAGCCCACCCAGTTAAATCAATAAATAATAAATCAAAAAAAGATGATGACATTACTATGTGTCCCTCTTTACGAGATATTGTTCGACAAAAATATAATATTACACAATGTGTGATCGTAGGATTGTTTTCATTTCTTATGACTATTCCTTGTCTCTCTAGGGGCCTTGATGGGTTGCTAGGCCTTTCTCTTGGTCTATGATACAATTCACTACTATCAAGATAAAGGCATAGAAGGTTACACAAAATAGTAAATTCAAGATTCTCCCTTGAAATGGTAGATAGGTATATATATCATAGTGGGCCCCACCTCATGGTCTAAGAGTTTTTTATGAATTATCGATCACCGAAAAATAAATAAATTCATTAATATTTGAGAATAGAATAATTGGGATAGATTTATGTCTTCAAATTATTTACAAGTGTTTAAATAAATATCAGGATTAATATTATTTGAATGAATAATATTTTAATATTCAATGTTTGTTTAATATTAGAAGGAATTATGAGTTGAGTTAATAACACAAGTTTATTACATAATATATAAAATATAAATTACATGTATGTGATAATATATAAATAATTTTTATCATGTAGTTAGTTAAGAATAATTTTTTATTTGTTACTTATTTAGTGGATGTTAAATATACAGGGGTCAGGAAACCCTAGCCGGGTAATTTATACATCCACTATATAAGTCAAGGATAAGATCATTCCATATAATATTCATCATACATAATTGAGAGCTTATCTATCTTCCCAAATCCTAGAGATAAAAATGTTCTTTCTGAGAATTCGATCCAAGAATGAGTTTACAGATTAAAGGAATGAGATCGAGGTGATTGTCGGGACGTTGAAGAAATTATTGATGCTCTGTGCTAGCACAAGAAATCTGATGGCCAACATACATTCATATTCTTATAGCTTGTGTGAATCTTCTAGAGGGGTTCGAATATAGATCATTTGATCATCATTCACCAGCAATGGGTGATAGACGAGGATTCCTTGATTCGAATGACGCACCTGTTCAGTTTAATTTATATGCTCTGATTAATTCAAGTGAGATCCTCAGACCATACCAGGATGTAGATCATCATAGATAATGAATTTTCATCCTTTCGGTGATAAAATTATTTAAATTCCTAACCCACAAATGTTTTCTGCATACCATGGTACCATCAATTGGTATCATAGGGATCACTTGGATTTTCTGATCCAAAAAATATTATTTTTATTTAAATTTAAGTAGAGGGCATTAATTTGGTCACTGTGGCTTTGACCGCACTTCGATCTGATCTCGAATGACCAAGTTTTAGCCATCCAATTTTTTGTGGATTCAAAGTGGCATATTTTAGTTATTAAAATTAAAGAATGTATATTTATTATATATAATCATTCACGAATTGAAGAATGTCGAATCTCTAGAAAAATTTATTCCATTCTACCCAGATAAAATTTATTCCATTCTACCCAGTCTCCATGATGATTGAGCTGCACCAACCTGGCACCGAGACTCTACACGAGTGGCTTCACTCGATCCAGAAACACTGGGCCTCAACCCTAACCATTGTGCAACCTCTTATCTAACATAAAAGTATAAATCTTGTCTTCATTCACACTGAGGTTTACATATAGTTTATGAAAAATAAATCATAGTAGGCCACCCCAAAAGGTGAACCTATAAATCTACTTTAATAGAATGTGCTTGCACACCTGATATTCCCAAACTAGTTAAAAATTATCATTGGATATCATAAAAGATAAAACTGCATAAAAAGGGAGAAAAAATAGGAAAATAACCAACTAGTGAGTTCTAGTATGACACTATTGGTAAATATACCCCATCTCTAGCTCCTTAGAAACAATTTATTTCACGTGGCTCACCCAACCACTTTAAAACCGGTGTGTCTGCTAGATTTATATAGGAGATTCAAGACATCTAAATTCTAAAATCATGAATATAGAACCTAAGAAATAATTTTAGGATTCCAGAAAAACAATGGAAACATATACCGAGAACAGGGACTCCAATGGCATGATCTGTACTAGGGAAATTAACATTTATTCCAACCACTATAGAACCTATTAGTCCAAGAAGGTTCTGTAGAACGAATCTGGAATCGGTTTTGAACCTGTAAAATGTCCCATGGGTACAATCACGGAATGAAAAAAAATGTCTCATATGAACCTTAAATATAGGGAGTGAAAAGAAACCACATCCCTCGAATCACAAAGATACATAGTACATAGAACACAATCCATGAGTTCCTCAACACATCAAGCGCTTGAAGCCACACTAATCATTTATAACACTCAAATAGATGGGGTTGAACTCATCCAGATCATCCACTGTCTACCATATCCCATCTAATCACAAAAATAAAAAGGAGTAGAGAAATAGATCCAACCAAAGGATAATACCTGATCTTTGAAATCCCAAAGGTCTCATCCTTAAAATATAGTCTATAGAAAAAATGACTCAAACATCACAACTAAGGGACAAACGAGCCTGTGATGATCCAAACATGAGCCCACCATAATAATAGATAAAATAAAATTGCCAATTAAATATTGGGAAATAAAGAGTGAGGTCTCTCTTAGATCCAAGGATTACTACATTCAATAAAGGGTCCACCACATGCTCTCCATGATCCTTTTTAGGGTCAACCCAAACTCTGGGTTCACATAGTCCATATGGCAACAACATAAAAGAATTTCCACCACTGTAATTCCCTGCCGCACCCATGAACTCGGTCCATGCTCGTAGAAACAACGCCAACCATACTAAAGGATACAACAAGATTGGGATTCCCAACCAGGGGTTCCTCCGGATCATCCAAAAGCACAAGACACACTCAATGTGAAAAAATCCCAGATGGCCTTCTGCAACCTCGAAACGATCCTCTCTCAAGAACACACTCATTTGGGAATCCAAAAGAACAAGACCTCCTATAAAGTAATTCACAAGGTTCCTTGTGTCCACCTCAAAAGAAGGAAACCCACCACAAGGGTACCTCAGAACAAGCCAAATAGAATATTCCATATCAAAATTCTCAATGACTGACTATGGTAACCCATGATCTGTTGATAAAAAACATTCCCATAATGGAATAATGAAGAGTCCCTCAGACTCTTTTCATAAGAACAAAAAACCTGGCAAAAACCAAAAACAAATAGTGTCAATACAAACCAAATTCTCTAGCATCTTTCATCCCCAACACCAAGAGCTAAACCTCAATTGCTCTAACCATGAGTAACTGGTCGCAACACATAGAAAAAAACCAAGATCTTGTCATTGATACAACTTAATCCTGCATTCTAGGATCCATATGAAAGAACCTCAAACAAAAATGTATGAAATCTACAAGACATTACCAACTAACAAGCTCACACTATCAAACCCACCTCATAGTTCATGACCGAACCACCTGGAGGAATATGAAACCAAACTACAAGGAAAACCTCCTACTGAACTCCCATATTAAAAAAAAACAATACATAAGGGATTTAAACATATAGAGGACACCACCATCATGATCTATGAAATGAATGCTCATAATGGACTTCTCACAAGTCAAATTCTGGAAACAGGGAGAAAAAATAAAAAATAGACCAGGGCCTAGAAAAGTACCAGAGATGCACTTTAAGTGTATGATGTGTAACCCCAAAAGCCTCCTTGGTCCTTTTTTCAAGAAACTCATAATTTAATTTACCAAATTAAATGGAGCATGAACCATGAATGTGTTGTGTACCCTCATAGGGTACCCGCCTATGTACCTCATCCATACTAAGTGCGTACACCACTGAATTCCATGGAGTCCACTACCCAAAAATAGTGTGTACCTTACATGGGGTCCTAAGAAGTGTAACTAGTCTTGTATCCACACATATGGTTTTTCCACACACCATACATGACAACTGGCTATAACACCCCGAGCTTTCACGATACGCTTCTCTTTCAATAATGCAATAGCTTGCATTGTACGCAAGTTCGAGATTCTAACACACCGCGACCAATCAAAATAGCCATCATGAATAGTAATGCCCACTTTTTGAAATTATATATATTTTATATTTCAAAATGGACTTCATTTCTGGATTATTAATATCGAAATTAGCTTATGTTGAATTTCTGGTATTTTTCTTAGAACTTCCAATTTTTTATGAATAGTGAAAAATACTTAAAAACAACTTTTTTAATCAAAATAATTTATCGTGATAAATTATAATATTGAGTGGTTTTAAAGTGTAATTAGAATATATTTTTACCATTTTATCCAATGGTGGTCATTATAATTAATTTCAATTTGAAATTGGACATAAACAATTGTCAATCTTTTGATATATATTATTTCTTAAAAACACGCTATTTGTTGTGACAGCGGGAATTAATTATAAAATTAATTAATGAAACTTATATGTTTGGAATTTTGTAAAATAGATATCATTTTTGAATTCGGAATATCAATTATAGCTTAGGGTGAAATTTTGGCATTGTTCTGAAAAACGTCAATTTTTTATGAATAGTGAAACCACTAAGTGGTAGTTAAAAAACTGATTTTTCGTTTAAATGAAAAATTACCACTTCTGTGATTTTATTTTCAAAAATCAGACATACATGGTTGTCATTAGGAAGTAAAATGTGGTTCAATGGGATTAAAATAATTTTTGGTGAATAGTAACTTTTAAGATTAATTAATCACGATTAAAGGTAATTAGTGAAATTTAAGGTAAAAATGATATTATAAAAATATGAAAATACCTTTACACTTGTCCTACCTCTATCGGATGAGTCATTGCCGACCAAGAAAATCCATGGGTCAACTTGGGGACCCCATGGAGCCACTTTGGTAGGAAAAGGACATTAAAAGCTTTTTATTTAATGTTAAAATAAAAATGTCACAAACATGAGGTTTTTTACTAAAACAATTTTTAAATGGGGTTATACAAGTCATATTTTTGACTATAAATGTTCATTAGAAAGATAAAAATATTTCCTACATCATGATAATTTTTTTATAATTTTTAGGCATTAAATAAATTAAATTATTTATGACACCATGATGATGCAACGATTACCTCATTAATTAACGATTTAAATAAAATGAAAAGATAATGTAAAATCTAAGACTTAAACTTGTAAAAAACCTATTGGATGGGTATATTTATAACCCTTATAACCTTATCCTATAAATATATAAGTGTGGGACCTTTAAAATCCGAAACTAATTATATAATAAAGTAACATTTCATTACATTCCAAGAGTGCCCCTCCTCTCCTCTTATAAAAGGCCCCCACCACTACCACCTTATTCACACCTTCCAAGCCTTTGTCTCAGCCAAAACCTGACCATTGTGTCTCTCCACATCCCACTATTACTCCTAGAAGCCTCACTGTGGGCAGAAGTCTTACCAAGGAAGCCTTTGAGCTCAAATGAAAAAGAGTTACCCGTTTTAAAGGTAGTATTTTCTCTTGTGTTCTTATGTTTTATTTTGATTCTCCAACACCCTAAACTCTTTTTATTAATTTATTTTGTAAAAACACTAGTATACTCAATATACTAGGATATTGTTATAAAAAAGTATTCGATCTACACTTACACACACCTACATCTAATGGTTAAATAACATACTGTTTCTATGGGTGGCGAATTAGTGCCTCACGAAATGATGATTGTTCAATCTTCTTTTAACACATCTCATGGTGGACATTATGATGACACTATTTTTATATATGATATATATTATGTTTTTGTTTTCTTTATGATTCTGTATTTTTCATTTATGGCATACCTTTATTATTTCCATTATGGGTAAACGTGATAATTTCATTTTAGGAAGTGCGGACTACCGCCCCCTCAAAGTGATTTGAATCGTTAATTCTATATGTGGGATGTATAAAGGATGGAGTAAATGATATTATATATGATATTATACTGGAATTATATCATACCTTTATATAATTATAATTTCATTCCATTAAATACGAAATAGAAATGAAAGTAGCGTTTATGCGTACATACGACTTACCGTCTCCATGAACGGTGCATTTCATTTCTTACCTCTAAATGTTATGTAATATTATAAATTAATGTATATAATGGATATATATGATATATATGATATTTAAATCATTAATATAATTCTGGATATAATGTATATTTCACCATAAGAACAACTTGTAATTATAAAAGTTTATTTTTGACTCAAGTACCAAAGATCGACAAAACAACCGTTATTAACTTAAATGACTACATAATTTTTGTAACATTGTAATAAGTGATATAAAAAGGGTCTTAATCAAGTAGATATTAACTATATTTTATTATTCAGGAGGTTAAAGAGCGGTCGAGTCAAGTCAGACATGAGGTAATGGAACTTCTTAACCCAATTTCCATTCTTTGGGTTAATCTCCTACTTTCAAATTATGTCATGATATTATTATGTCCTATCTTGTATTTTTACTTTCTTTATGTGTAATTATAGTGAATACACATAATAGATCTATTTTATTTAAAAAAATGATCTTTTTAAGGGACTTCGTCTCAATCTCCATTCATTGAGGCATATTTTGTTTTATACACAAATTTCTTTTATACGGTGTATAAACCCCTTTGACTTTTACGTTTATTCAAAAGGAATCTTTTTATACGAAGCGTTTTACTAAACGAAAAAAAGGAATGTTTTTTTGTTGTATGTATGCGGCAACATCGACTTCTCCGCCGCCGTGACCATTATTTGAGTTTCGGCTTCCTCTACAAGCCATAATTTTTTTAAAATGAAAAATAAATACCAATTTTTACTTTTATTTTATTTTGGTTTTGAAAATGGTTTTGAAAGTGTTTTTTTATTATATAAATGCATTGTATTGATATCTTGTGATTGAAATGTGGAAATGTTATGTTTCCTTTATGTATGTTTTATGTGATACGTTTATGTTATGGTTTATGATATGTTTAAACCTATTCATATGAGGAATGCATTGGACTTAAAATGTGACAGGTGGAGACCGCTATAGCTCCTCGATGCATCGGCAGGTCTCATGAGACAAACTAGTGTCTTGGCACGAGGCCTTGACAAAATATTATTTGTAGTCTTGGCACGAGGCCTTGGATACGTGGTTATGATAGTATGAAATTATACATTCCATCATTATGAATGTGGTTATTGATATTTCATGTGATTATTCGACCAGTAGAATATCCATGTGAATAAGTGAATGGAATTATCTCATTTTAATTTTTCCATATTATGTTGAAGTTCAAGTTTAAAAGGCTTTTGTTTTAGTTATACATTGTCTTAAATGTTTATGTTTATTTATGAAATCTCCTGCTATATTGTTATCCTTACTGAGCATATGAGCTCACCCCTTTCAATGTTTTAATATTTTCCAGGATGTAAAGAAGTATTTTATGAATGACCTGCAGGGATAGTCAGAAGAGGATATGAGTGTGGACTATGGAAACTTTGTTATTGTAGTTTTTTCACTTTATGATGTAATGTAACATTTATGAATGTATCTAGTGTTTCAAAGGCTACTAAACTAATCGGTCTTTCGAGACTTGATCTTTTGTGATCATGCCAATGTTACGAAATAACGCACCGACTCTGGGTAACTGGGGTCGGGGTGTTATACTGGCCGTGTACCTCACCCAGGCATAAGCCTTGGCTGTGTACCCTATGTAGCCATGTTCCCCTAGAACACCCCATACCAACTATATATCGTGTGTACCCATAATAAAAGATGTTTATTCCTAAAAACATCATCTACCCTGAATGTAAAGAACACATGGTGAATGTTCCTCTTAACTAGACACCATGTACATGGTTTCTATGAACAAGAAACTCCCAAAGTGGCCCAAAACACCCATTCCCCCCAATTAAGCCTAGATAGACCTAGAAGGAGTACAAAAAAAACCAATTAATGGATTTAAAAATGAAAAAACTAAAACTATGAGAATTTTTAGAAAAAAATTAAAATATTCCTACATCCAGGTCCAACTGCCAATGCTTCATACTGATCCACGATCCACAGCTGCAGCATGATGATCTGATGAGATGCGAGCTCTATAGTGACACCTAATCTAATTACTATCCATATTCTCTCCCAATACCTCTCTTGGACATGTGAATGTAACCCCTACATGAAACACATGAAAAGATGTTGGAAAGAAACAATAAATAATATAAAAATAATAAAAGAATCAAATAAAAGAAAAAAAAGAAAAAAATGGTGTTTGGGCCCATTCCATACATTTGACAAATAGTTATGCATCACCTAAGAAAAAACCACATTATTGACTCAAAAGAGGTGAAATAATATCAATCCAATGAACCATTTAATATATAATATGGAATGAACATGTAGAATTTAATTAATATTTAATTAATTAACTAATAGATATTCTTTGAAAATTTGAACGACTCAGATTTCCACCAATATCCTGCCCTATATAAATCATCATATTCTAGGACCAATGTATAGGTTAAGAAAATTATATGAGATCATTTCATTGTATAAATTACCATATCCCTTGAACACACCTAAGAACAAAAAAGCTCAAATCTCCCCTAATTTCATAACCAGTGACTATGTGGGCTATCACATAGTGGAATATCCATATATTGTAGAGTACAATGAGAGATTTAAAGGATCCTTTCTATTAGAATTATCAAGATATAGAGCATAAAAATCCTAAAACTGAGGGTTTTTGGAAATTTATAAAATAGTGATATACATTTAATTATTTAAATAATAAATAATGTAATATCGTTAATCATGATAAAAATACCAATCTACTCAATTTTTTTTCTTATGACATGATAAGTAAAGTAAATATACTCTAAAATCCATAATAAACAATGAAAATTTCATCACCAACACAAATTTACAAGAGTTGTAAATCAGTTATCACATAATACTACAATATGAAAGGAAACTATATGTTTAGGAGTGCCCACAACCTGATATGCATCTCAAGGGAGCTAGTAACGATGAAAAAGATGCTTACAGATGACTCGTATATGAAGAATTAGATGTTTATATCATAATAATATCATCAATGTCCAAATAGTTTTAGTAGAAACATAAAGAAATGGATTTATATACCATGTATTATTACTTTGGAGAATTTTGATAGGAGAAAGTGAAGCATGAAATCATTGAGATTACGATCAAACTAATAACATATTGATTTGAAGACATAAATCAAGAGGGTACACATGTACTTATAATGATAAAGTACATTAAATAACACGATGAATTGGGTTTCAAGACAAATAAAGAACTTTCATTCCATATCATTCTCTCATCCTTAACACCCAATTTTTTCAGATTTATTGAGAATTATCAAATGAATAGTTTATAAAAACCGCTTAAATATATTTTGGGATAGGTTCACCAAGAAGATAATACTTTAATAAAAGTTAAATATTTTATTATAGAGGTTATCCAAAAGATATAGAAGTTAAAATGTCATATTTTAATTATAATATCAATGACACCTATAAAAACCCTTTCTATAAAACCAATTATTAAGAGGGATAGAACTGAATATGATGCTATTAGATTTGCATATGAAAAAATAGTTCCCTAGAAGAGGAAATGAAATTAATTTAAGAAGAATAAAGAATGATATTATAATTTTTTTATATTCATCATTAA
This sequence comes from Viscum album, assembly GCA_963277665.1. NCBI lineage: Eukaryota > Viridiplantae > Streptophyta > Magnoliopsida > Santalales > Viscaceae > Viscum > Viscum album. The sequence continues at coordinate 1,469,648,121 of OY728128.1, read as the reverse complement.
ATGTAATATGTTATCCTTGGGCATTAGATATATATTTTCATTACATACTTTTTTCAAAAGATAGGAACTGTGGAAGTCAATAAAATTACAAGAAGTAAATGTGTGTTCTCTAATTAGCTGTGGAAGGGTGATACCTACATCTATGGTGAGAAGAACATGATTTCATTTCAAATTTAACCGTTATTTTAAAAATATAATTGTGTTATGTAAGATACAAGAAAATATATGAATAAAATATTTTATGGTATTTCATACACAACCAATAGTTAAGTAAAACATGAATCGTGAGTGATACATGATTAATATAAAATGTAATACTTATATACCCAGTGGTGAATTAATAATTATATGTCATGAAAAACTAATTATTTTTCAAAGATGTACACATTATGTTCTTAGACTCTTTTGAGTGAAATACATTAGGTATTATCGATATGCTTGTGTACATAGTTTTGAAAAATAATCCTTTTGAAATAAAGGTAAGACAAAAATCTTTTAGAACTAGTTTAGTTAGAGAGAATGAAATATTAAAAGGGTATGATTTTTGTATGTATAATTCATAATATTCATTTCATATTGTTTAAGGAATTTTAAATTTATGTATAGTATATACAAGGTCAGAAGATATGAGTTTCTTCGGGATGGTGTTCCAAGGAACATCTTGACCAAGCCTTTTTCGATCAATATAATGTAGTATGGAGTAATTTCTAAACACACATTACGTTATCCACATTAGAGATATGAAGTTTATAAAGAGGATCTATTATAAGTGTTAAATGTTAAAATTTATCATAAAATGAATTGTGGTGTAATTCCTAAGTGCACATTTCATTATACACGTCAGAGTCATGATGTAAGAAAAATTAGTATCAATGTTGCAATATATATTCATTGCAGATACTCCAATCATTTTTCAAGACAAGAATCATAATAAACAACATTATCCTATAAAAATATTTCAATAATCATGAAAACTATATATCCTATGAGTTAGAGTATGATGAAAATCAATTATGTCATAAGAACACATGTTTCAAGGAAAAATATTTGTTAGGGATATAAAGAAACTTGCATAAAGAATGCAATGTGAATCTAAAATAAGTTATCCAAAATGTTTTGTAGGATATTATATAACTAATTATTATAGAAAAATTGTAGTCAAGTGATAGAAAACATTTCTATAAATGGGTTCACATCTATACTTGAGATAATGTGAGAAAGGTTCACATAGGTTTAGTCAATGCTAGAGATATCCAAATAGTTGGCTTAGGAACAAGTTATACATGACCGTGTGGAAAAGTAATGTTACAAAGACACATAATACATTGGAAGGATAAAACCATGGTGATGGTTTTATATTCCCCAAGGCTAGTTATACATTACTAATTGGGAATAATATTTCCTAAAAGTAAAAAAGTATATATAATTAAGATAAGTCTGAAAAGATTAATTAAATAATGGATTCCATGTATTGAAGTGAATGGGATTATTATTTTGAATACTATGGTGGGTATTGAAGTGTGACTATACATCAGTGGTATATGCATGACACTAATAAATATCGATTAGAAATACCAAGACTTTATTATTAAATTTATTATACTATTATTTGTCATAGATAATTTTTAGGATCATTTCATTGAGAATTTGTTGTCAAGACCACCAATCAGGGAAGGTGTCCCTATGACAAAACTAGAAAGGAACAATGACATTATAGAATGATAATAAGGTGTGAAAGTTTCTTAAATATAGTTTAGAATTGAGGAAAACAATAAGATCATAGAATATTCATTTGGAATGAATGTTTCCCATATGTCAATAATACATTAGTGGGAGAACCACTATTTTCTTAGTAAAATATATTTGGAAACATATGAAAAAACTATTGGAATTATAGTTACTCAAGACCAAAATGAATGTAAATATTTGGAGATTGAGTTTAAGTAGAAAACTACATATTAGGGGACATTTTTGACTAAGGTATATCTAAAGGTTTTTTAGACTAGGTAAAAATAAATATACTAAAAAGGTATTGAAAAATAAATGTAGTATGGAATTGAGAGAGAATTATTACCAATTTAATAGAGAATATATGTTTCCAAGAATAAATTCATGGTGCAGAGAAGAAGATAAAATAGTTGAGAGTAGAATTCCATAAAAACCAGAAATGGATCTATCACATATGTATGTTTTTTAATAAAGTGATATAACCAACATATACATTATGTTGGGGAAATATAAGTAATTTATTAGGGAATGAAAAGGGAAGGAGTCAAAACTAACCTATTGTGCTTGTGAAAGTACAATAGGCATGTACCTAGTATGCAGAGAGAAAGGGATACTAGTGATAAAGAGACAAAAACTAGTATTACTATAAATCGACATGATATAAAATCATATTTAAGATAAGGTAATGAGAAAAAAATCTCATTCAATCTAATGTTATCCATATCTATAAATACCCAGTACATGATAACTTCTAAGGAAGTTAAAGAAGTAGTGTAGTTTATTCATTGATTTTCTCTAGTTCTTTGAATCAACCATAGTAAGTAATGTTTTATCATAATATAACTTATGAAAAATCTACTACTTGTACTAGCCATATTTCTGGATTTTATAAAGGAAAAAATGTAATATAAATGGGGATAGCATCTCTTGAGGTGTCTTAATCAAGAAAGTGAAGTCATAAATAACAGAATATCCATGCAGTTGAGATCTAACAAGTATAGTTTTCAAGTTGGACCTAGTGCAAGTGGGAGTGTTGTAAAAGTGGGTAACCTAGACCCAAATTAAACAATATTTTAGATTACCAAACCATATATACAACGAGTTATGCATGATGTACACCTACCATTATTGTGTTGATATTTTTATACCAACTATTTAAATTTAATGTCAATATATTATTTGTCATATCAAAAGGTTATAATAGTTACTAGGATATAATGGGAACCTTGAGATACTATGAAAACAATCTTAAGAATATGTATCATAGTATAGAGAAATCATACTGACTGGACATAGTTGATGTTTTAATTTTAAGAGCTAGGGGATCCTAATTATTGATACAAAATATCATGAAGTCCACACTATGTGATCTATAGTAGGTGAGATCATTATGAGATACCCACAAATAAGAACACCACATACTTAAGGTGTCATTTGTTGTTCCTATATACAAACATGTAAATTCATCTCATGAATTGAGATTATTATCGATGTGTTCCATTTGATCATGTACTTTTTTTCAAGAAAAAAAACCCTGACATCAAATTCATGGGGAGTTAGATTGTGTTGGGTGCATCAATGGTGGTATGAAATTGGTTGAAGGGTCTAGATAGATTTTTTCTCTTCCATGTTGAGGAACAAATATCTTAGACCTGGTTGATCAGGATGGTAATACCATTAGAAATCATTTGATATATTAGTCAAAGATAATTCCATTTAGTTAGATCAATAAATAATAAATCAAGAAAGGATGACATCACAAGTGCGTGTCCTACTTTATGAGATATCATATGAAAAAGAAAAAATGTTGCATAGTGCATGTTTATACGATGGTTTTCATTGGTATGATTATTATTTTTCTGTTTAGGGGACTTGATGGGTTGCTAGAATCCACTCTTGATCTGTGATACTCTTCACTACTATATGGATAAGGGCATAATGGTCCACACATAATAGAACATTTAAGATTCTTCCCTATTCTAGTGAATAGGTATATAGAACATGGTGGGACCCACCATGGGGTCCGAGAGATGTCCAAACATTATCAATCACAAAAACAATAAATACATACATTATTATTCAAGTACAAAATGAATAGGATGAATTTATTTATTAAATGTATTCACATGTTTTTATATAAACACCAGAAATAATATTATTCAAATGAATATTATTTAAATATTTAAGGTGTGTTTAATATTTTTGGGAATTACGATTCGAGTTAATGAATCAACATTATCACATAATATAATAAATATATATTATAAGTATGTGATAAATTATAAATAATATTTATGATGTAGTTAGTTCATTATAATATTTTTTTTGTTAATTATTTAGTGGATGCTGAATATACAGGGGCTGGGGAACACTAACCTAGGATTTCAGACATTCACTATATAAGACAAGAAGAATATCATTACATATACAATTCATTAGTTATAATTAAGAGATTCTATCTCATACCAAATCATAAGGAGATAAATTCTCCAAATCATAATTCGATCCAAGAACGCCTTTACAGATTGAAGGCATGAGATTGAGTTGATCATTACAACATTGAAGAAATCGTCGGAGCTCCATGTTACCACCCAGAATTTGATGAATTGAATATGTTCTGATTCTTGAAGTATGTATGGATGATGTATATGGGTTCATCCTTAAATAATTCTAGTATTTTTCATTAGAAACATGCAAAAGATGATCACACTTTGATTTTAATGAGTTACTTGTTCGGTTTAATTTCTATGCTCTGATTAATTATCATGAGATCCTTAGACTGTACTGGGGATCAGATCACTAGATATGATTAAGTTTCATCACTCTGATGATAAAAAATGTTAAACCCCTAAATATCAGAGCCCACTTTTCAACCTGGTACCATCAATATTCCACTTCTGTGGACTATATATGATCTCAATACATACAAAGAAGTTCAAACATGGATTCACTGAGTAATATCCATGTAAAATATGTTTACTTATAAAATTTTAAATAATAATAATTAAAATAATTTATTAAAAATCTGAATGAATGTGTATCACTAGGATAGATTGGATGGACATTAAAAAAAATTGACTAATTAGATAATTAATTAGATTAATTCAAATGTATTTTATCTTAAAAAAAATCAAAAATCAAAATAAATGATAGCCAGATATTTTAAATGTGAATCTATTGGATGAGTGGATGATTATTATATTATACTGACCTATGTATGTGTACATTTTCTTTTAATTTAATTATTTCACAGGTTTCGAAATTATTTTATTAATTTAAATTTATGGCCTTTATGTCATCCCTAAATTTTTATTATGTATGGGCATGAATTCCCATGGTTACTTTTATATAAACCCCATTTTTGGTTCCCTTCAACTACGAGTGAAGTAAATTCATTAAAAGGCTGGAGATACCATGAACAAAGTGTTTAACGAACCCTTTCCAGGACACTTACTTTTATTATGAAGTTATAATGATGGTTTTGAGTTGACTTATCCATGTTGACATTAAGAAGAGTATCCCTTGCTAGACATGAGTATCTTAGAGTAAACTGTTGAGGAAATACAAGTTAGTTTTCTAGGATTTGGTAGTCTACTCAACATTCATAAGAATTCCATGCCCATAGTTGGCAATAACTCTTACCTAAATAACATTGACAAATTGAAACGATCCTTTCTTGGGTTATGTGAAGGAAAATATAGATAAAGTGAACTAGAATTTCCACATGAAGGGTCATTCCAAGCTCAATGGAGAGGGTCATTATGACATGATAAAATAGTGAGTGTCTTAATGAAATTAAAATTTTAAACTCACATAATTTTTTAATCAATTAAAGAATTAATATATTGGTTTTAATTATTATAAAAATGGGAAGAGAAACCATAAAAAACTATCATCATTACTTTACTCAAGGCATGTCCAAACAGGCAGAAATTTACTAGAGTGGAAATGATGTTATTCATTGATTTACAACTGAAGAATTTAGACTATGTTTTGTAGTCCCTATTATAGATTTTATAACTTATTTACTGGGAGATTTTGGGAAGTCTGTCTATATGAGATTCATGAAGGATGATTCTTATGTTCATTACATCCTCCTATCAGTTATGTTTGGATATATGATAATGAAACATAAGTACATGGATCCATGTACCATTAAGTCTCGTTTCCTTGATCTGAAAAGATAAAAAGAGAGACATTAGAAAAATGAGATTGTTAATTAACTTAATCGTTGTCAAATAAAAGAAGGTCAATTAACTACTGAACATTGTCTTCAAAACGATGGAGTTCGTTTATAAGTTAAAAATATTGGGATTATATTTAGATTATAAATTAAAATATAATATAATATTTTCATTCTTAATACCAAGGTTATCTATATTCGTCCATAATAAGATGATTGATATTGATAATTACTCAAGAATCTATTGATATTGCTTCACCGGATAGATATGTTTTTCATGGAACCTATTTCCTCATCACATAATAATGAATCAAAGGACATGTTCAAGAATCCCATGGCTATTTTAGAGTCTGTGTTTTTATTATGATGTTATTCAGTGATAAACGTATTTAAAGGGAATGTAAAAAAATTATAAGGTTATGTACTTATCAGGAGGAAAGAAAGGCCACTGGAAGAATAATTATGATTGAAGAAGAAGAAATTAGAGGATTCTTCTTCATGTACCTTCATCATAACAAGTAATTGTTTTGAGATACTTCTTGGGTATATGTTTCCACATATATATTTATTTGAAATATAGAAGCACAGTAACTATAGATATATAACAAGAAGTAAGGTTCATTCTCAAAGGAACTTCAGAGATCATTAACACTACAGAAATTTCAACTTTTTACGACGAGTTATTTGCAATATTTGTAGGTCCCGTCTCACAAAATTGTCCTTCAAATTATACTATTTGTGATAAGAATTGTGTCCCATCTAAAATAATAATTTAAAAATAGGTATTTGTGACGGTCCTTCACAAATACCCTTGTCGCACACTATGCACCAAAATATGGGAAGAGTATTTTCAAGGGGATAACCCCCCCATCGCAAGTACCCGTCCCAATTTTTTATTATTTGCAATTGGGGTGGTTGAGAGTCACAAATAATGTATCATATGGTGGTTATTTGGGATAAGGCCCGTTGGAAATACCCTTCCCAATATTTTATTATTTGCGATGGGTAACCGCCCCATTCACAAATAATATGTCGCCATGTGTGTATTTGCGATGAGACCCATTACAAATACTATTTTTTACCGCCACCTCAATTAATAGATGTCTAACTATTTAAGATGGGAGACCCATCTCAAATAATTCCACGAAAAACAATCTAACCTATATATACCCCCTCCGATTTTTTCTCATTCAAAACATCTCTCAACTTCTATGACACTCTTAGCTCAAATATTTTTTAGTTTTAATTTATTAAAGTATCAAATGTCTCAAGATATCAATTTTCAAGTATTATATCCATTAAAAGAATTATTTTCAAGGTATTTATTTCTTTTAAAATTTAAAATTTATTATTTAATTTTTTTAATATTGGTAATAATTATTATAGATTAGTAGCAATTAGATTTAATTAAAATTAATTCATTTTTTTGTTTTTTTTGAATTATTTTGTTTTAATTTTCCTTAATGATTTTAATTAAAATAAAATAGTTTTATTTTTCAATAATTTATTTTAATTTTCTGTAATTAGTAATAACTAGTCGAATTATTAATAATTAGCTATAATTAGTAAAAAAATTTAATAAATAATGATAATTAGTAATAAATGTTGATAGTTAGTCATAATCGATGTTCATTAGTAATAATTCGTAATATATTATATAAATTAGTAATAAATTGTTATAAATTAATAAATATTAATGTTAGTTAGTGATAATTTGAGATAAATAGTTAAAAATAGTAATAATTAGTAATAATTAGTTATAATTGTTATGGTAATTAGAAAAAATTCAAGGCAATTAGTAATAATTATTTGTAATTAGTAACAACTAATAAGAATTGGTAATAATTAAAAAAATTAGTTATAATTAGTAATTATTAGTTAAAATTTGTAATAATTAGTAATAATTAGTAATTATTAATTACTAATAATTAGTAATAATTAGTAATAATAATTAGTAATTTATAATAATAGTAATAATAGTAATAATTAATGATAATTAGCGATATTTGATAATAATTGGCGATAATTAGTGGTAATTGGTAATAATTAGTAATAATTATTAATAATTAGTTAAAGTAGGGATAGTTAGGGAGAATTAGTAATAATTAGTGATAATTAGTGATAATTAGTAATAAATAGTAACAAATAGTAATAAATAGTAACAAACTATAATAAATAGTAATATATAGTAATAAATTTTAATAACTAGTAATAAATACTAATAATTAGAAATAATTAGTAATATTTAGTAATATTTAGTAATAAATAGTAATAATTAGAAATAATTAGAGATAATTACCGATAATTAGCTATATTTAGCGATTGTTAGTAATAATTCGTAATAATTCGTAATAATTAATGATAATTAGTGGCAATTGAAAATAATTAATATAAAATATTAATAATTAGAGGTAATTGATAATAATTAGTAATAAATAGTAATAATTAGTTGTAATTAGTAATAAATAGTAATAATTAGTGGTAATTAGTAAAAATAAGTAAAAATAGTAATAATTGGGAATAATTAGTAATAATTAGTATTAAATAGTAATAATTAGTAATAATTATTAATAAAGAGTAATAATTGAGAATAAATAGTAATAATTAGAGGTAATTAGCAGTAATTTGTGGTAATTAGTAATAATTAACGATAATTATTAATAATTAGTAACAACTAGTGGTAATTATTAATAATTAGTGGTAATTATAAATAATTAGTGATAATTAGCAGTAATAAGTAATAAATAATGGTAATTAGATGTAACTGAAAGTAATTAGGAATAATTAAAAAATGCATCAATAATGATTACAAAAATCTGGAAAAGGTGAATTTTTAATACTTATTTAATTAGTTTTTGCATAAATTATTCTATTATTTATAACTTAATTTTATAATCATTTTCATATAATTGTTAGTTAGTTTTTTCAAAGATATTTTGGGAAGTCATATTTTGCTTTCAACTATCTACAATAAGGCAAAAAAGTGATAAATTGATTCCTTTTTCCAATGTATCTACGTTTTCCATATTAATTGCAATTGTCGAACTACCAACACTACTTATTGATTCAATGTTGTTAACAAAAAAATATTTATCTTTATTGAAATCTAGGAGAGTAGAAAAAGATCATGGTCTAATTGTGGTGACTTTTCATTATATAATGGGAAAATGGGATTATTCTTCTCTTCAGAATATTATCTGTAACACCCCAAGATTTCCTAGTAATCTATTTCATTTATATTCAATAACTTGTGTTACACGCAACACCAGGTTCGAGTGCACCACGACTTACCAAAATAGCTGTTCAAAAGTGGTTTTGAATAGTAATAACTTGATTTTGAATTTTATATAATCCATATAATTTTAACATATGTATTATGTTTTTCCTAAACATATTATATGAACAAATTAAATTTTTCAGATAAATAATGTATTTTTTTAAAAAAAATTTACCACCTTTTAATGGAGAACCATTTTTAAATCCAATATTTGACCCTTTTACATATTCATTTTTACAAAATAAAATTCTTATTTAGAATCGGGACATCAAAATTTACTTTGGATTAAATTTTGGTATTTTTCAAATAATATTCATTTTTTTATTAATACTGAGAAATAATGTATTTTAATTCAAGACTTCCTTTTAATATAATTTATTTATATAGTTAGATTATATTTCAGATTGGTTTTAAAGTGTAATTAGATTATATTTTTACCCATGAATCCAATGATAGTCATTGGAATTAATTTCACTTTTAAATTATACATAAAAAATTTTCAATCTTTTGATAGTTATTGTTTCTTAAAAACACGCTATTTGTTTAGACAATGGAAATTAATTTTAAATTAATTATTCCAACGTCTATGTTTTGAATTTTGTAAAATAGGCAGAATTTATAAATTTGTAATAACAAATATATCTTAGGATTAATATTTGGTATTTTTCTGAAAAACTTCAAATTTTTTATGAATATTGAAAGGACTAAGTAGTACTTAAAAATCCATCTTTTTCATTTAAATGAAATTTTAGCACTTCATTGAATTAAATTTAAAAAATCAGAGATACATGGTTATTATTAGTAAGTAACATTTTTTTCAATAAGTTGAAAATAATTTTTGGGAAATAGTAACTTTTGACTTTTATTTACCGCAGTTAAAGGTAAAAAGGGTAATTCAAGGTAAAAAAAATATTATAATAATAAAAAATTACCTTAAAACTTGTCCTAACCTTATTTTATGAGTCATGGCCAATCATGGGAATACTTGGGTTGATTTGGGGACCACATGGAGCCACTTAAGAATGATAATGACACATTAGTTTAATTAACATAAATTAAAGAAGAAAATGACATTAACAAATATCTTTTAGTATATAAATTTTTACATGGGGTCATATAAGTCATATTTTCAACAATAAATAGTAATTGAAAATCCAAACATATTTCCTACATTATGGTAATTGTTTTATAATATTTATAGATCAAATAAATTAAATTATTTATGACACAATAGTGATATAATATTGACCTCATTAATAAATGATTTAAATAAATATGATTATTAATATTAAAATAATGTCCAAATCCTGTCAAATTCTTATTGAATGATTTTATTTAAACCATGAGTCATCTTATATTCTACTGTAATTAGTTTCGGACCTTTAGAAACCAAAAATCACAATATAATAAAATAATATTTTCACACTTTCCTAAAGAGCCTCTCCTCCCCCTTATAAATGGACACCACTTATAACCCATTCCACACGCCTCTAAAATCACTTGGCTCATCCAAAACCTTCCAAACTAATCTCTCAGGATCACCCAATTCCACCTAGAAGCCTAAAATTAGGTATAATTAACTTCAAAAAGTCCTTTTGGTTCAAACCAAAGTATGTTACCTGAATTATAGGTAACACTTTCTCTTAAATTATTTTGTTTTTTTAATTATACAACCCTATAAACACTTTTTATTACATTATTTTATAACAAAAACTATATCCTCAATATAATAGGATGTTTTTATGAGAATTATTCAAACTAAACTTACACACACCTCCATCTAATGGGTGAAGAACATACTGTTTATCGGGAGGGAAAACTAACGCCTCATGAAACGATGATTGTTCGATTATCTCCTACCGCCTCCCATGGTGGCCATTAAGATAGAATTGTATTTATATATGATATATATATTATTTTTATGTTTTCTTTATTATTATCTATTTTCCATTTACATCATTATTTTATGGTTTCCATTATGGGTAAAACGTGATAATTACATTTGAGAAAGTGCAGACAACCGCCCCATCAAAATTATATGGCTCGTTAATTCCTTATGTGGGATGTATAACGAATGGATTTAAAGATATTATATATGATAATATAATTTAATTATAATATACCTATGTATCATTATATTTTAATTCCATTACAATAACAATAGAAATGAAATTAGGGTTCATACGTACGTATGGTTTACCGTCTCCATGGATGGTACATTTCATTTCTTATCCCCAAATGTTATGTCCTATTATAAATTGATATATATATATACTATATATATAATATATATATGATATCTAAATCATTGATATCATTCTTTAGATAATGGACTTTTGACAACATTTAAAAATTGTAATTATAACAAGTTTATTTTTGACTCATGTTCTGACCATCAATAAAATATTCAATATGAAATCAAATAATTAACTAATTATTATAGCAATGTAATAAGTTATATAAAAGGAATCATAAACATGAAAAATTTTCTTAATCAATTATAAATTAAATTAAGGTTATTATTCAGGAAAAACAAGGAACATACAAGACAAGTCGGACTTGAGGTAAGGGGTTTCTTTTCTCACTTTTAATTCTATGAGATTTCCATTATTCTACAATAATTTATTGGATGTGTTTTATTGTGTAATGCCATTTGATATATATATTATCATGATTCTATTTAAATTAATGGTATTCTGTGATTCATTTGGTGGTTATTAACTAGTGTTCATACGACTCTATTGATTACAACGAAGTAAAGGGTTTTCATATCACTTTTATTCCCGTGAGATTCATGCTATATTGAACACTATTTTATTTTGTGTAGTGTATGTACTTTACATGATTGTATTCTTGGTGTAATATACTTTAATTTATGAGTATTTACTTCTTCATTGTAGAATCCTTCTTTCATGGGTTGTATGTTTCATATGTTACCAAATTAGTAAGGGAATTTCAAATTTCAATTTCTACTTAGTGGGCCTTACTCATACTTCATTGATTATTTTACACTATGATTATGTGTGGAATAACTATTTATTATTTATGTAGTAATTTCCACTCCCCTTTGTGTGGATATACTTTTTATACACATAATCACTCCATTGATAATTTCTCAAGTCATTGATATAAACTTGATCTTAACTCAGTTTCCATTCATTGAGTTAAACATCAAAGTCATTGGTATTGTTTTTACAAGAATATGTGTGAATGTAGTATAATTTATTTACATTTAATATCCAATCATATTGATTGTATTTATATTTTTCACATAAAATCATGTCATTTATTTATCCCTTACCTAAGGATAATGTCTTTATAATGGATTTCATCTCAATTTACATTCCTTTGAGACTTCTTTGTTGTTATGCACCAATTCACTTTTATATGGTGTATATACTGTCCTTTAACACAGTATATAATGAAATCTGTTATTCTCATGATATTATAAGGTTTTAATTACCTCAATTATTTTTATTCAAGCGTATCTCATTTGGTTAGGGACTCTAACTAAAATATTAGTTTAAATGTTTTAAAAATTTATTCTCCTAAATCTTTCTCATTAATGTCAATGTTTTAAAAATGGTTTTATGGATTTATTTATATGGAAATTAATGTTTTAAAATTAAAATTCATTTTAAATGTATCAAAGTGGTATGGGAAACTTTGATTTAAAAATATATTTTTAACGGCTTCCTGACAAATAGTGTGACTTTTAAATGTTTTCAAGAAGAAGGGTGATATTTATCTCAAATAGTTGTGAGCATTATATTCATCTATGTCAATATCATTCATTATTCTCGATTGAGGTTAATCTGTTACAATAAAATATTCCATATTGTATAGAATGAGTTATGTTTGACTGTGGATGTGCCATTTTTATACCATTCATGGTTTGTGGATAAAGTATTGAAATTTCATATGCTAGTTTTAAAATGAATGATTATATTATGTTTCAAACTTTTCATATGAGGATGCATTGGACTTAGTATGTGACGGGTGTAGCCTGTTATAGCTCCTCGATGAATCGGTAGATCTCTTAAGACAGAATAGTGTCTTGGCATAAGGCTTTGACGAAATCTTATTTGTAGTTTTGGCACAAGCCCTTGACCATGTGGTTATGATGTCCGACATTATGCATTCCATCATTATGAGAATAGATATTGATATTCCATGTGGTTTTTCGACTAGTACAATACACATAACTATGTTTTATTATGGCATTATTTACTCAACTCATATTCCTGCCATAAATTGTTCATTATTTGTAAAGTCATGTGTTTTAAATTATTCACCATACCTAATATTTATGTTATCTTCCGCTGTATTTCTTACTTTTACTGAGCATTTGAGCTCACCCCTTTCTCCTGTTTCATTTTCCCAGGATATGAAAATGTTAGTTATGAGTGACTTTCAGGAATAATTTTTGTTGCATGGATGTTTATAATGGAATAAATCAGTGTTGTATTTATTTTCATGTTGTATTGTTGAACTTATGAATGTATCATGTTTCCAAGACTACTAAACTGATCGGTCATTCGGGACTTTATTCCATGTAATCATGAAAATTTATTAAAATAATGCACTGGATCTTGGATTCTGGGGCCAGGGCGTTACATTTGGTATCAAAGGAATTTTAGTACAAACCATGGAAACTATATTTAAATAAACTCTGATTAGAGCACAATACCCTAAGATAGAATTTTAGGAATAATATAGAATAACTTCCTAGAATCTTGGTAATGTAGAGGTTTTGTGTATTTTCCAAGAAGTACATCCCTATCTGGATACAAGCAGGTAGAGGCAACTCTGGCTCAGATATACCAAGTAGTGAAAACTCTGACAAGGAGTTTTGGGCTTGACCTGGGGTATTCTGGTCCATGAAAATGGGACTTGCTACACTTTTGGTTATGACACTCCCAGGGAATATGCTTAGGATAATTTACATTCTCTTTACAGACCGATTTTAAGGATTTTAATATAAGATGAGAATAAATAACCTGGGTTAATCTTAAGGTGTTTTTAATTGAAAATAATTTTTCATGATATTCTCTAAATGATTTTATGACTATTATTACTCACACAATGCTTTCTAGTTTTAGTCAATAGCTGGATTCCATGGAAGTCGTAGTAACTTTGAGCATGATGTACAAGGTTTGAATGGTCATGGAAATGATAAAAAATGGATTTTTTATAGGAATAAAACATATCATGTTCATGCCGAATCAGTTTTCAAAAAAATATGATCAAGAACATATATATTAACCAACTCTCAAACTCAACAAGGAAGAGAAAAGTGGTGAATGATAAGAGCTCCAGTAGTGAATACCATGGAGAAAAGAAAAGATCATTTTTCATCATGTAGGATATGTGGAAGGAGACACCTAGGAAGGTGTCTTAATGGAACAAAGAAATTCTTTATGTGTGGGAAATAAGGACATAAAGTAAATAATTGTTGAGGAAAAATGAAGAGTACTGTGGATGAAAATAAAAATGGTCCTCAGAATCCTTTTACAGTCATTTCCGTAAATGTAGGGGACCTGGCCATTACCTGAGTGAATTACATATTCTATAGGATATCCTCTTGGTCACGAAAGAAGCTATGTTGAAATAAATAGATTGAGAAATATTTAAAAAGTAATAGTGCTCTTTGTTGATGGGATTACATTGGAAGACTTTTCTCTTTTATTTGTTACCCTAAATTTATTCATGTGAAAATGATATTTGTGGATGAATTATATTTTCTCTTATGGATATAGTTATAAATAACCATATGGTTTTATATGATCATTGAGTTTGAAAAAAATTACAAGTTATTAAATTTTGAAATAGAAATGCGATATATGAGATAACATTTGTGATGAAATTATGTTATAGTTATTTTGAAGAATCTATCTAATTTTTTGGAATATTATGAAATTATATAGTTTTTTAAAAAAACAACATGTAGACCGTCTGACAACCCGTCTCGTCAGACAAAGCATTGGGAATCAAATCCACAAACATAGTGTGATAGGGATTTATCGCCAACCACTGGAATTCGTGAAGTCCCTGGTTAGTGTGACTAATTATTTATAGTTAAATGATTCTATTGGTCAATAATAAGTTGATTTGGGATCCAATGTCTTAACAAATGGATATCCTTAGTATAGGAAAATGATTTGGTGATTAATTGATAAATTTTATCTTGGAAGACGTTTTTTCTATTGGGAATACTATATGCCTAAGGAAAATAGAATACTATGGGATTTCATTAGAAGAATAAAGGTGTTTTTTACCTATGTTTTTATTTTGGATTTATAGTGATTTTTGTTATTTATGGAAATAATTAACCTATCATAGAGAATATGTGATTGGGTTAATTACTTTTATGTATGTGACTTTATGAGTAGTCGATATTATTTGGATATATAATTTAATGTGGAAAACTACTTAAGAAAATTCTCCTGAGTTTTCGGTTTCAATATTAGTTTGGATTATATTAAAAGATTTTGTACACAATTGTTTATTGAATGGTATTTATTGAACTTTGGGTATTGTTGGTTTAATTTTTGAAATTAAGATTAGTATTTATTTCTCTAAATTATTATCCTTTTTTCGGATCATCTGATCTTTTACTAACTACTTTAGTATTGGTTAATCTCTAAAGAAAATGGAAATAAATAGTTCATCCATTGTGGATTATGTGATTCTCTATAAGTTGATTCTAGCGCTACAGGTGTGACCAAGTCATATTTAATACTCATCATTTGGAGTGAGAGATGAGTTTTTGTTAAGAATTAGATAAAGGATGAAACTATACCTATCAAGTATATTTTTGTTCTCAAATTCTATGAATAAATTAATTATTAATCTTTAGGAAAGGTATCTTAAAACCAAAAATATGTTATCACAATGCTATATGTTTTGTTTAACCAATGATATTTTAAATTTTCATAGATTGATGGATTTAAGGCCATCAATTTTACACCTTTTTGTGATTTATGACCTCAATCACTCCCTATATATTTTTACGTTTTCCTCCAATTATGTGTCTCTAATTTCCACTAATGTTCTCCAAATCGAGATCACAATTTAGTGGTGACTTTTTCATCTCCTTCTCCCTCTTTTTAAGATGATAATTTATTAACCCAATTTATGATGTGGGTTTTCCACACAGGTATTTTTCTATTTTGAACATTTTATTTTCAAAGAACAATGTCAAAATGCAAGGAATAAATTTATTAAATGAGGGGAGAATGTAACGCCCCCTGATTTCATAGTAAGTTATTTTCTTTAAATTCAATATCTTTCACTACACGTAACACCAGGTTTGAGCTCACCATGACTTACCAAAGTTTCCGTTCGAAAGAGGTTATGAATAATATTAACTATATTTTTTTAAAGACCCATAAAATTCAAGGGAAAATTTTTCTTAATTTTATTTTGGATTTTACAAGAACGCAGTTTCTGACGGCGCCTGATTCTGAGGCCCGGTGTGCCCGGAATTAATTTCCGAAGTTAGGCCCGGGTATGTTCAGTGAACGAATGAGCGGGTTTTTCTAACTTTTAAACCGGTGCTCGGAATTGAAATCCGAGGGCACCGATGAACTCGCAGCACCATTAATTGCTTACGAAGACCTTTTCCGAAGGTGCGTTTTCTCGGGAGGAGTTGTTTAAAATTTGAGGTGTAAGTGAAGAATAAATAAAATTTGTAATCCAATTTTATTTTTTTCTTCTAAGTAGTTTTATCCTTTGTGTGGAAGTTGGGTTGGTAACTACCCTTGGGAGAATAAATGAGAGGTGGGGCCCACACGAGCCCCCACCATTTCACATTCCCCATAACCCCTTGAAACTCCCCTTTAATGTGAAACCACTCACCTCCCCCCCTCTCCTCTTTATTCATGCCAACTCACTTTAATTAATTATGTGGTTTGGTTTGAATTTTAAAATCTTTGAGGTGTGAATAAAAATAATATCATGGGATATTATTTTGGAGCTTTTGGTGTGTGAGAAAACCTTAACAACATTCTGGAGTTTTTGGGAGATCTTTGGTGTGAAGAAGAAGAGAACTTCCCTCCGATGAAGAACGACACATCTTCAACGAATAACGGTTCTTCTTTGATGAAGAACACTTTCCCTTCAACATAAAACATTCTCGACAAAGAATGCCTCCGATGGAGAACACGAATACACCGATGACGTGCCTTCTCTTCTTCTTCCTCCGCTTCAAGGGAGGAGACACCACCGCGGGGAACATCGCCGTCGACGAAGGCTCTTCCTCCGACGACAACGGAATTGACACCGATCTTCCGCGACGACCGATCATCGCCACACTTGCCTTTTCCCACGGCTCGACGACATGCGACATCTTTTTGAGGTAGGGGGTTGATTTGGTTCATGAATTTTTCTTGACTGTCCAAAATCAATTTTTCTTAAGCCACTTGATGTCGGATTAATGAGAGGAGGTCGGACCGCATGAACACGGCCGACCCTCCTCCCCCTTCGTTAATGTGTTTGTCGCGGCTCGATCAAAGGTGGCGTGGTGAAACAGCACCACGCGGAAACAAGGAGGATCATCGGTGAAGAAGCGCGACGCCATTGTGCCGCGCCGTGGAGGCCGAACAAAGCCGCGGCATCGTCGCGCCGCGCCGGAAAACCACGAAGAGACGCGGTTTGTTTATTTGGCGTGCGGATCGACGGGCCATGGAAGAACGGGCCGCAGGGGCGATTTGAAGGCTTCGCAGTGAAGGGCATGTCCCGGGAGGACCGCAAGTGAAGACCTAATTGAAAACGGACCAACGGAGCAACTCCGGTGGTCCGCGGAAGGACCTGCCGGCACGCCCCGCCAGCACGGCGGCACCGACGGCTGGCACCGGCCGACCGCCAGGAGGCAGCGGCGCCCGGCGCGCTGCCAGGAAGGTCCGCCGTGGCCTAAGCCATGGTGGAAGGCGCCGGTCCCGCGACCGCGTGGGACCTGGGAAGACCGGGGGTCGAAACCCACGACAGTCAAGCGAGCGCCCCCACGTGGGGACCGCTGATCTTTTAAGGGGGCAGCCGCCCCCCTTTTGCAACGGCACGACCAGGTTGGCCGTGCGGGGCGCGCCGACGGCGGGCCAGCCGGCCACCCAGGCTGGGCCGGGCCGCGTCGGCAGGGCCGGGCCGTGCCAGACGGGCCGGGAAGCGCCCTAGTGGTCCGGACCCGGACCCGGGTCGGGTCGGACCGGGCCCGAACCCCCTATTTTCAGACCACTTCCTGTCTTTTGCCCATAACTTGGGCTATGGACCCCCGATCGATGCACCGTCAGTTGCGTAGAGATCCTTGGATCAAGTTTGTCGTTTCGGTATATTACAGTTAAGGTTTAGGAGAATTTTGGGTATGACCGGGTTGGTTCGAACCCGAAACCAATCGGGCCCTCGGAGCGGAAACGCTTATAACTTGAGATCCAGACGTCCGATTGACATGCCGTTGACTTTGTTGGATTCCTCTTGATAAGAATGAACTTTTGGAATACTTCTCTTGAGGTTTGGAAGCAGTTGGAGTATGGCCGGGTTGGATTGTACCCGATATCCAACCGGGACCTTAGAATGGAAAAGATGATAACTTCCAGACCGGACGTCCGTTTGACGAACCGTCAGTGGCGTTGGTGTTCTCGTTGAGAAACAGTCCCTATGAGTATACCCTGTGAGAGTTCGGGGTACAGTTGAGATATTTCCAGGTTGGTAGGCACACAAAACCAACCGGGCCCCTCGGACGAAAAGGCTAATAACTCACAGACCGGGCATTCGATTGACGCGCAGTCTGTTGCGTTGAGACCCCTATGATGAGGCGGTCCTTTGAGATACTTCTTCATGGGAAATTTTGGTACTTGGAGTATCCACCAGTAGCTTGTGGAGAGGACTCTCCTGGGGATGAGCGTACAGAGTACGGAGACCGTGTAGCCGGCTGAGACCTGACGACTACTTGACCGACTCGACTTGGAGTGAGTCGACTAGCCCATTGAACGAAGAAATAATTTGTTTGGGTGCAGACCCATGGCAGACGAAACACTACTGAGTTTGGGTGCAGACCCGCGGTACTCGTCCGGAGAGTACCTCTGCAGGCTATTAGGGGGGATGCACTATTGTGTTTGGGTGGAAGACCCCGGCGGAAATCACTACTGTGATTGGTTGGCTAACCCGCGATACTCGACAGGAGGAGTACCTCAGCAGTCTTAGGTTAGTGAGCAGTACCTCAGAGTCGTGACAGGATCACTATACTCTCCAGAGACGGGGCTCTTCAGCAGTTACAGTTTCGATATTGAAAATCCTGGTTTGAGCTGAGTCTATGACCTTTTTTTTACCTCATGATCGAGATGGGTCACTTGATAACTTAGGTATATGTATAGGAATATACCTGGGTAGTGGTTATCCGTTGATTTCATAATCTTTGTGTTTCCTCATGATTGAGATGGGTTACTTGATAACTTAGTTATATGTATGGGCATACACCTAGGTAGAGGTTATCTATTGAGATCTTTCTTTGTGGTTATCCTTGTTGGATTTAGTGAGACCTTGAGAGTCTCGGGGTCCATACTGAGTATCGTTATACTCACCCCTGCACAGGCTATGCCAGCACCTCGTTGGGTTGGTTGCAGATGACGAGCAGTGCTGACGGATGCCGAGTGTTCGAGGACGGGACGGTACCTGGAGGTGGACCTCACGACGAGTCAGTATCCGGAGGTGGACTTCGCAACGAGATGACACTTGGAGGAGGTTGATGGGCGAGAGCGTTGTGGAGGCTATCTGTACCTACCCTTTAGGTAGGATCCGAGGAGGACGACCCAGAAGCTGCTTCCATTCTTCCAACTGTTTGTCTTTTTCTGTTGTACTTTCGTTCAGTTGTAGTTGTACTTTCAGTTGGGTTTGTATTCTAGCCCACTTACTTTTCAGCACTTCTTTTTGTTCTTAGTGTATTACTTTTGCTTGTACTCTATGCTGTTTTCTTTAATTTTATAAAGGCAATTCCTTCCTATTTATTGGGATTTAATCCTTTGGTGCTAGTCCTCAGCCCCTGGCCTATGGAAGGCGGGCTTGGGGTAGTCACGACACGGGCCCCGAGGACGGGTCATGAAAAGTTGGTATCAGAGGAGTCGGTTCTACCGCAGAACTTATAACTCTGATATTCCCTTTATGTGATGCAATAGTGTTAAGGGAATCAAGTGTGGTCTTCAGTTCAGGGAGTCCAGTGTTGGTGCGGCGGCCAACCTATCTGTACACTAGGACCATGACTACTGATTTCCGACTTTGTGCACGAAAAACACTGATTGCGTGTGTGTTTCCAAGAGTTTTAAAGTCATCTCAAACCAGGTAAGCTCACCAGGTATAAATCATGGACCATGTCGCATCTGTTCAGGATGTATCCACGCAGACAGTCAGTTGGAGTTTCCGAGAGAGTACTCGATGACGGCCCACTGAGCGACGAGGCTCCGGTGCAGGGCCCTTTTTACTATGTTGGCACCCTCGGGTGGTGTACCAGCAGCACCACCACCTGTTGGGTAGCAGATTTCACCAGTCGTACTAACGAACTGTGCACGCTGGCAGAGTGCGTTGCATGAGTTCCAGCAGCAGCGACCTCTGAGGTTACGAGGCGAGGCAGATTCTTAGAGAGTAGAGCACGGGCTGGAGGCGATTGCTAGAGTTTTCCGCCTAGTTGAGACATCAGTAGAGTATATGGTGGACTTGGCTACTAGTGTTTTCCAGTGACTGACCATGTGGATGGTCCGCATAGTGATAAGGATTTGGTACGTAGATCGATGCCTGAGATAGTGCCTTCGGGTAGTGTGTCAGCTATACATCACTACCTGTTGGTCAGCAGTTACAACCGGCGGTACTGGTAGGTGACACATGTAGGCTTATTGCCTTACATGTGTTCCAACATCAGATACCCTCACGTTCCGAGGTGATTCCAACTCACAGGCAGCTGAGGACTGGCTTTAGGAGGTGGTTGAGAGTTTTCTAGAGATTATACAGCTTCGGAAGGACAACGTTTCGGTAGCTGAGTATTCATCGAGGAGTACATAGCATTCCGGGTACTCGATGAATACGTTTCAATCAGTTCTATAGAGCTCAGACCTCTGAGCATGGTGCGTTTAAGGATATCCAAGCCATCACCTTTTCTCTATGCATTCCTACTTATGCTAGGGTGCTAGAAAGAACCTTTGTGGTTGAGAATTCTTTTGCTGAATGGATGCAGTCAGTGAAGGTTAGCAGTGGGAAAGGTGGAAACTGGTGCCAGTCTCAGAGACTTGGGTGTGAGAATGTTTCAAGAAGAAGTAAAAAAAGGACAAATGTGTCTGCGAAGCAGCAGACGTGGTGGCAGAGCTAGGAGAGCAGGATGAGGTGGTGTACATTTCAACATGTTACAATCACCCGCCTTTGTAGCCCCCACCAGGCTTAGGGAGCTGGAGGGTAGGGGAAGAGAGTAGCTGCATGTGGTCAATGAGTGTGACCCAATGGCTCTAGAAAAATGATTCAAGGGACAATCTATGTCCACTACTAGATGTCGTAGTAACAGACATTAAAATGAATCATTCCTTCCTTCCACGAATCTTGTCTCAGACCTAGAGTTTCTGGTAAGCCGTAGACTTGACCCTCATGTCTGGAGATACCATTGGGAGGAGACTCGATAATCACACTTGCACTGACAGTGTGATCTGAACCACGAGGCGAGAGTTTCAGTTGGAATCTCTTGGTGGCAGCATCGAGGCCTTACGATGTTGGTCTGAGTATGGATGGGATCCACAGTTCATACACTGATTGACTGTATTAGGCAAAAAGGTTGTGGTTTATCTACAACGTTGGGGTGGGGTTTTTATTTGGTTGGCGAAAAGGAAAACCCAGGCAGCACATGATGGAATCATGCATAGGAAGGTGTAGCCGATCACTCTTGAGTCAACCAACTTTACCCATGTGGCAGCATGAGTTTTGAGTTTCAGTTCTAATCAGGAAAGGGAGACCTCTAGAGTTTGAGGATGACGATCACGTCCTAATACGGGTCTCACCTCGATGAGGTTTACGGAGATGTGGCTGAGGCGGCAAGTTATCTCCAAGGTTCAACGGACCTCTATAGGTCCTCAGCAGGGTAGGAAAGGTGGTTTACCGCTTGAACATTCCACCTCAGTTGCACATGGTGCATAATATCATCCACGTACCTCAGCTGAAGAGATACGTGCATGATCCTTCACACATCATCGCTCTCAGGGATTTGGACATCGATAACTGGACGACTTCCACAGGGATCCAGTAGGGGTTGAGGATTGACAGGAGTGGTTCTTACGGGGACGATCGATTCCTCTTGTGCGCTTTCGCTGGTAGCATGGGAACCCCTAGGTGAGCACATGGGAGCGGAAGACTCATATGCGTGCTCAGTACTGCTTTTGTATCCCTAGTTTGTGTTAAAGCATTACGAGGACGTAAAGTCCTGAGGTGGGAGTAATGTAAAGACCTGTAAAATTCAAGGGAAATTTTTTCTTAATTTTCTTTGGGATTTTACAAGAACGCAGTTTCTGATGGCGCCTAATTCCGAGGCCCAGTGTGCCCGGAATTAATTTCCGACGTTAGGCTCGGGTATGTTCAGTGAACGAACAAGTGGGTTTTTCTAACTTTTAAACCGGTGCTCGGAATCGAAATTTGAGGGCACTGATGAACTCGTAGCACCGATAATTTCTTAAGAAGACCTTTTCCAAAGGTGCGTTTTCGCGGGAGGAGTTGTTTAAAATTTGATGTGTAAGTGAAGAATAAATAAAATTTGTAATCCAATTTTTTTTTCTTCTAAGTAGTTTTATCCTTTGTGTGGAAGTTGGGTTGGTAACTACCCTTAGGAGAATAAATGAGAGGTGGGGCCCACACGAGCCCCCACCTTTTCACATTCCCCATAACCCCTTGAAACTACCCTTTAATGTGAAACCACTCACCTCCCCCTCTCTACTCTTTATTCATGCTAACTCACTTTAATTAATTATGTGGTTTGGTTTGAATTTTAAAATCTTTGAGGTGTGAATAAAAATAATATCATGGGATATTATTTTGGAGCTTTTGGTGTGTGAGAAAACCTTAACAACGTTTCGGAGTTTTTGGGAGAACTTTGGTGTGAAGAAGAAGAGAACGTCCCTCCGACGAAGAATGACGCATCTTCAACGAATAACGGTTCTTCTTCGACGAAGAAAACTTTCCCTTAAACATAGAACGTTCTCGACGAAGAACGCCTCCGATGGAGAACGCGAAGACACCGATGACATTCCTTCTCTTCTTCTTCCTCCACGTCAAGGGAGGAGACACCACCACGGGGAACATCACCATCGACGACGACTCTTCCTCGGACGACAACGGAATCGACACCGATCTTCCGCGACGACCGATCATCGCGACGCTTGCCTTTTACTGCGGCTCAACGAAATGAGACGTCTTTTCGAGGTAGGGGGTTGATTTGGTTCATGAATTTTTCTTGACCGTCCAAAATCAATTTTTCTTAAGCCACTTGATGTCGGATTAACGGTAGGAGGTCGAACCGCACGAACACGACCGACCCTCTTCCCCCTTCGTTAATGTGTTTGTCGTGGCTCGATCAAAGGTGGCGCGGGGAAACGGCACCGTGCGGAAACAAGGATGATCATCAGTGAAGAAGCACGGCGCCATTACGCCACGCCGTGGAGGCCTAACGAAGCCGCGACTCCGTCGTGCCGTGCCGGAAAACCATGAAGATACGCGGTTTGTTTATTTGGCGTGCAGATCGACGGGCCATGGAAGAACGGGCCATAGGGTCGATTTGAAGGCTTTGAAGCGAAGGGAAGGTCCCAAGAGGACCGCAGGCGAAGACGGAATTGAAAACGGACCACCAGAGCAACTCCGGTGGTCCGTGGAAGGGCCTGCCGGCATGCCGGAGGCGGCGGCCGGCACCGGCCGACCGCCAGGAGGCGGCGGCGCCCAGCACGCCGCCAGGAAGGTCCGCCGCGGCTGTAGGCACTGGTCCCGTGGCCACGCGGGACCAGGGGAGACCGGGGGTCGAAACCCCCAGCCGTCAAGGGAGCGGCCCCACGTAGGGGCCACAGATCTTTTAAGGGGGCCGCCGCCCCCCTTTTGCAATGGCACGACCAGCATGGCCATGCGGGGCGCGCCGGTGCCGGGCCAACTGGCCGCCCAGGCCGGGCTGGCAGGGCCGAGCCGCGCCAGCCGGGCCGGGCCGCGCCCTAGTGGGCCGGACCCAGAACCCGGTCGGGTCGACCCAGTTCGGGCCGACCCAGGGGGTCTTGGGCCGGGTCGGACCAGGCCCGAACCCCCTATTTTCAGTCTACTTTAGGTATTTTGCCCATAACATGGGCTACGGATCCCTGATCGATGTACCGTTAGTTGTGTAGCGATCTTAGGACCGAGACGGTCATTTCGGTATACTACACTCAAGGTTTTGGATAACTTTGGGTTTGGCCGGGTTGGTTCGAACCCGAAACCAACCGGGCCCTTGGAGCGGAAACACCTATAACTTGAGCTCTGGACGTCCGATTGACGTGCCATCGACTTTGTTGGATTCCATTTATAAGACTGAACTTTTGGCATACTTCGCCTGAGGTTTGGACGCAGTTGGAGTATGGCCGGGTTGGATTGTACCCGAAATCCAAACGGGCCCCTGGAACGGAAAAGCTGATGACATCCAGACCGAACGTCCGTTTGACGAACCGTCAGCGGCGTTGGTGTTCACATTGAGAAACGGTCCCTATGAGTATACCCTATGAGAGTTCGGGGTACAGTTGAGATACATCTAGGTTGGTTCGCACACGAAACCAACCGAGCCCCTGGGACGAAAAGGCTAATAACTGACAGACCGGGCGTCCGATTGACACGCCGTTTATTGCGTTGAGACCCCTATGATGAGGCGGTCCTTTGAGATACTTCTTGGTGGGATTTTGTGTTACTTGGAGTATCTAATAGTAGGTCAGGGAGCAGACCCTCCCGGAGACGAGCGTACGGAGTACGGAGACCGTGTAGCCGGCTGAGACCTGACGACTGCTTGACTGACTCGACTTGGAGTGAGTCGACTATCCCAGTGGACGGAGCACTACATTGTTTGGGTGCAGACCCATGGCGGACAGAGCACTACTGAGTTTGGGTGCAGACCTGCGGTACTCATCTGGAGAGTACCTATGCAGGCTATTAGGGGGGATGCACTACTGTGTTTGGGTTGTAGACACCGACAGGAAGCACTACTGTGTTTGGGTGGCTGACCCGTGGTACTCGACAGGAGGATTACCTCAGCAGTCTTAGGTTAGTGAGAAGTACCTCAGAGTCATGACAGGATCACTGTACTCTCCAAAGATGGGGCTCTTCAGCAGTTACAGTTTCGATAATGAAAATCCTGGTTTGAGTTGAGTCTATGACCTTTTTGTTTACCTCATGATCGAGATGGGTCACTTGATAACTTAGGTATATGTATGGGCATATACCTGGGTAGTGGTTATCCGTTGATTTCATAATCTTTGTGTTTTATCATGATTGAGATGAGTTACTTGATAACTTAGGTATATGTATGGGCATGTACCTAGGTAGAAGTTATCAGTTGAGATATTTCTTTGTGGGTATCCTTGTTGGATTTAATGAGACCTTGAGGGTCTCAGGGTCCCTACTGAGTATTGTTATACTCACCCCTGCATGGGCTATGCCCAAACCTCGTTGTGTTGGTTGCAGACGACGAGCAATGCTGACGGAGGCCGAGTGTTCGAGGACGGGACGGTACCCGGAGGTGGACCTCACGATGAGTCAGTATCCAGAGGTGGACTTCACAACGAGATGACACTTGGAGGAGTTTGACGGGCGAGAGTGTTGTGGAGGGTATCTGTACCGACCCTTCAGGTAGGATCCGAGGAGGAAGACCCAGGAGTTTCTTCCGTTCTTCCAGCTGTTTGTCTTTTTCTGTTGTACTTTCGTTCAGTTGTAGCTGTACTTTTAGTTGGGTTTGTATTCTGGCCCAATTAATTTTCAACACTTCTTTTTGTTCTTAGTTTATTACTTCCGCTTGTACTCTGTGATTTTTTCTTTAATTTTATAAATGCAATTCCTTCCCATTTATTGGGATTTATGCCTTTGGTGCTAGTCACCAGCCCCTGGAATATGGAAGGCGGGCTTGGGGTAGTCACGACACGGGCCCCGAGGACGGGTCATGAAAATTTTGAATTTAATATACTCCATATAATTTTAACTTATGTATTATGTGTTCCTTAGACATATCATAAGAAGAAATTCAATTTTTCAGATAAAAAATGTTTTTTTTCAAAAAAAAATCAATTTTACCACCTTTTAATGGAGAACCCTTTTTATATTCAATATTTGACTCTTTTACATATTCATTTTGAAAAAATAAATTTCTTATTTAGAATCGGGACATCAAAATTTACTTTGGATGAAATTTTGGTATTTTTCTAATAATATTCATTTTTTTATTAATAGTGAGAAATGATGTAATTTAATTCAAAACTGCCTTTCAATCTAATTAATTTATATATTTACAATATATATTAAATTGGTTTTAAAGTGTAATTAGAATATATTTCTACCCTTTAATCCAATCTTGGTCATTGGAATTAATTTCACTTTGAAATTATAAATAAACAAGTGTCAATCTTTTGATTGTTATTGTTTCTTAAGAACACACTATTTGTTTTGAAAATAGGAATTAATTTTAAATTAAATAATCCAAATTCTATGTTTTTTATTTGGTAAAATAGACATAATTTTTGAATCTAGAATATAAAATATTTCTTAGGCTATTTTTTGGTATTTTTCTGAAAAACATCAATTTTTTATGAATAGTGAAACCACTAAGTAGTAGTTAAAAATCCTAATTGTTCATTTAAATGAAATTTTACCACTTCTGTGAATTGAATTTTGAAAATCCAAGATACGTGGTTGTTATTAGTAAGTAAAATGTGGTTCAATAAGATGAAAATATTTTTTTTGTAAATAGAGACGTTTGACTTATTTACCGCTGTTAAAGGTAAATAGGGTAATTCAAGGTAACAAGAATATTATAATAATGAATAATTTCATTAAAAATTGTCCTAACCTTATTGTATGATTCATGGCCGACCATGGGAATCCTTGGGTAGATTTGGGGACTCCATTGAGCCACTTAAGAATGATAATGACACTTTATTTTAATTAACTTAATGTAAAGGAAAAAATCACATTAACAAATATCTTTTAGTATATAAATTTTTACATGGGGTTATATAAGACATATTTTCGACTATAAATAATAATTTAAAATATAAAAAGATTTATTACAACATGTTAAATGTTTTTTAATTTTTAGACATCAAATAAATTAAATTATTTATGACACAATAATGAGGTAGTATTTATCTCATTAATAAATGATTTAAATAAATATGATTATTAATATTAATATAATATCCAAAACCTATCCAATTCTTATTGGATGATTTTATTTCGACCATGAGTCATCTTAACATCGACTGTAATAAGTTTTGGACCTTTATAAACTTAATATCACTATATAATAAAATAATATTTTCACACTTTCCTAAAGTGCCCCTCCTCTCCCTTATAAAACGACACCACATCTAACCCATTACACACACCTCTCAAGCCCCATGGCATGTCCAAACCCTGAAAAAATAATCTATCAAGATCTCCCTATTCCTCCTAGAAGCCTTACCTTAGGAAGATGGCACTTTAATAAGTTATTTTGGTTCAAACCAAAGGAAGTTATCCAAATTAAAGGTAACATATTCTCTTAGATTCTTTTGTTTTATTTTGACTTATTTTACTTCTCCAACCCACTAAACACTTTTTATTATATTCTTTTATAATAATAAAACTATCTCCAATATACTAGGATGTTTTTATGAGAATTATTCTAACTACACTTAAACACACCTCCATCTAATGGGTGATGTACAAACTGTTTCTATGGATAGAAAACTAATGCCTCACGAAACGATGATTGTTCGATTTTCTCCTACCGCCTCTCATGGTGTCAATTAAGATGAAACGGTATTTATATATGATATTTATATTATGTTTATGTATTATTTATGCTTCTGTAATTTCCATTTATATCATTATTTTATGTTTTCCATTATGGTTAAAACTCGATAATTTCATTTGAGGAAGTGCCGACTACTACCCCCTCAAAATGACATGACTCGTTAATACCTTATGTGGTAATTATAAAGGATGTACTTAATGATATTATATATGATATAATACTGTAATTATAATATACCTAGTTATAATTATCTTTTAATTCCACTAAAATACAAAATATAATTTGAATAAGCGTTCATGCGTACGTATGGCTTACCGTATCCATGAATGATACATTTCATTTCCTATCTCAAAATGTTATTTTCAATTATAAATAGATATATATATACTAGATATATAATATATATATTATATATAAATCATTTATATCATTCTGGAGATAACGATCTTTGGACCTAATGGTAAAATTGTAACTATAACAAGTTCATTTTTGACTCATTTTTCGAACATCAATAAAATAGCCAATATGAACTCTAATAATTAACTAATTGTTATAGCATGGTAATAAGTGATATAAAAGGAATAATAAACTTTAAATATTTTCTTAATCATGTAGAAATTAACTTATGTTTATTATTCATGAAAAGCATGGAACATAAAAGACAAGTCGGACTTGAGGTAAGGGGTTTCTTATCTAACTTTTAATTCTATGAGATTTCCATTGTTCGCCCCTTATTTATTTTATGTGGTGTATTGTGTACTTACATTTGATATATATTTATATAATCATTATTATTTATATATTCATGGTATTTTGTGATTCATTTGTTGGTTATTAAATTTTTGTTATACGACGTGATTGATTACAACGAAGTAAGGGTTTTTCATCTCACTTTTTATTCTCGTGAGATTCATGCTATATTGGGAAATATTTTCATTTTTTGTGGCATATGTAATGTCCATTATTGTATTCTTGGTGTAATATACTTTATGATATGGGTATTTATATCTTCATTTTATGATTCTTCTTTCCTGGGTTGTATGTTTCATAAGTTACCAAATTGGTAAGGGAATTTCAAATTTCAATTTACACTCAGTGGGCTTTACAAATAATTCAATGATTATTTTACTCCATGATTATGTGTGGAATCAATATTTATTGTTAAAATAGTAATTTACAATCTCTTTTTTGTGGATATATTTTTGATACACATAATCACTCCATTTATAAATTCTCATACCATTGATATAAACTTGATCTTAACTCAATTTCCATTCATTAAGTTAAACATCCAAGTAATTGGTATTGTTTTTATAAGAATAGGAGTGAATTTCCTATGATTGATTTAAATTTAATATCCAATCATATTGAGTGTATTTATATTTTTCACATATAATTATTTCATTGATTTATCCTTTACTTAAGGATACTGTCTTTATAAGGGATTTCTTCTCAAATTACATTCCTTTGAGACTTCTTTATTGTTATGCACCAATTCATGTTTATCTGGTGTTTATAATGTCCTTTGACATAGTATATAATGAAATAAATTATTCTAAATATATGATAAAGTTCTTATTACCACAATTATTTTTTTTCAATCGTCTCTCATTTGGTTAGAAACTCTAATTACAATATCATTTTAAATGTTTTAAAAATTTATTCTTTTAAATATTTCTCATTAATGTCTATGTTTTAAAATGGTTTTAAGGATTTATTTATATGGAAATTAATATTTTAAAATTAAAATTCCTTTTAAAAGTTTGAAATTGGTTTGAGACACTTTGATTCAAATATCTATTTTTAACAGCTTCTTGAAAAATATTGTGACTTTTAAATGTTCTCATGAAAAAGGGGGATATTTATCTCAAATAGTTTTGATGATTATATTAATCTATGTTAATATCCTTCATTATTCTCTATTGAGGTTAATCTGTTACAATACAATCTTCCATATTATATTTTATGAGTTATGTTTGACTTTTGATGTGCTTATTTTATACAATTCATGGTTTGGTGATAAATTATTTTCATTTCATACGCTAGTTTTAATACAAAATTTTATGTTATGTTTCAAAAATTTCATATGAGGAATGAATTTGACTTAGTATGTGATGGGTGGAGCCTGATATAGCTCTTCAATGGATCGGTAGGTATCCTAAGAAAAACTAGTGTCTTGGCACAAGGCCTTAACAAAATCTTATTTGTAGTCTTGAAACAAGGCCTTGACTATGTGGTTATGATGTCTGACATTATGCATTCCATCATTGTGAGATTGGATAATGATATTTCATGTAATTATTCGACTAGTAGAATACCCATGACTATGTTTTATTATGGAATTAATTATTCAGCTCATATTCTTGCCATAATGTGTTCATTATTTGTAAAGTCATGTGTTTTAAATTATTCACCATGTCTAATGTTTGTGTTATCTTTTGCTATATTACTTACTCTTACTAAGTGTTTGAGATCACCCCTTTCTGATGTTTCATTTTCCTAGGATATGAAGAAGATAGTTGTGAGTGAATTATAGGAATAATTTTGGATGATTGGATATTTCTAACGGAATAAATTAGATTTTTCTTTCATTTCAAGATGTAGTGTAGTACTTATATATGTATCTTGTTTCCAAGACCACTAAATTGATCAGTATTTTGGGACTTGATTCTTTGTAATCATGCCAATGTATTAAAATAATGCACCGGATCTTGGATTCTAGGGTCAGGCCACTACATTAACAATGAGATAAAATTTACAGCTAATAATATATAGTCAATATGCAGTGTTGGCAGTTATATATAGCAAGATAATGGAAAAGAGGTTACATTGGTAGTTAGGAATGTTTTGAGACATTGTTATGTGTAAGAATCAACTACACCACAATCTGACACATATCATGATCAGTATATACTGGGGTAGTTAGAATGTGGCATGTCGATGAGAGGATCAACAATAGTAGGAGGTGAAGAAGCATTGCTGACTGGACATGGTTGAAAACAAATGGTGCAAATATATTTTTAAAAATTTTATGAATTTTTTAATATTTATTCATTATTTAATATTTATTAATTTTTTATTTTTTTGTTAATTATTTATTTTAATATTTTTAAATATTTTATTTATATTTCTTATTATTTGTTAATTATTTTTTTAATTAATTTTAATTTAATTTTTTTTCAAATTATTTGCGACGCGTCGGCCCTGGCATCGCAAATAATTATATTCGATGGGACTGCTCACCCATCACAAATAAGTTATTAAAAAATCGAACAGATTATTTGTGACGGGCCGTCAAAAAGAAAAGTATTTGTGATGCTATTTTTGGTGGCTGGTTATTTGTGATGGTAACCCATTGTAAATAGTCTTATTTTTTCATATTTTAATGAGAATCAGAAAAATTATGGATATCAAGGTGGAATTATTCAAATTTAAACTATTGTATTTTATTTTGTACTACCCAAACTTTTATCATTGTGTCTTTTTTAGACACAATGATTCATTATTTCATATTTGAAATATATGTTTTTATGGTATTTCACACTAGACTATTTGTTTAATAATCCATGAATCACAAATATGTACCCATTAATCAATTATAAATATTATAAAGATCAAATTACCAGACAATGGAATGATAATTATTTTTAAAGGAAAACTAATTGTATTTCACATGTTTATATATTGAAATGTGTTTTAGTCTCTATTGAGATATGATACTAGGTATAATACCAAACTAATTATCATATTTTATGTAAATAAACCTTTGGAAATAATGTTAAGATACAAATAATTTACATTTAATTCAACAAGAACCCATGAAATATTCTAATTTTTTATATAAATTCATTTAATTTATGAGACTCCTAAAAAAATTTAAAAATTGTAAGTTATGTAAATGTGTACACTTGATAAATATAGTATATCCTTGGAGATGTCTTGTATAGAATATATTATCCAAGTAATCATTGATCATACATGTGGAGTAAAGGTATTCCCAAACTCACTTACGTACATCAATATATTGATGGTGGTAAAAATGAAGTAAAATGATGAATCTTATATATTGAAAATATTTCATATTTTTTTAGAAAATATGGTTTAAAAATTGATATGAAGAAGTTACCATATTCTATATATATTTACTGATGGATATCATATCAATTATGATACCATAAAATTATATTAGGTCACCACCTCAAGTTATTGTTTGAAATAATTTTTTAAAAGATATTTTTAGCTACAAACGAATATCAAAATACATAGTGCATCTCAGTTAAGAATACTATATACAATAAGGATATTAAAATATAATCAGGACCAACTATGATTACATAAATTAAACCTATCTATTTAGGTACTCTGAAATAGTTAGAGTATCCATCCTCACAACATTGGTAGCCCGTAAATCCAAATATCCTATAGAAATATTTCTAAATCTACTTAGTTTCAGCATTTGAATACATATGTGAGAATCATAAGCTATATATAGTACCCAATTTTTTAATATAGAGAGATTTCACTCGATAATAAATACACCTGATGCTTCACCATTCTTCTTTAACTATGAGTATTTCTTCTTATAGTGGCCCAAAATTCCCTATAAATACATACTACATTTTGTTCCTTTTCCTGACATTGGATGGATTTTTCCCTTCCATCCTTTTCTTCAAAGGATAATTCTAATCTCTATCCAGTAATATTTTAAGGAAACACTAGGATATATGTGAATATATCATCATGTCTCACCTTTATAATACTTATAATGTAAAGGTGATACATGAGAGATCTGTGATATCTAACTCATTATTCACATGAAATCATAGAGAGTCTATGAAATATGTGATTTAGATAATCTAAATTATTGGGTACATTTATCACATATACATATTGGGATTTAATATACCTTTATAGTTGCACACATATCTCATTCTATCCAAAATACCTAGGAGCTTATCCAGTTTAATTATTAATTATAATATGAGAAATAGTGAGAAGTATCTCTCAAAACTCCATACACTAACTCACCAAGTTGATAAACATAAGGGGTGTGAAAAGCATGCTATCCCAATGGTGAGTCATTGAATGAATAAAAAAGGAAAAGTGGATGATGACTCATTCGAGTTCTAAGTCATATGAGAACCATCCTTTTATGATACGGAATATCTAAAGAAAGGAAAAGGAAAAAAAAATGAAATATGTTTTTCATATAGCAAGATGTTCCTATAAAAGAAGAATTATACACTATGAAATAAGAAATGGAAATCTTTAGGAATATTTTCTATTGATTAGAACCTCCCTATATCAATATATTAGTTATTATATACAAAATTTCATGCTCACATTATATTAAAATGAAAAAAAAGTAAATTTTGAATGATTTACAAAGGAGTGGTGGATTTACATGCTGTAGATGGTGCATGTATGGATTTTATAACCACTGGAGACTACCACCTTCCACTTTCAACTTTCATGATCTTGGTTTCCAAATGATATTATTATATACCAACTGTTACCAAGAACATAATTTCTATATCCTTCCGAGATATATATTGTTTTATTTTCAATTTCCAAAATAAAAGATGTTTCTTTTATAAAGATAATATATTTTATGGTACAATACATTTAAAATTATGATAATTATAAATTAAAATATTAATGAATGATTGGAAATTGATAAAAAAATAAGTTTTACATGACACATTTCACACATAAACATGGCATCACTATCTTGTTCATGTAAACACGAAGTGTTTAATAAAGCAATATCCCATTGATTACTTAGAATATTTTGATCTAAAACCACTTGATTGATGTTACGATTATTAACAAGAAAAATGAAAATGAAACCAATTGGTGTAAAAGTTTAAAGGGGTATATAGATTCTAGAATTGATACACACTAATGTGTGTGGAACTTATCTAATAGTATCTAAATGTGGGTATTCTTACTTCATTACTTTTACAAATGATTTAAGTAAATGTGAATATGTATACATAAAGAGGTATATGTATAAATCCTTTTTGAAATTAAAAGAGTTCAAGAATGTTGCTGGGAATCTCTTAGTAAAGAAGATAAATAATCTTCTATCTATTCGAGGCAATGAGTATCAAAACCATGAATCAATTTAATTTTTATTAGAGTGTGGGATCCTTTCCTAACATACATCTCTTTATACACCACCATGGAATATAGACTGTGAAATGAGGAACAACACCTTTATTGACATGCTAAGGTAGATGATGAGCCATAAATGTCTTAAATTATCATTATAAGGATTTTAATTACATGATAAAACATAAAAACTAAACCATACACTAAATATAATGGAAAAAAGTATTTCTTGCTGTGTAATAGAGTGGAAAAAAATACTAATTCGTCACATACTCATGCATGTTGTAGTGTAGTGTAAATCAAGGGAATATCTGAAAAAAAATTCACATAGAGGTGATGAGTGTATCTTTATAGGGGGTCATAAGGACAAATGGGGATACTATCTATACATTACCTCAGACAATAATGTTACTATTGTAAGAAAATCTATTTTTATTAAGATAGAACAAATCCTAAAACATCTTATGATAGAAAGATAAACTTAAATGAAGTTGATACTTAAGATTTACATGAATTGTTACATGAATATATTCCATAGGTTCTTATGGAATATGTTATTACTGAAACACAATTACAACAAAGAACCACCAGAGAGGTTAGATAACTTGAAATATATAGTGTTTTAGTCACCAATGATGGTGACTCATTATTAGATGACAATAATGATCATCTTTCCTACAATGAGTCAGTATAGAGATTGGTATATGTAATATGGAAACAATAATTGAATTATGAGATGGATTATATGTATAATAACCATGTTTGGGTTTTGGTCAATCCTCGTATTCAGATAAACTTCATTGGGTGAAAATAGGCATTCAAGATAAATTTGGACATGGAAGGTAACTTTAGTACCTATAAATCAAAACTAGTGGCTAAAGGGTATAAATTTTTTTCCATATATTTACTATGATAAAACATTTTCTCTTGTTGATATATTTAAATCCACCAAAATTATACTCTTCATACATTCTTTATATGACTTTGATATTTTTCATAGGGATTTCAAAATAAATATCCTTTATTAAAACATTCAAGAATACGTTTATATGACACAACGTGAATGGGTTGTGACTCTAAGAAATTCAAATAATATTTTCAACTTTCATTGATTCACTAATGGGTTAATGCAAGAATCTAGGTCATGGAACAATTAGATCATTAAATCCATTAGTGAATTTGGTATCATAAAAAATGAATGTGAGGATTTTTATTACTAGTGGTTTAGTGGAAGTTCTGTAATATTTTTAGTGGTATATATTCATGACATATTACTTATTATAAATGACATACCATTCTTATAGTTGGTGAAGGACTTGTTAAACAAGAACTTCTCTATGAAGGACTTGGGTGAAGCAACACATATTATTGGAATCAAGATTATTTATGATATATTAAAATGAATAATTTCAGTAAGTCAAAGTACATATATTGAAAATATAAAAAAGAGATTTAGTATGGAACAATCATAAATGGTATTGGTTCCAGTGTCGCATGGTATACATCCCTCTAAGAAAACATGTCCTTAAACACAATAAGAGAAAAAGAGATATTGAGAATGTGTATAATACCATTAAAATCTATGATATAATCTATCATGTATTCCATATTATATACTTGGACTAATTATGACCATGATTTATTCTTGGTAGGTAGATATCATTCCGATTCAGGAGAGAAAAATTGGAATTATTTTAGTGATATCCTTATGTATATAAGACATATAAAGGATATATTCTAGGTATACAAAGGATATGGGGGGATTTTCATCATATGATATAATAATTATAATATAAAATTAAATTAGAATGATATAAAGTCATATTTTAGATATATCTACAATCTCAATAGAGAAGTTGTGAGTTGGAAGAGTTCAAAGTATCCTGTTGTTTCCAATTACTTAGTGTAGTCTGCGTATATAGGGGGTTTGGATATATCCAAATATGATATTGAATTTAGATCATTGTCTAAGTTATTTATTGGGTTCTTTTTATCTATATATCATTTCACATTGTATTGGGTAATATTATAATGGTATATCTTTTAAAGGATCCAAGATCACATCAAGATAAGAAGAACATACTTTCACATATCACCTCATGGGAGAATTTTCTCAAGGGGGTGAAGTTGTTGTGAGTAGATTTTCGATGGAAGAAAACATGGAGGACCCCTAAACCAAGAATTTATATTATATGGAGAATGGATATAATGGGAGATCTAGAATACTGAATGTTGTTGGTAGTTGGCTCTAGTGAAACTGGACGTCTATTGGAGTTGGTTCCATAAAACCAATTTATACATACTTTATGATTAACTATATTAATTTTTTTCGAACAATTAATAATGTTTTTTACAAGATGATTGTTATTTTATATTACATAGTATGTGATAATTTCATAAGTATAAACACACAGAAATGTCATAAAAGTTCCCCACTATGATGAAACATATAAGTGCAATGAAAATATTCGTAAATATAAGTTCAATAGTTGGATGATTTCATTTTATGGGACATAAATGATATAATATATTAGGATAAAATATTCATAAAACATTGATAAAATTTCTCATGGTTCATTCCCTTGGTAATATTTAGTGTATGCGATTATGAGAATTTGACCCGATAGTTGGAAATCCACATGTAAACATGTCATTGAATGTTCCTGTATTCGAACATGTGTAATAATACTTATACTTTAGTATTAATTTTATACATGTAATGAGTCGAGTACATTTATGTATTAATGGAAACCATCACAACATATTCTAATGGTGAAGTATGATACAATGGGTGCGTTATGACTGACATTGTATTAATGAATAATATGAGAATGTTCTCCCTTTATATTATTTAACATAAGTTGATTTCTCTAACACTTTTATGAGAATTGAACTTCCTATTTCTGTCCACATACATGGTAAATTTTTAAGAATGCTTATTGATATAAATTCAAATTAAGAGAAATCAGGAACATAGGTTGATGAGACCAGTATATAACATACTTGATCATATATAAAGAGATAATGGGATTATAATACATAATGTACATTAATAGGAGGTTAAAATTCATTGTGAAATTAACTTTCTTTTACATGGGATCCTTGGGGTATTTCTAGATTCTATCTTTGGGATTATGGTATTTTAACCTAATTACAGTAAGAAAGGGGCCTAAAGGGTCACACACAAAGTTTAATCATAACCTTGATTAAATTTGATATGAATTTAACATGGTTAATAAATATTATTCATGCATATGGTTTAATAATTATTAATGTGTCGTTGAATGTAAATATTCAATCACAAATTATTCAAGAAAATATATATGTGATTTTTAATATTTATAAAATATTTATTCACTAAGTAACAATTTATTGAATTTCATGAGTACATATGATTTATTTATTATGGTTTATTAACAAGGAATCAAAATTTCTATTAATTTAGTTTCATGAATATTTGATAAATATTTATTCACTAATTCAGAGAACATAATATTTATACAAATATTTATTATAAATTAATAAATTTATACTTATTTAATTAAATAAATATCCATTATTCAAGGCTTGATTAATGTTGAGGAGGATATGCAAAGCAAGTTCAATGGTTCTATGAGGAATGTCATATTAAAAATTAATTACATAAATTATAAATTATTTATTCAGGATAATAATATTTATTTTATCCACAATTTTATCAAATATAGAGTAAATGATAATAAATTTATTATTAATTATACATTGGATTTGTTGTGCGTTAAGAAAATATTAAGGGACTGTATGAAATTATAATTTTTTTACCCAATAAATATATAATCCTTGTTATGAAAATTTCAAAACATGAGAGCCACATTATTTCATTATGTAAAAAAATCTAAAAAAGATTCTATCAAGACCTAGGGAGTTATCCCCTAGAATAATATGAATGATATATAAGAAATCACTTTCCTCCATTAGAGGAAATCATTATCTCTTCGAAGGATATAGTTATGATCAATAATGATCACTGACAGTGTTAGATTCATTTGCGCTAGCACCTAGATGATCCTATGCTGATGATCAAAGGATTATGATATATGTGTGGATCAACACTAGAGGAAATCTACCCTCAGTTCCTCTGATACAATGATGAAAAAACAAGCAATCTTCAACTGATCATCAAAAGTGAAGAATGAATTCAATGAATGATAATTGTTTAATTAAATAAATTAAATATAAATTATATGTGAAAAGATACACTCTTACTTGCTTGAGGTTATTATCCATTAATCTTAATATTAATTCAGTTGGTCATGAATATTCTTCATCATGTACATAATATATTTTTTGTTGATTATGAAAAAAATCCAAATTGTTTACTTCTTAACCTATGTATCTGATACATACGGAACCTTAAACCATTGGATTATTGTTACACCAGTGTCTATAAATTTTATTGATGATTCCATGAATAGAACATACAAA
Organism: Viscum album; assembly: GCA_963277665.1. NCBI lineage: Eukaryota > Viridiplantae > Streptophyta > Magnoliopsida > Santalales > Viscaceae > Viscum > Viscum album. The sequence continues at coordinate 1,469,609,337 of OY728128.1, read as the reverse complement.
TGGATCTAGAGAAAAATCATTTGAGTTCTTGTACATCTTATCAATTCTTTTAAGAGATTCAATTGTATTTTGTTTTGAGTGTGATTTTCTAAGAGATTCCTCATGTGGGGATTTATTGTCAAATCTCCTAGTTTTCTATTTTTAATAATTATTATTCTAATCATTGAAGTTGATGTGATACTGGGTGAGGAATATACTACATATAATATTTATTATTGATGAGTTTTTGGGGATATTAACCTAATTCCTTTTCAATTGTGAAGTTAAATTATGCCTCGTGATAGAATTACTGTTGATCTGGCTGCTCAAATAGGAGATCAAGGATAAATCAATTTTCATTGGACTTTTTTTCTAGGATGTTCCTCTTGCAAAATTTGGTTTTTTCAAATCAAGGAGATCAATGAAGTGATTTGTGAAAAACATGCTCACCTTGGTTTTAGATACCAAACCACTTTCTACTATAGGATAAACACAAAGAGTCCCATATATAGGACCTATTTGGAAAATAATATCCTTTATAAATATTTGGATAGTTATATAATACTACATGTTATCATAACACATTATTTGTTCTTATTTTATGATTGGATTTCTTATTTAGATTTAGTTTTGTTTTAACTTCCTATAGTTTTATTTACACAATTTAATTCTTTTTTAACTCTGATTTTTTAGACATTATAAATTTAAAAAACTTATATCTCAGGTGGGATAAAATTGTGTGTTGTTTTTTGACATGAATTTAACACCCCCTTGAAGCTTCTATAATTTTTTTATTTGGGAACATGCCTGAAATTAATGTCTATCTCTGTATATTTTTCCTGATGCACTTTGTATCAGTGGAAGTATTTTCATTTTAAATCATAAAACATTAATTTTATTTTATGATAAATGTGATAAAATGATTCTATAAAATAAAATATGATAGAATAAATATATATATTATTATTCTATGGTAAACATACAGATCAAAAAATGGGATAATCTAAAACAGATCCATCCTATTATTTTTTAGGATGACGATTGAAAACAAAAAGATTATAGAGAAATAAATATCTACAATTACTTGAGTGGATTGAATTAAAGTGTTTGAAATATATTACATTGTTTAATAATAATAATTATCTATCATAAAATATCATCATGTGAAAAAAATAAAGAACATTGGAAATTACTCACATCAAAATGTATAATATTCTTGAGTCCAAGAGTTATATCCTTAAATATAATTATTAATCATTTGAATTTATTCTAGGAGAATTAGTTCACATATTCATCACTTATTTATAGAAGAATAGAATAGGATATAATCCCTTGTAAAATATGATGTAACATATGATTAACATATAGAAAAGATCATATATATAATTTCAAAAGAGTGGGAATACAAGAGGAAAATGATAGAAAATATAAAAAACATAATAAGATGAACTTAGATTATTTGATTTGATACTTTAATGTAGTATAGAAATCAGTTAAAGATAAATATTTAAGAGGAGTGAAAAAAGGAGTTTTATTTTCTTCTACGTCCGAAGATTTTACATCTAAAGAGAATTCTACTAGGCCTATTAGTAATATAAAGAAAAAAATAAAGAACATTTAAATAGTATTTGTTTTAATGTTAGTGATGTCAAAAGTGTTTATCTGGAAAGATGAATGAATAAGGTTTTGTGAAATAAGAAACACTAAAAAGATCATTGGTAGGATATAAAGGAGAAATATGTGATGAAGGAAATAATTAACAAGTTAAGTTATGAATGTAAGAATCCTAAACACATCATATAATATTTTTCAGGATTGAATATGAACTATTAATAGTTTAGAATAAATTTTTAATTAAAAGGGAAAAAGGTGATGCAAGAATTTTAAATCATGATATCTATTAAAAGTAGATTTAATACTGATAGTTGATCAAAATATAGGTAGAACAACTGAAGTTTTACCAAATTTTATAAAAAGGCATCACAGAATGAGATGTGATTCATGGGAATGTTAATCCTAGTTGCTGTTATGAATTTATCATTAGATTCTTTCCTAATTTCGTGCCACTAGAATTTCTACTTCATATAATGGTATATAATGGTTATAATAGGGTGGGAAACCCCTAATATCTATATAAATTCTCTATAAATACGTTTCTCATAGAAGAAGGGACCACAATCCTACCTCTAAAGAAAAGAGAGTCTCAAAGAGACAGAGACCACTCCTTGATGGCCCCCATTATATGATCCTTAATATCATTGCAATTCTATATACTCAACTCGATCATGAGATCCAAGATCAACGATAGAAGGAGTTTTAAATATACTACCCAAAAATAGAAAATACTTCACTTCAATCACCTTAAGGTGCAGTTTATCCATAAGGCTCATGAGATTCCACTCATTACTGGATTCCCTAACAATCATAGATGGAAAAATTCTTCTAAAATCCTAGACAACTTCATTAATTTTACTAGGAATGTAATAAATAATAAAATCAAAATTCTAAAGATGTTATATCCATAATCATTTCCTGAGGATAAAACCCTTATAGGAGAATATATAGCCTATAATTTTATAACGAGAAAAAACCATAAACTTCTATCAAAATAGGTAATTCTTGTAAAGACATCGATCCCAGTATCCAAGATTTGGTGCCTTAATTTAATAAATTTTCATATATACATGTCTATAATCCCAAATGACAGATCTTTTTAGTATTTTTTAAAGCCATATTACATAATTGAACTTTACATTACAACTTTAAAGGAAAATCAACATTGATATTTCATTAGAAACACCCATAAAATCATACAATATCCCTCCATGTAATTTTTAATATAAATCATTGTATATAGGAAAAAAATGAAATATAACAAAAGGGTGATATCAAATTCTCAGTAATGATAAAAAATAAAGTGGAATCTATCATAAATAGAAACAATAAAGCATAGTGAAGAACTGAAAACACATGCCATTAAAACATAATTTTGAACATAATATGGAAGGGGTAAAATATGATTAAATAATTACATAATAAAACATAACTATGGATATTATACTAGTAGAATAATCCCATGGACTTTCAATTGCTAGTTTCATAATGAATGAATGCATAATGACAAACATCATGAACATATCATTAAATCTTCCGCAAAGACACCATACATAATTGGAAAAAACCATGTCTACTATGTCACATTAAACATACCAATACATTAAGGGGATATATCGAGTATATCCCATAACTTAATAGTTTAAATTATTTACTCATACAAAAAGGTTGAAAAATAATAAACTTATACATTCATATTTAATATAGAATATGAAATTTAAATAACTTTCCCAAATAATATACATAATCATAAACCATCTAGAGTAATTTCCTTAATGGTATCATGATAGAACATCCTCAGTAAAAATAATCAAAACCCATTAAATAAAATTTGGTAGATGAAATCATTAAATATTAATCACAGTTATTCATTAGATTCAATAAATTGTGTTGAAATAGTTGAAAATACTATAATAAAATCTTCAAGGAATTATTTAGAGAAATACACTTTTTACTATGCAAAGAAGAGTTATTTTGAGAAAGTACATGAATAAAACAATAAATAAACTAAGATAGTTTTATCATTATAGAAAGTTTAATTTTCTGAAAAATATTTGTGTCTTAAAACATATTATTATGTGTACTTAAAAATGGGTATGAAATTGGGAAGTCCCCTTTAACCAGGCTTGTTTATCTGGAATAATTGATAAATGATCCTTATAAAACAAGAAACTACACATAAATAAAGAAGTATTATTATATGTAAATATATTTATAACATTCAAAAATAATTTAAGAGGATTATATATGAATAATTAATAAGTTTTTTGGGGTAAAGAGAGATAATGATTAACCCAAATGAAAAAGTGAGGTTCAGGGAGAATCCCTTACCTTATGTCCAAATGTGTTCTGACCTATACCCAAATGTCTTATAAAATGAAATTAGATTCATTAATAAGTTAATGAATAACCATTTATATTTTTAATTTATTTGTTATAATTTTATTATTTTCATTTATGGTCTTTTTTATGAGTTATAATATACATTTTTATCATTCAGGATCGTTCCTTTCCTTGGTATTCATCAACGGTTTACTTGTATATGAGTATGGAAGATCATGAGAAATGGGAATACATATCAATAATTGATGTTATGTTTTATTAGTTAACATACATAAAATTAAATGGTTATATAATTAATTTAGTTATTTTGGGTTACAAAAAATCATTAAATTAGATGTTAGTGATAAGTGTTTCGATTATTTTGGAGGTTTTTCGATCATCACAATAAAATTTTGTTTTATTAAATAACATAATGTATATATAATGGTTATAGATAATTAATTGGGTTTTAATACATATATTATAATCTGGTTTAACCATAAAAATGTTTTTATAACAAGCCTTTATGGTGTTAATGGAAATAAAAAACTCGTCATTTCGGAATGTGATAAATCAACACATCACATATGATGTTAGCATTTTTAGAAAAATAGGAGAGGTAATAGATTTGTTGATGTATTATTCCACCAAAAAAATAATATTCAAGTATATTAATGATACTGAATATATCATGTCAATTTGGGATTGGTAGGTGAGGAGAAGATAAGAAAAGAAAAGAACATGAAAAGAAAAAGAAAGTCTTTTCAACTCTTGATTTTATGCTCATTGAAAACCAATTTAGGGAAAATAATTTAGTTATTTTATGAGAAAAAGGGCTCATCATTGTGGGGTATGGGATTGGGAAAAATATTGGACATAAATTTGACATGTCTTAATTCTTGGAAGGTGTGAGAAAAATAGGTGGTGAGGGGAGGTATTTTCAAGGGAGGAGAGGTGATTTCTCATTATTTTATTCATTAGTTAATTATTTTCTATCAATAATAAGAATAATCTGAGATTTCTCACTAAATATACTAAAATAACAACATGAGAGTTCAATATTATGGGATTACATCATCTATACATAATCCATGACTCAATAATTCATGAATTTAGCATTTATTTTAAATTATCCTATTTTACTATTAAAAAAATTTAAAGTATTTTAGAAAATTACCAAAAAAATCACCCTAACCATTTTTCGGCATGTATAATTTAAAGTTGGACCCCATATTATGAAAATTATTTCCTAAATATGAGAAACATAATTTTTATTTAAACTTATTATTTATTTGAAAATATACCAATTTTAATATTATAACTGATTTTATGACACTTTCAAAAACTAACTACATTCTCATAGAATTATCTTATAATCATATGATAAAAAAATATTAATTTATGAATGTATTTTAGGAATATAATTTTTTATATTATTTTATTAATTAAAAAATTGTAAATAAACATTTATGATTTATGAAATTACCAACACTTAATTTTCCATTTTCACATCATTTATTTACTTAATCTATGATATAATTATATCATATTTTCATTTGTAGGATGTTAAAATTTTATTTATAATTTCATTGGTAAAGTTACTATTCTATTATCTTGTTTACTATTCCTAAGTTTCATATTACTATTTCAAAGGTCATGTAACTTTTCTATTGGTATAAGATCCTTAATTTCAAGAAATATAGGTTTTTTATTCATTCTACATTTATAAAGTTATTATAGTATTCTCTAAGTGATTTTATGTGATTTATTCTATATGAAATAATTATAAGGATGAAAATTTCATTGATATAATTATAGGTTCTTACATTCTCCCCTCAAAAAAAATTAATCCTTGAAATTTCAATAATGTCACATCATAAAAGGATTTGGATAGTTTTTCATCATAATTTCCAATAATTACCACATTGCATCTTCAATTTTATAATTTTGCAAAGTACAATTACCAACCACGTTTTATGAGTCATTGACACATGTTATTTAGTTTCCACAATCTGGTTAGACTCTTCACAATAAGATAAATCTGTTTCTAATTCTATTTATAAAAAGTGATTGCATGTGTTAGTTCTGGAACATACTTCCTTAACAAAGAGATTTAAAAAACATTGTGTACTTTAGAAAGTCTATATGGAATCACCAAATGATATTCCATAGATCCAACTCTCTCTAGGATTTCAAAAGGTCCAATGTACTTGGGTCTCAGTTTCCCTTTCTTTCCAAATCTAATAACACCCTTCCATGGGGATACTTTCAAGAAAATATGATCTCCCAATTGAAATTCTAAATCCTTACTCTAATTATCGACATAGATTATTAGCCTAATTTTAGATTATATGATATGGTTTTGTATAGTCTTTAAAATTTATATTGTTTTCTCCATAAGTACTAGGCCTACAAGCTTTCTTTCACCAACATCATCCCAACATGTTGGTGTATGACATATCTTTCTATACAATGCTTCATATGGTTCCATTTGAAAACTAGAATTGAAACTATTATCATAGTAAGACTCTAAAAAAGTTAGATACTAATCCAATTTGCCTTGAAATTAAAGTGAGCATGATATCGACATGTCTTCTAAATTTTGGATTGTCCTTTTCGACTACCTGACAGTGCGAGGGTGATAACCAATACTAAAATAAAGCTATTTTCCAAATATTTATAGTCTTTTATATAATTTCAATTTAAATCGGGGATCATTATTAGACACATTTTAAATAGGTTGTCCATGAAGTATTATAAATTAATTAATATAGATTCATGCAGTGAGGTCTAGTGGAAAATCCTCCCATATTGTAAGGAAATGTGAATATTTGGTAGGTCAATCAAAAATTAACCATATTGAGTCATTAGTTTATTGAGTTTTTGGTAATACGGAGACAAAATATATAGTGATTTCATCCCATTTTTATGCAGTAATATTCATAGGTCTCATAACTATGAAAGGATGTTGTCTTTGATAATTCACCTATTGACAAACTAAACATCTTGATACATAATTGGCAATTTCCCACATCATATTTTCTTGAAAAAAAATGATCCGTAAAATATATATATTTATTTTTTATACTAGTGTGTATAGAGAAATTTTATCTATAGGAATTATCCAATGACTCCCGTTTTAGCTCAGGTATAGAGGGAACATAAACCCTCTTCTCAAATTTCAAAATTCTATCCTCATCCATGAAGTATTCCCACTACCCATCATTTAAAACTTTTATTTTCTATTGAATATCCACATCATCAGACCGAGTACTTTTAATCCTTTACAATAAAGATGGTTAGTCAACCAATTTTAAGAGTAATGATGTTTCACCTTCCTTGATAATTCCCATATCCATCATTTCTAGATCCTTATACATGGGATCCTTATTAATCCCCATTTTGTTTAGAACTCCATGATCATTACTGATCAATTCATCTGTAACACCCCAGGTAAATAAAGAATATGACATTTCATATTTATCCATATTTGTGAATAAAATATTGATATGACTTTAAAGGGGACTCTATGCTCGATGGTGTACCCAACACGCAACAACGAGTTTCTTGGGAATCTTACGTTGCACTCTAATGATAAAATAATATTATTTTAAATGGTAGTTAACATGTAGCCGTTGTAATGGCGGGAATGGATAGAAATAACTAAAATATGATTATATATGTTTTTAAATGTTTTTACATTTATACAATAAAAGATAAAGGCTTAAAATACGGAAAGAATTCAATTTTAGGCGTATATGCCCTAGTTTTCCCTAAAGGTTCACTTGTCGCCTTTTGATGGAGAACCGTCATTAAATATAGTTTTGATCACTCTTATACATTATTTTGGACCAAATAAAACTCTTATTAAGAATCGGGACATCAATTTTTACTTTGTGTAATTTTTTGGTATTTTTCCGATAAAGTTCATTTTTTAATGAATAGTGTAAAATGTTGTGTTTTAATTCAAAACCTCTTTTTAATCTAATTTATTTATATGATTAGATTATATTTTGAATTGGTTTTAAAGTGAAATTAGAAAATATTTTTACCATTAAATCCAATAGTGGTCATTGGAATTAATTTCACTTTGAAATTAGACTTAAACTAGTGTCAATCTTTTGATACTTTTTGTTTTATAAAAACACGCTATTTGCTCTGACAGCGGGAATTAATTATTAAATTAATTAATGTGACTAATATGTTTTGAATTTTGTATAACGGACTTCATTTTTGAATTCGGAATATCAAATATAGCTTAGGGTGAAGTTTTGGTATTTTTCTGAAAAACTCCAATTTTTGATGAATAGTGAAACCACTAAGTGGTAATCAAGCAAACTGATTTTTCAGTTAAATGAAAGTTTACCACTAATGTGTATTGAATTTTGAAAATCCGACATACATGGTTGTCATTAGTATGTAAAATGTGGTTCAATGGGATGAAAATAATTTTTTGGTGAATAGTAACTTATTAAGTTTTTAATCGCGATTAGTGGTAATTAGTGTAATTTAAGGTAAAAATGATATTATAAGAATGTGAAAACACCATGAAACTTGTCCTACACCTATTGGGTGAGTCATGGCCGACCAAGACAAGCCATGGGTCAACTTGGGGACCCCATGGATCCACTTTGGTTGGGAAATGACATAAATAACATTTTATTTAATGTAAAAGTAAAATTGACACAAACATGATATGTTTTACTAAAACAATTTTTAAGTGGGGTTATACAAGTCATATATTTGATTATAAATATTCATTGGAAAGATAAAAAGCTTTCCTACATCATACTATTTTTTTTATAATTTTTAGACATTAAATAAATTAAATTATTTAGGACATAATAATGATGCAGCGATGACATCATTATTTGACGATTTAAATAAAATGGAAAGCTAATGTAAAATCTATGAACTACACATGTCCAAAACTTATTGGATGAGTGGATTTAGAAGCCTTATCACCTTATCCAAGAATTATATCTATGTGGGACCTTTTGAAACCGAAACACATTTTCAAATAAAGTAATATTTCTTTACTTTCCAAAAGTACCCCTCCTCTCCTCTTATAAAAGGCCCCCACCTCTACCTCATTTAACACACTCCTCAAGCCTTTGGATCGGCCAACCCCTGCCCATTTACTCTCTCCACACCCCTCTCCTCACCCTAGAGGATTCCCTTTGGGAAGAATCCTTTCAAAGGAAGCCTTTAGGCTCAAATCAAAAGGAGTTACACTTTTAAAGGAGATTAAAGAACGATCGAGTCAAGTCGGACCCGAGGTAAGGGATCCTACTCCTCTCTTTCTTTTTAAGTACACACTTTTATGTAATTCCTTTTAAAGCTCATCTTTTTTGTTATTGGGATGATCTTTTATATTAAACTTACTGTAATTTTTATGTTCATGTGATGAGAGACCCTATTCTCTCTCATCAATCCATTTTGGAAGTTTTGAGGGGCGCCGTTAGGCTGCCGAGTTTTCATAAGGGATTTTTCATCTCTCTTTTATTCCCGTGAGATTTATGCTACATTTGCCACAAATTCCATTGAGTGGTGTATGTAATGCCCATTATTCTACACTTTGTGTAATATAATTTCGTTTACGAGTATTTACATCAATGATCTATTGTCCTTCTTTCATGGGGTGTATGTTTTGAAAGATACCCAAGTTGGTAAGGGAACCTTTCACCCTCCTCATTTTAAAAGACTTTGTTTGTTATGTCTTTTAATTCACATACTATTATGTTGGGATATGTTCTTATATATCCTGATTCATGTAAATATTATGTCCAAGTGATGAGATACACTTTTTATCTCTCATCAACTCATTTTGATGTGATGCCGTTAGGCTGTGAAGGGAACTTTTTAACCCAATTTCGATTTCTTTGGGTTCAACTTGTAGTCATTGAATATGTCATCCATTGAATATGTGTGATTGAACTTTTATTGTTTTACACTTAATATCCACTTATATTGGGTGTATATATATTTTTCACACATATTTTTGAGATTTATTTGTCCTTAATTTAAGGATACCTTCTTTATAAGGGATTTCATCACATTTGACATTTCTATTGAGGGTTCATTGTTGTTATGCACCAATTCACACTTATATGGTGTATATACTGTCCTTTGGAGTATTATATCATGAATCCTTTTATTCTCATGATATTATAAAGTTCTGAATAAATGTTATTCCTCGATTATTGTATTCAAGTGTCTCTAATTTTGGTAAAACCCCTTTAACCAAAATATCGTTTTAAATGTTTTAATTATTTGTTCTTATTAATATCCATGTTTTCAAAATGGTTTTAAGGATTTATTTATATGGATATTAATGGTTTAAAATGTTAAAATCTTCAAGGTGGTATGAGACACTTTGACTCAAAAATCTCTTTATTAAATGTTTTAAATGGTTTTGGAAATGGTTTCTTTTTGAATGGATTCATTATTTCAATATCCTAAAATGTTATATTGTGATAGAAATGTGGAAATGTTATGTTTCCTTTATTCATGTTTATGTGATAAGATTATGTTATGGTTCTTGGGCATTGTGATGAAGAACGGGTGGTTCCGTGATAAACTAAGGGCGGGTGAGCCCGATATAGCTCTCCAATGCATTGGGTAACGCGAAGGAGTGAAACGTTAAGGTTTCTCCGAAGAGATTTAGGGAATATACTGTGATGGGTATTCCAAACGTAACCAAGAGGGTTAATCCCTACGTAAGAATGTTATGAATGCCTCAAGTTACCTTTATGTCTTATGTTTTCTATGATTTATTCATGGTTTGATGAGGTATGTTAAAGTGCCTATGTTTTATGGGTAAAGTATGATTTCATTCTCATGTATATATGAACTCATGTTTCCTTTCCATATTTTTTTTGTAACCCTTACTGAGCTTTTTATGCTCATCCCAAGTTTTTGAAATGTTTTTCACAGGTCAAGGGAAATGTACATGATGTGATGATAGTGTCAAGGATGTGTCAAGAAAGAATCCGTGTTATATTTTTAAATATGTTTCCGTTGATGGGAAGAATGAATACTGTCTTTTATGTAACCAATTTGTTTAAATGTGGAATGTAATGCAAGTTTCATGATCTAATTCTCTAAAACTCTAAACCTGAAAAGATCCTCAATGTGTAATCTTGTAATAACTCAAGATTAAGTAAGGTTTAAGGCTGGGGCCTTATAATTGGTATCAAAGGTCGGTTTAGATAACTTTAGAGGTTAGGGTATTCTTTAAGCATAATTGACAATTACCATAATGGTTAGGATTTCAGAAAGAGTCCTAGTTTTAGATAAAGTGAATGAGTAAGTGTATCTTAGTGTTTACCTTCATCGTTTGTACATGATGGTTTCGTTGATATACTCATACTGACATTTCTATTTTTAGTGAATGGATGGATCTAGCAGGAACCAAAGAGACAACAGGTTTGAAGGAAACTGTGGTGGTTCTCTGATTAAGATACTAGATAAAATGGAGGATTCAATGAGGAAACTCGTGGTTGTTCTAAACCAAATATCAAGGATTCATGATCAACCACTTCAACCTTGGTGAGTTCTCTAATGCATCATGTACGAGATGGCCAACTCGATGTGGAAATTCAGGTAATAATTATTAAGGTAACCATTAGGGTTTATATGATACTTAATTTTTAGGTAATTATGGGTTACTCTATCATATGATGGAAAATGAAAGGAATGAGATAAACTTGAGGTTAAAATATGTTATGATTATTCTTGAAGATTTTTTCCTCATTTTGGGTAATGTTTTAAGAATTATATAGTTTTGGAAAAAGGACAACACGTAGACCGTGTGACATCCCGTCGCGTCGGACAAAGCTGTGGGAATCGAACCCACAACCAAAGTGCGACGGGTATTTATCGCCTACCACTGGACTACGTGAAGTCCCTGGTTAGTTTGACTGATTCATTCTAGTTATGTGATTTTATGAATTAAGAGTAAGTTTATTTTGGGTTATTTATGAAAATGATTAACCTATCATGGAGGATATGTGATTAGGTTAATTACTTTTCAAAACGAGACTTTAGGAGCAACTGATATTGTTTGGAGATAAATGTTACGATTTATCTTGGAAGACTATGCGACTAAATCCTTCAAATATTTGGGTTTCAATCTTATATTGGTTTAATTTGAAGAATTTTATGGAAAAATTGTTTATCGGATGGTCCTCGTTGAACTTTGGGTTTTGTTGGACAAATTTTGGAGATTAAGAATAGATTTTCTTTTTATAAGGGGTTATCCTTTTCTGGATTATCTGATCTTGTACTAACCTTTTTGGTTTTGGTTTTGGTTAAAGCCTAAATACATGGGATGTATATAGTTCTCTTTTGGGGATTAGGTGATTCTCTAGAAGTTGATTATAGTACTCTTAATGCGAAAAAGTCTCCCTAAATACTCGTCTTTTGGAAAAAATATGAGTTTGACTAAGGAATCTAGTAAAAGTTGAAAGTCAACATGATAAGTGATTATTCTTCCTTATGAATAAATTCGTCAATAAAAAGTAACTTAATACAAAAATGTTGTCTATTAACTTTTCTTACTGGGGAATCGAATACCGTTTAACCCATCACAAGTTTGTAATTTTCTCATGGTTAACTTTCTCCTAAACATGTTTTCTATCACTCTCCATCAGAACATGACCCTTTGTTTTTTCCTCCATGTCCATATTTTCATACTTGGAATCCTAGTATGGGTTAACTCGGGTGACCTTTGTACTTATCTTTCTTTATTTTAAAGTGTTTGTTTTACCGACTTTTGTTCTGATGTGGGACTTTCAAGGATGTTTCCAAGCGCAATTTTAAAATTGCGAGGACACAATTCCCAAAAGGGGGGAAGGATGTAACACCCCAGGTAAATAAAGAATATGACATTTCATATTTATCCATATTTGTGAATAAAATATTGATATGACTTTAAAGGGGACTCTATGCTCGATGGCGTACCAAACACGCAACAACGAGTTTCTTGGGAATCTTACGTTGCACTCTAATGATAAAATAATATTATTTTAAATGGTAGTTAACATGTAGCCGTTGTAATGGAGGGAATGGATAGAAATAACTAAAATATGATTATATATGTTTTTAAATGTTTTTACATTTATACAATAAAAGATAAAGGCTTAAAATACGGAAAGAATTCAATTTTAGGCGTATATACCCTAGTTTTCCCTAAAGGTTCACTTGTCGCCTTTTGATGGCGAACCGTCATTAAATATAGTTTTGATCACTCTTATACATTATTTTGGACCAAATAAAACTCTTATTAAGAATTGGGACATCAATTTTTACTTTGTGTAATTTTTTGGTATTTTTCCGATAAAGTTCATTTTTTAATGAATAGTGTAAAATGTTGTGTTTTAATTCAAAACCTCTTTTTAATCTAATTTATTTATATGATTAGATTATATTTTGAATTGGTTTTAAAGTGAAATTATAAAATATTTTTACCATTAAATCCAATAGTGGTCATTGGAATTAATTTCACTTTGAAATCAGACTTAAACTAGTGTCAATCTTTTGATACTTTTTGTTTTATAAAAACACGCTATTTGCTCTGACAGCGGGAATTAATTATTAAATTAATTAATGTGACTAATATGTTTTGAATTTTGTAAAAGGGAATTCATTTTTGAATTCGGAATATCAAATATAGCTTAGGGTGAAGTTTTGGTATTTTTCTGAAAAACTCCAATTTTTGATGAATAGTGAAACCACTAAGTGGTAATCAAGCAAACTGATTTTTCAGTTAAATGAAAGTTTACCACTAATGTGTATTGAATTTTGAAAATCCGACATACATGGTTGTCATTAGTATGTAAAATTTGGTTCAATGGGATGAAAATAATTTTTTTGGTGAATAGTAACTTATTAAGTTTTTAATCGCGATTAGTGGTAATTAGTGTAATTTAAGGTAAAAATGATATTATAAGAATGTGAAAACACCATGACACTTGTCCTACACCTATTGGGTGAGTCATGGACGACCAAGACAAGCCATGGGTCAACTTGGGGACCCCATGGATCCACTTTGGTTGGGAAATGACATAAATAACATTTTATTTAATGTAAAACTAAAATTGACACAAACATGATATGTTTTACTAAAACAATTTTTAAGTGGGGTTATACAAGTCATATTTTTGATTATAAATATTCATTGGAAAGATAAAAAGATTTCCTACATCATAGTAGTTTTTTTATAATTTTTAGACATTAAATAAATTAAATTATTTAGGACATAATAATGATGCAGCGATGACATCATTATTTGACGATTTAAATAAAATGGAAAGCTAATGTAAAATCTATGAACTACACATGTCCAAAACTTATTGGATGAGTGGATTTCGAAGCCTTATCACCTTATCCACTATTTATATCTATGTGGGACCTTTTGAAACCGAAACACATTTTCAAATAAAGTAATATTTCTTTACTTTCCAAAAGTACCCCTCCTCTCCTCTTATAAAAGGCCCCCACCTCTACCTCATTTAACACACTCCTCAAGCCTTTGGCTCAGCCAACCCCTGCCCATTTACTCTCTCCACACCCCTCTCCTCACCCTAGAGGATTTCCTTTGGGCATAATCCTTTCAAAGGAAGCCTTTAGGCTCAAATCAAAAGGAGTTACACTTTTAAAGGAGATTAAAGAACGATCGAGTCAAGTCGGACTCGAGGTAAGGGATCTTATTCCTCTCTTTCTTTTTAAGTACACACTTTTATGTCATTACTTTTAAAGCTCATATTTCTTGTTATTGGGATGATCTTTTATATTAAACTTACTGTAATTTTTATGTTCATGTGATGAGAGACCCTATTCTCTCTCATCAATCCATTTTGGAAGTTTTGAGGGGCGCCGTTAGGCTGCCGAGTTTTCATAAGGGATTTTTCATCTCTCTTTTATTCCCATGAGATTTATGCTACATTTGCCACAAATTCCATTGAGTGGTGTATGTACTGCCCATTATTCTACAATTTGTGTAATATACTTTCATTTACGAGTATTTACATCAATGATCTATTGTCCTTCTTTCATGGGGTGTATGTTTTGAAAGATACCCAAGTCGGTAAGGGAACCTTTCACCCTCCTCATTTTAAAAGACTTTGTTTGTTATGTCTTTTAATTCACATACTATTATGTTGGGATATGTTCTTATATATCCTTATTCATGTAAATTTTATGTCCAAGTGATGAGATACACTTTTTATCTCTCATCAACTCATTTTGATGTGATGCCGTTAGGCTGTGAAGGGAACTTTTTAACCCAATTTCGATTTCTTTGGGTTCAACTTGTAGTCATTGAATATGTCATCCATTGAATATGTGTGATTTACCTTTTATTTTTTTACACTTAATATCCACTTATATTGGGTGTCTATATATTTTTCACACATATTTTTGAGATTTATTTGTCCTTAATTTAAGGATACCTTCTTTATAAGGGATTTCATCACATTTGACATTTCTATTGAGGGTTCATTGTTGTTATGCACCAATTCACACTTATATGGTGTATATACTGTCCTTTGGAGTATTATATCATGAATCCTTTTATTCTCATGATATTATAAAGTTCTGAATAAATGTTATTCCTCGATTATTGTATTCAAGTGTCTCTAGTTTTGGTAAAACCCCTTTAACCAAAATATCGTTTTAAATGTTTTAATTATTTGTTCTTATTAATATCCATGTTTTAAAAATGGTTTTAAGGATTTATTTATATGGATATTAATGGTTTAAAATGTTAAAAGCTTCAAGGTGGTATGGGACAATTTGACTCAAAAATATCTTTATTAAATGTTTTAAATGGTTTTGGAAATGGTTTCTTTTTAATGGATTCATTATTTCAATATCCTAAAATGTTATATTGTGATAGAAATGTGGAAATGTTATGTTTCCTTTATTCATGTTTATGTGATAAGATTATGTTATGGTTCTCGGGCATTGTTATGAAGAACGGGTGGTTTCGTGATAAACTAAGGGCGGGTGAGCCCGATATAGCTCTCCAATGCATTGGGTAACGCGAAGGAGTGAAACGTTAAGGTTTCTCCGAAGAGATTTAGGGAATATACTGTGATGGGTATTCCAAATGTAACCAAGAGGGTTACTCCCTACGTAAGAATGTTATGAATGCCTCAAGTTACCTTTATGTCTTATGTTTTCTATGATTTATTCATGGTTTGATGAGGTATGTTAAAGTGCCTATGTTTTATGGGTAAAGTATGATTTCATTCTCATGTATATATGAACTCATGTTTCCTTTCCATATTTTTTTTGTAACCCTTACTGAGTTTTTTATGCTCATCCCAAGTTTTTGAAATGTTTTTCACAGGTCAAGGGAAAGGTACATGATGTGATGATAGTGTCAAGGATGTTTCAAGAAAGAATCCGTGTTATATTTTTAAATATGTTTCCGTTGATGGGAAGAATGAATATTGTCTTTTATGTAACCACTTTGTTTAAATGTGGAATGTAATGCAAGTTTCATGATCTAATTCTCTAAAACTCTAAACCTGAAAAGATCCTCAATGTGTAATCTTGTAATAACTCAAGATTAAGTAAGGTTTAAGGCTGGGGCCTTATATCATCTACTAAAATATTCACCTTCCCTAGGTGGTAGTGTATTGAAAAATCATAATACATGTGTAGTTTGAGCCATTAAAATTTCCTCACATTGGGTTATTTTTATGATAAGATATATTTCAATCCGTTGTGATCTGTATGTATCTCACATCTCTTACCATAGAGACAATGTCTCCATATCTTCATAGTAAAGATTATGGATTCTAATTCAAGATCAATCGTTAGATAGTTTTGTTAATGATTTTTAACTGAATTGATTCATAGGAAATAACTCTATTATTCTACATGATAAAACATCCAAGGCCTTTCTTTGACACATAAATATAAATCACAAATCCACTATTTCTTAATGGTAGATTCAAGAACAAAGCATTCACTAATATCTTTTTCAATTATATAAAACATTCATCACGTTATTTTCTCTATAGGAACTTAAACCCTTTATAAGTAAGCTTGGTTATCATGTTATCTAATTAGGAAAAATTCTTTACAAAATACTAATAGTAACATTTTAAACCAATGAAACTATGTACCTCCGTTATGTTTGTTGTTGTAGGCCATTCATGGATAGATTTTTTCATATTTGGATCAACTGAGATTCCATACTTCTAGAAAATATGTCCAACTAAAGAAACTATATGAAGCCATAATTCACACTGTCTAAACTTCCCATATAACCCTTTTCATATTAGAATCTCCAAAAAACACATAATTTTTCTCCTAGTCCTCATATATTTTATAATATATCATGATATCATTAATAAATACCACAAAAAATAAATTAAGATATTCCTTGATTTTTTTACTAGATCCATAAAAATAGAGGGTCCATTAGTTAGTACAAATGGCATTACATTAAACTCATTATGTCCATACCTTGTTCAAAATGCAGTATTTAGAATATATTCTTTCCTGACATACAATTGATGATATCCAAATTGAAGATCAATATTGAAAAGATATTTATCCTTGTGATATTGATAAAATAAATCATCAATGAAAGGAATGTGATACTTTTTATTTATTATAATATAATTTATTTCTCTATAGTCAATGCATAGCCTCATGGATACATATTTATTCTGGACCAAGAGAATAGGGGCTCCCCATAGAGAAGCATGAGGGATAATAAACACCTTATCACTCAATTACTATAGTTTTTTCTTCATCTCTAATAATTCAATAGTGGCCATTATATGGAGAGTCTTTGATATAGGTCATTAAATAAGAGTTAAACCAATAAAGAAACCATCTTTTCACTATAGAGGATATACATGAAAATAATTTATAAATACATCAATATATTCTTGCACGATAGGTACATATTCAATTTTAAGATATCTTTCTTCATCTATATATGATTTTTTCTCTTCCCCCTAAAGAATTTAATTTAGATCAGCTACCATAGGTGGATCCAGATATGACTCAAATGATGATGTTTCTTCTCTAAAGATATTTGATTCTACTTATTCCTCACTAATAGAATTTTCCTTATTCTTGTCATATAATTTTGAATAATATTTGGAAAGTCATTCCATACCGAGGATTATATCAAAGTTAATCATAGGTATGATGACAAGGTAAGAAAATATAGAACGTTTATGTTTCATAAATGGGATTGACCAACACACCATTTTTTCAATGAGACTTCCCTTATATGTTTTGACTGAAAACTCCATTATTAAATAAAAAGAGAAATGTATAATTTTCCTATCAGACATGGAAGATATAAAAGAATGAGATGATCTAGAATCAAATAAGGAATTTTCTATTTCTAAATAAATGATTAATGTACCTAACCCCACATCATTAGGAACTCAAACCTCATCTGTTATGATCACATAAGATTATCCTTTTCCCTTGTATTTTTCTAGGGAATGTTTCCTTGACACATTTGATAATCATTATTATAGTTTCTCATATCCTTATAGTTGTATCATTGAACATTGGTAGCTTCATTCATTCATTAAAATCATGGTTTTGGTGTAATTGTTATCAATACTTGTAATAAACTACCATTCCATAGAAGAATGTACTGGGGTGTTTATTTCAACAATTATCAGAGGATGGAAATTGAACTTATTCATTCTCTCCCTTTTTCTTATTTCATATTCTAGAGTGTTCAGAGTCCCTATTATTCTCTTACATATCTTTAAACTCAAGAGACATAGTGAATTATTTTTCTCTCTTGATAGCACAAGAGACTATATCTTTATATGATGATAAATTTTTGGAGAATATTTACACTCATATGAATGGTTTAACCCATCAAATAATCAATCAATAATTCCATATAAATTTCATATGTAATCTATGGCATGAATCACAAACCGTGTAATGATGGATATATACATGACTACATTATCATTTTCTTTTTTTGTTAGATACAAGAATTTTACCTCCATTTCCGCTCTTTGTTCATGAGGGAAAAATTTATCAAAGACAAGTTCCATAAAATCCTTTTATTTCTTGTTTTCTATTTCATACCCCCCTTCATGTTTTGAATCAATGACCACCATTTATCTACATCTCACAAGAGATGACAAATTTCAATGAAAATATTTTCCCTTTCGTTACTTCACAAAGAAAGAATTATCTTATCTACAGAACGTAACCATTGCTTAGATACAGGTGTATTTTTAGTCCAATTGAATGAAAAAGGTTTTTGTATTCTAGAGGTGGTCTATCATTATTCCCCCACATTATGTATCAAGATGCTAGATATTGGTAACTTTACTATTTATAACCTGTGTCAGTTATCCCAATATAGTTATAAATTATTTAGCACCAGTTGAAACTCCAATTCAAACATCAATATCTTTCATAGTAGGGAATTCCCTACATAGAATACTTGTGTGATACGGTTTCCATTCCTTCCACTAATATCCATTTTTAAATAATATAATACACTAAATTAGGTTATGAATCATAATTCATAATTTTGAACAAGAAAAAACTTATCATAAATTGGAATTTATGCATAGTTAATCTCATAATCATAAACATGGTTTCATGGGGGACATATTTACTTTTAAATACATAATAATTTTTTGTAAAAAAATGTGATTTATCCTAAGAATATCTCCGAGGAGTGTCAAACCAGGTGCATGGTAAGGACCGTTGTCATGTAACAGGTTACCCTGATTCGGGTTTGGGACACCTTGTTGGAGTTGTTTCCCCTAGGTACATTTGTTCCAGAACCACATACACTTATAGTACCCTAATAGAGATATATTAATAGGAAGATCCACATAATCTATACCTTACCAAAATTTAGGTTGTTCTTCTATTATTATCCTGAAATACTGCTGTTGATGCTCCTTTCGTCACAGAATCTAAAGATCGGAAAAGGGGAATATCTGAGCTCAAAGTGATTCATCCTTTGAAGAAAACATCAAAAATCGACAAAGGCAGGAACACAGGATCAAAAGCAACTTCACCGCGCAAGTTATATCACTGTCGTGCAAGTGACTTGCGCGACCTAAGTGATAACCGCTCGGTAACCGCCCAGGGCCTTCTTTTGCTTATAAATAGACCCTGTGGGCCCCCCATTCGGGAGGATTTTTTTTCCCAGAAACTCGGATTGAAGCTCCCAACGCCAAAGTCTCTTCTCAAAGCTTCCAGAACACTTCTAAAGGTAATTTCTTACCTAGAATGGAAGATTTAAAGAGAATAAGGAAGGCCTAAGTGTTGAAACTCATCAACACTTGCGCGCCGCCTTATTCCTTCAATAGAACTCGCGCGTCCCTTTTCTGGAAGAAACTAAAGAGGATTCTAAAGGGATTTATAAAGAGTCTCTCAAATATTCTAATGATGTTTGAGAATCGCGCAAGTACCCCTCATGTCGCGCAAGTATACTTGCGCGACCAATACTTGCGCGCCGTGGCAATACTTGCGCGCCTTTTAAGACTTGCGCGCCCCTATCTTTTTGGGTGCCCATCTTGCCCATTTTACCCCTCTTAAGCCATCACACCTTTCCTTTTCAAGATTCAGTCTTCAAGACATTCTTCAAAGCCATTTATGGTATGATTTCTTGATTTGACTTCCTTATCTGAAAGAAATTCTGTGGAATATCTCTCAAAACCTAGTGATTTAAATATCCTTATGTCACTAAATATGGAGAGTTCATTCATTCAAACCTCATCCTTTAAGATGAGAGAATCCTTAACTTGGGTCTCCTTTTCAGGAATAATCCCCAGTTATAAATCCTTTAATCTGGGCATCTTCCTCACGAGTAAGCCCCAAATTCTTAAAGTTCCCAAACTTGGGCATCCTCCTCAGAAGTAAGCCCCAAACCTTAATTCCTTAACTTGGGCATCCTTCTTAGGAGTAAGCCCCAAGCCTTAATCCCTAACCTGGGTCTCCTTTTCAGGAATAAGACTCACTTATAATCTTGGGCTTCCTTTTAAGGAGTAAGCCCCAAGTCCCCTAACCTGGGCCTCCTTTTTAGGAGTAAGTCCCAGTCATAATTATGGGCATCCTTTTCAGGAGTAAGCCCCAAGTCCCTTAATTTCTCTTAACCAGCCCTAATTTACCCTTGATTTGGGTTTCCTTTTCAGGAGTAAAACCCAATCATAAGTCCCCTCCTAACTTGGGCATCCTACTTAGGAGTAAGCCCCAAGATTAGAGTATTCAAATCTCTATGAAGCACATATACCTTTATGGACCCTGTTCATGGATTTTATCCCTAAAAGTGAATCCTAAACCTTCATCTATCTGGGCAGTCATACATACATAAGCCCCAAACCATTTCTTATGATTTCATCTTTTCATGGCAAAATTGTCTAGATTTTACTAATACCTCTTGTTTCTCACACCGAGCATGACTCACGTGAGCTTAGAGTGTAAAAGTAATTGTGACATCCTTCTTTGAGCCATCAATCATAAACATCATACCCTTACTCGATCTACGTGGGTTCTGATTCCTTTTCCAAAACAAAGGATACGTAGGTAGCCCATTTATGGGTTCGATCCCAACTTTGAAATAATCCATGTCCTTCTGAATGACGATAAACTTCAAGTGCCCCACTGAGTGGCTTTAAAACCAGCCTGGTCATCATAATGACCAAGAGACTTTTATAAATGTTTCGAAGGATACCATTGACCAAGAATCTCTAAATAGATACAGATGATTCTCTATTGATGAAGAACCTCGAATATATATAAAAGATTCTCTAAATTTCTTACATATTTAATCATTGATTGTTAAAACTAAAGGAAAGCTCATTTTATACTTGGTAATGTAATAAGGATTCACGAACATAACTTAAATCTATAAAGAGAGTCCCGGAGTAGACAATAATTCCCCTAAAAAAGGTGTGATGAGTCCGACCTCCCATCCTCTCGACCAATGAAAATTCCTAAGCCTCATCAGTCCACAAGCTAATGAGCGCCTACCTTTGGAAAGTAGGTCCAAACGGATGTGGAATCATTGGATGTTTCCGGTTCTACGAACAAACCCGCTAGAAACCGATCGGAACGTTTGAATCTCCCGTCCAGGAGGTCATCCCCGAATTCCGTGCGAAACAAAAATGGTGAACCCGACGTGAAACCTTAACCAAGTTAAAGTGATGTTCTTCTTATTTGTTAGGCCCCTTGGGACAACAAAGCAATCATTGACATGTGCTCATCCAAAAGATGCAGTGGCCGGATTCATCTTGATTATGTCTGTTATATGGAACAAGCACTCTTTTCTCAAGATCTTCTGCAAAATGGCTTTCCTTAAATTAACCCTTGTGAATACTGCTGCTGTGAAAACCTCTACTATGAGGTCTGCTGCTGTGAAAACCAATGCTGCTACTCCTGCTGGAACGTCGTCCGCTCTGAGGATGACATCACCAACTCAGCATCTTCAACGTTGGGTTTCTAATGCACTGGTTAAGGAGTACCGTCGCAACGGTACTATCCCAACTCTGGAGGCCGCTCGTCAAGCCCTCCAAGTTAACAACTCTACCTGGTCATCTGGACAACGGCGGCCAGCGATCAAGAAGCAGGCGGTGCTGACTACCGTCTCCAACCGTTTCGGGTAGTTATCCCCGAAACGCAATTTCCATTTACTCCCTTACTCTGAGGAAGTGAATGAGCAGGTCCCTCAGGGACTTAATTCAAAAAGACAGGAGTCCTACCCGAGGGATCCCATCAACAATCGCCACCAGACTCGTGCGGTAGTGCGCCCTCAACATGATGAGGGTACCGACTCCAGGCATTCAGCTCAGGTTCCTCGAACCCGAGCAGGAAAGATGAACCGCCAGAGACGGAATCCGGTTAACAATAGGCAGGTTGTCATCCCTGCCATCTCCGGAGAAGTCCACCAACCTAACTTGGTGGAAAATGACGAGCAGGCACAATCACCTGTCCGTTTTAATTCCGCTGTCCAGCAGACTCGTCTGGCAGCATCAAGCCAATCCCGCCAGGCAATTCCGGCGGAGTACTATAGGCAGGAACATGCACCTGCTTATACATCACCAGTTAGTCAGCAGGCTCGTCTGACTACATATGATGGATCTCATCAACCGCATTTGGTGAAGTGTAATCAGCAGGCACATACACCTGCTAATACTAATCAAGCCTACCAACAGTCTCGCTTGGTAGCGCACAGAGAAGTCAGTCGGAAAGCCCCGAAGACAAACAGGAGGCAGACTCAACTCTCTGCCTCCACACTTGA
Source organism: Viscum album (assembly GCA_963277665.1). Lineage (NCBI taxonomy): Eukaryota > Viridiplantae > Streptophyta > Magnoliopsida > Santalales > Viscaceae > Viscum > Viscum album. The sequence goes on along the minus strand of OY728128.1, from coordinate 1,469,586,152 downwards.
GTACTGTCAGGATTCACTGACAGGAAAAGGAGGACAAGAGCAGGCACATACACCTACTCCAAGCCTGGAATGGACGTATATCCCCGTTCCGGCAGCTGAAGTCACCAAGCATATTTTGTCAATGGTGAAAGAGCAGAAGAAAATTCCTGCTCATATTCTGGATGCTTGCCAGGATATCATAACAGCTTCAGCATCATCTCAGGGATAGACACATAAATCTATCCCTAGCAGTGGAGTGACACATCAACGATTCACTCAGGAACAGACACACACATCTGTTCCAGTCCAAGAGGGTTATGGGGCATACTCCCCCATATCATACGCACAACCAAGTCAGGCACATACACCTGATTTGAGTGGAGATCATCAGCCTAACCTGACCATCTTTCCTGATCAGGCACATACACCTGCTCAGAGTAACCACTTTCGTCAACAAGTGGTTTCCAAAGCGAGTAAGAAGGAATCTAAGAAAAATATCCGCCCAGCACAGTCAGGAGATCAAAGGCCAATCTGCAACAAGGCCTTGCTCGATGCTGGAGTTCTTGAAGCCCTCAGACATTTATCTGTTGGAATTCAAGATTCTACTCCCTCAGTTCCCAATAACGGGAACATTAATTCTGAAGGTCTTCAACAGACACTTCCTCATGAAGGCTTGCTTCATGAAAATTCGGTCGATCTTGAAGTTTCTTCTTCAGATGAGAGCCACAGGAACCCTCTGTGTGGTCAGAAGACCAAGGAGCAAGAGATCTCATCTTTTGCTGTAACTCATTATGGAGGTCCTCCCCATGATGATAAACTTCGCTGCGAAAGTCCTCTCCGCAGTAGTGATTCACATTGCCTGGAAAATACTCTAGTGGATAATGTAGTGTCGAGAAAGCCCTCTTATCTTGAGGCACTTGTAAATGTGAAACCAGTCATGTCTGATGCTTTATCGCTAACAAGTGAAATACTTTCTCAATCAGAAGATAGCCCAGGGTGTAGGTCATTCTACGAACCACCGCTAAGTCATGCATCTTCTAGTTTGATCAATGATCTCTCTACCAATCTTGTTGAATCCGATGAAGCAACAAGAAAACACCAACTCTGGTCAAAACAGGTAGAAGAGTCTTCATTTAATGACAAAGAGGAAATGCTGAACATGAGGAAAAAACTGGCAAAAGGTGAGGTACCAGTCATGTTTTGGCCTTTGGCTGACTCCCAGTACGACATTCCAAAGATGTTGACGGATGATGGAATCCATGATATTCATCTCAACATATGGAAAACTCTTTGTCAATTGAAGAAGAAGGTATTATCTTATGATGAATATGAAAATCATCTTAAGATAATAGAAGGGCTACAACGTTAGATTGATTTGGCATCTCTATCAGTCTCTCGGTATCCGAAGGCTGAAAAGCAACAGAGAACCCTTCAATGTTCATGCCTTGGCGCACTAAGAAAATTGCGTCAGTTAATTGCCAATGATCCATCTGATGTTCATATCAGAGGATGGGGTGTTCACGGAGCACTACATTTCACAGTGCTTTCCAGTCAGCAAAGCCCGCCGAAAATGGTCTCATGCAATGTTATTGCCCATGGCCGGCCACAGTCAATGGGCTTTGTTCATAATCAAAGGCTTGTTCAAGAACAGGCTTCAACTAGTTCCTCTCAAAATCAAGCATATAGAGAACAAGTTGTTGAATTGCTCCTACATCAAGCATGCGAGAATATTGCACAAGCCTCTCGTATGGAGAAAACACGTCATCAAATGACAGAAGTTTTGGAAATCATCCAACGGTCTGTTGAACCAGGTGATAAAAGTGGATACAGGTTAATACATCCAGCTAATTTCCGAACTAAGATTCGCAAGATCAAGAGAGATTTTAAGAATATCTCAGACATAACATGTCAAGAGACACCCCAGCTTGTCAGACTGGGGACTTCTCTAAACCAACCCTCAGAGTCAACAAATGGGATTCGAGGAGTTGAGCGGAATCAGCAGGAAGATCCCCAGTTCTCGAGACTGGGGAATCTTTCAAATCATCAATCCCCTCCTCAGAGAATGTCGGTCTTTTCTCGATTGGGGAAGAAGCCATAAGAGGAACGAAGAGCCAAATTATCAGGAGATTCCCTCCAAGTTATAGCTCGTCAAGAAGTTCCTAAAAGATTGAATCAACAAAAGGCAATGTCTCATCAAAGACATGAAAGAAGACAATATCACAGAAATGTTGATAGAAGAGATGTGATGCATTATGCATCAATCAATGTCATAAATTCCATTGTTGCTAATCCACCAGAGGAGCTTCACTCAGGGGACTCAGATGAAGAGCGTCCTGCTCATGAAAATGTACGCACCGATACAAATGAAGAAGGTGTACGTACACGAAGTCAAAGGATTACTCAGAACCTAGGTAATCCACTTCCCTCCCTCCAAAAGGTATCCAACAAAGGGAAGGGAAAGAATCAGGTTACATATCCTTCCTCTGAAGAAGGTCAATCGCTCTCATTAGAGCAAAGGTTTGCACAACAGAAGGAAGAAATGAAAGAATTAAGAAGGTTGAATGCAGAACTACTTCAGAGTAGTCTTCTTCTTAAGAATGCTGAAGTCCGACAGCCGAAGGAATTTGTTGTAACTACTGAGATGGATCAGGAATATCCTCCTTTATCAGTACACCCTCAGAGGTCTAATCCTACGGGTCAAACGCAACAACGGTTGGCAGCAGTACCATCAGTTGCATCACCAACCAGCACGTCTGTCCAAGCTCCATTCATTGCACCTACCCGAAACCAAGTTCAACCTGATGTTTCTCAAAAGTTAATAACTACTATTGAGTCATTAACAGCTCAGTTAGAAACTATGGAAGGGAAACAGGCGCAAGTTCAACCAGAAAAGAAATTTTACCCTGAATGGGTAGATTCAATTTCTCCTCCATCTAGTTTTGGAAACCCTGTTTTCCCTACTTTCAATGGATCAGGCGACCCTGAACAACATTTGACGCATTACGTGTCTTGTTGTGATCCTATGATGGGAACTCCAGAGTAGCAAGAAGCAATGAAACTCAGATGCTTCGTGAGAACCTTGCAAGGACCAGCTTTTTTCTGGTATACAAGCTTGAAATCCCGGTCAATCATCGGATGGGAGGATCTTTGTCAAAAATTCCTTCTTCAGTTCAGCTCAACTTTGCCAAAAACGACAGTTTTCGATCTTACAAACTGCAAGCAAAGGGATAAAGAAAGAGTCTATGATTTCATTGCTCGTTGGAAGGGATTAACATATTCCCTGAGTTTAGCACTCCCTCAAGAGGAACTGTTTCCAATCTGTGTGGAAAATTTGCATAACGAATTAAGCATGCCATTGATCCCTGTGAAATACACAGGAGGGTTTCGAGACCTTACTTCAATCTCTCAACAGATTAAAGATTCCCTTATACAGTCTAAGGTTAAATCTCGTGTAAATCCATCCGTTCCAGGAAGGAGAATGGGTAAAGCGAAAACTGCTACAGTTATGCTTAAACAAGCACCTGTACCTATTTCTACTTCAAAACCTTCATCTTCTCGAAGGGCTCCACCTCCTGAACGCCAACAACAAATGCCGTTTCGTCCAAATGATCAAAGAGATCAACGACGAAAACAATTTGAGGATTTGAAGAGTAAAACATACTCTTTCCGAAGTGAGCAATTTCCTGGTTACTTCATTTCAGCTCTGGAAAATAATTTGGTTCAATTACCAGTGCCCAAGAGGCCAAACAAGGAAGGATATGAAGACCGTCCCAATTATTGTCCCTTTCATCAAATGTTGGGGCATCCTATCCAGGAGTGTTTTGTCTTTAAAGACCTCCTGCAAAATATGGTCGACTTGGGACAAGTCAAATTGAAGGGTTCTTCAGCTCATGTAGCGTGTATTACCACTACAGATCCAGAGGAAGGAGGCGAGTGGCAGGAAGTCAAAAGTAAAACTGCGCAAAAATATGATGATTGGATGGTCAGAAAGACAATCAATCGGACCCATGCCATTTTGCGAACACAATTGAAGAAGCCAATTGTGTCTCCTACAAAAGCTGCAGTGAAGCCTCCATCAAAAGACAAATCCTCAAAAGGGAAGTGCAATTCAAAGAAGAAAGAGGAATCAAAAGAAGATGAGTATGTATCAAGGCCTAAGTTGTCTTTGACTCTGGAAGATTTCATGCCATCTACTTCAAAGCAACGGGCACCGTCCCACCAAACGGCACAGCCTAAACAGGCTAACCAGGCAGAGTCTTTATCAGACGAAGAGTTAATCTTTGGTTCTGTTAATATGATTCAATTAACAGATCCATATTCCAGTCTTGATGAGCCTGAATTCCCTGTATCAAATAAGGGAATCCGAGGAAGTTCTAGAGGTTTAGGATACAAGGGAAGAAGTGGATCTTTCCGAAGCCACTACTCTAATTCTACCCCTGCTAGCACTGTATATGCAGCAGAAACTCGTGGTAGAGCCCTTCAGCGAGCTCAAAAAGAAAAAGCAAGTTCTTCTGCCAATGGCCAACTCAGTTTTGGCACAGTTATTTTGGAAGACCGATTAAAGGTCCCATCTTCTTTATCTCAGCAAGTAAATGGATCTAATCAGTCTAATCTTCTAAAACCAAGGATGTTGCCAACTTCAATACAAGATGCATCAGCTTCCAAAGCATCTGCTTCCAAGGTACCTTCTAAACCGCATATTCCTATTGGGAAACTCAAACCTCTAGATAAAAAGTATGATATATTGAAACACATGGCCCAAGTACCAGCCAAGTTATCAATTTTGGATGCTTTGAATCTGTCAAAAGGTCTTCGGGAAGCACTCATCGAAGCTTTTTCAAGTCCTCAGGAGTTTGAAGATGAAATTGCTACAGTTGAAGTCTATCACATAGAGAATAATCCTGCAGAATGCCATGCAGTGATATATTTTACTGATAAAGATGAAGATGATGTTGTGCATGGGCACATAAAACCTTTGTACTTATCTGGAAAAGTCAATGTTGTAGATATTCGAAGAGCTTTCATTGACAATGGTTCAGGAGTCAACCTCATGCCCATTCGTACACTTCGTCGATTGGGCCTCACAGAATCTGATTTATCTCATTATACCATGATGTTACAAGGATATGATAAAAATGAACAAGAACCACTGGGAGAAGTTACACTCAGAACTCAGTTTGGAGATCTTGTATCCAATTCGGATTTCATGATTGTTGATCAAGACTCAGCTTTCAATATCTTGCTTGGAAGACCCTGGCTACATCAGCATGCAGCTATTCCTTCATCATACCATCAATGTCTCAAATACTGTTTCGATGGTCAAGTTGGAACATTGTATGGTGATAAGGCCCCGTTCAAGACATGTGAGTCTCAATACATTGAGGCGGAATTTTATCACATGAAGGGAAGAGAAAAATCTACAATGAAGGAAATTACCAAAGTTAATGCTCCATATGGTTTGGAGAAAATTCCAATAAATCCATTTAAACATGTGAGTAAAAATTATGTGTTACCTATCAGTCAAATTGACAAAATAGGCCCAAATCAAAATACTCTTATGGAAAGATCCATAATGTCAATTACGGCAATCGAGCCGGACAACATGGGAGAAATTGGTAACCTACCAAGTAGTGATGAAAGCATAAGTGGTGACGTTTTCATTTCATCTGCTGAAGTCCAACAAGTCTATACTTCGCTAATCAGGCCAGAAGAAGTTATAGCAACACCAGAGGTGAATAATGATGTCGATTCTCAATCCATCATCTCCTCTTTATTTCCCAAAGAAGACCCTTTATCATCAATAGGGTCGGAAATGGAAGCTTCTTCTTCAAAATGTGAAAATTTTGACATCTCTTATGATCATGAGAATTTTGTTTTGTCATCTACTTTGCAAGTAGAAACGGAAGAAATAGCACGTGATGAAGAGGAAGAGGAAGATCTTAGAGATGCTCCTCCAGCATTTGAAGAGGGTATCTCTACCACTGTGGATGAACTCAGAGAAGTAAATCTGGGTACAGAGAAAGATCCACGCCCCACTTTAATTAGTGCGGCCATGACCCTTGAAGAGCAAGAGATGTATATTTCTTTTCTAAAGAAAAATAAAGATATTTTTGCTTGGAATTATACAGAAATTCCTGGGCTTGATCCTGATGTTGCTACTCATCATTTGGGTTTACCAAAAGAACATCAAGGTTTTAAGCAAGCCGCGAGAAGAACACACCCAACCTATGCTTCCAAAATTGAAGCTGAAGTGGATAAGCTGATCAAAGACAACTTCGTCAAAGAAGTTCAATATCCCAAGTGGTTGGCTAATATTGTCCCTGTAAAGAATAATAAAGGACAAATTTGGGTTTGCATCGATTTCAGAGATCTTAATCGGTATTGTCCTAAAGATGATTTACCAGTTCCGATTACAGAACTCTTAATTGATGTGACGACTGGCTATGAAGTACTTTCATTCATGGATGGATATTCCGGATATTATCAGACCCGAATGGCCCCAGAAGATGAGGAATATATAGCCTTCAGAGCTCCTCAAGGTGTGTTTTGTTACCGGGTGATGCCCTTTGGTTTAAAGAATGCAGGTGCAACATATCAACGCGCCATGCATCGTATCTTCAAACCTCTTTTAGGGAAGTTTGTTGAATGCTATGTAGATGATTTGGTGGTTAAATCCAAACAAAGTTCTAATCACTTGGCTGATTTGGAAGTCATATTCCACAAGCTTCAACAACATAATTTGAAGATGAACCCCTTAAAATGTGCTTTTGGGGTAACCTCAGGAAAATTCATCGGCTTTGTTGTATTCCATCGTGGTATTGAAGTCGATCCTGAGAAGACCAAATCAATCCTTGGTATGTCACCTCCTCAGAATTTGAAAGATTTAAGAGGACTTCAAGGACACTTAGCCTATATTCGGCGTTTCATCGCCAATTTGGCAGGCAAAAGCTTACCCTTTACCAAATTATTGAAGAAAGGAGTCACTTACCAGTGGACTGAAGAATTTCAAGAAGCATTTGATGTTCTCAAGAAATACCTCTTGAGTCCACCAGTACTCATGCCACCTGTTGAGGGTAGACCGCTTATCCTCTATGTGACAGCTCTAGAGCGATCATTTGGTGCCTTTCTCGCTCAAAAGAATGATGCTGGGAATGAAAATAGCCTCTACTATCTCAGTAGAACTATGCTTGAAGCAGAAACCCGGTATTCAAGTATTGAGAAGTGCTTCCTGGCATTAATCTTTGCAGTTCAGAAACTGAGACACTACCTGCAACATCACGAGGTCCAATTGGTATCTCGCAATAATCCTCTCAAATTCATCCTTAGTCGTCCAATGCTTACAGGACTTCTAGCAAGGTGGGAAGTTATTTTGCAGCAATTCGACATTCAGTATGTGTCTCAAAAGGCAATTAAGGGCCAAGCTCTGGCTGATTTCCTGGCTGAACATCCTTTAGTGGAAGACACGTCTTCAGATATTGAACTCCCTGATGAGGATGTTTTCTCTATTCAAGAGAGTCCTCAAACATGGGAAATGTATTTTGATGGTGCTTCCAGAAGTCCAACAGGGAAGAAAATGGGAAATCCTAAATTCAACAAAGTTGGTTTAGGAATTGTGCTCATTTCTCCAGATAAGGCAGTGTTACCTTATTCCTTTTTATTGTGGGAAGGTGGTACCAATAATGAAGCTGAATACCAAGCTCTCATTATAGGCTTGGAGTTAGCACTTCAATCACAAGTGAATCACTTAAAGGTGAAAGGTGATTCAGACCTGGTAATCAAACAAGTCAATGGGGATTATGCCATCAGAAAAGAAGAATTAATCCCTTTGTATGATTACGTCAGAGAGTTAATGTCGGAATTCCCTTCAGAACCAACATTTTCTTATGTCCCAAGATCAGAAAATGCTTAAGCTGATGCACTGGCTAATATAGCCACAACTTTAGCAGATCCAAATCGGGACGAGACAACCATCAGTATTGCCCACCGTCGTGCAATTTCACCTTATGTTCAAGTCAGAACAGAGGAAATTAATGAAATTAGTCCCATTCCTGAACCGTATGGTAAGACTACAGGATGGATGTCACTTATCAGGGAATACCTTCAAAATGGAACACTTCCACCTGATAGAGCCGATAAAGAACAAATCCGGCGACGTGTGGTCAATTTTACTCTTTGTGATAGCCCAAACAACCTCGAGAAAATTCTCTACAAACATGGTTTTGATGGAGTTCTCTTCAGATGTATTGATGGTGAAGAGACAATGGCTGTCATAAAAGAAGTGCATGCAGGAGTCTGTGGTGCCCACCAGTTTGGACATAGACTGTCTGATCAAATTCGAAGGCTTGGATACTTTTGGCCTTCAATGATACAAGATTGTGTTAATTTCACAAAGAAGTGTCATTCATGCCAAGTATATGCCAACTTCATTCATCAACCTCCATAGTTGCTTCATACAGCTAAATACTCGTGGCCATTTTCCACATGGGGAATGGATGTGGTGGGACCTTACCCTTCAGCTACGGCTAAGCAGTTTAAGTACATTCTTACTGCTACTGATTTCTTTTCCAAATGGGCAGAGGCAGTACCTCTCAAAGAAGTCAGTTCTAAATTCATTGTTAGCTTCATCAAGTCTAACATCATTACTAGATTTGGTGTCCCTCATACTATATTGACGGACAACGGCACCAACTTCTGTTCTTCTGAGGTGAAGAAATTGTATAAAAAATACAACATTAAATCCAACCATTCATCTCGGTATCATGCGGCGGCCAATGGACAAATAGAAGATTTTAACAAGACTCTTTCAAATATACTGCAAAAGATGGTGGATAAAGATAAGAGGTCATGGCCTGATAAACTCTTTCATGCTTTATGGGCTTATCGGACTACCACTCGCAATGCAACGCGGTCAACTCCATATTCATTGGTATATGGAACAGAAGCAGTCTTGCCGATTGAAGTTCAATTTCCCTCACTCAGAATAGCCATTTGTGATCAGTTATCTACAGATGAGCAATCCCAAAAGCGATTGAATGAATTGGAACAGTTAGATGAGAAAATATTGTGCACTTTGCACCACTTGGAAATCTATCATAATCAAATAGCACGAGCTTTTAACAAAAAAGTTCGTCTTCGTTCATTCATTCAGGGGGAATTGGTATTGGTTCTTAGAACACCAATGATACCAGGAAAGAAGCCTCCCAAGCTTGAACCAAAATGGGAAGGACCTTATTCAATACATAAGGTCTACTCCAATGGAGCTTATTCATTAATCTCAATGGATGGAAAACTCATCACGACTCCAACCAATGCCAGATTTCTGAAGAAATATTTTGTATAAACACAAAATATGGTCCCCAGAACCAAGACTCTTACAATTGGTTCATAGCGCAATGGTCCAGTATGACCTTAAACTGCAACTTCGTCCAACATGACGTTAAACTGTATGAAAGTCCCTTACGTTCGAAAAGACGTTAAACTACATAAGCGCAATGGTCCAGTATGACCTTAAACTGCAACTTCGTCCAACATGACGTTAAACTGTATGAAAGTCCCTTACGTTCGAAAAGACGTTAAACTACATAAGCGCAATGGTCCAGTATGACCTTAAACTGCAACTTCATCCAACATGACGTTAAACTGTATGAAAGTCCCTTACGTCCGAAAAGACGTTAAACTACATAAGCGCAATGGTCCAGTATGACCTTAAACTGCAACTTCGTCCAACATGACGTTAAACTGTATGAAAGTCCCTTACGTCCGAAAAGACGTTAAAATACATAAGCGCAATGGTCCAGTATGACCTTAAACTGCAACTTCGTCCAACATGACGTTAAACTGTATGAAAGTCCCTTACGTTCGAAAAGATGTTAAACTACATAAGCGCAATGGTCCAGTATGACCTTAAACTGCAACTTCGTCCAACATGACGTTAAACTGTATGAAAGTCCCTTACGTCCGAAAAGACGTTAAACTACATAAGCGCAATGGTCTAGTATGACCTTAAACTGCAACTTCGTCCAACATGACGTTAAACTGTAGGAAAGACCCTTACGTCCGGAAAGACGTTAAACTACATAAGCACTTAAAAGTCCAGTATGACTTTAAACTGCATCACCATCTACGGTCCATGCATATGACCTTAAACTATTTTCACTTTCATCCAACATGACGTTAAACTGTAGAAGAGAACTTGTCCCCGCAACATGACATTAAACTGTGCAGCACCAGTTCGTCCTTGCTATATGACGTTAAACTATACAGCAGTGGTCCAGTATGACCTTAAACTACAACTTCATCCCACACGACATTAAAACTGTGAAAAAGTTCCCTAAACCGTCCAGCATGACCTTAAACTGCATCATCCCTGGTCCATGTATATGACCATAAACTATTTGCAAATCCCTTATGTCCAGCAAGACGTTAAACTGTGATGTCCTAACTACATGACGCTAAACTGTATAAAAGTCCCTCACGTCCGGAAAGACGTTAAACTATATAATCATCAAAGGTCCAACATGATATTAAAACTACACCATCCACGATCCATGCATATGACCTTAAACTATTCACACTTTCGTCCAACATGACATAAATGGTGTGTTATTTTGTCCTTACTGCATGACATTAAACTGCACAGTCCCCCTTTCGTCCAATATGACGTTAAACTGTTTTATCCCCATCGTCCTAACTACATGACGCTAAACTGTACAGAAAATCCTTGATATGTCCTATATGACATTAAACTGTATTTTGTCCCTGCTACATGACACTAAACTATGCATCACCAATAGTCCTAACAGGAAGACTTTAAACTGCATAGTCCCTTTATATGTCCTACATGACATTAAACTGTGCATCGTTAAGGTTGTTGTTACCTCTTGTTTCTCACACCGAGTATGACTCACGTGATCTTAGAGAGAACATCAACCATAACACTCCCTTTGGGCCACTAACCATGTGTAAGTCCCAACAACATTTTTTTTGATCGTTGTCCCCAAGAACAACTTGATCATTAATTATTTCTTTAATTGAACTACACAGACTTTGATCCTTGCCCTCTAGGCTGGGTATGTAGGCAACCTCCCAGGGTTCAAGCCCAAAAAAACAATCTCTTCACATCGGTTCACCACCATCTCATATGATGTTGATTTGTGAAACCGCCCCTAGAATCAATATTTTTACATTGATTCACTTTCGTCCTTGTTATACGACGTTAAACTATACAACACTTTTGTCCGGTACGACAATAAACTACAATATTCTTTGATCTCCTCACTTGAGAGAGAACTATTATTGACATTGATTTTTCAATAATGTTTCATTTAAAAAAAAAACTACGTGCATACATGGTAATGCCTAATTTTTTTATCTCAGGTTAAACCATCATTGCACTAAAGTCCCCTTTCACCCTTCACATGTACGAACCAAATTTGTACAAAGGGTAGTTCTAGAACTACGTGGGCTTGATTCCCATCCTTATGGGATACGTAGGAACGTTTGAGTATCCCTCGAATCCAGCCCCAAGTCTTTTGGGCCTAACCCCAAATTTCACTTTCAGCCCCTTGGATGAAAAGTCCTCATGAAAACACACACTGTGTATTCATTATTATGGTCCGAATTCTATGACCCTAAACTAAGATTTCTCATACTTTCGTCCTGTACGACGTTAAACTGCATTTCAAGAACTACGTATGGCTTGATTCTCATTCTTATGAGATACGTAGTGAAGTCCAAAATTTCAATTCAGGACCTAGCCACAACATGATTATGGTTATCATTGACCTATGTATCTCTATATACATTGGACAATACCCATCTTTATGTGTTATAATCCTAACCTTAAATATTTTCAGATCTTCATAACCCTTTTCATGACTTCTAGTCACAAAAATGTCAAACTTCTGAGAATTCTTTTGCCTGACTATGGAGCACATGCCCATAGGTGGCCTTGTATAAACAGTCCACATAACAGACTTGTCAGCCGAAAGATGCTATTTATTTGACCATGCAGCCAATGCCCTTAGGTGGCCCTACATATTTCAACCCCCTAACGGGTTTGTTAAATGATGGTAACTTAATTATTGGGAAGAATGCCTCTTTTGTCCTTATTTGTATTAAATGACAGTATATAGGGATCCGCAAAAAATAGCCATCCTTAACATATTTGTCCCATATCCTTTTTCATGATCTGAAAGTATTCAAGTCTATGGTTTATTTTTCTTCCCTACGTTTGGGTCAGACCTTCGTAGGAGTGATATTCATCCAGTTCTTCGATAATTTTGTCTGGAAATATCTTCTCTATATTCAAGTACCTCTTTCCATACAAAAAACTCTATACTTTAGAAAATTTGAATCTCCATAAGCTTTCACTAGCTTTTAGCACTAGGAAAGTAAATTTCTGGGAGTTCTTTTGCCTGACTATGCAGCACGTGCCCATAGGTGGCCTTGCATAAACAGTCCACATAACAGACTTGTCAGCCGAAAGATGCTATTTATTTAACCATGCAGCCAATGCCCTTAGGTGGCCCTATATATTTCAACCCCCTAACAGGTTTTGTTAAATAATAGTAACTTCATTATTGGAAACTACTTCTTCTAATGCCTTTTAGCTCTTTTTCATATCATTCCTCAGATTCAAATATTCTTAAGCCATAGTTTACATTTTTTCTCTCATACTTGAGTATAGTAATATGTTTTCAGATAAATTTTCAAGGAATTGAATCAATTTTAGTACATTTTGGTCAAAGCTATTTCGACCTTAAACATTAGCCCCTTTATGTCCGGCATGCATGACTTTAAACTGCCCACAAAAGACAAAGGAACTCTGAATAAGAGTCAAGTTCCAGCTCACTAAATATACATTTTTGTATGATTTAGGTAATATTAAGCAATTAAAAGGTTCAAAGTTTGTAGGATTATTTGTAATAATCATAGTAAAAATCAAACTATGCTTACTAGGCCCATTGGCTTAAGTAAAATTGAAGCAGGTAATGAAAGAATGCAGGTACAAATGATTGAAGACAAAAGTATTTTTCATTGATACACAAGAGTTAGAAGGACATCCACAGACTGGAGTCTCTTCTATTTTTCAAGAATTACAAGACGCTTTCAACATAACACTTCATTTGATTTACGACATCCCGATCTTCATCAGCAACCACCTGGAATTCATTCATTCAACTGGATACAAAAAGAGATGCAGTGATACCAGCTCTTCTTAGAACAATTGTAAGAGGATGTTCTTGAGTGCGGTTTGAGAAAATTTTCTGCTGATCAAACAGTGACTCTGTTTCTATCCAAGAGACTTAGAAGATGGATACATGGATTTGAGAATGGAGAATTGGAAGTAAAGAGCCATTTGGAGAGAGTACTCTTTTCAGATATTGCTCTAATACCATGTTTGTCTTCTCTCCACCAACCGGTAGTGAAAAACATTTCAGCCCATGGGTTTGCCATTTTCATATCTGCAAGGAAATAACATGGAGGAAGAATTTGAAAGTTCACACCATTGTTGTTGATCTTAATGCACAACATAACCGAAATGAAGGAGTAGCAGCACAACTGCATTTCAGGTGTATAGTTCTTTGAATCTGGAACATTGACTCCTTTCAGGTGACCATGACCACATAGAGACAGGTAGATGCTCTGTGGAAAGTTAAGATGATATTTCTTCAAGTACTTAGCCAAATCTGGGAAAGTGTTGTCACAGATATCATAGTAAGCGTGGCCAATGATGTTCATCATGTCATCAATCCACTTGCTAGCCAGTTCATCAGCCATTCCAATTCCCTTGGGAACCACTGAATCTACACAAAAGATGAATAAACTAACTCTTAAATAGGTTTATTTTTCATAAAATTTGTGAAAGAAATTTGAAAAAATGGCTAAGGCATTAAGTCGCACAAGTCTAAACAATGGAGCGCAAGTATTCGTGTGCCGCGCTAGTTTTTGACACGCAAGTATAAACCACGCAAGTACAGATACCTTTACAGTAGCGCGACATCAAGGAAAACACTAGAAAACAGAGAAACCTGCACGGCTAAGGTGACCTGCGCGGCGAGAGCTCGAAGGTATGAAGTCCGGAAATTCAGATACTTGTACGGAGGTGAGGCCATGTATTTATAGGCCAGGAGGCCTATCTGCGCGCCGTACCCAGAGCGCTTAAGGCCTGCGCGACGCAAACTTGTGCGCCGCCCTCTGTGCACTAAAGACTTGTGCGCCCCCCCTTTTCCTTTGGATGGATTCGATTTCCTCAGAGTCAAATCCTCATTTCTTTCCGGATCCAACTCGGAGGGGGGACTTTTGTTGACGCTCCTTTCGTCACAGAATCTAAAGATCGGAAAAGGGGAATATCTGAGCTCAAAGTGATTCATCCTTTGAAGAAAACATCAAAAATCGACAAAGGCAGGAACACAGGATCAAAAGCAAATTCACCGCGCAAGTTATATCACTGTCACGCAAGTCCACTTGCGCGATGCCCTTGGTCGCGCAAGTGACTTGCGCAACCTAAGTGATAACCACCCGGGAACCGCCCAGGGCCTTCTTTTGCCTATAAATAGACCCTGTGGGCCCCCCATTCGGGAGGATTTTTTTTCCAGAAACTCGGATTGAAGCTCCCGACGCCCAAGTATCTTCTCAAAGCTTCCGGAACACTTCTAAAGGTAATTTCTTACCTAGAACGGAAGATTTAAAGAGAAGAAGGAAGGCCTAAGTGTTGAAACTCATCAACACTTGCGTGCCGCCTTATTCCTTCAATAGAAATCGCGTGTTCCTTTTCTGGAAGAACCTCAAGAGGATTCTAAAGGGATTTATAAAGAGTCGCTCAAATATTCTAATGATGTTTGAGAATCGCACAAGTACCCCTCATGTCGCGCAAGTATACTTGCGCGACCAATACTTGCGCGCCGCCGCAATACTTGCGCGCCTTTTAAGACTTGCGCGACCCTATCTTTTTGGGTGCCCATCTTGCCCATTTTACCCCTCTTAAGCCATCACACCTTTCCTTTTCAAGATTCAGTCTTCAAGACATTCTTCAAAGCCATTTATGGCATGATTTCTTGATTTGACTTCCTTATCTGAAAGGAATTCTGTGGAATATCTCTCAAAACCTAGTGATTTAAATATCCTTATGTCACTAAATATGGAGAGTTCATTCATTCAAACCTCATCCTTTAAGATGAGAGAATCCTTAACTTGGGTCTCCTTTTCAGGAATAATCCCCAGTTATAAATCCTTTAATCTGGGCATCTTCCTCAGGAGTAAGCCCCAAATTCTTAAAGTTCCCAAACTTGGGCATCCTCCTCAGGAGTAATCCCCAAACCTTAATTCCTTAACTTGGGCATCCTTCTTAGGAGTAAGCCCCAAGTCCTCTAATTTTGGGCATCCTTCTTAGGAGTAAGCCCCAATCTCTAATTTTGGGCATCCTTCTTAGGAGTAAGCCCCAAGCCTTAATCCCTAACCTGGGTCTCCTTTTCAGGAATAAGACTCAGTTATAATCTTGGGCTTCCTTTTCAGGAGTAAGCCCCAAGTCCCCTAACCTGGGACTCCTTTTTAGGAGTAAGTCCCAGTCATAATTATGGGCATCCTTTTCAGGAGTAAGCCCCAAGTCCCTTAATTTCTCTTAACTAGTCCTAATTTACCCTTGATTTGGGTTTCCTTTTCAGGAGTAAAACCCAATCATAAGTCCCCTCCTAACTTGGGCATCCTCCTTAGGAGTAAGCCCCAAGATTAGAGTATTCAAATCTCCATGAAGCACATATACCTTTATGGACCCTGTTCATGGATTTTCTCCCTAAAAGTGAATCCTAAACCTTCATCTATCTGGGCACTCATACATACATAAGCCCCAAACCATTTCTTATGATTTCATCTTTTCATGGCACAATTGTCTAAATTTTACTAATACCTCTTGTTTCTCACACAGAGCATGACTCACGTGATCTTAGAGTGTAAAAGTAATTGTGATATCCTGCTTTGATCCATCAATCATAAACAACATACCCTTACTCGAACTACGTGGGTTCTGATTCCTTTTCCAAAACAAAGGATACGTAGGTAGCCCATTTATGGGTTCGATCCCAACTTTGAAATAATCCATGTCCTTCTGAATGAAGATAAACTTCAAGTGCCCCACTGAGTGGCTTTAAAACCAGCCTGGTCATCATAATGACCAAGAGACTTTTATAAATGTTTCGAAGGATACCATTGACCAAGAATCTCTAAATAGATACAGATGATTCTCTATTGATGAAGAACCTCGAATACATATAAAATATTCTCTAAATTTCTTACATATTTAATCATTGA
Organism: Viscum album; assembly: GCA_963277665.1. NCBI lineage: Eukaryota > Viridiplantae > Streptophyta > Magnoliopsida > Santalales > Viscaceae > Viscum > Viscum album. The sequence goes on along the minus strand of OY728128.1, from coordinate 1,469,569,865 downwards.
TTGTTAAAACTAAAGGAAAGATCATTTTATACTTGGTAATGTAATAAGGATTCACGAACATAACTTAAATCTATAAAGAGAGTCCCGGAGTAGACAATAATTCCCCTCAAAAAGGTGTGATGAGTCCGACCTCCCATCCTCTCGACCAATGCAAATTACTAAGCCTCATCAGTCCACAAGCTAATGAGCGCCTACCTTTGGAAAGTAGGTCCAAACGGATGTGGAATCATTGGATGTTTCTGGTTCTACGAACAAACCCACTAGAAACCGATCAGAACGTTTGAATCTCCCGTCCAGGAGGTTATCCCCGAATTCCGTGTGAAACAACTGCCTTAGGGTTATATTCCGTAATCTATGTTTTCTAAATATAGCTTCCAAGGTTTCAATTAAACTCTCTCTAATACAAACTGTAAAGACCCCGACCCCAATAGCTTAGAGATGGTTCCTTAAATTAATACATTGGTATTGATAAAGGACTTTAGTCCCAAAGGAATTATTAGTTAAGTATTTTTGGATGTTATATTACATACAATACCATTACATTAAATCTTTAATGGGAAAACAATATATTAATTCCATTGGTAACACCCATAAACTCCGATATTATCCCTGCAAGTCATTCATAATAAACATATTCGCATCCTGGGGAAGAATAAAATATAAGAAATGGGTGATATCCGATGCTTATTAAGGGTAATAAATAAAATGAAATCTATCATTATCATAATCAATAAGGCATGGTGAATAACTAAAAACAAATTCCATTAAAACATAATCTTGAGCATAATTTAGAAGGAATAAAATATGATTGAATAATTACATAATAAAACATAAGCATATATATTCTACTATCCAAATAATCACATGGAATATCAATTACTAGTTTCATAATGAGGGAATTCATAATGGCATACATCATAAACATACTGTCAAGGCTTTGACAAAGACGCCATATATAATGGGTAAAAAACCGTTCTAGTTTGTCTCTTGAGACCTACCGATGCAACGATGGGCTATAGGGGGAATTTCTTACCATATACTAAGTCCAATTAATTCCCCATAAGAATTGGATGAAAGATAATAAATATATTCATTCATATTGAATCTTTAATAGAAAATATAAATAACATTCCCCAAACAATTAACATAATCATAAACTATCCAATGTAATATGGAGAATGGTATCATGATAGAACATACCTAGTCAAAATAATCATAAAACATTAAATAAAATATGGTATATTATATTATAAAATATTAATCACAATTAAGCATAACATTCAACAAAGGGAGTTTAAATAGATGAAAATACTTTAATAAATTTATTGAGGAATTCTTGGGATAAATACCATTTTAACATTACAAAGAAGTATTTATTTAATAAAAAAAATTCAGAAAAATAAAATTAAAAAAGATAGTTTGATTATGATAAAATTTTTTACATTTTTAAAAATATTGGTGTCATAAAATATATTATGGAGTGTACATAAAAATGGACAAGAAATTGGGAACTTCCCATTAATCGGGGTTCTTTATCTGGAAGAATTGAGAAAGGATCCTTATAAATAATGAAACCTCTATCAATAAAAAAGAACAACGATAGGTACATATCTATAGAACATTGAAAAATAATTTTTGATGAGTAAATACTAATAATTAAGAATTTAATTGTAGTAATGATAGAGAAAGTGTGACCTTAATGAAAAGGGAGCTTTATGGAGGATCCCTCAACTTATGTCTGAAAGTATTCTTCCCTTGACCATAATGTCCTGGAATATTATATTAGATTCATTAATAAATTAATCCAAAACATTTTATAATTTTTTTTAATTTTATTATGTTCATTTATGGTCTTTTGGATTAGTTAGAAGATACAATTTTATCTTTTAGGAGCATTTGTTTCCTTGGTTTTCATGAACGATTTACTTGTATATGAGTTTGGAAGTTCATGTAAAATGGGAATAGATATTAAAAATTTAAGTTATATGTTATTAATTAAAATGAATAATATTAAAGGGTTATATAATCCATTTGGTTATCTGGGGTGGGTATGAATCATTATAGTAGTTGTTAGTGATAATCATTTTGGTTATTTGGACGGTTTTTCAATCATCACAAACTAGTTTTGTTTTATTAATTAAAATAATGAATATATAATGGTTTTAGAACATTAGATAGGATATGATAAATATATTATAATATTATTTTACTGTATAAATTGTTTTATTACCTCCTTGAAGTTGTTAATGTAAATTGAAAACTATTCGTCCTTGAATTCAATAAATCAACACATCACATACAATGTTTTCATTTTTAGAATAAAGGAGACGAATGATAATTGATGATGGATTATTACCTAAACAAAAAAAATTACATTATATAAAATATACTGTAGATATAACATCACTTTGGGATACAGAGGTGGGGAGATGATGAGAAAAGAAAATAACTTCAAATGGAATTAAAAGAAAAATAAATACGTTTTTACCTCTTGATTTTCTCCTATTTGAGAACCCCATTAGGGAAATGGTTTGGTATTATTATGCGACCAAGGTATCCTAGATGCATGGTAGGGGATTTGGAAGTGGATTGGGTATAAATTGGACATGTATAAATTCTATATAGGTGTGAGGAGAAGAGGTGGTATTTATAAGGGGGGAGAGGGTTGATTTTTAATTTTTTTTCATTAGTTTATTATTTTGGATCAAGAATATAAATAGTTTAAGAATAATCACTAAATATATTAAAATAAATAATTATATTTTTATATTATGGGTTACATCATCCATACATCATCCCTGACTCAATTATTTATGTATTTATCATTTATGGTAAATTATCGTATTTTACAATTTTCTTGAAATTTATGTAGTTTAGAAAAATATCAAAATTTCACCATAAACATTTCAATATTTCTAGAATTAAAAAATAGACTCCACTATTTAGAAATAATTTTATAAATATGATACATTTAATGTTTAATTAAAATCATTATTAATTTGAAAAATACCAATTTTAATATTATAACTGATTTTATGATACTTTCAATAATTAACTGTGGTCTTATAAAATTATATTATGATCATAAGATAATAAAATATTAATTTATGATTTTATTTTATGAAAATAAATTTTATTTTATGTCATTATATTAATTATTTAATATGAAATAAACATTTATTCTTTATAAAAATACCAACACTTAATTGATCATTTTCATACCATTTATTTACATAAACAATGATAGAATTATATCATATTTACAATTAAAAAATGTAAATTTTTTTTGTATACATTCATTGGTGAAGATACTATTATATTGGCCAATTTACTATTCTACAGTCTCATATTACTATTTCAAATGTCAAGTTACTATTCTATTGGTATAAGATCCTTAACTTGTTTAAAAATTTCTTATTTAATTCAATATTAATTTATAAAGTTTTTACTGTGTTCTAAAAGTGGTATTATGTGATTTATACAATGTAAAATAATTACATGATGTGAAATTTTCTTGATATAATTCCTAGTTGTTATAAACTAGCTAACTTCAATTTGAATGCATGAGTGTGAAAATATCTAGGACTTTATTAGTTTATCTTATTTTTTGTGGTTATAGATTCCAAGAGATATAATCCTATAATTTATTTCCCTACATTAGGAGAAACCCCAAACCCATTCCTAAAGAATCACAATAAACCAGATAGAACTAAAGGTATTTAGGAACGGTCAAAATAGAGTCAAGAGTAAAAAAAGATTTTGATCATCAAATGAGATGTGAGACTAAAGATTCCATCCCTTATTAGTGAGTGTGGTCAAAAGAGATGTTATGTTAGGGAAATAAATAATGAATTTTTGGTAGTTACAAGCTAATACCTAGAAACTCTAAATTTCAATGACATTATTGAGATCTTCCCAAGACATAACAACCTTTTCATTTACAGGATTGACCAAACTTTATTGTTCAGATACTTCACTACATAAGAAGTTCACTTTTAGGATAAAAAAGGTACACTTATATGACTTGAAATAAAGCCTATGGTCTCATATCATTCTTATAATGATCATAAAATGCTTCCCATGCTCCTCTTTGGACTTAGAGTAAATCAGGATATCATCCACAAAAACCACTACAAAATAATAGAGATATCAAGGGAATATCCAAATCATTAAATCCATAAAGAATGATGGAGATTTGTTTAATAAGAATTAGAAAAATAAAAACCTTTATTTAAATGAAGAGGGAACAAAAGGTACAAATTTCTCATATAGGTCTAAAATAGTGAAATCCAAGATCATCACCTCTAATAAAGTTGGCATACACTGAGGGGAGGGAGCCAATACAAGTGTAGACCAATCATAGGGGAATCAAAAGATATTCATGTATAGAAGAAGTCATCAACATTGTTAGCTTAATAATGTGTGTGAAGAATGATCATGCCATTACGGATTTTAACCTCTCTTTCCCCATGTTAGTTCCTAGGGTAGATCTTTAAAAACTACTATTCCCCCTTTAATTGATAAAAAATATCTTAAACATGTGGAATAGAATAATTTTTTTTGATCATCACCAAATTTAAATTTTTTTAATTGATAAAAAGAATTATAGAACCATCTAACTTATTAGTAAACAACATGGCCCCCCATGGGGATATTACTAGGCATAAAAACTATTTAGATTCATGGTCATCTGATTGAATGCTTAACTCACTCAATTAAAATGGAGCTTTATGGTAATATGAAAATGATATGGGTTTTTTCCTCAAAACAGGTTGATGGAGAACATGATATCTCCCTCAAGATTAAATCCTAAGTAATCATCTAGAAACACTTTTAGGAAGTTTATAACCATGTGAGGAAACAAACTCATAATATTACCTTAAAAATATCCTCTAATAAAGATGTTATACATCATAAGAGTCTACCAATATCAAGAAGTGGAAGTACTATTCGAATTGACTAGTGATCCCATTATCTTTGGAATCAATAGTCTTTCTCATAAATGGTTATGAAGGATTACCAACTATGATAACAATATATGTGTGACTTAAACATTGTCAACTATTCCATCTTAAAGATAATTTCAAAATGATCCATTTACAGAATAAGGAAATCTCATGAAACTTATATCTCATATAGTGTGATGTCACAAGTGGGACATTAAATACCACACTCCTTTTTCACTACATGAGTTGATATTTACGTAACATTAGGTATAATATTTTATGATAGGTTTAAAAAATACACTATTTGAGTATAATTTAATGATTGATTGGAAATAATATAGAGTAAAACCACTACCAAATATGATATTATAACAATCACACCTCTCATTGTAGATATACCCACCTTATACTCTGTAAAAACATACTCTATTGTGTGAAACTTCATTCTCTCTGCCTAAGACTATGTTTGACCACTAGCCTAAGGTTGTTCTCTAATTTGGATCTATATATGGGAAAATCCACCATTGACATTATGGCCCTAATAGTTAGATCCAACAACCCTCAACGATTTATATTTTATTTGGGACCCTATAGGAGTTGATAAACCAACTCTTCTCTTTGTCAAAATACTCAATCTACAAAACCTCTAGAGATGACTCAAATTACAACAAAGATAAAAATCCATTGATGTATCTAGGATTATGGTATAAAATGGCCTGCCCTACTTCATTGATAACAGAAGGGACCCTTGATTCTAGGGTAAGTATAAGAGGCTAATTAGGATGAAAATTGAATGCTCTTTCTAATATCTTTGGACAGATAGTCTCCCATACTCTATTTTATTCTTAAAACCCATCTTCACTCCCACTTGGTAAGGAAGAAGTCATTACCAATCCTAATATATATTATGGGTCAATTTCAACCATTAGATATCAATCAACAATTTCTACATAATATATAAGCTAAATAAGGAAGAACTGCAATAATAGATCCAGCTAAAGACCCTTTTTGAACCTTCGAGATTTCATATTATCATTTGAAATTATCTCAGAAGAAAAGTGGATGAGCTCAAAAGAGAAATGGTTATACTCCATAATTGTATGGTGTCCCAACATATGTCTTATTAACTCTCTGGATTCTTCCCAAACCATCATTTCATGATATTACTACTATGAAAACATCCCCTTAAAGTCCTCCCATTATAGAATCACATGTTACTTATCTTGAACAATCAATTCAAAGCATCACCTATTAGGCCCCTAAAACATAAAATAATAAAATTTTACCTTCAGTATCATTTTATGCATACATGAACTTGAATAACCTATCATTATTTTCTATAAAATACATAGCTTCCCATGGGCCATTTCTCCCTTAAAAGGAAAGGGGCTTGTAATGAAGGTAATCTTGAGCCTTATTCATAATTTATCCCAATTCCACCTCTCCATCATAAGAGGGAAATAGACCTACTTCATGGTCCATGTCCCAAACTATTTTAAAACATAATATATCAAGTTATTTTCAATTATAGGGTATACCTTTGTAAATTTTTTAGTTTCTCCCTCTCAGAGGTTAGATGGGGTCTTTGTAGAGGATTGAATATAAAAAATTAAAACCAAAATAAAAGCATCAAAACATATAACCAAATCATAAAAAAATTCCACAAAACATTTTAACAATCAATGGAAGTGTATAAAATATTACATAAAATTTCACTCCCTTCATTGGATATGGCCTAAATTTATAGTCTATAACCCATATTGTTATCCTTGTAGGAAAAGTGAATGAAATTGAAAATTCAAAATCCCATTCCCAACATCCACTGACAACTCAAAAGGGGGTAACTAAGGTTTTTGGCTATAAAATCATTCACACCAACCATCCTTGAGTCCTAAACTCTTAGATATAGTATACCAAAACACCCAAGATATTATAAACAAAAAACTTATTTCTTATACCATTTGTCAAAGACTAACTTCATAGCACCATTAAACTGGTAACTTGGGATAACTCATGATGACCATAAGGGAATTCTTGATCCCCATGTGATGGAACAAGTGGTTGACCATTTTTGGAATCATCATTAGGGAATGATTTACCGAAATCCCGAATCAAACATAGGGCTCGAACCATGATCTTGACAAGACCACACTATACATTGGTGAGTCATTCCCTCAATAAGTAGTGGTTAACATCAACACATAGAATAAATAATGAAAAATAATAACTAGACAAAACATGATCAAATAAAAAAATAAACAACAGGATACAAGTACAACTATAAAAAAGAGAAAAAAAATATATGTGATGTTTAAGGCATCATGTTCATTTAATCATTGAAATTCAAGATAGATATCAATGTTTTTAACTGATGGATGCACCAATTTTTAAATTAAGAATCAGAATGCAATTATAATGGATGCAATCAATCAGAAGACCCAATTTGGGTTTGGAATGAAGGTAACTAGATAGTTTAGTGGCCTTGGGGGTGTCTTGAGTGTATGGAGTATGATGTTTCATTTTTTATGAAAACAGAACTGGTTGAATGGTTGGAACATGATTTTTATAAATTTTGACGCCAATCATGCGGTATAAAGGGGCATTGTTTGTTAAACTATATAAAAGGTGACCTCAAACCATGTGATAAACTATTGTAAATTTAAGAGGCTCCCATGTGGTTTTCATATTTATTGAATAACCAGGCACCTAATCATGATAATTGGAGTTATTTTTTTTAGTTTAGACAACACATTTATAGAACGGTTTTTCCAACTATGTAGAAAAACCATATTGCCTTCAAAAAGTGTAGAATGATCAGTTTTCCCCTACTATATTTTAAGACTTCAATATATATTCTCCTTGTCCCTTTAACATTACCCTCCTAGAAAATTGAGATCCTATCATCATATTCAGCCCCCTTTATTAAGAGGTGGTTTTAGGTCCGTTATTTAAAATTTTATGGTAATATCTTACCCCAAATGCCTCTATTAACATCCTTATAACTTATCATTAATTCCTAAGTTCAATAATTCATGATTTTTATTATATATTCTGATGGAGCATGGTGAATCAATAGCCTATCAAGGGTATTTAATTCAAACATCATAAGAGATATCTAGAGATGGCTTCTCCACACAGTCACATTATTTTTCAATAAAGGTACGATACACCCTCAATTTTATTATTGGTTTTCCTTAAAATTTATATTTTTTGAGGTCATTGTGGTACCGTTGGTTAAATATTTAGACCAAAATATGTCCAGGTGTATTTGAAACACACGACCGATTGTCGCCTATCGACCGGTCAAAATTCTGGTGCTCTGCTAATGTGTATAGCAGCACTCGGGTCGAATCCTCGGCGATGATACTTTGTAATAGTCGTTTGTTTTTAGTTGATTGTATTTTGATTAGGGGGGTTTGTTTGCAGAGATTAATTGAAATGATTTATAGATGATGTTTGATTTACCAAATTGATAAATATTGGGGTGAGTTCATCATTGGGGAGTCAAGCATGTGATATCCTTGAGCCTTACTTGGTATTGCATTTAAATTAACACCCATGTCACAAGATGATGTTGATTAGAATTCCTAAGTGTTAAGGATTTAATCCAAGCCTTAAATTAACTTAGGGTTATAATCTTGATCAAATATTGTTTATGGTAGTGTATTTATGGTTCCAATAATCCATGGAAACCACACGTTAAACAAATCAAGTCATTAATCCATGACATGCTAAGTCCAACATACACAATGTTAATTCAACGAATACTCATCGAGCAAAAGCTCTCAATCGCTTAACATACATAAATTAAAACTCACCCCAATGAGAAATTTACTCAGCCATTATGATGTTTATTAATCTGGTAATATATGTTTATGGTGATGAATTATAAAGAGAAGAAAAAGAAAGGGACAAGATAAGAGTAGTGTGCCGAACACACACACGAAATATTTTGAGAATCAAAAATGGAATTTCGATTGAATGAGGAAGCAAGATAAGGTACTGTAATTAAAAATGATTCGAACTATTTTAAGAACATGAATATTATACTACAGAAGGTGGAGGAGAATAAGAGATATTGAAGAAGAAACTTTCATTAAAACAGAATTACAAAATAAAGGACTTACAAAATTACAAAAATGAAGAACACAAAAGTAATTGAAAACAAAGAGAGGAGGAAAGGTATCTCAAGTGAAAACTTGAGTATGGCAGGTCCTCCCAAGCCTTTGGAAAAGCTTTGGTCGTGCCAATATGATCTCCTCTCTTCTGAAATGCCAACCCCTCTCAAGGAGAGAAGGAGAGAGTATTTATAGCCCAAGGAGCGGACTGTTTGCATTCCCAATCTGTCCCTCCACTTGCATCGCCAATTTTGAAATTCATAAAGACGAATCTTCAAATATCTCCTTCTTCAAAGTTGTAGAAAATAATGTTTTCCGACTACTCTAAAAATTTGGAGTCATTTAGACTTAAGGATAAAAAGTTATGGCCGTTTTCATAAACAAACATAAACTGTCCATTTCAATCCAGTCTTTTTGAAGTCCATAATGTGAAAGGGTTTTTGAATATTAAGATTCCTTCAAATACGAATGGTTTCTTCAACCAAGTAGGCCGACTACATCTCCTCTTTCACACTGCAAAATCTCAGCTCACTTGGATGATTAAATCAGGAGATATGTCATGAATACTATACTGATTTTCATTCTCGGCCAGAATGGTGGGCTGGACTTCAAAGATTTATTTGGGCCCCTTGTACTTGGATTTGGGCCATGAAATTTTTATCTAAGATGACATGTAGTGTCCCACGAATTATGGTGGAGAGTTAAGGTTTTTGGACTTCTGTATTGAGCCCAGTAAATAAATCTTCAAGGCTGGTCCAGTTTGTTCACAGATTCTTTGGTCTTGTTTGTGAGGACCATATGACCCTTCAAATGGCATAATTGGATCATGATTGCTTCTAATGAAATGTTGTATATTGAAAGGAGAATCCTAAAAAACAAGAAAAACACAATTTGGATCAGTATAGTGATAGTTATTATTAAATCATTAAACTGACTCAATTGGACTACTTCTAAAAATGCTCAAAAATTATACTTAATATTAAAACATTAATATTTCACACAAATTATGCACATTTCATATAAAATAAGTAAAGGGGGAATATAATAAGTCATGAAAATATTAATAACATCAACTCCCCCACACTTAGATTTGCGCGTGTCCTCATGTGCAACAAATATAAAAACATGACAAAATCATTTTCACTCACCAACAAATATTAAAATTTTATTTTCTCCAATCAGGGGAGGTTTAGACTATTTCACTCATCCATATTGAATTCCATCACAAATTTGGTTCACAATAATGCATCAGAAACAATTTATTTTTTCATGTTCAAGGTTTGAATTGGAAAATGTAGGCACTCAAAACTTACTCATCTCAAGACGATAAAAATGTATTTTAGGAGGTTCACTCATTCACCAACAAAAAGTGAAAATCAAGAGTTTGTAAGAGCTCTCAGCTTCCATTCCCAAATCTAATGTGTACAAGAATCAAGAGGTCTTTTAAGGGGGTTTTCAGTGGCTATGGGATGGTAGGTATATAATGTCCAAAGGAAAAGAGGGGTTAAAAACACCAACATGGAAAAATCAATGCACATTTTTTTGAAATTTGATTTGAAAGGAAATAGAAACACATATTTACAAGGGAATGAATGTGTGATGAATGAAAAGTGAGGGAGATAGAAAATGGAATAGGGTGAGATGATGAAATATGTACAACATGGAATACTTCCAATAATGATACAATACAAGATGATTCAAGTGTTCTTTTTTTCTTTTTTTGCTTTTTTTTTCGAAAGTTGTGCTTGAAACAAGTCTCACAGTCATCTCCCAACCCATGTTTGATCTTCTCATGGAACTAATTTTAGTAGTTATAACACGATCAAAGGTTGATGATGAATGAATTTTGACCCACCCAAGACACAACCCATTCCTTTTTTTTCATTTTTTTATAATTTTTTTTCATTTTTTTTGAACACTTTTCAATGACTTTTGTACAAATGAAAATTACACATATACACCCCAAAGCTCACAGAATTACAACCTCTCCCCCACACTTGAATGGATGCTTGCCCTCAAGCATATGATGACACATTGGAAATCAATGAAAGTACGCCCAAAAATGAAGTCCATTCCCCCCACACTTAAATTTCAATAAATTGTACAATGAAAATCCATGAAGATGTTGGGTGGGACAAGGTATTAGTCTTGTAATGTGGCTATCAAAATAAAGGTTTTCATAGGCTCAAAGGGGCTTTCAAAAGTAGGATCAATGTAAGGGTAACGGGAGGCTATTTGGCTATTCTGATTCTCATGTGGCTTAGAAAATGCCTCTATCATATTAATGCACACAAAATATGGAAATTCAGCTCGAAGGTCCACAAACTCAAGACTCAAAATCAGTGGTGAAAACACACAATGAAAAAGATGGCCATAGATGACCTTGGCATGAAGGCTAATGTTATTCCTCATGGTAGGGGAGAATCTTTTTCCACCAAAAATTGTTCATTCAAAATGTTTGTTATTGACACAAAATTGTTTACCCAAGTTTGAGATAAAAATTCAATATATTTGAGTTTAAAACAAGCCCTTTGACTCCCCAAAAATGGTTGGACAGAATTTCAATATTGGATGATGAGTAATTATGACACCCCTTTTTTTAATTTTCATTTTTTTAATTTTCATTTTTTTTAATTTTTTTTAATGACACATCCACACAAAAGAGAAAATAGAAAAAAGGTTGTGGAAGAATGTTGTAAAAAAATGAGAGGGGGAGAGGAAGAAGAAGAAATAGAGAGAAGAATAGAGGGAAGAGAGTTTGAGGAAAGAGAGAGTTAAAGGGAAAGAGGTGCCCCCTGGTTTAGATTTGGTGGGTCGCCTTCTCCATCTAGTGGTGGGTCGGCTAGAGAATTTGGGGATTCAGTGGAAGTAGAGGTGGTACCAGGACAGTGGGAAGTTACCTGAAAAATAAAATTCATTATTCATCTAATGAAAAACTAAAAAGAAATTGAAATTTCATAAAAGTAAAAGAAAACATGGGTTGCCTCCCAAGAAGCGCTGCATTTATTTGTCTGCAGCTGGACAATTGCAGTGGACTACCCATAGTCTGACGGTGGCCATCGTATTTTCTCAACTCCAGTGTGCTTCCAAAAAAACTTTTTCTTTGGGAGGCCTGATGATTCATTGGATAATTTCTTCCCATCCTTGATGGTGTGCTTGAAATTCAATGGGGGTGGAAAGAGAATATGACTATCCTCCCTTTGGTCTTCAATGTGAGGAATGATTTTATCCACAAAGTGATTATTTTCTATTCTTGGAAATTCAGGAAGATGTCTCAATTGTGATGGTTCATTTATGTAAGGTTCGGATAACACAAAAGTAGAGTATGAGATCCCAATTGTTTTTGACTCATTTATTTCATCACTTACCGATGTAGAGTAATGAGGATTAGTGGAGTCATAAGACTGAATAAAATTTTCAATATCCTTTACTTCAATGTTGTTCGCCAAAGAATGGTCAATTGCAACCTCACCAGTGATCACTTTATTAATTAGGGTACAAATATCACAAACATCACTACCATCAGGACAATATAAACACATTGGTTCAAGGTTCACTTCACATATAACAAAATTTTCAGAATCATGGATAGGAAAGGATGAATGTGGGATAATCTGATCTGAATCAACAAATGAGCATTCTAGTTCATTTTTCTCAATACCATCCATGTTGGAGCATTGGAGGTCAGAGGTGATATGGGATTCCAAAGAGTTTTCAAGATCCTTTAGATCAATGGAGTTTGCATTTGTAATGTCAACATCAATTTCACCATCAATCACTTGGTTAATGAGGATACAATATTCACAAACTCCTCTATTAGTAGAACAGGAAGAACATGATGGATTAGGATTCAACACACTCTCAGAGGGAGTTTCAGAAACATGGATAGAGAATACAGATTGATTCTCTAATGGGTATCGCACGGATTGAAAAATATTGAACTGGACCAGTTGGTCACCGAATTCCATGGATAAGATGCTTGAATGGACATCAATCTTGGTTCTTGCAGTCTTGAGGAATGGTCTTCCTAGAATTAGGGGAGATTTGCAAGAAGTTGTCTCAACTTCCATGTCCAGGACATAGAAATCAGCAGGGAAGATAAGATCATTGACCCGAACAAGAACATCCTCAATTATCCCCTCAGGATTGGTAGTGCTTCGATTGGCTAATTGAATGACAACACCCGTTGGGTGCAAGGGACCTAGACCAAGGTTGGAGAAAATGGATTTGGGCATGACATTTATTGAGGCTCCAAGGTCTATGAGTGCATCATCAAAGTTGGAACTCCCTATTTGACATGGAACCGTGAAGGTCCCTGGATCTTTTCACTTCATGGGAATGGAATGTTGGGTTGAAACATTTTCAATGTTCCTAAGTTGCCTCTTATGGGTGCACAGTTCCTTAAGAAACTTGGCATACTTAGGGATTTGTTTGATGGCATCTAAGAGGGGGATGTTCACTTCAACACGTCTAAACATGTCAAGCATTTCAGGATCAGGTTCAAAGGACTTCTTAGGCTTGGAGATGGCTTAAGAAAAAGGAATTGGGTTCCTTAGAGGAATGGAAGGAGGTGAAGAAGTGGATTCAAGTTCCTTTTCCAGCTTTTTGTTCTTTTCATTTTCTAGATCAACATCGAAAGGGGAGGTAGAGCAATCAGCATGGGGAATAACAATTTGCTTTCCCGATCTAAGTGCAATTGCACTTACATTACCCTTAGGGTTGGGTAATGGTTGAGCTGGGAGTTGGGATGAATTGGATGGTTGTTGCTGGCTAAGGTGGGATGCAAGTTGACCTATTTGGGTTTCAATGTTCTTGAGGCTAGAACGGGTGAAGGAAACAAGATCCTCTACAGCACTTTCCCATGGTTGTTTAGAAGAAGAGGCTTGTCCCAAATTGGATTGGCCTTGATTTTGGTTCTTGGGAAAGCGATTGTATTGGGTGGGGAATTGGGAAGGCTCATTAGGATATTGGAATCCAGGAGGAGGATTGTTCCTTTGGGGTTAAGGAACAAAAGGATAAGGTTGATGGATGTTACCACCACTTTGACCATATTGGAACTGGTTTGGATTTTGATGAGGGAACTGAGGAGGATGAGAAATGGAATTACCATACCTCAGAGGTGGGTTAAAGGTAGAAGAGAAGGGCTCAGAGTGGGGTTGGTTAAAGTTTCTAACAAACTGACCTGATTGTTGAGGGTTGAAGTTTCGCTGAGCATATGCCGCATTGAGCTCCATTGGACTAGATGAATCAGATGGATCATCTTGAAGTTGTGGACATGTGTCAGTCGGATGAGATGGAGAGTTGCAGATTCCACAATTCTTGATAGGTCCAGGGAATAGTGACTGTGGAGAAGATGAGGTTGGGGCTTTGGTAGCCACCGCTAGTTGACGCACAAGACCTGTAAGTTCACTCATCCACTCAGTCATCTTGTTGGGCTATATGGATTGATTCTCTTGGGCTTGTTTCACTCGAGCATGTGCTCGAGTATGGAATTGCTGCGTGTTTTCAGCCATGTTGCTTATGAGTTCTCTTGCAGCTGCAGGGGTTTTGTCAACAAGAGCACCACCACTTGCGACATCAATTAGAGTTCGCTCCATAGCCAATAACCCCTCATAGAAGTATTGGATCAGGAGTTGGTCAGGGATTTGATGGTGTGGACAAGTTTCCACAAGCTTTTTGAACCTCTCCCAATACTCATGGAGTGATTCATTAGGGAATTGAAGGATGCCGCTTATTTCCTTTCGGATAGAAGCTGTTCGGGAAGCGAGAAAGAACTTCTCAAGGAAAAGTCTCTTCATGTCAACCCATGAGTTTATGGAACCAGGTGGGAGGTAGTAGAGCCAAGACTTGGTAGAATCCGCTAGGGAAAAGGGGAAATCTCTAAGCTTGATTTGTTCTTCAGAAACCCCTTGAGGCTTCATGGTAGAGAATACTACTTGGAACTCTTTAAGGTGAAGATGTGGATCCTCACCGGCTAGCCCGTGAAAATGAGGTAGAAGATGAATCAAAACCGATTTGAGTTCGAAGTCAGCTTCAATGTTTGGATATTGAATACCAAGAGGTTGGTAATTCATATCAGGGGCAGCGAGTTCTTTTAGGGTTTGTTCCCTAGGATTGGCCATTTCAATTTCAACTGGTTGGATGAGGATTGGTTCTTGAATTATTTGAGTATCTCTTATGTTCCTCCTAAGTTGGCGAAGTGTTCACTCAATTTCAGGGTCAAACAAATCCAAGGGATTGTTTGGAAGGCTACGGGGCATTCAGAGAGATTTTGGAAGAAAGAGGAAGACGGTTTTTTCTTTGTATTTTTTTCAGTTCATGATTTTTATGAAAAGACGGGTTTTTCTTTGTGTTTTTTTTTCAATTTTTTTTTTAAAATTTTGTTTTTTTGTTTTTTTGACAATAACCAGAAACGAATAACTACTTAAAGCACCATCCCCAGCAATGACACCATTTGAAACGCACGGCCGATTGTCGCCTATCGACCAATCAAAATTCTGGTGCTCTGCTAATGTGTATAGCAGCACTCGGGTCGAATCCTCGGCGATGATACTTTGTAATAGTCGTTTGTTTTTAGTTGATTGTATTTTGATTAGGGGGGTTTGTTTGCAGAGCTTAATTGAAATGATTTATGGATGATGTTTGATTTACCAAATTGATAAATATTGGGGTGAGTTCATCATTGGGGAGTTAAGCATGTGATATCCTTGAGCCTTACTTTGTATTGCATTTAAATTAACACCCATGTCACAAGATGATGTTGATTAGAATTCCTAAGTGTTAAGGATTTAATCCAAGCCTTAAATTAACTTAGGGTTCTAATCTTGATCAAATATTGTTTATGTTAGTGTATTTATGGTTCCAATAATCCATGGAAACCACACGTTAAACAAATCAAGTCATTAATCCATGACATGCTAAGTCCAACATACACAATGTTAATTCAACGAATACTCATCGAGCAAAAGCTCTCAATCGCTTAACATACATAAACTAAAACTCACCCCAATGAGAAATTTACTCAGCCATTATGATGTTTATTAATCTGGTAATATATGTTTATGGTGATGAATTATAAAGAGAAGAAAAAGAAAGGGACAAGATAAGAGTAGTGTGCCGAACACACACACGAAATATTTTGAGAATCAAAAATGGAATTTCGATTGAATGAGGAAGCAAGATAAGGTACTGTAATTAAAAATGATTCAAACTATTTTAAGAACATGAATATTATACTACAGAAGGTGGAGGATAATAAGAGATATTGAAGAAGAAACTTTCATTAAAACAGAATTACAAAATAAAGGACTTACAAAATTACAAAAATGAAGAACACAAAAGTAAGTGAAAACAAAGAGAGGAGGAAAGGTCTCTCAAGTGAAAAATTGAGTATGGAAGGTCCTCCCAAGCCTTTGTCAAAGCTTTGGTCGTGCCAATATGATCTCCTCTCTTCTGAAATGCCAACCCCTCTCAAGGAGAGAAGGAGAGAGTATTTATAGCCCAAGGAGTGGACTATTTGCATTCCCAATCTGTCCCTCCACTTTCATCGCCAATTTGGCAATTCAGACAGACGAATCTTCAAATATCTCCTTCTTCAAAGTTGTAGACAATAATGTTTTCCGACTAATCTCAAAATATGGAGTCATTTGGACGTAAGGATAAAACGTTATGGCCGTTTTCATAAACAAACTTAAACTATCCATTACAATCCAGTCTTTTTGAAGTCCATAATGTGAAAGGGTTTTTGAATATTAATATTCCTTCAAATCCGAATGGTTTCTTCAACAAAGTCCGCCGCCTACATCTCCTCTTTCACACTACAAAATCTCAGCTCGCTTGGATGATTACATCAGTAGATATGTCATGCATACTATACTGATTTTCATTCTCGGCCAGAATGGTGGGCTGGACTTCAATGATTTATTTGGGCCCCTTGTACTTGGATTTGGGCCATGAAATTTTTATCCAAGATGACATGTAGTGTCCCAAGAATTATGGTGGAGAGTTAAGGTTTTTTGACTTCTGTATTGAGCCCAGTAAATAAATCTTCAAGGCTGGTCCAGTTTGTTCACAGATTCTTTGGTCTTGTTTGTGAGGACCATATGACCCTTCAAATGGCATAATTGGATCATGGTTCCTTCTAATGAAATGTTTTATATTGAAAGGAGAATCCTACAAAACAATAACCACACAATTTGGATCAGTATAGTGACATTTATTATTAAAACATTAAACTGACTCAATTGGACTACTTCTAAAAATGCTCAAAAATTATACTTAATATTAAAACATTAATATTTCACACAAATTATGCACATTTCATATAAAATAAGTAAAGGGGGAATATAATAAGTCATGAAAATATTAATAAAATCAGTATTACATGGGTCCTTTTAGTGAATTTTTAATGGTTCCATTTTTTTTGAGAGATCATGGTTTGTTTTCCATAACTTCTGAATTTTTGGTTTTGTACTCAATTAATTATAACTATTTATAGCTATTTTTAAAAAAAATAAATGGTTTAAATTTGATACCTAGGTGGTGATACAATCTTCATAAAGACTATTAAAATTTCCCATCCCTTTTAACTAAATTGGAAATCATTGTTAAATTAAGGTGTCCCCTTTATTTTAACCCATAGTCTCACATTGTTTCTGAGCGCGTGTTTGGTGTCATCCATCAACCCCCACTATGCATTGATCGAATTTAATTTAAAATTTTTTAGATTTATATTTAATTTTATAAATGCCCATTTATTATACATTCAACCATAGGTAAGTGTAATTGATGTCGAAACTATTGGAGAGGTAATATAACATTAGAATGGGTTAATGTTTTGAGATGCCTAAAATATGTTATAAACGAGTTAATAAGAAATCGTAGCTTGAATCAACGATTATGAAATGGAATTTTACATACATTGATAACTATAAATGGGTTTGTTCTAACCGAATAACATAATTAAATGACAAGGTAGTATAGAACCGTTTTCTAGGCATTATAATACTTATAAAATGAAATTGAAGTATATATTTTAAAAGTGATGTGGTGTAATTTAATGACTTCCTTGAATAATTGTAAAAATATTTTTAAATGGAATTTGATATTATATAATGTATTGTGTTTAAATAATTGTAATAGGTATATTATTTATGCGAATTTAATGTCATAAACCCATTGAATAAATTGAATTCATATTTGGAAAGATTATTTTGTAAATGGGATTTGAAATAGTAAAATAAAATTGATGCCGTAAGTGGTTAAAAATTGGTTTTGGTAATGGGATATGATTTTTATGGTAATGGAAATGTTAAATAAATAATTTTTCTTTGTTTGTGTTTTGTATGTGTTATTCTTTATGGTAAACCTCAGGTTAACATAGACCATACTGGATTTTGGTATTTATGGTTAACCTGGGGTGAATGTGGACCTTATGAGATGTGGGTATTGATAGTTAATCTAGGGTGAACAAGTCCCCCTGGGGATGATAGTGTTAAAGGTTTAACCTAAGGTGAACATCACCTCTGAGTTGATACCTAGGATTTGGGGATGGGTATGTTAACCCCTTACGATACAATGCAGTAGAGATGATTATATTTCCCATGGTCTGGATATGGTTGGAATGATCATTGTGATTTTCTCAGAGACACCCTCATACTGGTCAATGTAGGTTTTTACTATTACTGGGGTGAATGTGGCCCCCAAATTCGATGTTTGTTTATATTTTTTTTTCAATGTCTAAAATGGATGTTCTTAACTAATTAACCTAGGAACATATACATATAGTAGTTATCAAATAGGTTATTTTTAGGGAAAATATTGGTGGTCTCATACTAGGATATAATCACACCCTTCCCGAGATTCCTTGGACCATGGGTACCCAATACGACATTTTTATTTTTTGTAGGTATAGATTTTGGGCCAGACAAGATGTTGTTGCATGCATGTTGTTTGGAATCCTAGGTTGGAGTTGAATGATGGGAATGGGTACGACCTAAGACCCTATGGGGGATATTCAATGGGTCTCTATTCAATTTTACTCTTTAGAACATCCAATGTATGATCCTCCTACGATGGATCTGACATGAATGTCACATTTTTTTATTACCGCATAATCTATTGTATTATTTTATATTCTCTCACCCTGGTTGTGATATGTATATCAAAATGGTATATAATTAATTTTATTTAAACAATTTCTTTTTTATAATATGAGTTCATATTCTCCCCATATTATCTTTATAGGACCTCACCGCTAGTTGAAATCCTTTGGAATTTAGGTATTGGCTCCGGAAGTCAAGTAATGAACCGACCAGGTTACTCCTTAATGATTGATATGAGAAGGCACAAAAATAAGTGGTATAAGAGCTATTTTTTTCATTTTAATATTATTTTGGAATGGTATATTAGAGACCAGGATGTTTTTGGAGCTTGGTAATGAGCTCATTCTTGGGTGCTTTCAACCACACATGTGGGGTAAAAACAGTATTTCTTGGGGTGGCAATTGTTGTTTGTGCTTTTTTAATTTACAGTTGAATGATTTATACCTCGAGTGGGACACTTGTGGGTTATGTTATTTATTTATAGGATTTTAATTTCTTATAACATTATATAATGTGAGGGTGTGTGTGTTCATGTATTATGCTAGGAACATATGATCAAGTTATCTTCTATATTCTTCATATGATTGATAAATTCCTAAGGTTTACATGTTACTATGTTTTGTTACTTTTTTATTTGATTCCTATTATTTATTTAAATATTTCTATGGTTTTAAAATTATTAATTGGTGTTTGTATTTAGATCATCCAAATCTGTCATTATGGTTATCATAAAAGTACATGGTGGAACTCTACTTTACCAACTCCTCAGGGGATTCCAAGTTAATAGGCTGGTGTAAATGAATTACTAATGCGTTTGATTTAGTTAAATAAAGTTTTAATAAGAAACATATAAGGTGTTTTTCATGATAATTTGTGAATGAAATTCTATATAACAAAACCATGGAATTATGGAACTTAATAAACTTTTAGAATTTTAAAATATTGGGTGATGAAATGGTTTGAAAATGTCATTCATAGGGTTTTGAAAATGGTAATTTTTAAATAAAAATAAATAATAAATTAAGAGACATTTAGGGGATTGGGTGATATGTGTTTCTTATGAATATGTATTGACCTTATATACGGGTGGTTTTGGATATAAGAGTTTCCTTGTTTTGAAACCCTTAGTTGTGGGTTTTGAGGAGATTTTGGTCTTTGGGTGTGACCTTGAAGTCATGATATTTATCCTTATATCATCATTTTTTATGACTCTTCTAGGTTTTTTTGGACCCCATTGTGGGTATCTAAGATAACGGTTCCATTGAATTGGTCGTTTATGTATGGGTGTGAAGCATAGAGGAACTGTTGTATTGGGTGCATTAGACACTGTGAGTTTTGGAATATGGGTATAAGTGATTCCTATGGGAAGTGGATTGTGTGAGGCATGATCTAAGTGGAAAGGTGTGAGACTAGTGGACATGAGTTATAACTCGAGTTTTGGAATTGTTCTAGGGAGTTCGGTGATTGAGGGAAACCATGAGAGGGGTTAGCCTGTTGTTGTGGGTGATTTGTATATATAAAGCATTGTTAGATGCTTCGGCATATAAAATCGTTTCCAGATAGGTTCTAGTGAGTTTCCAGTAAAGAAAAGGTTAGTACATAAGTCTTCTCTTAAGGGAAGAAGCTTGAGTTCTTGTGTTTTGATCATAATACAAAAGGTAAGTATTATTCATCTTCCTAACCCTACTTTTATTTTTCCATTTTGAGATGGTGATTGTTGTTGACCTTGGGTGTATAGGTTTTAGGTTGTAAAAGTTTGGGAAGATACTTATAATTATTAAAGGACACCCAGGTTGATGGGTGGTCATGTGGTCAAGCCATACTCATGATGAATTTCAAGTTTTTTTAATGCAACCATCAAGTATGCCTCTTGCTCGAAGGGACTAGAACGTTTGGAGGTAGGGTCCAATTCTTGAGGGAGTGCTTGGGACATATTAAGTTAATGTATGACTCATGGGATATTGAGTTTAGATTGGTGAAAATTAATAGGGGAGTCTATTCCCATGGGGTTTTAGTGTGATCAGGGTGGAATGAACATATTAGACATATGGCAGGTTTTTTGTGCTATTTAGTTGGTTAGATCATGAGAAAACACCATTTCTTTTCTCTTAGAATATGGTTATATGTGATGGTTACATACCTGGCAAGTTAAATTTCTGAATTGTAATAAATAATCATTTAATTATATGGATAATAGTCTAGGTATTGATGCAACATAAGGGATTTAGTTGTGGTTCTTCTATGTTGAATGTTAACTCACAATTTCTTGAAAAATAGTCATAGAGATTTCAAATGTTTCAGTTGATGACTCCCTCTCAATACAAGGTGACTAAGGGGTGGTGGTTAAGATACTTTGATCCCAGGAGGACCATAGAATTTATTTTAGGATGAAGCTCACTAGGTTGAACATTAGGAGTATTATAAGTGAAACCATATGATGGGGAGTTCACAATAGACCATTTGAGAGAAATGTACTTATTATGGACCCAATATCTTCAATGTATTTCATTACCATTATCATAATCTAGGAATGTGTGGTGGTTGATATCTCGTTTTTCTCTTAGGGGAAAACCAGATGACCGCATACAATCTTTTTGTTTGATAATAAACTAATCCTGGTCCATTTCAGCCAAAGGTTCATGAACCTTATGTTGGAGGGCTCTAAAATGTTTGGAACAGACTATGTAGTGGTTGTGGGGGCCTTGGAAGACTAGTGTGAATATGTGATACATACTTGGATTCTGCAGGAAATGTAGATGGGTAATTGAACATGGTGGTTTATTTAGAAGAGCATTGGCTTCGACCTCCAAAGGGTTTAAGAGATCTTAGGGTTCTTGAATAAGAGGTGTTTCCCTATGTGTGGTATTAAACAATGATAGTTTTGGGACAATTTAGGATTTAATAGTGGATGCTCATTGTTTTTTAGTTCCTTGAAAAATGTATTCTAGTTTTAAAGACCACTTCTTCTTGGATGTTTCCATTGGATTTATTTATTTAACCGGAAACTTCCAACAGATCATTATCCAAAAGGTACCTACTTTCCAAAGGAAGGCATTCGTTTAAGTTTAAACTTTATGATACTTAGGAACGTACATTGGTTGAGAGGATGGGAAGTCAGAATCATCACAAACTTTTGGGGGGAATTATTGTTTACTCCAGGAATATCTTTATAGATTTAATATATTTTAATGAATCCTTATTTATTCACCATGTATTTCATAATTTTCCATTGGAATTTGAAATCACTTATTAACATGCGTAAAATATAGAATTTGCAGTATGTATTCAAGGTTATTCATCAATTGAGATATCCATATGTATTCAATATTTTCCAATAATGGTATCCTTTAATATACTATTTCAAGATTATTTTAATCATCGTTATGATGATATTGGTTTTTAAGACACTTAGTGGTGCAGTTTTGAATTTATTGTCATCCAGGGAGACGATGGTTTGGATTGATCTGGGGATCGTGCTCAAAAAATGGTCTACCTATGTATCCTTGTAAAAAGAATCATAACCCTTGTAGTTCGGTGCCACTGAAAGGGACATATCATACCTTTTAAGGTCATGTGATAAAGACATTGAAGTAGAGTTTAATGTAATATGGTATAGATATCTATGGTGATGGGGCTTAGTCAAAACATAGTGTGGGAATTATGCTGAAGTAGCCCAAGGAATTTGGAAAGGATATGGGTTTCCAAGTAGGATCAGACCTTTTTTGGAATATGGCCCAAAGAGAACATGGTTGATTTAAGTTATTGTGTTTAAACCTCTAGTAGGATTCCTATGTATCCCATATAGATGGGAATCAAATCCCAGGTAGATTAATAAGTCTGATAGGAATGTATAGTCCTTTGAGGGAGATGAGTTTGGGATCCTTCCTGAAAAGTTTTCCTTAATGATTTGAGTGTTTAATTTGGGGATTACTTTTAAATAGGAAGTCCAGATTAAGGGGATTAAGGTTAGATTCCTCAAGAGGATATCCTGTGAGCTCGGAGCCTGATAAGGCTTCCTACGTATCCCAATTACGGTGGAAATCATATTTCTTGTAGTTCCTTCTTCATAGGTGTTTATGAATATGTTTTAATGATTAAAAATCAATAACCCACCTATTTCATGCTCGATGTGAGAGATAAGAAGATGTGGAAGATTTAACAAAGGAACATTCACTTTCAAATTTTTCATCCTCCACTGGTGGATGAGGGTTCGTTGACAGTGGAAGAGTGTACGATGACCCAGAAAGAGGGAGAGGAGACAATCCTTCCCTCTATTATCTTCACATTGGACAAGGTTACCATGTAAGGAAGAAAGAATGAAGTTTTAGGGGCTTACAACAGGATGGATACCCATGGTGAAAAATCCCAAAGGTAGAGGGAAAGTGTAGAAATGATTCCTAGTTCCCATCTCCCTTTTGGTATTTGGAACAGAAGTAGAATGGAGGAGTGCTGATGCTACATCCTATATGAAAATATAGGGGCTTATGCCAGGATGGTTGTCCTAAAATTTATCCCAGTTGGGGAGGGATACTTCTTCTTTGCTTTCATTGAAAAGAAAGTGTGAACCGTACCTTCCATTCCAGTGACCTGAGGTTTCGGGTCTTAGATACAAAAAGGGCAGGACAGAACCCAAACCCTAATCCTCCAAACCAGGAACTTCCTAACACTATTTCTAGGAGAAAGGTCCATGTGACCATGGATATAAAAACCTACATAAACTCTATGAATACTATCCCCATTGTGAAAAAAATGTGGGAAACCTATGACCGTGGAAATACAAACCCAAATAGGAGAAAGGCTGATGTGATTTTCCCAAAGGATTTATAATTCAGGAGGTTTTGGTAGAGGCTTCAACTTAGTCCCTTTCAGATAAGGGAACCAAGGATATACCCTTCCATGAATGGATTTTAAAGAGGTAACTTGAGATGGTATGTAGGTTTTCTTTCAAGCTATGTCACGTAGGTATCTCACACATGTATGCAGCGTAGGTACCCCACGTTGATGTACCACACCGGTATACCGCGTAGGTAGGTCGTGCAGGTAGGTCGCGTAGGTTTTCCCCATAGATGTTGCACAGAGATGTGGCGCGCAGGTATGTCGCACAGATGTGGCACATAGGTATGCCGCACATATGTGAATGATGACTGAAGAATTTCTTTCAAAATGGAGAACCAATCATATGTCAAAATTATAAAATACATTCAAAACATGCTTATCCCATTTAATTATCTCTTCTCTCAGGTTTTATAGAGCTACCTAAGACAATTTGAGGGATCTAAGAGAAAGAGCTACGCAATGGGAGTTTCAGAGAGTCTTTCAACATTTCCAGTCCTTGAAATGGGGAACCCAAGGGATATATTTATAGGCACATATGGGCTTGGTTGAAGGAAGTGTTATCCACGTAGGTCCTCCATGCAGGTAATCTGCGTCGGGGCACAAAAATTATTATGTCGCGGAGATCTTCCATGTAGGTCTGTCATGTAGCTCTGCCACATAGGTCTGTCACACAGATATATTTTGAAATATCCATAGCGATCCTCATGTTATATTATTTTAATTCTAATGTTGTTTCAACAAAATCCCCCTTTAGGAATGGATTCGATTAAAAAGAGGTTCTTATCCAGAGTTAGTCTTATGAGGAAAAGACCATGCTGCAGAGCAATTTTGCGGAGGTATGGTGTAGAGTGCTGTTACGCAGGCATGTCACATAGGCCCTCGGTGGGATATAAATAGGTTTGATCCTCAATGATTTTCTTCACCTGTGCCTTCAAATTTTCCCAGCTCTTATTGCATAGCACCTTCTCTAAGCCTCAACGTGTTGTGATCTCGCATAGTGTCCTTGGAATTTTCTCAAGGTGGAACTATTTGACAGATGGATCTATGGAGAAGGACTTCAACGAAAGATTTGTGCTAGGACCCTTATCGAGGGACCTACATGAGGGACCATGTCTAAGGACCTATGTTGTAGACCTTGTCAAAACACCTATGCGAACAATGTCTTTTTCCAAATTTTTTATCTCCCCTTTTTTTATTATGTTGAACTTTAATTTAAAATTCCATCCTAATAGGGGATGTTTGGTAATTCTTATAGAGGAAGAAATGTATCATTTGATGACCCATATTAAAGAATCTAAGGCTCGTCAAAATGAAATGATGATGATCATCGGACCAGATGTTTATGACGTTGTTGAAAGTACTCTTCATGTGTTATGGAAGGGTTTAATTCCCTACAAATGTGACTATCCACGAATTCTTTACCTACCCTTGTATGGGCATGATATTTTGCATGATTCCCATGTTCCATCCATTAAGAAGTAATTTTGATTGAATTGGTTTCTTCAATACTCCAATTGTTACTGCATGAATATTAGTGAAATGGGGGTTCCGGTAGAAGAAGGAACGATCCCTAATGGTTTCATCCTTCATCATAGTGGTTTCACTCCTGATATTTAAGATCACGTTGAAGATACAAGATCAAATTACTATGATTCCACTTTTTTTGCTTCTCAAACAAGTCAATCTAATGGTTGGAAGGAAGACTGAGATTTTCATTCAGGAGGTGGTGTTAAACTCGAGTGGATGTGGGAATTCTGGGTATGTCAGACTTGCGTACAATTCTATAAAAGAGTTATCAGACGTTCATATCTATGAAGTTGTCTAGATGGGGGAAAACTTATGTTTATAAAAATGATTTCATTCCTAAATTACTTAGTGGATGGATTCTGCAAACAAATTCCTTCTATTTGACGCATGGTGAAGTTGGTATTAGTCTGGTATATTTACCAAATAGCTAGAATTCCCATTCTTTGGGAAATGTATGGATAATTTATTCCACTCGTTCCAATATGGGATGATGCTACCAGAACACCACCGCTGGACCATGAATTATTTAAAATAACAGAGAATTTACCCAAATATAAGAAACATATTCATGTCAGAGTGTGGATGGACGCCTTCTTATAACCAACAACAGAGAAAGGTCCAACCTGTAAATGTCATACTGTTTATCTTTCTGCAGATAACCAGGGATGTTCCGGTACATATTGGCCTACACTAGAAATATGTTACTATAAGCACTGAGGCTATACAGTGAAACCTGATATAGATGAAAAAGAGTGCTTAGCTGCCTTCCTTGCTATGTGGCTAAGAGTTTACTTGCTTCCATTCCGTGAATCCGGAGGTGGTATAAGATCAGGGAATTTTCTCATTACAGCTAAATTGTTAGAAGGTTATGGGGTTAGAAACCCCTATATTGGAAAGAATTTACCATCTTCTGCTACATTTATACAATGGGAGGGCTCGATTTTGAAATTCATGGCCATTCCAAGTGTTGTGGGGCTGGATTGGAGCACATTTTTTTCATACTCATAATTGAATTCAGATAGTGTTTCCAATGGTCGATTCACCCTATTTTTACAGAATTTCATTGGTATTAAGCCTCTAAATGTGAGACCTGATGTGGTGCTAAAGTAATTGAATGTGTCAGGAGAATTCATCTTATTTACATTTGGTAACCCACCAATTGGAACATTTTTTGATGATGGTAAAGAAAAGTATTATGAGCTGTTATCTTATATGATGGAATTCAAGGATGCTGCATTAATGACCATGATTGATGGTGAAATTATCTGTGAGGCTTACATCCCTTACATTTTTTCTCGTTAGTTCATATTTATTCAATAATCAAACACTTTTCCACCTACGTATGTTAGACATGAGAAGAACCCAATGGTAGCGAGGCAATTATGGATTTTAATGGCTTTAGTGGCATCCAATTTTTCAATTACATTTCCTCCATCAGATGCATCAATCATATTAGAAGCTGGATATGCCAAACTTTGGGATTCTTTA
Organism: Viscum album; assembly: GCA_963277665.1. Lineage (NCBI taxonomy): Eukaryota > Viridiplantae > Streptophyta > Magnoliopsida > Santalales > Viscaceae > Viscum > Viscum album. Next base: position 1,469,542,847 of record OY728128.1, on the reverse strand, counting down.
TATCCTCAATGGGGTTTGACAAAAGAAATATATAGAGTGGCAGCTATAATGATTGTTTCACATGGAAATAGTTGTAAGAAGTCCAATGAGAGAGATGATACAGAACATTCAGAGGTTTCAGAGCCCTCAAAATGTCGTTGCTGGAGGTATACTGGGAAGAATAGGGTTAGAGAAGAAATACCTCAAATGCCAAGGTGATCCATTCACCGTTATCAAACAGAGGTTCTTATTCCATCTGTTGAACTCTCTGAAGAATAAAGGAGTCCTGAAGAGGCTCACCAGTAATAAAGTGTTGAATACCCACCCCAATCAACCATACCAATATTGAATTATTTTTGACCTTCAGTGATTCATCACCTAGAGAGTGTGACCAGTGATCTTAGGGATGCATGGGAATTCTTCCGGAATGGCATTAGAATACCAGATATTGGTGACATTAAGGCTCCTTCTGATTGCAATCTGGATAGTAACCTGGATGAAGTACAGAAGTATATTACAGAGATGGATCCTATTATATATGAAACTAATGAAAAAATCCCAGCCTCTAAATGAGTATCTCATATAATGGACTTAGTAGTAAAGGGGTAATTATTGACTCTAAGAAGGAGTTGTATATTTATGTTAATATATAGAATTTAATTTTTGTTTTCTTTTTTCTCAAATCATCTTTACAATTCAACATCATTAATTTTGATGAAAATGTTTTTGTGTAGCTTGAATGTAGGGAAGGAAGATCCAGAATAGTTCTTGAATCACCAATGTATGGGCCCATAGACTCTCCGATTGATGTAACGAATGATCCTCACAGGTCTCTAGAACATTATCTAGGAGTGATAATTATGACTGGGGTAATGGAAATGGAAAATCATCAACCATTACCCCAATTTTCTCCTAACAAGAAGTGTTTCGATTTATCCCCATGATTTTTAAAAGAAATTCCAGAGAGCAATGAGATTGATCCGAAATGTCCACTGAAGAAGTAAGTATTTATACTATCCTTAGGGAATTTAATTTTTTCAACATACTTCGGTAATCATGATTCCTCTTGCATGATATATGTTTCTCTCTTCTGTCAAGGTACTATGAGTTTATTCTTCTAGACCACAGAAGGAAACCCTGGGACAAACCCAAGTTCATGTTGATGAATCTGCTATCTTAGTAAATAAATCATCAAAAGATTAAGCTACACCCACTCCTAGCTCTACTGAGGGATAAGAAATCCACAATAATATTAAATACATTCCTCAGTTGCTTTCGTTAGTGGATAATAAAACGATCAATAATGATATTTCTATTTCTATAGAAGAAAAGAATGGGGATCCAAGGAAATATATGATAAATACTGATGTTGAACCAAACTTGGAAGGACCTGATGATGCTATACTGATTGAAGTTCCAACAGAACGGAATTTTAGCAGAGCCAATTTGGGCATAAACCAATTTCTGTTGGATACCTTAAATAGTGAGGATACTATAACATTCCACGCCGCATACACTGAAATGATGAAAACCCTTAATCCAAATATTGATATTCAAGGTTCCATCAAGGATTTTTAAGATTTTAATGAGGAATTTCAATGACTTAGATCCTCATTATTTCATTTTCCATACACAATTTTTCTTCTTTAGTTGATTCTTTATATCAAATTTCACCTTATGTAGCTTTATCTGAAGAAAATGTTGCAAAGTATCTTCATGAATGGGGTATTCCACTCTATCCTTTTGTTGGAGAAGGAGAAATACCTATAGAGGATCCTCCCTTAAGAGATGCTCAAGAGACTTCAAATATAATAACTACAAAAACTTAGGGAAATACCCCTTCTCAAGAAACATCTGCTCAATTCACTGAAGCTGAGAATACAGGGGATGAATCCAATCATGTAACTGACTTAGTATTGGGTTAATATAATCATCTATCAGAATCATATCTGTTTCTTCTATTTGAAACTAACAATGACCTTGATTTATCATTTTAGGGTTATTACCTCTTAGATCAGAAGGTGAAGCTTCTATTTTTCTGAGAGAAGTAGAATAAGTTAGCTTTTTAAGTGATCTATTTCTAGAGTACATTTTACCTCAAGGTAGTGTCTTATATTCAGACATAGAGATGAAATATGCTCTTGGAATGGAACATAATAACAAATGGGAGCATATCTGGAGCATAATTTCTAATAATCCTTTAGATGAATAGTTGTCCCAATTTTCTAAACTCCCAACATTATTCTACTCATTGGTGTTTGGTGAATTTAATTATCAACTAGTCCATGATGCTATGAAAGAGATCATTCGTTTATGGGAGCAGAAGCATAAGTTGAGAAAATATTTTGAAGAGGCTAAACGACTTATCAATATTGAGGGCTTTCAAGCCGCAGTAGTTGAGGTAGAGACAAATAATAACACAAAATTGATCGAAATCATCCAAAAAATCAATGAATCCACGAATGATTTGTTATATCTTCAATAGAAACTGGATGATGTTTATAAAAAACGTGATCAATTGAATCAAACATTGAGAGAAATCCAACTATAGGGAATAATGCCATTTGAACTGCTAAGGAAGCACTTCGTCAGGATGAGGAGGTTGCAGTTGCTCAACTATCTCAACTTCAATAGGCAGCTGATAAGGCATATGAAACTGTTCAAAAAATGAAGTATCATGTTGAGAGTTTGTTTTGATGCATGATAGAGAGGCTCTGTTATGTGGATGTCCCTCTGATTTCATATAAATTAAAAGGATTTCTTGTATCCAATCATATGTGTCTTCATTCCTGTTTTCCATAATTGCAATATTAAAGGTAATGATGATGCACCCATTTTTTTTAATCATTAAACATTCATGTTAGACAACTATAATTACAATGACAAGAATTGAGTTCTTAGAATTTTCTTATTAAGCCAATAGACATAAATGAGCGTAATTTAATTTTTTCTAGGGTTATATGGAAAACCCCACAAATTTTGTATCTTTTTATATTTTATTGCTCAATATTACCTAAATCCTATAATAAAATGTACATTTTGTGAGATGGGACTCGACTTTTGTTTAGAGTGCCCTCTGCGGGTTTTCAATCTAATGAGTACCATGTCTCTGTTGTTGGATGTTTAAGGTCATGCATGTTGGACTATAAAGGGCTAGTATTTATGGTAGAATATCTTTGACCATAAATTTTGAAATTAAATCCCAAACAAGACTCTGTGGCTCAGAATTTTCTTTAATATTATTTAAATATTTCTAAGAGGAATCTTGATCCATGATTTTTATGGTCAAAAAATTTAACACTCGTATCAAAAAATAATCTAGTCTTCTTCCAAGAGTGATGTTACCATTATTTTAAAAACCCGTTATGGTGGTTTTGTTATGTAGGGCCAACTAGGGCATATGCTGCATAGACAATTATTGAAATCTTTTGGATGACAAGATTTTTATGTAGGAAACTTATGCAAGGCCACCTACGGGAACATACTGTATATTCAAGAAAACGATATCTTTGATGTTTAACATTTTACTACTGATAGATAGGGGAAAATAAGATTTGGCTGACTTAAGATCATAGTGGGTGGTTTTTCCAAGGAAATTAATTTTAAGAATAAAGAGATATTTTATGTCGACAAATGTCATAAATAGGAAAACCACTTCTATAAAAATTTTGTGTATGAAGAATGGTTAAAAATTATCAGAAAGGGGAATTTCAGATATTGTATTGTGTAGTTTTAATTCATGCTGTTAGAACATTGGTACTGTTCAGTTTTAAGTCAGGAAGTGAGGACTTTGGTACTGTGGAGTTTTAAGTCATGTAGTGAGGACATTGGTACTGTGCAGTTTTATGTCATGCTGTTAAGAAATTGTGTGGATTTAATTTAAGGTCATTAGACTTGACCAAAGGTATGAGACTCTTCTAATTTCTTGATAAATTGTTTAGAGATATACTACCATATCCATGTATGGAATGGAAAATCATAAACTTCAATTTAATTATTTATGAATCTAAATGATGATATGGGAAAAGTTCTAAAAGAATTCAAGTAAATATTTTCCAAGAACAATGTTACCATTATTTTACAAACCCTTTATAGGGGTTGTGTTATGCAGGATCAACTGGGGAATATTCTGCATAGCCAAATAGTGGAATCTTTTAACTGACAGGCCCGTTATGTGGGAAACTTATACAATGCCACCTAAGGAAACTTGTTGTATAGTCTGAAAAAATAGCTCTTTGAGGTTTGACATTCTATTGCTAAAAGATATCGAAAGATTAAAGAGATTAAAATTTTCCAAAACACAGAGTTTGGTTTATGGGGAAAAGGTATCAGAATATGGAGAGGGTATTTCCAACCAATATTTCTAAAGAATCAGATAAAAGGGATACCTATGAAGGCCTGAACCAAACATATGAGTTATGGTGTATTGTAGTTTTAGGTCATTATACTAAGACCAGAAAAGGAAATAGTATGTGATATGTGGCCAAGTGATTCCAAGGTTATTTCATATTGTTTTGAACACATTGTAAGGGTAATTTGTAATCTATGGTCTTTAAGACTTCCAAATTGGGAGAAAGGTAATGGGACAAGTATACATGAATGATTGTTTCTTGTATATTGTCATCAAAGTTTGAAGGGGACAAAGATAATATAACCAAGAATGAATTTACCATTATTTTAAAAACTCATTATGGGGACTGTATTATGAATGAAAAACTGGGGCATATGCTGCATAGCCAAATAGTCACATCTTCCGATAGACAGAACCATTATGTAGGCAACACAAGCAGTGCCACCTAAGGGTATGTGCTGCATAGTCAGTCAAAAGAGTTCTCAGGTATTAGAAACTTTGTCACCAGAAACTGTAAGAAAGAATATAAAGACCTAGAAACATTCAATATTAAGAGTGTGGAATATGGAAGGGGGTTATACCCAATGCATATGAGAAATATATGAACAAATATTGGCCATGAGTTTGACATCCTCTACATAGATCTTTCTCATATTTATAATGAATACTTTCTATGTTTCCTCTAAATTAATATTATTATGTGCAGTTTTAAGTCATGAAATGATGAAATTGTTAATTCCACAATAAATTGAGACACCTTTTAGTATAAAGAAGCCTTTTACCAAATTTCTATGCCCACGTGATCTATACATAGTGTGAGAAACAAGGAGCAGTATGGTTTTCTTCTATAACAAAAGGGTGACACAAGTGAAGAATATGGGTGTTAGATTTCAATGTCATTTAACATCATGGAGTAAGGTGAAGATGAGCCAATGTGAAAAGAAAGACTTGTTGTAGCTGGTCTAAGGGATAAAACCCATGTGTCGCTATATGTCTTGCTAAGGGTAATAATCAAGACATATGTAGTTCTTACAACATTACCTATGCAGGTTTGATTCTTACACAAAGAATAATGGGTTTTTTATTGTGGATGGGCCCAATATTGGAGATCTAGGCATCATAAATATCTCAAATAGATGAGAATCGAGCCGTACGTCTTTATTTAAACAACAATTCCTCATTCTAATCAAGTTTTACATGATGAATTGGGTATTTTGACACGTTATAAGAGAACGGAAAATATTAAGACATAGAATGATATAAGGACCAAATCATATATCTGAAGAAAACACTCTTTATAGATCTGATTCATAAATAGGTAGAGAAAATAAAATATGAAGTTTTTCTGACTATGGCTGGGCCCAAAATTTTAGATTTAGGTATTTGTATGTATCTTATTTAAAGTGAGAATCAATACATACATAGTTATTTAGACAAGGTTCTTATGCAGATCTGACTCAGACATAGGAAAGATAGGGATTCATGTGCTACTAAGGAGTAGCAGTGATGTTAATGTTGTTTTCTTATGGATGCTTCTATTTTCAAATAGAGTAAACATTAGTCGTACAATTTAATGTAATTCAACAAGGACAAATGTTGTCATGGAATTTAACGTCACGCGACATGGATCAAGATACTACAAATTTTAACACGATGAAGCATGGACGCTTATGGTTGTTATGAAGTTTAATGTCTTGCAACTAGGATGTTATACTGTATAGTTTTCAGTCTTACAATGAGGACATGAGGGCTGTGCAGATTTTTAGTCTTGTAGCAAGGACAATTATACAACTACACAAAGTATTTCTTTAATAAAATCACATTCGTTAGAGTTGTAATAAGCTCTCCATCCCTTGAGATTAAGGAATAATCTCTATTCGAATAATCTTTATGTATTGAATAATGTCCTTCACACTTTGGCTCAAGATGTGGAGGTTTCTTCTCTATTATTATTGGAGTCCTAAGGACCAATACAAATTTTCCTTGATGAAATGAATAGAGGAAAATCTTTCTTGTTAAAATCTCGTGCTATTCTGTTTTGATAGACATCTAAATGATGAAGAGTATGAAATATTTCTCTCATCTAATCATTCCAGCTCATTGAACCATTTCTGAGTCCTATCATCTATAGAAAACTAATCACAGATTTCATCTCTGGGTGAAGGAAATTGCATTTCAATTGAAAAAAACTGATTCGGTTCCATATACAAATGAATATAGAGTTTAATGGGAGAAAAAACGGGTAGTTGTTTGATAATCCCATAAAGAATTTAAAAGTTTATCAGTCCATTGTTTCACATCTTTATCCACCAATTTTGGGATTATATTCTATATGGTCTTATTGGAGGCCTCTATCTGTCCATTGGCTGCTCCATGATAGTGATATGAGTGGTTGGATTTGATATTATTCTCCTGTTATAACATCTTTACCTCATTCAAACAAGAATTTGTGCCATTTTCCATAAATATGTATGATGGACACCAAATATGGTTATGATGTTAGTTTTGAAAAAACTAACAATGCTTTTGGAACTGATTTCTTTGAGAGGTATTGCCTTTACACATTTAGAAAAGAAGTCAGTAGTAGTAAGTATATAATTGAGCTGCTTAGCTGTAGCTGGATGATAAGGTCCTACAATATCCATTACCCATGTGGAAAATGGTTAGGAGTGTTTAGATGTATGTAGAAACTTAGGGGTTGATGGATTATGTTGGCATTAACTTACCAGGGATGACATTTCTTAGTTAAATCTATGCAATCCTGCAACATTGATGGCCAAAAGTATCTAAGCCTTCATATCTGATCGTTGTGTCTATGACCAGAGTGGTCGGCACAATAAGCTCCTGAATATTATTCATTCATGATAGCTTCTATCTCTTATCCATTTATACATTTGAATAGGATTCTATAAAATCCTCTCTTGTAGAGGATCTTTTGGTGGTATATACTCTCATAATGAGTAAAATTGGCTGCTCATCACTCGATCTGTTCTTTTTCATCCCTATTCGGTGGAAGTACTCTATTATGAATATATTCCATGATGGATCTTCCCCATCCTGGGGTATAACCTTATAGCTTAGAAATAGGGATAATTTCATTAATTTATTCCATTATGGTTTGATCAAAAGTTGAGACCGCATGACGATGATCTATGCTAATAACTATCTCATCCCAATTTGGAGCTGCCAAGGCTGTAGTTTCATTAGCCATTGAATCTACATGGGAATTTTCTGATCGCAGGACATAAGACAATGTCAGATCTAATGTAAATTAAGACATTAACTCTCTAATGTAATCACACAAAGGGATTAACTCTTATTTTCTGATAGAATATTCTCCATTGATTTCCTTGATTACCAATTGTGAATCACATTTTACCTTCAAGTGATTCATTTGTACCTGAAGTGATAATTCCAAATCTGCGATGAGAGCTTGATACTCCACCTCATTGTTGGTTTCACCTTCCAACAACAAGAAATTATAAGGTAACACTTCCTTTTTTGTGGAAATAAGGACAATTACAAATACAACATTGCTGTGTTTTGGATTTTCCATTCCCCACCCTATTGGAATTATGGAAGCAACATCAATGTTCATTTCCCATGTTTGGGAATTATCCTGAATAGAGAAGACTTCTTTATTAGTAAGTTAAGTATTTAATGCTGTATCTTATATAGATGGATGCTCCGCAAGGAATTTAGCTAGATCGTGGCCTTTAGTTTCCTTTTTAGGCACAAACTAGATATCCAACTGTTGCAAAATAACTACCCCCCATGCCATCCGCCCTGTAAGTATAGGACGACTAATGATAAGTTTGAGCAGTTTATTGTGAGATACCTATTGTACCTCATGATGTTCCAGGTAGTGCCTCAATTTCTTAACTGCAAATATTAATGCTAGGTAGCAGTTTTCAATACATGAATACTGAGGTTCTATATCAAGCATCATTCGACTAGGATAGTAAAGGTTGTTTTCATTCCCATAATCGTCCATTTGAGCAAGGAAGGAACCTCGTGATCACTCTAAAGCTATCAAATAAATAAAAAGAATCCTTCCTTCAATAGGTGGAATTAATACCTATGGAATTAGGATATATTTTTTTAGGGTATCAAATTCTTCATGACAGTCCTCAGTCCATTGGTTTGTGACTCCCTTCTTCATTAATCTGGTGAAGAAAAAATTCTTACCAGCCAAATTGGAAATAAAGAACCAAATATAGGCCAAGTGTCTTTGGAGTCCTCTTAATTCTTTCAAATTTCTAGGAAAAGACATACCAAGTATTGATTTTGTTTTCTCAGGATCAACATTGATACAACGATGGCATACAACGAAGCCAGGGAACATTCTTGAGGTTACCATGAAATCACATTCCCACGGGTTCATCATCAAACTGTGATGCCAAAGTTTATGAAATATGGTATCCAAATCAGCCATGTGATTGGAACAATGTCTGAATTTTACCACCCAACCCCCCACATAACATTTAAAAAATTTCCCTAGGAAGGGATTGAAGATATGGTGCATGGCACGTTGGTATGTTGGGCCTGCTTTCTTTAATCCAAAGGGAATTACCCAATAGAAAAACACACCTTGAGGGGATCTAAATGATGTATAGTCTTCATCCACTGGGGCCATATAGTATTTATTATACCCAAAGTATCCATCCATGAAGTAAGTAGCTTCATAACCAACCATTGCATCAATTAAAAGCTTAGTAATCAGAACTGGAAAATCATCTTTAGGAAAATGTCGGTTAAGATCTCTAAAATCAATGAAAACACTATTTTTCCCATTCATATTTTTCCCCCGGTGAATGTTTTCCATCCATTTTGGATATCGAACATCTCTGAAAATGTTATCTTTTATAATCTTATAAAATTCACCATCAATTTTAGAGGCATGTGTTGGGTGTGTTCCTTATCCTACTTGCTTGAATCCACAATGTTCTTCTGGAAAACCCAAATAATGGGTGGCTACAACAAGATTAATTCCTAGAATTTCTGTATAATTACAAGAAAATATATATCAATTTTTCTTTAGGAATGAATTATACACCTCTTTCTCTTCATAGGTCATGGCCTCATTAATTAGAGTGGGGCGTGGACCTTCTCTATACCAAGATTTATTTCCCTGAGCTCTTCCACGGTGGTAGACAAACCTTCCTCAAATGCTAGAGGAGCATCCCCAATATCTTCCTCTTCATCTTCATTATGTGTTACCTCTTCTCTTTCCACTTTAATATTAGATGATGTGGAAAAACTCCTAGAGATAGAGGGGGTGTCAATATTTGAATATCCTAAAGAAGAGGCCACCATATCTGACCCTACTGAGGACAAAGGGTCTTCATGTGGTAATAAAGAGAGAATGATATATTGAAAATATACATATTTTTTCTTCATATAGAATTGCTACAATTTCTTCTACTCTGATTGATGAAGTATATGCTTGTTATTGTTCATCATAGAAATTATAACATCTCCATTTAGGCTTCCATCATTTCATGATGGATAAACATTTTCTCCCATGTTTTCAGGCTCAATTGTTGCAATTGAAATTGTAGAAGTTATGGGAAGAATGTTTGGATTTGGGTTTACCTTTTCAATTTTATTAATAGGTAACACATAATCTGTACTCAAATGTATGAATGGATTTTATGGGATCTTTTTCAGTCCATTCAGAGAATTAACTCTAGTTATTTATTTTGATATGGAATTCGTTCCTTTTGTGTGATTAAACTCTAACTCAATATATTGAGATTCACATGATTTGAATGTATCCTTGTCACGATAAAATTTTCTGATTTGACCATTGAAATAGTACTTAAGACATTGGTGGTATGATGAAGGTATGTTTGCATGTTGATGCATCCAAGGCCTTCCAAGAAGAATATTGATGGCTATTTCTTGATGAATAACCATGAAATCTGAATTAGACAAAATATTTCCAAACTGAGGTCTATGTGTAATCTCATTCATAAGTTCTTTCTCATTCTTATCATAAGAATGAAATATTAAAGTCGAAGTTGATAAGTCATATTTAGTCAGGTACAATCGATGAAGTGTATGAACATGAATGAGGTTGACTCAAAATCCATTATCAATGAAGGCCCATCATATGTCTATGTCATTGACCTTTCCAAATAAATATAAATTTCTGATATGTCCATGTACAACATCATCATCATCCTCATCTATAAATGATATCACTACATGACATTCTGTAGGATCCTTCTCTGTACAGTAAACCTCAGCTGCAGTAACTTTGGTTTCAAACTCTTGAGGACTTGAAAAAGCCTCAATAAGTGATTCTCAGAGGTCTTTTGATATTTTCAAATCATACATAATTGATAACATGGTTGGTACTTGGGCCAATTGTTTCAATAAATCATAATTTTTTTCCAATGGTTTGTGTTTCCTAGCATGGAGATGTGGTTTTGTAGGTGCATTAAAAGTTGATGCTTCTGATATAGCTGTATCCTATGTCAGAACAGAATCATAAAATACTCCTGGATTTGGTAGATTAGACTGAATAGATCTATTAACTTTCTGAGAAGAAGATGGTGTGAATTCTAATCGGTTGTCCAAGATAATTGTGTCAGAACTGAACCTCTATTTCATGGAAGAAACTCCTTTTTCTTGTTGAGCCCACTGAAGGGATCTTCCACGAGTTTCTGCCACATGTATGGTTCGAGTAGGGGTAGAGTTAAAATGGTGGTTTGTAGAATTCCCATGTCTTCCCATGTATCCTCGACCTTGGACTCTTCCTCTAGTTCCCCAATTAGGTATAAGTAATTATAGCTCATTATAATCAAAATCAACATTGGCATAAGGATCCATTAAATTGACAACATTGACAGAAAAAGATATCAATTATTCATCTGATAAATATTCTTCATGATGGGTTTTTTCTTTTTGTTCCATTTATTTGGGCGGTGCCCAAATAGATGGCATGAAATCTTCCAGGGTCAAGGACAACTTTGGCCATAACGTGATCCCATATTCTTCTGACCACTTTTTGTCCTTATAATAACTTTTCTTTTTTGAGGAATGACCTTTTGATGAAATGGTTTTATGGTGGTAGGAGTGAAAGATGATATAATTGGTTATTTCAACTGTGTTCGTAAAATGGCATGGGTCTTGTTAATTATTTTCCTGATCAACCAATCATCATATTTATACACATTTTTACTTTTGACTTCCTTCCATTCACCCTCCTCTTATGGATCTGTAGTAGTAACACATGATACTTGTGCTGATAACCTTTTCAGATTCACTTATTCAGAGTTTACCTTCTATTGCAGGAGGTCATTTAAAACAAAACATTCCAAAATGATATTCCCTATCATTTGGTGAAAGGAGAAATAATTTTAAAGATACTCATCTCCTTCATTATTTGGTTTCCTCAGCCTAGGAAACTAAACCAAATTGTTTACAATGCTGAGATGAAGTAACCAAGAACATGTTCATTCGAGAAAGAATAATCTTTGTGTTTTTTATTCCAGAAACTGTTTCCTCCTTTGATTTTCTTAATCATATTGACAAGGCGGTCATTGCTACCGATTCTTAGGAGGCAGGGCCCTTTGGTATGAAGAAGGTCTTGAAGTAGAAGCAGGTACCTATGCCTACATGAGTGTAATTATAGCATCTTCTGCCTTTCCTATCCTCCTCCCTAGAGTTGATGTAATTACATGAGTTTTAGCCTTAGTTTCTATAATATATTCTTCTATCTCTTGAGAAATTGATGTAAGGTCTTAAAATCCTCCTGTGTATTTCACAAGGATAAATGGTGTGCATAACTCATCATGCATATTTTCCACACAAATTGGAAGCAACTATTCTTGAGGGAGTTCTAGACCTAAGTAATATGTTAATCCTTTACATCACACAATGATATCTGAAACTGTTTCATTCTCCCTCTGTTTACAATTGGTAAGATAAAAAACAATCATCTTTAGCAGCATTGAGCTAAATTGAAGAAGTAATTTCTGACGGAGATCATCCCATCCAGTAATTGATTGAGATTGTAAACATGTATACCAGATAAAATCTGGTCCCTATAACGAATACACAAAAAACCTACGCATTACTACTTCTTTTTGTTGATTAGTTACCATCATGGGATCACAACGAGAAACAAAATTAGTTAAGTGTTGTTTTGGATCTCCCAAACCATTGAAGATTGGGAATGTAGTATTCACAAAATATGGAGGGGGAGGAATTACATCCACCCATTCAAGGTAAGCTCTCTTTTCTGGAAGAAATGGTGCATGCCATTCCTCCATATCTTCCAATTGAGTTGTTAATTCCTCAATTTTATTTATAAGATTTTGGTGAATATTTGGATGGGCTGGAACCTCTGAAAGTATAGAAACTAGAGCTTCAGCTAGTGAAACGACCAACAAAACCACTGATGATGGTGTAGATATTTTTCTTGAATAAACCACAAGAATAGACCAATCAATATATGTATGATCCTGCCTTGATTGTGTACCTAGTGGAGGGAATTCATTATATGCATCTATAGTTAATAAAAAAAATCTTTGATGAGGAGCTCCTATAGGATGTGCAAGTTGAGTAATTTCTTGGGGAGTATGTTTAGTACAAATGATGCTTCAAACTAACTCTATATTGAGTCTTTTCAACTCCTTCATTTCTTCTTCTTACTGTAAAAATATCTCTTCAAGAAAAAGAGATTGACCTTCTCTAGTGGAAATGTGAGATGCAATATGACATTTTTCTTTCCCCATATTAGATTCCTTTTAGAGGGGTGGGAGTTGATTATTTGAAGGCATACCTAGATTCTAGGTAAGCCTCTGATCTTGGGTACACACACCTTCTTCATTTTCCTCGGTGTTTACCATATCATGAACAAGAAAATCATCTTTTGATTACCCTAAACTTGACACATTTTCTAGAAGATCTTCTGTAGTGGTATTATTGACATTCACTGATGCATAATTCATCGATGGCAATCTATCAGTAATTTTTTAAGATCGTCTCCCTCTGTAACTTCCATGAGACCTTGTTCCCTGTTATGAAGAATTACTAGGAATTATTTGGTGGACAGTAAATCGAAGAGAATTCTTATATTGTTTAGTTGTATGCTTTCCTTGTGGATTCTTCCCTAATCAGGATAAAACGGAATTCCGTTGAGTAGGGGACTGCAGATGTGAAAAAGCCCCCACCCCTGCAGGCTGGCATTGTTCATGTTCTTCTTCTTCTTAATAAAATCTCTTAACATTGTTTAATGAATTTGAAGGATGAATTAAATGAGCCCATATCCTTGAATGATGGGGTGATTCTTGACCTTCTATGGCTGAAATTAATGCAACTTCTCTTCTGATTTTGTGAATTTTGGTTCAAACATTAGCAGGGTGCATTAATCGAAAACCACTCAAATCATCTATTTCAGAAGATTGCTTTGCTGTTTCAAACTTTTTTTCATTCTCTGATTACTAACAGCCTCTAAGAAGGACACCTGCTCGAGATTCACAGTTTCTTGATTTAAAGTAACTCAATAACTTTTTTTCTTTGGGCCTGACTCTGATGAGAGCTGGTTGAGGCCTATTCTTGAGCGTACATTAGATTATATACAAAAATCTATTGATTATGGATGACCGTGGGCAATAACATTAATGAGACCACTTTTGGAAGACTTCGATGATTTTGGAGTGCAGTGAAATGAAATGTTCCATGTGCATCCCATCTTCTGATACAAACACTATATGGGGAATCATAAATTATCAAGTGTAGCCTCTTTAGAGCATAAGGCATGCACACTAATGGATTTTCTACTTTTTTTCAACCATCATATGTTGGGAAACTGAGAGAGACACCAAGTCAATTTGGTGTTGAAACCCATATATTACCTTTAAAATATTTTGATATTCATCATATGACAATACTATGGTTTTCAAATGATGAAGAGTCTTCCAGAAATTGATGCAGATATCATGAATAAAATCTTCTATCATCAATTCTGGATTGTTATAATGACAATTTTCCTAAGTCCTGAACATGACTGGTACTTCTACCTTATCCAATTGTTTCCTCTTATTTAAAACATCTTCGTCATCCTTCACTAGAGGTTTCTCCACTTGGTCTGACCATAGTGTATTCTTTGTATTAGAAGAGAAATGACCCAAGGGAGGTTCAAAGAATGACCATTCCCTTGAGAAGTTTTATTTTTGAGAAAGTACTTGACCTGTCAATGATATGGCATTAGACATGAATGGCCTTGTGTTTTCAAGTGCCTCGAGATAGGGGGGATTTATCATCGCTACATTGTCAATTATAGAATTTTCATGACAATAATTAATACTACTAGGGAGAGGAGTTTTGTAGAAAATGCTATCATGGGGAGGATCACCATGGTGGATTATAGCAAGTGATAAATCTTCTTTCTCCTTGTTCTTATGGCTATAGAGAGGGTTGTCTTGGCTCTCATGTAGAGATAGGTTCTCTAGATTGACTGAATTCTCATGAATCAAGCCTTCATAATGAAGTATCCAATAAGGAACTTCATAATTACTATTACCACTCTCATAATTTCATAACGATATGATAGGATCTTGAGCTGCAACTGATAAATGTATGAGGGATTCAAGAACACCATCATTAAGAGGAGTCAAATTGCAGCATAACTTCTGACTTTCCAACAATACCTTGCGAGACTAGATGTTATCTTATACTTAGTTCGGGCCACTTGCTAGGAAATGTGGCTATAATGGGTATGTGTATGTGCCTACCTTGGAGTGGTTACCAGAATGGTCCAATTATCTCCAATTGGAAAGGTTGTATTTTCCAGATCTTGTTTTCTGTATGATATGTGGGATTATTCCCCATGACCCTCTTGGATAGGAAAAAATGTACGTATCTATTCCAGGATGGCATGTCGATGTATCATCCAATGTGTTGGAATTGATTTATGTATATGTTACACTGGTACTACTGATGTAGTTGTTATAATATACTGGAATGCTTCCAAAATATGAGTAGGGATTTGCGCCTTCCCTTTCACCATTGATAAGATATGTTTGGTGGCTTCAGTGACCAGAATGGGAATATACGTTCATTCCGTATCTGGAGTAGGTGTATGTTTCTACTTTTGTCCTCCTTTTCCTATCAATGAGTTTTGATAGTACTCATGCATGGGGGCATATAATTGGGTCTGCCTTAAATTTTTTATCAGATATTTCTAGATGACTTCTACAGGTGCTACCAAACGATACTACTGGTAGACGTGATGAACCTTGGTAGGTGTATGTTCCTGCTGGATGTTTCCCATCAAGTATGGTTGAAATATTTTTTTCAATACTGGAAGATGATATTGTTGGAAGAATTGGTTATTGTAAACAGGTGAATGTTCCTGTTTACCAGTTTCCACCACATTAGATTGGCGGGATTTTTTAAATGTTGTCAGATGAGCCTTCTGACTAGCTGATAACTTGTAACAAATTGTATGTTACTATTCACAGTACTCCACCAGATTTATTGGTTGGGATTTTTGGGTTGCTGCTAGACAAGTCTACAGAGCAGCAAAATTAGGACATACGGGTGTATGTGCCTACTTGTTGTTTGTATTCAAGTTAGATTGATGGGATTATCCAGAATCGGTAGAGGTAAGAACCTGCTCCCTGTTGACCAAGAATTTTCCTCGGCAGTTCATCTTGCATGCCCGGGTCTGAGAGACTTGGGCCGAATGTCCAGATACAACACCCCTATAATGTTGTAGTTTCACTACTTCGCGATTCTGCTGACTACGATTGCTGGTGGGAGTTTTCAGAAAGGACTCCTTCATTCATGAATTGAGGCCTTGAGTGGACTTTTTCTACACCTCTTTATACTATGAGAGGGATTTATTGTTTTATTTCAGGGATAAGGTCCCGAAACGGTTAATGATTGTTGTTGGCACCGTCTGCTTATTGAACATTGGTCGTCATTGGATAGATGATCCAGGATTGTTATTGACCCAGAGGTCTTTCCGAGCAGCCTCCAAAGTTGGGATTATACCATGACGTCGATATTCCTTTACCAGAACATTAGAGACACAACGTTGAAGATGCTTGGTTGGTGATGACATCCTTCCTGTGGATGGAGATCCAGCTTGAACAGCAGTTGGTAAGTTCATAGATCTTTCCTTGAATAAATCCATTTAGAGTGAAGGGAATTCTATGAAAAAATAAGACAACAAAAAACTCCATTAAAGAATCATATTTTTAGATGGATACATGCGTGATTGATTCCTTTTTCTGGCCTTCCTTTATCAATTGATTGGGGCTTAACAGGTGGGTAACAATATTCACTTGGTTAAGGATTCACTTCTGGTTTACCATTTTTGTTTTGTTTTTCCTTCAAAGATGTATTCTGGTTTTAAGAATCACTTCTTCCAGGTGGTTTCCATTAGATGTAATTATGGAACCAGAAAATTCCAACAGTTCTTTATCAAAAAAGTTACCTACATTTTAAAGGCATGTGTTCGTTTAGGTTTAAAATTTACAATACTTAGTAACATACATTAGTTGAGATGATGGGAGGTCAGACTCATCACACCTTTTGGGGGAATTATTGTCTACCCTAGGACTCTCTTTATAAATTTAAGATATTATCATGAATCCTTATTAATTCACCATGTATTACATAAGTTTCTCTAGGATTTTCAATCACTTATTAAAATGTGTAAACTTTAGAATCATCAGTATGTATTCAAGGTTCTTTATCAATGGAGATATCCATATGTATTCAAGATTCTGCATCAATGGTATCCTCTAATATACTATTTGAAGATTCTTTTAATTATATTTATGATGATACTGGTTATTAAGATACTCAATTTGGCACTCTGGAATCTATTGTCTTCTAGGGAGATAAAGGTTTTGTTTGATCTGGGGATCGTGCCCATAAAATGGGCTACCAATGTATCCTTATAAAAGGAATCAGAACCCTCATAGATCAGTGCCACCGAATGGGAAACATCATACCTTTTAAGGTCATGTGATAAAGACCTAGCCAAATAGTTTAATGTTATGTGGTATGTACATCTAAGTGAAAGGGGATTTGTTAAAACATAGTGTGTGACTGATGCTGAAGCAGCCCAAGGATCTTGGAAAGGATATGGTTTTCCATGTAGGATCAGACCCTATTGGGAATATGGCCCAAGGAGAACAGGTTAGATTTAAGGTATTGGTTTTGAACCTAAATAAGTCTTCCTATGTATCCCATATATACGAGAATCAATGCCGACATATTTTGATAATTATCAAAGGATATTACAGTCCTTTGAAGGAAATGAGTTTGGGTTTACTTACTGAAAAGGATTCCTTAATGATTTGAGGGTTTAATTTGGGGCTTCTTCTTATGGAGAATGCCGAGATTAATGGGATTATGTTTGGATTCCTGATGAGGATATCCAGTGAGATCGATCCCTCAGAAGGATTCCTACGTATCCCAATTATGGTGGGAATTAGATTTATCATAGTTCATTCCTCATGAGTGTTTGTTCATATGTTGTTATCATTAAAAATCTATAATCCCACATGATTCATTCTCTAAGTGAGAAACAATAGGAGGGGGAAGATTCAAAAAGGCCCTTGCACTTTCAAATTTTTTCTCCTCTGCTGGTGGAAGGGGGATCACCAACCGTGGAAGAGGGCAAGGTGACCCGGGAATAAGGCGAGGAAACAATCCTTCCCTCTGTTCTCTTCACATTGGACAAGGGTCCAATAGAAGGAACAAAGAATGAAGGTTTCAGGGCATAAAACTAGATTGATACCCATGGTGACAAATCCCAATAGGAGTGGGAAAGGGTAACAAGAGGCCTTGTTCCCATATCCCTTCTTGTCATTAGCACCCAAGAAGAATTGAGGAGTGCTGATGCTACCTCCTGCAAGAAATGAGAGGTGCTTATGGCTGGACGGTTTCCCTAAAATTAATCCTGGTAGGGGAGGGATACTTCTCCTTTGCTTTAATGGAAAATAAAGTATAAACCATACCTTCCCTACCAGTGACCAGAGGATCTGAGTCTTTGAGAAAAAAGGGGAGGACAAAACCCATTCACTAATCCTCCAAAACCAGGAACATCCCAACACTATTTCTGGGAGAAAGTTCCACGTAACTGTGGATATACAAACCCACTGACACTCCATGAATACTAACCCTATTGTGAAACCAATTTGGGAAACCACTTACTGTGGAAATACAAACCCAATTACGAGACACAGTGATGTGCCTTTCCCAAATGTTTAATAAGTTAGGAGGTCTTGGTAGAGGCTTCAACATAGTCCCTTTCAGATAATAGAACCAAGGAATGAGATACCCTTCCATGAATGGATTTTAAAGAGGTTACTTTAGTTGGTATATAGGCTTCATACCAAGCTCTATCGCATAGGTACCTCATGAAAGTATAGTGTGAAGGTACCCCACGTTGATGTACCACACTGGTATACCGTGCAGGTAGGTCGCATAGGTAGGTCGTATAGTTATGCCATGCAGATGTGCCACACAGATGTGGCACATAGGTATGCCACATAGATGTGATGCGCAGATGTGGTGCGCAGGTCTTCCGTGTAGATGTGGCGTGAATGTATGCCACACAGATGTGAATGATGACTGAAGATTGTGTTTCACATATGAGAACCAAAACTATGTAAAAATTGTAAAATAATTTCAAAACATGATTATCCCATTTAGTTATCTCTACTCTCATGTTTTAGAGAGCTATTGAGACATTTTAATGGATCTAAGTGAAAGAGCTACACAATGGGAGCTTCAATGAGACATTCAACAATTTCTGTCGTTGAAATGGGGAACCCAAGGGCTCTATTTATAGGCATGGATGGGCCTCGTTGAAGAAAGTGTTATCAGCACAGGTTCTCCACGTAGGTCATCTCCGTAGGTACTCTGCATAGGGGCAATGAAATTATTCTGCCATGGAGATCTTCCACACAGGTTTGTCACGTATCTCTACCATGAAGGTATATCACGTAGATATATCATGCAGGTCTGTTAGAGTATCTGACATTCCATGAACTCTTAAAATATTGTATTGGGTTTTTTAAATATCCACAATGATCCTCATGATATTTTTTTTGTATTCTAAAGTAGTGTCAACACTCAATGGTTGTCCTGATTGGATTCTAGTAGGCATGTTTGTGTGGTCATAGGATGCCTCATGGCATGAAGGCATTGTGACCAGGTGGGATGAAAAAACATCTTTAATTAGAGGAAAAAGTTTGTTGATATGATCCAACCAAGAATGTGTTTACTTTTATTCATTTATGGAAATAGATGAGGTAATTTTGAATACTCATCTAACATGTCATTAGAAATAGAATAAGTTCATTACAAGGATTAAAATAGGAGTTTGAGGAAATTATAGTTTGTTCTTTAGATCGTTCATGGATAGAAATTATATATCCACCCTAAGTAAGTTTATAATGACATGTATTTGTACTAATTTTCACTTAGTGCCCTCATGTATACTAGTTATGGTGATTTGGAAACCACATAAGGCCCATTGTTGTAACAGAAGTTTGGAGTTTAGAAAATCTATTCTGATGGTGGAGGCACAAGACATTAGATATTGCTGATGGTAATCTAAATCATATATTGGCAAGAAAAATAGGAATAATAGGTAACTTAATAATGAAGAAATTAGTGTTTTGGAATAGATGTTATTGATTAACAACTATCTTGGTGTTTTAGTTTTGAAAATGGGTGTCTGATCCGGTTTTGGTAGTCTGAGAGCCTTTATCTGGAAGATGAGTCTTGTATATAACGTAATAATTTAAAATTTGTAATATGACAATTGGAGTTAAATCAAATAACCATGTAGGTAAATTTATGTGAGTGGAAAAACAAAAGTAATTTTTATGGTTGGTATTTTGTAGGGTCACATTTTCATTTGAGCATTGAAATTCAATATGAATTTCGACGTTTTAAAATTGGTGGATGGGTTCGTTTTAAAATCTGGCATCAAAATTGAATTTTTATCATTGAAAACCCTCAAAAGTCCCAATTTGGGTTTGGAATGATGTTATCTAGAGACATAAGAGGTCTCAGGGGTTCCCCAAGGGTTCAAGACACAATGTTTCATGTTTTGGGGAAATGGAATACAGTTCACATTTATTGAATGGATTGTGATAACCATGAACCATAATCATGTTGCTTGGTTTCTGAAGGGTTATTTTTTGTTAAATTTTGAAAAGGGGGACAAAAATCCATGTGAAAAACTATAGTAATTTAATGAGGGTCACACACGGTTGGCACATTTTTTTGAAAATATGTGCATAAATATGTGAATTGGAGTTATTTCGGGATGAGGGAATCACACAGTTATTGCATGGTTTGGCCAACCACACAACCCATCAATGCATCCTTTGAAAATTGGGGAATTTCCATTTTAACATTCATTATTTTAATCCTAAAACTTATAATTTTCTTTTCTCTCACATGAACCACTCCCTAAAAACCAAGATCCTCTCTTTCTCATCAACCCACATTTGCTATCGGATGGTTCCAGTTCTGTTCATTAGTGTTTTGAGGTAATATCTACCCCAAATAACCTCTATTTATCTCAATGTTACTCTCCAAGGACCCATGACATACCCCCAACATTGGTGCATGCACAATTTCGCATGCCGTTTCAATAATGGTATGATGCACCACAAAATATTTAATGGTTTCCCCATAAATTTGAATCTGTTTAATCACTTATTGGAACTATTCATTAGGTATGTGGCACAGAATATGGTCGAGGGTATGTCATGGGGCCTTGGAGAGTGTTTAGTCATGGTTCCATTATCATGGTAGCTTCCTGTTGGTTTTCCATCACTCATTCATTTTGGTTCTTTATGAATTAATTATAATTATTCATAATTAATTGTTTAAAATATCATGGATTGACTTAGGTAACCAAGTGGTAATAAAAATTTCAAAAAGCCTTGGAAAAGTCACTTACATTTTTAAATAAAGTTGTAACCATTATTAAAGGCAGGTGATCCCTTTACTTTAATTCATATAATCACTTCATTTTTAAGTTCATGTTTGGTTTGGTCAAGAAAGTTCTATTGTTCTTAGATCCAATTTACTTTTTAATGCTTTATGTTGAGTTTACCATATATGCATTATCATTTATTATGTCTTAGACCATATAAAAGGACAATTTTAAGTGAAATTCTTAGTGGGGGAATATAACTTTGAGATGAATTAATGTTTTAATGGGCCTAAACTACGACTTGAGTGGGTTAATAAGAAATATTAGTTTGGATCAACAGTTTGGATCTTTGGTTTAAAGTAATGAAATGACATGATATTAGATGACATGGTTTTCCAAGACATATAAAATGAAATCTAAGTAGATAATTAGTAATTTATGTAGTGTAATTGGATTATTTTCTTGTGGAAACATTAAAATATTGGTGAAATGGTATTTGGGATTATATGATGGACAAGGTTTCAATAATGGTATTTAGTGTGTTATTTTTGGGAATGTAAATTGGTAAACCCCATTACTAAATTCAATTGGTATTTAAATATGGTATTTTGGAAATGGGATTTGAAATGGTGACATGTACGTGATTTTTATAAATGGTTATAAATTGTTTTGGTTAATCGAATTATGTTGCTTTGGGAATGAATTTGTCAAAAAACCATTGGGCCTTTATGTTTTTAGTGTAATTCCTGATTAGTAACCCAAGGTGAACACAAACCTAGGGGATACTATTTTCTATGGTTAAATTATGTTGAAAATGACACCTAGGGGATGCTAGTAATGATTATTAGGCACGAGGTGAACATGGCCCCTCAGTGGAAACAGTGGCTCTGAGGATGTGTATATTACCCCCAAATGACATTTTTGGACTAGGGATGGGTATATAAAACCCTATCAAGGGATGGTTGGAATGGTTATCACTATATTATTAGTGTCACTGTAATACTAGATGAAACATGTATGCACCATTCCTTGGTAAAACCTGGCTCATGGGGTTGGTGTTTGATTATTTTTTCAGTTTTAAATATCTTAATTGGTTTTTTTAATTATTTACCTTGACAAACTTAGATTGAAATTGTTATTGGAATAGTTATATAAAGGGTCACCATTGGTGGTGGATTAATAATATATACTCACACCAATTTCAGGCTTCTATCTAACATGGATACTTGAGAAAATTCAATCTTATTAACTATTATTGGTTTTGAGAAAACTAATATTAATGCATGCGTATTGTTTGGTTTCCTAGGGTGGAGTCAAACTATGGTTCTAGGAAGGACTCCAGACTTGATAAAAGATATATTATGATCCACTATTTTATTTTAATATTTACTAAAACCTATATATCATCCAACCATAGGGGATCTGGTATGTATGTCACATTCATTTATTACTACATCCGTTGCAGTATTATTTAATTAGATCTATAATTGATTGTGATGTGTATACCTTGATGTAATATATTTCATTTTTATTTATACTATTAGTATACTATTATATTAGGGAAAAGTATTCTCATATTTTCTATATAGGACCTCACAAATAATTGTTATTCTATGGAATGCAGAGAGGAAGGCTTGAGGTCATGAAGTGAACAGGTCGGGTTATTATATATCAAGTGATTTGGGTGGGGATTTTATAGGATGAGAAGCCAAAGTGGTGATGTAATTTTCATTCCAATAATTAAAAAGTCAAATAAAACCATTAACCCATCTTTATGTGACAAAGTATATCATCTTACACTATGTCACCACCATAAAATTAGAGAAGTTTAGCAAGAATACCCATTCCCACAATTCCCCACCTCACCCTTTCTTGGAAAAGACAAAACAATGTATTCATACACCCATGGGTGTATTCATGGTGTGAGAAAATATTCCAATAGGATATGACCAAGAGTTCCATATCAAACATGTGTTATAAATAATAAAGATGATTTTTTGAACATAATAAACAAAATTAACATGGATTAATTTTTATTTAAAATAATTAAATAGGTAGAGGATACTAAATGGAGAACAAAATATATGAAAAACCTTAAAATAATAGTTTTTAAATAATATCATGAGATAAAACCATATGATTACTAAGGATAATGTCAACTATAAATCATGTCACTAAATAGTATCTACCCAAAATTATTAGAAAAGGTATCATGTCACTAGAAAATGGAAATATCACATTTACATCACTATCATGGCTAGTAGAAAGGCAGCCTGTCCCATCTATTTCCCCTTACCCAAATTCTTAGGGTTCCCATGAGCTTTGTTCAAAGCGATTTTTCTCAATAATGAATTCTTTTCATTAACTATATCATAAAAAAATCCAATTTCTAGGAAAATAAAAAATAATTATTAAAGAATATAAAATATACACTTTGAACCCAATATATACATCAAATCATTTGAAATAATTATACAATAACAACAAATGATATTGGAAATCCAATTTAAAATATAGAATCTCCATAATTCAAGATAACAAGGGTGAAAATATTGACCCACCTACCAATGTCAAGACAAGCCAATGGGAATTATATTACATTGATCTAAATCCACCAATAATTCCATTAAAGATCCCATAGGGGAATAATAACTTTTAAAAACTAAAACTAAATCCCTAAAAACCATATATCATTATCATTATACAACCATGGAATTGGGGAAAATAAAAATCAAGATATAATGGAGAATAAACTTAAAGGACAAGAGATGAAGATATTTATAAATTATTTCCTTGAAGAAAAATGAAGAAACCGACTTAGAATCATGGTTGTAGGAGAGGAAGAAGGTTCTAAATGCATAAAGAAAGCTGGAATTTAAGTGGGTTGATATTGGGAGAATTAGATGCTAAATTCGAGTTTGGGGAAAAAGGGTCAGTTCCTTATTGTTAATTTTATTTTTAAATTTAATGGATTTAAAATTAATGAAACAACCATGAAGGCCTCACTATCTACACCTTTTAACTTTCATGGATGGCCTTCACGATTCTGTAAATGGTGTTCTAATCATAAAAATTCCTCTATTAAAAACCGAAGACATACTTTGAAATTTTCCACATGATTTGAAAATGCTTACACCAACCATGTAACATACCCTATTTACCCACGTTTCAACGATTTCAATGAAAAATAAAAATAATGTATGTATAAAATTAAAAGAAATAAATAAATACATAAAATTTTTAATAATGAGGTTATGGGTGTATAAAATTGTAGATAGATTCTTAGAAACCCGGGTGGTCCCACATTCTACATGGATAGTCTACATGGCATGTGACTACATATGAAACTAAATCAAGAAGTGCATCACATTACCACTTCCAAATAGTGCACTACACACTATTCAGATCATTTCACACACTGTGTAGATAGTATTTGGAATGTATAGGTTTTTGACTTGGGGTGACATGTCATGATGCCCCGTAGACATGCATTATACTTTCCATTCAATCTGACATAAACATTAAATTATTATTTTTGGGTGGGTTTCCATTGGAATGTGATTGTAGAGTCTCTAATATCCTGGGATAAGGTCATGTATCCGACTCTATTACTCAGGATATGTGATCACTCATCCAATAGTCGATCATGGATAGAGTCAGGTAGCCCCCATGTGTCCCTATGCCATGATCCTTTATTCTTTTTCCCTAAGTAGTGTTAGGTGTCCCATTATCCTAATTCAGAGCATATGATCCCCTCCTATAAGATAGTATAGATGGATTCCATTATCCCCTATGTCTTAGAGTGTTATCCCCTATCTTATATTTGAATGTCCTCAAACAAGGTTTCTTATAGTGGTACGTGTCATTCATTTGGGAATTTTCTATATGGTATCTAAGATCTCTTTTCCTTATTATGTATTCTTAATGTTACACGAATTATACTAATTGTTTGATTGGTAGTGAGGGACAAGATATTAATGGAATACATGTATCCTTATATGAATATATCCACATTCTCCCATAATTGACCTATGGGTATGGTTTTTATTTGAATCCCACTTTTTTATTTAATTATTATTTACATTAGTGTGGCCAAATTAGTATGTATATAGTCACCCATGTATTATATTTTGCCACATTTGTCATGTATTTTGCAGAAAACAAAAAATTCTATGGGGATATAGGTGGACATGGTGTGGGTGATGTATAGTGGTGTTTGGAGACTCTGGTAACCAGACCACGGTATGAACATAGAGGATATGTATTAAGAAGGAATTATCTCTAATGTTTATGTTGGAACTAACTTCTAATTATTGGTCTTATATTTTCCCTATTTAGTTTTGTTGTATAGTATCATAATTTTTTATGAGTTATTAAAGGATGTGTATGCATTTTTTATTCTAATTGTTTAATTTTACATTTCAATGGTGTATATTTACACATGTGTGCATGTACATTCATCTAAGACCTCCAATATGTTTTAAATGCCTACTTGGGGATAATCACATCCCCTAGAATACTGTAAGAGTTTGTGGGGTGTCTTTGCTATAATACCAACTTCAAGGCATGACATAGAGAGTTGGGTTGTGTTATGGTGGCATCAGATCCTAATATTTCTTAAAATTCGGTTTAAAGATAGAATAGTTGTTAATATTGGTTTGAGATATAGGGAAATATTATTATAGTGTATCGATTTAATCTATTGGTATAGGGACCCCAGTGGTGGTGTGGTTAATGGCATATCCAAACAAAAGGACTATGATAAATTGTTTTTTGATTCAATACATTGAGACATTAGTTATTGGGAAAAATATTAAATGAATCATATAAAAATGGGTAGTGGTTTCCATATACATCCCGAATTATCTGTCTATATATGCTCTTTAAACTAGGGTACATCTTGAATATGTAGGCTACATCCATGGATATAACCAAATAGGATTTTATAACAGGATCATGATCGAAATCATATTACTAATGAGGCTTCAGTTTAGGGTATATTTCATGAGGTTTTTCTTCTGGGTGGGGAGTAGGTGATACTTCAACCCATCAAGCAATAAATAAAACTGCCCTTGGTAGTGAGGGATGAAAAAATTCATAGAACTAAGTATAAGTTCATTATAGTACTATAGGATAGTGACACACATATGCTAATTTTACTTTAGGAGTTCTAGAGGTAGAGGCCACTTGATTTCTAGTGTAAAATAGAACTACAAGTAGTAGAGGACTGGCTATAGTTGATAGTCCCTGTATTCCATCAGGTTCACACCCCTCCCAAAAAGATGGGAGATCTTATGTACAACCTCAACCATGGAGTAGTGAGATGTTGGTATATTCAGCTGAGTCAACTAAATGATAAGATGAATATTACATAGACCAGTTTCAATCACCTCTTTCGGAAGGATCACCTCCATGAGACTCTATATTCAGTTTGCATATATAATCTTCTATTATAGTAGGGAGGAATTTAAATTTTGAGTATTCATTATGGTTTGAAAATGTCATATGACACACTATTAACATGGGTTTTTATGATAACTTAGAAGTACATATATTTTAGATGAGGATTCATAGGGAGATTTGATTTGAGGTGGTGCCTCTTTATATCACCACCCATTCTAGAGTCCTAGAACATGACATAATTCTAGAAAACTTTTGGATAGAGAATACATAATCCATAGGTGATGATATTGGCCGACCAAGAGAGGAGACCCCAATTGTATGTGTCCATTGGAAAAATTTGGGTCCTAGCCACTCAAAAAGCTCTCAAGTGCAGTCTTAGTGAAAAGGATCAACAGTGTATGGTTCATAGAGGGTATATATTCCATAAATAAGAGGGTGTTACTTTTATTTCATAAGGTTATGTCATATTGCCATAAAATTCTTGTCATATCATGCAACATAGGGAGGATAGGTAGTGGATGGACCTCTGCGTCACAGGTCGCAACATGACCAAATACCTCCCTGGGGTGATCAAAGAGTACCTCAGAGAGTTAATTAAGGTTGAGAAACTATAGTAAGTTATTGAAATTATGATCTAATACCACCACCACCCCACCTACACGATGTCCATGCCAAGATCAAAGGGATTTTTTATGGACATGGGTAGTTATAGGATGTTTTGGTTTATGTTATAGAAGATCATAATAAAATTAGAGGTGTGATATGTTTATTTTCTAAATTAGAATCATCTTTAGTAGACATATATTTAAGCCATTAATTTTTGTTCTAATCTCTGGTTTGAGAATTTGATATTCTAGAAGATCCTCTTGATCTACCCTTATGTATAGAGACTACTACTAGTGAAGATTCTATGATCACACTCTTTTGTTAGTAGTTATTCTTAGCTATTAGAATAAAGAATTTATTATGTAATATTTTCAAGGATATGATGATACCTTATTATATCATTCTTGGTATGGATCAATTATCTATAGTCCATGTACAAATAAGTTGTTTCCAATATAGGATATGAATAAATCCAGATAACATGCCATGATTTTCCATCACTAGTCAGAAGGAATTTTTTTCAGAGTAGACTGTGCTCAATTGTAATTTATTACAACTAATTTTTCAATAGCTATATAGCTTGAATCTTGTTAAAATAGACTCAGTAGATGATCACTTCTATATTGTTTTATAGGAGTACCTAGATGACTTCCTCAAGGATGTACCTTGTTTAACTATTTTTTAGGAGATTGAATTTCAATTGAATTTTATCTTGAGACAACTTTGATATTTCTTGTATCATATCCGATGGTCCCTATTGTGAATTGAGAGTTGAGGGTTTTGTTGAAGGACATTTAGAGGAAAGTAATTATCAGACCCAATGTTCTCCAAGGTCAGATATAATATTATTGACCAAGAAGTAAGATGATCGCCTATAGTTTTCTATGATTTACCATCACCTAAACTAAGTAACCATAAAAAATATGTATATACTAATAAGAATTTATGATCTTTATGACCATATAATATGGTTAATGTGGTTTATGATGATTTAACTCAGTCTAATTTATCACCTACTATGGGTTTATGAGGACTTACCAAAGATGACATTCAAATTTTTCTATGTTCATCATGGTACCTTATGACACCCTTTAGTGTATGGAATACACCAATAGTTTTTATGGGAATCATGAACTAGATCATCCATTCTTCCCAAAACTATTTCTTGGTGATCTTTATTAATGAAATTACTATTTAATCAATGTCAAAGGATGAGTATGAATAGTATCTGTTGATAGTTTTTGAAGTAATTTGAGAGTATTAAATAATAGAAAACTCTCAAAGTGTTAGTTTTAAATTAGAGGGATCTGATTTCTATGACATTTTATAATAGAGGAGTGAGCATCTTTGGACCTAATTAAAATCAAGTAAGTTATAGCTTGGGATCCACCTAAGATCACGATGAAGGTGAAAATATTCCTTGGTTTGGATTTCTATTACCAATTATCCATGATATATTTATTCATGATTATGAACCACTTGAAATCATTAACCTGAAATGGTTATGATTTTGATTGTTTCTAAAATATCCAAAATGTATTTGAGGAGTTATAGTAGAGGGTTAAAATGATACTGTTCTTATATATAAAAAATATGGGGTTGAGTGCATATTGATCTTTGAGGCCTCTAAATCTAGAATCATCTGTGATTTGATTTAAAGGATGGTGGTGATATTTTATTTGTCAAGGAAGATAAAAATACAAGATAAAACTATGAAAACCATGATTTAAAGATTCTAGTTTTAATGTTTTACATGAAGAAATAGTGAGACTACCTTCTTACTAAGAGGGTTTTTATTTTTCATACCACAAGAGTATCAAGTACATATTAACTCAGAGAGATACCTAACTAAGATAGTGGCAGTGGCTATAGTTTCTAGAGGACTATAAATTCAAGATAGACTCTATTACTGGGAAATTTAATTATGTTTCAGATACTCTTAGTAGAAAATATCGTTACCAATTTATAAGAGTGGAATCCAGGTAGTTGGCCTCATTGTAGTTATCCTTGGTGAATAAGGGAGAGAAAATATACCCATGCTCTATGGTTATGACCCCTATGATTCTATATCATGTGAGGGAATCATTGTTTGGAGGTATTGATTGTGAGGTTTTTCATGACCAATATATTCACAAGAAATACAACTGATAGATTCTCTAATGGTGGGGAGAAAATTATCATCTTCTATGAAAAGAGTGTGGATCTAGTCACTATTTAAGAGGAAGTACTAATATAGTTATATATATATATATATCCCTTACTAGTATATACTTGTGTGGAAATGATGTATCAAGGACTTTTATTGCATTTTTTTGGTCCTGGATAATGAAATGTTTTGTAGTGTTCATTATTAATTTTTAACCAATTAGTAGGTGGAGGCTGAGCATCAATTTCTATTTCATTTTGCCTATCCCCTTGAGGTATAAGAATATCATTGGGATGGTATATCTATGAATTTTATAATGAGACTTCCACAGAAAGTGAGAATTCATTTTTCCATCTGGGTGATAATGGATTGAATTACTAAGTAAGATCACTTCCTCACCATCAATGAGTATAGTTTCGTGGAAATACTGAGATTCTTGTACTTACATGATATCAAATGGAGTTTTGTTGTTCCCTCCATTATTTTCTTATATCATGATAGTCATTTCACATATAGGATATGGATTGGTTTGTATAAGGCTTTTAGGACCAATTATAGTTGATTAGGACATTCTATCTCCAAGAATACATTCATACCTAGTATAATATTCAGGGTATGGAGGAGATGTAAAATGTTTACATGTTGGAATTTTGTTTAAGTTGGGAGGATCATCTACCCTTAGTGGTATTTTTATTCAAAAAATATAATAAATTTACGATTATTAAGGTAAATTTTGAGGACCTATATGAGAGACCATGAATGTTATAGTTGTGAAGGTTGAATTTGGGAGAATAATCACTAATGGGATAAAATTTGGTGTGAGTGATGATGGAGGAAGTGCAGATCATCCTTGAGAAGTCGATGAAAACTCATAGACATTATAAGTTCTATGTGGACTGACGATAAATCCCTTTAGATTCTATATAGGGAGACCATGTGTTTATTAATGCCTCACCTCAGAATGATTTATAGATATTTATCAATGGTGGAAAGAAATATTTTATTTTTATTAGTCCGTTTCAAATTTATCAAAGTACTAGTGAGGTTGAATATTAAATAGGGTTAACTTTGAAGTTGGGTTGAGTTTATGAAATTTTTCACATGTGGAAAATGAGGACATACTAAAATGATTCATTTCAAATTATTGATTTGGGTGAGATTGAAATTAAAGATGGATCCACCGTTTCAGCGTGACTGGTGGAGATCAAGGATCGATAAGAGAATATTTTTTATGCAAAAATCATTTCACTAATGAGTGTTATTTGGAAGCACAAGAATCTATATGAGAGATTTTGAGAGTGGGTGAACTAGATGCGAGCCCAGTACCCTCGCCTGTTTGAGTAGGTCCTGCATTTTTTGATCAAAATCCATGAAGGTGGGGAGGATATAATTAATCTAGTTCTTATAGTTAGTATATTCAATAATTTTAAAAAATATTTTTAGATCTATTCATGGACTTAGAGTGAAGTTTCTTGAAAAATATAGCTCTTAAATCTATATATTAAAATTATTAAATATCTCTACCCATGTGCACACATAATTTAAGAAATAATTTATTTTTTCTTGAATGGTGAAATCAATACAACCATTTAATTCAAAAAATTGGTTTTACTCTAGGAATGACATATGTTTAATTTAAATAATGTTTCATGGTGGTGCGTATTAGCATGGAGATTAAATAGGGGATTAATTAATTGATTGGTAAATTAATTGTTTAACCCTACATAATGTATATTTAGTCCCACTTTAGTGACTCTTATAGGGCTATCCAAATCTATGATGATAATGATGTAAGCATATTATTCTTCTATCATTGATCATATTATATGACTGTGAATTAGATTTCATTGGTTATATCTTTTCTCATATCATTACAATCATGGATTAATACCTCTAGAATTGAATCCATTATAAAGAATTTCCAAGCCAAATTAATTATTATATTATTTTTTGAACCTATGATATATAAATCATTGATTATAGAACATACGATATCTAACTATATATTTGGATTCATAAAAAATAGGTGATATCTGAATACATATCGTCATTTTTGTTTCTCAATTTTATTTATTTATTTCAACCTCCATTATTAGTGAGTCATCACCGGTATTTGTTTTGGAAAAAGATTCAATATTTTTACATGGACCAATTTATTTCATGATAAATTTATGGTTATGAGGAATGTTGTTGTGGGTTCAACTTTTTGGTTTAAAACGTGATAAAGAATCATTAAATAACATAGAGATCTAATAGAAGAATGAGAATTATGATTTTCATCATTCAGGGTGTCTTCTATGGAGAGCCTTTGATGGGGATGAGGATTCTGTCAATCAATGCATGAAAATAATTTTTAATGATGAAAGATCCATTGAAGAGGTCTTTAGTAGTGGTTTTTATGATATTAGTAGTAGATTCGATGGAATGATCAAGAAATAAGGATATCCATTGAAGGTTTGGACTTTATGGATTAATCCACACTACATGGAATGTATTATGCAAAAAATCATTCCATGGGCCTCATTATTGTAGTGCTAGGGTTTCATATTCGAGTTAAATATCATATAGTCATTTGGAAATGCATGTATGTCATGTTTCCCTAGTTGTACATCCTTTCATGTATAGTGGATAAATTTCTAGAAACTTTTTTGGTAACACAAGTTATGTGACCTCAATAGACATGGATCGTGTAGTGAGAAACACACCATGTTTGAAACCCATCCCTAGAAACTATGTATATTGTCTCGCATTCTATGTACCTGGTGTTTTACATGAATATTGTTTCATATTTTGGTGAATGACCCTATTCTCCCTTAGAAATATCATGAAATTTCATTTAGCTTGGACCAAGACATTAGAATAGTCCTTTATGGGTGGGTTTCTACATGGAACATGATGGTATTTTCTTTGATCACCCTATATATGTTCAGGCATCCCTCTATACATCTTAGTTTTCACGATCAATTATCTATGGGTTTATTGTGGATAGAGTTGGTTATCCCCCCTTGGGGCCAAAGGATATTACCCTATATTCATTTTCACTATGTAAGATCAAGTATTAAATTACATTAATGGGGAGCTTCTGATACCCTCTCATAGGCTAGTATAGATGGAGTCAATTGTACCCTTATAACCTAATGTGTGATCCGTTATCTCGGACATGAACATCTTTATCCAAGGTGTCTTTAACTGAGGTGTTCATCTACTTTGGGAATTTTACACGAGGTCTCATAGATCTTTTTTTATTAGTATAAATTCATAAATCCACCAAATTAATGATGATTTTTGACTGGACATAAATAATGAGACCTTATGGGATGACATAGTTTCTTTTATGAACATATCTATGTTTTCCTTCTTTAACTTATAGTATATTGTTTAGAGTTGAATCTATACAGATTGTTTACTTCTTGTTGATTTTAGAGTGTCCTTTTAGGTATATAAATACAAAACCTTACTTGGTATTCTCTTTCATGTGTCATGTATTATACAAACAACTAGATCATTGATGAACATCTTAGCGTACATGGTGCTGGTGGTGTATAGTGGTTCATGGAAGCTGTTGTAGTAGGACTGTGGTCTGACCTTAGAGGATTCATGGTGAGACTATATTCTCTCTGGATGTTAGGCTGGACAAAACATCTAATTATTGGGCCCATATTCTCCCTATAATCATTTGTTGGGAACTTTTATACCTTTTTGAATGATATTAGTTATTCTGCATGAATTTATTATTCTATTTGATAAATTTTTCATTCCCCAAGGATTAATGGAGATATGTTGGCATGTTTATAGGTATATTAGGTCAAGGCCCGATATCTATGTGGTATTCCTACATGGTGTGAGTCACT
The DNA here is from genome assembly GCA_963277665.1 of Viscum album. Classification (NCBI taxonomy): domain Eukaryota; kingdom Viridiplantae; phylum Streptophyta; class Magnoliopsida; order Santalales; family Viscaceae; genus Viscum; species Viscum album. The sequence goes on along the minus strand of OY728128.1, from coordinate 1,469,509,578 downwards.
AATCCTTAACCTATTATCTACTATCTTGGGATGGAAATCTCAGTTTACCGTTGACCATGCATGCCTATATGGGTCGGGTTGTGTTAGTTACAAACACATTGTAATTTTGTCACTCATTATGGTCATATAATAATAAAATAGATACAAACATTTTATATTACCTTATAGTATAAAATCCTTTATGTTTTTCTTTTATATGAATTTTTTACATAAATATATGATATTTGAAATATATATATTCTATATATAAACTATTCATATATATTAGGTAAATATCGAAAATTTCACATATCTATTATTTAAACAGTATTCATATTAGTTATCAAAATTCCTTTTGATAGGTTTTAATTAATTTTCCCAAAAAAAAAATTTTAATTTTAACAAATAAAATTAATAATTATGAATAAATATTAATTTTAATATACACTCTTATATTATTGCCTTATTTTTTATATGATAAACATTTCACAAACACCTTATAATTTCAATGTAAACATTTTTTATAAAAATTATTATTTATGACATATAATTTAAAAGGTATTAAATATTATCAATTTTTATTATGTATATTTATTTATTAAATGTTTTAAATAAAAATAATAATTAATTATAAATATTTTATAAATAATTATTATATATACACTTTATAACTTAAATAAATACTAAAAAAACGTTTTTATATAGTTTATAAACAATTTAAAAATTATATAATTCAATTCAAAAATGAAATTTATAAAAAGTAAATTTTCATGTTTATTGAATTTTACAATATTCATTATATCATAAGATGCAATATCCCTAATTATATGTTTTATTTTATGATATATAATCACAGTATGCAATATTGATTCAAGAAGCTAGCAAATCATATTTTATGATATATGTTATAATATAATGATGACCTCATGCTATATTTTTCATGCATGGGCTATTGATACCACTTAATAAAATTAACTATATCATACACTATGATATAGTGAAGACCAAAGGACTTATACTATATCTCCAACTAAGACATCATATGTCATATTGGGTGATCATATCATAGCTTATGATATCACATACCACAAAACCAGCCACAATTTAGAATTTATATCATCATATATGATATCCCATATCATAAATATAAACATAATTAATTTTATTTTTTATTTTTTATGATATCATTTATGAAATCATTAAATTATATGTTTTTATTTAATTTTAAAGATGATTAAAAGAATCAATAAGTATGGATAAAACTGTATAGAACTGATTCTGGTAGAAATATTGATTCCTCTTTTGATCTTGTTATATGTGGTATCCACATGATCCCACCAAAGTAGTTTGTTGATGCAAATATTTGTGTTATGAAACTGTTTTCATTTGAAATAGATATCATAAGTAGAGAGCTACCCTTCTTCACCAAATATGCATGAGAGATCATAAGAACTATTTACCCCTTTAACTTCTTCTCTGATAAAACTGAATAGTTTCTAAGGATCAAATAATGCTTATTTATTGTAGTGAAATATAATAGAAACCTAAAACCCAAGAAAAAGAATCCATGAAAAAATGAAACCATTTGTTTATAAAAAATAAAGAACGTTTACATTTCACCAAAGGTAGTTGATTCTCCAATCTCTTAATAAGTGTTTAATAAAGAACCCTTAAAAAAAATATTGGGTTTTATCCTTCCTGGTGTATCCGATGTTAGATTTGGTTCCTTATATCTAACTATATTTGTATTTTTTATTAATAATATTCATTTATTCTTATCACATGATGAGTTTTCTTTTCTATAACATTTATTAGATAATTTCATTATAATATTTGTCGCATCAAAGGGTTATATCAGTTCTTTACTATAATGGGAACCTAAAATACCATGATTATATTATTAAATATATATTCCATGGTCTAGATAAACAACTATAATGGGACACAAATTGTTTTTTACTATCTTGTTATGTGGTTTTACAAAACATTTAGTCTTTTTCTCACAAATTTCACGCGTAGTGATATTCATGAAGGGAGTTCATGAGGAAGGACATGCTGATAGGAATTCAAAATGTTTTAATGTGTAATTAGATATTATTATCTATGAATGTGAGTATTTTATTTTAGACATGACATCATTATTTATGTATATCATGAATCACATTCTTATTTGAATAAATGAAAATAGTGATGAAATATGTGCAATGATATGTAGTATATGTTTGGTGTTTTTATGTAATAAAACTTTGATTTCATTGTTATGAAATTATTTTTCCCTTACATGTTAATATAACAAGGCATCACCCTTCTTAAATTTAATTGGATATTTTTGATAAAATCCATGGCCATGGTAGTTCAAAGACACTGTTTATTTTGGATGTTCAGAAAAATAGATATATTTCATATATACTGATGTCACAAGTATTAATCTTTTTTAATGAGAAATAAGTTTTCGCAAGTGTTTTATATATAGTATCATTCCTAGGATGTTTGTTTTATTTGCTATCCTAACTAAATTCTTATAGGGTTCCGTGATGTATGTATAGATTCTAATCTTGAAATTTTGGTAAATTCACTTATTGACACTAGGAAAGAGTCCTACATGATCACACACTAAGTGTATTTATATCTTATTGAATTCTATTAAATTTATTATTATGAATAAATATTACTCTCTTCTTATGGAATAATAATTATTCAAGTAAATTTTATCACATAATATTTATCATGAGATATTCAAGTATAGATTATGTGAGTTAAAATTTTTCTCTTATTTATTATTGACATGGTTTTAAATATAATTTTTATTTATTCATAATTTTTGTTAATAGAGTAAACTAATATTTATTAATTTTATATAAATATATGTTCACAAGCTTAGTGAATATAATATTTATTAATTTAATCAAATAAATAATATTTACTGGGTTGAATTGTTTCATTTAAATATAGTTAATATAATATTTATTCATATAAAAATATGTTATTATTCTAGGTTCAATAATTTCTATGGGAATATCTCTTGATTGAGTTAAATGAAATAGTGGGAATGATATATTTTATTTAATATAATTTAATACAAATAAATGTATTCATTTAAGAATTGAAATTATAATAAAAATGTGTTATATGATATAATAATGATGATATTAATAACATTATTTGACATGGAGTATTACTATGATTAAATAAAATGATAAGGAACATTATGTAATTTTCAATATTTAAACCCAAGTATATAATATAAAATATATGATTTTTCTAAGTGAGATAATAGTTAGAGAAATTAATACAATACATATTCCCTGTATAATTATATCAAGACTAAGAGAGAAATTATTCTCCCTTCATCACTCTCAAGATCATAGAGAGAAAAATGAATTTTCTTTTATGATTGATGGCTAAAAAACTACCATGGGTGTTAACAAAACTAATTATCTCATAGGTTAAAAATATAGTTCGGTGGAAACATAGGGTTGTAACCAATGAGGGGTGCTTAAAATCAATTGGACCTTTTTAGATAAGAAAAGTAGAAGTGAGGGGTGATTTAGTCATTTGATTTAGAAATAATAAAAGTTGATGGAAAAAAGTGAATGAAATCATTAGAATTAAATGGGATGGGTCAAGGTTAGTTATATAATTACATTTCTATCATAGTTTTTAATGAATTTGACTCTTATTAATTATTACTAATAAATTATAGGTTCCATAATCAATTTGCCTCACACCCATTGTTGAATGGTTGTTCTGGGGCCAAACATAACATAAATATATTATTGGTCTATCCTCATTTTTATGTGTCTTAAATGGTGTATTTTACACCTAAATAATGTCCAGCTTCTAGTTTAATCAGGTAATTTCCAAACTGGTTTTGTGTTTTCCAAGACACTAAAGGGCACTCCTTTTCCTTCAAACTTGTGAAAATAATTTCCTATATCTTCACTACATAAAAAAGTCTATTACATCATATATAGACTAAAATTAGTGGATAAAAATTTGTGATCATCAACCATGGTAGTAAAAAATTAATAGAAAGAAATAAAACACAATCACATTTGAAAATATGAACTTCCATTGAACACTGAAAAAATTAGCAAAAAATGAATTAAATTTTATTCATTTAGTTTTATAAAATGAATCATTATAGTCATATTTTCTTAACTTACCTGATTATCCATGGTTGTACCCCTCCATGAAAGGTAATCAAGTGGTGAATAAGTTTGATGACGTAATTACAATATAGAATAATGGAAATTAAAAAATAAATCTTAAAAACATAAACAACAATAGAACAAACCAAACATATATTCTTTATAGACTCATTATCCCTTTTATAGGACCCTCCTTCCCTCCATCTACTTCAACCGATCATTTCCTTCTGATATACTTTCTTCTTTGAATATTAGTATTACTACCATCTTCCTTGGAATCTTCTTTGAGAGTCACAATCCAACCTTCTTCAAAATATTGGGCATTATTATATAAAGTTTGATAATATTACAAACCATGTTATATAGTTAATATTATTAACTATAATCCATATGGATACTTGAGATTGGGTTTTATGAATATTGATGTTGTACCATCAAGAATCGAGTATAAATATTGATAACCCTTACAACGTCAATAATTTACTCTGTCAAAGACACCCTATGTTTTACCTTGATATAAAAAGTTCACAAAGTATAAAAATATTACAAATTTTAATTTACTCTAAAGAATTTTCATTTTCATATTTAATACTCCCTTATTATTCTTTTTAAGTGGAATATTACTCTTTGAAAGTCCGTTTTAACTCTTAAAAATTCTTTAATGGGTGTATTGAAGTCACATTGACTTTGCGAATTCTTCTTATTGAAGTTGAAATGACTCTTATGAAATCAGGATTTATTCTTTTGAAATCAGGAAATTGATATTTTAATTTAACAAATGAACCCATCAAAGAAAACTTCAACGAACTTCACAAAAAATTTGTAAGAAGACTTCTTTCCACCTTAGAATATTTAAATAAGGAAAATAAAATGCTAGAAATTAATTTATTCTTGAAATTAAACAAATAAGTTAAATTTAAAATTTATTCATTTTAAAAAATATTTAAAAAATCTAATGAATATATTTATTAATTCCATAAATTTCAAGAACACAATTAATTAATAAACATGAAGGAACAACCTGATTTGAATATTAAAAAATGTATTTTTTTTATTTTTTCAATTCCCTCACTTAATCCTTGGAATCCCAGATAATTGAATATTAAAAATATTACCAAATAAATATTACATGTACTAGATAATGTGAATTATATTTTTAATAACATGTTTTTATATCGTATCCTACCTGCTTAATTTTATTAATTCCATTTTATACATTAATTATGTTTAGTTAATTTCCACTTATTTCACCATCCCATGATCATTTATACCCACCTTTCCCAAAATATTTCACTCATTAGTCAGGTATGTATTTAAAGAATTTATTTTCTCAATCATATTTTATAAAATCATCATCATAGGATTGATGAATTTATACATATTAAAAAAGATAATTCAATTACTTGTGCATATCATGGTGAATTTTTAGGGTTTTTTTATGTATTACAGGTTGGGGGTACTATTGTGAAAAACGTCTACATAATAATATGAGGGTTGGATATATTTTGAAGCACAATTCATAATTATCAATTTCCATAAATAATGAAATACTTCTTCACTTACTCTTGCAATTATTCAGATCCACCATTTTAAATTTTGGAAGGAAATTTCACACCATTATCACTTTAGTAGTAGTAAACTTCTCTTATCTCTATTTCATTTAGATGGTTACTTTTTTCATTCATTTTTTCTTATATTTCAACATGTATATAGATATGAACATAAATGTTTTGATTAGTTGTTTGAAAATACTTCACTTATCTTTGGAGATATCTTTCATAAACATTTATTCATTCAAAACCATTTATTTAAACACATTTAGTATTTATTCCAAGAAACACTTCCCAAACATATCAAAAGCATCAATTTATAGAGTTATTATGCTATTATTTAGACCATCTAGAAAATTCCCCACACATGAATTCAACTGATACAATAAATTAACACCTAGAGAATTGTATATAGAGTTATTAGTCTTATAATGTGGCTACCTAAATAGCCCTTCACGGATTATAAGGGTCATAATGGTTATATGTTAAGGTAGGATGGAATACATGTTTATTGTGAAATGAGATTTACATAAATAAATAATTCATCAATCATGTATAGCCATGATCCTAAATTCTCATTATTTATTATTATATTTTCATTAAATTTCAATTTTTTATACATGTCTTTGTTCTCTTAGGAAATAAAGGAATTATGAAGAATATGTCCAAATGGGTTAAGTGGAAGATTACTTAAGTGATTTAATTGTACTATATTAAGTAATGGAATAAGATTAACAAATATATGTCATTTCCATGTATTAACGTCACTTGGAGTTTGAGAAAATTTACATTTTAAAATTAATATATATTGTGAATATGGGTCAAAAAATATTCTCATTATTGTATTGGTTTAACATCTTCATGTATCTTTAAATTGAGATTATATGTTTAAAAAAACTAAAAAGAAAAAAAATTGTTTTTTGAAAAAAATAGATAAAATTGAAAAATAAGTGCAAAATTAAAACAATATTAAACTAAAAAGGGTACCTTTTACATACTTAAATTATACAATGTATTTAATGAATTATAATATATTTATCTATTTGAACAAACATTAAATAAACACAGATTAAATCAATTCTCATTAATAGGTATAACCTGATGGTTTATTTTAATAAAATAAGTTGGATAAGTGTGATCTCCACAATTGGATCTAATGGTAAATTGATTGATTATTTCTTCATCTCATTACCATTAATAGTAAATGAGTTGTTGCCTCATTATTTAATAATTTTTAAAATGAAAAATGGGGATACATTATTGATAATAAAAGGTGATTCTAATATGGAATTAATATTACCTAGAATCATCACGAGTTAGGAATTTTAAAGTTACACTTAGTCCCTTATATGGAAATAACTAAACTGAATTAAATTATCCTGATCCACTCTAGTTCTTCCTTACAAATCAATGAGGTTAAAAAATATTATATTCTAATTTCATTAAGCTCATACGACTATAGTTTTCTTACTTTGTTAGATATGTGTGGATCTAGACTCACCTCTCTCACTTCCCAGTAGGGATTATAATCCAAATCCATATATTAGAGGAATATTTTTTTATTAATCAACTTATATCATCTAATTAAAAATGGGTTTTGACAGGTTTTATGGTAATCCCATAAGTTATATTTCAACCTTTTGATCAAATCCTTAATTTTTTTACTATAAATTTTCTCTAGGATTAGCTTGATTTACCTATTTGAGAATTTAACTTGACCAATATTTTGTAGATAGGGTATCGATTTCTTATGATTAATCCAAATTAAATAATTTTATTTCAAAATAACTTTTATGGAAAAAGTGGGAAAACAAAAAAAATGATTTTTTATGATTAAATCCATAATTTATACCAAATATTTCATGCTTTTAATAAATAAATGAGTCCCTTGATCACTGTTTATTTATATTACAACTCAAAACCTATAAAAATGTCAGTCTCCATAAAAGTTAATTTTTTAGCATAATAATTATTAGTGGCCTTAAAATCAACCACTTTTGATACATAATCAACTTCCAGTAGGATATAAGATTTACCAAAAGACATTGAAAAGGCTCCGATAAATTATTTTCCCCAAAAATTAAATATTTCACAAAATCTTATCTGTCTTTGGGGAATTTATTGCCCCTTGGAGATGCTTATAGTAAACGATAATTGATAACATCTTTTACAATATTCATGGAAATCTTTAAATTTAGTTGGTTAGAATTTATGATATTCAAAAACATTCAATATATTAATTTTAGATATAAAGTGGTCTCTAGAAGATTGAGTATTGAAACATTCGACAATTGACTATATCTTACTCCATGGAAAACACCTTCATTTCATTTCATCATTATAGATTTTCTAGAAATAGTACACTTCCCAAATATAATATTTTTATTTATTTTGGGTACTAAAAACTTATTGGTGGTTCATATGATATTTTACATGAGAAGTTAACAAAATTTTAACTATATTGACATACCAAGGCACCTCTCCTTTAATAAAATTAAACTTATCTCCGAGAACTAAGTCATTAAATAGATATTTTTTTTTGGAATTTAAAGTTCAACTCTTATAGTTAGTTTTATTAGACTATCTACTACATAATTCTTAAATACCTTGTTTCCCTTGATCGTAAAATTAAACTATTAAAGTATAATTATCCATCTCATGTGACTAGGATTTTATTCTTCCTTATTATGTAAGAACCAGAGACATAAATAATTTGAGAAAATTGTAACATTAAATAATTATATAAATTTACCAAAATAAAATAAAAACACTATGGATTTTTCAGTGGTTGTGTAATGAGTCTGAGTAGATTCAAATGTTCATGAATAATATGAAATGAAATGAGTTTTTACATAAATTATTTAGAATATCATTTCTCCAAAATCATGGTTGGATTCATCTTGAGATATCCTTAAGGGGTGTTCCTAGTTATGTGGTAACATTATTAGTGTTTTGATCAATGTATTTTTTTGTTCATAAATATATTTCCTACAATAATAATTAATTTTTTTATAATATTTCATGAATTTCAAGAAAAAAATAGAAATCTTATTGATGTATTTTATGAACCTTTTGTAAAATAATACATGTCCTAGAAAATATATAACATTATTGACATATTATATATTGAGAAATGAATTTATTATTGAATTTTTAAAATTTTATACCTCAATTAATTTTAAAAAAATAACATTCCCAAGAAATGTTACACTTTACACCCTAAAATTTATTTTTTCAAAAATCCAAATAAGCTTCTTTTAAATACATGTTTTCAAAACATTGCCCAAGATATTTAAAAAACGATCAAATGGATTTTAAATAATAGTTAATTCAATCCAGAACCCACTAGTTAGTATTTAATATTATTAAAAAATAAACATACCATGTATGCTTGTGATGTACTAGATGTATTAAAGAATCTAAAATACATACATACATAAGAAAATGTATGATATGGTCATGTAAAGAATATTTTATCTTGATAGTGAGGTTCAATAGGCACCTAAATGTAATTTGAAAATCCATTCAAGAATAATTAATGAGTCATTCATTATAATACATCTAACATTTAGTCAATAAAGGTAATGAGAAATGATCCTTCTGAGACACCTTATCAAAATTCTTATAATCTAAACACACTCTCTAGCTATTTATAATTCCAATGAGGATCAATTTTTTTTATTTCTAACTATTTAAAATCATATTTTTTAGTAACTATGTTAATGGGAGTGACCCATTGTGAATTAGAGATAATGTAGATTTTTTCGTAACTTTAATATACTATCAATTTATTTTTTACTAAATCCATATTGAATGGGTTAAACCATCATTGTAGTTGCATAATAGGTTTTTTATTTTCCTCAAGAAGAATTATATACATACATATTTTGGGATTTATTATTGGTATATCTTTTTAAACAATATAATATTTTTTATACATATTACCGTAAAAGTTTAATAAGTATTTTTTATTTATTTGAGGATATGTTTCTATAAATTATTACTAAAAACTTTCCCCATTACATGAAGTATACATACATAAGGTCAATGGGTAATGAATTTAATTCAAAAATTTTGAGCCACTATAAAGACAAAATCAAAATTTGGTTCCTCACCTCTAGAGATTGAGTGCCCTATTTAAAATATGAAATAACAACTTCCTCATCAGTGGACAACCAATGAAGTCCATAAAATAATTAAAAGGTTATATTTTATTCAATTTTTTTTTTCTAGATTTCTCCAAAATAATTTTCATAGAACCACCAACAATTAATTTTTTACCTAATGATACAGTTTTATGCAACATTCATGTGTATTCAGTCAGTTTATAATCCTCATTGTGTGATAGTTTATTAAGTGAATGATTCTCTTGAGGGAACATTTTTGAACCTATAATATTGAAGTGGATAATTTTTTCTCCAAAAAACATGGTGGGAGTTTCCTCAGGCATATTGATGAGGTTATTTTCTCTCCTAAATAATGGTGTACCTTTAACTATGGGTTAATGTATAGGGGTTAAATAATCCTCCATACTTAGAAAAAATTAGCTATAAATATCAGGTTTTAGACTCTGACCAGAACATCTTCTAGGGCTCCCTCTAGAAATATAATGGACCTATTAGCAAGATGAACTACAACTCTTGTGGGATTTGATTATATCATATAAAACTAAGTAAATACTAGATGAGGAATTACATTTACATAAGCATATAAATTACAAATTTCATCTACAAAATTAATAAAACTAATTGTACAAGGGATTGAAAATTTCATATATCATGAAATTTAGAAATAAAATACGGTGTAATCATAGCTAAAACACTTATTCCAATATTTACTCTCTAACAACTTGGAATGATAATATTTTTGGGTGAAAATTTTCATTATGATCATAGATTATGATGAGATTTTGAAAATATATATAAGAAGGGTAATGTGGATTTCATTATTCTAGAAGGTGTCTAGGGTCACAATTTGAATTTCCTCATCTTGAATCTTCCATGAATGGATCATCAGAGATGAGAAAAAAATTGGATGATATATATTATAAATTTTATAATTCTATATCATTGTATCTTCTCTATTTTATGTTTCTTTAATATTATTTATAATTAATTCTTTCTTTTTCTTAGTACTATTTATTGGGTTCCTTTTGAGTCAATTCTACTTGATATTTCTTAGTGACGTGCATGTCTTAATTGGATTTAGAGTTATAATTATGGTTAATTGTTTTACCAATTATATTGGTTGAAACTCTCTCATTCCTCTTGGGTTTTGGAATTGGTTGAGTTATTAGTTTCCCTATATTTGTTTTGAAAAAATATACACAAGAATTCAAATTTGGTTCTTTAAATATTTCACTTTATTATAAAATTACTCATTATTTTATCTCTATTACAGTTATACTAGGATTTTTATACTAGTTGAGGGTTGTTGAAAATGATTCTTTTTTCTACGAAGGTGGTGGTTTTAGGTAATATATTCTCTTATAGGGCAGTTCTTATTGTTTTTGGAATAGTGGGTCATGTTTATATGGTTGTTAGTAAGGGTTCCCTGATTTTTTTTATTGGTTAATTTATCGATATTGAACATGGGAATGTTACATTAATTCTTGATTAGGCTACTGGAATTACCTTTGTTGGTATACAGATGCACAATCCTCATCACCCTACAACTCAACATGATAATCAATATAATTACTGGGAGTATAAAAAAATCACATACCATTATGGGTGTAATGTATTCAATTTACTTATTTTAATCTATTTTTCATACCAAGGTGTTTAGTTACGTAATCATGGATTCCTGTAAGGGGGTCTGTCAAATGATCAAATTCCATCTATCAATTTGGTACAAATACCGCTTGTACGAATCAATTTGGAGTTTTAGGATATCTTTTCTATCAATATTTTTACCTACATTCTGAATTATCGATGATAGCCCCTCATAAATTTGCATACAAAAAATTTCTATGACTATAATGAATGCCTTATTTTAAGAATACCAATATGTGATTCTCTTCAACAACCTAATGCGTGAAACTATCACAATGAATCTTGAATATTTCTTAGTACTAATAAAGGGTATCTCATGAATCTTTCTTAATGGATTACAATTCATTCTTGATTGTATTGATTTTAGTGGCGGTATTGAATATTTGGGGAAAACTCTTATTTATGTCATCCTAATCATCCACTTATCCTGGATTCAATCTATATGTCCATTACTTTTCTACAAATTCCATATAGAATCAATGATTTCACCATTTACCATTTTCTTATATCAATCCTTTTGGATTTAATATATTATAGAATGGGTAAAATCTATGATGTTCATATTGGGATCCACAATTAGAATCATATTTAATATTATCAATGAGTAGATTAAACTAGATTTTTGTTCAAAATTATTTTTTAAAACATGAATATCAATTGTTTTATTCTAAATAATGATTTGGGGTGCACAAAGAACACCCAATGTTTGATCATGATTTTCTATCATGGTGTTTCGATCACAATTAATTCTTTGAATTTTAATAGTTTCAAAAAAAAATTTCTATTTCTATTTGTAAATTTAACTTTTTAGTTTTGTTAATATGGTTCTCTCAATTTCTAGATCATGATGTAAATTTATGTTATTACAAGATCATATTATATAATTTAAAAAATACTATTTTGGAAATTAATCTATGACAATGATTCCATGTTTCTGACAACACTAACATTATTAAAATGGAATATAATTAATTTATAATATGAATGATGCAATATAATGGAATCCAAGGGATGTTTCCTGAGAGGGGTTTATAAATTAGCTGAAACATTTCAATTAGAAAATGGTGGCAGTGGTGATTTTTTTTGGATTTTGAAATAAGTAAATGTTGATCAAATAAAGAGGCTAAAATTAAGATAATAAAATTTTTTGGGAAAGGTTAGTTTTTTAATTATAATTCTATCCTTGTTCATAATGAATTTTAATCTTCTTATTCTTTCTAATTGATGAATGATAGGTTCCTAAATCACTTCACCTATCACCCATGGTTAAATATTGGTGGTTAGGATAATGTTAATAGAATTTTCTTCTTAGTTTATCATCCTTTATGTTTGTTTTAAATGAAAAATTAAAAACCTAATTAGGGACCCGACAAAAGTTTTATTATTTAATACAAAATCCAGTTTTTTCTCAATCCAGCAAAGAGGGATCATATTCCTTCAAACATGTTCCAAAAATAACCAATAACATCACCACTCAGGCCAATTTATTCAATTTTATTTAGGCTAAAATGAGTTTATGATGAGTTTTGATTAGTGACCAAGGTGGTAAATAATTTTAAAAACTAAAAAAAACATTCACAATCAAACATATAAAATGACATTGAACACTAAAATAGATTATAAGAATAAACATATTTCAAAAATATATGTATTGACACTCAAGCATTATAATTATACATTCTTATCTTCCCTAAGAACCCAAGGTTTTATCTCTATATATGGTGAATGAAAATGGTGAATAAGGAGGAAAAAATAAGTATATAGAAGATGATAGGGAAGAAGTAAATAAAATTTAAAACTTCAATAAAAAATCATGGGTAATAATCGTCTTTACCTTATAATTGTTATGTGTTTTGTAGTAACTTATTTCCCACATTATATTTCATCAACTTTTGTCCTTGTTATATCTTTCCTTATTTTAATTCATGTAATGTTTCCCATCATCCTCATAATCTTCCTCGATAATTGTGTTCCAACACTAATCAAATTCCATGTATTTCCCCTATTTTTAAAGGGAATATCAATTATGATAGATATTATTAACAATAATCCACGATTCCACCTAATATTGTGTTGTATGGATGATGATATTTAATCGTTTATATTTTGGATTAAGAACATACGATCCTTAAAAAATATAGGTTTTACCCTTTAACTTTCTTTTTATTCTTCCTCCTGGTATCCATAACTCGCAAAGGACATGAATCTTTTGAAAATAAATTTATTCTTCTGAAGTGGAAATTTACTCTTCGAATGTATTATTTTACTCTTTTAATGGCCCTTTTTTACTTTTTTAATATATTCACAACTCTTCTAAAGTCACGTTTCCTTTTGAAATTATTCATAAAAGAGTCAAAATGAATATTATCATCTTGGAATTTTATCTCCCAAAATCAAGGAATCAATCTTCCGATATCGCAATTGACCCTAATAAAGTAAAACTAAACTGAATTTATTTCCAGAGTTGTAGCCAATCTTATTACCCATAAAATGTTTAAAAAAATGAAAATAAAAAGCAATCCATTGATTCATTATATAAAATAAATAAATTATTTAACCTCAGAATTTTTCCATTTTAAACTATATTCATAAAAACAAATGAATTGAATCTTAAATTCCTAAAATTCATAGATGTCATAAAATTAATAAACAAGAAATAATATAATTATTTTAATAATTATTTTTTTTGGAATTTAATAGTTCTATCAATGTGGAATAACTTGATGAACTCGATTCCTCCATGTTCGCTCCTAGAATATAATGGTCATCATTTGAAGATATGTAGAGCATGTATGGATACATATAATGGAATCCATATGTTGATTCTCCACCAAAATAATAAAATGGCAAGAGAGTTGATGAAAAATGGTAATTAATATTACTATAAATAATGTATTTATATATTTAAAATTATTATAAATTAAATTTTAATGATCATCTCTTATATATTTTTAGGTTGTGTTAGAAAATTTCATTAGATATTATCCATTTATATTGGGAACCCACATATAAATCTCTTGTTCGAAAAAATATTTAAGTGGTATTCGAGTGGTAAAATTCTAATGTATAATATTTATAATTCAATTGATCAATTTAATGTGTTGGAATTTTATTATTCTTGATCAAATTATTGTTCTGATTCCACTATTAAAAACAACACATTAATCTAACATATTATTTCCATTAGTAAGATAGAAAAAATTCATATAACACTATAAGAATATTTTCATAGAAACTTACAATTTATATAATTTGTCCTCTAGCGTGATTTCAGATACTTGAAAAACCACCACTACAACAATATCATGACAACAAACTGGAAAATGGTCTATATTAATTAGAACAACACCAATTTTTGAGACAACACTTCTTATCCAAATCTTATTCTTAGGTACATCATAAGAATCTATATACACAGATTGTATTTGTATAGTTGGAAACCATTGGTTCCTATGAGCTTCTCCAAATCACTTAACCATAATTCAGAAAAAAGAAATTACCCAACTAGAATTTAATATCATTATGATATATCTATAAACATGCATAATTTTATACAATAACTACTAGTTCCTCATATCCTCTATATAAACAGAACATATCTGTGGTATATCTTAGGTATTTTAGGATATTTTGGACAATATTCCAATGAAGTTCCCTTGGATTATATTGATATTTTTCAACCATGATTAACATAAAATCAATATCAAAACTAGTAAAATTCTGAAAATACATGATAGATCCTAATTTTCAATATTATGGTATTTCTCACATTCTTTCAATATCCTCTTATTTTTATAGAAACATTTATTTGGAGAGATTGATACCATTTGACAATGGCAACAACTCCCTCTTGGATTATTCCATTTTGTACCTTTTATGTACCTTGTAAATATATATAATTTTACACAGCCAAAGAATACCTAGATATCTATCCCAATAGATAATGATCCCTAAAATATAGGCTACTCACCAATGTCTTTTATAGAGAATAATTCATTTAACTGAGTCTTAACTAATAGTAGTACTTCCACATCATTTCCTATAATTAATAAGGCATCAAAATATAATACTAGAAATGTTATGGAAATACCACTAACCTTATTATGGACACATGGATCACTTTATTTGTTAATAAAAACTATTTTTCTTATGGCCTCATCAAAACAAACATTCCATGATTGTGATGTCGACTTCCACCCATAAATAGGCCATTGTAGATTTTATACTTTGTTGAAACTCCATAACATAATAAACCCTTTTGTTTGAGTCAATATAAATACCCTTATGATAATTTAAATTTTGAAAATATGTTTTGACATTCATTTTTATAATTTCATAATCATGGAAGATTGATGCTTCAAGTAATATTCTGAAGGATTTTAGCATCGCTACTGGTGATAAGTTTTCATCATAGTCTATGCCTTGATGTCAACTAAAAACTTGTGTTACCATTAATTCCATATAGTTATTAACTTTACCATTCATGTAAAACTTTTTATTTAATACCCATTTGCACGTAAGAGATTTTAAATTTTTAGAGGGTCTTCCAAAACAAAAACTTGATTTTGGTTCATGGTTTCTATCTCATAATTAATGTAATCTTTCCATTTAGATGTATTCTTACCCGATACATATTTCTTGTAGGTTATAAGTTCATAATTTTCTAAGAGTAATGTATCACATGATACATGGATAATAAAACCACAATTCTTTGGTTCTCTATCCTCTCAAGTTGACCTACTCAATACTTTTGTCTGAGGAACATATTCAACTCCCACTCTCTCTTGTGGATATAATTCCCATTCCATCTATTGGGCATATGAAGCATGAACTTCATCAAAGTCAATATTTCTCCCATAACTTCATTTGGGTATGTGTTCCCTTTCTAGAAATATGGAATGTATTACCATAATTGCATTTATATCTAAATGGTTATATAGGTAATATCATTTTGTTTCTATTTTATATCCTCTAAAGTTTCACTTCATGCTTTGGGATTATAATTTGTCCCTCTATATAGTCTTGAAAAAAATCCTCAGATACCTATACATGCTTGTGTAACCGACCCAGTTCCATTCCATAAAAAAAATCATATGGAATCCTATCTATTTCTTTAGTTGGTACTTGGTTAAGTTTAAATTCCATTATATACAATGTATATCCCAAAAAGTATAATGTAACAGTTTCTTGACTCATCATTTATTTGAGCATGCAAAAAATGCCTTGTTCCTCCTTTCGCTAACACCACCCCAGTAATGCGTATAAGGAGGTGTGAGTTGGGATACTATCCCACACCTCTTTATGTGATCAATGTAGTATTGGATAAGATACTCTGCACCCTAGTCTGAGCAGAGTGCCTTAATTATCTTAGAAAAATGGTTTTCTACTTCATGCTTGGATTCCAGAAACAAATGAATGGAATATTACTTATACAACATTAATTAGATATAACCATACCTACTATAGTTATCAGTAAAAGTATCAAAGTATGAAATAACACCCATTTCTTCTATTAGAAAGGGACCACATAAGTCAGTATGAACCAATTATTGTAATTCAGTGGCACTTTATACTTTCTTAGAGGAGGCTAATTTGGTCATTTTCAAATATAAAAAATCATGACGTACATCAATGGGATTTAAATTACTTTCATCTAAATACCATTCTTGATGCAATTTCTACAAATTATTCACATTTACATGACCAATCTTGAAGTATCAAATGTGGGTGTTATATGAGTCATTTTTTTGGTTTTGTCATTTATTATCATTATAGTGTTTTCTAGTTCAAGTATATATAATATATGTTAATATGGAACTAACATAACACATGTCATCATTATAAAAGGTAAAAGATTTATTTATATTCTTGAAATAAAACCTTGTACTATCCAAACTTGATATTGAGATTATATTTCTGGTAACTAATGGAACATAATTACAATTTTCAATACAAGAATAAAACCACTTAAAAATCTTTAGAGATAATATTCCATTACCAAGGATACTAAAATCACACCATTTATATCTCATATATATACCTTTAACTTTTTTATATTCTAGAATCTACTTGGTTTCTGTATGTGAACAAAAATTTGTGATCCACATGAGATATATAATTCCAAACTTGTAGATAAAGATAGAATCCATTCAATGAAAATAATACGTGAAGTATAAGTGTCACCTTTCTTCTCCTGCCAAACTATATAATTTTTCGACCAATAGAATTTATTTCCACATGAAATTCAGAATTTCTCATAGTCATTACTCAAAATCTGCATCTGGGTATTTTTCTGAAAGTTGGTGTAAATAATTTGACCCCAGTGTCCTGGAGCCAATGTTTTCTCTACTACATTGGCATAAGATACAAGCAGTATCATCTAAAAAGACAATATAATTTTTTAGTCTTGGTATGCAAGATAAATACTTGAATTTCACATTGTAATTTAAAATAAAAAAATTACACAAAGTGTTTTATTTGAGAATTCCATTATACCCAATATAATATCTCTATATATCAATAAAAAACACTTCCTAGAATCATGGGGAAAAAGAACATAAGAAAGGGGTGAACTTGGAAGCTCAGTATGGTTAAACATACTGTGGAATCTATTGTGAATAAATAAGAATTACCAATACAGAATTAAAAATAAGTAAAACACTTTATATTTAATCATCAAACTTAGCATAATATGATAGAAATAAGTG
This sequence comes from Viscum album, assembly GCA_963277665.1. Lineage (NCBI taxonomy): Eukaryota > Viridiplantae > Streptophyta > Magnoliopsida > Santalales > Viscaceae > Viscum > Viscum album. The sequence goes on along the minus strand of OY728128.1, from coordinate 1,469,491,417 downwards.
AATATAATTTAAACCCACATAAATAATTACATAAGATTGAAAATTGTCAATGGATATTCCCAAAAATCAAAAAATCACATGGACATAAATAAATGATCTAATATTAAAGGGAATTCATAATATCAAACATCTAAAATATACTTTAATGACCTTTCAAAAGGCAATTTTAATGTGTGGGTAGAAACCTGTCTAATTTGACCAAATTATTTGCCTCATGAGACCTATTGATGAATCAAGGGGATATATATAACCAGCCCACACCAGTCACTTATTAAGTATATTGTACTCAACATATTAAAGGGGTGAAACAAAATAAACATAAATATACATATTTAAAAATGAAAATATGAAATAATAATACTTACCCCAATCAAATTATGGTATTCGTAAACCATCCATAGCAATATAGTGAAAGCGGATACAATTTTACATTCTCTATCAAACTAATCGTAACAACCCAAGCTTCCACAGTATGCTTCTCTTTGCATAATACAACAGCGTGTGTTGTACACATCTTCGTGTTCTAACACACCACAACCAATCCAACTAGCCGTTATGAATATTAATACAGAATTTTGGAAATTATATAAATTTTACCTTTCAAAATGGACTTCATTTTTGGATTCGGAGTATCTAAATTAGCTTAGGGTGAATTTTTGGTATTTTTATGAAAAATTTCAATTTTTGATGAATAGTGAAAAACATAGAGTTATAGTTTAAAACCGATTTTTTATTTAAATAATTATTTATTTTATTTAAATTTATTTTATGTCAAAATAAATACATAATAAATATATAATTTCAATGTAATTCATTGGCGTAAATTTATAATAATTTAAGATATATAATATTTTAATTGAACTTTTTACCTTCTTTTATCCAACTCATAGGAGCATTTGCAAGTTTACATAAAACATAATTTTACCACTTCTATGAGTTGAATTTAAAAATTCCGAGAGACATGGTTGATATCAGTAAGTAAAATTTGGTTCAATAAAATGAAAATAATGGCTGTTTAATAGTAACTTTTTTACTTTTATTTACCACAGTAAAAAGTAAATAGGGTAATTAAGGGTTAAAATGATATTTTTATAACCCTAACACATGTAATAATTCTATTGGATAAGTATAATTAGACCAAAAACAACCTTATTAATAAAATATGAACCACTTTGGTCTATTTGGATTAGATTATGACATTTATTATTATTTTATGTAAAGAAGAGTTAAAAGAGTTAAAATCAATGTTTAATAACTAAAACATTTTTAATATAGAGTTATAAACAAGATAAATTAGACTATAAATATTAATTATAAATATAATATGATTTACTACATAATGGTATTTTATTTATAATTCTTATACATTAAATAATTAAATTTATTTATGACACATTGATGATCCAATAATTACCGTATTAAGGAATGATTACAATAATTGATATTATAAATATCAAAATAAATGAAATTTGAGACTTTTTATGAATTCCAAAAATTTTCTAGGTTAATATTTCATGTTAGGGTTGGTTAGATAATTTTTTTAGATGTAATAATGCAGTTATGAATTTAGAAAAAAAACCAAATAGTGTGAAAATTGAAATAAAAGATTTTTTAAAACAAATATTATATTATTAATTGATATTCTATTTATAAAAATCTATGGTTCTTCCAAAGGTCTTAAATAATATTATATATATAATTAATTATCCACTTGATGTTATCTGGGATGTTTATAGTATGTTTATTAACCATATAATATAAAAATACAAAGAGACATGGTAAATGTCAAACAATTAAACTAAGAGATAAATCTAAAAGATAAAGTCAATATAATGACCCAAACCTATCTAAAACCTATTTGATGAGTGGTTTTAGACCCATAACCACCTTATCATTTAAATAATTCATTTTTTATCCATTATAAACTGAAAAATATTTTATTATAAAATAATATTTCAATGTTTTCCTAAGGTTCCCCTCACCCCTGTTATAAAAGGGAACTTCCCGTTCTCTCTAATTCACACATTAAAATCATTTTTTCATGGCCAAACACTGCAAAAATACCCTCTAAACTATCCTAACTTAATCCTAGAGGCCTTCCTTTAGTCTTAAATATAACTAAGGAGCCCTTTTGATCAAATCAAAAGGAAGAACCCGAAGAACAGGTAAATATTCCATCACCTCATTCAAGTTCCTTTATTCTTCCACTTCCCCTTCCTTTGTTGTTTCCATTATAAAATAATAACTCCAGTGTCATATATATATTGTGTTGTTATTATAAATATTTTATAATAATATTCATTATTCTACCCATCCTTTGAATGACATGTCACCAAACGTGCGTACGTACGACTTACAATCTCTACGACGTGGTGTAGTTGTTATTCAATACATTATTATTCGAATGGGTATAATAATGATGTATAATTGATGTAAATAATAAATATAACATGATAATGATTCTGTATATATGATATACCATCCAATTATAAATTATTTTAATAACAAAAAAAGATATTTTCGCTCATGCGTACGTACGGATTACCGTCTCCACAAACATGATGAGATATATTCCCCATCGTATCCATTCAAGACTAATTTTCATTAGATGATTAAAAATAATTTTTAAATACATAATATAATTCTTAATATGAATAATATACATCATATCAACCAAAAACATTACTTACATAACAAATCATATGAAGGAAAACGAATCGGTTAACACCCGAAATGACGATAATACTAAAATATTATTAACAAAGAAATAATAAAAGATCATATATGATATCATATTAATGTATATTATTCTTGTATAATTTAATAACAATTATTTAACCATTATAAAAGAGGTTATCCTACCCTCAACCAAGGAAAATTACAAGGTAAGGGTTAATTTCACAATCTCTTTATTATCTGAGGTAGTTTTTATGTAAGTATCTAATGGGGCCGATTTATCATCCACATCCATGTTTCTTAAAACATTATTTCAAAACATTTTAACTATTTAATATAAAATGTGTAAAATTAGTTTATACCCTTATTTTACGTTATATGTTTTTAAAGGAATCTTTCTGTCATTTTCAAAACTAGGTACTTTTTGACCTTTTCGACAAATTTATGGTAAGAATTTTTTTTAACTTATACAGTGGGTGTGGCTATTTAATGCATTATAACATTGTCAAAGCTTCCCTTACAAGACAATATGAATATTTTGAAAATAAATGTTTTCGTTTATAATTATATAACTTTTAAATTATTTCAATATACAAATAGACATTTCTCAAAAATAAGTTATGATTTCATCTATGTCAACATCCTTTGATGAATTTTAAGATATTTTTAAGTTGATTTTTTAGGATACAAAACTTCCATATTGTATTGAAGGTGTTTTGATTTTTTTGACTGAGGACATGTTATTTTCACACAATTCATGGATAAATTATTGAAATTTTGTATGATAGTTTTAATAAGAATGCTTATATAATGTTTGAACCTATTTATATGAGGAATTCAATGGACTTAGTAAGTGACGGGTGGAGCCCGATATAGCTCCTTGATGTGTCGGTTGGTCTCATGAGACAGACTAGTGTCTTGGCACAAGGCCTTGATGAAATCATATTTGTAGTCTTGGAACAAGGCCTTCACTATGTGGTTATGAAGTCTGTCATTATGCATTCCATCATTATGAAAGTGTATATTGATTTTTCATGTGATTATTCGACTATTAGAATATCTAGGTGAACAATTAAATGGAATTATTTGATTTTATCTTTGATATATTATGCTAAAGTTCATGTTTAAAAGGATTTTGTTTTATTCTTATACATTTCCTTAAATGTTTATCCTTGTTTATGAATGTTTCCTCTATATTGATATCCTTACTAAGCATTCGAGCTCGCCCCTTTCTATGTTTTATTTTTTCCTAGGATGCTGAGAAGTATATAATGGCTGACCTGTAAGGATAGTCTATGGGATCTCAATGTTGTCTATGGAAACAATGTTGTTGTAGTTTTCCATTTTATGATGTAATGTAATCCTTATGAATCTATCTAGTATATTCAACGCTACTAAACACATCGGTATTTCAAGTCGTGATTTTTGTGATCATGCCAATGATATGTAATAATTCACCGACTCTGGGCTTTTGGGTTCGGGGCGTTACAGTTGGTATCATAGGAAGTTTAGTACAATCCTTGGAAACTAGATTTATATAAACTCTGATTAGAACACATAACCCTAAGGTAGACTTTGAGGATTAGTATATAATAACATCCAAGAATTTTGGTATTGTATAGATTTTGTGAGTTTTACAAGAAATAAATTCCTATCTGGATACGAGTTGGTAGAGTCAGATCTGACACATATGTACCTAGGGGTAAAACCCGAAAACACCACTTTTAGCTAGACTCGAACGGGAACTGGTGCATGAAATTGGTACTTGTTGAACTCTTGGTTACGACACTCTCAGGGGATATGATTAGGATAATTATCATTTTAATTAAAATCTATTATAAAGGGATTATGAGTATATACTTACTCAAAGAATTTTTTTTATGATCATGGATTATATCCACAAACATTTCAATTCATGATAAGTGTTTTATAAGTATGGAATTATATATATCGATTCTCAAACTAATCTAGTTTATGACATTTTTTAGAAATGGTGCCTAGTGGAAGGAATGGAAGCTGTATCAATGTACACAATCCATGAAGGGATTTCCCTCATACTCAAGATAATTATAGTAGAGCTGGTGATACAATTGGTTCTAATCAGCTTATCACTATATTGGTACAACTCATTTAGGTAATGAATAATAGCCTTACCCATATAGAGAACCCTGATCCACAGCGTGGAGGATCAATGTTAGATCGCTTCATGAGGCCAAAAACATCAACATTCAATTGGGGTACAAATCCAATAGTAGCTGAGCAATGGATAAATTCCTTAGAGAAAATATTCCACGCCTTGGGGAGTAGCGAAAGGGAAAATGTTTTCATGGCAGTTTACAACCTCACTAGAGATGCAGATCATTGGTGGTCATTAATTCAAAACACAAAGGAACATGATGAAGTATCAAATAAGGAATGGAGGGAGTTTAAGAAATTTTCTTAGAATTTTTTTTTCTCATGACCATTGAGCGGATATGGAAAAACAATTTATGAGTCTGAGGCAAATGGAGGGTGAGAATATCACAAAGTATGAAGCTAACTTTAAAAGGTTAGAGAGGCATGTTGTAGATTATATACGTAACCCATGAAGTAATTTTGATCGTTTCATTGATGGGTTAAAACCTTTTATCTGTAGAGAATTAGTCTAACAATCCTTCTCGTCAATACAAATATATTGCCTCTTGTGCTATCATGATAGAAAAAGAATTCTCTATGTCTTATGACATTAGAGGAAAAATTAAAAGAAGAGATCGGATGAACACAATTGAAATGGAAAGAAGGGGAAGAAGGGAAAAGTTGAATATCCATCCTGCAGCTAATGTGGGAAGAAACACCTTGGTACTTGCAAGATGGGATTGGGAGTCTGTTTCATGTGTGGTGAAAAAGGCCACCAAGATCATGATTGCAAGGGGAAGAAAGAGGCTGTCAATGTTGAATGAAACAATTGTAGAGAAAGGGGTAATTATGAAAATGAATGTCCTAAGCACCAAGGAAACATACCTTAGAAAAGGACAAGGGATCAAGGCCAATCTTATCCTATAACTACTGCTGATGTTGAAGATCCGAATGATGGAGTGGCAGGTAATTTAATGGTTTTCTCAAGTTTAGACAATGCTTTATTTGATTCTGGATCATCAAATTATTTCATATCTTCCCAATTGTCTATGAAAATTAGAAATTTACAATTTGATTAAACAAGGGAGTTGTTAGTCAATAATCTTAATGGAAGTATCATTGCAACAATGTTTTGTGATCCAGTTTCCATTAAGGAATGTAAACGTTGTTTATCTTATCATCACATCATCATACCCATGATTGAATTTTATATTATCCTCGGTATGGATTAGATTTCAGACCATGATGCGAAAATTTATGGTAAGAAGAAGAATGTTACAATTTTTTATTATTATAAGAAGTACTATATCTTTAGAGCAGAAATGTCACCACCTAATTTTTATATAGATACACACCCATTAGATCATATAAATTCTATTATTGGGGAGGAAGAGAATTAAATAACCATGGGTGAGGAAAATAATGTTCAAATAGAGGATGTACCTATTGTGCAAGACTATCTTGATGTATTTCCAGATGATTTACTGGGACATCCTCTAGAATGAGAAATTGAGTTTTCCATTGACTTAATTCCTTGTTCAAGGACCATATCGAAGACCCCTTATAGAATGGACACTTTGGAATTAGTGGAACTAAAGAAACAACTAGAGGAATATAGTAATAAGGTGTTTATTTTTCCTAGTGTTTCTCTATGGGGAGAACCTGTTCTTTTTGTTAAGAAGAAATATGGATCTATGAGGTTGTGCATTGACTACAAGGATATCAATGCTATAAAAATAAAGAACATGTATCTCCTAACTCGCATTTATGATTTATTCGACCAACTTCATGGAGCTCAATAATTTTAAAAGATTGACCTTTGATCTGGATATCATCAGTTGTGTGTGAAAAAGGAAGAAAATCCAAAACCGAATTTTGAACTAGGTATGGGCATTTCGAGTTTACAGTAATTCCTTTTGGATTGACTAATGCAACCTTTCTCTTCTTGGATCTAATGATAGATTTTTCAAGAAATATCTTAATGACATTGTAGTGGTATTTATTGATGATATCTTGGTATACACCAAAAATCTACGAAGATCATGAAAATCACTTGTGCATTATTCTAAAGACTCTTAAAAGACGTGAATTATATCCGAAGTTTAAGAAGTGTGAATTCTGGATTAAAGAGATTTTTGTCTTATCCATATTGCCTCTATGGATGGAATCACTATTGATCCTTCTAAGACAAATGAAATCCAAGAATGGCCAGTACCAACGAGTATAACTAAGGTACAAAGTTTTATTGGTTTAGCAGGTTATTATCGACGTTTCATCCAGAATTTTTCCTGATTGGCTAACCCATTATCCAATATTAAACGTAAAGGGGTTTAAATTTTTTGGGCAAAAGAGTGTGAAGAATTTTTTGAAGAATGTAAGAGAAGATTATTCAATTCTTTTATATTGACTCTACTATTGGGGAATGATGGGGTTGTTATATATATTGATGCATCAATGAAAGGATTTGGTTGTGTTATTATGAAAAAGGATAGAGTTATTTATTATGCATCACAATAGCTAAAAATTCATGAGCAGAACTATACTACTAATGATCTTTAGTTAAAAGATGTAATAATTGCTTTGAATATTTGGAGACACTATCTCTATGGTGAAAAATGTGAGATATATAGAGATCACAAGAGTTTGAAATATATTTTCTCACTGAAAGAACATAACACTAAGAAAAGGAGGCAGCTTAAACCACTCAAGGATTATGATTTCACCATACAATACCACATGGGGATGGAAAATAAGTGGGAAGATGCTTTGAGAAGAAAGGATCATGGAGTTCTGAACAAGATCAGAGTTGAAAAGGATCATATATACAAGGATCTAGTAAAGTTAGAAATGGGGATAACCATGGAAGGTGAAACATCAATACTTTTTCAAATGGTTTCCAAACCATATTTACTAAAAATGAAAAAAAGTTCTCCTGCTGATGATGGGGATTTTCAAAAGAAGATTAAATATGTGAATGATGGGAGATTGATCAAATTTGTATATGAAGATGGGATTTTGAAATTTGGGAAGAGACTTTGGGTTCCTAATATACCTGATCTTAAAAGGGAATTATTAGATGATGATCATAGTTCCAATTTCTCTATACACCCTGGTACCACCAAAATTTATAGATATTTGAAGGATCATTTTTTGTGGGTCAACATGAAGAGGGAGATTGATGATTTTGTGTCATGATGTACGGTTTTTCAACAAGTGAATGCTAGAAGGCCACAGCCTGGATGAGTCAGGAAACCTTTTCCCATACCTGATTATAAATGGGATAATATTACAATGGACTTTGTCATGGGACTACAAAAGACTCCTAGAAGGAACGATACAATATGGGTTATTGATGATTGGATTACCAATTCAGCACATTTTCTTGCTATAAGAGAATATTTATCACTTGAACATTTAACAAGACTGTATATTAATGAAGTTGTAATACCTCATGGAGTACCCCTGTCGATTTTTTAGGATTTTGATCCTAGTTTTACATCATGATTATAAAAAGAATTTAGAAAGACCTGGATATTGAACTTCGTTTGAGCACTGCCTACCACCCACAAATTGAAGGACAATCAGAACTGATTATTCAATCCTTAGAAGATATGTTGAGGTCTTTCCCACTTGACATTAAAGGTATGTGGGATCAATATATACCTATGGTAGAATTATCCTATAACAATAGCTTCCATTCATGTATTCAGATGGCACCATATGAAGTTTTATATGGAAAGATATGTCTCACACCAACCTCTTGGGATGATGTTGGTGAAAGGAAACTCGTTGGCCCAGAACATGTGGTGGAAACAATGGAAAAGATGAAGGTAATCCAAAACCACATCAAAGTAGCACAATGTAGGCAGAAGAGCTTCACCGATAACTGAAGGAAGGATTTGTAATTTCAGGTAGGTGATCATGTTTTCTTGAAGGTATCTTCATGGAAGGGTGTTATACGTTTTGAAAAGAAGGGGAAATTAAGTTTGAGGTACATCAGACCTTTTGAAATTCTAGAACAAATTTGGGATGTAGCTTACCATTTGGCAATGCTGCTAAGTCTCTCCAAAGTTCATGATGTGTTCTATGTATCACTATTGAGAAAATACATGCCTGAACCAACGCACGTACTCACCTATGAGGAAATAGAACTGGAAACTGATCTTTCTTATTGTTAAGAGCCTATCAAGGTTCTTGGTACAGGAGATCAAGTGTTGAGAAACCGGACGACTTGTCTGGTAAAAGTACTATAGAGAAAGCATATGATGGAAGAGGCAACGTGGGAACCCGCAGAACTTATGATGAAGAAACACCTGAGTCTTTTTTTGTAGTAATATTCTAGAAATTTCAAGCACGAAATTATTTGAAGGATGTGAGAATGTAACCCCCTAACCTTCCACGATAAGCTTCTAATTGAATAATACAATAGTATGTGTTGTACGAAACTTCGAGTTCTAACACACCACAACCAATTTAACTAGCCGTTATGAATAGTAATACCAACTATTTGAAATTTAATAAATTTTATCTTTAAAAATGGACTTCATTTTTTTATTTGGATTATCAAAAGTATCTTTTGGGGAATTTTTTTTATTTTTCTGAAAACTCTATATTTTTGATAAATAGTGAAAAACACCGAGTTATAGTTTAAAACCGCATTTTTTTAACTTATTATTTATTTTATGTAAATTTATTTTAGGTACAAATAGATACATAAAACCTATATATGTTCAATGTAATTCATTGGAGTTTGTTTATAATAATTTAAGATATGTAAAATTTTTATTGAACTTTTTACCGTCTTTACCCACCTCCTAGGAGCATTTGCAAATATACATTAATCATAATTTTACCACTTCTGTGAGTTGAATTTCAAAAATTTGTGAGACACGGTTGATATATGTAAGTAAAATTCGGTTTAATAAGTTGAAAATAATTTTTGGAAAATAGTAACTTTTTACTCTTATTTACCATAGTTAAAAGTCAATTAGGTAATTAAGGGTAAAAATGAAATTATTATTACCCTAAAACATGCTCTAATCCAATTGGATTAGTATAATTATACAAAAAAAACCTTAGTAATAAAATATGAACCTCTTTGGTCCACTTGGATTAGATTATGACATTTAATATTATTCTATTTAAAGAAGAGTTAAAAGAGTTAAAATCAATGTTTAATAACTACAACATTTTTAAAATAGGTTTATACATATGATAAATTAAAATATAAATATTAATTATAAGTATAAAAATATTTCCTAAATAATGGTATTTTATTTATAATTTTTTGAAATTAAATAATTAAATTTATTTATGACATAATAATGATTCAGTAATTACCGTATTAATGAATGACTAATATAATTGATATTATAAATATCCAAATAAATGTAATTTGAGACTTTTTATGAATTACAATACTTTTAGAGATTAATATGAAATGTTAGGGTTGGTTAGATGAATTATTTTTAATTAATATTGCAGTTATGAATTTAGAAAAAACAAAAAACAAAATAGTGTTAAAATTGACATAAAAGTGTTTTTAAAACAAATATTATATTATTAATTGATATTCTATTTCTAAAAATCTATGGTTCGGAAAAAGGTCATAAATAATATTATATATTTCATTAATGATGCACTTGTGGTTCCCTTTTTAAGTTTATAGTATGTTTATTAACCATATAATATAAAAATACAAAGAGGCATGGTAAATGTCAAAATATTTAACGAAGAGTTATATCTAAAAAATAAAGTTGATATAATGACCCAAAAAGGTCTAAAACCTATTGTTTGAGTGGTGTTAGACCCATCTGTACATTATCCTTTAAATAATTCTTTTTTTATCCATTAGAAACTGAAAATTATTTTATTATAAAATAACATTTCTAGATTTTCCTAAGGTTCCCCTCAACCCTCTTATAAAAGGGAACTTCCACTTCTCTCTAATTCACACCACACAAGCCTTTTGGCTCAGACAAACCCTTTACCAATTCCCTCTAAACTATAATTTATTTATCCTAGAGTCCCTACTTTAGTCATAAAGACAACCTATGGATCCCTTTTGATCAAATTATAAGGAAGAACCCGAAGAAGAGGTAAATATTTCATCACTGCTTTTAAGTTCCATTGTTCTTCCACTTCCTCTTCTTTTGTTGTTTCCACTCTAAAATAATTACTCCAGTATCTTTTATATATTGTGATGTTATTATAAATTTTTTACAACGATATTCATTATTATATTCATCTTTAGAATGACATGTCACCATAGGTTCGTATATACGGCTTACCGTCTCCATGTCATGGTGTAGTTGTTATTGAATACATTATTATTTGAATGTGTATAATAATGATGTATAATATATGTAAATAATAAATATAATATGATAATTATTATGTATATATGATATACCATCCAATTATATATTATTTTAATATCAAAATAATCATATTGTCGCTCGTGCGTACGTACAGATTACCTTCTCCACGAACATGATGAGATTCATTCCCCATTGTATCCAGTCAAGAATAATTTTCATTAGATGATTAAAAATAATGTATAATGACTTAATATAATTCTTAATATGAATTAGATACATCATATCCTCAATAAAAATTAGTTACTTAACAAAGCATATAAATGAAAATGAATCAGTTAACAACTAAAATGACGATAATACTAAAATATTATTAACTAAGAAATATTAAATGATTATATATGATATCATATTAATGTATATTATTCTTGTATAATTTAATAAAAATTATTTTACCATTATAAAATATGTTAACCTACCCTCGACCAAGGAAAAGTACAAGGTAAGGGTTAATTTCACAATCACTTTATTATCCGAGGTTGTTTTTTATAAGTATCTACTCAGACCTCTTTATCATCCACATCCATGTTTCTAAAAAATGAATTTCAAAACATTTTTAATATTTAATAGACATTGGTTTAATGTCATTTATACCATTATTTTAACTTATATGTTTTTTAATAGAATATTTCTGTCATTTTCCAAACAAGGTACTTTTTGACCTTTTCGACAAATTTAATGTAAGAATGTTTTTTAACTTATACAGAGGGTGTGGATATTTTCTGCCGTAATAACAACGTCTAAGCTTCCATTTTATTCTTATAATAATATTTTCAAAATAAATGTTTTCTTTTATAATTATATGACCTTTTAATAATTTTAAAATAGAAAGGGATATTTCTCTAAAAAAAGTATTGATTTCTTCTATGTCAACATCCATTGATATATTTTAAGCTTATTTGAAGTTGAATTATTATGATACAAAGATTGCATATTGTATTGAAGGATTTGTGATTTTTTTGAATATGGATGTGTTATTTTCACACCATTAATGGACAATTTATTTAAATTTATTATGATAGTTTTAATATGAATGATTATGTTATGTTTAAACCTTTTTCATATGAGGAATGCATTGGACTTAGTAGGTGAAGGGTGGAGCCCGCTATAGCTCATCAATGCATTAGTATGTCTCATGAGACAAACTAGTGTCTTAGCACAAGTCCTTTAAAAAATATTATTTGCAGTCTTAGCACAATGCCAGGACTATGTGGTTATGAAGACTGCAATTATGCATTCCATCATTATGAAAGTGGCTATTGATTTTGCATGTGATTATTCGACCAGTAGAATATCCACATGAATAAGTAAATAGGATCATTTTATTTTATCATTGCCATATTATGCTGAAGTTCATGTTTAAAATGCTTTAGTTTATCCTTATAAATTTCCTAAAATGTTTATTCTTGTTTATGTAAGTTTCTGCTATATGGTTATCCTTATTGAGCATCCGAGATCACCCCTTTCTATATTTTATTTTTCCCAAGATTCGATGAAGTATATTATTAATGACCTACTTGGATAGTCTATGGGATATCAATGTTTTCTATGGAAACAATGTTGTTGTAGTTTTCCATTTTATGATGTTATTTAAACCTTATGAATTTATTTAGTAATTCCAAGGATAATAACTCATCGGTCATTTGAGACATGATCTTTTGTGATCATTCCAATGATACTTAATAATGCACCGACTCTAGGCTTCTGGGGTTCGGGGTGTTGCACTAATCATTAACAATGTGAGAGTGAGTATTATATAAATACATCATATTCCCCTTAGATTATAATTATAATAAAGGTTTTATGTCTATGATGAATGAAAATATCATGAAAAGTCCCCTAAAAGTCATTCATGAGAAAAACATTCTTAATATTTTGAAAATAATCTTTTAGAACTAAAATTCCTGAAACATTATAATCATACATTTTTTTTAAAATAGACTTTGATAATTATAATGGAATATTTAAAATAGTGAGTGGTCCTATTGGTGGAGAATTATGTTCATGATATATATGTTAAGACAACTATTCCTTTCACATTTTTTCTAAAAGACAAATGAGTATTGTTTTGAAAATGAAATGAAAAATCCTTTTAATTTTTGTTTTCAAAAATAAAAAAATTGGGAAAATTTTCTTAATAAATAATTTTGATAATTTTAAAACAATTTTGGAAAACTAATATATCATTAACATATGATTATTATAAATCTATTAAATAAAATTAATCATATATCTCATAACATATATGATTTACTTATGTTCTTTTATTACCTATTAATTAATAATTCTTTTTTAAAATCACTGTTCTAGTTTATAATTGCTTCGTTTTTCATTTATGTTTCGGTTTGTTAATTTGGGTAGTTTTAATTTGATCATGGTTACATAATATAAAATTTTTTAAACATGACAAAAATATCATTTGTATTCATTATATATTAATTATTAGTAATATATTAAATTTATAGAAAGAAAATTGATTACACCGTTCATGAAGATAGTAGGTCGTACGTATATATGAACACTATTTCCATTTTTTTTCAATGGATGTAATGAAAGAAAACTAAATATTAATTAATATATATAATAATAATTATATAATATATAAATTTTAAATTAATTAAATACATCCTTATTACTATCCTTGTAAAAAAATGAAAAACATTTTACATCGCTACGTGAGGTGGTAGTCCACACAGGCTTAAAGGATTTGTTATTATTTACCAAAAGATTGGAAGGTAAGAAATTATTTGAAAAATTATATTACTATAAGTACTTTTATATAATTAATATAATATATATTAATTATGTTTAACCTTGCTACCTTTCATGTAAAGTGTATGTGAAAAAAATCACATCGCTTCATGAGGAGGTAATCCATTGTACATATAAGAAATGATATTATATCCTCAAAGGAATATAAACTAAGAAGGTACATGTGATATAATAATAAAATATTTTCTTAAATATAATATTAATAAGTTAATTCCATCATTATATCCATCCTTTGAAGGTTTTTATGGAAAGAATTACATCGGTTGTCATGGTGGTAGTCCTCCATACACACGAATGACAGTTTCATTTCCCATTTGATATATGTGGAGATTTATTTGGGTTATTAAATTAAAATAATAAATTATAATAAATTATAATATACTATTTATATTATATTATCATAGTTTAATAATGTTTTAAGGAGGTGGATTAAGAAATAAAAAATATGCACGTTTAAGAATTTTACCTCTTCTTCAGAGAGCCTTTTTAGGTTTATACCTAAATCTTTACTATGATGGATTTATATTAAAAAAATGAATATATGATGTTTTTAGGTTATTATTTAATTAATTTGAGTATGTATTTTCTAAAATAAATAAGATTTTATGTATGAAAAACAAAGGATATGTGGCGGCCTTTTATAATTGGGGGAGAGGATACACCTGGAATATTTAAAAAGATAATTTGATACCCAAATTTTCTCATGCCACAAGCCCCCAAAATGGGTCATAACATAAAAATATATTTCATAGGTTCTAAATATGACCATAAAAAGGGGTTTTTAAAAACTTTTAATAAATTTTGAACCTTTATATTTTTAGTTTAACCCCCACCAATAAACCCATTTTTACATTAAATGAAATAATTAATTTTAACTGTTTTAACAATACATTACGATCAAAAATTATGTTGAAATTATTATAAAAAAAGTATTATGTTTCCTAATATAGAATCCATTTTTCAAAAGTAAACTCACATAATTATTATAATTCAATTTAAAATTAAATAGTAGATGTGACGAAAGATCAGTTTTCCAATGAGAGAATTCCTATAAGTGTAGAATGTTTTATTATAAAAATTCAATATGAAACTGATTAAAATCAAATAAAATTTTAAATTGGAATATAATTTAAACAATATTTATTTGAAAATAATTTAATTTATATCATAAATTTTATTATAATTTAAAAGAAAGGTAAGTTTCAAATAAAAATTAGTATTTTCACAATTCGTCAAAGAATTAATATTTTTTGAAATTTATCAAAAATTCACCCAAAGATAGATTTGACTTGAATATTTCAAAAATTATCATTATTTATTCTAATAAAATATCTAAAATTTGTAAAATATAATTTTATATTATTTTTTCAGAGAATGACTATTATGCCTTTCAGAAAAATACAATTTCTAGAAAATATTTATTTCTCTTTCAAATGGTTCTTATTTTATTTCTAAGCAATAGATAATTGTTGAATTGATTAAATTAAAGTTTAAAACATATAATTTTATTGATTAAATATTCATATCCAACAACATAAAGGCTAGGTTATCTTTATCATGTTTAAATAATATTATTTTAATAGAGTATCATGTTTTGTTTATAACTGACATTGCGTTCATCACCAGCAATTGAAGAGATTTAATTTACATAAAAAGAAATAGATCATAAAGTCTTGGGGTGTTATATTACATTATAATATTTTTTTGTTTGTCATAAATGATATCAAACACGATTTTCTCATTTCAAAATCATGGGGTTCTATAGACGGTGCATAGGTGTCTTCGACCTTGGCTTAGCCTTAGACCCCATAGCCTTGCCCTTCCTCACTTGGTCACTATAAGGACTGAAGGCTTTTTATTCTTAATAAAATTATATACATGGAGAAAAGAAATATAACATATCTAGGGTATTCTTTTCATGTCATTAATATTTTAATTAACAATAAGAGTCAAGAATCATGGGGATAAAGAGCCATGAATGAGATTAGTTGCAAGTTCATAGTCCAGCTTAAACTCAAGAGCAAGAAGTCTCTCAATATACCAAATCATCTTGATCACATGAGGTATAACTTAATTTCATTCTTCTACCCTGAAACTATACAATGAAATTGATATCTCATACACTTATATCCTATCTCTCGCATAATATAGCTGTTGTTGATAAGATAACATCATGATGGAATCTTCTTCCTCATGCATTTTCTATAGTTTCAATACTAAAAAACTGGGTTTATCAAGTGATGGGGATTTAACAACACATGTTAAAAGTTCTATTAAAGACCCCCTTTTACAGTTCTTGAAATGTTATGTTAATGAAGGATATTCATCAACGCTTGTAAAAAAGAATTGATAAAGGCCCACTCAACACTATGTAAAAAGCTCGGATAAAGGGGTCCCTATATCAGCACTGGTAAAAAAGTGATGATAAAAGTGGGATTTTTTCAGAATTTTTAAAAAGAACTAATAAAGTGTATATTTCAAAAATAATCATAAAAATATATTAATATATAAATATATTATATATTTTTTATTTGTTTTAGTTAAGGAAAATAGGCATTTACACTTAATATATATGATATTTACTGAAACCGGATTGTAATATTATTAAACATATATTATTAATTAATTATTTTCTAATTATTATCATTAAATATTTATCTTATAACAATTTTTAGGTAAAGAAATCAAAAAAATAATAAATGTTCTAAAATAAGTTGAAAACATAACTCAAACTTCAATTGACCATAACTTTTGATCTAGTTTTCCATTTGGGTTGTAACAAATATAAAATCAAATCCTATGATGATATCCATTCCAATTTGTCCAAGTTTCCATGATCACTATTTGTTTGGGGTCAAAAGAGGTCCATAAGTTATCCAAAACCGAGTATTTATTAAGGGTACCCTAATTTTTTTAACATTCAATGGAATTTCAGCCTTATTTATAGGGGTCTTATTGAATTTTTTAGTAGAGATTGAATTTATTTCTACGGATTGCATTCATATTGATATTATGGTTTTTAATTTTTATCATTTTTCACAATTTAATATTATTTATAATCAAATATATAACAATATATACATATTTTTAATATATTCACAAATACATAAATACAAAAACCATATTTTATATATGTATTTAAAAATATATAAATATATATATATATATATATAAAAATATATATAAATATATGGATTAAAAAATGTAATTAAATATATATAAATATGTAGATATATCATAAAATGGAAGGTAAAACAATATATGAAAGTTGAAAAGGAACTTTGATATGAGCATGAGGTCTCAGTTTCAAAACAACCTGGAGGCAGGGGCGTGCGTGGGATGGTGGAATTATCTAAATCACTGATAAAGGGGGTGGTAAGTGTTGATAAAAGATGTGGTGGGAATAAGTTCGAATAAAAAAATTATCCCCTTTTATCAGTAATTTTTTTATCTCTCTTAATGGCAACCATTATCAATGTTTTTAGAGATGTTAAAGGGGTCTTTAGTAGTTCTTTTTTTGAGAGCTATTAAATAAAACCCTTTAACATCACTCACATTATTAGTGTTTACAATGTTCTGATAAATCCCTTATACTAGCTTTGCTAAATGCCATATTTGTATTAGTGTTGAGTGGACATAAATGAAGATGTGATACAATATACATCTAGTGCATCATCTAAATTCTTCTTATACTTTTATTTATTTTACTTTTATGATCATTGAAGGTTTTAAATAGGATGTGAGGAATCTAACACATAATGTTTCCTCTCTTAGAATAGTACTATTCATAAAGGCATGTACCACTCTTGGAAGTTATGGCATGTCCAAATATTTTTGTTATCTATAATAGATTACAGTGATAATGTTCTAGAAGTGATGGAGAATTACATTTTTATCTACAAAAAAGATGTTATTAGTTTATATTTATTACCAATTTTGACATTATTTATTAATTAATTAAATTTTTAAAAGTCTCCTACTATTTTATAGAACCCCAGTACCCCACACTACTCGATTCGAAATACCATGTCTCTTGAGTATTCTAGTGGAAAGAATCCTTGAAACGTTCTATCATATTCTACAAACAATAGCTACAATACTACTCATAGAGTTCCAATGGTGACACTGGTCTAGAAAACTAAATTGACTCACTGTTCACTGAACTATTGAGTGAAGTTCCACCTTCATAGAATCATAAACATGATTCATTCAACTATTTTTCTATAATGTGGTAAAAATATAGGTATGGATATTTCATTACTAACATATTTTTTTAATTCAACCCTTAACTCTCATAATAAATCCACAGTATTAGGAGGAACCATTAAATATGGGTGATGATCACCCCATACACCTGATTTGGTTCATAATATTTGTGAATTTTTTTTATGAATTTTATTTAATGTGAGGGTTTTTAATATTTCTCAATGAATATAATCCTTTTCTATTAATTATGTTTATACTGAGTTACTTCATTTTCAAATTAACATGAATTAATAGAATTTATTCATCACATATTTATGATTTTTTTCTATTTATTATTTTATGTGATTCCCATAAACAAGAAAATGCATAAAATAATATACAATGAATAAAGGAAATATATTACCTAACTAGTCTCGAGCATTTAATATTGGTTGATCCATTTAAACATAATGGGTCAAATGTGACCTATGGGTATCATACATAAGTCGAGCCCTAAACAGTACCACAACTTAACCCTAGTCCAGTGTTTTCACATCTCATCTAGGATTCTACCTTATATTGGGGTGGTCCACATCTTACAATAACATCATCATATAAAAAAGTATACTCATGCATAGGTTAGGTGGTCATAATATCATAAGATATATATAGTCAATGCTGATGGATTAACATACCTTTATTTATATTAAATTATGAAATTTGATGCACATTCCTTCGATAAATTATTAATTATTTAAAACATCACACATAATTGTAATAATTTTTAAAATTAATAAACCATATATGCATGTTTAGTCACTAATAATATTCATAAGGCAGGTAAAATTAATGCATGATAAAAATTCAATTGAAAAAAATTTATTTTCTAAAAAACTAATTAAATTAAATACATTATTTTAATTGAAATAAGTATAATTTATTTGGTCCCATAATTAATTTAATTTTTCATTCCAAAAAATAAATTATTCAATTAATTTAACTTTATACCAAAAATATTTACATTTCAAATAATAAAAATTATTATTAGTTTTAATCCAATAAATAATAAATTAATTTTCTGTTATATTAACAAATCAACTAGGCATAGAACACCATCCAGGGTTGTTTCACGTTATGCCGACCCACACATGCTCATTTCGGGCTAGGTAGACCACGTAGAGAAATGTTATGGGTTGAGAAGACCCACCCTTAACCATTCTAGTTTGAACAAGACTTGGGTTACCCCATGGGTTGCTGGTTTGGGGTAGGGGGTTTTAGAAGGGGGTTTGTGAGTGGTGTGGGTGCCAAAAAAGGGCTATCCAGGATGGACGAGGATGGACGGGTTGGTGAGTTCCATGAGAGACCTCGCAATGGTTTTCGGTACATGGATGGTGTCTGGTAGAGGATATAAAATGATGATGGAAAATGGGTAGGTCCGTAGTTAGGTCAGATGTAGTAGTGGGGTAGTGAAGGTCAAAGGAGGTAGGAGGATCGAGGTGGCACCAATCGATGAGGCCGCGACAATGGATTTGGGATGGCCAAAAGTGAGAGGTGTGGTGACTTATGAAGAATTCATTATGGGGAAAACATTAGCTATTAATGAGGGGGGGAGATGGTTTGGATTCCATTGGAATCTATCCCCCCTTTTAATATAAAATAGTATTTAATACAAATCCCAATAGACAACCTTTATGATTTTTTTTATTTTGACCTTTCAAGATCACAACACCCATCCCTTTAAAATATCTTAATATATATATATATATATATATATATTGTGGGAAGAATTATAAATATCCCCCACATTATTTAATAAACATTTATCAATTTTTTCATACATGAACCACCACCCCAAATGAAAAAATAATTCATGAGTCTTGAAACAATCTAATTAGTATGAATTTTATTTTTTATTGAAAATTAAAAAAAAGATATAGAATCAATGCCTTATAGTAATAACAATTCCTATGATGAGTATCAAGCAGGAACCTATATAGGAAATGAGAGGCCTCTAGAAATTTCCCTTGGATTCCAAAAATAGGTAAATTTAATACATATATAAATTATGTTCTTAGAATGACATAAACTTGTAAAAACCTTGTTATAACTAAATAACCTTATTATATGACTATAGCTTGGCCCTCTAAAATAAGATTGATAAACATTTTTTTATATTAAAACTAAAATAATGACTACTAATTAAGTTAAATAATAATTAATTTTTTCTTGACTCAAAAAGTTCATGTGATCACTCTGATGCCAATTGAATGTACTGGGATGAAGATTGGGATTCAATTTTCCAGGGATTTAAAAAATATTTATCACTAGAGTGATGAGACATCATCATCTGGGGTGTTCTATTCCCTGGTAGAGGTTGAAGGATCTCATGGGAATATTTTATAGAATAAAAATATAAAATAAAAAAAACTCACCAATCAATGTTTTATTTTCCATGAAGAGTGTGGGTAAAAATAATGAAGAAATAAGGAAAACAAGAAAGAAAGATGACTATAGGTGTATGAAGTAATAGAGACCAAGAGAACCCCCCCAAACAATGATCACACCTTCAGGAAGGAAATGATGGCATTCTATAAAATAGAGTCTAAACTCTGTGAGTTTCCAATGAATTAAGAAAGTCAGCCAACATGTAAACTTCATGTTAGGTGTGAAGGACCAGCATACTATTTTGAATGATCCTCTTACACCATTGGAATATAGTAAATTTCCCAAGTGGTTGGATCATGTATATGTAAAGAGTCACAGATAATCCTGGAGTCTGTTTCGACTAGTTCTAGATTAATATCATTCTAGTTTCATAAGAGAAGGCCAGTGTGCATTGCTTTAGCTTCTGTTTGAAGAGAAATAAAATTATCGATGTGAGATAAAAAAGCTATAAATAAATATCCCCTAAGATCATAAACCATGAAACTTTCTCGTATGTCTCCCATGGTGCACGATCCATATGTATAGAGTTTCAGACTGTACTGAGGAGGGAGCCATATTACCCATCACCCCAGAGGGATACGAGCGACTGACTAATAATATGATGTAGTGCCCAGAAATTAGTGTTGGTAAAGATATTATTAATAGGTTTTAATGTTCTTGATAAGGTTAATTGAAAGGTTTATGTGGAATAAAACTACAGTTCTCTTAGAACACATGTTTCCCTTATGACGACCTCTATTATGAGCTAGCTCAATAAACCAACACCTGGATAAGAATATAGCTACTCTAGCCTTCTGGTCAGGTCCCAAGATGTTAGCTCCCCAAAGAAAATTGATAAGAAACATCATACATGAGAGATACTTATGATTAATACCCATGAATTCATTTAACTTGAACCAATCTGAGTGAGAATAATCATTCACAATAAATAGGTAGGACATAGATACCTCTCAAGGATCAATACAAAACAAGCCTTTGGAGGGGAGGTTGATGTCAAGACACCTTATGTTGTCATCACATGGTAAGGAATGATTCCAAATGCACCACATGAGGAAATTTAATTTTGATGGAATCTCTATGCACCATAAGACCTCACCCTAGCTATCAATTCCACTAGGATCCATCCATAATATATGAAAAAATTTCATTGAAAACTTACCTGATGTAGAACCAATAAATAAACATGTATATGACTCGTCGTTCATCTCAATGATCATGAAATTTTCATGATAATATTCATTCATGATGGAATAGATAAAGGATGGATATATAGAAGCTTTCTTAACAGTGATGTTAAGATCTGGACACCAAGGGAAACCCATATTGATTCCCAACTAGTTTTGTTTCTAAATATGGATGTCACCTCTTCCCGCAATCCACCAGTTGTGATTGGAAAGAGTTGGGATGTATGGATGGAGAACATGCAATACTGATGATGTGGATCCTCTTAGGGTTTCCCTATATTATCTTTACATTTTCATCATTATAGGACCCCAAATTGGCTTTACATCAAAAATTTATCAATCCATATTTGTTTGAAAACATTCTAGGGATCCAGAAAATCTCATGACATTAATAACACTCTCAGAAACTGGACTTGCAATCCAACTCTTGGAGTCCTAGTAGTGATTTCCATTCATGTGATCATCCCAGATGAAAGATGAAAATAAAATTTCAATACCAGATTATACCTCTTTTATCACCTTATGTTATAAAATAACATGCATTTTGATAGAAAAAAGAACTGAGTTAACCAACATGATTCTACCCAGAAAGATAAAAAGGGAATTTTCCAATTCAAAATACTAATTGTGATTCTATCTAAAATATAATCAAAATGATGGATGAAAATTTTTCATAGAGAGATCAAGGAACCCAGATAGTCTATGGGGAAACACCTTCTATGAATTTCTATACTGCTCTCTAGGTATTTTATTTTCATGTCTAAGATGCGAGTCGAGATAAAGATGTTTCTCTTCTCGTGATTACTATGCTGAACAATACATTTTTTATAATCCTTGAAAATCCTTTTCATTACAGGAATGGATCTTCTATAAAATTGGAAAAAAATTATTTATTACCGGAAAACATCAGATTAGATATGCCCACAAAGTGAGACCTCCCATGATGTGGGAGAATTATACACTTTGAAATTACTATGATGAGGAGCCTACTGAGGGTGTCTTGGTTCAAGATGCAAAAGATTGGGGAGAGAGGGTCTCCTTACATAATACCAAGAATGGTTATAAAGAACCCACACCTCTTCCCAAAAAAATCCATGGGGAGATGAAGCATCAGAACATGAGATCAGTGGCCCAGAAGGAGAAGCCCATATTAGTAAGGACATTGAGGATAAAAATTCAATCAATTTTATCGTAGGATTTTCCATGTAGATATTAATTTATATGTTTGAAATGATAATATTATGATTGATATCTCCTAGGAATTCCTAAGACAACCAATGGAACCATGAATCGTCTACCCTTTGACAAAGCTATGCTACTCATCATAAATCCAGTGGGGTAAAAAAGTGAAAGCCTTTTGTTAATAATGCAAGAAATTACTTTATAAGATAAACTACATAAACTTATAGGTCTAAAGTGCAACATGTAATATGGACCTTTAATTTTGGGAAGAAGAACTATAGTGGTAGCACATGGAACTCGAGGATGGTTTCCACCATGGAAGATACCCCTCACAGTCTGCACCAAATCAAAAAAGATTTGGTCCCATGATACTATATAAAATGAACCAGGGAAGCCATCTGGTCTAGGTGAAATTTAAAGATAATGGTTCCACATATCCCCACAAACATCTTCCCCACTATGTTTGGATTTGAAGATATTGTTATCAAAATCAGATACTGAATTAGGTACAACATAAAAAATGTATGCTTCTCCACTTAGGTACTCTCCTTTCATGCGAATGATTGGACCTTCCTAAAGAGAAGAAAAGTGAAAATTACCCATACCTGAAACCTTTTCTTAGTCATCAGTTAATGATCCATATACCTTGTGAATATTGGGACTTCTTATTCTCCTTCTCTCATTAATACATGCATGGAAAAATACATTATTTCGATCCCCATGCTGAAACCATTTGATTCTGGGCTGCACATGATCTAAGAATTCTTGATTCGTGATAATCTCAAATAGAGTGTTCTATCTTCTAGATATATCTCAAGAAATGGTCTTATTCCATTTATGTTTCATTCTAGCTTCAAAATATTCCATCTATCCTACCAGTCCATGTCCTATAGGTGGGTGGGGGTTGGGGATGATTGCTTATTTATGTTTTGAGATTTCATTTGAGACATCTTAGTTTTTTGTGTTAAGGGATCCAAGAACATCTCAAAATTGGATTCGACCAAGACTCCCCACTAGTCTAAAGAAGGCCTAGAGATTCATCCCATTAGTGTGAGAAAAAAAAGAGATCAACTTTTTCTTTTTTGGAGATAACAGAAACCAGAAAGGGTGAATGAGAGGAAATGATCCACACTAGATGGGTAACATTAGAATATTGGAAAAATTAAATGGTTTAGAGGTTAGTGAGACACCAATCTAGGTAGAACCATGAACAATGAATACCTCATATGTTGTTTCACCAAGTTAATTCTTCACAAGTGTAACCAAAGTCGATAATACTAGACCTAGTCATGAAGGAGACAACCTCCTGGATGGCCTTACAAGAGAATGTCCCTTCCCCATTCATCCATGAAGACCTCACACAACATTAATGTCACCTCCAAAAAACCACAACATGTATCCCATGTTCAAGGAATCAATATTGTTCAATAATAATTATCTTCTCTGGGGATGACACTTACCATAAAAAAAGTAATGAGCAGACTATGACTACCAGTAGAGATTTTACATGTAACTTATTGAACTGAGGATTCCACCATATCCGTTATAATGTTTTATTTCCATAAAAGAAAAACATGAGAGTTAATGGGATCAAAATTCATGGAATTGAGAACCTTAATCTTTGTTGAAAACCCCCTATCATGGAATAGTTCTACTTTGGTTAGAATAATACAATTAGAGACACACCACAACTATGAAGATTTGTGGATATGAAATATATTTTCACCCTAGAACCTAGTCCATGGGAATTATATAGAATTAAAGGAATAAAAAAATGAAACTGTGCCATGATTTGGCCCCTGGTGTTTTGACACATTTATAAGGAAAAGATGATCCTGAAAAAAGATAACTTGACTAGGACATTCTTCGAACCATTCTAGGTGGAGGTGAGAAAAAAACTCCTAACAAACTCGGTGGTCTCTTCTTCCAAGAGTATTTCCTTGGATACTCATTAATAGATACTAGGGATGATGGTAAATGTCATGAAAATATTATAATCTGTGATAGGGAGTAATACCAGAACTCTAGATACCTTCGCCCGGGAAGGGGTCCTGGTCATCTTATCATTAGATTAAAAGGAAACCATGAAAAAACAAACCATTATCCAAATGAAACAATGCATTTTAGAATTCCTATAAAGAAATAGGATGGTAGTATGAGGGGCCTAGGTCTTGAGGATGATGGGTGTGAGGGGAAGAGAGGTTTAATACTACTTGTTTTCCATGGTCTTAGGAAGAACATAGGATATACAGACCAGAGGGGAAGATTTTGTAGACTTATTCCTTCCTACACACTTGGGGTAGACACATGAAAACTGACTGGGTTGGAATACTTCTTCCAACCGATCCCTACATCTTAAAAGGAACCAATGATAGATAGGGGGAATATCCACCCACCGTTGTTTTAAATTCAAGTTTCATTGGGAAAAGAAAAGTTTGGATGGTTTTCTCTTGAGGTGGGAAATATATCTTCCTTGAAACTATCAGAAATATCCTAGTCATAAGAGTGATGTATTCTTCAAGGGAGATCGAAGATTGTTCATTAAATGAATAATCTGGCTGACTGCACTCAAATTTGGATTTATGTAGCTTCCTATAGACTTTTAAAGAGTGACCTTGAATGTGGGAATTCGAGAAAAACCATAGCACTAGAGGGAAAAATAGGTCTTAAAACCATTCCATAAAACCTTCTACTAAGAGAATAAGGTGAGCTAGGGGAGGATTAGAAATGTACATTTCAACACAAGATCCAAGAAACCGAAGCTTCTTCAAGGTGGGGGGTGTGGTCATTAGTGCATAAGAAGGACCACAAGTAATTTTATATGTAATTCATGAGGGATGTGTTTTGGAAATGAATAGGCATGACCAAGAGAGAAACTCAAACCACTATATGAGGGGAATCCCTTCCTTGATGAACATATCTCATCTAATGGTTTAGATTGAAGTTCCACTGAAGAACTAATTGATCAAAGCCTGAACAAAATCCCTCTTGGAATCCTTAGCTACAAGAAAAGTTTTCCAATTGGGGATCAAAACCTTGGCCAACGATTCCATACCCCCTGAATCTACATTCTTTTGAAAGAGGGAAAGTTGGGGTTTATCTTCCCCAAATTGTGCCACTAGAATCCACCTGAGAAGATCAGACACTTCCGCAAAAGTAGTATTGGGGATCGTGATAACAGAAAGTGAACCCTATGATTTGAAGGAAGTTAGAGATATGGATATTTCGGGGACAAAATCTGATTGTGGTGCCATATTTGATGAAGATTAAGGGATAGTATATTTGAAACATGAGAATGGATGATGATTTTTCACTGGAGGCCAAAGATCTCCACCAGGAGGAATCACAGAAGTGTCCTCCTGGAGAGAAACCAGATGCCATGAAAACTTTGGTGAGACAGAGAGCACCGCAAAATATGGACTAGCCTACGTAGGATCAATGTTCACCGAATTTTTTAATCTTTATAGCATGTTCAACACATTATTCGTAGCCATTGCAAAACTCAATTTGACATTTATATGATAATTTAACATACAATTACCTCATTGGGATCAATGATTTATTTTTATGTCACACATCACCAGTGAATGTTTCTTGATGGATTCGAGCATGAACTCCTCTAAATCACCCACACAAGATTCAATAATCTAGGTGAACAAACTTAATTGAATTTTTAGTGCTAGGGAGAAGCTTTGATGAATAATTTGACATCACGATGATCACCTTGAATCCATTCCTATGATATTTTAAAATTTCCTTGGATTGATTGCTCGAATGGTGTCTTAGTTTCTCTATAATGTGTTAGGGAGGTGGGATAAATTCTCACTTTTTTAGAATGAACAACCATGTAATGAGGGCCCTCCTTTTCTAATATAGTTGATATAAAATTACTCAGAAAGGTTTCCCCAACCCCCATATCTAAAATTCCTTCTAAAAAAGTATTAATTGGAAATTTATAATGGACTAACTTTATCATTAAAACTATTAATATTGTATCACCTAAATGTATTACATTATAAAACTGAGTCATTAACTTGAATCATAATTCTTGAAATATTTAAAAACCTACATTATTAAAATAATATTAAATTTTAAAATATTCTTCAATGTATTCACTTAATACCATGTGAATACTTTGAATAAATAAACCCAATACAATTATATTATACTTATAGAATAGTGATTTTATTTATTTATTAGTGATTTTTTAAACTTGGTAATCTTTCAGACACCATGGTGGGGCCTATCATGTCATATACACAAATTTATCCGAATATGGTGGAATATTGAATATTCTATGGTGTGTGAACTTCTAGGACCTTTTAAAAAAAGCATTTAATAGTATTCAAATACTAGAAGTGATGTAGAGAAACTCATCGAGTCCCCTAAAGAGATAAGGCATTGTTATAGAACTGCCACCCTTCCAATGAACACTTGTTGTGTAATATATCCTATTTGACTCATGATATCTGATAATTAAGGATGCATAGCTTGTGTCATCATCCATTATTTGTTTATTATTTTTTGATCTAATGGTATGGATTTACCTTCTTCTACCATGATCATGGAATAAATAAAGATACTACCATCTCGACCAACTGGGCCCAAGATATCACTTCTTCAACTCAGAAGCGACAAATTCTATATTGACCATTCGACAAATTCCATACCACCAAAGACACAACTAACACAAGATACCTCCCATGATCTCAATTTCATGATTTTTTACTTTAATCAATGTACATGATCAAATGGTACACATTGATAATGATCTCAAGTTATGATAACAATAAACATGTTCATATATACGAAGAACCAATTAATTTGAAAGCATGTGGTGTTTATATTGGTAGGTATGTCCCCATGATATCATCTAATTGAGACCATCAAGTGAAATATTCATGAGAATAATTCTCAATGATTATGATCCCCAATATTGGACAGTTTCACATCTTATGTGTCTTGTCAAAATGATGTATCTGGACTATTTTTCATAACATTAAGATTATCCCCCACAGTATTTATAGGTTCTCATTAAGACTTGGATATTATATAACCTTTTGATATGACATGTAATAAAATAAATTTACCATAAAAATTATGGACAATGAATTTTCTACTCTATTATGGTAATATTAAAAAATGCGTATATCATACTATATTCATTTAATGTTAATCAAAGTACATAAAGGAGATGGGTCTAGGACCCCCACTAACAACAATTAGTTATGTATGTAACAAATATAATTAAAAAAAATTTGAATTTTAAAATAAGTAATATATATAATAAGTTAGAAAAAGAACTCATCTTACATATTATGTCACCAAATACCTTCAATAATTTGAGTTAGAATGAAACTATAGTTCAAATCATTGGTCTATCCTTCTTCAGGGTAATATAAATTGTCATGGAGATCTAATTAAAGTATAGGATAAACATAACCAAGTTAAAATCAAGATATCTTTCACTAAAAGGACTTGGGGTAACATATAGGAAAGTGTTGATGAAATATAATTATAGAATTTTATGATTGGGAGGCCAATGAAGAGATCATGGAACTATACGATAATGTAGTTGTAAAGAAAAGTCTACCTAAATATCATTGAATAATTCAATAAGGTATTAATTATTTGAAGCAAAATGTGGATCATCTCTACTAGAATATCGATGTTAATGGATATTCCAAAACTAACATTTAGGGCTGTTGGAATTTTATAAAATAGTTCTAAACTTATTTAAATTATTATTTATGTTTTAACAATCAATCAAAATAAAATATGAAATTTCTTTTTTATTTTTTGTAGAAAATGGAAACTAGAACCCTAAAATAAATATGAAAAGTATTGTAAAAAGAAAATAACCACACCAAAACAAACTTTCTGGAGTGATATAATCAGTTTTTCATCATACTATTCCAATAATATAATATATGTGTGTGGGAATCCCTTATTCTTGGTCAGCCACCTCAGTAAGAGATTTGCTGGTGAAAATGATGACTACATGTTTCACATAGAGGATGCATTATATGATCAAGGAAACAAGTTATCTTATATGTCTAGTGGCCTAAAGACATTATATAAGGACATGGATGTATACACTATGTTGGATCATCTTCAAGAACTTGAAATTGATAAATAGAGGCTAAAGATAAATTTGATTACCTCTAAACTATATATGTTTTACCAAGAAGATAAATATTTTTTAGTGATACTTAACAAGATATATTAAAGTACCTTAATCAATTAGGAAAATTTGGATTCTATACTAATAAGAAAGTATCCACATATCTCATTATTTTAAATTTACAACCCATTTTATCCTTATTAATTAAGAATTATAAAATGAATATTATGGTGAAGTTTGTCAATAATACTTTCATTGTTCTTATTGAAGTTGATAGGGATTGGTTGGAACTTAGTTCTTCTATCATTATAGTGAATAAATTAAAGGTTAGTGTTGAAAGGGAAATAAAATGTTTAAATTCATTATCACTTTTTCTATGTATACCAAAGAAAAATTGTTTCATATGGAGGGAAATAAACATGACGGTATTTTAACCACATATAGAATGAAAGTTTAATAGAAGAGAGATTTCAATTAATTAAAGAATAAAAAAGAATACGCTTTTACTTCATGTATATTAATCATTAAATATAATATTTTTTTATACTAATTGGGTATTAAATGAAATAAAATTCTCACACTTTTTTATATATATATAGAAACTTGGAAATGTTATAGTTATTAAAATAGTAAATTGTATCATTAAGATTATCATGGATTCTGACTCCAATATCAGTTAGAGAGGATTGAAAATGCTCATTTCCAAGTAGATATATTAATTTATTTGAAAACAAATATTATGTATTTTGTGATACCAGAATATTATCCTAGTGTAGATTTTAGACATAATGATACATTATTTAAAAATTAAAATTTATGTTGTTATGGTATATCATACATAATAATTTATTCTTTTTTGAATCATAGATGTTGAGTATCGATGATTAAAAATAAATATAAAAATATAAGACATAAATAATTCCTAATTTTTTTAATATAATTCATTATAATGTAAAATAAGAATTAAATGTCAAGAATATAATAAGATGGGTCTTTCGAAACATTGAATCCAAAACATTGAGGTTTGTAATATTATTTCTTATAATTTTCAAAGATAAATAAATCCATTGTCATTAAAAAGGAAATAAATCTACAAAGCTTCGAGAATAATTTAAAAAATTTATTTGTGAGATATTAAAGTTGAATATAGTGGTAAATTCATTACTTCATGAGATTCCATTGAGATATCTAATGAATATAAATGTGAAGTAAGAAATTTTATTAGTAAAAGATAAAAGTTTCTCTAGGTAGGTAAGTCAAAGAATATCATAACCAAGTATTCTTGAATAATTTTGTAGATTAGAGTTATTCTTAAAATCCAATTAACTTATACACTTCAGAGTTATGATGTAGTAAAATAATGATCAATATTGAGTCTTATAAGTGTTTGTAGTTTTCCATTACTCTTCTTGAAACTTTCTTAGAAAGTGTTGACATTAACACTTAACTATATTCTAGCTATAACGGAAAATTGATATCATATAAGTAATAATACAAAATTAAAATATTATGTCACAAACTCATGTATTTTTTCTATAGACCATTGTTATGACTTATTTTGGAATAAAAAATTATTAAGAGGAAAGAATTGCATCATAGTTTATTATCCTAAGTCTCGTATGACATAATCCAAAGTTAGATAAATGTTAGATAGGTCAACTACTATAATTATATAATAGGGAATAAAATATCTATTTGAGATAGTGAGAATAAGATATACTTGAATAATGTGAAGGATTAGTATGCACATGATTTTTGTCACGACCCGACCCTACCCGGCTCGAGCTGCAACTACCCCAAGCCTACCTCTATAGGCCAGGGGATGGTGACCAGCGCCGAAGGCACAACAACTCAGGGAGGCCTTTTCCTAAGTACCTGTACACACACACGCATCACACTCAATGAAAATGTGCAGAGTAAAGAAAAGACAAGCAGAGTAAAAGGGCAAATGCTATCAATAAACCACAAAGTGCATCGACATATAAATAGTATAAAGCAAGTGCTGAAAGTAAACTAAAATGGAAAAAGGAAAAAACACAATCCCAACAAGAAAAGTGCCACAACCCGTCAACAGGTAAACAAAAAAAACAACTGAAAGGGTCCCCCACTTGGAACCTGACTCTGACCACCGCACGTGGTCCAAGCTCCCATACTCCTAAGATTTTCTGAAGTCACGCTCCACCTGTCCATCGTCTTCAAGGGCACACCATGTGCGGGAAACACCTGAGCAAGGGCGGGTATAAAAGTACTCAGTAAGATACCCAGAAGGATCGCGGGAGAAACAAATGAGGTACCGAAGGGTGAGAAGTAGAGAGAATGGGAAAAGTAAATGGGTACAACCGAGAGTGCAGTAAAGAGTAACAGTATAGAGGCCAACTTAACCCAACAAGAGGAAAGAAGGTAGAATCGTCCAGACACAAGGAGCCAGAAATGGTGAGAAGATGAACTTCCCGTCGAGTCTTCGCTACCTATAGTAGGAGATTATACTCGTCCAACCATGAGAAGCTAGACATAGAAAGCATGTGGCATACCCCGCACATCTTCACCTCTCTTAGAAGAAGAGTAACCAAACCCAAGAAGTGGGTACTAGAACAAGGTATATACATATACATATGCTCAACAAGAAGCGCGAACAAGGTTGTAAGGGGATCTCCATCCCGTAGCTGAGCCTGAGAAGGTGAGTAACCCACAGTCCCAGAAGTAAACACCATCGATGCCCAACATCCCGCACGTCTTCCCCGAACTATAAGTCAAGGGGTTCAAATCACCACACCTTGACACAATCCGGTTTGGGCGGCACTGACTTGCCCGCACGGTTTTAGGTCGCGTCACAAGGAAGTGTCTCGTTGGGGAAAGTGCCCCTCATACTTGAGAGTTCCAGGTTAAGTCAAACTAAACCTCGTAACTGCCCCGCAGTCGAGAGGTCTCCTCAAAGTCAAGGTCGTCACATCACTGAACTGTAGAAAGGACTTAGTCTTGAATGCCAACGGGTGACCCACTGCCCAGCCCTAGTGGAGGGTAAACCCTAATAGATCATCAGGTGACCCACTGCCCAGCCCTGCTGGAGGGTAAACCTAGAATAATTCGACGGGTGACCCACTACCTAGCCCTGATGGAGGGTAAACCCAGAACAAGTCGACAGGCGACCCACTTCCCATCCCTGCTGGAGGGTAGACCTGAATCAAGACGACGAGCGACCCACTGCCCAACCCTGGTGGAGGGTAGACCCTCGAGAGTCGTCGGGTGACCCACTGCCCAGTCTCTGCTGGAGGGTAAACCCTAAGAGTGTCGGGTGACCCACTACCCAGTCTCTAATGGAGGGTAAACCCTAAGAGTGTCGGGTGACCCACTGCCCAGTCACTGCTGGAGGGTAAACCCTAGAAGTTATTGGGAAACCCACTACCCAGTCTCTCCTGGAGGGTAAACCCGAAGAAGTCGATGAGGGACCCATTTCCTAGTCTCTACTGGAGGGTAAACCCAGAACTGCTCTGGCCATCTCTACTGGATGGTACAACATTGGCCAACTGAACACGGAGTGGGTATCATACAACCACCCAACTCTGGATCAAAGCCAGAGGAAACCACTCAACCCTACTGATCTAAACCATCAAGCACAGAGCCAGGGGAAAAACTAAACCCCACTGGTCAACAATCGAGAACCGAGGGACCCTCTACGTTGCGAGAGGTCAAAAGTACACAAATCAGAACACAACACGCACCTTGGGCCCACATGACATGTGGCCCCTATTTAACCCCAACCAAGCGCACAAACATTATTTGTTACAACCATCCACACGTACCTCCTAGCGTTCTCGCATACTCCCAGAGTATGCCACATCTCCAGCCCAATGGCTAACATGCACACGTCCCCCAATGTCAACGCGAAGGCGTAAATGTAACAACTCCAAATTGCCACCTCAATGGCTGAGGCATGATCAACCACATCTCTTTAACCACCAACATGACTCTCCCAGGAGTGCAGACGATCACACGCTAAGGGTTCTCAATAATCACGGTAAGAAGAACCTCCACTGGTACACCTTCACATTTCCACATTTAATAAGATCGTGTAAGAGGCTCTGTCCGCTTGAACAAATTACACCGTTGTAATCCTCTTGAAAAAACATGCAAGATTGACTACTTACTTGCCTCCAATGGATATCTGACATAAAAGTCGTCAACACCGCTTCACGCCCAAACGACGTCCCATGATCCCGAGCCTCAGCCCCGAAAATAGTGGGGCGTATTTCACCATTGCGATCCCCTCGGGAAAACACATCAAAAAGACTACTCATTTGAGCACAACAGATATCTGGAAAAAAGATGCATTCCGGTGCACCGCACACGAGAGATGCTTCATGGGACCCGCATCCCGGTCCCGAAACACAACGAACAGATCGCACCATTGCGATCCTCTCGAAAAAGCACACATGTTGGACTATTCATTTGTCCAAAATGGACACCCGGTGATAAATATGGAAATCACCGTCAACTCTAGAAACGGACCTCATGGGGCCCGCTCCAGCGTGTGAAATTAAAGTGGGAAGACTAGGCCAATGCATTGCCCTTGGAAAAAAACCCAAAAACGACTACTCGCACGCCCCGAACGGACGTCCGATGAAAAAGTTACAGAATGCTGCTCGCAGCTCAACAGACGGGCCATGAGGCCCATGCCTCAACTCCGGCTTCAATGCCTGAAACCACACTGGAAAACTACGGCTCAATGCCACAGTTGCAATGCCACTGACTGTGCTCAAATCGGACGTCGGATGTGTCCGCGCCGTCCAAAACAAGATCCCCCGGGAAAACGTCAATTCACTTAAAGTCACGTCGCGCTTCCGATGCCCCTCGTTTCGAGAATTAAAATTCCTGAAACCATCTCAAAAAGTCCGTCCTGTCGATACGGTTCCACTGCCGCAGACGACATGCAAATCAGACACCCGTAATGAAATTTACGGGCGTCCGAAGGAGGGAGACGGATCCCCTTGGGCAGGACCGGCCTGGGCCGGCCCGCGGCTCAACCGTGCGGCCCGACCATGGACATGCGGTCCAGGCGCAGACCGGCCACGAGGGATGGTTGTGGTAGCCGTGTGAAGACCCGCGTCTCGTGGGTCTTGTCCACGCGCAGGCGGTCGCGCGGCGTGACCCCGCGGTCACCGCTCCCTGGTGACTCGCCGACGCGTCGAGGTCCTCCGCCTGACCCTGGCCGCCCCTCTCCAAAAGGCCCACCGCACCCCGGCCTCACCTGGCTGCTCCACCTCACCCCGAAGCCTGCCGCGCCGAAGCCGAGCACCCCACCGCCCTGCTAAAGCCCGCTGGACCACCGTGCGAGCCGCTGGAGAACACCCAAAACGCCGGAAATTCCCGCAAACTTCGCCGCACATTTGGGAGTTCCTCGGAACTCGGAATTCGAATCCGAAAGATGCATTGGAAAGGGAATGAAATTTTCTACACATTCATGGGAGTTGTTTGAAAATACGACAGAAATTAGACGTGATTAAACAGCCTAAAATTAGGTTCTGGGAGAATGAAATGAAAATGAAAAATCCTACCTCTTGGGTGAAGCCCGACGCTTTACGACGAACTGCCAGAGTTGTCGCGCCTCGCCAGAGATGCCTCGCCGGAGTGGAGGAGTAGAGGGAGGGGGTGGGTTAAGTGTTTAAATAGAAAAAACTTAACCACCTGCCCGTCGGCCTGAACCCGAACCCCCGACGGGTTTGGGATTAAGCCTCCCCAAGGCTAAAAACCACGCTTAGAATCCAACGCCAGTCTTGGAATTTTAATCCGAGGACCAATAAAAAATTATAAAACTGAACACACAAAGATTCCAAATTAGAAAAACGCCCCTGGGGCCATTTTTCAGAGACGGTCCGCGCCCGCAAAACTTACACCCCTCCTAGGATAAACGGCATGTTCCGAACTCAACGGTGCCCTCAGTTCTCCTATCCAAGCCACTGTTTAAGAGATACCGGAGTTAAGCTAGTAAACGAATAAATTAATTATTTAATTTATCCGTTTCACGTTCCAAATGCGAGCGAGGGGTCCAAACATCCTGCACCGACATGTTTTATGTCGTTTCTAGGGTAAAGACCCCACTCCGGAACCATCCGTACATCATATTTCTGGTCTAAAGCACCGTTTATGAGTTATTCCATTTATTTGGCTTTTCCAGTGTGAACGCACTGAAAATTTAATTCTGGCCACTCCGGAGCTCAGTATCGCACGCCGTCTGAAGGCGCTGCTCTGGAATAATATCAAGAATATTCTAATGTCCATTGTAGCAAAAAAAGGGTTCTTACATCATTCCCTCCTGCAAACTTTTCATCCTTGAAAAGAAAAACCAGGGAACAACTCAGGGTACTAAGCCCGCACCTGGCTCTCCCATACCCAAGAAAAACACTTGCACAACTCTGCGTCACCGCACACAGACCAAAGGATTTAATCTGTTCACGCGAGGTCTGCCCTTTCCGATGACATGCATAGGAGCACACACACATCTCTTCAGGTAAACCACACAGGAGGAATCGTGCACCCAAAACAGGCTTTGGGGTTAGGGCAAGGCGGTAGGGAACCTCACAATCCCTTCGCACAGTCTCAAACAGCCCAAAGGCTCTCAGGGGTAGCTCACCTCCCCGACCGAACCCCTACGTCGCACGCCACGACTGGAATCACCGCCTGCACCAGGAACAAGGCCTGGTGATTCCCTCCTTTAGAACATTCATATGGTAAAACACCCAAGGATATCTGGTCACGCAAGATTTCACAGTCGATGTCCCACAACCAAGACTCTCTTACACGCTTGAAAGGCGAAGGAGTTGACACCATAGACTAGAGAAAAAGGTAACACACCTTCTTCCTTACCAACACAGGGTTACACCGACGCCCCACGCCACCCTGGTAACAACCTAAGAAAGAAGCAGGGAGAAAAATCATTTCACACATAGAGTCTAAAAATTCTACTGCAAAAAGGTAGAAGAGCTCTAGA
This sequence comes from Viscum album, assembly GCA_963277665.1. Taxonomy (NCBI): domain Eukaryota; kingdom Viridiplantae; phylum Streptophyta; class Magnoliopsida; order Santalales; family Viscaceae; genus Viscum; species Viscum album. The sequence continues at coordinate 1,469,455,372 of OY728128.1, read as the reverse complement.
GAGTACCTCTTATCACCTCAGGATCTGTAGGATCGTAGACATCCAAAGCTCGCGGCTGTCCACGGTCCCAACTGTCAGCTCCTGGAGCCTGACGTGGTCCGCCTAGTGGTGATGGGAAGACCTCATAAGGTCTTCCTCCACTTCCATCTCCTCCATCTCCTATACTAGCACCACCTCTCTGGGCACTACTCCAATCATGGCGCTGCCTCCACCGTGGTGGTGCACCTTCTGCCTACCCGAAGCTCTCTGCATGCCTGGTCCGGCTATCCTGTGCCAGGTGACCTCGCCCATCGCAAGCGTAGCACCGAATATCTTTGGGCCGCACTTGTGCCCTCCGGGGCCACTATGGTGTACGACCACACCCCTATGTCCGGTTATCAGGCAGCCACCTACGTCGAGGTCCTGCTTTCCGACACCCGCTAGTTGCGACAAACGTCTCAACTCCAACGTGCCTGCTGCCACCACCAACTCTAGAATGTGACAAGAAGCTCTTTGTCACCAGCGCCTGCTCTAGCACACCAGCATATATGTGGAAATGCCCAAGGGTACTATGACAGCACAAATATATTGGCGGAGACCCTGCTCAAACTTCCTCGCTCATATGTTGTCATCATAAACAAAGTCCGGGTAAAAGCGTGCACAGTCTGCGAAACTAGCCTCGTACTCGGCCACCATCATCCGTCCCTGCTGAAACTACAGGGGCGTTTGAATCCGAACAGAGAGTAAGAAGGAGGGGAAAAATCCTCATGAAACAAAAACTGAAAGTCGCCCCACGAAAGCGACGACTCGTCAAGAACTGAGTCACCAGACTCCACCAACGCCAAGATGCTCCACAAAAAAGGTCAACTGCCAAAGTCACTCTCTGATCTGTCGGCGTCCGCACAAGCCTAAAAAGGTGAACCACTGAACCTCAGCGGTCTCTGCTGCTGGAACTCATGGAGCACGCTAAACCTGCAGTCAAGCTCAGCCAGCTCTGCTGAAGTTGTTTGCTGTTCAACAGGTGGGGGTGCTGCTACCGGCCCACTGAGAGAAAGGGGCTTGCATGATGGGTCTTGTACAGAGGCCTCGTAGCTCACAGGGTTGTCGTCACAAACCAAATCTGGCATCCTGGCTGGCTATCTTCATGGAGACATCCTGAATGTTATCAAGGAGTTTCGCGGTCAGATGAGCATATATGTATATACCGATAACAACAACGATGGGGAGCTGACTCAAGGACAATCAAGACTCAGTCCTATGTGATGCACAAAAAAATTTCACTGCAACGAGTGTCTCAACATGACGAGGCAACAAGCAGGTTATCAAGGTCCTGGTGAATGGATACATTGGCCGCCTCACCATCACTAGACCCCCTGGCCTAAGAGCCGCTCTCGAGACACGTTAACACTGTTGCCCTAATTCCAAACCAATTCCTTTTATTTTAGGGACGTCCGAATAGCATCCCAAGGAACGAAATAGCTCTGATACCACTTTGTCACGACTGGACCCAACCCGGCTCGAGCCGCAACTACCCCTAGCCCACCTCCATAGGCCAGGGGCTAGCAACCAGCACCGAAGGCACAACAACTCGGTGAGGCCTTTTCCTAAGTACCTGTATACACACACACGCATCACACTCAATGAAAAAGTGCAAAGTAAAGAAAAGACAAGAATAGTAAAAGGGAAAATTCTATCAATAAACCACAAAGTGCATCGACCTATAAACAGTATAAAGAAAGTCCTGAAAGTAAACTAAAAAGGAAAATGGGAATAACACGCGGCCAACCAGAAAAGTGCCACAACCCGGCAACAAGTAAACCAATCAAACAACTGAAAGGGTGTAACGCCCCGACCCTAGTTACCTAGAGTCAGTGCGTTATTACATAACATTGGTATGATTAGAAAGGATCAAGTCTCGAAAGACTGATTATTTTAGTAGACTTGGAATAACTAGATACATTCATAAGACTTACATTACATCATAAGGTAAAAAAAGACTACAACAACATCTTGTCTTCATATCCCCTCATACTATCCCTGCAGTTCATTCATAAATTACTTCTTCACATCCTGGGATAAATAAAACATTGAAAGGGGTGAGCTCAGATTCTCAGTAAGGATAACAATATAGCATAAGATTTCATAGATAAGCATAAACACTTAAGGCAATGTATAACTAAAACAAAAGCCTTTTAAACATGCACTTCATCATAAAATGGCAAAGATAAAATGAAATAATTCCATTTACTTATTCACATGGATAATCTACTAGTCAAATAATCACATGAAATATCAATAACCACTTTCATAATGAAGGAATTCATAATGCCAGACTATCATAACCACGTAGCCAAGGCCTCGTGCCAAAAAAACAAATAAGATTTTGTCAAGGCCTCGTGCCAAGACACGAGTTTGTCTCATGAGACCTACCAATGCATCGAGGAGTTATAGCGGGCTACACCCGTCACTTACTATGTCCAATTAATTTCTCATATGAAAAGTTTGACACATAACATAAACATTCGTATTAAAACTAGCACAGGAAATGTCAATACTTTATCCACAAACCATGAATGGTATAAAAATAGCACATCCACAATCAATCATAACTCATTCGATACAATATGGAAGATTGTATTGTATCAGATTAACCTCAATAGAGAATAATGAAGGATATTGACATAGATGAAAATAATAATCAAAACTATTTGAGAGAAATGTCACCATTTTTCTTGAAAAAATTGAAAGTATAACTATTTATCAAGAATCCATTTTAAATAGATTTTTGAATCAACGTGTCCCATACCACTTTGAAACTTTGAAAATGAATTTTAATTTTAAAAAATTAATGTCCATATAAATAAATCCTTAAAACCAGTTTTAAAACATGGACATTAATGAGAAAGATTTAGGACAATAAATCTTGAAATCATTTTAAAATGATATTTTAGTTAGAGTTACTAACCAAAGGAGAGACACTTGAATACAAATAATTGAGGTAATCAAAACTTTATAATATCATGAGAATAAATGGATTCAAGATATACTATGTCAAAATACATTATATACACCATATAAAATTTGATTTGGTGTATAACAATAAAGAAGTCTCAATGGGATGTAAATTGAGATTAAGTCTCTTATAAAGACCGTATCATTATGTTAAGGATAAATCAACGACATAATTATGTCTAGAAAATATAAATACACTCAATATGATTTTATATTCAATGTAAATCAATCAGAGAACATTCACACATATTCTTGTAAAAACAACACTAATGAATTAAATGTTTAACTCAATAAATGGAGATTAAGTTAAAATTACTCTTACCAAGTTCATATTGATGACTTGAGAATTTATCAATGGAGTGATTATGTGTATCAAAAGTATATCCACATAAATGAGTGTTGAAATTATGACATAAGCAAATGAATAGCGATTCCACACATAATCTTGGAGTAAAATAATCAATGAAGTATGCGTAAAGCCGAATGAATGGAAATTGAAATATCAAATTCCCTAATAAATTTGGTAACATACGAAACATACACCCATGAAAGAAGGATCATAAAATGATGATGTAGATATCCACAATTAATGTATATTACACAATGAATACAATCATGGGCAGTACACACACCAAATGAAATAAATAAGTGGTGAACAATGGAAATCTCATAGAAATAAAAGTGAGATAAGAAACCCCTTACTTGTAGTTTTTCCTTGGTCGAGGGTAGTTTAACCTCCTGTATAATGGTGAAATAATTTTCATATAATTATTAAAGAATTATATACATTAATATTATATAATATATGATCTTTTAACATTGATTTGTTAATAATATCTTAGTATTATCATCGTTTCGGGTGTTAACGGATTCATTTAACTTTATATTCATTATTATGTGAGCCATATTTTCTGTGGATGGGGTGTATATTATTCATATCCAGAATTATATCATGTCCCTAAACATTATTTTTAATCATAAAATTAAATTTAGTCTTGAATGGATACGATGGGGAATGATTCTCATTGTGTTTGGGGAGACGGTAATCCGTACGTACGCACGAGTGAAAATATCACTCTTTTGATATTAAAATAATATATAATTGGATAGTATATCTTTTATACAGAATAATTATCATGTTATATTTATTATTTATATGAATTACACATCATTATTATACCCATCCAAATAATAAGTTATTGAATAACAATTACACCACAACGTGGAGACTGTAAGCCGTACGTACGCACGTATAGTGACATGTCATTCAAAGGATGGATAGAATACTGAATAAGGTAGTACTATATTTATAATAACATCACAGTATATAGAATATACTGTAGTTATTATTTTAGAAAGGAAAATAACAAATAAAGAATAAGTGAAAGAAGAAAGGAACTTGAAAGAGGGTGGTGAAAACATTACCTCTTCTTTGGGTTCTTCCTTTTGATTTGATCAAAAGGGCTCCTTAAGTTGGCTTTATGACTAAAGTAATGCCTCTAGGAAGAAGGTAGTACAGTTTAGAGGGTATTTGGGCAGAGTTTGGATGAAACAAAAGGCTATGAAGGTATGAATGTTAGAGAAGGGAGAGTTCCCTTTTATAAGAGGGGTGGGGGCATCTTTGGAAAATCTAGAAATATTATTTTATAATAAATTCATATTCAGTTTATAATGACTCCAAAGTTGATTATTTAAAGTTTAAGGTGGGGCTAGGTCGAAGAAAACTCAACCAGCAGGTTTTAGATAGGTTTGGGTCTCTATATTAAACTTATCTTTTAGTTTTAACTCTTAGTTAATTAGTTTGACATTTACCATGTCACTTTTATTTTAATATTATATAGCTAATAAACATACTATATAAATCCGAGAGACCCCCAAGTGGTACATTAATGATAAACCTATCATGATAAAAGTCTCTTGGCTAAATATTAGATTTTTATGAAGTTTATATCAATTAATAATATAATATTTGTTTTAAAAACTCTTTTATGTCAATTTTGACACTATTCAATAATTGATTTTTTTAAAGTCTTAAAAACTTTATTAATTCGAACCAAATTCATTTAATCAGTCCTATAATTTCATATTAAGCAATAAAATTCATGGATGTCATCACAACTTTCATATTATATTAATTTTAACATTTATAATACCAATTATTTGATACTTTCATTAATAAGGAAAATACTTCATCAATATTGTGTCATAAATAATATTAATTATAAAATGTCTAAAAACTATAAATAAAATACCATTATGTAGGAAATATTTTTAGATTTGTAATGAATATTTATAGTTGATAATCCATCACATATGACCCTATGTAAAAATTGTTTTTCTAAAAGATATATGCTTATGTCATTTTTGTATTTATTTTAACTTAATTAATATAAAGTGTCATTATCACTTACAAGTGGATACATGGGGTCCAAAATTGACCCAACGATGGCCATGGTTGGACATGTATCAACCAATAAGGTTATGACACGTTTTAGGGTGAATTAATATTATTATAATATTATTTTTTACCCTTATTTACCGGATTTACCCTTTAACCATGGTAAATAAAATATTTACCGAAGTAATTATTCAAAATTTATAAAAATAAGAGTTATCTATTGACATAATTTGGACATCCTGATTCCAAATATGAAATCTATTTTTCCAAATTTAGAACACATAAGTGGCAGATATTAATATAAAATTAATTCCCGCTATCAAAACAAAAAGCGTGTTTTTAAGAAATAATAACTATCAAAAGATTGACACTTGTTTATGTCTGGTTTAAATGTGAAATTATTTCCAATGAACAAAATTGTATTAAATGGTAAAAATATATTCTATATATTCTTTAAAACCATTCAAATTCATAATTTATCACTATTAATTATTTTGATTAAAAAAATTGTTTTTAATTAAAATTTAGTAATTTTCACTATTCCTAAAAATATGAAAGTTATTCAAAAAGTACCAAAATTTCACCCTAGGCTAATTTAGATATTCTGAATCCAAAAATGAAGTCCATATTGAATGATAAAATGTATAAAATTTCAAAAAGTGGGTATTACTATTCATAACGGCTAGTTTTATTAGTTGTTATGTCTGTTAGAACTTGAAGTTACGTACAACACACGCCACTGTATTATTCACCAAGAAGCATTTCGTGGAAGCTTGGCGGTGTTACATTCTCCCCTCCTTCAATAAATTGCATCCTCGTAATTTTTAAAATTCATCTTGGGAATATAATGGGAAGTCCCACATCGGAAAAAGAGTCAATAAAACTATTACTTTAAAATAAAGAAGGAGAAGTACAAAGGTCACCTGAGATAACCTATACTAGGATTCCATGTTGAAAAACATGGATATGGATGATAAAAAAAGTTTCATGTTCTGATGGATAGGGATAGAAAACATGATCAGGAGAAAGTTAACAATATGAAAACCACAAACTTGTGATGGGACAAATGGTCATTAGTTTCCTAGTAGGAAAAGTAAACAAACAACATTTTTATAATTTTTTTAAGATACATTACATAAAGATGAGGAATTCATTTCTGAGATTGAATAAGAACATAAAGAGATATACTTAATTTTTTGTGTGAAGTTTCATTCTTTAATAAATTACTACTACTAACTCATTTTTAAACGATGAGTATTCAAGAAGACTTGGTCACACTGGAAGAGATAGAATAAACTTCTAATAGAATCACATAATCCACGAAGGATAAACAAAATATTTACCTTGTCTTTAGAGATTAATCAAAACCAAAATGGATACTATAAGATCTGATGATCCCCCAAAAGGATATTCCATTAAAGAAACACTAATCTTAATTTCTAAAATTAAACCAACAATACCCCAAAGATAAATAAATACCATTCAATAAACAATTGTCCTTAAAATTATTCAATATAATCCAAACTAATATTGAAACCCAAAACTTAGAAGAATTTGGTTATGTAGTCTTCCATGTTAAATTGTATCTCCAAATGACATCAACTACTCTTAAAGTCACATACTAAAAAGTAATTAACCTAATCACATATTCTCTATTATAGGTTAATCATTTCCATAAATAACCCAAATCACTATAAATCCATAATAAAAACATAGGTAAAAATCCACCATTACTCCTCAAATGAAATCCCATAGTATTCTATTTTCATTGGGCATATAATGTCTCCAACAAAGCGAACATCTTCCAAAATAACATTTATCACTTAATCACCAAATCATTTTACTATACTAATAGTATTCACTTGATAAGAAATAAGATCCCAAATCAAATTATTATTGATCAATAAAATCATTTAACTAAAAATAATTAGTCACACTAACCAGGGACTTCACATAGTCCAGTGGTAGGCGATAAATCCCTATCGCACATTGGTTGTGGGTTCGATTCCCATAGCTTTGTCCGATGCGATGGGTTGTCACATGGTCTTTTTGTTTTCCTTTTTCATAAGCTATATTTTATATCATTACCAAAATGAGATAAATTCCTCAAAATAACCATAACATAATTTAACCACAAATGTTATCTCAAACCTTCCATTTTCAACCCAAATTATAATAACTTGTAATTGACTCAAACCCAGTGATCATATAAAACCAAATGGTTATTTATAACTATATCCACAAGAGAAAAGATAATTCTTCCTCAAATAACATTCTCACATGGAAAATTGAAGGGTTACAAATACAAGAGAAAATTATTTCAAAGTAAACCCATAAAAAAGGAGCACTAATACTTTTTAAACATTTCTCCAACCATTTATTTCCACATAGATTCTTCTATGACCAAGAAAATATCCTATAGAATAGGGCATTCACTCAGGTAATAACTAGGTCCCCTACATTTACGGCAAATGACTGTAAATGGATTATTGGGACAATTTTATCTTCTTCCATAGTACTCTTCATTTTTCTTCGGCAATTCTTCACTTTATTTCCTTCCTTCCCACACGTAAAGCATTTATTTGTTCCATTGAGACACTTTCCTGGGTTTTTTCTTCCACATTTCCTGCATGATGGAAATTGAGGATTCCTTTCTCCATGGTCTCCACTGCTGGAGCTCTTATCATTCATCACCTTTCTCTTCTTTGTTGAGTCTAGGAATTGGTTAATATATATATTGTTGATCATATTTTTGGAAAATTTATTTGGAAAGAAGACGATATCTTTTACGCCTATCAACATTCCATTTTTTTTCTCGTTTCCACCATCGTTCCCACCTTGTAGACCATTCTCAAAGTCACTATGACTTCCTTGGAATCTATCCAATGACTAAAACCAGAATGCATTGTGTGAGTAACAGTAGTCATAAAATCATTTAGACAATATCATGACACCATATTATCAATTTGAAACACCTTCGGATTAACCAAGGTCATTTATTATCATCTTATATTAAAATATTTCAAATTGGTTTGTAAAGAAAATATAAATTATCCTAAGCATATCCCCTGGGAGTGTCGTAACCAAGAGTGCAGCAAGGCCCGTTGTCATGCACCAGTTTCCATTCGAGTCTAGCTCAAAGCGGTGTTTTTGGGTTTTACCCCTAGGTACATCTATGGTAGAGCCACCTCTACCTGCTCGTATCTAGACATGGATGTATTTCTTGGAAAACTCAGAAAATCTATACAATACCAAAATTATAGGAAGTTCTTCTATACTAATCCTCAAAGTCTATCTTAGGGCTAGGTGCTCTAATCAGAGTTTATCTAAATCTATTTTCCAAGGTTTGTACTAAACTTCCTCTGATACCAACTGTAATGCCCCGAACCCAGTTACCTAGAGTTGGTGCATTATTACTTAACATTATCATGATCACAAAGGATCAAGTCTCGAAAGACCGATTAGTTTAGTAGCCTTGAAATAACTAGATACATTCATAAATCATACATTACATCATAAGGTAAAAAAAAAAGACTACAACAACATCTTGTCTTAATATCCCCTCATACTATCCCTGCAGGTCATTCATAAATTAATTCTTCACATCCTAGGATAAATAAAATATTGAAAGGGGTGAGCTTAGATTCTCAGTAAGGATAACAATATAACAGAAGCTTTCATAGATAAGCATAAACACTTAAGGCAATGTATAACTAAAACAAAAGCCTTTTAAACATGCACTTCAGCATTATATGACAAAGATAAAATGAAATAATTCCATTTAATTATTCACATGGATATTCTACTAGTCGAATAATCACATTCAATATCAATAACCACTTTTATAATGATGGAATGCATAATCCCAGACTATTATAACCACGTAGCCAAGGCCTCGTGCCAAGACCACAAATAAGATTTTTTCAAGGCCTCGTGCCAAGACACTAGTTTGTCTCATGAGACCTACCGATGCATCAAGGAGTTATAGCGGGCTCCACCTGTCACTTACTAAGTCCAATGCATTCCTCATATGAAATGTTTGAAACATAACATAAACATTCATATTAAAAAGAGCATAATAAATGTCAATACTTTATCCACAAACCATGAACGGTATAAAAATAACACATCCACAGTCAAACATAAATCATTTGATACAATATGTATGATTTTATTGTATCAGATTAACCTCAATCAAGAATAATGAAGGATATTGACATATATGAAAATAATCATCAAAACTATTTGAGAGAAATATCACCCTTTTTCTTGAAAACAATTGAAAGTATCACTATTTATCAAGAATCCATTTTAAAAAGATTTTTGAATCAATGTTTCCCATACAAATTTGAAACTTTGAAAATGAATTTTAATTTTAAAACATTAATTTCCATATAAATAAATCCATGAAACCATTTTTAAAACGTGGATATTAATGAGAAAGATTTAGGACAATAAACATTTAAAACATTTTAAAATGATATTTTAGTTAGAGTTACTAACCAAAACAGAGACACTTGAATACAAATAATTGAGGTAATCAAAACATTGTAATATCATGAGAATAAATGGATTCATGATATACTATGTCAAAATACATTATATACACCATATAAAAGTGATCTGGTGTATAACAACAAAGAAGTCTCAATGGGATGTAAATTGAGATTAAGTCTCTTATAAAGACCGTATCATTATGTTAATGATAAATCAACAACATAATTATGTGTGACAAATATAAATACACTCAATATGATTGGATATTCTATGTAAATCAATCAGAGGACATTCACACATATTCTTGTAAAAACAACCCCAATGAATTAGATGTTTAACTCAATAAATAGATATTGAGTTAAAATTAATCTTATCATGTTCATATTGATGGCTTGAGAATTTATAAATGGAGTTATTATGTGTATAAAAAGTATACCCACAGAAAGGGGAGTGGAAATTATGACATAAGAAAATGAATAGTGATTCCACACATAATCTTGGAGTAAAATAATCAATGAAGTATGCGTAAAGCTGAATGAATGGAAATTGAAATATCAAATTCCCTTATCGATATGGTAACATACGAAATATACACCCATGAGAGAAGGATCATACAATGATGATGTAGATATCCACAATTAAATTATATTACATAATGAATACAATCATGGGAACTACACACACCACATGCAATAAATAAGTGGTGAATAATTGAAATCTCACAGAAATAAAAGTGAGATAAGAAACCCCTTACGTGTACTTTTTCCTTGGTAGAAGGTAGGTTAACCTCCTGTATAATGGTGAAATAATTTTCATTTAATTATACAAGAATTATATACATTAATATTATATCATAAATGATCTTTTAACATTGATTTGTTAATAATATCTTAGTATTATCATAGTTTCGGGTGTTAACAGATTCATTTTACATTATATTATTTGTTATGTGAGCCATATTTGTTATAGATGGGGTGTACATTATTCATATCCAGAATGATATCATGTCTCTAAACATTATTTTTAATCATAAAATTAAATTTAGTCTTGAATGGATATGATGGGGAATGATTCTCATCACGTTCGTGGAGACGGTAATCCGTACGTACGCACGAGCGACAATATCACTCTTTTGATATTAAAATAATATATAATTGGATAGTATATCTTTTATACAGAATCATTATCATGTTATATTTATTATTTACATGAATTACACATCATTATTATACCCATCCAAATAATAAGTTATTGAATAACAATTACACCACGACGTGGAGACGGTAAGCCGTACGTACGCACGTATGGTGACATGTCATTCAAAGGATTGATAGAATACTGAATAAGGTTGTAATATATTTATAATAACATCACAGTATATAGAATATACTGTAGTTATTATTTTATAATGGAAAATAACAAAGAAAGAAGAGGTGGAAGAAGAAAGGAACTTGAAAGAGGGTGGTGAAAACATTACCTCTTCTTTGGGTTCTTCCTTTTGATTTGATCAAAAGGGCTCCTTAAGTTGGCTTTTTGACTAAATTAATGCCTCTAGGATGAAGGGAGTACTGTTTAGAGGGTATTTGGGCAGATTTTGGACGAACCAAAAGGCTTTGAAGGTATGAATTTGAGAGAAGGGAGAGTTCCCTTTTATAAGAGGGGTGGGGGCATCTTTGGAAAAACTAGAAATATTATTTTATAATAAATTAATATTCGGTTTATAATGACTCCAAAGTTGATTATTTAAAGTTTAAGGTGGGGCTAGGTCGAAGAAAACTCAACCAATATGTTTTAGACAGGTTTGGGTCTCTATATTAAACTTATCTTTTAGTTCTAACTCTTAGTTAATTAGTTTGACATTTACCATGTCACTTTTATTTTAATATTATATAGCTAATAAACTTACTATATACATCCAAGAGACTCCCAAGTGGTAAATTAATGACACACCTATCATGATATAAGTCTCTTGGCCGAACATTAGATTTTTATGAATTTAATATCAATTAATAATATAATATTTTTTTTAAAAACTCTTTTATGTCAATTTTGACACTATTCAATAATTGATTTTTTTAAAGTCTTAAAAACTTTATTAATTCGAACCAAATTCATTTAATCAGTCCTATAATGTCATATTAAGAAATAAAATTCATGTATGTCATCAAAACTTTCAAATTATATTAATTTTAAAATTTATAATACCAATTATTTGATATTTTCATTAATAAGGAAAATACTTTATCAATATTGTGTCATAAATAATATTAATTATAAAATGTCTAAAAACTATAAATAAAATACCATTATGTAGGAAATATTTTTAGATTTGTAATGAATATTTATAGTTGAAAATCCAACACATATGACCCTATGTAAAAATTGTTTTTCTAAAAGATATATGCTTATGCCATTTTTGTATTTATTTTAACTTAATTAATATAAAGTGTCATTATCACTTAAAAGTGGCTCCATGGGGTCCAAAATTGACCCAAAGATGCCCATGGTCGGACATGTATCAACCAATAATGTTAAGACACATTTTAGGGTAAATTAATATTATTATAATATTATTTGTTTACCCTTATTTACCAGATTTACCCTTTAACCGTGGTAAATAAAATATTTACCGAAGTAATTATTCAAAATATCTAAAAATAATAGTTAACTATTTACATAATTTTAAAATCCTGATTCCAAATATGGAATCCATTTTTACAAATTCAGAACACAGAAGTGGTAGAAATTAATTTAAAATTAATTCCCACTGTCAAAACAAAAAAGCGTGTTTTTCAGAAATAATAACTATCAAAAGATTGCCACTTGTTTATGTCTGGTTTAAATGTGAAATTATGTCCAATGACCAAAATTGTATTAAATGGTAAAAATATATTCTATATATACTTTAAAACCATTCAAATTCATAATTTATCACTATTAATTATTTCGATTAAAAAAGTTTTTTTAATAAAAATTTAGTAATTTTCACTATTCATCAATATATGAAAGTTATCTGAAAAGTACCAAAATTTCACCTTAGGATAATTTTGATATTCCGAATTGAAAAATGAAGTCCATTTTGAAAGATAAAATGTATAAAATTTCAAAAAGTGGGTATTACTATTCATAATGGCTAGTTTTATTAGTTGCTGTGTGTGTTAGAACTTGAAGTTGCGTACAACACACACTACTGTATTATTCAGCGAGAAGCGTACCGTGGAAGCTTGGGGGTGTTACAAAGGGTCCCCCACCTGGAACCCGACTCTGACCACCGCACGCGGTCCAAGCACCCAAGCTCCTAAGCTCCACTGAAGTCACGCTCCACCTGTCCATCGTCTTCAAGGGCACACCATGTGCGGGAAAAGCCCAAGATTGGGTGCGTATAAAAATACTCAGTAGGATACCCCGAATACTTGAGGGAGAAACAAAGGAGGTACCGAAGGGTGAGCAGTAGAGAGAACGGGAAATGTAAAGGAGTAAAACTGAGAGTGTAGTAAAGTGTAACAGTAGAGAGTCCAACTCAACCCAACAAGAAGAATGAAGGTAGACTCGTCCAGACACAAGGAGCTGGAAGCGGTGAGAAGATGAACTTCCCATCGACTCCTCGCTAACTATAGTAGGAGAGTAGACTCGTCCAACCATGAGAAGCTAGACACGGAAATCATGTGGCATACCCAGCGCGTCTTCGCCTCTCTTGGAAGGAGAGTAATCAAAACCAAAAAGTGTGTACTAGAACAAGGTATATACATATACATATGCTCAACAAGAAGCCCGAACAAGGTCGTAAGGGGATCTCAATCCCGTAACTCAGCCCGAGAAGATGAGTATCCCACTGTCCCAGAAGTAAACACCATCGATGCCCAGCATCCCGCACGTATTCCCCGAACTACAAGTCAAGGGTCTCAAATCACCGCACCTTGACACTATCCTCTTTTGGCGACACTCACTCACCCGCACAGTTTTAGGTCACGTCACAAGGACTCGTCTCGGTGGGGAAAGTTCCCCTCGTACATAAGAGTTCCAGGTTAAGTCAAACCACACTTCTTCACTACACCACAGTTGAGAGGTCTCCTCAAAGTCAAGGTCGTCACATCACTAACCCGTACAAACAATGGCCCCACTTAGGTAATCATGGAGGAAATACACATACTAGCCTAGTAGAAAGGACTGAGTTTGGAATGTCAACGGGTGTCCCAATGCCTATCCCTATAGGAGGGTAATTCATAATATGATTTCGGGTGACCCACTGCCAAGCCCTGCTGGAGGGTAAACCCTAATACAACATCAGGTGACCCACTGCCCAACCCTGCTGGAGGGTAGACCTGGAAGAAGTCGACGGGGGACCCACTGCCCAGCCCCGCTGGAGGGTAAACCCGGAAAAAGTAAACATGCGACCCACTGCCCAGCCCTGCTGGAGGGTAGAAGCTTGAGATTCATCGGGTGACCCACTGACCAGTCTCTGCTGGAGGGTAAAACCTAAGAGTCTCGGGTGACCCACTACCCAGTCACTGCTGGAGGGTAAACCCTAAGAGTGTAGGGTGACCCACTGCCCAATCTCTGCTAGAGGGTAAACCCTAGAAGTCAGTGGGCAACCCACTGCCCAGTCTCTCCTGGAGGGTAAACCCAAAGAAGTCGATGAGAGACCCACTGCCCAGTCTCTACTGGAGGGTAAACCCAGAACTGCTCTAGCCATCTCTACTGGATGGTACAACACTGGCCAACCGAACACGGAGTGGGTATCGCGCAACCACCCGACTCCGGAACAAAGCTAAAGGAAACCACTAAACCATCCTGATCTAAACCATCGAGCATAGAGCCAGGGGAAAAACTCAACCCCACTAGTCAACAATCGAGAACCGAGGGACCATCTACATCGCGAGAGGTCAAATGTATGCAAAGAAGAACACGACCCACACCTAGGGCCCACACGACGTGTGGCCTCAAGTTAACCCCAACCAAGCGCACCAACATTCTTGGGTACAACCATCCACACGTACCTCCCAGTGTTCTCTCATACTCCTAGAGTATGCCACGTCTCCATCCCAAAGGCTAACATGCACACGTCCCCCAACGTCAACGCGAAGGCGTAAACGTAACAACTCCAAATTTCTACCTCAATGGCTGAGGCACGACCAACCACATCTCTTTAACCACCAACATCACTCTCCCAGGAGTGAATGCGATCACACGCCAAGGGTTCTCTGCTATCACGATAAGAAGCACCTCCACCGGTACACCTTCACATTTCCACATTTAATAAGATCTCGTAAGAGGCTCCGCACACCTGAACAAATTACATCATTATAATCCTCGCGAAAAAACATGCGAGATCGACTACTTACTTGCCTCCAAAGGATATCCGATGTAAAAGTTTCCAACACTGCTTCATGCTCGAACGACGTCCCATTATCCCGAGCCTCGGCCCCGAAAACAGTTGGGCGTATTGCACCATTGCGATCCCCTCGGGAAAACACGTCAAAAATATAGGTCACTTGAGTGCAACAGATATCCAGAGAAAAAGATGCATTCCAGCGCACCACACACAAGCGATGCTACGTGGGACTCGCATCCCGGTCCCGAAACACAATGAACAGATCACACCATTGCGATCCTCTCGAAAAAGAACACATGTTGGACTATTCTCTTGTCCAAAACGGACACCCGATGATAAAGATGGAAATCACCATCAACTCCTAAAACAGCCCTCACGGGGCCCGCTCCAACGTGTGAAATTAAAGTGGGCAGACTACGCCAATGCAATGCCCTCAGAAAAACACCCAAAAACGACTGCTCACACACCCCGAACAGAAGTCTAATGAAAAAGTTATAGAACGCTGCTCGCAGCCCAACAGACGGGTTATGGGGCCTATGCCTCAACTTCTACTTCAACACCTGAAACCACACTGGAAAACTCCGGCTCGACGCCGTGGTTGCAACGCCACAGACCCCGCTCAAATCGGACGTCGGATGAGTCTGCGCCGTCCAAAACAAGATCCCCCGGGAAGACATCAATTCACTAAAAGACCCATCGTGCCTCCGAGGCCCCTCGTTTTGTGAATTAAAAATTCCCAAAACCATCTCAAAAAGTTTGCCCATCGATACAGTTCTACTGCTGTAGACGGCATGCAAATCAGACACCCATAATGAAATTTACGGGCGTCCGAAGGAGCAGGACAGACCCCCTTGGGCGAGACCGGTCTGGGCCGGCACGCGGTTCAGCCGCACGGGTTGGTCGCGATAGCCACGTGAAGACCCGCGTCTCGAGGGTCTTGTCCCCATGCGGGGGGTTACGCGCCGCAACCCCGCGGTCACCGCTCCCTGGTGACTCGCCGCTGCGCCGAGGTGCTCCGCCTGACCCCGGCCGCCCCCTCTTCTTAAGGGCCGCCGCGCCCCGGCCTCACCTGGCTGCTCCACCTCTCACCGAAGCCAGCCACGCCGAAGAAGAGCACCCCGCCTCCCTACTGAAGCCCGCCAGACCATCGTGCGAGCCGCCAGCAAACACCTAAAATGACGAAAATTCCCGCAAACTTCACCGGACAATTGTGAGTTCCTCGGAACTCGGAATTCGAATACGAAAAATGCGTTGGAAAGGGAATAAGATCTACTACGAATTCATGGGATTTGTTTGAAAATTATATAGCAATTAAATTTGATTAGTAGACCACAAAGTATGTGTGGGGAGAATGGAATGAAAATGAAAAATCCTACCTCTTGGGCGAAGCCCGACGCTTTGCGACGAACCACCGGAGTTGCCGCGCCTCGCCGGAGCTGCCTCGCCGGAGTGGATAAGGAGAGGGAGGGGCTGCCACCGACTGCTGTCCAAGAGAATAAGAAGAAGAAGAATAGGGATGGGGGTAGGGTATGTGTTTAAATAGAAAAAACTTAACCACCCGCCCGTCGGCCCAGACCTAAACTCCGGACGGGGTCGGGATTAAGCCTCCCCTAGGCTAAAAACCTCGATCTGAATGCAACGGTGGTGTCAGAATTTTAATCTGAGACCCCAATCAAAAGTTATAAAAATGAACACCCAAAGCCACCAAATTATGAAAACACCCCTGGTGCCATTTTTCATAGATGGGCCGTGCCCGTAAAACTTACACCCCTCCTAAGGTAAACAACACGTTATGGACTCAACGGTACCCTCAGTTTTCCAATCCCAGCCACTGTTTAATAGATAACTGTGTAAAAACTCGACCCTAGATACCCAGATTTAGTGAATTATTACATAACATTGGCATGATCACAAGAAAGATCAAGTCTCAAATGACCGATTAGTTTAGTAGACTTGGAATAACTAGATACATTAATAAAGTTTACATTACATCATAAAATTAAAACTACAACAATATAGTCTTCGTAGTCCACACTCTTACCCCCTCATACTATCCCTGTAGGTCATTCATAAATTAAATCTTCACATCCTGGGAAAAATAAAACATAGAAAAGGGGTGAGCTCAAATGCCCAGTAAGGATAACAATATAGCGGAAACGTTCATAAATAAGAATAAACATTTGAGGAAATGTATCAATAAAACAAAAACCTTTTAAACTTGAACATAAGTAGAGTATGGAAAAAATAAAATGAAATAATTCCATTTACTTATTCACATGGATATTCTACTAATCTAATAATCACATGCAATATCAATAACCACTTTCATAATAATGGAATGCATAATGTCAGACTATCATAACCACATTGCCTAGGCCTCATGCCAAGAATAAAAATAATATTTTGTCAAGGCATTATTCCAAGGCACTAGTTTGTCTCATGAGACCTACCGATGCATCGAGGAGCTATAGCGGGCTCCACTTGTCACATATTAAGTCCAATGCATTCCTCATATGAACAAGTTTAAACATAACATAAACATTCATATTAAAACTAGCATATGAAATGTCAATACTTTCTCCATAAACCACAAATGGTATAAACATAACACATCCACAGTCAAACATATCACAAAACCTTCAATACAATATGGAAGTTTTGTATCAAAATAAATAAACTTCAAATAAGCTTAAAATCCATCAAAGGATGTTGACATAGATGAAATCAAAACTATTTGAGAGAAATATCACTTTTTTTTAAATCATTTTAAAGTCACATAATTATAAAATAAAACATATACTTGGAATTTTTTTTATCATCTTGTACGGGAAGCTTCGAAGATTTTATAATGGCGGAAAATAGCCGCACCCTCCGTATATGTTAGAAAAACATTCTTACCTTAATTCTGTTGAAAAGGATAAAAAGCACCTTGTTTGGAAAACGACGGAATGATTTCATTATAAACATCTTATAAAAAGTCAAATAAGGGTATAAATGAATTTAACCCATATTCTTTTAAATATTAAAAATGTTTTGAAATACATTTTTAAGAAACATGGATGTGGATGATAAAGAAATCCCAGTAGATTATTACGTATATACAATCTCGGACAATGAAGAGATTGCGAAACAAACGCTTACCTTGTACTTTTACTTGGTAGAAGGTAGGTTAACCTTTTGTATAGTAGTGAAATAATTGTTATTAATTTATATAAGAATCATATACATTAATATGATATCATATATGATCTTTTAACATTGCTTTGTTAATAATATCTTAGAATTATCATCGTTTAGGGTGTTAACTTACTCATCCTCATTTATATTTTTTGTTACATAAGCCATATTTGTTATGGATAGGTTGTTTTTTATTCATATCCATAATTATATCAGGTCTATAATCATTATTTTTAATCATCAGATGAGAATTATACTTGAATGGATATGATGGAGAATGAATCTCATCGCGTTCGTGGAGACCGTAGTCCGTACGTACGCACGAGTGACAATATCATTATTTTGATATTAAAATAATATATAATTTTATGTTATGTCATATATAAAGAATAATTATAAGGTTATATTCATTATTTACATGAATTAAACATCATTATTATACCCATCAAAATAATAATTTATTGAATAACAATGACACCACGACGTGGAGACGGTAAGTCATACGTACACACGTATGGTGACAGGTCATTCAAAGGATGGATAGAATACTGAATATGGTTGTACCATATTTATAATAATATCAGAGTATATAGGATATTATGGATTTATTATTTTATAATGGTAATAACAAATAAAGAAGAAGTTGAAGAAGAAATGAACTTGAAAAAGGGTGGTGAAAACATTACCTCTTCTTCAGGTTCTTCCTTTTTATTTGATAAAAAGGGCTCCTTAGGTTGGCTTTATGATCAATATAAGGCCTCTAGGATAAAGTGTGGGAAGTTGAGAGAGTATTTGGTCAGTGTTTGGCTGATACAAAAGGATTTTAAGGTGTGAATAATTGGTTATAGGTGGTGTCTTTTTATAAGGGGGAGGAGGGGCACCTTTGAAAAAGCTAGAAATATTATTTTATAATTAATTAATATTCGGTTCATAATGGCTCCAAAGTGGATTATTTAAAGGTTAAGGTGGGGATAGGTCTAAGAACAGTCAACCAATATAATTTAGATAGGTTTGGTCATTATATTAACCTTAACTTTTAGTTTTAACTCTTCGTTAATTAGTTTGACACATACCATGTCACTTTGTATTTTTATCGTATATAGTTAATAAACTTACTATATACCTCCAAAAGACCCCCATGTGGTCCATTAATGATACACCTATCATGATATAAGTCTCTTGACCGAACATAATATTTTTAGGAATTGAATATCAATTAATAATATAATATTTGTTTTAAAAATACTTTTATGTCAATTTTGACACTATTTGGAAAATTGATTTTTGAGAAAATCATAAAAGAATGATTACTAAGAAAAAAGATAATTAAATCTATACTAATATGTCATATTAAGCTATAAAATTAGTTTAATTCATAAAAAGTCTCAAATTATATTTATTTGGGTATTTATAATATCAATTATTTTTATTTTTCACTATTATGGTAATTACTACATCAACATTGTGTTATAAATAAATTAAATTATTTAATGTCTAAAAATTATAAATAGAATTCAATTATGTATCCAATCATTTTATCTTTATAATGAATATTTATAATAGAATTTATCTTATGTTTAATTCTATATTAAAAATGTTTTAGTAAATAAACTATGATTTTAACTCTTTGAACTCTTCTTTGAATTAAATAATAATAAATGTCCTAATATAATCCATGTGGACCTAAATGATAATATTTTATTCCTAAGGTTGTTTTTGGTCGAGAAAAGTTTTCCAAAAGAATTAGGACATGTGTTAGGGTAATATTAATATCATTTTTACCCTTAATTACCCTATTTACTTTAAACCGTGGTAAATAAAAGTAAAAAGTTACTATTCATCAAAAATTATTTTCATCTCATTGAACCACATTCTTTCCTTAATGTTAACCATGTCTCTCAGATTTTTGAAATTCCACTCACATAAGTGGTAAAATTAAGTTTTATGAAAAATTCAGTTTTTTAACTACCACTTAGTGGTTTCACTATTCATCAAAAAAATGAAGTTTTTCAGAAAAACACCAAAAATTCACCCTAGGCTAATTTCGATATTCCGAATCCAAAAGTGAAGTCCATTTTGAAAAATAAAATTTATATATTTCAAAAAGTGGGTATTACTATTCATAACGGATAGTTTGATTGGTTGTGCTATGTTAGAACTCGATGTTGCGTACAACACACGCTATTGCATTATTCAAAGAGAAGCGTAATATAGATGCTTTGGGTTTTACATTCTACCCTACTTCAAATAATTTCGTCCTCAAAATTTCTACAATACTACCGCATGAAACAAATCAGGTGGTTCTTCATCATAAGTTCCTCGGGTTCCCACTTTGTCTCTTCGATATTATGGTTTCTCCATAGAACTTATACTAGACGAGTCGTCTGGTTTCTCAGCACTTGTTCTCTGGTATCAAGAATCCTGATGGGCTCTTCACAATAAGACAGATCGGGTTCCAAATCTAATTCCTCGTAAGTGAGTAAATGCGTTGGGTCAGGCATTTATTTCCACAACAGAGATACGTGGAACACATTGTGAACTTTGGAGAGACTTGGCGGCATTGCCAATCAGTAAGCTACAACCCCAATTCGTTATAGAATTTCGAAAGGTCCGATGTACCTGGGACTCAATTTACCTTTCTTACCAAAACGTATGACTCCCTTCCATGGAGATACCTTCAGGAAAACATGATCACTAACTTGAAATTCAAAATCCTTCCTTCGATTATCGGCATAGCTCTTCTACCTACTTTGAGCTGATTTGATATGGTTTCAGATTACCTTCACCTTTTCCATCGTTTTCTCCACAAATTCTGGGCCTACAAGTTTTCATTCACCAACGTCATCCCAACAGGTTGGTGTGCGACATCTCTTTCTGTATAACGCTTCATATGGTGCCATCTGAATACATGAATTGTAACTATTGTTATAGGAAAATTAAACTAGAGGTAAATATTGATCCCACATACCTTGAAAGTCAAGTGAGTAGGATCTCAACATGTCTTCTAAGGTTTGAATAGTTCATTCTGATTTTCCATCTGTTTGAGGGTGGTATGTAGTGCTCAAATGAAGTTCAGTATCCAAGGCTTTCTGAAGAATTTTCCAGAATCTTGAAGTAAAACAGGGATCACGATCAGAAAAAATCGATAGGGGTACTCCATGAAGTCTCACAAATTCATCAATATATAGTCTTGAAAGACATTCCAGTGGTAGATCTTCTCTTATAGCAAGAAAATGTGCTAGCTTGGTAAGATGATCAACAATAACCCATATTGCATCGTTCCTTCTAGGAGTCTTTGGTAGTCCCATGAAAAATTCCATCGTAATATTATCCCATTTCCACTCAGGTATATGAAGAAGTTTCATGACTCCTCTAGGCTGTTGCCTTCCGGCTTTTACTTATTGAAAAAACATACATCTTGACACAAAATTAGGAATCTCCCTCTTCATGTTGTCCCACCAAAAATGTTCCTTCATGTCTCTATACATTTTGGTGCTCCCATGGTGTATAGAGAAATTGGAACTATGAGCATCATCTAGAAATTACCTTTTTAGATCAGGTATATCGGGAACACAAAGTCTCTTCCCAAATTTCAAAATTCCTTCTTCATACACAAACTCTCTCAATATACCATCATTCACAACTTTAATCTTCTTTTGAAATTATTCATCATTGGTCTGAGAACTCTTAATCCTTTCTAGTAAAGATGGTTTGGCAACCATTGGAAAAAGCATTGATGTTTCACCTTCCCTGGTTATTCCCATGTCCATATTCACTAGATCCATGAAAATTGGATCCCTTTCAATTCTCATATTGTTCAAAACTCCATGATCTTTTCTGCTCAAAGCATCTTCAACCTTGTTTGCTTTCCCCGGGTGGTATTGTATCGTATAATCATAATCCTTGAGTAAATCAAGCCATCTCCTTTACCTCATGTTGAGTTCTTTTTGTGAGAAAATATACATCAAACTCTTGTGATCAGTATAAATATCACATTTTTCACTATAGAGGTAGTGCCCCCATATCTTCAAAGCAAAGATCACAACTGCTAGATCGAGATCATGAGTAGGATAGTTTTGTTCATGAATTTTCAACTGTCATGATGCATAGGCAATAACCCTATCATTCTGCATAAGGAAACAACCAAGTCCTTCCTTCTATGCATCACTATAAATAATAAACCCATCATTCCCCGATGGTAGAGTCAATATAGGAGCATTGAAAAATATTCTCTTCAGTTCTTCGAAACATTCATCACACTATTTTGTCCAAACAAATTTAACCCCTTTACGTGTGAGCTTTGTTAATGGGTTAGCCAACTGGAAAAAATTCTGGACGAAACGTCGATAATAACCTACTAAACCAATAAAACTGCGTACCTCAGTTATACTCGTCGATGCAGGACATTCATAGATTGGCTTGGTATTAGAAGGATCAATAGAGATTCCATAATTAGAGACAATATGGACAAGAAAATAAATCTCCTGAAGCCAGAATTCACAATTGCTAAACATCCCATATAATTCATGTCTTCTCAGAGTCTTCAGGATAATGCGCAAGTGACTTTCATGATCTTTGTAGATTTTGGAGTATACCAAGATATCATCAATAAATACCACCACATATTCATCGAGATATTCCTTGAAAACTCTATTCATTAGATCCATGAATATAGAGGGTGCATTAGTCAGCCCAAAAGGAATTACCGTAAACTCGTAATTCCCGTACCTTGTTCAAAATGCTGTCTTCAGAATTTCTTACTTCTTTACACACAACTGATGGTATCCAGATCGAAGGTCAATCTTTGTAAAGTATTGATCTCCATGCATTTGGTCAAATAAATACTCAATGAGAGGTATGGGATACTTCTTCTTTATTGTTATAGCATTGATCTACCTGTAGTCGATACATAACCTCATAGATCCATCATTCTTTTTAACAAAAAGAAGAGGGGCTCCCCATAGAGAAACACTAGGGCGAATAAATCCATTATTACTCAATTAATCTAGTTGTTTCTTTAGTTCAACTAATTCTACAGTGGCCATTATATAAGGGGTCTTCGATATAGGCCTTGATCCAGGAATTAAATCAATGGAAAACTCAACTTCTCATTCTGGAGGATGCCTAGGTAAATCTTCCGGAAACACATCTACATATTCTTTCACAATAGGTACATCCTCTATTTGAAAATTCCTTTCCTCTCCCACAGTTATTTCATTCTCTTCCTCCCCAATAATTGAACTTAGTTGAGCTACTGGGGGTGGATCTAGATAAGAATTTGATGGTGATGATTCTACTCTAAAGATAAGGTGTTCCTTATCATAATCGTCATCAAAAATCGTCTCCTCATTCTTCTTACAATAAATCTTCTCATCATGGTCCGAAATCCAATCCAAATTGAGGATTATATCAAACTCAATCATAGGTATGATGATGAGATCAGCAGATAAAGAACATTTATGTGCTCTAATGGGGACTGATTCATAAAACTTTGTTGTAATGATACTTTCCTTATGAGTTTTAACTGAAAACTCCTTTGTTAAATCAAATTGAAAATATCTAATTTTCTTAGAAAACTTGGAAGATATGAAATATTGCGAGGATCCATAATCAAATAATGCATTTGCTAAACTTGAGGAAACCATTAAAGTACCTTCCACCACGTCTTTCGGAGCTTCTACCTCAGCAGTAGTGATAACATAAGCTTGGCCTTGATCCCTTGGACTTTTCTGAGGTATGTTCCCCTAATGCTTAGGACATTCATTTGAATAATGTCCCATCTCCCTACAATTTTAGCATTGGACATCGCTAGCTTCCTTCTTCCCCTTGCAATCATGAGCTTGGTGGCCTTTTTCACCACACTTGTAACAGACTCCCATTCCTTTTAAGAAAGTATCGGGGCATTTCTTCCCACATTTACTGCAGGATGGATATTCAACCTTTCCCTTATTCCCCTTATTTCCATTCCCAGATTGATCGGTAGATCTCTTCTTATCTTTCATTGCTTTAAATTTATAAGATTTAGAGAATTCATTTTCTGTCTTGATAGCACATGAGACAATGTCTTCGTATGACGAGAAGGATTTTGAGACTAATGCTTGATGGAGAAATGGTTTTAACCCATCAAAGAAACGATCAATCTTACTTCTTGGGTTTGGTATATAATTTCAAGCATACCTTGCTAACCTTGTAAAGTTAGCCTCATACTTTGTGACATTCTAATCCTCCTTTTGTCTCAGACTCAGAAATTACCTTTCCATATCTGCTCGATAGTCACGAAGAAAGTATTTTTCTAAAAACAGATCTTTGAACTCCCTCCATTACATATTTGATACTTCATCATCTTCCTTCATGTTTTGAATCAATGACCCCCATTGATCAGCATCTCCAGTGCGGCGGTAAACTGCCATGATAACATTTTCCCTTTCACTACTTCCCAAAGCCTGAAATATTTTCTCTAGGGAACTTATCCATTGCTCAGCTTCCAATGGACTTGTACTCCCATTGAATGTTGGTGGTTGTTTCCTCATGAAGCGATCTAACATTGATCCTCCATGCTGTGGATCAGGGTGCTCAATACGGGTAAGGTTATTATTCAAAACCTGACTGAGTTGTCCAAGTATGGTGATTAGTTGATCAGCACCAGTTTAATCACCATCTCCACTATAATTATCTTGAGCAGGAGGGCAATCCCTACATGGAGTTCGTGCATTGATACAGTTTCTATTTCTTCCACTAGGAACCATTTCTAAACAATGGCCTAAACTAGATCAGTTTATGAATCAAAATACATAATTCCATACTTATAAAACAATTAACATAAATTGAACTATTTATGGATATAATCCATAATCATAAAAATGTTTTCTTTGAGAAAGTATATACTCATAAACCCTTCATAATGATTTGTAACAAAAATGATAGTTATCCTAAGCATATCCCCCGAGAGTGTCGTAACCAAGAGTGCAACAAGGCCCGTTGTCGTGCACCAGTTCCCGTTCGAGTCTAGCTCAAAGCAGTGTTTCCGGGTTTTACCCCTAGGTACATCTGTGCCAGAGCCGCCTCTACCTGCTCATATCTAGACAGGGATTTATTGCTTGGAAAACTCACAAAATCTCTACAATACCAAAATTCCAGGAAGTTCTTCTATACTAATCCTCAGAGTCCTTCTTAAATATATGTTCTCTAATCAGAGTTTATCTAAATCTAGCTTCCAATGTTTGTAACAAACTTCCTCTGATACCAACTATAATGCCCTGACCCTAGATACCCAATGTCGGTGCATTATTACATAATATTGTCATGATCACAAGAAAGATCAAGTCTCGAAAGACCGATTAGTTTAGTAGCCTTGGAATAACTAGATACATCAATAAAGTTTACATTACATCATAAAATAAAAACTACAACAATATAGTCTCCATAGTCCACACTCTTATCCCCTCATACTATCCCTGCAGGTCATTCATAAATTACTTCTTCACATCCTGGGAAAAATAAAACATAGAAGAGGGGTGAGCTCAAATTCCCAATAAGGATAACAATATAGCGGAAACTTTCATAAATAAGAATAAAAATTTAAGGCAATGTATACTGAAAAAGAGGCTTTTAAACTTGAACTTCAACATAGTATGGAAAAAATAAAATGAAATAATTACATTTACTTATTCACATGGATATTTTACTAATCGAATAATCACATGAAATATCAATAACCACTTTCATAATGATGGAATGCATAATGCCAGACTATCATAACCACATAGCCAAGGCCTTGTTCCAAGACTACAAATAAGTATTTTTCAAGGCCTTTTTCCAAGACACTAGTTTGTCTCATGAGACCTACCGATGCATCGAGGAGCTATAGTGGGCTCCACCTGTCACATATTAAGTCTAATGCATTCCTCATATGAATAGATTTAAACATAACATAAACCTTCGTATTAAAACTAGCATACAAAATGTCAATACTTTCACCATAAACAATTAATGGTATAAAAATAACACATCTACATTCAAACATATCACAAAACCTTCGATAAAATATGGAAGTTCTGTATCAAAATAAATAAACTTCAAATAAGCTTAAAATCCATCAAAAGATGTTGACATAGATGAAATCAAAACTATTTGAGAGAAATATCTCTTTTTTTTAAATCATTTGAAAGTCACATAATTCTAAAATAAAACATTTACTTTGAAAATTTTCTTATCATCTTGTAAGGGAATCTTCTAAGATTTTATAACGGTGGAAAATAGCCGCACCCACCGTATAAGTTAAAAAAACATTCTTACCTTAATTCTGTCGAAAAGGTTAAAAAGAACCTTGTTTGGAAAACAATGTAAAGATTCCTTTATAAACCTCTTATAAAAAGTCAAACAAGGGTATAAATGAATTTAACCCATATTCTTGTAAATAGTAAAAATGTTTTGAAAAACATTTTTAAGAAACATAGATTTGGATGATAAAGAAATCCCAGTACATTATTACGTTTAAACAATCTCGGATAATGAAGAAATTGAGAAATAAACCCTTACCTTGTACTTTTACTTGGTTGAGGGTAGGTTAACCTCCTATATAATAGTGAAATAATTGTTATTAAATTATACAATAATCATATACATTAATATGATATCATATATGATCTTTTAATATTGCTTTGTTAATAATATCTTAGAATTATCGTCGTCTCGGGTGTTAACTTACTCATTTTCTTTTATATGATTTGTTACATAAGTCGTGTTTGTTATGGATAGGATGTATCTTATTAATATATAGAATTATATAAAGTCTATAAAAATTATTTTTAATAATAAATTATAATTATACTTGAATGGATACGATGGATAATGAATCTCATCGCGCTCATGGAGACGGTAGTCCGTACGTACGCACGAGCGACAATATTATTCTTTTGATATTAAAATAATATATAATTGGATGGTATATAATATATAAAGAATCATTATCATGTTATATTTATTATTTAAATTAATTACACATCATTATTATACCCATCCAAATAATAATTTATTGAATAACAATTACACCACGACGTGGAGACGGTAAGCCGTACATACGCACGTATGATGACATGTCATTTAAAGGACGGATAGAATACTGAATATGGTTGTACCATATTTATAATAATATCACTGTATATAGGAGATTATGGATTTATTATTTTAGAATGGGAATAACAAATAAAGAAGAAGTTGAAGAAGAAATGAACTTGAAAAAGGGTGGTGAAAAAATTACCTCTTCTTCAGGTTCTTCCTTTTGATTTGATCAAAAGGGCTCCATAGGTTGGCTTTCTGATCAAACTAAGGCCTCTAGGTTGATTTGAGCGAAGTTGAGAGAGTATTTGGGCAGGGGTTGGCAAACCAAAAGGCTTTGAATGTGTGAATAATTGGTTAGAAGTGGTGTCCTTTTATAAGGGGGAGGAGGGGCACCTTGGGAAAAGCTAGAAATATTATTTTATAATAAATTCATATTCGGTTTCTAATGGATCCAAAGTGGATTATTTAAAGGTTAAGGTGAGTATGGGTCGAAAACCACTCAAAAAATATAATTTAGACAGGTTTGGGTCATTATATTAACCTTATCTTTTAGTTTTAACTCTTAGTTAATTAGTTTGACACTTACCATGTCACTTTGTATTTTTATATTATATAGTTAATAAACATACTATATACCTCCAAGAGACCCCCAAGTGGTCCATCAATGATACACTTATCATGATATAAGTCTCTTGTCAGAACCTTATATTTTTTGGAATTGAATATCAATTAATAATATAATATTTGTTTTAAAAACACTTTTATGTCAATTTTGACACTATTTGGAAAATTGATTTTTTTGGAAAATTATAACAGAATTATTACTTCAAAAAAATTTAATTAAATCAATCATAACATGTCATATTAACCTAGAAAATTAGTGTAATTCATAAAAAGTCTCAAACTATATTTATTTGGGTATTTAAAATATCAATTATTTTAATTTTTTCATTATTATGGTAATTACTGCATCATCATTGTGTCATAAATATTTTAAATTATTTAATGTCTAAAAATTATAAATAAAATATCATTATGTAGGAAATCTGTTTAGATTTCTAATGAATATTATAATCAAATTTATCTTATATGTATCCCTATATTAAAAATGTTTTAGTAAATAAACATTGATTTAAACTCTTTTAACTCTTCTTTGAATTAAATAATAATAAATGTCTTAATCTAATCCAAGTGGACCTAAATGATAATATTTTATTCCTAAGGTTGTTTTTGGTCGAGATAAACTTGTCGAATAGAATTAGAACATGTGTTAAAATAATATTAATATCATTTTTACCATTAATTACCCTATTTACTTTTAACTTTGGTAAATAAAAGTAAAAAGTTACTATTCGCAAAAAATTATTTTCATCTCATTGAACTACATTTTACTCCTTGATATTAACCGTGTCTCTCAGATTTTCAAACTTCCACTCATATAAGTGGTAAAATTAAGTTTTATGAAAAATTCAGTTTTTTAACTACCACTTAGTGGTTTCACTATTCATAAAAAATAATGTTTTTTTAGAAAAATACCAAAAATTCACCCTAGGATAATTTCGATATTTTGAATCCAAAAATGAAGTCCATTTTGGAAAATAAAATTTATAAATTTCAAAAAGTGGGTATTACTATTCATAACGGCTAGTTTGATTGGTTGTGGTGTGTTAGAACTTGATGTTGCGTACAACACACACTATTTCATTATTCAAAGAGAAGCATACCGTAGAAGCTTGGGGTGTTATAACCTGATTTATGATATTAAACGAATAAATTAATTATTTAATTTATCCGATTCATTTTCCGAAAGCGAGCGAGGGGTCCAAATGTCTTGCGCCAAAATGTTTTATGTCGTTCATAGGGTAAACACCATATTACAGACCCATCCGTACACTCAGTTTCTTGATCTGAAGCACAGTTTAGGAGTTATCCCATTTATTTGGCATTTACTATGTGAACACACTAAAAATTTAATTTTGGCCACTCCGAAGCTCAGAATCACACGCCGTCTGAAGGCACTTCTCTGGAATAATATAAAGAATATTCCGAAGTCCTTTGAAGCCAAAAACATGGTCCTTAAATTTTTTTAAGAACATCAACTCTATAAATATAGTGGGAGGAGTTTTTTCTGAGACACATACTATATAAGAAATATGAACCAAAGAAAGAGGTTTTATAATAAAAATATATGATGATAAATTATATTCATTGGGAATAATGAAATCATATCCTATAAGAAATAAATAGTTGGAAAATAGATAAATTGGAAAGTGTATATGAATCAAAATGGGTCCATGTTCTAAAATAAAGTCTATATTTTGGTAGTATCTCTTTCTTATACAAAACCCATTCGGTCTAGATTGGTATTCAATATATATATATTTATATGGAAGATAATGTTATTAACTATAAATTAATAGCAGTTCTGGGTTTTAGACACATCAAGGGATTTCCAGTGTGGAAAAATTATCATTAATAGAGATGAAGGATTATAATTGAAATTTATGTTTCCATAGTAGATAGAATTATTATTATGTAAATGATGGAAGGATCCACATATGGATCAAAACATGTGATGAATAATGGAAAAACTATCTTTCCATGTGTTTGTTAATTCTTCCTTTTATTGAGAGTGGAAACTTCAGTTGGAGGTGAAAATTTATGGTGAAAAACGGGTAAAAAATTCCTAGGTCTCTTCATGCACCTCTCTTCCAGGAATTATAGTCCCCTTGGTTGAAAGATGTAGTGTGTAAAAGATCTATGATTTACCCCCATTACTATACCCAATTTCAGGATTCCCTTATGCACCAAAGTTCAATTACATGAAGCACCCACCATACTAGAGAACATGGGGTTTTATCCCCTTAGATTCTCACCCTACCGTCATTTTTCATATAAATAGAGCTCATATACAACATTTGTGAAAGAAAATAAAGGATAGATCCAATTGATCAAAGATTAAAATTCTAAAAACTGACAAACTTTAGAATACACCAATATCTCACACTTCCACTTTAAGTTACTCTATATGTCAAGACCTAAATAAAATAAGTGAAATTTTTGGTAATTTTATCATAGAAATATTTTACCATCAATTCTTCATGAAATACAAATTTCTCTATGCTCATTAGGGAATAAGGTAAAGAAAAACCACTCAAGAGATCTATACTAGGAATCTGCATACCAAATCCACAATGGAGATCCCATACTAGGGAACGACATTCCCTAGTCACCTAGAAGGCCTCCATATGTGGGTGAAACTTCTCCCATGCCTCTATACATGGATTATAATTTTTCTAGGCTATAATAATTTGGTGAAACATTTCCTAGGATTCTATACTATGCTGGAACTTCACCAAGACCTCCATACTGGGGTTGAAGTTTTCCAATTCCACTATACTAGGGTGAAACTTCACTGATCCCTTAATACTTCACAAATACATAGTCTAGGCCAACATACTAGGGAGAATCTTTTTTTATGCCTCTCTATTAATATTTCACAACACACATGGCACCATAAATGGGAAAACACTTCAGCGAATCCTCTATACAAATGAAACACTTCTCCCAAACCTCCATACTAGAATGAAACTTTTTCTATTCCTCTATACTAGGGTGAAATTTTACCCAGGACATCATAATAGGGAACCACTTCACCAAAGCCTCCTATAATATGGATCCACCTCACCTAGGCCACATTTTAGGGATTTATTATACTAGAACACCTTAGATGATACTATTAGGGTTCCAATTTTCCTAAGTAATATATATGGTTTCATTTATTATCTTTATTACCTACTTGGGTACCTATTCATTAGAGAGTTCTCCCTTGAATCCTGATGAACATGACTTGGTTATGAACATTATAGTTCTCCAATTTGATCATGTATTCCATTAAAAATGGGGATTAGGAATCTAATGAGAAATAATCCTTGAATATGTATCCCTAACTAATATGACCATAATTTTTCCAACAATCATGTATTCCCTTGATAAAAAGTGTACCTATCATTAAACCATTGGTGAAAACCACCTAGGTCATGATTCTCATCTTGAATGACAAGGTGAGCTTCTGTAGACTCCAGGAACCTATTCATGCTTCAATGGTCCACTAAATGATCCATATATGCGTATATGAGCTCTATAATAGAATTAATACCCAACCCTTCTTCATTGGGCCATATCCCTAATGATTCCAGTCCTCCTTCCTCATCTAGTTACTAATATACAAGAAGTGGATACCCATATATGGGACTCTTATTTGGTATAATACCTAACCATTCCTCACTAGTTAATATCCCCATATGAGTATTTTATTATTTCCTTATACATATATATCAATAAACAAGGGGAATACATGCATTTTTGGGACTCCTATTAGGTGTAAGGCCCAACCCTTCCAATTTAAGGCATGTCCCATGAAAGTCTCTTCATCTTTCACCATCTAGCTATGAACAAGAAAATGGTGGATATACCTATATGAGCCTCATATCAGGTGCAATTTCTAGCCATAACCCGATTGATTATCTCATTCCTATGACCCATATCAATTATATTTAGATATATGGGCATATAATTAGGCAATCAATGAACATTCCTTCTCCAATTTAGTCATAAAAAAGATGAACAAAAAAAGGTCACCCATGAATAATTACCACAAAAACATTTTTAGGTACCTTTAAACCCAATATTACTATAAACATGAATTAAAATTTCTTATTATAGATTATAATTTTTGTGACATTGAATTACTTATAATGGGACTCAAACACTTAACCTTAAATGGAACTTTAATTATTCATTCCTACATGACCTTAAAGGCACCACCATAGTCTTTATCACATGAACATAAAAGGTATGATGTTTCCCCCTAAGTAGAATGAAACTATATGAGTTTTTATTTCCATTATACGGAAAAATATGAATCATTTTTCAATAACATGATCCCAACTTTACAATACCTACAACCTCCCTAGATGTCAAGAAATTTTAGAGTTCCCAACTATATGGTTTTAAACCATAGTATTAGAAACCCATAGTAGATTTATGGAGAACCTATGAAACATAAAAATTCTCTCATCCATGAGTAGTAAAAATAGGCCACTCTCATGTACAAGGTAACCAACATTTTTACTCGGAATGATTTAAAGATATGTCTTAAAATTATAAGAGAGTATTAGAATAAGATACGAGACTCCTTAAAGGATGAGATGAACTTATATTTTCTAACTGAACATGTATTATAAGGTGTTGTTGGTATATACTAGTGCATGATTTCCTTCATAATGTTTACCCTCATCGAATCAAAATAGGATTTTATAAAGGGTGCATCCAAAAAAAAATGGTGAACCGAACATAAAATTATTTAACAATAGGAGAGGTCAATTGGACATGAATGTTTTCTTATTATACTAAACTTGTAGGATCCAAATTTATGGTTTTCCCCCTCCAGGATTTATCATCACATCCAAATTAATTCGTCAAATACACTCTCAGATACCAGTCTTCCCATTCATAATGGTGGTATCTACAAGACACCTAAAAAACCTTACATTTCATGTCGAATAAATAGACATGCTCTTTATTAATGATGATTGTTGTGTCCCCACTATCTCAAAGAATAAATTGAAAAACACAAAAAACCCAACATTGAATGGTTAAATCTTTGATATGATATTATTAGCTTAATGAGTTCAATATTTACCTTAGAAAAGTCTTAAGAAGGAAATTAAGAGATGAATCCTTATAGGTTGTCTTATTAATGATGGGATATAGATAAGAAAGAGTCCCTTATGGCCACATACAGCGACTTTAAGAGTCTTTCCATAGATTGAAAAAAACAGTCATCACTTATCTTGGAAAAATGGAAGAATATGTTTACTCCATCTCCAATATTGATTAGATGATTACTAGGAGGGATCATTCCATCTACCTCAATGACAGATTTTGTGTGGCCCCATGTTTTTTTGGAATATTATAAATAAATCACTCATGGATATTTTCAGTATATTCCGACTATAATCTTGGAGGAATATCATATCCATGATTCCATATATACCTTACAATTAAATCATCATATTTTGATAGAATCCTTGGATAAAGATCATATTATTATTCCCATGAAAACATTGGAATCACTTTTATATATTTTGATTGGATATTAGGAGAAGGTTCATATCCCAATTTCTTATAAAACTTTAGAAGATCATCGACATATTCAAATGGAATCTTAGAAGTCGGACCATATAACTATTCTTATAAACACCTAGGAAGATCATTGAAAATTTCAAAATGGAATATTAGGGTTTGTATCATATCCTTATCTCCATTAATTTCCAATAATCTTGTTAGAAAATTAAAATGAAAACTCAATAGGAGGCTTATATACCTATTATAATATAATCCCAAAAAGTCATTTGTATATTATTGTGAAAGAAAATGATTCTACTTATAACCATGTTACCTACCATGAATCTAATTTTTATATCATGATAGGAATCTAAGAGGCACCCAGGAGGAATCCCACTCATGAATGTCACTTCCCACATTGCGTGACCTAAATTATGATCAAGGTTTTGGGACCGATATCTTAGACAAGAACACCCTAAATTTTGTCTTACCCTAGGTAATATATAGTAAAAGAGTACCACTCTATCCCAATTGATACTAACATACTCGAGGATCATCTAGATATTCTAAAAGTGTCCGAAGGATCTACTAGGTCTTAAAAAATGGGACACATATGCCTTTTCTTTAGAGGTCCTCCTCATGATTTGATGATCAAAAACCCTAGAGGTATACCCAAAGTACCCTTATTAGAAGTCATCCCCATGATAATGTGAATATATTTCTTGAAGGTCATTATGGTGACCCAAAAATTACATATATTAATATTTTATAATTTTATATGAATATTTAATATATATCTTTGTAATATATACCCTAGAATCATAGAGGATTTCAACCATTGGATATTACATATATAATAAACGTATTTCCTCAAATATCTTGAATATCTTCCCCAAATTTCTTCTAACTTAGTAATATTTTTCGACAAGCCATACTTATATTATTATTTCATAACTAGTGAAAAGGAATCAGAACGAATTATGAGCATAGATGCTCTCTAAGGGTAAACATGGGAGATATCAATAAATAATCATAAGTGATTATAAGAGAAGTATATGTGTATGATGACATAATCATGACTTTAATGTCATACCCAATTATTCAACAATCAAAAACAATGAGTCATGGAATAAGTTTTTTTATAAAAAAACTAACTTTTTAGGATTATAGAATCCTAAATAATCAGTCATGATCCATCAGAATACATAAAAATTATAACACACATGTCTTTAGATTACATATATCCATATAAAATCATTTTATTTTTCAAATATAACTATTAAGACTATCATAGTGGAGAAAGTCCCATAGTGGATTGGGATCACTCCCCATTCCTATCATTTCCTTAGTCAATTGTCACCACCAAGACTCTTAGTGTGGACAGAGTCCCATAGTGGATTGGTTTCATTCCCCATTTTCATTATTTTTATAATTATGGTTCATTACCAAGTCAATCATAATGTATACAATCCCTTATTAATTTGGGTTCACTCCCCATTCCAAATTATATAGTATAAAGAGATATAATTTTTTACCCCATTAAGTGGAGTTATATATAATTTTTGGTCCACTAAATATATATTGAAAACCATACATATGTGTAAAAAAACCATAAAAACATTAATCAATTTGTCATAATAATACCAACATAAAGAAATTTTTTTATTAATATTTTATAATAACATAATTAACCCTTGGTAAATAAACATGTTTCATAAAACAAACCTTTAAACACCATTATCATAATACATCAATATAATCAAAGTCTCATCATAATATTATATCCATATATAAGCATATCAATCTTAAAAGGGTTTTGGTATAGGTAAAAAATCAATATTACAAAAGCATTAAAAATATGAGAAAATATTCTTTTCTTAGGGGGATTTTTTTTCGAAATCCCAAAATAATGGGAAATATTTTTATTTTAAAAACATATAATTAAAAAATTAAGCTTCATGATGAATGAAATATGTGAAAATAATTAAATGTATTCACTTTTTATATTTAAAAGAAAACATTCGTTTAACACTTTTGAAGAAAGTTAAAAATGAGTCATATAGAAATAATTTAAAAATATTAACTTAAATCATTTGTAATGAAATTAAATGGTAGTTAAAACATCCTTTATAAAAAAATTAGTATAAGTAAAATCATACAGAAATGTTTTTGAAAATCTTGGACAAGTAGGACAAATATTCCCAACCCAAATGAAGAGATAAAGAAGAAATTTTTTTATTTTTTTTCTCAATAATTTTATTTAACAATGACTGAGAAATGAAAAGAAATCATGAAAAACATATAAATGACAATATTATAAGAGAATATATGTTTTTAAAATATATTTATCATATTAATTCCATTAATGGAAATTTAAGATATTCAATGTTGAAAATAATTGAGATTGTAACATAAACCCTTACCACTTTGGTAATTTTTGAATCATAAAACAATTAATTGAAATAAATTCAAATGTAACATTAAATAAATTATTTATTAATATATTCATGATATAATATATAAAAATAAATGTATCTAAACCAAATAAACACAAATACTTGAATTTCATGAGACATGTGCCAATAGAAAAAATGAGACAAAGAACTATTTCCCCAAGTTCCATATTTCTTCATATGAGTTCCATCCCCTAGTATAATAAATATGTAAACGTTATAAATATATTCCAGAACTTTATTAATATATATATATATATTTATATATAATTCAATTATAACGTCAAATGACATTTTTATTAACAATTCTTCAATAAAATCATTATTCGAGTGAAAATTTGTTCATTTTACATACATGTTTTGGTTTGATGATTCTTGTAATTTTAATAATTTTCATAGTTTAATTATCTATAGAATACTAATGATTTCATAAATGACAGATTTATTCATTATATAAACTATTATAACCAGTTATATTTGGTGGTGATGAAAAATAAATTACATCCTTTTGTGGAGACACTAGTTCATACATACACATGACTGATGTTTACACTTTTAAATGGAAGGAATGTAGGAAAGGTAAATAATAATTCTCATTTTTAGAACCTTAATTATATCAAAAAAATTATAAATATCCAATAATTTTATTTATATAACCATCCAAGAGAGACAATGGTGAAAAATAAAATACATCGATTTATGAAGATGGTAGTCTGTATGTATGCATGATAGATATTTTGGTATTCAATTATATGTAAAGGAGATATAACATGGTATTATATTTAATATAAAAACCTATTATCATTGAAAATATACTTATTTCATCATTTCAATGTTTTTATAGAATATGTTTTGGTGGTTTAAGGTGAAATAAACATGGAAAATATCATTAAGAATATACACATCTTCTTTGGGTATCATTGTTTGTAAAGAACATTAAAGAATATTAGTTGAGTATTTTGGAAAAAATTGAACATAAAGGCCATATATAATAATATTGGGATAGTATTTGGGTAGACATTGGTTGAGATAAATTTCTCATGTAGTGTGAATATGTGAGAATAAAGGGTGTCATTTTATAAGTAAGGTGGGATAAAAAACATGTAAATACTTCAAACATTGTTATATAATATATTCCTTGATCAAGTAAAGTGGATAAAAATAGAAAAATATTGATTTATAATATAGTTAATGTCAAAATATAATTGAAAAATAAAAATAAAAAAATTATTTTTTGATATTTTAAACCATGATTGAATATTAAAATTTTAATTTCAAAAGCAATTTTGTGGAAAATTTGAAAACCTCACAAGGTATAACATAGGATCATCCAAAAATGAATGAAATAAAAATATCATGTATGAAAAGTCTATTATTATTATAACAAATCACTCTATATAATCTCAATTGTAAATTTTTTGCCTTATTTTTTGAGTCTTCCTTTATGATTTAATAAAAATGGAAGGCCAAAATATCCCATTTCTGAGTGTATTCCTTTATATTGATCTTATTTAAATTGAATCCTCATGCCTAAATGAGATCTTATTTATTTAACCATGCCATTTTTTCTTGTTAATTTCAACATAGATCATTCCATCACATATTTGGTTAGCCCCCTCCTTTTTAGCGTATATGCTGATGGATCCTTCTGATATTTATTCTTTTAAGTGAAGAATGATCTAGAGACATTGTTCTTTTTCCAATTCCACAATTTTAGATTTTATATTAAAATCTTTGGTGGTTACAGATTACGGTAAAACTATGTTGTTAGAAACTTCTGTCTTTTCCTGCTCCATAAAAACCACACCCTCCATGTTGTCCCCTCCTTTTTTTAGTTGACATTGTCTCTATTTTCTTAGGAAAGTAATATTAGACCTTAATACCTTTCTATTTTCTTCCCTTAATAACTGTGTAGCCCTCTAATTCGTTGGTTCTATTCTATCCTTTCTTCTTCCTTGGGATATAAATACCTCTACGACGCATACGCTCAACTCTATCAGTTGGAAACTATCTGGACATTTCATCATCAGTCAAGTGACAATATTTCTCTCCATCTGATACCGGTAAGGAGTAGGTTTCTTGAAAACCTGTATCTAAATCAACCTGATTCTTGGAACCATTTAACTATTTTGTCACTTTGGGATCATCGTCTTCTATTATTTATATATAGAATTACCAACCACTAATTCATATAAGACATTAAATAAGTTTAGAAGAAGGACTGAGCCAGGGGAGACCCACTGGTCAGTAGTCTTTTTCATTTGAGCCTCTCCCTTATTCACATGTTCCAAAAAATGTTCAACTGGTGCTGAGGGGAGTAAGATCAGATGAACAACAGGATCATACTTCATCATTAAAACACCCCATCTGATAAAATTTGTGAAAAATAACAGGAATTGGAAGATGAGATGGGAAGTTCCTCCCTCTCCATAGATACAAACTACATGGTTCCAACCACATCACACCACAAATATGAAGAATTCTCACCCCCATTAAAATAAAAAATAATCTTTTGAGTCTCATACCAAAGAGGAACATCATGAACTGAATGATCAAGTAAAATAATAATGGCTCACATTTGGTACCATGATGTGAGACAAATGATAAACAATTTATCGCTGACCCAAGTGATAACACAACCAGTAGAAATTGAACTAGTTATCAAATACCACTGGTGGATTTCAATACTTTATGGCAACAATGATCTTCAATAACCTTGATCCAAACTACACCAATATGAGGCTTTAATATTCAAGCCTACAAACATATGTGGGGTGAAATAGGATAGAATAAGGATCTAAAACTCTTATCAAATTCCATAAATCACATGATGATATTTCCTAACATCTGAGGAATTGTTGGAGTTTTAAAATTAAGTGGAATACCAAGAAAACATACCCAAATCATCAAGCTGGGTGGATTTTGTTTCCATTAGAAATCATAGATCAATCTAATAAAGAATAATTAATAACCTTCATATAATTTAAGCCCCTTGGACCATGCTATAATGGGGTCATTATCACAGGTGATATGTAGAATGAAATGTCGACGGTATAGAAGGATGACCATGACTCGATATTATGGGTTCAAGGAACTCTTGATGAATCTATTGATGTGGTCGAGTGATGGGCATTTTCGAAGAAATATATTTACTAGGAAGAACCATGAAGATCAAATGCCTATGAGAACTCCTCGAGAGAAATTACAAGCGAAGGTTCCCCCCAATAAAGATTCGGGACTTTCATACCATGGTGGATGTAGGGGAAGTTAGGGAAGAGGGATAGGTTTGTGAATGGGGAGAAAGCCAATGGATCTTACCTGGTTTGTTGGAGAGAGGGGGTTGGAGGATCAACCATCTCCACCGACTGAATGGATGAAGCCACCACTTAGGTTTTATGATAAAGTCGAGTGGAGCTATTGAAATGCTTTTTAGATCAATATCTATCAAAGACATTATCAAATGAAACAAATCCTCCTATCTCGGTGAAGATCCACACAAAATTATCCATGTCCGAATGATCTTAAAGTAGAGTGAAGATCCATGGTTGAGTGATGATAGATCCCTGGAAGCTGATGATGATCCACCACTCACCTTTTGGAATCTATCTCGTTAGTGGATGATGATAAAATCCAGCCGCACCTCCTCCTCGATGACCTAGCATCAAGCATCCCTGCTTGATGAAAACATACCACCACTCACCAGTTGGAATCGTCGCTACGACTCAACTATAGTAATTGACGCTACTTCTAGGGTTTCATTGTGAATCTACAATAACCCTTATCATCAATTCATGTTGTAGGGATATTTTAAACCTTATCTCTTATGTTAACCCCTCTTTTAACCCTTTTAATCCTTACAATAGTTATAAGGTTTTTTCTATGGTAACTATTAATTATAAAAAAAATAAGTTGAAGATATTAAATAATATTAATTATTATGATTATATATTTGTAATACATTTAAAAATATGGAATTCATCAAAGTGGTATAAATTAATACTAATATCCACACTCAAAAAACATGAAAAACCATTCGTAGAGAAATGTATATTTAAGCATAAAATTAATTTCATTATCATTTAATGACTAGTAGAAATCATTAGATTAATATAAATATATTTTACTGACTAAATGAAAACAAAATTTCATTAAAAAAACACATCAATAGTGATTAATTTAATTTAATACGACTAATAATATATTGTGCACAAAAAAAAAACAATTTTCTGAAAAATAACATTTTTTACCTTTAAATAATTTTATCTTTACTTATAACCAATTGATAATGATTTAAAAAATGGTAATTAATAATTTTTCAGTTAAACAAAATAAATATTACGTTAAAATCTAATTCTATTAGTTATAAATGAAGATAATAAAGAAAAATTAATTACTTGGAAAAAATTGATAAAATGATATAATTTTTACCATTTGAAATTGAGTAATTAAATCTATAAATTAATCATTAAATTTTCAATTATGAGAAATTTTATACAAAATATTAATAATTTAGTTATTATTATTCATACTCAACAGTCCAACAGATATGCAACAATAGTCACATTAATAATAATATTTCAATAGTATACCATGGCTAGTTTAAGCTCAGTGATGTATATAAAGAAAGCCATTAGACAAATAAAATTTATTTAAAGTGAAATACAACATAAAATCAAAGGGTATTAAAATCTACCAACTTATAAGAATTTTTACCTGAAATTACATTACTATGATATAATGAAATGGGAACACTTCTTCTTCATCACATCCTTGGGTCCCCACATACCTTCCTCAAATTTATGGGTTCACTACAAAACATTGTCCAGGTGAGTGTTAATATCCCACAAAACTTTCTATCTTCGATAAAAAATCAATACAAGTTATTCATAATAAGAAAATTCATGTTCCATAGTAAAATATTCTTTCTTCAGTAAAAGTGAATGAATATTTATGTACTTCCTCAAAAGTGACACATGAAAAATATCATGAACCTGAGATAGATTTAGTTGAAGTGAAAAATGATAAGAAACTGTCCCAATACAATCAAGAATATATATGGGGATGAAATATATGGTGATTATATTTCCATTTTTTCCAAATCTCATAAACATATTCCAGCAACATATTTATTGGAATACCTTATCATCAACTTTATACTCTAGATATCACTGATGATTGTCAGCATAACTCTTCAAACATTTTTGAGCTATCCTAACGAGTTAATGAATTAACCCAACATCATACACCATTTCTTTTTCTAGATTAGGTACCAATAAATTTATTTCACATAATTCACCACATCATATTGAATTTTTTCACTTCCTTCTATATAGGACTTCTCAAGGATGTATCTTAATTATCATGTGAAAGCTATTATTATAAGAAAATTTGTCAAGATAAAAGTGTAAAATCCTAAAACCACTGAAATACCTATATAAATATCGCAACATATCATATAGGTCTTGATTGGTCCTTTCATACTAACAATATTTATGAGGTTGATATGTAGTACTAATGTTCAACTCGATATTCAGGTCCTACTAAATACTTCTTAAAAACAGCAAGGTAAAACACTGATCCCGATTAGATATAATAGAATATAGTAACCCTTGATAAATTACAACTTAATTAATTTGTATAATATAAATATAATCAATATATAAATATAATATAATATAAATAAAATGTACTGATTCATTATGGAATCAACTATAACCCAAATTACATTATGAAATTTAGATGGTTTGGAGCGTTTGATGATGAAATCCATGGTGATTTTTTCATGATTTCCATTTTAGTGTGAGTAATGGATATAAAATCCCTTTAGATATATATCTCTCAATATTAACATATTGATGTACTAGGAAACAAAATACATATGTTGTAATATCTCTTTTTATGATATCCCAACTTAAATGATCTTCGATATCTCTATACATCTTTATAGTTCCATGACCAATAGAGAATGATGAACGATAAGATTTAGCCAAAATATAATTCTATAATTCAAGTATTGAAGAGAAAAATATTGGGTTCCTAAACCTTATCATTCTATCATAATAATGGTTTATCACTGGAAAATTCTTGAAACACCCCAAATTTTCTAAAAGAGTAACTTTTATTTGATAGCGTATAACCACTCGGGAATTTGGGGAATATTTAATATTTTAAATATACATAATATAAGTTATATCATGAAATGCATGATATAATGTTTTAACTTGAATTACATGGAATAAATAATTTTTTTCAATATCTTGTGTTACACACAAGAATGAATTTGTTCAGTAGTATACATTACACGCATGATCAAGTTTTAGCGAACAACAATTTATTATAAAAATATTAATTTTTTAATATAATAAGATACAAAATATCCATTGAATTAGTGGTTATGAATAAAATTAACTAACTTAATAAATTATATGGTATATGAAAATATATGTTGGATCGATTGGTTAAGCATGTACTAGAAATGAAAATATAGAAACCAATTGAACACAAATGATGTTTTTCATTTTTACATTCATAATGGTGTTTCATAATAATAAATTAAATTAATTACGATTATTGAATGATATTAAAAAAATACATGTTATATATTCAATAAAATATTTATTTAAATCCATAAAATATATTTCATTGTAATTAGAAAAGATCAAACCCAATTTTTTGTATAAAAAACTAAATTTTTATGAATGTATTTTTACCACCTTTAAATGGAGAACCTATTTTAAATCAGATTTTAAGAAGTTTTATAGATTTTATAGTTACAAATAACAACATATTTGAAAGGAAAAAATTAAAAATTTCTCTTAGGGTTAATTTTTGGTATTTTTTTGTGAAGTTTCATTTTTGATAAATAGTGAAACAATACTGAATTTCGATTCAAACTTCTTTTTAATATAATTTATTTATAACGAAAAATTATATTTTAAATTGGTTTTAAAGTCAAATAATATCACTTATAAGAAAAATTAATTCAATTTTTGACATTTTAATTAATCTCACTTTGAAATTTAATATTAAAACATAGAAAATGTTAGAACATTTTTACTTTAAAAACCAACTTTTTCGTCCCAACTGTAGGATTAAATTTAAATTA
This sequence comes from Viscum album, assembly GCA_963277665.1. Taxonomy (NCBI): domain Eukaryota; kingdom Viridiplantae; phylum Streptophyta; class Magnoliopsida; order Santalales; family Viscaceae; genus Viscum; species Viscum album. The sequence continues at coordinate 1,469,412,230 of OY728128.1, read as the reverse complement.
ATATATGACACTAATGTTATTTTAATTTGAAAAAATTGATTCCATATTTGGATAATAATAATTTATATTTTCAAATAATTTAAACATAGGTTTTGTCCAATAAATATTAGAGAATGTAATTAAAATTAATTACAACAATTAAGAGAAAAAGTTAGCTTAACAAGGGACTAAACCTTAAGCATAGGGTGAAAATAACCTATTTAATATTACAAAAGTAATTAAATATTTATATTTAGACCCTATTATCAATTTTATTTAATATTTGTCTTATTACAGCCAGTTTGCAGTGAAAAAACATGGGTTGAATTCCCTTTTCAAAAATTTACAATAATGCCACTCCTCTTCCCCAATAAAAAGACACTCACCCCTCCCACTTCCTCACAATCCTCAAGCCACATAATATAAACCCTGATCTACCTATATAGCTTGTAAAAATTAGTAATTTAATTCTAGAATCCTATAATTGTCTAGAAATCCATCCATGTAATCCTTTTGTGGCAAACCACAAGGAGTTACCCAAAGAAGAGATAACATCATTCCTCAAGCTCTTTTGTTTTATTTTCATTATGCTTACACTAAACTCTTCTTATACCATGATTACATAATAAAATAATTATAATAATTATAATAATATATTTTTCTAGTTATGTTTTAGACCAATAATTATACACAATTCCATCTAATGTGTAACAAACTTACTATTCATGTACGGCAAACTACCACCTCACAAAATGATGTTTTTTGTTTTTCATTTACCACCTCTCGTGGTTGGGAATAATGATGAAAAATATTTTTATATATGATATTTATAATATTTATAATGTCTTTAAATTTATTTAATTTTTATATAACATGTACCCCTATGCTTTCCATTTCATGGGAATACGATAACATCGTTTGAGGAAGTGTGGACCACTGCCTCCTTAAGGGGATGTGATTTTTTCACACTGTAAATTGAACATATAAAGGATAGTTTTAATAAATATATGAGACATATATGACATAAATATTATAATTTAAATAAAACATACATATATATAATTTAACTTTAATTTTTTTAATATGAAAATGAGATGGATGTAGCATTCATATTTACGTGCGACCTACCGTCTTTATGAATGACGCATTTTATTTCTTATCTACAAATATTATGGATTATTATAAATACTTCTATAATCAATATATATATATATTATATTTAAATAATTATTTAAATTCATAATATTATAAAATCATTATCTAATTAATAGGAACAACAAGTGACAAGTCAAAACATTCTTAACAAACTAGCCTATTAACAACTGAAATAACGAAAATAACTAACGATTATTAACAAAATGATAATACAATGTTATGAGAAGGTAATATATGATATTATAAAAATGATTATGGTTCAATTATAAGATTTTATCTTGTTTTAAACCAATATAAATGAGTTTAAATATCACACAACAAAAAGGAAGGCTAACGTAAGATATTTTCATCTCATTTTTTACATTTGTGAGATAAATTTCATAATCACCAGTTACCTCTTTTTTGTGGTGTATCTACTACCCATTTTGATATATTATATCACGAATTATTTTATATTCATGGTATTTTTATATTCAATATGAATTATATATTATAAGAGGATTTTAGTAAAACTTTTCCAAGCTGAAAATAATATCATAACCCCATTTAATTTAATTGGTGTATATTAGTTCCTCTTTGTCATTAATATTATGAGATTTTGGGTGTAATAAATTATTACTATATATAATTTAATTTTCACTTATTTATGTGGATTTTCATATAACAAAAATAATATATTCATTAGTTTAGTCTCACTTCAATGTTATGGTCTTTTTAATGGTTTACCTCACAATCTCATTTTGTTTGGGATTATTTACACTTGAATTTCTATCAGAGGAAACTATTAGATAATTGTTTGATAAATCATATTACTTTATTCTCCTATGGTTATTAATTATCTTTTACAAGTAATATCATCATTTTCAAAATATTATTTATTAAAATGTTTTAGATTTTTTTTTATGAAATCTTGACTTTAATTCCCTATTTGGTTGGAAAACATTTTTTCTCCTAAAAAACCCAGTTCCGTTAAATGTTTTATAAAATGTTTTTACCCTTTCCAAAAATGACGTATTAAATAAATTTTTACCCTTTTGAATTTTAATTTTTTTCAAAGGAATATTATTTCCTACATGCAAAAAAATAACATTTTAAACCATTTTACTGTGAAAAATGAATGTTCTTATTACCTTGTATATCTTTTTCGGATTTACCAGCCATAATTTAATCATGGATTTGATCGCCGTTTTTTAAAAAGGTTAATCTTCAAATAATTTTTTTAGAAGTGATTTGCTATGAATTTTTTTGAATTGTTTTTCAAAATGAAAACGCTATTTTCCTCAAGAATGTTGTTAAATGTTTTTTAATAATTTTTCCATTCAAAAATGACAACAACAATTTATTTTTACTCCACTTGGTATATGATGTATTAACACCATCCATATTCTTCCTCTAGATGGTTTATGTTTTATTTGATGAAGGATAGTGTTTAAATTCACTCCCACGATTCCTTTTTTAGTCACCTTTATATATTCCATTTCATATTACCATTAGACATTGTACATCTAATAATTTTCCACATCATTTATAATGGATATTAATATTTCATAAAATTTATACCAATTTTGAATAAAATGTTTAATTTGATAATTATTTGATTTTATAGCTAAATATTGATAAAACCATATTATTTTTCAATTCAGATACTTTATTGGGAATATTCTTTGTCTTGATTATTCAATATGAGAAATGCTTTGTGCTGCATATGATGGGTGGGGTTCAGACTTTATATATCCCCTCGATGCATCAACAGGTTCTCATGAGACAAATTAGTTTTATTAATTAATTATGTTTCTATCTATACTTGTAAACCACATTCTAAAAGGTTATGACGTTATAGGTTTTCATATGACTGAGACATGATGTCCATTAATTATGACTTTACTTTATTGAGAATTCATTTATTATTATTATCCATGTGATTATTTCATTGAAATTATCTCGGGGTTCAAATTCAAAATCAGTTTATTGAGTACATGGCGTGTGTGTCCAGTTTCATACAATGCCACATTGATTATTACATATCTAGTTATTTAAATGGAACGTGTTTTCAGTTATTTTCCTTTCCATATTGATTATACAATTCCTTCTCAGTTTATTAATATATTACAATATGTGTTAAATATTTTAACTTCTCATAATGATTATTCTCATTGATTCATTATTGCTTCCACTATACTTACCCTTACTGAGAATTGGATCTCACCCTTATTTAATTTCCTTTCCCCAAGAATCCAAGAACTATACAAAGAAATAAATACAAGTTTATTCTAGATGGAATAAAGTTATTATCCTCAAAATAAAAAAATGTATGTTGTAATTTTTGTGTTCATTTGAAATACACGGATCGTGTATGTGTCTTATTTACCAAGACTACTAAATTGTTTGGTTATTTGGGATGTGATTTACATTAATATTATACAAATGTAATTATTTCATGACACAAAATCCATAATTTCTTCTGTCAGATGTCAGCAGTTTGTACCAGAGAAAGTTCAGTAATAACCGTGGGAACTAGATTAAGGAAAACATAGATTATAGAACATAACCCTAAAGTAAAATTATAGGATAAGTATAAAATAATATTCTAATGTATTAGGTATATATAGATTATGGGTTTTTTTTCTAGAAATAAATCCCTGTATGGATACTAAAATTTGACATGGTTGTAAATTAGATGCAACTAAAAGTATCAAATCTGATAAGGTGCATCGGGCCTGACTTGAGTGTAACCTGGTACATGATAATAAGACTTACTGTTTAGCTGGTTTGAGACTCCTCAAGGATATTATTAGGATAATTTAAATTTTATTTATAAATGATTATGAAATTTCTTAATAGACAACAAAAATGATCAACCTAGGTCAAACCTACGGAACTTTAGATTTAAAATAATATTTCATGTGTTAGATATCCTATTAATGATAGTATGATTTTATCACTATGACTATTATTACTCACACTATGCATTTTGATTTTACTCAATGGATAAAACCAGAAGAAGTCATGTTAATATTGAACATGATGAAAAATGCAATGATAATGGGAAACCAAATGAGGTATTGATTGGAGTGGAAGGTATAATGTTTATTCTTAATCAGTTTTCCCAAAATATGATTAATAACATATACCATAACCAACTACCGAATTAACCAAATAAGATAATGATGGAGGATGCTAAGAACTCGTGTGGTGGATTAGATAGAGAAAAGAAGGCTCAATTTCCATCATGAAAAAAAAAATGTGGAAGGATAAACCCATGATTGAAGGATGATAAAAGTTTAATACCAACCACTAACCTACACAATGTCCTAGTAAATCTATCATTGTTTTTAGATAAAAAAATTGATGAATAAATGTTAATGATGAAACTATAGTGTTACTTCTTATGATTAGAGATTAATATATAAACCATATTTTCTTTAGAGAATTTTTAGAGACAAATAGTTGGACATGTCACTCTTTTATGGGCCTTAAGATCTAATAAAAGTGGATTTTAGTGCTTCAGGTGTCGAAGTTAATTTTTGGATATCCATTTCTTGATGTAATGGATGATTTCGAAATTGATCAAACTACACAAAAAGATAAAATTTTGTTTATATAAATATATTAAGTAATTAAATTTCATTATTTTAATAGTTAATAAAATAATTATGAAAAATTAAAAAAATTTCCAAAAAAAGGATGTCCTAATACCAAAATTTTGTTAAACCGATGGTCGACTAAGTTATCAATTATTTATGGATCTGAGTCCATAAAATTTACATTGATCATTAAATTTTTTGTATTTATGACCTAATTAACACCTATAAATATTTACACTTTTCCTTTAAGTACGTATCTCCACATTCCACCAACGTTCTTTTACATAGACATTAGTTATATGTTATTTCAAGTGACCTTTGTAGGTGTCATTTTCCCTTATTAAGGGGATATTCTATTAACCCTAACCATGGTGTGGGATTAAAACATAGGAAATATTGAAAAATATATTACAAAGACTAATTTAAAATTCTGAGGATATAATTTATTTATAGTGGGGAGAATGTAACACCCTGAAAATTTTGAAAGTGTAACTTTTATTTGGTAGAGTAAAACCTTTCAAAACATTATGCTATATTTAATATTTTAAATGTACGTAATATATTCTATATATTTCAATTCACACAATACTGAGTTATATTGAATCACACGCAAGAAATAATTTCTTTGGTATCTTGCGTTACACATAACTATGAGTTTGTTTGGTAGTTTGTGGTACACACAAGATTGACTTTTACTGAACAACCATATATTATTAAAATAGTATTAAATAATATAATAAGATATTACCTATCTTTTAAATTAGTGCTTATGAACAGGATTAAATAAATTATTAAAATATATCATTTATTCAAATATAATATGGATTCATTGGTTACCAATTAACAAGAAAAAAAATATAGAAAGCAAGTGAATATAAAATAAAATATTATTATTTTTAGGACCACAATGTTGTTTTATCAAAATAAAATAAATTTATTTATATTATTAAATGATATTAAATAATAATATTTTTTATATATTAAATAAAATATTTCTTTATATTTATCCAATAGATATGATAGGCCTAATATTAGAAAAATCCCAATTTTATGCATAAAACCGATATTTTTTTAAAGGCAGTTTTACCACCATTTAATAGATATTGTATTTTATATCCAATTTTTTGAACTTTTATAAATTTTATATTTTATAATAGACTTAGTATTTAAAATTGAAACATAAAAATTAGTTTAGGGATTTTTTTGGGTATTTTTATGTGATGTTTGATTTTTTGATGAATACTAAAAATACTGAATTTTAATTCAAAACTATTTCTTCTCCTAATTTATTTATATTGTTAAATAATATTTTAAATATATTTTAAATTAAAATTATAAAAATTATTAATTTTTTTTATCCAATTTAGGTAATTTTAATCAATTAAATGTTTAAATTGGATATAAAAACATAGAAAACTTTTAAACATTATTACTTTAAAAACCCACTTTGACATTCTGACTACACGATTAAATTTAAGTTAATTTTTGATACTTTTGTGATTTTAATTTGAAAAAATGGATTCAATATTTTGAATTAGAATAATTTATATTAACTAATTTTTTCAACATATTTTTTTACTAAAAATTGTAGAGAAATTAATTAATATTAATTACAATGATATAGAGAAAATTTATCTTAACACACGACTAAACCATAAACTGATGGGCCAAAATGACATAGAAGATTTTCCAAAATAAATTTTATTTTCATATTTGTATACTATAATGACTTTTATCGAATGTTTTTCATTATTTAAGCCACTTTTTATAAAGAAAACACATGTATAATTACCTTTTTAAGAAATTAAAAGAATGCTGCCCCACCTTCACTATAAAAAGGCACTCATCCCTCCCTATTCCTCATACCCATCAAGCTAATTTGGATCAAAAAAATATCTTCAAAAATAGATGCTAAAATATATAAAATAATCCTAAAATCCTCCCTTATTCCATAAATCCATCTGAGGTATCCCTTTGGTCCAAACCAGATGGAGTTACCCAAAGAAGAGGTATCATCTTTCCTCAAGCTCTTTTGTTTCATTTTCATTATCCACCCCATAAAATATTATTATTAATTTATTAAATAATAAAATAATTATCCTAAATATAAAAATATTTTTTTATTAATTTTAATAGCTGCACTTACACACACATCCATCTAATGGGTAACGAACATACCTCTTATGTACTATAAAATACAACATTGCGAAGCGTTTATTGTTCATTTGTCCTTTACCACCTATCATGGTTGGAAATTAATATAAAAAATATATTTTTATATGATATATATGATATTAATAATTTAATGATTCTTATTTAGTTCTTATATAACATACAACCCTATGTTTTTTATTTTTTGGGACTACGATAACATTGTTTGTGGAAGTGCAGACTACCACCTCCTCAAAGCGACATTATCCATTAACACTATACATGGAATGAATAAGGGATGGTTTTAATAAAAATATGAGAAACATATGGAATAAATATTCTAATTTAATTATAATATATATATTTTATTTACTTTTAATTATTTTAGTACTATAAAAAAATAGAAGTATCGTTCATGCATTCATACAACTTATGTCTCTATGAACGATGAATTTCATTTCTTATCTTCAAGTATTATGGATTATTATAAATACATATATAATGGATATATATGTTATTTGAATCAGGATTTAAATTTTTTATATGATGAAATCATGATATTATTAATAGTAACAATAAGTTACAAGTCAAAACATACTCGAAAAACTCATCAATTAACACCCAAAACAATTAAAATAATGAATTATTAATAAGAAATAAGTAATAAGATATTATAATAAGATAATATATGATATTATTAAAATTATTATGGTTATTATATAATTTATTAACATTTTTTAAACTAATATTTAGGGGTTTAATGACCACATGAAAAAAATATGTACATGGTAAGGTATTTTCTTCTAACTTTTTACATTTGTGAGATAAATTTCTTATTCACCACATACTTATTTGGTGTTCTATATCTACTACCCATTTTGATATATTATATAATGAAATATTTTCTCATCATGGTATTTTTAGTTTCAATTTTACTAATTTATTTCTTTGTGGATTTGAGTAAAAAGTTCTCAAGTTGTAAAGAATATCATAACCCACTTTATTTTTATTAGGTTTTATTACTTCCTCATTATCATTAATATTCTATTATAATGAGTGTAATAACATTTTAATATCTATTATTTTATTTAAAAATTTTTATGTATATTTACATTTGAAATAGATAATCTATTCCTTGGTTTTGACTCACTTCAGCTTTATGGGTTTTCAAGGCCTTAAATCACGATCTCATATTGATTAGGAATTTTTTACAATTAAATTTACATCAAAGAGAATTATTGGTTAATTATTAAATAAATACCTTCCTTTTATTATCCTCTAGTTCTTCCTGAAATTTTCCATGTAATAGTACCATTTTTAACTCCTTGGTACATAGGATGGTTTAGAAAATGTTTTCAAGAAGAACTAACTTCATTTCATTATTTGGTTGGAGAAACTGTTTTCTTTTAAAAAACCTATTTTCTAAAAATGTTTTCAAAAACGTTTTTACCCATTAAAATTTATTTATTAATTAAAATTTTACCCTTTTTTTCTTTTACAAACGTTATCAATGGAAATTTATTGTCACCCTATGAAAAAGTCACTTTTCTATTAGTTTTTCATTGAAAAAGGAACATTCTTCTTACATTGTATGACATGTATGTATTTACCTACTTTAATTTCCTAGAATCATCATTTTCAATTTACAAAGGTTACTTTTCAAATTAATTTTGTAAAATTTATTTTCAAATAAAATAATTTTCAGAATGTTTTTCAAAATTAAAATGATATTTTCCTTAAAAATGTTTTTAAAAGATATTTACATAATATTTCCATTCATCAATGAAAAACACTTTAATTTTAATTCAACAGGGACATTTTGTATTGATACCATCCTTATTCTTACTCTAGATGCATTATGATTGATTTAGGTAAGGATAACATTGACATTCACTTCCTTTGTTCCTTTGTCGATCCCCTTGAAATATTAAATTTCCAATGATAATTAGAAATTTAATTTAACCTAATTATCCATTAATTTATCATAGATATTACTATTTCCTAAACCTTATACCATTTTTACATATGATATTTACATTGATAGTTATTTGATTATCTGGGGAAATATTGATAAATCCATATTCATTATTAAACATGGATATTTTATAAGGAATATTATGTATCTCAATTATTTGATATAAGTAATGATTTTTACTAGAAATGAAGGTTTTTGCTAAGACATTATAAAGACCCTAGATGCATCAACAGGATCTCATGAGAAAAATTATTTTCACAAATTAAATAGGTTTCTATATTTATTTTTCAATTGTGTTGTAAAAGGTCTTGACGGTATAGTTGTTCATGTGCATAAGATATTATGTCCAATAATTATGAATTTACTTTATTGGGAATTCATTTATTATTATTATCTATGATATTATTTATTTGATATTATCTATAGATTTACTTTCATTCTCAGTTAATTGATTACAAGATGTGTGTTCCATTTATTACCTTACTATATTGATTATGTATTATCTAGTTATTTAATTGGAATGTGTTTTTAGTTATTTACCCTTAAATATTTATTATACACTTTGTTCTAAATTTTTTGATGTCATGGAATGTGTGTTCATTATTTACCTTGGAATAATGATTATTTTCATTTATTCATTATTAATTCCACTGTCCATACCCTTACTGAGCATTTAATCTCACCCTTATTTTATTTTCCTTCCATTGTAACCCAAGAAATTTATGAAAAAGGATATGAAATGATACACTAGTGTTATAGATTTATTATCTTTTATGAAAAAGAATTATGTTTTAATTTTTGTATAAATTTTCAACAAAAGACTAATGACTATATCTAGTTTAATAAGACTACTAAAATGTCCAGTCCTTTGCTGTGTGATTTATTTGTATCTTATGAGAAAATAATGGTATCATGAAACTAAATCCTAGATTTTTGGGGTTGGTTCTCTACATTTATCCCGTTATTCAATATCTAAAAAACTGACACTTTCAATTTTTTAATAATTACATTGATGTATTCTTGAACACTCACCTAAGAGAGATAAGATATATCCTATTTCCTCATGATTTCAAGATACATATTTTGAAAATCCATATGTATGGTATCTATTTCAATAATGATCATCAAAATACTATCATGGTATTTATGACTCAATGTATCATCCACCTTATTTTTCTTCCTAATGTGCTAATGTATTGAGAAATCATAATCTTTAATCAAATCCTAAAATCTTTTTTGGATCATATTCAACTTTTATAAATATATACTTCAAGGTTTTATGATTAGTATATATGTAAAATCTCACCATATAGATAATTCATCCATATATTTAATGTTGAGTTTTCCCCAACTATTTTTACATGTTGCCTTATTTAATATTTTAATATTTGTATATTATAAGTACAATCTATTAGAAGATCATGTTCATACTCCACCCAAAATATTATCATATTTCAATTACAAATATAAAATTTGATTTCCCTTCCTCATTAATTGATATTTGATATATATAAATAGATCCAAAACAGTTAAGTATCACATCATATTCATATAGTGAAAGAATAACATGGTTTGTAGGAAGCACATCTCAGCAAACGTCTATTAGAGATGAGATATAGAATTGATATGAAATATTCATAATTTTAGATTTTATTTATTTATTATTAGATATATAGTCACTGATGTGGAAATTTAATATTATTAAAAAACATTATAGGTATTGTTGATTGGGATAACCAAGAACCAAACAAAACACTCACAGTTCTTCAGTTGATGATTAGTGTATCTGAATCCACTCCTGTTTCATGAAACATTTTAGTAGTTTTTATTAAATTGTTATTTCCTTGTTCCATTGGTATTAGGATTTTATTATTTGTATCCTCATTATAACCCCTAAAATTAGGGTATTTACTTTGACAGTACACAAGTTTCCCATATTTATTATAGTAAACTATAAATGTTACCTTACTGTGAACTCAATTTCACATCATTTCTTCAACAATACCTTTCATTTTTCTTTAAAAATTTTCTAGTTTATTCCCTCTTTATCACAAATAAAATATTTTCCAATTATTTTGTGACATTTTACTTGGCCATTATTCTTATATTATCAAATATTATGAAAATTATTATTCTTTCCTCTATGGTATTTATCACCAAATATTTTGAAACTCCTTTTTTCCATTATGTTGAATTTTAACCAGGCGCATGTTATTAATCATAATTAGAGATAGTTTATTTGTCATAACCATAATATTTTTGTATCCCAGCTTTGATTCCATTTGGTTTCCCAAGAGGATGATCCTTGTATTGGACATCACATTAATTGTTCATATGATACCATATGGTTCCATCCATTTACTAAAATCATAATAGTCCATGTGAGTTCCAATGATGATTAGTCAGAGTAAACACTCATATAATAATGAAACTAATTTATATGATATCTTAAACAATGACACATTATTATCAACCTATGAAACATTATGTTCATCGTATTACACTTTTAGTTCACAATAAATTTTTATTTATTCTATGCACTCACACCTCAAAATGGTTCATAAATATAACGTGAATTAACTAAAGCTTACCCCATAGGAGTGTCAAAAAATGTGTGTATTTAAGCCACAATACCATGCACCAGGTACTAATTGAGTTAATACCCAACAAAACTTTTAAGGTTTATTACCTCATGTTATATATGGCATAGAGACTATATCCACTTGTTTGTATCTAGAATGGTATTTAATTTATAGGATACCACACACTCAATAATTTAACAAAACATTATGAGACTATCTTATAAATAAAATTATCCCCAATTTTTTCACAAAACGTTTTCAAATATTTATCTCAAAAAATAACAAAAACCATATCTGATAAAAATAAAGGAAACCAAAGCATCACGTAAATAAATATTAAATCATTATAGGTGAATATTCAATATATAACATAATAATACATCCCCCATAACTATAATGTTTAGTGTATTTATAGACTAAACACACAATCATCTTATTTCATGAAATATATTCAATATATCCCACATTTACTTTCTAACATAGTACCCTTCATAGATAACCCCTACTTAAAACCTTTCTTCATAACCTATAGAAATTTAAACATAAGAACGTTTGAGATTCGATTCTCAATAAGGGGAAAAATATTATATATCAATCAATGATCATGCATAAATGTAAGACAAGTATAAGGGTATGATAACATGATCATAACATATGAAATTCATACCCAATTAGTTAAATATCATTAATCACGAGTCATGGGTTAAGGATTTTTCATAAAAATATTTAAAAGTTATACTAGTTTGGAATAATTAATAATCAATATGAATTTATGAGAATATATCATAACAATAAGAAATAATTTTTTTATTCAAATATGTATAGAAAATAATTTCTTTGGTCAAATATCTCTACCAAAAATATTATTTGGGAAAGAGTCACATATTGGACTGGGTTCTCTCACCATAAATTTTTTTTCTTTATAAAATATCACTATAAAAACTAGCATAGTTAAAAAACTCCAATAGTGGATTTTTTTACTCCCCATTTCCATCATTATAATAGTCAATGTTCAATTCCAATACTATTTTAATTGAAATAGTTACTTACTAAAATAGGTTCACTCCACATTCTAGTTCATATTATCACATGAGATATCATTATTAACCAAATGCATTAGAGGGATATGTAACTCTATTACCTCCTTTAAAATAATGAAAAAAAATTAGCATTAAACAATATTTAAAGAATATACATCATTTCATCATAGAAAAACCCATGCGAAATAAATTATTTTCATAAAGATTTCATCATAACATTATTTACTTGTGGGAAAGTTATGAGTTAAATTAAATCATCCTTAAAAAATTATAATCATGATATATTTGGAGAAATAAAGTGGTTGGTATCATAAGATAATATCCCTAGTAAATAATATCAATCCATAATGAATGTTGACATAGTTGAAAAATATATTTTACAAAATCATTAAAAAATACTTTTATAACTCTATAAATCATTATTTTTTTGGATAAATTATTTTTTTTAATAGTGATAGAAATAATTTTTTCGATGAATAAACAAGAAAACTTTTAAAGTAAAATTCATAATAAATAATTTACACAATGAAGAGAAATGTTTTTCATTCCATATACATAAAAATAAAACATTACTTTTACACTTTTTTCAAAAGTCAAAATCGAAGCATACACAAAACATTTGAAAATATTAATATCAATAATTTATATAGTATGTCAAGGTAGTAAATATAAATTTTCTAAAACATTAATTTTTATATAAAAACATCCAAGAAAAATTATGGAAAACATCTACTTGATGGAGATATATTTCCAACCTAAAAAGATGAAATAAGTGCATATTTTCATGAAAAAATATTTTTTCAATCATTTTAGTAAACAATGATAATAAAATAAATAAAATACATTAACCAAATAAAAATAAATAGAATATATGAAAATATATGGGTATTAAAAAATATAAATCATACAAATTTCATCAATATAAATTTAATATAGACAGCCCTGGAAAGAAATAAGATTCTATGATAAAACCTTACCAAATTTGTAACTTTTGAATCATAAACCCCTAGAAAAAAATAACTTTAAAAATAAATACCATGAATATAAAATTATTAATTTTATAATATATAAAATGGGTTTTATATACACCATATGAAAACATAGTATTATAACATGAAACATAGCTCATTGAAACTATATTGAGACTAAGAATACTTACCTCAAGTCCCATCTTCCTTAGTAGGTATTGAATCATCCTGTAAAATAAATAGTTATTTATTATAAATAGGTTCTAAAACCATATTCACACACATAAAAACATATATATTTATATTACTATATATCATTCGTTTATAATTTATACTCATATTTTTATTAATAATTTATTATTAATATCATTATTCGAGTGAAAATATTTTTTTTCCATGCATGTTTTCGTTAACCAATTATGATCCTTAATCCATGTCCATGTATTCATAATTTAAATAATCCAAATATTTTGATAAATATCATATTTATTCATCAAATAAATATTATAACAATAAATATAGGGTGGTGATGGAAAATTAATTACATCACTTCATTGCGACGATAGTTCGTTTGTATGCATGCGTGTTGTTTAAAATTTTCAAGGGTAGAAATGAAATATTGGTAAATAATAATTTCAATTTTAGTAATTTAAATTATATCAAAAATTTAAAAAATATCCATTAAATTATTCCATATAACCCTCTAAGAAATATTATGATGAAAAATAAAATACATCGCTTTATAGAGATGGTATTCTGTACGTACACATGAGCGATATTTTTGTTTTACATTAGATGTAAAAGAGATAGATAATGGATATAATATTAACATAAAAACATATTATTATATTAAATTTAATAATTTAATCATGATAATACTCTTATAAAATATTTATTGTATGTTTAAGGATTTAAAAACATGAAAACTATTGGTAATAACACATAACTTTTATTCAGGTATCTTCATTTGAAATGAACATTAGGGATTCCAAGATGGGTTATTTAGAAATATAAAATCCCCATGATCATGGATAAGGATATTGGGTCTATAATTTAGTACATTTTTTGTTGAGTTAATTTATTCATGTGGAGTGGATAAGTGAGAATAGAATACATCCTTTTTTGAGTGAGGTGAGTAGAAAACTTATAAGTGCCCAAAAAATTGTTATATAATATACCAGTCAGGTAAAATAGATCAAAATATGAAAAGGTACAAAGATAATAAAGTTAAGGTAAAAATACAGTCAAATAATAAAATTAAATCATGCATTTGTGGTTTTTAAAACCATATATCTTAGGTTGAGTCAACTTTTGAACCTTTTAACCCTTACCATGGTAATAATATTTTTACCATGGTAACTATTCATTATTGATTTTTTTGACATTATAATTTTAAATTAATTATTATGATTATAAATATGGAATAAATTTTATAAGGTTCATTTGCTATAACTGGATGAAATTAATTTGGATATCCACGCACAGAAATGTATAAAAATAATTTTTAAAGAAAATTTATTTTCAAGAATAAAAATGGTTTACTATCAATCATTTTTAGTAATATCCATTAGATAAATTTTAATATATATTATTGAATAATTATCCACATATTTCTTTAATATCATTTGTAAAGAGTGATTAATTTAAATTACTAAGATAAAAATATACATTGTGGAGTTAATTTTTTATTTGATAAATAACCCATTTTAACGTCAAATGATTATATCTTCACTTATAGAAAATTGGTATTCGGTTTATGAATGATGATTTTTTTATTCACTTTAAATAAAAATATATTTCATCTAAAACCTAATTCTTTTGTGATCAAGATACCTAATATAGAAAAATATAATTTTTTTTAAATTATATTTTTTTAACATTTAAATTTGAGTAATTAATTTTGAATATTTTATTAATAATTTATTATTAAAGAAGAATTGATTAAATTTTTTTTATAACTTAGTCAGTCATTTTTTTACCCACTAATTGAATTGAAATGTAATAATAGTAACATTAATAATAACATTTCAATAATATATCATGTCTAGTTTAACCTCAGTGTTGTATATAAATAAAGCTGTCTAACTCACTATGTATATTTAAAAAGAAACAAAACATAAATTATACGGGTGTTATAGTCCTCGACATTTATGTAGTTGTATATATATCTTGTGCAAAATGATGATCAATGGGAAAGGAGGTTCTCCCCTTATCAACTCACCATAAATTAGTGATCATTGAAATCCACCATATGGAAGACAAGTGAATGAATATAGATGTCCTCCCCATGGTATATTTTCTATATTACCTCATTAATATAGAAAATTAAGTTTTAATCTTGGTCTTCCTCATTAAATTGAATCATGAATCAAACATGAGGGTCCTCCCCATAGGGATTGTTTTGAAGACCCTCTAAATAATTGATGGTTCCAAGCACAGCAGAAGTGCTGATTAGGTTACTACCAACTCAATTTTTAGGTTATAAAACATCAATGATTTGTGATGTAAAAAATAGATAATCTTCCTAACCAATAGAATTAACAATATGACTAATTGAAAATAACTCGAAACCAAAAAGATAGGGTCTTTTAACATATAATTCTCAATTAATTTATTTAATTACAGAATTACAATTCATTGAATTATTTCTTTGCTGTTTATGATATGATGAATATGTATTGTCATACCATCATTGTCTCAAAAAAATCAAGGTCATATTATCTCTAATACTGATCCACACATGATTCAAAAACCTCTAATTATCACAGTTGAATCCTATAAGTGCTAGTGTGGACAGTTATTATGCATACAATGATCGATAGGGATCACAACCAAATCCTTCAAGAGGAGAGGGATTCACTTTGTAATAGGAGGATATATTTTTTTTTGTTTTTCAATGATTTCAAGGGTATAGATCTCGAGTTCTTGAGAAAACCCTCTCTATAATTTGTGATGAAGAATGAAAGAATAAATGCCTCTAATTAGATGATTTCATAACTATGTTTAAATAGTGTTTGGGTTATAAAATAATAATTGAACAAGGGTTGTTATTATTTTTTTAATTCATGGAAACCCCCATCACTAAATAATTATAGATTTATTATTATTTACTTGAAATTTACTACAATCATGGATAAAATATATATTATTCTTGAATAAATTAAACAAAATTTATTCAAATAATTTTTATCATGTCATTTCTCCTAATACTACAAAACTAAGTACGAAATTCCTCCTCAATCTTTTTACCTTTAATAAATTTTATTTTTTTATTAAATTACTATAACTACACTATTTTCTAATAAATATATAAATATCAAGTTCACCAAATCAGTGAATAAACTTTTATTAAATATTCATATAAATAAATAAATATAAAATTTTATTCCTTATGAATACACCATAATAAAAATATATATATATTTATGTAATTAAATAAATAATTTAGTGGTCAATAAATATCTATTATATATTCAAATAACATATATATTATCTATAATAACTAATTATTTGATAATTTATGATCAAATAAACATGAATAATCACAAAACCATGAGTAGTAATAACAATTATCAAACATGTTTAATTCATATGGTATTTTACTAAGGTTCTGAATACACTTACTGTGTGCCACTCTAGGCCCCTTTCTCAGTTGCATTAGACTACACTAACTGAATTCCAAGGTTTTCATGTAGAAACATTCCAAGTCTCCCAATGAAAAATAAATTAATGGTGTAATGAAATGTAACCTCCTATAAACATACATTGTGTAATATAATCCTTTTATCATGATATCTCTATTCAAGATGGTTGCATAATTGTTTTATACAACTATATACTCAATTTCTCTTTCTATGAAAATATAGAATCAAACAAGCTAAAAATAATTCCATGGACTGAAACTTAATTAGGGATATTAATTCCTATCAATGGACTTAGATATCTTCTTAGATTAAATAACAGAAGGAATAAATCCTTTCTCACATTATTCATTAATACATCATGTCTTGTGATAGAACCAAAGTATCCTACCTATTAATGATAATATATCACCACCATTTTCATCAATACATCAACATACATGACTCATTCCATTCATTGATAATAATAATAAAGTGTAAGGATGATTACACACATCTTCACATAGAAACACCCAATGACACATATAAATTTTTATTTCTTACTGGAGGGACATGTTATCATATTTTCATACACTGAATATTGAAATTGGAATACACCATGTGAAAGTGTTTTCGTAACATCTCATATTTTTCCTTGTATTATTTTAAAAAATTATACAGAATGATTTCAAGACAACGCACTGTGACAACATGTGATTCCAAGGCCAAGTTTTCCAGCTACAATTGATTGAAATATTTTAAAATCTTAATAGAACACACACACAATTTTCCAAAAAAAGTTAAATAAATCTTAAACGGGTGCCCAAATCAGAAATATGAGGGCACCATTGAGCTTAGAATAGCGGATTTACCATAGGAATGAAACAACTTTTTCGGAGTGGGTCATCTGTAGAAAACATTATGGAGAGGGAAACTTTAAATAAAATATATTTATAAAAAAATTTTTTTATCACAAAACCATTTATTATTTTTTTTCTTCAGAAATTTAGGTTTAACACCATAAACCTATAATTACTCTAATATGTGGAGAATGAGCTCTCTCGAAAAAATGACAATGGATCATTTGTTAATGATCAACTGATTCGAAGGATCCTCGCCAATAAGGACGAAACAATAATCATCCTTCATTAGAGATTGATCCAAATTGAGTTACGGCATATTTTTCATTGTGATTTCCATTATTCTTGATTTAGACCATGAACATAGGTCCGTCCATGAATAGATTGATCCATAGTTCAATTATTGTTGCATGATGGGATATTATCTGTGGGATTATTGGTGAATTTATTTCTCTTTGTTTATCCTTATAATAGAAATAGACTAAGTCTGACACGAACAAAGGATGATATTCATTCCTTAGGGTGTTTTTCTATTCTCTCCACCATTCATTTAATTCTTTTCCATTGGACCCCCATGGTCACAACTTGACTTTCGGGGTGGATCTGAACATTATCAGACCCCTATCATAGAGGAAAGATGACCACAGAGGCCATGTCTGTGTAGATCAGGACTCAATGATCTTAGATATGAAAATTCTTAAAATTCTAGGCATTACAGGTGGCTCTGTGGTCCACGGAAGGGACCACCAGTTCAGGTCCAACATGTCTATTCAGCGAGATGAGGCAACCGTATGCTGAGGTGAGGCAGTGGTGTCGGTGACAAGAGGTGGCGATGATCAGAGGTGACAACATGATAGTGTTTGGTGCGGTGGGCTTCCAGGTGATATGTGGCCAAAATCAACATATATCGGGGTCGCATGACACGACTATCGACCGCATGGACTAGGCCAGTGATGACATAGACGAGGCTGGTGAATACATGGACCAGGATGGGACATGTGGTCCACGAGTGAACAGGTTAGGCTGAATGAATGGTTCTGGCCTAGTGGGCCAGGTCGGGCTCAGCAGGTGGGTCAGACCTAAGGTGATAGGGCCGATGTTGGGCCCCGGTTGACCATGATGGTCTACCATAAAATGCAGAGGCTCCATCTACCACGCAATCGTCGTAGTTGTGGAGAAATCAACCATTGTAGCCAACTATGGGAGACATGGGGCAACTGTTCCAGGAGGGCAACCATGACGATCGACCGCCATGGTCAGTGGACTGACTGTGCCGTCGGTACACAGGGATAGTACCCCCCTTTGAAAATTTCAAATGACCATAAATTTCAACCAATGAATCCTTTTGAATATTTTTCTACGTTGTTGGGACCCTTATCCTAATAAGATCATTTTGAGATAATGTGGTGCGTTTTTATCTTGGACATGTATAGATTGATAGCCTTCCCTTTGTCCTTTCATCGATGGTTCATTATGACATTACATCTGCATTACTAGATTACAGTCCCATCTAGAGGCTAACTCCCATATAGAGTTATGTTATTCCTTCATGGGACTGGTGGAGGATCATCTATCATCCCTAGTGGAGTTTTTTGGAATTGACGTAACCTTTGAATGTTGGGTATTGGTCTTCCATATAGCTATCTATATCAATAAGATTAGTGGTATTCCCGGAATTCTCTAGGTATGATTCCCTACACTGAGGATCAATCCAGATTGGTTAATGGTATTCCAAAATGTGTCTGGGAAGGATCCCCTCAATTTGTATCATAATATTCCATGTCCAACGTGTTCTCATTTGGGATGGTCCCAAATGAGATAGAACTCATCATTAGTCACTTCAATGATATCATGTATCAAGGAGTGGGATGTCCCATAATGAGAAAACATTGAGAAGAATCCTTTGGATGGTAAATGGTTGTGACTTTCATCTTGACTTGAATCATGTATTGAGTATATTTGGGTATTTCAACTACATGCATTGTAGACATATACTTGTGTGGAGATGACAGTACTTCCCTCTGTGGTATTTTCCTTTGTGGTTTGGGGTTGTCTTACTGAGTATTTCACACTCACCCCTTCATAGACCATTCCGGCACATGTCATGTCTTTTGAAGATGATCAACCCTTGGTTGGAGTCCTAGGGGGACCAGTACTAAAGTGTTCATGTGGTTTAGATAGCATCCCCCGGTCTTTTTTTCTAACGGGTTGGACTTGGGGTTACAAACACTTTTTGGAGAGCATGTTTTGGACCTATTTACATTCCAGAACATTCACTATGTACAATGGTTGTGGGATACAGTGGTTTGCATGAATTCTTTACTAAGTGTTTTTGTATTTCATCTTTTTTGGCTTGGAGAAGTGTGCGTGCGTACATGTACTTTATGCCAATGCCTCCTATTTTTGGAATATGCCTACCCTTTTCTAGTCACCAGACCTAGGCCTATTGGATGTAGAATTGGGGTAGTCATATAAGAGGACCCTCTGGGATGGTTTGAGACTTACTTGTATTAGAGTAGGTTGTTCCTAACTTAAGAATACGAGTTTGTGAGGCTGGTTTAGAAAAATAGTGTTAAGTGTTTTGAGTTCGACTTTTGGGCTAGGGATTATGGTTTTGGTGCATCAGTTGACATATCCATACATCAAGACTATAACTAGTTTATTTTAAACATAGTTCATGAAGACAATGATTATTGGGGAAAACAATAGTACATTTATCATATAGGAATGGTTGTCTTTTCCACCTACTTCTTCATTCATCTCTCCAGATATACTCTACTGATTTTTGTACATCTTATTTTATTTCAGGATGCCTCCATATAGAAAACCATTTAGGATAACAATTCATGATAAAGAGGATGATATTCCTAGTGAGGAGGCATCAGTACAAGATCGTGGAATATTAATAGCACCTCAAGGTGGTTTAACAACTATACCACCACCCGTTGATAAGTAGATACTTCCAGGAGTACCAGTTGAGGATGCATGCAGGTTGAGTGCATTGCATGAGTTTTAGAGAAAGAGACTTCCCATGTTTTATGGTGTGCCACACCACCAGTCGGTTGAAGATTTTATAGAGGTGGTCAATCATGTTTTTTTACTTAGTGAGGACACCTATCGACCATATGGAAGTCCTCGCCATGAGTCCTTTTCAAGGATCCGTAGGGCAGTGGTGCATATTTTTGATTCAGACACATGACAATACAACTCTTTCCAAGGCAGACCTCTAGCGTCTCTTCATTGAGTAGTTTTATCTAGACATTCTATGATTAGAATTCATATAGGAGCATCTATACCTAAAACTGACTAGTATGACCTTATCGGAGTATTCAGTGAAATTTACTGATCATTCATGATAGTATATAGATATATTACATGACCCATTCTATAGGGATCAGTCCTCCAAGAATGGAATATTCTAGGACATCATGGTGTCGATGGAATGCCTTAGCATTCCTAACTATGATTGGGTCCTTGAGAGATCCCTATTAGTGGAGAGTTTTCTATCGAAGGAGACACCGGTAGTGAGAGATAGTGGTGGGAACCATGTAGCTCAGACCTCAATAGTAGGTAGCTGACCATAGTCGTAGGGACCCAAGAAAGTCAAGAAATTTAGGAGGTGATCCTAGGACTCAGTGTTAGTGGTTCATGGCTCTCAATGTGTCTAAAATAAACCTAGGGATAAACAATGTCACAAATACGGTGGTCTAGGAAATATGGAATGAGATTTCCAGACCTGTTGTATAACTGTTTCAGGGGAAAATCAATGGAACGGTGAGGAAAAGTTATATATAGGAGGAGGGTTGTTCACAAGGAGGCAGACATGAAATAGGATTTGGTAGGGAAGTAAGAGGTGGCCGGTGGTTCTACCTATTACAACCACCTTCCCTAGGTGGTCCATACTAGGCTCAGGGAGTGGGTGGAAAGAGATGATGCCAGTTTCAGGAAATGGAGGCTTATGATCCCAAGGATCTAGGAATTATTTGAGGTATGATATGTGTCTTTTCCACCTTAGATACAGTTTTAATAGACATATGTTCTTGTCATTTGTTTCATTCCAGAAACATTGTTTGAGCCTCTCAGATTCTGGTTGAACTGTTGAATCGACACTTACCTTTAGAGACTCAAACGAGATGAGATTAAATGATCAAACAATAGTTTCTATAGTGTGAACTGATTCTTGGAGGTGAGAGTTTTGGTTTGGTATCTCTTGGTAGCAGCATCAAAGCGTTACGACGCCATTCTTGGTATAGTCTTGTTATCCACAATTCATTCTCAGATTGAATGTTTTATCCATAGTGTGCAATGTGATCATTGTGATTGTACCATTTTTATCATTATTTGTTAATGGAAAATAAATGAAGTGCATGATGGACTCACAAATAGGAGGGTATAGCTGATTACACATCATTTGGATAGCCTTACCCTCAATATAGTGGATGATACGAGTCCTCAGTTTCATATAGTGGTGGAGGAGTATGGGGACGTCTTTCCTGAAGATGTTACTGATTTATCTCCCCATAGGGAGATAGAATTATGCATTTATATAAACCAAATTACACCCATGATATCTACACCTGCATGTTGGATGGCCCTCGTAGAACTTGTTGAGTAGAGGGTGATGTTAGAGGACTTCTCAAGGAAGGCATTCATGAGACCTAGTGTTTCACCATATGCATACCTAGTTTTTTTTCCAATAAGGAAGAAAAGAGCATGAGGTTATTTGTGGATTACCAATTCTTGAACAATGTGACCATGAATAAAAGGTATCCAAAACTGAAGATTGATGAAATATTTGATCACTTGAAAGGGGTAGAATGGTTCTCTAAGATCAACCTCAGATCCGGATATCAACATTTGCGAGTACATGATGTGATCATAATGAATATGGATTTCAGGTGACGTTATGGTCACTATATGTACTTGGAAATTTTGTTTGTCATGAAAATTTCCACAGCAGTGTTCATGGGACTCATGAAACAAATATTTTAGTCTTACCTGGACCGGTTAAATGTGGTTTTCATCAATGATATTGTAGTGTATTTAGAATCTGAGGAGTAGTAGTTGAGACAATTGAGGATGGTACTAGAAACACTCTAAGAGCACCAACATTACTTGAAGATCTCAAAATGTTAGTTATTTATTAGAGAGGTCCATTTTCATTAACATGTCATCTCAGATGCTGGAGTTATAGTGGATCTAGTGTAAGTTGAGGTAGTACTTACTTGGGAGCAATCGAAGAGTGTTACTAAGGTGCAAGTTTCCTGGGATTGGCATGGTTATATCAAAGGGTTTTACCTAGATTATATAGAGTAGAAGAACCCTTTAAATCTTTAACATGAAAGGGGTATCCTTTCATGTGAATATATAAGTTCTAGCAGTTCTTTCCGTATTTCAGGTAGAGGTTGACGAGTTCCCCCATTAGGGACTAGGATTAGTAGTGTCTTGATGCATGTGAAAAATGTAATTTCATATGGTTCAATCATGCTGAGACCACATGAGAAGAACTATGTGACCCATGATCTTCAGTTAGCAGTGGTAGTCTTTGCATTTAAGAGTTGGAAACACTACTGGATGAGGGAGAAGATTATCATATACTCTGATAACAAGAGTCTCAATTATATCTTCTTTCAAAAGATTCTGAAATTGAGATAGTTGTGATAAATAGAGATCCTCCAAGACAATGACATTGATAGGTTCTATATTCCTAGGAAGGGAAATGTAGTGGTAGATGCCCTCATTAGTAGATCAGGTGTGTTGTTATTGAATGATGAAATAGATCAGTTATCCTCATTCTTGTTATCCATTATGGATGGATATGGATCATAATAAATCCAGTCAATGATTTTCACCCCTCTACTCTTATAGTGAGTATAGAAGGCACAACTTGGGGACACCAACTTTGAGACCTTATATGATCAGATGTACACAGGACATGCTCATGATGGACATTCAAAAGGTAGAAACAACATCATTATTTTTAGAGGGTGCACATTTTTACCTATGGTTTTGAGGAAATAGGTTTTGAGGGAGTTCCATACATCCCATTAAGAGGTACATCGAGGTGTGGAAAATATGTATAGGTACCTACGATGTCAGTTTTTGTGGTCAGGGATAAATAATGGATTTTCATAGTTTTTTTCTCAATGAAACACTTATCAACAAGTGATTTCTAACCTCCAAGTTTCAATGAGTTTAGATAAACCCTTCAAGGTTACAGAATGGAAGTGGGATGGGATATTGATGTACTTTGAAAAGTGTTTAGCACATATGTCTAGGAGAAATGATGCCATCTGGGTGATCATTGACCGACTCAACAAGTCATCCCACTTACTAGCTATCTGAGAGAAGAGTTTAGTAGAGAGATTATGACACCTCTACATGCATGAGATATCTTTACTCGATGGTGTTATATCAAAAATTACTTTAGATTGTGATGCTTGATCTTCATCCCGATTATGGAAAGGATTACAGGAGGCATTTGGAACATAGTAAGTTTCCAAATGTTGTTTCACCCACCGATGGATGACTAGACTGAGAGGACCATTTAGGTCCTGAAGGACATGTTTCAGGCTTGCATGTTAGATTTTGTCCATAGTTGGGAGGATCACCTACAACTAGTCGAGTTTTCATAAAAAAATAGCTATCACCCTACCATTTGTGTGACACTATAATAGGCCTTGAACGAATGAACGTACATGACAACCCTTTGTTGGAACGACACAGGAGATTCGACAGTCATGGGTAAAGTGTTAGTGAGAAATACTATAGAGAAGGTTCTAATAATCCATCAGTGGATAGAGACTCTATAGATCAGTTTTAAGTATTTTTCTGATAGGAATTGGAGGCCTCTGGAGTTCGATGAAGGAGACAAAATGTTCCTTCAGTTCTCACATCGATGTGGATTATAGAGATTTAGTAGGGGAAAGAAGCTATATTTGAAGTTCATCATCCATTTCTAGATACCGTGTAGAGTTGGAATGGTGTCTTCCCTCTTGGCTCTACCACTGTAGTTGGATCAGGTACCATACATATTCCATGTGTCACAGCTAAGGATGTTTGTGCATGACCCATTACATGTCATCTAATGGGGTTAAGTAGACATCAAGGATGGAGAAAAATTTATAGAGTACCTAGTGGAGATCAAGGATCAGTAGAAGATGATCCTTAATGGTTGGTCGATTCCCATAGTGTAGGTCAGGTGCCAGAAAAGGAAAATCTGAGGGAGCACATGGGAGCGGAAGGCTCATTTTCATACTTTGTACCATCATCTATTTGAGTGGCCCTCATTTTGGATTTTGGGGATGTAAATCCCTAAGGTGGGGAGATTTTTATGTCTCGTATTTTCTTATATATTATTTGTATAAATTATAGTGCATTATATTGAGACCAAGAACTGAGATGGCAGATGATATCAAGGTATGATTTTAAAGGAAAATGTGTTTGAAAAATATTAATATTTTAATAGAACCTATGCAAAGTTTCATTGAAAAAGTGGGAAAACAAATAAATGGGTTCCCTCATAATAAATATGAGGGCACTATTGATATCATTGAAATTTATTTACCCTAGGAATGATATAACTTTTTTCGGCACTGGTTTTCCGTTGAAAAACTCACAGAATGAGAAACTATAAATAAAATATTTTTATAATTTTTTTAGCACGATAACCTTTTATTTTTATTAATACATTGTTATAAATTCATGGGTATCACCATGCCCTAATAATTCTTCTAAGAAATGGAGAAATAACTCTCTTGATTAAATGGTGATGAATCATGGATCGACGATCAATGCACAACCGATTCAAAGGAACCTCTCCAACAACAACAACACAACGATCATCCTTCATCAGTGACTAATCTGAATTGAGGTAGGTTGGTTATTTCATTGTAATTTTACCCATTCATTATTTCCAAGATGAATGAGGTTCAATCAATGATTATATTTATTCATGGTTTTATTTTTGTTGCGGAATGTGATATTATCTGCAGGATTATCGAGAGATTTATTTTAATTCAACTTCACTTTTCCTTCTAACAGAAATTGATTGAGGAGAACATGAACAAAGGCCTAGGTTCATTCCCTCGAGCATTATTTTTTCTTTTCTCTCATATACTCTTCAAGTTATTTTTCATTGGACCCTTGTGGTCAAGACTCGACTTTCTGGGTGGATATGAATGCGATTAGACCACAAGATTTGAGGTAAACTGAAAACAGAGGAAAGGTCCATGTAGATTGTGACCCAAGGTGCTATGATCTATGACAGATTAAAATTCTAAACCTCATAGGAAGATTTCTAGTCTGTTGAAGGGAACACTAGTGTGGGTATGACATAGCTAAGTGAGGGAGTGGCCGAGTGGGATGGTGACCGAAGACAATGTGGGATGCGACAAGTGACTGCATATACCGGGATGGACCAGGTGGCCTATAAGAAAAAGGGTTGGGATGATAAAATTTTTCCGAGCCTAGTTGGCTAGGTCGGGCCCAACGGGTGTGTTAGACTCGAGTCAGACCTAGGTAGACTGGATTGGAGCTGGGCCACAGTTGACCACAGTGGTCGACCATGAACCATGGTGGCTCCAACTGTTTCACAAATGTGGTATTTGGGGAATTGTAAAACATGGAATTCGATCATGGCTGCTGTGTGGAAATAATTTATAGCATTTGACAAAAGTGTTTGACCACCATGGTTAGTGGATCAACCATGTGGTTTGTCAATAGGCCTAGTGACCCCCTTGAATATTTCTAACAATCATAACTTTTAAAGGGTATATCTATTTGACGAGCCATCAATGGAGTTGGTAATATGACATAGAAAAGATCCTTTTGAGATAATTTGGTCAAATTTTATCCTGGGGCAGTATAGGTTGATAGAATTCCTATGGATCTTTCCTCGAGTGTTTAGTATTACATTACATCCATATTACTGGATTGTAGTCCCCTCTTGAGGCCAATTATCAGATAGAGTTATGGTATTACTCCATGGGAATGGAGAAGGATACTCTATCACCCTTATTGTATTGTTGTGGAATTGACATAACGTTAGAGAGAAGGGTGTTAGAACTCAATCTAGAAGACTGCATCAATATGGTTAGTCGTATTCCTCAGAGTCAATCAGTAGGATCCCCAATGTTGAAAATTCGTCAAGATTAGGTTATTGTTATTTCACATCATGTTTGGGTAAGATCCCCCCCTCTGTTTATTATAATCATACTTGAGGAATACATTTTCATTTGGACAGGGATGAAATGAGATAGAACACTTTGTGATTGTCTCCGATGATATCACGGGTCAAGGAGTGGATTCTCATAGAATGAGTGTTCTTCAAGATAAATCCTATGTCTAGTAATTAGTTATGACTAAAATATATAATTTTTTCTTGGATGGACAACATCTAGTTTTTCTTGTTATATACATTTTAGACATATACATGTGTGGATATGACTATATTTTCCTTTTTTGAATTTTCATTTGTGGTTTTGGGGTGTCCTACATAATATTGTTGTACTCATCCTTGCATGCGATTTTCATACACTTCTTGTATCTTGTGAAAATAATCAAACCTTCGATGAAGCCCTAGGTGGACCAGGAAAAAGAGGTGTTTTGCAAGGCTAGAATGAAATATTGTGTTCCAATGGTTCATACAACAATCTTAGTACCACTTTTCTTATAGGTTATATTTAAAGTTATAGATTCATTTTCATGGGATGGTTTTGGCCCAGTTTAATTTCTAGTACTTTAACATTTTTAATCATGTTTTGGGATATAGTCAATTTCATGCATTATATACTTATTTTTTTCATTTCATCATTTGTGGCATGGATAAGTGTGTGTGTGTATGTAGGTACTATAGGATGATTAATACCTCCCTTTATTGGGATATTCCTACTCAGTGATAGTCACCATACACTATCCTATTAGAGGCAAACAAGGGTTAGTCACGACATGAGTCCCTCTAGTACGGGTCGTGACAGTTTCAAAGACCTATGAGTCTTTACCCATGATACCCTATATCATTTTCCCATCAAATTTTATTATCTGGATATGGAACATATGATTATAAACTCTATGATGAAATATCTAGCTTTTCATCATAACATGAAACTTCATTGACATTTTAGTTAAAAAATCACCATTATGACATTATCACATGTTATGTTGCACATAATAAGAATAATTATATTATAAGAACAATATATTAGTATTTAAGTATTCGAATATAAGTAATATTAATGTAATTAGATGTTGCTTGTAGGGTACAAATTCTAATAGACTCGCCCTTGAACTAGATCCAACTACTAAAAACCAATAGTTCGCTAGCTCTCACATGATGTTCATGATTCTTTTGAGATAGATCTTAAGTAAACTGGTCCAATACATTTTCCCTAATATAAATTATTCTCACATTTACCTCACCACTTTTGGAAAAATCTTTCTGAAGATGATATTTACAGAGCATGTGAAATGTATGTAGATGTGAACTTGTTTTCTTTTTGAGAGCCACCACAATTGTAACATAACTATACAAGGTTTATACTTTGAATTATAACAAGAATACTTCTAAATTTCTTCACAAATGTTCAGGAGATATATAATTGTTCCTATCACAAATTCATATGGGAACCTACTCATTCTCTCCCCCTCTCCTGTTGTTCTTGAGGACACATTTTCTTAGGGAGAAGTATAACATGTGAAAATAGAACCAATACTAGCTTGGATTATTCCATAATTAATATTTTTACTATCTATTAAATGTGTATTCATTGAATTAGTCCAAGAATCCATTTGGATCTATCACAAACATTCATTACTCCAAGCATATATGCTACTTTATCTATGTTCATAGATATACACTTGTTTAAATATTTCTTAATTAACCAAAAGACTATTATATTTTTTTTAATAATTATTATGTCATTCAAATATACTATAATGAATTTTAATTGACTCCCACTAAACCTCTAATATATATATGAATCACATCCATTCTTTATAAAACCAAAATCTCTTATGGTTTTATGAATACAAAAGTTTTTTTGAACAAGATTCATATTTAAACAATTAATCGATCTACATAACATTAATATCTTATTGGAATTTCTGAGAGTAACAAACCCTTAATGTCATGTCATAAAAATATTTTGGAATGTTTATATTAAGGAAGGGTATTTTTACATCCATCCGTTAAATATAATTTTCCTAGAAATATAATATAGAAAATAGAATTCTGATGGATTTAAACTTGAAAAATGGAGAAAAGGGTTTTTCATTGTCAATACCTTGATGATATTTTAATCCTCTATACACTAGAATTTATTTATAGGTTCTTATATAACATTATATGTACATTTTTTATTGAATATCAAATTTTACCACAAATATTTACGTTAACATAATGATCAACTAGAGCCCATAATTGGTTATGATATGTGGAATTTATCTTAGAATTAATGGCGTTACTCAATTTTGTAGATTCCAATATCTCTACTATCCCATATAGGAAAGAGGATCATTATTTTAAACTAATATTTACTATCAAAATTCGGTGACCAGAAAAACATATCTATATGTTTTTCAAACCACTATAGTGCTTCTACGTAGTACTAATATTCTGTGAATAACATCTTCTATGAGACCTGTGGAATCCATTCCTATACTAACTATTGTGTATCTTGAGTATCAAAATCATAAAATTCAATGTTTCTCCCACTGTAATTCGTAAGTATGCTCTACCTCTAAATAAAAATATCTTTTATTATGAAAATAAACTTATTTTATAAGGATTTTTATGTTTAGTATCCCCTATTCCTCATGGGATACCTTATAAAGATACACTTCACAACATGAAGAAAATAACTTGTCTCTTGATTATTCCTTAACAAAAAGCATACAACCTCATTCATGTATATGTGAAGAAACATGTTTATTTCCACCTCATAAAACATTAGGAATACTATGTTGTAATTTAGTCAGTGTAAGGCATATTATGCTCCTACATTATATTATTAAAATCCCCCAAAGTGTAATGGAATACTTTCATGGATCATAATTGACATTACTATTTTAAGACAGTTATATTATCTACTATCACTAGTATAATAATGTTGTGTATTAGGAGGAGTGAGTTGGTTTAGGGTCCCAAAATCTTGTAAAAATTCACAAAAGTTTATGGTTATGATACTCATATACTCAATTAAATGGAAGATTCATTATATTTTTTCCATGTTTTTCTCTACTTCATTATTGAAATATATAAACTTCTCAAAAGACTCCCACTTTTACCTAATCTTGTTAATATATGAATATTTATTGAAAAAATCAATAAAATTAATGATATATGAACATAAAACTATATATTCTATTGGGAATGGTCCTCACACATTAGTGTTGACCAATTATAGAACCTTTGTTGACCCTTTATCTTTTCTAAATAAGTGTCTCCTTGATCATTTCATCATGTAAACAAGAGTATGATATGTGAAATGGTTTTATCTCAAAATATTCAAAGTAACCAGCTTGATAAATCTATGTCATATGATTTTCATTTACAAGACCAATAGTGTGATGCCATAATTTGGTTTTAAATGAGTCATGTTAACAATATTCATTTTTAATTTCTAATAAATGGTTTCCATAATTTTAAACATAAAGGCCATTATATAAATGATCCATAATATGACATTTTTTTTATTTATAAAATAAATAACTTCAATTGATGAAATTCAAAATAAAATTAGAGGTATCAAAATAGGATAGAAAATGCATGTTTATGGTAAAATTTGGTACATAATAACAATATTTTAAAACCAATATAATATTAGTTACAAGGGAAGGTGGAATTCTCCAATGGGTATTGCAGCTGGCCTCACACCATTTTTAGCTTATTAATCCACCCATCCTCTAGAAATAATTTGAGATCTAATTAGTTCTTAAAATTGAATATATATTTTAGGACCACATGCTAAATATAATACTCAATGTATAGTTGTAGAAATATTTCACTCGATAATGAATGTACCTAAAGATTTCTATTTATTTTTTAATTGTGTGAAATTCTTTTTCCCATGGTCCATATTTCCACACGAAAAATGTATTTTATACTTTTCTTATTATTATCTTTATATCAGCTTTTTACTGGAAGGATAGTTCTTGGCAGATATAAATTTTTTTTGGCCCCATTATACTAGTTATTCATTTTATTATTCACCATAAGGACTAAAGGGTTTTAATTCTCTTGGACTTCATATACTTGTCAATAAATAAAAGGAGTCCCAAGATATATTTCTTAGTACTAATCATATTTTAATTAAATATTTATCTAATTATGTACATAGTTATTGTGAATAGAGTGATATATGTGTATAGATCACACGAGATCTTAAATCCAAATATAGATAAGTGATAAATGTATCCCATAATATTGAATTTCTTAGCCTTGGATGACACTAAAACTCTATGTTTTCATGTGAATAGTTCATTGGATATCTCATATCTCTGTTGTCTTTCCTTAACCTGATAAAGATAAAAAAGGAGAGGCATAATTCTATTCACAACCATATCATATTTCTTCATTAAAATATTACTAGACATAGATGACATCATGAAATTATGGACATATATGGATTCATATGAATGTTTCACATAGAAAGATACCTCTTCCTCACTATATTCTTTACTAGGTTACTGAGGAATAGGGTCTTCTGACACATATAATTTTGGTTTAGGGTGGTTTATAAAACCTAAATACCTATACCATTCTAATAAATTCAATCCAGTGAGATGGTCATCCTTCTCTAGAATAGATGGAATTATATATAAAAATTAGTTTGGCTTTACATTGAGAAAATAAATAGTATCATGATTTTTTACATTATTTGTTTTACCAAATTAGATAAAAAATTTGATTTAATTTATTAATATTCCACTATTTTTTCAAATCTAATATCCCTCCCCATTAATTTTAGAATACTCTATATAATGGATATTTTATTTGAAAGGGCCCACATTCCCCTTCTCATAACAAAAACTTGGGAATGAAAAGTCATATTAAGGGTTTTTAGTAGGCATAACATTCCCACAAAATTAACACACAAACCATTGATATTTTGAGTGGAATATTGAATCCTAAAATCATGGATGAGAATTTTGTAAATTCTTTTCCTCTCAATCACACCAATCACTATTTGGGATTTCAGCCCTTATTGTGAACCATGTTAGGTGAACCTAAGAACTCAAGCTAAAATTACATGATAATTGAAATCAATTTTACTTGGGTTGTTTAATTACATTGTACTATGTTTTGATTTTAACTTAGTTAATGTAAGGTTAAATTGATATAATATTTAATTTGTGGTATTTCTATCCTTATGTGTAGAATTTCCATTTTATATTAATACATACATGTTAATATTATGTTGATTTTTCTTAGGTGATTAACATTATCAATAAAATGTTTACACATATTATAGTATTAATTGTATTACCATATTTTATGATTTTTAATTAATTAGTTTAATGAATTAAACATTTATAAATAATTAACTACATATATGATAGAAATAAAATAAATTAAATGAAATTACCATGATCTTCTCTAATGATTTTTTAATATAGAGAGGTATAAACCAACCCTTGACCCTAGAGAACTATCATATAGATCGTACCATGGGTTGATTCGTATCATTCCATTCATACCCCTACGTACCTTCTAGATTGATTTTTCATCCAATACAAACTTGAAGTACCTATAATCTCCAATTAATTCCATCTCTTGCATAATTTTATGCACACACATGCGAGGGGAAGAAAAGGATTAGTTAAAAGGGTTTATATAAAAGAGACCATAGTCATGTATACCGTTACATAATGAGAAGCGAGGAATGTATCACATGCCCTTATTTAAT
The DNA here is from genome assembly GCA_963277665.1 of Viscum album. NCBI lineage: Eukaryota > Viridiplantae > Streptophyta > Magnoliopsida > Santalales > Viscaceae > Viscum > Viscum album. Next base: position 1,469,379,410 of record OY728128.1, on the reverse strand, counting down.
TATATATATTTTTATTAAAAACATGCAATAATATTAAATTAAATAAACTAATCAAATACATAGATTAACATAAGATCATAATTACCACATTAATGAAAAAAATATTAAAAAATAAACTATATAGCATTCACTTTAATACATTATTTTTTATAAAGATAAATATTCTTGAATTAATTAAATAAATTAATCAATTAATAAATTAATCAATTTATTCCCTTTAACTTAATAAACATTTAATGTCTATTTGAGATACCAATAATTAATTTCAATCTATAAAATAGACAACATGACCATAATTTAACAAATAATTATATGGAATTAATTAAGAAATTATTAACTATACACACCTTGATACAGTGGCAACACATTAAATGTGAAAAATGTAATTATGTTTTTAATACTATAATAAAATATTATTTATGTAATTTAGTTATTTTTTACTGGATGGATACACTATTTTTACTAATGATATAAATTTATATTCATCACATTTCATTTATACAGGATAATAACCTAAGGACTCAGCGTGAATCATGACCGGGTTACATGACTTGTACTAATGACATACACATCGTATGTTCTAATGTCCATCAATCAATGTAACTTTCCCATGTAATCATCACGTTCTTTAGATGTGGGAATTAATGACTCAAATAAAATGTATGCTAGCTACACACCATGTATCTCAATAATGATACAATATGTTAGTCTCATGTAGTGTATTCCATGTGTTTTACCCCACGGTGACAATGAATTTTTCCCCTAAACCGTGTATAAAACTTGGTGTATAAACTATTTACATGCCATGTGGTTTGAAAAAAAGAAATATATGATAGCCTAGTCAATAAATGGTGTGCATTAAATGTGACATGTGTTATTACTACTTGATAGATAATGTATCCCATGAAAAATACATATAAAGTGAACTTGGGTACATGGTCTCTACATTTGGTAACATTCCCTGTATCCCTGTACACCAAGAAAAATCCTCAACACCTCTCGATGGAATACCTAATCATTCATTATATGTTATTAATTTGTTTAAAATAATATGAAACATCAACAAATAGAATTAATATATATTTTTAATTAAACATATGTATTTAAATATAAAATAAATATGAAGGAGAAACTAAAAACTACTTCATAAAATTTATTAATGAATTACAAATCATTATAAATTATTATGTGACCGCACTACTATCACATGGCGATTTTATGGGTAGAGGAAGCAGTTGTTGGGTAGGTTTCAACTCGGATTTGTGAAATACATGAATAACCTATGATGTAAATGATTTTAAATCCTCAATTTTTAATAATTGAAAACTAGGAAAAGAGGATATTTTGAAATATAATTTATAATTAATTAATTTATTTAAATAATTACATTTCATTGAATTCTTTATTCATCATAAAAGATCTGGAAAAGAATAATTTTCATACCATCATTGAATCAGCAGAATAAAGGGGATATTCTCTCTAGCGATGAAGCACATGTTATTTGTGGATCTCAAATCATCACTGTAGAATACTCTAGGTGATAACATGGATGATTATATCACATGTAGTGCTTAGTTTCGATCACAATTGAATCCTTCAAGAGGATAGGGGTTTTCGTTGGTGGAGGAGTAGAAAATCTCTACATCCTTTAAAGCATTCTAGGGGATATTTCTCTAGGCCTTTAGAGAATCATCTCAATAATTATCTATACAAAATTAAATAACATATCTCTATAATTGATATTTAATTAAATAATTAAATATCACTTCATTATTCATCATTAAATACAAAAAATATTTTATTCACCAAATTAATGTATAAATATTTATTCAATATTAACATAAATGAATAAATAAATATTTTTTTTACATTGTGAATAAACAAGAATAAATAAATAATATTTATTAAATCATATAATAAAATAAATACCTAGTAAATAAATATTTTTTAAATATCGTACTCATATATATATTCTCTTGAATAATTGGGGATTGAATATTTCCAATCAAAATAATAAGACTAAATATAAAAACACTTGGGAAAATAATATTAATACAACATTGTAAATTAATAATGAATTTTATTGACATTATGAATACATTAATTAGGTGACCCTATATGTAATACCGAATAATATTATTATAGACTTATTTTTAGTCATCTTCAGTCTCTTCGATAACTTTCGATACACAAAACCTAGAGTCTAAATGAAATGTATCATAGCATTATATTATAAACTAGCCCATAAATTAGTTTCAATAAATGGAAAAGAACTAAATTATGTAAATTATATGGTTAAAATTTGTATAAAATAAATTCATTTTTTATTGATATATTAGAAATTAAATTTATAATCATTTAAATGTAAATGAAATGGATTTTTTTAAAAACTGTTTTATGCACGAAATAGGTTTTTGTCATAATAAATTAAAATTTTAACAAGTAGAGAATGATTTTAATGAAATTTATATTATGTATATAAATTAAATATATTGTTTTTTTATTCATATATTATTTTTCTAGTAATGATATTTAAAAAAAAATCCATTTTCATATTTAAAAACTGTATTTTTTTTAAAGTAGTTTCATCTTTTTTTCACAGTTTATTTAAAATTATTTTCTGAAACATTTATAAAATTTATTTGATAATTCAAACATCATTTTTAAAATAAAATTTAGATTTTATATAATATTGAATTTTTTTCAATTTTCTGGATGGAATAATTTTTTAATGAATTGGGAAAAATACAGTTTTTATAAAAAATTATATTTACACTTAAAGAATTCTGAATGTTTAATTTTGATAAAAAAATATTTTTAAAATTAAAATTATTTTCATTATATATTATAACTATACTAATTCACATCCTTCTCTTGTCCACGTATCGTCACGACCTCTATTTTACTTATGTGGATTCTTAATTGTGATTCCCGTATCCCTCCTATTCCCAATCTCCCTCCCTCACCAACTCCCCATCTCCATCCCTCCCTAACTCCCCTATCCTGAAATGATGGCCGCTACCCTTGACCCTCTCCTTTTCAGTGGGGAGGGTCTCACTGTTGGCTCAAATTAATTTTTTTATTCCATATCTTCTCCTCGCTTCTCATTCTATTCGGCTTCTACCCTCGACCATTATGCTCTTCGATCCACATTTTCCATCCCCTCTTCTACGAGTTTGTTCTACCTCTTTCGTCCCATCGATCTAGCCATTGATATCTCCCATCTTAACTTCCCTATTCAATAATTTTCTCATTTCTAAATCCTTTAGATTTTGGATGGTCCTATTTCCCCAAATTAACCACCAATCTCTTATGCCAAGAATGGTTTCATTGATTTCAAATCCCTAACCTATACATATGATTTGTGTAATATGGGGTTTATTTATTTATCTTTCCTATCTAATTTCTAACTTTAATTTTTTTGTTATGGTTCATTTATTTTCGTATTATTTCACCAAGGAGGGTTTATTCTATTAAATCCACCGAACCCATCTATTCTTTCTTATGATTATTCGATTCACTCTGTCATTTTATTCCCTTTCATTAGGAAAATGAATTTCATCCTGATTTTTTATTCAATGGATTTGGATCCTCTTCTCTGATCCTGAAATTGGATTTAATATTTCTGCATTCTGAGTAAACATGTCTAGCCCTTCTTTCTCTTTTGACCATTTTTTTATATTCTGTATTCCATTATCACTCCACTATCCTTAGTTTGGGTAATCAGTTGTTCTAAAGATTTAATATTCCACGATCCCATTATTAAATTTTATAATATTTTTTTGGATATATGTTTTTTCAATGATTCATTTTCTATGCTAATATCTCTATGATATTAACCATAATTCATGGAATGTGTTTCAGAAAATAACAATTTTATTTTAGAAAAAGCTACAATTTTTTTGGATTTTTTCTCTAATCATATGATTATAAAATACTCAATTCTTAATTTAATTAAATTTCACTATCCTACATTACATATTGTCCTGTTAAAATTTTGAAATTTTGTTACAATGATCTACTCTATACCATGATGTTTTCAACTTTAGTTTCATGTCTTGGCATCAGTTCTTTCCAATATTATAGGCTAATACCAAATGTTGATATGAACATACAATGTTTATACCACTTTCCAGTATCATAATTTTAAGTACATGGTTTTTTCTGTCTCTATCTTTTATTATGTATATTTACTATGGAATGAGTCATGACTTTAGGGGTGTCATGAATGTCTAGAAACTTGTAATCCATTGATTAGATCAAGAATGATTTAGGTTAATGATAAAGTGGAAGATAAAATTTATAGAAAGAAAGACGTTATTGTAAGGTATATGGGGTGAAATGTTATGCAACCTTAAGCTAAATCTTAAGAAGCTGGTGATGATTTACCAGTGGATTTAACTGCTTCTGGTGAGGCAATAACTTGAATTGTTTGAGAAGGACTTGAAATTCATTTGATCTAATTCCTTTGCAGATTGATTGTGGCCGGTTCTAATGGAATCACATCGTAGGGACCTTATAGTGTTGAAGGATGATGTTCTTCAACTGGAGGGGCATATGGATTAATCCAAATATGATTCTATTTTACACATGTCACCCACTGAAGTTATTGATAATAAGTACTAAAACTAAAAAAATCATAAGGGGAATAATCGAGTCATCAAAATAAAGGGATTCATTAATTAACAATCCATGAAATATAGGCCATGAATTACAGGGATGATGGTGGTGATCATACATGGGGGTGCACTAGGCATGGGATTCATGGTGATTTTCATGCTTTCCGTGAGGGTCTTAGCAAACAGAAACAAAATTATTTTTAGATTCAATGGTTTCTTCGTCAATTTCTTACATATAAAAACAAGATAAAGGAATGATGTGTGGGGATTTTGAATGTGGAAAAGCATTGAGCGATTGATTATTTTAATTGCTTTTAGAGTGAGGAATTGGATTTTGATCCATCTTCTTGTGAGGAGAATTGTACAACTTGGTTAGCAATTACCCATGACGAAAAAATGGAATCTAAACCATGTGGTCCTATAATATGATCACTCCTTCTAACTACAATTTAGTCATTGTTTTTTATGATGATTTTCTTCTTCAGATTCATGCTTCTCATGTAATAGAACAATCATCTCCTTACCTCCTCGAGTCACCCTCCACCTAACCATGTACATATAGGTTCATGCTTTTAGTTGATGATTTTTTTCTCAATGTGGATCTTGTGTGGATCACAAAATTCCCTCACACCATCAACATGCCAAAATCTCCTCCTCACTTGGTTCATTAATTTTATTTTTTTTCACATATTTCATGTAGGATTTTCTTTTGTCTTTTTCACAATCTGTATGAAAATCAATTTCATATTTTGATATATTTTTCTATTTCAATCATTTATTTTCTTGAGGTTTTTTTTCAGATTCATGATATTTATTTTTGAAAAGCCTAATATGAAGTATTCATAACCCCTTTCACAACATTCAAACTTTTGATTCCATGATAAGGTTTATAATTTCTTTGGTATTATCATTATGTTAAATCAAGAGAAATATTTGTATTTTTTTGTTACAACCAGATCTTGTCCGTCTATAGAAAACTGGGAAGGGGAGGGTTGTGTAACTGGATTGATATAGCCATGTCCGTGATTGAGATATTTCTATATGTTATATACTAATTTATTTATTTTCAACCTTCTACAATTTTTTGATATAGTAGAGAAGAGACATGTTCTGATCTGGTATGTTGGAAATGAGATGAACACAAATAAATCACGACAACTGATACTAGAAATGTGTTTTTAATTAAACTAACAACCAAGAATGTTATCAAAGTATCTATGAACAATGTATGTTACTACACCATGAATTTATATTTAATTAACTGACTATTTTTTTTCTTTCATTATAATATTCATTTGATTAAATTTCATCCAATCATATTTGTATTATAATCTAACTAATTGTGAAACTATTGAATAGAAGTTTGATATATTATAATCTTCTAACATATCTAGAAGAATCATACATTTATTCTCTTGAAAGTTGGTACGATAGCCATTACATTGAGGGATATTCCCAATTCAAGAATCAATTTCAAGAATCAATTTCAAATAAGAGGTAGTGATTCTAGGTGTATCATACGGTGGAATCGGAATGAAAGAAGGTCTGAACTCTTTACATTGATATTAACAAATCCATGAATAACATTTTTGCTTCTATAAAGGTGGCTATATCATTGAAGACTGGCATTCATGGAAATTTGATGTGGGATCTCACTGTTTATAGTAGATTGGGAATTCAATGTTAGTTCATGAATTATAATGGCTTCAGATTATTTGATTGGAAACCTCACTATATTGGTTGGATCAAGATCAAAATCGATGTTTCTTACAAGGGAAATGCATACCGATATGTAGAATGAAATAGATACATTTGATAGAAATTTGGTGAGATTAAACACTTATAGATGTATACATACTCTATAAGAGTGTAAATTTTTTAAACATACATGCACATTGTTTGGTTCCATAAAATGTTTAAACATATATTACACTCCTGTAAAAAATAATAGAAATAAAGAATGTTCCATACAATTCAACATTATATGGTACCATATACTTTACACTCTTGTATAAAAATGTATACATTACATTACACTCCAATTTTTTATAATGATGTATGTAAAAAGATTTGGAAAAAACTTCTTCTTTTCTTATCATATTTTTTTAGAATGTAATGAATTAGAATTTATTTAATGGTATATCAAAATTTATTAATATGTAATATTCACAGATAATGATGTTAATGTAGTTGCAGATGACTAATCTCTGTAGAGAATAGTGACTTATCTATTTGAGGTGAAGTGTTTTAATATAGTCAATTCAAGTACTCATCTTGATTTATATTTCACCTAAGAGGGATATTCACAATTCATTAATATATTTTAGAAATCTGTTACTGAGGTTTGGTGTATCATATGGTGGAATAAGAATGAAAGAAAACATGACAACGATTACATTCACATTAACATATCCATGAATAACATTTTTACTACTATCAAGGTGCATATATCTTTGAAGACTGACTTTATTCAGAACTCGATCTGGGATCTCACTATTTATGACAGATTGGGCATTCATGGTTAGTTTATGAATTATAATGGCTTCATCTTTTATTCTTCGAAACCTCCATATATAGGTTGGATCAAGATGAACATGGATGTTGGTTACAAGTGAAATGCAGACCTATATATTGAATTAAATAGAAAAATTCGATAGAAAAAGTTGTGAGATTACACTCCAATATTCATACACTTCAACAATGCACACCGTTTAAGCATACATGCACATTTTTTGGTGCCATATAAGTTTAAATCAAACATTACACTCTGATATAAAATTGTTAGATATATAAAATCTTCTATACACATTAACAGTATACAGTACTGTATATATTACACTCTTGTATACAAATGTATACATTACACTTCAACACTGCTTTTGTATGTTTACAAATGATGAAAATATAAATTACACTATTGCATACAAATGTATTTTTACAAATGTTAAAAATGTAGAATGTTCCACACACTAAACAATGTATCCTACAATTCAATGGTGAAAATTGTTAAAACTTACATTACACTCATGTATATAATGTTTCTTCTTACCAACTGGCCACTTCCCCCCTATTCCCCCATTTTGTGACTTTTCATACCTTTCCCATTTTTTTTGTTTCCTTCCTACTAATTTATTTATTCAAGAAGTTGAAAAGCTAAAACAAACATTTCCTGATGCCTACCTAATACTTGGAAATGTATATAAAGTATACCAGGGTTACTTTTTTTCACAGCAATTGTCTGATCATTTACATGACTTGGGAAATTTTTAGACTTTTACATGTTCGAAAAATGCCAAATGTGGATATTTTGTGTTTTTAGTGTGCTCTTCAAACATGAAAATAACTGTGTATGATATTCTATTAATAATAATTAGTGGACCAGCTATTGGGATAATGTATTATGATGGCTGATTATCCCCATTTTTTTCCCAAATAGTATAGAACCAGGTAAGGGTGGTCATATATAGTTTGGGTGTGGAAATTATATTGCAGAAGAAAACTCATAGAACATGCATGCCTTTCTAAATCAATTACTAAATACTGATTTATGAAATTTTCACACTTTAGTTTTATTACTGTTTGATTTACTGAGGTTTATAATGAAGTGTTAGGGATGGATCAAACATCAATTCTAGTAGTCATTATTTATGTTCTTTTTTCCTATTATTTATTGACTCCGTAAAGCATAGGCAGATGGTCCCTTTTTGGAATCCTAATGGGTTCTCTTAGCACTCTCAAATCTCAGTTCTGGGTGGTGATTCCTTAATAGTAGTAGACATGGCCTCAACCCCTCCCTTATCATCATCGAGAGGGGGAATATCTCTATCAACCAGCTTTAAATCCCATCTCCTTCCTTACTTCCTCCAACCCTGATGATCACCCTAAATTTCCAGTTATTTTGCTAAGCCTGAAGGTTCCTGAGCTATTTGATGGTGATCGTCAACTTTCTTTATCACTTTATGAGTTCAAAGAAACTTTTAGACTCTCGGATATGACCCTAGTTTCTTTTTTCACACATCAATGTCCTTTGGTAGATGAATTTTACCACTTTGCCTCTGAATATTTGGGGTTACAAGGTATCACAATTGTTGGTCTTCCTGAAAAATGCCACCTGATGGTTCATTTCACCTCAGATGATGATATAGTTCATGCGTGGTCATGTGATCCACGTAAGTGCATTGGAATTAGATTTTTTCTATTTCACTGGTCTTATGATTTTCATATGAATCGGGACTCCTCTTCAGTCACAATATGGGGGGTTTTCCCTAAACTTCCTTTTCCATTCCAAAAATCTGCAATCCTTTGGATGATAGAGAACATGGATAGACATTTTCTGTTCTCCAAAAGACAAACTCTGTCTATCACCCATCCAATTAACCTACAAATATGTGTGGAGGTTGATGTATCCAAGAAACCGGTGGAGTGGGAATGGGTTTATGTTTGTGAATAATTTAGGTGCAAGTAATCAATCTTCTTCGAATCCTGGGTGGAGTATTGTTCGATGTGTAGGAAGATAGGGCATCAAGATTATAGTTTTCAAAGAGGAGCTAGGTGTGGGGGTGTAGATCCAAAGATGGTTAGAGTGGAGGAAATGTCTCAGGTATGAGGTAATAATATGGTGGAAGTAGGAAGACCTGCAACCAAGGTTGTAGATATTTTTTTTGCTTAAAAACTATTTAGGTGATCACAAGCTGACTGAGCATGCTATGCTAGATTCAGAGAAGTATGAGGAGGATATAGTTGATGATTCCTTAGAAATTATGCTTATTTCACATAATCCCTATGCATCCCCTGATCAAGGGGTGATTTACTTTTATATAGTGGAGGAAGATTGTGGTGACAAGGGTGTTACTGCGGGTGATTACAGAAAAGAGGTCGAGCGATCTGTAATGTGCCAGGGGAAGTATTTTTTTCACTTCTACATAACCTAATAATGGACAAGGAAGGAAGGATGATGTTAGTTTATTAGCAACATTGGATCCAAAAATTCCCATTCCTAAGTCCTCATCCATTTAGAAGAGTGGGAGTTAGGGGAATAAGAAGAATAACATGGAGGTTAAATTCGGCAAGGTGGACTGTCCGTGCAGGACAATGACCATCAATGAAGGAACATGGGTTGTGTTGAATAACCATTTTGAAGGTCTAGAGGTTCAGGATCAAACATTTATTCATGTGGAAGATGATTCAGGTGATGAAAGTTATATCCTACTCTCAGTGGACAGTTTGGACCATTTCAAAGGGAAAGGTCCCCACAACCCAACATGGAAGAAGGGGCTAGAAGGAAAGTGTGACTCGGGTAAACTCATTGTGGTCCATGGAAAAACCCATGGGATGAAAAGAATATTATCACTTACCTAAAATTATTGAAACTAGTTCATCCAAGAAAGTTGGAAGTAATGAAAGCAAAGACCCACATGACGAGGAACGTGGAGATCCTAGCAGAGAACCAAGAGTGATGAAAGAAGAGATAGGGTAGTTTATGAGGATTATATTCAACTTAAAGGAAGAAAATAAAAAAAAATCTTCATACCAATGCCTCAAATGAAGAGTTTTCAAGGATTTATGAAAGAAGGTTTCACATTGAGGCCACTGAGGCGATAGATGCGTGGATAGACAAGCAAGACCATATCATCACCAAACACTTCAACCAAGGGAAAATCACCATAGGGAATTAATCTAGACAATGGAAGAATGGCTTCTCACCTCGATGAAATTACTAGGGAGGATCCAGACACCTAGGTTAGTAATAGGAATTTTGAATTATATAGAGTGTCTAACTCAAATAATGTTAGTCTTGTGTTTAATAATTTTGTGAGCTGTTTTAGTACGTAGTGGTACTTGTTTTATGAACTATGGTTTCCCACTAACCCTTAAAGATTCTTAATAAAAAATTTATATATGGATGGATGGTAAAACATAGGTAGAGCATATATTTGGGTTTGATTTCATTTCCATTATTCAATGGTAAACATCTATGTTATGTATTATATTAGTAGCCTTCAAATTACACACAATTCATGATTACCATGTGATATTCCATTTACAATAGTCATTTTATTTCCCCTCTATAGTTACCACATGCAATCTAATGTTCCTTCACATTTTTACCCCATCCTTTTTTCTAATAAAAAATTTCTAGTAGTATTGTATCCTTGAGAAATTTTTTTAGATCCTAGCAGCCATTTTTTTGTTTTCCATTTCTTATTTAGCATGTCAAGGTCTATTTATGTGTCATGTATTTTAATTTTTTATTTCTTCATGAAAAATTCAGATTTTATTATTTGAGTGTTTGTTGAATTGCCAACCCATGTGGATACATGCCTCCATACCGAAGGGCTATGACACATCTCTTGAAATTTATTAGATGACTGGGTTTTTCTCGTTCAAGTGTTTGTAGTGTATTTTTTGTGAGTTCCTCTTCATATCATCACTACCTTTTTATCATTGACATGTACATTACTAAAAATTTAATGAACAAAACATGAACGAACCAACAAATGAAATCCGGGTTTCATTAGTTTACTGGGATTTTGTTCAGGTTAATGGTATACATGATTGGAATAAAAAAAACTTTTACAGGTTGGTTTAGCATTGACCTGAAATGAATAATATTGTAAGTTATCCTAATGTATTCAATAGTTGAATAGATTTTGTTCGTTCGGGTTTAGAAAAACATATAATGTTTTTTTGTTCAGGTTTAGCATTGACCTAGAATAAACTTGAACAGGTTTCGAAAAACCTGTAAAACTTGGTTTTTTTAGTTGATTGGGTATTGTTAAGGACAACACAAAACCTGACCGGTACATTATTAAAACTATCAACTAGTTCTTTTAGGAATGTAAAGGTTAAATCTAAACCTGAATGAACAAAACAATATAATTTTTACTTTAGTGGGTTTTTTTTATTCAGGTTTTAAAAGAACCATTTGTCATTTTTTTCTATTTCTGGGAATATATACAGTTTTATTATTTCTTTTATATGATTTCATGGTGTAAAATCATAAAAATGAGTTTCAATTATCTATAAAAACATATCATTGAGTATTTACATTTCTCAAATAAAAATATTTTTTGTTTCATTTCGTTTTCATTATAACTACCTATCGAACATGCTAATATTTTGTAATGAGATTATGTGATCACATATTGAAAAAAAAACATGAGATAAATATGACCATTATAGTTCTATTGAGTCACCTTCACTGATTTAGTTTTGGTTATAATTCCTTATATCATGCCATGTTTTATTCACATAATCCTAAGAAAACATCATAAGGTGAATCTATTAGCATTTCAACATGGGTTGCAATCTGCTACCCTCCTCCCATATATTATAAGGTCAGTTATATTATTGGGAAACTAATAATTAATATTTATTTAAAATTTAAAGAAAGGGGATGTTGAGTATGCATAGGTCAATGTTAAAATTTCATTGAAAATGACAATTTGTGACACTGATGTATTAGGGAATATGAGAAAAGAAATTTCTTTTTCTACATAATCTATACGGGAAATAAATTCATTTGATGTGTTTTGGTAAAATAAATCATCAATAAATTTTTCATCACTACATTTTTTAATATTCCATGATTTCTATGATCATTTGGTTCACAATAACCTCATTCTATGGTTATAATCACCTTAATATTGTTCTTATAATTCCTTAACAAATTTTACCTTTTTAGGATAATGATTTCATGTCATAGTGGGAAATCATATCAATTGGTCAGCAATAAGAACCATGCACAATTGTTATAGGTAGATAATTGATTTCTTAGTTACTTTCCAGTTGATAGTGCTATTATTTAATTAGTCATCTTTGATTGGATGATAAATAATTTATATAATATATTCTAATTCACCTTGATACAGATATATATTTCTTGTATGGAAGGCTTTAATGCCTCGATACATTCGTTCATGTGGAATATGTAGGGGTTGATTAGAGAGAAAAATAGGAGGTTTCCTTGAGATGTTATCTCATCCTATTCATGAATTGCTGGTAGTTCAACTTATAATTATGTTGGGGGTGAATTGTCCGCATCTTTATAGGATGCCTACACTGATGCGGGGATGTATATCATTAGTCTTCTCATAGATTGTCGCTCGTTCATGGAAGTGCTATCACATGAAAACTGTGTTTTGTTTGTGGTTTATTACTGTGTAAACATTGATTTTATCAGTTATATGGCATTCATCGATTGAGAAATTTAATTGTATCAAGATCAGGATACATCAAGTGTTGGTTGTTGAATCATTTTTTTGAAGGATGTACTACTTACCATCAATAGTTTCACCTATAATGAAAATTATGTAAATCCTAAAAACGAGGAAAAAATATTCCATGTGAGATATAAATCAGGAATTTTTTTTAGATTTATTTTTTTGACGATTTATGCATTAGAAATTTCCTTCCTCAACTCCATGATTTTTTAGTTACCATGACTTTGATTGACCTGATGAGTGCAACAGAAGTGAAAAGTAGCCTGAAGATACTCACGACCTGCAACATAGTCCTTTATCTAGTTGAAGCTCCAATTTTGCTACGTTACAAGTAAATATATTAAGGAAATTATATGGTCATGGTCTAGAAAATCATGGCTCCTATCAGCCCTAGGACAAGTTGACATAAGAGAACATCACTCCCAGTAGAGTTGTTACCATAACATAGATGATTCAGAAATTGACCCAGAAGGGATGTAGCTTCAGAGCTCCATGGTAAGGGAGATTCATAGCATAACTGTCCCACTAATATTCTATTAAGTAGTTTTCGGGCAGAGCATTCACCTGCAAAAAAAAACTATAAATTCATATATACATGATAGCCCCCTGACTAGGTGGATCATGATGCATGCATTAGAAATATTGACAAGCCAATAATTCTCATAGAATCCAAACCCTTTCAAGAGGTTCCTCAGCGTTGAGTATGCATATCGTAGGTTCCCACATCAGAAATATGAGCATAATTTTGTTGAATAATTGATGACGAAATAATAACACAAAAGTAAAATTCGAACTTAAGTGCATACATGAGTCTGTATGTAGTTTCTCTTAGTGATGATTTGAGTTAAATTACTATAGGACGTGCTTTCTCTTTAGACATGTAATCACCACTTATTCTCTATATATCTTCATATTTGTGTTTATTTTCAAGTATACAAATTCATATATGTGCTTATTTTTTAGTATGCATTACCAGTAAGAACTTATATAGAATTTAAGTGTGACATGACTATGGTATGCACTGTTTTTCCATTATGCATCACTAGTATGCACTTATTTATAATTTAGGTGCATTCATATATGAAATTATTTTTCATGAATGAATATTGGATAAATTCCAAATTATGTGTATGTGAATGTGTAATTAAATGACCATGTCATGAAAAGGCATGGGTTTGGTAATAGTTATTACTAAAATAACATAGGTCATTTTTAATAACCAAAAACTTATTTTAAGGTATGTTTCTCCTTTTTTGGTCATTTTTGAGAGAAAGAGAAGAATCTGGAAATTTTATAAGTACACACCGTGTGCTTTATAATTACACTCCTTGTACTTTGATTCCGCTCAAGGCCGTGCGTTGGCCGTGTCATAGACACACACACGGAAATGTAGGGGTGACATCAATGCCACATTAAGCGGAGAACGAAAAAGCTTAGTACATGCCGTGTACTCCATAAGTACATGCCATGTACTTTTTTTTCGTTAAGCAGACCTGGGTCGTGTTTTAACCCCCCAAACATCTTCTTCTTCAGCTTCTTCGACTGAGAGTGAGGGTATGGCTGTAGATCTTCTCTGAGCCACCGATTTGTCACCGGTTATCCGAATCAAACACCGTCAGTTGAAATAGAATCGTAGTGGTGATTTCTTGGTTCTTATTTGGCCACATTTCTAGATTCTTTATCTTATGTGAGTTATCATAGGTTGAACGTTTGAGAAGTTTTTGCAGATCTTCTCCATTATAGGCCAATTCACAGGCCGAGGTTCAAGTATATCAATATCCTATGATCAAGGTAGGTGGTTTGTTTCCTTACATTGAATGTCTTTGAGGGTTTGTGCAAAAGTGACAGATTCCTAGGTATCAGGTATCTCGGGTTAGGGTTTTGATCCTGTATTATTATCTTCCTTAGATTTCCTGTATGATTGAGGTTATTAGATGAATAATTATTTCTTGTTAGCATGTTTGAGGATCACCCCATGGGTGTTTCCCTTGTTTTTCCTATTTATCACTATTTGTCTTAGGTTGCCTGTGAGGTAGACATTTTTGCATTGATTTCCAGCCATGATATAATTGATTCCATGTATTGCCTACTATTTATATGCTTTTGATGCTTTTTAGATAATAACTAAGTAGTTGTAAACTTACTTAGGGTTGCTGAGAGTCGATTACGCATGATTGGACTGCTCAGGGCTATGTGAACCTGGTGTGGTAGACTAAAGAGGGAATTGCCGAGTAAGGGATTCCCTAGATAGTCAGTTATAAATTATTATAATTCGCCGGACCAACGCAAAATGGACTTTGTTCTTCCCCAGAGTGTCCTTAGTTTTGTATCGAGACCATAGGGGGAATTAGAATTCAGTGCTTCCTTAGAGAGTCTATAGCTATCGTTAAAAGACCGCAGGGGAATTGACGGTGAGAGCTTCCCAAAGTTTTTATGAATTTGTATGATTACTTGACTAGAGGGGTCTACCTGTGTGATCCAACCAGAGAGTCATTGTGAATATTTTTTGGTTGGTTGTGACGATTCCACTAATCTAATGAACAAGCTTGGGTTTTGTACTTCTTGTAGTTTAGGTAGTCTGCTGAGATACCTGTTGTGTTAATTACTATTCCTTTGGAATATAGAGATGTTTTCTAGATTCCTTGGTTGATAATTTAATGATTGAATCAAATTAATAAATGAATGTGAATGGAGATTTGTAGGATTGTTTACTTTAGTGTACTCTTGTTTCTCTGCTGCGTTTATTTCCATTACTTTTGTTATATTGCTCACAGGCAGTAGGGCACATATCTCATGGTGGATGCCTACTAGGACTAGTCTCACAACCTTTTTGGGTTCTTCATTTTTTCCCAAATAGGTTATATGGTTGCAGGTTTGGATAGGGATTATGGCCCTTTTACTTGAGGTACATGATTTCTGGTTGAAGCTCGAGAGCGTAGGACCGAGCTTAGGCTTACGATGCTGCTGGAGTTGCTGTTTACCTTTCATACATTGTCTCTCATTTGTATCTCAGCATGTTGCTGTGTTTGATACTTTCCTTAGATACTTGTACCTACTACAGCATTATCATTATTACTATATATCCATTGCTTCCACTATTTAGTTTCAATTATTGTATGATGTTTACTGGTTCCACTATTGACTGATATTTCCTCTCTCTTTTATACATTACCAAATGAGGGTATAGTTTCCCCAATGACTCAACAAAACCCTCACTGCTAGCCGGTAGCCTCTGGCATTTGGGGAAATGCGCTTGAGGTCATGTGGCGAATTGGGTATGGAGAACCAGTTGAGTGGCTCCGGATTCGGGTCATCACATAGTGTTATCATAGGGAGGTTCCTTTATTTTATATTTATTTACTGTTTAGCGACATTAGACAGGGATATGACGAAACAGGTAAATGGTAAATAACTATGCCTATAAGTTATAGAACCCGTGTACATGGAAAAATCTAGGTTACTTCGAATATTGCAATTTTGGAGTTTTGAAAATGTTACAGTTTAATTGACTTCACCATTGGGTGGTGAACTTCTATTTTTTTGTTACTTTTTATATGATTGTGGTTCTATTTTGTTGCAACCCGATGAGATGAGGGTATTGCATCTTAGTTATAATATATTCACTTGTTAGAAAATCACATGTCATGAATTTTTCCATGCCATATAAATTGTATTAGAAATTGCATGCTGTTTTGACAGAATTTGTGATAGACTATGCATGCAGTTGTGATACGTGCTATGATAGAATACCTGCTATGTTGATAGGGCATCTTTTGTTTAGATATTATTTATAATAGACACAAAACATTGGTCTGGGTGGTGTTATGGGCCCTCGAGGATCGGAATCTGGTGGATCGTGAGTTTTTATGCTGTTTATTTGTTATAGGCATTGTATAAGATGCCAAGATTTGATTCATGGGGAGTATTGTCCCCCACAGATCGGAATTTTGAACCTTAAAGCTTGTTATTCTGTGTTTTCTGGGCTCCAGTGCTGTTCTGATCCTACTATCCAGAAAAAACTAGAATACACATCATGTACTTTATGAATACATGTCATGTTGTTTTTAGCCGTGTCACTAACTGTGTGGGCAAGGACATGGGGTTGTCAAAGGTCATATAGGAACATGCCGTGTACTAGTTTAGCAGGCCGTGTTGTCTAATTCAGGTACCCCAACCATGTCACAAGCAACACAGGTCATGTTATCCTTTCACATACATGCTGTGTATGAATCTTACATGCCGTGTAGTTTGATCTAGGTACCCAGCCATGTCACAAACAACATGGGATGGTGTTACCCTTCCTTGTACACGCCGTGTGCATCTAAAACATGTTGTGTTGTGTTGTCCATGAGTCAGGTCATGTCACAAACAACACGGGGTAGGTAAGGCATGTCTAGTACACACAGTGTCATCCTTGAACACACAGTGTAGTTTTGTCTTAGATGAGTTGTGTGGCTTAACTGTGTAGAAGGACTCGGGCAGTGTAAAGTATTCATGTACACGTCGTGTGTTAGTACAACACGTCGTGTATTTGGGGTGTCACACGACCAATTTTGGTAGAAGTTCATGCCCATGCGAATGAACTAAGGGAACACGCCATGTAGGGAAAGAACATGTCTTGTAGTCATGTTTTTCATATCTTGAATGCCTTCTTTCCCATGTTCTTTCTTGCGCGTTAAGTTATTTTTTCTTTGTTAATCCTGAATCTGAGGTGTGCATTTGAACTTTTAGAGCTATGGTACCGAGACATCCTCTGGTTTTTCGTCAGTTGTAAGGTAGTGACCGTACACCTGATACAACAGATCAGGGACTACCAGTAGTTCCGCCTATCATTCCAGAAATGGCACCTGCAGTGATTCTAGACACTGGAATAGACACTTAGTTCAAAGAGGGTTTCATGAGATTCATGAAGATATTCCAGGGAGCTCAGCATCCTACCCCGTCTATGGAATAGCTGACACGGGTTTTTCAGCAACATCATCCTCCCACGTTCACAGGGCATAGAGGACCACAGGATGATGAGTCATGGATAGATTCTATGCTATCCATATTTGAGCACCTAGAGGCTCTACCGGTGAGGAGAGTGAAGATCGAAACTTATATGCTGTGAGATTCCACCACGGGATGGTAGGATGTGGTTTCGCAGGCAGGGATCCAACAGGCTATGGCTTGAGACGAGTTTTGGTATACGTTCTACGACTACTAATACCCGGTGATGTTGAGGGATGACAGAGGAAGAGAGTTCATGAACCTGCAGTAGGGCACTCTCACAGTTATGGAGTATTCCTCTCGCTTCACAGAGTTACAACGTTTCACCCCCGTTCTGGGGAGTGACGAGCAGTTTTTAGTGAGGAAGTTTGAGGAAGGCCTCAGACCAGAAATAAAATCACAGGTGAGCATATTTCAGTTTAATTCTATTAATCTGACAGTCAACTAAGCGCTTATAACGAAGATAAATATGAGGGATACTGGAGTTAGGGACTAGGGAGGTTCAATATGTTGGGATGATTCGTTTCAGGTAGATAGCAGGAAGTGCCACCGAGAGTCTACACGAGGTTACTCGAGGAAGCGAGGTACTCCTTCTGGTAGATGAGATCTTCTCTCTGGATACCAAGTGGTGTTCTATATGTGTAGAAAAAGTGGGCATAATAATCCTCAGTTCTTGAGAGACCCAATGGAGTGCCGATCCTATTATAAGATGGTCATCTGCAGCGTTTCTGGAAGGTTCATCTTCCAACGGCTAGTGAAGGAGGATCAGTTTAGACTCCGTGCATAAGAGTAGGATTACCAGTTCTGTAGCAGACTGGGTGCTGGAGATTTTCAAGTTGATCAGGCCAGGGTAGAGGTCGTGGACGCAGTGGTCAGGGTCAGGGAGGGTCAGCTCTGGGATCTCAGGTTGCTACACAGGGCCGTGGCGTAGGCCAGACTTTTGCGGTAGGGCAGATTCATCCGGAGTAGGATCTTAGACCTTTTACAGTTCGAGGTGCAATTTTAGTTGCCTCTGTTTTATCCTATGCACTTTTCGATACAAGAGCTTCTCATAGCTTTATTTCTGTCCATATTTTGGAAATCCTTTGACTTACTATTTATACATATGAGGATATGATGACACTGGACACTCCCTTGGGAATTAGAACTGCTAGCGTGCGTCATTTCTTGGACTGCCCTCTTGAGGTTGGTGGGTGTTGCTTTTCTTAGAGTCTCTATGTTTTGGAAATGATAGGCTATGATTTCATTCTCAAGAGGGATAGGTTAGTTCCCGTCCAAGCCTTTGTCTATTTCTATCGTCCTAGGGTGAGTTTCACATCACCGAAGGACGAATGATTTCTTCACAAGGGTAAATGGAATGTCAAGGAAAGCAGAGCTAGACCAGAGCATCATGGATTGGGCGATGTTACAGACCAAATCTCTATCTTATATCTGGATTACTAGGGGACATCTCTGATAGATTTTCCTCCAGTGGTTAATCTCTTTATAGATGTCTTTCCAGAAGAATTTTCAGGTTTTCCTCCGTAGAAAAAGGTAGACTTCTCTATTGAACTTGTGCCAAGAGCGGCACCAGTTTCCATTCCTCATTATAGGATGGATACACCTGAGCTGCAAGAGCTAAAGAACCAGTTGGAGGAGTTTCAGGCAAAGGGTTTTATCCGACCCAGTACTTCTCCTTGGGGTTCGCCCGTTCTGTTTGCAAAAAAGGCGGATGGTACTTTACGTATTTGTGTGGATTATCAGAGGATAAACTAGTTTACATTCAAGAAACGATATCCATTATCACAAATAGATGATCTCTTTGATCAGATTTGAGAAGACAAAGTGTTCTCGAAGATTGACTTGAGATACTACTATATTCAGTTTCATGTCAGACCATCCGATATACCTCTTACAGGCTTCCAGAGCTGGTATGGTCAGTATGAGTATTTGGTTATGTCTCTTGGTCTCAAAAACGCACTAGCAGTTTTCAAGGTGGTGATGAATAGAGTTTTCCATCCTTACTTGGATTCTTTCGTGGTGGTTTTCGTGGATGATATCTTGGGGTACTCTCACACTCGACACAACCACACTACCCACCTTGAGATCATTTTTAGTACACTGAGGGAGCATCAGTTATAAGTTGAGTCTCAAAGTGCCACTTTTGTATGGACGAGATTCACTTCCTAGGTCATGTCATCTCAGATACAGGAGTATCAGTAGACCCAGAGAAGGTGAGTGCAGTGGATACATTGGATTAGCCGAAGAATGTATTCGAGGTATGAATTTTCTTAGGGCTGGCTAGTTACTACAGGCGGTTTATATAGGACTTCTCATGAATACCAGTGTCGTTGATGGGCTTGACTAAGAAGGGGGTGAATTATGTTTTGATAGAGGCCTACGATTCAGACTTTCTGGAGCTGAAGGGGAGATTGACTTCAGTACCGATTATAGTTTTGTCGGATCCGGGAAAGAGTTATATAGTTTTCTGTGATGCATCTAGCATCGGGAATGGAGCAGTGCTTATGTAGGAGGATCATGTTGTTGCAAATGGATCTCGGTAGTTGAGGCCACATGAGAAGAACTATATTATGCATGACCTAGAGTTGACTACAGTTTCTCAAGCATTGCGTTGTTGGAGTCATTATCTTCTGGGAGATCATTTTTTAGTATATACTAACCACAAGATCCCCAAGTATATCTTCATGCAGCGTGACTTGAAAATGAGACAACAGTGGTGGTTTTAGTACCTACAGTCTTTCGATTTTGATCTTTCTTATATGCCTAGGAAAGGCAATGCTGTGGCAGGCGCACTAAGCAGGAGGACCTAAATTCAGGCAGTTCAGGAGGCCAGTAGCAAGTGGCAGCTTACGACTCTGTTATCTAAAATGCATTTGGAGGTGCATGACATACAAGGTCAGAACATTCTTTATTCTGTATCTATTACCTATACCCTTATTGATCGAGTTATAATGAGGCAGCTATCAGATTCTGAATGCCTAGTCCTACGGGAAATCGTGTCAGGAGAGGACCCTCTTCCCGGATGGACCGTAGGCAAGGGTGGGATCTTCTGTTTCTGGGGATTCATTTGGGTGCCAGTAGATATAAGTGAGAAGAAGATGAAATACTTTCATTCCTCAGTCATCTTGGCGTCACCAGGATGTATTTTGATCTACACCACCAGTATTGGTGGCTAGGTATGAAGAGAGATGTTGCTGGTTTTTTTTTGAGATGGTCCACCTGCCAGCAGGTGAAGGTGGAGCACCAGCGACCAGCAGGGCTTTTACAGTTGCTACGAATTCCCGCGTGGAAGTGGAATGATGTCACAATGGACTTCGTGACAGTTTTACTGAGATCTCCGTGAGGGAATGATGCAGTATGGGTTTTCATTGACAGGCTCACATAGGTTTCTCACTTCTTACTGATTAAGGAGACCTTTGGTGTTGATGATATTGGAAAGTTGTGCATCCATGAGTTTGTATGCTTTCATGGTTTTCCGAGTACTATCATTTCAGATAGGGACTCCTGCTTTATGTCGCATTTCTAGAAAGGGTTATAGAGGGCTCGGGGTATACAGGTACTTCTGAGTACAGCTTACCATCCCCAGATAGATGGCATGTCAGAGGGCACGATTCAGGTTCTAGAGGACATGCTACGAGCATGCGTCCGTGATTTTCGAGGTTCTTGGGAGATAAGTATACCTCTAGTGGGGTTTTCCTACAATAGTAGTTTTCAAGAAACTATTCAGATGGCACCTTATGAGGTTTTGTATGGTAGGCCGTGCTGATCACCCTTGTGTTGGATCGAGGCAGGTGAGTTAGCTATGCTGGGACCTCATCTTGTTCAGGAGACTATAGAACATGTGGAGTTGATTTGGAAAAGGATGGCTATTGCATAGTCTCGACATAAGTCTTATACTGATCAGCGGAGATGACCTTTGGAGTTTAATGTCATAGATCATGTTTTCCTACATGTTACCCCAAGGTTGGGACACAAGAGGATCATGAGATAGGGTAAGCTTTCACCTAGATACATCGGGCCATTTGAGGTTCTGGAGAGAGTTGGGCCGATTGCTTATAGGTAGAAGTTACCTCAGAGGTACCCGTCTATTCACGACGTCTTCCATGTTTCTCATCTTCGACACTATTTCTCAGACCCTTCTCATGTTTTTCATCCCAAGGAGGTTGAGCTGGAGCAGGATGCATCATTCAAGGAGCATCCTATTAGGATTGTAGATCATAGTGAAAAGGTACTCCATGGCCAGTCTATTCCTCTAGCATGGGTGTTGTGGAAGCACAACCATGTATAGGACAAGATATGGGAGAGGGAGGCCGATATGCGATCACAATGGACAAATTTGTTCGGGGTTTATTATTCTGCACCATGCTAGGGAAATTTAGGGATGGATTTATTTAAGGGGGGAAGTTTGTAAGAACCCAGACCTTCTTTTCTGGTTTTTTTACTTTTCTAGTCATATTTGGGAAAAAGGGGAGAATCTGTAAATTTTATAATTAGACGTCGTGAACTTTATTAGTACACGCCGAGTACTATGATGCAACTTGAGGAAGTATGTTGGCTATGTTATGGCCACACACACGACCATGTATGGGTAACATGGAGTCCGCATTTAGCGGAGTATGTAAAATCTTAATACACATCGTGTACTCCAAAATTACACGCCGTGTACTTTATTTTTTTCGTTAAACGGATCGGGGTCGCGTCTTAACCCCAAAAACATCTTCTTCTCCAGCTTCTTCGATCGAGAGTGAGGGTATGGCTATAGATCGTCTCCGAGCCACAGATCTATCACCAGTTATCCGAATGGAATTCCATCAGTTATAATAGAATCACAGTGGTGAGTTCTTGGTTCTTCTTTGGACACATTTCCTGATTCATTCTCTTATATGAGTTATCGTAGGTTGAATGTTTATAGGTTTTTGCAGATCTTCTCCATTATAGGCCGATTCATGGGCCAAGGTTCAAGTATATCGATCTCCTTGATCGAGGTAGGTGGTTTGTTTCCATACGTTGAATGTCTTTAAGGTTTTGTGCAAAAGTTCTGGATTCCCATGTATTAGGTATCTCGGGTTATGGTTTTGATATTGTATTATTATTTTCCTTAGATTTCTTGTATGCTTGATGTTATTAGATAAATAATTATTTCTTGTTAGCAAGTTTAAGGATCACCGCATGGGTGTTTCCATTTTTTTTCGTATTTATCTCTGTTTCTCTTAGGTTTCTTGTGTGGATGACCTTGTTGCATTGATTACTGGCCTTGATATAATTGATTGCATGTATTTCCTACTATTTATATGCTATTGATGCTTTATAAATATTATCCATATAGTTGTGAAATTACTTAGGGCTTTTGATAGTCGATTACGCATGACTGGGCTACTCAGGGCTGTGTAAACCTGGTGTGGTAGACTAAAGAGGGAATTGATGAGTAAGGGTATCCCTAAAGAGTCAGTTATAAATTAGTATCATTCGTAGGACCTTTGGGAATTAGACTTTGTGCTTCCTAAGAGTTTTCTTAGTTACGTATCAAGGCCATAGGGGGAGTTAGACGTAAGTTCTTCCTTAGAGAGTCTATAGATATTGTTACAAGACCGCATAGGAATTGATGGTGGGAGCATTCAAGAGTGTACGTGCCTTTTTATGATTACATGACTAGAAGGGTCTTCCAGTTTGAGCCACCCAGAGAGTCAGTGTGAATATTTTTTGGTTGGATGTGACGATTCCACCAAGCCAAAGAACAATCTTGGGTTTTGTACTTCTTGTAGTTTAGGTAGTCTGCTGAGATACCTGTTGTGTTACTTGCTATGCCTTGGGAATATAAAGCTGTTTTTGAGATTCCCTGGTTGATAATTTAATGATTGAATCAAATTAATAAATTAATGTGAATGTATATTTGTAGGATTATTTACATTAGTGTACTCCTCTTTCTCTACTGCGTTTATTTCAATTATTTTTTCTATATTCCTCACGGACAGGAGGGCATCGATCTTGTGGTGGTTTCCTGTAGGGATTAGTCTCACACCCTATTTGGGTCATGATTTTTAGCCCAAAATGGTTTTATGGTTGCAGTTTTGGATAGAGAATTTGGCCCTTCTGCTTCAGGTACATGATTGTTGGTTGGAGTTGGAGAGAATTGGACCCTGCTTAGGCTTGCGATGCTGCTGGAGTTGTCGTTTCTCTTTCACACTTTGTTTTTCAATTGTATTTTAGTACGTTGTTGTGTTTGGTTCTTTACTTAGATACTTGTAACTGCAACATCATTATCATTATTACGATATATATATTTCTTCCACTATTTAGTTTCAGTTATTGTATGTTGTTTGCTACTTCCGCTATTGACTGTTATTTCCTCTCCCTTGTATACTTTACCAAATGAGGGCATAGTTTCCCCAATGACTCACCAAGGCCCTCAATGCTAGTTGGTAGCCTTTGGCATTTGCAGAAATGTGCTTTAGGTCATGTGGTGAATAGGGTACAGAGCACCAGTTGAGTGGCTCTGGATTCGGGTCGTTACATCATTTAAATCAATTTCATGTTAAATTGTTTTAAAAAAACTTTTATATTTAAAGAAAATTTTTCTTTGGAAAACCAATTTTCTTCTAGTTTGTGGATTTAATTTTAAATTAAATTTTATCACTTCTATGATTTTATTTTGATAAAATGGATTTGATATTTTAAATAAAAATAAGTAATATTGTTTAATTTTTTAATCATAATTTTTTGTCTTAATTAATAGTAATAATAGTAAAAATAAGTTACCATGGTTAATGTTAATGTAGGTTTACAATGGGTTAATATATAAAGATAAAGATAAAAATGACATAAACACTTAATAAAAACCCATTGGTTGGTTTTATTTATGCCTTAATATTTTTATATTCTAATATGTCCTATTTTGGTTCCTTTTTTCTTAGAAAGACACTTGTTGTTATTTTGAAACATTGAAAGATCACGATTATTCCACCACCTAAATTATAAAAGGCCACCACATTCCCTCACTATTTTACACATATTATGAAATTTATATAGACAAAACCATAAAAATTAATCTCCTCCACATCATTTTCCATGTTATATATCTTCTCCTTTTCCCAAAATACAATCCCTAGGGTCCTCAACAAGATATACAAAGGATGTTTATATAAGTGAAGGTAATTTTCTTCACCATGACCTTTCTTTTTTTACTTATTCATTTATAACCATTAATTACGTATGAATAAATTCAATATAATAAAAAAATATTTAACATATGATTATTAGTTATTATGTTTATACAATAACCTATAGTTTTCTCCTCTTCCATCAAATGGGAAACAAAACCGTTGATCATGTGTATGGTGGACTATTGTCACACAAACCGATATATTTTTTTTCCATCACAACCTCTCATGGTTTGATATAATGATATATTAAAAATATATAAACGATATTTATTTAATAATTAAAATTCTATAATGATAATATCACATCTACATTCTTACCTTGAAATCTTCTGGAAAACAATAATGTTGATCGTGCATAGGTGTGGACTACCGCCTCTTTGAAGTAATATAATCCATTTTTCATTTTGGTGTTATATGGATGGTAGTAAGGATAGAATAAATTAATATTTATAATATATATATGTATATAATATAATAATTATGTAGTAAATTTTAATCAATAGTTACTTTTCTTTCAGTCCATCCATCGAAAAGTGAAAACAACGTTCATGCGTATGTATACCGTCATCATGATTGGTGTAATCCATTTTTCATTATCCATCCTTTATGGATGAAAATAAAAATATATATAATGAATATATACGATATTTATATCAAGATAAAACTTATGTATATGATTTAAAAATGATAAATGTATACTGAAAATAACTAACGAACTGAAACTCTTATGAAAAACGAAACACTTAACACCTAAAAATGATTATTTTAAAAAGAAATTGTTGAAAAATAAAATTGGAAATGTTATAATTAGATAATTTTGGATGATATAAGTGTGTAAATGATTATATTATATAATTATTATTTATTTAAATTTATTATATATGATATTAGAGTTCTTTATTATAATGTATAACTCATGGTAATGGATTATCATTTCACTTTTACTTATCTGAGACAAATTCCATACTGAACAATTTTTTAATTTGTGTATTATATATAATTTCCATGATTTTATTTTCTTATTATCCTCAGAAAATTTATAGGGATATACAAATCAATATCAGTATCTCTCTTTCTTGATGTTTTAATTTTAAATTTTAAAAAGTGGTAAGGGTTTTTTGTCATAATCCCATTGTTTAGTGGGATTGTTTAATATTTTTATTTTTTATTTTTTAGAAAATATGGAGGCTAGGAATATTTTATTAAAAGAAATTAAAATCAAGGGATCTAAGAGGGAATACCATAAAACAAGGAAAAACTGAAAACAAAAACTATTTGTTTAACTTCTTCGCCAGTTGCTCTCTTAGCCTCCATTCTTCTTCCCGAAGTGCATTCAGCTCTACACTTCCACAACCTTGGCCTCATCCACTCGATATTCCCCAAAATTAACTCCACCTTCTCTGGAAAGATTGGAGCCTTTTATAAAGCATCTCAGCATCATTTCTTTTAGAGTTAGAGCTATCATCTTTTCATTCCTTGCATTCATCAGGAGAGTCATTTTTTGTCACTGGCATCATCATTCCTTGTACCTTTGTTGCATTAGCCCAATAAAAGGTATAATGATGATTTTACGTATTAGGAGAGCTCAAAATTGAATCTTTCATCTCACTGTTATCATGGATATTCTTATTACATGAAGAATCAATTGTTTATGATCACATTTAAATGATGAAATATTATTATCTAACTCTCAAGAAACTAATAAATTTTATTTTTCAATTGTTTTTTATTTAGAATACATAATTTCATTTAATTTACCACATTTTCAGTACTCAAGAGACTAAAGTAATATTTTTTACAGAAAAACCGAATTTATTTCTCCCTAGGGATGAATTTTTTTCTTCCATATCTATGTTTTTTAAAAATGATTTAAATAATTTTTATAATATTATACTACTATTATTTATATTTATTTTTACCAATTATTTTATATCTATAAAATTTCGTAAATTTAATCTTCTTGGTTTTTTCCATATGAGTTACTTTGTGTCTTTTTTTACAATTATATTGAAGGTATGTTTCGTTTTAACTTATTTGGCTAGATAGAAATATACCAACATCATGACCACTAAATTTATTGTAGATTACTTGAAATGTTTCCATTTTTATTTTTATAGAAATTTTTTTCCTTAATAGTTTAGAAATTTTTCGATTATAGATAATTGATTTCAATATAAAAAGGTAATTTTCTTGAAGAAATATTACAAGGGATCTTTTAGTGGAATTATTTGCCTAATATTTCATCCATTGACGTTATATAGGTTTTACTAGGGATATTATCCACTAATACTCTCCTTATCCTTTCCCTAGAAATGTTAGGATTTTGATAAAAAATGTTTATGAAACATAATAATTTTTTCATGGGTTATTCTATGATTAAATGATGAAATATTTATGAAACATGTTAGTTTTTCATATGTTATGATATGTTTAATGTTTTATTATCTTTCTGCACACATACTTTTGATTTTCATTTTGTGATGGGTTGTCCAGGAATTATATATCCCTCTAATGCATTAGGTAACGATAAGTATCTAATGAGATTAATATGATTAGAGTGATGAGTGAACCTAGTTTAATAAGGGAATATATCCACTACGATAGTCTTAGAAGTGAACCTTGACTTCTATGAAGGGTTGGGGAGGGACCCCAATACAGTATAATATTATTGTAAGTATGCCCTGAGTGGAAAAGAAATAGTTTTATATGTTAATGTGTATTCCAAAAAACTTATGTCGTTTATCAATGTTATTCTCTCATGTATATTCTTATTTGAATATATTAAAATTCATTTTTTATAAATATCTAATATTTATTCCAAGGCTCATGATTATGATATATTATAAAAATTTTATAGTTTTTGAATGTTATTCTCATGTTCTTATACCCTTATTCTCATGTTATGGTTAAGTGATCAATGATATATTTTTTATTTAACCTTAGTGAGCATCAAAGATAATAATTTCTAAAGATTCTTTTACATAGGTTATGAAGAAAGGTGTTATATATGATATGTCTAAGAAGGGTTCTAGTTATAAGGAACTTAATGGAAGATGATATAGTCAACTTGTTAACCAATTGTTTTAGTATCCATTTTACAAATATATTACACCTATATGATTTTAGAATGGATAATAAATTTATTTATTGAATACTCATCTAATAATCTATAATATTTATTTATGAGAAGTATGGGTTATAGAAGTTGGTATAAGAACAAGGTTTAATTACCATTAAAAACTAAAAAGGGAAAAAATTTGTGGGAACAATGAGGATAAGTCTTAGTATAGGATAACAACAAAATGATTTCGTAATGATGATGGAATACATTAAGTAAAATTAAAGTGTCATAGATTTAATAAAATGTATCTTGATTTAGAAATCCTAGGAATGATTTATCATGATTGATCACAATAATAAAATTTTTCTAATTTCTATGCTAAATATTTTGGTTCTAGTATGGAACTGATGATGGAATGGTGAATTTGATGTGGTAATAGGCATTCTAAAATACTTAAGTACCCTATTTGATCTTAGTTATATGAATTAATGTATATTACGAAAAGTCTAAAAAATGATAATTCATATCTTCAATGACTATATGTTGAATTATAAGTGAAAACACTTAATGGTATGATGATCCCATCCTAAGTATATGTTTACTATCTAGATGAATTTTGTGGGAATGTGTTTACTATAAAATTTTTTATTGTCCCTCAGGTTTAATTTGATCTTATCATAGGCATGTATTGGATTTATCATCATAAATTACACATCAATTCTAGAGGAAGGTAAGTATAATTTGATATTTCAAGTTTTATCTACATAAATCTCACATTAATTTCTGAGGAAGGGAATTAACATTTTATATTCCAAACCAACCTATTATTTTCTATTAGTGTCACAATAAATATGAACATAAAAGGGAAATTAGATTAATTATACATGCCTTTATTCCTATTAAAAAGTGGTATTTATCCCTAACGGTTGGAGAGAAACTCAATAATGATTATATTTTTATTATGCATGAGTTTTTTGATTTATTTCAAGAAGAGTTTCTTAGTCATCGACCAAATGATGCAGTTGATTTCTCAATAAAACTAATATCTCATGATACACCTATTTCAAAGACTCGATATAGAATGAACCTAATTGAGATGTAATAATTAAAGAAGAAAATCCAAGATAATATCGACACGGTATTTATTTGTTGAGGCACATAACTTTTTGGTGTACCTATTTTGTATTTTTTTAAAGATGGCGACATGAACTGGTTTCCCAGCACATTCCCGTAGGAATTTATTAATATAAAAAAGAGTTTACTAAACAAGATTTAGGTGTAAAATACTTACACCAGTAGGGAATTAGAGATTACAAATCATAGCAAAAAAATAGACACCAGTAGGGTACCTTCATTGAGAGGAATATGTGCCTCCCTGACTAGCCCTTATAAACTCCAGAAAGTATTAGATAGCATGAATAGATTCTTCAGAGAAGAAAAGTTATTTTAGATCGAGCATGCCTCAAAATCAATTCATGAAGGATGAGAGTCCAAACTCAAGAAAAGGATTCCAAATAATAAGTAGAAGTATTACATCCATGAGATGCCTCCAAATATCATGTCAGTAAATTCATGCATCATACACAACACCAACTGGAAACAGAGAAAGGAGCCAAAAAATAATGGAGAAGGTAGACCATGGCTTCCACAACAAATAAAATGGAGGTAGAATCTTCACAAACTGTAAGCTTCTATCCAAATTCATGAAATAATAAAGAATCTTGATTCATCAAAGCAGCATGGAATTCATCCATGAAGCAACAAACAAATCCAAATAGCATCAATTCAGAAATGAAAAGTAGATCTGATTAAGAGATCACAGCCAAATCCCCAAATAGGTTGAAACGTCTCAGCCCAAAAACAGCCCTAAAACGTACTATCCAAGAAACTAGACCAGTACATATGAACTCCAAATGAAGAAGAAACATCCTTGAGAAAATTACTATAAGACAGACTTGAAGCTGAAATTGAACAAAGACAAACATCAACTAGATTGAGACAGGTGAACCAGGAGCATGTGCCAAGACAAGAAGAAAACACTCAGGTGAAAACATTAAGAAAGAAATCATTCAGTATCCACAAGAGTCATCAATACAGAAATTCAATCAAAGATCAAACCAGATCCAAAACATATTAACATGGAATAATCGTGAAATCAAAGTTTGGGTCCTTATTGAATTCCTCAGCAACTTTTATAAACATCCTCTTCCTGATATCAAGGTAATCCTGAGCCGTTATATCACTATTTTTATACTTCCTAAATGTATTTGTCTCATTTTCCCTGAACCAGGAGTCAAGCTCTTTTGGAAAATATAGATCATTATCATACTAGTAGGAATCCCTATATGCCGGGTCATTTTCATCAGCTTCAGTTGAAGAAGTGTCTGAATCAGAACAATCGGAGTTTTTTGAATATTCAGGAAGGGGCTCTATCGGAACTGGCTGTGGAGGAACTTCAAGGGAACAAATTTTGGCCGAAAATGATCTTGTGATGATGGTTCTTTCCTAGCTAACATTGCCTCTATGTTTCCTATTTTTCCTGGGGAATAGATTTATGAAACCATCTGAGTCCACAATAACTTTTTTACCTTTTTGATCATGTAGATGAAAAGATTCCCCTCTTTTAGGTATCTTATAAAAAACAACCTGGAGAGACTCTGTATGCCCATCTTTGACAATCACATGACCCTCAGATTTTTCAACTTCCTTCATGGCTGTTTGGGTGTTATCACTCTTTTCCACATCAAGATGTTCTTGCTGCTTGGTGACAACAAGAACTTCATTGACAAAGTCTTAGAGTTGATCTTGAGATGTTTTAGAATTCAATTGTCCTTTTACCCCATCATCTCTTTCCTTGAAAACACAATCATGGATTTTTTCTTTGTCCTTAACCACATGATCATCTTCTATGCTATCAAATTAAGAAGGTCCATCCATGTTTTCTTGGTTATTTTTACACTTTTCTGTCCAAACAGGTTTAAGGCTTTTAAAATGAACAATAGTTTTTCCACAATTGCTTGTACGGTGACCTAATCTGAAGCACTTAGAGCAGTAGTCTGGAAATCATTCATAAATAACTTCTTGGGAGAAGAAAATTTCCCCACTTTGAATCCAAATACTGGAGGGAAAAAGATTAGAAACATCTAACTCAATACAAATCATAGCAATCGAGGGTCTTGAAAGCATTTTTGTTGCAAAATCTAACTTCAGAGGATTCCCAATAAGAGTAGGAATAGGGAAAAGGGCTGCCTTCTTGAACATGTGATGTGGTAACTCTAGGAAGCTAACCCAGATAGGAAAAATAGGGGATTCAGTATAGGCATCAAACTCTAGAGACCACTTAAGAATTTTCAATAAACAACCTCCAAAGGACCATGACCTCTTGACCCAAATCCTATAGTATCCCTCCTCGGATGCGAACTGAAAAACTATGTGTGAGGGGTTCAGGAGACCGATTTGAAAACCCGTAAAGCCTATCGCTTCAAGGGATGAGTGAAAATACTTCAAAGATGGCCTTAGATTAACAAATTTTCCAAGAAAAACAAATCATAGATCATAAGAAATCAAGTTTACCTCACTTGTTGAGAATGAAATCGCGGGTTTCCCACAATATCGAAAAGATTTAGGGAAAATCTGAATTTCTTGAGTCGCATCAGGTTGAGAAGGAAGCTTATCTCTTGATTTCCCAGAAACTACATCAACGAAAGATTGAGAATCCAATTTAGGGTTTTCCTCTCGCGATGGGTTCTTCGAGAGCGCTCCGCGGGTCTCCATCCTCCGGTGTACCTATTTTGTATATTAAGGGTAAATATGGAATAATGTGGATTTTCATTTTTTTTCAAGAACATAAAAATATCACAATAAAGAACATGTATCCTCTATATTATATGGATGATTTTTTTGATCAACTATGTGGAGCTTAATTGCTTTCTTGGATTTATCTTTTATGGCAGTATGATCAGTTGAGGGTCAAAAGTGAAGACATACCTATGAAATCCTTCTATACACAGTATGAACACTATGAATTTATAGAGATTCTTTATGGTCTTAAAAATTCTCCTAGAATCATCATGGATTTAATGAATGGAGACTTTAGAGACTATCATGATCAGTTTATGGTTGCCTTTATAGTTAATATTATTATACATTCAATGGTAAAATAAAGATCATAGAGATCAACTATCAATTATAGAAAATACCCTATAGATGGAGATGTTTTAATGAATATTTTACCAAGTGTGCCTTTTGGATTTGAAAATACCATTCTTGGGTCATATAATAACATATGAGGCTAATTTTCATGGATCCTTAATATAATGAATTTATTAAAAATTGTCATAGACCAACCATATAGACAGATATCATATGTTTTAATGGTTTGTATGGTTATTTTCAAAGAATTGTAGATAATTTTTCAATGTTATATAATCCAATCACTAATTTAACTCACTAGTAAGGCATGTTTTATTGGATAGATGAATGTGAGCAAAATTTATTGGAACCAAATAGAATGTTAGTTAGTGAAACTGTGATTACTTTTCCTTATATTGGATATGGGTTTGTGATCTTTAGTGATGATTTGATGTTAGGAATGTAATTCATTTTATGAATAATTATTTGGTGATGAATTATGCATCATGAAAATGTAAGGTTCATTATAGAAATTACCCAACTCGTGATTTTGATTTAGCTAATGAAAATTCTCCATTAAAGATATGGTGTCGTTATCTTTACCTATAATCATGTGATATATATAATGATCATAAAAGTTCAAAGAATATATTCACATATAATGAGTTAAATATGAATCATAAAAGATGATTGTAGTTGTTTAATTATTATTTCTATTCAACACATTATCACCCTAGGAAAGCGGATAATGAAAATGATGCTTTGATTCAAATGAATCATGATAGATTCTCCATGAAGATAATAACAAAATATCCAATATATCATGATTCGAAAAGAATGGATCAATAAAAATTAACATAAATGGGGAAATCTTATATATCTCAAATTATTTTTCATCTATCTATCCATGTGATGATTAAAGAGGAGTAGATGGAAGATGTGGAACTATAGAATATGGTTAGAAATATTTCTAATTTTAACCTAGATTGTGATGGAATGAAAATGTTAAGAAAATATTAATTTGTCACAACCATACCGTATTTGATGAATGATATATTAGAGGAGGCTCATAGATCATTATTCTCAATTTCTCATGAACCTAGATGGGTCATCATCCGAACTGACACCCGACCAAGTCGGTGGTATGGGACAAAGGTATTTGCTGATCCCCACGGGCTAGAAAAAGTGTTTTTGTATCAATGATTCAATATGGTAATGATTTAACTGAATTTATAAACACAAAAAAATCAACAATTAATTAAATAGAAACTGAAAATTCAAAAAAAAAAAATATTCCACTAACCTTTTTCAAGATTTTATTTTTAACTTGCAGACAAAAAAATGTATACGATAAAAGGTGAAACCAAAAAAAAAACAAAAAAACCACCTGATGGTATGATGATCATCACCCTGAAGCCACCTCCACAACTCCACACAAAGGAAGACTGCTAGCGACCTAAACTGCCATCATCAAAAACCTTACCATTACCTGTGTCAAACATAAACATGTCCAATTAAACCCCAAGGTCTAAGTAGGGTGTGAGTCAATGCATATTAAGACGCCAACCAACAATTATTTCATGATATAAACGTTATAATATAAATAAACTTTCATGTTTATGAAAATTAAAATGCTAGATACATTTTATGGAAAATATATCGGGAAAAAAATAAATAGGGAAAAAATCATGTTTTCATTTCAAGTAACCAACAAGACATACTGTATTCCGATGGTACGTGTGATATAACCAAAGATATATTGTTATGGGAAATCCTTATAGGTGGTATCTAAGAGTGAGAGCCTAGATACATCGTATCTCGGTGTAAAGTGGTATAGTAACCACGTAATTCCGTGTTCTAATTCATGGTGAACTGGAGAAGAGAAACATCCAAAGTTCTAGTGGTCTCTAATCATCAAAAATATTTCGTTAGTGTTATTATCATCTATCCTGACAAGTGAATTTGGGCTGAAGCCACATCTAGATCACAATAATACATATCTTAGTCCACCTACCTAGTCACCTAGGATTCCTTTTATTCTCAATAAAGTTATATGTTCACATGACACACCACTTTCACATTTCAAAACTGAAAAAATACAATACACATAACAATTCATCACTTTCACACCCAAAAGTCTCTTTAAAAACAAAAAAAACACCAAAATAATTTCTAAACATGATTCGCAGCACATGGGTAATTCAATAAACCATTTTCACACATTATAAGACACCCTCAAGGTGAAAAACAAGGCTTTACACATGACCACAACGAATTTCATATACAAAAACCAATTATTAAAGGAAATACATATTAAATAATTTAAAACACTAGTTTCTCACAACCCATAATAATCATATAACATCCTGAAATATTCAAGATAGCATAATTAATTCATAAAATAATTGTTAAGCATGGTATCACCTACCTTTAGTTTAGAAATCACCAAACTCCTGTGCGAGCCACTAGCTGTAGGTTAATAATTCCATAAAGAAGCAGGATAGAACCCGAAACATGATGATAGATCCCAAAAGGATGAGATCTAACCCCTAAAAAGAATCCCTAGACGCAGGAGAAGAGAAACCCCATGAAAAAGGAAATAAAACCCTATTATATTGGAAGAATAAAAGGAAGTAGAAGGCTCAATTGAAGATATGAGGAGGAAATTCCCAAATCTAGTATGAAATCATGGCTCCAAGGGAGGTGTAAGGAGGGGGAGTCCCACCAAGGGTCTATAATTCAACAGTAGGGAAAAAATGAATGATTTTGGGGTTAAAATCAGGAGGAGGGAGAAAACTCCCAATTTTTTTAATGAGATGTCAGGGTGAAAGCTTAGTATGCATGGTTTGAGAAACCGTGCAACAACCATGTTGCACACTTCACACTAGAAGATTCCTACCACATGACTACCATGCATGGTCTGACTGACTATATGTTGTTCGTACAGTAGCTACCGCCTCATCCTACATCTTGCATACAATTAGCTAGATAGGGAGCACGATTATTTTTAACAATGTACTATGATATTAACTTACAAAATTCACCATATTTATCAAAAAACCCAAATAAAATCTTTGAAAAAAATTCTGTCTAAAAATAAAATGAAAAATTATCTAAAATTAAGACCATGGATGTGACAATTCTCCCCACCATGAAAAATTTATGTCCCCAAAATGCCAACCTAAAGGTTGATCATAAAATAAGAATGTATACTCTTTCTCAACCCATTATTTCCACTCCCATGTCCCATTCATATCATGACCATGATTCCAAAGGACACATACAAATGAAATAGAATTCGAACAAAGAACCTTCTCTTGGGAGTCGACTATCCATTCTGGTTGCTCATACACAGTTAAATCGGGCTCTACCTCCAACTCCTCCCAATTCAACACATGGGACGGATACAGATTATACTTCTTCAAATAGGATATGTGAAAGACATTTTGGATTGTTGTTAAATGATAAGGAATAGATAACCAGTATGCTACCTTTCCAATATGCTTGTTGATTTAAAAAGGTCTGACATACCTTGGTGTCATCATTCTTTGCTTTCCCAAATGACGATGACCCAAATGAGGTTCCAAATTCAAGGACACATGGTCACCCACAAAAAACTCATGATCTTGGAATATCTGATCATCATATGATTTTGAGTGACTCTGAGTTATTAATAATCACTTTTAGATTAAAATGACTTTCTCAGATGTCTCTTGCACTTGGCTCGATCCAAATACTGAGGTCTCACCAACCTCATCCCAACATAGGGGAGACCGACAAGGAAAACCATAGAGTGCCTCAAAAGGATCAATTTTAATAAAGGATTATTAAATGTTATTATAAAAAAAAAACTCGACCAATCCAAAATGTCTATCTCAGGATCCTCCGAAATCTAAAACACATGCATAAAACATGTCTTCCAGAATCTGATTTCCCCACTCCGTCTAACCATACAATTGAGGATGTTATGCATTGCTAATTTTTTTTTCTGACCCCAATGAATTTCAAAAGATATTCTAGAACCAAGAGGTAAAATAAGGGTCTCTATAAAAAAAAGCTGCGGACGGCACACCATGAAGCCTTACCACCTCTTGAGCATTCAATCGGCCCATCTCATCCACTTTAGCTGAATATCTTATTGGAATTAAATCGGATGAATTGGTCAAACATTAAATTACCACCCAAATAGTGTTCCTACCCATGGTTTATGATGAAATCTAATAATAAAATCCATGGAGACCTCATCCAACTTCTAGGTAGGAATGGGTAACTATTGAAGTAAACCAGATGGACTTTGATGATATGCTTTCACCTGCTGACATATATAGCATATCGATAAAATATTTTATATGTCCCACCTCATTCCTAGAAACCAATAATTCGGAAAAACATCATATTAGATCATGTTATCTCTAGGATGAATGAACCATTGAGGCTAGTGGCTTTCCTATATCAACACCTTCCGTAGAGAGAACAACACCACAAATTGGCCCTTAAAATGAAAAACGTCCTTGGGAGACAGTGACCAATCACCAGATTTCTCCCTACCATGAAGAAACATCATATTTACTAGAATATCTCATCTCCAAGCTACTATATCTGAATCAAATATATAAGAGAAGGAGTAAGTTGAACAATATCCAATAATGCACCTCCACTGTGCTCCTTGGTCTCAAAGTGCATATAGGAAAAGAGACCCATCAAGGTCCACTCATCACCATACTTCTTCAATGCTTTCACTGACACATTCCTACTCAAGGAATATACCACAACATTACCCTTTCCTATGGTATAGAAAATATCAATGTCTAACCCCAACAGATATTTGATCCAATGGTGCTACCTCAAATTCCAATCCTTTTGGGAGAATATGCAGGGAAAACATTTATGATCAAAATAGACCACCAATTTTTCCCCAAAAAGATAATTACACCACGTACTTAGGGATTTATCTATGTTGATAACTTCATGTCATTAGATGGGTAGTTCTATTTATGTGGTCAGAGTTGGTGAGATCCATATTCCACAACATGATCATCCTTCATAATCACACACATGAGAACCAAACCAGATGCATAAAAAAGAACCACATAGCCCATTAAAAACTCTCCCAAGATCAACATGTTTTCCTTATTCAACAACCACTTCAGTTCCTTATAGGAATTTTTTCATTATGGGTTCCATTCTATCTTCAAAAATATCCGAGTGGGGGCTATCATGGAATAATAAAGCCGAGAGAAATCCCAGACGAACCTACTGTAATATCCTTTTAGGCTAAGAAAACTTCTAATCTCAAACAAATTCATTGTCTAATACCATAACATAACTGCACTAATCTTCTCAGGGTCCACTGAAAGCCCTTGATATGATATCGCATAGCCCAAAAACAATACTTCCCAAATCTATAATGTGCACTTAAAAACACTGTATAAAGGCGATGATATTGAAGAGTTCCCAACATGATCCCCAAATGATGATCATTCTCTTCATCAATTATAGAATAAACTAGGATTTCATCCATGAATACCACAAAACATGAGTTGATATAATGGTGGAAAACCCTTTTCATGACCTCCATGAAGACCGCCAGAGCATTCGACAATCCAAAATGCATGACCAAGTACTCAAAGTGGTCACACTTGCTTCAGAAAAACATTTTTTGAATATTGCATCTTTCACCCTTACATGATGGTAACCATAAAGAATGTTTATCTTTGATAACCACCTTTACCATTTCATATGATATAAAAATTCATCAATTTGGGTAAAATGATACTTATTCTTGAGTTTTACCTTATTCGGATTATGGTAATCTATGCATAACAGGAGATATATGCTGGCCTTCTTCATGAAAAAAACTATGACAGCCCAAGGAGAGACACTCATGAAAATTGACCCTTTGGATTCTAAATTATCTACCTATATCTTGAATTCCCCCTTCTTTGTGCGGGCCATAAGATATGATGGAAGAGATATAGGTTGTGTTCCCAACGCCAAATCAATCGATAACACCACATCCGATTAGGGATGCCGACTCGAGATGTCATCTAGAAATACCTCTGAGAACTCATCACCACAGGAGGAAATCGTCCCTTGGGAGTAACACTATCATAGTATAGCATGAGTTATGATAACTACAAAACAATATTACCAAACTCTTGGAGTGGAGGCTGAGCGCGACCCGAATGATTATCCCATTATCTAATAAAAACCAGAGCACTCCCATTAGGTTCCACAAAGATTAACTACTACCTATATCAATATATGTTTAGATGGAAATGAACCATGTTATCCATTCCAAGGATCAAATGAAAAATGTCAACATCAAATGCTATGAAATCCCTTGTTATATCTAACCCTAACATGGAGAGCGCACAAGAGGGGAACTTGAGACCATGTTCCTTCTTCTTACCCAATGGCATCCCCAACTCTATCAAAAAAGTCAAATGATTAGTTGAGAAATTCAACACGTTCAAAATATGGGCTGAGATGCAATAAATAGAAGAACTAGTATAAAGAAATAGTAGCTATAGAAGATTCAACCAAAATGATACCTTGAACTTTTGAGATCCCCAAACATGGTCTCACTGGTGCATGATCCACAACATAAAGATTCTTGGTATCTATGTGAATTTGATCCTGAAAACTACTCTATTAATCTAGCAAGAACTAACTTTGACTAGAAGATGATCTGGTCTTACCCCCATGACCACAATAATGATATCCCACTATCCCGGATAGCTGCGATTGGGCAGACATCCCCCTGAAACTAATTAATCATACACGAGTCTTATAATAATGAATGGATTTGCAAAAACATATAATTTTCCCCATCACTAAAGTTTGATGACAGGATTGGGGAGGAGATGTGCATAGAAGATATATGTTTCTTATCATCCCACATCGGTGGCACAGAACAAATATGACATCAGAAACCATAGATGAAGACTGTCAGAGAGGATGGCCTGAACTACCACCTCCCTTTTTCCATTTCCCGTCCTCCTTCCTCTTTTTATCAGAAGAGCTACCACTACCCATAGCTGACATTGCTCCAAGGATTGAAAAATTTACCTTATGATTAATTTCCACCATGCAATACCAATCAACCACCTTATCATAGGTCTTCAACTGGAACAGAAATGCCTAACAATAAATCTCTAGTCGCATCCCCATATCGAATATCTGAGCCTCCATCTACTTATTTGAAATGATGTCAGGTGTGTACCACACTATATTAGTAATGCGATTGGAATAATCCATCAATTAACACACCCTATGAAATATCCATGAACTCTCAGGATCTAGCTTAAGTAGAGATCTCAGGATAGTTCTGCACATCGAAAATGATCTTGAAGTCTCTCCAGCTCATCTACTTATTCCTCCTAGTATGAACCACTAACTACCACCATCTCCAAAAGGTACCTATAAGAAAAAATGAGTAACCCCATACACTAAAACCCTCAGGAGTGTTGAGGAACTCAATCATCCTTTCAACCTTCTCAATATACTGTTCAATATCCTGCGGATCAGCATTGCCCTTAGAAGGATGGAGGTTTGTTTCTAAAAAACTCCTGAGCCTTGCACTTTTAATGGCTTGGTTCGAATTCTCAAACTAGAGTAGGAGTAGGACCCGCTCCCTATCCCAATGACCGAATATCCCAGAGCATAGCTTTTACTATCCTATAATCTTGTGGTGGGAGAGAACACACTCTAACTTCTTCTCTCATTTGTAGGGGAACTCTACAGGGGGAATGTTTCTATAAAAAGAAACAATCACAATAAGAATAATCAACACAAAAAATCTAAATTTTATCAAAAATTATAACTAATATAGATATCCCATAAATCCATGAAAATCAAACTCATTATGACAACATATAAAACTAAATACTCTACCGCCACCTAGTATCCATATACAATCAGCAACTAGAATGTATCACTTGGAGGAGGAGCCAAACAAAAATTCCCAACATCCTATAGCAGCTCAAGATTTATCATGAGGTGTGCTAGGCATGCACCCTACTCACAACCCAAACTCCGATCACCAATTGTTCTATATCCAATCTATCTAGACTCATTCGATATAATGTGACCCAAAAGCGCTACCTGCCTATGATAACATTTTTTCAGGATCCAACTATGGTCTTCATTTGAACCGGCACCCAAACCGGTATGTGGAAAGGTCTAAATGGTGTTCCCAATCCCCACATGCATGCATAAGTTCCTGGTAATCAATGATTCGACATGGTAATGATTTACGTGAATTTATAAACAAGAAACAACCAACATGTAACTAAAAAAACTAAAAATCAAGACAAAATATGGATACACCAATTTTCCATATTTGAGTTACAACTTATAGATAAAAACCAAACCCCCAACAACAAAAGTAGAATACAAAAACCAAAAAAAAACCACCACATGGCGTGATGATCATCAACCTTAAGACACCTCCCCAACAACGCACCAAGGAATATTTCTAGCAACCCGAATCACCATAACCAAAAACCACGCTTTACTTATGTCAAACATAATGAATTCTACTTAAATAACAAGGTTTAAGTAATGTGTGAGTCAATTCCATATCAGATTCCACCCATGAAAGATTACATGCTATAAAAATTATAAGAAAAATATACATTCATGTTTTACAAATATGAAATGCGAGAAAATTTTTTATGGAAAACATCTCAGTGAGAAAATGACTTTAGAAGAAATTATGTTTTCTTTTTAAGTAACCAACAATCCATACCGTATGTTGACAACACTACTGGAAAATGGACCTATCCCCACGGTTTTCTCCAAAACTGTGGGGATAGACCCCCCCTATACCCACAGTTTTGGAAAACCATGGGTATAGGTGTCTATTGAAGACCTATACACACGGTTTTCCAAAACCGTGGGTATAGGGGGGGTCTATCCCCACTGTTTTCCCAAACCGTGGGGATAGGTCCTGAATATTGACATATACCCACGGTTTCCCAAAACCGTGGGTATAGGGGTACCTATCCCCACGGTTTTGGGGAACATGGTGGTGATAGGTCTGGGCTAAAATTCTTATACCCACGGTTATGAAAACTGTGGGTATAGGTCACTTTTGTGTGCGCGGGAAAATTTTTTTTCTACAAAAATGAAATTTTTTTTGGCGGGAACCCTATACCCACGGTTCTTCCCTATATACCCAAAGTTTCTATAAATATATTTAACTAAATATATATATATATACATATAGGTGATGTTAGGGTAGTGGTTAGATGCGGTGTTTGTAGCAGAGAGGTCGCGAGATCGAAACTCGGCGCCTGCATTATTTTAGGACCTATACCAACGGTTTTGAAACCGTGGGTAAAAGCCGTTAACACCGTGACAATTGGATATGTTTTGGTGACATGGTGGCAGGACACCTATACCCACAGTTTTGGAAAAACGTGGGTATAATCTAGGGACCTATCCCGACGCCATTCCAGCCCATGGTTCCCAAAACCGTGGGTATAGGCTATACCCACGGTTTTGGGGGCTATACCCACGGTTTTTCAACCTTGGGTATAGGCTGTTTTTCTAGTAGTGCAGTAAGTGTGATATAACAAAAGAGAAATAGTCAGGGGAAGTCCCTATAAGCACCAGCTAAGAGTCAGATAGTTGAGTCATCACAT
Organism: Viscum album; assembly: GCA_963277665.1. Lineage (NCBI taxonomy): Eukaryota > Viridiplantae > Streptophyta > Magnoliopsida > Santalales > Viscaceae > Viscum > Viscum album. The sequence goes on along the minus strand of OY728128.1, from coordinate 1,469,337,578 downwards.
CTCAGTGTAAAGTGGTATAGTAACCACAAAATTCCACATTATCATGAATGAGCCACTAGATAGGGGAAACATCGGAAGTTATAGTGGTATCCAATCATCAAAAATATTTAGTTAGTGTTGTTATCATCAATCCTGCAAAGTGAATCTGTACTGACACCACTTCCAACTCACTAGAATACTAGTCCTAGTCTGACCACCTAGTCACCTAGGAATCCATTTGTGCTCAATCAAGTTCAAAATTCACATGACACACCACTTTCACATTTCATAATACAAACAACACAATACACATCATAAGCCATCACTTTCACACCCAAAATACGCTTTTAAAATACAATTCACCCCAAAACCACTTTCCAAACATGATTGACATCACATGAGTAATTTAATATACCATTTTCACAATTTATAAAACACCCTCAAGATGAAAAAAGTGTATTTAGACTTGAAAAAACCCAAATTCAAATAGAAAAACCAATTTCAAAACCAAATACATTTTAAATCCATTCAAAAAAAACTTTTCCACCACACATAATAACCTTATAGCATTAAAAAATAATCATGAAATCATAATCAATTCATCAAATAATGGTTAAGCATGGAATCAACTACCTTTGGTGTATAAATCCCAAAAATATGGTGTGAGTATCTAACCAAACCACAACCACCCCAAAAAGAAGCATGATTGAAGCCTAACATGAAGATTAGTCCCAAATGGTCTAGATAGAATGCCCAAAAATGAAATTCTAGCCACTGGAGAAGTTAAACCCCCAAAGAAATGAATGAAAACCCTAGAACAAGGGAATTATAAAAGGAAGGAGGAGATTTACTCAAATATACGGGGAGAAAACTACCAAATGGAGCAACCAATTGAGGCCGCAAGGGTGGTGGAAGGAGGGAGATGTGAGCCTAGGGTATGTAATCCCAAAATAGTGGAGAAAATGATTGATATGGGGGTTAGAATCTAGAGGAGAGAGAAAACACCAATTTTTTTTAATGTTCTGGTAGGGTCCATGATTAGTCTGCATAATTTGATAAACCATGTAGCAACTGTACTGCATGCTCATCCCATGAGGAGTCCTACTACATGACTACCACACATGGTCTAATAGACCATGCACTGGCTATGCGGTAGGTACATCCTTCATCTACAACTGCCAAACGGTTACCTGGATAGGGCTCAAAATTACATCTAATTGTGTGCCAACAATGCGCTATGCTTTGTCCCACAAAATTCACCATTTTTATCAAGAAAACTCAAATAAAATCTTGAGGAAAAATATAAAACTAAAATAAAATGAAAATATACCAGAAAATAATACCCTAGAGGTGAAAAAAATCATCATGTAATTATAAAGATGTACAATGATCTGAAAGAGTATTTCTCAAGGGAAAACATGAAGAGAGATGTTTTAGAGTTTGTATCTCAGTCATTCATATGTTAGCATGCAAAGTTTGAAAGAAAATACGCTACGAAGATGTTACAAACATTACCCATACTAGCATATAATGGGAAAACTCCACATTGGGATTTATTTCCAGACTCCCCAAAATGTCTAAGGGACATAGTTCCATTTTTGTTATAGTTGATCACATTATGAGGTCAACATAATAAATTTTGATCATATAAGACTTCAATATTGATCATCTTACCCGAATTTATATTTTGGAAGTGGTATGGTTTCATGGATTACCACATATTATTGTATATGATCAGGATATAAGTTTTAACTCAATGTTTTGGGGATGTATTTAATAAGCCCTCAAAACAGAGTTGAGTTTCAACACTTCTTATCATCCTCAAATAGATGGTCGATCAAATAGATTAACTCAAAAACAATAGGATATAATACGTCATTCTTCTATGGATTTCAATGGGGATTGAGATCAACACCTTCTTCTAATCATGTTTTCATACAATAATAACATTCAATAAATAATTAAGGTTGATCTTTATGAATCCTTATATTGAATGAAGTGTATAACTCCAATATACTGGGATGAAGATAGTGAAAAAAATCTATTGAATCCTAATATAGCTGAGGACATAGTAGAAAAAGGTAAAACTATTCTAAAGCACATCAAGGTAGCTTATAGTTGATAAAAAACTATACTAATAATCATCAATGAATTCTATAGTTTACATTTTTTGGGAAGGTATTCCAATGAATTTAAACATGTATGAATGTTATCACATTTATAACTAAGTTAATGTTTATCCCTAGTTATATTTGATCTTTATAGATTCTTGGTCGAGTAGGGATGGTATCATACTTCTTGGTTCTTTTTTGAAAGACTATCAAGTTCATGACGTGTTCCACGTTTTTCTTATAAGGAAGAACATACCAAATACTTCACATGTACTGAACTCCATAGTCATATCACTATATTATGACCTTTTGTATTTAGAAAAACTATTATAAATCTTGGATCATAGAGATAATGTTCTTTGGAAGAAGATTACTCACTTGGTTAAAGTTCTCTATCAGAATCAGAAATTGAAAGAAGCTATGTGGAAACCTAAGGATGTGATGACGATGAGATATACTTATTTATCTATATCATATTAACATAATTATGAGGGTAATATTAATTTTATTGGTGGCCTAATGCAATACCCAAATATTTTATTATATATTTTCTTTTAAATAATTTTTTCTCTTAGATAGTGTGTGATACCGACAAACCAGAGTAAAAATGAAATATAATATAATATACAATTATAATCTATCGATTTAAATATTGATCATGAATGTTAATGACTATTTTTTATGTATATGTTTTGAAAATATATTAAATACATTTATTTGTTATTAATTTATTTGAAATGAAAATAAAAATAATTTTTATGTAAAACAAATGTTTTTATAAAAAACTATTTTTATGCATGCAATGTGTTTTTTCTTAATAAATTAGACGACATCACAATTTATGAACTATTTTAATAAAAATATATATTATATATTCATTCAAATATTCTATCATTCATATAACGTTTTTTCTAGACATGGTATAAAGATAAATCATGTTTTATGCTTACAAATTGTATTTTTTTTAAAAAATAAAATTTTCTATAGTTTTGGGAAGTTATTTTAAATCTATTTTTTTCAATTTTATAAAATATATTTGAAAAAATGAACATCATTTCCTAGATCAAAATGTAAAAATTATCATAGAGGAGTTTTTTTAGAACATAATAAAAATATTAATTTCTCAATTAATAGAAAATATTGAAATTTATATTTAAAGATATCATTGTGTTTAAAGATTTTAATAATTTGAATAATGTTTTAAAATATTTTTAAAATTAAAATGAGATAAATTATATTATTATTAATCCAATTATCATCATTAAAATCAATATTTTGTTTAATATTGATACAAAAATCATTTTATACTTAATAAAACTTTTTCTTTGGAAAACAACATTTCATCTTGTTTGCAGGTTTAATATGATATTAATATTATTCCACTTATATTAGTTTTATTTTATACAATGTATTTTTAATTTTTAATCATCATAAATAATATTATTTAAAAATTATTTCTTTTGTTATGATGAAATTTAAAAAAAGAAAAAATCTATTACCGCAGATAATGTTAAAATAAGTTTACCCAGTGGGTCTATAATGATTAGGGTGAAAATGAAATAAATTATTTATTAAACCCTATTGGTTGGTTGTATTTTTAAATTACCCTTAACACCTTCAAATATGAGCTATTTGGGATATATTTTTCCAAGAATGTGTCTTGAAAATATTTTAAAACATTGAAAAATTATAAGTGTTCCACTCACCTCAATTATAAAAAATTACCTTCTACACAATAGTTTATTCACACATATTATGAAATTTAGCAAGGAAAACCCATAAATATCAAATATACAATATCCATATCCATATTATCAATCTTTTGGTAACAAAAAAAGACCCACCATGGGGTCCTTAATGAATGATCCAAAGGGGGGTTTTTCTAAGGGAATACAATTGTCCTCCCCAAACACTTTCTTCTTTTTAATTATTCTTTTACCAAAATAATTTATCTATTAATAATTTTAATATAATCACTAAAATATATACCATATTCCAATATGTTATTATGTTGATGTAATAACCTCTATCTATCTCTTCTTCGATCAAATGGTAAATAAACTAGTCCCCCATGTGTATAGTAGACTATCGCCTCACGAACCAATATAATTTTTTCCTTCATCAAATATCATGGATAGATATGATGATAAATTTAATGTATATATATGATATTTAAAACATTATTATAGTTATTTAATTATAATATCATAAATATCCCTTTACCATAAATTCCATTGTAAAAGGACAATGTTGCTCATGCATACGTGTGGACTACCACCTCCATGAAGTGATGCGATTCATTATTCATTTATGATAAAATGGATAATAAAAATGATAGAATAAATAAATTTATATGAAATATATAAATATTATAAAAATTATTTTGGAATTTTTAATTAATATAATTATTTATTGTTTTCCATCCGTCAAAAAGTTAATACAGAGTTCATGCATACATACGACTTACTATCTCCATGAACAGTTTAATCAATTTTTCTATCACTATCCTTTATGGATGAAAATATATTTAAGGAATATTTATGATATTGATATCTTTATTAAAATTATTGGAATGATGGAACCATGATTAATGTACAAGGAACAAAAGTAACAAACCAAAACTCCCATGAAAAAAGAAACAGTTGACACCTAGAAATGATGATTTTAATAAGGAATTATTAATTGAATGCATGTTTAAATATAACACGTGGATAATTTATTATATTATAGTTATTTATAATATTTTATATTTATTGTACATAATATCATAGTACATTCAAATCAAGTGGGACTCAAGGTAAGGTTTTTTCACCTCATTTTTAATTCTATGAGATACATGCCTATTCACCACTTGTTTCCTTTAGGTAGTATATATAATATACATGAATGAATTTAATGGTTATAATAATGATATTAATAGGGATATACATATCCATATACGGTTCTCTCTTCTTTGTGGACTGTATTTTTAAGTTACCAATGTGGTAAGGGTTTAATGTTATAATATCATGGTTTATCTAGATTATTTATGATCATGTTTCCAATGATGAAATATTACGACATAATAACAAAGATACTCAATAATTTAATTCTCCTATGGTTATTTCTTGAGAATAGAAGTTTCATTTTCATTTTAATCTCTTTATGTACTCTAGATTCCCAAAGAATATTTTAATGGAACAACCATATTTATCTCTCATTTCGATTGAAAATACTTTTTATTCCATATCCATGTTTTCTAAAAAAAATTGAGAAATTTTATAATATGTTATCACGATTTTTTAAATTTATTTTTTCCCATGATTGTTTTCTTATAAAATTCATTAAAATGAATATTCATGTCATTTTCCAAATAAGGTAACTTTATACCTTTTTTAAAAAAGTGTGAGAGTCATGTTTTCTTTTAACTTATAAGACATGAATTAAATTGACCATAGTCATTCCCAATCAATGTTTTTAATATTCCTTTATATATTTAAATGGTTATTTTCAAAGAAACGTTTTTCAATATTTTTTGTGAAATTTATATATTTTAAATAAATTATTTCAATATGAAAAGTGTACACTACTAAAGAAATTTTGAAACTAATCCATTAAAGGAATATATAATCTATGATGAAATACTTTTTTTTACTTTAGTTTTACTGGGGATATGATCAAATGATACCATCCTTATTCTTTCATGGGATGGTTTATGATTATCAAGAAAAAATGATTTTGAATCTTGTTTCCTTTTTCCACAGGTTATTCTATGATAAACTGAAGAAATGTTTATGAAACCCATTTATTTCCCACATTTTATAAAATGATGAAATGTTTGTAAAACCTATTTATTTTTGATAGGTTATGATGTGAAGAATGTCTTATGATCTAGTGGCATAGGGATGTAAAGTTTTCAATATGGGATGTATGGGTCCAAAATTATATATCCCTCCAATACATTGGGTAAAATTTGATATATCATGAGATAAACATGATTTTAATGAGGATTTAATCTAGTTTAGTAATAAAATGTATCCACTATTATTGTATAAGGATTTAACCTTAACAAATATGATGGATTAGGGAGTGAACCCAATCCACTATGATAGTTTCAGTAAAAATACTTCACTATTAAAAAATGATATTCCTTAGTTATGTGTATTCCAAAAATCTATTCAATATTCCAATGATATGATCTCTTGTATAATGATATTTTATTACTTTATGATTAATTTATTATGACCTGCTAAGCTTTGTGCCTTGATAGATGATTATGATCTACAATATGCAGAGTATATATTTAAATTGTTATACTCATGTTCTCATACCCTTATGATCATATTATATTTAAGTAATCACTTATATCTTCTTTATTTACCATTATCCATCATCATAGATCACCATTTCAGATTTTATATTTCCTTAGGTTATGATAAATGTTATTAGGTATGATATATCTAAGAAGGGTGATAGTTATGAAGAACATAATGGGAGATGATGTAGTTCACTTGTGAACCATTTTTTATGTAATAATGATTCCAAATATAATAGATCTATAATATTATATCATAGATCGTAATGTTATTTACTGAATATTAAAATAATAGGATATAATATTTTTGATTGAAAAGTATGGGTCACCATAGTTGGAATTAAAATAATTTTTTTAAATTACAAAACTAGGATGAGAAAAATTTACTAAGAACCCTGGGGAAAAGTATATGTGTAGTATTACATCATAATGTTTTGGTAAATATCAAAGAAGTCCTAAGTTAAACGTATTGTATTATATATTGAGAAAAGTATTCATGATTTAAACATCCAATGATTTATTTTTCATTATTGATTACTCTGATCATATATTCTTAATGGTCATGCTAACCATTTTGGTTTTAATATGGGATTGATATAAAATAGTGATGTTGAGTTTGTAATAAGACCGATCAGATATTGAAATATTATATTTGAGATTAGTTATATGAATTTCTATATATCAGAAAAAATTTCAAGGAATGTTAATTGATATATTCAATTATTTTATGATGACTTAATAGTGAAAACCCATAATGGAATGATGATCACATATCTAGTCTATGATTCTCCCCTGATTGAATTTTTTTGGAACGTTTTTATTGTAAATATTATTATTCTACCTATAGTTGAATTTGATGTTATATTAAGAAAGGATTGGATTTATTTACCCAAATACTATATAAATTTGTAAGGAAGGTATGTCACATTTTATATTTAAAACCAACCTATGATCATCTCTTAGTGTAATGATAAATATTAAAATCCAATGAAAATTATATCAATTATATGGGACCTAATTTCTATTAAAATGGGTTTTTTATCTCTAATTGTTGTGGAAAAAATTAAATTCCATTATATTCCAATTTTTTGGGAGTTTAATGATATATTTCTATAATATTTTCCAAGACTTCCACCGAATCTTGAAGTTGAGTTCTCAATATAACTAACACCCGATGCTACACCTATTTCATAGCCTCAATATAAAATCTACCCAATTATGTTGTATGAATTAAAGAATAAACTCCATGAGTATATTATAAAGTAAATTATTTAGTAAAATTTGTACCCTTGGGGTGTTACTGTATCATTGTTAATAATAAATATGGATTAATGAGACCCAATATTGATTATCATGAATATAACAATATCATAATCAAGAAAATGTTTTGTATACCTTGTATTGTTGGCTTGTTTTATCAAATACTTAAAGTATAATAATTTCGAAGATTGATCTTTGATTAGGGTACTACATGTTAAGGGTCAAAATTGAATAGATACCTAATACATCCTTCTATATGAGGTATGAGATCTATGAATTTATAGAGATTCTATTTGGTCTAACAAATTCTCATGTAATCTTCATTAATTAAATGAACATATTATTTAGATATTAGATTGATAATTTTGGGAATTATTTATAGATGATATTATTATATATTAAAAGGTAAAGGAATATCATAAAGAGAACTTGAATTTTTTACTATAAACTATATGGAAGGAGATGTTGTATGAAAAATATATCGAGTGTGAATTTAGAATTAGGAAAGATTCATTCTTGGGTCATATAATCTCATATGAGGGGTTTTTTGGATCCATAAAAGACATAGGTTATTAGAAATTGTCCAAAAACAACCAATGTGACAGAGATATAGAGTTATCATGGTTTAGATACATGTATCTGTAACACTCTAATATTTTTTGAAATATCTTTTTTTGAATTAACTTAATCTTTTTAAGATTTTTCATTTCAGAAAACAGTAAATATTGATTTTTTATATAAAGAAATATGTTTGGATGGATATGTATGAAAAACAAAGTTATTATTTAGATAAATGGAACCCATATAATATCTTTTATTAAACACAACACTATGTTTGGGTTATGTTACACAAAGTGGTGAGTTCAATTGATAGTTTCATTACACACATGACCAAGTTTTATGGAACTATAATATACGAGTAATATTATTTTTAAAATATAATCAAAGATATCACCTAGTTTTTGGAAGGAAATTTAAAAATAATATAATATAAATTGAGAAATTATATTTTACACATGCATATAAAATGAATCCTTTGGTCATAAATTAGTTAGAATTTAAAGTAAGAACTATTTGAAAATAAAGTGATTAATTTCCTATTAAAACTAATTCTTCTATTTGAAAACATGATTAATATCAATAAATTAAATAAAATGTTAGAAAAAATAGGTTAAATACCCTAATAGTGGGTGGTGAATCTGGGTTTAAAATATTAAAACAACTCCTCTTTCAGATCTTGTGTCATTATTAAACAAAATTTCCCCCTCTCTGATTCTCGTAGGAATGTTTGAAAAGAAATTAAATAATGAAAGAGACACAAAATTGTACTTGGTTCACCCAAACATGGAAATTCCCAAAGATCATACAATTTTGGTGTTCAAATGTACCAAATTCATTAAGGATCACAACCAAAATAAGGTTTGGGCTAGATCACTTTTATACCTAGGGTCACTGACCATACAACGTTTAGAGTATACTCATTATCCCTCCTAGTTTACAACCAATCACAAATTGAATGATCAATATCTCAATTTATGTGTTCTCACTAATACATCATAGGAATGTCATTTTTTCTAAATCACGTCAGAATTGTTTCACTCATATACGAGTGTTACAAGAAGTCTTGTTTTCACCCAGTATATGAAATCCAATCCTCCACATACTATTAAGTTTTAGAAATTTCTTTCATGAATTATTTTAGTTTCTTCTATAACCTACGTTCACCCTCAATTAAATATATTTAATCCTCTATAAACTACATTGAATACTCCATGAACTACATTGCATCACTTTGCATGTGTGCTTTGTGATTGACTTTATTCTTGAGGGGCTGCACTGCTTCACGGATGACCAATTCCCCATGAACCGCTAATGATTCATCGACCACCTATACTATGTGGTACCTCTTCCTTGATGATATAATGATCTCCACAAACCCATTTTGAGAACTTTCTTTATGAACGCTCTCCATCTTGGAATTTCATCATTGTGAAACTCTTCTCCTTCACAGAATCCTCCTTGATGAACTACTTCTTCTTCATAAAATCCCCCTCACAAATGATTTCATACTTACCATAATTATTCCCACAAGGATTTATCTTATATAATTATTTCTACCAAATAATGTGATTAGGTTCCTTTATTTAGGAAAATAAATCCCACAAATCCTGCTAATTACTAATACCCAAATCTTTGTTGTGGTATAGACTTCACTATGAACCTCTTATGAGGTTCACATAACATATTTAATCATTATAAGTACTTATAAATAAAAAAATTATTTCATAAGATGATGATACTATTTCCAAATATTAAATATGACTTCTTCCCTATGCAAATGACAATCATCTAGTGAGCTAATTTCACTTTGCTATTCGCATAGTGTTCATCACAGAACTGGTAGTGTAGAACCCTTTGGGCGAGCTTAATTCACCACCCTCATATGAAAAATGGAAAATTACATCATAGTTAGACCTAATTTATTTATCTATATAGGTAATTTTTTATTCTATGAAGTCCGTGAACTCCAAGACTTGTTATATTCAAACTCCACAGTTCGCTGTCATCTGACTTTGTCAACAAACACAATCCCCCAAAAAAAGAGATAAAATGTTGAGTGATTTTTTCTATAAAAACCCAATATTTGGGAATTATTTTAATTATATATATATATTTATATTATATATATTAAATCAAATATTTAACAATCATATTATGTGTTTTCTAGATAATAGATAAGAATAAATTTAATATTACGAATATAAAATATATTTTCCAAAAAATGTTTTTTACCACCTTTTAATTTTTCACAAATTTTAAATTTAATTTTGACTCTTTTAAAAATTATATTTAACAAAATAATCTTTATTTTTTAAATATTAATGTCAAAATTAGCCTATGGTGAATATTTAGTGTTTTTATGAGAAGTTTCATTTTTCGATGAATATTAAAAATACTAAAATTTAATTGAGAACTGTGTTTTCATTTAATTTATTTATATAGAAAATTTATATTTATATTTGGTTTTAATGTATAATTAGATAATTAATAAATATATAAATACAATTTAGTTCATTACAATCAATCTCACAATGAAATTAGATATAATAAAATTTCACCCTTTTGAACATTATCACATTAAAAACCTGTTGTCTCATCCCATCTAAGGGATAAATTTTAAATTAATGTCTAGTAATTCACTATTTAGAATTTGAAAAAATTGATTTCATATTTGGAAACATCATAATTTAAAATTTATATTATGTTGAACTAAATTTTTGTTAAAAAATATTAGTGAAAAACTAAAAATTAATTTAAACGATTAGTGTCAAAATAAGTTTACTTAGTGGTTGAACACTATCATAAGGAGGAAAATAACATAGAAACATGTAAAAAATTATTTTTTCTACAAATATTTTGACCATGTACTCTCATGGATCAAAAATGGACCATTAGTTATGGCACGTGATATAATGGAGACCTCTCAATAGTCTTTTACTTTTTGTATTTACAAGAATAGAACTATTGCTCCACTATAATAGGGATATCACACGCTAAATTATTGACACCTCTAAATCACTTTGGATAATCCAAACCCTACAGAAATAAGCACCCAAATTCCATCTACTTAACCAAGAATACTCAATTTATTCAAAAATCCAACTAAGGAATCCCTTTGGCAAAACTAAAAAGAGTTACCCAATGAAGAGGTAACATACTTCAAAAAGAAACTTTTGCAATATTTATTTTTCCCACCACTTAATTATTATTATTACATTATTATATAATTACATCAGTATCCTAAAAATAATTATCTTTTTTATGTTAAGCGTATAACCGATACACTCAGACTTCCATAAAATGCGATACCTAATCATCATTCGTGTGTACTGTGGACTACCACCTTGTGAACTGATGCCATTAATTATTCTATTACCACTAATAAAAGATATAAATAATGATGGAATTAATATATTTATATGTTATATATGATATTTATGATGTATATATGATTTTTCTCTTACTATATAACACATACCTTAATGCTTTATATTTTGTGAGAATACGATAACTTCTTTTGTGGACATGTGGACTACCGCCTCCTAAAAGTTATATGATTTTTCCGAACATCACATGGAATGTATTATGAATGGGATAAGTTGAAATATGTGATATATATGATATAATAATTCTTATATAAATATAATATATATCATTTACTTTTCCCTGTTTTCCTAACCTCTTTAGATGGAGTGTGTTTGACTTCTCTTATTTTAATGATCACATACCATGATTCATTTATTACTAATGTTTATAAAGTTCTATGATAGAGTTTTATATTAAAATATTACTTTTATAATATTTTGGTTCAAAGTTATGGAAGGACACGGTTGTCTACAAGTCACCGTTACTGGCAGGATGAGCTACTGCCAAACACTATTTACCGTTACTGCTAGGATGAGCTGCAGCCAGAATCAAGTCACCATTACCACCAAGATGAGCTACCACCCATATAAAGTCATCACTAATACTAATGGAGTTACTATTATTATAGTAACTGCTATATTCTGAGTCTTCACTAGAACTGTTGTTACCATTTTTTTCTGAGATCTTCCGTGTAAATGGTTCAATGAAAAAATCTATTTCAAGATGGTTTGAACAAGTCATTAAGACATAGTAAAAGACGATATAAGGAATGTGGATCTCCTTCCACAAGGTCTCCTATAAATTTATGAATAATCTATCTCTCTATATATCTTGGTAGAATGATGATTTACTAATACAATGATTACTTGCGACAAAAGAATTGTGTGATATAATCTGTGAATTCTCTTGAAATTTTTGATTAACATTATCGTAAGATAAAAAAACTAAATCATTAAACCATTATCGATATTGATTAAGACGACATACATAGATCATATTTATCAATCCTCTACATTTCAACCATCCTATTTTATGAATCATCTTTCTAGAGAAAAGTGCAGACTCATCACCACTACGGATCTGAGGATTATGAACATACATAACACATAATACTATGATTTTTCTATTTGTTCAATATATTTTAATTTTGAGAATTGTGTTGTTTTTTTAATTAAATAATACTATATACTATATATTTTTGGACAATACTTATTAATCTATTCTTTCTCAATATTTTTCCATCTTTGTTTATGGAAGAGATTCATATTTAATCTATTATTTTCATTCATCCCACATATAACTGTGGAAGAGGTTATTTAGCCAAGATAGATTGTTTCTGTTGATTATATACCTAATCTTGGTTGTGTATTTTTTTGATTATATTTATAATATCTTTAGTAGAAGTTTATTTCCAAGTGTAAGGGATTAGGTCTCACCTTGATACTGAAACTCTTGATTATAATATTGTGTCACAGTGTTATTGGTTTGGTTTTTATATCATTATCACTATAATATTTAATTAAAAAAATAAATTTCATTGATAATTATTACTAAATGGTGTTTATATATGTTTCTATCTATGTAAATTAATTTCAAAAGTTAAGGTATTTATAAACCATATTTTAACTAAGACCTAATAACTATTTAAGAAATATTTTAAAAGGAGAGGTCTTATATCAATCTTCTATTTTGATTAATTTTATTTTTTATTTTCAGAAATTTTTATTAGGAACTCAATTCACCCCCTCTTCAGTTACTCTCTCTGACCAACATTTGTTATCAATAGGGTGTTTAAAATTTAACTTTTTTACTATGATTTTTGTTTCATTATAATGATCTAAAATTTATTTCATTTCTAAATTATTGTTCTTTATGGATAATAGACTAGGTTGATCTTCTACCAATAGACCTTATTAATTTTAATTTAATCAATAATGCTCAATGGATATTCAAAATGAGAATGCATTTGTAAGGTATAGGTTTTGACATATGGATTATAATAGAAGATCAATATGAAATACCACAAACTCCTAGAAGTGAGTGGAGTAGTGATACAAAAACTTCTTACAATAATAATTGTAAAAATATGAGTGCTTTTCTATGTTCTTTGGGAGATGATGAATTCAATAGAATATCTACTAGAAAACCTGATTTTTAAATAGGGGATACCTTATCTGTATCACATGAAGGAATACCAAATTTCAAAGAAAAGGGACTGAATACATATACAATCAAGTTTGATACTTTTAAAATGAAATCTATTGAACCTATTTCTGATATGTCTCTCATGTTAAATAAAATATTGAACACTATTCTATCAATTGTAAAGAAAGTTTTAGGAAAATATGAAGTACTAAGACTACTTATATTCTAACCAGATAAATGGAGTGGAACATCTGTATCAATCAGAGAGTCAGGCGATGTTACTAAACAAACTTTCAAGGAATTGATATCAAAGATGATGATGTATAAAACAGAGATTAATTTAAAAAAATATATTAATAAATATGAACCAAAAATAAAGCCAATAGCCTTAAAATATACTACCTATAGACGAAAAAAAAGTTCAAGTCCAGGATTCCGGTGAAAAAGGATCTCTCTATGACAATGATAATTAAATGGCACACATAGAATGATGATTCAAGAAACTATATAAGAAAAGTATTTCCTCAAAAAATAAATTTTTTGAGGAGATTATAATAACAAAGGAAAGTAGAAAAAGTATTATAGAAAGGATTGGAAAAAGGATGATAATCAAAATAATGTTTCATATTATGAATGTAAGAGGAAAGTCCACATTATAGTTGACTGTCCAAAATTAAAATATAAAAAAAGTATGACGACAAGTACATGAGATTGAAAAGTTCCCTGAAAGAAACATGGATGACCTCCAAAATATATTTCAAGTTACTCAAACACTAATCAAGAAGATATGTTTGATAGTGCCAACATGTGATTTACAAAAAGCGCATATGAGGTACAAATTGATCATCCTCTGTCACCTGCTGATACTTCATACATTTCTGAAAATGAAGAAATTAATAATAATGAAGAAATCATGAATAAAAAAGATATGTATGATTAATATTACATGATGGAAGACAATATTCATGAACAGAAAGATAATGATATGTCTCCCAAAAAATAGCATGCTTTTATAGAAATTGTTAAAAATAATCATATTATTGAAAGATAGAAAATTTTTTAACTATTGAAAGAAAACAATGAAATGAAATTTTCAAATGAACAATTAAAGAATGAAATATATAAAAATTACTATCTGTAAGAATGAATTAACTCAAATACCAGGAAAAAAATTTTCTCTCAAGTATGCAACTGATATAGGTTACCAGCCTTGATGTTGAAAAATTACCAAAACCAGATTTAAATTAATTTCCAATGCTGAAATTCCATAAACTGCAAACACATACTCAACTAGAGCTAATAAATTTGTTTCCATATATAAATCATCAATCGTTTTATAAGAACCCTATTACACAAATATGGATACCAATATATCTTTTTACTAACATATATGGACCCAATAGAATTTGGGTAGCAAAACCATTTTTTGAATAAAATTTTTGATGTATAAAATATGTATTAAAACCTATAGAAAAAGCCTATGTTATCTAGATAGTGTATATTTTAGACAGACGACTCGTTAGTATTAAAACTTCAAGAATATGACTAAAGTTGATGGTGGACATATCACATTTGGTGACAATGAAAAAGGAAAAATCACACGCCTTTTCCAAAATTTGTTATTCTAATTCTATAATAATTTCAAAATTTTTATATGTATATGGTTTAAAATACTCCATTTTCAGTATATCCCTACTATGTGAGGGTGATTTTTATGTGAAATTTGAAAAAAAAATTCCTTTCATGTTTTTAATGGTAAAAATGATTTAATCTTTAATGCATTAAGAAATTATAAAATTTATTATATTGATTTAAATTATTTATCTTATAAAAATATTTATTGTTTAAGTGGGGTAAATAATGAATCTTGGGTTTTGCATAGGATACTATGACATTGCAATATTTACCGAATTATAACACTAAGTAGGAAAGGGTTAGTTAGAGACCTACCAAAGCATGAATTATCATATGATTGTGTTTGTAATCCCTTCTAGAAATGTAAACTCTATAAGATTTATTTTAAATCTACATATGAAGTTTCAACCTATCATCCTCTAGAGTTAATTCATATGGGCCTCTTTAGACCTTCCGAAGTCACTAGTATAAATGGAAAACACTATGTCTATATCCTTGTAGATGACCTCTCTATATCCACGTGGGTATTATTTTGAGATCAAAAAAGTGAAGATTGTTCATACTTTATTATGTATTGAAAATATTTAGAAAACATTAGTAGAAATAGGATTATGAATTTATGGAGTAATCATTGTCGAGAATTTTAAAATCAATACTTTGAATCATTAGGTTCTCAAAGTGGAAATAATCACAAATTTGTTGCTTCTAGGACACCATAACAAAATGGTTTTTTCAAAAGAAGAAATAGGACTCTTTAAGAGATATCCCAAACCATGTTAAATTAGTATGGACTACCTATATACTTTTGGGACGATGCAAAAACTACAACCTGTTATATTATTAATATGTTTTGATTAGTCCCCTATTAATGAAAACACCTTTTGAGTTTTGTAATAATAGAAAACGAATGGTTAATTACTTTACAGTTTTTGGTTAAAAGTATTTTTTATAAATAAAATGTAAAATTTGGAAAAAATTTCCTGTAAAAGAGATGAAGGAATTTTTCTTTGGTATTCAACTTCAAAAAAAGCTTATAGAGTGTTTAACAAAAAGATAAGAACAAGTGATGAATATTTTTCAAATCATATTTTGTGATACCATTGTCAATGAATTTAAGAAAAACATAGAAGTCCTTGTGGATGATCTTTTATATCTGAATCTCAATTCCAATCCTTCTTAAATTTCCATTAAACAAGAAGACACTACTACAAGTGAAATACCAATACATAAAAAAGAATAAAACACTGAACCTACTAACCCCTCTTTTAAGAGACCAATTAAGACTCATTGAGATCACCCATTAGATGTAGTAATAGGAAACATAGATTGAGGTACACAAATATGAGATTCCCTGATAAATAAAATTTAACATCAATCCTTCTTTACACAAATTGAAGAGAATATTTTCAATGACTTCATAAATGATGAATTATGGGGAATATCTATGTAAGAAGAACTTTGTTAGTTTGAATGAAACATTGTTTTTGAACCCGTTGACCGACATAGATATACCTTTACTATTGGAACTAATTGGGTGTATAGAAACAAGGTTGATGAATATGGCAATATAGTATTAAATAATGGTATATTAGTTGCACAAGGTTGTAATCAAGAAGAAGGTATTGAATATGAATAAAATTTTTCACCTGTAGCAAAACACGAAGCCATAAGGATAATAATTTCCTATCTAACAAATCTTGACTTCAAAATATATCAAATTGATGTAAAAAAGTTAATTCATATGTGTATTTATAATTGAGGATGTTTTTTTGAACTACCACTATGATTTTAGAACCCTCATACTCCAAATCGTTCTTTTAAATTAAAAAAAGATTTGAATGGTTTAAAATAGGCTCTAGGAGTTTGGTATGATAAGCTTACCAATTTTCTTATTTCCAATTTTTTGTCAAAAGTAATATCTGATCAAAGTCTATTTTAAAAATAATTTCAAAAGATGTTTTTATAGTTCAAATTTATGTGGATGATATTATTTTTGGATCTACTAATGATTCCTAATGTTATAATTTTTCCAAATTAATTCAATGTTAATTTTAAATGAGTTTAATGGGTTAACACAATTTATTCTTGGATTTGAGATTTTTCAAAATAAAAAAGTAATTATCTTAAATCAAATTAAATACACTAAGGATATATCAAAATGTTTTGGTCTGTAGAGTCCCAAAATCCGTGATACTTCAAAGATTACAACCTGCAAACTAGATATTGATAAATATGGGAAATCATTAGATCCAACTAGTTTAGAGGAATGATTGGTAGTCTTCTATACTTAATTTCAAGTAGGCCTGATATTATGTTTGGTGTATGTATGTGTGCTCGATTTCATGAAAATTCAAAAGAGTCAGATTTGTTAACTATCAAAAGAATTTTTAAATACATCAAGTATAAAACCAATTTACGATTATTCTACCTAGGAGTTCATTCTTTTGATTTAACTATTTATTCATATTTTTATTTTGGTTGTTTCGTCTAAGATAAAAAAAGTACATTAGGAACTTGTCATATTTTAAGAAAATATCTAGTATCATGGTATAATAGGGAGTAAAATTCTATTGCACTATCTACTACTGACTTTGAATACATAGATGCAGACAGTTTCTATACATAAAGATTTTGGATTAAACATACATTACTAGACTTAAGATATCAATTAAGGCTTGTAATTATTAATTGTGATAACACAAGTTAAATAAGAATTTCCAAAAATCAAGAATCACTGTCTAGAATAAAATAATTGATGTAAGACATCAATTTTTGAGAGATCATTATCCAATGTGTGATATAACTTTAGAATTTATTAGAACTGAACATCATCTAGCTGATATATTTACGAAGCCTTTGAATTCTAAAATTTTACTCTAGTTCATACATGAATTACGAATGATAAACATTTGTTGATTGATACAACGTTGATGAGTCACCATTAATGAGGCATCGTTGATGTGTTACTGTTGATGTGTCACCATTGATGAGTCACCATTGATGAGTGACCATTAATGAATCACCTTTGATGAGTCACTATTTATGAGGCAACATTAGTGATTCACTCTTGATGAGCCACTGTTGAAAGAGTCACTGTTGATGAGTCACTATTGAACGATTCATCATTTCTTTTTATGTTACTATTATTTTTATTACTGTTATGATTTTTCATTTACTGATTAAAATTTTATTTTCATAATATTATTATATTTTATTAGAATACCTAATTGATAAAAATATCTGGAATAATAATAAAGGATTCAATTATCCAAAACCTTCAAATCCTAATCCCTTTCCTTATAAATAAACCACCCTTCCCTCTTCCATGATCCTGAAATCCTCAACTGATTCGAATAGACCATATGAAGAGAATAAAATACTCAAATCGAGAAGAGGTGAGACCTTCCAAGAGATGATGTGTATCTATGAGTATTTTGATAGGATTTTTTGTAAATTTTCATTTGAAGGACTGTATAGTCGAAGCTGAAAAAGAGATTGATGCATACTGTCTCCCCACTAAAAATATTCTAGTGTTAAAGGTAATAGAAAAAAGGTGGATGGAATTATTTTCTAGAAATCATGTTGAGTTTTATATGAGGATAGTTTATGAATTTTAATAGAATGCACAATTTATTTTTGGGGAGATAGTCAATTAAATTATAAGAAAAATAGATGTAGAAGATATTTATTTCTCTTCAAAAGATGGGGAAAATGAATAAAGATTCCTCAAAAAGTTGTTTTTCGAGATTTTCAATGCATTATACCTGATGAAAAGAATAAATAGGCTCTCATATAATTTCTTAGATATGGAATCAAGAGAAAGACAATACTTTTAGAGATTGATTGTGAGAGAAAGCTTTTGTTTATTTTTTTCACCATGTTTTTTTCCAAGAAATGGGGACTTTCAAACATTATTGTTTTGAGATGTCTATTTTTTATATTTGATAAAGAAATGGAAAAGAATAAATATCTATAGATTTTTATAGTACATATGATTGAGATGTGTTAGAAGACATCCAGATCAAAATATCCCATGTATCCCAAAATGATCTCTTCCATTTTAGATGCTACGGGTTATGTGAAGACTGGAGATGAAGATGAGGATACAATTTGTGGTTTTTTATATCCAAATATAGCTAAAAATGAGTTAGAGTATGTTGGAATCCCTAGAATAGATGTTTGGTCAGGGAAAATGATAAAATATATGATGATTATAATCCAATTGATCACCCAATAAGACCAAAGGATATGATAGATCATAGTCATGAAAATTAGGAGATACCTGAATATTCAGTTACAGATATTATAGAAAGATTTGGAGATGAATAAGATATGAAAGTTGAAGAAGGAAGTGATCCAAATATCCTAAAATCTCAACCTAGAGTATCAAGTGTGCATGTTAGTTATATAAGATCTCTACCTTCCAGATAAATAATTTTACCTGATCATGATGATGATGAAGATACAAATGTTTCTGGAGAAGCTAAATTTAAATCATCCACCTATGAAACATCAAGTGAAGAATGTGATTAAAGAGTTTATGATATTTTTTCTAAAAAGGTAGAAGAAGATATTATGAATCATGATAAACTAGATGAATCTCTCGAGTTGGGTATCTAGGGATACAACTAATGAAGCTATTAATTAGATTCCTATTAATGAAAATACTTGATGTGGTTATGGTCATATAGTTGATCAAGACAAAGAATGTGATTATGATCATGAAGTAATTTCTAAGAATGGTGTTGATTCTTCTAATATATATCAAGAATCATTTCGTACAAGGGACAAAGAAGTTGTAGGTTAGGGGGAGCAAACTCCCAATACTGATGAGAAATTAGTTGAACTGGCTCAGTTGGAAATAATGGAGTCCTTGGAAACCAATCTAATAGAAGTTCTACTAGCTAAAAATGAGGGTCTGTTTCCTACAGATCTATAAAATCAGCTAGTTCCAAAAAAATAAAATTCCATAGAGAACCAATTTCCAACTACCAAATATAGAACCTATTCCCTCAAGAATTTAAGTTGTCTAGAGTTCTCATAAACCCATTGAAAATAAATTCTTCACTATTTCAATTCTTTAGTTTGAGGATTTGAAGAATCAGAGAAATATCATGGTTTTTTCAGACTTGGGATAACATACAGGGATTTATATGATGACTCTAAAATCATAAGAGAGGGATTATAAGTGAATCAAATCAATGAAGCTGATGATTTACAACCTCTTGTTCCTATAGACACAGGCAGACCGGTTGAAGATGCAGTGTGTCATGGGATAAAAAATATTCCCACTACTCCATCAGTATTTCCTCCTAATGATGTCACCAAATAATATTTTGATTATTTACATATTACTATTCATTAATATATAGAGGCCTTGAGGAATAATTTGGTCTCAAACCTTTCTGAAGTCTTAAATAATAACCATCTCGTATTGATCACTGTAATTAAGATAGTGATAGATATTTAGCTTAGATGGTTATATATCATATTCAACCCAAAGTATGTATTCATATTCAACAAATGTAATTTGAACATAGAATATTGAAATCTGTGGTAGAAATTTTGAAATCGTTAGTGGATGGTGTGCTATCATCTTTTTCAAAATTCATGACTTCCACTTCTCAGAAATTGGATAATTATGTTTCTATTGCCTCTACTTAATCTTCTCATCCTCCTGCTCTAATAATGTATTATAGGAATATTTTGCAATATTTACTATGTGAAGAAATCAGAAATGTCATGGGTGATGTAAGTACTCATGAGAAAGAGATAAGGAAGATTAACCTTCATGGGGAACATATCCTTCAGTTATTAAAAGAGTATGCAATTCATCTCAAACAAGACGAGGAAGTAACAAAAAAGGGCATAAAATATTATCTTTAAAGGATCTACACCAAACATGACATGTTTGATCATTTCAAATTTCTTACTGAGAACTTTAAAATCCCACCATAGATATGTGCCTTTAAATAACAGGTGAGTCTGTTGAAGGTTATAATTCCAGCTCATCATAGATTTATGCATCAAAAGTATAATTCATTTAATTCTATGGAAAGGGAAGGATCAATAATTATGGACTTCATAAATCATATGAAACATAACCTCCATGTCCATCAAGAAGACTATTATTTCTAGAGAAGTTATCCCTGTTTAAATAAAATTTTCAACCATAACCACATGGTCAGTTCATTATAGGCCTGCTCAAACATGTCAATCAACCAATATTATGCCTTCGCCTCTATGGACTTATTGTTTGTCAACAATTGAAGCTATCATACCACTTAGACCGGTTATTTTTAGAGAAGTGCTTACTCTTGCTACTACTTTACCATTTGTTACAACCTTTTCCCAACTTATACTTCGACAATCTCTTTTTATGATGAAGATAGAGACATAGAAATGGCCAAATCAAAAGGGAAAGTTGATCAGTCCCCAACCTCTATGGAGTGAATCTTTTTTTGGTGATACCTCTTTGAAATAGATTCTGTAATTTCTTTCTTCCATAATCATATATCTTTTTTACACTATGTTAATGAAATTCCATTATATTATTATCTATTATACTTTTTAGTTAACCCTCATACATCTTTTGATAATATTAAAGGGGGAGATAATTTTTAATTTTGAATTTTTTTATAAGAATCTATATATCTAATCATTTTTAATTACATATTTTGTATAGGTTTCATAAAATTCCATGTTTTGGATCATAAAAAAGGGGTATAATGTTGGAACCTCCTTGGATGGAGTGTGTTTGAATTATATTATCAAAAGGATCACAAACCATGATTCAGTTATTAGTAATATTTCAGATGCTTTATGATATCATTTTATATGAAAATATTACTTCTATAATTTTTTTTTCAATTTATGGAAATACATCATTGGCTATAAGTCACCATTACCGCCAGGATGAGCTACTTCCAGACTCAAGTCACCATTTCTTCCAAGATGAGCTACCTTCAGACTCAAGTCACCGTTACCATCAGGATGATCTAGCACCGGACTCAATTAACCATTTTTTCTTGGATTAGCTACCTTTAGAAGCCATTCATTGCTACTTCCAAAGGAGTAAATATTATTGGAGTCACTGAAAGAGGCTGATTCACCACCTGCACTCTTGTTACCATTGTTGTTTGAGATCCTTGACATAAATTTTTCGATCGAAAATTCTATTCTTTGATGGGTTGAGAAAGTATTTTAGACTTAATAAAATAAGATCCAAGGAAATTGGATGTCCTTCCACAAGAACTGATATATATTTCTGAAAGATCTCACTCTTTCTCTAGGTACGACGATGCTATACTAATAAAATGATTACTAAATACTTAAAAAAGTGTGTTATCTAATTTGTGAATTATATTGAACATTCTCATTGAAATTTTTTAAAGATCAAATACACCAAACCACTAAACCATTAACGACATTGATTGAGGCAATAGATAGATATCATATAAATAATTCCAGCACAACTCTATGATCCTCTGTTCAACTTCAATTTTCATGAACAAAGCACAGACTCGTTACCACTACCGATTTGAGGATTACGAACATATAGAACACTTCATACTATGATTTTTATATATGTTCTATCCATTTTACTTTTGAAAATTGTGTTGTTGTCATTTCAATCAACTCACAATATCTCTTGGAAATTTTTGGAGAATACTTATTATTCTCTTCTTTCTCAATCTGTTTCCTACTGTGTTTATAGAAGAGGTCCATGTGTGACCTATGCTTTTCTCTCATCCCACATATAACTGCAGAAGAGTCTTTTTATCATGGAAATATTGTTTATATTGAATGTATAACTAATATAGGTTGTATATTTGTTTGATTATATTTTAAACA
Organism: Viscum album; assembly: GCA_963277665.1. NCBI lineage: Eukaryota > Viridiplantae > Streptophyta > Magnoliopsida > Santalales > Viscaceae > Viscum > Viscum album. Next base: position 1,469,314,373 of record OY728128.1, on the reverse strand, counting down.
TTCTTGGAAGCAAGTGATTACCAATTGGAGTGTGTTAGGTCTCCCCATGATACTAAAACACCCGTTTATTCTACCATGTCAATATGTTTTTTTTCTTTTTATAACTTTTTAAATATAACATTTCATTGAAAAACAATAAAATTGCTTATATAATTAATCTTAACTAATTTTTATATTTATTTATATCTATGTAATTCGATCTCAAAAGATAATATATTTCTAAACCATATTTTAAATGAGAACTAATCACACATTAAGAAATATTTTAAAAGGAGAGATCTTTTTTTGATATGATTCATTAATTAATCGACAAGTTTATTTATAGAAATATTTATTGGGAACATTATTCTCCCACTCTTTAGTTACTATCTAAATGACACTTATTTAAATATATTATAAGAAAATGGAAACTGTGTTTATGCATACATACGACCTACCATCTCCATGAATGGTGTATTTAATTTGCAATATATATTTTTTGTACATTATTATAAATGAATATATAATGAATAAATTTAAAATTTATATAATTTTTTTCATTCTGAAAATAATGTAATCCTTAGATATGTTTGAGGATCAATAATAACAAGTCAAAACATGTACGAAAAAATTACTTGTTAACAAAAACGTAAAATTAACAATGAATTGTTATAATAAAGATAATATAATGCCATATAATATTATATATGGTATGACATATAGGAATATGGTTATTTTTTAAATGTATAAGAAATTTATATGTAGATTATAGGATGTTGGAATGTGTAAGAAGAAAGTCAAGGCTTATGGTTAGGGTATTCTCGTCTCACTTTTATTTATGTGAGATATATAACATATTCACCAATTATTCATATTTTATGGTTTATATATGTCCCTATGACATGTGAAATCATGGATTTATTTGTTTCAAAATTTTAAAAGTTTAAATTTATGTTATTATTTCACGGATATCCTGATTGAAAAGTTACTCAAGTAGTAAGGGTATTTCTAGTCTCACTTTTATTTTTGTGAGACATATGCCTTATTCACCACTTGTTTCTTTTTCCTAGTGTATATGATAAACATGAATGTATTATATAATTCATACACTTATATTTATTAGTATTTACATATCCATTTTATGTTCTCAATTTCATGGAGTTTTAAAGTTCATATGTTGCCAAAACAGTATGGAATTTTTGTATCAATTTTCCTTCATGGAGACACATGTTTTGATAGGAACCTATATTATTTCATGAGGTGAATATAATATCATTTGACATGTTATATAATGAATATAATCGTTTAATGATAATTTTATACAAAATTAATGTTATTTTTACACGGGGAGTTTGATTCAAAGTTACCTATGAAGTAGGAGTTTATTGCTACAATCTCAATGTTTATCGAGATTTTTTTTATTTTGCTTTCATTGATGGAATATTAAGATACATCTCATAATAATTATGAATAATTTTATTCTTCTATTTTTGTTCATGATATCTTTTTTTTAATGCAACCATTTTTCCTCTGTTTATTACTTAGGATAATTAATAAATTTTTAATAAAATATGTGCTTAATTCTATTTTCGATCTTAATTTTATTTTATTCAAAAACCATGTAATAAAAAATGTATGAATTTTTGTTTTCATAAATTATCTTTTCTGATCATTTTCAAGGAATATTGACTTTAAAATTGGTTTATGGCTTCAAAATATTCTTTATTATGTGTTAAAAGATCATTTTCAATGAAAAGGATTTCAATGATTTTAAATATTCTTTTATGTGTTTTAAATGATATTTAAAATAAATAGTTTATAAAAAATTAATATGTCTAAAAAAGGTTTTAGGTTTTTTTAAAATATTACTTTGTATTTTGTCAAAATGTTATTTTCAATGAAAAGTATTTCAATGATTTAAAATCTTCTTTTATATGTTTTTATATATATTTTCAATGAAAATGTTTTTAAAAAAGGATTTATGTTTAAATAGTGTTTTAAATGATTTCCAATGGATAATTTATATACTTTCATAAGGTTATTTTTCAATTAAAAGGATTTAAATTATTCCAAATATTATTTTATATGTTTTAAAAGATATTTCAATAGAAAATTGATTTCAAAAATGATTTATTTTTAAAAAATGTTATAAATGATTTTCAAAACTTAATTTATATTTCTTGAAAAGGGTTTTTTTCAAATATTAGGATTTCAATGATTTACATTATGCTTTTATAAATTTTAAAAATATATTTACAATGAAAAATGTTTAAAAAATGTTTTATGTTATAAGAATAATTTTTCAAAGTGAAAAGGATATTTCCATCAAGAAATTGTTTAAACAATTTTTAAAGCTTAATTCATAAGTTTTGAAAGTGGTTTTAAAAGAAAAGGATTTTGAAAATATTTTATTTTTAAAGGAATATGTTTTCAATGAAAGCTTATTTCCCCTAATAAATTCACCATGTTGTCATTAAAAATCCTTCCGCATATAAGATGATATCCTTTGATATAGTTTATTCTTTACTAAGGATATAATTCAGGGAAAGTAGTATTTTTCTTTCTTTGAATGGTTTATGATTAAGATGATAGGTTGTTCAGGAAACCGGTTTCTCTTCCAAATTTTATACCATGATAAAAAGAATATGAAATTTTTTTCCTTTCATGGTTTATTCTATTTTATCAACCACATATCTTTTCCATAGGTTGTGAAATGATGAAATATTTATGGAGCCATTTAATTTCATGGGTTGAGATATTATGATTATGAAACCAATATCTTTTTCTTGGTCATGATGTGATGAATGTTTTATTATCACGTGAAATATGTATGTATTATCTAATTATGAGATGGGTTGGACCTATTTATGCCTCTAATGAAGTGGGTAAATATTACATCTCATAGATAGACCTGGCCGGAATGAGGAGTAAACCCGAATTAGTAATGGATTTCATCCACTAAGATGGTATTGGGAGTCAACCTTGACTATTGTGATAGTCTTGGGTGTGAACATTGATTACTTAGATGGTCTTGGGAGTGAACCTTGACTGCTAAGATGGTTTGGGGAGTGAAACCACTACACTATAGGTAAAGGGTTGTAACTACGGATGGTGGTGTGTCCCACCCAGTAGGTGTAACCCCCATGGAATGCCATGATATGTTTTGGAAATCATCCTTGACTTATAGGGAAAGATTTTAAATTCTTATATTCCAACCACAATAACATGTTTTATTCCTAAGTTATTATTTTTGAGATAATTCCGTGGATTCCATTATGATTCATGTCTTTTTAAATACAATTATTTATTCCATGACTCAAGATTATTATATTTGATATGACAGATATGATTGTCAAACTCTATGATCATGCTAGAATAACCCTATGACAATGTTATGTTTTTGTATTAACATTATTCACCAATATTGAGAATCTAACCCCACAAATTTCTTTTGTTCCCCTACCCCATGTTATGAAGAATGGATTTATATAGGTGTACTAAAGGAGAATATCTTTAAGGGATATGTTGAAGATCTTTCACCACAATAAAATACTATGTTTCCATGTTTCCTAAGAATCTAAACTATTATGGTCCTAAGGCATGTAATTTTTAATGTGATTTATCTTCATATAATAGGATTTATTATCTATATATATTAATCATCTGTCTCTATAGTTAGTATCAAATAAATGGTTTAGTCAAAATTTGGAAACTACGATGTGGAAAATTTAGTTATATCCCTAGGTATATTTCAATGGATATTTATAGGGAGGTATCTATGTATAAGTTTATGGTGTCATAGATTCTAAAAAATGTATCATTGTTTAGACATCCTATAATTAATTGTTCATGATTGTTTGTTTCTCTAAAATGATATGTGTTTCTCAAACTATACTTTTAGGTTTTAGTGAATGGAGGGAACAAGAATGAATTGGGTTAACGTTGAATGTTTCAGATATGTAAAGTATGTGCATTATGAAAATTGATTCCCTATGTGGAAATATCGGGATGAGAATCTAGAATGTGTCATGATTATTTATTATAATGATGAAGATAAACTGACCATGAATGATATATGAAAGATATGGGATGTTATAATAATAATGTTTACATGATTAAATTGAGGGTGAGGAACCTTATGAAATGGCTCATATTTCATATTCTAGGAATGTGTTATTACGTAATAATATGATAAAGCCTAAGTAATGGTTTAATAATAATGTTATACTATTGAAGTGTATACATATTGAAAATCATGAATTATGTTATATGAGTCATGAAGTATATGTTTTCCATTAAGTATTTTCCGAAATATATTGAATGGCATTGATTACTTATAAAGTTATTTAATTCAAAGGTGATATGTTTATTATGTGAAGGTATCCATTAAGGTGTTCCAAATTTTGAGAAAATTGGGGTTATCTTGGATGAAGAGATTATTGATATAAATAAAGTAAATTTGATAGTAATGATTACCACAAAACTGATTATTGATTTTTTTAAAAGGTGGTGTATGTTATCATGGATGAAGTTTATATCTTATAAGAATGAAGGAATATATCCAATAATCATTGGAATAAGGAATCATTGTTGTATTCCAAAATTATTTATGGTCATTCTGGTTATTACCCTGTTTCAAGAGAATATACAATGAATGTAATCATGTCTTTGGAATATGATAACCAATAATTACTTTGTTATATATGGGGGACATATGTTGAATTGATTTTGAGAAATTTAGTGACCTTCTTTGTAATGTTTTGAATTTCCATCTTTTTAAGGGTTTCAAGGTTAACCATTTATGGAATGGATTATGTTAAACATAAGATGATGTTTTATAGATAAATTATTATCTCACCATATGAGGATCTATGCATATCGGATAATCTGTGCTAACCATTTTTCTATGATGATATCTATTGATAGATGGAATGAATAATCCTTATATTTATGGATCTCATGATCTGTTAGTTCTTTAGGATTGAAAAATTCACCTTCATTTCTTGGATAAAGAGATGAAGTGAAAATTGAATAAGGCACAACCCATGGGTGAGATTTTGCAAATGAAATGGAATGAAATAAAGTAAGTACATCTTTTCCGGAAAACATTATTAAGAGTTAGGAAAAGGATTATGAAACCAAAAATAATAAGTTAGTACCCTAATTTCATATAAATAAAATGTTCCATTTTATCAACGTAGAAATACGGTTCTATGACCATTAACTTTATTTGGATGACCCACATCTACTGGTCAATGTTCTCTATCACTCTACATAAGTATTTGAGTGATAGTTTTAACATTTATTTCCAAGTTTTCACTTTACCCCATATTCTCTTGTATAAAAACCTAGTTATGAGTTACTTTGGGAAACCGTTATGTTTAAAATTTTCATTTTTAAAGGATGTTTTATAATTCTTTTTTACAATGTGGGTTTCTATGAAAGGGACTTTCTATTATTAAACCTCTAATGACCCAGAACGATTTTTAGGGAGAAATTCATTTTAAGGGGGGTAGAATGAAACACCTCAATATTTTGTGAAACATTAATTTTTGAATTAATTTAATTATTTTTATATTTTTCATTTCACAGAACACTAAATATAACTTTTATTATTTGAAAGCACTATGTTTGGATTTCATTTTATGCAACACCATGATAATATTGAGTGACTTAAAACACACATATTATCATTCATTATGCACAACATTATGTTTTTCTTCCGTTACACACAATTTTGAGTTCCTTTGATAGCTTTTATAACACGAAATACCATGTTTTACCATGATATAATATATAATTAATAATATTATTAAAATATTATTATAGTCATCACCTAGCCATTGAAATAGATATTATGAATAATATTAAATAAATTATGAAAATATAGTTTACACATTAATGTAATATGAATCCTTTAGTTATTAGTTATTTATAAAGGAAATTAATTTTTATTTGAAAATGAAGAGATACATTTTATATAAAAACTAGTTTTTTATGTGAAGACAAATTTTATCTCAATAAATTTAACAAAACAATTTTGATGAATGATTTAAATTAAATGTACATACTATATGTAAGAACCCCGATCTTCGTTTTAGGTATGGTTTTCCTTTTTCTGGAGTTTTTAAGAAAAATTAAGTTTCTAGAATATTTCAAAGTACACGCCGTGTACTTTCTAAGTACACATCGTGTAATCTTCTCCGGCTCGAAGCAGTGTGCTGGCCATGCCGGACCACACACACGGTGTGTAAGGGTGACGTGGAAGCCGATTTTGGAGGAGTATAAAAAAGAACTAGTACACTCCATGTACTCTAAAAGTACACGCTGTGTAATTTATTTTTTTCATTTAAACTCACCGGGGTCACGCCTGACGCACAGAAACATCTTCTTCTCTAGTTTCCGTCCGTCTGAAGCGACCCGTATGGCCGAATCTTCCCCGAGCACCCGCCTCACCGTCCGTTCTTCGATTCGAGCACAGTTGATTGCATTGGAAGCACAGCGGTGAGTTCTTCCTTCTTCTTGAGCCTTGTTTCTTGATTCCTCCTTGTTTTCAAGATATCATAGGTTGAGCGTTTTGTGTGTTTTCTCAGATCTACGTCGTTCTAAGGGGAATCTATCATTGTGGTTCTCATATATCGTTCTTCTAGGATCGAGGTAGGTGGATTGTTCCTTTCGGTAGAAAGTTGATGAGTATTTTTTTGCAATTTCCACAAATACCCTCGAACGGGGTATTGCGTGTTACCTATTTTACTCTGTTGTTTTTCTTGCTTGCATGATTGTTGTAGTAGAGGGTTATTCTTGTGAGTAGGGTAATTTATTTTGTGCTCAGACTACTTTTCCATGCTTTTTCTGCCCGTTTGGCATTTTTCAAGTTTCCATGCCTAGTTGTAGGATAGTGGAACTATCGTACTTTTATGCTATTGAGCCTTAGACTGATAGCCAAGTAGTTACTGAGGTTTACTTGGATGATGTACGCGCACTGAGCATGTTTTATATTTCAATCAGGACTGAGAGAACATAGAGTATTATACCAAAGGGAGAATTGACGGAAGGACTTCTCTAGAGTACCTTTTAATTACGATTCGAGACCACAGGGGGAATTGACATTTAGTGATTCCTCAGAGAGTCTGTAGTTCCTAGACTCTGGCCATAGGGGGAATAGATGATGAGTGATTCCCCAGAGTTCCTTTAGCATGATATGAGACTATAGGGGGAATTGAACGTGTGTGCTTCCTCAGAGAGTCTATTTAATTTCATAGCTGAACCAGAGGGGTGAGACTGTGTGTGCCTCTTAGAGGGTTACTAGTGCTTGTAGGTTGAACCATAGGGGTTTGGATGTGAGAGCTACCCAGAAGGTTACCAGTTTTCTTCTTGTTGGTGGCTATTTACTTGTGTACTTTTGTTGTTAGAACTATGGTTTGTAGCTGCTTGTGTTTTCCTGTTTACTACTTCTTGTTTTATTTACTGCCATATATTCATTGACTGTTAGGCACAAATCTTTGGGTGATTTCCTACTGGGATCGTATCTCACACCCTGTTTGGGTCATGCTTTTGGGCCCAAGAAGACTATGTTGTTGAAGTTTTAGAGAAGGGAAAGCACCCTTCTACTTCAGGTTCTTGATTGCGCTGGAGCTGGTGAGCATGGGACCGAGCCGAGGCTCGCGATGCTGAGGACTTTATTTTGTTTTCCTTTGCACTTGTTTTCAGTTGTATTTCAGCACATTGTTGTGTATGCTCCATTCATAGTTACTTGTACCTACTGCATCATTTTCATCATTTCTATATATATTCATTGCTTCCGCTGTTTGGTTTTTGTTGTTATGCATGGTGTTACTGCTTCCACTGTTGACTATTGTTTTTCCACTTTACACCTTACCGAATGGGGGCATAGTTTCCCCACCGACTCACCAAGGCCCTCTCTGCAAGTCGGTAGCCTCTTGCATTTGGGAAAACGCACTTGAGGTCTTGTGGTGAACCGGGTACGGGGCACTAGTGGAGGGGCTTCATATTTGGGTCGTTACAAAGTGGTATCAGAGGAGTTCTTTTCTCTTTCTTTACTGTTTGGAGACCTTATCCTGGGATAGGATGGATTCAATTCTTGGTATTAAGCTGTTCTCTAGAGTAGCTAACCCGTGTTCAGGGAAAATCCATAGTACCTCGTTAATTGCAGTTTGCTGGTTTTGAGTTTTTATGGTTGGTATGTTTTCACCTAGATTGATTCGCATTACTTGTGTGATTAAGGTTTTGACACTTCTATTCTATTTCTATCGCAACCCGATGAGATGAGGGTATGTCATCTCATGCATCATATAGGTACTTGTAGAAATCACATTTCATGAATTATTGCCATGCCATCTAGGGTGCATTAGCAATTTCATGTTGTTGTGATAGGCTTTGTGTAGATTATGCATACTGTTGTGATAGGTGCTTGATAGTTTCTCTGCTGTTATGTTAGAAAGCTTTTGTTATGTTCTTTACTTAAAATGAACACCAAATTTTGGTTCTTGAGGTTTTATGGGCCCTCATTAATCGGAAATTGGTGGATCATGGTCCTTTTTTCTCTTGTATATGAATATGGGAGATGCCAAGATTTGATTCGTGGGGAGTATGGGCCCTCACAGATTGGAATTTGACACCTCTCTGCCTTTTTTTAGTGTTTCTTGGAGTTTGAGCAATTTCTATGTTACTGCCCAAAAAAAACCCAGAATACATGACATTTGCTTTTTGGATACACTCCATGTAGTTTTCAGGCCGTGTCACTGATCGTGTGAGCAGAACACGGTGTCATGGAAGTATCTTCGGGAACACACCATGTACGATAGGTACACGCCGTGTATGTTCGGAGCTGTGTACCCGGCCGTGTCCCTAACAACACGGGGAAGAGAAACTCGGGTAGAACACGTCGTGTCCTTAGGGAACACACCGTGTAGTCCTGTCCAGGTACCTGGCTGTGTCACGAATAACTTGGGCCGACGTTACCTTCTTTTCCACATGCCGTGTTTGTTCGGAACACGCTGTGTAGTCTTGTCCAGGTACCCGCCCGTGTCACGAACAACACTGGACGAGGTCACCTTGCCTATGCACGTCGTGTTAGTTTGGATCACGCTGTCTAAGGTTCATCCATGTAGACGGTCGTGTTCTTAACAACACGGGCCGCCGAAGCCTTGTCTAGTACACGCCGTGCTTGTTTCTAACACGCCATGTAGTCTCAGGTTAATTCGGACCATGTGGGTTAGCCGTGTAAAGAGACTCGGTCATGGGAAACGTTTCTAAGTACACGCCGTGTGTGGGGTCAACATACCGTGTAGTTTGAAGTGTACATGACTTTTAGGGCAGACGTACACGCCCAAGTTTGTGGATTAAGAAGAGACACCATGTAGTCGAGTTTTGTAAACTTGTGTGTTTTTTCCCCTGTTCCCATTTTGTACTCTTGTGTTCTCTGTCCTTGTTTTTCTGATCTAAGGTGTACTTTTGATCTTTTTGATATATGCCTCCAAGACGTCCTCTGTTGTACGTCTGTTGTCAGGTAGTGATCAGACGCCAGATATGGCTGATCAGGGACTTCCGGCCGATCATCCCGTTGGGCCAGCCTTGGCACCAGCTGTTATACTAGTTGCAGGAGCTGATGCAAAATTCAGAGAAGGTTTCATGAGGATGATGCAGGACTTCCAGGGAGCGCCGCATCCTGCCACGACTATGGAAGACTTGACGTGCATTTTCCATCATCATTATCCTCCTACGTTCTCGGGAGAAGGAGGAACTAAGGCTGTTTAGTCATGGATGGAATCCATGATGACTATCTTCGAGCATCTGGAGACGCCTCTAGAGAGGTGGGTCAAACTCGCTACCTACATGCTTTGAGACTCCGCCATGAGGTGGTGGGACACAATCTCACCAGTGGGTCAGTAGAAGGCTATGGCTTGGGAGGTGTTCTAGCGCGTATTCTATGACTACTTCTACCCAGAGAACCTGAGGGCCGGCCGAGCCCGGGAGTTCATGAGCTTAGAGCAGGGTACTCTTTCTGTCATGGAGTGTTCCGCTCATTTCACCAAGCATCTGCGCTTCACACCCCTCCAATATGGAAGTGGGGTGTTCTTAGAGAGGAATTTTGAGGATGGTCTCATGCGAGATATCCTCTCATAGGTGAACATATTTCAGCTAACTTCCATCACTTCCATCGTCAACTAGGCACTGATTGTGGAGCACAATCTGAGAGACTCCGGAGCTACAAGCTTGGGCGGTTCTGATTACAGAGCTAGTTTTCCTCCAGATGACCTCAAGAAACACCGTAGAGAGCCTACATGTAGTGATCCAAGGAAGCAGGGTGCATCGTCAGTCAGCCAGGTGATATGCTACCAGTGTGGCCGGTCAGGGCACATGAGGCCACAGTGCCAGAGGGATCTCGTGGAGTACCGATCGTACGACAAGATGGGTCACCTTCAGCATTTCTGCCAGGTTTTCTCAACAGCAGTTGTTGACCGGGGTTCTTCCATGACTCCTCATTCAGGAGCAGCACCGCCAATTTCTCACCAATCAGGGAGCTAGAGTTCTTCCGCCCATTCGGGCTGAGGTGGAGGTCGAGGCCGTGGCGGTCAGCCACTAGTTCCTCAACACTAGTAGGGAGGTTCAGCTCAGATTGGTCAGCCAGGGGCGCAGGGCCGCGGTACAGGCCAGTTTTTTACTGTGGATCAGAGTTATCAAGAGCAGGATCCCAACCCTTCTACTGTCTGAAGTAAGAATTTAGTAGCCTTAGTTTTATCTTCAGACATTTTTTATACTGGTGATATGCACATCTTTATCTATGTTACTGTTGTGGAGAGCCTTGGACTCTGCATATTTTCTTCTGCAGACTCGTTGATAGTAGACACACCTTTGGGAACGATGACGTCGAGTGTATGCCAGTGTAGAGAGTTCCCTCTCAAGGTTGTAGGGTATCGCTTCTCATGGGATCTCTATGTCCTAGAGATGAAAAGATATGATGTCATCCTCGGCATGGACTGGTTGATTCCCTTCCAGGCAGTCATCGATGGTTATCTCCACAGAGTGAGATTCGTTTCACAAGAGGGCGAGTCCTTTCTTCGTAAAGGCGAATGGGAAATTCAGGCGTGCCGGGTAGGACTCGAGCATCTTAGGCTAGTATGGGTGACAACCCAGATTTCTAGTCTTTATCTGGATGATCAGGGAACTCCACAGTTGGACTTTCCTCTAGTGGGGGATCATTTCAGGGATTTATTTCGAGAGGACTTTTCACGTTTTCCTCCGGAGCGTGAGGTAGACTTCTCTATTGAGCTCATTCTGGGAGTGGCAGCAGTGTCCATACCATCCTATAGGATGGCTACACCTGAGTTTCAAGAGCTCAAGAAGCAGTTGGGGGAGCTACAGGCTAAGGGTTTCATCCGACCCAGTAATTCTCCCTGGGGTTCGCCTGTCCTGTTTGCGAAGATGGCAGACGGTACCCTTCGTCTTTGTGTGGATTATCAAAAGCTAAACCAGTTGACGGTCAAGAACCGATATCCCTTGCCAAGGATCGATGACCTCTTTGATCAGCTTTAAGGAGCTCAGTTGTTCTCGAAGATTGATTTGAGGTCCGGTTATCATCAGTTGCGCGTTATACCATTAGATATACCTCTGATAGCCTTCAAAAGCTGGTATGGTCTATGCGAGTATACAATCATGCCGTTCGGCCTCATGAATGCTCCTGCAGTTTTCATGGAACTGATGAACCGAGTGTTCCATCCTTACTTGGACTCCTTCATCATGGTCTTCATGGATGATATATTGGTCTACTCTCACACTCGACATGACCATGACACACATATTGAGATCGTTTTGAGTACACTGAGAGAGCATAGGCTTTATGCTAAACTCTTGAAGTGCCACTTCTGGATGGATCCGAATCAATTCTTGGGTCACGTCATTTCAGAGGCAGGAGTATCTATGGACCCAGAGAAAGTGAGAGCTGTAGTTTCCTGGGAGCAGCCGAAGAACGTCTTTGATGTACAGATATTCCTAGTGCTGGCTAGATACTATATATGCTTCATTCAGGACTTTTATCGCCTAGCAGCACCTTTGACAGGTTTGACCAAGAAGGGGGTGAAGTTCGTATGGTCAGATTCTTGTGAGTCAGCCTTTCAGGAGCTAAAAGGGAGGTTGACGTCAGCGCCGATACTAGTCTTGCCAGAGCCATGCAAGAGCTACACTATTTACTATGATGCTTCAGGTATCAGACTAGGAGCTTTGCTTATGTAGGGAGAAGAAGTCATTGCGTATGGGTCTCAGTAGTTGAGGCCACATGAGAGGAACTACCCTATGCACGATCTAGAGTTGGCAGATGTTGTTCATTCCTTATGCTGTTGGAGACACTATCTTATTGGAGAGCACTTTGTGGTCTTCACCAACCACAAGAGTCTCAAGTATATCTTCACTCAATGTGATCTGAATCTGAGGCAGTGCAGGTGGGTCGAGTATCTTCATTTGTTTGATTTCGAGCTTTCCTATACGCTGGGGAAGGGAAATGTAGTGGCAGATCTGGTGAGCTGGAGAACTCAGATTCAGGCAGTTCAGGAGGCCAGCAGTGAGTGGCAGCTTATGGCTCTGTTCTCTGAGATGCATCTGGAGGTGCATGATAGACAGGGACAAACCTTCCTATCTTCTGTAGCTGTTACCTCCACACTACTTGATCGGGTAAGGATGAGGCAACTATCAGACTCAGAAGGCTTAGTCCTACGGGAGAGTGTGTCAGGAGGGGACCCTCTTCCTGTATGGATGGTGGGAGAGGATGATATCTTGCATTTCCAGGGATGCGTATGGGTACTAGAAGACGTATGCGAGGAGATGATGTGTGACTTTCATTCCTCAGTTTGGGCAGTTCGTCCTGGCATCACCAAGATGTATCAGGATCTTCATCGCCAATACCGGTGGCCAGGTATAAATAAGGATGTCGCTGGTTTTGTCATGTGGTGCTCTACTTGTCAGTAGGTGAAAGTAGAGCATCAGCGACCAACATGACTTTTACAACAGCTACCCATTCCAGAGTGGAAGTGGAACGACGCCGCGATGGACTTCGTGACTGGGTTTCCGAGGTCGACTTGAGGGAACAATGTTTTTTGGGTCATTGTCGACTAGCTCACAAAGGTTTCCCACTTCTTGCCGATCAAGGAAACCTTCAGTGTTGATGATATGGGACGACATCACATCTGGGAGACCGTTCGTCTGCATGGAGTTCCACACTCCATTATTTTAGACAGGGATGCGCGCTTCACTTCTCGGTTCCGGCAGGGACTTCAGAAGGCCTTGGGTACACATGCACTTTTGAGTACAACATATCATCCCTAGACTGATGGCCAGTCTAAGCGCACGATCTAGGTGCTTGAGGATATGCTCCGAGCTTGCATCCTAGACTTTGGTGGTTCTTGGGAGAAGCATATTCCTCTAGTGGAGTTCTCATACAACAACAGTTTCCAAGTGAACATTCAGATGGCTCTGTACGATGCTTTGTATGGTAGGCCACGATGATCACCCTTATGCTGGCTGGTGGTAGGAGAGGGAGATTTTCTAGGACCTCATCTTGTTCAGGAGACCTCAGAGCAGATAGAGTTGATTCGAAAGAGGATGACTACAACACAGTCTCGGTAGAAGGCTTTTTCTGATTAGGGGATACAACCTCTGGAGTTCTAGGTCAGAGATCCGGTTTTCCTGCGTGTCGCACCGAGGTTGGGACACAAGAGGATTCAGAGGCAGGGTACGATTTCGCCGCGGTACGTCGGGCCGTTTGAGGTAGTTGAGAGAATTGGGCCAGTTGCCTATCGGTTGCAGCTACATCAGAGGTACCAGGCTATGCATGACATCTTCCACATCTCTCAGCTCCGATGTTACTTTTCAAACCAGTATCATGTCTTTCAGCCCGAGGAAGTCGAGCCTGAAGTGGATGCATCTTTCAAGGAGCATCCTATCCAGATTGTTGATCACAGTACGAATGTTCTCCGCGGGTGGTCTGTTCCTCTAGTACGGGTGCTATGGTAGCACGGGCAAGTGCAGGACGAGACTTGGGAAAGGGAGGCCGATGTATGATCGCAGTGGCGGGAGCTGTTCAGGGTTTCTTCTTCTCCACCTTATTAGGGAAATTCGGGGATGAACTTCTTTAAGGGGGGAATTTTGTATAAACCCGGATCTTCGTTTTAGGTATGGTTTTCCTTTTTTTGGAGTTTTTAAGAAAAATAAAGTTTATGGATAATTTCAAAGTACACACCGTGTACTTTCTGAGTACATGTCGTGTACTCTTCTCCGACTCGAAGCCATGTGCTGGCCGTGCCGGGCCACACACATGGTGTGTAGGGGTGACGTGGAGGCTGATTATGGCGCAGTACGGAAAAGACCTAGAACACGCCTTGTACTCTAAAATTACATGCCGTGTAATTTTTTTTTTCATTTAAACACACCGGGGTTGCGCTTGACACACATAAATATCTTCTTCTCTAGTTTCCGTCCATCCGAAGCGATTCGTATGGGCTAATCTTCCCCGAGCTCCCACCTCGCCATCCATTCTATGATTCGAGCATGGTCGATTGCATTATAAGAGAAGCTATGAGTTCTTCCTTATACTTGAGCCTTTTTTTATTGATTCCTATTTGTTTTCATGATATCATAGGTTGAGCATTTTTTGCATTTTCTCAGATCTACATCATTCAAAGGGGAATCTGTCATCGTGGTTCACATATATCGATATCATAGGATCGAGGTAGGTGGTTTGTGCCTTTAGATAGAAAGTTGATGAGTATTTTTGTGCAATTTCCACCAATAACCTTGAACGGGGTATTGCGTGTTACCTGTTTTACTCTGTTGTTTTCCTTCTTGCTTGATTACTAGATTAGAGGGTTATGCTTGTGATTAGAGTAATTTATTTTGTGCTCAGACTACTTTTCCATGCTTGTTCATCCCATTTAGCGTTTTTCTAGTTGCCATGCCTAGCTGTAGGATAGTAGAACTATCGTACTTTTATGTTGTTGAGACTTATACTGATAGCCAAGTAGTTCTTCAGGTTTTCTTGGATGATGTACGCGCGCTGAGCATGTTTTATCTTTCACTCAGGACTGAGAGAACCTAGAGTATTAGACCAAAGGGAGAATTGACAGAAGGACTTCTCCAGAGAGTATTTTAATTACGATGCGAGACCACAAGGGGAATTGACGTTGAATTCTTCCTCACAGTGTCTGTAGTTCCTCGACGTGGGCCATAGGGTGAATAGATGATGAGTGCTTCCCCAAAGAGCTTTTAGCATTATAGGAGACTATAGGGGGAAATGACGGTGAGTGCTTCCCCAGAGAGTCTATTTTATTTCAAAGATGAACCAGTGGGGTGAGACTATGTGTGCCTCCTAGAGGGTTGCTAGTGCTTGTAGGTTGAACCATAGGGGTTAGGCTGTGAGAGCTACCCATAGGGTTACCAGTTTTCTTCTTATTGTTGGTTGTTTACTTGTGTACTTTTGTTGTTAGAAATGTGGTTTGTAGCTACTTGTGTTTTCTTGTTTACTTCTTCTTGTTTTATTTACTGCCATATATTCGTTGGCTGTTAGGCACAAATATTTGGATGATTGCCTACTAGGATCGTATCACTGTAGAGACCCGTAGCTTGACGTACATGGACATTACATTACTTTTGCGGAATACTTAGTACATAACAAAAACACACACACAAGGATCGTAATAGTTTAGTGTCTTTGGAAACTCGGAATAAAATCTTCTAATCGTGGTGAAAGATCTTCAACATCTCCCATAAAGATCTTCTTTTTTTTACCTAAAACTTTTCTTTATATCCTGGGGAAAAGAAAACATAAAAAGGGTGAGCTCAAATGATCAGTAAGGGTAAAAAAAAGAAATATCAATCACATCGTATTCATAAGAACATAACATTTTGGAAATCATAACCTGCAAAAGAGATCATAATATCTTAACATGGAATAAATCATAGAAGTGAGAATGAGATCCACATAATCATAACATAAAACCTGAAACTTTGTGTCATACACACATAATCATAGAGAATCATTTCTTGTTAGTCAAGAATCATTGCCAAGACTATCTTAGTGGACAAAGTCCCTTTCTGAATCGAGTAACCCTCGTTTCAGTCCTGTTTCACTGAACCGGTATAACCTACCATTTCAGCCATGTCTATCTCATGAGATATAAAATCTTTACCCAATGCATTGGAGGGATATATAGGTCCCACCCATCTTATAATGAATCCTTTCTTATGTGTTCCACATAATCATACATCATCGCATAACACATGTAACAAAAATGGGATTCTTGAAACATCATGACATCATAAATCAATTCATATAAGATAAAGGAATTCATAAAAATAATTCCATCACAACATGAACAAATCAATTTAATAATAGGGATAAAAACAGAACCCTTTATTATCTTAGATGGAAAATAATTTTGATAAAACACTTGAACTCCTTTCTTGAGGAAAATATCCTTTCTTCTTCAAAAACATTTTTCCTTTCATAACATGTCATACAACTTTAAAATAAAGGAAGTTGATTAAAAATAAACTTGAAAACTTGTAAAGGAAGCTTCTTGGATACAATGTTTTAAAAATCCATTCATGCCGTATAAGTTAAAAAAAACATTCTTCGTACTTTTGTCGGAAAGTCAAAAAGTACCGCGTATGAAAAACGACAAAAGATTCCTTTCATATCTTTTACAAAAAAACTTACCGAAGGGTAAAATTGGATATAAACTATTGTAGAAGGATGGAAATAATATTACATATTGAGGGAACATGAATGTGGATGATAAAATACACCCCAGTAATTACCAAAGTAAATACAATCTCGGATAAAAGTGAGATTGTGATATTTCCCTTACCTTAGGTCCAATTTGCTTCGTATGTGTCCGAACCTCCTGTATAATGATTTAAATAATGTCATTGACTTATTACAGAATCATATTCATTGTTATTATATCATATATGGTTCACTTATGACATTATATTACCCGTTCTTTTGTAAATTCCATGTTAAAGAAGCGTTTTGGGTAAAATCGTTTCATTTATCGTGGGTGTTTTGACTTGTTGTTCTTGACATAATTATTACTTATATCATGATTTACTTACTTCCAGAATATAAAATATGATTTATATATCATATATATTCAGTATATATATATATATAATAGATATATAAATAAAATGAAAAACACCGTTCATGGAGACGGTAGTCCGTACGTACGCATGAACGCTGTTTTTCTTTCCTTATTGTCTTGAAATGGAAGTAAGTAGATGACATACATATGTATATATATACATAAATCCAGTAGCTTTATAATGTCATATATTTCATTATTATTTCTTATATATACATTATAATCATTCTTAAATGGTTAACATGGAGAATGAATCTCATCGCGTCGTGGAGACGGTAGTCCGTACGTACGCACGAGCGATGATATCATTTCTATAAATATTGAATTGAATTGGAGTGGATTATACAATATATCAGAATCAATATGATGTTGTAATAACTATTTAGAGTTATTCTTTACACCATTATACCCATCCATGTAAGGTGGTGGTGGAAATAGATTACACCACGGCGTGGAGACGGTATTCCGTACGTACGCACGCGCGGTGACTTCTTTTTCCGTAGGATGGATAGATGGTGAAATAGGGTTGTTTCATACTTATAATAACATATCAGTATATGAGTGATACTGATGTTATCACTTCATAATGAAACAACCTAAGAAGAAGAAGTGGAAGAAGAAATAAAGATGAAAGAATTGGTAACGGTAATTACCTCTTCTTTGAAGCGCCTCTTTGAGACCTCCTCTTAGGGCACTAAAATTGGTCTTTGAGGAAGACCAGAACCTCTAGGATGTTTCTAGGGAAGTGGAGAAGATATTTTGGCAGGGGTTGGCCGAGCTTGAGTGCTCAAATTGGTGTGAGGAGGAGGGGGAGGAGGTGTCCTTTTATAGGGGAGGAGAGGGGCACCTTAGGAATTCTTAAAAATATTAATTTATAATAAATCTAACCCCACTTAAAAACCTCCAAAAATGACTCATATTCGGAGATTAGATGAGATAGGGTTGTAATCTCATCAACCAATCAAATTTAGACATGTTTGGATTTTATTTTAAACCTTATCAATTAGATTTAACTCTAAGTTAAATAATTTAACTTTTACCCTGTCTTTTTGTTTTCTTTCACTATATGGTTAATAAACTTACTATAAAATGCTAAACGAACCCCAAATTGTTTATTATTAATATATATATCCTTATCTAAGTCATTTGGCCGAACCTTAGATTTTTAGGAATTCAATAACAATTAATAATATAATATTTGATTTAAAAACTATTTTGTGTCAATTTTGACACTATTTGATATATGATTTTTGTGAAAGTCATAACAGAATTAAATGTTCGAACCAAGTTGATTAAATCAACATTAATATATCATAGGAACCTAGAAAATTAGTGTAATTCATAAAAAGTCTCAAATTACATTCATTTGATCATTTATAACATCAATTATGTTAATATTTTCTTAAAAGGGTAATTACTGCATCATCGTTGTGTCATAAATAAATTAATTTAGTTAAAGTCTAAAAATTATAAATAAAATATCATTATGTAGGAAATCCTTTTAGCTTTCTAATGAATATTTATAATCGAATTTATCTTATGTATAACCCCATATTAAAAATGTTTTAGTAAATAAACTTTGATTTTAACTCTTTTAACTCTTCTTTAAATAAATTAATAATAAATGTCCTAATCTAATCCAAGTGGGCCTAAATGGACATATTTTATTTCTAAGTTTGTTTTTGGTCGAACTAAACTTGTCCAATAGAATTAGGACATGTGTTAGGGTAATAGTAATATCATATTTACCCTTAGTTACCCTATTTACTATTAACCGCGGTAAAAAAAGTAAAAAGTTACTATTCACCAAAAAATTATTTTCATCTCATTGAACCACATTTTAGTCCTTGATATTAACCGTGTCTCTCGGATTTTCGAAATTCCATTCACAGAAGCGGCAAAATTATGTTTTATGAAAAATTCAGTTTTTTTTAACTACCACTTAGTAGTTTCACTATTCATCAAAAATTGATGTTTTTCAGAACAATGCCAAAATTTCATCCTAAGTTATATTTCATATTCCGAATTGAAAAATGAAGTCTATTTTACCAAATTCATAACATAGAAATTGCATTAATTAATTTTATAATTAAATCCCGCTGTTAAAACAAATAGCGTGTTTTTAAGAAACAATATCTATCAAAAGATTGACAATTGATTATGTCTGGTTTAAATGTGAAATTACAACCAATGACCAACATTGTATTAAATTGTAAAAATATATTCTAAATATACTTTAAAACCACTCAAATTAATAATTTATCACTATTAATTATTTCGATTAAAAAAATTGTTTTTAATTAAAATTTAGTAATTTTCACTATTCATTAGAATATGAAAGTTATCCGAAATGTACCAAAATTTCACCTTAGGCTAAATTCGATACTCCGAATCCAAAAATGAAGTTCATTTTGAAAAATAAGATTTACAGAGTTTTAAAAAGTGGTTATTACTATTCATAACGGCTAGTTTTAATAATATTTTAATAGCATATCGTTGTTTAGTGAAACTCGGTATTGCGTATTACACACGCTATCGAGGAAGGTCGCGATTGCGTGTAATGCAAGGCAAGTCAAGGATGCGTGTTGTGCAAGCTCCTTTTGGTGTAGCGTACAACACAAGACTTTAATAAAATTAAAATGAATATTTTTTTTATAAAATCTTGGGCTGTTACATTCTACCCCCCTTAAAAAGAATTTCGCCCTCGAAATTCGTCGGGGTTATAAATGGTTTACTATTCGAAAGTTTCTTTAATAGAAACCCACATCGTAAAAAGGAATATCAAAACCAATCTTTAAAAACAAAAGTATGAAACGTAACTGTTACCCAAATAAACTAATCATTGGGTTTCCACATAGGTGAAAATATGGATATGGAAGAGAAATCTAACCATCATGTTCTGATGGAGAGTGGTAGAGAACATGGCTATGGAAAAGCCAGTAATCACAAATCCATAGATTTGTGATGATATAAGGTACCATCTGATTCATCAGGTATAAGATCACTAGGACAACTTTTTTGGTTTTCAAGATCATTTCCCCTAAAGTTGAAAATTTGAATTAGAATAAATACTTACTTTATTTTGGTACAATATCACTGTTGTTCGTGCCTTGAACAATTTCCACTTCATCTCTTAAATATATGAAGTTGAATTTGTTATTCGTGAAGTGTTAGCAGATCATGTGATAGAATGACGGGTCATTCCATCTGTCTCAAACAAAAGGTTAGCAAAAATTATATGCATAAATCGATCTATAGTGAGATTAATCATATATGGTTCCTAAAATGGACTTATACTTCATATATCATTCTGCTTAATATAATAAAACTAGTTTCTACTAAACAGGGACTTCCTGTAGGCCAGTGGAAGGCGATAAAGGCCAGTCGCACTTCGGTTGTGGGTTCGATTCCCACAGCCTTGTCCGAAGCGATGGGCTGTCGCCCGTCCTGCAGGTTGTCCTTTTTCCAAAACTATATTACTATAACATCCCATCAATAATATCGAAAAAAAATTTCTATCCTTAAACAATACTAACTTACGTCCAACACAATCCATTCCAATCTTTAGGCTTATCCATAATACTGCAGTCCACTCTCATAACATAGTGAAAACAATTACCAGAGATTTAATATCATCGTTGATCCCCATATATCATAAGATATGTTTTGTTGGTCACATTCCAAACATTCAAAGTCCTTAATCATGTATACTCTTGAATACCCATTGAACCTTAGTGAAAACTTGAATGCAGTTAAAAGTTAACACTTTACACATACCAAAATCCTCAAAATTATTTATACTCAAACCATGATATCACTTAGTCCTTATATCAATCATGAGCTCATGAATACTATTAAACATTTCATTTTCTCGTCTTCATTATGCGCATATCATCTTATTTCCAAAAAAAATATCTCAATCACTTTGAATACCACATCAATAAATATTGCAATACTCAATGATACAACATTATTTTGGAATCCCATTACATAAACGCTTAATCATTCCACCACATCATTATCATATTCAACATCTCCAATAGTGATCACATGTGACATCCCTTTGTCCTTTGCCTTCAGTGGTTGCTCATGTTGATCATCACTAACCCTTGGATTAGGGCAATTATTAGCATAATGCCCCATTTCCTTGCACTTGAAGCATTGAAGTGTTGGTGGTGCGTTCTCTGCAGTGTTTGCTTTATTCACATCATTAGAAACCCTTTTTCCATTACTTCGACACTCAGCTGCTCGATGACCTTCTTTTCCACACTTAAAACATTTTCTAGTCCCTTTAAGACAATCTCCACCATGCTTCTTTCCACACTTTGTGCATAAGGAAACATTCATCTTCTTTTCACCATTATTCTGAGATTTCTCCTTGAACTCCATCTTTCGTTTCTTGTCAAAACCATGAGATGGATATGTAACACCAACTTCCATTTCTACCTTGATAGCACAACGCACAATTTCTTCATAGCTACTGAAGTCTCTTATAGCTAATGCCCTTCGAAGACTTGGTTTTAAGCCACTGAAAAATCGATCAACTTTACTTTCAGGTTGGATGATAATACCAGAAGCATACCTTGAAAGTCTTGTAAAATTTTCTTCATAGGTACCAACAGATTCATCGTCCCTTTTCTTCAGTTCAAGAAACTCTTTCTCCATCTTTGTTCAAAGAATACGAGGGAAGTACTTACTAAAAAACAAGTTCTTGAACTCGTCCCATTCCATGGACTCAATTTCATCTCTTGGCCTCGTATTCTTGATAATATTCCACCATTGATCAGCTTCACCTTCCAAACGATATACTGCTAAGATGACTTTATCATGATCAGAACATTGAAGAACTGAAAATATCTTTTCAGTAGTACTAATCCATTGTTCAGCGACTAATGGATCAGTAGACCCACTGAAAGAAGGTGGACGCTGCCTCATGAAGGATTCAACAGAATGTTGCTCCTTCCTTTGCTCGTTTGGAAGTCCTGCATGATTCATAGCTTGAGAAAGTTGTGTGAGCATGGCTACAAGATTTTGCATTCCAGCTCCCATATCGTTTGGTTGCTCAGGGGGACAATCATTGCATTGCCCATCACATTCCGCATTAACACGGTTCCTTCGGGTTCCAGCCATCGTCTAAAACCCCAAAAGAATAGTATGAGAGGCAAAAATCATGCTAGGGAAAACAAAAAAATAAAGGGGGATTACCTTCAATATCTAACATCTTAGGTTTAATTCTATGATCGTTATCGTAGTTCTAGTACTATAACCTATACGTATACTTAACCTTAGGGACATCCCTAGACATACCTTAGAAATATCTCTAGGGATCTCACTAACATTTTCGCATCCTAGTTTCCAAAGGTTGACTAAACCTTTCCTCTGATACCAACTGTAGAGACCCGTAGCTTGACGTACATGGACATTACATTACTTTTGCGGAATACTTAGTACATAACAAAAATACACACACAAGGATCGTAATAGTTTAGTGTCTTTGGAAACTCGGAATAAAATCTTCTAATCGTGGTGAAAGATCTTCAACATCTCCCATAAAGATCTTCTTTTTTTTACCTAAAACTTTTCTTTATATCCTGGGGAAAAGAAAACATAAAAAGGGTGAGCTCAAATGCTCAGTAAGGGTAAACAAAAGAAATATCAATCACATCGTATTCATAAGAACATAACATTTTGGAAATCATAACCTACAAAAGAGATCATAATATCTTAACATGGAATAAATCATAGAAGTGAGAATGAGATCCCCATAATCATAACATAAAACTTGAAACTTTGTGTAATACACACATAATCATAGAGAATCATTTCTTGTTAGTCAAGACTCATTGCCAAGACTATCTTAGTGGACAAAGTCCCTTTCTGAATCGAGTAACCCTCGTTTCAGTCCTGTTTCACTGAACCGGTATAACCTACCATTTCAGCCATGTCTATCTCATGAGATATAAAATCTTTACCCAATGCATTGGAGGGAGATATAGGTCCCACCCATCTTATAATGAATCCTTTCTTATGTGTGCCACATAATCATACATCATCGCATAACACATGTAACAAAAATGGGATTCTTGAAACATCATGACATCATAAATCAATTCATATAAGATAAAGGAATTCATAAAAATAATTCCATCACAACATGAACAAATCAATTTAATAATAGGGATAAAAACAGAACCCTTTATTATCTTAGATGGAAAATAATTTTGATAAAACACTTGAACTCCTTTCTTGAGGAAAATATCCTTTCTTCTTCAAAAACATTTTTCCTTTCATAACATGTCATACAACTTTAAAATAAAAGAAGTTGATTAAAAATAAACTTGAAAACTTGTAAAGGAAGCTTCTTGGATACAATGTTTTAAAAATCCATTCATGCCGTATAAGTAAAAAAAAACATTCTTCGTACTTTTGTCGGAAAGTCAAAAAGTACCTCGTATGAAAAACGACAAAAGATTCCTTTCATATATTTTACAAATAAACTTAACGAAGGGTAAAATTGGATATAAACTATTGTAGAAGGATGGAAATAATATTACATATTTAGGGAACATGAATGTGGATGATAAAATACACCCCATTAATTACCAAAGTAAATACAATCTCGGATAAAAGTGAGATTGTGATATTTCCCTTACCTTAGGTCCAATTTGCTTCGTATGTGTCCGAACCTCCTGTATAATGATTTAAATAATGTCATTGACTTATTACAGAATCATATTCATTGTTATTATATCATATATGGTTCACTTATGATATTATATTACCCGTTCTTTTGTATATTCCATGTTAAAGAAGCGTTTTGGGTAAAATCGTTTCATTTATCGTGGGTGTTTTGACTTGTTGTTCTTGACATAATTATTACTTATATCATGATTTACTTACTTCCAGAATATAAAATATGATTTATATATCATATATATTCAGTATATATATATATATAATAGATATATAAATAAAATGAAAAACACCGTTCATGGAGACGGTAGTCCGTACGTACGCATGAACGCTGTTTTTCTTTCCTTATTGTCTTGAAATGGAAGTAAGTAGATGACATACATATGTATATATATACATAAATCCAGTAGCTTCATAATGTCATATATTTCATTATTATTTCTTATATATACATTATAATCATTCTTAAATGGTTAACATGGAGAATGAATCTCATCGCGTCGTGGAGACGGTAGTCCGTACGTACGCACGAGCGATGATATCATTTCTATAAATATTGAATTGAATTGGAGTGGATTATACAATATATCAGAATCAATATGATGTTGTAATAACTATTTATAGTTATTCTTTACACCATTATACCCATCCATGTAAGGTGGTGGTGGAAATAGATTACACCACGGCGTGGAGACGGTATTCCGTACGTACGCACGCGCGGTGATTTCTTTTTCCGTAGGATGGATAGATGGTGAAATAGGGTTGTTTCATACTTATAATAACATATCAGTATATGAGTGATACTGATGTTATTACTTCATAATGAAACAACCTAAGAAGAATAAGTGGAAGAAGAAATAAAGATGAAAGAATTGGTAACGGTAATTACCTCTTCTTTGAAGCGCCTCTTTGAGACCTCCTCTTAGAGCACTAAAATTGGTCTTTGAGGAAGACCAGAACCTCTAGGATGTTGCTAGGGAAGTGGAGAAGAGATTTTGGCAGGGGTTCTCCGAGCTTGAGTGCTCAAATTGGTGTGAGGAGGAGGGGGAGGAGGTGTCCTTTTATAGGGGAGGAGAGGGGCACCTTAGGAATTCTTAAAAATATTAATTTACAATAAATATAACCCCACTTAAAAACCTCCAAAAATGACTCATATTCGAAGATTAGATGAGATAGGGTTGTAATCTCATCAACCAATCAAATTTAGACATGTTTGGATTTTATTTTAAACCTTATCAATTAGATTTAACTCTAAGTTAAATAATTTTACTTTTACCGTGTCTTTTTGTTTTCTTTCACTATATGGTTAATAAACTTACTATAACATTCCAAACGAACCCCAAATTGTTTATTATTAATATATATATCCTTATCTAAGTCATTAGGCCGAACCTTAGATTTTTAGGAATACAATAACAATTAATAATATAATATTTGATTTAAAAACTATTTTGTGTCAATTTTGACACTATTTGATATATGATTTTTGTGAAAGTCATAACAGAATTAAATGTTAGAACCAAGTTGATTAAATCAAAATTAATATATCATAGTAACCTAGAAAATTAGTGGAATTCATAAAAAGTCTCAAATTACATTCATTTGAGCATTTATAACATCAATTATGTTAATATTTTCTTAAAAGGGTAATTACTGCATCATCGTTGTGTCATAAATAAATTAATTTATTTAAAGTCTAAAAATTATAAATAAAATATCATTATGTAGGAAATCTTTTTAGATTTCTAATGAATATTTATAATCTAATTTATCTTATGTATAACCCCATATTAAAAATGTTTTAGTAAATAAACTTTGATTTTAACTCTTTTAACTCTTCTTTAAATAAATTAATAATAAATGTCCTAATCTAATCCAAGTGGGCCTAAATGG
This sequence comes from Viscum album, assembly GCA_963277665.1. Taxonomy (NCBI): domain Eukaryota; kingdom Viridiplantae; phylum Streptophyta; class Magnoliopsida; order Santalales; family Viscaceae; genus Viscum; species Viscum album. The sequence continues at coordinate 1,469,288,655 of OY728128.1, read as the reverse complement.
ACATATTTTATTTCTAAGTTTGTTTTTGGTCGAACTACACTTGTCCAATAGAATTAGGACATGTGTTAGGGTAATAGTAATATCATATTTACCCTTAGTTACCCTATTTACTATTAACCGCGGTAAAAAAAGTAAAAAGTTACTATTCACCAAAAAGTTATTTTCATCTCATTGAACCACATTTTAGTCCTTGATATTAACCGTGTCTCTCGGATTTTCGAAATTCCATTCACAGAAGCGGAAAAATTAAGTTTTATGAAAAATTCAGTTTTTTTTAACTACCACTTAGTAGTTTCACTATTCATCAAAAATTGATGTTTTTCAGAACAATGCCAAAATTTCATCCTAAGCTATATTTCATATTCCGAATTGAAAAATGAAGTCTATTTTACCAAATTCATAACATATAAATTGCATTAATTAATTTTATAATTAAATCCCGATGTTAAAACAAATAGCGTGTTTTTAAGAAACAATATCTATCAAAAGATTGACAATTGATTATGTCTGGTTTAAATGTGAAATTACAACCAATGACCAACATTGTATTAAATTGTAAAAATATATTCTAAATATACTTTAAAACCACTCAAATTAATAATTTATCACTATTAATTATTTCTATTAAAAAAATTGTTTTTAATTAAAATTTAGTAATTTTCACTATTCATTAGAATATGAAAGTTATCCGAAATGTACCAAAATTTCACCTTAGGCTAAATTCGATACTCCGAATCCAAAAATGAAGTTCATTTTGAAAAATAAGATTTACAGAGTTTTAAAAAGTGGTTATTACTATTCATAACGGCTAGTTTTAATAATATTTTAATAGCATATCGTTGTTTAGTGAAACTCGGTATTGCGTATTACACACGCTATCGAGGAAGGTCGCGATTGCGTGTAATGCAAGGCAAGTCAAGGATGCGTGTTGTGCAAGCTCCTTTTGGTGTAGCGTACAACACAATACTTTAATAAAATTAAAATGAATATTTTTTTTATAAAATCTTGGGCTGTTACAATCACACACCATGTTTGTTCCTTGCTTTTGGGCCCATGCAGACTATGTTGTGGCAGGTGTAGATAAGGGCAAGCGCCCTTCATTTGAGGTTCTTGATTGCACTGGAGCTAGTGAGCATGGGACCGAGCTGGGGCTCGCAATCCTGGGGAGTTTATTTTGTTTTCCTTTGCACTTGTTTTCAGTTGTATTCCAGCACATTGTTGTGTTTGATACTTTCATAGTTAATTGTACCTACTGTATCATTTTCATCATTGCTATATATATTCATTACTTCTACTGTTTGGATTCTGTTGTTCTACATGTTGTTACTACTTCTAATGTTGACTGCTGTTTTTCCACTGTATACCTTACCGAATGATGGTATAGTTTCCCCACTGACTCACCACGGCCCTCGCTGCTAGTCGGCAGCCTCTGGAATTTGGGGAAACACGCTTGAGGTCTTCTGGCGAACCAGGTACGTGGCACCAGTGGAGGGGCTCCGGATTGAGGTCGTTACAATATATATTCAATAAACTATTTTATATAGTATTCCTTTTATATAGGGTTGGGATTATATTATTACTCTGTGTGGAGGGCTAGTATTTTGTCTGGTTTACTTTCTTTTACTTCCTATAATATTCTAGTTGTGGAATTTATATGTATGCATGCAAGGTTGTTCAGATTTTTACATTTTAGAATAGTATAGTATTGGATATGTGTGTTTAAAGGTACTTAGGATAATTAATCCCATATTAGTGATATTACATGTTGACAGTAGTCTCTAGACCCGGACCTATTATAGGGTGTCTTGGGGAGTCATGGAATGGCCCCACTAGGATGGGTCCTGACATAATTTTCATGGAATTTGCAGGATTAATTTTAAATTAAATTATTCAACTTATGTGAATCTGATTTGATTAAATGGATTAAATATTTGGAATTATAATTATTAATATTAATTCATATTTTTGACTTATTTTTTGGTAATAATTAATCGTAATAACTGTAAAAAAAATTATTGCGGTTAATCATAAAATATGTTTACCAGGGGATAATATTTTATGATAAGAGTAAAAATTTCCTAAAAACTTTTTAAAACCACATTAGATTGTTTTATTTAGACCATATCCTTACCCCCTTCTAATATAAAATATTTTGGGGCAATTTTAAAATAATGTGACTAGACATTATTTACAAACACTAAAAAATTACAATTGTGCCACTCACCTCAATTACAAAAGGGAACCTCTTCCACATTTTTATTCGCACCTATTATGTAATTTAGCTTGACAAAACCCTAAAACAATATCTTTAAAAATATTTCTCAATTTCTTATTTATTTTATTCTCCTTAAAATACCAACCCTTGTGTCCTTAATAAGAGATCCAAAGGTGATTTTTTTTAGAGAAGGTAAATGTCTTCACCAAGATATTCATTTTTTGATACATATTTTAAAACATTAAATTATTTATTAATAATTAAATATAATAATAAAAATATCTTTAAAATACTGATAGGTTATTATATTTCTGTAATGTACTATATCAATCTCTTCTTCTATCAAATGGGAAATGAAACTGTAGATAATGTATTCGGAGGACTACTATCTTGCGAACAGATATAATTTATTTTCTGTCACCACCTCTCAATGAGGGATATAACAAAAGATTTAAAATATATATTTATATATAAATATATTAAATTTTTTAAATAATAAAACATATTTAATTTTTTTATCACATCAACCTTCTTACATTCCAATCCGTTAGAAAATGATAATGTTGCTCGTGCATACATGTAGACTACCGCCTCTACGAATCCATGTGATTACTTTTCATTTTAATATTACATTGATGGGGATAAGGATAGATTAAATTAATATATATAATATATATTATATAATAATGATTATATAAAGGTAAATTAATATATTTTTTCATTTCATTCATTAAAACGTGAAAACACTGTTCATGCATACATACTGCTTATAGTATCAATGAACGGTGTAATCCATTTTTCTATATCAATATATTATATATAGCTCTATACATAAATATAGTGAATATATATTTTATATATATCATTATTAACATTTTTGATATGATATATCATTGATCAATGTTTAAGGACCGTATCTACCGAACCCAAACTCCCATGAAAAGAAAAATTGTTAACAACTAAAAATAAAGATTTTAATAAGGAATTATTAATAAATAGATGTTGAAATATTTAAATGGATAATTTATGATATTATAATTATATAAATTATTATTTTATATAATTATAATAAATTTAAATTTTTTGTACGATAAATTATAGTTCTTTCAATGAATGTACAACTCGAGGTAAGATATTTTTTGTCTTATATTTAATTATTGAGACACATTCCATATTCAAAAATTTTAAATTTTATATGGTGTTTACAATTAACATGAATGTATTTTATGATGATACTCAGGATAATTATGGGTATAAAATCATCCATCAATGTTTCTATCTTTCTTGAGGTTTTTATTTTAAAGTTACCAATGTGGTAAGAGTTTTATTTTAAAATTTAATTTTTTACTGATATTGTTTAGGGTCACTATTCCAATGATTTATTATTATGATATTCATATTAATTAATTCATGAATTTTATTCTCATATAAGTATTTTTTAACAAAATGTTTTTCCTTTCATTTTCCCCTTTTTATGTACTCAAGAGACTGTATACTTATTTTTAAGGAAAAACTAACATTATTTCTCTTTTTGATTTAAGATAATTTTTCTTCAATATCCATGTTATATATTTTAAATTAATATTATTTATAATATTATATTGGGATTATTTAAATTAATTTTTAAACATGATTTAATTATTTAAAATGTTTATAAAAGAAATATTCATTTCGTTTTTTGAAGGAGTTACTTTTGAACTTTTCAAAAAAGTGTAAAAGAAATATTATCTAGTAACTTATAAAAAATGTATTGAATTTACCACCATCATGAAAACTAAATATTTTGATGCTTAATTTAGATGTTTCAAAGGATATTTTAAAATGATATTTTTTCCATTATATTTGGGAAATATTTTAGTTTTAAATAATTTATTGGAATGTGAAGTGATCATTTTCCTCAAGAAATGTTCTAATTGATAACATAAAGTTATTTTTAATCTAACAGTAGATCCATTGATGTTAAAAAATATTTTTTGGGGATATAAACCAATGATACCATCCTTATACATTTTCAAGATGATTTGTGATTATTAAGGAAAAATGTTTGTATGACCCATTCATTTTCTAAAAGATATAATATGATGATTGATAAAATACTTATGAAACCAATTTCATTTAAATGGGTTATACTAGATAAAATGTTTTTTAATAACATTTATTTTTCGTGGGTTATGATATGAATAATGATTTATGATATTGTAGAACACATCATTATGATTTTAATTATGTTATGGGTGGACCTGTAATTATATAGGCCTCCAATTAATTTGGAAAGGACGGATACGACATGAGATAAAAATGACTGTAATAAAGAGTGAACCTAGTTCAGTAATGGAATGTATCCACCTATATATTCTTGGGAGTGATCGTTGAATACTATAATGGTTTGGGGAGTAATACCCATCCAAAATGATATTTTTTAGTAATCCCTTACTACTAAGTAAACAATTTAATCCGCTTATGTGTGTTCCAAAAACAGATGTCTTATTCCAATGTTATGATCTCATAGATTGTGTTATTTTATTCTATTATTATTAATTTGTTATAAAATTATAATATTTATTCCATGAATTATTTTCATGATCTATTATACGTAGGGTGTATTTGACAATTGAAATAGCCATTTTCTAATATCATTATGGGCATGTTACATTTAATTGATCATTGATATCTACATTTTTACCCCCACCAAGCATTGGATCTCAACATTTATTAGGTTTCCTTTCTGTAAGTTATAAAGTGAGGTATTATTCATGATATGTCAAAAAACATTTCTAGTTTTTAATAAATTAATAAGACATGATTTAATTCACATGTGAACCAATTTATTATGTATTCATGTTTCTAAAGATAATAGACCCATATAATTTTGGCATGGATCCTAATTTTATGTTTTGAATATTCATCTAGTACGATAAAATATTTATGTATATAAATAATGGGTTTTTATAGTTTTAAATAGAGTAAGGTTTAGATAAATCTGGAATATATGGTGGGAAAACATTAGTTAGAACCATTGTCATAAGAATTTGTATATTATAAAATTCTAAATTTATGGAAATGTTCATAGAATACTGAGTTTAGATTGAAGGTGACATAGATTTAAAAGTTTTCAGGATTTAGACATGTGATGAATGGTTTTCATGATTGAACACACTGATCAAATATGCCCGAAGGTCATGGTAATAATTTTTGTTTTAGTATGATACAAAATATACAATAATGATGTTTATGTGGTAATATAAACATTCAAATATCAAATTACCCTATTTGAGATATGGTATAAAACTTATTGTATATCAAAAAATGTCTCAAGTAATGATAATTCATATCCTTAATGATTATATGTTGAATTAATAGAAAATACCTCTAATGATATGATGACCACATATCAAGTCTATGATTAATAACCAGATTGTTTTTTTAGGAATTTTATTCCTATAAATATTTTTATTCTCTCTCTGGTTAGATTTTTATCTATCATAGGCATGGATTGACTATCTCTTCATAAATACCACATAAATTTACCAGAAAGGAAATTCACATTTGATATTCCAAACCAACCCATGATCATATATATGTGTAATGGGAAAATGATATTCTAATGGAAATAAAATACCTTATACGGGCCTTGATTCTAATTTAAAAAGTGTTATTATCATTAATTTTCCAACATAAACTCAACATTGATGATATTAATATCTTATGAGAGTTGTTGATATCTGTCTTGAAGATTTTACTGGTCTTACACAGATTTGTGAAGTTTGGTTCCCAATAGAAAACATTACTAGGGATATAACTATTTCAATGAATCTATGTCGAATGGACCATATTGAGTTGTAGTAACTGAAGTTGAAACTAAAAGAGAATATTTACAAGGAATATATTTATCCAAGTACATCACCATGGGGTGAACCTCTTATTTTTTATTTGTAATAAGGATGGATCATTGAAACTGTTCATCAAATATCAGGAACATAAAATGATCGTAGTAAATAAAATGAATCCTCTACCCTATATTGATGACTTCTTTGATTACTCGTGTGGACCTCAATACTTTATGAAGATTTTTATTTTATCTAGGTAGTATCATTTGAGTGTAAAAAGTAGAGGCATACCGAATATAACTTTCTGTATGTTGTAGGAACACTATGAAATTATAGTGATTTTATTTGTCTTTATAATAAACCCTACATTATTCATAGATTTAATGAATATAGTCTTTAGAAATTACATTGATCAGTTTTTGTTAGTCTTTATAGATGATATTCTTATAAATGAAAATATAAATTATGAGCATGAATATCAATTCATAATTATACAGACCATTATGAGGTAGGATAAGATATATGAAAAATTTACCATGTGTGAATTTTTTATTTTTAAATATTTATTTTTTGGATCAGATAATCTCATGTTTGGGTATTTTGGTGGATCCTATAATGATTGATGTTATTAAAATTTAGGCCAAACCAACCTCTATAATTGATATCATAACTTTTCTTGTTTAATATGTATATTAGTAGAAATTTGTGGGGAAGCTTTCATGGATATCTAATCCAATCATCAGGTTAACTCAAGAGGGAGCCATGTTCATTTGAAAAAATGAATGTAAGGAAAATTTCTAGAAACTGAAGTGAAGGTTAGATAGAGCACAAGTGCTAACATTAACCTCTAGTAGGTAAGGGATTTTTATCTTTAGTAATACATCAAAGATACAACTATGATACATTCTCATGAAGAGTGATATCGTGATAGATTATATATCATGACAATTGAAGTTTCATGATAAAATTTACCCAACTAATGATTTGGGATTAGTTGTATCTATATTTTCATTAATGATATAGATGAATTATATTTATAGAGAAAGGAATGATATATACTAATCATTAAATTTTAAGGTATATATTTACATAGAAATTGGTGAATATGAGATAGAGAAGACTGTTGGAGATTATTAAATATTATGAATTATTAATACATTACCACCGGATAAAAGTGAACCAGCTGGCTGATGATTTGATATGAAATGATCAATCAAGATTTAGCCAGAAGAGGATTACAAAATATATAATATTTATGTGATTGAAAATGAAGGATATGGATATATTTAAGGAATGGTAGATACCATGTCTTTCTAAAATTATTGTTCAACTATCTATCCATGTGAAGATTAAAGATGTGTTGATGGAAGATATGAAACTCTAGAAAAAGTTGAGAAATTATCCTATGTTCAACTGTGATTTTGATTGAATTATACGGGTCAAGAACCATGAATGTGTTATGTCTATACTAGATTTTAAGAAGGAGATATTAGATGAGGCTCATAGTTCTTCATTTCATAATTATCTTGGAGGCACAATGTTATATAGAGATCTGAAATAGAACTTATAGTAGGAATATATAATGAGATTTATTATAGAGTTTGTATCTTAATGCTAGGTATATCAGAAAGATAAGGATTAGAATCAGAAGACATTGAAATTATTAATTCCATTACCTATACTGGAATGGAAATTGGAAAATTTGACCTTGGATTTTGTTATAGAACTACCCAAAATGTCTAATGGACATAATAACAGTTAGGTTGTAGTCAACTGACTTACAAAGGAGAAAAAATTCATTATCATCAGATAAGTCTTCTCTCTTTATCATCACGACTAGAATTATATTAAGGAAGAGGTAATATTTCACGGAGTACTGCATTATATTGTATATAATCGGGATTTGAGGTTTACCTTGAAGTTATGGAGAAGTATTTAGAAATCCCATAAAATAGTGTTTAATTTCAAGACATAATATCATCCAAACATATATATATATATACAATTTGAAAGAACCATTAAGACCATATATGATATAATGTGATCTTTTTCTACGGATTTCCAAGGTTTTTGGGATCAACACCTTTATCTAGTTGAGTTTTCCAATAATAATAGCTTTTAATAAATCATTAATATGGATCATTATGAATACCTCTATGGAAAGAAGTGTAGAAATTTAATGTGTCAGAATCAATTTAGGTAAAGGAATCTATTGGGACTTTAGATTGCTGATGAAATTGCAAAGATAGTGAGAAGGATTCAAAAACACATCAAGGTAGCTCAAAGACGATAGAAAATTTGTATTGATAATCGTTAGAGAGATATACAGTTTGGGGTATGTGAGAAAGTGTTTAAAATTATTTATCTATGTAATAATGTTATAAGATTATGAAATAGGGTAAATTTAATCTGTAGGTATATTGGAGTCATTTATATTCTTGATTGAGTAGGGATAATTGATTATTTATTGATGCATCCCCTAAATCATTCTTAAGTTAATGATGTGTTCCATGTATTTTTTCTATGGAAGTACATACATGATCCTACACATGTAGATAATATAGTGTTTATACCAATTAATAATGATCTTTTCAAGGATGAAAACCATTAAAAATATTGTATCGTTGATATAAAGTTCTACAAAACAATATTACTCACATGGTTAGTGTTTTATAGAGGAATTAGAAATCCAAGGAGGCTATGTGGGAACCTAAGTATGTGATGAGGTAGGGATATATTAATTTTTATATACTATAGTAATAGAACCTCAAGTGATAAAATCAGTTTATATGGATAAAATTTATGACCATGATATTTTATGATATATTTATATTTGATGAAAATTAATATTTTCAATTGATTATGATACACACAACCTGAAATCTACATAAAAGATTATATAGTATAAAATTATAACCATGTAGTTGAATTCCAAGGTATGAGTGTGAATAACTAATTTTTGAGAATTATATGGTTTAAAAATGTATAAAATAAATTCATTGGTTATCAGTTGATTGAAAATTTAAATTAATATCATTTTAAAGTAAATAATATATTTCCCTTAAAATCGATTTTCATACATGAAATGTGTTTATATCATAATAAATTAATTTAATTAGTATCGGTAAATTATATGAATGAAATTTATAATATATATATTAAATAAATTTTTTTATCATTCATTTCATTCTTTTTATTTTCATTAGAGAAGATTAATTCTAGTTTATGGTAGAAAACTATATTTTTTAAAAAAAAGGATTCATTGCATTTTAGAAAATATATTTGTTTTCCAATTCTAGGAAATATATTTGAAAAATTAATTTTATTATCGAATTCAAATGTTCATGATTATCTTATATTGATTTTTTAAAAATTTTCTAAAAAGATTAATTTTTCGATGAATAGTGCAAATGCAAATTTTTTTTAAAAAGTTTCATTACATTTAAATAATTGAAAAAGTTTTATTTTTGTTATAAAAAATTTGGAAATGAATTTTCTAATTTTAATAACTATTAATCATATTTATTTTATTAGAAACAATTTTATGATCAATTTTCAAATAATTGTTTTTATAATTAAGAAAACATTATCTTTGGAAAACAAATTTTTTAAGGTTTATGGGTTTACTTTAAGGAAAATATTTCAACTTATATAAATTTATCTTGAAAAAATGGATTCAATATTTTTGAATAGAATAATTGTTTAATAATTTCAACTTAATTTTTAGTCATAATGAATAGTAAAAATAACACAAATTTGTAACCACAGTTTATGATAAAACAGATTCCTTGGGGGTTAATATACAAAGGTAAGAGTTAAAAAGACCAAAAGACATACTAATACCCAATTGGTTTGTTGAATTTAAAACTTAACCTTATTAATTTATAATATGAAAAATTTTGCATCCATTTTTCCATGAATGTGATTTGAAATTATTTTAGAAGTTTGAAAAACTACAAGTGGGTCACTCACCTCAATTATGGAAGGGCACCTCCACCCATTACTTTTTATGAAATATTTATCCGTTTATCTCAAAAACAAACAACCAAAATATCTATGAAAAAATCCTTAAAAATATTATATGGCTAATTTTCATCCCAAAACATCTAAAATAGGGTGTTTAATAAGAGACCTGATGGATATTTTTCTAAGCGAAGGTACTTGTCTTCACTAATCTATTTCTTGATTACTTTTTATTTAATAACCATAAATTATTAATTAACATTTACAATATAAGGAAAATTGTATCAACTATATACTAAGATGTTATTATACTTATGGCATGAATTATATGCATCTCCACATCCATCAAATGTGAAACAAAACATTAAATCGTGTGTGTAGCTGACTACCATCTCATGAACTGATATAATTATTTTCCATCACTACCTCTTATGATAGGATATAATTATGGATTTGAGGTATATATTTGATATTTATGACATAATATTACCTATTCAATTATAATATCATATAAAACATTTTGGAAGAAATCACCCTTGATTGTGATTTTTTAATTTTTGTTTTAGTTGAAAAAGGATTGTCGTTAAAGGAGGCGTAAAGAGTGAGCATGAATGTATAAACTAATATTATGGTGTGTGAATGTCGGAAATTACCTCATAGAGAATAAATCTATGAATTTATATAATAGAGTATGAATTTATAAACTGATAACGTGGAGAAAAAATGTCAAAACTGTTCACGTGGAGCGCCAGTATAAGAACTGACCATGTGGAGCGTGAATGTTTGAATTGATAATGCATAATATAAATGTCAAAACTAATCATAGGGAGTAGGAATGTCAGATATCATCATGAAAATTAGTAATGGAAATAATTTCCTCATTTTCAAGAGATATCGTGAGAATATCACTTGAATCACCACATGATTGTTATGGGATCTCGTGGTGAGATCATGTGAAGCACATGAAAGGAATGTTGCTCATATTAAAAAAGATATCTTGGGGTCATTTGAAATAATGATAAGAACATGAATATCAGTGGATATTTTGATTAGATCAAACAAAGTACATGAAGAAAAATATGTTTTAAATGATGAAATATCATGCGATCATTCAAAATCATAAGGCCATATGATTAAATTTGGATTACAAGATGAGATCTTATGAAATAATGAAAGACAGTGTAACTAACTTCATGATTGTTACTAGATCCCATAATGGTATCTTGAAAATATTTATTGATTGTATTTGGAATTCATGATGGGATAACATGAACCACTTTATGATAATGATGTTGAGAACCAGTTAAATGTACGTAGATCTTGTGAGGAAATCATGGAAATTGTTTAATGATTATTTCTAAGGTGGTCAAATGGATGTTTGCAAGGATTTGTGGAGTTAAATAGGTGAAATTTTTCAAATAAATTACAAGTAACCCATCCTTAAGAACTAAGCACATTTTTCCTAAAACAATTATCTGAAGAAAATTTTGAAGAAGGGGTTTCATGTGAAGAAAAAGAGTTTTTGAAATTGACATCATATATGTGTTTTGAATGATAAGAATGAAGTATTTCATTTGAATCATGCAATCCATATAGTTAAGAAAATTCTTGTAATTGGGTATTATGACGGTATATTTCAACATGAAGTGTTCATAGGGTGTTTGCATTCATATGTAGAGACATTGATATTACAGGATCCAATTAACTAGAACAAGGTGACATTTTAGAGTCTATGATCTTCATGAACAACACAAAGTCTCTTGAATCGTGATATCAGAACAAATTCTTGTGATCACGATAATAAAAAATGTGTCTTGTAAACTACATAATATGAATATAGGTTTGCGGTGAATCACATGATCAATGTGATATGAAGAGGGTATCACACTTGGATCTCATTTAAGGTTTATGTGCTAGGACTCTCACACAAGGGTTCTGCAATGGTATCATGCATATGTGTTATGCACTGGGATCTTGAACAATGGTTATGTTCTAGTGTGTTGAAAAAGGATAACATGTCAGGGTGTCAAGCTTGGGTAATTATATGTGGTCTAGTGAAAGGAGTAACATTATAGGGATTCATTATGAGAAATATAATTATGATATCTGAATTCAGAAGAAGAAGAAGAATACAAGGGATCCACACCATTTGACAATAATTACAGAAGAAGTTTATTCTCTAATATTTCTATGGAATTTAAAGGAAGATGGTGGTTATATATACCATAATGATATTATAATTATATAATCATTATAGAAAGAGTAAGAATTTGAATATCTTGGAGAACATTTTAATTTGATAAGGAGTTCATGATATCTTATGAAAAGGAAAAGATCCAAGGGATGTTCACATCAATGCTTTAAAGGATCATACAATGTTTTTAGTCACCTATCACACAATAGGTATAATTCCAAATAATAGAAGATATCATTTTCTTATGTGAAAATATTAAATGGTTTTAAACTAAGAGGGAAAATTATTTCACTTTGAACATTTTATTTTTAGTGAGATTTAGCGGATTTTATACATCGGTACATTTTATTTGTATTACCTTTGGACATATTTGAGTGAGGGTGAACCATGTAAAAATATATGTTTTGATTATGGTTTATTTCATACATTAATTTGTATAAATGATCATCATATAATGTTGAAAAGGGTTATATCAACATAAAAACTAAAGAGAAAGTGAAGCTACCCTCATAATAATGAGGTCAAGAACCAATTTTGAAGGATGAATTTGAAAGATAATATCTATATCATCATTCAACCTTCCTCTCAAGGAATCTAATCCAATTTTTTCCTAACATTTGATACAATAGGATATGTTAATTCTATTAAATTTATATAACTATATATATATATTATTCATCTATTTAAATTCTTGTTTTTGTTTTCTCTTATCTTAGTGTGCATTGGCGAAGAGTAGAACTTCAAAGCTGGAGAAGTATGGTGATATTATTCATTGGGTATACATCTACGAAAAGAGCCTGATTTATTTTAAGGAAACCAAAAATTCATTGAATTGAGATTTTGATGAACTAGATAGTTAAAATATTAACACATTTAATTACTATAAGAATGAGTGAAGAACCCAATATTCCATGATTAAATAGAAATACTAATGATGAATAAATTCCATGAATTCCAAACGTGAATGTTTTCATCCAAAAATAATAATTTCATTAGAAATTGAAGGATGAAAATATTTCTATATATTTTCAAATCCAAGTGTAGGAAATTTATGTTAATTAGATAAATGGTTTAAATAAATACTTTTTGACACATCCATTAATATAAGAAATAAGAATAATTATCAAACTGATGAACTAAAAACTTAAATTTACGCACATTGACAACATTGGAATTTATTGTTTTAAACACTTGTTTCCTACAGATAGTTATGACTCATTAAGCTTAAAGAATATATCAATGGATCAATTAAAAGTGGTAATTTTACATTCTTAAAATATTTTAGTAGTGTGAAGATATAAATAAGAATACATATAAAATATTAAAAAGTGAAAAAATAAATAAATTTTCATTTTAATTATTATAAATGGAGTCAAAGGTGAAATTGGAAATAGTTTACATAGCCAACGTGTCTTTAGATGTAAATCTATATTGTATAATTGGATAATCATAATTCATGAACAAGGGAAGAGATTAATTTCTCTTCATCATGATTTAATAAGAAAAGGGAATAATATATATCTTCCCATGATATCATATATTATCAAAGATATGATTTATAGAGGTTATGGAATAAGGGGGAGTAAATTCATATGTAGAGGAACACCATACTAAATTCTATGATAAAGGGGGATATTATTGTGAAGTCTTTAATCATCATCCATTGTGAAAAATAATATTCTATAAATCATAGAAAAAATCAAGTCATTATTTCATAGAAAAATAATATTGAAATAAAATTTCACTTCATCAAGAAGAATGTGAATCATTGTCTTGAGATGTTGGAGTATGTAATGACTGAAAAATATGTTATATTAATTATAATTAAGTCCTTACCCAAAGATGTGTTTGAGTAGAATTGAATATCTTTTTAAGTTCAGTTTACTCCCCACACTTGAATAGTTTGGATGTGGAACCCAATCTCTATGATATTTGTAATTTTTTTCCTATAATTTGATGTCTGTAATTTAATATGTTATATACATAAAATAAATAGCCTTTGGGTCTATTGGAAAAGGGTGATAAAATGTCTTGATCATGATAGGGGAGAAGCTGATAGGGGGAGTAGTGAAATATGGGTTGTTTCACATATGTTGATTCTAATGTTGTCCTTTCAACAAAGATAAATCCTAAAAATGAATAGTGAGTTCATGATTATAGTAGTTTATATATGATGTGATCTTGAGGGAATATTTTATTTTATATTTTGGTTTCAAGAAGGTTTCCAATGACATTTTTTATAATAAAGTGATTCATTGATGAAATTTTATCTCTATTCATGTTTCTTACATTGAGATTTACCAAAATGGGCTTAGAATACATGTTAAGGAACTCCGTGATCACTATCTTTGATTTAAATGTGAAAATAGTTTAGTATATGCAGGATTTTGTAATGCATTTTTTCTTGATGTTTTGAAGTGTTTTCAACCATACCATAGGGAGATTTTGTTGGAAAAAGTCCATCTTGATGGTACATTTGGTTTGGTTGTGTTTTTTGACCAGGATTGAGTTTGTTGAAAGAGGCTAATTATTAGAGAAGTTATGAAGGGTGAGAAAAAATGTCTTAATTTCTCTCATTATGTGCGAATGTCTGAACTTATCTCATGGAGCATTAGTATATGAAATGGCCTCATAGAGTGAATTTTTGATCTAATCACAAGGTTAATGAGTGTGAGAACTGGTTATGCAATGCCTGAGTGTCAAAATGGTTACTCCAGAGTGAAAATGTTTGAACCGATCTTACAGAGTATTAATATCAGAGCTAATCATAGAGCATGAATTTTATAACTAATCTGATGAAAGAGTTATACAAATAACTTCCTGATTTTCATGGTATCTTTTGAAGAGATGAAATAAATAATTGTATGATTTCAGGGTATCTCACAGTTGGATCATGTGAAGCACATGGAAGAAAAATAGATGGTAGTGATGGAGATATCTCATGGTCATTCAAAATCATATGAAGTGCATAATTTTTAGTAAATTTCAGAGTAAGATCATGTGAATTGCTTGATGAAAAAATAGTTGGAAATCAAAGATTTATCATGAGGTCATTTGAAATCATGTGACCACATGATTATCCTTGAATCATATGATCGGATCTTATGATGCATTTGATGAAAATGTCACTAAACACCTTATTTTTATTTGGTCTATTGATGGGATCATGGGATTTAACCATGATTTCATTTAGATCTCATGATGGGATTACATTAATCATTGGATGAAAAAAATTTTGACCACTGAATTAATGTATTTGGACCTACTTAACCATCCTTAAAAATTGAACAATTTTAACATAAAACATTTATCGGAAGAAAATTTTGGAGAAGGGGTTTCACATGAAGAGATGGTGTATTCATAATTGAAACTATGTAAGTGTCTTTCATGAGAATAATAATTCCTTATATAAGAATAACATGATCCACATAATGAAAAAAATTCTTCATAAGGTTTTATATGATGGTATCCTATGAAGTGATGTATGCATATGGTGTTTTCATGTATACGAAGACCCATTGATATTACATGATACACATAACTTGAACATGTTCTCACACTAGAGTCATACGATCCACATGAAAATCATAGTGTCTAACAATACACATGAATAGAATATAGTATTTTGATATACATAATCATAATATAGTGTTACAATCCAAAAAATTCAAACCGAGTCTTGGGGTGGAGTCATGCAATCTACATGATCTGAATAGGGTCTTACACTAGGATCTTGCACAAGGTTTATACACCTAGACCCTCATGTAAGGGTTATGATGTCATGAAAGGGTTATTCACCTGGATCATCGGAAATAGTTATATTCTAGAAACAAAACAAGGGTTATATTCCAGTTTCATGAATAAGGGTAACATGCTAGGGTCTTTTGCTGAGGTAACATTCCAATTTCTTATAAATGGAGGTACATGCTAGGGTTAGCCTATTATAAATATCCATATAATAGATTAATTCAAAAGAAGAAAAATATTTGAGATCTTCACCATTTTACAATACATAATGAATGTGTTTATTCGCAACTATATCAGAGGCAATGAAAGGAATATGTTGGTTTTTCATAAAAAAGTGGGGATATTTATAGAATCATTAAGCAAAGAGGAAGACTTGGCATCAATTGAAGAACATTCCAATGTGATTAGTAGTATCCACAATATCTCTTGGAAAAGAGTTGATCAAGGATATTTTCACCTCAAATCTATGAAGGGTCATGTGAAGTTAATAGAAACCTATCATACATTTGTTGATTCTCTCAGCAATATATGTTTTTTTATTTTTCCAATATTCCAATTGTAAATTAATGTAAACTAGGAAAGATAATGTGTTAAATCTGAATATTTTTTTGGTAGTGAGATATAGAAGATTTGGTACATCGATACATTGTCATTTTATTATCTTTAGATATAGAGTAGTGAGGGTGGACGCACTAAAAATATGTATGTTCTTGTGGTTTAATTATTCTTTACATTCTATGCATCATCCTTAGATAATGCTGGAATGGATACGATCACTATAAAAACTAAAGAGAAAAAAATTGACCCTCATAATAAGGAGGTAAATATCTATTATGTTAGGATTAATATTGAAACAATTTTAGTTCCATGATTCACCCCCCTCTCAGGGTATATAATATCTTTTTTTCCTAAATTTCCTTCTTACCTTCCAATCTATTGGGAAATGATAATGTTTATCATGAGGCTTATATACTACTGCATTCATGATGTGATGTTAATTGTTTTCCATTTCCACGTTACCTAGATATTAATAAATATAGATTCAAATAATATATAAGATACATATATAATATAATAATGAATTTATAAATGTGAATTAAAATTTACTTTTCATTCATTCCTTCTGTTGAAATGTGGTAATAGTGTTTATGTATATGTACGACTTACCTTCTCCTTAAACGGTGTAATGAATTTCCATATCACTATAATTTATGGTTGAATAATATATATATATATATATATGTAATGATTAAATATTATATCTATATAATGATTAAAATTTTATAGATGATGGAACCATAATCAAAGAACAAGGACTAGGACTACCAAACTAAAACTCTTGTAAAAATGAAATTATTAACACCCAAAAACAATGATTTTAATAAGGAATTAATAATAAATAGATATTGAAATATAAGATCATTGATTCTACTATATGTGTAAAAAATATTAAAAAATATAATTATAAATAATTAAAATTTATTATATAGAATATTTGAGTACATTCGAATCGAGTGGAACTCGTGGTAAGAGATTTTCATCTCACTTTTACTTCTTTGATACACATGCCATATTCACCACTTATTATCTTTATCTGGTGCATATAATTCCAATGATTCTATTTTTTTATTATATTTGTGAGAATTATATGTATATACATATACATATAAGGTTTTAACTTTCTTAATGTTTGTATTTTAATGTTACCAAAGTGTTATGGGTTTTTTGTTACAATCTCAAAGTTTACTGGGATTATTTATGATCATGTTTTTGATGATGTAATATTATTATCTAGGTCTAAATAAACTCATGATTTTTTTCCTGGTTTGTTTATTTCTTGAGAATAAGTTTTTTATATTAGTATGCCTAACTTTATATACTCAAGAGACCTTAATAATATTTTTAACGAAATATGGAATTTATTTTTCTCATCAGTTAAAGATAATTTTACATTAATATACATGTATTCTAATACAAATTCATGGATTTATTAATATTATAATATGAATATTTAAATACATTTATACCCATTATTCAATTTCTAAAAAATGTTTCAAAATTATTCTACTTTTTAGTTTCATGTTAAAGTAATTTATGAGGTTTTTTACAAAATTGTGAAATTAATTTCTAATTTTAACTTATACAACATGAAGGGAACCTCCCACCATTATGTTGACTCAATTTTTGGAATATATCTTTACAATTTTTGTATTTTATTTTCTACAAAAATTATTTCTTCCAAATTTGGTAATTTTTTTGAATTTAAATAATTAATTTCAATTGAAAAAAATAATTTTCGTTATCAAATATTCTAAGTGATATTTTAATAGAATTTTTAGTATAATATGATATCCTTTGAAGTTACTTATGTTTTATTAGGGATATGATCCTAATATATTATCGTTATTCTTTCTCTTGATGGTAAATTATTATGATTAATTTTTTTATTAAACCCTTTCATTTAACATGTTTTTTCTATGTAGAAATATTGAAATGAATATGAAAACCGTTTCTTTTCACTTGGTAATACCATGATTAAATTTTAATGAAAATCATTTATTTTTCATGGATAATGTTATGATAAATGTTTTATGAACTTTTTTAACAAATCTGTAAGATTTGTTTTATGGTGGGTCAGCCTATATTTATATAGATCTCAAATTCATTGGGTAAAGATAAACACGTCATGAGATAATTAATTCATTAATGTGTAGTTAACCCAGTTTAATAAGGGTCTATTTCTAATATTATTGTCTTGGGAGTGAAATTTGACTACTATAATAGTTTGGGTAGTGAACACAATTCACTAAGATAGGCTTTGACGTCTGTATTTTCTATTAAGGGAATTATTTTCCATTTTTATGTGTATTCCACTAACTTATGTATTATTATAACTTCATGCTCTCATGGATAATGTTCAGTGATTCCTATATTATTCATGTCTTTTAAACATCCAAGAATTATTCCATGACTCAAGATTATGATCTATGATATATAGGGTATAGTTTTCAAATGTTTTTCTCATACATTCATATAATTTTCCTAATGTTATGTTTAATTTAAAATTTATATATCCCTTTTTTGACCTTACTAAGAAACATTGGATAACCATTATTATGTTTTCTTAGTTTATGAAGAATGGTATTATGTATTATTTTTTAAGAATGGTGATAGTAATGATGATCTTAGTGAAATATAAAGAAGTTCACTTGTGAACCAGTTGTTTATATATCAATTTTTCCAAATAAACTAGACCGATATGATTATAGATTGGATCGTAATTTTATATATCAAATATTAATCAAATATGAATCAATATTTATGTGTAAATAGTTTGGGTCGAAATAATATAGGCCCCTTTCTCAGCAGGATTAGCTTACACTGCCTAATGTCCCGATATAAAATATAGCAATACACCAAGGCTATCACAAAGAAAGAGGTTAATTTCATAATTAAATGATACCTCCTCAAAAATATAAATAAGTTTAATATAGACCATTTATCTAGATATATATAATAAAATATGTTGCATAATAGTGTGTTGAACCTAAATGCTAAATTTCTATGTACCTGAATTTCTAGAAACAAACTTTCATAGAATACCTCCATGAACTTGGACTTATCAAGTAGTTCAATTATAATAAAGGGGTCTAAGATATAATCTTTTTACTATTAATATAAGGTATAAATCCTTTCTATAATTATTCATTAATATATTATCTCCAACCATCCACCGAACATGTCCAACCTCATCACGAGAATAGGTCATCATGGTTTTCATCAATGCATCAGAGTACATGACTGAAAATATTAATTGTTAATAATATTAAAGTATAAGGATCATTACTCATATAATAAAATAATAACATACAAGGACACATATATATGTTAGTTTTCTACTAGTGGGCCATGTTCTTATAATCTTATGTACTAACGATTACTAAGGGTGTATAATAAGAGAAAGTGTCTCAATGATTTTCAAGTGTCAACATTGGATCATCTGTATCATTTATGTCTCATAAAATGATATCATATGTTTATATAAATAATTTTTTTAATAATTATTTTGATCTTTTAAGTTCTCATCATTGTAGGGAATTGTTGTGGACTTTGAGTGTGACTGGTACCCTTCGGTCATTATCACATTCTATGTAATGTAGAAGAAAAATGATGATGTGATAATAAATTTATATTATTAATAGAATACATATATATAATTAATCATAATGTTTAAATAAGTTTTTTATTAATCACCAAATCTATCAAAAATGATATATCTTCTCGTTATGAACAACCTCTCCATATAGAAGAAAATCTAATTTTTCCCTCATATAGAGAGGCACTTCAGAATTTTATGGCAACTTACTCAAGGGTCATTATCATATATTAGTAATGTATAAACACAATTAATGTGTATACAAAGTTAAAAATCATTAGCCACACTTAACATATATCATTTAAACTTTCATACAACTATGGATGTTTTTGAATCATCCTACCACTCTTTTCAAAGTAGTAGAGAAATGATATTTACAGTTGGACTAGGTCGACAATCCATTATCAAAGGATACATATAACTCTAAGGAAATGTTTAATGAGTTGTAAAAATTTATAATTTCAATCACATTATGGCCCATGGCCTCTCTCTAGTAGAACATTACAGAGTAATTTAAAGAGGAATGCATACCCTAATTTTTTCACAAGAAGTGAGTGTCTCTATATTATCTCATGACTTGATACCTATATCAAAGAGAGTGTGATAATAATAATAAGGTGATAAATGATATTTTTCTGCCAAATTGATTTAAAATCATTTTCAATGTCCCAAAACCCTATTTCATGGAAACAATACAAGTGTTTCTAATATATCTACCTCATAAAAATGAAGGACCTCTTCTAAAAAGTCACTAACTTTGAAACTAATGCATATATGAGATGGTGGGATGAATAAAAGCTCATAATATTACCCTAATCACTGGAAAAAACAGGTTTAACAATGAAATTGGTCTTAAATTTCATCGTTTTTGGACATGTGGCATCCCTCATTTATTTATACACTATTTTTTCTATCAAATGATGTACTACCATTCTAAAATAGATAGAAAAAAGTAATCATCGAGAACAAGTCACTAGTCAGTTATTTCATTAGCCTTCCATGAAGGTCAATCCATCATCTAATTTGAAGAAAAAATGTAATCATAGAAAAAAACTTTGTTGTCTTAATATTTAACCCAAGGATGAAACTGCATTTGGATCATGCCCATATAAAATTAAAAAAGGCCAAGAATGCGACAATATCATTCACATTTTGTGTTTTGGAGAAATTCTTGCTCATAGGGTTGGGGAAATTTTTATTACCACTAGAAACCATAGAATAATCAAATTCACATAAGGGGAATGATATCATGGTGATTGAAATGAATAAAACCCAACATATAGGGAAGGGGGAATTATTACAACCTTCTATTTTAAGGAATTAAATCTTTCATAAACTGGTATTGACTTTAGAAGAAGAAAATTCATGATTTTATCCACTTTGTGATTTATCTCCTTAAACAGGAGTGTGTTCAGTTGATGATATTAGAGACGCACGTAGGATTAACATCCCCAATCCAATTATTGGAGAGAATCAAAGGAATATTTATAAGCCTTTGAAGGGTTGTAAGTAACTAAATCCATTAAGAAATCAGATGATAAGGGTGATTATGAATTTTTCCTTCAAAGATATTTAGTAGATGAAAAATATCCTTATTAATCTACTACAAATGAAGAAATATTACCTGCTATACAATTCATATTGGTGGTTATCATTAACAAGAACCCAATAATCAAAATGGAATCACCACTACAAAAACTGGAAAGGTAAGCAGTACCCTTTTATCATTGCTAAAAAAAGCGCTGATAAAAGGGGGCCTTTATCATTGCTAAAAAATCACAGATAAAGGGGAACTTTTATCAGCTCTAAAAAATGTGCTGTTAAAAGTGAGCCTTTATTAGTGCTTTTTTAGCTCTGATAAAATCCCACCATTATATGCGAATTTTTTAGACCTGTTAAAGGAGACCCTGTTATCAATGCTTCTTTTAGTAGAGCTGATAAAGAGGGGTTTTATCAGTGACTTTTCCTAGCACTGATAAATTTTATATTTAAAAAAACATGAAAATAATATATTGTTGTATAAGTATATTTATATTGATATAAATATATTATTCATTTTTTAAATATTTTTTAGAAAAGTATAATTAGAATATTACATTAAGTAAACAAGAAATTTGGTGAAAATGGAATTTAAATATTTTTAAAAATATTTTTAATTAATAATTTTCTTGTTATCATCGATTAATAATCATTTAATAAAAATTTGAAGACACAAAAATTCAAAAAAACTAATAAAATATCTAAAATAATTTGAAAATATAACTCAAACTTCAAACAGCCATAACTTTTGATCTTGGTGTCTGTTTAAGCTCCACCACATATCAAGTCGATGCATACGACGAGCTCTATGCTCTAGTGACTCAAAGAAATCTTTTTTAACATTTTTTGAGGCCACAAAAGGTCCAAAAGGCCTCTGAAACTGAGTTTTTAGTCAGGATACCCCGATTTGTTAATATTCAAATAGGTATAACTCCTGATATGGATTTCTATTAGGCCTGTACAACATATCATATTGAATATTGTTTCATTTTAATCGATTTTAATGGTTGTGTAGTTGAAATGGGATTCTATATTAGAAATTACGGTCGTTTTAACATTCTATATCTTTTTAAATACACATATACATGTATTTATTCATAAATATATATGTGTCTGTGTGTGTGTGTCTGTGTGTGTGTGTGTTGTATATATGTATGTATTTATGTATTTATTTATTTATAAAAACATATTTTATAAATGTATTTAAAACTAATATTATAAATAAATTATAATATGAAAATAAATTTACGGATAATAAACATATTAAAATATATAAATATTAATATAAGAATTAATATATATATACTAATATATGAATAAATATATTTGTATTAATATGACTGAATATATTTATATTAATATGAAACTATATTAATATAGGAATAAATATAACTATATATATAAATAAATATATATATCATTAAATAGAGAAAAAATTGAAATGGCTTAGTGGTAAAGATGCAGGCATAAAAGGGGGGAGGTCACGGGTTCGAGTTTGGGTGGAAGAAAGTAGGTGTGCATGTGTGGGGGATGGGCGGGAAGGGCAGCGCGTGAGAGATTGAGGGAGGGTCCACCTAGAGCTGATGGGGGGGGGGGGGTATAGGGCTGTTAAAATCCCCCCATCAATATATAAATATTATTATTATTTTTTTTATTTTTTTTCTTTTATAACCGTTAAAAAAAGTGCTGATAAAATGGACCCCCCTATATCCTTGCCTCTATTAACAGTGCTTTTTTTGGGCTATTAATGCACTTTTCTTACGCTGATAAAGGCCCTTTTTGTAGTACTATAAATATAATAGTGATATAGAAAAATTCAATTAGGACACATCTATTCAAAATTCAGTTCACACCAAATCATGTAAAGAAGGTGAAACACTTGATGTTAGAGGTAGTATCATGACTTGGCATATCATCTGAGCATAAATCTACCATTACATTGAAAGAATAAAAAATGAAAAGTCATGTCTATATCCATAAATTACATGCTTCTCAAATAAGTTGATATTTTATCTTCTTGGAGACAATTTCTCAATTTGACATTTATTTGGAGAAGCTGAGGTGAATTAATTCTGAATTCATAAAAGGAAATATACCCACCGAGAGAAACTCTCAAGACAATTCCAATATATCTCCCCTAAAAAACCACTTTCAACAAAATGTAACTACTTGACTAATGAGAGTTTATTCTAGTCACCCAACCAACCTAGGTTATATAAAACAAATCTATTTAACCCTAGTGGGGTTGGTTTTTTAAGAGTTCTCTCTATTTGGAAAATAACCCCCACCATTTCTTGTGAGATACCCTAGGTTGACTCAAGATTATTATCATTTTCAAGCACATGTGACTTGATATTATTAGGATCCACCTATTGCCTCCACTAGAGAACAACCAATGTGATGGTTCTTATAGAAATCTATATTAAAATTGAGTAACCATTTTCCTAAATGTAAGTCATATTTGGATGATTAGTTCCTATATTTTTAGAGAGGAATCCATATACTGAGTTGGTGGACCTGAATACTCATCTACCCAACTTTTGGAATATTACCTTCTTAAAGACTAATGAAATTGGAAATATATAGTATCATATCATGAATTTTTCATATCAAACGTTCCTATGACTAGAACCGTAATGAATTAGGATGTGGAAAAACTAAGATGTTTTATATAAACTCTAATAATTCATGTAATAATATTGTATAACAACTTCCCATCTAGGTCTATATCTTACTTATAATATCTCTCATGATAGGTCCTAAATGAATTTACCTCCATGATATGAAATAAGTATATTCCTAAAATCTATAATGGAATTCAAAATGAGATTGTGAAATTTTCATAATTCATTTATAGTTTAAAAATACTGACCAATTTCTTAAACATATTACTTCCAAAAGAGATGTTGTTGGAGACATGAATAAAAAAGTAATGAGATGACTTGTGGACACCTCATTTCCATTACCAAACCCTTATGGTTTTTTGGAATTTAGATCCATAAAATAAAATTTGGAGGATCCCATGCATTGATCAAAATCTAATTATTGATCGACTCAATCAACAAAATGTAATAAAATTGGTTGAGTGGATACAGAGAATATAATTCTCAGACTAGAACCAATACTAAATCCAATTCCAAAACCCAATCAATGTCAGGAAATCCCCCCTGAACAATAATAGTAGAAACAATGAACTCATCAAGATAAAAGGGAGGGTACGAATCATCTAAAATTAAATGGATAAATTATTAAGGTATATTTCTTCTTAAAATAAATATTTTAATCCTCTTCATCGAAAAAATAGCTTACAAAATGGCTAAATTGTTAGAGATTTGAAAAAATAATGAAGTCTGGTTAATAGATCCCCATGATTATATAACCTTCCACTAAATACTAGGGAAAATCGTCTATGAATTCTTTATCTTTAATGATAATCTCTTTATGATAATTATATATGGATTTTAATGTTTAGTAAACCCTAAAATTAGGTAAGCTGTTGCTCTCCCATTCCATCAGACGGTGAATAAGAGGCGTTAGAAATTCCATACAAAGGGGAATAGAGGATTGATGACTGGATTAATGAAAAGTTAGTTATCTTAGAAAAAAATACATAAGGATAAATTAAATCAACTAGTAAGGTCCCTAATTCCTTCTAAAGTAATAGAGGTGGAATATTCATCACCAAAGCATTCCTAGAGTCCACATAATCTTAACTAGTGAAACAAATCACAACAATAATTTCCCTTACCAACACCCAATCGAGTCAAAACTCTTTGGGATTTCTTACCCCCGTCCCTTGGAGGATATATATAAAACAAAAAAGATGATTCTTGTTTGAGGAGGCGTTGGGATAATTCTTTTTCAGTATCATTAACTTAAAAAACCAATTATCCAATAAAGTAGAATCATATGAAAACATATTCCCCATAAATAACCATGAAATATTTTATAGAGGTTATGGAATATAAATTGTAGTGCACACTGAGATTTTTTCATAATTTATTATAATGGTATATATATAGTTGAAACCTAGATATATTCCCCGAAAAGTTCTCAAATTAGACATTGATATAATCCTGGATAATACATGGCTTCTTTTATCCTAATTATAAAGAATAATGAATAGCGGGCATACAATGTTTTGGTTGACATCAACACATAGAAATGTCAGTTTAGCCAAAACGATAGATGATGATGATGTCACCTAGTTCAAGTTAAGTGAAAGAATTACTAGAATAGTCAGATTTCTTCACTATGATTCAATATATAGAGAAAAATCATAGTATGAAACACTGTCTATCAGTCCAAAGGTATGGAATTTTGAAGCGTCACACTATCTTAATAACTAAGAACATAATCTTGGATGAACGTTATCTTTTAACATAACTCAATGAAAAATTTTCGATTTAATTTCATGCCCTCAATATTTTAAGACTAGTGTTTCTATGGGTGAGACATATCTTGTCGATAATGGCTCCACTAAATTCCATATGGTAATTTCTTTCAAAAAAACACGAGTGAGAAAACCACATACGTAGGTATAGCAGACCACTGTATATATTTGGAAATCTTGATGCTATCTATAGTTTTGTTATCTAGTTGATAATGGTTATTAAATCAAAATTTTCCTAATCAAAACTGTTTAACATCATGGTCCTAGTGAAATTTACTTCTCTCCATCTAAAATGAAAATCTTGAGGTATAATAAGAATGGTAAAGGACTTCATGGGAGAATCATGATGAGAACCCATTATGATGACCACATTTTTTACTCTAAATATATGGTGGTCCACCAAGAAACAACCTTTAATGTATTTCTAGGAAGTTGTTGGTTCAAAATACATGTAAAAGGTCACATATTATATCCAAATTTCATGAAATACTCTATTAATGGATTAGTAGTGGTAATTTCTAATGACAAATACAGTTTTAATTCATATGAATAAAAATATATAGATGCCTGATTATATAAAAGGTGGTGGGAGGGATGAAAATTATGGTAAGTAACCTTATACATATTGTAGCACCTTATAGAAAAATAAAATCACTCCTATAAATTCATCGAGTAAAATTTATAAAGACCTCGTGCTTACCATTAATTAAAATTGGGTGATAACTCTTGATCTGTAAAGTTATTAGGTCATGTGGGTCACATTAGATGATATATTAATGCTATGATCAAATTACATTCATATATTGGTCAAACATGTTCATCAATCATATAACCACCATCAATATAAGAGAATAATTCACACTATCCATAAAGATATATCAATACCTTGAATGTATCTATCCTAATGTGGGTCTGAAGGATATTAAATAAACCCATATAAAGATATTTGAGAGATTAAAAATGAATCCTAGAATAAGGGAATGAGGTTTTAGGACATTTTCTCACTTTATCATAGTTATAACTACATCAAATAATCTCATCCATTCAAATAAAGAATACGATATTGATAAAATATATAATTACCCTGCATTATCTCCTAGATCAAATGGTTTAAGTACATATTTTTTCCATTTAATTGGTTTAGAAGAATAGGAAAGAAGTCAATTAAGCACCTATAGTTTTAACGAAATGTTTCAAGAATATATTTGACAAAACACAAATGTAAATCTTGTTGTAGAGGAGGATTCACCACCCTCACTGATCACTTACACCATGACTCCGGTGATCAAGAAGAATACATCTATTATAAGAAGAAATATTGAGATATATTCATATTTAATTATATAGAATTCATGGTTTGGATACCAAAGTAGATACCGATAATTGTTTCCCATCAGATAACCACTCTATCAATAAATAATAAATAAAGAGAATTATTCAACATATTCATCTAAAGGGGGAGATGTTTTTTTATGTTAACCCAAGATAACACAATCTAGGATGTTAAATACCTAAATAAGATCCCCAATAACATCCCTATTAATAAACAGAAGGGGAAATTAAGGAATAAATAGTTTTTATGGATATCAACTATAATTCCCTCATGTTTTATTTCATAATTCCAATAAAAAAACAATAAATTATTGAAAAAATTTACTATGAGACATTTAATTTATCGATAAGTATTAAATATATTACAAAACCCTAATGACCCTTAGACACGAGGAGAAACCAACATTTAGGGTAATCTATGGGGTATAATATTTTCAAGTTATACAATTTGTATTTCAGAACACTCTATATAGATATCAATATTCCATTAATCATATTTTTAATTCCTTTTTTTGAAATCACATGGGGTACTATGTGGATGATGTTTTGGTCCTGTTTAAATGATTCTATGATCATATTATTGATAGTGAGGATATATTTAAGAAATTATGTTAATAATGTTTTATAATAAACTAATAGAAATGTTCTTTTATGTTTAAATTGGTAAAATTACTTAGCATCATGGTATTCCACCATGGAATTGAATTTTACCTTATAAAGTCCAATGTGATACTTGAAATTACCCTACCACTAAAACTCAAGGAATTAAGAAATAATTTTTGGTAGTGCCACAACATAATTTTATTAATAGATAATCTCTCTATAAATTATTTTCCCATCATAAATATGATGAAATACTAATCACCTATTACTAGGATTTTATTTATAATTACTATGACGATCTTAGTTAAATATTCTATTCCAACTAGTCTTGATTCCCCTATTTAAGGAGAGCCTATTATACTATTATTTGAAAATGTAGAGAGATTTATTGGTGCCCTGATTTCTCAAAATAATTATGTGGTCATGTGTAAATGATTTATTATATTATAAGTACAATGTTAAATGATGAGACTTGATATTTTAATATCAAAAAGAGATTCCTTGCACAAATATTCAAAGTGTAGAATCCAAGACAATAATATTATCACCTTTTTTTCTACCTGACCTCTTATGTTAATGTACTCATAAAATTTTTCTACCATAAAATTATAACTAGGTGTAATACATAGTGTCTGATCATTTTGTATTAGTTCAAAATCTAATCCATTTATTAAAAAATTTAAATGGGAAAGCCTAAGGTAATTTTCCCATGGGTCACCCATGCCAATGGAAGTTATTGATGAACAATAATCTTCTTAAAGAAGATGTTTTATGTATTCATAAAAATTACAATTTGTGGGAAATATATTTTTAATGTCACTTTAGGACAATAAATATTAGAATAATGGAGAACCTGAATCTTATCATGTGCAGAATGGGGATTGTTTTCATCTCTCTTGTTAGATTGCTGATTCCATACTTCTTATTATTATAAGGATGCACCAACAATGAGGCGGAATACCAGTTATTCATTTCCTAATTTGAAATAACCATTAACATTTAAATGGATTCATTTAATTTTATTATTTATTCAAATTTGGAGATCAAAATAATATATAGTGACTATGAAGTCAATTAATAAGTGGAGATTACATTTCTTAATTTTGTATTTGTATTAATAGATGAATTCCCATCGACCCCAAAATACTCACACATCCCATTCTAATAGAATGCATTAGAATATATATAATCTAATATAGCTACCAATATGGTAAATCTAGACTAGGAAAAGATGATCATTCACATATCACATCACAGGGATTTCTCTCAATTTTTCTTAAGTGATATGTATGTTTTTAATGAAATCAATTCCACTATAGATCACGATGATTATTTTCTATTTTTTGATTATATCATAATTGGTTTTTTAAATCCAATTGTGGATTACCATCAAAATAAGATTCTACCCTAATATAAAATAAATAAGGGACAAATTCATAATTCAGTGACAGATTATTTCTAATATAATGATCCAAATTCCTAGAAGTTCCTCTTCAACTAAGGATTTTTTAGAGTTCTATTTTAGTAAATAAAAGGTGGAGAGACCGTTATTATTTTATAATAATAACGTGTTTGTGATGGTGGAACCCACACACTATAGAGGAATCATTTCTATCATATTAAGACTGTTAGATATATTTTAACATCGATGATGTTGATTTAATGGTCTGCAAGAAACATTTCATGACTACTAGTTAAATTTAAAATTTATTCAAAAAAAAAACAATGTTTCCTCATGTTTATGAATAATCCTATCCATTTTATATATGGGGGATATATTCCATAGGCATATACCCTTCAGTCAAAGCTGGGTAGTTGAAGTTATTTATTACAACTACTATTTTCTTCTTTAGGTTGGTAGAAGCTATGCACATCAAGGAATTAAGAATGAAATATTCCATCCATTTCATAAATTATAGAATCATTTAATGATTTTGTGTCCCTCATACAATAATTATGTAAAATGAAACAATTTTCATTGATTAAAAATTGATGATTTTGTATAAGGAGTATAATATATTGTACAACCATTCATCTTGCTTTCATTAAATAACAAACTAATAGATATATTTAATTAATAAAAATCCTTCTATTATCATTAAAATATATAATAGGAATTTTTTTATTGGATAAAATAATTAATTCTTTATAGGATTATCACACTACAAACTATACTGCAACATGGGAAATCTTATATTCACCAGTGTAGGGAAGTGAGGAAGTTCCTCTAATTAAAGGTCAAATTCCACCATGTTGAAGCACCATATATGATCATCCATCTAAATATGAGAATTATCATATAATTTTTTTTTAATTAGAGTGACTTGATGATAAAATATTATTAAAACTCTAAATCATTAAGATCCATCAAAATCAAGTCACATTAGAATTCGATAAAACAACTATCTCCACTTGTTCATCTGATGGGATAGGGTATTGGCTATGAAAACTCTTATGATACTTGAGAAGAAGCCCCCAATAATATATCCACTTGGGAAGAATATTATTCCATATAAACGTTTACTATAATAGTTATTACTCCATCATTACCTTGGGTAGTGAGCATATCATGCTTTCCACTACTCCATGGTTTCTCAAAAATCACATTTAATAGTATTAATATTTGATTAATGTCCTCACTATATGAAATTAAATTGATTACCATATAGTATTTAATGCATTGAGTTAAATACAATGGAATGTTCATTTTAGACAACCTTGATCTATATAGCTGAAACTATATGAGTTTTGATTATTGTTATTGCAAGATACATATGATACCTCATTGGGGTTTCATCGTAGAACCATTACAATCCAATATCTCCCACAAGAGGTGATATCTCCCAAACATGACCAAATATATTATATTTTGATCATAAGAAATAACTATCTTATGAAAAAAATATAATAGTATTTTTGTGATGAGCATAAGATGAATGTTTATTCCTTATTTAAAGCATTTAAAATGATCAACATGACAAGAACATGATGACCCATCATTATATATATGATTTTAAAAAGATAAACATTATCTCATTTCTTTATATGAATAGTAAAAAACTACCTCACACCCTGACAGGAGGAAGATAAAATAATGACAAAAGATACAAGTCCATTTTATATGACATTAATCTACTTAAAAATAGTCCTAAACATATGAACATATACTACATGACATATTGGTCCTTGTAACATGATGTTATATTATACTCCTCATGGTCCATCATATAAAATCATAAAGAACACAGGGTTTTCCACACTACATAACATGATTACCATAGTTATGAGTTTGATCTACATATGATATCTCTACTGTATGGGTCTACTAGCTCACATAGGGTTTTCCCAAAAAACCCTACAGAATGTAGAAACCATTTTAATTCCACTACATATTAGACTGATCAATATGAAGACTAATTTTAAGAACTACATGGATCTTGATTGTAGTTATTTAAATAAATATATATATATATATATAATGATATCCATTGATATCAAAATAGGTTAAATCATAAATCCCACCAACTTCAACCCTTACCCATCATAGTTTTTAGGCCATATTCTTAATTCCATGTCCTTCAATAACCGCACATTATGATAAATCCATTATTATATAATTCCTATTTATCAGTCAGATTTGATTATAAAATATATTCTAGAAAATTGTATAGATTGAATCATGTTATTATAGGATACATAAAGACACCTGAGATTCATTCTTTGTGGCCGGTTGAAAATTTTAAAATCTTTAATCCTAATTTATTAGAACCATACTCATTCATAACAACTCTACAATAGTATCCTGACTCAAGAAAAATCCACATGACTTTTCCTGACACATGAGCTTGAAATGGGTAAATAATATTTATATAGATCTATGTATGACTTGATCCTTTTTATTTAATTATACATATTGATTACTAGATCTATTTTCATGGGAACAACCAGTAAATTTCCTTCTCATATAATCATCAAATCTATCATATTGTATGGGATCTCCCAATGTATGGGTTCTCCAATATTTATATCAGGATTCCTCCATTCAAGTTAGAGTTTATTCAATTTTCCATACACTTAGGGCCATTTTTTCATGGAAAATAATTTATATTAATTTTTTAATTTACGAAATTCCAAGAGTTCCCTTCCTCTCATGTATAAAAGGAACCTCCCATCCTTCATTATTCATAATGTTTTATCCTTATAGATCATCCAATAACAACCAAAATATTATCCTAGATTACTTTTACACATCTTAGAGATTCTTGACTTTCCAAATGGAAGACTTTCAAGGGAATAAGGTGTATGTGGAAGAAGATTTCTCCTTGACGAGATATAACACTTAACCAAGCATTTTCAATATTATTTCTTATTACATATCATTTAAATCTATGGTATCCATTATAAAATAATTCATTATATATACTAAATATAATAAATTGTTATTATTATGATGACACACCATTATACACTGTTTTTTTATCTATTGGAGAATTTTAACGTCACACATGTGTAAGTCTAGACTACCATCTTCATGAAGAGATGTGATTCATTTTATGCTCCCCTAATCCATGAATGGTAATAATGATAAATTTAATGAATAAATATGATATGTATGGTATAATTATGATTTTTTAGGGGGAATTATTTTTTACATTTATTTCGTTCTATCCATTAAAAAATGGGAACATCACCCGTGTGTACGTATGGACTAGAATATTAACAAAGTTACGTAATTCATTTGTCATCACCACTTTATATGAATAGTTATAAAAGTATATATATTGATTAAATATTACCCTCATGACATGATTAAAATTATAGAGATTATTAGACCATGATTAAAGTATTAAGACCCAGATTATTGAACCAAAACAGACATGACAAGAAAAATTGTTATCACTTGGAACAATGATTTTAATAAAAAAATAACTAATAAATCGATGAAAATATGTTTGATGTAAATACTATATGGTATGTTATATATTAGTATGGTTATATAATCCATTTATAATAAATATATATTTATTATATAAGAATATTTTTACTTTTATGAAGAAAAATGATACCACAGGTACCCGATTTACATCTCAATCACATTTTATTTATTAATGTTTTTTCTTCAATTTCCATTGAAGAAACTATAAGATACGTATCTTTAAAATAACATTAATTTTTATTATATTATATTTATGTATATAGAATAAATTTATTAGATCCATTTTCCTTAATTTAATAAATAAATATACTATAAAAATATTTTTAGGAAAACTGAATAATAGTTCTTATTCGACTAAAAATATTTTTCTCCCATGTCAATATATTCTTTAACATGCCTTATGAAGTGTTTTTTTATTTTTCACCAACAATTTTGAAAACTAATTTTACCCATGTTTTACTATATAGAATATGTTTTCAAAGGAATTTTCATGTTATGTTTTGAATGAGGTTGTTTTGGATTTTTAATAAATATGTGAATGGAAGATTTTTTTAACATATACGGCTTGAATGAAATTTCCCATTATCATGAATGATCAATGTTTAGAATTTTACCATAAAATATTTCAGGGTTATTTTCTAAGAAAACATTTTCATTAACATTTTAGAAATAATTGTATTTAAATTAATGATTTCTAAATAAAAAGGGAAATTTTTTCATGTAATATTAATCGGATCTTTTAAATGATTTTTCATCTAATATGATATCCATTGATATTAATTTCGATTTAAATGGGATATGATGCCCTGATATGATCCTTATTTTTTTATTGATGGATTTTGATCATGTTGATGAGATGTTTACAAAACCCATTTATTTTCCATGGGTTATGATAGGATGAATTTATTAAAAATTTATAAATACCATTTTCTTAAGACAGGTTATGATATGATGATTATGTGATTTTTATTGATATTTTGGAAGAAATATGTATTTTTTCGTTATCTAAAAAATTATTTTTTAATAATATATCATTCTAATTAATTGAATTATGTTTAATATCTCATTATATATTTATGGTATGTGATTACATGTGCCTGATCCACTACGGAAAAAAGGTAAGGATGCTTGATCCATTATGAAAAACCTGTGCAGTTTTTATATCCACTATGGGAAATATGTGAGGATTCCTTATCTGTTATGTTGTGGTAAAAAGTGTTTATTCATAATGCACTATTATTTTATGGTCTTATTATTTAATCTTTACATAGGAAATGTTTATTAGGTTTATGATGGTGTCAAAATGTTATGACATTATTGTTATCTGTACAATTGGTTCTAGATTGATTTATGATGTTTTGTCACTATTATGATGCAGATCATTAGAAATAATATATCTTTATTCAATTAATAATGATTTGATCCAATAAATATTTTGTATAAAATTTTTATGTTATGGTCATTAACTCATAAAATTATTCTTATCTTATTCATTCGTATGATCATAAATTTATATCTCCCTTGTATACTATTATTTGGAATCTTAGCTCACTCTTTCTAATGTATACTGTCCCCAGGTTATGAATAAAATTTTTATATAGGGTAAGTAATGAAGTATATAAAGTGACAATAACATGATGATAAAAGTTTAATAATGTACATAAATAAGAGATTCCTGTATCTTATCTGTAGATACACTTAAACTTTATGATTCTATAGTGGATGACAATGTTATATGTTGAATATTCATCTCAAAAGATATTATAATTATATATATACTGATTGGGTTTCTATATTTTGTATTAGTGTAGGATTTAGTTAATATTTAATATTAGGGTTTGAAAAATTTGGTTAAACCCAAGGTATAAGTCTATATATAGGAAAACACATTAATGTCTTGGTAAGATAGAGATTATTTATTTCTACCAGAAATTAATCTCTTTCTAGATACTACAACTGGATGTTATTTGGGAAAAGATGGATTCATGGATAAAAAAATTAAAAATATTTGATCAAGTATATTATTTGTAATGTCGCGACCCCAGAAGCCTGAAGTTGGTGCATTATTTTCATGCATTTTCATGATTACAAAGAATAAAGTCTCGACGGACTAATCAGTTTAGTAGTTTCAGTAAATAGATTAAATATATGAAAATTGCATTACACATTTAAACATAAAACAAAACATTAATAATCTATTTATAATTATATTAGTTTCTTATATTAACCCTAAATATTAATCATAAAACAGTTATTGACATCCTGGGAAAATAAAACATAATAAAGGGGTGATCTCAGATTCTCAGTAAGGGTAAATAATTTAGCAAAAGTTATAAATTTTTATAGAAATATGTGTAATAAAAACCACATCCTTTTTGAAAATAATCTTGAACATAATATGGAAAAAATAAATCAAACATTACCATATAAACATGTGCATGGATATTATACTAGTCAAATACTAATATTTAATAAATAATTTCATAATTATGGAATGCATAATACAGGACATCATAACCACATAATCAAGGTATTGTTCCAAGACTAAAAATAAAAACATGGTCAAGGCCTTGTTCCAAGACACTAATTTGTCTCATGAGTCCTATCGATGCATCAAGGAGCTATAGCGGGCTCCACCCATCACTTACTAAGTCCAATGCATTCGTCATATAAAAATGTTGAAACATAACACAAACATTCATATTAAAACTAGAATAAGAAATGTCAATACATTAACCATAAATCTTGAATGGTATAAAATAGAAGACTCACAGTCAAACATATCATAACCCATTCCGTAAAATATTAAAGATTGTGTTTAGAATAAATCAACCTCAATCAAGAATAATATACAAAAATAATGATTACATAGTTAAATATAATTAATAAAACACTTTGAGAGAAATATCCATTTTTCATTAAAATATATAAAATTCACATAATTAATTATTGAATAAATTTAAATGAAATTTTTTAATCAAAGTGTCCCATACCACTTTGTAAATTTTTAAAGCAATGAACATTTTAAAACATTCATGTCCATAAAAATGAATCCTTTATAATCCAATTCAAATACATGGACATTAATGAGAATGATTTAGAAGAATATATATTTAAAACATTAAATGATGTTTTAGTTTAATATTCCATAAAAATACTTATTTTTAAAACTCCTTTATGAAACATGGATATGGATAATAAATATGTCCCAGTAAATACTTACACATAAACTATCTCGGATAATAATGAGATTGAGGAATTAACCATTACCTTGTTCTTTCCATTAGTCGAGGGTACCTTTAACCTACTGTACAATGACCATAGTATGTTATTAAATTATACCAGAACCATAATAATATTTATGATAACATATATGATTCTTTTATTACTATATACTACCCAAATAATAATAATTTATATAGTAACGTAACATTTCATTTAATAATTTCTTTGCCTATCATATGTGTTTTAACTTTTTATTCTTGATCATATCACATAGATCATGATTTAATTACATAAATAATATAAAAATGATTTATATATAAAATATATTCATAATATAAATATGTATAAGAGATAGATATATGAAATAGAAACACCATTCTTGGAGACGGTAGTCTGTACGTATGCATGAACGTTGTTTCTATTATCTTATCATATAGTATAAAAGTAAGTAAAAGACATATATTTATATACATAAATATATATTATTCTAGTATAAATATTATCTCATATATCTTATACTTAATAAAAATATATATTTTTATAAATTTTTTTTGAATAGTGATCGTTGAAGATGAATCTCATCGCGTCGTGGAGATGGTAAGCCATAAGTACGCATGAGCAACAATATATTTCTATCGATGGTGAAATAATATGTAATCGGATGTTATATTATATATACACAATAATTAACATGTTATATTTATTATTTACATCAATTATACACATTATTATACCCATCCAAAAAATGAATTGTTGAATAACAAACATCACCACGACCTGGAGACGTTATGTTGTATGTACGCACGTAGGGTGACTTTGTTATTCATAGGACGAATATAATAATGAATATGGTTGTAACATATTTATAATAAAATCATAGTATTTATAAGGTACTTGAGTTATTATTTTGTTATGGAAAAAATAAATAAAGTGGATGTGGAAGAAGAAAAGAACATTGAAAGAGGTGGTGAAATAATTAAATATTTTTTGGGTGTTTCTTTTTGATTTGATTAGAAGGGATACTTAGGTATGCTCTCTAATCATGTTATGGAATCTAAGATTATGTGTGGGTATTTGGGAGGATATTGGAGTAGGGGTTTTCTGATTCAAATGGATTTGGAGGTGTGAAATTAAGAAAAGGGGAAGTACCCTTTTATAAGGGAGGTGAGGGTATCATTCGGAAAAACTTGATATATTATTTTTTTATAATTTTTTTTTCGGTTTATAATAGATAAAAATGGATTTATATCTAGTATAAGGTGGGTAAGGTTAAACAAAATCTCATAAAATAGGTTTTAGACAAGTTTAGGTCACTATATTAACCTTATCTATTAGTTTTAACTCTTAGTTAAATAGTTTTACTTCTAACATGTCTTCTGGTATTATGAAAATAAAGGGGTAATAAAAATACTCTAAAGATACAAGATAACTCAAAGTAGTTAATTATTGATATATATAACCTTATCTATGTCCTTTGGATGATCCCTATATTTTTGAGAATATTATATTATTTAATAATATAATATTTGTTTTAAAAACTCATTTATGTCAATTTTGACACAATTTAGTATTTTCTTTTTTGAAAGTCATAAATACTTTATAACTTAGAAAATATTTTATCTAATCAACCCTAAAATGTCATATTAACATTGAAAATTCACATAATGCATCTAAAGTATCAATTTACATTTATATTAATATTTATAATAGCAATTATTTTAATCATTCATTAATAAGGTTATTACTGCATCATCAGTGTTTCATAAATAAATTTAATTACATAAATTCTAAACATTATAAATAAAATACCATGATGTAGGAAATAGTGTGACTTTATAATTAATATTAATAGTCTAATTTATCTTTTGTATTACCCAATATTAAAAATGGTTTAGTTATTAAAAGCTGAATTTAACCCCTTTAACTCTTCTTTAAATAAAATAATATTAAATGTCATCATATAATCCATGTGGATAAAAAAGGGCCATATTATATTAATATAGTTTATTTAGGTAGATATAAACTTATCTAAAAGAAATAGGCAATGTGTTAGGGTAATTATAATATCATTTTATCTTTAATTACCATATTTACTATTAATCGAGGTAAATATAATTCAAAATTTATTATTGACCAAAAATTAAATTCATCCAATTGAACCATATTTTACTTACGGATGTCAACTATGTATCTCGTATTTTTGAAATTGAATTCACAGAAGCGGTAAAATTATGTTTTATGCCAATTTTAAAATATGCCTAGAAGTTAGGTAGAAGATTTTAAAAAGTTCAATAAAACTTTATTATGTCAAATATTATTATAATATTATACCGACGAATTTAATTTGACTAATATTGTTATTATGTATCTATTTTGACTATAAAATAATTTTTAAATAGAAATAATTATTAAAAAAATTCAGTTCTAAACAATAACGCCGTGTTTTTCAATATTCATAAAAAATTCATTGTTTTCAGAAAAATACCATAAATTAATCCGAAGATAATTTTGATATTATGAATTAAAAAATGACACCTATTTTACAAAATTCCAGACA
This sequence comes from Viscum album, assembly GCA_963277665.1. NCBI lineage: Eukaryota > Viridiplantae > Streptophyta > Magnoliopsida > Santalales > Viscaceae > Viscum > Viscum album. Next base: position 1,469,249,968 of record OY728128.1, on the reverse strand, counting down.
TATATGTTACATTAATTAAATTAAAATTAATTCTCATTTTCAAAACTATAAAGCAGGTTTTTATGAAGTAAAAACTATCAAAAAATTGATATGTGTTTACTTCCAATTTAAATATAAAATTAATTTCAATTTCCATAATTTTATTAAATTATAAAATTATTATCTAATTTTACTTAAAAAAAATCAAATATATAATTTAACACTATAAATTATTTTGATTAAAGATGTTTTTTTCATTTATAATTTACTATTTTTCACTATTCATCAAAATATTAATGTTATAAAAAAACAACAAATATTTATACAAACATAATTTTTCTATCCCGATTCTAATAAATTATTTTATTTTTTCAAATTTAATATATTAAATTGTCAAATATTTTATTTAAAAATTTTTTTTCTAATAAAAGGTGGAAAACTACAATTATTGAAAAATATATCGTTTATCTGAAAAATTGATGTTTTCCTTATATTATGTCTATGAAACAAAAAATATGAATGTTAAAATTCTATAAGATTTATATAAATTAAAAATATTCTTAATACTATTCATAACCTATTTTTGAACACCAAGTTTTGAAAGTTACAGTACGCTCAAAATCGGTGTTGTATGTAGTGAAAGCTATTGAATTCAATTAATGATATAATGTACTATGAAATCCTGGAGAGTTATATTAACCCCTCCTTCAATAAATTACTTTTTTTCAATTTTATATCGTTCTTCGGAAATAAAAGGTTGAAAATCCGAAATACCTTTGTGGAAAACCCACATCGGAAATTGGGCTAGTAAAATTTAGTCTTAATAAAAGAAAATGGGAAATGAAATAGTCACAACCATGTTATGATCTCAATTAGGAGAACATTGTTCAAAATTAGAGACACATAATTGGAGGAAAAATATAACTATTTATAGGGGTGATTGAAGTCATCAATCAAAAACAAGTGTAAAATTGAGGGTCTCAAAGCCATCAATCTGTGATGATTTAATATATAATCAGTTTAATGAAACATAAGGTATTAGGATAAAAAATTTATGGTTTTAAGATCCATTCCCTAAATATTAAGAATTATGTTCTTCATAGAATATGAGAAAAAAATACAAGACAAGTAGAATTTCATCCATCAACTAATTCATACCCAAAATTTGTCTTTCACTCCAAAAGATAATAGATTTAAAAAATATTCTATTTATCCTAATCATATATGGTTCAAAAAATAATGAATTTATAATTAATTTGTCAAAATATTTATAAAAACTACATTATACAAACCAGGACATCACGTAAGATAGTGGTAGGTGATTTTCCCATATCGCTCTTCGGTTGTGGGTTCAAGTCTCGTGGCTTTGCTAGACACGACGGGTAGATTCTCGACCTCTAGGTTATCCTTTTTATAACAATACAAAAAAAATCTTAAAAAATGTTTTAACCTTAACAAATAGTATCCAATGTACAAATTAATTCATTCCATCCTTTAGAATTATCTAAAATACTTCTATCCAAACTCACAGTTCAAAATTCATAAAGAAGGTAAACATAATGAAGATCTATTTTTCCACATAATAACTTATGAATACCTTCATCATGTCTTCTTTTAAAACATGGTAACACCCTAAATTACCATAAATCCTTATTGAATTCATTCATGCTCCCCTATTCCTTATAAAATACTGCATATTCTCTTTACATCCAAAAATGTTTTAAACTCCAACAATGATGGAATAAAAAAACAATTAATTATTTTCAAGGTTGTCAAGAATATGGAATATAATTTTTTGAAATAAATCGTATCTTATTCCAAAATCAATACATCAGTATGAAGACCATATTAAGGTCTACCATTCCTTCAACCATGTATTTTACAAAATGTTTAACTTACTGTTGAGTCCATTTTCTTAGTACCATATGTTCTCATATCCTCAATGAAATAGTACTGAAATACAATCCTAATATATTTCCATAATAAATATAACTATTAAGTCATTGATAAAACACTCAAATGACATAATTCATTAATAAAAATATAAGAACACTAATTTTTCCTCATTATATGTGGTAATATCATAACTTGATTATTATCCAATAACATCATTTACGGTATACTCTGATGATTGGGGAACTGATTCACATAGTGTCCCAACTCTTTTTAGATGAAGCATTGTACATTTGAAACCTTTTTCTTACCCTTGAAATCACGTATTGGTTTCCTTTTACTACACATTATGACAAACTCTCATTCCCTTCAAGAATTTACCATGGTGATTCTTTCCCCAAATTATCACAAATAGGAAAATCCTTCTTTCCCTTCTTCCCATTATCCATCATTTTTCCTACCATCCATTTATTCTCTAGCTTCCCTTAAAATACATATGAATCAATTAATTATTTACATATATAAATAACACATGATTCTATTTCTTTGAATGATAAAAATACATGGAAGACTATTTCCCTTATAAATGTTTTTAAGACCATAAAAGATATGATCGTTCTTACTCTTGGGATCATACGTATTTTCGGAGTTCTCATTCCTTCTACTAGGAACCATTTCTTTAAAACGGCATACAATAAGTTATTATATAAATCACATTAAAAAATTCCAATCCTTTAAAATGCATAACATAAATTGAATAGTTTATATATATAATCTATAATCATAAAAAAATGTTTTCTTTGGTGAAGTATATACTCATAAATCCTTTGAAATTTCTTTTAATGAAAATGTGAGTTATCCTAATAATATCTCTTAGGAGTGTCACAACAGAGAGTGCAACAATACCCGTTATCGTGTACCACGATACAACAGGTCAAGACCAAAACTCCATGTCTGAGTTTTCACTCCTAGGTATATCTATGCCAGAGCCACCTCTACCTGCTCTTATCCAGACATGGATGTATTTTCTTGGAAAAATCACAAAATCTATACATTACCAAAATTCTAGGATGTTATTCTATAGTAATACTCAATGTTAATCTTAGGGTAATGTGCTCTATTCATTGTTTTTCTTAATCTAGTTTCCCAGGTTTGTACTAAAACTCGTTTAATACAAAATGTAACGTCCCAACCCCGGAAGACTAGAGCCGAGGCATTATTTTAATATATTGGCCCGATTACAAGGAATCATGTCCTGAAGGAGAGCTCGGTTTAGCAGTCTTAGAAAACAGATTAGATACATGAATGTTACATTACAAATTCAAACATAAAACAAAACATAAATAATCATTTTAGATTGCCATTATTCTCCAAGATTAACCCTGCATATCAATAATAATACTCTTCTTGTCATCCTGGGAAAATAAAAATTAAGAAAGGTTTGAGCTCAGATGCTCAGTAAGGATAAATAATTAATTGGAAGTAATAAACATTTAAGGAAAGATGTTTAATAAAAACTACATACTTTTTGAAAATGAAAATAAACATAATATGGGAAAAATAAATCAAAAATTACCATATAAACATGGATATGGATATTCTACTAGTCCAATAATCACATATAATAACTAATTTCATAATGTGGGAATACAGAATGTCGAACATCATAATCACAGAGTCAAGGCCTCGTGCCAAGACTACAAACCAATTTTGTAATGGCCTTGTAAAAAGACACTAATTTTTATCACGAGACCCACCGATGCAACGAGGAGCTATAGCAGGCAGCACCCTTCACATACTAAGTCCAATGCATTCCTAATATGAAAATTTTAAAACATAACAAAAACATGCATTTTAAAACTAGCATACGAAATACCAATTCATTAACCATAAATCATGAATGGTATAAAAATAACATATTAACTATCAAACATATCACAACTCATTCAATATAATATTTATGATTATGTTTATAATAAACAAACTTCAAATAAGAAAAATATCCAAAAAGGATGTCGACATAGTTGAAAATGATTACTAAAACTCTTTGAGGGAAAAATATCATTTTCATAAAAACATTTAAAATTCACACCAATTATAAAGGAATAAATTTAGAAGAAATTTTTGAATCAAAGTTTCCCATTCCACTTTGAATCATTGGAATGGAATTAAAAATTTTAAAACATTTATGATCATATAAATAAATTCTTTAATCCCCATTTTGAAGACATGGACATTATTTAGAATGATTTAGAAGAATATTTTTTAAAACCATTAAAATGAAGTTTTAGTGAAATATGCCCTTAAAAATAATCATTTTGAAAAATCTTTTACGAAACATGGATATGGATAATAAATATGTCCCAGTAAACACTTACACATAAACAATCTCGGTTAATAATGAGATTAAAGAATTAATCCTTACCTTTTTATTTACTTTAGTCGAGGGTCTGTTTAACCTCTTTTATAATAACCATAGTATGTTATTAAATTTTAATAGAACCATATTAATATTTATGATAACATATTTGATTAATTTATGACTTTATACTACCCATGTAATAATAATTTCCATGATAAAGTACAATTTCTATTAATAATTGGTTTTTTTATCGTATATGTTTTTACTTGTTATTCTAGATCGTATCACTTGGATCATGATTTACATACTTCCAGATTATAAAACATGATTTATATATCATATATATTCAGAAACTAAATATTTAAAATAGATAGATATATTTAATGGAAACAACGTTCATGGAGACGGTAGTCCGTACGTACGAATAAACATTGTTTCTGTTCACTTATCGTATAATATAGATGTAACTAAATGACATATATTTATCTACACATATATATAATATTCCAGAAGAAATATTACTTAATATATCTCATACTTAATCCATATATATATTTTTATAAAAATTCTTTAATGGGGATCTTTGAAGATGAATCTCATCGCGTCGTGGAGACAGTAAGCCGTACGTACGCACGAGCGAAAATATCATTCTATTGATGGTGAAATTGTATGTAATTGGATGTTATATTATATATACAGAATCAATAACATGTTATATTTATAATTTACATCAATTATATTAATTATTATTCCCATCCATGTAATTAAGTGTGGAATAACAAACTTCACCATGACGTGGATACGGTAAGCCGTAGGTACGCATGTATGGTGACATTGTCATTCATAGGATAAATATAATAATGAATATAGTTTTATCATATTTATAATAACATAATATTATGTAGAAGTTACTGGAGGTATTATTATTGTATGGAAAAAAATAAAGAGGCAGTGGATGAGGGAAAGAACTTTGAAATAGCTGATGAAATAATTACATCTTTTTAGGTTTCTTCCTTTTGATTTAATCAAAAGGGATCCCCAGGATGGATTTGTGATCAATGTAAGGACTCTAGGTTGAAGTGTGGGTAGATGGGAGGATATTTGAGCTGGGTTTGAATGATATAAATGGCATTGTAGGTATGAAATTAGGAGAAGGAGAAGTACACTTTTATAAGAGAGGTGAGGGTCACTTTAGGAAAAGATTGAAATATTATTTTATTATAAAATAATTTTGGGTTTCTAATGTATCCAAATGGATTTATTTTGAGGATATAGTGGGTATGGGTCAATAAAATTTCATCCAATAGGTTTTAGAATAGTTTATTTCACCATATTAACCTTAACTTTTAGTTTTAACTCTTCGTTAAATAGTTTAACTATTACCACGACTTCATGTATTATTATAATAAATGGTTAATAAGCATACTATAAAAATTCAAGATAACCCCAAGTGGATCATTATTTATGTATGTAACTTTAACTATTTCCTTTGGAAGAACCTTATATTTTTAGAAATATTATATCATTTAATAATATATTAATTTTTTAAAAAACTCATTTATGTCAATTTTTACACTATTTAGTATTTGGTTTTTCTGAAAGTCATAAAAACATTATCACTTAGAAAAAAATTATTTAATCAACCCTAAAATTTCATATTAACCTAGAAAATTTTTGTAAGGCATCAAAAGTATCAATTTACGATTATTTTAATATTTATAATTCAATTATATTAATCTTTCATTAAAAAGGTAATTATTGCATTATCATTTTTTCATAAATAAATTTTATTGTTTAATTACTGAAAATTATAAATAATGTACTATGATGTAGAAAATATTTTTATCATTCTAAATAATATTTATTGTCGAATTTATCATATGTATAACACTATATTAAAAATGATTTGTTTATTAAAACCTGAATTTAACACTTTTAACTCTTATTTAAATAAAATAATATTAAATATCCTAATCTAATACAAGTGGGTAAAAAAGGATCATAATTTATTCCTATGGTTTATTTAAGTCGAAATACACTTATCCAATATAATTAAAACAAGTTCTAGGTTAATTAAAATATCATTTTTACAATTTATTTCCCTATTTACCTTTAATTGTGGTAAATGAAATTCAAAAGTTACAATTAAACAACAAATATATTCATCTTATTGAACCAAATTTTACATACTGATGTCAACTGTGTCTCTCAGAATTTTGAAATTTAATTCAAATAAGTGGTAAAATTATGTTTTATGAAAATTTTCAAACGTGGCTAGAAGTTAGGTGTAAGACGTTTAGAAGTTCAATAAAACTTTTTATGTCTAATATTATTTAAAAAAGACTCTAATTAATTGAATTTTAATACTATAGTTATTGTGTATCTATTTTTACATTAAAATAAATTTTAATTAAAAAATAATTATTTAAATAAAAAATTTAGTTTTAAACAATAAACTAGTGTTTTTCATTATTCATGAAAAATTGAATGTTTTCAGAGAAATATAAAAAATTCATCCTATGCAAATTTTTATATTCTAAATTAGAAAATTAAATATATTTTACTAAATTCAAAACATATAAGTTACATTAATTAATTTTAAATTTATTTCTATTGTCAAAACCCAAAACCAAGTTTTCAAGAAGTAAAAACTATCAAAAGATTTATATGTGTTTATGTCCAATTTAAATGTAAAATTACATACAATGACAAATAATTGGATTAAATGATAAAAATATAATCTAATTATTCTTCAAAACCATTCTGATGTATAATTTAACACTATAAAATATTTTTATTAAAATTGTTGTTTTCATTTAAAATTTAGTATTTTTGATTATTCATCGAAATATTTAAGTTATTAGAAAAACTCCAAATATTTATCCAAACTAAATTTTTATGTCCTAATTATGAATAAGAAGTTTATTTTGGCATATTGAATATATAAAAGTGTTAAATAATGGATTTAAAAACAGGATCACTGTTAAAAGGTGGAAAAACTGAATTTTTGGAAAAAAAACTTCTTTTATCTGAAAAATCTAATTTGTCCTTATATTATGTCAATTAAACACAACAGTTGAATGCTAAAATTATATAGGATATATATAAAATTTATAATTTTGTTAATACTATTCATAACATCTTTTTGAATGGCTAGTTTGATAAGTCGTGGTGCACTCGAACTCAGTGTTGCGTGTAGAGAAAGCTAATAAATTACATTAAAGAGATATCATACTGTGAAATCATGGGGTGTAACATTATTAACACCATGATATTTTTAAATAATACTAATCATGATATCACATTCAATACACAACCCTGAGTTTAAAAAAACACGATATAATATAAAAATTTTATTACTTAAAGGCGACTAATATAACATAGAAATTAAATAGGTGGATATGATTAATATTAAATAATTCATGAAATATAAATATAGTTCCTACTCAATATAAACCAATTTAAAAATTATAACCAATAAGTACTCAACTTTAATAAATATATTTTATTCAAAATAAAACATATAATTTTTAAAAAATTATTTCATTTTTGTGTGAGTATTATATGTAATTTATGGAAGTTTTAGATTTTTTTTATAAAATGAAAATATTTTTCAAGATTAGAATATCTATATTAAATTTGGTTGAATTTTTTGAACTTTTTAGAATATATTGATTTCTTAGTGAATAGTAAAAAATAAATATGTTTCTAAATATATATTTTCTTTTAATAAGTTATGTAAATTAAATATCCGATTAATAATTTAATTTTTTTTGAAATTAATAGAATTAATATATAATTATATATTATTAAATTAATTATATTTAATCCTCCATTACAATATATTTTAGAATATGTTAATTTTTAGGATTAAAAAGCATTTTTTTGAAAACAATTTTAAAGTGTAAAATATTCCCCCATTTTAATTAATTAAAAAACTTCGAATGAGGATGTATTAAAATGAGATTTATAGATTATAAATATATATTTTAATTGAAATTAAAATAATTATTATTTCTATTCATATAATTAACATAAGATCATCTTTTCCTTGGAAATTGTATTTTTCAGAAAACTGTTCTTTTTTCATGTTGGTCAGTTTATTTTAAATTAAAATGTACCACATATATGAATTTATTTTGAAAAAATAGATTAAATATTTCAAATAATAATAATTTTTTTATATAAAAATTTCATATTAATTTTTTTTTCATAATGAATTTTCAAAGTAGTAAAAAAATAGTAATCAAGGTAAATGAAATTAAATTGGTAAAAGTCAGTAACCTTAGAGGTAAGGGGGGTAGAATGTTTAACAAAGTTTGTTTTTAGAGTAATAGGTGTTTATCAGACTCATATATCATTCAATATTTTATTTTACAATTTTGGAGGTACTTGGCATGAGAGTGACTTCCCTGTATTGAATATTTTTGGGTATTTACAAAAATGACACTCCTCTTCAATTATTCAAGGGCACCCACTCCCCTCATATATTCACGCCTATCAGGAAATTTTTATTTCAAAAAACATTATAAAATCTCTCTCAAACACCCTTATCAACATTTTATAAATGTTGGTCTTCCAAAAATATTAACCTTAATGTCCTTAATATGATATCCAAAGGAGGTTCTTTTAAGGGAAGTTAATCATCTACTTCGAGCTCCTTCATTTCTAATTTAACATTTTAAACCATCAAGTTTGTATTAAAAATATAATATATAAAAATTATTATATTCGATATATTTATATTTTATTTTATTGTGAAATAATATTCATGCATCTCTCCTTCCATCAAATGAGGAAGTGAAACCTTCGATCATGTGTAAGGTGAACTACTACCTCAAAAAATGATGTAATTTTTTTTCCACCATCACATCAAATGATTTTTTAATATAATGTATTTAATGTTTATTCAATATATCAATGATATATAAATCATTCTAGATAAGTAAAAATCACCTACCTTGTAACCTTATCATCCATTGAAAAATGATAACATCGTTGGTGTGTATGGTTATCTTCTATCTCATGAAATTATGTGATTAGTTTTTTATTACTACATCATATGGATTACATAAGTAAGTGTATTTAAAAAAAATATTATATTTATGGCATAATTATAATTCTATAACTGTAAAATAACACCTATGTTCTTTCCATCATGATCATTGAAAAATGGAAACGTTACCCATGTGTTTGTACGACCTACTGCCTCCATGATTGTAACATACCTAATTTTTCATAACCATATATAATGGTTTGTTTTGAAATTATAATTTAGGTATAAAAATTAAAATTATATAGGAATTATTAAATATATGATGGAATAGTGAACTCTTTGACCATGATCAACACATCTATGCCATTTTAAAATTATGAACAAAGTGTCCTAAAAAAACTCTACATGGAAAAAACTAATTATGTAATTAAATATATAATTGAAATTAATCAATTAAATGGTTTATGCATAAGGTATTACCCATATAAAATTTTCTATAGAAAAAAATAATTGATATATGTTTTTAGACATGAGATAAATTACAAACCCGACCAGTCTTGACTTGGTGAAAGGGTTTCCATCCCAAAATATCATTCTTTGAGACACATTTTCTTTTATACACATAATTTATTTTTTATGGTTTATATTCTACCAATTCACATATTATATAGATAATCCTTCAGAATTCATGGTTTTTTATTTTACAATTCACTTACATCATTCAATGGGGTTATGATTGAAAAGTTACCATGGGGTAAACGGTTTATGCTTCAATAACATTTTAATCAGGATTAGTGATCGTTGAATTTAATTAAATGGAATAATTTGATAATTATGTATTGATATCCATTAATTTCATTATTCTATGGTGAATCATGATATTTTCATGTAATCTAACGATTTTACACACTTTGGTACTTAAAATTAAAGAGTAATTTTTTTTAATAAAAATCATGTTTATTCTCTATATGGTCAAAAACTGTTTCTATTACCTGCATATGTTTTTTAAATGTTTAAAAATAAATCTATGATTGAATAAATTAATATTTACAAATTTTCACTTTTTAAATTTTTTTTAAAGGATTATTCTTTTCATTTTCACAACAAGGTAATTATTTTTCAAAAGTGTGGAAGATATATTTTTTTTAACTTATTAGACATGTATGAAATTACTCACCACCATGAACAGTATTTTTATTGAATGTTAAATTATATGTTTCCATGGATATTTTAAAATAATATAATTCCAACAATATTTTGTGAACTTATAGTGTTTAAATTTTATTTTCAGAGTGGAAAATTAAATTTCCTCAAGGATGTTATTAATATTTTTAAATGTATTTATATTAATCAATTAAAATAACATTTTATTTTATAGAATAATTATAAATCGTATATATATGTATCTTACATATATAAATATCTTATTCTCTCTTTTTAATAGGGTAATACTTTCTATATTACCATTTTTGAAATTATATATTGAAGATATCTCGTTTGATTATGATATGTGGTAATATTATATGACCCATTTTATTTCTATGGGTAATTCTTATGATTATATTATATGGTTAATTACTTTATATGACAAAAATATTAATTTTTATGATATGAATTTTATTTTTGGGAAAATAATTATATATCACTCCAATGAATTGGGTAATGTTTTTCTCTAATGAGACCTCAAGTATGAAATTATGGAGTGAACCTAATCCATTATATGAATCTGTCTACCTTGTGATATTGTCTTAGAGGTTTTCCTTGACTTATATTTAGCCCATTTTTTATGTTTTTAAACTTTCCAATGTTTCCAGGATCTTATTATACAATTCTCATTATATTATTCTCCCATTTTATTACTCACTCACCTTATCCATTATAATTTCATCTTATACCATTGACTTAAATGTTCTGTTTCATTATCATGTTTTTTACCTTACTAGTTTATTAGCTCACCCATTACTTTCATGTATTCTCTAGGGTATGTAATTAATTTTTTATATATAAGGTTTATTTTAGGATTTATCTTTGGAGAATAATATAAATATTCCATGTTTTAATTTCTTTTTCTGTATTATGAACTTAGTCATCCAAAGACACTATGCCTTTTTTATCCATTTTCCCCTTAATAGGTATTTATATTTAAAATCATTTAATAAAGTTTTTTAAAGGAAAGGGTTAATATAAATAGTATAATATGAAATATTTCATTGAATGTTTTAGAATAGGATGAGATAAATTTTATGATAACCATATGGGTATGTCTAAGGATAATCCTAATTATAAGAAAATTTCCAAGAATTTTGTTGAAGTATAAAGAGAGTGGTTTCCAAAATATTACATCCTTATATGGATACTAATTATTGAAGTGGATCTAGAAAAGTTGTACCTAGGTTTAATTACTATATAAAAGGATCATTGATCTAGATTTTATCATCACCTAGTGCATGATAATGGTTTTTAATTCAAACCTCTCTTAGCACTTCTGGGGGGATATATTTTGGAAATTCAAATACTCTTTATGAACCATCATGAAGGAATTTAATAGGAAATGACCATGATTGAACATGGATAAATCAAAGGATTTATATATTGAAAAGAATGTTTCATGATTATGATATTCTATAAATTATTTCTCAGGATTATGTGGTTCCCCTCTATGATTTTTATTTCTCATACTCCTCTTTGTGGTTTAATTAATATATGGGACCAAGACGAATCATGGTAACACTAGATGTCATGAACAATTCAGTGATTATGAGCATCCAAATTGGATCATGATAGATGGATATATATAGTTTTTGGGCCTAATCATCTATCCCAAAATATGATTAAGAATATGAATTTCAGTGAGTTTCATAATGCATATAAGAAGAAGATGAAATTTTATAAATGTTTATTTGGTAATGAACAAAGAGAAATTGAGATCTAGATTCCACATTTCATGAATGTGGGAATAAGAACCTCTAGTAATATCAAAAATGGAGCGGAAGATGTTTTCTATGTGTAAATAGAGGTCATGAAATAATGAGTTGACAAAAACTTTTATGCCTTTTATGTGGGTAAACTCAGTCATTATCAAAATTAGTTCCCTAAACCAGGGGTTATACCTTATACCAAGGAAAGGTCTATGTTACACAAAATAATATGGGTAAAATGTATTAATTATTTATGTATTGGGATTCAAAAATTATGTTTTATAAGTACTTTTACAAATGCTGTATTTTATTATAAGAATCCTGAAGCATCAAAGGAGTATTTTAATTTTGGAAGAATATATTTCTTCATATAATATTATTTTCAGAGTTATGGATACCATATTGGTTTATTATTTTAAGGTTAATCATAAGTTAAATGTCTTATACACACCTTTTTAGGTTCTATGTAATGTGATTTAATTTGATTAATGATATTTTTTGAAAAGTTTTAATTTTTTTAGATATATATAGTTTCCTAATGTAAATGAATCTTTGGGTGGAATTATATTATATTTTTGGAGATGTATGTTGATGGGAATGAGATAACCTTTGAGGTAAAAACACTATTATCTATAGAGGATATTTGGGATATATGGTTATTTATTTAAATTATGATCTATGACAAAATTTTTGTTCGATAGTTGAATTTTTTAAATTAATATATACATATTAATTTTTTGTATTATCTAAATTTTTTCTAACCATTTTGGTTTCAATAACGATAGGAGTAATATGTTTTTACTCACTATGGATATTATGATATGTTAAATGTTATTTTTAATTCTTCAAGAAATTTTTTTTCTTGGATATTCATTCTGTAGTGTAATACATGAAGTGGAAGTTGATAAAATTAAAAATAGTCAGTGTAATTTTTTTATCAAATAAAAAGATATCAAGTAAGTATATTTTCTAGTGTTCTCTATCTTGATAGTAAAATAATCACTCAAACCTAGGAAATGTATCTTTAAAATAAATCTATCCAATTAATTTTATATCTAATGAACCAATGGTGTTTTAATTTATCATAGATTTATGGTTTTAACGGTTTGATCTTCCTATTGATCATTAGATTTATTGTAATTTTAACGATTTCCTCTCTTTGTTATTTTAAATGATTGAGTAAATGTTTTTAAGGAACATCAACATTATTTATCCATCAGTCATAAACCCTTTATCTTATGTGTCAATGTTTTCATTAAAATGAATTCAAAAAATATATAAAATTATTATACTTTTGTATAATGTACTTTTTACCCAATTTTAATTTATAACAAATTGTTTAATGGAATCTACTTGTCATATTGTTAATTATGTACATTTTTTTTACCAAAGATTGAAAGGAATGTTTTATTATCTTATATAGAATGTACTGAATTACTTCCTATTATGATCTTTATTATCTTTGGGGATAAATTAATAATTTTCAATGTTTATTTTTAAATAATATTGTATCCATAATAATTTATGAATTTTTAGTCGTTCAAAAGTGATTTCAGAGTAGAAGGGTTATTATCCTAATGAATTTTTATAACCTTTTTAAAAGTATTTTTATTAATAAATTATAAAAATATTTAGTGTATTGAAATTACTCTAAATTATATATATTTGTTTTACATATATACATATATCAATCTCCATATATCTTATGATGTAATACATGTGGTATGAGCATTTCAAAAATTCCTTATTTATGAAATATATTTTGATTATGATATGAGGAAAGATTATGCAAACAATTATCCTTCTATGGGTAATTCATAAGTTTGTGGGTCATGATTTATTTCATTATATAGAAAATATATTAATATATATGATATTAATGTTATATGTATTCTTAGATTTATATTTCCCTCTAGTTAATTGTGTAATCTTGTAGTTTGATGATACATCATGTATGGGATTATGTTGTGAACAAAATTCATTATGGGACACTATCCACCATGTGATGTTTTCTCGGCACTAAGTGTTGAATTATGTTTATGATATTTTTTATGTTGTTTTCACTTTACTAATTTTCCATGATCTTTTTATACTATAATCGTTTAATTGTGCTCCAACTTGATTACTCATGTTTCTTCTAATTTATAATAACAAGTTATACCTTTGAATCACATGTTATGTATCCGAATCATATTTATTACCAAGGATTTTTATCTCATAGTTGTCTTTAAGGTATTCACCAAGTCTTTCCATTTAGATTTAGGATATCAAGTATATTTTAGTATCTCACTATCGAGAATAAAATAAATATTCCATGTTTTAGTTTCCATTGATGTATTATGAACCCAGTATTCCAATGAAACTAGGAATATTTTATTCGTGTATTGTATTAACAAATATTTATGTTTAAAACACATTTAATAATATGTGTATGTGTTATGGTTTACAATAATTGTTTGACCATCATTCATGTGCATGGTTAGTATACTCGTACTGTGCACCTTGTTCGACACTCATGGGGAATATATTTGAGTTAAAACACATTTTCCTTATTAAATTTACCCTGATTTAGATATACAATGAATTATGTTTCATGAATTTATTATTCATAATTATTACCATTGTGACACACATTATGATTTTATTTTATTCAATGGATGGAACCATGAGGAATCATGTTAACACATAATGTAAGAGATAATGGAATGAGTTTACTCCTGAGAAAAAATAAAAAAATGCGATCTATAAAAGGATACCATATGGCTATTCCTAATAAGATATCTCATTATATGTTTTTACATTGCAAAATGGGTGAGTTTTATAACAATAATAATAAAATAAGAATGGAATTTTATGATGATCATGAACTGTAACACCCCAAGATTTCATAGTATGTTATTTTTTTCAAAGTAATTCAATAACTTTCACTACACACAACACCGAGTTCTAGTGCACCATGACTTACCAAACAAGCCGTTCAAAAGAAGTTATAAATAGTATTAAATGAATTTTGAACTTTATATAATACTTATAATTTTATAATCCATATTATGAGTTTCTTGGACATAATGTAAGAACAAATATATTTTATTCACATAAAAGATGTATTTTTCAAAAAATGCAATTTTATCGTCTTTTAATGGAGAATCCTTTTAAAATCCAATATTTGAAACATTTATATTTTCAATTTTACAAAATAAACTTCTTATTTATAATAGAGACATAATAATTTAGTTTCTATAATGTTTTGGTGTTCTTCTAATATCATTCATATTTGGGTGAATAGTGAAAAATAATATATTTTAACTGAAAAAAACTTTTTAAATCAAAATAATTTATATTGTTAAATTATAAATTTTAATGGTTTGTAAATATAAATAGATTATATTTTTACCATTTAATACAATGATGGTCATTATAAGTAATTTCACTTTGAAATTGGACATAAAAAAGTGTCAATCTTTTGGTAGTTATTATTTCATAAAAATACGCCTTTTGGTTTTTACAGTGGGAATTAATTTTAAATTAAAAAATGAATCTTATATGTTTTAAATTTGGTTAAATAGACTTCATTATTTAATTCATAATATCAAAAGTAGCTTAGGGTGAATTTTTGGTATTTTTCTAAAAACTTTTAATTTTTGATGAATAGTGAGAAACACTGAGTTATAGTTTAAAGATGAATTTTTATTTAAATAATTATTTATTTTATTTAAATTTAATTAAGGTCAAAATAGATACATAATACCTATATATTTTCAATGTAATTCATTGGAGTTAGTTTAGAATAATTTTAGATATATAAAAATTTTATTGAACTTTTCACCGTCTTTTACCCACCTCCTAGAAGAATTTAGAAATTCACATAAAACATAATATTACCACTTTTATGAGTGAAATTTCGAAAATCTGAGATACACCATTAATATCAAGGAGTAAAATGTGGTTCAATGAGATGAAAATAATTTTTGGCGAATAGTAACTTTTTACTTTTATTTACCAGGGTAAAAACTAAATAGGGAAAATAAGGGTGAAAATGATATTATTATTACCCTAAGACATGTCCTAATTATATTTTCTAAGTATAATTCTACTAAAATCAACTTTAGAAATAAAATATAAACCACTTTGGTACACTTGGATTAGATTAGGACATCTATTATTATTTATATAAAAGAAGAGTCAAAATCAATGTTTAATAAGAGAAAACATTTTTAATATAGGGTTTGTCATAAGATAAATTCAATTATAAATATTCATTAAAAAACTAAAAAGATTTCCTACATAATGGTATTTTATTTATAGTTTTTAGACATTATATAATTTAATTTATTTATGACACAATGATGAGGTAGTAATTACCTTATTATTGAAATATTAAAATAATTGATATTATAAATACCCAAATAGTTATAATTTCATAGTTTTAATGAATTAGAAGAATCTTATTGGTTAATATGACATGTGTGTATTGATTAAATTAATTTTTTTTCGAATTAATAAAGTTATTAAGACTTTATAAGAAATCAATTATTAAATAGCATCAACATTGACATAAACGAGTTTTAAAAAAAATATTATATTATTAATTGATATAATATTTCTAAAAATATAAGGTTCAGCCGAAGGACTTATATTATGATAGGTATGTCATTAATTCACCACTTGGGATTATCTTGGTAGTTTATATCATGTTTATTAACTATATAATATAAAAATACAAAGAGATATGGTAAATGTCACACTATTTAACTTAGAGTTAAATCTGAAAAGACAAGGGTAAAATAGTGACCCAAACATGTCTAAAAGCTATTGGTTGAGTGGTTTTCGACACATACCCACCTTAGAATTTACATAATCCAGTTTTTAGTCATTATAAACCTAATATGATTTTATTATAAAATAATACTTCAGGTTTTTCCAAAATAGCCCGTCCTCTCCCTTATAAAAGGACACCACTTCTAACCAATTCCTCACACCTCTCAAGCCTTTTGACTCGTCCAAACTCTACCCAATTAAGCTCCCTACATCCCTCTCCTCCTCCTATAAGAATTACCTTAGGAATAAGGAACTTCAAGAGTCCTTTTTTGTTCAAACCAAAGGGAGTTACCCAGATTAAAGGTAAAGAGTTCTCTTAGCTTCTTTTCTTTTATTTTACTTCTCCAACCGCTAAACACTTCTTATTCATTTCTTTTATAAAAAAACCAGTATCAAAAATATACTAGGAAATTTTTATGATAAGTATTTGAAATAAAATTACACACACCTCCATCTAATTGGTGAAGAACATAATGTTTCTGTGGATGGAAACCAAACGCCTCACGAAACGATGATTGTTCAATTATCTTCAACCACCTCTCATGGTGGACATTATGATGAAACTATAATTAAAAATGATATTTATGATATTTATTTTATATATAAGCTTATTTTAATTCCATTTTATAGCATACCATTATTCGTTTCATGTTTTATATATATATACAACAATTTAATTTGAGGAAGTGCGGACTACATCCCCCTCAAAGTGATATGACTCGTTCATACTATACATGGATCATATAAAAGATGGTGTTAATGAACTTAATTAACATATATAATATATTATATTATACTGGAACAATAATATACCTATGTATCATTTGGTTTTGATTCAGTTTAAAATGAAACATGAAATGGAAGTAGCGTTCGTGCGTACGTACAGACTACCATCTCCACGAACGCGATAAGATTCATTCCCCATCGTATCCATTCAAGACAAATTTTCATTTGATGATTAAAAATAATGTTTATGGACTGGATATAATTCTGTATATAAATAAGATACAACCTATGGATAACAACCACCACTTATCTAACAAAACATATAAAAAACAAGTAAATGAACACCCAAAACGACGATAATACTAAAATATTATTAACAAAGAAATATTAAAAGATCATATATGATATCATATTTATGTATATTATTCTTGTGTAATTTAAAAAAAATTATTTAACCATTATACAAGATGTTAACCTACCCTCGACCAAGGAAAAGTACAAGGTAAGGGTTTATTTCATAATCTCTTCATTATCTGAGGTTGTTTATACATAATTATCTATTGGGACCTCTTTATCACACACATCCATGTTTCTTAAAAATGTATTTAAAATCATTATTACTATTTTACAGAATATGGATTAAATTCATTTAAACCGTTGTTTACTTTTTATATGAAGTTTATAATTGAATATTTCTTATCGTTTTCTTAACAAAATCCTTTTTAACCTTTTCGACAAAATTAAGGTAAGAATGACTTTTTAAACGTATATGGCGGGTGCTGCTATATTCTGCCGTTATAAAATAGTTGAAGCTTCCCTTACAATCTTAAAAGAAAATTTTTAATGTAAATTTTTTCTTTTATAATTATGTGACTTTTAAATGATTAAAAAAAGAGATATTTCTCTCAAATAGTTTTTATTTCATCTATGTCAACATCCTTTGATGGATTTTAAAATTATTTGCTGTTTATTTATTATGATACAAAACATCCATATTTTATTGAAGGTTTTGAGATATGTTTGACTGTGGATTGATTATTTTTATGCCATTCATGGTTTATGGAGAAAGTATTGACATTTCATATGCTATTTTTAATACGAACGTTTATGTTATGTTTAAACCTGTTCATATAAGGAATACATTGGACTTAATAAGTGACGGGTGGAGCCCGATATAGCTCCTCGATGCATCGATAGGTCTCATGAAAAAAACTTCTGTCTTGGAACAAGGTCTTGACAAAATCTTATTTGTAGTCTTGGCACGAGGCCTTGACTATGTGGTTATGATAGTCTAGCATTATGCATTCCATCATTATGAAAGTGGTTATAGATATTTCATGTGATTATTCGACTAGTAGAATATATATGTGAATAAGTAAATGGAATTATTTCAATTTATTTTTTCCATATTATTCTGAAGTTATAGTTTAAAAGTATTTTGTTTTAGTTATACATTGCCTTAAGTATTTACGATTATTTATGAATGTTTCCGATATATTGTAATCCTTACTGAGCATCTGAGCTCACGCCTTTCTATGTTTTATTTTTCCCAGTATTCCACGAAGTGTATTTTGATTGATATGCAGTGTTAAGCCAAGAAAATAATGGTATTCATAAAGGATTATTTATGTTTTTTTATATGTTATAAAGTGTAATGTAACATTCATGTATTTAATACATTTTACAAGACTGCTAAAACGATCGGTCCTTCGGGACGTGATTCCTTGTAATCATGCCAATGTATTAAAATAATGCACCGACTCTGGGTAATTGGGGTCAGGGCATTACAGTTGGTATCATGGGATTTTTAGCAATAACCTTGGAATCTAGATTTAGATAAACTCTGATTAGAGCACATAGACCTAAGATAGGCATTGAGGATTAGTATAGAAGAAATTTCTAGAATTTTGGTAATGTAGAGAATTTGTGAGTTTTCCAAAAAAATAAATCTCTGTCTGGATAAGAGCAGGTAGGGGCGACTCTGGCATATATGTTACTAAGGGTAAAACCTGAAAACACTGCTTTGAGCTATACTAGAATGAGAACTGGTGCACGAAAATGGGCTTTGCTTCACTCTTGGTTACGACACTCCTGGGGGATATGCTTAGGATAATTCTCATTTTCATTACAAATCATTATGAATGGTTTATGGGTATATAATTCCTCAATGAAAACATCTTTATGATTATGGATTATATCCATAAACTGTTCAATTTACGTTAGGTATTTTACAAGTTTGGAATTATTTTAATTCATAAACTGACATAGTATATGTTATTGTATAGAAATGGCGCCCAATAGAAGGAATATGAACTCCAGCAATACGTATGATCAAAAGAGTAAGAAGGATCATATCATTCACAGTATTAAGACAACATTTAGAAGGAAAATAGTCTCCCATGTATTCTCAACATATGAATAAATAGTGTCATGTGTTAATAAGATAAGTAAAGAATTCTCTATGTCCTATGGCATTAAAGGCAAGAAAGAGAAGAAAATAATGGAATAGATAAATAAGCATAAAGGGAATAGGGAAAAGAATAATTTTCCCATATGTGATAACTGTGGGAAGAAACTCCCTGGATCTTGTTTGAAGGGAATGTGAGTTTGTTATAAGTTTGGAGAAAAAGGACACCAAGTACATGACTATAAGGGTAAGAAAAAGGTTTCAAATGTACAATGCTTCAGTTGTAAGGAGTTGGGACACTATGCGAACCAATTTCCAAATCATCAGAGTATGCCCCAAATGATGCTATTTGATAATAATCATGTTTTGATACTACCATAGATGAAGACGAATGATTATATTTCTTATGTTGTTATTAAAGAATTATGTCATTTGAGTGTTATATCAACAATGTACTGGTTATAATAATTATGGAGTATATAAGGATTACACTGCAGTACTATTTTATTAAGGACATGATATTGTGTGGAATCAAGAAAGGTGACTCAATATCATGTTAAATTTTTGGAAAATATATGGTTGAGAGAAAGATAAACCATAATATGGTTATGATACTGATGTAGTTATTTTGGAATAATACATGATTGATTTGGATAAATTATATTGGATATTCTTGACTACCTTGAATGTGATTAATGATATTCCATCATTGTTTGAGTTTACAACTCTTTTGGATAGAAAGAGTATATCCAGTATTCTATAAGGAATAATGGATCATAAATTTCATCGATAAGGTTTTATGGTAATTCAGGTTGTTACAGTGTTTTAAAAGAATACATGATGAAGGTGTTCACATGTTATTACGCAGAAAAAAGGATCTTCATTGTGTTTAAATTCCTTACAAATATTGGACTGTGAGTTTGGGTAGAATTATATTGGATAATTCTAGTTTGATATTATTTTTGGAATTTCATAAAAGGACAAACCGGAGGTCGGGCGACAACATGTCGCATCCGGAAAGGCCGCGAGACTTGAACCCGCAACCGAAGGGCGACAAGGGTGTATCACCAACCACTGGCCCACGTGATGTCCTGGGTTGAATAATATAGTCTTTTTTTTTAAAAATCTGGTAGATGAATTATAAATTTATTTTTTTGAACCCTTATAAGTATAGGATAAATAGAATATTATTTTTAAGTTCTATTATATTTTATAGTGAAAGATGAATTTGTGGTAGAAATTAGTTAAAGGATGGGACTGTACTTGTCAAATATATATTTTTCTTCTTCTTTTATTCTATAAAGAAATCCATTCTCATACTTTATTGAAGGGATCTTTAAAAAAATGTGTTATCCTAATACCATTTGTTTTGTTGAACTGATGGTATTTTAAATCATCATAGATTGATGAATTTATGGCCCTCAATTTTAAACTTCTTTGTGATTGATGACCTAAATCACTATCTATAAATATTTAGGTTTTTCCTCCAATTATATGTCTTTAATTTCCACCAATGTTCTCTTACCCGAGATCATAATTTGTTGGTAACCCTTTCATTTTCCTTTTCCTCTTATTAAGACTAAATTTTATTAACCTAATTTCGGATATGAGTTTTCCCAAAAGTATTTTCTATTTTCAACCATTTATTTTCGAAAAATAATTTCAAATTGAGAGGATGAAATTTATTAAAGGAGGGAAGAATGTAACACCCCATGATTTCATATTACGTTATTTTTCAAAGTAATTCAATACCTTACACTACACGCAACACCGAGTTCTAGCACACCATGACTTACCAAACAAGCCGTTCAAAAGCGGTTATGGGTAGTATTAACTGAATTTTGAACTTTATATAATACTTATAATTTTAGAATCCACATTATGAGTTTGTTAGAGATAATATAAGAACAAATATTTTTTTTCAGATAAAAGAAGTATTTTTTAGAAAATGCAATTTTACTGCCTTTTAATGGCGAAGCCTTTTTAAATCCGATATTTGAAACTTTTATATATTCAATTTGACAAAATGAACTTCTTTTTTATAATATAGAAATAAAAATTTAGTTGCGATAATGTTTTGGTGTTTTCTGATAAATTTCATATTTGGGTGAATAGTGAAAAATACTATATTTTAACTGAAAGCGAATTTTTAAATGTAAATAATTTATATTGTTAAATTATACATTTTAATGGTTTGGAAGTATAAATAGATTATATTTTTACCATTTAATCCAATTATGGTAATTGTAAGTAATTTCACTTTGAAATTGGACATAAACAAGTGTCAAAATTTTGGTAGTTATTATTTCTTAAAAATATGCCTTTTGGTTTTGACAGTGGGAATTAATTTTAAATTAATAAATGAAACAACTGTGTTTTGAATTTAGTTAAATAGATATAATTATTAAATTAAAAATATCAAAATTATCTTCAGGTTAATTTTTTATATTTTTTCTGAAAACTTTTAATTTTTGATTAAGAGTGAAAAACACTGAGTTATAGTTTAAAACCGAATTTTTATTTAAATAATTATTTATTTCATTTAAATTTAATTAAGGTCAAAATAGATACATAATACCTATATAAGTTCAATGTAATTCATTGGAGTTAGTTTAGAACAATTTTAGATATATAAAAATATTATTGAACTTTTCACCGTCTTTTACCCACCTCCTAGGAGAATTTAAAAATTCACATAAAACTTAATTTTACCGCTTATATGAGTGTAATTAAAAAAATATGAGATATACGGTTAATATCAAGTAGTAAAATGTGGTTCAATGAGATGAAAATATTTTTTGGTGAATAATAACTTTTTACTTTTATTTACCACGGTAAAAAGTAAATAGGGTAATTAAGGGTAAAAATGATATTATTATTACCCTAACACATAT
The DNA here is from genome assembly GCA_963277665.1 of Viscum album. NCBI lineage: Eukaryota > Viridiplantae > Streptophyta > Magnoliopsida > Santalales > Viscaceae > Viscum > Viscum album. Next base: position 1,469,226,975 of record OY728128.1, on the reverse strand, counting down.
CATAATTCTATTGGATAAGTATAATTTGACCAAAAAAAACTTATGAATAAAATATAAACCTCTTTGGTCCACTTGGATTAGATTATGACATTTATTATTATTTAATTCAAAGAAGAGTTAAAAGAGTTAAAATCAATGTTTAATAACTAAAACATTTTTAATATAGGGTTATACATAAGATAAATTCGATTATAAATATTAATTAGATATCAAATAAAATTTCCTACATAATGGTATTTTATTTATAATTTTTAGACATTAAATAATTTAATTTATTTATGACACAATGGGGATGAAATAATTACCTTATTAGTGAAATATTAAAATAATTGATATTATAAATAAAAAAAATAAATGTAACTTGATCCTTTTAATGAATTACACCAATTTCATTGGATATTTTTACATGTTATGATTGATTAAATTAATTTTTATATAATTAATATTGTTATTAATACTTTAACAAAAATCAATTATTAAATAGTGTCAAAATTGACATAAAGGTGTATTTATAACAAATATTATATTATTAATTGATATAATATTCCTAAAAATCTAAGGTTCTTCCAAAGGACTTATATGATGATAGGTATGTCATTAATGAACCATTTGGAGTTTTCTTGGAAATTTATAGTACGTTTATTAACCATATAATATAAAAATAAAATAGACATGGTAAATGTCAAATTATTTATCCAAGAGTAAAATCTAAATGATAAGGGTAAAATAGTGACCCAAACATGTCTAAAACATTTTGGTTGAGTGTTTGCCGACCCATAACCACCTTATATTTAAAAGAATATAGTTTGGAGCCATTATAAACCGAATATGAATTTATTATAAAATAATACTTTCAGTTTTTCCTAAAGAGCCCCTCCTCCCCCTTATAAAAGGACACCACTTCTAACCAATTATGCACACCTCTCAAGCCTTTTGGGTCGTCCAACCTGTGACCAATTAAGCTCCCTACATCCCTCTCCTTCTCAAAGAAAACTTACTTTAGGTATAAGGAACTTCCAGAGTCCTTTTAGGTTCAAACCAAAGGGAGTTACCCAAATTAAAGGTAATGATTTCTCTTAGCTTCTTTTCTTTTATTTTACTTCTCCAACACCTAAACTCTTCTTATTATTTTATTTTGTAACAAAAACAGTATCCTAAAAATACTAGGATATTGTTATGAGATGTATTCAAACTACACTTACACAAACCTCTATCTAATGTGGGAAGAACATAATGTTTCTCTAGATGGCTACCAAACGCTTCACGAAAGGATGATTATTCAATTATCTCCTACCACCTATCATATTGGACATTATGATAGAACTATAATTAAATATTATATTAATTATATTAATTTCATATATAATATTCTTGTAATTCCATTTTATATAATACCATTATTCGTTTCATGTTGTATATATATATACGATAATTTCATTTTAGGATGTGCAGACTACCACCCCCTAAAAGTGATATGACTAGTTCATACCATACATAGAACATATAAAGGATGGTGTTAATGAACTTAAGTAACACATATAAGATATTATATTATACTAGAACAATAATATACATATGTATCTTTTGGTTTTGATACCTTTTAAAATGAAAAATGAAATGGAAGTAGCGTTCGTGCGTATGTACGGACTACCATCTCCACGAACGCGATGAGATTCATTCCCCATCGTATCCATTCCAGAATAATTTAATTTGATGATTAAAAATAGTTTTTAAGGAATATATATAATTTTGGAAATAAATAACATACATCCTATGGATAAAAACCATGGCTTATGTAACAAAACATATAAAAACGAGCAAGTGAACACCCGAAATGACGATAATACTAAAATATTTTTAACAAAGCAATATTAAAAGATCATATATGATATCATATGTAGGTATATGATTCTTGTATAAATATTAACAATTCTTTAACTATTATACATGAGTTTAACCTACCCTAGACCAAGGAAAATTAGAAGGTAAGGGTTTATTTCACAATCTCTTCATTATCTGAGGTTGTTTATACGTAAATATCTATTGGTACCTCTTTATCATCCACATCCATGTTTCTTAAAAATGTATTTCAAATCATTCATAAAATTTTACAAACTATGGGTTAAATTCATTTAAACCCTTTTTGACTTCTTATAAGATGCTTATAAAGGAATCTTTCTGTCGTTTTCCAAACAAGGTCCTTTTTAACCATTTCGACAGAATTAAGGTAGGAATAAATTTTTTAACATATACAGCGGGTGCAGATTTTTTCTGCCGTTATAAAATTTTAGAAGATTCCCTTAAAATATTATAAGATTAAATTCAAAGTAAATTTTTTCTTCTCTAATTATGTAACTCTTATATGATTTAAAAAAGAGATATTTCTCTCAAATTGTTTTTATTTCATCTTTGTCAACATCCATTGATTGATTTTAAGATTATTTGAATTTTATTTATTATGATACATAAAATCCATATTGTATTGAAGGTTTTGTGATATGTTTGACTGTGAGTTGGTTATTTTTATACCATTCATGGTTTATGGAGAGTGTATTGACATTTTTTATTCTAGTTTTAATACTAATGTTTATGTTATGTTTAAACCTTTTTATATGAGGAATGAATTAGACATAATAAGTGATGGGTAGTGCCCGCTATACCTCCTCGATGCATCGGTAGGTCTCACGAAACAAACTAGTGTCTTAGCACAAGGCCTTGACAAAATCCTATTTGTAGTCTTGGCACGAGGCCTTAATTATTTGGTTACGATAGTCTACCATTATGCATTCCATCATTATGAAAGTATTTATTGATATTGTATGCGATTATTCGACTAGTAGAATATCCTTGTGAATAAGTAAATGGCATTATTTCATTTTATTTTTTCTATATTATGCTGAAGTTAAAGTTTAAAAGGCTTTTGTTTTAGTTATACATTACCTTAAATTTTTACACTTATTTATTAAAGATTCCTATATATTTTTATCCTTACTAAGCATCTGAGCTCACCCCTTTCTATGTTTTATTTTTCCAAGGATTCAAAGAATAGTATTGTGACTGATATACAGGGTTATTCCAAGAGAATAAGGGCGTTCATAATGGATTATTTATGTTGTTTTGTATGTTATAAAGTGTAATATAACATTCATGTATGTAATCTATTTTCCAAGACTGCTAAACCGATCGGTCCTTCGGGACATGATTCCTTGTAATCATGCCAATTTATTAAAATAATGCACCGACTCTTGGTAACTGGGGTCGGGGTGTTACATGAAGGGAATATGATTTATATTTATACTTTTCTAGCTTTTTAAGAAGAACTCAAGGAATGTATCAAAGGAATGGGAAAAAATTTTATATGTGTAAAAGAAGGGAATTCAGAAAGTAATTTCTAAGTAAAAATAAAGAGTTCTATAGAGGGATATAAATAGCATCCTATATTACCATTTATATATCAATGTCATATACATGAGGTATGTGGACATTATCTGAGTTAATTCTCTAATACAAGGGTTAACTCATAGATCGAGGAAGGACCTATGATATGAAAATAATTACAGATAATAGATTAGATTTATTTTAGGGGAATAAAAAAAATAATATTGTATATTATTTATAAAAATAATATTGTATATATAATAACCATAACACATATATGTATCATTCCACTATATTTTTTATTTAAGGAATTGAAAACAAATGTTGAAAGGTACCAATTACCAAGAAAATTTATTTAGCGGTAATGGGATATTTTTTAGTTTTTATAAATAAACTATTAACATTGATGAAGTAAATTGGATAGTATTTGCGACATTGAAATTTATTATTAATTTGATGAAAAAGTGATTTAGTTCATATTTGATGATGTTTTCTAGATTTAGAGATGTATGGAAATAATCTAGGATTTTATTTGTGTAATAAGTATTTTGTAATTTTTTGGACTAATATTTTCTAACATATGGTTTTAAATTAATATTTTTGGATTCAATCATGTTTTCATACGTCTAAGGATGATCATAAGTTCAAAGGCATAGATATACCTTTTGAGGGTTTAAGTAGTGAAATTTCGAGTTGATTTGAATATTTTACTAGGTTTTTTAGAAGAATAATATATTAAGGATTAAATAAATCTTTATGAAAATATATTATTTTATTTTATATTAATTATGGTTTATTGGATTGTGGGATATAGATAATATTCATGGTTGAAAAATGATCCAATAAGAAAGTGATATTTTCCATGATATTTATTATAAATAAAATGATTAAATTTTATATTAGTATTTAAATTTAATTTATGATATTTTAGGGAAGTTAATAACATATATTATTATATAGTGATTTTTTATGGTGATTATTTATATTTTAGATAATGTTTTAGTAGTATGAGGTAAATTTTACCGGTTTCTTTAACATGTAATTTAATATGCAATATTATTTGGGATGAAAAAAATGAAATTTTTGTGACATAAGCTGGATGTTATGAGATCACCTTTGAGGTTAAAACATTATTTAATGATTATGTTAATAAGGTAATTTTTTATGCATGATTTTTTATTTATGGAAGGATCTATGTTTAACATTCGGTGTTATTATTTAAATTTTGGGGTATAAGTTTTTAATTATTCACATGAAGGTTTATACATTTTGGAAAATATAATACCTTTTGGAAACCATTTATGTTTAGGTAAATATATTAATATTGGAGGAATATATTATTATTCTATATTTGGATCATGTGATATGTTAGAAGATTATTTTTGTGCTTCAGGAATGAAAAATTCATCTTGGATACTCATTATTTGAAGAAAATGATGATATTATGATAGAAATTAATTAATGGAAAAAATTCAACAAGTAAAGTAAGTATATTTATTTATTTAATTTTATATATAGTAAAGTAATTCATTATCTAAAATAACAAGAACATGAAATTAAAATGATATCCTATTGAATTCATTTGTAATGAATCATTTCCCTTTTTTAAAAATTATTGATTTATAGGTTTGTTGTCACTAACATTCTCATTATAATTTACTTACTTATGATTAATGTTATCTATCACTATATATCATTATATAAACAATAATTTGTTCCTCCATGTCCATATTTTCTCTTACCAATAATTTTTTGATATTTCAAAAACTAGTTATGTGTTATTCCATATAACATTCCCTTTCCCTAGTTTTTGAAGGAAGTTTCATTAACACTTTTTATGATGTGTGTTTTCAATAATGGGATTTCCAAATATCAAACCACTGATTACCAATCTCATGATTAAATTTAAAGGGATTAATTTATTATCTTGGGGGGATGTAACACCCCAATATTTTAAAATAAAACTATGTTAGATTTTGTATACAATACGTTGCATCAAGATTTAACGAACCAAAAAATATCATAATTTTATGACTGTTATAACATAGGTGTAGAATTGGTGGGTATTTATATAAGTAACGAAATAATGAATCATATTTTAAGTTTATAATAAAAATATATTTATAAATTATTATTAAATAAGTGCTCAATTTTTAGTAAATTCGTTTTAATCTTCAAAATACATTTTCATCCCAAATGGGTCGTATTTATTTTTCTAAGAAAATATTTAAATTAATTTCCAAAACAGTTATATTTGAAAAAAAAAATTATTTTTTTATATAATCAGATGGAAATTAGAATAGGTTAAATTTTCAGGATTTTACTGAAAATATTTATTTGTGAGTGAATTTTTAAAAAATAATTTTTATTAAAAATTGTAATTTTGTTTCAATAATTTTGATTGTTCCATTTTTTTAAAATGTTACAATTTAACATTAGAACTATTATATTAATAATAATATACATATTTTAATTATAATCAATTTGATGGTCTCATTTATTAAAAAAGCATTTTTATACATAAAAATAATGTTTTCTAAAAAACTAATTTTTCTTGTGTTTTTCATTTTATATTAAATTAATTTATTCCAATTTTAGAAATTAGATCATGAAAAATGGATTTAATAATTTGAATCATTAGGCCATGTTTTTTGAACATGTCCATTATCTTTTTGGCTATTTTTAATAGTAACCATATTATAATTTTTTACCCAAATAAAGGTAAAATGATTAATTAGGGGTAAAACTAACATGATAATGCACAAAATACATTTAGAAACATGAATTTATTTCAATTAATGATTATTTTTATTCCATAATAATAAAAAATTTATAATATTACCTTTTTATGCAATTAATCTTTTATTTTCACCATTATAACCTTTAAGAAAAAGATAAAGTAAATAATATCACTTTATTTCTTTTAATATGTATAATATTTTTTGATAGGTATAAAATAAAATAAAGTTTAGTTAAAAAAATTCATTTAAACAAAAATGAATTATTTTTTATATTGGTGATTTATTTGTAATTTTTATCGATGGAATAATTACATTAAATTATTGTACAACACTAACACTGTTCTTTTCAAGGAGTATAAAAATAAGGTAAAAAATTAGAAAGAAAATCCAAAATTATTATTTTTAGTGAGTGTACCATGAATTTTATATACAAATTAAAAATCAAGAACCTTATGAAATATTTATATTCTAATTAAATTATTATAATGTTGTTTTCACATTCAAAATAAATAAATAATTCCAAATTGAAAATAATTATATTTTATAATAAATTATATTTTATTAAATGGTTTAAAACTCTTAAAAACAATATATTCAAATATTAGGATGATATATTGTTTAAAATATAAACTATTGTACATTTATGAGTCACTTTATCTTTTATGGTAACCTTATTAAGACTTAATGAGTATAAAATATTGGTATTATAGTGATTGGATAAAGGGTTAATGGGCGGTTAAAACTAAAAGATATGTGTAAAAACATAAAAACAATTTTGATATTATTTTATGAGATGATTTGGACTGAAAATAATATTATGTTATAATTATATCAATCTGGATAAAATATTGCTTGAAAATAAATTATATTTATTGTATAATTTATTAAATTTCATGAGTACCCTCCCCTCACATAAAAAATGGAAACCCATCTCCTTCATTATTGACAATGTTTCAGCCACATATATCAGCTAGTACCTCAAATAATATGATCATATATTAGATCATAAATCCTATTTTTTCAATTCTTTCAAAAATAAAATCTTTTCTAGGCTTAAGGATAAAGCTAAAGAAGGTTTCTCAATGATGTGGTATAAAACTTAACTAATCATTTTCAATTTTATTTTGTTTCATACATTGTATTAATATATTTTATCCATTATAAAATATTTAAATAAATATATTATAAATAATTAATTATTATGTTGATGTTATTATTATTATCCATCATCTTTCCATTCATTGGAAAATGATAATGTCGCTCGTGAATACATATGGACTACAACCTCCATGAAGTGATGTGATACATTTTTCTCTTCTATTTTATATAAATGTTGATAAATATTAAATTTGATGAATATAAATTATATAAATGATGTCATGATTATTCTTTATTGGTGTATTAATATTTAATTATCTTTCGTTTTGTCCATCCAAGAATAGGGATATTTCTCAAGTGTACCGACGAACTACTATTTCACCAAAGTGATATAATTCATTTTTCATCACCACATTATCTGAATAGTTATAAAAGTATATATAATAATTACATATGAATATTATGATATTATTAATATCATATATATATATATATTATAAAACCATGTCCAAAATAAAGGGACTGGGATTGCTGAACCCGAATATACATGAAAAACAAAGCAGTTATCACCCAAAATAGTCATTTTTTATATTTTTAACAAATGAGTGATAAGATGTTATAACTAAATAATATATGATATTATATATATGATTATGTTTCTATTAGTCATTATTAATAAATATACATTTATTATACAGTAGGCATAAATATTTAATAAGAATTAGGAGACAGGAGGTAAGGGATTTACATCTCAATCTCATTTTATTCTGGATTATATAGGCTTGAATTTTGATTGAGGTAATTATATGATAATTATATGATAATTACCTTATATTTTTCTTATATTCTATTTAATTTTTATGAATATATGGTTTCCATTCATTTTCATCACTTTAAGGACTCATGAGACTAAAGAATGTATTTATTGATAACTAATTATGTTTTATTATGAGGATGAGAATATTTTTATTACATGTCCTTATATTCTATAAAATGTTTATAAGAATATTTATTTTAATTTCATATATTTAATTTGGAATGAGATATTTTCCTATATTTAAATTTCTAAATAAAAATTTCAAAGGAATATTCCTATCATTTTACGAATGAGTTTGTTTTGAGTTTGTATCAAAAATGTTAATAGAATCCTTTTTTAACAAAAAAGTAAATGAGGGGAATTTATATTAATCATGAAAACTCTATGCTTTGAATATTTCCTACAATATTGCATGGGTTTTTTAGATAAATATTTTCATTAATATTCATAAAACATGTGGATGTAAGATAATTTGATTTAAAATGAAAATATTATTTTACTCATGAAATATTCCATGGATATTTTAAAGGAATTTTCATATAATATGATATCATTTGATTTGAATTATGATTTACCTGTTATATTATATAATAATACCACCTTTATTATTTATTGGGATGGTTTATGATTTTGATGATGGGATGTTTATAAAACCCATTTATTTTCCATGGGTTATTATATGAGGAATTTATTGAATGTTAATAAAACACATTTTGTTTGCAGTTATTATGATATAAAGACAAGATGAATATTTAATGACCTTATAAAAAAATATACAAGGTTTTCATTATGATATGTGTGGGATTGGAATTTAATATCCCTCTAACTTATTGGTAAATATTTTACATATAATGTTATAATTATGGGATGCGATTTGATGTGATCGATTTACTATGGAAAATAGATATGAATGCATGGTTCTCTGTGGGAAACATATTGAGATTCTTGATCCACTATGGGAAATAATTCACGATTCCAAATCAATTATGATATGGAAAAAATGTGTTGACTAACAATCCTAAAATAATTATTACTCTTGGGTTTTAACCTTTTCATATGAACAGTTTTATATGCCTATGATGGTATCACACTTTTATGACATGATTATGATCTAAATTTATGATTCATGATTGATTTTTGATATTCTATCATTATTATGATTCATATATTCGAAATGATAAAGTTTTATTCCATGTGTATTGTTTTTTATCTATGATAGATTGGTTATCAACTTTTTATGTTATGATCATGAACTCAAACCATTATGCTTATCCTATTCTTTCTTATGATCCTCATTTTATATCTCCCATGTTTACCATTACTGAGCGATTGATATCACTATTTATTAGGATTAATTTACAGAGGTTATAAATAAAATTCTTATGTATGGTATTTCATGAGTGTTATAAAGTGATAAGAACATGATAAGAGATGTTGGAGAATATATATAAAAAAGATGTCCATGTATTCATACCCCAAAGAAATTAAACTTTTATGGTTCTTGCATTCATGTAATGTTATATATTGAATATTCAAATAAAAAGTTTAATATCTATGTATAGATTCATGAGTATCTATACCAAGTGTATGGTTTCATTCCATAAATTGTGAATAAGATTAATTTCCCCAATCTATAAAATTATTTTCTACTGTTTGGTATATATTTATTTATGCTAGGATTTCTCTTATATAGCTCGATACTGGGACATTGCAGTTATATTTTTCACCAACACATGAGTTGAATATATGTGAATACTATATAAAAACTATATATGTATTTATTCTTTCCATGTTATGATATGAATAAAAAAATAGATCATTCATCTCATACCAAACCAAATTTTTTTATTTCACCTATACTGTCTCATTGTGTGGACAATACTCTGTTGAATTAAGGGATGATATCTAACCATACACTAAGACACCATATAATGAAATGAGAATCTCCTATCATGTGTATTAGTAGGAGGAGTAATTTTGGGTTTGACCCTGTAAAAAAATAAAATTTCCTTCCCCAATAAGTATACATGTCTTGAATATTTTTGCTATAATATATACAGTGATGCCTAAATTTTCCATTCCATGCATGACAATAAATTTCATCAATATAAAACCTACTTCTAGTTTATAGTTTCCCCATTCATGTTTAGTTAATTTTGACATACCCACCATAAATTTTGTCTCACTCTCAGTTTAATATGAATGGATTTATATATTATCGACATTCAATACAAATATAATAAAACTAATATGAAATCACATTACCTCCCCTTTGTGGCCTCCTACTTGGTTATGGGACATGTTAGTCATATCGAGCCATTCCATCCCCTTTATCCTGGTTTAGTTTATGGAATTGGGTTTCTCATTCATGTCTAGTCAATTATCTTTCTATAACATGACTTCTCATTAATTGAGTCATATTTCTCATATATTATTGTTTATAAAACCAAATGCTTGTGCACTATTGTTGATTAAACTTTCTGATATTTAATTTTTTTTTGATTTATAGACAGATACAATAATTTTTTTTAAAGTAATTAAAAGATTTAATTATTCACGAATAAGAAAATTCACATTGTGACATGACTGGGAATGGTGCGAAGCCGAAATATTAAAGATGAAATACAAAATATATGATTGTAGAAATAATAAGTTGTTCAACATAAAGGGAAATGTGTAGGAGACCCCCATAGAATTTAAACTAATGTACTGTGTTAAATTGGTGAGAAAATAGTTGAAAAATCACATTTCACCTCATAAATTTATTTCACGACATGTAACATGAAGAATAAAAATATGTGAAAACCTGCCTTGAAGGAAGAAGGAATTTCTAGGCTAGACCAGCATGTTTCACGGTGTGACACATATTTTCATGCTATGACAAAACATCAACTAATCAATAAAATAATTTATAGTGTGTATTTATGTATTAGAATCCTTCTATATGCATGTCATGAAGAGTCATGGATTTATATATTGGCCTCATTCGGTCCTAATTGCATGATCCTAAACTGAAGGAATATTTCCTCCCCTTTGAGGACTCCTGCATGGTATTGTAAAATCTCTTCATTATTCAACTACATTGTCCCCTTTATCTAGTATTTATGTCTAACATAGGCTTTATCATTCATTCATGTTAAATTTATCTCCGATAATTGGACATTTCACCTCACATTTGGTAAAAGTTGTTTTAAATTAAACATCAACCCCTATTTGGAAAAGATGTTTGAACATCAAACATAGCCTGTATTGTCCAGATTACAAAAACATATTCTATAAATTAAATAGACAAAATGGATTATAATGATGACATCCATTTAATAGAGGCATGAGAAAATTAATGCTTACACTAACGAAGACATTACCTTTCTTGGATTAGGAAAAAGATAAAGTGTAAAACAAACAGATTATAATGCTTTTAGGGACTAAAAGTTGTCCCTATAAAAAGTCAATCTATGATCATTGGACCCACTTCTCTAAAAAAATGTTAATGTAAATATCCTTTATCTCTATACAAGAACATAAATTGTACCATAGTTATACATTCAATGATGAAATGGCCTCTAATTCAAATAAATCACACACTCTTATTTGTATGATAATATACCTAAAATGTATTTTATAATATATATTTTCCCTAACAATGTGTTTAATATGCCATGAAATAACCTTTATGGTGATTGAATAAATTTTTAATATCCATTTCTCAAGGAAACCCACATCACACATTTTATTTCAAAATTGTATCAACAACATCCTTGAGTTGAGGTTATCCTCTTTTTGTCCCACAACTATGAGCGTATACTCTTGTTTATCCCATTCATATTTTTCGGTAATAAGTGTTTCATATTTTAAAAATGAATCTTATGATTGGTAATGAAATATGTGGTTCACATCTATCCTTCCCACAAGAATCTTATTTTCTTCCTGAGGTGAACATCCTCTAATAACATGAAATTTTTCATGATGGTGTGGCGGTAGTTTATTTTTAACTAATGGTTAACTTATTCCTACCACTCTTCATTTCACATTGGATTAAAAAAGATTATGTTGCGATTAAAAATTCCATAACCTAACTATGGAACTAGATCAAAATACCCACGATGTTACACATTTATGCATCATACCAAATTGGAAAGTAAGATGATGAAATAATATCCTTGTTCCCTTTCATATATGGAGTACATTTTTAGTGAGTGAAAAAATATCATGAGCCGAGATACTTCTTTAAGAAGCCGAAATACATTTAGTCATGTGGTTCCTCTTGGAATTATAAATTCATTATGCCAAGGTACTCTTAGAAATCATAAATGCTTTACTTGATATTATCCTCTCTAAAAACTCCCATTAGGTACTTTGGTCCTTATCGCATGACCTTAAACTAGATGACTCAATAGTTATCATTGCATGAACATTATCTACGAGACTCAGTTGTCCTTATACCATGTCCTTAAAATATACTACCCAAGGGTCCTCATCACCTGAATACAAATTTTATGACTTGATGGTCCTCATCACATGACCATAAACTGCATGAATAAATGGTATATCCCATACAATCATAATATTCCTATTGGATTATTTGGTGTGACCTAATTCTCTTATGTATGATCTAAATCTACAAAATTGTTCCTAGTGTATGATATTTCTTGTTCACATTTCTTCTTCTATTGTAGATCTACTATATTTTAAAACCATTTTATTTTCTCCAGTGTATAATAAAAATCTGTACAATGAACCTTTATAAGAACAAAATTGGCTCGATACCTATAATTTTAGGATTCATACTTATATTAGAACAATCTAATTTAGTCCCAACTACAAACCATCATCCACTTTTTCTCCCCATAAATTTCCTATTACAACCCAACATTGGTTAGTTTTAGACTAGATAGATCCAATCACCATTTTAATACCCACATCCCATATACCAAAAATTATTCCTTAAGTTTTTAGATCATAAAAAACCTTACATGGATATTGGTAATGAGTGTGTCTAATTAAAAAAGGAAAATCTACCTGGTAGTCATGTTGATGAAACATATTCAACCTTTCAAACAAAAGATTTTTTTATCATTAATAAAATGTTCTCTGAATTCATATTCCCTCAATAGTACCACCATATATCTTATCATTCAAATTTGGTCAGCTATCATCCCCATAATACATGTTTTACTTAAAAATTTCCAAACTAAAATACCTTATTTTGACCTTTACATAATTTTCATTAATTATTCAATTTTTTTAGATCAATCCATATTGTTAATCACTATTTAAGTTCTCACATCACACCCTTCATCAATTGTTTAGGAATTATGACCTTAAATGACATGAATTATGATATACTCAATACTTCTCACATTAAAAATGAGACCCATTCATAATGGGTAAATTGTACAATTACTTATAAATAAGAAATTGATTTTTATTCAAATATACATGAACATAATTATTTTATCAACTAGTTTACGAACTATGAAATTAATCCACATATAACTCCCCTTATGGCTATCACCACCATTATAGGGATCTCCATTCAAAACATGTTTACCTTTCATTTATTACTATGTAGACTACCCCACCTTTTGTAGTCGAATAACATTGGTTATAAACTGTATACATCCATCAATGTAATTTTTTATTCTAGGAAGTGGATCTCAACTCACATTGAGTTTTACATACCATTTATATAGAAACCATCTCATATTTTTGTCAACAACGTATAAAAATAATCCCTAGTAGCTCTTTGTCTAGGAATTATGACCTTCAAATGAAATATGATATCCCTATGATATCTTGGATTATCATTTGTATCATAATATATATATGGTCTACCATTTACCTTCTTTATAAAAACCATATCAATATTTAGTCAAAGTTGTATGACCTTATTCTTTATCCAAGTAAAAGTTATATGATGATGAACATCATCCATAACCGGGCCAAATTTCATGATAATAAACTACACATAGAAAGAAATATAGTACTTCCCATGTTGAAAACCTATAATGGGAGATTGGTAAAAAAATTCAATTGTATTATTTATAGGAATGCACCATGAATATCCCATACAAATCATGTGTGTTTAAAAAAAGAAAATGTAGAAAACTTACAGGTTAAAAACATAAAATGTAAAAATAAAAAAAATGATTTCATTCCTTCCAGCTACAGCCTCTCATAGCTGAAGAAAAAATCTGGTAGAAAATAAGAAGTCATAAAGCATATATAGACAATCCTCCAACACTAAAAAACTCAATATTTTCCCAGTAGGTCTATTAAACTAAGAAAGATAGAGAAAATTTATATTCCTCACATATATTGGTTCAAATGATTTTTTAAAATTCATGAGTGTGTGATTTATTAAGCCATTTTCAGCATTGAAAATCCCATTCCCACCCCACCTCATGATTTTTATTATGTAAATTCATTACACTATTGCATTAATAAATATAATAACCTATACATGGATCCAATTTGTTTCGAACTATATCCTTATAGGGCTATATGTTTAGGAGGAATTCAAATTTTACTATCCCTTGTCTCATTTAATTTCATAGACTTGTAGTGATTTTTCATGAGTCATTTCATTTATCCCACCAATATCCATCTAATAGAACATGTTTAACAAATAATGGATTGATTTATACACTTCATAATTGAATCCATTATTTGTATTTTGTGGTTCACTTGATCTATCCCCATGAAATTATCAAGTAGATTCATTTTTGTTGAATTTAATATGTGTGAGTTTCATTCATTATTTTGAATTTATAGTTTATGAAACAAAATAAAATTTTAATTCAATTGAAAATTGTGAAATAGGATTTTAATTTTTTAAAATTAAAAAGGGTGGGGAATTATAAGACATATACTTCCCATAACCATGTGTAAATGGATAATTAATAAAGAAAACATGGGAAATGAGATTTGATAGGTTCACATTGGGAAAAGAAAAAATATAAGATAATGTGTGATGGGAATCATTAAATTATTACAATATAAATTATTTCTTGTATGTTTTAGCTTTAGCTAGTGGATGTCTATTTTTTATATGTGTTTCCAGTTATTTATTACTCCTATTTGATAATGTCAAGTATCGTTTCCATTTTTGTATTAGTGTGACTTAGTTCTTGTGAAATGAGCAACATATTAATTAATTTCTATAATCTGAGTGGAAACACAACATGTAATCCCTGACACTTAAATAGTTTTTGATTCAATTATGATGTAACCCATTCCACAGAATCCACCTTGTAGTTTATCATTTCATAGGAAATGTGAAGTATCTATTGATACTAAAATTTCACTTCTATATACATGGTTCAATATATAATTGATTATATAAAATTAGTGTTTTTATATCCCAATAACCATAAAGAGTTAATTAATTCAATTTTATATTCTCGAAATCTTATCTATAGGAGTTTATGTTATAAAATAATGGATATTTTTAAATTCCCTTCCACATGTTACTCAGTTTATGGTAGTGAATTCAGTGCTAAAGGATTATTTATCTTATAGAATTGAAATGTACTCAGGTATAAGTTTTCTTGTCGGTAGTATTTTTATAGCTAATGAAAATGTTATTAGTGTTGAATTGGAGAGTCTCATGCTAATGAAGGCATTCTATAGAGAAGATTGATCAATATGTATTCCATTGAATATAGGGGGTGACTAAAACCTATTTTGTTTCTGTATGGGAATAATTATCTTGATTCTCTTTATCTATAGTAGAATTATCAATAGAATATGTATCTCCATCACTAGGCATGAAACTCATATTGATGGTATCAATTTCATACATAGGTTCCTCTTGAACTTCCCCATTTGCTTAGTTGTGTGGTCAACATGTTCAGGGGACGAATCATCTTAACACTATTCCATGGTAACATTTTATCCCTGACCATGATTACACAATGTATGTAAAAACTAGTGTATTAATGGGTTTCTGTTTTATTAGAGTGATTATGTATATATGCATCAATATTAACCATAGTTTCTACAAAACCATAGGGATTTTATCACTATACACCCAATGAAATTGAGGAAGTCCTAGTACCAAACTTTTTTATACTAATTGTTTTCTGTTGAACTAGTGACATCCTCCACCATAATTTCCACAACATTCTCACTGATATAGATAATATTTTCATTATTTATTATATTTAATTAAATGATTTAATCTGTATAAAATTGAACAAGTTCAGCTATTTAAATAAATTTATGATTTATAATGCATTTTTGGCTAAAATTTGGAATCTACTTAATTTAGAAATATTGATAGATTTTAATCACATTGGTAATTCATTCTTTTAGTTTAAAAATATAAATCCAATTTATGTTATTATTTTTTTTAATCTGATAAAATATTTAATTTCTTCATATTTTGTTTTTAAATACGGATTTAATTCGTCCATCAAGGGGTCCGAAAATTTAGTCATGTGGGAAAGTTACTCTGGACAACTACGTGGACCCCACCTCAATGAATTAGTCATACATCGGTCAACACAAATCCAATTGTGGGGATTTAAATTGTAATGGAAATATAATTATATGGGGATTTTAGATGTTTATGATCTTGAATATTGGCCATCATTAAAGTAGTCCATGGATACTGACAATATGGGTACAAAAAAAGGAAACATTCCTCTAAAATACAATCTCAGCATTAATTATCCATATCTCTTAATACACAAAGAGGATAAATCTGAATTTTTTTGTCGAGATGTAAAACATATTTTGAAGATATTTATAGAATACATAATTTCACAATTCATCCATTAAATGTGGCAAACATGTTCATTAATTTGGTGGATATAATCTACAACAACTCTTTTAGATAGATTTTGAAGATCTGAAATTTTAAGATAAAAGGATGGAATTCATTGGCCTATATAAGGAGGAGTTCACCCATGATGAAGTGAGAGTTCAACACCAAAGTTTCATTTGAGTCCGGGGGACATGCTGCTAACATAGAAATTTTCTTTTCTTCTCTTTTTATTTTTAGTTTTATTTTCACCTGTAAGGCATTCATATTTTAATTAAAGTGTTTCCACCATCTTTTCAATAGTATTTCTTTTCCAAAATTAATCTAATTTATTCCTCTCTTCCTTCTTTCCATAGTTATCTATATGCACTTCTCCCTGGAAAGTTACTAACTGGAGGTTTGGACCTGGGGGAGGATTCACAATGTTCTTTTTTCCCCTTCAATTCTAAATGTTTTTATTCTATTTGTGGTGGAGGCGGGAATATTGCACGAGTGTGTTAGTCATCCTCCATGACACTATTTACAAATCCATTCCTTTCCATTGATTCATCCATTTCCCCTCCCTTATCTTAGGGAAACCCATTATATGGTGGATTTGTGTTTCCATAAGGGATGAAACGACATATGGTGGAGTCAGGTCCTTTAAGAATAACATAATCGGTTGAAGTGTTACCCTACTTGACTACTGGATGAGGTGTGGTTTTGTGTGCAGGACACATGCTAAAATCACACAATCAATAAAAAATTGATTGCAATTCATTAATGAGGTTTCACTAATAGAATTATCAAATTGAATTTAAAAAATTAATAAATAATGAATGAACCTGTGTTATCTAACCCTAGGACCAAGTTCTTTCATTCATAACTACATTTTGTCACTGCATGATAGTTTTATATTTTATTTAATTTATGTTTCATAAACATCATATATTAAATACATGAAACAAATAACTAGTTCAGGTGATGAATGCTATGTAGGTGAACATGTGATAAAGCTCTTTATGTGAGACGACGCTGGTCAGCCTATGTACTGCAACAGGAAAATAAATTGCTTTGGACATGCCCTACGACAGACAAGTGTCAAAACTGGAGTTGTGGCTAGTGTTGTGTTTCAAATTATCAAGGGTATATGAGTGAGGGTCATCCTATGTTTTCACTTGATTAATCATACATTGTACTTAAGAGTAAAACATCTTACTTCTAGACATAAATTATTTCAATCTTTTACCCACCGTAAGCCACAAAGTAATTTGAACCTTTATTTGAAGTCCTGATGATTTTATATGGATTTTGTCTTTACAAAGATGAGAAAGTAGTAAATTTACAAGCCTATGGATAAGGAATATGTTCTCATGATATGATCATGACTCCACTTTTATTTTATCATGAGCGATGAGTGAAAAGATTCAAAAGATATGTAGATCCTGATTTGGCATGTTTAATAATAGTAAATTGAGAAGATTGAATGAATGAAATGAGAAGCTCCATTATTTATTCAAAGGGGAAAAGTAAAATGCATGAATTGATTTTTTAATTTAAAAATGGGAAATTAAATTGATATTGTTTTTGTGAAATGAAAATTTTATTTGACATTAATAATCCTTTGATTTTATTGCATTGAAATTTGAATATTGGTAAAATTTTTGCCCTTTGAATTCCATGTTGAGATTTTATGCTTGAGGAAAAGCATAGTTTAAGTGTGGGGGAATTGATAGAGATAATATTTTCATCATTTTTTAGATTTAATTCAATGATTTAATTCCAAAAAAATTGAACAAGTTGAGTTATTTACATCGACTTTGGATTTATGATGTGTTTTGGGCTAAAATTGGAAAACTGCTTCATTTGGAAATATTGATAGCTTTTAATCATGTTGCTAATTTACGTTTATCTTTTGAAGTATAAATCCAATTGATGAGATTAATTTTATTCGGTTCATATATTTATTGTATTGAAATTGTTTTGAACCAGTGTTTAATTTGGCCATCAAAGGGTCCGAAAAATTCAGTCAAGTTGGAAAGTTACTCTGGATGACCATCTGGACCCCACCTAATTTAATTGTTCATATATCAGTGAAAAAAATACAATTGTGGTGATTTCAATTTGGATGAAAATATTATTATATGTGGAGTTTGGAAGTTTATGATCTTGAATTTTGGCCATCATTAAGGCTGTCCATGGATGCTGACAATATGGGGAAGAAAAAAAGGAAACATTCTTCTCAAATAAAATCATAGCATTAATTATCCATATCTCATAATAATAATGGAGGATAAATCTGAATTTTTTTGATGAAAAGTAAAACATATTTTTGGATGAACTTTATATAATACATAATTTCACAATTCGTCCATTAAATGGGCCTAACATGGTCAATCCTTCGGTGGAGAGAATCTGCAGAAAATCTTAAATGGAGTTTTTGAAGATCTAAAAATTGAAGACCGAAGGATGGAATCCCTTTGCATATATATTGAGGATTTCACCCATGATGAAGGGGGAGTTTTACCACAATTTTAGAGTAGAGGCCTAGGGACATGCTTTTAATATAGGAATTTTAATTTCTTCTCTTTTTATTTTTAGTTTTATTTTCTCATATAATGCATTCATGTTTTAATTAAAGTGTTCCCACTTTCATTTCCAACATCTTTCTTTTCCATATTGAATAAAATTTCTTTCTGTCTCCCTTCTTTCCATCATGATCTCTCTGCACTTCCCCATTTCATGTGACTAACTTGAGTCTTGGCCCTGGGGGAGGTTTCACTGTGTTCTTTGTTATTGCGCATCAATTCAAAATGTTTTTATTCTATTTGTGGTGCAGGTGGGAATATTTCACAAGTTAGGTGGTCATCCACCATGAAACTATTTCCAAATCCATTATATTCCATTGATTCATCCATTTACCCTCCCTTCTTTTAGTCAAACCCTTCATACGGTGGAGTTGGGGTTACCATAAGGGATGAAACATTATACGGTGGAGTCAGGTCCTTTAGGAATAACATTCTCGGTTGAGGTGTTACCCTACTTGACTATGGGAGGAGGTGTGGATTGGTATGCTAGAAGCATGCTAAAATCATACATTCAATAAATCATTGGGATATAATACATTAATGAGGTTTTACTTAATGAATTATCAAATTTAATTTAAACTATAAATAAATAATGAATGAACTCATGTTATCCAACCCTAGGACCAAGTTATTTCTTCCTTAATTACATTTTGTCACTACATGATAGTTTTAACATTTATTTCATTTAATTTTCATTAAAATCCTAGATTAAATACATGAAACAAATTATTAGTTTAGGTGATGTAGATTTTGTAAGTGAACAGCTGATAAAGCTCCTCAAGTGTGATGACCCTGGTCAGCAACTGTGCTGCAATAGGAAAACAAATTTCTTTTGCCACGCCCTATGATAAGTGTGAATCACTCATAAAGATTGAATTTGAACTGATAATAACTTTATATAACATATAACAAGATTTTCAAATGCATGTTTATTATTGGTACACTTGCAACAACTCGTAACATGAAACTAAATAAAAATTGAGGGGTCATCACTTTATTCCTTGGGAAATAGCAATTAAGATGCACCACCACCCTGAAATGCAATAAATGAATTGGAATATTGGTCCTATAGGTTGTTTCACAGCATTGGACTTATCCAAACACTTGGTAAATTGATCCAAATGAAAGTAAAATGAGGATTAATTTTCAATATTATGTTATATAAATAAGTATCATAAGGTTTGTAGCCCTTACCATAGTTCTATCATCTCTGGATGGAAGTAAACACCTATTAAGAAATATCATGAGTAGGATTTCCTATAGAAAATTTGGGATTATCCCTACCCTACATTTATAACCCCAAACTATATATTAACCCTTATCTAAAATGGCCCAATATATATTCTGAGTCTCATTTTAATGATTGGATGGGAATTTCTTTAGTATTTTTTCTTTGGGGATCGATATATAGAAACACAAAAAATTCTCGATTCATGAAATGAAGTGGTTTTTGGGATATGTATAAACAACTTTCCACTTTATCATTGACCAAAATCAAAAACTAATTATCTCAAATTGGAGACCTCTTATCATCTTCATTGAAAATATGAGTGTCGAGAAATGTTTTGTACATGTCACCAAGAATAGGAAGTCCCTAGATATTTTAAATATCTCCAAGTATTATGGATACAAACCCATGAAATAGGTGGAAGGTATTGGTTTCAGAGAACCATCAACCACTCAACTATGAAAGAAGATTATAATGATAAAAAATGAATATTTTGATGTTGATTTCTCTTTATATAGAATAAAATATAATTAGAATTATTCAAACATTTTTTCAATATTGACTCAACCAATACAGCCAAAACATCTCTTTATTGATGTTTCCCCCTATAGAGGATATATAATTGGATGCTCCACCCTTTCCACTAACTATATGTATATGATCATTTTATAGTAAATTATTCTTTAGGCTCGTTACATATCATTGAGGTGAATGGGTTTGATTGAAAACCACCTCAAATATAACTTCATAGATGATCATTATTTTGATGTAAATATTTATGTAATAGATACCTCATAATTAAAATATATAAAAAGAGTTATATTAGTATATCCTTTTAGAATTGGTGTGTCAGTTAGGTGACAAAATTGATAGAGAGGAAGACTTTATAATTATGGATAACGTAGAGTATTATATCTAAGAATACATATAAGTGATTGATGATATGGTTTTATAGGATATCATGAATATAAATTGATGCTTTTAGACATTTATTCATTGAATGTAGATGAAACCTCAACAAGGAATCTATTTGAAAATATATCCATTTCATGTAGGATAATTTGGTTATTTAATATTCATGGAGGAATGAAAACTATAAAAATATATCGCAAGAATATTCTTGTGAGATGGGGAACAAAAATGATTAGTTAAATATTTAATTAAGTTTGAATTTTTTCTTAATATCATGTGATCGATTCACTAATGTTTAGGTCAAAACTCCTTGGTAACGATGCTTAGATTCTCACATCTATAAGTGACGAACTAGGAAATTGTGCCTAGATAACCATGTCAATTTTTCTTGTAAAGGTGGACCACACCCAACAATCTAAAACTGGATCCCGAACATTATTATTCACACCATGAAACACAAACAAAGGTGGGTCTGAGGACATATAGAGGGATCACTTATTGAATTGAGAAAAAAGATAGACTAAGATCTTTAGGTTCACCCATGGTTGTGTTATTCACAAAGAAATAGTTGGTACCCCTATATGTAGAGGATGAACACAACCCATGACCATCTTATTGTGAGCACATCCCATGCCCAACTTAGAACAACTATTTCTCAAGCTCTTCTTAGAGCATC
Organism: Viscum album; assembly: GCA_963277665.1. Classification (NCBI taxonomy): domain Eukaryota; kingdom Viridiplantae; phylum Streptophyta; class Magnoliopsida; order Santalales; family Viscaceae; genus Viscum; species Viscum album. The sequence goes on along the minus strand of OY728128.1, from coordinate 1,469,204,791 downwards.
AAACATCCATTGCATAGTCCCCAAACTAAGTTCAAATTCCATTTTTTGGATCCACCTTTGATCCAAAGTTATTCTAACATTAAAATATGATCATACTAGTTCCAATTAGATCCAATTATAAAGAATTGTTTTTTGGATATCCATTTTTCTAAGAAGGAAATATTCATTTGGGTGGGAAATATTCCATTAAAAATACAGATGAATATCATCTAAATCTATTCAATCACTTATTTTTCATGTTATTAGGTAAATTTTTACTCCCGTTTACCCCCCACGAACATCTCTTTCATGTTTCCATGTCCCATTATGTAAAGGGTTTTGCACAAAAAACTTCCCACTCAAACCACTAGGTGGTTATCCCCTTGGTTGTGCAACTTACATTCCATTTCTCTATAAATAGTCCACATATAACCTATTTAAAAAATAATAATGATAGATCTCAATGACTCAAGCATATAATTTTAGAATGTGATACACTTCTACAGTAGTACAGGTATCTAAATTCTCCATCATGTGGCTCTCTAAGTCAAAAACTAAGGAAAATAATTGGTGTTTTGGGTAATTGAACCATGAAAATATTTTACCCTAAAATATTCACGAAATTAAACTTCCCTTATGTTGCTTCAAGAATAAGGGAAAGTACCCCCTACCAAAAGAAACAGACTTGGGAACTACGTTCCCTAATCACCATGAAGGCCTATATTATAGGGAAATATATTTATGAAGATTTCCAACTATTGTGGATTTTTAACTAAGACTCTATACTATGTAAAAAATATTACATTCCCCAATACTGTATTAAAACTGTTTTTAGGTAAATTTATTAAGGATACACTTTTCCCAAGACTCTATACTACGAAGATAATTTCTGATGCCTCTATAATATGGAGACACTTACCACATACATATATACTTGTGTGAAACTTCTCGAAATCATTCCTACTATGGAAACACATTTTAAATCCACTATAATTGGGTGAAACTTCTTATAATCCTCTATAATAGGGATATAGTTCTCCTGATATGTCATACTAGAGACTCTCTACTCCTGGACCTCTTATACTAGGGATTCAATTCCCCAGAACCCATATTACAGAATCATTTATGCAGACCATCCATGATAAGTATACAAGGGTGCCAATTCACCTAGGTTGTATATCCAGGAGCGTCACATTCCCAAGTAAACTTCCCAGGAACTCATCTACTCAGACTGACTAAGGAATATGACATGGTTATGAAAATAAAATAGATATCCTTTAATCATGGTTTAATTTGATAATTGTTATCAAACATCTTATGGGAACTATGCCATAAGTTTTTCTCTATAATAGACATGACCATTAGGGATTCAAAAATTGTGCATTCCCATAATAATAAGGGACCCTATAATTAGGCTGTTGGTGAAAATCCATATCTCAGGATTCTTTTCTTGGCCACCCAAGCTATATTTCATGGCCTTCAGGTAACCAATCAGGCTTCTTGGGTTAACTTATTATTCTAGGTAGTCATATACATTCCACTTATTAGGAATAATACCCAAACCATATTTATTGGGCCATATCTCTTATGATTCAATTCCTCGTTCCTCATATAGTTACAAATAGATAGGATATGGGTACGTAGAAATGAAACTCTTGTTATGTATAATCTATAACCCTTTTTCGTTGGTCCATATTCACTATAAACCCAATATTCCTTCATTGACCATTTATTAATGGATATGGATATACAAGAATATATAGTAATACTATTAAGTATATTACCCAATACTTTATTCTTGGGAAATATCCCACAAAAATCTAGTCCACCTTCACTGTCTAATTATCATGAAAATGGAGGTGTGTTTCCATATATTTGTATCCTACTAGGTGTAATCACTGATCATATCAGAATTTATGATATCAAAACTATGATCCATAATAATAAGTCTTGAATATATGGGCTTCATATTCAATATAATCCCTAATAATACAATATATTGTTCAGTTACTATAAATCCCGATGAGATAGAAATGGATGGTCACGTGTATGTCCCATAGAATTTTTTTTTGGATTCATTGAACCTAGTAGTATAACATATATGAATTTAAACTATATAAAATATATTCCATTCCATATGATGTAAAACTTATCAGAATGGGTCCTTGACTCACATCCTTAAAAGGAACATCAATTAGTTATAGTTTTATACACATAAAATTCCCCACCATTGTCCTTATCACATGTCCTAAAAAGAAATTTAATGTTCAATTAAGAGGTACAAAGCTATATGGGTTGTGATTCCCATTATAGGTATATATAGGAGGCTCCTCTCATGGTATTAATCCTAAATTAATAAAACTTGTTACCTTCGTATACATTTATAAATTATAGATTTCCTAACGTTTTACTTTTAAAACATAGTATAACTAATTAGAATAAGGTATATGGATAACCTCTCATAGATAATGATTTCCACATACTACATGGTTTCAATCGATTACCCTCATGACCAAGGTAACATGTATTGTTACTAGGAAGTATATCATTAATATGAATAAAATATATTATAGATTTAAAAATTATTTTATTAGTCCCTTTAATGGATAATCCTTCATCTCATCTATTTAGCTAATGCACAATCTAATCTGTCACTGGCATTTCATTGTGACCTCATTCATTTAAAAAGCCGGCCCTCACTAGCTCAAAACAACTTAGTGTGAAGGGTGTACTAAATACAAATTTAATAAGTGGTTAGGGAGAGAAAATGTTTTTCTAGATGAAATATGTTTAAAAAATATGACAATAAATATTATTCTTAGAATTAATTAAGAATAAGGTTGAAAACATAATTTTTCAACAATGAATTAAAAAATGACATAAGTTTTAGTGAATAAAATCTACCAAGATTGATTTATCGAATTTATTAAAAAAAGAAAAAATATATATATTGGAATGGCATTGAAAATATAATATAGAACAATTCAAGAGGTAATTTTTAACTATTCTACATAGAATTAATTTCTCTAAGATGATGTTTTTAACATAGGGGGTGACTGTAAATAATGAATAAAACTACACACACTTAGGATGTTTGATTTATAATATGTTCCACGATATGTACTAAAATTCTATATTTATTATTCATAAATAATGATGAGAAAATATCAAATAAGTCTATAAGAGATGAACATGAATGAATCCATTACTATCCAAGAGTACTTTTGAATGTATAAAGTGATGAATTGCTGGTGATTAGAGATTAATCAATAATAGTTTTTAGGGGGGGAAATATACTTCCATCATATAAATTTGATCAATTATTATAGTGGGAATGAGAAAATAAGAAATATAATATTATTAAATCTTTTGGTATCCATATATACACAAAATTAGTATATTTTTGCTTCTTTTGTAGCTCATGAAATATTATAAAATACACAATTACTTTTTCTTGTTAATAAAATTTATCTAGAGAGAATAATATATTCATAATTTATTTTTTTGTAATATTGTATCACTGTTACATGATAAGAAATCATGACTATTATATTAAAAAAAAGTGAATTCATAGGGATCCATAACCAATGAATATTTTACTCAAAGAGGTGAACTCATAGTTAGTGGATTTTACATGGATGAAAACATGGTTTTACTTGTAACTAACACCATACCTCAATAGAGTCATGATCATTATGTGATAAATATCCAAATAAGAGTTATTGGATGATTAATCTTGTGAAAGTGAGAGCCTATGGGATTTATTACCCTAGAATCTACTAAATTTATCCATAAAATGTAATAGATTTTTTATTGAAAGGATAGGGGGATGGGGACCAAAACAAGTCACATGGGTCTAAAATAATGAATTCTCATGGCATCAACCTAGAAAGGATTCACAAAAATAAGGGTATGGGATAATATACAATTAAATATTATAATCAGGTTTTCAGAATAAACTAGAGGAGCCGATATGTCTGTTACTATATTTCCATATCTATAAGTGTGAGTGAGATTAATGATACTAGTGATAAACTCCCAGAATTTATGAATAGTATTTGTGGTAGAAAAGGGGTAGAGACCAGACCATTGATGTATTTGATGATGATGAAGGAGTCTGATTCCAGAGGATTATGATAAATACCATGAGAATGGAACAACTCTAAACCTTTGATCATGGAATACACCTCCACCACAAGGGAGTCACCTTGACCATGCCAAACACTGAGCGCACAGGTAACTAATCTATTCAGATCATGAATTTTCACTCCTCCTCACAAGCATCCATTCATTCATGAATCATCAATAACAAATTTCAATCCCCTCCCTGGGGGAATCCATCTCACCTATTTACCTTAGGTAGGGGGTCAAACACTATAAAACATGGAGTCATACATTCTAAAAGCTAAAAAGGATAGAGAAAGTTCACTTTTCTTATGCAGGGGTGCCCAATCCATGGACAATAGTCTTGTTTCACATTCAAATCCACAAATGAAAATATAAATCCATCATTCCAGGATTTTTTATGATAAATCCATAAGATTTTATATCTTTATTCCAATAACATTGCATGTTCCCTGTGTTAGTGGGTATTGTCATCTGAACCCTAAAACTAGGATACGAGAAAAGTATCACTAGATAGTCTTTATATGTAACTCCTAGTTAATCCACTAAGGTCATTCCAGACCACAGAAGCCCAATCACCTTCAAATAAAATGTGGGAGGTCATCTCCTCCTTGGGGTTACGACAACATGAGCACTTAGAAAGAATATATATACTCATTCTCCAAACTCCCTCAAATAATGGGAGTGAATGGTTATGTACATGCAAGATAAGGAATTTTAACATGGTAGGAATATGTTTACACCATAGAAAACCACCCCATGCATAGTTCCTTTTATCAATATGAAAACAATGATGATACACCTTAGGGGAGAATAATCATGATGGGGTAATTGTGAAGATGATTCTATCCGGATTAGGGGAGATTAAAATACCACTGTAAATCTCATGTTTTTGGTTGTTAAGAATAGATTGAATGATGCTGGGAAGTTTTATAGATTGTATGAAGGTGATATCTAGAACCTGAAAACCATGGAAACCCAAGACATTTCACACTAAATTATCATTCTAGAGGCTGATTGATCCATCCCCCAAGATCTATTTCTAATGAGGTGGGTAATTGCAGATGTTTCCCTACATGATATCCCAAATATTTGAGCTTATACTTCCTATATCATCAATGAATGAACCATAATTTTATGTGGAGAACCTTTACCATACAGATTTCCCTACCACTAAATTCCATGTCTTCATCTCATGAAGGGAATTCATATTGTCTAAAGAACTTCTGAGATTGATGCCACTGTCCTGAGCTTCATAGGTCATTCTTTCCAGAAGGTGTAGTGGTATCTCCCTTCTTCTTGATCATAAAAAAAGAAGATACCCATAATATTCTTGATGTTATGAGTGATCATCATGGGAACAATGGGAGATGAATAAACATGCATAGTAATTGAGGTTAATAAATGGTTAACTAGGGAGATATTCCCTCTAAATGATAGAAAATGATTTTTTTAGTTGAAAATGTGGGATGTTATTTTTCAATAATACTATTGATGTTCTGAACAAAAGTTTTAAGCTGTGGTATTGGGGCCCAAAATTATTCCATGGAAAATATTATTCTAAGGACCAATAGATTTTCTTCGATTTTATTTCCCCTTCAATATGAGTATTACCTTGATATTTCAACACTACTATTCGGACAATTAATGAGATAGATGCTCCATATGCAGTAAATATCCAGGATCATGTTTAGCTATTTAATGGACCTACTAATTCTATTAGTAAAAATAAGGAGTTTATCCAAAAATTAGATGTATCAAATACCACTGTGGTTTTCATTACACCATAATTGAAGAACATGAACATCATTGCTTCTCATAATAATATATTTGTTAAAAGAGTCATGGATCAATATGAACACACTAGGGGATAGGGGATCTTTTACTTCAACCCATGATATGATTTAAAGAATCCATAGTTTCCCCTGTAGGTAATTGAAAACCATGGTGAAATAATTAATATGAAGATTATGGAAATCATACACTTGGAGAATCCCAGGCATATCATGACTCTAATAATGAATCCCCATTAAACCCTACCATTTCCAATTTCTATACAATTTTTGATAGATATATTATATCCTGATACCTTTAACTTAATGTCTCCCACTATCTAATGGTCCAACGAAATGTAATTTTATATCAAAATGTCCTGAATAAATCCCTATTTTTCATACGAATCCCAACAATGAGTATATACTACTAACCTTTGGTTGATCACATGAAAAAGTATTTTGTTGGGGAGGATTAAAATGATTATAGGTCTAATTTTTTTTATTGATTAAGGGTTATCAACAATTAAAATAAGAATCAATGTGGTGGAATAATAATCTCTGGGTGAACTCCCTCTCTATAAATAATCATGGATGATGGCCACCAACACCCTCTTAATGAGATTCTTAGAATTAATATAGAAGTACACTAGGCAACCATCCAGGATCGGGGCACTAGTATTACTGAGGGAATACACTACTTCCCATATATCATAACTAGCCATAATATTCTTTAAAATATCATTCATGCCAGGGGTGATATAATGAGAAATTGCAACAAAAAAATAACATGTCCACTTGGGTAGCCCTCTTGCATGTTAGGATTATCATCCACATTTATGTAGAAAAAATGGAATGGAACCATACCTCAAGGCCTATTGGGATCATTGTAAAATGATCCATACTCAATAGGAATATCTAGAGCATTATATGTCTTCCTCTATATGATGTTGTACATTAATAAAGTGATGTTTATTTCCCCCTCTTTAAGACACATCACCATTGATTTCTCTCAAATGACTCTTTCATGTTCAAGAATAATGAAAACCAAATGGTCCATTAAGACAACAAGATTTATTAAAACATCATCATCCCAATGAGATTAAATTCCTAACTTAGCTAGTTCAACACCATCTTTAAGAAAATCCAGGAATAGGAACCATGAGGGCATATTCTTATCCAAATTTTGAAGGTAATAATTTAGTCTTCTAATATTCTTAAGGAATCACACCCAAGATGATTTTCCCATGTCTTTATTCTAGGTTGACTACACCACCTTATGATATTTAGGGTCATCTCCCTATTGGCCTGAGAAGAACAAACACACCTCACATGTAATTCTAAGATAAAGGTTAATTAGGATGGGGGAGTGTTCAAAGAGCACTCGAACTATATGCTCTACCTTGGTGTTCAGGTATAAAACTTGTGTAATTATTTATATATGATGAATTGTTTTTCTTTTTTCAATTATTGTGATAAATTCCTTGAAATATTTATCCAATCAAACAGTTTTAAAAATTCTTCTCTATAATTGGATCCTATAGATTCCATGAAAATATTCTTAAAAATATATCATGTAGTGTATATATATATATCATGGGGTATATATGATGTTAAATTATCAGGTATTATTGGATCATAAGAAAATGAAAATTCTTCTCATGATGTTGTTCCATTGTGATTTATAAGAAGGGGATATTGAGCAAAAAACCACAATTAGGAATTCCATATTTTTTATTGTGTCAATGGATATTCCTATCTAAAAATGTGTGTATTAGTCCTTATAAATTAGAGAATTATTAATATATATCAAAAATGACACACACAAAAGTATAAAAGAAAACTAGAATTAAATATTCACTCATTGTGATACCAGTCAACAGGTGTGTCAGGACTGATATAAAATTAATTGAATATTAAGGAAAGGAATGGTCCCTCCTAAGTTAATATAAGAATATATCCTTGGACATTTTATTGAAATATAACTTTCAGATAAAATACAAGTTAATGTTTGTTTATAGAGAAGTTCATTTCAGGAATTTAAATAAAGATAAACTAAGTATATATGGAAATGAATCAAGTTTGAATCATGATTGATGAGATATTTTTTAAAAAAGTATTATTTAAATATTCAGTTTTGTAATATATATTATTTATAGTTTGGACACTATATTATATCTATATAGGTTCCTTGTGATGATACTAAACACTAACATTTGACTTTCAATAAATTAACATATCATTATCGAGAAAGATTCCTATAGGGTCAGACACTAACTGTATCCATAATTGAATTAAATTTTATTAAATTTATAATTCATAATAAATATTATTTTCATTATGTGGAATAATTATTATTAATGTAATGTTGTTCAGATTAATTAAACCATGAGATATTCATGAATAGGATATGTGAGTTTAATTTTATCCATTTTTTTATTATTCATAAGGTACTAGATATAATATTTATTTATTCACATGTATTAGGATATAGAAAAATTAATAGGTAATTATGTTACATGAATAATTACAAAAACATTTTTTCACAAGTTTAGAGAATATTATATATATTAATTTTATCAAAAAAATTAATTTTTTATTGGATGAATATTTATTAAAAAAATTATTGAATATAAAATTTAATCAAATAAAAATATTTTATTCTTTAAGTTACAATAAATTCTATGGGGGGTATGTGTACCAAGTTAAATGTCCCGATGAAAATGATATATTTTAATTAATATCATTTAAATAAATATTAATCAATTTATTTAAGATATTTTATTAGAAAAAACACATATCATTTTATATAAAATTATATGTTATATTATTATTTGACTGGGGTCTTACATAGATTATAAAAAACAACAGGGGTTGTTTTAAATTTTTCATTATTTAACCCTTAGTATATATCATGGAAGATATTATTTTTCTAATCGAAAAAAGTTATAAGTGTTTACACAATGGAGGAACTCTAAATAATTATCTCAATACCTAGAGAGAAATTACACTCCCTTACTCCCTATCGAGAATATTGAGAAGCAAGAAACATTATTTCAACTAATAATCAATGTTGTCAAACATTTGATTCCATTGAACCAACACCCAAAAAACAAATAATAAAAACTAAAGATTCATGGAGAAGATTTTTGGATGTGCACTAAAAAATGAGCATTCATGAGATGCATGTACCCATGAATATGATTCGTGATATATATATATATATATGACATTATATATATTGTACATTAAATATATATATGTAATGGATTTATTTTTCATGAATTCGATGCATGAATAATATTTTTAGATATATATTTTGTATTTCTCAGGAATGGTTTATTCATCTATTAAAATCCATTATGAATGGATTAGGTGATTTTAATTTAATTTATTGAAAATAATTAGTGAATTATAGACCAATAGACCAAAATTCAAATGGCGCATTATGAATTAGAGGAGCCTTGAGAATTCAATATATTATAGGATTAGACCCTCTCATATTATGATTTGGGTGTGTATAGGTCTATGAGAAAATATATTCCTACTAATACTCCATTTATCTTATTGGAGAAGGAAGTATAACCCCTTCATATTTCATGTTTCCCCATGATACAATCGTGTATCCATTGGTTGGTGTATCGCTTTAGATGTAGGGCATGTTCATTCACTTCTCCCCATGATCTCCCTCAACAACAATCCCTTAAAGGATGAATATATAGGCTGCTATAACACACATTCTTTTGGTACTATATTTTATAACAATATTAAAATATATATTTTATAAACATATATATTCTATTTTTTGGCTCTTATTCCCATAAATACGATCATCCAAGCATATGAAACCCATAAACGGTATTTGAGGTAGTTTATTCATGTTTTAAGTTGATTTTACAACTGCATTTGAGAAAAATAATATGTAAAATAAGAATTACATTTTCATAAAAAAATACAACTTGTGTATATATAAATATGAATTACCCTTATAGAAAAACCTTATGCATAAGGTTTGTGTATGGTTACCCCCATTAGTAACATAATGAAAAAAAGTTTTGTAGTGGGTGTACCCTTATATGAAGGAGTTTTATAAAGGTAATACCTTTATATGAGAATTATATATAAAGGTAATCTACATGTCACTTTTACACATTGATGTTTAATTAATTTGTTTTAAGATAATATTAAAATTAACTTTACATAAGATTCCTAAACAGTTAGTTATGATTAAGCAAATCATCCGTGATAGGGTAATAGAGAGGATACCTATACGTATAATAAAAATTCTATATAGGGTATGTATAAAATATATTAATAATTTTTTTAAATACAAAATGATCTTTATAGTTTATAAAATATTTTGTAAATCATAATAAAAGTTATTTTGGGATATTTAAATTTATAATGATTTCATTAATAAATAAATAAATTATAATTTTTTATAATTAAATTAATAATTTTTATGATATATTATTCTAAAATATTAATGGATAATATTTAATAATTCCATTAAATGTATTAAATGATATTCCTTATGATCTAGAAATAAACAGTTTATTTAGAAATCATAAGAAGTGATTTATAAAATGGTCATAAATTACAAATTGATATTTAGATAATATAAATTTTTTAGATAATAGATATTTAACTATAAAATGTTTATAATTCATGAAATATCGTATAGATTCTATTTAATATAAAATATAAAGGGGTTCATATTGAAATAAATTTTAAAATTTTTATATCCTTGGTAAATTATAAACTTTTTATAATTATCATTTATTTATGAATAGTTCAAAAATGCCACATGCTTTTAAAATTAAATATATTTTTTATATTTTTTTTGTTTAATTTACTTGATATTCATGTTTAAAATTGTATTATAAAATATGAATAACCTGTGAGACCATTTATAGAATAAATTTCTTCCAGTATAATGCCTTGCATATCTTTCTAGGTTCTATATCATAAATTTTAGTTTTAATCTTCCTTGTCCTCACTTTTAAATTTTTGTTATGATATTAAGAATAGATATTGGTAATATTTTTGGAAAATTAGGTGTTAGTGTGTTTCATTAATTGAATCTTCTATTGAGTAATGTCTCCTCGGTTAGAGGGACTTGGGGTTAGAACACCTATTTTCTTATAGTATTTCATTGGCTATGTAATTTAATGTGGTTGCCTATTTTTAGATATTATATTACTCATGTAAAGATTATCAATATCATATAAATATAGACATTTACATGACTTGTTCATGTACTATAATAATATGATTAATTTGGATATGTATGAATATACATTAATTCTACTTTTGGTGGTTTAAATAGAATGATGGGTTATGTAAAGAGTTACACACTAGTGTGGTGTGGAAACATTTATTTGTTAGTTTGAATAGGGATTTCAAAAAATAATGTTTCAGAAACAAGAAGACACAAAATTAAATAAAGCGTGAAAATATAAAGATTTAAAATGGTGTAATAGTTATGAATTTAATGTGCATGTGATTAATATCGATTTGGTGAGACAATAAATGAAAACCCCATAAATACTAATTGTATGCTTCCTTCAAAATAAACACTTTTCAAGACATTGATCATCGAACCATGTAGTTTCATCCCAAAGTGGTGTGTCATTCGATCATATTTTTTATGGAAATCATATAGTGAGTGACTAAATATTTTTTAATAGCTAGTATCATGCCAATGAATGGTACATCTATATTTTCTTGTGTAAGATTGTTCATTAAAATTCTTTTAAGGTTACACAAAGACAGAAAACCCCAAGGTTCTAGATAATAGAGTAGAAGAGTTAGGTTTACCCATATATTTAATTTAGGTAAATATTTATCCACTCAACTATCAAAGATTCAAAATTATTGGGATAGGGATGAAACCCAACATAAATGACCATGTAATGGGTTTCACACCAAAGCAGGGCCATTTACAATTTAGATATAGACATTGGCTCACAAAATGGGTATGATGGATGTGGTCATCAATTTAGTGGGTTCACATTCATTTAAATCCAATAATGAAAAGATATAATATGTGATACTCATCGAATGGTATTGAATTTTAGAATATTATAGCTTACACCACAAAAATCATATTTATATCATTAATAAGTATGATCTATAAAATATTTAATGATTTGCATCTTGGATTTAAAACTATTCTCAAGGAGAAATATTCTATGCAACCAAATGTGAATGTAATAAAAATTAATTTCATGAAATTTTCATCATGGGTATTTGATGGAGGGTGTGCATAAAACATTTGTGATAACAAAAATTGGATCAGAGATATGATGGAATTGATTAAGGGTTAAGAATATATGATTGAAATGGAGATGGTGTTGGTACATTATAGGATGATAGTTTTTATCTGATTTTACCAACTGGATTGATTATAGAACTGAAAAAATGTTATCAGGTACCCAACATAAACATGAATTTTATTTTGTATATGTTTTGGAAAAGATGTAATTTTCATTCAATATTTAGGAAAAGAGTTGATTGATATATATAAGAATAAATTGTTTTATGGCATTGCGAATAGAGTGAATTGTTTAAGTATTCCATTTATAGATAATCATATTTGTAACAATAAAAATAAAATGGCCAGAGTTGATTACAATCCCACATACCTAGGGAATTTTCACCTGGGATATATAAATGGGAAACTCATTCCAAGACTCCATAATGATGGTTTTATACTTTAATTATATTATGAAACATTTATACTTATGAATATTAATTATTGGAAAAATGAAATATTTACCATTTAGGACAAATGTTGTGAGGGCTAGTGAACTATCAGATATCATACAAACTGATGTATGTAGACCAATGAGTACATAAGAAAATATATTTTTTAGGAACTTCATTAATTTTACTAATGAATTTAGATAGTATGGGTTTGTGTTTATGATGAAACACAAGTTTGAAAATTTTGATATGTTTTATACGTTTCAGAAAAAAGTATATAATAAACAAGGAAAAATTATTAAATTCCTCCTATTAGATTGGTGTGGTAAATACATAAAAAATATATTCACATATCATCTGAGAAATTGTTAAATTTATTCACAACACACTCAACCCAAAACACCATAATGGAATGGTGTGTCAAAAAGGAGGAATGGTAGCCATTTAGATATGGTTTGGTCATTGATTATATTATGTGATATTACTATATCATTTTTTGGTTATGATTTGTAGATTTATGTATTCATACTAAAGCATGTTCTATATAATGTATTCATAAAGAAACCAAATGTGACATAAACTGGGAAACATCCTATTATTTCTATTATGGAAATTTGAGGATGCAGTTGACTAATATAAGGATCGAATTATGTAAGTTTGGAACCATGTTAGAAAAATAATAAATTTTTGGTATCCTAAGGGAACTAAAGAATTTTATTTATACCACACTACTAATATCAGTATGTTTTTGGATTGAGATAGTGTTTTACTAGAAATAAATTAGATGGATTGAATATTTAGCAAGTGGAAAATTGATGTTGGAGAAGTTCATGACAAATAAATAGAAAGACATCTTTAAAAGTAAGTTTCTATGGTTCTGTAAAGAGTTATTGAAGAAGAACTAACTCATGTTACACAAGAACCCATAAGTTTTGGTAGGATTCATCAATAAGTTTAGTGATATGGACTTATAATTGATACTGAAGATAAATTAACATTCATAGGTGATGAATCTACTTGCAACCAAGAGTCCATTGAGAGTTGTGAGTATGAGAAATGGTTAAAAGAAAAGGAATCTAAGATTGAATCCATGTAGACTAATCATGATTAGAACAAGATTGATGCACATGAAGGCGTGATACCAATTGGGTGAAAGTGGGTTTTCCACATGAAGAAGACATGGATGGTGTATTTTCTACCCATAAATATATCTTATTATAAAAGGGTTATAAAAAGGGTCATTATATTTATGATAAAGATGAATTTATACCTATTATAAAGATAATGTATGTTTGTATTTTTTGAGCCAAAACAACTCATTATGTCTCTGTGATATTTCAAATGGATTTCAAAACATCATTCTTGAATGAGAATTTATCCAATGACAAGTATGTGATAAAACCCAATTTTTATTGAAGTTCAAATATAGAATTATATGATTTTCAAGTTGCAATGGTCTATTTATGAACTCAATAAAGGTCCTAGGAGCTACAATATCTAGTTTGATGGTGAAATCAAATATTTTGGTTTCAAAAATAAAGGAGAGGTTCTTCTATATACATGTAAATTAGCAGAATTATATTAATAATTGTTTTACTATATATATTTATATATATCAAATATTTCCTATTAGAAATGAAATCTTGAAACATCACTATGTAATGAGTTGGTAAAGTAAATTTTTATTGATGAACAACATTGGTGAAGAATCTTACATTCCTGGTATGAGGATCTATAGATATTGATATAAGTGGTTTTTCAGGATAGATTTTAAACATATATAAAGGTAAAGCGTTAAAGAATATTAACATTGTGAACTATAAGAAGGGGTCTATACCATTATTTCATTGTAAAAATATTAGGAATACTAACGGTCCTTTAAAAGATTTGGTAAGGATAAATAATAATCCATATGAGTCCTTGATAGGGTTTATCATATATTTAATGTTATGTACTAGACTTTGGATATCATATTCATTGATCATAACATGTAGATTCCAATCCAATCAAAGTGTGTCACATTGGATTAGTGTCAATAACATCCTTTAGTACAAGAGAAGGACTAAAGATATATTATTGGTTTATAGAGGATACTATGACCCCTAGGTAAATAGCTACACATATTCTATTTTCCAATATGAAAATTTTTAAATAAAATATCAATATAGATTTGTGATTTTCCTAAATAGGGAAATAATTCGTTGGTGGAGTTCAAAAAAACATCCACAGAGTACATGATAATAGCGGCAGAATACATTTCTACATTAGATACTCTAAAGGAATATTCTTTGATCAATAAGTTAATTTATTAAATTTTATTGGTTCCTATATTTGAGGGTAAAATTGAGCTATATTGTGACAATAATGGTATTATATATTATGTTAAAAAACCCCACCCTCAGAAATGTAACACGAACATTATTAAAAAATACCGTAATTTTTGGGATATTGTTGATTTGGGTGATTTAATGATCATTTGGTTGGTTATACAAGATAATGTAGTAGATCCATTGATGAAACCACTGCCACAAAAATAACATGATGGTTGGGTGCAATTTTAGTGTGTAAGAAACATGGTAGGTTAGTTTGAATGGTTTCAAAGGAATCACATTATTATAATAAAAAAAATATCCAATTATCTTTCATTCATGTGTGTTGTAATTTTATATTTCATGAATTGTAAAATGATAATATCCCCTTTAAGTAAGAATTTGTGTTTCCCCAAACAAATGATCATTTTATAGTATTATGGCTTGTGAGGATATGATTATTATAGCATGAGGTAAAACATGAATTCATTTAAAAGAGTTTCATACAAGACATGAAGAGTAGATTCATGAGGTAGTAAGTCAACACTTTTCACTTGGATTGATCATATAATGTATGTCTCCTGAAATATCATGAAGTCATTGATATACTTAGGGGTTTATTATTATTTTGAATCATTTTCACCTATTGTTGGAGAGATACTTAGTATGAGAACCTTCTTAATTCGATACCCAACTTATGGAAGTCTACATGATGACTTAACTAATATGGGGTTGGGTGGGATTTTTCTAGATCATGTCATCAGTTGGAGCATAACCAAAATGGGATTGATCCACTTGAATGACATGTTAAAGACATAAATAACATAGTTTAATTAATATGAGGAATTACATGGGCATGATTTTTTGTTTTACATATGATGTGTTAAACTACATGGATAAGTGAAATGTGGTGTACTTATCTAATAGATGAATAATATCTGATGTATTAATTGACATGGTCAATAATTTTTAGTAAATAAATAAATAATGAGAAGACAATACTATATTGACATGATCCATGACTAGTGCTCACTCAATGTCATGGAAATTTTGATTATATAGGTATGCATATAGCATATATGATACATCTTGTGTTTTAATATTCATATAATGATATGATTGTGTTTGATGGATATCCCAACATACCCCTTAGTAGCTTGAGTTGCAGTGATAATTTTATAGAGGTTTTTATTTTAATACATTTTTGAAATATGGATTTAATATATGTTTTCAATGCTTGTAAAGATAGCAGGGTCCAACTTTTTGGCCCTTAGATGAGGATAAAATTTCGGGAAAAGTGTTTATTCAAAATGAAGAGTTTTTTATGAAAAAAACCTATCCAATACTATCTGTATGGATTCAAAAAGAGTAGTAAAGTTATGCATAAAGTAATTATGGGATTTAATTAAGAGTGGGAGATTATAGGATGTTCACTAAAACATTTACATACATGAGATGCATTTACAAATTTATAAGATACATTATAGATACGTAATATGATACTACATATAGTGAAAAATTATTATATCCATACAATTCTTTCATTTATCATGAATTAAATTCAAAAATATAATATATATATGTGGTATATGATATATATATATATAATTAATTTCTCTTTAATGGTTTATTAATCAACTAAAATTCATTATTAATGGAATAAAGGATTAACAGTAAAATCATTGAAATTCTTTAATGAATGATACAAAAATTTATTGAAACACATATGATATATTCTGAACTAGTGGGTCCTTGGCCTTAATTTATTTAAGAGAATGATATCCACTCCTGTTTTATGTTTAGTGTTTATAATGCTTTTCTATACTATTTTCCTATATAAACTCTAATTATCTAAATTTTGAAAGAAGTAGTACCTCTTTGGATTTTAGGCACCCCAGGATATGGTATCTGATTCATTGAATAATATATCACCATATAGGTAGGGTTTTTTTTCAGTACACCTTTTACCTCCGACAAACAAACTTTTCCATAGATTGTGTAATTCTATATTTAAATTAATTGTAAAAAAAATTTCATGATATTCTCTTAGATATTATGTGGATTTTTCCATGAACTTAGTTGGATAATTGTCATTTATATCAATAAAAAACAAATTGGGTTCCTTACCAATGCTTCCTTAGCATCCCCAATCCCTCATCCATAGGATAAACCAAATAACCTAATGTTTGGGTGGAAATACACACAACTCCCATGGTATGCTAGTATTACTCAGTTGAAAAGGGAGAGGAAGAAAGATATATTTGGTATAAGAAATAGGAAGCTTTGGAAAGATCGAACAACCACCATCGCAATTGAATCATCCTCCACATATAGTTCTCAGGGCCTCTGATTGAATATTCATGAATTTAATTCAATATTATGAATTATTTGCATAAATATAATGTGGTAACAATGCTTGTAACCCATTTGAATGAATTTATTCTCTACATTGTTTCATCTAATGAATGGATACATTAGATTAAAACAATTTCCAATGAATCTAGAATAATAAAAATTATTATTTTAATTACATTCTCAATAATTAGATATAATATGAATCATAGAATATTATTAAACCACATTAGATATCACTATAAAATATAATATGATTGTGAAAGGCATAGAAATGATATTTTTATGTTATGATTTATGTTTTTATATTATTCTAAGGAATATGAAGTGCCTTTGATTCATCTATTTCATACCCTATGTCATGTATATATTACAAAATATAATATAACCAAATAATCCCATGGTTTAAATTATATTTAGGTACAATATTCATTACGTTATCTATTTAATACTTTGACGGGAGATGAGTGGATTCCTCTAGGGTGATATGGGATTATGTTAGTGTGGTCCTTCCGCCTGGTTCACCACAAATAAATGTATATATGTTCAAATTGTATTATTATGTGTGAATATATATATATATATACATGATATAAGGTGTTTAGAGATATTATTTTTTGGGATGATGAAGGTTAGGTCAGTAGGGTGACCATGAGGAATATGAACCATCATATTTACATTTATTTAATTATCTTCTACATTATTCTTTATAGTTCCCTACTAATATATTTATATTCATGGTCTATATAGGTTTATAAACCATTGGTGGTGGAAAATGGACTATATCGCACACCTTGTTCTAGCTTCTATTGCACTGGGGTAACCGAACAGACCTCATGTTTGCAAGATCAGGATATGGATTATTCTGGTTTTGTTACATTGTATAAGGGATCTTAGGAGCACATATGGATATGATGCTCAATATACTCACTAAGATAGAAAATTGGGACATGTATTTATTTGTATCATTTATATATCACATACTAATATATATTTTTAGTTTTATATAGACATGAATGCATGATTGTATATTTGGCATTAGCCACTTTATTTGTTTAGAAATGTTTTCTTCCGATGCATTTCATTTATGCTGCTTCTATTTCTAATTGATTCATTATTTTGTATACCAATATGCTAATATTATCAAGAAGGTATAGTCTCCCCATCATAAAATTATTAGAACCACATTAATAGTTATCAACCTCTAGTATATGGGGATGTGGCTTTATTCCATTTGACCAATCAACTCGGGGTACCATTTCAGTGGATCTTGAGTCAGGAAATTATAGTAACACCCAAGGATTCTAAAATAGGAACATCATATTTGATAGAAAATAAAACCTCAAAAACCAATATTATAAGATAACATGACACCTTTAGAATTTATGATATATTTCATTTTTTATAAATTCAATCTCTACAATTTATTGTAATGTAAGAAACATTGGGTTTGAATTAAATGAGATATTATATTAAAATATTATTATAAAATCATGGCCATTATAACAAAGCTATTATGTTGGTTAGTATTAATTTTAAAATCTACGAAATGAAAATTATATGGATTACACATGTATAAAACATTTTAAATGGATATATTTTTATTAGAAATAAAATAAAAATCATTTAAAAGAAAACAAATTGTTTTTATGAAAAGAAGTAATTTTCCAAAATGTAGTTTAGTCATGCCTTGCATAGATAATTTAATATTAATATTGAAAAATTTAACAAAATTTATTTGAAAAAATAAACATAATTTTTTAATATAAATGTATAAATTATATTTGGGTTAATTTTATAGATTTTTATGAAATGAATAATTTTTTGGTAAATAATAATACATATTGATTTTTTATTAAAAAAAATTAAATTATTTTCAATGTTAAATTATATTTAAAATTAGTGTTAAATTTTTTTAGTTCAATAACATTACAAATTATCTACTTTTTTTCATTGTAAGAAATTTCCTATAAAATTTTGGTAGAAAATATATTTAATCTTTTGAATGTTTTTCTTTCGAAAAATCAATTTTTCGACACAGTAACGAGGTAAATTTTAATTTTAAATATTTAGATTATTTGAAAAGAATTTTTAAAAATATATTACCTATTTTTCATAAATATAATATATATTATATAATTTTTTACATTAATTTATTCACTATATTGAATAGTAAAGACTAGTTATCATGGTTAAGGTAAAAAATGTTTATAATGGGATCAACAAAGAAGACAAGGGTAAAAAATGAAATAAAACTTATCAAAAACCTATTTTATTGACATATATAGAACTTATAACTAATAATGTTTAATATATACTCATTTTATAGTCATGATTAATGAGAAACCATTTGTTTTAGAAATTGGCATCCCAAATACCATCATTAATTCAATAACCACACACTATAGGCCTTATATTTATTAGGAATCCCTCTTAATAAGGATTTTAGTTATAAACATAAAGAGGCTCTCCGATGAAGAGGTATATTCTTTAACATGCGTATGTTTTTTTATTCTTCCACATCCTTAAAAAAATATTCAGATATGATTGTATAAAAAAATATTATATAAAATATAATTATAATTTATTAAGATAATTTTTTAACCACGATCCATATCCACTTCCATTAATTGATAAACAAACAAATAATCATGAGCACAACGGACTACCACATCGAGAACCAATGTAATTTACTTCCATCACCACCTACCAAGGATATGTGTAATGATATATTAAACATATTTATATAATACTTTTGAAATTATTATACATTAATAATATTAATATTACATATACCTAGAAAGTTTCCATTCTATGGGGGATACGATAATGTCCCTTGTGTGTATGGAGGTGTACTGCCCTACGAAGAGACGCAATTCATTTTTTAGTTATGATTTACATGACAGGTATTAAGGATAATGTTTATTAATTTATGAGATATTTATTATCTATACATATTATTGAAATATAATATCTCATATAAATTCTTACCATCTATCCCAATGGAATAAAATAACGTCGTTCGTGTGTTAGTGTGGACTACTGCATCCAAATAGCGATGTAATTTTTTTGTTAATTTTTTATTGGATGACAATAATGATGGATTTTACATTAATAAATTCTTTAAATGGAATGAAAATTATTCATGAAATATTAATTAATAAATATTTTCCATTCATTCCATCCATCAAGAAAAATGGATACATCATTCATGCATACGTACAACCTACAATCTCGATATATTGTGTAGTCAATTTTCTATCTATAAATTTAATATATTAATATAAATACATATATAATTAATATATATAATATTAATGACATGTAAATTTTTCTTGATATTATATATCCATATTCAAAGTAAAAGAGAAAAAATTACAAAACTAAAATATACATGAAACATGAAGAAATTATCACTCAAAAAAATGAATTTAACAAAGACTTTTTAAAAGATGAAAGATAATAGAATATAAGTAATTAATATATGGTATGATATATATGATTATCGTTGTGTAAAATATGTAAAATAATCATATATATATATATATATATTATACAAGATGTTCGGACACAGTTGTGGAAAGCTGAACCTAAGTTATGTGTTTCCCGACACAATTATACATCCGTGAGACTTACACCATATTCAAAATATATTCCATTATGTGGTGTATATACTACCCATTTTGATATTTTATAGCATTAATATATTTTTATTCATGGTAATTAATGTATATTTTGATTTTATTTATTTCTTTTTTCATTATGATTCAAAATTTACCAAAGTGGTAATGGTTTATTTCAAAACCACATTATTATTCCATATTATCTTTGATTATGTCTCCTTTAGGGGAATTATTTGATATTTAAATCTTAAAATAAATATATTTTATTATCCACTAGTTATTCATGATTTTTTCTCATGTAATGGTACTATTTTCCCACTCTTTGGTACTTAAAATTATTGATAAAATGTATTTAAAAAATTCATACTTTATTTCACTTTTCAGTAAAAAATCATTTTTAATCAAAATCCACATTTACTAAAAAAATTGAATCATGTTTTTATCTTTTTAGAATGATTTATAAAAAAAATATTCCCCAATTTTACTTTATAGAAAAAAATTTCTAGGAATATTAATTTTGATTTCAAAACAAGGCCCATTTCAATTTTACTAAAAATGTGAAATAAATATTAATTTTAATATGTAAACCATGATCCTATTTTCCTCCATTATTAACACTAAATTTTGTAAATATTATTTTAAAATTTTTGAATGGTTATTAAAAAATTCAAAATATTTTATGAACTTCTTGTTTTGAACTATTTTTCAATTTGAAATGGTTGTTTTTCATAAAAAAATTATTATTGAAATTTTTTATTTTTATATCCATCAATGACGTCAAACCATTATTGTATTTATGATCCAATGGGAATATATTCTATTTAAATAATCATTATTATTTTTTTGGATAAATTAAGATCATTTTGATTGAGGATATAAACTTTTTTCACCATTCACCACATTAATCTTGATTGTTTATGATTATGTATATTAGATTTGGACATGTATTGACATTTTATATGTTAGTTTATCAATATGAATATTTATGTGGATTAAGTTTCACCCATTTCATATGAGGAATGCATTAGAATTAGTATTTCTTTTTTGGGGATGGGTTATAAATATCGCCTTGATGAAATGATATATCTCATCAGAAAAACCATATTTCCTCATTACATCAGTTTCTACCCATAGATTTAAACTTTATAATGAATGGACTTTATCATTTAAAATGTTTTTCATTCTCCCGTAACTTATTATGGGACCAGATTTTGATTTCCATGTTTTTATTCAATTAGTTAAAAAATCAATTGATATGTTTTATGCATATATAAATATTTATATCGGTTTATTTGATCACCAATTATTTATGCCATGTCATGCTCATTTTATTGAAAAAATGGAACATTTTTTACTTATTTACTGAGACATGTTTAATATTATTATTTATTGATGATATATTCCACTGTATTGACACCATTAATAAGTATCAGAGTTCACCCCTTTGTAATGATTAATTTTCATTGAGATATAAGAATGTGTTTTGTAATTGATATGTGGGGATACACTGTGATGAATAAGGGAATTAAAATAGAAAGTACTTTTTCTATTTTATATTTTCCATTATAATGTTAATTTCAAGTATGTACCTAGTTTACAATGGCTAAAAACTATTTTGTATTTTGAGATGTGATCCCTTGTATCTTATGATAACGTAATAATGTAACCATCGTCTCTAGGCTACTAGGGTCGGGGTATTTACATTTACAATATTGTTATGCATAATGATAAAATATTTTTTAACATTTTTACATGATGTTAAATTATTAGATTACCTTTATGAATAAATTTGAATGTGAAGTTCACCTTTTTCACATTATTGGAAGCACCATTATTAAACTCAAATAACTTTTTTGATACCATTATTTCAATATTTATAAAATATTTTTACCCATACACATCCAATAAAAAACATGATTACCCTCACACATCTAATAAATAACCTTTTTTACCCTAATTAATCTCATAAAATCATTTTTTAAAAATATTTTCAAATTATATATCCCTATTTATAATTTTAGTACCCTACATTAGCCTTAGAAAACATTCTCACCTTAATAGAATCTTTGGTTTTATCCCCAATATTAATATCACATACTTGTATATTTATCATATACATGCCAAAACCTATTTCTTATGATAAAATTAATATCTTATAATAGTATCACATCTCACCAAAACTATAGTGGCAAAGAATATTCAATGGTAAAAAGGAATTATTTCTAATGGTAGTGTATTTAAAACATTAATAGTGGCATCTACTTCTTCCTAACAGTATTACAACATACCATATATCCAAATGACATTGTTTAGTATTGAATATAGGAATTTTGAATATATAATGTTCCCATTTGAACAATGTATATGAAGTAAAATCATAGCTACCTAATCGATTATACAAAATAGATGTATTGATACATAATCAAGGAAAATTATGTATCATATTGCATGAAAACATAGAAATATCTTTTCATTCCTGATTATGTTCTTTTAATATATACTGAACGTATGAGAGAATAATTTTTATTATTCTATTAAATATGAAATATATATTTGTGTGAAAAATTATATTGGATGTGTTTTGGAATAATTTATTATAGGATTAAAAGATAGAAACAATTATTTGATAATGAGTTTGATAATTTAAATTGAATGTAAAAATTCTTATTCTATGTATTATTATTATCTAACTCATAGAATACTATGATTTTTCCTTTTCATGATTATTATTACTCACAAATATTGTGGAATTAATGAGGTTTGATTATCCATTAGAACACAATAAGTGTGTAAGTTGATTAAATAAACTAGATATAGACTCGTCAAATGAGACATGTATAAGAATATTCATTCATTTGAGAATTTTGGACAATTGAATCCTAATTATAAAAACTATTCCATTAGTTTATTCAAAAATAATCGTCAATTTTATAATCTCTACTCTCAAATTGATTGGATATCATCGATCTACATCAACTTCCACATCCTTTACTCATCTAGTTTAATTTTTATCTGTTTATAAATAATAAAATCTTTTATTCTTCTATTTTTTTAAAGATACATTTTACACTTTTCACAATCAATATAATGCATACAATTGGTTATTCTACCAATCAAAAGGAAGGTAATTGGGTTGTGAATCTATAATTAAAATCTGGTTAAATTAAGTTGTAACTTCAATAAAACGTTTGGTATTGGTTTTGAATCTAGTTTTTATAAAATGAATGATTGTAAATAAGTTATCAGACTATTATAATTGAGGTTTCCTAGTGATTACTAATCTTTATTATTAGTATAGTACATTGAAGAGTATAGTATGATATTGGTGATCCAAACTACTAAAAATTTACTATCTTAATATTTTATTTTCATCTTTACATTATTGTTAAATCATCACTACACTATTTATTCATGGAATTTGAAAATCTGATTTATTATTTTCTCTAAAATTATAAATGTACTATTCACCCAATATATTTTATTTTTTCATCTATATAGATCCAAAAATATAAGGACCTGACTTCAGAATATAACATAATATTGAATTAAATGAATAATTCACATTGAGGATCTTTTCAGGTTTAGAGTTTTAGAGAATTATGACATAACTATCTAATCTAAAAAGATGGAAAAGTAGACACCTCTACCCAGTTTCCAATTTTTCACAAAATAATAACTCTTTGGGAAAAAAAGTCATGTCTATTTCCATGTTTCAGATATCAAAAAATTTCCATGATCCCATCCTTGACCAAATTCAACTTTATATCCTATGAAAAACATTACAAAAATAGGGGATGAGAACAAAAAGATCAGTAAGGGATTCATAAAGAAGGAAAACAATTAGTTTTTCAAAACAACAAGTAACCCATGAATACATTATCACAAGAAATACTTTTCACCTTTAAGAAGTAGTAAATACTCTTCAATGAGTAAAAGATCATTGATTACCCTTCTCTAAACAAAATATTACTATAAAACCCATACAAATAACACATATCATATAAAGGTAACCTGGGACTAAAACATACTTAAATTAAATAACCTTACAGCCGACTTCCACACATATCACTAAATGGAATAGCCATACGGCTAACTTCCATACCCAATGAATTTGATGTTATAATGTAACCACCAAACCTGGTTTATCACGACACCACCTATCATTTGGAATATCATGTAACCACTCGTCAAATGTCTAAGTACCATAATAAAATCAAAACACATAAAGTAATGAAAATAAAAACATTTCATTAATAACATTTCATTTGAAATCACAAGAAATCATTTCAAGAGAATAGAATAGTCAATTAATTTCATAAACCATTTTCAATATAAAAATATTGAAAATATTTTTTGGTATTTTTTTACTTTTTTAAAAAATTATGCCTTCTTAAGGAACCCAAATATCAAATAATACTCTAAGAAGAAAAAGGGTCGTTTTCATCGCGTACGTTAAAAAGAAACAAATTTTTTGTTGTTTGGTAAAACACATTGTAGGGAAAAGATTCATTTTTAATAAAAGTAAAATTAAAAAGGGTTTTATACACCATAGAAATGAATTTCATGTATAAATTAAAGAAAAAAAAATAAAGATAAGATCAACCCAAATAATGGGAATTAGTTTAAAAAGATCCCTAACCTTGTGTCCGACATGAACTGTTCATTATTTAATTTCATGAATAATAAACTAAAGTTAATTTATAATTTCTTAAGAACGTTTTTCAAGTTAATTAGTCCTTATATATCACTTATTACCATGTTATAAACACTATGTAATGATTTATGTTAATAACGGTCGTTCTGTCAATATTTGGCACTTGAGTCAAAAATCGACTTCTTATAATTACATGTTGTTCATGTGGTAAAATTTTCATTATATCCAGAATGATATTCATGACATAGATCTCATATATATCATATATATCCATGATATACATGTATTTATAATAGTTGATAACATTTGAATGTAAGTAATGAAATGCAGAGTTCATGGAGATGGTAAGCCGTACGTACGCATTAACGCTACATTCATTTCTATTTATTATTTTAATGGAATTTAAACATAATGATACATTTTTATATTATAATTCCAGTATAGTATCATATATAATATCATTAAATATATCCTTTATATGTACCATGTATGGTATGAACGAGTCATATCACTTTGAGTGCGCGATAGTCCGCACTTCCTCAAATGAAATTATCACGTTTACCCGTAATGGAAACCATAAAGGTATGCTATAAATGGAAAATACAAAACCATAAATGAAAAATAAACATAATATATATCATATATAAAAGCAGTTTCATCTTAATGGCCATCATGATATGCGGTAGGAGATGATTGAACAATCATCGTTTCGTGAGGCGTTAGTTTTCCATCCAGAGAAACATTATGTTCATTACCCATTAGATGGAGGTGTGTGTAAGTGTATTTTTAATCCTTCTCATAAGAACATACTAGAATATTGAGGATACTAGTGTTGTTACAAAATAACAGAATAAAAAGATTTTAAGGTGTTGGATAAGTAAAATAAAATAAAATAACTTAAGAGGAGACATTACATTTAAATTGAGTAACTCCCCTTTGTTTGAACCAAATGTCTTTCTTGCGGTGTTTTCTGCCTAAGTTAAGCCTTATAGGATGAATAGAGGGATATTGTGAGTATTTAGTGCAATGATTGGACGAGATAAAGGCTTAATAATTGTGAGGAATGAGTTAAAAGTGAGGGATTTTTATAAGGGAGAGGAGGGGCTCTTTAGGAAAGTTTCAAAAAGTTATTTTATTATAAACTCATCTTCGGAATCTAAAGGTCAAATAATTATTACAAACAAAGTTCCGATGAATCATTGTTGAAATAAAATAATCCAATAAGAGTTTTACTGGTTTTGGATATAATTTTAATAATTATAATATTATATATTTAAATCATTTATTATTGAGGTAAATATTGTATCATTATTTTTTCATAAATAATTTAATTTATTTGATGTCAAAAAATTATAAAAAAATACCATAATGTGGAAAATCATTTTAAAATTCCAAATAATATTTATAGTCCTAATGATAACTTACTTAACCCATGTAAAAATTTATTTACTAAAAGATTCTTTTTTATGTCATTTTTGTCTTTATTTTAAATTAATTAATATAAAGTGTCATTATTACTCCCATGTGGCTCAATGGGGTCCCAAATTCGACCCAAGGATTCCCATGGTCAGATATATATCATAAATTAGGAATAGAGAAAATTTTAGGGTAATTCATTATTATTATGATATGATATTTTACCCTTATTTATTATATTTACCCTTTAATCATGGTAAATAAAATATTTACTAAAGTAAAATTTTAAAATGTCTAAAAATTAACATTACATATTACACAATTTAGACATAATAATTCCAAATATTGAATCCATATTTCTAAATTCAATACATATAAGTGGTTGAAATTAATTTAAAATTTATTACTGTTGTGAAAAAAATAGAATTTTTTTAAGGAATAATAACTATCAAAATATTGCCACTTGTTTATGTCCAATTTCGAAATGAAATTACTTCCAAAGGCCAAAATTATATTAAATGGTAAAAAATTATTCTAATTACCATTTAAATCCAATTAAAAAGATAATCTATCCTTAGAAATAAATTAGATAAAAAGGAACTTTTGAATTAAAATATATTATTTTTCATTATTCATAAAAAATGAATTTTATCAGAAAAATACCATAATTTTATCCAAAGTAAATTTTGATGTCCCAAATATAAAGAAGAATTTTATTTTTTCAAATAGAAATATATGAGTGAAAAGAACTAGATTATAATACTGTTCTCCATTAAAAGGCGGAAAATTGACCTTTAAAAAAATTGCTTAAAATTAGATTCATTCACTTTTTAAGCCTCTAAAATTTATTGGATAAATGTAAAAACATTAAAAAAACTTGTATAATCATATTGTGGTTAGTTCTATTCATTCCTACTAATACAATGGCTAGGCATTAAATAAAATTTAGAATAATAATATTATATTATTACTGTGCAACGTATGATTTCAAAGAAACCCACTATTGTGTATTGGGTACTCTATCAAACATAGAATTGCCTTTAACATAAAATAAATATTTAATTTAAAAATATTAATTAACATTCAATTATAATATTCTTTATTGACTTGGGTTGTTACATCCTTCCCCCTTTTGGGAATTGCATCCTCGCAATTTTTATTCACTTATCAAATAAGTAGGGGTATTTATCCCTCATAACAATTTAAGATTCCCTTGTTGCCTCTTCAACCATATGGTTTTTCCACAAAACCATTAACTGAAAAATTACCTTATTCCATAACACTTGCTCTATATGGTCAAGAATCTGTACTGGTTGTTACTCAAAAGGGAGATTCTATTCCAACTAAACTACCTCTGGGCTCAAAACATGAGATGGATCAGGAATATACTTTCTCAACATTGAAACTTGAAAAACATTGTGTACCTGAGATAAACATGGAGGTAAAGCCTCTCTATACACAAATTCTCCAACAATCTAGAGGATTTAATAAGGTCCAATGAACCTCAAACTCAACTTTCCTTTCTTACTAAAACACATTACACATTTCCATGGAGAATGTTTGAGAAAGAAATGATCACCTACCTCAAAATATAGATCCTTCCTATATTTATCTGCATAAATTTTCTTCCTTATCTGAGCTATTCTCATGTTCTTATGAATCAACTGAACTTTTTCTGCCATCTCTTCAACCAATTCTGGTCCTATCTACTTTATTTTACCTACTTAATACCAAAAATAAAGAGTTCAATAATTCTTTCCATATAATACCTCAAATGGAACCATTTTTATACAGGAATTAAAACTGTTATTATATAAAAATTCAACCAAAGAAAAATGTTGGTCCCAAATTCCTTGGTAATCTAGTGAATAAGCTCCTAGCATATCCTCCATGTTATGAATTTTTCATTCTGAATACCCTTCTGATTGAGAATGAAAAGCTGTACTAAAATATAATTCAGTTCCAAATGACTTCTGAAGGCTTTTCCAAAAGTTAGAAATAAACCCGAGATCACGATTAGATACAAAGGAGAGAGGAACACCATGAAACCAGACTATCTCTTTAACATACTACTGATAATGTTGATCTAGAGACAATGTATCTTGAATAGGAAGTAAATTCTCATATATAGTCAATCGATCAACATTAACCCAGATTGCCTTGTTACCTACAGATGCCTTTGGTAATCCCACAACAAAGTCCATGGATATATTTTCCCATTTCCACTCTGGAAGTAGTAAAGATTGAAGCATCCCTTTTAGTAGACGCCGATTTACTTTAACCTACTAACAAGTAAAAACTTCACAGTGAAATCAGCAATATCTCCTTTCATTCCATCAAAACAGTAATACTCTCAAAGATCTCTATACATCTTAGTACTTCCTGGATGAACTAAAAATGGTAAACTATGAGATTCTCACAACAAATCATTATTCAACTATTAATCACATGGCACACATAATATTTTCCAAAACCTCAAAACACAATCATTATCAATGTCAAATTCTGGTAACTTACCCTTCTGAACCAACTATAGCTTTTTCTACTACTCACTGTCTTTCTTCTGTGCTTGAACACTTTTTTCGAAGAGAGATGATTTCACTGACACTTGAAACAAAATAGAATAATTTCCTGCACCAACAACTTCTATGCCAAAGTTCATCAAATCAAAAACCAAAGGATCTCATTCCAGTCATAACATGGTTAATGAATCATTACATTTTCGACTCAAAGCATCAACCACTTTATTTTCTTTTCCCAGATGGTAATTAATCATGCAATTATAATCCTTGGTTAATTCCAGCCATCTACTATATCTCGTGTTCAATTCATTTTGAGCGAATATATTCTTCAAAATTTTGTGATCAGTATATATTTCACACTTTAATCCATACTAATGATGCCACTAAATTTTTAAATCAAAACAAATAGAAGCTAATTCAAATCATGTGTAGGATAATTTAACTCATGAGGTTTCAACTAACGTGAAGCATAAGAAATTACCTGATCATTCTGCATAAGGACAGATCCAATTCCTTTTAATGAAGCATCACTGTATATAAAAAACTCACCATTTCTAGAAGGTAGTTCCCAAACTATAGAATTCACCAATCTTCTTTTCAATTCATGAAAACTATCATCACATTCATTTGTACAGAAGAACATTACACCTTTTCGAGTTAATTTAGTGATTGTACTATATAACCGTGAAAGACTCATAGAAAACCTTCGGTAATAACCTTCCAAACCAAGAAAACTAAGGATCTTGGTTATATTTGTGGGTCTTGTCTATTCTTCAACATCTTTTGTTTTAGTAGGTTCTATAGTTATTCCATTTTTTTAAACAATGTTACCCAGGAATGAAATTTGTTGAAACCAAAACCCACAATTGCTGTATTTCCCACACAGTTTCTTTTTTTTAGGTTTGCAAAAAAACCATTAAATGACATTCATGATCCACTTTACATTTCAAATAATCCAAAATATTATCTATAAACCAAACCACCATTTATCTCGTGAGCCAACTGAGCCATCACTGCAAAAAAACCGTTCAATTATGATTCCCACCATCTCATGATGTTGAGTTGGAAGGTCATTTCCCTATGTATGCAATCCCAAAAAAGCTACAATGTTTCTTTTAAGAAACCATTCTGAACACAGAAATATCTTAGGAAAAGCAACATGGTAATCGGTAAATTCTATATCATTTCAATATTAACATAAATTAATTTATGGATATTAATTTAACAATACCCTAACACCTAATGTTTTCTAAACCAACCTCTGATACGAACTATAAGGACCTGACCTTAAAACATTACATAATATTGAATTAAATGAGTAATTCAAATTTATTACCTTTTTATGTTTAGAGTTTTAGAGAATTAGGACATTACTAATACATCTCAAAAGATGAAAAAGTATACATTTCTACCCAGTTTCCATTTTTTCACAAAATAAAAACTTTTTAGAAAAAATGTCAGGTCTAGTTCCATGTTTCAAAAAGCATGAATTTTCCATGATAGCATCCATGCCCCTATTCCACTTTATGTCCTATGAGAAACATTTCAAAAACATGGGATGAGCACAAAATGCTCGGTATGGGATACATAGAGAAGGAAAAATGCTAGTTTTTAAAAACAACAAGTAAACCATTAATACTTTATCATAAGAAATACTTTTTATCTTTATGAAGTAGTAAATAATCATCATGAATAAAATATCATCACCTACCCTTTGGTATCCAAAATAATACCATAATAACCATAAAAAGAACACATAACTTATAATGGTAAAATGAGACACAAACATACTTAAATGGAATAACCATATAGTTGACATCAACACATATCACTAAATGGAATAGCCATACGGCCAACTTCCATACCCAATGCATTGGAGCTTATAATGTAACCACCCATACTAGGTTATCACAACACCACCCGTCATTTGGTTTATCATGTAACCACCCATCAAATTTCTAAGTACCATAATAAAATAATAACACATAATGTATTTTAAATACAAATATTTCAATAATCACATTTCATTTGCAATCACAAGAAATCATTTTAAGACATTAGAATAAGCAATCCATTTCAAAAACCATTTTAAATACCAAAATATGTAAAATATTATTTGTTATTTATTTAACTTCTAAAAACATTACTTCTTGTTATGGAATCCAAAGATCAAATAATACTCACAGTGCCGGAAATGTCGTTGTCATCGTGTACATTAAAAAGAAACGTATTTTTTGTCATTTAGGAAAATGATTCGTAGAGAAAATATTCATTGTGAATAAAAGTTAAAGTAAAAAGGGGTTTATACACTGTATAAAATAATATCCTATATAAATTAAAGAACAACATTTATAATAAAGATAATATCTACCCACAGAATGGGAATTGGATTAAGAAGTTCCCTTACCTTGTGTCCACTTGACTCATTTGTTCTATAATTTCTTGAATAATAACATAAATTTAATTTATACTTTCATAAGAAACTTTTTCAATTAAATCATTTCTTTTATATCACTTATTACCATGTTAAAAATATTATGTAATCATTTAAGTTAATAACGGTCATTCTGTCAATATTAGGTACTTGATTCAATAATAGACTTCTTATAATTACATGATGTTCATGTGGTCAAAATTTCATTATATACAGAATGATATTCATGATTTAGATATCATATATATCATATATATCCAGTATATACATGTATTTATAATATTACGTAACATTTGGCAGTAAGAAATGAAATGCACCGTTCATAGAGACGGTAAACCGTACGTACGCATGAACACTACTTCCATTTTCTATTTCATATTTTTATGAAATTAAAACATAATGATACATAGTTATATTATAATTCCAATATATTATCATATGTAATATCATTAAATCTATCCTTTATATGTACCACGTATGGTATGAATGAGTCATATCACTTTGAGGGGGCAGTAGTCCACACTTCCTCAAATTAAATTATCACATTTACCCATAAAGGAAACCATACCATTATGATATAAATGGAAAATACAGAATAATAAAGGAAACATAAACATAATATATATCCTATAGAAACATAGTTCCATCTTAATGGACACAATGAGTGGCGGTTGGATATAATTGAACAATCATCGTTTCGTGAGGCATTAGTTTTCCATCCACAGAAACAATATGTTCTTTACCCATTAGATGGATGTGTGTGAACGTGTAGCTATAATAATTCTAATAAAAACATCCTAGAATATTGAGGATACTAGTGTTGTTACAAAATAAATGAATAAAAAGCGTTTATGAGGATGTAAAAGTAAAATAAAACAAAATAACTTTAGAGGATATGTTACGTTTAAATTGAGTAACTTCCTTTGGTTTGAACCAAATGGGTTTCTGGGGGTGGTTTCTGCCTAAGTTAAGGCTTCTAGGTTAAAGAGAGGGATCTTGGGAGCTTATTAGAGAAGAGGATGGTCGATCCAAATGCTTTATAATTGTGTCAAATGAGTAAGAAGTGAGGGATTTTTATAAGGGAGAGGAGAGGATCTTTAGGAATGGTTGAAACAATTATTTTATTATAAACTCATCTTCGTTTTCAAAAGGTAATCTAATTGTTAAAAAAGAATTTAAGATGAATCATGGTCAAAATAAAATAATCCAATACAAAATGGACTGGATTTGGATAATTTTTTTAGTATTTAGAATATTATTTATTTAAATCATTTATTATTGAGATAAATATTGTATCGTTATGGCGTCATAAATAATTTAATTTATTTGATGTCCAAAAAATTATATAAAATACCCTAATGTAGGAAATCATTTTATCATAAAAATTAATATTTATATTCGAAAATATAACTTATATAACCCTATGTAAAAAATTATTCACTAAATGATACTTCTTTTTTTCATTTTAGCCTTTATTTTAAATTAATTAATATAAAGTGTCATTATTACTCCCATGTGGCTCCATGGGGTCCCAAATTAAACCCAAGGAAGACCATGGTCTGATATTTATCATAATATTTTATTAGGACAAATGTTATGGTAATTAAATATTATATTAATATTATATTTTCCCTTATCTATTATATTTACCTTTTAATCATGGTAAATAAAATATTTACTTAATCAAATATTTAAATTGTCGATAAATAAAAGTTACCTATTTACAGAATTTGAAAATATTGATTCCATATATGGAATCCATTTTCCTAAATTCAAAAAACACAAGTGGCAGAAATTAATTTCAAATTACTTCCTGCTGTCAAAACAAATAGCTTGTTTTTATGAAATAATAACTACCAAAAGATTGAAACTTTTTTATGTCCAATTTCAATATAAAATTACTTCCAAATACCAAAATTAGATTGAATGGTAAAAATATATTCTATTTAAACTTTAATACAAATTAAAAAGATAATCTACCCATATTTATAAATTAGATAAAAAGGTGCATTTGAATTAAAATACAGTATTTTTCATTATTCACAATAAAATGAATTTTATCAGAAAAATACCAAAATTTTATCCAAAGTAAATTTTGATTAAAAATTATAAAGAATAGTTTTTATTTTTTCATATTGAACATATAAGAGTGAGAAAAACTAGATTTAAAGAGGGAACTTCATTAAAAGGCGTTAAATCAACCTTTTAAAAAAATTATGCTTAAAATTAGCTTCATTCACATTTAAGCCTCTAACATTTATTGGATAAAAGGAAAAATATTTAACAAACATGTATATTCATATTGTAGTTAGTCATATTCATTCCCACTGATACAATGTCTAGGCATTTACTTCCATTTAAAATAATAATATTATATTATTAGTGTCAAACGTAAGATTTCAAAGAAACCCACTGTTGTTTATTGGGTACACTATCAAACATACCATCACCTTTAAAATAAAATAAATATTTAATTTAAAGATATTAATTAACATTAAAATTTATTATTCATTATTGACTTGGTATGTTACAAACTGTCATGGAAAATAGATTTCCATTGGATAT
Organism: Viscum album; assembly: GCA_963277665.1. Taxonomy (NCBI): domain Eukaryota; kingdom Viridiplantae; phylum Streptophyta; class Magnoliopsida; order Santalales; family Viscaceae; genus Viscum; species Viscum album. The sequence continues at coordinate 1,469,170,332 of OY728128.1, read as the reverse complement.
ATGTTTTTTTGATTAAATATTTTTTACTAACATAAATTTTAAAGACATAATAGTATAAATGATATAGATCAGCTCTCTGTGACTAAATGTGATAGATTTAATGGTGGATGTATACCTCAAAACCCCCATTTCACTTTTGATATTATTATGGGTATTAGATTGGGAATCATATGTGATGCAGTTTGGTGTTGATCACTGTTTATTCATAGAGAAACCATATGAGCTACCTAAAGACAATCCAAAGACACATGTATATAACGATATGGAAAAGATTGTTTTATATTATTATGTAAAAAATATTTTATATTATTTTATAAGTAGAAGTGTGTATAGAGAAATCTCATCATGTAACAGATCCAACGATATTTTTAAAATTATATAGGTTACCCAATACAGATCATACATGCTTAAAAAATTTGAGAATTATTTGAGTAGATAATAATGATTTCAAAATTAGAGGAGTGAAATTAGTAAATGAGATGTTTTATAACGACCCATACTTTACATACATTGTTAGTACTTCAAAATTGATGTACACTTATTACAACATATAACAAAACCAAGAAAGGACCGTATAGGTATAGTGTCTTTAGAAACTGGGAAACATAAACAACTAGTTCATAAAGCATCTACACTGTCTCCCATTTATTTCATCATATCTAGAGTCCTTTTTGGCATATCCTAAATAATAACCTTCTTCCTGACCTGGGGAAAGAAAACATACAAAATGGTGATCTCAAATGCCCAGTAAGGGTAAACAAAAGAAATATCAATCACATCATATTCATAAGAATATAACATTTAGGAAATCTTAACCTGCAAAAGCGATCATAATTTCATAAAAAGGGATAAATCATAGTAGTGAAATGTAATCCCAACAATCATAACATAAAACATGAAACCTTGTGGAATACAGACATAATCATAGAGAATCATTTCTTAGTAGTCAAGACTCATTGCCAAGACTATCTTAGCGGACAAAGTCCATTTCTGAACCGAGTTCACTCCTCGTTTCAGTCCTATTTCACTGAACCAGTTTAACCTTCCATTCCAGCCATGTCTATCTCATGAGATATAAATCTTTACCCAATGCATTGGAGGGTGATATAGGTCCCACTCATCTCATAACAATACCATTCTTATGTGTTCCACAAAATCATAAACCATACATCATAGCATAACCCATGTAATAAAAATGGGAATCTTAAACATCGTGACATCATAAAACAATTAATATAAGATAAAGGAATTAATAAAAATATTTCCATCACAACATAATCACATCAATGTAATAATATGGATTGAAACAGAACCCTATATTATCTTAGATGGAAAATAATTTTGATAAAACACTTGAACTCCATTCTTGAAGAAAATATCCTTTATACTTCAAAAACATTTTCCTTTCTTAACATGTCATATAATTTTGAACTATAAGAATTTGATAAAAAATAATCATGAAAACCTGTAAAGGAATATTCATGGAAATAGTGTTCTAAAAATCCATTCATGCCGTATAAGTTAAAAAAACATTTTTCTTGTACTTTGGCAGGAAAAGTCAAAAAGTACCTCGTATGAAAAACGACAAAAGATTCCTTTCATATCTTTTACTAAAAACTCACAGAAGGGTAAAATTGGATTTAAACAATTTTAGGTGGATGGAAATAATATTAAATATTGAGTAAAAATGGATGTGGATGATAAATATTCCCCAATAAATTCTCAAGTACAAACAATCTCGGATAAAAATGAGATTGTGAGATTTTCCCTTACCTTAGGTCCAATTTTCTTCGTAAGTGTCCAAACCTACTGTATAATGATTTAAATAATGTCATTGACTTATTCCAGAATCATAATCATTGTTATGATATCATATATGGCCATATTATTAGATCTTTATTAGTAATATTTCATTGCTACTTGTTATTCGTGTATTTTTTAGTTTTTGTTCTTATCCGTGTTTTGTTTAATAAAAATTTATTCTTCTCTTTAGGTTATAGATACCTAATTTCTAGAATGTTATTAGTGTAATATATATCATATTCATTCATTAAATTTACTTGTATTATCATTATGCAATGAAGATCATGTAGAACGAGTCGCATCACATCGTGGAGACGGTATTCCGTACATACGCACAAGCGATGATATCATTCCCATGATCATGGAATTGTATTGGAGTGTATGTATACTATTTCAGAATCAATATCACTTTACAATAATATTATATAGTTATTATTTACACCATTATATCCATCCAAGTAAGGTGGTGGTGGAAAATATATTACACCACGGCGTGGAGACAGTATTCCGTACGTACGCACACACAGTGATTCCGTTTTCCATAGGATGGATAGATGGTGAAATTGGGTTGTTTCATACTGATAATAAAATACCAGTATATAAGTGACACTGATTTTATTACTTCATAATGAAACAACTAACGACGAAGAAGTGGAAGAATAAATAAAGTTGAAAGAATCAGTAACAGACATTACCTCTTCTTTGAAGCGCCTCTTTGAGACCTTCTCTTAGGGCACTAAAATTGGTCTTTGAAGAATACCATGACCTCTATGATGTTTCTAGGGAAGTGGGGAAGTGAAATGTTCAGGGATTGGCCGAGAATGAAGGCTCAAATTGGTGTGATGAGGAGAGGGATGAGGTGCCCTTTTATAAGGGAGGAGAGGGGAACCTTTGGAAATATAAGCAATATTAGTTTATATTAAATCCCAAATCCACTTAAAAACTACCAAAATTACTCATATCCGAAGCTTAGATGATATAGGGTTGTAATCTCATCAACCAATAAAATTTATACATGTTATGAATTTATTTTAACCATTATCAACTTTATTTATCCTTATTTATCAATTTAATTTTATTTGTGGTAATAATATTTTAAATTTTAAATTATTATAAATAATTACATATGTGTTGTTAATTTTCCATAATTTGACACTTTATGACATTTTAGACCATATAAATTTTTATTTATAATATTTAAATATTTTTGTGATTTTATAAAAATATTATAATATGTTATTTTTATAAAATAACAATAGTGTCAATTTTGACACTATTCATTTATTTGAATTTAAATACAATATATACAAAAGATATGTTCAAAATAAAAGCTCTAATAGATCCATAAAATGTCATATGAATCTATAAAATCAGTGGAGAACATTAAATAGTTCATATAATATTTATTTTAATATTTTTAAAACCATTTATTTGATATTTTAATTAATAAAATAATTTCAACATCACTATTGTGTCATAATTAATGATAATTATTTAATCCCTAAAAATTATAAATAAATTTCTATGATGTAGATAATTGTATTATAATTATGTGGACTATTCATGTTCGAAGTGTTATTGAATGTATCACTAAATTAAAATTATTATACTTATAAGATTTAAGAAAGTGGCATGTTGTCACATTCTTTGGTTTTAATAATAATTAAATTATTTTCATGGAAAAAAGTCCATTAAATGAATCTAATTCGTCCCTTAGGTGATATGGGTTGACTTTTAGTCATCCAATAGGATTTTGGCAGGTGTTAGGGTAATTTTATGATCTTATATTTACCCTTAATTACCCGATTTACCTTTAACTATTGTAAATAAAATTTACCGTAATTACTATTCATAATGACCAAAAAAGAAAAAGTAGCCTATTAACATAATTTGAACCCACTGATTCTAAATATGGAATCCATTTTTCAAAATTCAAAACACATAAGTTTCAGTAATTAATTTAAAATAAATCCTGTTTTTAAGAAAACGGGTTTTAGAAGTTAAAACATTGTCAAAGATTGAAATGTTTTTACCTATGAATTCAATGTGAAATTAATTCTAATGACATACATTATATTAAATGGTAAAATTATATTCCATTTATACTTTAAAACAATTCAATATTATAATTTAACCATATAAATTATCTCAATGGAAAAAGTTGTTTTTAATTAAAAATTATGGTATTTTTACTATTCATCAAAATATGAAAGTTATCAGAAAAATATCAAAATTTTATCCAAAGTAAATTTTTATATCCTCATTCAAAGTAAGAATTTTATTTTTTCAAATTGAACTTATAAACATGTCAAAAACTAGATTTAGTGTGGGTGTGCCATCAAAAGGCTGCAAAACTGCATTTTTTGAAAAATACTTATTTTACCTGAAAATTTTATTTTGTTCTCTTACCATATTAAAGAAAATGTGTAAGATGAATAGTAATGTTATAAAATTAAAAATTTAGTTAATACTATTCATAACGGCTAGTCAATAATAATATATCGTTGTTTAGTGAAACCCGGTATTGCGTACTACACACGCTATCGAGGAAGGTCGCGATTGCGTGTAATGCAAGGAAAGTCTGTATTGTGTGCTGTGAAATATTTCTTTGGTGATGTGTATAACATAAGACATAAAAAAATATTTCTCCTAAAATTTCAGGGTGTTACATTCTACCCCCCTTAAAACGAATTTCTCCCTCGAAATTCGTCACTTCATTACAAAAAGATGAGGATACCTCTCCCTCATCATGTCCTCAAGTTCCCATGTAGCTTCTTATAATTGGTGGTTCCTCCATAAAACATTCACCAAGAGAGTGGTCTTGTTCCGTACGACTTTTTCGCTATGATCTAGAATCTCTATCGGTTGTTCTTCATAAGAATGATCTTGCTCCAACGGTACAACTTATGAGCTGAGTACATGTGAAGGATTAGGTATGTACTTTGTCAAGAGAGATACATGGAACACATCGTGAACTTGAGAGTGATTAGGTGGAAGCGCCAATCGGAAAGATACCTTCCCAACACGATCCAGAATTTCAAAAGGACCGATATATCTAGGGATCAACTTTCCCTTCTTTCCAAATCTCATGACCCTCTTCCAGGGAGATATTCGTAAGAACACTTTATCACCCACTTCAAACTCTAGGTCTTTTCTTCGGTTGTCGGCAAAGATTTTTTGTCGACTCTGGATGCTCTTATGTGTTGTTGAATAGATCTGACCTTTTCTTCCATTTCATCAACAAGATCAGGTCCTAATAGGTTTCTTTCCCCAACTTCATCCCAGTAAGTTGGAGTCCTGCATTTCTCTCCATAGAGAGCTTCATAAGGAGCCATCTGAATACTGGAGTTAAAGATATTATTATAAGAAAATTTCACCAAAGGTAGGTGTTGATCCCAAACACCTTTTAAATCTATAGAGCAAGCTCTCAACATATCTTCTAGAGTTTGAATTGTCCTCTCAGACTGACCATCTGTCTGAGGATGATAAGCAGTGCTGAAACTCAACTCTGTATCCAGAGTATGCTGAAGACTTCGCCAGAACTTTGAGGTAAACCTAGGATCCTGATCAGATATAATGGAAAGTGGTACTCCATGAAATCTTACCACTTCTTTTACGTATATCCTGGAAAGTTGATCTAGAGAGAAATCCTCTCTAATAGCAATGAAGTGTGCAGACTTTGTAAGACGATCAACTATAACCCAGATAACATTATTGCCTTTGGATGTTTTAGGAAGTCTGGTGACAAAGTCCATAGTGATGTTTTCCCATTTCCATTCAGGTATGGGTAATGGTTGTAACATCCCCTTAGAATTCTATCTCTCAGCTTTAACTTGCTGAAAAACCAAGCATCGAGAGACATATTCAACAACATCTCTTTTCATTCCATCCTACCATAAGTACTCTTTCAGATCCCTATACATCTTCATGCTTCCAAGATGACTAGAGAATGAAGAACTATGAGCCTCATCCAGCAGATCCTTCTTTAATCTTGGGATGGGAGGAACACAAACCCGATTCCTGAACTTTATTATCACATCATAATCAAGGTTGAATTTAGGAATATTTCTCACCTTCTCCTGTAACTCTACATCTTCTTTCTGTGTCTCTTTAATCTTCACATGTATAGATGGTTGAACATTCATTTGAGAAAGATACGATATTTACCCTTCCAATATAATTCCAAGATCCATCCTTTGTAAATCCATAAATATTGTATCTTTTGTGATCCTCATCATGGATAAGCTAGCATGGTCTTGTTGACTTATTGCATCTGCCACCTTGTTTACTTTCCCAGGGTGGTAATTAATTGAGCAGTCGTAATCCTTAATCAGCTCCAACCATCTTGTTTGGCGCATATTCAGCTCTTTTTGTGTGAAAATATAATTTAAACTTTTATGATCAGTATAAATATCACACCTTTCTCCATAAATATAATGCCTCCAAATATTTAATGAAAATATTACCGTAGCTAACTCCAAATCATGATTTGGGTAATTTTTCTCATGTATTTTCAAATGTCATGAGGAATAAGCTATAAAAAATATCATTTTTCATAAAAAAACACCCTAGACCCTTCTTGGATGCACCACTGTAGATCACAAACCTTTCTCCACTATAAGGAAGTGTGAGTACATGTGCACTGGATAACCTTCTTTTCAACTCCTTGAAATTCTTTTCACATTCCTCCGTCCACATGAACTTAACTCCTTTTCAAGTAAACCTGGTGAGTGGATTAGATAATCTTGAAAAATCTTTCACAAAACGTCTATAATATCCATCCAAACCAAGAAAACATCAGATCTCAGTTACTGTTGTTGGTCTCAAACATCTTTCGATAACCTCTGTTATTGTTGGATCCACAAATATCCCTTCTTTTGAGATTATGTGTCCCAAAAATGCAACTTTTTGAAGCCAAAATTTACACTTGGTAAATTTGGCATAAAGCTTATCCTTTCTCTGGGTCTTTAATATAATTCTCAAGTGATCTTCATGTTCTTACTTTCTCTTTGAATAGATAAGAATATCGTCTATAAAAACTACCACAAACTGATCAAGATAGTCTCTAAAGACTCAATTCATCAGATCCATGAAGATAGTAGGGGCATTAGTAAGACCAAATGGCGTCACTATAAATTCACAGTGTCTATACCTTGTACGGAAAGCATTCTTTGGTATATCCTCCCTTTTGACCATTAATTGATGACACCCTGAACGATGATCATTCTTGTAAAAGTATTGAGCTCTGCGTAGTTGGTAAAATAAGTCATCAATGTGCGAAAGAGGATATTAATTCTTGATAGTGATCTTGTTAAGTTCTCGATAATCAATGCAGAGTCTCATTGATCCATATTTCCTCTTAACAAACAGAACAGGTGCTCCCCAAGGTGACGCACTAGGGCTTATGAATCCTTTATCAAGATTCTCTTGGAGTTCCTCCATCAATTCCTACAACTCAATTGGGTCCATTCTATAAGGTGTCTTTGAAATAGGTAAAGCACCCGGTACAAGTTCTATTGAAAACAAAACGTCACGATTTGGAAGAAGAACCGAAAATTACTCTGGAAAGACATCATTAAACTCCCGTACAATGGGCATATTCTTAATCGGGAGTTTATCACCAACCATTTGAGATAAATAACCTTCATTTTGTGGAATCAAGACCCATAAGATGGAAGAAATTTCCACTAGAAGGTTATGTTCATCCTTGCATCGATAGACGATCATAGATTGATCTGGAATATGAAATGTGACTGACCTTATTTGGAAATTGATATGAGATCCATATAAATAAATCCAATCCATGCCCAAAATCACATCAAATTCCACTATAGGAAGGACCACAAGATTTTCAGGAAGCACTTTCTCACAAACATCAATCAGAGAAGAATTATAAAATTTTGATGTGACTGTTGTCCCATTAAGGGTTGTTAAAACTAACTCAAAATATAATTGTTGAGGTAATATGGTGATACCCTTAGAAAATTCTTCAGAAATAAAAGAGTGGGTGTATCCAGAATCAAATAAAACATTTTCTACTTTAGAGTGGATAGTAAGTGTACCTCTCACCACTTCGTTGTCATACTCCACATCGCCGATAGTAATTGTATGTGACTTTCCTTTGTCTTTGGCCTTAAGAGTTTGTTGACATTGATCATAATCATCAACCCTTAGATTTGGGCATTGATTGGCATAATGACCCATCTCCTTGCACTTGAAACATTGAAGTGTAGTAGGTTCATTCTGTGTATCCCTTCCTTTGTTTGTATCATTAGACATCTTCTTCCCATTATTCCGACATTCAATTTCCTGATGACCTTATTCTCTACACTTATAACATTTTCATGTCCCCTTAAGAAAATTTCCTCGATGTTTCTTTCCAAACTTTGATCATAAGGGAAAGATCATCTTCTTTTCAGTGTGCTCTTTAGATTTTCCTTTGAATTCCATTTTCCTCTTTTTATCAAACCGATATGACTGATGGGTTACTCCAATCTCCATCTCAACCTTGAGAGCACATCGAACGATTTCCTCATAGCTATTGAAGTCTCTTATGGCTAACGCCCTTCGAAGACTTGGTTTTAAGCCTCTAAAGAATCGATCGATCTTACTCTCAGGTTGGATAATAATACCAAAAGTGTACCTTGCATGTTTTGTAAAATTTTCTTCATAGGTACCAACAGATTCTTCATCCTTTTGATTTAGTTCAAGAAATTACTACTCCATATTTGTTCGAATAATACGAGGGAAATACTTATTGAAAAATAAGTTCTTGAACTCATCCCATTCCATAGACTCAATTTCATCCCTTTTTCTCATATTATTAATAAGATTCCACCATTGATCAGTATAACCATCCAAAAGAAACATTTCTAAGATGACATTATCATGTTCATAACATTGAAGAACTGAAAATATCTTTTCAGTGGTACTGATCCATTGTTCAGCCACTAATGGACCAGAAGACCCGTTGAATGAAGGTGGACGCTGCCTCATGAAGGATTCAACCGAATGTTGCTCCTTCCTTTAGTCATTTGGAAGTCCTGCATGATTCATATCTTGAGAAAGTTGTGTGATCATAGCTACAATATTTTTCATTCCATCTCCCATTACGTTTGGTTGCTCATGGGGGCAATCATTGCATTGCCCGTCACATTCCGCATTAACACGATTCCTTCGGGTTCCAGCCATTAACTAAAACCAAGAAGAATAGTGTGAGAAACACTAATTATAATAGGGAAAACACTAAATCAAGAATAAAATTTCACACTTAAGGTCTTATCATAGGTTTTTCATTGCCATTTATAAAACACTAAGATTTTGTTCTATGCTTAGACTTATCCTTAGGGTTCTTACTAAGGCTTTCACATCCTAGTTTTCAAAGGTTGACTATACCTTTCCTATGATACCAAATATAACGACCCATAATTTACATACATTGTTAGTACATAAAAATTGAATTACACCTATTACAACATATAACAAAACCAAGAAAGGACCATATATGTATAATGTCTTTAGAAACTGGGAAACATAAACAACTGGTTCATAAAGCATCTACACTGTCTCCCATTTATTTCATCATATCTAGTGTCCATTTTGGCATATCCTACTTAATAAACTTCTTCCTGGCCTGGGGAATGAAAACATACAAAAGTTGAGCTCAAATTCTCAGTAAGGGTTAACAAAAGAAATATCAATCACATCATATTCATAAGAACATAACATTTTGGAAATCTTAACCTGCAAAAGTGATCATAATTTCATAACATGGGATAAATTAGAGTAGTGAAATGTAATCCCAATAATCATAACTTAAAACATGAAACTTTGTGTCATACACACATAATCATAGAGAATCATTTCTTAGTAGTCAATATTCATTGCCAAGACTATCTTAGAGGACAAAGTCCATTTCCTAACTGAGTTCACTCTTCGTTTCAGTCCTGTTTCACTGAACCGGTTTAACCTGTAGTTCCAGCCATGTCTATCTCATGAGATATAAATCTTTACCCAATGCATTGGAGGGAGATATAGGTCCCACCCATTTCATAACGATACCATTATTATGTGTTCCACAAAATCATAAACCATACATCATAGCATAAACCATGTAATAAAAATAGGAATCTTAAACATTGTGACATCATAAAACAATTCATATAAGATAAAGGAATTCATAAAAATATTTCCATAACAACATAATCAAATCAATGTAATAATAGGGATAGAAATTGAACCCTATATTATCTTATATGGAAAATAATTATGATAAAACACTTGAACTCCATTCTTGAGGAAAATATCCTTTCTACATCAAAAACATTTTCCTTTCATAACATGTCATATAATTTTGAACTAAAAGAAGTTGATTAAAAATAAACATGAAAACATGTAAAGTAAGCTACATGGAAATAATTTTATAAAAATCCATTCATGCCGTATAAGTTAAAAAAACAATCTTCTTGTACTTTGGCCAGAAAAGTCAAAAAGTACCTCTTACGAAAAACGACAAAAGATTCCTTTTATATCTTTTACTAAAAACTCACCAAAGGGTAAAATTAGATTTAAAAAATTGTAGGTGGATGGAAATAATATTACATATTTATTAAATATGGATGTGGATGATAAATATTCCCCAGTAAATTCTGAAGTATAAACAATCTCGGATAAAAATGATATTGTGAGATTTTCCTTTACCTTAGGTCCGATTTTCTTCGTAAGTGTCCGAAACTCCTGTATAATGATTTAAATAATGTCATTGACTTATTCCAGAATCATACTCATTGTTATGATATCATATATGGCCATATTCATAGCTTATTATTAGTAATATTTCATTTCTACTTGTTATTCGGGTGTTTATTACTTTTTGTTCTTATGCGTGTTTTGTTGAATAAATTTTTATTCTTCTCTTTAGGTTATAGATACCTCATTTATAGAATTTTATTAGTGTAATATATATCATATTAATTCATTAAATTTATTTATATAATAATTATGCAATGAAGATCATGTAGAACGAGTCGCATCACATCTTGGAGACGATATTCCGTACCTATGCATGAGCCATGATATCATTCCCGTGATTATGGAATTGTATTGGAGTGTTTGTATAATATTTCAGAATCAATATCAGTTTACAATAATCATATATAGTAATTATTTACGCCATTATACTCATCCAATTATGGTGGTGGTGGAAAATATTTTATACCACGACGTAGAGACGATATTCCATACGTACACACGAGCGGTGATTTCATTTTCCGTAGGATGGATAGATGGTGAAATAGGGTTTTTTTCATACATATAATAACATACCATTATATGAGTGATACTGATGTTATTACTTCATAATGAAACAACTGAAGAAGAAGAAGTGGAAGAAGAAATAAAGTTGAAAGAATCGGTAACGGACATTACCTCTTCTTTGAAGCGCCTCTTTGAGACCTCCTATTAGGCCACTAAATTTGGTCTTTGAAGAAGACCAGGACCTCTAGGATGTTTCTAGGGAAGTGGGGAAGTGAAATGGGCTAGGATTGGCCGAGCTTGAAGGCTCAAATTGGTGTGAGGAGGAGAGGGAGGAGGTGCCCTTTTATAAGGGAGGAGAGGGGCACCTTTGGAAATATAAGAAATATTAGTTTATATTAAATCACAACCCCACTTAAAAACTTACAAAATGACTCATGTCAGAATATTAGATGAGATAGGGTTGTAATCTAATCAACCAATAAAATTTAGACTTGTTAGGAATTTATTTTAAACATTATCAACTTGATTTATCCTTATTTATCAATTTAACTTTATTTGTGGTAATAATATTATAAATTTTAAATTATTATAAATAATTACATATGTGTTGTGAATTTTCCATAATTTGACTCATTATGACATTTTAGACCATAAAAATTTTAATTTATTATTTTTAATTTTTTTTTGATTTTTAAACAATTTAATAATATGTTATGTTTATAAAAAAACATAAATGTCAATTTTGACACTATTCATTTATTTGAATTTAAATAAAATATATATAGAAGATATGTTCGAACTAAAAGATTTAATAGATCCATAAAATTTCATATGTATCTAGAAAATTAGTGGAGAACATTAAATAGTTCATATAATATTTATTTTAATATTTTTAAAACCATTTATTTAATATTTTAATTAATAAAATAATTTCCCCATTTTATTGTGTCATAATTAATGATAATTATTTAATCCCTAAAAATTATAAATAAATTTCTATGAAGTATATAATTGTATTATCTTTCTTAATATTATTCATGTTCGATGTTTTATTATGTTTATCACTAAATGAAAATTATTATATTTATAAAATTTAAGAAAGTGACATGTTGTCACATTCTTTGGTTTTAATAATAATTAAATTATTTTCATCGCAAAAGTCCATTAAATGAATCTAATCCAAGCCTTAGGAGATATGGGTCGACTTTTAGTCATCCAATAGGTTTTTGGAAGGTTTTAGGGTAATTTTGTAATCTTATATTTAACCTTAATTACCCAATTTACCTTTAACTATGGTAAATAAAATTTACCGTAGTTACTATTCATAATGCCCAAAAAATAAAAAGTAGCCTATTAACATAATTTGGAACCACTGATTCCAAAAATGGAATCCATTTTTTAAAATTCAAAACACATAAGTTGCAGTAATTAATTTAAAATAAATCATGTTGTTAAGAAAACATGTTTTAGAAGTTAAAACATTGTCAAAGATTGAAATGTTTTTACCTATGAATTCAATGTGAAATTAATTTTAATGACATTAATTATATTAAATGGTAAAAATATGTTCTATTTATACTTTAAAACCATTAAATATTATAATTTAACCATATAAATTATCTCAATGGAAAAAGTTGTTTGTAATTAAAAATTAGCATATTAGTACTATTCATCAAAATATGAAAGTTATCAGAAAAATATCACAAATTAATCCAAAGTAAATTTTTATATCCTGATTCAAAAGAAGAATTTTATTTTGTCAAATTGAACTTATAAACATGTAAAAATCTAGATTTAATGTGGGTGTGCCATCAAAAGGCGTCAAAACTGCATTTTTTGAAAAATAATTATTTTACCTGAAAAATTTATTTTGTTCTCTTGCCATATTCTAGAAAAGGTGTAAGATGAATAATAATGTTATAAAATTCAAAATATAGTTAATAATATTCATAGCGTCTAGTCCATAATATTATATCGTTGTTTAGTGAAACCCAGTATTGCGTACTACACACGTTATCGAGGAAGGTCGCGATTGCGTGTAATACAAGCCAAGTCCGTATTGTGTGCTGTGAAAGATTCCTTTGGTGTTGCGTATAACAAAATACATAATAAAATATCAGGTTGTTACATGTTTAACTTATTTTAATGTATTATAAATCAGATGAGTTCACTTTGTGATGTACTGGATAACACAAATCTTATTGAAAGGTTTTGGAGATATTAACAGAAATTATTAAATTTGAAGAATATGGAAATTAATGAATATAAATTTTTTAGTATTTATAGTTTATATGGAATAATAGGTTCTCTAATATAGTATAAACCACAATTGAAATCATTGGAAAATCAAATACTTTAAATATGAAATGTATTTATTTTTTATCTAAATTTAATAAAATATCTAAATCATATGATGTATTGTTCCATTAATGAGATATATATATAACATATTTTGGGAATAATTTTATCAAATTTATTAAAAAAATGGAGGCAATTAACAGTTAAAAATAATGAAGAGAAATTTTCACAGGAAAGGTAATAAAAGCAATAATAATCATGTTTTAGAATTAAGTTATCAAGATTATAGGAATTGATGAACTATCAAGTTCAATGTCCCCAAACTCAAGAATTCAAAGAATGATAATGAAAATAATATGAATGAAAATCATGCATTATTTAAATGATGGGACTGTTCATATTGTTTATTTTTTATTAGTGACATAGGAAGTGAAAAAGTGATAGAGAATATTTATTTTTTCTCTACACATTATGTGGTTGAAATTTCATATTTCATTTAATTAATAACTCATAATAATGTGGAAAAAAATGCAATAAATATAGATGAAAAAGAAAATAATAATAAATATTTATTTTATTTTGTAAATTCTAAATTCAGACAATTATATAAATCATATTTGGGTTAAATAATTTTAGTGTCAGTTTTTTTAAATATATACTGTTATAAAAATTACAAATAAGAAGTTATTTAATCATAAAGGTAAATTTAAAAAACAATGTTACATAATTAAATTATTTATTCCTATAATGATGATTAAAAACTGAATGTTAATTCTATGATATTGAAATTGAAATAAGAAAATAATAAACATTAAGATTTTTTAAATAAATATTAATGATTAGGAAATATGGTTTTATTCAGTTTTTGAAGAATTGAATAAATTTGAGAATGACTGTAAGATTTTTTAACATGAAAATTATGAATTAATAAATATTACTTCCTATTATAATGAGAATGTATATACTTATTTGGAATCAATTAACAATGAGAATATGGATTTCAACAAATATATTTTTACTCTGAATGAAAAATCCTATACATTTTCTCTTGGAAAATATAAATATGATAAAATTATTTTTAATTAATAAAAACTATATCCAAAAATGGTTTTGTTTATAAAATATTTTCTTAATGTATTAATAATAATAATTTTGTCAAAATATCAAAAGGAAGTGTCGAATATCTAACATGTATTAAATTTAAAATGAAAGGAAATTATTCCAATTAATGCTATTTTATATTTATATAATATTTTGGTCATACTAAATAATTTTAGGAAAATGATTTATCATTTTCCAAATGCCTAAAAATTGATGATTTCAATCAACTTCAATTCCAAAATTTTATGATACTAATATTATTAGACTAGAATTTTAAATGTTTCCAAATCATTCTATTTATAAAAGTAATTTTTATAAATAGTCCTTATATCCTCAAAGATTCATGGTATTTATATAGTGGTTCTTATAAACATATGAAATGTTATATTTCAAAAAATTTATGTTTTAATACTTGTGATAGAGGTGTAGTTACATATGGAAACAATTATAAATCTAAGATTAATGGTTTTCCTGAAGTTGGTTTTTCTAAATCTATTTTATATCAAAGTTATTCTATTTATTTGATCGAAAAGAAATTATAATATATTCATCACAACTCTATTATGTTGGATAAATTTGAATATTTGAATATAATATATTTATAATTTCAAAAAATTATTTTTTTTTTTAAATTTAAACAAATAGAAAAGTTAATGTTTATAGAATTGATTCTTCTAAGTTAATTAAAAAAATAAGTGTATAATTATTTTAGAACTAGATGATGTCTTATTGAATATGATATTGGACATGAATACATTATATTGTTGTACAATTTGTTAAATCATGAACTATTTATTTAACCTCCAATGTTAAAACAAGTTAATATTTTTTGTGTGAAACTTAATTAAAGGGTATGTAGCATAAAAGAAGATTTAAATTTTAAAACAAATTTAATAATTATATATTTATTCAATTATAATATCATGTCTTATTTGGTCGTATAAAAAAAACTATTTTAGGTGGAAATGAGTATGTATTTGTAATAGTATAAGATTAATGTTGATTTTGTCATTTATTTTATTTCTCACAATAATGAAACATTAATAATGTTTTTTTCATTCTTTAGAATTATTTTAATTTTCAAAAACCATTCAATAATATATATTGATTGATAGAGGTTATGAATTTAAAAAATTTAAAATATGATATATTTTGATGAATATAATGCATACAATTTTTTTCTACCCCTAGGACACCATAACATAATGGTGTGGTTGAATGAATGGTTAGTTAAATTCATGAATTGTATAAATAAATCATTATTGTTTTTAATTTTCCAAAATATTCTTTGAATGAATGAATCCATATAGAATTTATTTTGTTAAATAGTGTTTCTATTAGACAAATTTTAAATAAAACCCCTTATGAATTATTAGATGGGTTTAAACATAAAATTAGATATTTTAGAGAGTATGGTAGAAAACTATTTTTTAGTACTAAAAATATATTTTTGATATGTTTTATTCTAAAAGTAATGAAGGAATAATCATATCTTATTATAATACAAGAATGTAATGTTGTATTTTTAATAGGATAACAATAATTTTTGAAGATATTTTTCATATTAAATTTTATTAAAAGTGGAATTTAAATATATATAATAATGATGAATAATTCATGGAATTAAATAATGGTTAAGATAATAGTCTATATAATTTTCTTTCTTTGGTTTAGGTGGATAAAATTTATTCCCTAATATGATCTGCAAAAGGTAAAAAAAATTGAATATCCTCATATTGAATAATTAATTATGAATTTTAAAAATTGAATACAAACTAAGAAATATATTATAAAATACTATGTTAATTAATCATTTTTTATTGATTACATGACCATTAATATTGAAAATAATTTAAATGATTCAAATTGGGTTAGATCTATACATAGAGAATTAAATTAATTTTATTGAAATAATGTATGTATTTTGGATGAATTACAAAAATAGAAACAAATAATATGAACTATGTTTAATTTTTTTCATAAATATGATGAAGCTGGAAAAAAAGTTAAAAATAAATAAAGAATACTGGCTTAAGGAGATTTTCAGGAAGATGGAATTGATATTAAATATTCATTTTCTCTAATTTATAGAATAGATGCCAGTATGATTTTATTATCTATTTCTTATTTTCGAAATATCAAGATATTTCAAAAGGACATTAATTGTGAATTTTAATATGAATAACTTTTGAATAAGTATTTGTATAAAAACCACTAGATTATAAAATGAAAAATTTAAAAATCATGTTTTCAAACCTAATATAGTTTTATAGGATATTAAGAAAAAACAGAAATTTTATTAAGATAGAGTAAGTAAAAATTTATAAAAATATGACTTTAATAAGGGAAAAGTTGACCCTACAGAGTTCATAAAGAATATATTAAATGATACTTTAATTTTATAGATATATTTCCAGGTTATAATATTTGGTTTTAATTTTTTTTTACATTTTAATTTTTTTTTATAAAATAGATATTTATACATTTGATAAGATCACAATGGGTGAAATGAAATTTTTTTATTGGTTTAGAAATTAATTAAAGAAAATATAGTATCTTTGTAAACCATCTATGTATGTAAAAAAAATTTAAAAGGTTTTTCTGTTATTCATACAGGTCTACAAAAAACCAATTATTCTAAATACAAAATTGGATTTTAATGAATCTATAAACTGTGTTGCTATTGGACAATATAGAATTGTGATAAGAAGATAACACTAATTGAATGCATCTAGAAAAAATATAATTTTTTCATTTTTTTGGATGCTAGATTTCTATAAAACCCTATAAAACGTTATCTTAATGATATAAATTTTGTTATTAAATATATTAATGAATGTTTGGATACAATTTCATTTATTCAAACCATATTTTTTATTTATTATCATATTTTGAATCTGATTTTAGAAGTTATAGTCTTGAATGTAAGATAACTATATGTATATTTATTTTTCTCATTATGAATTTAATTTCATTGTGTTCTAAGAAACTATTATCATTTTTGTTATCAACGTCCGAGGATGAGTATGTTTTTGATACTTGAAGTTATTCTCAAAGCATTTGGATTAACAAACATCATTGGATTTTAATACTATCATTGGTAATATTCCAATATTTTGTCATAATTATTCTTTTATTTCTATACATAATGTTTCTCGACAAAAGTCTAGAAAAAAATATAATTTTTATATATCATTTTCATGGGGATCATTTTATTAAAGGTGATATTACATTAGGGTGTGTTCTAATTGAAGAAAAACATAATAACATAATTATTAAACCATTTTATTTTTATAGATTATCCAAAATAAAATTTTTCCATGGAATGATGGAAATTTAGTTTGATAGTAGTATTTTAATTTTTATTCATTGATAGATATATTTAATATATTATTTAAATTTTTAAAATATAATTTAAATAAATTCCAAAATAACGGATAATTGTTTGTAAAATATTTTTTAGTTTTTCAATTTTAAAAAGTGGAAGGTTGTTATAGTTGTTGTGATTATTTATCTATGTCTTGAATATAAATATATATATATGGCATTTCATTTTATGTTTTTGAATCTTGAAAATGATTCTCGATATTCATTACCCAAAAAAATATATTTAAAATATTTTTTTCCTCTCAATATTATATTCAATTACATTATATTTTGTTAAAAATATCAATCATTTATTATTTTTATTATTATTATAATTTTTGGTTAAAACATGTTGGAAGCCAATTTTCTATGTATATTTATCCATGACATAATCTACTTTTTTATTTCTCTTTAACTTTATATAAGTATTATAATTTACTATTTATCTATCAATAAATTCTTATAAACACTTAGAAAAGTAATATTTTCTATTTTTCAACTGTGTGTAATTATTAGAATATTTTTCTTACTTCTATTTAAGTTGTGTTGTACCATGATGTATGTTTTATAATCTTATTTTTTACCTTACATTAGTTTCATTCTACCCTTACATAGCATATGAAACATTATATTTGCCCTTAAAAATGTATTTTAATACCCATAATCGACATTTAAACATTCCTCCTTGTAAATATCTAGAATTTAAAAATCCATGTTTACCTTTACCTAGTTTTAATTATACCTTACACAATAGACATATTATTTATTTACATTTATATAGAGAAATAATAACCTTAAGCAATTATTTTAATGTTATGTTTACCCTTATGTAAATATTTAATAATTTATTTTACCATTAAACTACTCATTTAATGTTTATATTACCCTTTCACAACTTGTTAAAATATTATCTTATCATTATACATAATGATAAAAGAATATCTTACCTTTACATATGATGTTAAATGTGTATCTTACCTTTAAACATGATGTTAAAATTGTATTTTACATTTACAAATGTATAAAATATAGTGACTTTGATCCTAGTATCCCATAATCGGTGTTAACTATATTACATTAGCATAAGATAAAATAAATCACATCCAAAATGATTGGATAGTTTATTACTTTTAGTATACTAGATACATATTTGAATTTCATATTAGTTTTTAAGACAAAAAATACAGGATAAAATTTATTTT
This sequence comes from Viscum album, assembly GCA_963277665.1. Taxonomy (NCBI): domain Eukaryota; kingdom Viridiplantae; phylum Streptophyta; class Magnoliopsida; order Santalales; family Viscaceae; genus Viscum; species Viscum album. Next base: position 1,469,151,307 of record OY728128.1, on the reverse strand, counting down.
ATAATTCTATTACCCCCTTAGACTATCCCTATATATCAATAAAAAAAATTCTCCTATCCTAATGAAAATAAATCATAAGAATGTGGTGAGACCAGATGCTCATTATGGCTGTGAATATCTTAGAATATATGAATACAAAATTAATAATCAAAATATGATGTAAAATAACATAAACACGTTCTATTAAATAAAAAATATGTTTATAATACAGAAGGAATAAATAATGATCAAATAATTCAATATAAATAATCACATGATTATGAAACTTAACCAGGTACATTCTAATTAATACAATATTCCAAAAGTAATATCAATAAATTAATTCATAATGGTGGGATGAATAGTGCTGGACATTTAAAATCGTACTTTCAAGGCTATATTCCAAGAAATATAATACCATTGAGGTCTTTTTCAAAGACATATATAAAAATGTGTAAGGCCTTGGCTAAAACCCAATCCAGATTGTCTAGTGAGATGTACTGATGCATCAAGGGGATATGGAGGGCCCCACACATAACAAAAAATGTATAATGCATTCCACATATGAAATGGGTGAAACATAATCAAAATAGATATATGTATTGAAAAAATAACTTATGAAATGTTAATACTTACCCTTATAAAAAAACATAATCATAATCTATTTAGAGTAATATGTTCATTGGTAATAAACTTTTACACCCACAATCATTCTGATCATAGGCCTTCTAAAAAAATAATAAATATTTTTTCTATATAACATATCTCTAGAGTATCATAAGTACAATAAAAATTTGTATTTAATTGATGTATTGAAATACCAACAAAATATCATTAAAAACATTTATGTGGAAAATAACTTCTTTACATTAAAAATGACATTTTAAAAAAAGTGATTTTTTTTGAAAATAATTTATCTTTTCAAATAACATATTAAAAAATTTAAAATAATATTTTTAACATTTAGTGGACATGATGATAGAAAATCCCATTCAGGTCGTTCATGTTAAAACAATGATACATTTCACATTTTTTGAAAATTCAAAATGAGATTTGTTTTGAAAAAGATATGAAGGTTCCTTTAAAAACTATTTTAAAAAGTAAAAATTGGTAAAAATGTTTTTAACAAATCATTCTGAAAAGGAAACAAAAATATTTGAAAACATTTTTATAGAACTTAGGTTTTGATAAATAGTTATTTCTAACCATAGAGAGAAATACATTTGGATTTCACAAAAACATTTTCATAATAATTTTAGGAAAATAGGCAATGAAATGGTAATATTATCTGAAAATTTTCACTAATAAAAATTTTATAATAAAATGAATCTATTTAATGAGAACATATTTTGAATAATTTCCCCAAGGTACACTTCAAGAAAAACAATACTGAATAAGGATGACATTGTAAAATAAACTCTTACCACTTTGGTAACTTTTGAATCATAAGACCTATGAATGATATAATTATAAATAAAATATTAAATATAAAAAATTTAATTAATACATCATTAACATACAAAAAGGAAAGTATATACACCATAACAATAAATAAATGTAGAATATGGCATACGCCTCCGTGAAGTAAAAGTTAGATGAGAAATGCATACCTTAGTTCTGATTAATTTATTATGTGTTTGTAACTCCTATATAATGGTTTAAAGTATGATATAAATTTATTTAAAAAATATTTTAATATTTATAATATTATATATGATCATATAAAAAATTCAACTCATATTTTAATAATATTTCATTATTTTTTTTTTGTTTTGGGTGTTAATTTCATTATTTTCTCACGCACATTTTATCATGAATTTTTGTGTTCATGTGAAGAATATACATATACATATATATTATAAAAAATTGTAATAATTTTATAAATATTACATTTACTTGGTATATTTATTTTTAAAACCATTTATGAATTTTCGACAAGAAAAATTAATTGCATTGCTTCGTGGAGACGACACGCCTTCTGTACGCATGAGAAAGAATATTATTCCATTAATGAGTGGAAGGTAAAGGAATTTCGTGATATAATAATTTTAAAATATCAATATAATCACATATTTATTACATATATTGATTAATTTTAGAATTATTACATTCCATATATAGCATAGGTGAAACAAAAATCACCTAACTTCGTGAGGAGGTAGTCCCCTCCACACACCCAAGGGACATTATTTTATTTGAAATGTAATGGAATATAATTAGGTATACATGAAATTAAAATTTAATAAAAATAGTAATATGATAAAGATCATATAATTTTTTTTAAATCAATCATTATATCCATCCTCGGAAGGTAGTAATGGGAAACAAACTACATCGGTTGGTAGAGTGGTAGTCCAATGTATACAGGTTCAATGTTTTTGTTTCCCATTGAATGGAAGTGAAGATGGATAAATATTTTTACATAAACATAATAAAATATTATAATATGGGATATAAAATTTTTATTATATTTTATGTTTTAATGCATAATATGATGTTTAAAAATAATAAAGAAATGTAAATTGTATTGTTATGATAATTTCTTTATATAAGAGAAACCTCCTTTAGATCTCCCCTAAAGGACTTTTGGGATGGTATTTTGGGAGGAAAATCAGATCAAGAATAGTTATAAGAGTTTTTATAGATATTTTTTTAGTGTTTGTTTGAGAAAAATTACTTGGTATGTCTAAAAAAGTTAAGGGAGGGAGTGCCCTTTTATAAGTGGGGAAAGGGAATCCTCTTGAAAAATACCTAGATATTTCCCAAAAGAATCCGAAATGATTTCTTTATTAACATGAAAAAACTTCTATAAAACAATATTTTAATATTTGGGATATTTTATGGTTTAAATATGTCCATGAAATAATATTTTGAGAAGTTGGTAAAACATTTTAACCCTTATATTCTTCATTTAACACCATGAAAAACCCATTTTCTCTAATCATTGTAAATGAAATTTACTATTTCACTCTATATTTAAAAAAATATGTTGAGAATATTAGATAATATAAATTATTCGGATTTAAAATAAGAAATCCATTTTTTAAAATTTCATTCATTGATATAGGAAAATAAAATCTAATGTTAACCCCACAGACACGACCATATAACATGTTTTCAAATAAAAAGTTTTCAAAAGTTTTCAATGTTTTCATATCATAATTCAATAATTAATTGAATAAACTGATATAAATCTTTTTAATATATAAATAATATAAATAATTTTACTTTAAATCATATTTAAAACAAATATCTATTTATAAATATTTGAAATGAAAATTATGTTTCCAAATACAATTTGTATTTTTCACTATTTATCATGAAATGAAACTTCTCATAAAAATACAAAACATTCATTCAAAGATAATTTTAATACTCTAATTTAGAGAATAGGTTTATTATTTAAAATAAATCATATGTAATTGGGAAAAATTAATTATATAATATGTGTACCAAGCCCAACTAAACCGCATTTAAGAAAAATACAATTTTCATTAGAAACAAAAATTTTCTATCAAATAGTTCAAATTTTATCTCTAATCAATAGATATCAATTTTTTTATCTTGGGAATATTTAAACCATATAATTTACTTAGAACTATTTGTAAATTCTAATTTAATGGCTATTATATAATGGTAATTTTAAAATAATATTATTTTTATAGAGTATTGTGTTTCATTCAAAACCAATATGGCATGCATTTCAAGTTATTGAAGTGATTGAATTTATTTAAAAATAAATATATCATCAAGTCTCAAGATGTTATATTCCACTCCATTCATGGTGTTTCATGTCATACATAGTATCAAATATTATGTTCTTATTTAAAAATATCGATTTTTCTACCCAACTTAAATAAATTATGTCCTTGCAATTTACTCTTGATCACGAGAATCACGGTTTTGACATTTAAAAAATACCTTCATTGAATACTCATATCATAAAATGGGTTATTAAAAAATATTCTTCCTAATAGATGGATTTTTTTAAAAAATTGTTCTGGAATACAACATTATTGGGTCCATAAGTTGGAGAAAATTCGTGTAAAGTCAAGATATAGACATAAAAGAAAATCATTAATAATTATAGATAGTTATAATGGTTATAGAATAGAAGAAAGTGAATTAAAAATTAAATATTATGTACCTCAAAAATTTAAATGTGTGATGATTTAAATGGCCATCATCTCAATAAAAATAAAGATATTAGGATGAAATATTATTTCAATATCATTTTTCCTAGTGTTGAGTAATTCCATAACCATATAGACTATGAATATATGATAATATAGTGACATGACATATTTATTTTTTTGAAATTTTATCCTCTTTATGTGTATTTCAATTCGTAATTATTATCTTATTACATGAAATGAATATCCAAGATGAAATTCTTATTCATAAACCATCAAAATTATATTTTAATAGATATTAAGATCCATAAAAGTGTAAAAATATATTTTAAAATGTTTTTACTAATTAAAAAATGGTTATAAAAAGATATATAATGACACCGATCTTTTAAATCAATGCATTACATAAATAGTTTACATGATGATTCTTCAAACACATTTCCTTCAGAATTCATAAAAAATAAATGTAACTAAATAAAAATTATATTCTCATGACTTTATAAAGTGGATCTTAAGGTCACATTCAAAATATTTTAAGACCCAAATAACTATAAAACATAAATGAAAATATTAATTATTCTGAATATAAAATATCAAGATGTAATATATAGTAAAATAATTGAATACTAATAGTAAACTCCAACAGAGATGATATAAACCATCAAACCTCTAACAAATTTCATAGTCACTAATAGTAACCCATAAAAATATTATTATTACCTCAACATCAAGAATAATTTAAAGGTTATCCTCCCATAATCAAGTCTTTTCTAATAAGTTCAACATGTCACTAAATCAATATTATTGGTCATCAATTCTATTAAAGATATGATCTCCAATCATTTTTGAAATGGTTCTTCATTATAATCCATATAGGTTTCAGGATTCTTATATTGATAATTTCATTGTAAAAAATAATTTTACAACATATTTTATTGATCCAAATACATTAGAACAATAATAATTCTACTTTAACTATATCAATATAATAATCTTTACCTTGATCACTTATATTCTTCTGAGGTAAATTCCATTGATGCTGGGGGCATTAATTTTTGCAGTACCCAATCTCCTTACAATGGAATAATTTCACATTGAAAGATTATTTATTACCCTTAAAATAAAGAGCATGGTGTCCTTTTTCTAATAATATGAGGAAAAATCATTCTCCCTTTATACTTATACCAATATGCTTCCTTTCAAATGAATCACATTATAGAAAATAATTCTTTCCCTTATTATCATTATCCATATTTTTCTTTCTCTTCCTCTTATTATATGTCTTACCTTCTAAGTCATAATACTTGTATAATTGTATCTTTATCTTGATAAAATAGTATATTACATCTTTGAATGATGAAAAGTTTTTGGATATTAGTGACCATCAGAGGATGGTCTTATACCCATGGAAGAAATGATCAATCTTTTCCTTTAGATCACTTATATATTTTGTATCATTCCATTTCTAAACTTGTAAATTGAGTATCGTAATTAGAAAAACTTTCTTATTATTTTTGTCTTATTCTAATGATCCATATTTTATATCTACTCATTTCCCATAAGAAAACTATTTTTCCAAGAAAAGTACCACGAAATACATTCATTCAGTGTTTTTTATTTCTTCGTCATCTATATTGTCCAAAATAAAGGACCAAAATTTCTCTATTAATTTGGAAATATTATATAATTATATGATAAATTTCTACAATTCATAACCAACCAAAGAGAGAAATATAATCCTTAAGGAACTAATCAATTTCTCAACCAAAAATGTACTTTTAAACCTAATGAATCATGGAGGTTTCTGATTCCTGAAGTAGTATAAAATTGTCACAATGCTTGGTAGATCAGCTAGATGATCCATACAAGAATTGTTATTACTCCTAACCTTGGATGGATGTCCCAATATTGTTATTGTTTTATAAGCTCCAATTATAGCTCCAGCTATAGTTTCATTACATTGCATCAAAAGGCAATATCTCTATGGAGAACGTGCATCGAAATAGCTCTCATTCCATCTGTTAGGTTAAATTTCTAAATAATAAAATATATTATATTAGATAATAATATTATGAAAAAAATTATAACCCAAAAATTTATGCACAACTATTTTCATAATCAGAAACATTGTTTGATTGGGGATATCATTACTTTCAAATACATCATTATGGTTGATAAGGAAAATTTAAATTATATTATTCATATCCCCCTAGAGTTTTAAAAACAGGTGCACAGTAAGTCCCATTTTTTTAATAAGGATGTGATAAAGTCAAGTTCAATGTGCATTTTCCAAGTTCTAACACCTAGGTACATCTATTCTTGAACCACATCCACTTGTAATTTGTAAAATGAGATACATTTTCTAAGAAAAACACATAATATATTCCATACCAAAACATTAAGATGTTCATCTGTACATACCCTCAAAGTATATAATTGGGTTATGTTCCCTAATAAATGTTTTTTTATAAATATTTTCCATGGTTTCTACTAAAATTCCATAGATAAAAACTGTAGAAACCCCAACCACTGTAGTCTAGAGCTAGTGTCCACATTGTTACATTATCAGAAGATAGTATGAAAAACATCTGAAAGAAACCAGTACATTATTAGTCAAGGAAAAGTAGATACATATTTGAAATTAGCATTACATTTTAGAAATTAAAATTCAAAAATAATTTTCATTGAGAATTCCATTATCCCCCTTAGCTTATCCCTATATATAAATCACAAAAACACCTCCTCGTATAATGGGGAAAATAAAACATAAGAAAACAGTGAGATCAAATGCTAAGTAAGGGTAATCATACAAAAAAATATACGAATAAATATGGAATAATTTATATAGAATGGTAAATAACAGAAAAACATTTTGTTTAATCAATAACATGAATATAATATGGAAGAAAACAATTGTGATCAAATAATTCCATATAAATAAGAACATGAGCATGAAACATAACCTTGGTTGTTATAAATAATAAAATAATAACATGTAATATCATTAAATAAATTAATAATGATGTAATGAATAATGTTAGACATATAAAAATACCATCATGGCCTTGTTCCAAGACATCTAATACTATTAAGACCTTGTGAAAAGGCATCTTTATAAAAGGGAAATGCCTTATCCAAAACCAAATATAGTTTTTCTTATGAGACCTACCTATAGTGACACTATATTAATTTACAATGTTATTACATCATATTAAATTAATATTAAACACATTAAAAAATTACATTCCTACAGACCATAATAGTCTATTTTCATTGGAAACTTCTAACACATTATTCTTCTTTGGTGAATTATCTTCAACATATCTCTAAAATAACATCCCCATTAGTAATCATTATTTAAAACCATTCTTCATAACTCAGGTAAAGTAAATATAAGAAAGGGAGATCTCAGATGCTCACTAAGGGTAAATAAAATAGATATATATGAATAATATAAGCATAAGGATATGATAATATGATTATAACATTAGAAAATCATACCCTAAATATCTAAGAACATAAACAGGAATCATGGAACAGTGGTTGGTAGTTCATAATAAATTAATCATATGGTAACCAAGGTATAATGCCATTAAATCATTTTGGGGTCTGAAATACTCCACAAGGTCACGGAAAATAGTCCCATAGTTTTGATAAAGGAATAAGATACATGTTTGGTTGAAAATTTGAGAAGATGTTTGAAGAAATTAATTTTGTAAAAGGATGAAAGCAGTCCACATACTGATTTTTGAGATTGGTACACATATGGTCTGGCATGTGAATGGAACAATACATAGACAACCCAGGAAATGCCAGACAGTGGGGCGTTGGCTAAGGAACTAGAAAGTTCAAAAAATAAAAGATGAATGAAAATAGTCCCTCACGAACAATGTCATTGGAGAAAACATGACAGATAGGTATTCCACCACACACCATCCCCACAGACATGGTTTATAGATGAAGTGATTCTGATTGCATACCACAAACTACGTCATTTTCATGATCATGGTGGCGATTTCCACCTCTCTATACCGTAGCCCCACAAATCTCTACTGACCGAGTCATTAACAGGTCATGTGATATCTCCATGGGCTCCCACAAATGGTGTCCTATTACCCATTGATACAACCTAATCAACACTCTATAAAATTACCTTGAGGGGAGCCAATATAGGATTTTATTTTCGGAGATCTTTGAGTTTACATATTAAAGAATTCATATTAAAATGATCAATGATGTACAGAACCATGAACTATTTCAAGCAGGTATAAACCCACCAAAAACCATAAAATGAAGGAATCATAATAATAAGGGAATACTGTCAACCTAATTGGAGAACTACGAACCATACTCCCATAGCAGATGAACTTCCCAAGAACAGCATGACCAATGCCCCTTCTTCAATCTGACATACCTCATAACACATCGCTCTGTGAAGGAAACCCTACACCATGTAGAATTCCGGCACAATGATAGACCCTATTTCCGCATACCACCATGGTATATAGACTAATAATCATTCAACGTACCCCTACAGTATACGGACCACACCATGGTCCGTGTACCAAATTAGTACATAGATGACCCCTCTACCCACATAGTAGTATGCTATGCGAAGGTATCCCTATCCCACATGAAGAATAAGATTGCAAAATTGGGTTACTTCGGTCATTCTACCTTCTAGTCCTGACCATGTCCTTCAATACCCATCACTCCCTCCATGTATTCTCTACAAACCAATCTAATTTCACGAAGAAAAATCTTCATCCAAAGCCACCGGACTGATATGGACACACCATCGAGTGCATCAACAAGTGCTTCTGAGTCCACATACCCATCGTAAGAAGAGAAACATGGGAAATCCCTACAACGGTATGGTCCCACACAGTGTTTCTAAGTCTACATTCCCATGGTTTTCTGGGGTCCAAACGTGGGATTCCCACATATACCTCCCTATTTTATGGATTTCAGGTAATCACTAGATTTTCCATTCAATGATGGATAGTGATAAGTCAATGGGATCATGCCTACCTTTCCTTTTGATATGGAGTGATGCTTATACCCTTTCCTATAACTATCTTTAGGGAATCCCCCTTAAGGTTACCTCATAACATATCTATTAGAGTAAACATGATATCTACTCTAAGGCTCATCCCAAGAAAAGTGCAAATAGATTTCCAAACATGACTATCTAATATATCAACAAGGGTGAGGAAATTAGCACATTCAAAGCCTCCCTCTCTCTCCCTTCGGGCTAGAAGTCGCATCCTCTTCCATCATCATCCTCCTTTTCCATCATAGGATTATGGAAAGTGTTTGATTTGTTGGATATATGGGTTCCACTTGTTTCTCACATTGAGAATGACTCATATGGGATTAGAGGTCAACGATGATTGCAACATCCACACCATCCATTATTCAAATATGAGAACTCTAATTCTTGCTCTATCCAGGATATGTTGGAGACCTACCTAAGTCATGGGATCTGGGAAAATGTCCATAAAAGTCAGTCCCAATAAGAATTCTCCCAGACTCACTAGGTCGTCCTCTTCAAAAATAAATCCTATCATGAATCTTACAACAATGGCCTCTTTTATGGTGCAGGCCCTAACCATGTCCTCCTAAATGGGAACGTCTGAGGTGTATGCCCCAATCACATCACCCCATAAGTGGAAATCGTCTTTAGGAGTAATCCCCGATTAAATTATCACAAAAGTAAATCCTCTAAATTATAAGCCCCAACTAAAACCGAACTATGAGGGATTTTATTCCCAACTAACCAGGAAACATAATAAGCCTCCCTTATGTCCAAACCCAACACCCAAATCACCCTAGTGTTCACTGGGCCATATCCATATTAGGGTTATATCCACCCATGATACCACTCCACTCCTGAGTGTCCTAGGCCACGTAAGGATAAGTCCAACATGATATCCTAACTCGGAATATTGCGCATTGATGTCCTTACAACTTGACGTTAAACTGTATGGATGTATCCTTATGGCAAGACCATAAAAGGTAATGTGTCTAGTTAAGTGGAATTGAACTACATGGGTTCTGATTCCTCTAATGAGGATACATAAGAATCCAATCTTATGGGGTTGATCCAAATAGTGAAAAAATTTCTGGCCCATGGATGATGATAAACTTCATAGATCCTCATCCTACGGCTTAAAATAACATTGTCTCAGTAGTTCCCGACCCATCCATATATATGCTTAATCTTGAATCCCAATGGTAACCCACATACACAATATTGGGAAAGAACCAAGGATTCTAAAACATATGAACATGGCTTTAATCTATAAAAGATTCCCAGAGTAGGCAATAAATCCCCCCAAATTGGTGCAATGAGCCCAACCTCCCATCCTCACAATCAATTGAGTCCTTAAGTGTCATTGGACAAATAATCATCCAACGAACACCGGCCATTGGAATGATGTTACTTAAATCAGGGATACAAGGGTCTTTGGGTGTTTCTTTCTCCATGAATAAACTTGTTGGAGACCATCTAATGACATTATACCCGACGTGAAACCCTTCATAATAATGAATAATTGGTTACTCTCTTTCATGACCTTTTGTTTTCTCTGGTATGATATGAACCAGATCAAGACAAAAATGGTGAACCCGATGTCAATCCTAAAATAAGGTGAAAGTATTATCCAACCATAATACCCTTTCGGTCAAAAAAGGAAGAGTTCCAAGAATGATTTCCAATAATGCATGCAATCATGGGATGTTACAATGATGGTGTTTTATTGTCTTTACGTGCCATATATATAATATGTATTTGGAGTATTTATCTTTAATACAAATGGAATCTTGACAAATTTATCTAATAAGTGTAAAAACGTCTACATAGGTGACCAGATTCTTGATGAATAGGACTCTGTCACCTACCCAACATCATCAATGATGGGTTTCAAACAGTATGTTAAAAGAGTACCCCAAAAACAGTATGCACCTCATTATAGAGGATGCAAGGAAGGCCCTCCAATCGATGAAAGTTCGCCTTTCGCATCTTCATACATAACTGGCATCCTAGAACAAGACGGCCCCACTGGCCATCCCCAACCGCTTCATTATCCTTTACCATTCATGTGAAAATTACTATCTCTCTTATCTTAGGGCGAAAATTGAAGCCGATGTTGATGAATTCATACCAGATTCATAGGAACCTCACTTGAGGGATCCAACTGGAGGACACAGCCACTAGAGACATACAACCGAATATACTCACTATGAAGAGGATCTCGTACCTAGGGAACTGGCTAATGTATAATAGAAATGGGCCTCCTGGTATGCTCACATGGGGAGGAAAATGCAGAATCAGGAGAAGGTTATAAACCTAGTTCCAAAAGAAGTGATCCGCCACAGAAACGTGGCGTCATACAATAAGAATACACAAACATCAGCCCTCTATTTTAAATCATACCATAGAAATATAGTGGAAACCATTGAGTATACATATATTCCCACTCTATCTTATGTATCCCACAATAAATACATGGTAGAAAATCATGAGCCAGCACAAATTCCCTCCAACGTTCCTTGATTCTATCATACAGATAGAGCAAAAAATTATAGGTAGTTGAAAATCAATACCAATTCACAAGAATCCCATCATCCAAATAGGATGACAACCAGCTATAAGAATGAACAAATCCCTACTGAATCATAGCAATCCCACCATCCAAATAAAGAAAAAACCCATGGGAATTCATATAACACTAATGATTCATATGAAAACCACCAGTAAAATACTATGGAAAGAAAAAATGAGTAGATTCAAATTACTATGGATGCTTAAAAATTAGACCTGCCAAATACATTGGAAACTGGACAAGACAGTCGGTCGCAGACTCATTCCTTTGTCTAGCAAATGAGAAACACAAGTACCCACTGCCAACCATTGGAGGACTAGAAAAGGAAAAAACTCATTCTCCGACAACGGAGTGGTAATCCATACTAGTTCTATCCAAATATGAATATCAACACATCATGGCCATGACAAGGCATCATACGTCTATCCTAGACTATATCTTCTAGAATTTTCAAGACGTCATTACATTGGTAGAAAAAGTAAGGAGTCTGGCCCACAACCTAGTCTCCTCGGGTTGGGTGATTCATCGAAAAAATTAGATAGTCACCCTAGAGAAAACCAGCATACCCATTATAGTTATGGAGGGTTGAAGACCATATTCCTCTATATATAGACAACTTGATTGGGAATAAATACTCGTTCCAACTATGGAGCAGTAGTCTAATGTGGTGGCCACTCTAGGGTAATCATATATCCCTACTAGAATTCAGGATTTCCATCATCATATCTTAGTGGCATCATGGTAACCAACTGAATAGGGACCCATTTATGAAGGTCATTACCAAAAACACGTGGCCCTATTTTCTCACATGAAGTGCAAAAAATTAAATATTCCAAGGGAAATCAGAAAATGAAGAGAATACTCATGATAGTACTATACCGAAAGATGGTGTTCTTGACACCATAAGGAAACTATCAAAATAGGCTCTAAATCCAACAAATCCATGACCAAATTATGGATGTCTCAGTAACAGTTTTGATTGTCCTCCCTGAAATGTTTCTACCAATAGCTCTAATGGTCCTCCCCAGAGTCCCCATGGGGGCTTTCTATGTGGGCCAAAAATGATCCATCTTGAGAGCTTATCACATGATGTGTCCTAGGGTTTCCCTATCCTTGACATGAACATAGAATAACAAGATGTTCCACAAATTATTTATATTTTCCCTAATGTTCCTCCCCAGGGTATAGGTTGTAGATATGTTTATCCCATTAGTCGAACATCAAGCTATGATGGAAGTCCTCTCCATGATGGCAGTCACTATGAAGGCCCACCCCATAGTGACATCAAACTATGAGAAGGTCCTCCCCTAATTGTTGTACATCATGATGACCCTCCATAAAATTGACATTGTAGATACTCTCCATATAGCAATATCTATTATAGTAGTCCTCACCATGATAGCTGTCCATGTGAAGGAACTCCCCTCAATGGCGCCAATAATCAAGAAGGTCCTCCCCTTAATACCATCCTCCCTAAATGTCTCCCTATGGTATACAGCAAAGAAGTCCTCTCTATGTCCAGAAACTAAGCTATGATGGTAGTCCTACCCACTATAGAACTACCTATGATGGTCATCCCCATAATTAAAATTCACGCTGGTGTGAAGGTCATCCCCTAATTGGGTCAAATGTGAGAAAGCCCTCATATGATGAGGCACTTGAAAAAATAGAGTATGACATGATGTATACTCTATCCATGAAAAAAATTTCATTCACAACCAGAGGATGTCCCAAGACCACTATCATCCTATTAGCCACCCCCATATCATTCACATAGTAATCAGACTCCCACTTTCCCTACAGCATGGAATAAAGTCACTAAGGAGACGTCAAACTGGTCGGGTCAATAAAAAGAGTCCTTGGTGGAACAATAACTAGATATGTTTCTTTTTGGAAGACAACTAACTTGAGATGGCATAATAATGATGTATTAGTCCATTTCCACTTCCTAGTTTAACATACCAAGAGAGTTATCTAAATAATTTAAGCATAACGTTCACCTCAATTTTTGGGAAATTATCCTACTGTTAAAGAAATATTTTCCCCCAAGATGGGTCTGCTGAATATATCAATTTCATGGGAGAGATTTTCTATCAAATTGACCTAGAATCCATTCTGTCTGTATTGAATCTACAATCAGAAATGAGAATGAATGACTTTAGGATGGCATGCCTCAATGTGCTGCACAAGTTTTACTACCTTATCAGGAACGCCCAATCTCGTGTTCATATCTAGGGATGAGGAGAACATGGATCTATACTCTTAAAATAAAATATAATCTATAAAACCCACTATATGTGACATTCTGTAATTTATTCATCCCCATACAGTAGTCAAATGATTTCCCTTCTTAGTAAAAGTGGAACACTCCACAAAAACTAACCTTGAGTAAGTCTTAGAAGTGTCAGGCCTTACGAGAGCAGGCCATTGATAAAGCTCCTAACCCAGAATACTGAAAACATATAGTAGGAATATTGTCTAAGGAAATCTAATAAATGATAACTAAGCATGTCCTCAAAATCAAGTAGTTCATGTGAAGACATGGCACCATATCTGGCTCCCTCATGCTTGAGAATGTGTGAGATAAAGAAAGCAAAAATACCAGTAGTAAACGCCACAATACAGGACCATCCCCAGCCTCCAAGGCTGGAGGATGTTTTAACACCAAATGACCCTATAATACTAGGATATATGGGCTGAGGGACATCAGAATATGAAATAGAGAAACCCCAGCTCATAGTGTAGGGGAATTTTTTCCTCCAATTCCCATCCAATAGATGTCTGTATTATTTTTCCTATGGTGAAAAATGGATAGAAGGTTCACCTTTTCCATCCCTTCCCATGACTTGCATACCCTATAATGGAGGCATATTACAATGGCATAGTTGGGATCCATTCGGGACACTCTTCAACAATAATCCTATAGAGTATCATAGAATAGTCAAAGACGATCTAACAATGGATGAATGAAGCTCTCCCAAAATTAAGAAACTATTATGCCACCCCACAATGCGGCATGAATTGGTGAATTTCATCTAAAATTGACCCAAATACCTCATTTAAAATGATATAAATAGTGAGGAAATATGAGAATAGGGTTCCTTCATAGAGATGGTCCACACCGAGCCTAGAGGAGTGCATAATCGAAACCAAAGATTTGTTATAAATTTGGCCCCTATGTTAGTCCTCCATTTCATCCTATTTTAATCCCCAACTAGGAGAAGAATAAGAGCAGGGTCTACCACCTACCACCTACACCCCTTGAAGCTAATTCCCCCATGCTTTAGGAGATATTCACTCGATATGAAGAATACATGAATTAACTAGGGAGAATCAATGATGAGATGATCTGAGAACACTATCCTAATTAATATGTTCCTTAGGTGGAGCGTCAGTACATACATCCATAAGATGTACCTCTACCTCACAGGTTCATCCCGATATATGAAACATGGATGGAAAGATTATTCAAGGCAGCATCAGGTCCATCAGTCAACTTGATCCCAATCCCTAAAAGATATCAAGGTTTCCCTCCATTGGTGAACCAGTTGGAATAGCTTCAAGTGAGTCCACAATGTATTCCCCTAGTTGGGTATCCACCTCAAGTTCCAACAACTTCAGAACGTCCAAGAATTTCCCATACTACAACCACCCATGCTCAAGCCTAACAAGAAAGGCATCAAATGATATTGAAAACCATTAAGTTATTCACAACTCGAATGGAAGAAATTGAGGGGAGATGCTCTCCTATAGCAACATGATGTAAACCGTACCCCGACTGGGTGTGCAACGTCCTGCCTCCAACACATTTCAGGGATTCGGTATTCCTATTGTTCAATGGATTAGGGGACCAGGATCAAAATATAATGTAATAATTTTCTTAATTATGACCCCATGATGGGAATATCAGAGCAAAAAGAATTAGTGAAACTCATATTCTTCGTGCAACCATTGTAAGGCTCCACCTTTGTGTGGTATACCAGTCAACTAGCTAATTTAATTAGAGGCTGGGAAGACCTCTGGTGGTAATTTCTCTTCCAGTTCTATTCGACATTGGAAAATAAATTAGTCAGTGATCTCATGACCTGCAAAACAAGTATAATGATATAGTTTCACAATTCATTTTTATATAGAAAGGTGTGAATAACTCCTTGAACTGAACAATCCCCCAATATGAGATGCATTAAACTTGCATCGATAATCTCTATGACAAGCAATGAACGCAACACATTCTCGTGAAATATATAAGTGGATTATGATATTTCTCCTCCATCTCTTAAAGGATTGAATATTCCTTACAACATTCTAATCTTATGTCTTAGTAGCCCCCTCAGCCCCAGGAAAAAGGGTAGAGATAGCTGAAGCATCTTCCCTTACTCTTAATCCACCCCTCCACTAGCTCATGCTCCAAGATGCACATTAAACTTTGATGGGCCCTCTGGATTCTAGTAACCACCCCTACCTCAAGAATAATTTCAAATAGGGGAAAATAAGTCAATTCAAGTAAAGTAGAAATAAATATTACTCATTCCGAGATGATCAAGTTTGTGGTTACATCAAAGCTACAATGAATTGTAACTTGATTAAGATACCAACTTCAAAGAGGGATGATGAAGTAGGTCTCAACATCAGACGATATTATTATATCTATCATAGGATTCTGGGACACACCATCCTTGAGTGTTTCATCTCTTAATATCTAATTCAATGAAGCATATATTCTGGACATGTTATGTTGGGACCATCAACTACACAAGTGTTGTATGTTTCACCCACTAACCTAGATAAAGGAGGGGAGTGGAAAAAGGTTGTTATAAATAATGATAAGAAGTTTGATATTTGGATTAATCAGAATATAGTCAATCTAGCCCACAGAATACTCTAATTACTGTAGAACAAAACTAACTATGCCTCAAACAGCTCTTGATGCAACATGGCGAACAACCTTGTCCCCAAAATCCTCCATGGGACTGGAATGTTGGGAATAATGGAAAGAATATGAGGCTTCACCAATCCCAAATATGGATTTTACACTCTCAAACTTCATAATAATGTATCTAAAGAGACAGTCACTACCCCACCAAATTGAATCATCAGAAGAAGTCAATCCGGCAGAGTCATTATCAGATGAGGAATATATTTTAGGCTTTATCAATGTCATGAAATTAGTGGATCCATTATCTAATGATGAATATAGTTATGAACCCAAGTTCGCCTCACCTAATTAGGTTACTAGAGGAAGAGGTTGCAGAATCATAGGTTACCCAGAAAGATGCAGTCATGACAAAAACCAAATCCATAACCGCACTCCTCAAACAGTTAATGTTGTAGAGATTTGAGGAAGAGACCTTCCGTGGAACCAATGGGAATAGAAAATATTCTCTACCCACATCAAAAGAAAATCTAGACCAATCATCCTGAATACCCATCATAAGTGGAATAGATGTGTAAACTCTCATGGCATGCCGACACGCATGCTCATCATACTCTACAATCTAATGAACTACCACCAGCTCCAATTTTAGGGGCTAGACAGTCTACATCGAAAGATCAAGTCCATAAAGAGACTCTGAAAAAGTACCCCCAAATGAATAAGAGGTGAACATTAGAATAGAAATATGATATTCTGAAATAGATAGCCTTGGTACAAGCCAAGATGTCAATCCTGGATGTACTAAACCAATCAGTGGATCTTAAGGAGGCATTCATATAATCTCTCCTGAGTCCGCAAGAATTTAAAGCCATAGTAGCCATGATTGATCTATATTAGGAATAGAATGGTCCCACATAATTCCATGCGGTCATTCTGTTCAATGATCAAGATGAAGACTCCATTATGAAAGGGAATATGAAGCCACTATATGCGTATGGCAAGATAAATGTTGTCAATATTTGAAAATTGTTCTTTGAAATTGCCCCTGAAGTTTATATCATCCCACATGAGACACTTCTCCAGGTGGGTTGTGATGGAGACAACATATCACCCTAAACCAAAACCTTTTTGGGTTATGGTAAAAGTTGAAAAAAATTCATTTGGACAAATCAAGCTAAAAAACTAGCTTGGTGACATCGAGGACCAAATAGAATTTCAGGTTGTTTAAAACATATGGGCTTCAATGTCCTACCAGGAAGGCCCTGGTTGCATCATTATGTAAAGATTCTATCATCATACCGTCAATGTATAAAATATAGAATTGATAGAAGAATGAGAAATTGTATAATGATATATTCTTATTTGAATATTGTGAATAACACTACATCGATGTAGGATTCTATGAGCAGGAATGGAAGTAGTATTTAACTGACGACATTGATTGGGTTGCTGCCCAAAATAAACTGAAAATAGCCACTACCTACCCTCTCTGGAATCTCAGTAGATAATACATACTCCCCATCAATCATGTTGAGTGAATGAGTCCAAACTCATACATAGAATCATCCATTTTTTTGATCTTTTTTGTGGCTACTGAGCCTAATAGTGTTGAAAAGTGAAATAGTCCTCAAGATGATGGTGAATGGTCAAAAAAAATACCCCAATCCATCCACATGACTCCTAATAATTTTGGACATACTCTCAAAGGTAGAAAAGGATTTCTCTCCAGTAAAATAATGCGAGCACACTCCTCCACCCCTCACACTATCCCCTCCAAAAAATTCCCCACAGTCTTCCAAGTGAGAAGAAGCTATTTCAACCTCCAAATACTAGAATTGTGATTCCATTACGAATAATGAAGATATCATTTTGAGAATTCTATCGCCATAAAAAGAGGAATAAAAAGATTATGGGGATGTGAAAGAAGAAGAAGAAGATCCTAGGGATTCCCCTCCCACTTTCATGGAAGGTGTTGCTACCACCGTTGATGAACTTAGGGAAATAAACATGCATACTAAAGAGGGATCATGGACCACTTTGATTAGTGTGGCCATGTGTTCCAAGGAGAAAGAGATATACACCTCCATTATAATGAATAATTGATATTTTTTCACCTAGAACTATACAAGAATTTCAGGCCTCAATCCCAAGGTGGCCAATCACCACTTGGGACTGATGGAGGACCATCATGGTTAAAAGAAAGCTGCCAGAAGGACTCACCTGACACATCCTGCAAAGATGGATGTTGAATTTTATAAGCTTATAAGATCCAACATAATTTTGAAATTGAAATATCACAGTACAACTGAAAATATAGTCCCTATTAAAAATAATAACAGGCTCAGAATGGTCTACATCGATTTTAGGGACCACAACCGGCATTGCCCAAAATATGATTTCCCAGACCCGGTCGTTGAATTTTTGATTGATGCAAGTGAATGATATGTGCCTCTATCATTAATTTATGGTTATTAAAACTCTAACCATATCCAAATGTCCCATTAAGATGGAGAATCAACCTCCTTCTGGGCATTCTAATGACTGTTTTTCTATAAGTTAATTTATTTTATTTTGATAAATGTTGGCACCACATATCTATGTGCCATGAATCACATTTTAAAACCCTTCCTAAGAAAGATCATTAAATGTTATGTTCATGATATGCTGGTTAATTAAAGATAGAGCTCAAACCACCTATTAGATATTAACCCATTTTCAACAAATTATAAAAACTGAGTTAAAATATGAACACCCTAAAATGTGATTTCGACACCACCTCATGTAAATTACCTGGCTTCATCATACTCAATTGTGGAATCGAAGTTGACCCCAAGAAGACAAGGTATATCATTGTAATGTCACCTCATCAAAATCTCCCTGAGTTGAGAGGACACTAAGAACACTTGTCTTATATTCGGTGCTTGATAGACAACCTTTGAAAGAAACATTTTCCCATTCATTAGGTTAATGATGAATAGGGTTACATATCATTGGACTAATGATTGTTAGGAAGTAGTCTACAATCTCAAGAAA
Source organism: Viscum album (assembly GCA_963277665.1). Taxonomy (NCBI): domain Eukaryota; kingdom Viridiplantae; phylum Streptophyta; class Magnoliopsida; order Santalales; family Viscaceae; genus Viscum; species Viscum album. The sequence continues at coordinate 1,469,131,682 of OY728128.1, read as the reverse complement.
TATCTCGTAAGTGCACCAGTGCTAATGAAACATGTTGACAAAAGGCCACTCATTCTGTATGTAACTACATTGGAGTGATCCCAAGCCATTATTATCGCGTCGAAGTATGATGTCGGAAGTGAGGATAGTATCTATTAAATCACCCGAACCATGATTGATGCTAAGACATAATTTTTAAATATTCAGAAGAGATGTATCTCCATGATATTTTCGGTTTAGAAGACGAGGCATTATCTGCAACACCATGAGGTCCACCTAGAATCTCATAGCAACCCGCTCTAGTATATTCTCAATTTTCCAATATTTTATGGAAACCTGTCATGGTGGGTAGTCATCCTGTAGTAGTTTGATAAATTTTTCATATCCTTGATTAATTTAAAAGGTGAGGCCTTATAAGATTTTATAGATGAACAACCCTCAACAGAAGTGACTCCATTGGATTTAGAATTTCTTAATGAAGCGGGATTATCTTTTCAAGAGGATCCCCAGATATGGGATATGTGTTTTGATAGTGCATCCAAAATCCCAAAAATAAAATAATGGAAGACTCGAGACTCAAAAAAGTGGTTATGAGAGTCATACAAATATCTCTAGAAAGGTCTATCCTTCTTTATTCCTTCATACTACCATAAAGATACACATGTAACAAAGAATAATATCAGGCCCTCATTATAGGTTTGGAATAAGCACTCCAAGGACTGAAAAAATACATGAATTTAAAAGGAGACTACAAAATGGTCATCAAGAAAGTCAATAGTGACTATTACATCAAGAAGGAGGAGCTAATCCCATTGATATAGAATGTATGAGAATTGATGGAAGAATTCCCATTAGATTTGACACTAGATTATATCCCTCAAACACAAAATGTGCAAGCTGATGCATTGGAAAATAAAGCCATGACTCTGGATGACCCATATAAGAATGAAACATTAATCAGTATTTCCCACCAATGGATGGTCTTATCATTCATTTAGGCCAACCCAGGAGAAATTAATGAAATCAGTTCCATATTTGATCTGTATGGTCCTAACACTGGTTGAATGACTCCTATTGTGGATTACCTTGAAAAAGGAGAGTTCCAACTAGAGAGGGCTGAAAGAGAGTAGATCAAGATATTGGAAACCAACATACTCTTTTATGATGGTGAAAATCGCCATAAGGTCTTTTATAAGAGAGGTATTGATGGAGTCCTTCTCGGGTGCACTGATGGAGAAAAGACCAATGTCTTAATTAAAGAATTTCATTCTCAAACATATGGGGCACACCAATCAGCATCCAGACTCTCTCATTAAATTCTAAGAATTGGGTACTATTTTCCCACCATGATGCATGATTGTGACGATTTCACCAAAAAGTTCCATTCATATCATTTTCATTGATATTTTATCGATCAACCCACAGAGTTTCAGCACACAACTAAATACTCATGTCCATTCACCATGTGGGGAATGATGGTCATGGGACCATAAACTCTCACCACAACCAAACAATTCAAGTTTATTCTAATAGTAACTGACTTTTTTTCCAACTAGATAGAATCCATACCCCTTAAAGAAGTCAGAGAAAAAATAATTTCCAACTTTTTGAAAGTCAATATCATCACTAGGTTTAGGGTCCCTCAAACAATACCGATACAAAATGACACCAATTTCTTCACTATTGAGTTGGGAAAATCTACCATGACTAATGAATTAGGGCCAACCATTCATCATTCTACCATGCAGTTGCATACAGATAGATAGAAGCTTTCAACAATAGCCTATAAAAAACACTTCAAAAGATAGTAGAAAAAGGATATGAAATTTTGGTTAGAAAACATCGTCTTTTATCTTTCTGGTTACTGGAACACAACCCAAACCACCAATCATGTAACCCCATACAAGTTAGTATAAGAGATGAAGGTGGTTCTTCCCATTGAAATTCAACTGTCATCACTCAGCATCGCTATCTGTGATCAACTATCAACAAATGATAAATACCAAAAACAATTTGATGAGATAGACTAGTTGGATGAGAAAAATTTCACACTTTTCCCCATTTGGAAGTCTGCCAAAATAGTATTGCATGAGACATCAATAAAAATGTTTTTATCTGGTCATTCCTCAAAGGAGAAATGGTGTTGGTTCTCAAAACCCCAATGATATTCAGGAAAAAAACTCCAATATTGGAGAAAAAATGGGGAGACCTGTATTAAATACACAATGTTTACTCCAATGAAACAAATATAGTGATTTCAATGGATGTAAATCTCACCATAGCTCCACCCAATGTGAGTTTTTTGATGAAATATTTCATATAGGCAATGGTATAGAAGTCATCCGGATTGCATGACACAAAATCTCATGAGGAAGTCATCCATGCTGTGCGATGTGAAACTTCTTAGCATCTTCATCAATGTTGTCCGATGTTAAACTGCTTTAGATATTCATCCATACTACACAATGTTAAACTGCATAACATCTTCATCCATATTTCATGATGCTAAACTTTTTATCATCTTCATCCCTGCTACCCAATGTAAAAACTTTTAGCATCATCGTCCATGTTGCATGATGTTAAACTTCTTAGCATATCCTTCTTAGTTGCAATATTTTAAACTACATAGAGACATATGCATCCACACTGTATGATGTTAAAAATCATATCATCTTCATCCAAACCACATGATGTTAAACTACATGGTGATTATTGTGTCTAGTATAATGACTTGTTGCGCATGAATCAGATATGTGTGCCGGAAAGGTAAAAATTCCCCCTTTCTGTGTATGGGTCATATCGTTACATGGATAATATCATAGAATAACATGAGGCTTGATTCCCATTCATAAATGGGATACATAGTGAACCCTAGATCTTTTATCATGGTCCATAAAACAACAAAATAGTGAATGAACCCCTTCCCAGTGCATAGGTCATACCAGTACAGGGAACATGTTTTGCCGAACTATGTACATCATGACTCTCATTCATCAATGGGGTACGTAGAGATGCCTCACCCATAGATCCTGGTCTAACCATCATATGAAATGAAATGACTTTGTTATATCCTTTGTTTCCCCAATACTATAGGGGAACTTTTTGTCGGTCCTTATTTATCACATCGAGTATAACTCACATTAACTTAGGAATGGTGGTAGGGATTTACCCGTGTGGAAAAAGCATAGAGGAATATGATAACACCATCATCTTGAAATCAACGTATAAAATATACCGCTCTCTGTGCAAAGGTCAGTCTGGCATGTGGAGTCCTCAGGAAATACATGTGTCTTGATTCCTTCCCTTGAATGATACGTAGTGATACTAGGATCCTTGATCCTGATCCAGCCACCATTCAAATTTTTTACTCCTCCCACTACATGGGTCAGACCAGAATATGGAACATGTTGTCACAACTACATGGACATTGATTCCTTACTGACTTGGATACATAGGAAACCTCCCTGAGGTTCAATCCCGACACTTCAATAACCTCATCCTTTTCACATAAGGTTCACTCTCATCCTTAATGTATGACGTTAAACTACTTGGGATAATATAACTATGTGTGGCTTGATTACCATCCATCAATGAGATAAGTAGAGACACTCAGGGTAGAAATCTCATGTCCACCCATATAAAATAAAATAAGAAAATTTCACCAATATTATGCAAGTGAAATTCCAATAGATGTAGGGGATTTCAAATATGGACTCTTATATCCAGAAAGGGCCAAAAGACCATTCTTCAACTCAAATATGAATCAGATATATGTAGAGGATCTAGTACCACAGAATTAATCATGGTCAAGATATTTCTCACATACCCTTACATCACCTTTTGATCCATCAAAATCCATGCCCCATGAAATCTTGGATCCCCATAATCACTGAAGGATATAGAAAATGGAATAGTAATATCCTATAAAAAAACTATAACTATTCAAACAATACCCTGATGGATCTGCACAATTGGACTACAAAAATAGCCCGTCAAACAAAGGAAAAGTCATCCTTGGGAGAATGTTTTCCAAATTTTGTATTCCCATGGGCTCATAAGCCTCACATCATCACTATTGAATTGTGGGATCTCAGAATCATGGTTTAGGATTACTTTTCCTGCTCACATCTGGAGAATACTTGGGGTATACTAGTCTGATTAGCCCATGTTTTCACATGATTACTTTAATATTTCATCCATGTCACATGACATTAAAATCTGTTTTCAAGGACTGCATGCCTTGACATTAAACTACATGGCACAAAAATAATCATTTATTTGAACCTTCCATATCTATGTGGTTGAGTGAAACCCTTTCCTCCCCTTATTTCTCACACCGATTATAGCTTATGTAGGATTACGAATTTCAAAAGGGGATTTCTCATAGATCCAGAATGAATCAATCTATAATGACTGATCCTAATGGAATGAATTTAAAATGATTATTATTGTTTTCTTATCCATATTCAGAATCTTATAGTACTAACTATATGACATTTAAGATACAAGAAACCCCAAATATAGTTAAAATGACCCACCCCTTATGTACACACCAAACCTATGCTGGAAGCCTAATTTCAGGACATCCAGATTTCCATTATTGGGTCCATCTACAACAACAACAAAAAAAAAATTTCCCCCACTACTTATGATCAAAACAAACATTAGTATGGTATCTAATCTTGGGAAACCTGGATCTTCAAAATTGGGCCTTCATCATGTAAGGGTGTCAAAATATCCCACCCCACATATGGGATGATTCTATGTAGAGAGACTCCCAATTCCGTAGATAATCATGTCCTGAGTGTTTCTAATATGTCCAATCCAATTCTATCCATTTTTCATACACTGTTAGTTGAGTGATATTGGATATTAATAACCATTCTTAACCATCATAAATGGATGTTTAGTGTCCTATGGGTAACGTTTTTGACTATGAACACAATAACCCATCTAATCTTCATACATTTACCACAAAATCAGTCTGTCAACAAAATGAAAATCTATCCCCATGAGAGGCTATTCCGAATTTCATACTCCAAACAGCTTCCAAGAGCCATGTCATTTCTCCGGATCTTAAAGCCCTCAAATCCATGGTTTACACTTTCACTACTACTCACATCTTGGAAATTTCAAAACACCCTATCCTGATTATCCTCCAGATACATTAGGCTTCTATAATTTTTTTTAATCATATTAAATTTAAACTGCATGATACACGATACCTAGTATTCACCCTTAGTCTAGTTCATGTCAATGTGTATTTTCCTTCTTGTTTCTGCGCACAAAATGAATTCACATGAGAAAAGTTTTCATACGCCTCTCCTCATTGATGAATCCATATCCAAAACAAAAAATACTCATCCATATGTGTGGATCATATCCACATAGGGATGCACCTTAAAATAAAGAGTATGGATTGATTCATGTCATCAAAGGATATGTAGTGACATCCATGTTTCATATCTCGGATCCAACAAGGAAATAGAAGGGTGTCATCCCTTCCTGTGAAAGGGTCATAACTGTGTAAGGAAACAACTCATATGGATATGATAAAAATTCCTCCACTTATTCCCATATTCTCCAATTCATTTTTAGGCACCCCATGTTCACAAACCATACTCTATGATTAAAAATTCATAAATCCCAAAATTTATTGTCCATCAAAAATGGATGGCTAATTTCTCACAGAAACCTTTGTATGACTATGATCATAATGCCCCAAGGATATTCATATGCTTCCCAAAAAATGGGCCAATCAACCAAGGGTAAATTTGACCTCATGAGCGATTTTTCCTATATTCGTACACCCTAATGGAATTTAGGCCCCACCTCATTCCCAACATTACAGTTCACATATTTCCCATTTCCAATTAATGAAGAAAAACGACATTTCTGGTCAATCTAATGTGGTAAATATGAATAATTTACCATCTTGTATTCAGATTAAAATGATTTCATAAAAAAAAATCTCAAATTTCATGGTTGTATGATGTTAAACTACACCATGTACTAAACCTCCATTACACATGTCAAATTAATGTGGGAGTATTTTCTCATCCAATGATGATATAAATATCACTATTATATCCATAAAAATTCCCCTTAGATGGACACCCATTGTGATGCTTCAAAGAAAAACAAATCTAAAATTCTATACGAATTTCATGGCCATCAGAAATGGATGACCATTGTCTTGAATATATATATTTTTGACTATGTGAACAATTCCCCGGAGGATCTTCATATGTTGACCACAAAAATGTACAATCAACCAATGGAAAATTCATCTTCATTCAAGGCTTTTAATACATCAGTATGCCCCCTAAATTTCATGCCCCATATCATGTCCCATATCTAGAAATCATGAAATTAGGGAAAATAAAAATACCTTATCCATGTTTAAATGTTATTAGGACATCCTTAGTCCATGGGTCCTATATTAGGGACCTCACCCAGAAAATAACTATCAAAGTTGTTAAATATAAAACACCAGTAATGATAGTCTAACTTTCAAGAATATAAAACTCCAAAACAAAAGAGATGTGGGACTCACTGAGATGAAAACTCACAAAGGGAATCCTAGTCCAAATGTTGAGTACCCTCTCACTAAACCTATGATACTTACAATTTAAAAAAAACATAGTGAAATACAAAAAACCATAAAAGGCACAAATCTTGTTATGTTAAAAACATGCAAAGGGGGTATTAAGAAAAATTAAATTTATAATCGCTAAGCCCACATTAAATTGAGTTTAAGAAAAAGTTAGGGTAAAAATGAAAAAGGCACAAAATTTCTAGGGGTTTTCATGTATCCTCTGCAATAGAAAAACTATACTCACTGAGACCCTTCTCATCAAAAAATAATCAGGCACAATTTGATTAGTTTATTTATGCCAGATTATGACTAAAGATGATATCTAGTTAAGATTATGGTTTTAATTATAGTTTCTCATGAATGATTGATATCATAGGAAAAGGTAATGGAGAATCACTGGAGATAAAAACCATTTCATTCAATTAAATGTAGATATAAAGGATGTCTATAACCTGGAGCCTCTCTCTAATATGAAAGAAAAAAAATGAAACCATACAATCTAAAAAGATTATAACGACGCCTTCGTAGCTCTTCCAAATCAATCACTGATTACCAGTTGTGGAATTTTAAGAGATTTCTCTAAATGCGTCCTATTTGTTGCTTTATATTCAACTAAGGGACACACATTTTTTAGTATGGCACAAAGATCCTACCTTTCCTATTTTATAGCCTCAAAGTTGGCATTCGTTGATGCCATCTGCACCGTTATATTGGCCACATGGGATTCATAATCCTATAAATATTCTGTTTGGGAAATCACTTGTTCATGATATTCGGTCTCCTCAACCATTAACTAATGAAACTCTTCTATAAGATCTCAAAAAATCATTGTATGATGGCGATAAGCATTGAACAGAGTGAGGTAATGTTCACAAGTCTCTAGATCTTCAGAAACTATGACAATATTTCACACATGTTTGTGTAGATGTCAGTAGTCAAAGATTCATGAACCCATGTTGGTAATTGGCTGAAAAAAGGGTGTCCAAATCATCAGTATACTCTGGTAGAGGATTCCCAGCAACAATAGTACATATTCAAAGCTATGCCTGCCTACACAAGACTCGGTGTCTCCTGAAAGTATTGGAACCCCGTATCTATTCCTCTTCTACATTAGGAATGTTGTCATGGAATAACACCATGGTAGATAGAGTCTCCTTAGGATAGGTCACCCAAGTGGGGGAGCCCTCCTACCCTATGGGTGGTTCAATATCTGGAAATAAGCCCAGGGGGTCGACCCCAACTCCATGGGTATCCAATGATGTTTTTCTTAGAAAAGCTTCAGTGGGAGAATGAAATGTATCAACAGAAAGTGCAGGGTTTGAATTACTATCCCTAATGATAGGATGAGTAGAATAAACCCCCAAAATACAATTTTAGTGACAAATGGACACCATTGGGATATAGGAATGGATGGAGATGACGCAACTAGAATAAAACAAATGGTACTAGAGGTATTCAAAGGTCTTTGAACTCATCGGACATGCCCGAAAAACATATTTTTAGGATAGCACTCTACCCACTGTTGGTAGTAATACAATGATAAGTAAGTATAGAATTCTTTTGGAGGAATAAAAACATGCATGCCTGAGTCCTCCCGCATTATCATCAACCATATATAATGAAGGATTTCTAGATGAGATTCTCTCTTAACGAGGGTGACCAAGAGGAGTGATACTCTTTGAAGACTTCTAAACAACATGGAAAACTGGTAGCAAGTAATACGTTCGAAGATAGTCATGATGTCAATACGAGTGATTAAGATTCCATCCCAATGTTCCATTAGGTATGGAAATGCTTTTTAATAACCCTTCAAATCATCCAATACTATTTTATAATGCCCATGATAAGATGAAAAGTAAACATAGCAACGTCACTCAGTAGTTTGATCACTCCATCTACAGTTATTAATCAATTGAGAATGATGGAAATACTGAAAAGGTTTGGGTGTAAATTAGAATGAGGAACGATTTCGGTATGATGATACTCTTAGAAGAAAACATTACATGTTATCTAACCATAAAAAAATTGAAATGGACTACTGAGAAGATGCAGATCCCCCTTCTGGTATCTTCCCCAATAGCTCATAGATTCATGAAAGGGTAGGGATAACTAAGTTGATAAGATGGTCGTCCACAACTATGGCTGCCATCATCAGAATACAAGCTCTAACATCTGTGTATAAATTTAGATAGGGGAATATTTATCCACTCAGAGAAAAGGAAAATAAACATGCTAATATGAGCTCAGGTGATAGGTTTGACCAGATCTCATTGCCCCAAGTGGGGTACCGATCCTCCTCGAGGGTAGCACAGTATGATAAGGGAATTTTCTGAGACTGTTGATTTGGATGGGTGAAAATACGGTGGACATTTGTCATCATCCCACACACCTATAGGAACTATCCTTTCAAATCATAAAATTAAATCAATGAGTGGGAATGAAGAGGATGACCAAGCAATCCATCTTCTAGGACTAGTATATATCTCTCTAATGAAGATACTAGTTCAGTGTTCTCCCAACATTTATCCATAGGAAGAAACTTATCATACATGTCTCCAAGGATAGTAAGCCCCATATCTACTAGAAATAGAATAAAATAATCCCAAAATCACCATGGAACAAGGGAAAGGTGTTAATACTCAACCATCAACGATTGAGTAGCTCAAAAATCATTTCTCCCAGTGAATAGATGGAAAATTGGGAGACCCATACTACTTGATGTAGACTGATAGCTTCCAACTGATTTTTGTACTCCAGGCAGTTTTGGTACACACAAAAGGCCCTAGCCAACTAGTCAGAAAAGAACCATCTGGATCGAATATCCCATTTGGAGCTCCACCCTCCATTGGGTTTTAGTCATGAAATGTAAACAATAGCCAGGTAATCTCGAACGACTAGTTCAGAAGATCTAGTGTGGTTCAACTGAGTGTTCTGTGTCCACATAGATACATTGAGAGCAAAAAAAAATTCCTAGATCCACGCAATCATGATCTACCATGAGGAAATAATTTTTTTCCAAACATACTCTCAAGATGTCTCAAGGTGAATGATGAAGCCGCTCTGGTCCACCAATTGTAAGGGAACATCATTTTGAAGGATAGAGTTATAAAGAGGAAACTGAACAAATATGTGATTGGACATGATCTATGGGTAAATTAGGTCTATGAGAATACCCTCTTGAGTATTTTTATAGGAACAAATGTTGTCTTTAGTTTTTTCAACCATGGTTTCCCTCCTCATAGTCACTTCAGTAGAGATAATTAGAAGAATCATATCCTTTCTGCATCATAATACCATACAAAAAGCCATTCCAATGAAATTTTTGGTCCAAAGACCAAAAATTGAAAAAGTAATAAAAGAAGTCCATATGAAGAAAGGCTTCAGATGATAAAAAATGGAAATAGTTTGTGGGGTGAATTCTATAGGAATTGATGGTTTTTAAAGTTCTTTATAAGATGATGACACCAGACATGATGGATGTGAAGTGAACGATTCACAGATTCGAAAAGACATGTACCATGACTCGCTATGTGGTCATCCAATGTAATGAATTAAAAGTTTGAGTTTGAATATTAATGATCAGTTCAATGATTTAATGTTTAGTTCATGGACGAAGGAGTCTATGAAGAGTTTTTAGTTCATGGAAGGTGAATCATTGTTCATAGTAAATGGAGTATCTGAAGGAGCTAGAATGAAGATGAAAATAAGATGAGAGAAAATGATGAGTTCCTTTTGATGAGAAATACTATAAATGAAAGAAGACATGGTCCCCCTATATATAGGTGTTCCCCCCCAACATATCCACCATTCCACCATAAACCTATTCAGTTCAGGACAGCTTTCTACATCAGAATATCCTCCTCTTCATCCCGATCAGAACCCATTATAATGGTGGGAATTTTTAGGGTCCTAATAACATCAATAATGGAGGGAAAATACACACACAAATTTGATGAAGTAATAAGATGAAGGTTCGATTGAAAATCATTGAAATATATTGAAGAAATAAAATTTGGAAATGGGAAAAAGAGGTACATGTACTGATTTCTTAGAATGGTACAAGGATGGAATCACCTGTGAACTGAACAGTACATGGACATCCCCTGAAATCCTGCCCTGTGAGGCATTGGCTAGTCAACTAGGTAGTTCTTGGAACAAATGAGGAATGATGTTGGTCCCCCACGAACCGTGTCATTGGAGAACATGTGATGGAGAAGTATTCCCTCACAAAGCCCCCACAATCTCAGTTTTGGGATGATGTGAGGTCTTCAGTGTCCCAAAAACTATGTAATTCATGGGATCGAGGTTGTGATTTCCTCTGCCATGAACTGAAACCCCCAAATCTCTTTTGAGTGAGTCATCCGTGGGCCTTGTGATTTGATCATGGGCTCCCACAAATGGTGTCATATGACCCAAAGATACAGCCTCCTCGACACTATAAAAGTTCCCCAAATGGAGCCAAGATAGCATTAGATTCTAGGATATCATGGTGTTTTTGGACGAAAAAATTTGAAGGCAAATGATCGATGAAGTACGGAACTGAGAACGGTTTACTGTAGTAATAAGCCCATCACAGACCATAAAAAGAGGGAATAATAATATTGGAAAACCAAAAACTGAATTGGATAAATGAGAACCATACTCCCATTGCAGATTAACATCCTATTATGTGTAGGAACAATAACCAGTATTTATTCTAGCATACTGCAAAGCACATTGATATGAGGATGAAACCATGCCCCAAGTTACATTCTGCCACGCAGATGGACTCCTGTGCTACATACCACCATGGTATGTGGACAGAACCTCTTGATGAATACCACTATAGTACATAGACCACACACAAGTCTGCATGTCACTTCAGTATGTAGATTTACCCTCTACTCACCTAGCAGTACACTACATGGAGGGATCCCTATCTGGAATAAAGAAAAATTAGGTGAAATGGGGTTCCATAGGGAATTCCACCTTTCATTCTGGATCATGTCCTTATATACCAATCACACCCACCATGGATCCTCAGCAAACCAGTCTAAAGGCATCAGGCCAAAGACTCTTCCAGAGCCACCAAACCCATATGGACAGACCATCAAGTGCATCAACACACCCTTATATGTATACATACTTGTGGTAAGTAGAGACATATGGGTAATCCCCATGACTATATGGTTCCCCAAATTGTTTCTAGGGCTATATTTTTATGGTAACTCGAGGTCCATCCTTGGGATGATCACATGTACCTCCATGTTCTAGGGATTGAAATAAATCACTAGATTTTTCATTCCATGAGGAACAATGATAAGCCAAAGTTCTCAATCCTTCCTTTCCTTTTGAAGAGTAATTATTATTCTCCCATTTCATAGAACCAGCTTTAGGGAACCCCATCACGGTGACCCCATATACTTTTTATTGGAGGCGAAACTCCTCATCCTCTCAGGATTGTCCTTGGGAACATATGGATAGATTTCCAAACATGACTATGCTAGATATCAACATGTGTGAGGAAATTAGAATATTAAAATACCCCCTCTCTTCCTTCAGTCTATTAGTCATTACCCCTTCTATCATCGACCTCCTTTCCATCAAATTAAAAGGGATAATGTGCAGTTTTTTAGATATATTAATTTCTCTTGTTTTTCACACCAAGCATGAATGGCATGGGATTAGAGGATAATAATGATTTCAATATCCACACCATCCAAAATTGAACTATAATAACTCCAATTCCTACTCTAACCATGATACATAGGACACCTACCTAAGGGTTGAGATTAAGGGAAATTATACATAACAGTTAGTCCCAAACAGAATGTCCCCTGACTCACTATGGTATCCTCTTTAGGAATAAGCCCTAAGAAAACTCTTTGATGAAATTCCACCTCTACGGTGTAATCCCCAACCATGTCCTTTAAAATGTGTAGCTCCAATGTGTATGCCCCATTCATGTCCCCTCATAAATGGGAATCCTTTTTTAGGAGTAAGTTCGGATTAAATTATATTAAAGGGCCACCTCTATAGTATAATCACCAACCTAAATTGAACTTTAATGGATTTGATTCCTAATTAACTGGGACACATAGGAAGCCTACCTGAGGTCAAAACCTTTCTCCCAAATCACCCTAGCGTTCACTGGGCCATGTCCCCTGTAGGGCCATTTTCACCAAGGAGACCATTAATCTCCTGATCATCCTAGGTCTCTTTAGTTTAAGCCCCACAAAGAATATTGACTAGAAATATTTATCATGGAATTCCATACTGCATGATGTTAAAAATCAAGGATGGGTCCTCATCGCATGACTATAAAAGGTGATATGTCCATTTAAGCAGCATCGAACTACATGGGTTCTGATTCCTTTCATGAGGATACGTACGAAGAATATCTTATGGGTTCAATCCAAATAGTGAAATAACTTCCCCCTACTATATGATGATAAACTCTAGAGAACCTCATAATAAATCATAAATTATCATCGTCTTACTAATTCCCAACCCCTTAGTGTATATGGATAACCTTTCAACCCAGGGGTAACTTACAAACACATTCATGGGAAAGAAGAATTCATGGACAAACGAACAATTCTTAAATCAACATGGGAGTCCTAGAGTAAGAAATAATTCCCCTAAAAAGGGTTTGGTGAGCCTGAAATCCCATCCACTTGACCAATGGAGTCTTTAAGTGTCGTTGTCCAAATCATCATCCCATGAACACTATCCTTTGTAAGGAATATCCATGAATCCTGGATAAAATTGTTGTTAGATGTTTCTGTATACATGAATAAACCCATTGGAGACCATCCGATGACATTGTTCATGACTTGAAACCCTTAATAATAATGGAATACTTTTTACTGTTTGTTGGGCCATTTTGTATTCCTTGGTACAATGAAAATTAGGTCAAAATAGTCTAAACATAATAATAAGGAATGGAATAGTTCTAGAAACAAAAAACAAAAAATTATTTCCATAGTAGTCAAGGATTACTACAAATTTTATATTAGTGGAAAGGGTTCACTACAAAAAACATATTAGTAGTCAATGTTCACTTACAAGACTATATTAGTGGGAAAATTAATTTAGTGAATCAGGTTTAGTCCCATTCTATCCGTGTTCTACTGAATCGAGCTCACTTCCTATTCCAGCCCTGTATTACTGAACCAGGTTCACATCCCAATCCTACCCTTTATTATTGAACCATGTTCACTTCCTATTCCAGTCATGTATTACTAAACAAAGTTCAGTTTTCATTCCGACTTATATTATTAAATCGATTTGACTCCTCATTCATGCCCATTATAACTAAACTAGGTGTACTTCTTATTCCCACTCTATATTACTGAACTGGGTTCACTTCCCATTCCATCCAAGTATTACTAAACCAATTTCACCCATTATTCAATAATTTTATACTGAACCAAGTTCACTCTCCATTCCAAAATTTTATTACTGAAAAGAGTTCACTCCTCATTCAGACCCTGTTATACTGAACCAAGTTCACTCCTCTTTCGATCCTAGTCTATAACATGATATATAATTCTTTACCCAATGCATTGGTGGGAGATATAGGTCCCACCCATCACATAATAAAATCATATATACATGTTCTATAGGATAAAAAACATCATCACATTATGAACCATAAAAATATATGTGTATCATATACATGTCATCGTATAATAACCTATGGAAAAGAGACATGTTTCATAATCATATAATAAACAATGAAACAATGTAGGTTTCATAAGAACTTTTTCATGGTGTAACCAATGGAAGAGAAAAAGGATTCGTAAAAAACTTTTCAATTCAATCATAAATCATTCAGAGAAATAAAAATAAGGATGTCCTTAGATTATATCCCATGTAAAAATAATATATTTTAAATGCTTCTATCTTAGATGAATATTTAGTTTTAAAGAACACTTAGACAATTTCATAAACAAAATATCCTTTATTTTAAAATCATATTCAATAAGATGTAAAAATATTTCAATTTCTTTTTCATGGAAAACAACTTCAAAATCATATAAAGTATGAAATAAATTTCCTTCATAAAATTTCTTAATTAAAATATATTTTCCTGTTTTAAAAAAAATTCTTAAATCATAAAAATTTTGGAAACCTTTTTCTTTGATAATAAAATTGAAAAATTATTGAGGATATTTTTAAAACCATTTTAGAATCCTTTTAAATCATAAAAAATTCTTTAAAACATTTTCCTTGAAAACGAGCTTAAAATATAACTTGACAAAAAAATTTAAACATTTTTAGAAAATATGGTTTTTGAGTAAAACAAATTTCCAACCAAAGGGATAAATAAGTTCATATTTTATTGAATTTTTTTAATTATATTTATAAAAATAGAGTAGAAAAAATGGTTACAATAAATGAATATGTCATAAATAACCAGAGTAGATGAAAAGTCATGATATTTATATATATATGCATTATAACATTTCACCACTAGAACATAGTTATAAACAAGACTGATAAATGATGAGATTATAGAAAAAAATACTTACCACATTGGTAACAATGAATTCTAAACCGCATGAAAGAATAAAATTACATGAAGCATAAAATACCTTTAAAAGGAGAATATTAATGTTATAACATGCCAAAAGAATGTATATAAACCGAATAAATGATTTTAGGTTTATTACATTACATGTTTCTCAATAAATGGAAATTTAGAAAAAATTACTTTACCAATTTGGTAACTTTTGAACCATAAATCCCATGGAAGAGTGATAATAAAATTGATATGTAAATACACAAAATTTGATTATTATAATCATATAATACATTTATAACATCCAAGGTAAATAAAGAATATAAAATCTTCATATTTATCAGTATTTGTGAATTAAATATTAATTTTACTTCAATGGGGATGCTATATTCGATGGCGTACCCGATACGCAACAATGAGTTTCTTTGAAATCTTACGTTGCACACAACGTTGAGTTATACTAAAAAATAATAATATAATATTATGTCAAATGGTAGTTAACGCCTAGACGTTGTATTGGCGAGAATGAATAACACTAACTAAAATATGACTATACATTTTTGTTAAATGTTTTTAAATTTATTCACTAAACTTTAGAGGCTAAAAATGTGAATGAATCCAATTTTATGAACAAAAATACTCTAATATTCTTTAAGAAGATGATTTACCGCCTTTTTATGGAGAACCCATTTTAAATATAGTTTCTATCACTTTTATATTTTATATTTGACAAAATTAAATACTTATTTAAAATTGGGACATCCAAAATAACTTTGGGTGAAATTTTGTTATTCTTTTGATAATGTTCATTTTTTAATGAATAGTGAAAAATACCATATTTTAATTCTAAACTACCTTTTAATCAGATTATTTATATGGTTTGGATTTCTTTTTAATTGGGTTTAAAGTGTAATTAGAATATATTTTTACCATTTAATCCAATATTGGTCATTGGAAGTAATTTTACATTTAAATTGGACATAAACAAGTGTTAATATTTTGATAGATATTCTTTCTTTAAAAACGTTTTTTGTTTTAACAACGGGAATTATTTTTAAATTAATTTCTGCCACTTCTTTGTTATGAATTAAAAAAACCGAATCCATATTTTGAATTAGGTGGTATAAATTGTGTATATATATTACTTTTATGTTTATACTTTCTAAATATTTACTTCAGTAAATATTTTATTTACCATGGTTAAAGGGTAAATCTGGTAAATAAGGGTAACAAATAATATTATAATAACATTAAATCACCATAACATGTTTCAAAATTCTATTGGTTGATACATACCCAACCTTGGGTCGATTTTGGGATCCCATGGATCCACTTGTGAGTGATAATCACACTTTATTTCAATTAACTTAACGTAATGGAAAAATGACATAAACAAATATCTTTCAGTAAATAAATTTTTACATAGGGATATAAAATTTATCTCTCCAACTATAAGTATTTATTAGAAATATAATAATATTTCCTACATCAATTTTTTTTATAAATCAATTAAATAAAATTATTTATGACAAAATAATGATGCAGTGTTTACCTCATTAATGAATGATTTAAATAAATAAGATTATAAATACAAAAACAATATCCAAAACCTGTCCAATTTTAATTGTATGATTTTATTTAAAATATGATTCGTCATATATTTGACTTTAATGAGTTTTGGACCTTTTGAAACTGAATAAATGTATATAATAAAATAATATTTTCAATCATTCCATAAGAGACCCTCCTCCCACTAATAAAAGGACACCACTTTTAACCTATTCCTTGCACCTCTGAAGCCACCTGGATCATCCAAAATCTTAATAAATAATCTACATACATTCCTATATTAATCATAAAATCCTTACCTTAGGCAGAAGGCACTTCAAGTATACCTTTTGGTTCAAACCAAAGGGAGTTACCCGATTTAAAGGTAAAGTTTTCTATTAAGTTCTTTTCTTTTTATTTACTTCTCAAACCTCGTAAACTCTTTTTGTACATTACTTCATAAAAATACCTAAATCCTAATATATTATGTTGTTTTTATTATATGTATTCTAATTACACTTACAGAAACCACCATCTAATGGGTAGAGAACAAACTGTTTCTGTGGACGACAAACTACTGCCTCCCGAAATAATGATTATTCAAATATCTACAACCGCCTCTCAAGGGGGACATTATGATGGAACTGCTTTTATATATGATGTAACGCCCCGACCCCAGTTACCCAGAGTCAGTGCATTATTTTGTAACATTGTCATTATCACAAAAGATCAAGTCTCGAAAGACTGATTAGTTTAGTAGCCTTGGAAACACTAGATACATTCATAAATGTTACATTAAATCATAAAGTGATAAACTAAAATAACAAATTCTCCATAGTCCACACTCATATCCTCTTCCGAATATCCCTTCAGGTCATTCATAAAATACTTCTTCACATCCTGAAAAATATTAAAACATTGAAAGGGGTGAGCTCAGATGCTCAATTAGGATAACAATATTGCAGAAGCATTCATAAATAAAAATTAACATTTAAGGCAATGTATAACTAAAACAAAAACCTTTTTAAACTTTAACTTCAGCATAATATGGAAAAAATAAAACTAAATAATTCCATTTACTTACTCACATGGATATTCTACTATTCGAATAATCACATGAAATATCAATAACCACTTTCATAATGATGGAATGCATAATGCCAGACTATCGTAACCACGTAGCCAAGGCCTCGTGCCAAGACTACAAATAAGATTTCGTCAAGGCCTCGTGCCAAGACACTAGTTTGTCTCATGAGACCTACCGATGCATCGAGGATCTATAATAGGCTCCACCCATCACTAATTAAGTCTAATGCATTCCTCATATGAATAGGTTTAAACATATCATAAACCATAACAAAATTGTATCACATAAAACATTCATAAAGGAAACGTAAGATTTCCACACTTCAATCACAAGATATCAATAAAACACATTGATATAATAAAAAATTTATCAAAACCATTTTCAATACTAAAAGAAAAGAAAAGTAAAACATGGTATTTATTTTTCTTTTTTTAAAAAAAGCTATGGCTTATAGAGGAAGCCGAAAATCAAATAATAGTCATGGCAGAGGAGAAGTCATTGTCGCTGCATACGTAATGAAAAACATTCATTTTTTCATTTAGTAAAAACGCTTCATATAAAAATATTCCTTTTGAATAAAGGTAAAAGTCAAAGGGGGTTTATACACCGTATAAATGAAAGTTGTGTATAAAACCAAATATGCCTCAATGAAAGGAGATTGAGACGAAGTCCATACAAAGATAATTTTTAATTAAAATAGATCTATTATTTGTATTTACTTTAATTACACATAAATAAATTATAAATACAATATAGGACATAATAATATCATGACATAATTTGAAAGTAGGAGATTAACCCAAAGAATAGAAATTGGGTTAAGAAATTCCCTTACCTCGTGTCTGACTTGACTCGACCGTTATTTAACCTCCTGAATAATAGCCTAGAGTTAATTTATAAGTTCTTAATAACCTTTTCAAGTTTAGTATTCCTTTTATATCACTTATTACCATGTTATGAACATTATTTAATTATTTATGTTAATAACAGTCGTTTTGTCGATCTTTGGTACTTGAGTCAAAAATAAACTTTTTATAATTACAAGTTGTTCATGAGGTGAAATATCCATCATATTCAGAATTATATTCATGATGTATATATCATATATACATATATATTCAGTATATTTGTGCATTTATAACATTACATAACATTTAGAGGTAAGAAATGAAATGCACCGTTCATGGAGACGGTAAGTCGTACGTACGCATGAACGCTACTTTCATTTCTATTTCATATTTAATGGAATAAAATTATAATTATATAAAGGTATAATATAATTCCAGTATAATATAATGTTTAATACCATTTACTCCATCCTTTATACATCCCACATATGGCATTAACGATTCAAATCACTTTGAGGGGGCGGTAGTCCGCACTTCCTAAAATGAAATCATTGCGTTTACCCATAATGGAAATCATAAAGGTATGCCATAAATGAAAAATAAAGAATCTTATATAAAACATTATCATAATATATATCATATATAAATATAGTGACATCTTAATGGCCACCTTTGAAGGTGTTATAAGAGTGTTGAACAATCATCGTTTCGTGAGGCAGAAATTCACCATCTACAGAAACAATATGTTATTTAACCATTAGATGTAGGTGTGTATAAGTGTAGCTCAAATAATTATTATAACAACATACAAGTATATTGAGTATACTGGTGTTGTTACAAAATAAATTGAAAAAAAGAGTTTAGGGGGATGGAGAAGCAAAATAAAACAAAATAACATAAGAGAAGACATTACCTTAAAATCGGGTAACTCTTTTTTGATTTGAGCCAACGGCTTCCTTGGGAAGACTTCTGCCCAAAGTGAGACTTCTCGGAGTAAGAGAGGTATGTCGGGATAGTATTTGGGTAGAGTTTGGCTGAGAAAAATGGCTTGAAGGTGTGAATAAGGTGGTAGTGGTGGGGGCCTTTTATAAGAGGAGAGAAGGGGCACTCTTGGAAAGATTGAAATGTTACTTTATTATGAAATGATTTTAGGATTTTAAAGGTCCCCAAATGATATTTTAGAGTATAAGGTGATAAGGGTTCGAAATATACTCATCCAATTGGTTTATGACAAGTGTAAGCCTTGGATTTTTCATTATCTTTTCATTTTATTTAAATTGTTAATTAATGAGGTAATCGCTGCATCATCATGGTGTCATAGATAATTTAATTTATTTAATGTCTAAAAATTATAAAAAAATTATCATGATGTAGGAAATCTTTTTATATTTCTAATGAATATTTATAGTAAAAAATATGACTTGTATAACCCCATATAAAAATTGATTTAGTAAAACAACTCATGTTTGTGACATTTATATTTTAACATTAAATAAAGAGTTTTTAATGTCATTTTCCTACCAAAGTGGCTCCATGGGGTCCCCAAGTTGACCCATGGATTGAATTGGTCGGCCATGACTCATCCAATAGGGGTAGGACAAGTGTAAATGTATTTTCATATTTTTATAATATAATTTTCACCTTAAATTTCACTAATTACCTTTAATCGTGATTAATTAAACGTAAAAGTTACTATTCACCAAAAAGTTATTTTAATCCGATTGAACCACATTTTACTTCCTAATGACAACCATGTTTTTTGGATTTTTGAAAATCAAATCATAGAAGCGATAATGTTTCATTTAAACGAAAAATCAGTTTTTTAACTACCACTTAGTGGTTTCACTATTTATCAAAAATTGAAGTTTTTCAGAACAATGCCAAAATTTTACCCTAAGCTATAATTGATATTCCTAATTCAAAAATGATGTCAATTTTAAAAAATTCCAAACATATAATTTGCATTAATTAATTTTATAATTAATTCCCGCTGTCACAACAAATAGCGTGTTTTTAAGAAAGAATATATATCAAAAGATTGACAATTGTTTATGTCCAATCTCAATGTTAAATTAACTATAATGACCACCATTGGATAAAATGGTTAAAATATATTATAATAATACTTTTAAACCACTAATTAGTATAATTTATCACTATAAATTATTTTGATTAAAAATGTTGTTTTAAGTATATTTCACTATTCATAAAAAATGGAAGTTCTCAGAAAATTACAAAAAATTCTACTTAGGATGATTTCGATATTACGAATACAAAAATGATGTCCATTTTTAAATATAAAATTTCTATAATTTTAAAAAGTGAGTATTACTATTCATAAGGGCTACTTTGACTAGTTGCGGTGTGTTAGAACTCGAACTTGCGTACAATGCAAGCTATTGCATTATTGAAAGAGAAGTGTATCGTGGAAGATCGGGGTGTTACATTCTCCCCTGCTTCAATAAATTGCGTCCTCACAATTTGAAAATTTTCATTGAAAATAAAAGGTTGAAAATAGAAAATACCTTTGTGGAAAACCCACATCGGAAATAAGGTTAATAAAATTTAGCCTTAATAAGAGGGAAAGGGAAATGAAAAAGTCACCACCGAATTATGATCTCGATAAGGAAAAAATTGGTGGCAATTAGAGGCATATAATTGGAGGAAAAACGTAAATATTTGTAGGGAGTGATTGAGGTCATCAATCACAAACAAGTGTAAAATTGAGGGCCTCAAAGCCTTCAATCTATGTTGATTTAAAATATTATCAGTTCAACAGGACATAAGGTATTAGGATAACAGATTTTTTGTTTTAATATCCATTTACTAAAGTTTAAGAATTAATTTATTAATAGAATAAGAGATAGGTATATATATATTTATGCTTGAAAAGTAGAGTTTCAACTTTCAACTAATTTCCACCACAAACTCATCTTTCACTCAAAAGGATAATAGAACTCAAAAATATTATATTAATCCTAATCGTACAAGGTTCAAAATATTAGCACATAACATTTAGATTTGGAAAACTATTTTCTAATAACCAAGGACTTCCTGTAGGCTAGTGGTGGAATGAAAGTCCTGTCACACTATGGTTGTGGGTTCAATTCCTACAGCTTTGTCCGAAACGACGGGTTATCCCCCAACCTGCAGGTTTTCCTTTTCCTAAAAGTATAGTATTATAATATTCTAAAAATAATCTTAAGAAATTTTTTAACCATAAACAATACTATACAATGTTCAACTTAATTCATTCCAACCTTTATAGTTATCCAAAATACCTCTATCCATACTTTCTCTTAAAGGTCTCTAAATTCCAAAATCAATTGTAACATCATATTACCCAAACAAATTAAAGTTTCTCTTATTGTCACATACTAAAAATATGATTACCTTCATCATATTAAAACCTTCATTAAATCAAGAAGTACTACAGTACAATCCTTATATATATCATATTATTCTTATAACTAGAATATTATTCTTGAGTCCAAAAGCACCAATACATTAATTATTCCACCTCAACTGTAGTAATAGAATAAGATTTTCCATGATCCCTTGGCCTTTTCTGTGGTAAGTTTCCATGACGCTTTGGACATTCATTTGCATAATGCTCCATTTCCCTACAATTGTAGCATTCAACATTGATTGCCTCTTTCTTTCACTTGCAATAACGAGCTTGGTGGCCTTTTTCTCCACATTTATAACAAACTCCCATTCCTTTTATGAAAGTACCGGGGTGATTCTTCCCACAATTATCACATAATGGAAAATCCTTATTTCCCTTTTTCCCTTTATCTGTCTCTTGTTCCACCGTTCTATTCGTCTCTTAATTTACTTTGTTGTCATAAGACTTAGAGAATTCCTTTTCTGTCTTGATATCACACGAGACAATATCTTCGTACGATGAGAAGGATTGTGATACTAAAGCTCGATGGAGAAATGGTTTTAACCCATCAAAGAAATGATCAATATTGCTTCTTGGGTTACTTATATAATCTTCAGCATACCTCGCTAACCTTGTAAAGTTGGCCTCGTACTTTACGACAGTCTCATCCTATTTTTGTCTAAGACTCAGAAATTTCCTTTCCATATCTGCTCGATGGTCATGAGGAAAGTATTTTTCTAAGAAAAGATCTTTGAACTCTCTCCATTCCATACTTGATACTTCTTCATCTTCCTTTGTATTTTGAATCAATAACCACCATTGATCGACATCCCAGTGAGGCGGTAAACTTCCATGATAACCTTCTCCCTTTCGCTACTCCCCAAGGCGTGGAATATTTTCTCTAAGGAGTTTATCCTTTGCTCAGCTACTAATGGATTTGTACCCCCATTAAATGTTGGTGGTAGTTGCCTCATGAAGCGGTCTAACATTGATCCTCCACGTTGCAGATCAGGGTGCTCCATACGAGTAAGGTTATTATTCATAACCTGAGTGAGTTGTCCCAGTATGGTAATAAGTTGATCAGCACCAGTTGTATCACCAGCTCCACAATAATTATCTTGAGCAGGAGGCAAATCCCTACATGAAGTGCATGCATTTATACGGTTTCCATTTCTTCCACTAGGTTCCATTTCTAAACAATGGCATAAACTAGATCAATTAATGAGTCAAAATATATAATTACAAACTTGCAAAACACTTAACATAAATTGAGCTATTTATGGATATAATCCATAATTATAATACATGTTTTCTTTGTGAAAGTATATAATCATAACCCTTCATAGTGGTTTGTAAAGAAAAAGAGAATTATCCTAAGCATATCCCCCGGGAGTGTCGTAACCAAGAGTGCAGCAAGGCCCATTGTCGTGCACCATTTCCCGTTCGAGTCTATCTCAAAGTAGTGTTTTCAGGTTTTACCCATAGGTACATCTGTGCCAGAGCCGCCTCTACCTGCTTGTATACAGACATGGATGTATTGATCAGAAAACTCACAAAATCTCCATAATACCAAAATTCTAGGAAGTTCTTCTATACTAATCCTCAAAGTCTATCTTTGGGCTATGTGATCTAATCAAAGTTTATCTAAATCTAGCTTCCAAGGTTAGTATTAAACTGTCTCTGATACAAACTGTAACGCCCCGACCCCAGTTACCCAGAGTCAGTGCATTATTGCGTAACATTGGAATGATCACAAAATATCAAGTCTCGAAAGACCGATTAGTTTAGTATCTATGGAAACACTAGATATATTCATAAATGTTACATTACATCATAAAGTGAAAAAATAAACTAACAAAGTCTCCATAGTCCACACTCATATCCTCTTCTGACTATCCCTGTAGGTCATTCATAAAATACTTCATCACATCCTGGAAAATATTAAAACATTGAAAGGGGTGAGCTCAAATGCTCAGTAAGGATAACAATATTGTGGAAGCATTCATAAATAAAAATTAACATTTAAGTCAATGTATAACTAAAAAAAAGACTTTTTAAACTTGAACTTCAGCATAATATGGAAGAAATAAAATCAATTAATTCCATTTACTTACTCACATGGATATTCTACTAGTCGAATAATCACATGAAATATCAATAACCACTTTCATAATGATGGAATGAATAATGCCAGACTATCATAACCACATAGCCAAGGCCTCGTGCCAAGACTACAAATAAGATTTTGTCAAGGCCTCATGCCAAGACACTAGTTTGTCACATGGGACCTACCGATGCATCGAGGAGCTGTAGTGGGCTCCACCCATCACTTATTAAGTCCAATGAATTCCTCATATGAATAGGTTTAAACATATCATAAACCATAACATTATTGTATCACATAAAACATGCATAAAGTAAACGTAAGATTTCCACACTTCAATCACAAGATATCAATACAAGACATTGATATAATAAAAACTTTATCAAAACCATTTTCAATACCAAAATAAAAGTAAAGTAAAACATGGTATTTATTTGTCTTTTTAAAAAAAGTTATGGCTTATAGAGGAAGCCGAAACTCAAATAATAGTCACGGCGGAGGAGAAGTCGTTGTCGCCGCATATGTAATAAAAAACATTCCATTTGTCTTTTAGTAAAAACGCTTTGTATAAAAAGATTCCTTTTGAATAAAGGTAAAAGTCAAAGTGGGTTTATACACCGTATAAATAAATGTTGTGTATAAAACCAAATATGCCTCAATGAAAGGAGATTGAGATGAAGTCCTTACAAAGATCATTTTTAAAATAAAATAGATATTTTATGTGTATTTACTTTAAGTACACATAAAGAAATAAAAAATAAAATATAGGGCATAATAATATCATGACATAATTTGAAAGTAGGAGATTAACCCAAAGAATAGAAATTGGGTTAAGAAATTCCCTTACCTCTTGTCCGACTTGACTCGACCATTCTTTAACCTCCTGAATAATAAACCAGAGTTAATTTATAATTTCTTAAGAAACTTTTTCAAGTATATTATTCCTTTATATATCACTTATTACCATGTTATGAACATTATTTATTTATTTATGTTAATAATGGTCGTTTTGTCGATCTTTGGTACTTGAGTCAAAAATAAACTTTTTATAATTACATGTTGTTCATGTGGTGAAATATCCATCATATTAAGAATTATATTCATGATGTAGATATCATATATATCATATATATCCAGTATATACATGAATTTATAACATTACATAACATTTAGAGGTATGAAATGAAATGCACCATTCATGGAGACGGCAAGTCGTACGTACGCATGAACGCTACTTTCATTTCTATTTTGTATTTAATGGAATGAAATTATAATTATATCAAGGTATACTATACTTCCAGTATATTATAATGTGTAATACCATTTACTCCATCCCTTATACATCCCACATATGGGATTAACGATTCAAATCACTTTGAGGGGGCGGTAGTCCGTACTTCCTAAAGTGAAATCATCGCGTTTACCCATAATGGAAATCATAAAGGTATGCCATAAATGAAAAATAAAGATTATTATGTAAACAATAAACATATTATATATCATATATAAATATAGTGACATCTTAATGGCCACATTTGAAGGTGTTATATGAGTGTTGAACAATCATCGTTTCGTGAGGCAGAAATTCACCATCCACAGAAACAGTATCTTCATTAACCATTAGATGTAGGTGTGTGTAATTTTAGCTCAAATAATTCTTATAAAAACATCCTAGTATATTGAGGATACTGTTTTTGTTACAAAATAAATGGATAAAAAGAGTTTAGGGGGTTGGAGTAGCAAAATAAAACAAAATAACATAAGAGAATACGTTACCTTAAAATCGAGTAACTCTTTTTTGATTTGAGCCAAAGGCTTCCTTGGGAAAACTTCTTCCCAAAGTGAGGATTCTAGGAGTAAGAGAGGGAAGTTGGGAGAGTATTTTGGAAGAGGTTGTCCGAACCAAATGGCTTGATGGTGTGAATAAGGTGGTAGTGGTGGGGGCCTTTTATAAGAGGAGAGAAGGGGAACTCTTGGAAAGATTGAAATGTTACTTTAATATGAAATTCTTTTCGGATTATAAAGGTCACACAATGATATATTTCAAGGATAAGGTGATAGGCGTTCGAAATCTACTCTTCCAATTGGTTTCTGACAATTTTATGCCTTGGATGTTATATTATCTTGTCATTTTATTTAAATTGTTAATTAATGAGTTAATTGCTGCATCATCATGGTGTCATAAATAATTTAATTTATTTAATTTCTAAAAATTATAAAAAAATTATCATGATGTAGTAAATATTATTATCTTTCTAATGAATATTTATAGTCAAAAATATGACTTGTATAACCCCATATAAAAATTATTTTATTAAAACAACTAATGTTTGTGACATTTTTATTTTAACATTAAATAAAAAGTTTTTAATGTCATTTTCCTACCAAAGTGGCTCGATGGGGTCCCCAAGTTGACCCATGGATTGAATTGGTCGACCATGACTCATCAAATTGGGGTAGGATAAGTGTAAAGGTATTTTCATATTTTTATAATATCATTTTCACCTTAAATTTCACTAATTACCTGTAATTGCGATTAATTAAACTTAAAAGTTACTATTCACCAAAAAATTATTTTAATCCCATTGAACCAAATTTTACTTCCTAATGACAACCATGTATATCGGATTTTTGAAAATCAAATCACAGAAGTGGTAATGTTTCATTTAAACGAAAAATCAGTTTTTTAACTACCACTTTCACTATTCCTCAAAAGTTGATGTTTTTCAGAACAATGCCAAAATTTCACCCTAAGCTATAATTGATATTCCAAATTCAAAAATGATGTCTATTTTAAAAAATTACAAACATATAAGTTGCATTAATTAATTTTATAATTAATTCCCACTGTCACAACAAATAGCGTGTTTTTAAGAAACAATATATATCAAAAGATTGACAATTGTTTATATCCAATTTCAATGTTAAATTAATCATAATGATCACCATTGGATAAAATGGTAAAAATATATTATAATGATACTTTAAAACCACTAAATAGTATAATTTATCACTATAAATTATTTTGACTAAAAAAGTTGTTTTAAGTATTTTTCACTATTCATAAAAAATGGAAGTTCTCGGAAAATTACAAAAAATTCAACTTAGGATAATTTTGATATTACGAATACAAAAATGAAGTACATTTTGAAATATAAAATTTCTATAATTTTAAAAAGTGGGTATTACTATTCATAACGGCTACTTTGATTAGTCGCGGTGTGTTAGAACTCAAACTTGCGTACAATGCAAGCTATTGCATTATTGAAAGAGAAGCGTATCGTGGAAGCTCGGGGTGTTACATATGATATATATTATATTTATTTTATCTTTATACTTGTGTATTTTTTATAGCAATTTTTATGGCTTCCATAATGGGTAAACGTGATAATTTCATTTAAGGAAGTGAGGACTACCACCCCCTCAAAGTGATATGAATCGTAATGCCATACGTGGGATGTATAAAGGATGTAGTTAATGAAATTATAGGTGATATTTTACTGGAATTTTAATATACCTATTAATCATTATGTTTTCATTCTATTAAAATATGAAATAGAAATGAAAGTAGCGTTTATGCGTACGTACGACTTATGGTCTCTGTGAACGGTGCATTTCATTTCTTATCTACAAAATGTTCTGTACTATTATAAATACATATATATACTAGATATATATAATATATATGATATCTAAATCATGAATATCATTCTGGAGATAATGGAATTTTTACCACATGAGAAACTTGTAATTATAAGAAGGTCATTTTTGACTCAAGTACCAAATATCGACAAGATGGCTATTATTAACATAAATGATTACATAATATTTATAACATGTTATTAAGTTATATAAAAGGAATAATAAAATTGAAAAAGGTTCTTAATAAAGTATAAATTAACTTCAGTTTATTATTCAAGAGGTTAAAGAAAGAACGGGTCATGTCTGACATGAGGTAAGGGACTTCATCTCGATCTCATTTCATTGAAGCATATTTTGTTTTATACACGATATTCATTTATACGATGTCAAAAAACCATTGAATTTTCATTTCATTCAAAGGGAATCTTTTTCTATGAGGAGTTTTATTAAACGACAAAAAATAATGTTTCTTTTAATATAAGCGGTGACAATGACCATTTCTACTGCCACAAGTATTATTTAATCTTTGGATTCCTTAACAAGCCGTAATATTTTTTAAAAGAAAAATAATTACCATAAAATATTTTTATGTATTTTAGTATGGAAAATGGTTTTTATAATGTATTTATTATTTCAATATCTTGAAATGATAAATTGTGATTACAATGTAAGAATTTTATCTTTCTTTTTATGCTTAAGTTCTGTGTTATGATTCCTGGGAATTTTTTACGTATACGGGTGGTTCTTTGATAAACCTAGGGAGGGTGTGCCCGAGATATCTCTTCAATTCATTGGATAATGTAACGGTGGTAAACATGAATGTTTATATAAGAATATTTATGTAATATACTATGATGGGTATTTCAACGTAACTCCCTATATAGCTGTTATAGCTACAATATATGTATGATATGTATTCCACAAGTTTCCTTTATGATTTCTGATTACTATGTGTAATTTATAAATCTTATGTTTTCATGAGTTATGCTAAAGAGCTTATGTTATGTATATATTGATGAACTTATGTTTTCTTTCATTGTTTTAAAACCCTTATTGTGATTTGTATTCTTATCCCATGTTTTGAAATGACTTTCACATGACATAAAGATGAATAGGGTCAAGGATGGGATCAAGGAAAATGTCATGTTGTCTAAAACATGGAACTAGACATGAATCTTTTTTTAAGAGTCTTTATTTTATAAAAAAAATGGAAACTGAGTAGAAGTGTATAATATGTAATTTTTTGAGATGTAATAGTTATGATCTAATTCTCTAAAACTCCAAACATGAAAAAAATAATCAATGAGTGTTATTAATTTAATTCAAGATTATGTAATGTTTTAAGGTTGTGTCATTATAGTTGGTATTAGAAGTCTATTTAGATAACTTTAGGGGTTAGAGAACTGTTAAATTAATATATGGTAAGATTTAAATGATATAGCATTTACAGATTACCATGTTGCTTCACCTAAGATATTTCTGTGTTTAGAATGGTTTTCCATAGAAGAAACATGGCACCTATGATGGGTCACCATCACGAGGAAGACATCCTTCCAAATCAGCAACATGAGATTTTCAGAATCGGAACTGAATAGTTTGTTGTTATAATGGAGCAGTTGACTCAATCTATAAATGGTGGTGGTATCCATGCACAAGAGCATCCAGATCAACCATAGAGGAACATGTCAGTGGTGTATCATTTTATGAGGCAACATCCCCCATCATTCAGAGGATCATCAAACCCTGTGCTATCAAAAGGGTGGATTAAAGCACTAGAAAAAATTTCAATGTCAACGGGTGTTCAGAACATCTAATGGTTAGTCTCGCTGTTTACCATTTTGAAGGTGAAGTTGATCAGTGGTGGACGATGGTGAAAAATATTAGGGATAGTGAGGATATTTATTCTCTTGATTGGGATAAATTCAAAGGTATGATTGTGAGAAATATTTTCCTAATGTGGTTCAAATTAGTATGGAAAAAAATTCTTGTAATTGAGGTAGGAAGATGAACTAGTGGCTACTTACAAAATTTTTTTTACTCAGCTGGAAAGGTATGCTCCAAATTTCATACGAGATCTTGATAGTAAAATCAACCATTTGTACTCAGGATTAAAACGAATGTATCTACAGTCTTTAGCTTCTCATGAGTTCAAAATTTATAAAAAAACTTGTTTGATGTGAAGAGGTGGAAATGGATTTTGCTGATGATCAAGTGGTCTTTGACAAACAACAGAATATGAGGTCAAGGTGGTAGATGAAAGAGAAGAACTCTAAAAAAAAGTCTCATGGTAAGAATCTTAAGTTTACTGTCTTTGAAATTGGTGGTAAAATGTATGATGGGGAATCTCTTTCGAATTGTGGTAAGTGCTACAGATGTGGTAAAATGGGACATGAGGCTCATAATTTCACTGAAAAAGATTTGGGTAATGGTAAGACTAAATCTGATTTACAGTCAACAAATTTTTTTAAAGTAAAATTAAATTGGTCATTATGAAAATGATTGTCCATAAAGAACTCCACTGAGGGAATGCAGACAGACCACATGAAAAGAGGGGTGGTGAAATCCTTTGAAACTACTTAGTAGATGTTGGTCAATAAAACGAAGTAATATCTTGTACACTATTTTCTAGTTCAGATTATTCCAATGCGTTGTGTTATTCAGGGTCTACAAATGCGTTCATTTCTAATATGTTTTCTAGTAAATTGGGAATTCCATCTCAAGATATGAATCTAACACATATCGTAAAAAACCTAGGGGAAATGTTTAGACAAAAAGAAATCATAAGAACCTTCCTCTCCTGGTGTACATAAATAATCAACCTACAAACCTTATAGTTTTTCCTCTAGTAGAGTTTGATGTTATTTGGGGTTTGGATTGGATTTTTGTTTATCAGGCTATGATTAAGTACAGAGCTAAAGTGGTTTCTTTTCTGAAATATTTTCAGTTTGTCTACCATAACGAACTCTTACTTTTGATGACATATCAGGATGTTGTGAAACTATTAAAATATGGAAATGAATGTTACATTGCACATATTTTTGAAAAAAAGGAACTATCCGGATTACTAATGTTCGAGTGGTAAATGAGTACCTTGATGTTCTTTTTGATTAGTTTCCTAGTATAATACCTTAGAGATAAGTTTAATTTATTGTTGACTTAGTTCTTGATGCTAAGCCAATTTCAAAACACCCTTATCGAATGGATCAAATAGATCATTTAGAGTTAAATAATAAATTATAGGAGTTATTAGATAAAGGATTCTTTTGACCTAGTACATCACTAGGGGTTCTCCTATTTTGTTTGTTAAAAATAAATATGGCTCAATGATACTTTTAATTGATTATAAAGCTTTGAATAACATCACTGTTAAGAACAAGTATCCTTTTCTTCATATCGATGATTTGTTTTATCAACTATAGTAAGCTCAGTATTTTTTGAAGATTGACATGAGGTTGGGGAACCATCAGTTGAAATTAAAAGAAGAAGAAATTACAATGACCATGTGTCGTACTAGATATGGCCATTATGAATTGGTAGTTTTTGAATTTTCAGTTAAGTAATTCCCTGGTTGTTTTCCTGGATATTATGAATAGAATTTTCTGTGAGATCTTGGATAAGATTGTGGATATGTTTATTGATGATATTTTGGTTTATTATAAAATCAAAGAGGATAATGAAAGTCACTTAAGGGTTGTCTTTCAGACCTTAAAAGAAAAGAAACACTATTGGAATTTCATAATGTTTTGTGTTTGGGTTACAACGAATTTTTTTCCACGGTCACATTGTTTCAAAAAAATGGCATAACTGTTGATCCTTCTAAAACAAAAGTTATTAAAGAATACCCATGGCCCACCAATAAAACTAAGATCCATAGTTTTCTTTGTATGGAAGGTTATTACCAGAGGATTGCTGAAATTTTTTCACGGTTATCTAATGAAAGGACTAAGTTAACTCGAAAAAGTTTTATGTTAATTTGGACAAAAGAATGCGATGATTGTTTTCATGAATTGAAAAGAAGATTGGTGAATTCTTGAGTTTTGTAATTTCTTTCAAGAAATAAGGAGCTTGTTATCTACAAAGATTATTCTTTTAATGGACTTGGTTATGTCATTATGAAAAATGATTAGGTAATTTCTTATTCTTCAGATCAGTTGAATCCTCATTAGTTATATTACCCTACACATGATTTGGAATTAGCTTCTGTTGTTTTTTGCTTTAAAAATTTGGGGGCATCATTTGAATGGAGTAAAATGTAAAATATATACTGGCCACACAATTTTAAATTATATATTCACTCAAAAATTATTGAACATGAGATATAGGGGATGGATAGAATTAACCAAGGATTATGATTGTACAATTCATTACCATATGGGAAAATCAAATAAAGTGGCTGATGCTTTGAGTCAAAAAAAATTAATGCTTCATTAACAATACTACATTTATAACGAGATCCTTTGGTTTTTGATTTGATGAAAATTGGCGTTAAAGTTGTTGGTTTATGAAATTACTATGTTTTGTTTTAGGTGTCAGTTAAATCAACTCTCTCAGACCGAATTAATAAAGCGCAGAAGGAAGACAGTGAGTTGCAGAAAAAGGTAGAGTTGGTTTAGAAGTGTAAGTTTCCTGATTTTAACGTTGATAATAATAGTATTTTGATATTTAGAATGAGAATATGTGTGCCTTGTGATTCATAGTTGAAGAATTAGTTTTTATATGATGCTCATAGTTATTCGTTTACAGTTTATCCTATAAGTACTAAGATGTACATATATTTTTGGCAGTATTATTGTTGGGATGGAATGAAAAGAGGTACTGCTGATTTTACTATGAAGTGTTTGAATCGTCAACATGTTAAAGCAGAGAGACAATTATTGAAAGGGATGCTTTAGTCTTTACCAGTTCCAGAGTGGAAATGGGAAAATATATCCTTCAATTTCATTGTGAGATTATCAAATACATATCTAGGTAACAATGCAATCTTGGTTATTATTGATCTGTTGACTAAATCTACTCATTTCCTTCCTATTTGAGATACATTGACTCTAGATCAACTTTTTCAGTAATATGTTAAAGAGATAGTCTGGTTAAATGGATATCAACTCTCCGTTTTATATAATCGTAATCCTAGGTTTACATCTATATTTTCGAAAGTCCTTTAGTAGTCATTGGGTACATAATTAAATTGTTGTAAATGTTTTCATCCTCAATCAGATGGTCAGTTAGAACGAACAATTCATACCTTGGAGGATATGTTACATGCATTCTCGATGGATAACTAGGGATGTTGGAAAAATGTCTTTCTTTTGTGGAATTTTCTTATAATAAAAGTTTTCATTCCAGTATAAATATGGCTCCATTTGAGGCATTATATGGTAAGAAGTGATGAACCCCAGCCTTTTGGGATGAAGTATGTGAATGGAAGTTGATGGGACATGAATTGGGATAAGAGATGGAAGAGAAACTTCAGTTGATTCAGAATAACATGAGAACAGCTCAGAGTAGGAAAAAAAGTTATGCCGACAACCAAAGGAATTATCTTACTTTCAAGGTTGGGGATCACATCTTTCCTAGATTTTCCCCGACGAAAAGTTAGAAGAATTTTTGTAAGAATGGAAAGTTGGGTATAGGGATCATTGGACCCTATGAAATCCTGTAGAAATTTGGATGAGTTTTGTACAATGTTGCTTTCTATCTATGTTTATCCCATGTATACAATGTTTTCCATGTTTCAATTTTGATAAATTATATGCCATATCCATCTTATGTTTCTTTCCCGGAGGTAGTTCAGTTGGAAGAGAATCTCTCTTATGAGGAACAACCAGTCCAGATTCTTGACTGAAGAGAGAAAGTGTTGCAGAATAATGTAATTCATCAGGTAAAGGTCTTGTGTAAAACCATATGGTTGAAGAGTCTATGGGGGAATCTTAAAATTCTCTGAGGGATAAATACCCCTCTTTATTTGTTATGTGAATAGAATTGTGGGGACAAAATTCAGAAAAAGGGGGAAGGATGTATTATCACAAGTAAATAAAGAATAATTTTTTTTCATATTTATCAATATTTGTGAATTAAATATTAATTTTAATTAAAATGGGATGTTATGTTAGATGGAATACTCGATACGCAACAACGGGTTTCTTTAAAATCTAATATTGCACACAATGTTGAGTTATACTGGAATATAATAATATAATATAATTATAAATGATAGTTAACACATAGAAATTTTATTGGCAGGAATGAATATATCTCACTAAAATTTTAATTACATGTTTTTTAAATGCTATTACATTTATCCAATAAATGATAGGGGCTTAAAATGTGAAAGAATTCAATTTTAATTACAAAATACTCTAATATTTGTTAAAAGGTGGATTTACCGCCTTTTGTGGAGAACCCTTTTTAAATTTAGTTTTTATCATTTTTATATGTTATATTTGAAATATAAAATTCATCCATTATAATTGGGACATCAAAATTTCTTTTGGGTATGTTTTTTTTCTAATCATGTTCATTTTTTAACGAACAGTGACAAATACTGTATTTTAATTCAAAACTGTGTTGTAATATAATTTATTAATTTGGATATATTATCTTATTAATTTTCTTTAAAGTTTATTTAGAATATATTTTTACCATTTAATAGAATTTTGGTCTTTTTAAGTAATTTTATTTTGAAATTTGACATAAAAAAGTTTCAATCTTTTGATAGTTAATATTTCTTAAAAACACGCTTTTTGTTTAGACAACAAGAATTAATTTTAAATTATATTCTTCCAATTATGTGTTTTGAATTTGAAAAAAATGGATTCCATGTTTGAAATCATGAGGTATAAATTGTGTAAATATTTACCTTTATTATAATTTTTAAATGTTTATTTCACTAAATATTTTATTTACCATGGTTCAAGGGTAAATCTGGTTAATAAGGGTAAGAATAATATTATAATAATATTAATTTACCCTAACATGTGTTCTAATCCTATTGGTTGATACATATCTGACCATGGGCCTCCTTGGGTCGATTTAGGTACCCCATGGAGCCACTTCGGAGTGATAATGACAGTTTATTTTAATTAACTAAAAGTAAATGCAAAATTTACATAGTCAAAAATATTTTAGTAAATCAATTTTTACATGGGGTTATATAAGTTATCATTTAGACTATAAATATTCATTTTAATGAAAAAAAATTCCCACGTCATGGATTTTTTTTGTAATTTTTAGACATCATATAAATAACATTTTTTATGACACAATAATGATGCAGTGTTTACCTCATTAATGAATAATTTAACGAAATAAGATTATAAACACTAAAACAATATCCAAAACCATTCCAATTCTTATTGGAAGATTTTATTTAGAATATTATTTATCCTATATTAAACGTTAATGAGTTTTGGACCTTTTGAAACTGATGATAAGTTTATAATAAAATAATATTTTAAACAATCCTTAAGAGCCCCTCTTCTCCCTTATAAAAGGACACCACTTCTATCACATTCCTCACACATCTCAAGACCCTTGGCTAGTCTAAAGATTTCCTAAATAAGCTCCCTACATCCCTATATTCCTCCTAGAAGCCTTAACTAAGTCAGAATTCACATCAACTAAACCTTTTGCTTCAAACCGAAGGGAGTTAACCGATTTAAAGGTAACATTTTTTCTTATGTTCTTTTTGTTTATTTTACTTTTGAAACCCAATAAAATAGTTTTATTACATTAAATTATAAAAAAACCAGTATCCTCAATATAAAAGGATGTGTTTATGAGAAGTATTCTAACAACCCTTACAGACACCTCTATCTAATGGGTAAAGAACATACTGAATCTGTGGATGGCGAACTAGTGCCTCACGAAACGATAATTGTTCAAATATATCCAACCACCTCTAATGGTAGAAATTATAATGGAACTATATTTATATATGATATATAATATGTTTATGTTTTATTTATTCTTCTTTATTTTCCTTTTTTACCATTCCATTGTTTTTTCCATAATGGGTAAACACGATAATTTAATTTAAGGAAGTGTGGACTACCACCCCCTCAAAGTGATATGAATCGTTCACAAAATACATGGGATGTATAAAGGACATAGTTAATGAAATTATATATGATATTATACTGGAAGTATAATATAACTAGTTATCATTATTTTTTCATTCAATTAAATATGAATATAAATGAAAGTAGCGTTCATTCATACGTACGGCTTACCGTATCCAAGAACATTGCATGTCATTTAATATTTTGATTATTTTTAATATTATAAATACATATATATACTGGATATATATGATATATTTTATATATAAATCATGAATATCATTCTAGAGATAATGTAATTTTGACCACATGAGTAATTTTTAATTAAAAGAAGTTCATTTTGGACTCAAGTACCAAATATCGACAAATGACCGTTATTAACTTAAATGATTAAATAATGTTAAGAAAAGTGTAATAAGTGATATAAAAAGAATGATAAACTTAAAAAAAATTCATTATAAAGTAGAAATTAAATTTATTTTATTATTCATGAGATTAAAGAATTAATAGGTCAAGTAGGACACAAAGTAAGGAACTTAGTCTCAATCTCTTTTCATTGAGCCATATTTTGTTTTATACACAACATTCATTTATTCGGTGTATAAAAAACATTAAATTTTCTTTTCATACAAAGGGAATATTTTTCTATGCCCCTTTTTACTAAATGAAAAAAGAATGTTTCATTTAACATAAGTGGTGATAACGAAACTTTTTTTACCGCCGCAAGTATTATTTGATTTTTGGTTTCCTTAACAAGACATAATGTTTTTTAAAATAAAAATAATTATGAAATACTATTTTTACTAATTTTGGTATTGAAAATGGTATTAAAAATGTATTTATTATTTCAATATCATGAAATAATATATTATGATTGTAATGTGGGAATTTTATCTTTCCTTAATTATTAAGTTATGTGTAATGATTCTTGGGAATTTTTTACATATATAGGTGGTTCCATGATAAACCTAGGGCAGGTGAGCTCGAGATAGCTCTCAAATGAAATGGTTAATTTGACACAGTTAAACGTGAATTTTCCTCCTCAGATATTTAGGGAATATATTGTGATGGTTATTCAAAAGTAAATCCATTTGTAGCTGTGATAGCTACAATGTAAGTATGATATGAATGCCACAAGTTACCTTTATGATTTATGATTACCTTTTGTTATTAATTAATCTTATGTTTTTATGAGGTATATTAAAAATCATATGTTATGTATGTATTGATGAACTAATGTTTTCTTTATTTATTTTATAACTCTTATGGATCTTTTTATGCTCATCCAATGTTTTGAAATGTTTTTCACAGGACTTAAAGATTAATAGGGTCATTGATGGGATCAAGAAAAATTAATGCTACCTAGAACATAGAACTAGACATGAATCGTTTTTTTAAAGAGTATTAATTTTATGAAAAAATAGAAACTTAGTAGAAGTGTCTACTATGTAATTTTTTGAGATGTAATAGTTATGACCTAATTCTATAATAATATATACCTAAAAAGATCATAAATGTGAGTTATTAATTTAATTCAAGAATAGGTAATGTTTTAAGGCTAGGTCTTTATAACATTTATAGTTAGAATATACAGTACACAAGAGAATCAATTGGTGAATATGGGTAAGTCTCACAGAAATAAATATGAGATTATAAATCCCCTACTACTTGAATAACTTTTGAATTTTGAGATATTTGACATAATGAAATAGATTTAAAATTTTAATATAATTAAATAAATAAAATTCATGATCTATCAAGTAATAGGTCAGTATATACAACACCCAAAAATAATAAGTTGTGAAAATAGAATATATCTGACAAAAATAAAATTGGGACGATATAACCCTAACCATTTGTCTTGAAATTCTTCATGCACATTAGAATTACATGTATAATAAATATAAGTTTATTATAAATCCACAAATTTACCATATTATTTTATATAATACCATATATTATTTTCAATGACTTTATATCACCCTCTTATTAACAATTCCACGTTAATGTTATATTTCAGGTAATAACCTCTTTTTTTCATATATGGTTTGACTTTTTGTTATTGATACTCTTAATTAGATCATAATTTTCATAATAAAAGAATGTAAAACATTAAATAAAAATATATCTATTCAGTATATATTCTTTTATAATAATATATAAATGATATAAATGTTAATTGGAAAACACCGTTCTTTTAGACGTTAGATTGTACTTATAGATGAACGATGTTTTTATTTTCTTTTAGTATTGAATGAAAGAAAATAAATGTTATATATATATAAATTATCATAATAGTATAATTATTATATCATAAATATCATATAAATTTACAAAACCCATTCTTAATAGATTCCATGTAAAGTGTTAAAGAATCACATTATGTTGGGGAGGAGGTAGTACATACATCCACAATCAAAGTTATGATATTAGAAAAGACTGGAAGAGATGAAGAAATGTTTTAAATAATAATTTTATAAAAATTAATATATTATTAATATCAAATATATCATACAAAAAAATAATTCTATCATTATTCCCATCCTTGAAAGGTGGTAATGTAAGAAAGAACGAAATTGGTTTGCGTGGCTGTAGTCTATCGCGCACACAAATGATGATTGTGTATCCCATTTGACAAAAGTGTGAGTAGGTGTAGGTATAAAAATTAACATAACAAAATATAAGTATATTTATGATACATAGGTTTTTATAAAAGAATGGAATAAAAGTAATTGAGTTGGTGTAGAATGAAATAAAACAAAAGTGGTTGATGAATGTTGTTACCTCTTCTTTGGGTAATTCCATTTGGTTTTCAACAAAGCACTAACATGGATTTCTTTATGCACAAACTATGGCTTCCATGATGGGGTTATTTAATTTTGGATTATATTTGGGTAGTTTTTGGTCTAGAAAATTAGCTTTAGAGGTGTGAAGAAGCAAGGGGTGTGAGTACCCCTTTATTGAGGATGAGGAGTCACATTCTTGTAAATATAAAAGGGTAACACTATTGTGAGGTATCCCTTCATCATGGGCTCCCAATAATAATATATTTTTGATACAAGTAAGTATATGGTATCGATATGGAAAGAAATTGGCTTTTGGACAAGTGTCTATATTTTCCCCCTTATTTTATGTTTAACTAGCAAGTAAACTCGTTTTTTCCTTAATTAATGTAATTAATTTTAATTACTTTTACTAATACTTTTAGTAATAAACATGGTTGAACATAATAGAAAATATAAATAATTATGATTCTAAATATGTAATATATTCTAAAAATTCTAAATATATATGTTGAAGAAATTAATTTAAAATTAATCCCAAAGATGGGATAAGATAATGGGTTTTTAAATTGACAAGCTTTACAATATTGAAATGTTTTTATATTAAGTTTAAATGTTAAACTGATTAAAACTACCTAAATTTTATTATTTAATATATAAATAATATTAATATACTTTATGTAAAATTTAAAATATTATTTATCTATATAAATAAATTAGATGACAAAAAAGTTTACAATAAACATTAAGTGTATTTTCACTATTCACCAAAAAATGAATCTTCTTAGAAAAATACCAAAAATTAACACCAAGTAAATTTTGATATTATAATTTTAAAAATTAAAATTATATTTTAAAATATAATTTATAAAATTCAAAAAAATTATTTTTAAAATTGCCGCGCTATTAAAAGGAAGTAAAATTTCCTATTTGAGAAAATATATATCTATATGTGTAAAATTGGATTTATTATTAACTTTTTTTAAAGAAATTCATAATAATAATGTTAAATTGTTGAATAAATATTATATATATATATATAATTTATTAATACATTTTTCAAAAGCTTATTAATTAAATTATTGTGTTAAAACATGTTTAATTTCATAAATATAGTTTTCGAGAATAAGATTTCAAATGTTTTCAAAAGGGTTTTATTTTCATTTCGAGTTAATTGGTCACAAAATAAGTCTACTTATATAAATTTATAAACCAAATATTCATAATATAATTAATATTATTCATAACCACTATTCTAATGTATTTGTGAAAACTATAATAAAATTTTCATAATATTATTAGTAGTACATTGTTTTTGGGTAAAACTATGTCTTTTATATAACACAAGTTATCAATAGAAAATGAAATTGTGGGTAACAGAAGAAAAATATATTGTTTCATATTTAAAAAGATAATTTATGTGTTTCATGAAGTAAAATAATGACTAGGTTTTTCATAGAAATAATTAATAACCTGGTCATTTCATATAAAAAAGCTATATAAAGTGTTGTGTGAAATAAAAAAATTTAAAAGATTAAATTAATTCAAAAAATGTAATTTAAATATGATATGGGTGTTATATTTGAACACCTTAAAATGAATTTCACCCTAAAAATTCATCATGTTTATGAAAGGATTAATAATTGAAATTCTCTTTAATAGAAACCCACAACATTAAAAGGAATACTAAAACTAATTTTAAAAATAGAAAGTGGAAAACATAACATTTTCCCAAAGTAACTCATTAATAGGTTTACACATTGGATAACTTAGGTCATTTGTGAAAACACAGGCATGGAATATAAATATAACTATCATGTTCTGATGAAGACTAATAATGAACAAGGGTCAGATAAAGTTAATGATCACAAACCCATAAACCAAAGAGGCTTGAAAAAGGACATTGATGTCATCCAAAAATGATGATAACCGGATAAAATTTTATATCATGAAACATTTCTAAAAGTTGAATAATTTGCACTATAAAATTTACTAACCTAATT
This sequence comes from Viscum album, assembly GCA_963277665.1. NCBI lineage: Eukaryota > Viridiplantae > Streptophyta > Magnoliopsida > Santalales > Viscaceae > Viscum > Viscum album. The sequence goes on along the minus strand of OY728128.1, from coordinate 1,469,091,139 downwards.
TCATTCCATTTCATAATAAAAATCTCACCTTTTTGTAGTGTAATGATCAATTCTCACATCATCACTTATTCAACAAAATGTAGGTGAATTTTTCATTCCTGAAGAAATATATTATAATGACACCAATATATATAATTATAGGACATTCTATATGAATTTATTTAATATCATAAAAATGGTTAGGAAATGTTATCCAATATTAATAAATCCAAAATTGGGGAGAAAATACTTTAATCTCTTAAACCTCATCTGATGTTTATCTTAAATTATTTCATAAATGGTCAACATTGTAACCATTCTGAAAGTTGAAAATAGTGAAAATTATAAATAATGTTACTGAATTCCTCAAAAATGAATAAAACTTACCCCCATATATCATAAATTTTCACTTTAATTTCATATTATAATCATGTGAATAAATTTATCAAGTATTCTATTGAAACATGTTAATAATGTAAATTCGAATAAAATAATATATTCAAAAAATATTTATTTCTTAGCCATTTTTTGGGTCATATTCAATAAATCCAAAAAATGTTTTAAACTTCATCAAGGATAACATTTACCACTTTTAAAAAATTCAATCATTAGTTCTGTGGTAATTAGTATTCTATAATTTACATTCTCCAAACCAATCACCTCTTTATCCAAGATAAAAAATCTCAAAATCAGGATCTCATTAAGGGTTACCTTCCCGTAATCAAAATATCACATATCAATTAAATCAACATTCTAGGTCATCATCACCATAGAACATATATTTTTTCAAATCTTTAATTGAAAAAAATGTAAATTTGGATATATATAACACAAATCTTGAATTCCAAAAATATGCAATTCAATATTCCAACTTCTTTCTCAAACACTTAACTTGGTTTCATCATATTATTCCTTAATACCACATTACTATAATATGAAATATGAATCCTCTCTTAAGGTTACACAAACTCAATATAATCATGCTTCTTAGATTTAATAGAAATAATACTATTAGATCATCCAATGTCTTTCATGTGTTGTTTGCAATATCTTTATCTTTAGTAGAATAACCAATATGCATAGGAGATTCCTAATTCTATTCACGATATTTACAAATAGGAAATTTAATTTTATAATTCCCATAATTTATATATCTGAATCATTAAATATTAATATAGTTCCTCTTTGTTTCTTCAATTGAATATGTCTATAAAGAATAGTGTGAGAAACACTTATCATAGAATAAAACCAAATAATCATGAATAATTACCTATAGGATTCCTAAATCATAACACCCAATTTTAAATATAAAACTTCTTTGGCATATCCCTAGAGAAATCCCTAAACATATCCTTATAAATATCCTTAGGGATCTCACTATATTTTTCCCATACTAGTTTTCAAAGGCTGACTAAACCATTCCACTAATACCAACCATAATGACCTAAGCTATACCTACATGGATAATACGTCATTTTTTTATAAATATTCCATATATTAAAAATTTACATTCCCGAGGACTCTAATTGTTTGGAATCTTTGGAAGCTATGATCACATTATTATTATTTGGTTAAATATCTTCAAAGTATATCTTAATGATATTCCCATTTAATACACCTACATAATGCCTTGCTTTATAACCTAATGTATGAAAGCATAAGAAAGGTTGATCTAAGATGATCAGTAAGGTCAAATAAAGGAGATAATGTAGCATAACATAATCATAATTGTATGAGAAAATAAGAAAAAGGAAAATCACACCCATCATATAAAATAAAATAAACATGGATCATGGAATCGAGGATGGTAGTTCATAAGACATGAATCAAAAGCGAATGAGGAGAATAATTTATGTATCAAAAACATATGAATATTAAATAGGATTTTGGAGGACACATAAACATATAAAATGACTTCTATAGTAGTCAAGTTTTACTTCTATGGCCATTATAGTTGAATGGGTTCACTCCCCAAAACATCTTAGTAGTCATAGATGACCCCCAAGACCATTTTAGTAGAAAAATTCGTTTACTAAACATTTCTTACTCCCATTCCAAACCAATATTATTGAACTGGGTTGAATTATCATTCCAGACTATATTACAAAACCATATTCACTTCCCATTCTAAAACTGTATTAATGAATTGGGATCACATACCATTACATCCTTGTATTACTGAACGGAGTTGACTCCTCATTCTAACCCTGTATTACTGAACCGAGTTCACACCTCATTCCAACACTGTATTACTAAACCGAGGTCACTTCCTATTACAGCCCTATATAACCAAATTGTGTTCACATCCCATTCCATCTTAGTATTACTAAACTGAGTGCACTATTTGTTCCAACCTTGTCATGCTGAACTGAGTTCACCCCTCACTCCATTCCTGTAAAACTAAACCTAGTTCATTTATCATTTCCACCTTATCTATTACATTACTATTACATCATCTCAATGATAAACAACATGATAGTATTACACATAGAAGATCCAAAGGTTTAGTGTCTTTGGGAAACTAGGACCATACATAACAAATACATCATCAACCATAAACATTTATTTAATTTCATCTTCTCTAGATTCTAAGTGGAACTTGTCCTCTCCTTAGTATATGTAGCCACCTTAGGATATACATAAAAATGGGTGAGCAAGAAGCCCAGTAAGAGGATAGATAAAAACAATATATCATGGGGTGAGTATAATCATAACATAGGAAAAAGATCATGAACATGAGAGGAGCTTAAATAAAATACCTGAAATGTTGCAATGCATAAAAATTAAACATCTTTTCTTAGTGGTTAACTACCACGCATACTTGTGAACCATGATAGAATCTTTTTCACACATAATTTCACATTTACTCATGAGATTCATCACTTTACATAATGCATTGGAGCGCTATATAAATCCTGGCACACTCGTCACATTTAAACATTCATATTGCACTATATAATTCCTGGCGCACCCGTCATATCATAACATTATCATTTATCATTAATGCCACAATGAAAATATAACATAAATGAACATAACAATATCATTAAAAGGAATTTGTTTTATCTCATAATAACACATTAAAAAACATTGTGTTCTCAAAATAAACAGGGAACAACATACTTAATACAAGAATCATCAACCTTGAATGAGAGGTAAAAGTTGAGTTCTTAAGAGAAGAGTTCTTTCAGAAAACATTTGGATTGACATAAACATCATTAGAAAACATTTATATCCCAGAAAAGTAAAGGAAATGATGAACAAATTATATTTTAGGAGTAACCATATCAAAAATCTGGTGAAAGAGGGAGAACCTGAAGGATGAAAATTGGGTTCGAGATTTCCCCTTACTTTGTACCTGAATTCTTCCTTCTCTTTAATGTCTTGAATAATGACATTATATTAATTAATTAGAAATCCAGAACCATGCGTAAATTAATAGGGTTCATTATGGTTTCATTAGGTCATATTATCTTCTTTTGGTTGATATATAGAGTTTAAAAAACATTGTATGGGGATGTTTGTTTTTATGGTTTTTCTTTGGTGGTTCACTTGTATTCTTAAATTGATGTTTGGGTAGATCATGGGTAAAAATACCTAAATGATATTACATGTTATTAATAATATTACAGGAGATTTAATGATTTTATAATGAATTATATTAGATCAATGTGGGTGAATTATTAGATAAGAATTAAATGACGATTATTTGGGTTAATTTGAGCGGTTTTTGGATCACAATGAACTTGTTTTAACTATTCACTTTTAATATTTCAATAGGTTATTTACAGAAATGAAAATAGAAAAAAATACATATAAAATATTCTATTTCATCCATAAAAATGGTTTCATGACCAGATCTGAAGTTAGAAATGGAAGAAGAGAGCATGTCGTTTTTTGAAGATGACAAATTAACACATCATGAACAATGTTCTCTTTAATAAAATAAAAGGAAGAGGGAAAGGGTGTGTGGTTATATAATATCCCATTAGAATCATAAAATTACAGAATATGTATAATAATAGAGTTACAAAACAATTTGGAAGAATATAGGTTGGGAGAGATCAAGAAAGGAACTTGAACTTGAAAGGAAATTAAAGGAGAAGAGGGAGGGAAATTACCTCTTAAATCCTTCTCTTGAGAACCTCCTTAAGGGCCTATGCTTGGTCTTTTGATGAGCCCAGAAGCTCTTGGACATGGGGGAGGGGTTGGGGGAGATTATTGGGCAGAGAATAGGAAATTATTGAAGCTTGAGAGGTGCGGTTTGGCAAGAGGAGGGGGGGGGCTTATTTATACATGAGGAGGGATGTGTTTTTGGTATAAAATATTAAATAAAATAATATATCAAGAGTTAGACTTGTAATAGTAGTTTTTTGAAATAATAAATCATATATTAATATAATATAATTATTTTTTGGCTTAAAGTATTCTTTAAAATTCGATTTAATTAATTTATCAAAAGGAAATTGAAAGAAAGAGAAAAAGACACTTTAAGAAATCACCTTTTGACTTTAGGCTTTGGAAAGTTCTTTTTAGGTTTGAGAGTTGAATTTATTTAATTTTAAGGAATCATTTATGAAATTTAATATAATTTGGCCGAAACTAAAGTTCTAGAATGTTTATGTCATTAATACATCATTAATGATGCAATTTAGTATACACCAATTATGCGAAAAACTGTATTTTTTTACTATTCACATGAAAATTGAAGTATTTATGAAAAAACCCAAAAATTTACCCCTAACATTTTTCGACCTGTAGAATTCAAAAATGAATTCCATTTTTCAAAAATAATTTTCTTTTTATTATTAATTTAATATTTAATTAAAATCATAATTTACATAAAAAACAGTATTTAAGATTAAAACTGATTTTATAGTGCTTCCAAAATTTACGTTGGGTATTATAAAATTATCTAAAAAATATAAGACATTGATTAAATAATATATTAATACCTTATATGGAAATATATATTCTTTTAAATTAATTAATTAATTATAATTAATTATTTATGACTTAGAAAATACCAAAACATTTACTAAGTTCAAATTGTCACTTTCTAAGATGTCTAAATTTTATTTAATTATTCATAGGTAATGTTACTCTTATATTGGATGATTTACTATTCATAAGGGTCATATTACTATTCATAAGGGTATGTTACTATTCATAAGGGTAGGTCACTATTCACAAAAAATTATTTTGTTTCATTAGACTCTAAAATTCATCTTGAAGAGAACCGTGTGTGTCAAATTTTCAAAATTCCTAACACAGAAGTGAACAACTTATTTTTAATGGTCACTTATCACTTATTAGTTCATTATGTTGTGATTTCATGTTAATTTATGACAAATTTATAAGAAGGGAATTTCCATTGAAAAACTTTGGGTCGTTACAATATCATACTGAACTGAGTTCACTCCCTATTTTATCCCTATCCATATCATGATATATATATCTTTACCCAATGCCTTAATTAGAGATATAGGTCCAACCCATTACATAATGAAATCAGACATACATGTTCCACAAGATAACAATAAATTCCTCATATCTTGACCCTAAAAAGATATGGGTTTCAAAAATTGTCATCATATCATAACCTATAAAAAATATACAGGTTTCATAATTAAAGAATAACCCATTCAAGGAGGCGGGGTTCATAATATTTTTATCATGGCATATCCTGTGGAAAAAAATGGGTTTCATAAAAAATATTTCAGTTCAAAGATATACCATTTAAATAAAAAAATATTGATTTATATGGATCCAATCCCCGGTAAATAATAAGCAATATCAAAGGGTTTCATCTTAGATGGAGAATAATTTTAAAAGATCTTCTAGAGCATTTCTGATGGAAAATAACCTTTTTTGAAAGTCATTTAAAATAGGACATAAATCATTTTCAAAATCATTTATTATAAAAACCATTTTGAAAAAATTTGAGTTATTATATAAAAATAATGTAAAACATTTATGAATTAGAATATCATTTTTTTCTTTGAAAATTTCTTTTTAAATCCTAAAACAATTTCAAAGCCTTTTTTTAAATAACCTTGAAAAATTTTAAATTAGATTTTGAAAACAATTTTAAAAACGTTTCAAAATGTGAATTTGTTTAAAAATCCCTTTTCCAGAAAAAAAAATAACTTCATCACTTAAAAATATTTTTTATTATTTAGAAAATATTGTTTTTGAATAAAACTATTTTTTGACCGAAAAGAGAACTAAGGGAATATTTTCTTAAAAACACTTTCTTAATTATCCAATATACTAAAGATTCGAAAAAATGGTACCAATACTTGAAGATATAATGAATAAAAATAATATAATAAAATTAATGAGAGTTCATGAGATATGGATCATATTATTTCATCAATGGTTATATAATCATAACCAATCTTGATAAATGATGAGTTTATAGAAATAAACTCTTACCCCTTTAGTGAATTTTAATCCTAATATCCATGAAATAATAAAATTAAATGAATAATAAAATAGAATTAGAATAATTATATTCCTGACATAACATTTACATGGTCAGTATATACTCATTTTAAAAGAATTTGGGTCTATAACATGACATGTGTCTCAACGAAGGAAAAGTGAGAAAATATTAGTTTACTGATTTGGTATCTTATAAACCATAATCTCAATGAAAGAGATATCATATAAATGATATTTGAATACCCATAAATATAATTATAATAATACTATAATACATTAATTGGATGTATATACACCACACTAGAGAAACGAGTGGTGAATATGGCATAAGTCCCTTAGAAATTAAAGTGAGACTAGAAATCCCCTTACTGCTTGGGTAACTATTGAATTGTAAGATCCGTGAAGGAATAATATAAATTGAAACTTTTGATATCATTAAATAAAGGAAATTATTGATATGAAAATTTATAGTTCAATATATACACCACAAAAAAATAAGTGGTGAGTATATAATATATCTCATGTAAATAAAATTGAGAGAAGAAAACTCTTACCTTAAGTCATGACTTTCTTAGTACATATTAAAAACCAATATATAATAAATATATGATTATTATATATATAAAAAATCAACATATTCTTTTATATCCTGCCATATATTACTATATTAGGACTTAAAATTTTCTTTTTATTAACAATTCCATGTGAATGTTATGTTTTTGGTAATAACCGCTTTGTTTTTCATATATGTTTGGACTTGTTATTGTTGAAAATATTTATTAGATAATCATTTAACTTTTTTAATAATTTAAAACATTATATAAATATCATATATATGAATTATATAAGTATTTATAACAATATATAAAATATATAAATGTGAAATGGAATACACAGTTCACAGATACGGTATTTCATACATTAGCATGAACAAAATTTTTGTTTTCTTATTGTATTGAAAGAAAAACAATTAGGGGACATATATGTATATATATATTATCATTATAGAATAATTTTTATTTTAGACACATACTATATTTTTACCAAACTCATCTTTAATACAATCCATATAATGTCTGAATGAATCACATCACTTTGAGGAGGCGGTAGTCCACACGTTCACAAACAAAGTTATCGTATTCCAGAAAAATAAAAAGAATAAAGGTATGTATTATAAATTAAATAAAGAAGAATAAATATTTCATAAATATCATATAAATCATATAAAAATAGTAATTATATCATTATTATCAATCATTAAAGGTTTTAATGGAAAATCAAACAACATCAGTTCGTGGGGTGGTAGTTCTCCATACACATGAACAATGATTGTGTATCCCAGTTGATGGAAGTGTGTTTATGTGTAAGTAAATCTGTTAATATAAGAAATATATGTTTACAATTAGGATACTAAGTTTATTATAAAATAATATTATCATAATAATTGCATTAGTGGAGAGATAAAAAAAGTGTTTTTTTGAATTATGGTACCTCTTCTTTGGGTGATACCTTTTGGATTACACCAATGGAATAACTTGTCTTGATTTTTAAAAAATGTTAAAATTAAAGGATTGTAACACCCCGAAATTTTATGAAAAATATTATTTTTAATTTTATTGATGTCTTGTGTTGTACGCTACACCAAAAGGAGTTTTCACTACATGCATCCCTGACTTGGCTTTCATTACACGCAATCACGACCTTCCACGATAGCGTGTGTAGTACCCAATACCGAGTTTCACTAAACGAGATATTATTATAATATTATTATGAACTAGCCGTTATGAATAGTAATACCCAATTTTTGAAATTTTATAAATTTTATTTTTCAAAATGGACTTCATTTTTGGATTCGGAATATCGAAATTAGCTTAGGGTGAAATTTTGGTACTTTTCAGATAACTTTCATATTCTGATGAATAGTGAAAATTACTAAATTTTAATTAAAATCAACTTTTTGAATCGAAATAATTAATAGTGATAAATTATTATTTGAGTGGTTTTAAAGTATACTTATAATATGTTTTTACCATTTAATACAATGTAGTTCATTGGATGTAATTTCACATTTAAACCAGACATATACAAGTGTCAATCATTTTATAGTTATTATCTCTTAAAAACACACTATTTGTTTTGACGACGATAATTAATTTTTAAATTAATTAATGCAAGTGATATGTTTTTAATTTGTTAAAATAGAAATAATTTTTGAATTCATACTATCAAATATAGCTTAGGCCTAATTTTTGGTATTTTTCTGAAAACATTAATTTTTTGATGAATAGTGAAACCATTAAGTGGTAGTTAAAAAACAGAATTTTTTTCATAAAACATAATTTTACCGCTTTTGTGAGTGGAATTTTGAAAATCCGAGAGACACGGTTAATATCACGGACTAAAATGTGGTTCAATGAGATGAAAATAATTTCTGGTGAATAGTTACTCTTTACTTTTTTTACCACGGTTAAAACTAAATAGGGTAATTAAGAGAAAAAATGATATTATTATTACGCTAACACATGTCCTAATTCTATTGGATAAGTTTAATTCGACAAAAAACAACCTTAGGAATAAAATATGACCATTTAGGTCCACTTGGATTAGATTAGGACATTTAATATTAATTTATTTAAAGAAGGGTTAAAATAGTTAAAATCAATGTTTAATAATTAAATAATTTTTTATATAGGGTTATACATAAGATAAATTCGGATATAAATATTAATTAGAAATATAAAAACACTTCCAACATAATTTTATTTTATTTATAATTATTAGACATTAAACAATTTAATATATTTATGACACAAAGATGATGCCGTAATTATCTTATTAATGAAATATTGACATAATTGATGTTATAAATACCAAAATAAATGTAATTTGAGACTTTTTATGAATTACAATAATTTTATATGTTAATATGACAAGTTAATATTGATTTAATTAATTTTTTTCTAAGTAATCATTCTGTTATGAGTTTCACAAAAATAAATTACCAAATAGTGTCAAGATTGACATAAAATAGTTTTTAAAACAAATATTATATTATTAATTGTTATTATATTCCTTAAAATCTTAGGTTCGGCCAAGATACTTATATCATGATATTTGTATCATTAATGGACCACTTGGGGGTCTCTTGGATGTATATGGTATGTTTATTAACTATATAATATAAAAATACAAAGTGACAAGGTAAATGTCAATCTAATTAACTAAGAGTTAAAACTAAAAGATATGGTTAATATAATGAAAAAAACTTGTCTAAATTTAATTTGATGAGAGGATTTCGACCCATACCCACCTTAGCTTCGAACTATATCAGTTTGGAGCTATTAAAAACCGAATATGGCTTTATAATAAAATAATATTTTTAGTTATTCTAAAGGTGCCCATCTCATCCCTTATAAAAGGGCACCTCCTCCCTCTCTTCCTCACACCACTTTGAGCCTTAAATATCGGCCCACCCCTACCTAATTCTCTTCTCCACTTCCCTAGATACATCCTAGAGGTTTTGGGCTTCTTCAAAGACCAATTTTTATGCCCTAAGAGGAGTTATCAAAGAGGCGCTTCAAAGAAGAGGTAATGTCCGCTACCGATTCTTTCAACTATATTTCTTCTTCCACTTCTTCTTCTTTAGTTGTTTAATTATGAAGTAATAACATCAGTATAAATCATATACTTATATGTCATTATATGTATGAAACAACCCTATTTCACTATCTATCCATCCTACGGAAAACGAAATCACCATGCGTGCGTACGTACGGAATACCGTCTCCACGTTGCTGTGTAATCTATTTTCCACCACCACCTTACTTGGATGGGTATAATGGTGTAAATAATAACCATATATGATTATTGTAAATTTATATTGATTCTTTAATAGTATACATAAACTTCAATAAAATTCCACGATCATGGGAATGATATCATCGCTCGTGCGTACGTACGGAATACCGTCTCCACGACGCGATGAGATTCATTCTCCATGATTAACAATTCATAAATGATTTTAAAGTATATATAATAAGTAATCATGAAATATATGACAAAATAATGATACTGTATTTATGTATATATATATTTATTTCATCCAATTAATTCCATTAAATTCAACGAGGAAATGAAAACAACGTTCACGCGTACGTACGACATACCGTCTCCATGAACGGTGTATTTAATTCCTTTTATCGATCTATAAAATATATATATATATGTATATGATGAATATATATTATATATAAATAATGTTTTACATTCTGGAATTATGTAAATCAGGATATAAGTAATAATATCAAGAACGAAATGTCGAAACACATACGATAAATGAAATGATTTTACCAAAAACGCTGCTTCAACATGGAATTTACAAAAGAACAGGTAATATAAAGTCATAAGTGAAAAATATATGATATCATAACAATGAATATTATTCTATAATAAGTCAATGACATTATTTAAATCATTATACAGGAGTTTTAGATACGTACGAAGCATATCAGACTTAAGGTAAGGGATAATTTTATAAATCTCATTTTTATCCGAGATTGCTTATTCGTAAGTATTTACTAGGGTTATTGTTATCATCCACGTCCATGTTTTATAAAAATGTATTCATGTATGTTTAAAGTCCTTTTTACCCATTTTTACTTTTACCCAATGGTATGGAAGGAATCTTTCTTTTATTTACCCTACAAGGTACTTTTTGACTTTTTCGACAAAAGTATGAGAAGAATGTTTTTTTAACATATACGACATGAAAGGATTTTTACGGTTTTATAAAGCCTTGATTTCATGAAGCTTCATCCAAAATATTTCATGACTATTTTCAACAAAATCATTTTCTTTTAAAATTGCATGACATTTTGTGAAAAGAAAATTATTTTGAAGAAAAAAGGATATTTTCCTCAAGAATTCATTCCAAGTGTTTTATCAAAACCATTTTTTCATCTCAATGACATTATTTCATATGTGTATGTTTCAAGTATAATGTCTATATGATTTACATGGTTTCACTTTTATTATTATGAAATGATATCCATTTCTTTTATATGGATTATGTGATGATGGGATGATTTTTATGAAACCCATTTTATTTATTGGGTTATTATGAATGATGTATGTATATTTTGTGGCACAAGTAAGAAAGATTTCATTATGAGATGGGTGGGACCTATATATCCCTCCATTGAATTGGTTAAAAATTTTATATCTCATGAGATAGACATGGCTGGAATGGTAAGTTAATCCGGTTCAGTATTACAGGACTGGAATGAGGAGTGAACTCGATTCAAAAAGGGACTTTGTCCACTAAGATGGTCTTGGCAGAAATGCCTTGGCTACTATGGAAATCATTATATATGCTTAATGGATGCCACAATTACAGGTTTTATTCCCATGCTATTTTATCATGATTTATGTTCCATTATGATCTATGTCTCACGTACTTCCACGATTTATTTCTTTGCTCAAGGTTTTAATGTTTAGATTTCATGTTCAAGTTTTTTCTTTCAAATTTTTAGGGATTGTTTTATTATATCTATGTTTTCCCTTACTGAGAATTTGATCTCACCCTTTTTATGTTTTATTATCCACAGGAAATAAAGAAAAGTTTTAGGTAAGGAAACGAAAAGGGGACGATCGTTATGGGAGATGATGAAGATCTTTCAACAGGATTAGATGTTTATATTCTGAGATTCCAAAGACACTAAACTATTACGATCCTTGTGTGTCTGTTTTTGTTATGTATTAAGTATTCCTCAAAAGTAATGTATTGTCCATGTACATCAAGCTTCGGGTCTCTATAGTTGGTATCATAGGAAAGTTTTAGTCAACCTTTGGAAACTAGGATGCGAAAACATTAGTGAGATCCCTAGAGATATTTCTAATGTATGTCTAGGTATGTCCCTAAAGATAAGTATACGTATAGTATATAGTCCTAGAATTATGGTAATGATCTTAGAATTTAACCTAAGATGCTAGATATTGAGGGTGCTCCCCCTTTACTATGATGTTTTCCCTAGCATGATTTTTTCCTCTCACACTATTCTTTTTGGGTTTTAGAAAATAGATGGAAACAGGAAGATTCGGGATAATGGAGGATATGACGGACAATGGAATGACATTCTTCATGAGAAACCAAATGAAACGGGATTTGGAAGTCTAAACATCGTTATTATGCCTAATCAGAAATCTCATAATATGATCAATAATCTCAACATTGGTAAGTTTCCCGACTCAGATAATAAGGGAAATTTGGAGTTTCATGATGATCATATAGGAAAGAAAGTTTAATTTCCCCTATGTAAATCATGTGGGAAGAGGAATAAAGGAGAATGTTTCAAAGGAACTGGAAGATGCTTTGGGTGTGGAAAAGAAGGACACAAAGATAGTAAGTGCAAAGGAAAAGGTTCAGTTAACCCCATAGATGAGGATAATGATATTTCTACGACATCAACAATGGTTAAATGTTTTAAATGTGGAATGTACGGGCATTATGCAAACCAATTCCCTAAGGGAAAGTCTCATGAAGAGAATCAGTACGGTCATATGGGTAGTATTTATATTAATGATTATGATGAGACTACAAATGATATGTGAGATGAAATAATTATTGAAGCTCGATCAATGGTTTAAGAAGGTAGTGGAATGATTACATGTTTATCAAGTGTAATGTTTTATAAGTAATCTCATGGTACTATGGAATAAAGATACATCTAAGGATTATTACACTGTTGTCTTTCCTTATGTTTTGAAAGTGTATGATGAATGGTACCAGTAACAATGAAAGGTTATTCATATATTTTTGGAAATTAGATGATATGCGCATAATGAAGGGATAAGGAGAAAATTCAATGTTTGATTGTATTCATGAGCTCATGACTGATATAAGGAGAAGGTTATATCATGGTTTGAGTATATAGAATTTTTGGATTTTGGTATGTGGAAATAGTTAACATTTGATAGCACTCATGTTTTCACTAAGGTTTAATGGGTATTCATTTTTCAATAGATTGCATGATTAAGGTATTCACATGATTGGAATGTGAGCAACAAGATATATGGGGGATAAATGATGGTATTCAGATGCTTGGTTGATGACATTTCAAATAATCGATTTCTTTATACAATGAGCTTGGACCGAAGTATTTTAGATAATCCTAAAGATTGGAATGGATTATATTAGACATAGGTTAGTATTGTTTAAGGCTAGATTTTTTTTAATGTAGTTTTAGAAAAAGTACAACCTGCAGGACGGGCGACAGCCCATCGCGTCGGACAAGGCTATGGGAATCGAACCCACAACCGAAGTGCGACTGGCCTTTATCGCCTACCACTGGCCTACAGGAAGTCCCTGTTTAGTAGAAACTAGTTTTATTATAATAAACAGTATGACATATGAAGTATAAGTCCATTTTAGGTACCATATTTGATTAATCTCACTATAGATCGACTTATGTATATTTAATAACTTTTGCAAACCTTGGTTTTGAGATAGATGGAATGACCCATCATTCTATCACATGATCTGCTAACACTTCACGAATAACAAATTCAACTTCATTTCTTTAAGAGATGAAGTGTAAATTGTTCAAGGCACGAACAACAGTGAGGTTGCACGAAAATAAAGTAAGTATTTATTCTAATTCAAATTCTTCAACTGTAGGGAAATGATCTTGAAATCCAAAAAATGTTGTCCTAGTGCAATTATATCCGATGAATCAGATGGTACCCTAGATCATCACAAATTTATGGATGTGTGATTGTTGGATTTTTCATATCCATGTTCTCTAAAACTCTCCATCAGAACTTGATGGTTAGATTTTTCTTCCATATCCATATTTTCACCTATGTTCTCATACGTGGAAACCCAGTGATGAGTTAATTTGGCTAAACGTTACGTTTTATACTTTAGTTTTTAAAGCCAAGTTTGGGTATTCATTTTTACGATGTGGGTTTCTATTAATGAAACTTTCGAGTAGTAAACCATTTATAACCCTAACGAATTTCGAGGGCGAAATTCATTTAAGGGGGGTAGAATGTATCACCCCGAGATTTTATGAAAAATATTCTTTTTAATTTTATTGATGTCTTGTGTTGTACGCTACACCAAAAGGATCTTTCACTACACACATCCCTAACTTGGCTTTCATTACACGCAATCGCGACCTTCCACTATAGCGTGTGTAGTACCCAACACCGAGTTTCACTAAACGAGATATTATTATATTACTATTATGAACTAGCCGTTATGAATAGTAATACACAATTTTTGAAATTTTATAAATTTTATCTTTCAAAATGGACTTCATTTTTGGATTTGGATTATCAAAATTAGCTTAGGGTGATATTTTGGAACTTTTCAGATAACTTTCATATTCTGATGAATATTGAAAATTATTAAATTTTAATTAGAATCCAATTTTTTAATCGAAATAATTAATAGTGATAAATTATTAATTTGTGTGTTTTAAAGTATATTTAGAATATATTTTTACCATTTAATACAATGTTGTTCATTGGATGTAATTTCACATTTAAACCAGACATAAACAAGTGTCAATCTTTTGATAGTTATTATCTCTTAAAAACACGCTATTTGTTATGACGACGAGATTTAATTTTTAAATTAATTAATGCATGTGATATTTTTTAATTTTTGTAAAATAGACATAATTTTTGAATTCATAATATCATATATATCTTAGTCCTAATTTTTGGTATTTTTCTGAAAACTTTCATTTTTTGATGAATAGTGAAACCACTAAGTGGTAGTAAAAAAAACTGAATTTTTTTCATAAAACATAATTTTACCACTTCTATGAGTGAAATTTCTAAAATCTGAGAAATACAGTTAATATCAAGGAATATAATGTCGTTCAATGAGATGAAAATAATTTTTGGTGAATAATATCTTTTTACTCTTTTTACCACGGTTAAAAGTAAATAGGGTAATTAAGGGTAAAATGATATTATTATTACCCTAACACATGTCCTAATTCTATTTTATAAGTGTAATTAGACCAGAAACAACCTTAGGAATAAAATATGTCCATTTAGGTCAACTTGGATTAGATTAGGACATTTAATATCAATTTATTTAAAGAAGGGTTTAAATAGTTAAAATCAATGTTTTATAAGTAAATAAATTTTAATATAGGTTTATAC
Organism: Viscum album; assembly: GCA_963277665.1. Classification (NCBI taxonomy): domain Eukaryota; kingdom Viridiplantae; phylum Streptophyta; class Magnoliopsida; order Santalales; family Viscaceae; genus Viscum; species Viscum album. The sequence continues at coordinate 1,469,075,536 of OY728128.1, read as the reverse complement.
ATAAGATAAATTCGACTATAAATATTCATTAGAAAGTTAAAATCATTTCCTAAATTGTTTTAGTTTATTTATAATTTTTAGACATTAAATAATTTAATTTATTGATGACACAAAGATGATGCAGTAATTATCTTATTAATGAAATATTGACATAATTGATGTTATAAATACCCAAATAAATGTAATTTGAGACTTTTTATGAATTCCAATAATTTTATAGGTTAATAATACATGTTAAAATTTATTTAATTAACTATTTTTGAACTAATCATTCTGTTATGATTTTCACAAAAATTAATAACCAAATAGTGTCAAAATTGACATAAAATTATATTTAAAACAAATATTATATTATTAATTGTTATTATATTCATAAAAATCTAATGTTAGGCCCAGATACTTATATCATGATAGGTGTATCATTAATGGACCACTTGGGGGTTTCTTGGATGTATATGGTATGTTTATTAACTATATAATATAAAAATACAAAGTGACATGGTAAATGTCAATCTAAATAACTAAGAGTTAAAATTAAAAGATAAGGTTAACATAATGACCTAAACTTGTATAAATTATATTGTATGAGAGGCTTTAGACCCATACCCACCTTATGTTATAAATATATCAATTTGGAGATATTAAAAACCGAATATGACTTTATAATAAAATATTATTTTTAGATATTCTAAAGATGCCCCTCTCCTCCCTTATAAAAGGGCACCTCCTCCCTCTCTTCCTCACACCACTTTGAGCCATCAAGCTTGGCCAAACCCTAACAAATTCTCTTCTCCACTTCCCTAGAGACATCCTAGTGGTTTTGGTCTTCTTCAAAGACCAATTTTAGTGGCCTAGGATGAGGTCTCAAAGAGGCTCTTCAAAGAAGAGGTAATGTCCGTTACCGATTCTTTCAACTCTATTTCTTCTTCCACTTCTTCTTCTTTAGTTGTTTCATTATGAAGTAATAACATAATTATAAATAATATACTGACATTTGATTATAAGTATTAAACAACACTATTTCACCATCTATCCATCCTACGGAAAACGAAATCACCATGCGTGTGTACGTACATAATACCGTCTCCACATCGTGGTGTAATCTATTTTCCACCACCACCTTACTTGGATGGGTATAATGGTGTAAATAATAACCATATATGATTATTGTAAGGTTATATTTATTCTTTAATAGTATACATAAACTCCAATAAAATTCCACGATCATGGGAACAATATCATCGCTCGTGCGTACGTACGGAATACCGTCTCCACGAGGCGATGAGATTCATTGTCAATGATTAACCATTCATAAATGATTGTAAAGTATATATAATAAGTAATCATGAAATATATGATATAATAATGATACTATATATATATATATATATATGAATGTCATCCAATTAATTCCATTCAATTTAAAGAGGAAATGAAAACAACGTTCATGCGTACGTACGACCTACCATCTCCATGAACGGTGTATTTCATTCCTTTTATAGATCTATAATATATATATGTATATGATGAATATATATTATATATAAATCATGTTTTACATTCTGGAATTATGTAAATCCGTATATAAGTAATAATATCAAGAACAACAAGTCGAAACATATACGATAAATGAAATGATTTTACCCAAAACGCTGCTTTAATATGGAATTTACAAAAGAACGGGTAATATAAAGTCATAAGTGAAACATATATGATATCATAACGATGAATATGATTCTGTAATAAGTCAATTCCATTATTTAAATCAATATACAGGAGGTTCGGATACGTACTAAGCATATCGGACCTAAGGTAAGGGATAATCTTGCAAATATCATTTTTATCTGAGATTGCTTATTCATACGTATTTACTTGGGTTATTGCTATCATCCACGTCCATGATTTATAAAAATGTATTAATGTATGTTTAAATTCCTTTTTACCAATTTTTACTTTTACCAAATGGTATGGGAGGAATCATTCTTTTATTTACCCTATAAGGTACTTTTTGACTTTTTCGACAAAAGTATGAGAAGAATGTTTTTTTAACATATACGACATGAAAGGATTTTTACGGTTTTATAAAGCCTTGTTTTAATGAAGCTTCCTCCAAAATATTTCATGACTATTTTCAACAAAATCATTTTCATTTAAAATTGCATGACAGTTTGTGAAAATAAAATGATTTTGAAGAAAAAAGGATATTTTCCTCAAGAATTCATTTCAAGTGTTTTATCAAAAACATTTTTCATCTCACTGACATTATTTCATATGTGTATGTTTCAAGTATAATGTCTCTATGATTTACATGGTTTCAATTTTCTTATTATGAAATGATATCCATTTCTTTTTTATGGATTATGTGATGATGGGATAATGTTTATGAAACCCATTTTATTTATTGGGTTATTATGAATGATGTATGTTTATTTTGTGGCACAAGTAAGAATGATTTCAATATGAGATGGGTGGGACTTATATCTCCCTCCAATGCATTGGGTAAAGATTTTATATCTCATGAGATAGACATGGCTAGAATGGTAAGTTAATCCGGTTCATGATTACAGGACTGGGACGAGGAGTGAAATCGATTCAGAAAGGGACATTGTCCACTAAGATGGTCTTGGAAGAAATTCCTTGGCTGCTATGGAAATCATTACATGTGCTTAATGGATTCCACAATTACATGTTTTCTTCCAATGATATTTTATCATGTTTTATGTTCCATTATGATCTATGTCTTACATACTTCCACGATTTATGTCTTTGCTCAAGGTTTTAATGTTTAGATTTCATGTTCAAGTTTTTTCTTTCAAATGTTTATGGATTGTTTTATTATATCTATGCTTGCTCTTACTGAGCATTTGAGCTCACCCTTTTTATGTTTTATTATCCCCAGGAAATAAAGAAAGGTTTTAGGTTAGGAAACAAAAAGGGGAAGATCGTTATGGGAGATGTTGAAGATCTTTCAACAGGATTAGATGTTTATATTCTGAGTTTCCAAAGACACTAAACTATTACGATCCTTATGTGTCTATTTTTGTTATGTATTAAGTATTCTGCAAAAGTAATGTATTGTCGATGTACATCAAGCTTCGGTTCTCTAAAAGGATGATGGAAGAGAATTTTTGAGTTTATTGGTTCAGGTTTTTTCCAATCCAAATGGATTAATAGGTTTGAATATGTTTGGCGGCTGGGTGCCATTTTATAGTAGAAAAGGAGTCGAATTATTATAAATATAAAATACTAAACACTATTGAGAGGTATCCCTTACACCATGTAACAAAAATAATGGACCTGGTTTAATAAACGTAGGTTTATAGTCTAAATATGTCCATAAAATTTTTTTTGACATGTTTCTAGGTTATTTGACAACTTAAGATAATGTTTAACCACTATGTAAACTCACTTTGACCATAATAAATGTAATTAATTTCAAATAATTTTAGTATTATTTTTGTTAAAAATTAGTTTCATATTAATATAAATTATAAATTATGTTTATTAAAAATATATAATAAATTTTTTAAAAATCTAAATATATTATGGGGAATAAAATAAATTAAAATTATTCCCACATACGAGACAAGACATCATATTTTTTATGTGGAAATGTTCAAAAGTTTGAAATAATTTATTGTAGTGTTTTGATGTAAAAATAATTAATATGAGCTAATTAATCCCTAATTTATGTATATTTGATCATTATATACATTAAAACATATTTAAAACATAATTTTACTATATAAATAAATTTTATGAAAGTGTAGTTTTCAATTAAAATTCGGTGATTTTTATAGAATCATCCAAAAATGAATCCTTCCAAAAAATAATTTTTTTACACAATGTATATTTTTATATTCATATTTCAAAAATTAATGATTATTCAATAATTCTAATGTTATAAAAGTTGAAAAAAATATTTAAAACATGTGCTCCAATAAAAGGATGTAAAATTACCCTTTGTAAAGAGTATATATTATTAAGAGTAAAATGGGATTTATTCATTTCTATTGTTTAGAAAACACAAAAGATTAAAATTATATATATTACTAAAAATAAATATTAGAAATTTCATTAAATTAATTTATTGAGGTAATATTTTTTATTTCATAAATATAGTTTTCCAGTAATAGAATTTATTTATTTTTAAAGGGATTTATTTTCATTTCTAGTAAATTGGTTGCGAGATAATTCTTATTTTATACATGTGTAAAATATATTTTAATTATTAAATTTTTCTTTTTCATAATCTCCATTCCAATGAATTTGTGAAATATATGAAAATATTTTATAAATAATATTAATTGTACATTATAGCTGGAAAAAACATGGTCTTTCATGCAATATAAGCTATCAAAAGAACTCAACATTATGTGTAACAGAAGCCAAACATAGTGTTTTATGTTTCAAAAGTTATTTTAAGTGTTTCATGTAGTGAAATGTAATCATGGTGTTGTGTAAAAACTAAAAATAACTAGGTCCTTTCATATAGCATAATCTATAGTCAGTGTTTTCTTAAATGAAAAATATGAGAAGGATTTAATTATTTACAAAAAAGTAATTCATAAAAATATTGGGAGTTACACTGCTAATGAATAAAGTGGATATAACAATCACTACCCATCAAAAAATGAGTACAATTCATTAATCATATGAAAGGTTTGAAACATAGTAAACATAAATATTGGTATTGAAAAACTAACATATAAAATGCTAATTCTTACCCCAATCAATAAACAAAATCATAAACCTTCCAGAATAATAAGGTGAATGGAAATAAAATTTTACAGCCAAAATTTAAATTATAGTAAACATACATAGAAAGTATAAATATTATTTCAAAACAACATGCCTCTAGAGCATCATATATACAATAAAAGGGTCGATACCATTGATGAATATAAAAACCATAAAATAACATTAAATCATTTTTGTGGAAAATAAGATTTTCAGTTTGAAAATAAAATTTTATCAAATAATGTGCACAAAAAATTTAGAAAATAATTTTTCATTGAAAATAATATTCTAGAACAGGTTAAAAATCCTTAAATCATTGATTATTTATGATGGCGGAAAATATCATTCATATCTAAAAAGTTAAAATAATGATTCCTTTCAATGTTTCAATAAAATACAAACATGAATTGTTTTTAAAAATAGCTGAAGATTCCATTCAAAAAAATTTGCAAGAAGATAAAATTGGTAAAAATATTCTTAATAAACAATTTTTAAAAGGCTAAATAAATTGATAACATTTTTAGAAAACATGTGTTTCGATGAAAAATGATTTCTGATGGAAGAGATAAATAATGATATATTTTATTAAAGACATTTTATTAATCATTTGAATTAGAAAAGGGAGAAAAAATGAAAATATTACATTAAAATGTTAATGTATAACTATATGTGAATAAAATTTATTGATTTTAATATATTAATATTAAATAATTCCCCTAAGGGAGACTTATAAATAAATTATATTGAATAATGGTGAGATTGTGAAATAAACTCATACCACTTTGGTAACTTTTGAACCACAAACCCAATGAAATAAATAAAATAAAATTAATATTTAAATTACATTAATATTAATTTATTCATGATTTTACATTCAAAAAGGGAATCATATACACCACACAAAATAAATAAGTTATGAATATGGTGTATGTCTCACTAAAGTAAAATTGATATGAGAAACCCTTAAATATGTTCTCATTTCCTTTCTACATGTTTTTAACTCCTTTATAATGGTTTTAATAATGTTATTAAAGCATAAAAGTACAATAATAATATTTATAATATCATATATGATCCTATAATAACAATTTTCATCCCATTTTTTAATAATATTTCATTATTTTTATTGTTTCGTGTGTTAATTTCCTTTTTTCTCATGCCTGTCTTCTCACGAATGTATTGTTCCTTGTGAATGTGTTATATTTATATATCATAGATATAATTATACAAATTTTATATGTAAAGTATTTTATTTTTTAATGTATTATTTTGAGAGATTATATGGATTTATTTCGCGACCAGGCGTTGAGATTGTGTGTGATTCATCCAATGGCTCGAATGCCTTAATTTTTTTATTGATTTTTTATAATCCACGTTTCAAGGGGTGAGGTGTAACCCTTACAAGGACTGTATGCATAAGTATTACATGACCCATATGCCTTAGGGAAATTCATTGCCTATAGGATTCAAACATCACATACAACCCAGACTAAATACTAGGAACTTCTCCTCCCCTGGATCTTTATCATAAAATAATCTCTCCACATTCGTATGATTGTTCGGTTAGGCATTCTCATGAATTAAAAGGCTTGTCCAGATGGCAGGTGTCATACCCTCTTATTCAGGCATCCTGTTTCGCTTCTGCTATGGTGAAATCTCTTTGGTCGTCTTCCTTCTCGAGCTTGTTCCTCATAGATTGTCTGGGTTTCATCTCCACATAAGGTGGCCCAAAGGCCTTGAGTTGGCCCAAAGGCTTTAATGACCAGAGTTCCTAGTAGGAATGAAGGCCATAAAGGACTCGGGAAATAAATCGGGGGCTCTAAGGCCCATAAGGGGGAATATTCCAGGCTGTTATAGTGCCAAAAATTTCCTACTACAATTCCCACTACAGTACCGGCTACAGTACTGCACAATTCCTACTACAGTACTGCTATAGAAAACAGGAAATTATCCTCTTCTTGGATTTGATCCTGGGTTTCCTGAATTCACTTAATGAGTCCTCACCAACTGGGATGAAGCTCATGTGTGACAGTGTGTGATTCTTTCACCCGATTTGCCCAACATCATTTTTTGAAAATGTAAATATTTTAATAGCACACATATATGGATTTCTTAAAAAATTGGAATAACCCATAAATTGGTGTGCATATCATAAATATGAAGGTCCCGTTGAGTTAAGAGTAGTGAAATTACCCTAGGAGCGACATAACATTTTTTGGCGTAGGTTGTCTGTAGAAAATGTCACGGAGGTCATTACCATAAATGAATAAATATTAAAAAAAAATTTATGTAATGACTCTCATTTTTATTAAATCTTGTAAAAAAATATAGGTTAGCCTCAAAACCCTGAATTTGTTCTAGAGATGTGGGGAAGAACCTCTAGAGAAGCTGTTATGGGATGACGATGGATTGATCAAACAATGCTCCTCAGATTCGATGAATAGAGGATCATTGAAGAAATGATGACCGTTATTCATCAAAGATCGATACAAATTTTAGTATGCTGGTTATTTATTTTTGGTTTCCCATTTCATGATTTCTACAACAAAGGTGGGTCAAACCACGAAGAGATTGATCCCCAGTTCGATCGTTGTAGGATGGATTATAAATGTTGGTATTTTTTCAAGAGTTTTCTTTATTCTTCTTCATTAATAATTATAAGGATAACCAATTAAGACTGATAGTAAAAAAGGACAAGGATCATTCCTCATGGTATTGTTTGTTCTTTTACCTCCCTCGTTCTTTGCGTTCTTCTTCTAGGGTCCCCTATGGCCATGATTTGACTTGTTAGAAATATATGAACATGATCAGACCCCCGGATAAGAGAAAAACCTACAACGAAGACTGGGTATGTTTAGATACGGACCCGAGGTTCTTTGATCTTCGACCGTATCAAATTATGGTCATTATAGCTAGCTCGGTGTTCTATGGAAGAAAACTGCAGTACCGGTCCGACATGACAGTCTAGTGAGGCGAGGTGATGACTTCTGTAGCCCAGGGTGGTGAAAATCATATGTGGTGGAGACCAGAATGGAAACGACCATTGTAGTCGACCATGGTAGCCACGAGGCAGTTGGCACAGGCGGTCGACTATGGAGGTCGACCCCAGTGGTCGGTCCATGATCCAAGTGACCCCCCATGGAAAAATAAAACTGTTATAAATTTCAAATAGTACATCCGTTTGATGAGATTCATATAGTGTTGGGACCCTAAAGATGAGACAGATATTTTGAGATAATGTTGTGACTTTTTGGTTGGGATCATTATTTCTTGAGAGAGTTCCCTTTGTACATTAATTGGGGGTTTATTATGTCATTACAACCACATCACTGGACTGTGATCCTCTTTAGAGGCTGAGTGCCAAATATATTTATGGGATCACTCCGTGGGATTAGAGAAGTATCCCCTATCACCCCTAGTGGAGTTTTGTGGAATCGACGTAGCATTCCAAAGAGGGATTTTTGTCCTCCATTTAGTATTTTGCATCAGTAGGGTTAGTGGTTTTCCCCAGTGGGTCTGGGTAAGATCCCCTACATTATGATCCTCATCAGCAGGGTTAGTGGTCTTATCATGTGTGTCTAGGCGGTAATTTCAACATTGTGGGTTGATCCAAATTGGGTACGTGGTATCCCACATTAAGTCGACGTGGGATCTGTGGTATCCCCCAGTCTATCTATGCATGATCCCCCCGCTCTGTATCCTAGGCTTCATTGATAGATATGTTCTCTTTGGGTGGGGCCTAAATGAGTTATACCTCTCTATGACTATCTTCAATGAAATCATGGTTTATGTAATGATTTATATTTGAATGAGATTTCATTGAGAAGAATCGTGGGTAAGGTAATCAGTTGTTGCTTACCTATTGACATTGTGTCTTGGACTAAGTATATCTGGGTTTTCATTATACATGTGTTGTATATCTGGATTTTCTTTCTATATATACCTATGTAGAGCTGACTGTACATTCCTTTTTAATATTACTTTGTGGTATTCATTTGTGGTTTTGGGGTGTCCTATTGGGTATTGTTATACATATCCCCAGATGGGCTTTTCCCACACATGTCATGTATTGTGTTGATGATTGACATTTTGATGGAGTACTAGGCAGAACATGACCTGATAGTTCTTAGCGAGGACGGACCGACCAAACTGCGTTCCTGTGGTTCAAAAAATAGTCCAAGTACCTCTTTTCTTATAGATAGGACTTTTTTCACGAACTCTTTGGGGTGGGCATGTATTTAGCCTGATTTACATCAGTTACCTTTAGTTTCTTTACTATATTTGTGAGATCTTAGTGGTATGATTTCGTTGTTTACATAGTGTTTTTACATTTTTCCATTTTTTGTCTTGGAGATGTGTGTGTGTGTGTGTGTGTGTATTGTAAATTTGGAAAATTACTCTCATTTGTGGGATATTCCTACCCGGTTCTATTCACCATCCCTTTCCATAGTGAAGGTGGGCTTGGGTAGTCACATTATGGGGCCCAGTGGGATAGGACATGAAAAAGTGGTATCAGAGGAGGCCAGTTATACTTTAGGATCAAGAGTCTATGAGGTTGGTTTTGGGAAATAGTGTTGAGTGTTTTGAGTATGGATTCTTTTCTGGAGAATATATAGTTGGTTCAATGACAGACATATCCATACACTAGGACTATGATTTCATTATTTATAACTTGGTACATAAAAAATGTTTTTGAGATGAAAACAATGGTAAATTTATCCTGTAAAATTGGTTATGATTTCCATGTACTTATTGATGCAGCTCTTAAGATATACTAAATTAACCATGGTACATCTTGTATTTTTTAGAATGACTCCATGAATACATCCATCTAGAATTCCACTATTTGATGACATGGATTATATTTCAAGTGATGTGGAATCCATACAAGGGAATGTACCAGAGATAGAACCTCTAGGTGGTTTACCATCTATACCAACACCCTTAAAGAAATAGATACTACAAGTAATAGAAGCTAAGTATGAACGTATGATGAGTGCATTGAACAAGTTTCAAAGGCAGAAAACTCCCTGGTTTTAGGGTGATCCATACCCTCAGTTGGATGAGGATTGGAATAAGGCAGTCACCCATGTTTTCCACCTTATGAGGAAACCTGGAAACCACATGGTAGTCTTCACCAGGATTCTTCATCACAATTCCACAGGGCGATAATGGAGCTTGGTGAAATAGTCTCACGACGAGAATACTCTCCTTGGGACAGCCATGGAGGGTCTCTTGAGATTAGAGTTCTATTTTTCCACATTGTGATAGGTATAGATTCAAGAGCTTTTTCATCGGCAGAAGAGATGTATGACCATGGTGGAGTATTCATAGAGGTATATTGATCATTCATGCTACTCCATGGACATGGTATGAGATCTTTTCTTTAAGGATCATAACTTTGACCAGGGATTGCGAAGGAAAATTAGAGAGTCACCAGTATCCATTATTATTTCTACCCATGATAGGGGGTACATGAGTGGCCCTTGATAGTGCAATATTTTCAAGTAGGGAATACATCGGTAGTGGGAGCTAGTACTGGTCACTAGGTAGTTGAGTCCTCAAAAAAATTTAGCTAACAGTAATCACATGCATCCAAGAAGGACATCCACTTCAGGGGACGATCCTGGGACCCATGGTCAGTTGTTCATAGCTCCCAGGGAAGATACAGTCAACCTAGGAATGGTTGGTGTTACTAATTTCATGGTCGGGGTCATGTGGCATGAGATTCCTGCCTCATTATACAACTGATCTGTAGATGGTCGAGGGACCGTTGAGGTAGAGTAAGAGATTGGATCAGGGTGGTACGTAGGGAGGAAAATGTGGCAGGGGAGCACGCAAGGCAGTAGGTGGTGGGAAAATTTTTAACCTATTATCACCACCACCCACAGGTGGTCCCTTCCATGCTTAGTTAGATGGTGGTCAGGGACAATGAAAACTGCAGGTGATAGAGGATTATGACCCCAGGTCTTAGGGGATGATAAAAGGTACTATTTTTGTCTTTTTTACTATAGATATAGTTTTGATAAACACAGATTCTAGTCATTCCTTTTTTTCCAAGAACTTTTTTTAATTCTTAGAGATTCTGATCAAACTGTTGACTCGACCATTACACTTGTATACTTCTACAGGAAGAGATTCTATTATTAAACACTAGTTCCGATACTATGCCCTAACTTTTGGAGGTGATAGTTTTTGTTGGGATATATTGGTAGCAGGTTCGAGGAAATACGACATCATTCATGGTATAGAATGGTTACCCCTAGTTCAAAATTATATTGACTATTTTTCGTGTATTGTATGGTGTGTCTTCCATAATGGAACTAGGTTTTCCTTAGTTAGTGAAAAAGAAAATGCATGCAGTTCCAGAAGGACTCTCACACAGGAGGGTGCAGTTAGTTGCACCTCAATATGCTAGTCTCAACCTCAGTGTAGTGGACGATAAGAGTCATCAGTTTCCTACAGTGGTGGCCGAGTAAGGAGACGTCTTTCTTGAATATTTTCTCAGTTTACCTCTATATAGGGAGATAGAATTCTACATTAATCTACAACCTGAGATAAAACTGATATCTACACTTCCATATTGTATGACTCCCTCAGATCTTCATGAAATGAAGGAGTTTTAGAGGACTTTCAGAGGATGGGCTTTGTAATACCCAATGTTTATCTCTGGGCGGCCCAAGTGATTCACCCTGGGTAGCCCCAATTTTGTTTTCCAAGAAGGAAGATGAGATCCTAAGATTTTGTGTGGATTACCTGTTCTTGAACCAAGTGAACATGAAAAAAAGTATCCACTACTGAGTATCGATGACCTCTTTTATTAGTAAAAATGGGAATGATGGTTCTCAAATATTGAACTCATATTGGTCTATCAACGGTTTCATGTACGGGATGATCATATATCAAATACGGACTTCAGATGTAGTTATAGTCACTATGAGTACATAGGGATGCCTTTGGGAGTGATGAATTCCCCAACAATGTTCATGATACTCATCAAATGAATCATTTAGCCTTACATATACAATTTCATGGTTTTATTCATAAACAATATACTAGTGTAATTGAGGTATGAAGAGGAGAATGAGAGAAACTTATGGGTGGTTCTCGACACTGTCTTAGAGCATCAACTTTTAGGAAATATCTCAAAGTGTTAGGTTTGGATAAGAGAGTTTTTTTTCTGGGATATGTCATCTCTGAGGGTAGATGTTTAGTGGACCCAGCAAAGGATGAGGTAGTTCTTACTAGGGAGATACCCAAGAGTGTTACCAAGATGTAGATATTAATAGGGTTGGAAGTGTACTATAAGATATTTCTAACTTATTTCACAAAATTTATAGCACAATTGATAGATTTAACATGAAATGATCATCTTTTCATGTGGTCAGATAAGTGCCAGCATTGCATTAAGGAGTTGTGGTTGAGGTTGATGAGCACTGCCAACCTGAAGATAACAGAGGAAGGCATTGAGTAAATGGTATTATATGATTCATTAGAGATCTTGCATGGTTGTGTCCTGATATAGGGGAAAGAGGTGATTTCCTAAGGATTGTGCCATTGGATACAACAATAGAAGAAATATGTGATCAATGATCTTGATCTAGTAGTGATATTATTTCCCTTGAAGTTGTGGCCACACTACGTAATGAGCAAGTAGTTTACTATCTACTCTGATCACAAGAGTGACAAGAATATATTATCTCATAAGGATTTAAACATGAGACAAAATCAATGGATAATGTTCCTCTAATACTATGACAGTGAGATTGTATATAATAATAAGAAGGGGAATAGGTGGAAGATGATCTTGGTAGAAGATCTAGTTTGAAGTTACTGAATGAGGAACCAGGGAAATTGGAATCATTTCAGATATCCTATTTGGATGGAGATGGAGTAGCTTACCTCTAGTCTTGGGTTTTCACCCCTCAACTCTTACATCGAGTCAGGGAGGCACAAATTATAGACATAGACAGTGATACCTTACATGCTCAGATATCTACATGACAAGCTCCTGAAGGATATTCAAATTCTGGGGAGCATTTCATTATTTTCAGATGGCACACAATTTTACCTTTGGGGTTACATGAGGAGGTTTTTATGGAGTTCCACACATCCACTTTGGTTGTACATCAATGTGTGAAAAAGATGTATCGGGACCTTCAACATCTATTTTGGTGGCTAGGATGAAGAAATTTTTTGCAGCGTTTTTCTCTAGTTGACTCAGTTGTTATTATGTGAGGGCTGAGAAACATGTTCTGGAGGGTTTAACTCAACCTATTGAGGTGCCAGAATGGATGTGGGATGGGATATAAATGGACTTAGTGATGAGTTTAACATTACATCTCGAGGACACAAATCCATCTGATTGATCATTGACTGAATTACCATGTCTTCACATATACTGACTATCCAAGATCCATGTTCAGTAGAGAGCATTGGATACATTTACTTTCTGGAGATAGTTTTACTCCATTGAGTCCCATAAAAAATTATTTCATGTTATTTAATAGTTTTTTTGATTGTGATGCCATATGGGTTAACCACATACATCTATGAGACACAATTCCATATGAGTTATCATTCACCTACTCACAATATAATCCCACTTATTAGCAATCAGAGAGCTGAGAACAGTAAATATTTTAAGATACCTCTACTTGCCAGAGATAGTTTTACTCCATAGAGACCAATCGAAAACTGTTTCATATTTTGATGTTCAGTTGAAATACATTTTGTTGAAGGGATTTTTGGAGGTGTTTGGGAACCATGTACACTTGATAAAAATATTTCAACCATAGAAGGAAAAAAATATTGAGCGGACCATTCAGGTTCTTGAGGACATGCTGCGGGCATGCATGTTTGACTTTGGACATAGTTTGTATGATCACCTTCCATAGGTAGAGTTTTCATAAACACAACTATCATTATATAATTAGTATAGAACAATTGTTGGGATTGTATGGGATACCCTATAGGTCACCACTTTGTTGGACTGAATCAGGAGAGGAAACACTCATTGGAACTGAGATGGTGTGAAATATTAGAGAAGGTTCAGATCGTTTAGGAGCTGATGAGGACTGCATAGAGACGTTATAAGTATTATGTTGACAGGCGACAAATGAATTTGGAGTTCAACAAAGGAGACCATGTTTTCCTTCGGGTTTCACCTAGATGAGGATTGTGTATATTTTTTGTGGCAGCAAGCTATATATGAGGATCAAAGACCTTTTCCAGATACTATGTTGATTTGGTGAGGTGGTGTACCACTTCTCTCTACCACCATAGTTATATCGGCTACATGATGTATTCTACATGTTGCTACTGAGCAGGTTTGTGAATAACACATCACATGACTTTCACTAGGGTCATATGGAAATTGAGAATAAGGTGAAATTTCTTAAAGACATGGTGGAGATCAAAGATTTCAAGGAGGGGGTTCCTTCATGGGTGTGCGATTATTTTAGAGCATGTCTTGTAGTAGCATTGTAATCTCTTGGAGAGACTATGGGAGCATAATGTTCATATTCAATCTCAGTATCCTCATTTTTTAGAGTATCCATTTTTTTTGAATTTTATGGACATAAATCCTCAAGGTGGAGGGAATGTAACATCTCATATTTTCCCATGTATTACTTTTTAAAATTATATAGATTGATTTTTAGACCAAGCGCTAAGATGACATGTAATTCTGAGTCCCAATTTTCCAAAATGATTTGTTTGAAAAAATTTTATTTTTAAAAGCATGCATGGGTAGTTTTCTTAAAAAATGTGCAATAAATATTCAATGGGTCTCCAAATCAGAAATATTATGGAACTATTGAGTTCAAAGTAGTGAAATTACACTAGGAATGACCTAACTTTAGTCATCATGGGTCATGTGTAGAAACGTCACTAAGGGTGTATCCTTCAATAAAATAATTCCTAAAAAATATTTTTGACGCAGTGCCTCTATTTTATATTAAATCCTGAATGAAATTGAGGGTTATACTTGTAACCATAAATTTCATCTAGATACATGTAGAAGAACCTCTTGAAATATTTTTGAAAAATGGTGATAGATCGAGCCAACAATGCTCATAAGATTTGATGAATCAATGATTGACGATGATGTGATGGCCATTATTCATCAGTAACCGATCCAAATCATGGTAGGGAGGTTTTTTCTTGGTGGTTATGTCCTTATTGATTTTTGTGAAGAATTCGGTTCAATACACGAACAGATTTATCCATGGTTCAATTATTGATGGATGAATTATAATTGGGGGGATTGTTTTTCAGGAGTTTTCCATATTCATCGTCATTAATAATTATAACGAGAACAAATTAATAATGACATGAATAGAGGCAAAGGTTCTTTCCTCGTGATGTTGTTTTTTCTTTTCTCTTCCATGCTCTTCATGTTCTTCACCGTAATACCCCCATGGTCATTGTTCGATATGCCAGATGGCTCAAAACATGATTGAACCCCCATATTGGAGGGAAATAGACAATGAAGGTTGAGTATATGTAGATCGGTACCCAAGGATAGCAGATCAACAATAATTTAAAATTTTGGGCATCAGAGGTGGCTTGGTGGACTGTGGAAGGGACCACTAATGCGGGTTCAATGTGGTGGTCCAGTGATGCGAGGAAGATGTATTGGAAGCCCCTGGTGGCTACGATCAGAGGATGTAGTGATCAAGGTAGTTTAGACCATGGTAGTCAACCATGGAAGCTACATGCTGATAAGTCCTAGTAGGTGACTATGATGATTGACCCCCAAGGTCTTTCCATAGAAATAGTGACCCCCTTTTAATCTTCAAACTTCTCAAACTTCCAAAAGGTACATTCATTTGATGATCCATCTACAGCGTTGGGACCCAAGAGATGAGACATACATTTTTGAGATAATGTGGTAAGTTCTTAGTTAGGAAGAGTGTAGGTTGAGAGTTTTTTCTTTGTCCTTTACTTGAGGGTTCAGTATGAAATTACATCAACATCATTGGCTTGTAACCCCTCTATAGGTCGAGTCCAACATAGAGTTAGGGCATCCCTTATGGGATAGGATAAGTATCCTCTATAACCCTAATGGAGTTGGGTGGAACTAAAATATCATTCAAGAGCAGGGTGTCGTTCCTCTATCTAGTGGGCGACATCAGTAGGGTTAGTGGTATACCCCAATGTGTCCAGGTAGGATCCCATATGTTTTGTTCCATATTAGTAGGGTTAATGGTGTTCCCATGTGTGTCTATGAAGGATCTTATACATTGTGAGATGATCGAGATTGGGTATGTGGTGTCCCCCAATGTGTCTAGGTGTGATATGTTTCATCTCCCAAGGTATCTAGGTGTAATCCCCTCTATATGTATCATAGTGTTAATTGACCAATATCTTCACTTTGGGCAGGCCCAAAATGATTTATTCCTCTCCGTGAGTTTCTATGATGATATCATTGATCAAGGAGTGAGTTATCCCAAAACGAGCATTCTTTTTGTAGAATCCTATGGTAGGAAATTGGTTCTAGATTACCTCTAAAATATGTGTCTTAGACCAAGTATATCTTAATATTATTACAACATGTATTGTAGACATATACTTACATGGAGTTTAACTTTCTTTTTTTATTCCTTTCTGGTATTACATTGTGTTTTCAGAGAGTCCTACATGGAATTTTTATACTCACATATAAACAAGATTTTCCCGCACATATCGTGCCTTGTGTAGATGATCAACCTATTTACAGAGTTATAGGAAGACTAGGACCAAGCGATGCTCAAAAAGGATGGAAATAATAAGGTGTGTTCTTATTATTTAGAGAACATTCCCAATAACTCTTTTCATATACATTGGACTTGTTTTATAGACTATTTGTGGTGGTCCTGTATTTTGACTGGGTTACTTCTAGTACTTTTAATATCCTACTCTGTAGTGAGTTCATAGTGGTATAAATGCATTTTTTTACTTAGTGTTTTTACATTTCTGGATTTTGTGTCTTGTTGATGCGTGCATGTGTACAGATACATAGGCAAATGCCTCTAATTTGTGGGATATGCATACTCGGTGGTATTAACCAACTCCAGACCTATAGAGGAAAGCGTGGGGTAGTAATGGAATTGGCCCTACTAGGACAAGTTATGAAATTATAAATATCATATTATCTCATTATACACATTTTTATAACCACTTCTGAAATATGTACATGAAAAATGAATTGAATTTCTTTGAGGAGATGGTATGGAATACGTACGCACGAGCAATAATATTAATCCCTTAATTAGGGAAAGGGTTCGGAAGTGAGTGATATATTAATCTTAAAAAACCAGTATAATATCATATATATCAAATATACTAAATATTTTTACCCTCTTTTTATTATATGTATACATTAATTAAAATATATATCACATCCCTTTGCGAGGTGGTAGTTATTCGTACACACGAGCGACACTATTGTATTTTAAAAAGAAATTAATTTAAAAATGTAAGTGTTATATTAAGATTATATTTTTATTAAAATATCATAAATATCATACAATTTTATTAATTACATAATTAAATATATTCCTCAATGAAGGTGATGGAAAATTATCCTTATCGAATCGCAAGCCAATAGACTTCTGTACACATGATTGATGAATTTTTTTCCCATTTGATGGAAATGGAGACGGATAAATATTATTACTTAATAAAAATAATATCTCATAATATTTTGTATATAGATATTATTGTATTGATGTTTTTAAGATATAATTGAAGGTGAAAAAATAATATATACAATTAATGATCTTTTTTTAGATAAAAATTTTATCTAAGATAAATCCCCTTTGGATATCCTCTTGGGGAACCTTGAAATGGTGTTTTTAGCGGAACATAAGATCTAGAATACATATGATAATGTGGGTAAGAAAATTAAGTAATGTTTGGTGGTTGAAATTTCATGGATGGAGTGAATAAGTGAAGTGAGGGAGTTCCCTTTTATATATGATGGAAGTGAAACCTCTTAGAGATTACATGGAAATTTTTAAAAAAATCCAAAATGAATAATTAATTCACATTAAGAAAGAATTAAAATATCCTTAGGTTTGATCATGGGAGAGTATATGGTGTAAATATGTCCACAAAATAAGCTTTTGACAAGGTATTATTTCATTTGAACCCATATCTTCTATGTTTAACCCCCAGAGCAAACCAATTTTAATCCAAACTCTAATAAAGACATTTTACTGTTTTCACTCTGCATTTGGGTAAATAAATAGGTTAAACATTTTTGATAATATAGATTATTATGATTAAAAATATGGAATTTATTTTTAAAAATGACATTGAAATAAGTGAAATATCTACTTTAAAATAAATCCCCAAAACATGATGAGAAATCAATTTTTCAAAGAGAAAGTGTTTGAAAGATTGGAAACATTTTATACCAATGTTAAAAGTGAATATTATTGAAATAACCTAAATTGGATTAATGGATATATAGTATGACTAGTTTTACATTAAATTTAATTTAAAATATAATTTAACTTTTAAAATAATTTAATAAAAAACGAATTTTTCAAATATAATTCATTATTTTTCTATATTCATCAAAAAATGAAACTTTTATAAAAATACCAAAAAATATCCAAAAGTTAGTTTTTATTTGATTATTTAAAAAATAATGTTAATTTTACCAAACATCTTCTGTATTTGATAAAAGATAATTCAAAATCATGTGCATAAAGTGTGACTAAACACCCTTCTAGAAAAAAACTGTTTTCAGTTTAAATAAATTTAACTTTCAAATTGTTAAAACATTATATATTGTAAATACATATTCATTTTATTCATTATTTAAATATTTAAACCATATAGTTTATATAATTTTGAAATAAATATTCATAATTATCAATTTAATGGATATTTTATAATGGTAATATTTAAATAATAATATTTTAATAGAGTATCATGTTTCATTCAAACCAGGTGTTGCATTTGCTGCAAGATTAAAAAATGGTTGAGTTTATTTTAAAATAAATATATCATAATTTTCTTTATTGTTATATTATATTCTATGATTGGTATTACATTTCATACATTCTTTTAGATACGATTCTCATATTTTAAAATCTCAGGGTGTTACATAGAAGCACCATAACACAAATCAAATGACATTCTAGTAACCTTTCCAATGTATTATTAAAACATATCTACCCTATTGAGATCTATAAAAACCCATTTAACATTATAAACAATATAAAAAACCCCTTTACCCCTATTAATCATATAAAAAACATTTTTACCCTTTTTCATTGTATACAACTCTACTTATAATTGTAAAACACTACATTAGTGGTAGTAGACATTATCACGTTGATGGTACCTCTATTTTTTTCATGGGAGGTGGCATCTTATTCTAGTGATAAAATTTTATACAAGTAATAGATCTATTTTCCATGGTAGAAATATTATTTTCTATTGGTAAAACTACACACATAAATAGTAGCTAATGAAAAATATCAATTGGTAGCAAAGCCTACATTCTGATTATAACAAATGCAAAACCACGATGGTAGAATAATATTATTTTTGACTATAGAGGAACAAACTACGTAACCAAATCATATAAAATAATTTCTGTGTATAAGTTTTGAGCTTACCACATATCTAGTTCAATAACATAGCTAATGTAAAATAATATAGACATAAACAATTATGAGACATACCAAATTTTTAAATTGATAAATTATATCACACAATAAAATTCATGAAAAAATGATGATATATTTTAATTAAATATTATGTTCTTTTATAATTTACTTCATTTTAGAGAGTAATTTTTTTTGTCTTATTAATTTTTGAATACATATTTTGGTTAAGAATTAAATTTTATGTGTTTTAAATTCATTTCACATAGGAATAAAATATCATGATAATTCTATATTAATGAGAACTATAGTTCAAATTACATATAAATAGTCTCATTTTATGGGTTAATATTTTCTATCTCATGGATACTTCACCAATTGAAAGAAAAATGTAGAATCTATGTGTTCACTAAAAGTGGGAGTGGAGATTAATTAATTTTTTTTCTTATTTTTTAAATTATGAATAAAATTCACCTCCTTTTAAAGAGTTACCAGTTTTTTAAAAATAATATTAAAATCAGATTTCATTTAAAAACATGTATTTTTAAGGTTAACTAGTCAAAAAGTGTAGCTAGAACTTTTCATGGATTGGAAATAATTTGATACAACAAAATCCAATATAATTTTTTTTTGTATGTCATTACAAAAATATGTGAATTACATTAAACATTCATTATTATATGATTAGATTTCTATTCATGTACCCTCCTATCAGATATAAGATATAAAATAGTTTTAGATAAAAAATGTGAAAAACTTTCAACAACATGATTAAGTCTGTTTTCATTGCATTAATTCTATATATTAACACATTATCTTCTTGAAATTACACCTTATTCACATTCTTTATAAGCTATGTGAATGAACTAGCTCTTTTAAGTTCATTATAAAACACTTTTATGATACCCTATTCATTTGGTACCTCAATCTTATCATCCCTCTCGTAAACTTATTCAGATGAATTATGAGGTTTGATACTACTTTCTTACACTCCACCTCTCTATTATCCTCTTTATAAAGTATTTCTGACCCACATAATATCAAACAACATATAATGAACCAAAATTTCATTACATGAGTATTACATTATTTTTATAATAAAAAAAATATGATTAATACATTCAAGGACCAGATGATTTATTATCTTAGGAGAATTAAGCACATACATCACTTTTACGTAATAAAAGATAATCATTATTTAATACATAACTATTTATCCTCCTAAAATCCCCGAAATTCTAATTAATACATATTACAACATAAGGATAGACATCAAAGAACCTTTTGATCTAAGATACCAGTAAACGGAGTTATAAGGGATATGAATTAGTAGTACATAGGTGAAAATAATAATACATAAACATAGTTTCAACATCATAATATTGATAGAAACATTATATATTAATATAGAATCTGGGATATGAACAATAATTTAATATTCTAACATAGTGGTCAAATACCTCACATAGTTGTGAACAATTATAGTATCACGTTCATGAAAAACATTTGTGCATAAATAATAAAATCACAAGGAAGAATACATATGGCATCATATCCACACATTATAAATATAATATTGAAGATATATAATGTTACCTAATGCATTGGAGAGATATATAATTCAGATATCACTCATAACATCATAAAATGATGATAATCAGGCATTCCACAGAGAATGAAAAACAATCATAGTCATGAAATTAGACCATGTAAAGAAATGTATTTTATAATGATTTTAGTGGAAACCGATTTTTTTTTCCAACAAACATCACCAATATTGAGTGGAAATAAATAAATCAAAAGGTTTAAACACATATTTTAGAGAAATATAGTTGTATTTTAAAATAACTTTTTCCTTAGAAATCATTTTTACATAGTAGAAACATTTATATCCCAAAAAATGGAAATAGTATAGAATTTTATTTTTGATTATATTTCAGGAATATATATAAAAATTATAATTTTCAAGATATGTTAACCGAAAAAATGAGTTGGGTTTGAGAATACACATAACTTAAATCCCGTTTTATTTTGTCAGTTGTGCACCTCCTGGATAATAAAAATAAGGATTATTAAAACCTGAAACAATAATTGAATTATATTAATTTTTATTTCCTAGTTTTCAATTTTAATCATGGTGTTTTATCCTATAATTCCTTTTATTATTGGTGAAACGTTTTTATATCATACATTATTTTTAAAAATTATTATTTTTTCATTGATTTTGCTATTTTTGTTCAAGGAAATTTACATATAAATAAATCTAAATCAATATGATCATAATACATGTAATTAAATATTATTATTGGACATATCATTTATAATAATCTTACATAAGGGTGGTGATATAAAAATAATTAGAAACACCCTCACTGAGAGTTAACCAACCATCGATGTGACATTATAAAATATGTGGAAACTAATTATAAAACATAAATACATTCTAAATATGATAATTTCAATAGGTTATATTATTAATATAATTCCAACGTAATTATTAATTAATAATATAATATTTGGGTCTAAACTGACTTGGTAAAAGGGGAATAGAATAGGAAAATCATGTAAGAGTTGATGAAATCCTACTCTTTTTAGGGGTTGCTTCTTTTTCTTGAAACTAAAATCCTTTGACATTTGGTGTCAATTTAATATAGAATATCCATAAAGACTATATGGGACATAAGAGAGAGGATTTAGTTAGAGGTATTACTTTTTAAAATGAGGGAGGATTGGTTTTCCAATAAAGGGGTGATGGGATTTTATACATGAGTGTATGAGTATTTTTTAGTTAAAATTTTGAATAAATTACTATATACCTAATAATCCACGTAATACTGATATTTTTTACATTATTAATCATTTAATAATTAAATAACATCATTTTTCACACTAAACCGCATTTTAGTCCAAATTTAATAGTTTAATCAAATGTAATGGATGGAAAGTGAAAAAATAATATTTTAATAAATTAATTTAGGCTTTAGACATTGGAAAGTTATATTTTTAATTGGAAAAATTATTTATTGAATTTGATTGAATAATATATAAAACTAAGTATGTTTTTAAGACAAATTTTAAATAATAAATATTATATCATGAATTTTGTAATTTAAAATACCCTAGAGATGAATAAAACTAAATTTTAATAATTAAAATAAAAATTGAAGTATTAATAAAAACAATCAAAAAATCACCCATGGAAAATTATGATGAAATAATTATAAAAATTAATTTATTTTTTTAAGAATAATCCTGTAACACAATTAATTTATGTTTTATAAAAATTATTTCTGGTTTTTATAAAATAAATTAAAATACATTAGTTTAACAATGTGATATTATTTTTGGCGTTTTTAATCATCATGTTTACTATTTAGAATTATAATATTTATATATAATTAATATGATCATGATAAATAATTTTTATATTAAATTTTAATATTTATAAGTCATATTACTATTCTATCTTTTAGGTTATTATCCATAATGGTCAATCTATTTTTCCAATGATAAAATTACATCATATAAATACAAATCCATTCATTTATTTTGCATCTACTATAATTTTTCCAATGTTTTATGTTATTATTTTTAGAAGATGTCAATTGGTTTTCTAATACTGTGATGTTATTTCTATATTATTTTTTATGGGGGTGATGATACTTGAAAATTGGAAGGATAGAAATTATCTGATTTAAGTTTCCTTATTTTTTATTATTTATCCCATTATATTTTTTTGAATATTCATGGGTTCAACTTCCTAATATCTTAAATAACATAATTAATTAAATAATGTTTTTTTCATTATTCTATATGAAGCTTATGTATTATACTAAATTATATTACACATATTCATTCATATATCACATATAGAATCCAATTCATTACATTATTCTCCTTTTAAGAATTTCAATTCTTAAAATATAAACTCAGATTCACAATTTATAATAAATGAGGGTACCTTTGTTTCCTATTTTCCTCCATTCCCCATTTCACCTCTTTATATTTTTTGGTCCACTATACAAAACATTCATTATGATTTTTCAGGAATCATATAACATTATCTCTATGGTCTAATATCTTCCTTTATTTCAACTAAATAGAGAGGTCACTCTCTAGGAGAACTACCTATGGATTTGATATATTTTAGGGAACATGTATGTACTTCTTATGGAGATTTAAATGGTACATATCATTTAAATAAGAATTGTTTTGTGGAAGTGATAGATTATTGAACAATTCTACGATCACATCAAATATATCAAAGGCAGATAATGTACCCCGATCAAAGTATTCAATTCATTACAATTCTCATGAATCTATTATATTGTGATATTTAAAAGAAAACATTGTTTCCATATTCAAACATCAAGTTATTTTGACGGCTATTAGTATATCTCTTTTATAGAATTTTAGAATCATTGATACAATTTTGGTTGGATTGAGACATTTTCTACTTTTCTTGTATCAGATAATATCCATGAAGCATTCATTCACCTACTTCATCTAAAAAAGTAGGATTACATTATTGTTTCACATATAAAATATCCTAAAGGGGTATTTGAATATCCAATTACATTATATTTTCATATGAGAAACAATATAATGGATGATATTGATCCCATGAACCTTTAATTTCCATTGTGTATGTTCTCACAATTTCTTCGACTGTCTAAATGGCCATTTTTGTTTGTCAGTCATGTTAGATGTGATAGTTTAGATTGAAATTCAATTTAGTATTCAAGACACTTTGATGAAATCTCCTTAATTTATTTGTAATTATTGGATCATGAATATATTTGATAAAAAATTATACCACATATAGCCACAAGATAATTTAAAAATATTGTATCAAGTTATTTAAGTTATAATTCTTCCCATATAGAGATGAAGTGGGTTTTTTTGTTGTTAGATCCACCCCACCCCATATCACATTGATTTTTTTGAATGTTTTCGGGAGACTGGTGATAAAATCCATGATGATTTCCTCCCAAATTTAGTTGGGTATATAATTTTTTTACATCAATACCTTGTAATTCTGTCACACATATTTAACGTGATGGAATACCAAGAACATTGATGTGTACTCAATGATATCAAACATTATTTTTTCTAACTAGAAGTGACCTTAATGAACACGTGACATCATGGTACTTCATGGATTGATGGATAAATACGATCTATGCTCATTTCACAACATCTCTTTCTTCATCTCATGTGTTGTAGAGAAACAATGTCTAGTTCAAAATCAAATAACTCCATATTCATCGATGAAGAAACCAAGAAGCTTCCCTTACATTACTTCTTCCATAATTATTAAATGTTTCATATCATCCCATTATGTCAGTTTGATCATCTCATTAATATATCATTGGGTAATCATGTTAATAGTGTAATATGTATTCTGTGTTATTATGAGTTTGAAATACACATTTTACATATCCATGATGATAGGGTTTTTCTTAGTCACTTCTATGGATAGACTAGTAGGTTCATTTCATCAAATAACATTAAATACCTTTATCCCCTTTCTAAAATGGTATTAAATAGAGAATAATAGTCCTTTATCATCTATAACCATTGTTTTTATGCATTTTCTGCTCCTTATATGTAAATATATACAGTAACCTTTTTTATCTATATATATATCACAATTTTTACCATAGAGGTAGTGATTATAAATATAATGTGTGGAGATTAAAAATTCTTTGTCTAGATCATGTTATAGGTAGTACTGCTCTTTGACCTTCAAAATACATGAGGCGTAGGCTATCACATTTCATTTTTCATGCGTAAACATCCAAATATATTCTTTGAAGAGTCACTTTAGATCAAAAAACATTCTATACATTTCGGTACTATGAGTATTTGGGAAGTGATTAACCTATCCTAGAGCTCCTTAAATACTCCCTCACATTCAGTATCCCAAATTTACATTACCCCGTTCTATGTTAACATAGTTAGTGGGATACACAATTAAGATAAATTTCTCACAAAATGTATGTAGTTCCCATTTATTACAAAAACCTCAATATTTCAATGACATTATAGGGTTAGGGAATTTTCTCAATTTTATTTTTTTGGGGTCAACATAGACTCCCACACCTGTGATCATGTTCACTAAGAATGTGACTTGTATCCAAAAGTCACACTTTCTAAACATAGTGTACATTTCTTCCTTTCATAATATTACCAATAAAATCTTTATATGTTCTTCCTATTGCTGTTCTCTCATTGTGTAAATTAGAATATCAAAAATAAGTATATAAAAAATCATGATAGTGTCAAAATACTCAATCTATAAAATCCATGATGATGGTAGGGTAATTAGTAAGTGTGGAGTTCATCACATTTAACTCATAGTGTATAAACCGTGTATAAATGGTAATCTTCCTAATATCTTTCTTCTTCCCCTCTAGCTAATGATATCTATAATGAGGTTCAATGTTGGATAAGTTCTAATATCATTGGATTTGATCGAAAAAATATGAATCCTTGCAACGAGACAATTTTTCTTTATGGTGATCTTTTTAAGCTTCCGATAATTGATACGTTGCCATATTAATCTATCATTTTTCTTGAAAAACAACACTAGCTCAGCCAAACGTGATTTACTAGGGTGTATCACCCCATTATCCAAAATCCAATAAAACTAATTCTTTAACACTTCATCATAGATCAGGGAAAACCTCTAGGGGAATTTGGAGATAGATGAAGATCTCGGTATAAAATATATTGATAAAATTACCACATAATCTAAGAGATGTGTGGTTAAGTCTTATAGAAATAAATTAGTTTTTTCTTCAAAAGTTTCCTTTCATATATGTTGACACAATATTTGAAGTAAATATTTTCTTATGGGTATCCTTCTTGGCTATGTATCAAAACCCACCACATTTATATATTTTCAAATAGATATTCATGATCTTCCTTTAATTTTTATTGTGGGTTGGGATGTTTTGGAATATACAAATAGATCTCAATTTATTAATATGTGATGTGAGGTAACTAAAATGAGAACCAAAACATTCCCATAATAGAATAATATTCCACTAAGGGAAGGATTAATGTATTTATTTGATGAATCGTCAGATATATGATAATTGGAGATGATTACAACAATTGGGATACTTTGATTTCCACACTATGTGTTTTTATGGATATCACTACATTAATCTACTATCTTTTTGATTCAATTGTTCTAGAAAACATATTGGATATAAATAAATTCATATAATCAGTATCAAATAATACATTTACAATAATTTATAAAAATTAAGAGTACCTTGTATAACTTTATTTTCATGTTCCTCATCAATAGTTGGGATGACATAATCTTTCCCTTGATCCTTTGGATTTTGTGGTTCATATGGCTTTCACCCTCAATGACCCATGTTTTATTTCACCAACTTGTATAGTTCAATTTCTCCCTCTTATTTTAGAATAAAACAATTATTGGTGCATTGGTAGGTTCTTTCCTTTCTCATGTCACATTGGATGGTTTCATCGTGACTATTCTACATTCATGAGTATGGTGGACATCTCTCCCCTAGTTGAATAATTTTCATCTCTATTTAGGGAAATAAAAATGAGGATTCTTACTAAATTTTTGACATGTGGGTAATGGAAACTTCTTTTATACTTTTTTAGTTGATTTAATAGCAAGAATTTTTATTTTTCTCTTATTATTTCCTTGTTAAAGGGTCCATTATCTGAAATCAATCACAACATTGAGAGCATGTTGGTGTACATATTGGAAACTCCCAATGTCTTAGATGATTAGAGACATTCAACAGTGTTTTTTATACAAAAAAACTAATCTATATATTTTTTGATCATTTTTTATAAAAAATATCGAGGCATATCTTCACATACATATGTTGGTTTAATCATATTCCATGATAGATTTAATGTAACAACCCATAATTTTGAAAGAAAATAATTATATTTGATATCATATGTGACAAAAAAATATAACCTTATAATTAAATATATCACCCATATATTTTATGATATATATACTATTAATATATTCAATACCTTCAATGGATTTTTCTACATGCAACATTGAATTTTTCTTGTGTTACATGCAACACTAAGTTTAAATTACATGTGGAATATTTTTAAAATACTATAATTAAATGTGATAGTTATATAAAAACTATTAGAATGGTAGATATGAGTATGGTTAACTAAATTATGAAAATATATAGTCTACAAAATTTTATTTTTTATTTATTGGAGATAAAATTTGAACCATTTGAAAGAAAATTAAATGTTTTCTGAAAATCCATATTTTTTTAGAAAAGATACTTTAAACGCTCATTGCACACATAATCTAAAACTAATTATTACATATTTTTGAAAATTTATATTAGAAAATAAAATTATCTTTTTGAATCATAATGTCAAAATTATCCTATGATTATTGTTTGGGATTCGTCTGAAAAGATTCATTTTTAATGAATAGTAAAAAATACTGAATTTTAATTAAAAATATTATTTTTTGTTTAAATTATATATAATGATAATTTGTATTCTTTATTGTTTTTGAAGTAAAAATATTAAAAATATATATATACTATCCTAGTTTATTCTGTTTTAATATTTTTAATAATTAATTTTGATATAATAACACTGTAAAGTAATGGATATTTCCTCTTTGAAAAGCGTCATTTTCCTCGCTTCTATGAGATTAATTTTAAATAAAAAAATTACAATTATGTGAATTGAATTTTTTGAAATGTATTAAATATTTGAAATAATAATAATTTATATTTTAAAATAATTTCAAATTAAAATTTTAACAAAATGAATTTTAATAGTTTACAAATTAATCATTGAGCTTAACATAATAATGGATTTACCAGGGGGTTGAACTAAAAATATATGGGATTAAAATGTAATATAAATATCTAAAACAGAAATTTTAATGAATTATATATATTTTATATCTTCTACATAAAATGATGTCCTTTTTGTGAAGATTTTGGAGTGATAAAAACTTGGATATGATTGAATATTTTAAAAAAATTTCAAGTGTTCCACTCACCTCAATAATAAAAAGACAAAACATCTCCTCTATTTTTCACACCATAAAAAACATTAGATCAGATAAATTTTTTCCAAATAACTATATATATTTGCTAATATCATACTAAATTAATTATATTGGTCTTAAATCCATAATAGTAAGGGTTTTATTTAAAACTAAGAAGGATACTCAAAGAATATTTAATGTTCTTAAATGAGATTCATTATTTTATTTCATTCTCCACCTCCTTCAATAATTATTAAACCATAATGATATAATAACCTGTGAATATTACATATAATGGTTTGTTTTTATAATAGATTAATGACCTACACCCATATCGACAACCATAAATGAATTATAAATTCATCATTCCTGTGTACAATGGACTACCCCCTTGGGAACTGATGTCATTTGTTTTCTATCACCACATATCATAGTTTGGTATGGTGATTGATATAAAGTATATGTATGATATTTATAACATAATTATACATATTAATTATTTATATCATATATTTTTTTTTTAATTTCTAATAACCGTGGGAGGAGATATCGTTGTTCATGTGTATGATGGACTACCACCTCATAAAGATATGTGATTCGTTTTCACTAATTCTTTTCAGTGAAGGTAATTAGGGTAATTAAAATGAAATATGTGATATAAATGGTATAATTATGATATTAATGAAATATTTATCGTTATTAAAATATAATTTATCATTTTCTGTCCTCCCTTTTCACACACTATGAATGATAATGTCATTCGTGAATGTGTGGACTACTGCCTTCATGTAGTGATATGACTCTCCCTTTATCACCACACCACATAGATGATTTATATAAGTACAATTAATAAAATAATATAGTATTTATTATAATATCATCATCATTAAATTATAAAAAAATCATAACTTTTTTCTATAATGATCATTGAAAAGTGGAAGTGTAACTCATGTATATGTACGACCTACCATCTCCATGATTGTAACGTACATTATTTAAAAATAATAATAATTCATTATTGGTATTAAAATTATAATTCTTATGATAAATATTTCATGGTTATTTTTCTCGATATGTTTAAATAATGACCACTTTGACCATAGTACACCTTCCAATGTCACGTATGACACACGAGACACATAAAGTCAAAACATCCTATGTTAAATTAATTGATTAAGTAATGGTATAAATTTTTTTATTAATTGAAATAAAATATATAAAAACATTTAAAAAGGTTACCAAAAAAGAAAATATTTTACATAATATTATTATTATAGAATATAAAGACACATTGGACAATTCAGATTCCAAGTAATGGACTCTGTCACAATTTTCTTTTTTTGAGGCATATTTTTATGCTATACACCAACACTCTTTTAAATATAATATATACAGTCCTTTTGACATGTTATATGTTATATTTCTCTAATGAGATAGTATTTATTGTTTTGTTTAAACCAATTATTTCTTAAGGCCCATGATTTAGATATTTTAAAAGTGATAGGGGACATTCCATTAAAAAATTCCCCTTTTAATGTATATCTTTTAACTATTTATTTTCCAAGTACATATATTGAGAATTATTTTATGAACGTACTTATATGGAAATAAAATATTTATGAAATATATTTTATTTAATTTTTTTACTTTATTTTCAAAAGGATCCAAAAGTAATTTTTTTACATGATTTATACGTAACGTTTTTATAAATGAAAAAAATTAATTTTTACTTTTTATTATACACACCGATAATGAATTTCCCACTATCATGGAAATTATTTTATTATTTGATTCCTTTGAAATATTTCATGTTTTCATCAATGAATAAAGACACAGAGTTTTCTGGGTATTTTGATATTAATAATAGATTTGTAAAATAAAATGGTATTTTTATCCAAAAGTTTCATTCTTATGGGTTAAAAATATTTTCTCAAAGGATTTTAGGATGAATGTTTTTTTAATCATTTGGTACTTGAGATTTATACGAAAACAGTGAGTATGATACAACTTATATAAAGGAATGAACTCTATTATATATCATTGATGATCCCAATATGGTATATAATAAGGGTTGATCCCCATTATAGCTAATGGAAAATGGGTGAGCCTGATATAGATTATACAAAGGGTTGAGGCCCATTTTAGATCATGAAATTTTTTTATCCCAATAAATATTATATGAATGGTGTGCCCCATTACATCACTACAAATAAATGGGTAATTATTAGATTAGAATTTAGATATATGCTTATTCAAACTAAAAGGGTGTTGAAAGGATTGTATGAATATTATTCTCTAAGACACTGAATTGGAGTTTTTATTTCCTATGATGGGTTTTAATGGCATAATTTTTGAAAAAAATTTCAATGTTTTTCATGTGAAAATGATTAATTTTGTGTTCTCAATGAATATTGAAGGTGAATGTAAACATAATATTAGAGTTCCAATTTTTTACTGGATTAATGAATTTATTTCTTTTTGAGGTCCCATAATATGATTTTTTTGCTCATCCCACATTTTAAAATGATGTTATAGGGATTAAGGATGGGTAAGGGAAAGGAATAAGTCAACTAAAAAGTCGTAGATTTGTTTCATAGAAAGAAATCATGATTTATTTTAAGAGTTTTATATTTCAAAAAAATGGAAACTAAATGGATGTTCCCACTTTGTATTTCATGGTTTCGTTATGGATAAGGTTTGGAATAATTATTTTAAAATATAAACCTCAAAAATATCCACCAATGTCAGATAATGAATTATTGACACAAAACTCATGATAGTGTAATATTTAAGGTTGGGTCCGTATAGCTGGTATCAAAGGATGGTTTAGATAACTACAAAAGTTATGATATTGTTAATTGTCCTCCCTTGAATTATTTTACCATTTGGATAAGACAAAATGTTATAGAAATTTAATATTATCATGTTTCTTCATCGAAACTATATATTTTAAAAAATTTCTTCTATTGTATATATGGGGAACCTGTATTGGGAATGAACTGAGAGGAAAATATCCTTCTAAATTAGCATCTTGAGATTGTTAGAATTGTATTGTAATAGTTTTTTTGTAGATATGGATCAGTTGATTAAAGTTATAAATGGTGATGGTATTCATGCTAGAGGGGATCCTAATCTATCCTGATGGAACATGCCTATAGTGTATGATTTCTTGTGGAAAAATTCTCCATAATTTAGTGGATCATATGAACATATTATCGCTGAAAGATGCATCAATTCACCAGAGAAAATATTTTGTTTCAAGAGATGTTCAGAACAATAGAAGGTAACTATATACATTTTTCAATTTAAAGGTGAATCAGATCGATGGTCGTCATTCATTAATAATTATAAAGAGAATAATGATCTTGATTCTATGGAAAGAGAAACATTGAAGAATATTTTACATGATAAATACTCCCATAATATTTTTCATCTAAGGATATAGAAAAAAATCTCATAATTGAAGGAAAATAGAGAATATTTTATGTCCAAGGATGAATAAAATTTTATATGATTGGCCATGTATATACAAAATTTTATTCATGAAATTTATAGTAAAATTATTATATTTTAATCTGGATAAAAAACAATTTGTGAAGAGTTTTTTTCTATATGAAATTTTCAATGTTATGATAATGTTTTTCATTATATTGAGAAATTTTAGACTGGGTTTTTGAAATTTATCATCAATGAGATGAAGAGAGAATAAAACAGTCAAAATGGAAGGAAATGAAGAATAAAATAACAAAGAATCATATAGTTGAGCCACAAACATGTCCAAGTGAATTAAAATACATTTTTGAAAATGTATTTTAGGATATAGTATGTGATACTGGTGTGGTAATTTTTATTAAAAAGATCGTGACTCTAGAGAAATGATCCATGAACTATCCATGAATGAGATAATAGATATCTAGTAAACAGTGATATTTTTTTAGTATGAATGAGTTTTAATATTATGTGAATGTGAGTTAAGAAGTTACATAATAAATTTTTAAATAATCATTATAATAAGAAAATTTTCATGAGAAAAATCATTTTCTATAACTATAGTTGATGTGGGGCCATATGGGGAAGTGCTGAAAACTCCAACGAGATTGGTAATTTGAAAATATTGATCATATAATGAATATATTGGGCACCCCCATTTTATATTTTATGTAATTTAAATACATTCTTGAACATCTACTCAATTTTCATAGATATATGAAGTATATGATCTAGAGGAAATGTTATTTGTTCTGAAAAGGTTGAGGTTCAAGCCCCTTCTATTGAACAAAACATAAATAATACATATTTCAAAACTAGAAAACCAAGAAAACCCATTGAAATAATGGGAAAATTCATTAATGAAAAAATATAAAAAGGTCATAATGACCCTTTAAGTCAATGGAAATAAATACTAAATTAAAGCACTATATGAATTCTCGTCGCTCTTCTCCATACAGTCTAACAGTGAGGATAGTCAATATGATGTGTTTCCCCATCTACCTAGAAGATTCACAATTATGGCATAAAAATGTGGACGAGCACCTCTCTAACCAAGACAAACCTGCAGGGAAGAGAGGGATGAAATATTTTATCACACCCCTCCCACTTTGAGCCACCCATCCGACAAAGCATGCTAAGTACTCATAATAATTTCAAAATAATGAAAAAAACTGACTGAAAACATTGATAAATTTTCAATTATAAGTTACCCTTCCATCCATAAAATGTTTCGAAGGATGGATTAATGATGGGTTTCATCACACCCATCCCTCTTTCGAGGCCACCCACCATGCGACACCTGAATAATGTCATACCACCATCAAAATGAAATGAGGAAAAAACCAGATCACACTATGAATTTTACTCTACACAAAAAAAGAGCTAAAAAAACTAGAAAAAATGCTAAAAGAAAAATAAAACCAGAATAGAACAAAGGATCATATCGATCACCATCCACACCACCAGTTTTATGCAACCATCAACAAAAAATTCCCTCTTTAACATCACCATAACTTACTGGTGACACAAAGGATTCTCCACATCAAAAGCACCCATACATACACTTTCTATCAACTAACCATAAATCACTACATTATGATGAAATGTGGATAAATCCTGACCCTAGAAACCACTCAATAACAGACTATATCTAAACCTATCATCTTCCATCCCAAGATACTCACTGATGAAAGAATCAAAATACACTCAATAAATCACCGCTGATTGTTGACGAACACTGAGAAACCATTGACTAGATTTAGAATACAATGATCTATATTCAAAACACTAATGAAAATTGATAGAATATAAAACCATAATATCCACATGATCCAGGGATGGAGTGCATGGAAAACACATACAGCACAAAAAAGGTATCAATGACATACAGTGACAGGTACAAATCAGAATAGATTGAGATATCTATAAAGAAACAAATAAAAAATGGCTTCCAGATCACAAATCTAATTACAAAAGATGGAAGGTATAAAGAAACATCTATTATTGTTATAGGATTAAAGAAAACCCCTAGAGAATGGGATAAATAATCCCAGAGGGTCAAGAGAGCCGAGAGATTGCTACACCATGTTAAAAATAACCAATTTCTTAGAGAAAAAGATTTTTGAGAAAAAATTCCATTACATTATATAGAAATAATATTAAATTTATCGATAACCTTTAGGGATAACATGATAATAGTAAAATAAGATTATAATACATTGTGAAATTTTTATTATTGAAAACCTCATTTAAAAGGAGTTTAAATGAATAATTTTATTTCAAGGATTTCCATATATGTATTGGAACATAAATGGAATTATATTAAAATGATTTAGAAAAAGTAAAACCCACATGTTATATGAAAAACCATCACATCTAATGAGAAAAATGGTTCTGAACCCATGATATAAAGAATGTAATTCTATTGCATGTACCAATGGCCTACATAATGTCCTGTATAATAAAAATTTTTTTTTAGTGAAATGTTTTGAAAAATAAATATTAATGGTGAACAGGTAGTGTAAATTTTGAGTTTAGAGTTTCATTTGTTATATTTGATTACTTTTTCTTACTATTTTGGTTTTGGAAAATTGTAATAGATATATTTAAAGACTTTTCACTCTTTTATGGATCATAAGATCTGGTAGAGGTAAATTTTAGTTCTTAAGACATAAAAAATTCATATTTGAGAATTCATTTATTAGTGTAATAAATGGGATGAAAATTGATTGAATCCCAACAAAAGGATGAAATTGTGCTTATAAAATATAAACTTATCAATTTTTTTATTTATATTCATATAAAACAAAATAATTCCTAAAATATATGGAAAGTATCTTGTGAAAAAATGTTATCCCGTTACATTAATATCAAATGAATATGGTGATCTTTTAAATCAAATGAGTCTTTAGGTTTTAATACCCTTAACCATAAATTAACAATTATCTTACTTATGATTAACAACCTCAATCACTCTCTCTAATTATTTACTCTTTTCGTCAAAGTCAATTTCCTTACGTTCCAATAACGTTCTCTAACTTTGGAACCTAGTAATGTGTTATCACAAATGAATCTTCTTCTTTATTTTCTATCCTATTAAAATTATTTATTAATAAACATATTTAGGATGTGTGTTTAAAACCATTAATTAAAAATTTTATTACTTTGATTATCCACATAAATTTCATATTGTAAGGATGTAATTTATTTGTGGTAGTGGGTGGAGGATTTAACTCCCAAATATTTTAAAAGAAAAAATTATGTCTGATAGAGACTGTGACACTCAAAACTAATCATGAAGAAAAATTGAGTTCCATGATATTTTAGAATATATTAATTACTTAAATAAACCAAAAATCTTCAATATCTTTTATTATATGCAACATTGAGTTTATCATGCATTATACACAATACCAATATTAAATGAAATGTAATATATTGCTTAAACATTATTATTAAATGTGATAGTTATCACATATCCATTATAATGGTGGGTATGAATAGGTATAAAAAATAATTACAATATTTATTTTATACTCATTAATTTTTTAGTTATTGATTAGAGTTAAAATTATGATCCTTTTGAAGGAAAAATAAATATTTTCTGAAAAACTACGTTTCTTGTAAGAGATGGTTTTATCGCCTTTTGCACACATAATTTAATATTAATTTATAAAAATTTAAGAAAATTGATTTTACAAAATTAATATAAATTTATTAAATCAAAATAAAAAAATAATTATGGGGTGAATTTTTGGAATTTTTATGAATATATTAATTTTTTGATTAGTAGTGAAAAATAATGAATTTTAATTGAATGCTACATTTTTTATTAAAATTATCTATAATGTTAAATTATATTTTTAATTGGTTTTAGAGTAATATGAGTTTATTATTCATATTTTAATCCAATTTAGCCCATTTTAATATTTTTCATATAGAATTTTGATATAAAAACCATGTATACATTTGAAAAGTTTCTTTTTGAAAACCCTCTTTCTCATCACACTTACATGATTAATTTTACATTAAATATCTACAATTCAATGAACTGAATTTTTATTCTTTTGAATATTTTGATTGATTAAAATATATATTTTATAAGAAATTCTACTTAATTTTGACCAAAATTACTAGTGAGAATAGTAAATATTTATTATATTGGTTAAGGTAAAAATTGTTTTATTGGTGGTGAATCTAAGAAGATGAGGGTATAAAATTATGAAATAACATTTCCAACAAAACTTATATGTGCTTATTTTTAATTAATATAATATATGTTTGATGATGGCAAATTTTGATGCTTTTTTCATGATAAAAACATGTCTATGACCCAATCATTTCAAAAAATTACAAGTATGCCACTTACCTCACTTACAAAAGGCCACCATTATCCCCTATTTTTCACACCCTAAGACCCATTTTTTGACCAAAACCTACTCAAATTACTTGTAAACTCCCCTCCTCTCATCATAGAGGACTTAGTTTTGTCAGAAATCCAAAATAGGAATAATTTGGTGCAAACTTAAGAACGATACATGATGAAGCGATGATGTTCTCCAAGGAGAATCTATATTTTTCCCCTCTAAAACTTATTCAATTATTATTAATCCCTGATGTTGTAATAACTTCATTATATTCAATATATTTGGATTTTTTATATTATATTAATGACCTGATTCCATCTCCACTTTCAATAACTGGGTTATGAAATCATTTTTCATGTGTATGGTGAATTACCACCTCACGAACCGATATAATTCATTTTCCCCCCAACTTTCTCTAATGATTGGGTATGATAATGGATATAATGTATAAATATAATATTTATAACATAATTATAAATATGGATTAATTTATCAAATATACATTTTTTACTTCCCATTATGTAGGGCATACAATAACATCGATTGTGTGTACAACAGTCTACCTTCTCTCAAAGAAACGTGATTCATTTTCACTAACTCCTTATGTGGAATGTAATGAGGGAAAATAAAACTAATATATGTGATAAAATGGAAAAATTATTATATTTTTTTAAATATTTATCATTCATAAAATATAATATATCACTTTTGATCTTACATTTTCACTCAATAAGAAATGATAACGCTGTTCATGAATGTGTGGACTACCACCTTCATGAGGTGATGTGTCTCGCTTTTTGTAACTAGAATACATGGATGATATATAAAAGTATAATTAAAATAATAATATTGTATTTTTTATATTATTTTCATTTTATAACAATAAAATAATCCATACCTTCTTTCCATAATGATTATTGAAAAATGGAATCATTACTCATATGTGTGTACAACCTACCATCTGAATGATTGTAACATACTTCATTTTTGAAAACCATATTACATGAATGGTCTAAAAAGTACAAATGATATATAAATATGAAAAATATTCCATGATTATTATTTTCTTATATGTTTATATAATGACTTGTTTGACCATATCCAACCAACAAGTTATTTTTATACATAATCTAAATATGGTCAAAACATCTGACATAAAATAAATTGATTAAGTAGATGTATTTAAATGTTAATATTTTAAATAAAATTAGTAATAAGAATTAAAATAATTTAAGAAATTAAATAATTAAATTATGTTTTTTATTCTGTAATATAAAGACAAGAGTGACAAGTTGGACTCAAGATAAGGGGCTTCATCTCAATTTCATTTCATGAGGAATATTTTGATGTTATATACATATATAGTTTTAAAAGGTGTATATATAACCAATATGATAGGTTATATAATATATTTCTATAATATCATGGTAATGTTATTAAATTATTTTATTTTATAAGTCATATGATTCTAATATTTTTATGGAGATAAGGGACTTTTCATTAATAAAAATAGCAATTAATATTTTCATTTCAAATAATTAATTTCATTGTAGAAGATTTAAAATTAATTTCTAATAAATTTAATACGGAAATAAACTATATATAATTTAATATTTATTTATCTTTTTACTTTATTTTTGATGGTTTTCAAAAGAAAAATTTGTACGTATTTGTTATGTAACATATTGAAAAAGGAAAAAATAATTGTTCTTTTTTTAACATACATGGTGACAATGAATTTTACAATGCCATGTATATTATTTTATTTATGGATTATATAGTAGTAAAATACCACTTATAGTTGTGAAGAAAGATGACATCAGTTTCACACATTACATATGCCCATACTTCATAACATCATATTTGTGAGAAAAGATAACATCATGTTAATTCATAATACACTTAATCACATGTGATATATCAAATTTACCAATTAATTAAAGGGCTATGTAATTATAGGCCCACATGTAACATGATAAAATTATCAGAATAAATCATGCAACATAGAATGTAAAACAATTTTAGTTTTAATTCATTTTATGGGTGTTTATTTTTAAAGGAAAAAGGGTATTTTTATTATGGATTCCTAGTGTGCTGTGTTTTTAAGGGTTATTTATTTTGGAGTTTCTCCTTTATTGAGGTGGGACATAAACTTCATGAGGTTATTTTTCATGTTACCTTGATTCGACATCCCAAATAAATCATGGAAATTATGGAGGTGTTATTTTCTAGAAGAACCTTCAAGTGATTCCCTTTATTATTTGGTGTAGTACATAATGATTTTATCCCTTCTAAAACTATTAATCAAGTGGTAAGGTTGATATGTCTCTTGTTATTTGATATGGTTTTGGATTTATATTATCATAGCCTTACCTTATTATCTGGTGACATAGGTTCTTAATTATTGTGTGAGGACCTAGATTGGTTTTATGTAATTCTATTAATAATCATTTTTATGGGGGTTAGGATTTTATTTTATTCTCTTTTTTGAGGAATTAGATATGGTGGAATACTTTGAAGTATTTTGATTGGGTTTGTTCATTGGTTCATTATGTAGATAGTTCTCAAGGGTTGCTAGTAGTTTTTTATTTTACATGCATTATTGACAATCTAGTTCATTATGGTTTGTGTGAAATAGGTGGTGCCTTTATAATGATATATTTTGGGGTGTTGATAAAGGAAAACATTATGTTATTGTATTTATTTTTTTGGATGGGAGTTTTCTTCGAGCTATTTGGAAAATCATGGTGTTGGTTTTCTATAGATGGGTTTATTAAGAGATAGTGTCACAATTTGAATATCCCTCTTTACCCAGGGAGTTACATGAGTTTAAGACTCGTGATTGTCCTTATTTCAATAATTCAATGAGTTTTTACATTTAGGTTGTTTTTGATCTTATCATTTTGGTGTTTGTATAGTAGATCTAGGAGTTATGGGTTTTTTTGAGTGCTTGAGGAAATGGCTTTCATGTTTCCATTTCATTAGAGAGTGTGTATATTTTTTGACACACCACTTTAGATGATCTTTATGGAGTGGGGAAACCCTAATATGTCTAAATTTTAATTAGGCCTTATATCACTTCATGGTTTGTTGATTTCATCTTAAATAAGTCTAATGATGTTTGGGAATGTTTCCATTATTCATGAGGTATAGTTAAAGTGGGAGTATTTTACTATTTAGAATCTATTTTAATTTCAATTCCATTCTAATTTACTTATAAGATATTTCTATTTTAATGTTTTATTTATTCAACTATATTTAAATATATTTCACAGGATATAAATATCCATGGTGGAGATAATCTTCAACCTAATAATGATAATTTTATTTATTTATTTATTTATATTATATAATATGTTATCATTTTTTCATAATGAGTTTATTGGAGTTTGAAGACTAATATTTAAAAATATTATGTTTTTTAAGAGGTTAATGATTTGACAACATAGTGTGGAAACCCATAAAACAACATTGCATCTTATTTTATTCCCATGATAGTTTCCTTTCGAATTGTGAGAGCACTTTCAGTTCAATTGTGTAAGATTCTAGAGGTAACCATGCATAGTGTTTTGGGTGGTATCTTCATGAGGTATGATTTCCATAAAATTTGGTAAACCATGTGTGTAAACCATGCACCAAGAGAGAAAATAAATTTTATTTATTATTTATTAATTATTATTTATAATTTATATTTTATAATTTTTAATTTTTTTAGCTTAATTTCTCTTTATCCACATACCCTTCATAACCCTATCTATCAAGATACCTTCCCTACATGTGAGATACCATCCATTACAGCTTCCTTACTCAATGTATCATTATTCACTATACCCCTGTGCCAAGACCATATCCCCCACATCCTCCCATCTTGTCTCCCTTTCTGATGAACAATTCCCCCATGTCAATCATAATCTTGCTTATCCCTTCCACTTACAGATATCTATATTTCATAGTGATTTATTGTATGATTTTAATGATATAGGGTTTCTCCAATAGGTACAGTATCTTTAACCTCTATTTTCATTATTTACTCTTATTTTCCAACTCACCTATGAATGATACATGTTTGATCAAACCCTAGGCATTTTAGCATGGATTGATTTTCTAGATTTCATGATTCTAGTGATTAAATTGATTCTTAATTAATCATTGTAACCTTCAGTATCAATGGTGACATGTTCTGATTTGATTAACATTAATTTGATATAGGTTTTACCTTTTATAATCATTTAATTGAGGGACCAAAAATATCTAAGTGTTCTGAATTTATGTTCTAATTATCAAATGTTGTAGATAAATTATTTTTATTTATTTTCTAATTAGAATGTGTATTTATATATTTTTTTCCCTATAAAATGAATAATTTATTTGTTTTTACTCATATTGAAAATCTTTATCAGTAAAATAGGTGATTTTTGTTTTAGAGAAATTACTAAACTAATATATAAAATAGAGTTTGGATATTTAAAAAAATAATTTTTTTTGAAATTTATTATCATAATTGGTTCACTAGGTAATACTACTCGAACATGGAATACAAATTATGGATAATATATTTATCAAATAATTCTTTAATTAATTAATCCATTCGTGGTAATTATTATTATAAATTAAATATTATGTAATTTTTTTTAAGATGATTTAAAAATATGAAATATTTTTATGAATTTCAAATCAAATTATAATTGTCATTTGAGAAATCTCTCAAACACATGGAGTAAACGTTTTGTAAAAACAGATATACATTATTTTTTAAAATTGTGAAATTGAAATATTTTGATAGAAAAAATAAAAACACACACTCTCTTTTAAAAATTATTATTCATAATTTAAGAAAATTATTAATAGTTATAACCTATATTTAAAATATTGGAAGCAGTGGTTCAAGAATCAAATGTCCAGTCTTAGGAAAACCTACCACAAACCAGTACATATTGAGCCGAAATGTTTCTCCCTTTTTAAATAAGGCTCCAATGAGATAGAGAGTGACCCTATGAGTCCTATATTAATTAATACCATAATATAAATCCAAAATGAAATCTACAGTGTAATCCAGAACAGGGTATGGTGATGGGGGATGGGGAAAACATTATGGAATAATGAAAATTGGAGATTAGAGATAATACATTGGAATGTAAACCCAAAACTATTAATATAACACTATAATTCACTAATAAAAAAAGGATATTGATATGTGTCAAGCACAACCAAGTGGGGGTATAGCCTTGGGGAATTGCGTTAGTAAGGTAGTTCATATGGAGGTTTGTGAGGGAGGAGGTCTCGACCATTAGTGTTTCATGCGAAAATATATGGAAAGGAGTGGCTGCATGGGAGATTGATAGAATGTGGAGGGGGGTCCTTATTTTTTGTGTGTGTGGGGGGGGGGGTCATGAATTATAAGGGGGATTAGTGGAGATGACATGTAAAGAAGAAAATAAAATAAATTTTAATCTTAAATTTTGTTTCCAATGCATAGTTTAGCTGCATATTTTTCCAAACAAAATGACAACCATGTCACCGGTAGTGGAAACCCAAAACCCAAAGAATTATTAGCCCTAATATCATGAACTATTTAGATGAGTTTATTCCAACCATTCCAAAAAGATATTCCTTTGGACATAAAAAACACATTGTTTCTACAAGGTTTTCCTAGCCATGTTGGATAAATTTTATCCCTTTTAATACTCTTAATATTGTGAACATTTCTGAATGAATATCAAGTAAACTAATGATGATAAGCAACAGTATCATAAAATATTAAATAAATCCATCAATATAACAGTATTACATGGTCAATATCACAATTCTCCCCACTACAACAACTTCTACCCATGAAATCCATTTTCACTACATTTAAGATAAAGAAAAATTAAAACTGAAATTGTTTCAAAGGGAGGTAGAAGTGACTAGAAATATTATAGATCCATATATAAAATAATAAAACAAGTATTATTATTCCTCAAGACCAAATGAAAAATAAAAAAACATCATCGGGAATCTCTGATATGAAATTAATCCACCATCATGGGACATAAGTCCAAATATACATTGAAATTTATTATATATTCCTCACCATTTAGACTTATACAAAAGTGGTGTGTCAAAAAAAAACTCTAATCAATAAAATTATCAATTTGAAAGAGAACATACTCAAACACCAATTGTCACGACCCATCCTCGGGGCCCGTGCTATGACTACCTCATGCACGCCTTCCATAAGCCAGGGGATGGAGACTAACACCAATGGCGTAAATCCCGATAAATGGGAAGGCATGCCTTTATATAAGTAAAGAAACACAACAGAGTACGCAAGCTGTAGTAAACACTAAGTAAACTGAGTACTATTGTACGTGTTGAAAAGTAAACGGGCTCGAATACAAACCCAATTGAAAGTACAGTACAACTAAAAATAAAGTACAATAGGAGTAAAGTAAATTAGCAACCACTGAGTCGTCCTCTGGCTATCCCACCTGAGGGGTGGGTGCAGATGGTCTCCTCAGCTCCTCGGGTCTATTCGTCCACTCCGTGTACATCTCACCTGATAGTCCACCTCCGTATACAGTTCTGCTCCACATGCCTCAACCACGCTTATCAATGTCCATCGTCTGCAACCATCACAATGTAGTGCGGGCTTAGCCCGTGTAGGGGTGAGTATACGATACTCAGTAGGGACCCCGAGACCCCCGAAAGCCTCCCAGAAATCAAAAAGTATTACCACAAAAGAAAAATACAAACACGAAGTATCAACCAACCCTACTTAGGTATATACCCATAAATATTCCTAACTCATCGTTTCCAGTTCTTTTCCAACTCACAAGCCCAAGTATAACATAGTCCACACAGGAAAGCACAACCCAAT
This sequence comes from Viscum album, assembly GCA_963277665.1. Taxonomy (NCBI): domain Eukaryota; kingdom Viridiplantae; phylum Streptophyta; class Magnoliopsida; order Santalales; family Viscaceae; genus Viscum; species Viscum album. The sequence continues at coordinate 1,469,032,435 of OY728128.1, read as the reverse complement.
ACAGATAGGAAAGAAAGTCAATCATATCGATGATATTTATTGGAAGTCAAGACTCACCTCACAGGGGTATACTACTCATGAAGAGGGGTGGAGATGATTAAATGTAGCCTCCGAATCATCTCCTCTGCTGAACCCACGTAGGATCCAAATACAGAAGTTGTCACTGCCGAACCCACGTTGGATCCAAGTATAGTAACCATCGCTGCCGAACCCACGTAGGATCCAAGTAAAATCTTCCTCACTGTCGAACCCATGGAGGATCCAAGTACAGTCGTCATCGATGTCGAACCCACGTAGGATTATAGTACAGTCGCCATCGTCCTCGCAGTCGCAGCCAGCTCTAGGGTTCCCGCACACAGCACGCTCGATTCTTGTAGGGCCAGCTTCACGAGCCAAGAGGATCAATACATCAACTATCATGAAGTCCAGATTTTAAGTATCATAAAGATCCATCTCATCAATAGTAACTCAACGTGACAGACAGCGCATCAATTGGACGCCCGGTCTGAGAGTTATTGGCTTTTCCGTCCTAGGGGCCCGGTAGGTTTTTAAGTTAAAACCAACCCAATAGATATCCAAAATCATCTAAAACTCGCTTATATTATAGCAAAAGGCCTGTCTGGTCGAAAGAGTCCTAGTGCCGCAGACGGCGCATCGATCAGACACACGATCTTTAAGTGATTAACGGGCCCTGCCCGTTTAGCCCAGTGGGCCAACGGGTCGAGTTGTCGCAGTTCGACGGGTCCGACCCAGCAAGGGTGTCCGATCAGTCAGAAGGGAAAACTTATGTTGCGATGAAGGGACACGACCCGGAACAATGTGGCGTGGCCCGGACCGGCAAAAAGTGGCGTGGTGCGGCCCGGCCTGGCATGGCCAAAGCCGAGCGGGCTCCAGGGGGGGCAGTTTTCTGCACCGACGGCCCCAGGTGGCGCCGCCCTTCCCCAAACGGGCCGGCTCGGCTGACCGGCCCTCTGGTGCACGCAGCCTGCTCGGTGGGCCATGGCTTCTTTGGCATGGCTCCCTCCTGGTGCTGCGGTCCACTTCCGCCCGGCCGGACAATGGGTCGGCCGGTTCTTCCGCCGAAGCGGCCCATGTAGTGGGCCGCGATTCTTTCCTCATAACCGGTGTGACAGAACTGGTTCCCTTTTCCTCATTCCCAGCACGGAACGACGGCGTTGTGCTTCCACCACCATAAAATATCAATTCTAAAATAATTAATGATAAAAATAGAGGGTTGATGGGCCATGTTCATTCAACCCGCACACTCCGCGTAAAACGATAGCAACCGGGCAAGGTAATCAAGATTCTCAACGATTAACCATAGCACCAACTTAATCCATTAAAATTGAACTTAACCCCTACCTCAACAAATGATGAAGAATGTCACTGTTGCGGTTGACGTCGTCACATGGTGAGGTTTCATAGACGTCGACAGAGATCGCCCGAGGAGGAAGTGGCATCTCCTCTTTTTATCACAGTGAGAAGAAAACAAAGCGTGACATCATTGGCGAGTTTCCGTATCAGAGTTTCCTTCCTTGCCTCAGAGGAGGAAAAATGAAGACGAAACCGGGGTCACTAAGTTGATGTACTTTGCCTGAGACTTGGCGTTCATCATTGAGGATGAAGTTATCCAAATAAAACTAGAGCTCTCCTCCAATGTCTCCCCACAACAAGCCAACCAACAAAATAAAATACGACACCTCCTTATTATATTAATTCATGCCATGCATTCAAAATTAAAAAAATTCAAAATCCCATTCACTTAATTAATTAAACCATTTGTTTTCTAATTATTTATGTGATAGGTTGGAAATCTTTAATGAGGGAGAGAGGGGAGAGGAAGATTCACCCCAATAAATACAAGGGGGTTGTCAAAATTAAAAAGAAGGAGTTTAATTAGAGGTTTAAGGGGTGTAGGGAATGTGAATGGTTGAGGCTCGTGTGGTCCCTACCTCACATTTCTCTCACATGGGTAGTTAGGATGTTATTGGGTCCCACCCTAACTCCCCCATGTAGGATAAAACCACCTTAGAATTATAAATAAAATTGTACACAATTTTATTCACTTTTTATTTAATCCACATTTTTTAACAACCCCTCCAAAGCAAAGACATCTTCGGTAAATGTACTCTTAAGAAATTTTCGGTGTTGCGGTTTTATCAGTGACCTCGGATTTTAATTTCATGCACTGGTTCAAAAGATAGAAAAACCTGCTCATTCGTTCACTGAATGTACCCAAGATAATATTCGGAAATTGATTCCGGGCACACCGGGCCTCGGAATCAGGTTCCATCAAAAACTGCATACTCATAAATCCCAAATAATTGAAGAAAAAATATTCCTTGAAATTTAAGGGTCATTAAATTACTCCCACCTCAGGGATTTAAGTCCCCGTAAAGTTACATCATAAACTAGGGAAACAAATTAGGGTATTGTGCACACATCTGAGCCTCCTGATCCCATGTGATCTCTTGGAGGTTCTCGTGCTACCACCTGATGCGCACTAGAGGAATCGACAGTCCATGTAGGACATGCTCCTATCATTCCTCGATCTCCATCAGAACCTCCACAAATGTCGCCCTATCATTGATGTCCAGCTCCCTCTGACCAATGATATGTGTCGGGTCATGCCCATATCTCCTCAGCTGAGATACGTGGAAGACATCGTGCACTTGGTGCAACTGAGGTGGAAGAGTCAGGCGATAATCCACCTCACCTATCCTGCTGAGAACCGAGAATAGTCCAATGAAGCGTGGAGGTAACTTGTCGCCCCGGCCAAATCTATGCAATCAACGTCGAGGTGCGACCCATAAGAAAACGTTGTCGCCATCCTCAAACTCCAGTGGCCTCCGCCTCCTATCAGAATAGGAATTCTGTCGTCTCTGGGCAGTCCTCATCTGCTCTTGGATGATCTGTACCTTCTCTGTCATGGCCTGGACCATCTCTGCTCCTACAAGTGCTCACTTCCAAGGGTCTGTCCAGCACAGAGGTGATCTGCAAGGTCGGTTGTACAATTCCTCGTATGGTGCCATTCTGATGGTGGAGTGGTAGCTGTTATAGTATGAAAACTCTACCAAGGGTGGGTGATCCTCCCAGCTGTGACCAAAGTCAAGGACACATGCACATAGCATGTCCTCGAGTGTCTGAATGGTCCTCTCCATCTTGCCTTCTGTCTGAGAATGAAAGGTGGTGTTCAGGCATAGCTAGTCCCAAATTCCTCCTACAACCCCTTCCAAAGCCGGGATGTAAAATGAGAGTCTCGATCGGAGACGATATAAGATGGAAAACCACAAATCCATACAATCTTCTGAACATAGAGGCGTCCCAAGCTCTCCACTGAGCCCTGATCTCTGATTGTTAAAAAGTGGGCCTACTTGGTGAGTCGGTCGATGATCACCCAGATGGAGTCATGTCCTTTGGACGTACGTGGAAGCCCTATAACAAAATCCATAGATATCCCATCCCACTTCTACTCCGGGACCTCTAAGGGCTGTACCAAGCCTACTGGTAATAAGAGCTCCGCCTTCACCTGCTGGCAGGTAATGCATCATGAAACGAACTCTAACACAGGTTTCTTCATTCCATGCCACCAGTGTTGTCGTCTAAGATCTTGGTACATCTTCTCTACACCAAGATGTACCTCCAATGGGTAAGTGTGAAACTCCCTCATCACCTCCTCCTATAATACAACTCGTACCATGGTACGTTCTCTGAAAAGGATTATGTGCTCCCTACCTTCAGAAAATACATCGGGTGCTAGCCCCGAGGATATCTAAGCACGTCACGCCTCAAAGTCAATGTCCCCATGCTGTGACTCTCTGACCCGCTAATGTAGTGGAGGAGTGACTGTGAGGGAATGTAGGAAGGCTGCTCCATCTCTATCCACAAAGGATATCTACAAAGCGGCTAATTGCTCTGTCACCTCTCCAAGTACCTGAATGCCCGACCTCTTGCTGAGAGAATCAGCTACTACATTCACCTTTCCATGAGTATAGACTTTCTCAAAGTCATAGTCCTGGAGGAACTTGATCCATCACCACTGTCTCAGGTTTATGTCCTTCTGTGAGAAGATTTACCTGAGACTCTGGTGGTTAGAGTAGACTCTAAAGCGCTCGCCCATCAGATAGTGCCGCCACATCATCAAGGTGAAGACCACTGCTGCTAACTCCAGGTCATGGGTAGAATAGTTCTACTCATTCTGCCTCAAATGTCATGAACCATAGGAGATCATTGCCTGCTCCTACATCAGGACACACCTGAGTCTGGTCCCTAATACATCACAGTAAACTACCTACCATACGTCCTCCTTCGGTAGCCTTAAGATGGGGGCACTGGTCAAACTTTGTCTCAGCTCTTGGAAGCTCTACTGACATCTATCTAACCACACGAAGGGTTTCCCCATCTTTGTCAAATCTAAAAGTGGTGATTCAACTCTGGATAATTCTGGCACAAATCTCTTTTAGTACCTAGCCAGACCTAGGAAACTCCGCACCTCCGTTACGCTCCTGTGTGGCTCCCAAGGTAGTACTGCCTCAATATTCATAAGATCCACTACAAATCCTGACTCATAGATGACGTGCCCCAAGAAGTGGACCTCTCGAATCTAGAACTGACACTTTGAGATCTTACCATAAAGCTGGTGCTCTCGGAGTGTGTCCATTACAACCCGCAAGTGGTAGGCGTGCTCCTCCTTAGTAGTCGAGTATATCAAAATGTTGTCGATGAAGACTACGAAAAATCGATCGAGGTAAGGATGGAAGATACTGTTCATGAGACTCATGAACACTGCTAAAGCATTGGTTATTCCAAAAGGCATAACCAAGAACTCATAGTGTCCATACCGACACCTAAAGGCCATCTTCTGAAGATCCTCATCTCGAACTCTAAGAAGATGATAGCCTGACCTGAGGACTATCTTTGAGAACCAGCGTGCTCCCTTGAGGTGATCGAAGAGATCATCTATCCTCAGAAGTGGATACATGTTCTTCACGGTCACCTGGTTCAGGGGACGTTAGTCGACACATGGTCGCAAGCTCCCGCCCACCTTCTTGGCAAACAAAATTGGGGAAGCCTAGGGTGAAACATAGGGTCGGATGAATCCCTTTCCCTGCATGTCCTCCAGTTGTACCCGCAACTCTCGAAGCTCAGCGGGAACCATTTGATATGCTGGAGTAGATATCAGGGCTGTCCTGGGGTATAGGTCAATATAGAAGTCTACCTCTCTGTGAGGAGGTAGTCCTGGAACGTCTCCAGGAAAAATGTCCACATAATTATCCACCACAACTGGAAGACATGGACTCCTCACATCAACTTATCACAGGACGAGACTAGACAAATGATGAGTGATCAGCTTTCCTCTCCTCTGTGTGAGTCCATCCTGTGCTGCAAATGCTTCTTTCTCATCGGTGAAGGTGAACCTACTCCCATTAGTGCAGACACACTGCACCTTACTTCTAATACAGTCGATCTGAGCATAGACCGTAGATAACCAATCCATTACCAATATGACGTCATAAGGCCTCGACGTCGCTACAAGATGATCCCAGCCGAAGCTCTTGCCTCCTAGAGTAATCTCACACTGCCAGAACCAGTGCCTAATCATCGAGTCTGCTCCCGTTGGTGTCTCTAGCCGTAACGATCGAGCCAACGGCTCCGTCGGAATATCCGAGCTCCGAACAAGGGCAGTGTCAATGAAAGAATTACTTGATCTTGTGTCTATAAGAATTCCATAAAGGGTGGAGTAGACATAGATAGTACCTCGAATCATCTCAGGTGTGTCGTGGCCATAGGCCTCCACTGCGTGAAGCTGATCCTTCCTCTGTCCTCCAGCTCCCTATGGTCAGGGTGGACCTCCTGGTGGTGGTGGTGGGAGAGCCCCGAAGCGTCGTCCACCACCTGCTGCTTGGCCAGCTCCTCTACCTCGTCTTCCTGCTCCATATGGACCGCCGCGGTCAAACCTCTGCCTCTGCCTCGGTGGTCACTCAACCATCTGCTGCTCCTTTGCATGGCGGGTCGGGCAGTCACAAGCCATGTGGCCCTGCCCACCGCATGCATAGCACTGCCTGCCTCTCGTATGACTGGTTCTGCTGCGTGTGCCCCACATCTACAAACCAGTATCCTGAGGATGCACACCTGATGGTATGGTCTGATTGGACCTCTTCGACATCCATCTACTACCGGCTGCAGAAGACTCTGCTATGTGTCGCCCTACGGTCGGCCTCGCTGCTGGTGTAGGCTCAGCAAAAAAGCTCTCCACAAGAAGGGCTCACTCCAGTACTCCTACCTGCGTCAGAATACTGAGGGAGATCATCGATGCCCTCATCTCATGCATCAGTCCCTGCTCGAAGGTCCAGGCTCGGAAGAGTGGGTCTCATACCATGTTCGTGGAGTAGGGCGAGAGATCAGTAAATCTCGCCAAGTACTGGTCCACTGTCATGCTGCCCTGCCCCTGCTGTAGTAACTCATAGATTCGCACCACATAGAGGCTGGCTGGAACAAACTCCAAGAGGAAGAGGCTATCAAAGTTAGTCCAATGAAAAGATGCCTCTTCGTGCACCTGGAGAATTATGATCCACCATCTACCTGCTACTGCGTGTAGAAGTCTTGCCCCAAGGATCACCATGAGGCCAGCTGGTGTCCCTACTAATTTGAAGACTGAAAAAACAGGCACCATCCAATCCTCAGCTGCCCGAGGGTCCATCTCTACGCAGAACCTGGGTAGCCTCTGACACAGAAACTCATGGAGTGCACTAATGCGACCTACACTCTCAGCAGCTGGGGATGGTGGCATCAGTTTCTCGTCAGGTAGAGGTACCGTCGGTGCCTCGGCTGTAATGGGGCCCTACACTGAGGCCTCGTCGCTCGGTGGGTTCCCTTATCTCACAAAGCTCATAACACTAGCTGGCTACCGTCGTGGGGCCATCCTAAAAAGAAACAGGTGCTCCACGGTTAATACAGTATACCTGGCGAGCTGACACGAAGTAATCACAATGAGAACTTTTGAAACACACATGCAATCAATGTTTTCATGCACTGAGTCGGAAATCAGAAGTCAGGGTCCCGGTGTATGGATACGTTGGCCACCGCACCAACACTGGACTCCCTGGATTGATAAACACACTCAATAATCTAAACATTATTGCTTTACATATAAGAAATTATCACAGTCCTAAGTTCTACGATAGAACCGACTCCTATGATACCAATTTGTCACGACCCTTCATCGGGGCCCGTGCTGTGACTACGCCATGCCCGCCTTTCAAAGGCCAGGGGCTAGCGACTAGCAGCAAAGGCGTAAATCCTGATAAATGGGAAGAAATTTCCTTTCTATAAGTAAAGAAACACAATAGAGTATGCATGATGTAGTAAACACTAAGTAAACTGAGTACAACAGTAAGTGATGAAAAGTAAATGGGCCAGAATACAAACCCAACTGAATGTACAGTATAACTGAAAAGAATGTACAGTAGCAGTAGGGTAAATCAGCAACCACCGAGTCTTCCTCTGGCTATCCCACCTGAAGGGTGGGTACAGATGGTCTCCTCAGCTACTCGTGTCTGTCCGTCCGGTCCGTGTACATCCTGCCTGGGAGTCCACCTCTGGATACTATTCCACTCCACAAGCATCAACCACACTCAGCGTTGTCCGTCGTCTGCAACCATCACAATGTAGTGCGGGCATAACCTATGCTGGGGTGAGTATACGATGCTAAGTATGGACCGCGATACCCCTAAAGGCCTCCTAGGATCCACAAAGGATTACCAAAAAGGAAAAATACAAACACGAAGTATCAACCAACTCTACTTAGGTATATGCCCATACATATTCCTAATTAATCATTTCCAGTTCTGCTCCAACTCATGAGCCCAAGTACAACCCAGTCCACACAAGAAAGCACAACCCAATCCACATAGGAACTCAAGTCAATCATATCAATGATATTGATTAGAAGTCAAGACTCTGCTCACACAGGTATACTACTCACGAAGAGGGGTGGATATGATTAGATGTTTCCTCTGAATCATATCCTCTTCCAAACACACGTAGGATCCAAGTAAAAAAGTCATTGTTGCTGAACCCACATAGGATCCATGTACAGTAACCATCGCTGCCAAACCCATGTAGGATCCAAATAAAGTCCTCATCGCTACCGAACCCATGGAGTATCCAAGTATAGTTGTCATCACTGTCGAACCCATGTAGGATCCATGTACAGTATCCATCGTCGTCGCAATCGCAGCCAGCTCTAGGGATCCCACACACAACATGCTCGATTCCGGGAGGGTCCGCTCCATGAGCAAAGAGGGTCGATACATCAACTGTCACGAAGTCCAGAGTTGATATATCAAAAAGTTCCGTCTTTTCAATAGGAACTCAACGCGATAGACGGCGCATCAATCGGACGCCCGGTCTAAGAGTAATTGGTTATTTCGTCCCAGGGGCCCGGATGGTTTTCAAGTTAAAACCAACCCGACCAATATCAAAAATCTTCTGAAACTCACTTACAGTATCTCAAAAGGGCCGTCTCGTCAAAAGAGTCCTAGTGCCACAGAAGGCGCATCGATCGGGTGCACGATCTTTATGTTAACCTCATTTAAGTGATTAACGGGCCTAGCCCGTTTATCCCAGTGGGCCAACTGGTCGAGTTGTCCCAGTTTGACGGGTACGACCAAGCAGGTGTGTCAGACCTGTCCGAAGGGAAAAATTAAGTCAGCCCGAAGGGACACGGCCTGGCCCGATGTGGCAATGTCCGGCCCGGAGGGGCGCGGCGCGTCGCGGCCTGGCCGGCTCGGCTGAATCCAAGCCGGCTCCAGGGGGGCAGTCTTCTACACTGGTGGCGCAAGGTGGCACGTCCCTTCCCCAAACTGGCCTGCTCGGCCAGCCAGCCGGCTGCCGCACGCAGCCAGCTCGGCAGGCCACGACTTCTTTGGCGCTGCGCCCTCCTGGCACCGCCGTCCACTTCCACCCGGTCGGCTGACGGGCCGGCCAATTCATCCACTAAAGGGGCCCGTGCAGTGGGCCGCAGATCTTTCCACACAACCGGCGTGACGACGCTGGTTCCCTTTGCCTCGTTCCCGGCATGACGCGATGGTATTGTGCTTCCACCGCCTTCAAATATCAATTCTAAAATGATTAACGAGAAAAATGGAGGGTTGTCGGGCTATGTTCGTCCGTCCCTCACCCTCCGCATAAAACGATAGCAATCTGCCAAGGTAAACAAGATGCTCAACGACCAAACATATCACAATTTTAATCGATTAAAATTGAACTTAACCCCTACCTCAACAAACGATGTCGAACGTTGGTGTCAGAGTTGACGATGTCACGTGGTGGGGTTTCATAGACATCGATGGAGAACGTCCAAGGAAGAAGTGGTGTCTCCTATTTTTATCACAGAGAAAAGAAAACAAGGAGAGACATCATTTGTGAGTTTTCATGTCGGTGTTTCCTTCCTTTTCGCAGAGTAGGAAAAAGGAAGAAGAAATTGGGGTCGCTGAGTGGATGTTCTTCATCGGAGACTTGGTGTTCTTCGTTGAGAATGCAGTTCTTCAAATAAAACTAGAGCTCTCCTCCAAAGTCTCCCCACAACAAGCCAACCAAACAAATATAATAAGGCTCCTATTTATTTTATTAATTTATGTCATGCATTCAAAATTACAAAATTCAAAATCCAATTCACTTAATTAATTAAGCCATGAGTTGTCTAATTAATTATGTGATAGGTTGGCAAGCTTTAATGAGGGAGAGAGGGGAGAGGAAGAGTCACCCCAATAAATACAAGGGGATTGTAAACAATAAAAAGAAAGAGTTTAATGGGAGGTGTAAGGGGTTTAGGGAGTATGAATGGTTGGGGATTGTGTGGGCCCCACCTCACATATATCCTCACATGGTTAGTTAGGATGTTAGTGGGTCCCACCCTAACTACCCCATGTAAGATAAAACCACCTTATAATTATAAATAAAATTGTACAAAATTTTATTCACTTTTTATTCAATCCACATTTTTTAACAATTCCTCCAAAAAAACACATCTTTGGTAAGGGTCCTCTTAAGAAATTACCGACGTTGTGGTTTAATCGGTGTCCTTAGATTTCAATTTCGAGCACCGGTTCAAAAGATTGAAAAACCCGTTCATTCGTTCACTAAACGAACCAGAGCTAAACTTCGGAAATTTATTCTGGGCACACTGGCCCTCAGAATCAGGTGCCGTCAGAAACTATGTACTCATAAAATCCCAAATAATTAAAGAAAAAAAATTCCTTTCAATTTACTGGTCTTTACTCCAATAGTTTCCAATAATTCATCAAAAAACTATACCAACATATAAAGAGAAGATCAAATCATCCCCAAAAATACTATAACTTATATGAATTCTAAAACGAACAACCGACTTGAACCTTATAATTGAGTCACCGTACTCATTCGTTAATACATGGCCTAAAAATCAAGAACAAACTCACAGTGAACCCATATAGTGGAAAATTACACACTGATGTACCCAAATAAATGAATAAAACACCCATCCTCGTTACCCAAGATCTAACCCTAAGGTCCCACAAACGCAACCCATGAAATCCAAGAATTAACAAGGTACCACTTCTTGCACAAAAACCAAAAATAACATGATACTTATCAAATAATAATCACTTCAATGAAACTAGAATCCCCTAAAAACTCTAAAATGAATCACACAAAGAATAAACTAGATAAAAAGACATCAATTTATTTCATATTCTCCAATTCAATACAAAAAAAATTAATAGAAAATCCCAAAAACCACCCCAAAAACAAATATTCATTTAATTCTATAACACCCATATATGTACTAAAAAAAACATGATGAATCTAGCCATCCCCACAATATGGGATGGATAAAATTCAAGAAATAATGAATGGAATCCATGTACAATAAATATATTAACCATACTTCTCAAATGAAAATCTTGGTATTGATACTAGCTAGTGGAGCTACACCCAAAAGAATGGGCATCACCGAATGGTTTTTTTCAAGAAAACACATCCACCATTCCCATAATTTATTTTTGAAGTAAAATCAATGAAACATGATATAGGAATTCTATATGATCATATCCCACCTCATCTAATGGAAAAAAATAAATAACCCATCCAAAAAGGCACAACCAGACTATGTCAGTAATGAAATTTTTTCTTTAAAATATCAACCACCACAAGAATAATTTAATAATATATTTTACTATGAACAAATACTTAAAATAAAACATTATTTTAAATTATTAGTTTCCTCAAAATTTAAAGAACACAATTTAAAATAAAATCCTAAAATACAAATCCAGTATAATTTTTTAAAAACCCTATCTTGAAATTCAAAAAATCTATTATATTTAAACAACTATCCAAAATCGCATTAATATCCCACAATATATGAAATCCTAATTTCCTGAAAAAAAATTCCCAATCTTAAAAGGAGTTATTATACCCCAAATATAAAAAACAATTCATAAAAATATGAAGGATCCCATATGATTCACTTTCCATCATTGGGAATTCCTAAATAGTATAACAAATATAAAAAACACTAAATGTTTCACCATGATTCACTTGAATCCTTTCAGAAAGATGAAAGTTCTAATCATGAAATTGTTACTTGATCCTTTCTAGAATCTACAGATAAATTTAGAAATGGTTTTTTGCACTATGCTAGAAAACTTACCACCTTGAATTTTTTTTCTTCTACATTTTCATTTGAAAATACAATAGAAATACCAAATGTAAATCTTCTAATCCTTATATAGAAAGAAAACACAATATCATCAACTATCACACTATAAAGAAATTTTATTGATGAGTATAATTAAAAATTTTATTTATAAATATTATATTTTTTTTAAGAAAAAAATATAATTTTTAATTTCATTGTAAGGATATTATATTAAGATTAAATTATAGACTTTTTCCAAATGATTGATTTTTAGTTGTATGGTGAATATTCCTTTCCTGTTAAATCCATGATTTTTAGGAAATATCTAGGATGTAAGTATAAAAAACCAAAATTATACTATATGTCACAAAAAATAATTATTAAATAAATCCTGTACATTAAAAATATTCCTTGACCATAGGAAAGTGATGGGAAAAAATTTTGGAACTAAAGAAAATTTATACATTAGTAAAAAAAATTATTCATTTATTCGAATCCATTATTTTCGTGTTTAAATTATATTTTAGAATAAATTTAATGGCTCATAATTTTTATTATGATTCAAAATTATAAGAATCCATGATAATTTTATCTTAAATATAAATTTTAATCTTAAAACAAATTTTTTCAAGAAATTGTGTTTACACGATTAAATATATTTAATTTAAAATTAGCATTTAAAACCACTATAAAATTTATTTTTAAAAATAATTTTGATATTTAAATCACAATTATAAAATTATTTAAGAGGATAAATCCTAATTTTGTTACAAAAATAAATAATATGGTAAAAAATAATTTATAAGGTAATATAAATATAGGATAAAATTATAAAGGTTATAATAAAATACCTAAAACAGTCATAGTAATCTCAATAGAGTTGTGGTTGTGGTTATTTTCATAGCCGCACCCTCATTAACATCATCATTGTTTCCATTTTGTGTCCATTGACCCTTGAATAGTATCTTTTTATTTTTTTAATGTATAGATTACTCATAAAAATACCATTCTTCCAACATATAAATGAGTAACCCCCTCCACCAATTCAAGATTCACCTAAAATTATAATTTCTCATAGATTAACTTCCAAATTTCTAATCCTAAAACCATATAACATGTTAAAAATCATCTTGTCACCATTAGTTAGCATACTTATTTAATTTCTATGGTGAATTACATGGAGAATTATAGTCTCTAATCTAATTATTATGAACTAAATATATTTCCATCATAATTATCTTCTTTGGAATTTATTCATTCCACACAAATAAAATTCTTTGAGTATAAATCATATACTTTAATATTAATATTTCATTTGTATTAACTTGTTATATTCTTCTATCCCATCTATAATGGAAAACAAAATTATTATTTGTGCATATGTGGTAACTACTACACCATAAGAAACAAAATTCATTTTTTTTAATCAAAATATATAATTTATGTTTGTTAATATTTATAAATGTTCAAAATATAATTTCATACAATCAATTAGGTACAATTATGGAAAATTGGAGAATCTATTAGCAAATAGATTAATAAATTTTCAACGTTAATGAAATCATTTAGAGCACAAGTGCTTTGGGGAATTTTTTTAATTCAAATTATGTAATATATGCATATCCATTAATTTTTCTTCTTCATATTTTATAATTATTATATATCATACTAATAAACAATTAAAATTATCATTGTGTTACTTGTATAATGATATTGTAACTAAAATATTTCATAATCATTGATTTCATCAGGGTATGTTCCTCTTTTGTACTGCTCAACCACCATCATGAAGAATAAATAATTTATATCACGATGGACAATGGGAAAAAATTAATTGTTTACTATAATATTAATGTGTAAACAATTTTTTTATTTTATTCTAACGATGTTATATTAATATTTAACTAATTAATTAATAAAACATTATTTGATCATCAAGAATCATAGAAAATGTTTGTTATCGATTTCATCATCAAGGATAAAGACTAGACACTAATGAATGGAATTTGAAACATTATACATGTAGAGACCCAAACATGACATACATGGAAATTACATTACTTTTGTGGAAAACTTAATACATAACAAAAAAAGACGCCCAAAGACTGTATTAGTTTAGTATCTTTGCAAACTCTGAACAAAATCTTCTAATCATGTTGAAAGATTTTTAACATCTCCCATAAAGATCTTCCCCTTTGGTTTTCTTACCTAAAAAATTTATTTATATCATGAGGAAAAGAAAATATAAAAAGGGTGAGCTCAAATTCTCAGTAAGGGTATACATGGAGAACATAAAAACAATTCATAAACATTTGAACATAAAAACATGAAAATAAAACATCAAAATCTTGAGAAATGACATAAATTGTGGTAGTACATAAGGAATAGATCATAAAGGAAAATTAACCATGATAAAATTTTCTTGGAATAAAACATATAATTGTGGAAAACCATTAAGAACATAATTTTATTTCCATAGTTGCCAAGGTCTTGCTGCCAAGACCATCATAGTGGACAAATTCTATTACTGAACTGGGTTTACATTTCGTTCCTGCCCTGTATTACTGAACCAGATTCACTTGCCATTCCATCTGTGTCAATCTCAAAAGATATAAATAATTACCCATTGCATTGGAGGTAGATATAGTTCCCACAAATCTCATATTGAAATCATTCTTACGTTTTCCACAAAACAATCATAAATCATTGCTCATCACCCAATGAATAAAATCGTTTTCATAAACATCATCCCATCATAACATAATCCATATAAAACAAATGAATATTATTTCATCATATGAAAAACCAAACCATGTAAATAATAGAGGCATTATACATGAAAAATAAACATACTAAATTAGGTCATCTTAGATGGAAAATAGTTTTGATGAAACTCTTGAAATGAATTCTTGATGAAAATATCATTACTTCTTCAAAATCAATTTATTTTCACAAATCACCACACAATTTTAAAAGAAAAGGATTTTATTGAAAATAATAATGAAATAATGTATAGGATACATCATTAAAATAAGGCGTTAAGAAACCGTAAAAATTAGATCATGTCATATAAGTTAAAAAAACATTATTCTCGTACTTTTGCTAGAAAAGTAAAAATGTACCTCGTATGATAAATTAAAAAATGATTCCTTCCATACCATGCAGTAAAAGTAAAAAAAGGGTAAAAATGACTTTAAACTTACATGTAGGAATAGTTAACATTTTATGAAAACATTTGTAGAAAACATGTACATGGATGATAAACATAACCCCAGTAAATACTTACGAATAAAAAATCCCGGATAAGAAAGAGATTGGAATAATTATCCATTACAATTTATTATTGGTTCAATCTTATGTGTCATAACATAAATAAAATTACACGCATATGTAAATTTCATATCATTCATTATAAAAATCATAAAACATTTATGGAAAGAATAAAAACCATACAAAAGAAATAGATGGTGATGAAGGCATACGTCTCAGCGAATTAAAAGTGTGACGAAATAATCCCTTACCTTATGTCCAATTTCTTCTGTTTGTGTCCAATAATCATATATTATGGGTTTAAACATATTATGAACATTTAATTTAACCATAATAATATTTATTATACCATATATTATTCACTTACGACTTTATGTTACCCGTTCATTTGTCAATTCCATGTTAAAGGAGTGTTTTGGGTAAAATCGTTTTATTTATCATACGTGTTTTGAATTTTGATTATTCATATGATTACTTAGATCATGATTACTTACTTCTGGAATGTAAAAAATAATTTATATATAATATATATTCAGAATATAATATATATATATATAATAGATTGATAAATGGAATGAAATACACAGTTCATGTAGATAGTAGGACGTACGTACGCATGAACGTTGTTTTCCTTTCCTTATTGACATGAATGGAATTATGTATATGACAGTAATTCCCTGACCCTAGATACCCAGAGTCGGTGCATTATTACATAACATTGGAATGATCACAAGAAATATCATGTCTCGAAAGATCGATTAGTTTAGTATCCTTTGAATAACTTGATACATTAATAATGTTTACATTACATCATAAAATGAAAACAACAACAATATAGTCTCCATAGTCCACACTCTTATCCCCTCATACCATCCTTGCAGGTCATTCATAAAATACTTCTTCACTTCCTAGGAAAAATAAAACATATAAAATGAGTGAGCTCAAATGCCCAGTAGGGATAACAATATAGCGCAAACTTTCATAAAAAAGAATAATCATTTAAGGAAGTGTATAAATAAAACAAAATACTTTAATATATGAACTTCAGTATAGTATGGAAAAAATAATATGAAATAATTCCATTTACTTATTCACATGGATATTCTACTAATCGAATAATCACATGAAATATCTATAACCACTTTCATAATGATGGAATGGATAATTCTAGACTATCAAAACCACATAGGCAAGGCCTCGTGCCAAGACTAAAAATAAAATTTTGTCAAGGCCTTTTGCCAATACACTAGTTTGTCTCATGAGACCTACTGACGCATCGAGGAGCTATAGCAGGCGCCACCCGTCTCATATTAAGTCCAATGCATTCCTTATATGAACAGGTTTAAACATAATATAAACATTCGTATTAAAACTAGCATACGAAATGTCAATACTTTCTCCATAAACCAAGAATGATATAAAAATAAAACATCCACAATCAAACATATCACAAAACCATCAATACAATATGGATTTTTTGTATGAAAATAAAGAAACATCAAATAAGCTTAAAATCCATCAAAGGATGTTGACATAGACAAAATCAAAACTATTTGAGGGAAATATCTATTATTTTTGAAATAATTTGAAATTCACATAATTATAAAATATAACATTTACTTTGAAAATTTTCTTATCAGCTTGTAAGGGAAGCTTCGATGATTTTATAACGGGGGAAAATAGCCGCACCTGCCGTATAAGTTAAAAAACATTCTTACCTTAATTCTGTCGAAAAGGTTAAAAAGCACTTTGTTTGGAAAACAACGGAAAGATTCCTTTATAAAATTCTTATAAAAAGTCAAATAAGGGTATAAATGACTTTAACCCATATTCTTGTAGATAGTAATTTTTTTTGAAATACATTTTTAAGAAACATGGATGTGGATGATAAAGAAATCCCAGTAGATTATTACGTATAAACAATCTCGGATAACGAGGAGATTGCGAAATAAACCCTTAACTTATACTTTTCCTTGGTTGAGGTTAGGTTAACCTCCTGTATAATGGTGAAATAATTGTTATTAAATTATACAGGAATCATATACATTAATATGATATCATATATGATATTTTAACATTGCTTTGTTAATAATGTCTTAGAATTAACTTCGTTTCGGGTGTTAACTTACTCGTTTTCTTTTTTATGTTTTGTTACATATTCCATGTTTTTTATTGATAGGTTGTATCTTATTCATATCCAGAATTATATCGAGTCCATAAACATTATTTTTAATCATCAAATGAAAATTATACTTGAATGGATATGATGGAGAATGAATCTTATCACGTTCAGGGAGATGGTAGTCCGTACGTACGCACAGGAGACAATATCATTATTTTGATATTAAAATAATATATAATTGGATGGTATATCATATATACAGAATCATTATCATGTTATATTTATTATTTACATGAATTACACATCATTATTATACCCATCCAAATAATAATTTATTGAATAACAATTACACCACGACTTGGAGACGGTAAGTCGTACGTACGCACGTATGGTGACATGTAATTTAAAAGATGGATAGAATACTGAATATGGTTGTACCATATTTATAATAATATGAAAGTATATATTAGATTCTATATTTATAATTTTATAATGGGAATAACAAGGAAAGAAGATGTTGAAGAAGAAATTAACTTGAAAAAGGGTGGTGAAAACATTACCTCTTCTTCGGGTTCTTCCAATTGATTTGATCAAAAAAGATCCATAGGTTGCCTTTCTGGTCAAAATAAGGCCTCTAGGTTGAAGTGAGGGAAGTTGAGAGAGTATTTTATAAGCTGTTGACCGAACCAAAATGCTTTGAAGGTGTGAATAATTTGTTAGAAATGGTGTCCTTTTATAAAGTGGAGGAGGGGAACCTTTGGGAAAGCTAGATATATTATTTTATAATTAATTCATATTCGGATTATAATGGCTCCAAAGTGGATTATTTATAGATTAAGGTGAGTATGGGTATAAAACCACTCAACAGATAGAATTTATATTGGTTTGGGTCATTGTATTAACCTTATCTTTTAATTTTAACTCTTAGTTAATTAGTTTGACAGTTACCATGTAACTTTGTATTTTTATATTATATAGTTAATAAACTTAATTTATCCCACCAATAGACCCCCAAGTGGTCCATTAATGATACACCTATCATGATATAATTCTTTTGGCCAAACCTTAGATTTTTAGGAATTGAATATCAGTTAATAATATAATATTTGTTTTAAAAACTCTTTTTTGTCAATTTTGACAGTATTTGGAAAATTGATTTTTGATAAAATCATAACAGAATGATTACATCAAAAAATTTAATTAAATCAATCCTAACATGTCATATTATCCTTGAAAAATATTGTAATTAATTAAAAGTCTCAAATTATCTTTATTTGGGTATTTATAATATCAATTTTTTTATTTTTCACTATTATGGTAATTACTGCATCATCATTGTGTCATAAATAAATTAAATTATTTAATGTCTAAAAATTATAAATAAAATATCATTAAGTTGGAAATAATTTTTATCTTCCTAATGAATATATATAATCTACTTTATCATATGTGTAACCCTATATTAAAAATGTTTTACTAAATAAACTTTGATTTTAATTATTTTAACTCTTCTTTGAATTAAGTAATAATAAATGTCCTATTCTAATCCAAGTGGACATAAATGATAATAGTTTATTCCTAAGGTTGTTTTTGGTCGAGATAAACTTTTCCAATCGAATTAGGACATGTGTTAGGGTAATATTAATATCATTTTTAGCCTTAACTACCCTATTTACTTTTAACCGTGGTAAATAAAAGTATAAAGTTACTATTCACCAAAAAAATATTTTCATCTCATTGAACCAAATTTTACCCCATGATATTAACCGTGTCTCTAGGATTTTAGAAATTCTACTCACAGAAGTGGTAAAATAAATTTTTATGAAAAATTCAGTTTTTAAACTACCACTTAGTGGTTTCATTATTAATCAAAAAATGAAGTTTTTCAGAAAAATACCATAAATTCACCCTTGGTTAATTTCGATATTCCGATCCAAAAATGATGTTCATTTTAAGAAATAAAATTTATAAATTACAAAAAGTGGGTATTACTATTCATCATGGCTAGTTTTATAGGTTGTGGTGTGTTAGAACTCGATGTTGCCTACAACACACGCTATTGCCTTATTCAAAGAGAAGCGTACCGTAGAAGCTTGGGGTGTTACATTCTCCCCTCCTTCAAATAATTTCTTCCTCAAAGTTTCTAGAATACTACCTCATGAAAAGACTCGGGTTGTTCTTCATCATAAGTTCCTCGGGTTCCCACGTTGCCTCTTCCATCTTATGGTTTCTCCATAAAACTTTTACCAGATGAGTCGTCCAGTTTCTCAGCAATTGTTCTCTGGTATCAAGAATCCTGATGGGCTCTTCGCAATAAGAAAGATCGGTTTCCAGTTCTAATTCCTCGTAAGTTAGTACATGCATTGGGTCAGGCATGTATTTCCTCAATAGATATACGTGGAACACATCGTGAAGTTTGGAGAGACTTAGCGGCATTACCAATCGGTAAGCTACCGCCCCAATTCGTTCTATAATTTTGAAATTTCTGATGTACCTGGGACTCAATTTACATTTCTTAGCAAAATGTATGACTTCCTTCTATGGAGATACCTTCAGGAAGAAATGATCACTAACTTGAAATTACAAATCCTTCCTATGATTATTGGCATAGCTATTCTGCCTACTTTGAGCTATTTTGATATGGTTTTGGATTACCTTAACCTTTTCCATCATTTCCCCCACCAGTTCTGGGCCTACAAGTTTTCTTTCACCAACGTCATCCCAACAGGTTGGTGTGCGACATATATTTCCGTATAACGCTTCATATGGTGCCATGTGAATACTCGAATGGAAGCTATTGTTATAGGAAAATTCTACCAGAGGTTAATATTGATCCTACATACCCTGAAAGTCATGTGAGCAGGATCACAACATGTCCTCTAAGGATTGAATAGTTCGTTCTGATTGTCCATATGTTTGATGGTGGTAAGCAGTACACAAATTAAGTTCAGTATCCAAGGATTTCTGAAGACCTTTCCAGAATCATGAAGTAAAATGGGGATCACGATCAGAAACAATCGA
Source organism: Viscum album (assembly GCA_963277665.1). Classification (NCBI taxonomy): domain Eukaryota; kingdom Viridiplantae; phylum Streptophyta; class Magnoliopsida; order Santalales; family Viscaceae; genus Viscum; species Viscum album. The sequence continues at coordinate 1,469,012,342 of OY728128.1, read as the reverse complement.
TAGGGGTACTCCATGATGTCTCAAAACTTTATCAGTATATAGTCTTGCTAGACGTTCTAGTGGTATATATTCTCTTATAGTAAGAAAATGTGCTGAATTTGTAAGACGATCAACAGTAACCATTATTGCATCGTTCCTTCTAGGAGTCTTGGGTAGTCCCATGACAAATTTCATCGTAATATTATCCCATTTCCACTCAGGTATAGGAAGAGGTTGCATGATTTGTCAAGGTTGTTGCCTTCCGGCTTTTACTTGTTGACAAACCATACATCTTGACACAAAATCAGCAATCTCCCTCTTCATGTTGTCCCATAAAAAATGTCCCTTAAAGTCTCTATACATTTTGGTGATCCCAGGGTGTATAGAGAAATTACAACTATGAGCATCATCCAGCAATTCCCTTTATAGATCAGGTATATCGGGAACACAAAGTCTCTTCTCGAATTTCAAAATCCCTTCTTCAAACACAAAGTCTCTCAATCTACCAACATTCACATATTTCATCTTCTTTTGAAATTCTTCATCATCGGTCTGAGAACTCTTAATCCACTACTGGGAATACATGTTTTTACAACAGTTTAAAACCATTTTGAAAGGCCCTCAAACCGTTGGGAAAACTTATCCCAACTGTTTTAAAAACTGTTGGGCTATGAGGCGTTGGGAAATCCTTATACCAAAGGTTCACCCTGAACTATTGGGAAAGGCTGTTTAGATTTCTTTTATACCAACAGTTCAGCTGAACCGTTGGAAAAATCAGCACATAGGGGTATGCCAACTGTTTTAAAACCATTGGCATAGGACATACCCCAACGGTTTAGAACCGTTGGGAAAAGCAGTAGGGTTGGGAAAAGAAGCAGGGTATACCCCAACGGTTTTGAACTGTTGGGAAAGGTAGCGGCATGGGTATAACCCAACGGTTTTGAACCGTTGGGAAATGCAGCAGGGTATTACCCAACAGTTTTGAACCATTGGGAAATGTTGCAGCACCACAAAGGTATAACCCAACGGTTTTGAAACCGTTGGGTTAGACCTCCATTAATTAAAGATGAAACAACCTGCAATACTACATGCTGCAATGAAAACTCCGTAAAAAACGTGTCATCCCACAAAAATGCACTGCAATCACACAAAAAAACACCACTTCATCCAAAAAACACATGAAATACACCACTTCACACATAAAAAACTCAAAAAACACACCACTGCATAGAAAACACATAGAAAACACACCACTACACACATTGTAAACTCACAAAAACACTGCAACCTGCAACCTGCAAACACACCACTGCACACACAGAAAACACATAAAACACATAAAACACAGAAAACACAGAAAACACAGCACTACACACACAAAAAACACACCACTGCACACAAAAAAAACACACCACTGCACACACCACTCTATCATAGGAACACTACAACCAGCAAACACAGAAAACACACCACTGAACACATAGAAAACTCACAAAAACTCACTTCAATCACCTACAATCACACAAAAAAAATACAAAAAAAACACATAGAAATAATCAACTCATTTTTGAAGGCTTACTCACATCCCTTCCCCTTGTATGGTTCACATATTGATGTGGTAGAGAGACCAAGAACCAACAAAATGTTGTCTTGTTGATCAAATAGGGAGGGGGATATTGGAAATTCAAGTTTATAACTCATATATGAAGAATCCCCTGCCTCAATCCTGATCTATCGAATAAGGGTTATTTGTTTTGATTACTCTAGGATAAATTTGATATTTTTCGATGAATTTAATCATTAAATATAATAACCTAGAAGGATATTTACACTATGACCATTATAACCCTTTTGTTCCTAGAGTATAATGATGGGGGAATCATATACTATGGGGCAATGACTTCTATAATGTCATGAGATTTAGTTATATTGTTGCATTTATCAAGGTATCGGTTTGTGTTTAGGAGAGGGATATTGGTCAGGCTTCTAGGAGACATATATTATATGGGGATAGATATTTACTTGATTCATGAGAGATATCACATGCCTAATTTTCAAGGGTATCTGCAATGATGACATCCAACATGGTGTTTGTCAGTGGTTATGAATTATTTACATCATCTGTTGTGCTCACTTTGGAAATTTTCTATCATATTCTAAGAGGATAAGATTACAAGGTAATATTCTATCCCCAATCTATAATGAAAACATTCAGATAATCCTCCATGACAATCTAGTAGATTACTACATGAATTTCAGTATATACCTTCCATAGATGATTTTTGTTTCCATTGAAATTTTAATGATGATCGATAGGGAGTATAACGACCCTTACTTTACATACATGGTTAATACCTCAAAATTTAAGCACCATTATTACAACATATAACAAAACCAAGAAAGGACCGTATAGGTATAGTGTCTTTAGAAACTGGGAAACATAAACAACTGGTTCATAAAGCGTCTACACTATCTCCCATTTATTTCATCATATATATAGTCCCTTTTAGCATATCTTACTTAATAACCTTCTTCCTGACCTGGGGAAAGAAAACATACAAAAGGGTGAGCTCAAATTATAAGTAAGGGTAAACAAAAGAAATATCAATCACATCATATTCATAAGAACATAACTTTTGGAAATCTTAACCTGCAAAAGAGATCATAATTTCATAACATGGGATAAATTATAGTAGTGAAATGTAATCACAACAATCATAACATAAAACATGAAGCTTCGTGGAATAAACACATAATCATATAGAATCATTTCTTATTAGTCAAGACTCATTTCCAAGACTATCATAGTGGACAAAGTCCATTTATGAACCGAGTTCATTCCTCGTTTCAGTCCTGTTTCACTGAACTGGTTTAACCTTCCGTTCCCGCCATGTCTATCTCATGAGATATAAAATCTTTACCCAATGCATTGGAGGGAGATATAGGTCTCACCCATCTCATAATGATACCATTCTTATGTGTGCCACAAAATCATAAATCATACATCATTGCATAACCCATGTAATAAAAATGAGATTCTTAAACATCGTGACATCATAAAACAATTTATATAAGATAAATGAATTCATAAAAATAATTCCATCACAACATAATAAAATCAATGTAATAATAGGAATAGAAATAGAACCCTATATTATCTTTGGTGGAAAATAAATTTGATAAAACACTTGAACTCCATTCTTGAGGAAAATATCCTTTCTACTTCAAAAACATTTTTCCATTCTTAACATGTCATACAATTCTAAAATAAAATAAGTTGATTAAAAATAAATTTGAAAACTTGTAAAGGAATCTTCTTGGAAATAATGTTTTAAAAATCCATTCATGCCGTATAAGTTAAAAAAAATTCTTCTCGTACTTTTATCGAAAAAGTCAAAAAGTACCTCGTACGAAAAACGACAAAAGATTCCTTTCATATATTTTACTAAAAACTCACTGAAGGGTAAAATTGGATTTAAACAATTGTAGGTGGATGGAAATAATATTACATATTTTGGAAACACGGATGTGGATGATAAAATACACCCCAGTAAATACCAAAGTATAAACAATCTCAGATAAAAATGAGATTGTGATATTTCCCCTTACCTTAGGTCTGATTTGCCTCGTAAGTGTCTGAACCTCTTGTATAATGATTTAAATAATGTTATTGACTTATTCCAAAATCATAATTATTGTTATGATATCATATATGGTCATATTCTTAGCTTCTTAGTAGTAATATTTCATTGATACTTGTTATTTGGGTGTTTATAACTTTTTGTTCTTATGCGTGTTTTGTCGAATAAATTCTTATTCTTCTCTTTAGGTTATAGATACATCATTTACAGAATGGTATTAATGTACTATATATCATATTTATTCATTCAATTCATTTATATAATCATTATTAAATGAAGATCATGTAGAACGAATCGCATCACAACGTGGAGGCGGTATTCCGTACGTACGCACGAGCGATGATATCGTTCCCATGATCGTGGAATTGTATTGGAGGGTATGTATACTATTTCAGAATAAATATCACTTTAAAATAATCATATATAGTAATTATTTACACCATTATACCCATCCAAGTAAGGTGGTGTGGGAAAATAGATTACACCACGGCGTGGAGATGGTATTCCGTACGTACACACGCGCGGTGATTTCATTTTCCGTAGGATGGATAGATTTTGAAATATGGTTGTTTCATACTTATAATAACATATCATTATATGAGTGATACTGATGTTATTACTACATAATGAAACAACTAAAGAAGAAGAATTTGATGAATAAAGAGTTTGGAAAGGATCGGTAATGGATATTACCTCTTTTTGACGCGCCTCTTCTTAACCTCCTCTTAGGGCACTAGGGTTGGACTTTGAAGAAGACAAGATCTTATAGGATGATTCTAGGGAAGTGGGGAAGTGAAATTGTCAGGGTTTGGCCGATCTTGAAGGCTCAAATTGGTGTGAGGAGGAGAGGGAGGAGGTTCCCTTTTACAATGGAGGAGAGGGGAACCTTTGGAAATATAAGAAATATTAGTTTATATTAAATCCTAACCCCACATAAAAACTTCTAAAATGACTCATATCAGAATTTTAGATGAGATAGGGTTGTAATCACATCAACAAATAAAATTTATACATGTTAGGATTTTATTTTAAACATTATCAACTTGATTTATCCTTATTTATCAATTTAATTTTATTTGTGGTAATAATATTCTAAATTTTAAATAATTATTAATAATTACATATGTGTTGTGAATTTTCAATAATTTGACACTTTATGACATTGTATACAATATAAATTTTAATTTATAATTTTTAAATATTTTTGTTATTTTTAAACAATTTTATAATATGTTATTTTTATAAAATAACAAGAGTGTCAATTTTGACACTATTCATTTATTTGAATTTAAATAAAATATATACAGAGGTTATGTTCAAACTAAAAGATTTAATAGATTAATAAAATATCATATGTATCTAGAAAGGTAGTGGAGCACATAAAATAGTGCATATAATAATTATTTTAATATTTTTAAAACCATTTATTTGATATTTTAATTAATAAAATAATTTCAACATCACTATTGTGTGGCAATTAATGATAATTATTTAATCCCTAAAAATTCTAAATAAATTCCTATTATGTAGATATTTTTATTAACTTTCTGGATACTATTCATGTTCGAAGATTCATTAAGTTCGTAACAAAATTAAAATTATTATACTTATAAGATTTAAGAAATTGACATGTTGTCACATTCTTTGGTTTTAATAATAATTAAATTATTTTCATGGACAAAAGTCTATTAAATGAATATAATCAGACCCTTAGGTGATATGGGTCGACTTTTAGTCATCCAATAGGATTTTTTCAGGTGTTAAGGTAATTTTATAATCTTATATTTACCCTTAATTACCTGATTTACCTTTAACTATAATAAATAAAATTTACCGTAGTTATTATTCATAATGCCCAAAAATAAAAAGTATCCTATTAACATAATTTTGACCCAATGATTCTGAATATGGAATCCATTTTTCAAAATTCAAAACATATAAGTGGCATTAATTAATTTAAAATAAATCTTGTTGATAAGAAAACGGGTTTTAGATGTTACATTGCCAAAGATTGAAATGTGTTTACCTATGAATTCAATGTGAAATTAATGCTAATGACATAAATTATATTAAATGGTAAAAAGATATTCTATATATACTTTAAAACCATTAAATATTATAATTTAACCATATAAATTATCTCAATGAAAACAGTTTTTTTAATTAAAAATTAGCGTATTTTTACTATTCATCAAAATATGAAAGTTATCAGAAAAATATCAAAAATTTATCCAAAGTAAAATTTTATATCCTGATTCAAAAAAAGAATTTTATTTTGTCAAATTGAACATATAAACATGTCAAAAACTAGATTTAATGTGGGTGCGCCATCAAAAGCCGGCAAAACTGCATTTTTTGATAAATACTTATTTTACCCAAAAAAAATTATTTTGTTCTCTTACCATGTTCTAGAAAATGTGTAAGATGAATAATAATGTTGTAAAATTTAAAATTCAGTTAATACTATTCATAACGGCTAGTTTATAATATTATAATAATATATCGTTGTTTAGTGGAACTCGGTATTGCGTACTACACACGCTATCGAGGAAGGTCTCGATTGCGTGTAGTGAAAGATTCCTTTGATGATTTATATGACATAAAAACAAAATATTTCTCATAAAAGTCTTGAGTGTTACACTCTACCCCCCTTAAAAGGAATTTCACCCTAGAAATTTGTCACTTTGTAACAAACAGATGAGGATACCTCTCCCTCATCATATCCTCAAGCTCCCATGTAGCTTCTTCTAATTGGTGGTTCCTCCATAAAACTTTCACCAAGCGAGTGGTCTTGTTTCGTAGGACTTTTTCACTACGATCCAGAATCTCTATCGGTTGTTCTTCATAAGAAAGATCTTGCTCCAGCGGTACAACTTCTTAGCTGAGTACATGTGAAGGATCAGGTATGTACTTTTTCATGAGAGATACGTGGAACACATCGTGAACTTGAGAGAGATTCGGTGGAAGAGCCAATCGGTAAGCTACCTTCCCAACACAATCCGGTATTTCAAAAAGACCGATATATCTAGGGCTCAACTTCCCCTTCTTTCCAAATCTCATGACCCTCTTCTAGGGAGATATTCATAAGAACACTTTATCACCCACTTCAAACTCTAGGTCTTTTCTTCGGTTGTCGGCATAACTTTTCTGTCGACTCTGAGCTGCTCTAATGTTTTGTTGAATAGATCAGACCTTTTCTACCATCTCATCAACAATATAAGGTCCTAATAGCTTTCTTTTCCCAACTTCATCCCAACAAGTTGGAGTCCTGCATTTATTTCCATAGAGAGATTTATAAGGAGCCATCTGAATACTGGAATGAAAGCTATTATTATATGAAAATTCCACCAAAGGTAGGTGTTGATCCCAACCACCTTTGAAATCCATAGAGAAAGCTCTCAACATATCTTCTAGAGTTTGAATTGTTCTCTCAGACTGACCGTCTGTCTGAGGATGATAAGCAGTGCTGAAACTCAACTCTGCATCCAGAGTATGCTGAATACTTCGCCAGAACTTTGAGGTAAACCTCGGATCCTGATCAGATATAATAGAACATGGTACTCCATGAAATCTTACCACTTCCTTTACATATATCCTGGCAAGCTGATCCAGAGAGAAATCCTCTCTAATAGCGATGAAGTGTGCAGACTTTGTAAGACGATCAACTATGACCCAGATAGCATTATTGCCTTTGGATGTTTTAGGATGTCATGTGACAAAGTCCATAGTGATGTTTTCACATTTCCATTCGGGTATGGGTAGTGGTTGTAACATCCCCTTAGACTTCTGTCTCTCTGCTTTAACTTGCTGACAAACCAAGAATCAAGATACATATTCAGCAACATCTCTTTTCATTCCATCCCACCAGAAGTACTCTTTCAGGTCCCTATACATCTTCGTGCATCCAGGATGAATAAAGAATGAAGAACTATGAGCCTCATCCAGCAGCTCCTTCTTTAATTCGGGGATGGGAGGAACAAAAACCCGATTCTTGAACATTATTATCCCATCACAATCAAGGTTGAATTTAGGAAAATTTCTCACCTTCTTTTGTAACTCGACATCTTCTTTCTATGCCTCTTTAATCTTCACATGTATAGATGGTTGAACATTCATTTGGGAAAGATACGATTTTCCCCTTTCCATTATAATTCCAAGATACATCCTTTTTAAATCCATAAATATTGGATCTTTTGTGATGCTCATCATGGATAAACATGCATGGTCTTGTCGACTTAATGCATCTTCCACCTTGTTTGCTTTCCCAATGTGGTAATGAATTGAGCAGTCGTAATCCTCAATCAGCTCCAACCATCTTCTTTGGCTCATATTCAGCTCCTATTGTGTGAAAATATACTTTAAACTTTTATGATCAGTATAAATGTCACACCTTTCTCCATAAAGATAATTCCTCCAAATATTTAAAGCAAATATTACCGCAGCTAACTCCAAATCATGAGTTGAGAAATTTTTCTCATGGATTTTTAACTATCGTGAGGCATAAGCTATCACCATATCATTTTGCATGAGAACACATCCCAGTCCCTTCATGGATGCATCATTGTAGATCACAAACCTTTCTCCACTACAAAGTAGTGTGAGCATAGGTGCACTAGATAACCTTCTTTTCAACTACTTGAAATTCTCTTCACATTCCTCCATCCAGACAAACATAACTCCTTTCCGAGTCAACTTGGTGAGTGGATTAGATAATCGTGAAAAATATTTCACAAAACGTCGATAATATCTAGAAAAACAAAGAAAACTTCGAATCTCAGTTACTGTTGTTGGTCTCGACCATCTTTCGATAACCTCTATTTTTGTTGGATCCATAGATATCCCCTCTTTTGAGATTATGTGACCCAAAAATGATACTCTTTGAAGCCAAAATTCAGATTTGGTAAATTTGGCATAAAGCTTCCCCTTTCTCAGGGTCTTCAATATAATTCTCAAGTGATCTTCACGTTCTTCCTTGCTCATTGAATATACAAGAATATCGTCTATAAAGACTTCCACAAACTGACCAATATCGTCTCTAAAGACTCTATTCATCATATCCATGAAGATAGCAGGGGCATTAGTAAGACCAAATGGCATGACTATAAATTCATAGTGTCCATACCTTGTACCGAAAGCTGTCTTTGGTATATCCTCCCTTTTGACCCTTAATCAGTGATACCCTGAACGAAGATCAATCTTGGAAAAGTATTTACCTCCTTGTAGTTGGTCAAATAAGTCATCAATTCGTGGGAGAGGATATTTGTTCTTGATAGTGATCTTGTTACGTTCTCGATAATCAATGTAGAGTCTCATTGACCCATCTTTCTTCTTAACAAACAGAACAGGTGCTCCCCAAGGTGACACACTAGGGCGTATTAATCCTTTATCTAGATTCTCTTGGAGTTGCTTGTTCAATTCATGCAACTCAATTGGGGTCATTCTATATGGTGTCTTTGAAATAGGCAAAGCACCCGGTTCGAGTTCTACTAAAAACTCAACTTCACGATTTGGTGGAAGACCCGACAATTCCTCTAGAAAGACATCATCAAACTCCCGTACAATGGGAATATTCATCATTGTGAGTTTATCACCAACCATTTGAGATAAATAACCTTCATTAAGTGGAATCAAGACCCATAAGAAGGAAGAAATTTCCACTGGAAGGTCATGTTCATCCGTGCATTGATAGACAGTCATAGATTGATCCGGAATATGAAATGTGACTTCCCTTCTTCGGCAATTGATATGAGCTCCATATAAAGAATGTCAATCCATGCCAAGAATCACAGAAAATTCCCCAATAGGAAGGATCACAAGATTTGCAGGAATAACTTTCCCACAAACTTCAATCGGAGAAGAATTATAAACTTTTGATGCGACTGTTGTGCCATTAGGTGTTTTCACAGCTAACTCAACATCTAATTGTTGAGGTAATACGGTGATATCCTTAGAAAATTCATTATAAATAAAGGATTGGGTTGATTCAGAATCAAATAAAACATTTTCTACTTTAGAGTGGATGGTAAGTGTACCTTTCACCACATCGTTATCATACTCCACACCGCTGATAGAAATTGCATGTGACTTTCCTTTGTCTTTAGCCTTAAGAGTTTATTGATGTCGACCATCATTATCAACCCTTGGATTTGGGCAGTGATTGGCATAATGCCCCATTTCCTTGCACTTGAAACATTGAAGTGTAATAGGTTCATTCTGTGTGTCCCTTCCTTTATTTGCATCATTAGACATCTTCTTCCCACCATTGCGGTATTCAAAAGCCCGATGACCTTCATTTCCACATTTGAAACATTTACTTGTCCCTTTAAGAAAACTCCCTCAATGTTTCTTTCCACACTTTGTGCATAAGGGGAAGCTCATCTTCTTTTCAGTGTGCTCTTTAGATTATCCATTGAATTAAATTTCCTCTTCTTATCAAACCCATATGACTGATAGGTTACTCCAATCTCCATCCCAACTTTGAGAGCACATCGAACGATTTCCTCATAGCTATTGAAGTCCCTTATGGCTAACGCCCTTAGAAGACTTGGTTTTAAGCCACTAATGAATCGATCGATATTACTCTCAGGTTGGATAATAATCCCAGAAGCGTACCTTGAAAGTCTTGTAAAATTTGCTTCATAGGTACCAACAGATTCATCATCCTTTTGCTTCAGTTCAAGAAACTCCTTCTCCATATTTGTTCGAAGAATACGAGGGAAATACTTATTGAAAAATAAGTTCTTTAACTCGTCCCATTCCATGGACTCAATTTCATCTCTTTGAATCGTATTCTTGATAAGATTCCACCATTGATCAGCATCACCTTCCAAATGATACACTACTAAGATGACTTTATCATGTTCAGAACATTGAAGAACTGAAAATATCTTTTCAGTAGTACTAATCCATTGTTCAGAAATTAATGGATCAGTAGACCCGCTGAATGAAGGTGGACGCTGCCTCATGAAGGATTCAACAGAATGTTGCTCCTTCCTTTGCTCATTTGGAAATCCTACATGATTCATAGCTTGAGAAAGTTGTGTGAGCATGGCTAGAAGATTTTGCATTCCAACTCCCATAACATTTGGTTCCTCAGGGGGACAATCATTGCATTGCTCGTCGCATTCCGCATTAACACGGTTCCTTCGTGTTCCCGCCATTGACTAAAACCAAGACGAATAATGTGAGAAACACTAATTATAATAGGAAAACCACATAATAAAGAATACAATTTCACACTTAAGGTCTTATCATAGGTTGTTCATGGACATTTCTAAAACACTAATATTGTGTTCTATGCTTAGACTTATCCTTAGGATTATTACTAAGGCTTTCACATCCTAGTTTCCAAAGGTTGACTATACCTTTCCTCTGATACCAACTATAAAGAACCTTACTTTACATACCTGGTTAATACTTCAAAATTGAAGCACACTTATTACAACATATAAAAAAACCATGAAAGGACCATATAGGTATACTGTCTTTAGAAACTAGGACACATAAACAACTGGTTCATAAAGCGTCTACAATGTCTCCCATTTATTTCATCATATATATAGTCCCTGTTGGGATATCTTACTTAATAACCTTCTTCCAGACATGGGGAAAGAAAACAAACCAAAGGGTGAGCTCAAATGCTCAGTAAGGGTAAACAAAATAAATATCAATCACATCATATTCATAAGAACATAACTTTTGGAAATCTTAACCTGCAAAAGAGATCATAATTTCATAACATGGGAGAAATCATAGTAGTGAAATGTAATCACAATAATCATAACCTAAAACATGAAGATTTGTGTCATACACACATAATCATATAGAATCATTTCTTATTATTCAAGACTGGTTGCCAAGACTATCTTAGTGGACAAAGTCTATTTCTGAACCGAGTTCATTCCTCGTTTCAGTCTTGTTTCCCTGAATCGGTTTAACCTGTTGTTCCATCCATGTCTATCTCATGAGATATAAAATCTTTACCCAATGAATTGGAGGGAGATATAGGTCCCACCCATCTCATAATGATATCATTCTTATGTGTGCCACAAAATCATAAATCATACATCATTGCATAACCCATGTAATAAAAATGGGATTCTTAAACATCGTGACATCATAAAACAATTCATATAAGATAAATGAATTCATAAAAATAATTCCATCACAACATAATAAAATCAATGTAATAATAGGAATAGAAATATAACCCTATATTATCTTAGATGGAAAATAATTTTGATGAAACACATGAACTCCATTCTTGAGGAAAATATCTTTTCTACTTCAAGAACATTTTTCCTTTCTTAACATGTCATACAATTATAAACTAAAAGAAGTTGATTAAAAATAAACTTTAAAACATGTAAAGGAAGCTTCTTGGAAATAATGTTTTAAAAATCCATTCATGCCGTATAAGTTAAAAAAAACATTCTTCTCATACTTTTGTCAAAAAAGTCAAAAAGTACTTCGTATGAAAAACGACAAAATATTCCATTCATATCTTTTACTAAAAACTCACTAAAGGGTAAAATTGGATTTAAACAATTTTAGGTGGATGGAAATAATATTACATATTGAGGAAACATGTATGTGGATGATAAAATACACCCCAGTAAATACCAAAGTATAAACAATCTCAGATAAAAATGAGATTGTGATATTTCCCCTTACCTTAGGCCCGATTTGCCTCGTAAGTTTCCGAACCTCCTGCATAATAATTTAAATAATGTTATTGACTTATTCCATAATCATAATTATTTTTATGATATCATATATGGTCATATTATTAGCTTCTTAGTAGTGATATTTCATTGCTACTTGTTATCCGGGTGTTTATAACTTTTTGTTCTTATGTGTGTTTTGTTGAATAAATTCTTATTCTTCTCTTTAGGTTATAGAAACATCATTTACAGAATGGTATTAATGTACTATATATCATATTTATTCATTCAATTCATTTATATAATCATTATTCAATGAAGATCATGTTGAACGAATCACATCACATCGTGGAGATGGTATTCCGTACGTACGCACGAGCGATGATATCGTTCCCATGATCGTGAAATTGTATTAGAGTGTATTTATACTATTTCAGAATCAATATCACTTTAAAATAATCATATATAGTAATTATTTACACCATTATACCCATCTAAGTAAGGTGGTGGGGGAAAATAGATTACACCACGGCGTGGAGAAGGTATTCCGTACGTACACACGCGCGGTGATTTCGTTTTCCGTAGGATGGATAGAAATTGAAATAGGGTTGGTTCATACTTATAATAACATATAAGTATATTAGTGATACTGATGTTATTACTTCATAATGAAACAACAAAATAATAAGAATTTGAAGAAGAAATAATTTGGAAAGGATCGGTAATGGATATTACCTCTTTTTGACACGCCTCTTCTTAACCTCCTCTTAGGGAACTAGGGTTGGTCTCTGAAGAAGACCAGAACCTCTAGGATGATTATATGGAAGTGGGGAAGTGATATGGTCAGGGTTCTTCTGAGCTTGAAGGCACAAATAGGTGTGAGGAGGAGAGAGAGGAGGTGCCCTTTTATAAGGGAGGAGAGGGGCACCTTTGGAAATATAAGAAATATTAGTTTATATTAAATCCCATCCCCACATAAAAACTTCTAAAATGATTCATATCAGAAGATTAGATGATATAGGGTTGTAATATAATAAAAAAAATTTAGACATGTTAGGAATTTATTTTAAACATTATCAACTTGATTTATCCTTATTTATCAATTTAATTTTAATTGTGGTAATAATATTCTAAAATTTAAATTATTATTAATAATTACATATGTGTTGTGAATTTTCCATAATATGAAACTTTATGACATTTTCTACCATATAAATTTAAATTTATAATTTTTAAATATTTTTGTGATTTTTAAACAATTTTATAATATGTTATTTTTATAAAATAACAAGAGTGTCAATTTTGACACTTCATTTATTTGAATTGAAATAAAATATATAGCGAGGATATGTTCAAACTAAAAGCTTTAATAGATTAATAAAATGACATATGTATCTATAAAAGTATAGGAGCACATTAAATATTGCATATAATAATTATTTTAATATTTTTAGAACCATTTATTTGATATTTTATTTAATAAAATAATTTCAACATCACTATTGTGTCCTAATTAATGATAATTATTTAATCCCTAAAAATACTAAATAAATTCCTATTATGTAGATAATTGTATTATATTTTTGGAGACTATTCATGTTCGATGTTTCATTAAGTTTATCACCAAATTAAAATTATTATACTTATAAGATTTAAGGATGTGACATGTTGTCACATTCTTTGGTTTTAATAATAATTAAATTATTTTCATGGACAAAAGTCTATTAAATGAATCTAATCCAACCCTTAGGTGATATGGGTCGACTTTTAGTCATCCAATAAGATTTTTCCAGGTGGTAGGGTAATTTTATAATCTTATATTTACCCTTAATTACCCGATTTAGCTTTAACTATGGTAAATAAAATTTACCGTAGTTACTATTCATAATGCCCAAAAATAAAAGGTAGCCTATTAACATAATTTGGACCCACTGATTCTGAATATGGAATCAATTTTTCAAAATTCAAAACATATAAGTTGCATTAATTAATTTCAAATAAATCCCGTTGTTAAGAAAACGGGTTTTAGATGTTACATTGCCAAAGATTGAAATGTTTTTACCTATGTATTCAATGTGAAATTAATGCTAATGACATAAATTATATTAAATGGTAAAAATATATTATATCTATACTTTAAAACCATTCAATATTATAATTTAACCCTATAAATTATCTCAATGAAAAAAGTTGTTTTTAATTAAAAATTAGCATATTTTTACTATTCATCAAAATATGAAAGTTATCAGAAAAATATCAAAAATTTATCCGAAGTAAATTTTTATATCCTGATTCAAATGAAGAATTTTATTTTGTCAAATTGAACTTATAAACATGTCAAAAACTAGATTTAATGTGGGTGCGCCATCAAAAGGCGGCAAGACTACATTTTTTGATAAATACTTATTTTACCCAAAAAAATTTATTTTGTTCTCTTACCATGTTCTGGAAAATGTGTATGATGAATAATAATGTTGTAAAATTTAAAATTCAGTTAATACTATTCATAACGGCTAGTTTATAATATTATAATAATATATCATTGTTTAGTGGAACTCGGTATTGCGTACTACACATGCTATCGAGGAAGGTCGTGATTGCATGTATTGAAAGATTCATTTGATGATTTATATGACATTAAAACAAAATATTTCTCATAAAAGTCTCAGGTGTTACATTCTACCCCCCTTAAAATAAATTTCTCCCTCGAAATTTGTCATTTCGTAACAAACAGATGAAGATACCTCTTCCTCATCATATCGTCAAGCTCCCATGTAGCTTCTTCTAATTAGTGGTTCCTCCATAAAACATTCACCAAGCGAGTGGTCTTGTTTTGTAGGAATTTTTCGCTACGATCTAGAATCTCTATCGGTTGTTCTTCATAAGAAAGATCTTGATCCAGCAGTACAACTCTTGAGCTGAGTAGATGTGAAGGATCAGGTATGTACTTTCTTAGGAGAGATACGTGGAACATATCGTGAACTTGAGAGAGATTCGGTGGAAGAGCCAATCAGTAAGCTACCTTCCCAACACGATCCAGTATATCGAAAGGACCGATATATCTAGGGCTCAACTTTCCCTTCTTTCCAAATCTCATGACCCTCTTCCAGGGAGATATTCGTAAGAACACTTTATCACCCACTTCAAACTCTAGGTCTTTTCTTCGGTTGTCGGCATAACTTTTCTGTCGACTCTGAGCTGCTCTTATGTGTTGTCGAATAGATCTGACCTTTTCTGCCATCTCATCAACAATATCAGGTCCTAATAGCTTTCTTTTCCCAACTTCATCCCATCAAGATGGAGTCCTGCATTTCTTTCCATAGAGAGCTACATAAGGAGCCATCTGAATACTGGAGTGAAAGATATTATTATAAAAAAATTCCACCAAAGTTTGGTGTTGATCCCAACCACCTTTGAAATCCATAGAGAAAGCTCTCAACATATCTTCTAGAGTTTGAATTGTTCTCTCAGACTGACCATCTGTCTGAGGATGATAAGTAGTGCTGAAACTCAACTCTGTATCCAGAGTATGCTGAAGACTTCACCCGAACATTGAGGTAAACCTCGGATCCCGATCAGATATAATAGAAAGTGGTACTCCATGAAATCTTACCACTTCCTTTACATATATCCTGGCAAGATGATCCAGAGAGAAATCCTCTCTAATAGCAATGAAGTGTGTAGACTTTGTAAGACGATCAACTATGACCCAGATAGCATTATTGCCTTTGGATGTTTTAGGAAGTCTTGTGACAAAGTCCATAGTGATGTTTTCCCATTTCCATTCGGGTATGGGTAATGGTTGTAACATCCCCTTAGACTTCTGTCTCTCAGCTTTAACTTGCTGACAAACCAAGCATCAAGATACATATTTAGCAACATCTCTTTTCATTCCATCCCACCAGAAGTACTCTTTCAGGTCCCTATACATCTTCGTGCTTCCAGGATGAATAGAGAATGAAGAACTATGAGCCTCATCCAGCAGCTCCTTCTTTAATTCGGGGATGGGAGGAACAAAAACCCGATTCCTAAACTTTATTATCCCATCACAATCAAGGTTGAATTCAGGAACATTTCTCACCTTCTTTTGTAACTCGACATCTTTTTTCTGTGCCTCTTTAATCTTCACATGTATAGATGGTTGAACATTCATTTGAGAAAGATATGATTTTCCCCCTTCCATTATAATTCCATGATCCATCCTTTGTAAATCCATAAATATTGGATCTTTTGTGATCCTCATCATGGATAAACTGGCATGGTCTTGTCGACTTAATGCATCTTCCTCCTTGTTTGCTTTCCCAGGGTGGTAATGAATTGATTAGTCGTAATCCTTAATCAGCTCTAACCATCTTCTTTGGTGCATATTCAGCTCCTTTTGTGTGAAAATATACTTTAATCTTTTCTGATCAGTATAAATGTCACACCTTTCTCCAAAAAGATAATGCCTCCAAATCATTAATGCAAAGATTACCGTAGCTCACTCCAAATCATGAGTTGGGTAATTTTTCTCATGGATTTTCAACTGTCATGAGGCATAAGCTATCACCATATCATTTTTCATGAGAACACATCCCAGTCCCTTCTTGGATGCATCACTGTAGATCACAAACCATTCTCCACTACAAGGCAGTGTGATCACAGGTGCACTGGATAACCTTCTTTTCAACTCCTTGAAATTCTCTTCATATTCCTCCATCCAGAAAAACTTAACTCCTTTCCGAGTCAACTTGGTGAGTGGATTAGATAATCATGAAAAATCTTTCACAAAACGTCGATAATATCCAGCCAAACCAAGAAAACTTCGAATCTCAGTTACTGTTGTTGGTCTCGACCATCTTTCGATAACCTCTGTTTTTGCTGGATCCACAGATATCCCCTATTTTGAGATTATGTGACCCAAAAATGAAACTATTTGAAGCCAAAATTCACATTTGGTAAATTTTGCATAAAGCTTCTCCTTTCTCAGGGTCTTCAATATAATTCTCAAGTGATCTTCATGTTCTTCATTGCTCATTGAATATACAAGAATATAGTCTATAAAGACTACCAAAAACTGATCAAGATAGTCTCTAAAGACTCTATTCATCAGATCCATGAAGATAGCAGGGGAATTAGTAAGACCAAATGGCATCACTATAAATTCATAGTGTCCATACCTTGTACAGAAAGTGGTCTTTGGTATATCCTCCCTTTTGACCCTTAATTGGTGATACCCTGAACGAAGATCAATCTTGGAAAAGTATTGACCTCCTCGTAGTTGGTCAAATAAGTCATCAATGCGTGGGAGAGGATATTTTTTCTTGATAGTGATCTTGTTAAGTTCTCGATAATCAATGCAGAGTCTCATTGATCCATCTTTTTCTTAACAAACATAATAGGTACTCCCCAAGGTGACGCACTAGGGTGTATGAATCATTTATCAAGATTCTCTTGGAGTTGCATCTTCAATTCCTGCAACTCAATTGGGGCCATTCTATAAGGTTTCTTCAAAATAGGAAAAGCACCCGGTATGAGTTCTATTAAAAACTCAACTTCACAATTTGGTGGAAGTCCCGACAATTCCTCCAAAAAGACATCATCAAACTCTCGTAGAATGGGCATATTCATAATTGTGAGTTTCTCACCAACCATTTGAGATAAATAACCTTCATTAAGTGGAATCAGGACCCATAAGATGGAAGAAATTTCCACTGGAAGGTTATGTTCATCCTTGCATTGAAAGACGAACGTATATTGATCTGGAATATGAAATGTGACTTCCCTTATTTGGAAATTGATATGAGCTCCATATAAAGAAAGCAAATCCATGATAAGAATCACATCAAATTACACTATAGGAAGGATCACACGATTTGCAGGAAGCACTTTCCCACAAACTTCAATCAGAGAAGAATTATAAACTTTTGATGCGATTGTTGTTCCATTAGGTGTTGTCACAACAAACTCAACATCTAATTGTTGAGGTAATAAGGTGATATCCTTAGAAAATTCTTTTGAAATAAAGGAGTGGGTGGATCTAGAATCAAATAAAACATTTTCTACTTTAGAGTGTATGGTAAGTGTACCTTTCACCACATCGTTATCGTACTCCACATCACTGATAGAAATTGCATGTGACTTTCCTTTGTCTTTAGCCTTAAGAGTTTGTTGACGTCGACCATCATCATCAACCCTTGGATTTGGGCATTGATTGGCATAATGCCCCATCTCCTTGGACTTGAAACATTTAAGTGTAATAGGTTCATTCTGTGTGTCCCTTCCTTTGTTTGCATCATTAGACATCTTCTTCCCATCATTGCGGTATTCAAAAGCCCGATGACCTTCATTTCCACATTTGAAACATTTACTTGTCCCTTTAAGACAACTCCCTCCATGTTTCTTTCCACACTTTGGGAATAAGGGAAATCTAATCTTCTTTTCGGTGTGCTCTTTAGATTTTCCTTTGAATTCCATTTTCCTCTTCTTATCAAACCCATATGACAGATGGGTTACTCCAATCTCCATCTCAACTTTGAGAGCACATCGAACGATATCCTCATAGCTATTGAAGTCCCTTATGGCTAATGCCCTTCGAAGAATTGGTTTTAAGCCACTAAAGAATCGATCGATCTTACTCTCAGGTTGGATAATAATACCAGAAGCGTACATTGCATGTCTTGTAAAATTTTCTTCATAGGTACCAACAGATTCATCATCCTTTTGCTTCAGTTCAAGAAACTACTTCGCCATCTTTGTTCGAAGAATACTAGGGAAATACTTATTAAAAAATAAGTTCTTTAACTCGTCCCATTCCATGGACTCAATTTCATCTCTTTGCCTCGTATTCTTGATAAGATTCCACCATTTATTAGCATCACCTTCCAAATGATACACTGCTAAGATGACTTTATCATGTTCAGAACATTGAATAACTGAAAATATCTTTTTAGTAGTACTAATGCATTGTTCAGCAATTAGTGGATTAGTAGACCCGCTGAATGAAGGTGGACGCTGCCTCATGAAGGATTCAACAGAATGTTGCTCCTTCCTTTGCTCGTTTGGAAGTCCTACATGATTTATAGCTTGAGAAAGTTGTGTGAGCATGGCTACAAGATTTTTCATTCCAACTCCCATAACGTTTGGTTGCTCAGGGGGACAATCATTTCATTTGCTGTCGCATTCCGCATTAACACGGTTCTTTCGGGTTCCATCCATTGACTAAAACCAAGAAGAATAGTGTGATCAACACTAATTATAATAGGAAAACCACATAATCAAGAATAAAATTTCACACTTAAGGTCTTATCATAGGTTGTTCATGGCCATTTCTAAAACACTAAGATTGTGTTCTATGCTTAGACTTATCCTTAGGATTCTTACTAAGGCTTTCACATCCTCATTTCCAAAGGTTGAATATACCTTTCCTATGATACCAACTATAACGACCCTTAATTTACATACGTGGTTAATACTTCAAAATTGAAGCACACTTATTACAACATATAAAAAAACCAAGAAAGGACCATATAGGTATAGTGTCTTTAGAAACTGGGAAACATAAACAACTGGTTCATAAAGCTTCTACACTGCCTCCCATTTATTTCATCATATCTATTGTCCCTATTGGAATATCTTACTTAATAACATTATTCCAGACATGGGGAAAGAAAAAATACAAAAGGTTGAGCTCAAATTCTCAGTAAGGGTAAAAAAAGAAATATCAATCACATCATATTCATAAGAACATAACTTTTGGAAATCTTAACCTGTAAAAGAGATCATAATTTCATAACATGGGATAAATCATAGTAGTGAAATGTAATCACAATAATCATAACATAAATCATGAAGCTTTGTGGAATACACACATAATCATAGAGAATAATTTCTTATTATTCAATACTCATTGCCAAGACTATCTTAGTGGACAAAGTCTATTTCTCAACCGAGTTCATTCCTCGTTTCAGTCCTGTTTCACTGAACCAGTTTAACCTGCCATTCCAGCCATGTCTATCTGAGGATATATAAAATCTTTACCCAATGCATTGGAGGGAGATATAGGTCCCACCCATCTCATAATGATACCATTCTTATGTGTGCCAAAAAATCATAAATCATACATCATTGCATAACACATGTAATAAAAATGGGATTCTTAAACATCGTGACTGTAACAGCCCGAGATTTTATGAAAAATATTCTTTTTAATTTTATTAATGTCTTGTTTTATACGCTACACCAAAAGGAGCTTTCAAAATACACATCTCTGACCGGGCTTGAATTATACGCAATCGCGACCTTCCACGATAGTGTGTGTTGTACGCAACACCGTGTTTCGCTAAACAACAATATGCTATTAAGATATTATTAAAACTAGCCGTTACGAATAGTAATAACCACTTTTTGAAATTTTGTAAATTTTATTTTTCAAAATTGAATTCATTTTTTGATTCGTAATATCGAAATTAGCTTAGGGTGAAATTTTGGTACTTTTCGGATAACTTTCATATTCTGATGAATAGTGAAAATTACTAAATTATAATTAAAAACAACATTTTTAATAGAAATAATTAATAGTGATAAATCATTAATTTGAGTGGTTTTAAAGTATATTTAGAATATATTTTTACAATTTAATAAAATATTGGTCATTGAATGTAATTTCACATTTAAACCAAACAAAATCCAGTGTCAATCTTTTGATAGATATTGTTTCTTAAAAACAAGCTATTTGTTTTAACAACGGGATTTAATTTTAAATGAAACTTATATGTTATGAATTTGGTAAAATAGACTTCATTTTTGAATTCTGAATATGAAATACAGCTTAGGATGAAATTTTGGCATTGTTCTGAAAAAACATCAATTTTTGATGAATAGTGAAACTACTAAGTGGTAGTTAAAAAAACTGAATTTTTCATAAAACTTAATTTTACCGCTTCTGTGAATAGAATTTTAAAAATCCGAGAAACACGGTTGATGTCAGTAAGTAAAATGTGGTTCAATGAGATGAAAATAATTTTTGGTGAATAATAACTTTTTACTTTTATTTACCACGGTTAAAAGTAAATAGGGTAATTAAGGGTAAGAATGATATTAATATTACCCTAACACATGTCCTAATTCTATTGGACAAGTGTATCTCGACCAAAAACAACCTTAAGTGTAAAATATTATCATATAGGCCCACTTGGATTAGATTAGGACATTTATTATTATATTATTTAAAGAAGGGTTAAAAGAGTTAAAATCAACGTTTATTTACTAAAACATTTTTAATATGGGGTTATACATAAGAACAATTCGACTATAAATATTCATTAGAAAGATAAAAAGATTTTCTACATAATGGTATTTTATTTGTAATTTTTAGACATCAAATAATTTAATTTATTTATGACACAAAGATGATGCAGTAATTATCTTATTAATGAAATATTGACATAATTGATATTATAAATACCAAAATAAATGTAATTTAAGACTTTTTATGAATTACACTAATTTAATAGGTTACTATGATATATTATTGTTGATTTAATCAACTTCGTTTGAACATATAATTCTGTTATGACTTTCACAAAAATCATATATCAAATAGTGTCAAAATTGACACAAAATAGTTTTTTAATCAAATATTATATTATTAATTGTTATTTTATTCCTAAAAATCTAAGGTTCGGCCAAATGACTTAGATAAGGATATATGGATTAATAATAAACAATTTGGGGTTCTTTTGGCAAGTTATAGTAAGTGTATTAACCATATAGTGAAAGAAAACAAAAAGACACGGTAAAAGTTAAATTATTTAACTTAGAGTTAAATCTAATTGATAAGGTTAAAATAATACCCTAATCTTGTCTAAATCTTATTGGTTGATAGGATTTCGACCCATACCCACTTTAGCTCCGAAATAAGACCCTTTGGAACCATTATAAACTGATTTTGACTTTAATATAAAATAATATTTTGAGGTATTCCTAAGGTGCCCCTCTCCTCCCTTATAAAAGGACACCTCCTCCCCCTCCTCCTCACACCAATTTGAGCACTCAAGCTCGGCCAAACCCTGCCATTTTCTCCTTCCACTTCCCTAGAATAATCCTAGAGGTCCTGGTCTTCTTCAAAGACCAATCTTAGTTTCCTAAGTGGAGGATTCAAAGAGGCGTTCCAAAGAAGAGGTAATATCTATTACCGATCTTTTCAATTTATTTCTTCTTCAACTTCTTATTCTTTAGTTGTTTCATTATAAAATAATATCATAAGTATTACTTACATACTTATATTTTATTATAAATATGAAACAACCCTAATTCATTTTCTATCCATCCCACGGAAAAATGAAATCACCGCGCGTGTGTACGTACGGAATACCGTCTCCACGCCGTGGTGTAATCTATTTTCCACCACCACCTTAAAAGGATGGGTATAATGGTGTAATGAGTAACTATTTATGATTATTATAATGTAATATTGATACTGAAATAATATATATATACTCAAATACAATTCCACGATCATAGGAACGATATCATCACTCGTGCGTACGTACGGAATACCGTCTCCACGATGTGATGCGACTCGTTCTACATGATCATCATTACATAGTAATTATATAAATTAATTGAATGAATAAATATGATATATGTTACACTAATACCATTATTGATATAAGGTATCTATAACCTTAAAAGAAGAATAAGAATTTATTCGGCAAAACACGCATAAGAACAAAAGGCAATAAAGACCCGAGTGACAAGTAACAATGAAATATTACTAACAAGAAGCTATGAATATGACCATATATGATATCATATCAATATGTATGATTCTGGAATAAGTCAATAACTTTATTTAAACCATTATACAGGAGATTCGGACACGTACAAAGCAAATCGGACCTAAGGTAAGGGAAATATCACAATCTCATTTTTATCCGAGATTGTTTATACATTGGTATTTACTAGGGTGTATTTTATCATCCACATACATGTTCCCTCAATATGTAATATTTTTTCCACTTACAATAGTTTAAATCCAATTTTACCCTTTGGTGAGTTTTTAGTAAAGAATATGAAAGGAATCTTTTGTCATTTTTTTCGTACGAGGTACTTTTTGACTTTTCCGACAAAAGTACGAAGAATGTTTTTTTAACTTATACGGCATGGATGGATTTTTATGAAACTTCCTTTACAAGATTTAAAATTTATTTTTAATCAACTTCTTTTATTATAAAGTCATATGACATGTTATGAAAGGAAAAATGTTTTTTAAGTAGAAAGGATATTTTCCTCAAGAATGGAGTTCAAGTATTTTATCAAAATTATTTTTCATCTAAGATAATAAAAGGGTTTTGTTTTTATCCCTATTATTACATGGATTTAATTATGTTGTGATGGAAACATTTTTATGAATTCCTTTATCTTATATGAATTGTTTTATGATGTCATGTTGATTAAGAATCCCATATTTATTACATGTGTTATGAGATGATGTATGATTTATGATTATGTGGCACACATAAGAAAGGATTCATTATAAGATGGGTGGGACCTATATCTCCCTCCAATGCATCAGGTAAAGATTTTATATCTCATGAGATAGACAGGGCTGGAACGGTAGGTTATACCGGTTCAATGAAACAGGACTGAAACGAGGGTTACTCGATTCAGAAAGGGACTTTGTACACTAAGATAGTCTTGGCAATGAGTCTTGACTAACAAGAAATGATTCTCTATGATTATGTGTGTATGCCACAAAGTTTAATGTTTTAAGTTATGATTATTGTGATTACATTTAACTACCATGATTTATCCCATGTTATGAAATTATGCTCTCTTTTGCAGGTTATGATTTCCAAAATGTTATGTTCTTATGAATACGATGTGATTGATATTTCTTTTGTTTACCCTTACTGAGCATTTGAGCTCACCCTTTTATGTTTTCTTTTCCCCTGGATATAAAGAAAGGTTTTAGGTAAAAAAAAAGAAGTTCTTTATGGGAGATGTTGAAGATCTTTCACCACGATTAGAAGATTTTATTCCGAGTTTCCAAAGACACTAAACTATTACGATCCTTGTGTGTGTGTTTTTGTTATGTACTAAGTATTCCGCAAAAGTAATGTAAAGTCCATGTAAGTCAGGCTTCAGGTCTCTACAGTTGGTATCAGATGAAAGGTTTAGTCAACCATTGGAAACTAGGATGCGAAAACGCTAGTGAGATCCCTAGAGATATTTCTAAGGTATGTCTAGGGATGCCCCTAAGGATAAGTATACATATAGGATATAGTCCTAGAACTATGGTAACGATATTAGATTAAACCAAAGATGTTAGATATTTAAGTTACTCCCCCTTTATTATGATTTTTTCCTCTCACACTATTCTTTTTGGGTTTTAGAAAATGGATGGAAACAAGGTGATTCACGATAATGGAGGATATGATGGACAATGGAATGATATTCTTCATGAGCAACCAAATGAAATGGTATTTGGAAGTCCAAACATCATTATTATTCCGAATCAGCAATCTCATAATATGATAAATAAAGTAAAATTTGGTAAGTTTCCTGACTCGGCTAATAAGAGAAAGATGGAATTTCATGATGATCATAGAGGAAAGAAAGTTCAATTTCCCCTATGTAAATCATGTGGGAAGATGCATCAAGGAGAATGTTTCAAAGGAACTGGAAGATGCTTTGGGTGTGGAAAAGAAGGACACAAAGCCAGTAAGTGCAAAGGAAAAGGTTCAGTTAACACCAGGGATGAGGATAATGGTATTGCTACGACATCAAAAATGGTTAAATGTTTTAAATGTGGAATGTACGGGCATTATGCAAACCAATGCCCTAAGGGAAAGTCTCATGAAGATAATCAGTATGTTCGTATGGGAAGTATTTATGTGGATGATGATGAAGAGACTACAAATGATATGTGAGATGGAAGAATTGCTGAAGCTCGGTCAATGGTTTAAGAATGTAGTGGAATGATTACATGTTTATCAAGTGTAATGTTGTATAAGTAATCTCATGGTACTATGGGATAAAGAGACATCTAAGGATTGTTACATTGTTTTCTTTCCTTAAGTTTTGAAAGTATGTGATGAATGGTACCAGTATTTTTGGAAAGTAGATGATATGCGCATAATGAAGGGATACGACGATAATGAGATGTTTGATTGTATGCATGAGCTCATGATTGATATAAGGACTACGTGATATCATGGTTTGAGTATATAGAATTTTGAGAATTTTGGTATGTGGAAAGTGTTAAATTTTAACTACATTCATGTTTTCACTAAGGTATTCAAGAGAATACATGATTAAGGACTTTGAATGTTTGGAATGTGACCAACAGAACATATCTTATGATATATGGGGATCAACGATGGTATTAAATCTCTGTTAATCGTTTTCACTATATTATGAGAGTTGACTGCAGTATTATGGATAAGCCTAAAGATTGAAATGGATTATGTTGGACATAAGTGAGTATTGTTTAAGGATAGAAGTTTTTTTTATTCGATATTATTGATGGGATGTTATAGTAATGAAAGGACAACCTGCAGGACGAGCGACAACCCATCACGTCGGACAAGGCTGTAGGAATCGAACCCACAACCGAAGTGCGACTGGCCTTTATCGCCTACCACTGGCCTACAGGAAGTCCCTATTCAGTAGAAACTAGTTTTATTATATTAAGCAGTATGATATATGAAGTATAAGTCCATTTTAGGAACGATATATGATTAATCTCACTATAGATCGACTTATGTATATAATTTTTGCTAACCTTTTGTTTGAGACAGATGGAATGACCCGTCATTCTATCACATGATCTGCTAACACTTCACGAATAACAAATTCTTCTTCATTTATTTAAGAGATGAAGTGGAAATTGTTCAAGGCACGAACAACAGTGAGATTGTACCAAAATAAAGTAAGTATTTATTCTAATTCAAATTTTCAACTTTAGGGAAATGATCTTGAAAACCAAAAATGTTGTCCTAGTGCCCTTATACCCGATGAATCATATGGTACCATAGATCATTAAAAATTTATGGATTTGTGATTGCTAGCTTTTCCATATCCATGTTCTCTACCACTCTCCATCAGAACATGATGGTTAGATTTCACTTCCATATCCATATTTTCACCTATGTGGAAACCCAGTGATTAGTTTATTTGGGTAACCGTTACGTTTCATACTTTTGTTTCTAAAGATAAGTTTTGGTATTCCTTTTTAAGATGTGGGTTTCTATCAAAGAAACTTTCCAATAGTAAACCATTTATATCCCCGACGAATTTCGAGGGCGAAATTCATTTTAAGGGGGGTAGAATGTAACAGCCCGAGATTTTATGAAAAATATTCTTTTTAATTTTATTAATGTCTTGTGTTATACGCTACACCAAAAGGAGCTTTCACAATACACATCTCTGACCTGTCTTGAATTATACGCAATCACGACCTTCCACGATAGCGTGTGTTGTACGCAACACCGAGTTTCGCTAAACAACGATATGCTATTAAGATATTATTAAAACTAGCCGTTACGAATAGTAATAACCACTTTTTTGAAATTTTGTTAATTTTATTTTTTAAAATGGAATTCATTTTTGGATTCGTAATATCGAAATTAGCTTAGGGTGAAATTTTGGTACTTTTCGGATAACTTTCATATTCTGATGAATAGTGAAAATTACTAAATTATAATTAAAAACAACTTTTTTAATCGAAATAATTAATAGTGATAAATCATTAATTTGAGTGGTTTTAAAGTATATTTAGAATATATTTTTACAATTTAATACAATATTGGTCATTAAATGTAATTTCACATTTAAACCGAACATAATCAAGTGTCAATCTTTTGATAGAAATTGTTTCTTAAAAACACGCTATTTGTTTTAACAGCGGGATTTAATTATAAATGAAACTTCTATATTATGAATTTGGTAAAATAGACTTCATTTTTGAATTCAGAATATGAAATATAGCTTAGGATGAAATTTTGGCATTGTTCTGAAAAAACATCAATTTTTGATGAATAGTGAAACTACTAAGTGGTAGTTAAAAAAACTGAATTTTTCATAAAACATAATTTTACCACTTCTGTGAATGGAATTTCAAAAATCCGAGAGACACGGTTGATGCCAGTAAGTAAAATGTGGTTCAATGAGATGAAAATAATTTTTGGTGAATAGTAACTTTTTACTTTTATTTACCACGGTTAAAAGTAAATAGGGTAATTAAGGGTAAGAATGATATTAATATTACCCTAACACATGTCCTAATTCTATTGGAAAAGTGTATCTCGACCAAAAACAACCTTAAGTGTAAACTATTTTCATTTAGGCCCACTTGGATTAGATTAGGACATTTATTATTATATTATTTAAAGAAGGGTTAAAAGAGTTAAAATCAAAGTTTATTTACTAAAACATTTTTAATATGGGGTTATACATAAGATAAATTCGACTATAAATATTCATAAGAAAGATACAAATATTTACTACATAATGGTATTTTAATTGTAATTCTTAGACATCAAATAATTTAATTTATTTATCACACAAAGATGATGCAGTAATTATCTTATTAATGAAATATTGACATAATTGATATTATAAATTTCAAAATAAATGTAATTTAAGACTTTTTATGAATTCCACTAATTTTATAGGTTACTATGATATATTAGTGTTGATTTAATCAACTTGGTTCGAACATATAATTCTGTTATGACTTTCACAAAAATCATATATCAAATAGTGTCAACATTGACACAAAATAGTTTTTAAATCAAATATTATATTATTAATTGTTATTTTATTCCTAAAAATCTAAGGTTTGGCCAAATGACTTAGATAAGGATATATGTATTAATAATAAACAATTTGGGGTTCGTTTGTCATGTTATAGTAAGTGAATTAACCATATAGTGAAAGAACAAAAAAGACACGGTAAAAGTTAAATTATTTAACTTAGAGTTAAATCTAATTGATAAGGTTAAAATAATACCCTAAACTAGTCTAAATATTATTGGATGATAGGATTTCGACCGATCCCCACTTTAGCTCCGAAATAAGACCCTTTGGAACCATTATAAATCGATTTTGACTTAAATATAAAATAATATTTTGAGGTATTCCTAAGGTGCCCCTCTCCTCCCTTATAAAAGAACACCTCCTCCCCCTCCTCCTCACACCAATTTTAGCACTCAAGCTCGTCCAACCCCTGCCATTTTCTCCTCTCCACTTCCCTAGAATAATCCTAGAGGTCCTGGTCTTCTTCAAAGACCAATCTTAGTTCCCTAAGTGGAGGATTCCAAGAGGCGTTCCAAAGAAGAGGTAATATCCATTACCGATCTTTTCAATTTCTTTCTTCTTCAACTTCATCTTCATTAGTTGTTTCATTATAAAATAATAACATCAGTATTAATTACATACTGATATGTTATTATAAATATGAAACAACCCTAATTCACCTTCTATCCATCCTACGGAAAAATGAAATCACCGCGCGTGCGTACGTACGGAATACCGTCTCCACGCCGTGGTGTAATCTATTTTCCACCATCACCTTACAAGGATGGGTATAATGTTGAAATAAGTAACTATTTATGATTATTATAATGTAATATTGATACTGAAATAATATATATATACTCAAATACAATTCCACGATCATAGGAACGATATCATCACTCGTGCGTACATACGGAATACCGTCTCCACGATGTGATGCGACTCGTTCTACATGATCATCATTACATAGTAATTATATAAATGAATTGAATGAATAAATATGATATATGTTACACTAATACCATTCTGGATATAAGGTATCTATAACCTTAAAAGAAGAATAAGAATTTATTCGGCAAACCACGCATAAGAACAAAAGGCAATAAAGACCCGAGTAACAAGTAACAATGAAATATTACTAACAAGAAGCTATGAATATGACCATATATGATATCATATCAATATGTATGATTCTGGAATAAGTCAATAAAATTATTTAAACCATTATACAGGAGCTTCGGACACGTACAAAGCAAATCGGACTTATGGTAAGGGAAATATCACAATCTCATTTTTATCTGAGATAGTTTATACAATGGTATTTACTGGGGTGTATTTTATCATCCACATCCATGTTCCCTCAATATGTAATATTGTTTCCACTTACAATAGTTTAAATCCAATTTTACTCTTCGGTGAGTTTTTAGTAAAGAATATGAAAGGAATCTTTTGTCGTTTTTTTCGTACGAGGTACTTTTTGACTTTTCCGACAAAAGTACGAAGAATGTTTTTTTTAACTTATACGACATGAATGGATTTTTAAGAAACTTACATTAAAAGTTTTCAAGTTTATTTTTAATCAACTTCTTTTATTTTAAAGTCGTATGACATGTTATGAAAGGAAAAATGTTTTTTAAGTAGAAAGGATATTTTCCTCAAGAATGGAGTTCAAGTATTTTATCAAAATTATTTTCCATCTAAGATAATAAAAGGGATCTGTTTTTATCACTATTATTACATGGATTTGATTATGTTGTGATGGAAACATTTTTTTTAATTCCTTTATCTTATATGAATTGTTTTATGATGTCATGTTGTTTAAGAATCCCATATTTATTACATGGGTTATGCGATGATGTATGATTTATGATTATGTGGCACACATAAGAAAGGATTCATTATAAGATGGGTGGGACCTATATCTCCCTCCAATGCATTGGGTAAAGATTTTATATCTCATGAGATAGACAGGGCTGGAACGGTAGGTTATACCGGTTCAGTGAAACAGGACTGAAACGAGGGTTACTCGATTCAAAAAGGGACTTTGTCCACTAAGATAGTCTTGGCAATGAGTCTTGACTAACAAGAAATGATTCTCTATGATTATGTGTGTATGCCACAATGTTTCATGTTTTAAGTTATGATTATTGTGATTACATTTCACTACCATGATTTATCCCATGTTATGAAATTATGCTCTCTTTTTCAGGTTATGATTTCCAAAATGTTATGTTCTTATGAATACGATGTGATTGATATTTCTTTTGTTTACCCTTACTGAGCATTTGAGCTCACCCTTTTATGTTTTCTTTTCCCCAGGATATAAAGAAAGGTTTTAGGTAAAAAAAAAGAAGATCTCTATGGGAGATGTTGAAGATCTTTCACCACGATTAGAAGATTTTATTCCGAGTTTCCAAAGACACTAAACTATTACGATCCTTGTGTGTGTGTTTTTGTTATGTACTAAGTATTCCGGAAAAGTAATGTAAAGTCCATGTAAGTCAGGCTTCGGGTCTCTACAGTGACATCATAAAACAATTCATATAAGATAACTTAATTCATATAAATAATTCCATCACAACATAATCAAATCAATGTAATAATATCAATATAATCAGAACCCTATATTATCTTAGATGGAAAATAATTTTGATAAAACACTTGAACTCCATTCTTGAGGAAAATATCCTTTCTACTTCAAATTTTTTTTTCCTTTCATAACATGTCATACAATTATAAACTAAAAAAAGTTGATTAAAAATAAACTTGAAAACTTGTAAAAGAAGCTTCTTTGAAATAATGTTTTAAAAATCAATTCATTTCGTATAAGTTAAAAAAACATTCTTCTCATACTTTTGTCTGAAAATTCAAAAAGTACCTCGTATGAAAAATGGCAAAAGATTCCTTTCATATCTTTTACTAAAAACTCACCAAATGGTAAAATTTGATTTAAACAATTGTAGGTGGATGGAAATAATATTACATATTTAGGAAACATGGACATGGATGATAAAAAACACCCCAGTAAATACCAAAGTATAAACAATCTCAGATAAAAATGAGATTGTGATATTTCCCCTTACCTTAGGTCCAATTTGTCTCGTAAGTGTCCGAACCTCCTGTATAATGATTTAAATAATGTTATTTACTTATTCCAGAATCATAATTATTGTTATTATATCATATATGGTCATATTATTATCTTCTTAGTAGTAATATTTCATTGCTACTTGTTATTCGGGTGTTTATAACTTTTTGTTCTTATGCATGTTTTGTCGAATAAATTCTTATTCTTCGCTTTAGGTTATAGATACATCATTTCCATAATGTTTTTAATGTACTATATATCATATTTATTCATTCAATTCATTTATATAATCATTATTCAATGAAAATCATGTAGAACGAATCACATCACATCGTGGAGATGGTATTCCGTACGTACGCACAAGTGATGATTTCATTCCCATGATCGTGGAATTGTATTGGAGTGCATGTATACTAATTCAGAATCAATATAACTTTACAATAATCATATATAGTAATTATTTACACCATTATACCAATCCAAGTAAGGTGGTGGGGGAAAATAGATTACACCACGGCGTGGAGACGGTATTCCGTACGTACACACGCGCGGTGATTTCATTTTCCGTAGGATGGATAGATGTTGAAATAGGGTTGTTTCATAATTATAATAACATATCAGTATATGAGTGATTCTGATGTTATTACTTCATAATGAAACAACTAAAGAAGAAGAATTTGAAGAAGAATGAATTTGGAATGGATCGGTAATGGATATTACCTCTTTTTGACGCGCCTCTTCTTAACCTCCTCTTAGGGCACTAGGGTTGGTATTTGAAGAAGTCCAGAACCACTAGGATGATTATAGGGAGGTGGGAAAGTGAAATGGGAAGGGTTTGGCCGAGTTTTAAGGCTCAAATTTGTGTGAGGAGGAGATGGAGGAGGTGCCCTTTTATAAGGGAGGAGAGGGGAACCTTTGGAAATATAAGAAATAATAGTTTATATTAAATCCCAACCCCACATAAAAACATATAAAATGAATAATATCTAAATATTAGATGACATAGGGTTTTAATATCATCAAAAAATAAAATTTAGACATGTTAGGAATTTATTTTAAACATTATCAACTTGATTTATCCTTATTTATCAATTTAATTTTATTTGTGGTAATAATTTTCTAAATTTTAAATTCTTATTAATAATTACATATGTGTTGTATATTTTCCATAATTTGACACTTTATGACATTGTAGACCGTATAAATTTTAATTTATAATTGTTAAATATTTTTGTCATTTTTAAACAATTTTATAATATGTTATTTTTATAAAATAACAAGAGTGTCAATTTTGACACTATTCATTTAATTGAATTTAAATACACTATATACAGAATATATGTTCAAACTAAAAGATTTAATAGATTAATAAAATGTCATATGTGTCTGGAAAATTAGTTGAGCACATTAAATAGTGCATATAATAATTATTTTAATATTTTTAAAACCATTTATTTGATATTTTAATTAATAAAATAATTTCAACATCACTATTGTGTCATAATTAATGATAATTATTTAATCCCTAAAAATTATAAATAAATTCTTATTATGTATATAATTTTATTATATTTCTGGAGACTTTTCATGTTCTAATTTTCATTAAGTTTTTCACCAAATTAAAATTATTATACTTATAAGATTTAAGAAAGTGACATGTTGTCACATTCTTTGGTTTTTAATAATAATTAAATTATGTTCATGGAAAAAAGTATATTAAATGAATCTAATCTAACCCTTAGGTGATATGGGTCAACTCTTAGTCATCCAATAGGATTTTTTCAGGTGTTAGGGTAATTTTATAATCTTATATTTACCCTTAATTACACGATTTACCTTTAACTATGGTAAATAAAATTTACCGTAGTTACTATTCCTAATGCCCAAAAATAAAAAGTAGCCTATTAACATAATTTGGACCCACTGATTCTGAATATGGAATCCATTTTTCAAAATTCAAAACATATAAGTTGCAGTAATTAAATTAAAATAAACCCCGTTGTTAAGAAAATGGGTTTTAGAAGTTAAAACATTGCCAAAGATTGAAATGTTTTTACCTATGAATTCAGTGTGAAATTAATGCTAATGTCATAAATTAAATTAAATGGTAAAAATATATTCTATATATACTTTAAAAACATTCAATATTATAATTTAACCATATAAATTATCTCAATTAAAAAAGTTGTTTTTAATTAAAAATTAGCGTATTTTTACTATTCATCAAAAAATGAAGGTTATCAGAAAAATATCCAAAATTTATAAAAAGTAAATTTTTATATCCTGATTCAAAATAATAATTTTATTTTTTCAAATTGAACTTATAAACTTGTCAGAAACTAGATTTAATGTGGGTGCGCCATCAAAAAGCAGCAAAACTGCATTTTTTGATAAATACTTATTTTACCCAAAAAGTTTTATTTTGTTCTCTTACCATGTTCTAGATAATGTGTAAGATGAATAATAATGTTGTAAAATTTAAAATTCAGTTAATACTATTCATAACGGCTAGTTTATAATATTATAATAATATATCGTTGTTTAGTGGAACTCGGTATTGCGTACTACACACGCTATCGAGGAAGGTCGCGATTGCGTGTAGTGAAAGATTCCTTTGATGATTTATATAACATAAAAAAAATATTTTTCATAATAGTCTCAGGTGTTATAGGGAGAATCATAAAAATTAACCATTTATCACATGGGATCATGGTCCTCATGGTGGTACACTAGCTGGTGAGCTATGATATGGACCAAATGTACTTGTTATTTCATACACATGTTGTGTGACAAATTCTTACAAGTATAGTGAAATATCTTAATAAATGAAAACATCTTGAGTGACCAGGTGTTGGAAGGACCCTTACTTGAGTGATAATGATGCTATCATATTATAAAATGATATATAACACTAACATGATTGATAAGGTAGGGGAAATAGGTCCCGAGTAACTAGAACCTTGTACCTATCTGGTGAGCTATGATATGGAACAAATGCCTTTGTTGTTATTTCATACACATCTTGGGTGAGAAATTCTAACAAGTATAGTGATATATAATAAGGAATGACAACACCTTGAGTGATAAGGTGCTAGAAGGACCCTTACTTGAGTGATAATGAAGTTATCATATTATAACATGATATCTAACCCTACCATGATTGAAAAGGTAGTGGTCAATATAATGGCCTCACCTTGAGTGATAAGGTTCTAGATGAACCCAACCATGAGTGATAATGGAGCATTTGTAATGCGATATTAGACATAACATGGTTAATATGGTATTATTTCATAAAATGGATTTACATTGATCATAATGTATTAACATGGATGTTTGTTAAGTGAGAAGGTTGGTATGTGATATATAATTGTATGAGACACTACCTTTAGTAGTATGGAAGATGTTGGAATTGAGTGATGAGCTATATTGAGTGAGAAGTATTAGTTTAGGGCTTTGATAAGGGTAAAATTATTGGGTACATATAAATATGTTGGGATAGAAAATACATGTGTGAAGATAATATATTATTTTGAAAGTGGTAAATTACTACTTGTGTAGAGGTAATAAATAGGTAATAAAGAGGTACATGAGGGAAAATATTGATCCTTGCCATTTTTTACTTAGCAGTAATGAGACATGTGGAAATTTTTTAAGGACATGAATTGATTAGTTGAATGAATTTATATATATGATTTCGTATTACAAATGGTGTGAAAATTATTAAGGCATCTTCCATACATATCTTGACTTTCCTTTCATGTTTAAAATTAATCCAATGGTGTTCATGGACCTCATGAATGAGATCTTCCATACATATGTCAACTCATTCATTATAGTGCTTAATGATGATATCCTTGTATACTCACCGACCATTTATATACACATTGGACACCTATAGATTTTTTTGTACACCTTGACCACATTATATGTTTTATAAGATCTTAAAGTGTCACTTATGCTTCCATAAAGTATGTTTTCTTAGGCACGTAATCTATAATGTGGGAATTTATGTGGACCCAAAGAATGTATAGGTTGTGGTGTCATGAGAAGGCATAATAAACATGTTTGAGATTGTGGGTTTCATTTGTTTGTTCGGGTTTTACATGTGTTTTATTTAAAACATTTCCCCTTTAAAAGTTCCTATGACTAGGATTACTAAGAATGTAGTTATGTTTGAGTGGTCAGAAAAGTTTAAAGAGGCCTTCCTAAAAAGTCAATAAAGTTTGGATCGTACTGAATTACTATAAATTATGATTCAAAAATGAGGTCTCCAAATTGATCCCCGAGCATTAATTGAACTTATGGACATTTCTTGCATTGGACACAACATTGTAGTATCTATGTGGAATGTTCTATATTCTCCTCATCATATCACATCTGAGAATGTGTCAACAATGGAATGATATTAAATCAAAAATCATAGTCAATGTAATATTTTCAAATATTTCTAACATTTATCATTAAATAAAGGTACACGGGTCTGATGTTTCTCAACATAATGACGTATTAATATTGATCTATGGTGGTTATAACATTATTACATTCCATAGTAATTGTACCTGGTTGGATTATGCATGGGGATTTTCCTTCTCCTACTAGACTCTCTAAATGGGTCTTCCACGGTTTCTACAACATTGATAGTGTATGTATGGACATGGCTAGAATTATAGATTCTTCCACGAATGTGCCTTATCCGATATACTCGATTCCTACGAAATTGTTCTGCAGTTCCCCAATTGGGTTCAAGGAACTCAAGTTCATCTCCATACTCATCCACCTGCCCACCCCCCCCCCCCCCACTACCACACCTGCACAACCCCCCTGCCAAGCCCCCCTCCCCCAGCCTAGCCTAAGCCCCTGCACATCCCACCCCTCCCCCACCTGCACAACCACCACCCCGCACCGGAACAAACCCCGTGCCCAGCCTCCTCACCCATCTACCCATCCCACCCACACCTACACAACCCCCCCCACTACCCCACTGGCACAACCCCCCTGCCCAGCCCCCTCCCCCTGCCTAGCCTAACCCCCTACACATCCCACCCCCTCCCCCACTTGCACAACCACCGCCCCCACCTGCATAACCCCCCTGCCCAGCCCCCTCCCCCATCTGCCCAGCCCCCCCACCTACACAGCCACCCCCACAACTGCACAACCCCCTCCCCTGCCCAGCCCACCCCCTCCCCACCAAACCCCCTACACAGCCCCCCTCCTCCCCTCCTCACCCCCGCCAAACACCCCTACCTCCCCCACAAATTCCCATAGGGTAGTTGATTTTATGTTTTAATCGTATTTTTTGGGTTTTTGGTGACCCATTCAGGATTCAATCAATGGATACTTTGGATAAATTTGGTGTTTTGGGATATTTTAGGGGGGTTTAGTTTGGGATAACTCATGTACATGATGTGTGGTTTTGAGAACACACATCATGTGTTCTTCGTACTTGGGAAAGATGGGTTTTGGGAACTAAAAGATTAATACACGGGGGTGGGTTACACGCCATGTAGTGGTGACTCGGGGAGTGCTAGTGGCAGATGACCATATAGGGTATAAAGCTATATCTATTGTGAGGTACATGGATAAGCATTGTGCATGGGTAGACATTGTGTGGGGGGGATATATGGATAGGTACATACATGGGAACCAAATGTGGGGTAATGATTGTGTATGGGGTGATACATTTTACATTGTAGGGAATTTTTCATGCTAAGTGGGGCCTTGCATGTGAATGTACCCAGGTGGGGGTAAAAATCATATACCGGAACACATGATGTGTACATTGGAAAATTACACATTGAGAAGTCTATGTCACATGGAACGAGGAGACATTTTGGGTTACATATCATGTACCTAAAGTACAGGTTGGGTACTTTTTTCTCCTTATTGTGTTTACCCTATTTTAACCCTGTAGATAGAATTCGACTTATGAGTATTCAATTTTGATCAATTTTTCATATAAATTTCCATGATTGAATAATTTCTGGGTTTGAATGTGGTCTTTATGGTGTTTTGGACTAAAAGAATTCTCTATCGGGATTTCTTCAAGGATTGGATTTAGAATCCTCCAGCAGGTTGGGTTGTGAGATGAGAATCATGTGTGAGGGTTATGAGATCATTAGTTGGAATGGATTGTGAAATCTAAGCTAGTTATGTTCAATGTTCTTTCATATATATCCTGAAAATTATAATCACGAAGTATATATGAAGAGATCTTTGTTTATCCTGACATGTTAGTACCTATTTCTCAAGGTTAGAACAGTTGAGGATTACCACCTTTTTTTAGGATTGGAACTATCAGAACTATTGGGATGGGATGACGATGTGGGATAGAAGTTATGGTCGAATTTCATTAAGATATTTATATGTGTCAAAGGGACTCTTGAAGATTCCATAATGGGCTTGTTACTGATTGAGTGACCAGTGTTTTCTATACCTGTTAATTAATAATGCCCATGTGAAGTGGTCAATCTTGTACTATAGAGCCCTTGTAAGGTAAAACTTTAATGATTGTCATGAGGACCATTGATAATTCAATGGTTATTCATTTCTTTTATATACCCCATTGGGTGCGTTGTTGATATATGATCAGTAGGAGACGTTGTTGATCGATGATCAGGTTTTTCTAGTCATTAATGTATTGGTGCTGCCATCAACATGGATGTTATTTCACCCCTATATCTTATCTTTTCTCACCCCCAGCACATCCCCACCTCCCCCACCTGCATAGCCACCTTCAACCCCCTGTCCACCCCCCTCATCCTCACCTCACCCCGTCCCATCCCCCATCTAGAAAATCCCCCCTCCTCCCCACCTCATTTTTGACCTCTTCAATATCAATCAAAATGATTCTATATTGGTAAATTACAAAAAAACTACAACCTAAAATGATATATTGCTTTTTCTCATAAAGGGATCATAATAGACAGTACATTTCATCGAAATGGAACCAAAAAATTAAAAATAAATGAAGGCATACATACTGATTTAAAGTGAATGATCAAAAATTACTTGAATCAAAGATAAGATGACTGGTTGGAAAGTAGAGTTAGAACCCTCGAGAGTAGGTAGGGAAGAAGGGTTACAAACACAACCTAAAATCATAAGGACATCATAATACGTACCCATTTAATGTGGATGAATTGAGAATTGGAAAACCAGAGCTATCGTGCTGGGAAGTAGGGTTCGCGTCGAGAGTCGGTTGGGAAGCAGGATTTGTGCCGAGCTATTGGAAAAAATCTTCCATATGGGTGCGTCGATCTATGGTTTAGGAGAAAACGAGAAGGGTTATGGGTTCGCATAGAGATTTTAGAAAAAAAGTGTGATCGCTGATGAGCGGGGAGCGGTGATCGGTGAGCGGTGAGGGGTGGTTGGGATGTGAGCGGCGGCGAGGGGTGGTCGGTATGGGAGCGGCAGCGAGGATGGGAGGAGTATGGGATTGGCGTCGAGGGTTTGGAGAAGTGCGGATTAGGGATAGGAGAAGTATCCCGACAGGACTGCGAATCGCCACAAGGTGTCATCCTGGAGCAGGGCCAAATCATGGCATGACCACAGCGTGACCATGGTGTGACCGCAGCGTGACCGAGGCGTGACCGCGGCGTGACCGCGGTGTGACCGCGGTGTGACTGCGGTGTGACCGCGACATGACCACGGCATGACTGCGGCGTGACCGCAGCATGACCGTGGTGTGACCGTGGCATGTTGGCCCGGTCCAGTGACATCTGCGGGGTAGCATCTTCCAGCCAGGAGCGATGAGAGCGGGAGGAAGCGGGGAAACATTCCAGTCGTCACCTCCCTCCACATTTACTATGGATGGGTAATTTATCTAAAACTCTATCAAGGTATCATACATCGAATCCTGACAGGATTGCGAACCACCGCAAGGTGTCATCCTGATGCAGGGCCAAATCAATGCATTACCACGACGTGACTGTGGCGTGACCGCGACGTGACCGCGGCGTGACCGCAGGGTGACCGCGGCATGACCGCGACGTGACCGCGACGTGACTGTGGCGTGACCGCGGCGTGACCGCGGCGTGTTGGCCCAATCCAGCGACATCTGCGGGGTAGCATATTCCGACCAGGAGCGAAGAGAGCGGGAGGAAGCGGGACAACATTCCGGTCGTCGCCTCCCTCCCCATTTACTATGGATGGGTAATGTATCTAAAACTCTATCAAGGTATCATACATCGAATCCTGACAGGATTGCGAACCACCTCAAGGTGTCGTCCTGAAGTAGGGCTAAATCATGCAATTACCACGGCGTGACCGCGGCATGACCGCAGCGTGTTGGCCCAGTCCAGCGTCTAAAGGGAAATGAAATGACGAAAAAGAATCATATAGCCTAAACTATCACTGTGAGTTTTCGCAGACAACGTACCTTCGTTGGAGGGGTTTTATTATCAAAACATGACATTATTTATCAAATGAAACAATTATATTAAAGAAAACTTATTCAAGATATGCAATTCAATATAATTAAGCAGAATTAAAAAAGAAGCTAAATTCAATTTAAAGCATTTTTAAATTAAATAGGCTATGAGAGGGACTCTACCTCAAGGTGGAACCATGCCATCCACTTCGGCTATTGGAGAATTCTTACTAAAAGCTGTTGCTCCTCCACTGGGTATACACACCTTCACACACAGGCAATGACACCTAGCCCCTATACACACACTTGCATGGCCATGATCATGTGCAAGGGGATCCTTGAACACATGCTTATATGCATATATCAGTTTCCACTCACCTGTGTATGCATTTATATATATATGCATGGGCACACCTAGCCCCATACATGCATAATCACTGCCATGGGTGACTATACACGTAACGGGGGAACCCACATACATATACTTACTTACCTATGCACACACAGGCGAGTCTCCCATGACTTGGCGACTCGAAACCAACGAGCAGAGATCAACTCACTACACAAAGGATATTAAGAACCTCAAAACACGTGAAGGACGCTACATAACTAGTGAAAAACCAACCAATGGAATTAAATCCTTACCTAGATTGGCAGCGGAGAACCAAATCCACCCAAACCAACACGAAACGATCCAACGCCCTACCGAAAACATAATATGGAGTCAAAAACACTAAATCCCCAAATACATGATGTGTGAGACAATTAGTAACCATAGAATCTTACCTCGGATCAAATTCGGTGGACTGAATCAATCTGAACTCCTTCTGGCCCCCTTCGCATAATATAAGTACCCTCTGTTAATAGAAAGTAGTCAAAGATCTAAGTGACCAATGCAATATAGAAAATAAAATAAAAACAAAACTAAAACATACCTGTCTCCTATGACACCTGTCACCACCCAACATATAAGTACCACAGTGCCCCTTGGGTCAAATCATGTTCCTGCGAGCAAAGGGGAAACAGATCAATGTTTCAAAATGATTATATCAAATAGTACATTCCTATTAATTAACAATTACTCTTCCTATTAATGGTATATAATCAATCTGGTCCGTGATTCAACTTAGTTTGGTTTTTTTCAATACAAGGGATTATGTCTTATTATTCTTGGTTTTTATGTTTACACTTGAGATATTTATTTAAAAATGATGCATGTATTTGGCATTATTATTTATGGTTTTAGTTCTTAGCCTGTTGTCATAGGGCCTGTCCACATGAATAATTGTTGGAATGCAGGGTTCAGTTGACATTTATGTGCTTTAATGTGATTAATGTCACTAATGATGAGGATTTAGATCAAGTGAAATATTCCTAAGAGGATTGGGCCTTGTAGTGACAGGTGTTGCAATTTTACATCTAGCATTTGATGAGGAAATACTTATGAGGATGGATTGGAATCTTGGTAGGTTCTTAGAGTGGGATGGTCCCTCTGAGTATATAAAATGTATTATGAAAGGTTTTACTCCATTTAATGATTCAAGAGTTCAACTAAGGAGATGAAGGATGATATTCTAGTGTGATTATTGGGTATTGTTAGACATATTAGCGTTATAATGCCAAGAGGCTTGGTGTGATTTAGCTTAGTATGGAACCTGGTTAGTGCAGTTGGGTTATAATACATGATTTTGATGAGGTTCTTGACTGGATTATTGAGAATATAATGTAGATGGGTTCGATATGGTGTGCTTTTGTGACTAGGACAATCATAAGGTGAATAGTCCTCTTTGTCTAGTTGGATGATGAGATGTGCATCGAGAGATGGGATAATCCTCGAGAGGTGAGTCTAGACTATGTGACTGAGAGGATAGACTAGGGTAGGTTTGATAGGATTGGGTGAGTGGCCAACCCATGTGAGGATGATACGATGTATGGAGACACTTGGAGACACATGGGGTTATTTATGCTATCTCATGGACACACTTGGGGTTATTTCATAACTCCAACATACTCCAGAAATGTTCCCACATGATGTTTTAGAAAAAAGATTCCATCTCATGGAAGGCTCCTGTATCTTCCAATGTTTCCTCACACTCACACCTCATGGTATTACAGTATACAAGTGATCTACGTCAAAATATATTCTTAGGATAGATATCATATCCATCACCAAACCACAGATAATCCTTTGAGGGATTAATCAGTCCATAAAATTGTGATTTTTGACCATCCTAGTAAAAAACCTATAACAATTTTCCTTTATTTTCTTTTTTTTATTTTGAAAAGGAAGAGATTATGAACAAAACACAAAAAATGGTAAATGGATTGCAACCGCATAATCAGGTGAGCATATCGTACATATCTGGATGTGGAAGCATCCCATTATCTTTGAATGTCCCACCGACACTTGTTCAGAGATATCCATATGCATTGTACAATAAGTAGGTTATGAATGGAAATAAGATTGAAATTAATTCATTCTAATAGGCCATTAATGGAAACTAAGTGATGAATGATGGATAGATGTCAGGTGGGTCTTAGGGAAAAATTTTCTATGAAAGAGTCCTAAATTATTTTAATTTATACTTGTTCAGTCATCACTAAGATAAGATCTCAGTGTAAGTTCTAGTTAGTTTACATGCCCCAGGAATCTATCAAGAAATATTCCCAGATAAGAGTATGAAATTAAAGGATTAGAGTCCTCTTGGGTAGTGTGAATTAAAAAAATGGCAATCACAAAGGGCATAAATCCTAAGAAATATGTCAATTAGTCATTATTTCAAAGATTTTGAATTTGAATTAATTCACTAAACTTAGAAACCATTATAAAAAATATAAGTAGGAGTCAAACATGTTCCTTGGTACTTTTACACTTCAATTTTTTTAATAACAAGGGAATAATGATTCTCAAGATTAAATCATTCTTATTATTTTGAAAAATGTCTCGTAGACAAGTGAGAATAATAAAAAATCCTAGTGCATCACATGTGAAACTGTGAGAAACTCCCCCCATACTTAAAATGAGGTAGTGTCCCTACTATCAATGAAATACCAGTGAGAGTGGTATGACAGCAATTTTTAATGTTTGTGGGAATGGATATCGAAAAAAATGAAAATAAAAGGGAATTGAGAGCTCCCTGGGAAAATCGGTATGCCGTGGGTGTGTCTTCTACTGTAATCATATGTACCTAAAAAAGTGTTAGAGAACGAAATCCATTACAAGATAAAAAATATTAGTTCACCGAGATAAA
This sequence comes from Viscum album, assembly GCA_963277665.1. Taxonomy (NCBI): domain Eukaryota; kingdom Viridiplantae; phylum Streptophyta; class Magnoliopsida; order Santalales; family Viscaceae; genus Viscum; species Viscum album. The sequence goes on along the minus strand of OY728128.1, from coordinate 1,468,969,569 downwards.
TAGTTGGAAGAGTATATCAATGGGAAAATACCGATCAAGAACCCTGGCGGGAGGAGTGGGAGCCGAGAGGGGGGGACGTCTCGTGGGGTTTTCGGCCATGGGGGGTCTCGTGTGCGACTGGAGAGGGAATCAAGGGACGTCAGAGGAGGAGATTGAGTGGAGGGGGATGTCGCCAGCAGTGGGAGACGAGAGGGGAGGGGGAACGTCACCGGGAGCTGAGAGGGGAGGGGGACATCATCTTTGGAGAGAGAGCCGAGAGGGGAAGGGGAATGCCACCGGAGGAGAGGGAGGGGACAGGGAGGCGGAGGCCGGGAGGAGATAGAGATCATGGAGAGGGAGGGGGTCGGGAGGTGGAGGTCAGGGATGGTCCATGATGAGTATCCCTAATGTGGGTGTTAAAAAATTTTCTTTCCCAACGGTTTAACAAAATCGTTGGAAAAAACCAGCCTAAAACACCTTATCCCAACGGTTTTGTTAAACTGTTGGAAAAACAAAACCTAAAATACCTTACTCCAATGGTTTTGTTAAACCGTTGGCAAAAACCAACCTAAAAACACTTATCCCAATGGTTTTTTAAACCGTTTGGAAATAAGTGTTGGTATAGGTCCCAATTCCAGTAGTGATCCTTTCTATTAATGGTGGTTTGGCAACCATTTGAAAAAGCATTGATGTTTTACCTTCCCTGGTTATTCCCATGTCCATCTTCACTAGATCCACGAAAATTGGATCCCTTTCAATTCTCATATTGTTTAAAACTCCCTAATCTTTTCTAGTCAATGCATCTGCCACCTTGTTTGCTTTCCCTGGTTGGTACTGTATCGTACAATCATAATCCTTGAGTAATTCAAGCCATCTCATTTTCCTCATTTTGAGTTCCTCTTTTTGAGAAAATATACTTCAAACTCTTATGATCAGTATAAATCTCATATTTTTCACCATAGAGGTAGTGCCTCCATATCTTCAAAGAAAATATCCCAGCTACTAACTCGAGATCATGAGTAGGATAGTTTTTTTCATGAATTTGCAACTGTCGTGATGCATATGCAATAACCCTATCATTCTTCATAAGGACACAACAAAGTCCTTTCTTCGATGCATCACTATAAATAACGAAACCATCATTCCCCGATGGTAGCGTCAATATAGGATCATTGACTAATATACTCTTTATTTCTTCGAAAAATTCTTTACACACTTTTGTCCAAACAAATTTAACACCTTTACGTGTGAGCTTTGTCAATGGGTTAGCCCACCGGGCCAAATTCTGGACGAAACGCCGAAAATATCCTACTAAACCAATAAAACCGCGTACCTCAGGTATACTTGTCGATGCAGGCCATTCTTGGATTGCCTTGGTCTTAGAAGGATCAACAGAGATTCCATATTTAGAGACAATATGGCCAAAAAAAGAAATCTCATGAATCCAGAATTCACACATGCTAAACATCCCATATAATTCATGTCTTCTCAGAGTCTTCAGGATAATGCGCAAGTGACTTTCATGATCTTCGTAGCTTTTGGAGTATACCAAGATATAATCAATAAATACCTTCAAAAATTCATTGAGATATTCCTTGAAAACTCTATTCATTAGATCCATGAATACAAAGGGTGAATTAGTCAGCCCAAAAGGCATTACCGTAAACTCGTAATGCTTTTACCTTGTGCGAAATGTTGTCTTCGGAATGTATTCCTTCTTTACACACAACTGATGGTATCCAGATCGAAGGTTAATATTTGAAAAGTATTGATCTTCATGCAGTTGGTCAAATAAATCATAAATGCAAGGTAGGGGATACTTGTTTTTATTGTTACAACATTGATCTCCCTGTAGTAGATACATAACCTCATAGATCCATCTATATTTTTAACAAAAAGAACAGGGGATCCTCATGGAGAAACACTAGGGAGAATAAATCCCTTTTTACTCAATTCCTCTAGTTGTTTCTTTAGTTCAACTAATTGTACAGTGGCCATTCTATAAGGGGTCTTTGATATAGGCCTTGATCCAGGAATTAAATCAATGGAAAACTCAACTTCTCGTTCTGGTGGATGTCTAGGTAAATATTCGGGAAACACATCTACGTATTCTTTCACAATAGGTACATCCTCTATTTTAACATTCCTTTCCTCTCCCATAGTGATTTCATTTTCATCCTCCCCAAAAATTGAATTTAGTTGAGCTACTGGGGGTGGATCTAGATAAGAATTAGGTGGTGACGATTCTGCTCTAAAGATAAGGTGTTCCTTATCATTATCATCAAAAATCATAACCTCCTTCTTCTTACAATAAATCTTCGCATCATGGTCTGAATGCCAATCCATACCGAGGATTATATCAAACTAAATCATAGGTATGATGATGAGATCAGCGGATAAAGAACATTTATGTGGTCTAATAGGGACTAATTCACAAAACATTGTGGCAATGATACTTCCCTTAGGATTTTTAACTAAAAACTCTTTTGTTAAATCAAATTGGAGATATCTAATTTTATTAGCAAACTCAGATGATATGAAACAATGCGATGATCCAGAATCAAATATTGCATTTTCTAAACTTGAAGAAACCATTAAATTACCAGACACCAAGTCTTTCGGAGCTTCTACCTCAGCAGTAGTGATAGAATAAGCTTGACCTTGATCCCTTGGCCTTTTCTAAGGTAATTTCCCATGACGCTTAGGAAATTCATTTTCATAATGTCCTATATCCCTATAATTGTAGCATTGGACATCGGTAGCTTCCTTCTTCCCCTTGAAATCACAAGCATGGTTGCCTTTTTCACCACACTTGTAACAGACTCCCATTCCTTTTAAGCAGGTACCGGGGTGTTTCTTCCCACATTTTCTGTAGGATGGATATTCAACCTTTACCTTCTTCCCATTATTTCCATTCCCAGATTGATTGGCATATCTCTTCTTCTCTTGCTTTGCTTTAAAGTCATATGACTTAGATAATTCCTTTTCTGCCTTGATATCACATGAGACAATGTCTTCGTACGACGAGAAGGATTGTGAGACTAATGCTCGATGGAGAAATGGTATTAACCCAATAAAGAAACGATCAATATTAATTCTTGGGTTACGTATATAATCTCCAAGATACCTTTCTATCCTTGAAATAGCTTCATACTTTGTGACATTCTCATCCTCCTTTTTTCTCAGACTCAGAAATTGCTTTTCCATATCTGCTCGATGGTCATGAAGAAATTAGTTTTCTAAAAACAGATTATTGAACTCCCTCCATTCTATATTTGATACTTCATCATCTTCCTTCATGTTTTGAATCAATGACCACCACTGATCAACATCTTCAGTGAGGCAGTAAACTTCCATGATAACTTTTTCCCTTTCACTACTTCCCAAAGCCTGAAATATTTTCTCTAAGGAACTTATCCATTTCTCAAATACCAATAGATTTATATTCCCATTGAATGTTGGTGGTTTTCTCCTCATGAAGTGATCTAAAATTGATCCTCCACGCTGTGGATCAGGGTGCTTCATATGGGTATGTTTATTATTCATAACCTGAGTGAGTTGTCCCAGTATGGTGATTTGTTGATCAGCAACAGTTGCATCCCCAGCTCCACTATAATTATCTTGAGTAGGAGGGAAATCCCTGCATTGAGTGCGTGCATTGATATGGTTTCCATTTCTTCCACTAGGCACCATTTATAAACAATGGCATAAACTAGATCAGTTTATGAATCAAAATAAATAATTACATACTTATAAAACACTTACCATAAATTGAACTATTTTTGGATATATTCCATAATCATAAAAATGTTTTCTTTGAGGAATTATATAATAATAAACCTTTCATATTGATTTGTAATGAAAATGAGAGTTATCCTAAGTATATCCCTCGGGAATGTCGTAAACAAGAGTGTAGCAAGGCCCGTTATCGTGCACCAGTTCCCGTTCGAGTCTAGCTCAAAGTCGTGTTTTCATGTTTTACCCCTAGGTACATCTTTTCCAGATCCGCCTCTACCTGCTCGTATCCAGACAGGGATGTATTGCTCGGAAAACTCAAAAAATCTTTACAATACAAAAATTTTAGGAAGTTATTCAATACTAATCCTCAAATTTCATTTTAAATCTATGTGCTCTAATCAGTTTTTATTTAAATATATCTTCCAAGGTTTGTACTAAACTTATTCTGATAAAAACTGTAAAGCCCCAACCCTAGATACCCATAGTTGGTGCATTATTACATAACATTGTCATGATCACAAAAAAGATCAATTCTCGAATGACCGATTAGTTTAGTTGCCTTGGAAAAACTAGATTCATTAATAATTTTTACATTACATCATAAAAAAACTAAAACAATATAGTCTCCATAGTCCACACTCTTATCCCCTCATACTATCCCTGTAGCTCATTCATAAATTACTTCTTCACATCCTGGGAAAAATAAAACATAGAAAAGGGGTGCGCTGAAATGCCCAGTAGGGATAAAAATATAGTAGAAACTTTCATAAATAAGAATAAACATTTAGGGCAATGTATAACTAAAACAAAATCCTTTTAAACTTGAACTTCAGCATAGTATGGAAAAAATAAAATGAAATAATTCTATTTACTTATTCACATGGATATTCTACTAATCAAATAATCACATGCAATATCAATAACCACCTTCATAATGATGGAATGCATAATGTCAGACTATCATACCACAAAACCAAGGCCTCATTCCAAGAATAAAAATAAGATTTTGTCATGGACTTGTGCCAAGATACTAGTTTGTCTCATGAGACCTACTGATGCATCGAGGAGCTATAACGGGCTCCACCCGTCACATATTATGTCCAATGCATTCCTCATATGAACAAGTTTAAACATAACATAAACATTCGTATTAAAACTAGCATATGAAATGTCAATATTTTCTCCATAAACCATGAATGGTATAAAAATAACACATCCACAGTCAAACATATCACAAAACCTTCAATAAAAAATGGAATATTTGTATCAAAATAACAAAACTTCAAATAAGCTTAAAATCCATCCTAGGATGTTGACATAGATGAAATCAAAACTATTTGAGAGAAATATATCTTTTTTTAAATCGTCTGAATGTCACATAATTGAAAAATAAAACATTTAATTTGAAAATTTTCTTCTCAGCTTGTAATGGAAGCTTCAAATATTTTATAACGGTGGAAAATAGCCGCACCCGCGGTATAAGTTAAATAACCATTCTTACCTTAATTCTGTCAAAAAGGTTAAAAAGAACCTTGTTTGGAAAACGATGGAATGATTCTTTTATTAACCTCTTATAAAAAGTCAAAAAAGGATATAAATGACTTCAACCCATATTCTTTTAAATTGTAAAAATTATTTGAAATACATTTTTAAGAAACATGGATGTGGATGATAAAGAAATCCCAGTAGATTATTACATACAATCAATCTCGGATAATGAAGAGATTGAGAAATAAACACTTAACTTGTAATTTTCCTTGGTTGAGGGTAGGTTAACCACCTATATAATGGTGAAATATTGTTATTAAATTATAAAATAATCATATACATTAATATGATATCATATATGATATTTTAACATTGCTTTGTTAATAATATCTTAGAATTATCGTCATTTCGGGTGATAACATACTCGTTTTCTTTTATATGTTTTGTTAAATAAGCCATATTTGTTATGGATAATTTGTATTTTATTAGTATCCAGAAATATATCAAGTCCATAAACATTATTTTTAATCATAAAATGTGAATTATACTTGAATGGATACGATGGAGAATGAATCTCATCGCGTTCATGGAGACGGTAGTCCGTACGTATGCACAAGCGACAATATCAATTTTTTTGATATTAAATAATATATATTTGGATGTTATATCATATATACAGAATCATTATGATGTTATATTTATTATTTACATGAATTAAACATCATTATTACACCAATCCAAATAATAATTTATTGAATAACAACTATACCACGACGTGGAGACGGTAAGCCGTACGTACACACGTGTGGTGACATGTCATTAAATGAGTGGATAGAATACTGAATATGGTTTTACCATATTTATAATAATATCACAGTATATAGGATCTTATGGATTTATTATTTTACAATGGGAATAAGAAAGAAAGAAGAAGTTGAAGAAGAAATGAACTTGAAAAAGGGTGGTGAAAAAATTACCTCTTCTTCGGGTTCTTCCTTTTGATTTGATCAAAAGGTTTTTTTAGGTTGGCTTTCTAATCATAATAAGTCCTATAGGTTTAATTTAGGGATGTTTATAGTGTATTTGAGCATGGGATGGCCGAACCAAAAGGCTTTGAAGGTGTGACAAATTGGTTAGAAGTGGTGTCATTTTATAAGGGGGAGGAGGGGCACCTTTGGAAAAGCTAGAAATATTATTTTATAATAAATTCATATTCAGTTTAGAATGGCTCCAAAGTGGTTTATTTAAAGTTTAAGGTGGGTATGGGTCGAAACCACTCAACCAATATAATTTAGACTGGTTTGGGTCATTATATTAACCTTATCTTTCAGTTTTAACTCTTAGTTAATTAGTTTGACATTTACCATGTCACTTTGTATTTTTATATTATATAGTTAATAAACTTTCTATATACCTCCATGAAACCCCCAAGTGGTCCATTAATGATACACCTATCATGATTTTAGTCTCTTGGACGATCCTTACATTTTTATGAATTTAATATCAATTAATAATATAATATTTGTTTTAAAAACTCTTTTATGTCATTTTTGACAGTATTTGGAAAATTGATTTTTGAGAAAATCATAACAGAATGATTACTTCGAAGAAAGTTTATTAAATCAATCCTAACATGTCATATTAACATATAAAATTATTTTAATTCAAAAAAAGTCTCAAATTATATTTATTTGGTTATTTATAATATCAATTATTTTTATTTTTCAGTATTATGGTAATTACTGCATTATCATTGTGTCACAAAAAAATTAACTTATTTAATGTCTAAAAATTATAAATAAAATATCATTATGTATGAAATCTTTTTATATTTCTAATGAAAATTTATTATTGAATTTATCTTATGTGTATCTCTATATTAAAAATGTTTTCGTAAATAAACGTTGATTTTCACTCTTTTAACTCTTCTTTGAATTACATAATAATAAATGTCCTAATATAATCCAAGTGGACCTAAATGATTATATTTTATTCCTAAGGTTGTTTTTGGTCGAGATAAACTTGTCCAATAGAATTAGGAAATGTGTTAGGTTAATATTATTATCATTTTTACCATTAATTACCATATTTACCTTTCACCGTGGTAAAAAAAGTAAAAAATTAGTATTCACCAAAAATTATATTCATCTCATTGAACCAAATTTTACTTCTTGATATTAACCGTGTCTCTCATATTTTTTAAATTCCACTCACAGAAGTGGTAAAATTATGTTTTATGAAAAATTCAATTTTTTTAACTACCACTTAGGGGTTTCACTATTCATAAAAAAATGATGTTTTTCAGAAAAATACCAAAAAATTACCCTAGGTTAATTTTGATATTAAAAATACAAAAATGAAGTCCTTTTTGAAAACTAAAATTTATAAATTTCAAAAAGTGTGTATTACTATTCATAACAGCTAGTTTGATTGGTTGTGGTGTGTTAGAACTCGATGTTGCGTACAACACACGCTATTTCATTATTCAAAGAGTAGTGTACCGTAGAATCATGGGGTGTTACAATGACACACACACACACAAAAATATATATATATATATACAGTAGAATTATTATGTCATATATTTCATTATTATTCATTATATATACTTTATAATCATTTTTGAATGGTTAACATGAAGAATGAATCTCATCGCGTTGTGGAGATGGTAATCCGTACATACGCACCAGTGATGATATCATTCCCCTAATTATTTAATGGAATAGGTGTGGATGATATAATATCTCAGAATAATTATGATGTTATAATAATCATATATAGTTATTATTTCCACTATTATACCCATCCAAGTATGGTGGGGGTGGAAGAACAGAGTACACCACAGCATGGAGATGGTAAGCCATACGTACACAAGCGCGGTGATTTCATTTTTCGTAGGATGGATATAAAGTGAAATAGAGTTGTTTCATATTTATAATAACATATAAATATATTAGTGATACTTATGATATCACATTATAATGAAACAACTAAATAAGAGGAAATAGAAGAAGAAATAAATTTGAAAGAATCGGTAAATGATATTACCTCTTCCTCGATGCGCCTCTTCTTAACCTCCTCTTATGGTACAAAAGTTTGTCTTTTAAGAATAACATGACCTCTAATATATTTTTAGGGAAGTGGAGAAGAGAAATGGATAGGGTTTGGCCGATCCTGAAGGCTCAAAATGTTTTAAAGAGGAGAGGGAGGGGGTTCCCTTTTATAAGGGAGGAGAGGGGAACTTTTGGAAAACTAAAAAAATATTAATTTATAATAAACTCAAACCCCCCATAAAAACCTCCAGAAATGACTCATTTATAAGATGAGATGATATAGTGTAGTAATCGAATCAAACAATAAAATTTAGACATGTTGGGAATTTATTTTAAACCTTATCCACTTGATTTTTCCTTATTTAATCTCTTTAATTTTATTTGTTGTAATAATATTCTAAATTTTATATTATTATAAATAATTACTTATGTGTTTTAAATTTTCAATAATTGGATAAATTATTTTATTTTAGACCATATAAATTTCAATTTATAATTTTTAAATATTTTTGAGATTTTTAATCAATTTAATAATATGTTATTTTTATAAAATATCAATAGTGTCAATTTTGACACTATTCATTTATTTGAATTTAAATACAATCCACATAGATTTTATATTCGAAAAAAAATATTTAATAGATTCTGAACATGTCATAATCATCTATAAAGTTTTTGTAGGACATTAATTAGTTCATATAATATTTATTCTAGTATTTATAAAACCATTTATTTGATATTTCTATTAATAAAATAATTAATACAACATTTTTGTATGATTATTTAATTTACTTATTTGTTGCATAAAAATTATAAATAAAATACCATTATTAAGATAAAACTAATATCTTTCTGGATAATAATTTTAGTTGAATTTATCTTTTAAAACAACCGACATTTAAAATCGAATCTTTATTAAATTATGTAGGTGACAATTTTAAAAAAATTTAAAATTAAATAATATAAATGTCATATTATTATTTATAATGCTCCAAATGGTCCACAAGTAGACACTTGGATTATTAGGGTATAGGGATACTCTACAAATAAGGTTTGGCCATGTTTTTGGTCATTTTGAGGTGTATTATTATTCTAATAAAACAATATTATTAACTTATCACTAAATAAATAATTTCTGTATCATTAATTTATAATCTATTAAGGTAATTATATATTTATTAAAAATAAAAAATAAATTAAAATAAAAAATAAAAACATTTTATCTTCCAAATCAGTGTTTTATTCGAATTTATATTCTGTATTACATTATATTAAATATACTTTTATTATTAAAGTTTGAGTGTGACATATTTCACTTTCCTAAAATAAAACAACTAATGGTTTTAATCACATCCAAGTGGGTTAAAATAAGTTCCATTTAGACCCAAGTATGATTTATTACATAATATAATCATCCAATTATATTATGACATGTGTTAATGTAATTTTATAATATTATATTTACCCTTAATTACCCGATTTAACATTAACTCTGGTAAATAAAATTTTATGTAGTCTCTATTTATATTTTCTAAAAATAAAATTAGGATATTAACTTAATTTATACATACTTATTCCAAATATGGAATCCATTTTTCCAAATTCAAGACACAGAAGTTGCAGTATTTAATTTAAAAATAATCCCGTTGTTCAGCAAACGGTTTTTAAAATTTAAAACATTGCAAAAGATTGAAATGTTTTTACCTATGAATTCAATATAAAATTAATGACAATGATTTGAATTATATTAAATGGTAAAAATATATTTTATTTATATTTAAAACCATTCAATAATATATTTTACCTGTATCAATTATTTGGATGAAAAATGTTTTCTTTAATTAAAATTTATCATATTTTTACTATTCATCAAAATAAGATACTAATCAGAAAAATATCAAAAATTTATCCAAAGTAAAGTTTTATATTCTGATTATAATGAAGAAGTGTAATTCGTCATATTGAACTTATAGACATGTCAAAAACTATATTTACAGTGGGTGCGTCATCAAAAGTTGGAAAAACTGCATTTAAAAAAAAAACTTATTTTACCCAAAAAATTTATTTTGTACACATAACATGTTCTAGAAAATGTGTAAGATGAATGATAATTTTATAAAATAAAAAATGTGGTTAATTCTATTCATAATGTCTAGTTCATAATAATACTATAACAATATATCTTTATTTAGTAAAACTTAGTATTGCATACAACACATATTATTGAGGAAGGTTTCTCTAGGTTGAAACACAAGCCAAGAATAGTGTTTTAGTATACTACAGGCTAATACGGTGTTGCATATAGTGCAAGCTAATCTTGGTGTAGCGTACAAAACAAGACATCAATGAAATAAAATTGAATATTTCTCATAAAATCTTGGGGTGTTACAATACATATTTATAAAACTTTACTAAAAGTATCACTAATGAAATAATAATGATTAAATTTTGAAGAAGAGTCAATATAAACACCTCTATTATGAAACTATTATAAATGATCCAAACAAAAATTACCAAATTTTTCTATTATGTTAAATTAAAAGGGAGAATAAAATTTATGAAAAATTTAATTAAAAATTAATATGATAATTGAAATAAAATTAGTGATTTTTTTCTGTTATAATGATATATGAGGCTAATGTACAATAATAGATCTATGTATAACAAGTAAGGTTTTTTCATCTCAAATTCCAATTTTTAAGAAATGTTTTATATTACGTTCCAAATTTAAATTGTGTTTTTTATATGATTACGAATAGAGTTTTTATATCATGAATTTAATTTATTAATGTGATTTAATGTTTAATTTGAATCCATCCCTTTCATTGGAATTTGATTTAATTTCTACCCTAGAGATAATTAGGGTTTCTTCATTCAAATATTCAATCTTTTGACCTCAAATTATATTCACCACCTATTTGATTTTCTGTTGGGAATAATTTATCATGGAAGACATCTTACCAAAAAAATAATTAAATATATTATATTTTGGGTCTATATTTCAATCCCTCAATGTAATTATTCTAATTCATTAATTACAAAAATATTTGTATATCTAAATTTTATCTATTGTGGATAAACCATCATATGATTTTGTAATGTAAATATTTGATTGGTTTCCATGAAAATATATCAATGTATGATTAATGAAAAGTTGATGATCTAGGAAAAAAATCACCTAGGGGTTATCATCCAAAAAAGGGTTGGTTTAGAATTCACTCAACCATTTCCCTGATGTGTGATAAGTGGGACTAACACTAAAAAATAAGCTAGAAAATCCAATAGTACATGCTTTTCTAATATTCTCATTTTCTTAATTAATTGTGATGAATTATTTTTCCCAATATTTTCTGTGGTCACCTACAAATGAAAATCATTGATCCCAATTATTATCTGACACAAATAAACCACAATATTTAATGTACCATCACTACTATATTTAGTTTACAAGGCCACATCATAAAAAATTAATGAATACCCCAAATATTCATATGTTGTTTATTTATTTACCTGTAAGAAAAATATTATTCTATTGAATGTGGAAGTATGTATTATCTATAAACCTCATTATTCAATTAATAATGATTTTATTTAGAGATTGGTTCATTATAGAATGTTTTGAGAGGTATTTTTAACTCTTATGGTGAATGAATTAGAAATATTTATATGATTTATGGGGACTGTAATTAAATATTCCCTAGATGTATTTATAGGTAATGAGACAAAATGACATGTGTTTTGGGGAATATATATCCCAATATCAGTATAGTGTCTTGATATAATTGATGAAAATATATTTAAATGGTTTCCATTTTGAATTACATCAGAATGAGATCCATTATTTTTGTTATAAAAGTTTCTAATTAATATATGTTATATACCATGAACTCTATTTCAGTTGATTATAACATTTTTTAACTAATTTATTCCCCATATATCATGTAATCCATTTTTATATTATTAGCAGTTATGATGTATACTACTATTTAATGAGCATCGAAGATCACCATTATTTTATTTCAATTCCATAAGAAACCTAGTGGATACCTATAAATTATTTATAAGCATATGACGTAATAGATAATTATATTTTCTCAACATCTTCAGAATGTATCTTATATTATCAAGTGTAATTTGAAGAAATATACATTTTATCAGGAATACTAAGTTAATTGATCTATAAAAGAAATGTTTTTAATTAAATAATGTATTATAACAACTTGAATGGTATTTTTTTAGTCTAGGATATTACTTTTTGTATGAAACAATTTTATTAAGAACATTTTGGTTGAATTTAAAATAAACTAGTCAGATAGCATTATAATTAAATATCATGGGATAATTATGTGTATTATAATATATATTTATGTTGTCTAATGGTAGGAATTTGAATCATATCATCACTATTAGTTAGTTATAGGATGTTCCTCTAGAGAAAGTCAGTGAGATTACTATTTTCAAATGGGTTATAAAATCCCATATTTTCAAGGGAGAAACTTCACCCCTAATTCGTCTCTATACCCACCTACATTAGTTCACCTTAATTAAATTATTGAACAATATTAATAGAAATAATTTTCTATTAATAATAAAAAAACCTAGGAATTGATTATATAACCTTGTTACAAAAATTCATTATTGTTCTTTTAGGGGATTTACCTAGTCGTCAACCTGAGCATCATGATCAGATTTCTATGGAACTCATTCTAGATGAGTTAAATATATATATAACACCAAAAATAATGTAAAAATATGATTTGGTTGAGTTTATTAAATATATATAGGGGATGTGTGATAAGAGATTTAGATGACCTCGTGGTTCACTATAGAGAAAAACTATTTTATTCACGAAAAAAATAGTGGGTATATATCCATATACATAAATTGAACAGAGATCAATTCCATTATAGGAATGAATAAGTATCCTTTTATAAAACATCTATATCTCGTTTTATGGACAAAATTTATTCCAATAATTTTAAAAGATTGATCTTCACTTTGGTTATCATTATCTTGTGGTAAAGAAGGACGATATAAAAATGATGGAATTTTAAACAAAGTATGTACTTATTGTGATTTTGATAATGGGTTATGGAATATATAATGAACCTTTTGAATTTATAGATATTATAAGTTATGTAATTAAGGGTTATATTAATTTTTTTTATTATTCTCATTGATGATATATTTGTATACTCTAAGATCTCGGATGATCATTAGACCCACCATTAAAAAATATCATGAAACCGTAAGAAAAAATGAATTGTATGCGAAATATATTAATTTTTAATTTTGGATTAATAAACATTCATTTCATGCATATATAATCTCCATTGATTGAATATCTATTAAACATTTAGTGAAAAAAGTAGTCATTGAATGGCCTATTACAACAATTGAAAATGAAATCTAAAGAATCCTGTATTTCACTGGATACAATGTGTGGATTGTTTAAGATTTATCTAGGTTTGATAAACTATTAACCATGTTAAAAAATGTAGTGTTCTCGACATGGGAGCCTTTAAAATGAGGAGTTTTGTGAGATTTGATATAATGACTGTCCAAATGACAATTTTAACGCCTCATTGTCCCAATGGACGACATGGAGGATGACATGACCGATTTAAGGGCACCCATGGGGTGTCCCGACCAAACCAAACATAGTTAACAAAAATTTTAAGTATGAAATTGACATATAAATAAATAGATCTCAAATGAATGTGTTGAATGGTTATATTGTTGACTACGATGGTCAAATTGATATTTTTGTCTAGTAGGGGTAAATGGGTGAGGAATTGTTTGACTTGACATGAAAATGGTTAAATAGAATTTAACATGAATGTGACATATGGTTTTTAATTTACATTTTAATGAATAATGGGATTAATAAAAGGGAAATGATGAATGAATTAAGTGAGTTATCAAATATGAAATATTTTAAAATGTAAAATGGGTTAATTTATGGAAATTGGTGAAAATTAATAATGAGGTTAGGCATAAGAGATGAGAATTGGGATAAAAGAAAATTTTATGTAATTGGAATGTGTAAATGGGTTCTGGTATAATGTTTATTCCCATGTTTATTATTGTAGGTTATGATTTTTTTTTGTATTAGATATTATAAAATATTTTTGGTTAATATATATATATATATATATATATATAAGAATCTTCACATGGATTGGTGGTTGAATAAGGCACTGATGATCCCCTCACAGGTCGAGTTGGACTGATGATCTAACTGCACCAATAGATGCACAGTTTGGGGAGTCAAAATGACGCTCAATTACCCCAATGGTTGCATTCGATGAAACTACCTAGACTGAGGCTCTATGGTAAATGAGATTTATTGATTGGGAAATGTTTAACCCTAGTGATATATGGACCTAAAAAGACCATTATGCATAGTGATGTAAATTCCTAACCCATGGAAAACCTATTGATAATGAATTAAATAATGAAGAAGATGCAAATGAAATAAATTAGTACTAAGGATATAAATGCTTAATATAAATATTGATAACCAATTTCACTCAAAATATTCCTTACATTTCATTTATTTCATACTTTCATGTAGTATCTTCTTAGAATAGTTATTATCTAGACACTTTCGGTGGTGACCTACTGAGTTCTACTCACAGCCTTCATGGGCCGCCCTTGGGTAGTCGAGAATATTTCTTTCTTGTAGTATAAGATAATGGAAAGGGACTCATGATTGGGGGTTGATTTGGGCTTGTGATGTAGGTGGATAATGATACACACATAGAGTTAGTACCAATTTGGGGATTCCATATTTTTTATTTATTTTGTGTATGGTCACTTCGACACAGTTTAGCATGACCTATCATAATTATGGTTTTTCGTTGTTTGTAACAAGTTGGGTGATGTTTATTAAACTTGTTCAACGGTAATTTCATATTATTTTCTTTATTTATTTTCTTTTCTATTGTGGGTTACTCTGTTAAAGTGGGTATAGTCACCCCACATGACTTATTCAGATGGTCTCTACTAGTCGGCAACCTTTGGCATACATGGAGGTGTGCTTGAGGCCATGCAACGACCTATCTCGGGGCACTAGGTTAGTGGGCCATGGGTTGGAGACATTATAAAGTTTTATTAGATGAATTATTTTCTATGAACTACAATTTGGGGGTGTTATACATGAGAATATTAATGTGTTAGGCCTTGAATAATGAGAAATTGTACGAGGGAAAACCCAAGTCTTCTAGGGTGGGACTCATTGTTCTTATTGTATACTGTAACATTTAAGGATATTTCACTATTGGGTGACACACTTTTTTTGTGATTTGATAGTTTATGAAAATTTTACCCTTTATGGAATGTCCTGAGGTTATGTAATAATGTATCATTTTAGGAACCTATGTATATAAATGACATGCATTATGGTAGGGAAACTAATGGGATAGGTGTTGAGATCTAAAGGGTAAAATACATTTCACTTCATGGAAAATATGAATAAAATGATGACTAATAAATGATAATTAAAATGTTAAAATAAAAATATTGGTTAAAGAATTGTGTTTAATTAAAGTTGTATATGAGTTTAATGGATCATTATAACAAGTGGTGAAGTGGGAATGTGCCTAAGGAGAAATTGTTTAATGGGGTGTCTAATGGAAGATTGGGGACTAAATAACCTAGTTCACCAATGTGGACCATTTCTATGGTAGGGATGGATTTGGTTAGTGTTATACATGTAATGGTATACGTTGGGATAATTTTTGTAAGTGGTTTGCTTATAGCCAATGGAAATCCAACTTTTGTGTAAACTCTAAAAGAATTGTGTTATGTGTCCTATGATGTGATCATTACATTGTAAGAAAATTACAATATGATGACATGTGCTAGTGGATGGAAAATATGATGTGTACAAGAATGGTCCCCCAAAAGTAGATCAAGAAAACTGGTAGATAAAGGAGATAAATGAGAAGATAAATTTTTTGAGAACTTCACATATTTTGTGAAAATGATTGAATGGGATCCTAGGTGGGTGGTTTCAAGTATGTTCGAGATGAATTGATATTTTTAGCTACAAAATCCTCTGAAATTTTCTAGAGAGGGTGGACCCATGGATTTGTTATTCTGGATAGAGTCTATTTATACAATTATTGATCACATAGAGAATAAAATAGAGATAGAGTCAAGTTGGAAACATAAATGTTGCGAGACCAGACAAAATGATTGTGGGACATTATAGTTCAGACCAAAAAAATGATAATATGGTTGGGATGTATTTTAAGTATTTTTTTCTTGAGAATTTATTACATGAAACCTTTAGGTAGGATCAGCTACTGAGTTCGTTAGATTGATCCAATGGTGTATGACATTGATGGAATATGCAGGTACTTTCACCAAACTCCTATTCTTTAATATTTTTGGTTTTGGGTGAGGTGACCATGACAAGACATTTCCAAGATGGGATCAGCTATGAGATCGACTGATAGGAAAATATCTCTCACATGATGAGGCGTGATGAAGATGAGGATAAATGCATTATATCAGAAGGAAACCTCAATGGGGAGTCTGGTAGCATACATATAGTTCTAGTGGGAAAAATATTCGTGAGACTTCTGATAGTAGGTAGCCATGCATTGAGTGTTTTCACCAGAGAAGTCGCAGATAGAAATCTAGGAAAATGAACCATCTCTTATGATAATGATCATGTCTGTTTCTATTAGTGGGTCATGCCAAGAAATATGAATTGTAAGTGTTCCCAAACACTAGTTGAGTGGTGAGAATACATATTATTGGGTCATGTGCCTTGGTTCTATAAGAACCCATAGATGGCTGGAAATGATAGAGGATATGCACCATTATAGAGTACAAGAAGGGGGTCAGTTTCCCCATATCAGGTAGGTAGTTAGAACTCCACGAGACGTACATGTAGGGGTGATGGACGTGGTACTTCGTGTCGAGAATGTCCACCCATGAAAGGAATTTTAGTCCTTGGTACTCAGAGAAGAGCCTAGGGAAGTGGGATAGCCTGACTTCACATAGTTTAGTCTACACTAGGAGGTGGTGTGTCTAAACCATATAATATTTGAGGTACGATCCTTGTTACATCAATGCTTTATAGTTTTTTATTTCACATAACTAAAACACATTATTTTAAATCTGTTCAGTTCATTATTATGATGGGACTAAATATGTAACATTTATGTGGGGTAATGTGGATTCGCACACCTCTAGTGGTGTGAGTAAAAAATATCAGACAATTTAAGGATTGTGCGCCGATGATTTGGGGTATAATTTTCTATGGGACCTCTTTATACTCAAGATGAAATGGGTTTGGCCTAATATTGGTCTTAGATCGGTTGGTGTTATACCCATCCTACATCAGCTATTAACACCATTGGGTAACATTCACATATCTAGATAGAGACACTTATGTCCTTCATGGTGAGTTGGATATTCGAGATGGTTGTACAGATCCAGTTTGAAAACAATTGGGAGAAGTCACAACTGAATTTGTTTGATTTATTCTCAATAATGGTGATGTGGGGAAGAATGCATTTCATCAATTGGTGGATCTATTTCTGGATGCCTTTTCAGAGGAATTCTCTAGGATTCCACTAAAGAGATATGTTGAGTTCATGATAAAGTTGTTTTTGAGAGAAAATCAAATTTTTTTCACCATATAAGATGGAAGTAGAAGAAATTTAGGATGTTAGGGTATAAATAGGAGAGTTGGAGAGGTAATGGTTCATTCATTTGAGCACATCACCTTTGTAATCTCTAGTCTTGTCTTCCAAGAAGTAGAATGGGTCGTTAGGATTGTGCGTTGATTATAGAAATCTGAATCAGCTGAATGTTAAGAATAAATATCCTATTACTCAAATAGATGACATGTTTGATCAATTTAGATGTTATTCGGGGTTTTCTAAGATTGATTTGAGATCGAGGTATCACCAGAATAGGGTAAGGCCTTCTAATGTATCAAAATTTACCTTCTAGAGAGGGCATAGATTTTATGAGTTTATGTTGAAACCATATAGGTCAAAAAATGATTCGAGTGTGTTTATTTCTCTATTGAACCATGTTTTTCACTAAAATCCAGACCAGTTCATTGTTTTCATCATTTATGATATCATTATGTACTCTAGAACTGTTGATTATAATGAAAACCATATTAAAATCATTATGATTACACTAATATAGCACTAGATTTATGTGATGTTATCCAAATGACAATTATTTATTAGTAGGGTGAACTTCATGGGACAAATTTTAAATGAGGAAGGCGTATCACTGGACTTGGAGAAAGTGCAGGTTGTGGTATCGTGGGAACATCCTAAAATATAAACTGATGTATAATGTTTGTTTGGATTGGATGGTTATTAATAAAGTATCATTGATGATTTCTCCTTTTTAACATCACCAAATTTGGGTTTGACTAGGAAGCGTATGAAGTTTGAGTGGTTTCTGGCATCTGAAAATTCTTTTGAATAGCTGAAGAAGCAGTTAACAACATCACAAATTCTGAATTTTCTCGTGCCAGGTTAGTGTATAAATTTTTCTACGATGTTCTAGGTTGTTGGATGAAATCAGTGTTGATGCATAGTGAGAAGGTTATTGTATAGATATAATGAAAGGTGAGGCCTCATAAAATAAATTACCCTACTCATGATCTAAAGTTAGACTTAATCGTTTATGCCTTAAAATTTTTAGGTAATTACATGTTGGGAGAGCGATTCACATTGTTTAACAACCTTAAAATGTTTAAGTATATATTCTCTCAGCATGATTCAAATCTCCTTCAGTGAAGATGGGTTGAATATATGAAATTTGTTTATATCAATATAGATTAAAGACTTAGAAAATGGAATATTGTTCCAAATTCTCTGAGATGAAAGACATATAATTTGATGGTTCGGGAATCCAGCAACGAGTGGAGAATGATGACTTGTTAGATGAAATACATATAGAGGTACAAGATCTTTAGGAGAAGATGACCCTTTCTTCATTAATGGTTGAGTCCACAAATTTGAACAAAGTTAAGGACAGTGACATTGAGGATCAATAGTGTTTGGATGTGATAGAACATATTAAAGGTGGGAGTCACCTTCTAGTTGGGTTTTCAGCGATGAAGGAATCTCTTATATTCATGGTCATGAAGTTTTGACATTTTTTATATGATAATATTTGATGTGGGAGTTTCTTGAATGAATGTAGGATGTGAATCCTTGTTTGACTAAGATGTATGGTGACCTTCACAGATAGTACTAGTGGCTGAGAATGAAGAAAGTGGATGTGGGTTTTCTAGCGTGATGCCTCACAAGATAGCAGGTGAAGGAAAAAAATCAACACCCTAGTGGGTTGTTACAACCGTTTAATATAATATAATGGTACTGGGATGATATAAAGAGTTACTATTTAGTGGTACTTATGAGGAAACCATAGAATAATGATGTAATATGGGTAGTTGTATTTCAGTTGTCAAAGGTGTCTCATTTAGTCACAATCCGAGAGACGTTCAATTTTTACCAGATAGGAAGGTTGTACATTCAAGATATAGTGTGGTTATATGGAGTACCAAGGAAAATAGTTTCATATTATGGTTTTGGTTTCAAATTTCATTTATAGTAGGGATTTCAAAAGGCACTTGGTAAACAAGTTGTTTTGAGTATGTCCTTTCACCTGCAGATTGACTGGTAGTCAGGTAATAAAATTTAGGTGCTGGAGGACTTGATGAGCGTTTGTATCCTAGATTTCTGTGGATTGTGGAACAAATACATGTCACTTTTTGAGTTTTCCTACAAATATAGTTTTTAGGCTATAATTTAGATGGATCTGTTTGAGGTTCTCTATGGGAGGACATTTAGATCACCATTGTGTTGGTTATAAGTTGGATAGTCCTTGTTTTTGGGACCGAGTCTCATACATGGGACGTCTGAAATGGTCTAGTTGATTAAAAAATTCATGGAAATGGTTCAGATTAGGAATTAGTAATATTAATATTAGTGATGTAAATGTATTTTTTATGGTGGTTGATAGTGTGTTTCTTTGGGTGTCACCTAGATTGGGACACCATCAAATTTGAAAACACAGAAAGTTTTCACCTAGGTACATGTGACCATCTGATAATGTGGACATGATTAGATCAGTGGAATCTCATTTAGATATTACATATTGGTATAGTGAAATGAATAATTTTTTACATGTTTTACAATGCCATATGTATCACCCTAATCCATATCATGTGATTAATGTTAAGGAAGTTGAGCTTGAGGTCGAAGCGTCATTTGAGGAGTATCTGGTTCGTATCATGGATCAAAGTGAGAAAGTATTATGACGAAGGACTATTCCCCTGTATAATGATTTATGGAAATGTGGACATTTTTTGGAAGAAACATGATAATGGTAGTTGGATATATGGGCCTATTAGTCTGAACTCTTTTATTTAGAAGCTCAATTTTGTTTAGAAGTGCTGCTCGGGGGGCGAGTCATTATACGGTGGGGAGGTTGTAAGATCCGAGATATTGAGGATTTATGCACTTTTTTAACTTTTTTTAAATAATTTTTTTTGGATAATGATATATCTACCACGTTCATGGGGGTTCAGGGGTGTTCTTTGGGTTCGGTACATAAAAGGATGGAAAACTAGTCCAAACTATGAAAGGAGTATGGTTGCTGTAAGATTATGTAAATAGTGTTTCCTTCCCAAAAATCCATCAATCCAAGGATAGTGGCATAGTTCATGGTCGGTACATTGTTAGTTAAACTATTTGAATATCCCCAGGTAATGGTGTGACCCAACATACCATAGATCGTGTCTTGCACATGGGTTCTGCATGGTTTGTAAAACTGTGCGGGTAAACATTTTGTCCGATTAAAGATGTAAAATTTATAAAATTTTTAATCAAGGAGTTTATGTCTTTACCCAATTTACCTCCCTTAATACCACCATTGAACCCTAGTTATGATTAAGAACTCTCAAGGGCTTACATGGACTGATCTCTCTCATTTCGAAGTTGTTTGGAGTGTCGTCGGTTGTGGATCAGAGCACCAGGTAAGAGAAATCTTGTCCTTTCTTCTCTTTTCTATATCAAGGATTTTATTATGGGTGATCCTTTTCTGAAACCCTATCACATTATATATCTTATGAAATCTAGGTTAATGATTCACGGGGTACTGATATTAGGATTCGATTAAGAGTGTGTTCACCAATGGATTTGAGGTAGGTGGTCTACAAGATATATCACATTGTTTTTATATTGATTTTTGTATATATTGTTGTGTTATTTTTCATACCTTGTTGTATTCTTGGGTTTGTTGTTAGAATTGATTTAATGAGTGTCTAAATGATAAATTGACCCCCTAATGGTCCCCATGGGATGCGAGGAGGATTGTTTGACTGAGTTAGGGCCACCCATGGGGCGTGTTGACCTACCCAAACACGGTTAATGGAAATATTAAGTATGAAATGGACTTGTAATTAAATATATCCAATGATGAACACATTTAATTGTTAAATGTTTTTTAACAAGGTAAAATGTAGAGTTCCTTCGAGAGGTGGTTTCTGGTTAAGGGATTGTTTTTTTGATACGAAATTGGGTTATATGGAATTTAACTTGAATGTTCTATACAGTCTGTGATTTATATTTGGAATGTATGAGGGGTTAATATAATGGAAATGATGAATTGATTAAGTGTGTTAATAGATGGTAAATATTTGAATATGTTAAATGGGATAATGTATGAGAATTTGTGATATTTTTTAATGAGGTTAGGTATGATAATTGAGAATTAGTCGAAATAGAAATGTTATGTAAATGAAAAGTGTAAATTGGTTATGGAATAATGTTTATTCCTGTGTTGAATAGTGTGGGTGATTATTATTATTTTTAATGTATGTGATATGGTATGTTTGGTGAATGGATATATATACATATATAAGGGAGTTAACATGGCTTGGTGGTGGGATAAATGATCGAGGATCCTCCCACTAGTTGGGTTGGACTGATGCTCTAACACCACCCGAGGATGAAAAAGTTTTAGATTCGTACAGATGATCTATTCCCCCAATAGATACATTCAATAAAACTACATAGAATGAGGCTCCAAGGTAAGTTAGATTCCTTGATTTGGAATTTTTTATCACATGTGAGATAGGTATCTAACAAATCTATTATAAATAGTAATGTAAATTCCTAACCAATGGAAATACACTTAATAAAAAATTATGTAATGATGAAGATTAAAACGATGTAGACCTGTGATAAGGATTGAAATTGTTAAAGTAAAGACATTTAATTAATTGTAAACAAACTTTTCTTTAATTATATATAATTGATTTCATAATTTCATGCACTATTTTTTTATATTGGATATTTTATAGGCATCATTGGTGGTGACCTACTGAGTTGTACTCACACCCTGCTCGAGCTACCCTTGGGCACCCAATTAGATTTCATCCATGTGGGACATCATAAGAGAACTTTTCCTATTATAGGGGGTTATGTCTTGCTTTGGATGTACATGGATGAGGTTCTAGACATAGTGCAATGAAAATTTTTGGGATTCTATTATTTTTCATTATTTTGAATTATGTTCACTTTGGAACTATCTATCCTGAAATAGCATATTTATGGTCGGTTGTGGTTTGTGAAATGTTGGGAGATGTTGATTATGTTTTTATACAGTTATTTCATATAATTTCCTCAATTCCTCTTATTTTCTACTCTATCTTACTCTGGTAAAGAGTTTATTTTCTCCCCATGAGACATATCAAGACCCTCACTACCAGTTTGCAACATCTTGTGTAGGAGAGGTGCACTTGAGGATATGTGGTGACCTGGCTCGATGTAACAATTTAAAGGATCCTTGTTTGGGTAAATTGAAAAAATAAATAGTATATAATCACCAGGTCAAGATAATTTTATGAATTTTATGATGAGATAAAATAAAGAATGATTAATGGATTAGTATTGAGTCTACTATCAGGAAATGAAGTATTTGTAAAATAAAATGATTCATCAAATAACTAACATAATTTTTTACTTATACAGAATGATTAGGTGATTTTATACACATAATGGAAATATTAAAATCTATGAATAGAACTACCCAACATTGTTCATTGATAAATAACCTATAATCTTTGTATCGAAAATATGGGCATCCCACCTCTATAACAAGAGAAATGATATATATACCAATGATAATATTTTGAAGGACATATTATCTCAGAAGGATCTCAATATGTGAAAATGAATATCATTACAACTATTAAAGGAATATGATTTATTGATATAGAACCTCCATAGTAAGAAAAATATGGTGACTGATGTGTTTATTATGAGGGACCATGGAGTTATTAACCCGATGGTGATTAATAAGAAACCAATATACAAGGATCTAGTAATAATAGAAATGGTAATTTTTACAAAAGGTGATCCACATTCCATTTCAATAAATTTATAAACATCCTTAATAGAATTTTTAAGGGAATCCTAGTAGGAGGGTGAGAGTATAAAAATGATTATTAATTTAGTAAATGAAGGTAAATTGGTAGAAATCATTAATGTAGATAGAGTATTGATGTTTGGGAAGAGGTTATGTGTTTTATGCACAATAGAGTTAAATATTTAATTGTTTTTTGAATTTCATAGATAAAATATATCTATACACTCTAATTTCATAAACATGAGTAATAATTTATTATAACTTTTTAGTGGGATGGTATGAAGTGTGAAATTGAAGAGAATGTGTCTTGATGCGTAGTATATCAACTGGTAGGGGATGAAAGATAACATTCTAAGGGAATCATGAATCCAATTCCCATACTTATATAGATGATGGAAAATATAATATATTAACTTCCTAGAGTAATCATGAATACTCTAATGAAGAACCATGTTATATGATTTAATTTTGACTATGTTTTCATTTCTACCTATTACATAAAAATAAGTGAAGATATACCCCTTGAGTTCCTTGGCCGACCCAATATAAATGATATCTAAATACTTAATGGGGATCCTCTATCAGTTTTATCTGATCATGGACCTATGATATCATTGATGTCCTCAAAATGTCAAAAATGAGATATCAATGGTAAGATACATTTAATCACCATCGATTATCCACATTCTAATGGGAAATCAGAAACGTGTATCTAGACATTGAAAGACAGGATGAGATTATGTTATCATAACATCCATGGTATGTGGGATCAGTATATACAATTAATGGGATTTTCATAGAATAATATAAAAAAATTGAGCATCAAAATAGAGGCAAATAACGAATTTTATGTGAAGAGGGGTCAAAATCCAACCTGTTGGGAAGAAGAAAAATAATGAAATGTAGTTGGCCTAATGTTAATAGATCTGATGACAATTATTATACAAACTATTGATGATCACATTAAACTATAGTAGATTACACATGTAACACACTTATATTTTATGAATTTATTCTTTCTCAATGAATTATATTTATTTGATAGCTTGGTATACATGTAACATCGAGTTGTAACAAACCACGATAAACTATTAATTTAATTACATAAATTTGACCTTTAATAAAGATCCATTTAACATGGTGTCATGAATATAAATAAAAATATTTTAAATACTATTTATAATAATTTAATATAAATAAATAATATTTAAAAAATCTACATAATTATTGGTAAAGTGTTTATATGTTTTAAAAATATTATTTTCTCAAAAATGTTTTTAAATTTAAATTATATGAACGATAATGAATTAATTTTTGACAGTTTTAAAAAATAAATTCAATAAAATAGACATAATTTTTAATTTAATTTTTAAAAAATTATGTATGGGTGAATTTTTTGGATTTTATTGAAAAGAATATATGTTATGATGAATAGTGATAAATAATGGATTTAATTGAAAACTTACTGTTTAATAAATTAGAAGGTTAATTTTTATTTAAAAATCAGTTTAAAAGTAAAATCTGTTCAATTATATATATTAACACAATTTTTTTCAGGTTAATAATTTTAAAATTTCATTTTTTAAAACAAATTTTAAAATTTTGAACATTATTTTTAGAAAAATGCTTTTTCTCTACGACTACAGGTTTAATTCAAAATTAATATTGTCTAATTATATGGATGAAATTTATAAAAATAGATTTAATATTTTTTGGCATCATATTTTATGTTATTTAATAAGTTAAACATAAATTTTTACCATAATGAATAAAAAATAGTAAATTTGATTACCACGGTTAAGGAAAAAATGATTTTATTAGGGGGTTAAAAGAAACATATATGGGTTTAAAATTATTGAAAACATTTACAAACCCATTTTATTGACATATTTATAATTAATATATCCTAGTATAGATTATGGAATATTTTAGATCATTTATTCTTGATAAAAAAGTGTATACCTTTTTCATTTAAAAAATTACAAGTGTGCCACTCACCTCACATAGAAAAGGCCACCACCAATCCTCTCCTCTTCACACATAAAAATCTATTTGGTTCAGCCAATAAATCTAAAAAACCTATTTTAATACCATAATATAATCTTATAATCCCATTTTTTATCATTAATCTTTTCTATGATGTTTTTTGGTGCAAAACAAAGGAGGTTACCTAAATAAGAGGTAACATTCTTCAATGTGAATTTTTATTTTATTTATTCCTCTAACTCTATAGATTATTATTAAAAAATGATGATATTATATAATTAATACGTTAAAAATATTTATATTTTCCTATTTTAGGGTAATTACCAACATCCATCTTCTCTTCCCTCAAATGGTAAATGATAACATTGCCTGTGTGTATGGCGGACTACTGCCTCATGAACCGATTGGACACGTTTTCCATCAACACCTCTCATGGTTTGGAATTATTATAGATAAAATGTATATATTTTTTAACATAAATATACTAATGTAAATATATATTCATACGTACCTTTTTTACTTTTGATGACATAGAAAATATGTTACCATTATTCATGTGTACGGAGGACTACCGTCTCATGTTGTGATGTGATCTTTTTACCATTTTGTTTTACATGGAATGTAATATTCAATAAATTTTACAAATATATGTGAAATATATTAAATATATATTATTACTTAAAGGTAATATATTATTTACCTTTCCCCTCATTCATCGAGGAAATTGAAATAATGTTCATGCGTTTGTATGACCTACCATCACCATGAACATCGAATCTCATTTTCTATTTATAACATTTATAGATTAATATAATTAAATTTATACATAATATATATAATATCTATGTAAGGGATGATATTATATAGTCTTTTTAACCACAATAAATGTAATTGGACCTAAAATAACCAATATAAACATTCATAAAAAAACAAAGAATTTTTTTCCCCAAATTTGACATAATAATGTAATTGTTAATAATAGGTAATAAAAGATCATAATTAAGTCATATATGGTATGATATATATAATATTTGTTACAAAATAGATTTATAATAAACTTATAATCTTTATAAAATAGGTTTGATAATTAATGATGGAAGTCAAGACTTACGGTAAGGGGTTTTTGTTCCAACTTTCCATTGTTGAGACATATATTATATTATAAACCTATCATATTTTATGAGGTGTATATAAATCCCATTTGAATGGTTATATCATTAATATAGTTATTTCTATGATACATTATTTATAATTTTATTTTTATATTTAATGGTTCTTTGTACTCAAAATATTCTAATGCGGTAAATATTTTATGTTAAAATCTAATTGATTATCAGAGTTATTTTTTTATTACGATTCAAATTATTAAATATTATGATCTATATCTCATGAAACTCATGATATTTAATCTCATAATGTTGTTTTAGGAGAATAAATTGTTATCAATTTTTTATTCTATTTATGTACTCAAGAGTCCCAAATAATGTATTTATGAAAAATCATTTTTATTTATCTCACCGGTTGAAAATACTTTTTCTTACTGAATTTTTTTTGAAAAATGTTTTCTAAATAGTATATAAAATTTTCCATATTTTTTATTTAATAATTTTTACCCTTGTTTTAATATTTATAAAATGTTTTTAAAGGAATATTAATGTCTTTTTCAATGAAAAGCCACGTTTGGGTTGTACTGAAAATGTGAAAAGAATAATTTTTAATATGTATGACATGAAAAAATATCCCAATGTCCTGAACATTATTTTATTTGATGATTAAATTATGTTTATTAAAATTTATAGTAAAATAATATTTTTTAATTTTTTTTAAATTTTAAAAAGCTAAATTTCAATGAAAATATATTTTACTCAAGATGAATTCAAAGCAATTTTTCTACAAATTTTTTTTTCATCTTAGATAACATCCTTTTATTTTACATTAATATTAATGGGGTTATGATCCAATGATTCCATATTTGTTATTTCTTTTTATTTTTTGTTTTTATGATGGAAATATGTTTATGAAACCCATTTATATTCCAAGGGTTATACCCTGATAAATTTATTATGAAACCCCGTACATTTTCAGTGAGTTATTCCTTGAGGAAATTATTAAATGATTATGAAACATATTTATTTACCACATGTTATATTATGGTGAATGTCTTTGAAACCCAATTATCTTCTTGTATTCTATTACGATACATGTTTTTTGATCTTATGGAACAAAAATGTATGATTTTTATTTTGTGATGGGTTGGACCAATATTTCCCTCCAATGTGGTAGGTAAAGATTGATTTATTATAAGACAAAAATAACTAGAATGGGGTGTGATACTTTTTAAGTAAGGTATTATGTTAACTAGGATAGTCTTGGGAGTAAAACAAAACTACTATGATGTTTTGGGTAGTGAACCCATTCCACTATGATAGTCTCATCAATTATCCATGAACTACTAAGGACAAAATTTTCTATTCATATGTTTATAAAATAAATCCATATATTATGACATTTTTATTCTCTCATTGATCACTTTATTTGATTACCTTATGGTTCATGTCTTATTAGTAGTAACTCATTATTTTATGACCCAATATTAATATTTTTTATATAATTGGTATGGTTTGAAAATATTTTCCTCATGTTTTTATATGCTTCTACTCATGTTATGATTAAATTTCTCCATTGTTTACCCTTATTATGCATTTTATCTCACCCATTATTATGATTGTTTTACCTATTATTTGAAATAATTTATTATTTATCAGTTTTATAAGATGATTTCTAGTAATTAGGAACATATTGGATGATTATTTAGTTCACATATGAACCATTTTTTACATTTCCAAGTTCCAAAAGGAAGTATAATTTTAATATACTCAATCCTATTTTTGGTTAATTTAATGAAAGTTAATAAAAAATGATTTAATATCTATGTTTGAAACCCCAAGGAATTATATTCGGTTTCATATGATAGGTTTAGTTAACCTTTGGAGACTAGTATGAGAAATATTCTCAGAGAAACCTTTCTATAAAACATATTATAGGGTAACTTCCTAATGTTTTTGTTAGGAATAGAGCTTGTGGTTTAGTAAGAAATAAATACTCGTATGAATATTATAAGTCCATGTGGTTCTACCAAAGATGTAACGATATTCAAAAAATTCAAAATGCTTAAATTGGTATTGAATCAAGCATTAATGATTACATGAAAACTAGACGTACTGTGCACCAAGTTTGGCACTCATGAGGGATACGATTTAGTTAAATAAAATTTTATTTATGAACCATCCTAAATGGTTTGAAAAGATTATGATCATATTTAACATAGTTTAAACCTAAGGTATAATTGATTTAAAATAAATTTTCTTGTTTTAGATATCCTAAATGATCGTTCATGATTATATTTCATTCCACATTGATTACTATTTCTCACACAATGATTACTGATTTTAGTGGATGGGTGGAAGCTAATGAAAAAATTTTAATGATGAATGTGATGTAATATGAAACAATTTTTGTCTAGTGAAATTTAATGGTATCGAATATGGATTGAAAAATCATTTGGTAATGCTCACACAATTTTTTAAAGCATTGAATCATGATGGACTTCCAAACAAGCAAAGTAGGGAACATCATTTTGTTGAGTCCTTCATGAGAAAAAATACACCATCCTTATGTGGGTCCTTTAATTTATTAGTTTAAGAGAAATTGATCATTACCACTGAAATGATATATTCTATCATTCAAATTTCATTTCATAGGAAATCCATTTTTGAGGTCTACTATCTGGAATGTGAAGCAGATAAAAGGTGGAATCTTATCAATAATATGAATCACCATGATAAACTTGACTCCATGGATTGATATGAGCTTGTGAAATTACTTTTCAATAAGTATATTCTTCATATTATTCAAATGAGGATATATAATGGGTTACTTGAGAAAATGAACAAGGATGAAAAATCTTTTGGTACCTCTGAGGAACTTGTTTCAATACTTATGAGGTATGATTTTGGTATTTTTATCCAACCAAAAAGTTAGGTTATTGAATTAATTATTGCCTTAAAAGAAAATCATAAAATAGAGATATCTGTAAGATAATTTAGTAGCTATGGTGATATTTTTTGTGTGATATTATTTTGGAAATTATTGTTTGGGTAATGCATTAGTGTCATGGTTTTTATTTGAAGAGAATGAAATAATTCGAAGGAAAATATAAAACCATAGTGAAAATAATATGTTATTTCCATTATTCTGAAAGAGTAGTAAGAAACATGGAGGAAATTTTCTTAATCGGACTATTAAATGATTTTATTGTGTAATAGAAGGTCATTCGAAAATTGAATACCAATGTGATTGTAAAACATTATCTAATGATTTTAAAAGGGAGAAATATCCATAGAAAGATCCACCCATATTCTAGTGTTTCAAATGCATAGAGTATAGGTATTATGAAAACTAGTTCCCAAATATAATGGTTAATGAAGATGATCAATTTCATATTCCTCTTAAGTCAGGGGACTATGGGATGTGTCATGTGATAACTATTTTTGACGACGGTTGTGATATTGATGTGGTAAAAGGTATACTTACACTAAATTATAGAACTGGTAACGTCTTATTTGACTCCCTATCTACCAATTCATCTGTATTTGAAGAATTTTATAATGATATAAATACGAAACCCAAATGATTAGATGTAGAATTAGTACTGAAACCCCAAAATAGTATGATTATCTCATCCCAAAAATATGAATCCTCTCTAGTTAACCTTTGTGTGAATGTGCATCCGGAAAATCATTTCATTCTTCCTCTAGTTGAATTTGATGTTTTCATAGTCCTTGATAGGTATTCTATACATAAATCACCAAATAATTTCTGAGTTAGAGAAGTCACATTTTATATTAAAAACCAACCAATGATCATTTATTAACGCAATGATTACTATTAACTTCTGATTGAAATCACAACCATTTTATGGGTGTGGATTTCAAATCAAGAGGGGTGTTTATCTAAGATGGCTGGGGAGAAACTTGACATCAATGATATTGAAATTATAAAGGGGTTATTTATATATATATTGAATATTTTCCTTTCATTCTACCAAAATGTGATGTTTATTTCTTCATAGAAATACACTTATTTCAAATACAACGTATAAAATTTTGTCAATTGATATGGAAGAATTGAAGAAGAATACCCAGGAGAATCTTGACAAGGGATTCATTTGGACAAGTGTGTCACCTTGGGGTTCACCCTTTATCATATTCAAAAAGGAATATGGATCATAGTGAATTTTCACTGATTTCATGGATTTGAACAGGAATAATGTCCAGAAGAAGTATCAAATGCCCCATATTGATGATTTGATTGATCAACTTCATAGGGCTCAATAGTTTTCTAAGATTGACCTTTATTTTTGATATCAATAATTGAGGTTCATGAAAGAGGATATAATGAATGAATAAATATATATAAGTAATGGAAACAATGAATATATAGTTATTCCATTTGGTCTCACAAATTCTCATGTTGTCTTTATGGATTTAATTAATAGTGTCAGATATTACATTGATAAGTTTGTATTATACATTATAGCTGATCTTATTATAGATTCAATGGGTAAGGAGGAGCATGAAAATCAATTTATTGTTTTACTAATGAATAATGGACATATACTTTTACATAAATTATTTCAAGATTTTGGGCACAATTAACCATCTTATACAAACTAAGGATTTTAAATTCTAGTGTCTCTAGAATATTAGGTACATAATTAGAAAGAATATAGAAAAAATAGAATCAACCTTCATTTAAACTCCAAAATAGATCCTAAATTCTTTTGATATATTATATCTACATTGGATAACATATGGATTACATGAACACTAGGGTGAGAAACCAGGCCCTATAAGGGAATAAACAAATGAATAATGCATAATACATGGGATAGAATGAAAAACATGATGAAATAAAAAGGCATCGAACATGAATAATCATAAGTAAGGAAAACATTTAATTCATCATATCATGTAATCATGGAATAATTCTAATATAAAAACAACATACCACATGACAAAATCATGATTCAATGCTAACATCCATGACTATTGCATTTAGCAGACAAAATCACATAAAGGAATCATGTTTACTCATTATACCTACAAGACAACACATGATAATAACTAATACCTAAAG
The DNA here is from genome assembly GCA_963277665.1 of Viscum album. Classification (NCBI taxonomy): domain Eukaryota; kingdom Viridiplantae; phylum Streptophyta; class Magnoliopsida; order Santalales; family Viscaceae; genus Viscum; species Viscum album. The sequence continues at coordinate 1,468,937,701 of OY728128.1, read as the reverse complement.
AGTTAGAGAACTATCTAGTTGTAGTCATCACAACATGTTCAGGCATATGTGGTCCACATGAATCATCATTAATAAGGAAGAAAACATAAGGGTTACCCATGGAATGAAATTTGTATTGCAATCAGGTTATTATGACTAAAAAATGAGTGCATCATAAATGTGGCCATGAAAGAATGGATTTAAATAATACATAGAAATTCATATTGTAAAATATGAATATATCATGATAAATGATGTCAAACTGAAGTAAAAAAAATAGAAAAATGTGTATAGAGTTATCCTTACACTTTTATTTAGCTAGTATAAGAGATAATAATAAAAGAAAATAAATTTTAAAAAAACTAAAATAAAATAAATGATGATTTTACATCTTGAATTTCTTCCCTTAGGAACCTCGCTTGGGAAATTGAGTTTATTCTTTATTAAAGTCATAAACTCATGGAAATGGTGGAGGGTCTTGGAAAGAGGATTTGGCATAATTTGTACAAGCTCAAAGGATTATAATGTGTGAGTATAGGGGGTGATGTGGGGGGTATTTATAGGGGAGAGGAGAGGTGTTTTTTATTAATTTATTAAGTAGTTTAGTATTTGTATATACAATATTAATGGATTTGATACCAATGATAAAATATAATAAATAGAGTATAATAGTAGTTTATAATGGTTATTACATCAACTATACCAAAAAATGATTAAAATTTTATGTATTTATTTTATATTGTAAAATATCGTATTTCAATATTCACATGAAATTCAATTGTTTTAGAAAAATCCCAAAAATTAAACCAAACTATTTCATGATGTGTATAATAGAGAAAATGGAATAAATATTTTAAAAATAATGTTCTAAATATGAGGAAAATAATTTATAAATAAAATAATCATTTATTATAAAAAATAATAGTTTTAAATTTATAATAGATTTTTTGACACATTGATAATTTAACTAAGATCTCATAAAAATAATTTTATAATTAAAACACATATAAAAGTAAATTTATGATTATATTTTATGATGAATAATTTTATCTTTAATATTTATTTTAATTATAAAATTGTAATTAAACATTTATGTATCACAAATATATGGACAATTAGTTTATGGTTTAAAAATAATAATTACTTATAATATAATATAAATATATTATATTTTTAATGGTAAGATGCATAAATTTTATTTATACATACATAGGTATGGCTACCATTCTATTGGTCATATTACTATTCTTAAAGATAATGTTATTATTTCAATGATAATGTTACTATTCCATCAATATAGGTTCCTTAATTTCTAAAAAAACTCAATTCACTATTAAATTATTAGAATAAGGATTTTATTAAGTTATCTATGTGATGTCTATTTTTTATACATCATAACATAATATTAAGAAGGGAAAAATTCCATTGATAACATTTTCCATGTTTACAATATTCCCCCTTATTGGAATTTCACCCTCAAAATTTCATATTACATAATAAGGTGAAAACATGTGAGGGTACTTTTCCTTCACTAATTTCTTCAGATTCTAGGTTTCCTTTTAGTACATATGGTTTTTCTTCAGTACTTTAACATGTTGAGTAGTCTTGTTTCATATAATCATTATCTTCCATCATCTTCACCGACCGCTCCTCCAAAGAGAGATCCTTTTCTATCTATGCCACCACTGAATTCAGTATTTGTGAGAGATCTGGTATGAAATTTATCAAGAGGGATACATGGAATATATTAACAACTTGATACATGGTAGGTGGAAGTTTTAGTTGATATGCTACAACTCTAACATTATCAAGACACTTGAATGGGCCTATCACAAGGGGATCAAATTTCCTTTATTACCAATTACCATGATCATATTCTATAGATATATGTATAGGAATACAATGTCTCTAATATAAAAGTCTAGGTCTATCGATGGTTATCTAATTATATCTTCTGTCAAATGTGGGATACCGTGATGTGATGCAGAATGGTTTTCACCTTTTCTACCATTTCTTTAACCACTTCAGGTCTTAGCATCTTATGTTCACCAACTTCTTCCTAGCATAAAAAGGTTCCACATCTTTTCCCAGAAGAGGATTCATATGAATCCATTAGGATTTATGAGTGCAAAAAATTATTTTAAGAGAACTAGACCAGAGGTAGATGTTGGTCCAATCCTCCGATTAATTCCATTTAACATGATCTCTACATGTTTTCCAGGGTCTCAATTTTCTTCTATGATTGGCCATCAGTTTTAAGGATAATAATCCATAATGAATTTCATCTCATTTTTCAGAGCATGTTAGAGTCTTTTCAAAAATGTGTTGGTAAATCATGGATCATAATAGGATAAAATAGATATTGGTACTCCGTGAAGCCATAACACTTCACTAGAGTATATCTATGAAAGTAGATTGAGTAACAAGTCCACTTGAACTATGGTAAGGGGATATATCATTATAAGATGATCCATAATCACCCATATATCATTATTTCCCTTGTATTTCTTTATAAGTATAGTGAAAATGCACATGTGGTGTTTTACTATTTCCATGTTGGTATGGGTAATGGTTGAATTATCCCCTTAGACATTTCCCCTTCATCCTTAAATGTTTGACACAGTAGAAACTTTTATTTATATTCAATTATTTCCTTCTTAATATTGCCCCACCAATAGTTCTCAAAAATATCTCAATAAATCATTATGAATCATGGATGAATATAAAAATTTGAGCTATATGAGTCATTCAGAAGATATTTCTTTTTCTCTATATTTGTTGTTACACATATTCATGAACCAAATCTTACAACTTTTTTCTCATAAATCTCGAAGTCAGAGGTTTCCCTATTACTGATAACTTCTATCATTTTCTAAATTTCCTAATCATTTCGTTGAGAATTGATTTTTTCACCATAAGGTATATTATATAAATAATTTGGGAAAGTAATGATGATTTTAATTCCATAGTGAGACCCATTTCAATATTTTTTTGGTTTAAGAATATTGGATCCTTCTCAAGTATCATCATTGATAAAGTTATGGGATTCTTTCTATATAGAGAATCATCCACTTTATTATATTTACAATAATGATAGGGGATTTAGAAGTCATAATCCTTTACGATCTCTAAATATATTCATTGTCACATATTATTCTCAATATGTGTTAATATATATTTGAGGCTCTTATGATAAGTATATGTCTCACACTTCCCATCATATAGATAATGCCTCCAGATTCTCAACATAAACGACATTTCTGCCAACTCTAGATAATGTTTCGGTTAGTTCTTATAATATATCCTTAATAGACATGAGTTATAGTCTATCACTTTAACATTTTTCATCATTAGATGGCCTAATCCATTATTTGAGGCATCACTATAGACAATAAATATTTTCCCAATTTTTGGAAGAGTGTGTTGTTGAAGTGATATGTCTATTTTTTAGACCCTTATGGATTTCCTCATATTATTTAATCTAGAAATAAATTACTCCTTTCCACGTTAAAATATTTTTCAGTTATATAATTAGGATAAATTCCTTACAAAACATCCTTAATACCCAACAAATCCAAGAAAATAATGAATCTCTATTATAGATGCTAGTCTGGGCCACTTCTAAATTCCCATTTTTTAGATGGGTCTATAGATATCCCTCTTCTGGTGGTTACATACACCAATAATTATACTTCCTATTTCCATAAATTTCATTTACTATACTTTTAATATAGTTTATCCCTTTGAAATGTCATAATAAAACTATTCAAATACTTTTTATTCTTCTCCTTTATTTTGGAGTATACTAGAATATCACCAATAAATACAACCAGTAATTTTTCTATGTAATATCTAATGAATCTATTCATTAATTCCATTAAAATTTCTAGAGAATTACTGAGTCTGAATGGAGTCACTACGAACACATAGTCTCTATAAATTATTCTAAATCTATACTTGGGAATATCACCCTTATTAACCTTTATTTTAGGATATCCCAACAGAAGGTCCACCTTAGAGAAATACTTTTCCCCACATATTTTATGGAACACGTTATATATACATGTTTGGGGATACTTGTTCATTTCCTTTATTTTTTTGAGACCATGATAATCAATAAAGAGTTTCATCTATCCATCCATCTTCTTGATGAGGAGGACCAACACACCACATGGTGAAGCACATGAGTTTATAAAACCCTTTTATATATTATATTGTTACTACTTATTCATTTATTCAAACTCAATGGTTTCTATTTTAGAAGTTGTGTTTTATATAGGAATAAATCTTGGAATAAGTTCAATTGAGAACTAAACATCTTGGTTAGGAGGAAGGCCATGAAATTATTTAGGGAATACATCAATATAGTCCCTCATAAGGGTAATTTCATTGAGAATAATTCTCTCCCTTGACATAATAATTTAATATAGATAATCTTTATCAAAATGTAATAATATGAAGAAATGACATGATTATTATAAAGTATATTCTTCATCCTCCATAAAATTTTATTGAATAAGAGGATGCCTAAGGATTTGAAGGGTGATCTCCATATTCTGAATGTTGATGTTGGATTTATTTAAATATAGAAAATACATGGATAATATAAAATCAAAATCCACAATAGTAGGTATGAAAATATTTTATGGGAGTTTTAATCCAAAAAAATTAACTAGGGGGGATTTATATACTTTGGATTCAATAATTTCCCCATTTTCAGTTCTCACAGATAACTCAACCTCCATCTTTTATGGTGGTGTTTGAATTGTTCTACTAATCTTTCATGATATGAAAGAATGTGTTGAAAAAGAATCAAACAGTACAATTTATATTCATTCCTAAATTACAGGTGTACCTATCACCATATCACTATTGGGATCCAATTCCGTAGTAGTTATCACATTTTCCATTCCTTGTTACGTTAGTTGTTTTTGCTGTTGATTTCCTCCAACAACTCTTGGATTTGGGAAAGGGATTGTGTAATTCCAATGTTCCTTGAAGATGAAACACAACACCATAGGTTGAGTGTTGATCTGAACCTTCCATTCTTCTTCTTAAATAGTGGGACTCTCCATATCCCTTCAACAATTATTATCTAGATTCCACACACTTCCACATTTGAAGCATCTCCAAGTTCCTATTATTCATTTTTTGGCTATCTTATTCCCACACTTTTGTTATATGGGATTTTTTATTTCCTTTACATCATGGGATTTAACTATTGATCCTCACATGTCAAAATCATTTTTTTTACATTTTTATCTATGGGACCACAAGACCAATGAGAGTTTGTGGTATTCATTTCAACCTTCAGGCCACAACTAACAATCTCATCATAAACATACAATACTATAGTCACCAATTATTTTTGTATACTTGGATTTAGTCTGCTAATGAAGAAGTCCAACTTACTTTCAAGGTTCAGGACAATTCCGAAGGTGAGTATTAAAGGTCTTGTGATGTTTTCTTCTTACAACCTAATCAAATCATCTTACTTTTGATTCAATTTGAGAAACTCTATTTCTATCTTAAGATAGCGTGTTCTGGGAAAATATTTATCGGAAAATATTTTCATGAATGATTACCATTCCATGGAACAAATTTCCTCTTTAAATTTTTTTTTGATTAATTTCCACCACTAATTAGCTTCCACATTAAAATGATAAATCGCCAGCACAATATTCTCTTCTTCTAAACATTAGGGGACATATAATATAATATTAATGGAGATTATCCATTGTTCTATGATTATGGGATTATAAGATCAACTAAATATATGAGGTCTTTTTCACCTAAAGTATTCAACCAAAACATCAAAATTTCTTTGGAGAAGGTGGGATTCCAAATTATTAAAGTTATTATTAATAACATGAGCCATTTTTTCCAGTACTATGAGGATGTTTTCAGCTCCTATTCCCATCATGTTTGGCATTTTATTAGGGAAACATCACATTTCCTATCACATTGACTGTTAATATGAGTTCTCAAAATTGTAGTCATTAACTAAAAAATGAAAGTATGATTAGGGGGCCTAAATACATAACAAATAAATATGTAAAAATGACACGTTGATCATAGAATGATAAACATTAAAATGAATTTTTTTTCCTAACATGTGATTCTTATGTTTCAATCTCGGTAATCCCTGGTGACTTAATTATCACTATATTTCTTAATAAATAATTATAATCCTAATTCTCACAAATAAATTGAACATGTTATGATAAAAACAATAATGACCCTATCCATTAAAAATATTTTTATTTTAATTTTAGTATAACTGACCATTAGATTAAAATCAATGATCGTAATGTTTAGTGTATTTGGAATATTAGGTACATAATTTGAAAGAATTAATCAAAAATAAAAAATATTTTTCTTAAACATCATTATGAGATCATAAATTTATTATAGATCTTATATCCACACATGATAACATGGGGAGTACATGAATATAGGGATGCACTAAAACACCCAACAAGGGAATAAAATACGAATAAATCATAACACATGGGTTAGAAAGAATTACATGATGACATAAAAAGTCATGGAAAATGAATAAATAGAAGGAACCATAAAATGTAGAAAATAGGATAATGTAATCAAGGAATCATTGGAATTTCACAAAAACAACCAAAATGACGTTTGCATCAGTCAAGGACAACTTAAAAGACTACTGCACATGGAGGGAAAAGGCCCATAAAATAATTAGGTTTACTACCTGTCCCATCATGAAATATCATGGGAATAATTATTACTCAATTAATTGAAGTGATATTTTTTCGCACCCTTCATAAATTGTTCTTTCATATGTGTCCCACAAGAAGAATCATACATAGGTATTAAAAATAAAGGATACCCAAGGAATGAAATGGGTATCTAAATCATATCATAAAGAATAATAAATGTACGTAACATAAAGATGTCCATGAAAGAATTTATTTAAATCACAATTTGAAATTCTTTAGAGAAAAAAATAATATATCATGAAAATTAAATTCATTATTATGTGACAACATGTAAAACAGTGTTTATAAAACATTTGAAATGATCCAATTTTTTTCAGTTTATGGAAATTAGTAGAGTATTTTTAATTGGAAATTGTGTAATTGTTTTTATAAAACCAGAAATGAACCAATATATTTTTTCCTGAAACAAATTTTTTATTGTATGAAAATAAAGGTTTCTTAAGAATATTATTTTTGGTACATGAAATGGTTAATAGATATAGGGGTTCCCTTAAATTCGGCTTTCTTATTGGGAGGAATTGAAAAAGGAAACCATATAAAACATGTATTTCCCCATAAAAGAAATAATATTTGATATAGGTAAATAATTTTGGATCATAAAGAATTATTTTAGGAGAAAATAATAAAAATTAATAAATAAATTGGGATAAAGAGAGAGAAGTTGTAACCCAAAGGAAAATAGAGGTTCAGAAAGAAACCCTTACCTTATGTCTAAATGATTTATTTTCTTTAATATCCTATATAAAAATTTAAATTATTTAAATACTAAATCCAAAACCTATTATAAATGTATTTTTTTATTATAATCTCATTAATTTCATTTATATACATTACGATGTGTTATAGAGGTCTATTCTGTTATTTCCGGAGTGTTTGTTTTTCTTGGATTTCGTGATTGGTTTGCTTGTATATAATAATGAAACTTCATGTAAAATGGGAATAATTTTCCAGAATTAAAATTATATGATATTAATTAAGAGATATATGTTTAAAAATTCTTATATATAATTGGTTTATGTGACATGAGGATTATTCATTTGATAAAGTATTATGAAAATAATTTAATTTCTTATGAAAATTTTTATGACCATCTTAAACTTATATCATTTTATTTAAGATCATGTTTATATATTTTTTCTAGAACATTTGATAATATATAATATGTATAAAATAATTTTATTTAATCATATTATTGGTTTTATGACCAGCCGTAAAGGCATTAATATAAAATGAAAATGCATCATCCCTGATAGCGGTAAGATGACACATCATGGAAGATGGTTTATTTTGGAGAATAAAAGGGAGAGGAGAAGAGGTTTGATGATAGATTATTCCATTAAAACAATAAATTTTTAGTTTATAAAATATAATTGAGTTATTATTCCACTTTGGGATAGCTATGTGAGGTGGGAATAAGAAAATAAAAAAAACATAATGAAAATGAATAAAGATTTTACATCTTGAATTTCTTCTCCATGGGAACCTCCTAAGAGAAATTGAGTTTGGTATTTTTTTAAGATAATAAGATAATAGAAATATTTTATGGGATTAATAATATTATTGAAAATTATTTTTACAATATCCAAGTCATAGAAGTTTTTAGGAAAAGTGGTGTTGAGGTGTGGTATTTCTAGGGGATTAGAGGGGTGTTTTTTAATTAGTTTTTTCATTAGTTTATTATTTTGGCTCAATACTATTAACAGTTTTGATTCTGATGAATAAATATAGTAAAATGATATGTTAATTTCTATATAATGGTTCGTACAACTTCCATACCTCAACAATTAATCAAATGTTCATGTATTTTGCTTATATCATAAATTATTGCATTTACTTTTCTCAAGAAATTCAACTATTTTAGAAATATCCCAAAAATTCTCACTAACCATTTTGAAAAGTATATTATTGAAATATGGTCCCCATTTTATGAAAATAATCTTATAATGATGATAATTTCATTTTTTTAAAATCACATTTTATACAAGGAATACAATTTTTATAATTATAATCGATTTTTTGACACAGTGAAAATATAATTTAGTGCTCATATAAATATCTTATAATTAAAAAACATTAAAACATTTATTTATGAGTGAAATTTATGAATAAAGATATTATTCTAAAAAATATTTTAAATATAAAATTATAAATAACCATTTACGTTTCACAAAAATATAAACACTTACTTTATCATTTTCAAAACATTAATTTATTTGTACTATGATATAATTTTATCATATTATAATTTGTGAGATTATTAAACATTAATTATACTTTCATTGGTTAGGTTACTATTCTATAGTTCAGATTCATATTCCTAATGGGCATGTTACTAATTCAAGTGTTAAGTTACTATCCAATTTGTATGTATTTATTAATTTTTGTAAGTAGTGCTTATTTCCTTATTCATTTATTATAATAATGTTTTCATTTAGTTCTCCATTTAATGTATACGTTTTATAATAAATATCTTAACTTTAGGAATATAAAAAAATACATTGGTAATAGAGTGGGTCATTACATGATGGGCTTGAGAAAGGTGATTTTGAAAGAAAATTTGACCAGGTGTGGATTTTGGATGTAAATATTTTCATTTTTGGGTTATAAAATATCTAGAGTGTATATTTGTGGATACCTAAAATAAAAAGGCTTTTAAACTTTGTCCTAGTCCAACTATGGTGACTGACATCAATAGTATTTTTAGTTTGGTTTTATATTTTTAATACTTTGTGGAAAATTTCTCATTACTCTCTAATCCAATCACCACGTTGCCTAAGAAGGGAGACACGTTCCTCATGGTAAATGAGTATGAGGAAAATTTCATGGAATTGAGGAGAATATTATTCAACACACATGTTCTTAAATTAAACATTAGAAGAGAAGAGTTTTTAATCTATCATGATGCATCCTCGAATTTCTTAGGATGTCTTCTTATGCATAATGACATGGTTATAGCTTATCCCTAAACAATGATTAATGTTATAGATCATAATTACACAAATCATGCTTTGGAGTTAGGATAGTAATTTTTTTCATTAAAAATATAGAGGCATCATCTTTAGAGAGATAATTGATATATATATATATATCAATCAAAAAAATTTGAAATATATATTTACACATTAGATATTTAATGAAATAGAGAAGTTTGTTAGATTTTATTAATGATTATGAACTCTAAATACATTACCACCCAGGGAAGGAGAATATGGTGGAATATGCATTGAGTCAAAATGATCATATTAGCTTATCCATGTTGATGATCATAAATCATAAAACATATACATAATAAATATATATTCTAGTTTCATTGAACTATAATTCACTTGAAAAAAATCATGAGGATATTTTAAATTTATATTATTAGATAATTAAGAAACAGTATTACATATTAGACTATGAAATTAAAAGTCGACACTTATATTCAGTATTGATTTTCCTAGAAAATTAAATATTTAAAATAAAATATGAATTTTTTCATAAAAACTTCCCCTAACATTCAACATAACCTCTCCATTTCCCTTTTCCATCATCAAATACAATGGAAAACCTTTTAATAATATTGGATGAGAATAAAAAACTCAGTATATGACATGAAAAATGAAAAGAATTAGTAAAGTGAAAACGTGAAAACCTATGTAATGTTTAACATTGTCATCAATGTTATTTAATTGTATGAAATTAAAAACTCCCCCATGAAAAATACAAAAAATTCTGGCTCAAATAAAACCATTAAAACCCATAACAGGAAAATAATTTTTTTTTGAAACATGTAGAATCACATTCCTAAATCATTTTCCAAACACATTCAATTTTAATAACAATATGGATGAATTCCAATGAAATTCTCTAAAATACATTATAATTACCCAATGCATTAGAGAGCTATAATGCGGCTCAATGATTATAAAATATATATCGGGTGAACCCAATTTTAGTGAGCTATAATACATCTCAAGCATTCTTATAATATATTTCTGGTAAACCTGTGAACTAAATTTGGGATCAAACCATCGTATAAAATATTCCAGGCTCGACTAATATTTATATTATAATCAAGAACCATATCACAAGTAAAAATTTTTTATATTGAACTTTTTCAATATAAAACATTTTGATAAACACTTTTAAACAAGAACACTTTTGGATATCAAAACACACATTCCTTTTAAAAATGAATTTTAAGATAAAAAAACTACAAAAATCATAATGAGTTCAATTCCATTAGAAATAATTGTGGAAACTTATAATGTAATCTTACAATAATTAAAGCTTTGTGATAGCAGGAAAAGCTACTCATTATGTATAAGTTAGAAAAAATTCCATCATTATTTTTATAAGAAATGCCACAAGGTACCTCATTTGTTAAATGAAGAAAATATTAATTTAAAACCATGTTTTAAAAGGTCAAAAATTTAAAAAATGACTTTAAAAAATAATAAAAAAATAGTAAAATAATTGAAGAAATATTTAGAAAACATGGACATGGATGAAAATAGGGTTTTAATGGAATATTTTAAAAAATTAAAATAAAGATCCTTTTCAATTTTCAATCATTTTAATTATAATCATCATAAAAGAATAAAAAATATATTTATATAGTTAAATTAGATAAATTAATGATATAACTTGTCAAAGGTATATACACCTTATAAAAGAATATTGGTTCATAACATCAAAATATGCCTCGACAAAAGGAAATTGATATGAAGTCCCTTAACTTGAGTCTGATTCATCACACACATTATTTATCTTCTTGATTAATAACCTTAGGTTAATTATTTACAATATTAAGATCCATTTTCATGTTTATTATTCATTTTAAATAACATAGTTTAATATATAGAAAATGACTTAATTAATTGAGTTCACGTAACATGATTTGATGATATTCAATTCATAATTCGAAATTTACTTTGATTTGTTGAATATGATCAAAGTGGATGTTATTAAATAATCTATAGTATAATAATAATGTTATAATTATCATATTGTTACGTAAATTGTAGTTTTAAATCGAACCATTAACTATGATTATGAAATATAAACAACAATACAATCATGTAGAATGTATGTCATATATATGCATGAGTAATGTTTACATTTTTCATTGATCATTATAGAAATAAGATAAGTATCATTTTACCCTTACATAATGATAATAATATAATAATACCATATTAATAATTTAAATATACTTATATAAACTATTGACAGGATGTGTTGATGAAAAATGAATCACATCACTTCATGAAGGTGGTAGTCCACACATAAGCAAAAATGATGTTATCATTTTTCTATGATTGGAATGTTTAGGAAATAAATGATATATTATCATTTTATAATGACTAATATTACATTAATATAATATATAAAGATTAATTGCGTCATTATAATCCATCCATGGGAGATTGTGATGGAAAAATATTTACATCGGTTCGCAAGGTAGCTTTGCACCATACACATGAATGGGGATTTCATATTTCCTTTGAAGGATAAGTATATGGATATGGGTGATTAATCTAACATAATAACATATCAATATATATATATATATGATATTGGGGTTATTATATTGTTATTCCTGAAAAATTATTGAGGGATATAGTGGACGAAAAAAACAAAATTATGTACATAAACACTACCTCTCTTCTTTAGAAAACTAATTTTAATAACATGTTAATACCCCCTAAGATTAGTATTATTATTAATAAATACCTCTAGAATGTTTGTATACGTTCTATAAAAAGATATGGGTATTACGGTTTGGAACCAAATGTGTTTTCAAGTGTGAATAAATGAGAAGTAGAGGTTCCCTTTTACAAAAGAGGGGAGGGGCACTCTTGGAATTTCTCCAAAATTTAACCTAAGATAATTTGGACATGTAGAATTAAAAAAATAAATTCATTTTGAAAAAATAATTTTTATAGAATTTCTAGAAATAAATTTAAATAAAAACTCATAAAAATCAATTAAAATATATTTTTTAAGAAAAATATATTTTTCATAAAAAATATATCTTTACTAAAAATATTTTACTTATTTAAAAATAATTAATTTGTAAAAAGATATTAGTATGATGATTATATATTTAATGATTTGATTAATAATATTAATTTCTACCAATTTAATTGTTATGTTATAATTATCCTATTTAACTAATAATATTATAATGTTCATTTATGCTCGGTGTTGCATAAATTATATGACTTTGAACACTATATTTCCTTTCAAAATCTCAGGATATTACATTCTTAGTACCCTTTAATAAACATTATCTTTTTAATTTGAACTATTGTTTGGATACTATATTTTGACATTTTAAAATAACTTTTTTGAAATACCACATTGTGAAAAATGATTAAAAAACATCCACATTAAAATAAGGAATGGGAAATATAAAGGTAATACAGAATCAAACATGCATGTTTACCATGTAAGATCAAATGGTGGGATCCCAAAATGTGGATATGGAAGTGAAATGTAACTCCCATGGATTGATAAATACTGATGCAGAACATGATCATTAGAAGGTTATCCATCAAAAAACAATAATTTTATAATGGGTTGAAAGTCCTTGGATTTATCAATAAGAAAATTAAATGAATAAAATATTACATTAATATTGGTTTTCTAAAAGTAGAGGAATTATATTAGTATTAAGACTAAGAATATTATCAAATATACTTACTTCACAATTAAAATTTCATCCTTTAATCAATTTCCCATATAATATAATGTTTTTCTCCAAACAATGATTGTCAAAATGAAATTTTTTCCTAAATCATTATAATCAAATAATACATATAATAAAATCTGAAAAATAATAACTATATATTCCGTATTTATTTAGTAATAAAACAAATTAGTACAAGATAAGATAGTTTAAAAAAATAAATAAACCATCAAATGAAGAAAAAGTCTATTAATCTCCAAAATTCACCAATAATACCCAAAATTAAACATATATCTTCATAAATTTCTATCCTTGAAAAATGTTAATAAAATATTATAGACTAATATTGAAACAAAAATAAAAGAATCATTTGGTAACATTTTATTCCAAGATATATTTAATATTTTTCCTTAAAAAATCAATCACTCTAAATGACTCATAAAATAACTATAATTTTATAATTTACATAATATTATAGATATTATAATCATTTATATAAATAAATTGAATAACTATAAAAAGAATAAAATCATATATTCTTCTAAATGATAATTCAACATTTATTCTATAAATTAAACATCATAGTTTCTGATCTACCATAATCCTTTAATGCTCCCCAAAATTATAGCGATCATCTTCCGAAATGAAGTTAGTCACTAAATAAATTTCTAATAATGTGGATATCTATATGAATAAACATATTGTAAAAAAATACAATTTGTAACACACCGAGATTTTATGAAAAATATTCTTTTTAATTTCATTAATGTCTTGTGTTGTACGATACACCAGGAGGATCTTGCACAACACGCATCCCTTACTTGGCTTGCGTTATACGCAATCGCGACCTTCCACAATAGTGTGTGTTGTACGCAATACCAAGATTCGCTAAACAACGATATGTTATATAAAGTATCCATTATGAATAGTAATACCCACTTTTTGAAATTTTATCTTTCAAAATGGACTTCATTTTTAGATTCAGAATATCGAAATTTGCCTAGGATGAATTTTAGGTATTTTTCGGAAAACTTTCAATTTTTGATGAATAGTGAAAAAACTGGGTTACTATTCAAAAAATGACTATTTATTTAAATAATTATTTATTTTATTTAAATTTATTTTAGGTCAAAATTGATACATAATACCTATATAAGTTCAATGCAATTCATTGGTGCCATTTTATAATAATTTTTGATATATAAAAATTTTATTGAACATTTCATCGTCTTTTACCCACCTCATAGGAGAATTTCCAAATTCACATAAAACATAATTTTACAGCTTTTGTGAGTGGAATTTAAAAAATCCAAGAGACATGGTTAATATAAAGGAAAAAAAATGTGGTTCAATGTGATGAAAATAATTTTTGGTGAATAGTAACTTTTTACTTTTATTTGCCACGGTTAAAAGTAAATAAGATAATTAAGGGTAAAAATGATATTATTATTACCCTAACACATGTCCTAAATCTATTGGAAAAGTTTAATTCGACCGAAAACATCCTTAGGAATAAAATATGACCATTTAGGCCCACTTGGATTAAATTAGGACATTTAATATTAAATTATTTAAAGAAGGGTTAAAATAGTTAAAATCAATGTTTAATAAGTTAATCATTTATAATATAGGGTTATAAATAAGACAAATTACACTATAAATATTCATTAGAAATCTAAAAAGATTTCCTACATAATGATATTTTATTTATAATTTTTAAACATTAAATAATTTAATTTATTTATGACACAAAGATGATGCAGTAATTATCTAATTAATGATATATTTACATAATTGATTTTATAAATACCTAAATAAATGTAATTTGAGACTTTATATGAATTTCAATAATTTTATAGGTTAATATGACATGTTAGTTTTGAGTTAATTAACTTTTTTCGAACTAATCATTCTGTTATGATTTTCACAAAAATCAATTACCAAATAGTGTAAAAATTGACATAAAATAGTTTTTAAAACAAATATTATATTATTAATTGTTATTTTATTCCTAAAAATCTAAAATTCGCCCAAATTACTTATCTAAGGTTATATATACTAATAATAAACAAATTTTGGTTCTTTTGGATTGTTATAGTATGTTTATTAACCTTATAGTGTAAAAAACAAGAAGACACAGTAAAAGTAAAATTATTTAACTAATGGTTAAATATAAATTATAAGGTTTAAATAAAAAAACATAAACTTGTATAAATTATATTGGATAAAGGATTTCGACCCATACCCACATTAGCTTCGAAATAAATCAATTTGAAGCTATTAAAAAACTGAATATGACTTTATAATAAAATAATATTTTTAGTTTTTCCAAAGGTGCCCCTCTCCTCCCTTATAAAAGGGTACCTCCTCCCTCTCTTACTGACACCACATTGAGCATTAAATCTCGGCCAACCCCTACCAAATTCTATTCTCCACATCCCTAGAAACATCCTAGATGTCCTGGTCTTCTTCAAAGAACAATGTTAGTGCCCTAAGAGTAGGTCTCAAAGAGGCGCTTCAAAGAAGAGGTAATGTCCGTTTTCGATTCTTTCAACTTTATTTCTTCTTCTAAATCTTAATCTTAAGTTGTTTCATTATGAAGTAATTACATCAGTATCACTCATATACTGATATATTATTATAAGTATGAAACAACCATATTTCACTATCTATCCATCCTGCGGAAAACGAAATCAGCGCGCGTGCATACGTATGGAATTCCGTCTCCACGTTGTGGTGTAATATATTTTCCACCACCACCTTACTTGGATGGTTATAATGGTGTAAATAATAACCATATATGATTATTGTAAGGTTATATTGATTCTGTAATAGTATACATAAACTCCAATAAAATTCCACGATCATGGGAACGATATCATCACTCGTACGTACGTACAGAATACCGTCTCCACGACGCGATGAGATTAATTGTCAATGATTAACAATTCATAAATGATTGTAAAGTATATATAATAAGTAATCATGAAATATATGATATAATAATGATACTGGATTTATATATATATATATATGTATGTCATCCAATTAATTCCATTCAATTCAATGAGGAAATGAAAACAACGTTCATGCGTACGACCTACCGTCTCCATGAATAGTGTATTTCATTCCTTTTATCGATCTATAATATATATATGTATATGATGAATATATATTATATATAAATCATGTTTTACATTCTGGAATTATGTAAATCCGGATATAAGTAATAATATAAAGAACAAAAAGTCGAAACACATATGATAAATGAAATGATTTTACCCAAAACGCTGCTTTAACATGGAATTTACAAAAGAACGGGTAATATAAAGTCATAAGTGAAACATATATGATATCATAACAATTAATATAATTCTGTAATAAGTCAATGCCATTATTTAAATCAATATACAGGAGGTTCGGATACGTACTAAGCATATTGGACCTAAGGTAAGGGATAATCTTGCAAATCTCATTTTTATCCGAGATTTCTTATTCGTACGTATTTACTAGGGTTATTGCTATCATCCACGTACATGTTTTATAAAAATGTATTCATATATGTTTAAATTCCTTTTTACAAATTTTTACTTTCACCCAATGGTATGGGAGGAATATTTCTTTTATTTACCCTATAAGGTACTTTTGGACTTTTTCGACCAAAGTACAAGAAGAATGTTTTTTTAACATATACGACATGAAGGGATTTTTACGGTTTTATGAATCCTTGTTTTCATGAAGCTTCATCCAAAATATTTCATGACTATTTTCAACAAAATAATTTTCATTTAAAATTGCATGACATTTTGTGAAAATAAAATGATTTTGAAGAAAAAAGGATATTTTCCTCAAGAAATCATTTGATGTGTTTTATCAAAACCATTTTTCATCTCAATGACATTATTTCATATGTGTATGTTTCAAGTATAATGTCTCTATGATTTACATGGTTTCACTTTTCTTATTATGAAATGATATCCATTTCTTTTATATGGATTATGTGATGATGGGATGATGTTTATGAAACCCATTTTATTTATTGGGTTATTATGAATGATGTATGTTTATTTTGTTGCACAAGTAAGAATGATTTAAATATGAGATGGGTGGGACCTATATCTCCGTCCAATGCATTGGGTAAATATTTTATATCTCATGAGATAGACATGGCAGGAAAGGTAAGTTAATCTGGTTCAATATTACAGGACTGGAATGAGGAGTGAACTCGATTCAGAAAGGGACTTTGTCCACTAAGATGGTCTTGGAAGAAATTCCTTGGCTACTATTGAAATAATTACATGTGATTAATGGATGCCACAATTACATGTTTTATTCCCATGATATTTTATCATGATTTATGTTCCATTATGATATATGTCTTACATACTTCCATGATTTATGTCTTTGCTCATGGTTTTAATGTTTAGATTTCATGTTCAAGTTTTTTGCTTTCAAATGTTTATGGATTGTTTTATTATATCTATGTTTGCTATTACTGAGCATTTGAGCTCACCCTTTTTATGTTTTATTATCCTTAGGAAATAAAGAAAGGTTTTAGGTTAGGAAATGAAAAGGGGAAGATCGTTATGGGAGATGTTGAAGATCCTTCAAAAGGATTAGATGTTTATATTCCGAGTTTCCAAAGACACTAAACTATTACGATCCTTGTGTGTCTGTTTTTGTTATGTATTAAGTATTCCGCAAAAGTAATGTATTGTCTATGTACATCAAGCTTCTGGTCTCTACAAGGATGATGGAAGAAATTTTTTGAGTTTATTGGTTCATGTTTTTTCCAATCCAAATGGATTAATAGGTTTGAATATGTTTTGCGGCTGAGTGCCATTTTATAGTAGAAAATGACTCGAATTATTTTAAATATAAAATACTAAACACTATTGAGAGGTATCCCTTACATCATGTAACAAAAATAATGGCCCTGGTTTAATAAACGTATGTTTATAGTCTAAATATGTCCATAAAAGTTTTTTGACATGTTTCCAGGTTATTTGACCGCTTAAGATAATGTTTAACCACTATGTAAACTCACTTTTACCATAATAAATGTAATTAATTTCAAATAATTTTAGTATTATTTTTGTTAAAAAGTAGTTTCATATTAATAAATATTATAAATTATGTTTATAAAAATATATAATAAAATTTTAAAAAATCTAAATATATTATGGGGAATAAAATAAATTAAAATTATTCCCACATACGGGACAAGATATCATATTTTTTTATGTGGAAATGTTCAAAAGTTTGAAATAATTTATTGTAGAGTTTTGATGTAAAAATAATTAATATGAGCTAATTATTCCCTAATTTGTGTATATTTGATCATTATATACATTAAAACATATTTAAAACATAATTTTACTATATAAATAAATTTTATGAAAGTGTAGTTTTCAATTAAAATTCGGTGTTTTTTATAGAATCATCCAAAAATGAATCTTTCCAAAAAATAATTTTTTTTACACAATGTAAATTTTGATATTCATATTTCAAAAATTGATTATTATTTAATAATTCTAATGTTATAAAAGTTGAAAAAAATATTTAAAACATGTGCTCCAATAAAAGGACGTAAAATTACCCTTTGTAAAGAGTATATATCATTAAGAGTAAAATGGAATTTATTCATTTCTATGGTTTATAAAACACAAAAGATTAAAATAATATATATTACTAAAAATAAATATTAAAAATTTCATTAAATTAATTTATTGAGGTAATATTTTTTATATCAAAAATATAATTTTCCAATAATAGAATTTATTTATTTTTAAAAGGGATTTATTTTCATTTCTAGTAAATTGGTTGCTAGATAATTCTTATTTTATACACGTGTAAAATATATTTTAATTATTTAATTATTCTTTTTCATAATCACCATTCTAATGAATTTGTGAAATATATGATAATATTTTATAAATAATATTAATTGTATATTATAGCTAGGAAAACATGGTCTTTCATGCAAAATAAGCTTTCGAAAGAACTCAACATTATGTGTAACAGAAGCCAAACATAGTGTTTTATGTTTCAAAAGTTATTTTAAGTGTTTCATGTAGTGAAATGTAATCTTGGTGTTGTGTAAAAACTAAAAATAACTAGGTCATTTCATATAACATAATCTATAGTTAGTGTTTTCTGAAATGA
This sequence comes from Viscum album, assembly GCA_963277665.1. NCBI lineage: Eukaryota > Viridiplantae > Streptophyta > Magnoliopsida > Santalales > Viscaceae > Viscum > Viscum album. The sequence goes on along the minus strand of OY728128.1, from coordinate 1,468,918,132 downwards.
AAAATATGAGAAAGATTTAATTATTTCCAAAAAAATAATTCATAAAAACATTGGGAGGTACACTACTATTAAATCAAGTGGATATATCAATCACCACCCATCACAAAATGAGTACAATTCATTAATCATATGAATGGTTTGAAACATAGTAAGCCTAAATATTGGTATTGAAAAACTAACATCTGAAATGCTAATTCTTACCCCAATAAATAAACCAAATCATAAACCTTCCAGAATAATAAGGTGAATCGAAATAAAATTTTACATCCAAAATTAAAATTATAGTAAACAAACATAGAAAGTATAAATATGATTTCAAAACAACATGTCTCTAGAGCGTCATATATACAATAAAAGGGACGATACCATTATTGAATATAAAACCCATAAAATATCATTAAAACATTTTTGTGGAAAATAACATTTTCAGTTTGAAAATAAAATTTTAACCAATAATATGCACAAAAAAATTAGAAAATAATTTTCATTGAAAATAATATTCTAGAACATGTCAAAAATCCTTAAATCATTGATTATTTATGATGGCTGAAAATATCATTCATGTCTTAAATGTTAAAATAATGATTCCTTTCAATGTTTCAATAAAATAAAAATATGAATTGTTTTTAAAAAGAGCTGAAGATTCCATTCAAAAAAAATTGCAAGAAGATAAAATTGGTAAAAATATTTTTAATAAACAATTTTTAAAAGGCTAAAAAAATTGATAACATTTTTAGAAAACATGTGTTTTGATGAAAAATGATTTCTGATGGAAGAGATAAATAATGATATATTTTATTAAAAACATTTTCTTAATCATTTAAATTAGAAAAGGGAAAAAAATGAAAATATTAAATTAAAATGTTAATTTATAACTATATGTGAATAAAATTGATTGATTTTAATATATTAATATTAAATAATTTGCCTAAGGGAGACTTATAAATAAATTATATTAAATAATGGCGAGATTGTGAAATAAACACTTACCACTTTGGTAACTTTTGATCCACAAACCCAATTAAAGAAATAAAATAAAATTAATATTTAAATTCAATTAATATTAATTTATTCATGATTTAACATTCAAAAAGGGAATCATATATACCACACAAAATAAATATGTTGTGAATATGGTGTATGTCTCACTAAAGTAAAATTGATATGAGAAACCCTTAAATATGTTCACATTTCCTTTATACATGTTTTTAACTCCATTATAATGGTTTTAATAATGTTATTAAAGCATAAAAAACAATAATAATATTTATAATATCATATATGATCCTCTAATAACAATTTTCATCCCATTTTTTAATAATATTTCATTATTTTTATTGTTTCATGTGTTAATTTCCATTTTTCTCATGCCTGTCTTTTCATGAATGTATTGTTTCTTGTGAATGTGATATATTAATATATCATAGATATAATTATACAAATTTTATATGTAACGTATTGTATTTTTTGATGTATTATTTTGAGACATTATATGGATTGATTTTGCAACCAGGTGTTGAGATGGTGGGTGATTCTTCCAATGGATCGAATGCCTTAATTTTTTTATTGATTTTTAATATTCCACCTTTAAAGGGGTGAGGTGTAACCCTTACAAGGCCTGTATGCGTAAGTATTACATAACCCCTAGGCCTTAGGGAAATTCATTGCCTATAGAATTCAAACATCACATACAACCCAGACTAACTACTAGGAACTGCTCCTCCCCTGGATCTTTATCATAAAATAAGCTCTCCACATTCGCATGATTGTTCGGTTAGGCTTTCCCATGAATGAAAAGGCTTGTACCGATGGCAAGTGTCATAACCTCTTATTCATGCATTCTGTTTCGCTTCTGTTATGGTGAAATCTCCTTGCTCATCTTCCTTCTCGAGCATGTTCTTTATAGATTGTCTGGGTTTCATCTCCACATAAGGTGGCCCAAAGCCTTGAGTTGGCCCAAAGGCTTTAATGAAGAGAGGTTCTGGGAGGCCTGAAGGCCATAAAGGACTCGGGAAACAAATCGGGGGCTCTAAGGCCCATAAAGAGGAATATTCCAGGCTGTTATAGTGCCAAACAGTTCCTACTACAATTCCCACTACAGTACCGGCTACAGTACTGCACAGTTCCTACTATAGTACTTCTATAGAAAACCGGAAATTATCCACTTCTTGGATTTGATCTTGGGTTTCCTGAATTCACTTAATGAGTCCTCACCAACTGGGATGAAGCTCATGTGTGACTTTGTGTGATTCCTTCACCCGATTTGCCTGACATCATTTTTTTAAAATGTTAATCTTTTAATAGCACACATATATGGATTTCTTAAAAAATTGGAATAACCCTTAAATTGGTGTGCATATCATAAATATGAAAGTCCCATTGAGTTAAGAGTAGTGAAATTAGACTAGGAGCTACATAACATTTTTTGGCGTAGGTTTTCTGTAGAAAACGTCACAGAGGTCATTAACATAAATAAATAAATATTAAAAAAAATAATTTTTACGTAATGACTCTCCTTTTTATTAAATCTTGTAAAAAATTATAGGTTAGCCTCCTAACCCTGAATTTCTTCTGGCGATGTGGTGAAGAACCTCTAGAGAAGCTGTTATGGGATGACGATGGATTGATCAAACAATGCTCCTCAGATTCGACGAATAGAGGATCATTGAAGAAATGATGACCGTTATTCTTCAAAGATCGATACAAATTTTGGTAGGGTGGTTATTTATTTTTGGTTTCCCATTTCGTGATCTCTACAACAAAGGTGGGTCAAACCACGATATCACCGCACGTGCATACGTATGGAATACCATCTCCACGCCATGGTGTAATCTATTTTCCACCACCACCTTACTTGGATGGGTATAATGGTGTAAATAATAACTATATATGATTATTGTCAAGTGATATTGATTCTGAAATATTATACATACACTTAAATGCAATTCCACGATCATGGGAATGATATCATCGCTCGTGCGTACGTATGGACTGCCGTCTCCACATCACGATGAGATTCATTCTCCATGTTAACCATTAATGAATTATTATAATGTATATATAATAAGTAATCATGAAATATATGACATAATAATGATACTGGATTTATGTGTATATATATGTATGTCATCTACTTAATTTCATTCAATTCAATAAAGAAATGAAAACAGCGTTCATGCGTACGTACGACCTACCGTCTCCATGAACGATGTATTTCCTTCCATTTAATCGATATATCATATATATATATATATATGTATATACAGAATATATATTATATATAAATCATGTTTTACATTCTGGAATTATCTAAATTAGGATATAAGTAATAATATCAAGAACAACAAGTCCAAACACATACGATAAATAAAACGATTTAACTCAAACGCTACTTTAACATGGAACTTACAAAAGAACGTGTAATATAAAGTCATAAGCTAACCATATATGATATCATAAAAATTAATACGAATTTTTAATAAGTCAATGAAATTATTTAAATCATTATACCAGAGGTTCTGAAACGTACAAAGCATATCCAACCTAACGTAAGGGATAATTTTACAAATCTCATTTTTATACGAGATTGCTTATTCGTAACTATTAACTGGGGATATTGCTATCATCCATGTCCATGTTTTATAAATGTGTATTCATGTATGTTTAAAGTCCCTTGTACCCATTTTTGACTTTTACTACATGGCATACAAGGTACTTTTTGACTTTTCCGACAAAAGTATGAGAAGAATTTTCTTTTAACATATACGATATGAAAGGATTTTTACGGTTTTATAAAGCCTTATTTTCATGAATCCTCCTCCAAAATATTTCATGAATATTTTCAACAAAATCATTTTCTTTTAAAATTGCATGACATTTTGTGAAAAGAAAATGACTTTGAAGAAAAAAGGCTATTTTCCTCAAGAATTCATTTCAAGTGTTTTATCAAAACCATTTTCATCGAAGATGACATTATTTCACATGTTTATGTTTCAAGTATCCTGTCTCTATGATTTACATGGTTTCACTTTTCTAATGATGAAATGATATCCAAATGTTTTTTATGGATTAAGTTATGATGGAATGATGTTTATGAAACCCATTTTATTCTTGGGTTATGATGAATGATTTATGTTTATATTTTGGCACATGAAAGAATGATTTCAAAATGAGATGGGTGGGACCTATATATCCCTCTAATTCATTGGGTAAAGATTTATATCTCATGAGATAGACATGGCTGGAATGACAAGTTAAACAGGTTCAGTAATACAGGACTGGAACGAGGAGTGAATTCAATTCAGAAGGGACTTTGTCCACTAAGATGGTCCTAGCAGCAATGCCTTGGCTACTATGGAAATCTTATAATTTGCTTAATGGTTTCCACAATTACATGTTTTATTCCCATGATAATTTATCATGGTTAATGATTCCTCATGATCTATGCCTTACGTACTTCCATGTTTTCTGTCATTGCTCAAGATTTTGATGTTTAGATCTTATGCTCAAGTTTTTTTACATTCAAATGTCTAAGGATTGTTTATGTTCTCTATGCTTACCCTTACTAAGAATTTGAGCTCACCCCTTTTAGGTTTTCTTTTCCCCAGGATATAAAGAATGGTTTTAGGTAAGAAAAAGGGGAAGATCTTTATAGGAGATGTTGAAGATCTTTCACCACGATTAGAAGATTATATTTCATGTTTCCAAAGACACTAAACTATTACGGTCCTTGTGTGTCTATTTTTGTTATGTATTAATTATTCCGCAAAAGTAATGTAATGTCGATGTACATCAATATTTGGGTCTCTATAGTTGATATCAGAGGAAAGGTTTAGTTAACCTTTGGAAACTAGGTTGCGAAAACATTAGTGAGATCCCTAGAGATATTTCTAAGGTATGTCTAGGGATGTCCCTAAGGTTAAGTATACGTATATTTTATAGTCTTAGAAAAACATTAAAGATCTTAGAATTTAACCTAAGATGTTATATATTGAGGGTACTCCCCATTTACTATGTTGTTTTCCCTAGCATGATTTTTTCCTCTCACGGAATTCTTTTTGTGTTTTAGTCAATGGAGGGAACCAGAAGGAATTCGGTTAACATTGAATCCAATGGACAAATTAGTGATTATGAGAAACAAAATTGCGTAATTACTAGAGATAAAGATATTATGATTATACCGAATCTGTCATCACGATATATTATTAATAAGGTGAAATTTAGTGGTAAGACTAATTCATCAAATAAGAGGAAGATAGACTTTTATGCACATTCCCATGTTGAGGAGTATAAAGAAAGGAAGATTGATATTTCTAAAGAAGGGAAGAAGAACCTTGAGGAATACCTCAAATGGAGGGACATATGATATATGTGTGGAGAAAAGGGTCATATAGTGACAGACTGTTATGGAGTTCAATGTCTTATTTGTGGAGAACATGGGAATTACCCAACTCAATGCCCTGACCTAAAAAGTTACTTCTAAATCAAGGAATGACTTATTCAAGGAAAATCACTGAAGAGGATGGATTGAAGTGTTTATGTATTGGTATTCGTGAATAATGTTGTTGAGGTACTTTTATGTAGTATTAGAATATTTTGGTACTAGTCTATTGTGGTTTTCAATAATTTTATTGTACCGGTAACCATGAAAAGTGATTCAAATATTTTGGAAAGTAGATGATATGCACATAATGAAGGGATAAGGAGAAAATTAAATGTTTGATAGTATTCATGAGCTCATGATTAATTTAAGGACTAAGTGATATCATGGTTTGAGTATATATAATTTTGAGGATTTTGGTATATGGAAATTGTTAACTTTTAACTGCATTCATGTTTTCACTAAGGTTCAATGGGTATTCATTTTTTCCAAGAGAATAAATGATTAAGGCCTTCGAATGTTTGGAATGTGACCAACAAGACATATCTTATGATATATGGGGATCAACGATGGAATTAACATGCTTGTTATATGAACTCTTTGGTAATCTTTTTCACTATAATATGAGTTTGGACAGCAGTATTTTGGATAAGCCCAAATATTGGAATGGATTATGTTGGACATAATTTAGTATTGTATTTTTAGAAAAAAAGGAAAACTTGTAGAACGAGAGACAACCCGTCACGTCGGACAAGGCTGTGGAAATCAAACCCACAACCGAAGTACGACATGCCTTTTTTTCCTACCACAGGCCTATAGGAAGTCCCTGGTTAGTAGAAACTAGTTTTATTTTATTATACAAGATGATAGATGAAGTATAAGTCCATTTTGGAACCATATATTACTAATCTCACCATAGATGGAATTATGTATATAACTTTTGATAACTTATGTTTGAGACAGATGGAATGACCTATCATTCTATCACATGATCTGCTAAAACTTCACAAAAGACAAATTCAACTTCATTTCTTAAAGAGATGAAGTGGAAATTCTTCAAGGAATGAACAATGGTGAGATTATACCAAAATAAAGTAAGTATTTATTCTAATTCAAATTCATGAACTTTGGGGAAATGATCTTGAAAACCAAAAATGTTGTCCTAGTGCCCTTATATCTGATGAATCATATGGTACCCTTGATGATCACAAATTTATGGCTTTGTGATTGTTGGATTTTTCATAGCCATGTTCTCTACCACTCTCCATCAGAACATGACGGTTAGATTTCTCTTCCATATCCATATTTTCACCTATGTTCTCCTATGTGAAAACCCAATGATTAGTTAATTTAGATAACCATTACATTTCATTCTTTATTTTTTAAAGCCAAGTTTTGGAATTTCTTTTTACGATTTTGTTTTCTATTAAAGAAACTTTCAAGTAGTAACCCATTTATAACCCTGACAAATTTCGAGGGAGAAATTCATTTTAAGGGGGGTAAAATGTAACACCCTGAGATTTTATGTAAAATATTATTTTTAATTTCATTAATGTCTTGTGTTTTATGAAACACCAAAAGGATCTTTCACAACACACATCCCTGACTTGGCTTACATTACACGTAATCACGACCTTCCATGATAGCGTGTGTTGTACGCAATACTGAGTTTCACTAAACAACTTTATGTTATATAAACTAACAGTTATGAATAGTAATACCCACTTTTTTAAATTTTATATTTTAAAATGGACTTCATTTTTGGATTTAGAATATAGAAATTATCCTACGGTGAATTTTAGGTATTTTTCTAAAAGCATTCAATTTTTGATAAATAGTGAAAACACTAGGTTACTATTCAAAAACCGACTTTTTATTTAAATAATTATTTATTTTATTTAAATTTATCTTAGGTCAAAATTGATACATAATACCTATATAAGTTCAATGAAATTCATTGGAGTCATTTTATAATAATTTTAGATATATAAAAATTTTATTGAACTTTTCACCGTCTTTTACCCACCTCCTAGGAGAATTTCCAAATTCACTTAAAACACAATTTTACCTCTTCTATGAGTGGAATTTCAAAAATCCAAGAGACACGGTTAATATCAAGGACTAAAATGTGGTTCAATGTGATGACGATAATTTTTGGTGAATAGTAACGTTTTACAGTTATTTACCACAGTTAAAAGTAAATAAGATAATTAAGGGAAAAAATGATATTATTATTACCCTAACACATGTCATAATTCTATTGGATAAGTTTAATTCGACCAAAAACAAACTTAGAAATAAAATATGAAGATTTAGTCCCACTTGGATTCGATTAGGACATTTAATATTAATTTATTTAAAGAAGGGTCAAAATAGTTCAAATCAATGTTTAATAAGTAAATCATTTTTAATATAGGGTTATAAATAAGATAAATTCGACTATAAATATTCATTAGAAAGATAAATAGATTTTATATATAATGGTATTTTATTTAAAATTTTTATACATTAAATAATATAATTTATTTATGACACAACGATGATGGAGTAATTATCTAATTAATGAAATATTGACATAATCGATGTTATAAATACCCAAATAAATGTAATTTGAAACTTTTTATGAATTTCACTACTTTTATAGGTTACTATGACATGTTATTTTGGAGTTATTTAACTTTTTTAGAACTAATAATTCTGTTATAATTTTCACATAAATAAATTACCAAATAGTGTCAAAATAGACATAAAATAGTTTTTAAAACAAATATAATATTATTAATTGTTATTTTATTCCTAAAAATATAAGGTTCGGGCATATGACTTAGATAAGGTTATATATATTAATAATAAACAAATTGGGGTTCTTTTGGCTTGTTATAGTAAGTTTATTAACCTTATAGTGTAAGAAAACAAGAAGACACAGCAAAAGTAAAATTATTTAACTTAAGGTTAAATCTAACTTATAAGGTTAAATAGAAACCTAAACTTGTCTAAATTCTATTGGATGACATGATTTCCACCCATACCCACATTATATTCAAAATAAATCAATTTTGAGCTATTAAAACACTAAATATGACTTTATAATAAAATAATATTTTTAGTTTTTCCAAAGGTGCCCCTCTCCTCCCTTATAAAAGGGAACCTCCTCCATCTCTTCCTCACACCACTTCAATCCTTCATGCTCGGCCAAACCCTGCCATATTCTATTCTCCACTTACATGGAAACATCCTATAGGTCCTGGTCTTCTTAAAATACCAATTTTAGTGCCCTAAGAGGAGGTCTCAAAGATGTGTTTCAAAGAAGTGGTAATGTCCTTTACGGATTCTTTCAACTTTATTTCTTCTTCTACATGTTCTTCTTTAGTTGTTTAATTATGAAGTAATAAAATCATTATCACTAATATACCTATATATAATTATAAGTATGAAACAACCCTATTTCACCATTTATCCATCCTGCAGAAAACCATATCACCACGCGTGCATACGTACGGAATACCGTCTCCACGCCATGGTGTAATCTATTTTCCACCACCACCTTACTTGGATGGGTATAATGGTGTAAATAATAACTATATATGATTATTGAAAATTGATATTGATTATGAAATATTATACATACTATTTAATGCAATTACATGATCATGGGAATGATATCATCTCTCGTGCGTACGTACGAACTACCATCTCCAGGACGCGATGAGATTCATTCTCCATGTTAACCATTCATGAATGATTATAAAGTATATATAATAAGTAATAATAAAATATATGACATAATAATGATACTGTATTTATGTGTATATATATGTATGTCATCTACTTAATTTCATTCAATTCAATAAGGAAACGAAAACAGCGTTCATGCGTACGTACGACCTACCGTCTCCATGAACGGTGTATTTCATTCCATTTAATCGATCTATCATATATATATGTATATACTGAATATATATTATTAATAAATCATGTTTTAAATTCTTTAATTATGTAAATCAGGATATCAATAACAATATCAAGAACAACAAGTCCAAACACATATGATAAATAAAACGATTTAACCCAAAGGCTACTTTAACATGGAACTTACAAAAGAACAGGTAATATAAAGTCATAAGTGAACCATATATGATAGCATAACAATGAATATGATTCTATAATAAGTCAATGACATTATTTAAATCATTATACAAGAAGTTAGGAAACGTACAAAGCATATCAGACCTAAGGTAAGGGATAATTTTTCCAATCTCATTTTTATACGAGATTCCTTATTTGTAAGTATTTACAAGGGTTATTTCTATCATCCATGTCCATGTTTTACATAAGTGTATTCATATATGTTTAAAGTCCTTTTTACCCATTGTTTACTTCTATTACATGATATGTAAGTAATCTTTTTGTTATTTACCCTACAAGGTACTTTTAGACTTTTCTGACAAAAGTATGAGAAGAATGTTATTTAACATATACGGAATGAAAGGATTTTTACGGTTTTATAAAGCCTTATTTTCATGAAGCTTCCCCCAAAATATTTCATGACTATTTTCAACAAAATACTTTTCTTTTAAATTTGTGTGACATTTTGTGAAAAGAAAATTATTTTGAAGAAAAAAAGATATTTTCATCAAGAATTCATTTCAAGTGTTTTATCAAAACCATTTTCATCTAAGATGACATTATTAAACATGTGTATGTTTCAAGTATCATGTCTCAATGATTTTCATGGTTTCACTTTTCTATTGATGAAATGATATCCAATCTTTTTGTATGGATTACGTTATGATGGAATGATGTTTATGAAACCCATTTTATTCTTGGGTTATGATAAATGATTTATGTTTATATTGTGGCACATCAAAGAATGATTTCAATATGAGATGGGTGGGACCTATATCTCCCTCCAATGCATTGGGTACAGATTTATATCTCATGATATAGACATGGCTGGAATGGAAAGTTAAACCGGTTCAGTAATATAGGACTGGAACGAGGAGTGAAATCGATTCAGAAAGGGATTTTGTCCACTAAGATGGTCTTGGCAGCAATACATTGGCTACTATGGAAATCATATCATGTGTTTAATGGTTTCCAAAATTACATGTTTTATTCCCATGCTAATTTATCATGGTTAATTTTTTTTCATGATCTATGCCTTACGTACTGCCATGTTTTATGTCATTACTCGAGATTTGGATGTTTAGATTTTATGCTCGTGTTTTTTTACATTCAAATGTCTAAGGATTTTTTATGTTTTCTATGCTTAACCTTACTGAGAATTTGAGTTCAACCCTTTTATGTTTTCTTTTCCCCATGATATAAAGAAAGGGTTTAGGTAAGAAGAAAAAGGGGAATATCTTTATGGGAGATGTTGAAGATCTTTCACCACGATTAGAAGATTATATTCCGAGTTTCCAATGACACTAAACTATTACGGTCCTTGTGGGTCTGTTTTTGTTATGTATTAATTATTCCGCAAAAGTAATGTAATGTCCATGTACATCAAGCTTCGGGTCTCTACACAATTATTCCTCATATATAAAATAGATTAAATAATTGGAAAATTTCAAACTAACTGAGATATCAAGTATGCTTATTTTAAGTGTCACATAATGTTCACCATTCATTTGTGGGTTCAAATATCATGTCCATTCCAGATACAATAGGTTGTCTCCAAAACTATTGGTTTTACTTTTTATAAGATAATAATTTATATAAAATTTTATAAAATGTGATAAAAATAGTTTAATAATTATTTAATGAATATGATTTAACACAAACCATTATTTCATACCTTTCATTTTGTATCCCAAAATGTAGTAACACATAATTATCCAAAAATTATGTCTCCAAAAATATCATTATTCACCATAAAATTTCATAACATAAATCTAAAAATTAGGATTCTAGGATATTGAAATCATGATCAAGATTTAAATTATTATCTGGTGATGCTATCTGCTACTCTTAAAATAACCTCTAATGAAAATATCATAATCTCTAAATATTTCTAGACTATCCTCTGACACAATCCATGAGGAACCATACTTATTAATTACATATTATAGTGTCTTTGAATTAGAAAAAACATTAATAAAATCCCAATGATCTTTTTGGTTTATATTTTTTGAGAATTATGAAAAAATATTCTTTAGTAAACCTATAAATTACATGTGGACACTGATACTCAATATATATTTTCTCCCACCTTATAAAACTTTTAAAAAAATTAAATATTTATTTTCATGAAAAAAATTTAAACAATAAACTTGACCTATTTCTTTACAATACCCATCCTTTAACATCTTAAAAACATTTTAAAAATTCCACAAAAATCTCAGTATAGGACATAATAAAAGAAAACTGTTAGTCTAGTGGAAAACATAAAACACATGTTTTGTTTTCCATTATCATCAATGTTTATTGAGCGTATGAAATAATACATTTATATATTAAATACACACACACAATTTAATAAAATATAACCATTAAACCCCGTAGATAGAAAATTAAAACCGTTTTTAGAAACACAGAGCATCACATTCATAAACCCCTTTCAAAACCATTTCAATAGGAATAAACATTAAACAAAATTCTAAATAATTTTTTCGTAGAACATAATAAATAAACAATTAATTAGATATATATAATGGTAATTACACATTTTATAAGATTTATTATGCTCCCCTATTTTTTATGTGCAATAATGTGGACCAGCCCTTCGTAATGAATGTCCCTAGAACACCATAAGAGGGGAGGGGTGAATTTGGGAATCAATGTTTTCTCCTAAAGTGATGAATCATGTTCAAAAATTTCTTGGATCTTGTAAAACATGTCTGAAGAAAAATTAGAGATAGAAATCACATGAAATGAAACAACCCAACAATATTACATGTTTCCCCACTAATGGAAAGTCTAAGTACTATAGACCAACAATGTTTTAGTCATATCTAAATCCACAAATATTTACTAGTTTTGGTATACAAATGTTCCGACATAGTCACTATATGTGAAGAAATCTTATTTTATGAGATTTTAGGGATAACTCAATGTGTCTCTTTGAACACTTCCATCGAATCCCCCTAGCTCATTGCATTAAGAGGGATCCATGCATAGTTTATAGACATAATGGTCCCATCATTTTTATGGAATCACGCATCCTTAACTATAGATATATGCTCTTTTGAAGTACCTTTTTCACCCATAAGAAATTAATTTTGATAACTATTACTTTATGAACTACCATATATCCATTGCAGACTATGATTCATCCTCCTAAAAAATGATACAACATGTGGAACGAGTGTTTCATTGACCACCTCTTCTCCCACATAGCGTTTCTTCTTTGTGGATGGATTTTTCTTCCATGAACCACCTCTCCTCTGTGAACCGCCCCTTATTCATTGATGAATTATTCTTTCATGGATCATCTATCCTCCGTAGACATGTGATTCCCTATGGGCTGCCTCTCCTCCAGAAATAGTTCTTCCATTGTGGGTTTCAGTGCCCTATAGAACCCCTTCCATGAACTATCTCCACAAAACTCTTCACTTTTCATGGAATACTATCTCATGAACCACTTCCTTCGTAGAATATTCTTCTCATGAACCACTTCAGACAATACTGAATTTTTTCTGAGTAGTTATGATTTCTAATGAGAATAACTATTAGTAATGATTGGATTATTGGTCATCATATAAGAAATACACCAAAATATCTTGATAGTCAGATTTCCCTACTGATTTTATGTGGTACGACATTCACTATAGACCATTCTCCCCCCACAAAACGGTTTCCCTCGACAGTCAACATATCTCATTTTCTCCTTTATGATAGGAAATGAATCCTATAAAAAAACCACATGCAGCTCCTAAAATCACTACCTTCTTTCCGCAAATGATGAGATTTCCCATGAACATCTAGTCTTTAATTATCTATGATATTCCAAAAAATGATCCCCCTAGTGTTCTGCATACGACACATCATATTCCACATAGAATAGCTATGTGGAAATCCCTTACTTCACCATTTTCCTTCACCGTTCTATGAACTCCCTTTGTGTTCCATAAACTACGTTTAGAAGTGAAGAATCCATTTTTTAAAATCTAAACTAATGATTCTGAGGACACAAAATTTACAAATAACTTGGAAACAATGCCACTCTCCACACTATTGTAAGCCTGAACTGTAAGATCTCTCCTCCTGCAAACTATATGATCATTTTAATTTTGAATCATAACAAATAAGAAACAAGTGAAATTACCATAATAAAATATCCTTGGGTCCGACAATATCATCCTTTGGGTTTTTTCGAAATCTATAAACACACTCATTGAAGCACTAGCCATAATCAAAACATGATACGTGAGAAAAAAATTAGCAGAAACATTAAGTCTACATGATCTGTTTTAGGTGTATATAATCAGAGGGGAAGAATGAATTGGGTTCTTATGTATTGATTAGTAGTTTCTCATTACATTTAATTTCTCCATAGGATATTCATTCATTATTCTTCTACCATTTTACAATTATCCTACAACATCAAAGTATAGAATTTCTTCATTATCCACCGTTGTAAATATACACAAAGAACCAATATTTGTAAATGGTAGAGCTTAAGAGACAGTCCCTATGGATTGTTTATCCCCCATAAACCTGCATTAATGACAAAAGAAGATTAACACATTAAAAAAAACAGGGAGAGTGGAAAATTGTAGCCTCTTCATGCACTTGGAAGTTGTTGAACACAGAGGATAATCTGATGTTTTTGGAAAACATGTGCTACCAATGTCTTTGTTTGTATCTCAACCACTTGATCATCACTTACAACATGATCCATTTTAATCATTCCATGTTCAAATTATGTCCTTGATATGGTGATATCTGATTAGATATGTTTCATATGATAACAATAAATAGGACTATTTGTATGATCAATTATTCTCTAATAATTATAGTAAATCACAATTGGATATTTCATCTTATTTCCAATATTAGTCAATTGTTAACTTATCCAAAGCAGTTGAGTGATTTCCTTTATAGATGGGATATACTCATATTTGGAAATACTAAGATAAGTGGTTTCTTATTTCATACTCAAAAATCCTAAACATTCATTTCTTATAGAAAAATGATATTCCACTTTTGGACAATCTATTTTCCAATTTTCTAGCACATTTAGCATCAGAAAACACTGATAGTTCATTATCGCTTCCTACATAAATTTATAAGCCATAATTTTGAGTACCTAGAATATTCCTTAGAATTTCTTTAACTACCAACATATGTTCTTCCTTCAGATTACTTTGAAAGTGGGATGCTTAGAATATTGAAAAGGCAATGTCATTCCTTGTAGTAGTTATGTACAACAACCTTCCATTTATTCTCATATACATGGTGATATCTAAATAAGTTTCATACTCATTTTTTCCAAGTTTATTTTCAACGGTAGTAAGAGCCACCCTTTGTTTGGAGTCATTCATATTTAATTTCATTATAAACTCCTTTGTATACTTTTCCTAAAAAATGAAAGTTTAATATTTATTCTAAATCACTTGGTGCCCCAAGAATTATGTGAATTCACAAATAAAACACATTTCAAATTCTGATTTCATGTGAATAGAAAATTCATCCCCAGATCCATGTCTATTTCTACGAAATATAATATAATTTCCATACACCAGTACCATGAAATAGTCATTCTGATTATTATTCACATATATATATTGTGATCCACTCCTCTTTTAAATTCGAGCTTCATTAGATAAAAATCTAGTTGGGAATACCACGCTTATAGTGCCAACATCAAACCATAGAGTGCCTTCTTTAATCTATAATCCTTTTTAATCATTACCATGTATAGATCCCACTTTTTGATTTATATAGACTTCCTATTCAAGTAAATCATTTAAAAAAGTAATTTTTACATCAATTGGATACACATTGTATCCTCTTTGAATTACCGTGGCATGAAAAAGTACTATTGACTCCACTCTTGCCACGAGAGAAATTTTTTCTTCAATATCAACACCTTTAACAAATGAGTATCCTTTACACCCCAATTACACTTCAATTATGATCAAAATTTCATTTTTGAAAAAACCACTTTGTATCAAACACGTTGTGATTTCTGATCTCTTAACAAGATCCCATGTTTGATTCTTATGAATATGATCAGTTATATCATTCATGGATTTAACCCATGATTCATCCTTTGTTGCTTCATAAAATGTGGATTGTTCCAGAACTAATAGAAAGGTAGATTTTTCATTATTCTTCATTCTTATAGTCTTTGTTGGTGCATTCCAATCCTTAATTATGTTGGATTGAAATATTTATGCTCTTTAATATCTTCTATGAGGTTAAAAAGAATATCTTCAGTCATGGTTTTCTCTTCTAATTCATATTATGAATCAATATTGTGTTGTGACCTCAGAATGTCTTTGACTCTTCCTCTAATTATGCATTTGAATCTGTTACAAGTCCACTGTATTGTACATATTCAATCACATCAGCATAAGACCCCCTCAAGCAACATGTTGTCTTATCCTCAATGATTTTACCCTCACTGATTTCTATAATTCTTCCAAGATAATTATTGAAAAATTTTAGGCTTTTCTATTCATTGAATATCCAAGGAATAATACATCATCTACAACATCACCATACTTCCCTTGATTTCTATCTTTATTTTGGATGAAACATTTACCTACAACAACACAGAATTACTTCAAAAAGGTATTCCTTACAAGATAAAACTCATATGGTCTACTAGTTTTTACAATATAAATCCTTATTTGAACATGAGTATACATAGTAGATTGAAAAACCACGTTCCAAAAATGAAGAGAGATATGACTCTCAATCATCATAGTTGTGGCCATATTATTCACCAATTGATTCCTACACAGAACTCTATTTTATTGTGGGGTTCTCACATTATCCACCTCATGTTTTATTCAATTTCTTCTCTATATAATTTTGAAACATAATGGATGTGTATTCCCCTCTATATTTATATCGAAAAAAATTTATTTTTCATACAATATCTTTCTTGGATATTTGGTGATACATTTTCATTCAATAAATCACATGATTTTTCCTGTGTATAACCACTAGAAAAGCCATTTTACTATAAAAATCAATTAAAAGGACGAATTACGTTTACCCATATGTTCCAGCTATATTTATTGGACCACATACAATAGTATGAATGAAATCGTGAATATTTTTTCCCTTTTTTTCTTTGGGAGATTTGAACTACATACAATATATCCACATATGAATGCATCACATGTTTTCTCTTATTCACACTTAAAATTGGGGACATCCATGAAGATATTTAAAATAGAGGCCTTTTCCATGTCTTTTTTATTAGTGTGACCCATGTTTTGGATCCAAATGATGTTTTCTTCTTTAACAGTTTGGTATAAAATATTTTCTTGGATATCAACTAAGTTTAAATTATTATTTGTTCTCCATCCTTTCATTAAAGAAATATATATCTTTTCTTTTATAGTGAATACCTTTTGAATGAACATCACTATATGTCTTGAGTCGTAGATTTGCATCACAAATATTTGATTGTGATAATAAGAATCAATATAAAGAACTTTAGTTTTCTTAATGATGTCACGTTTTAGTTAACTACTCTCACTACCATTGATCTTCAAGAAACCATCATTATCGATCCTTACTGTTCAGTCAACCCTTTTCTTAAAATCCATTAATAGTTCTGCATTCCCCATCATACTATATTATCATCCAGTATCAAGAATTCACATAATACTCTTTTTTGTAGCATTGAGAGTGACTCCAGTAAGATTGAATATTTCAGTTTTCTTCTTTTACATCCATGAAATATTATATTGATTGAAGGATAGAGATTCTATCTCAAATCCCTTTTCCATGTGCAGAAGTTCATTATACTCATACACTTCCTTTATGGGAGAAAACAATTTATCTATATAAATACCATCTAGATGGTGAGAAATGACTCATCTCTGAGTATTTTATGTATTGTTATTTGGATTCCTCGTCTTGTAATAAATAACTATATGGACAAAGTTAGAACAATGAAATCATTATCTATAGAAAAAATTTATTTTTAAAGATGTTTGATATGAATGATTTCTCCTTTGTTGTAATCTTATCTCTTTCCTATTCAAATAACTCCTTGCACATTTCTTGTATTACATGGTGTAGCTCATATAGCCACATAACTAACCTTTCATAAGATGAAATATCTTTTCATTTCAATTTTACCTCATGACCCTTTAATTAGGAAATGATTTTGACTGCAAATAATTTTTGGAATCTTGATTATAGATTAACATTATTTGGACTTCAGACATCTTTGTGATATGAACAAGTTTCTACTTTCATTTATTTTGGAACATTTTATATCATCATTTGATGCTTTATCATCAAAAAAAATTTCAATATTTCTCAAGCATTTGTGTCTTTTATCATTTAATACCTTTTCAACTCCTTTAGAACCACATTTATCTCTATCCGTCAAATCATAATCTGCGAATTTTATAAACTATATTTTATTCATTATTTCTATTGAATTTGATTCACTTTCACATTTACTTCTAATAGTAACAACTTATTTTTCAAGTCCCTCAATAGTTTTGGACTTCTCCTCCAGTATTTTTTAAGGTAATTGATCAACATTTCATGTTCTTCAATTTTGAGATTTATTTCAACTATACCTTTTATGCTTTACAAAATTGTTGATTGTTCTTTCATTACATATTCTAGTCATTGAATTTCAAAATCAATCTGATAACGATATTCAAGTGATTATTTGACTAATTATATCCAATTTTTATATCTGTTAAATTGATTATCATGCATACAAGTAGAATATTTATGTTGTAACTTGATATTATTAATCAAGTGATTAAATCAATCTCTTTTGTTTTTATTGTTCTAACTTTTCAACTAAATCCATAATTTCTTCTTGGATTCTAGATTTAAACATGAGTTCTTATTCCTAAAAAAATTTATTATCATCATATTCTCCTTTATAGATAAAAATATTTATCTATACTTTCTATATAGATTTAACATCCCAATTTATAGATAACCATTTCCAAGGCTTCATTGAGCTTTTAAATTCACTTTTCATTATCACCAAGCTTTCTTGAGCACCGAGAGCAATGTGGAAAACTCTACCATAATGAAATTAGGCCAAGGGTAGATTTCCTTCAAATCTCCATTTTCATATCTGGAATGTCATGGAAAAAAGGGTAATCAATTCATTTTTATCATTTTATTCATTAACACTATCTCACAAAATATCATGTTTTTCTATGGATTTGAATGTCATTTCCTCGTATAATCGATTCATTATATCTTCTTGTTTGACTATCATTTCATACACCACCAGAATGATCAACAGATCATCTAATGATTGTTTAGATAGATCCATTTCTTCAACGGATAAAAAATTTGGATTATAGAGGGGTGGAATCCTTATTAATATTTTCATCATAATGTAAAAGTCTTATACTTCTTCAGCATGTCCTCACATTGCTTCGAAAACATTAGTAATTTAATTAAAATAGGTATCTTAATCCCCACCAGGATGCATATTCAAATCATCATACCTATTGTGAAAGACTTGAAGTCTATACTCCTTTAAAATTTCATCCACTTATTATATATTTTCTAGTTTCACCCATATAGACTTTTTTGATGTACAAATCATCACCATTAGATAGATTTGACCAGATAGAACAAGAGTAATGGAAATTTAATTTGGCATGTACATCAAGAATTTTTCTCTCTATTTCATTCATAAACAATACTATTGGATATGTGACTTGAATCCCTTGTGCCGTTACAATAAGTATTTCCATTTGAAGAGATGTTAGATGAGATTTCATCAAATTATTCCAAAATCTAGTATTTTACTCCACCAAAGAGTTGGATACCCTGACATTTACTAAATTTCTCATGAATGTAATGAAAGAAATATTTAATACAAAAAACCTCTAGCCTCTGATACCACTTGGAGGACCCCAAAAAACCCTAATAGTGGAGGTGTGAATAAGTGTTTTAGTTTTTTCTTCTAAATTAACAGATCTTGTTCCTAAATTTATAGGAACCAATTAAACCTCTCGGAAGTGAATGTGAAGAAAACAAATAAGCCCATGGAAAGAGAAAAAATAATAATTTTATATGGTTTACAACTAAGGGGAAGTCTGAAGATCATATGCTAATCGTGTTTTTTTTATACGCAAATCCACCAATCATCACTAGTTGTGGAATATAGAAGTATTTACATAGTCACTCTATGTCAAAAATACTACATTTCCATGATTTTAGGGATAGATCACTGCATCCCTCAAAACACATCCATTGACTCATCTAGCTCAGTAACTATAGAGGGATCTAAACATAGTTTATATAATTGTAGGTCCCATTATTTTCATGAATTAATGCTTCTTTAAAACTAGATATATTCCCTTTTTATGTACCTTTTTCACTAAAAATAAATTGATTTTGTGATCTATTCCTTCCTGAACTTTTGTTCTTCCTATGAAAGCTACGCTTCTTCCTCCATTAAATGCACTGCACTGCATTATCTGAGAGGTTCACATACCACTTCTTCTCATATGCACCATTCCTACTTCTTGTACAGATTCATCTTCCATGAAACGTCTCTCCTCAATGGATCATCCTTACTTCATGGATGAGTTATTCTTCTGAAGTCAGTCTCTCCTATAAAGATAGTTGATTCCCCGCGATCCACCTCCCCTCCACATATCCTTTTAAATTTCTGCTCTATAATTCCCCATATAACCCCTTCCATGAAATATATCCATGGAACTCTTCCCCTTTCACAAAATCCTACCTTATGATCCTCTTCCTTCGAGGAATTGTCTTCTCACGAACCACTTCAGACACCATTAAATTATTTCATAGTAGTGATGATTTCTAAGAAGAGTCACTCTGAGTACTTATGGGATTAGTCGTACTTATATAGGAAAATATGGAAAAAATTCACACTAATTGATTTCCTAAAAGTTTTGATGCGGTGCAGCCTTCACCATGGAACATGCTCCTCCCACAAACTGTTTTGCCTCCATAGTCTACATAGTTCGTTTTCTCATTTGTAGTGGGAAATGTCTCTAATGAATGAAATCCTTTTCAGCTCCTTAAATTGCCACCTTATTTCTAAAAACTGTTTGCCATCCTAAAAACTTCTACTCTTCCGTGAACTATGATCATATCTCAAACCATTTTCATCATTTTTGTCAGCCAGAACTATAAGATCAATCTTCTTGAAAACTCCTTGAGGATCCATATGTGGATTGAAATAAAAAAACAAAGCGCCATTACCATAAAAGGATAGCCTTGGGTCCAACACATATAAGGTATATCAGGCTCACTTGAGAAGTATAATAGGTCTCTACCCATCGTATATGATTTATCGAGCTCATTAATTTTTCATATAATGATAATGTAAAATATCATGAAAAAAATTATTCTTTTAGCTTTTGAACATACAATCCATTTAGAAACATTTTAAATAAAAACAAATTTGGATATCAAAACATCATTTTATCTTAAAATGACTTTTTAAAATTAAAATACTGCACAAATCATAATTAAACCATTTTATTTGAAAATTACCATAGAAATATATAAAGTAAACATAAAAAATTAATGAATCATGGTGGCAGTAAATGATTCTCATTCCAAATATGTTATAAAACCATTCCTTTTTATTTTTTATCAGAAAAGTCACAAGGTTCCTCATTTGGAAAATGATAATAATATTTCTTTCAAAAAAATTTATGAAAATTCAATCATAGTAAAAATTAATTTATGATATCTAAAGAGAATAGTAAAAATAATATTAGAATTTTTTATGAAAACATGGGCATGGAAGAAAAATGGTGTTTTAAGAGAAACATTAAAATTTTTTTTTTAAAATAATGTCCCTTACTACATAAGAAATGTTATAATCGTATTCCTCAAAAGAAATAACATTTAAAAACATTAAATATCATGATAATAGATAAATTTTTTGAATAAAATTTCAAAAGGTATTCATATACACCTCATAAAAATAATATTCGTTCATTACAAAAAATATTACTCATCAAAAGAAAATTGAGACGAAGTCCCTTACCTAGAGTCTAATTCGTCATGTAAATTATTTATCTTCCTGAATAAATATAATTAGGAAGAATATTTACTTTATTAATAAAATTTTATGTGATTATTATTTCCTTAACATCATTTATGAAATTATTATATACAATTACATAATTAATTAATTTCATGTCTAATGTTTTGATAGTATTCGGTTAATAAGACCAAAATGAATTTGATCAATTGAATACGATCAAATAGGTCTCTATTCCATCTTCTAAAGAATTAATATAAATAAATAATTATCATTTTTATATATAAATTTTTATTTTATATTTATCCATTAAATATGATTATGAAAAATTATCTATGTTACAATCGTTGAGAGGGTAGGACATACATACATGTGACAAATGATTCCATTTTTCAATGATCATTATGGAATGAAGGTATGTATAATTTTATCTTTACAGAATGATCATAATATAAAAAATTAAAAAGTAATTATATAAAAATACTTATATATATCATTCATGTTATGTGGTGATTAAAAATGAAACACATCGCCTCGTGAATTTTGTAGTCCACATGCACACAAGAACGATGTAATCCTTTCACATTGAATGGAATGGAATTAATGTAAATAATATAGTTTCATTTTATAAAGATAAAAAAATATTGAATATATAATATAAACATAAATTACATCATTATAATCCATCCATTAGGGATGGTGATGGAAAATTAATTACATCAACTCATAAGGCGGTATTTCATCACACACACAAATAATTATTTCACTTCCCATTTGATGGATGATGATATAAAAATGGGTCATGAAAATAAGATAATAATATATTATTATATATAGTATATTGTTGTTATTATATTATATTGATTAAATAATGGATGAGGTATGTGAATTAAGAAACATGAAAAAAAATATGCCGACAAAAGCTATAGATATTCTTTGGAAAATCTATTTCTTAACACATTATGACCTATATGGTTAATATTCATTGAAAAAATACATATACAATTTGGGTATGGATTCTAGGAAGATAAATGGGTATGGATGGGTTGGAGAAAGTGGATTTTTATGTGATAATAAATTGTATGAATAATTTCCATTTTATAAGAGAAGGGAGGGGCACTCTTGAAATTTCTAAAAAATTCACCCCAAGATAATTTTGAAATTTTAAATTAAAAAATAAATTTAATTTTTTAAAATAAATTTCCATAAATTTACATAATTTATTTTTAATAACTGATTATAAAAATAAATAAATAAACGTTTGATGAAAATTTATTTTTTATGAGTAGAATTACTTTACTAAAAAATAGTACTATTAAGAAAATAATGATTTAATATGTTATAAATTAGTAGGAATATTATGTAGTTAATAATGTGGTTAATATTATTCATTATTTCTAATTTATTGGATAGGTTATAATGGTCACATATAAAAAATAATATTCAATTGTTTGTTTAATATCAATGTTTTGTATCTTTTACACTATTGTACATTGTATTTCCATTTAAGATCTTGATATATTGCAAAAAAATATCTAATAAATCTAAAATCTCAAAGGATGTATCTAAATATCCTGAATATAGGGGATAAATATTATCTTTCTCAATTTAATTTTCAACCATCTATCTATGTGAAGATTAAAGAGGATCACAAGGAACATGCAGATCTAAAAAAGATGGTTAGAAATATTTAAGAGTTTAACCATTATCATGATATTATTATAATGTTCCAGAACCATATATGTGTTGATTATTTAATAAATTTAAATAAAGTGTTTTTAATGTAATCTTATTTTTCTTTATTTTCTATTCATCATAGAAACATAAATATGTGTAGATATTGAGAATTTCAGGTTGGATGGCATGAATATAGATATCATGGATTTTTTATTACAATTTTTCATATGTCACCATGTTAAGGGTGAGAAAAATAATTCTATATGGTTGTTACACCCATTACCCATACCATATTTGAAATGGGAAAACATCACCTTTGATTTTTTCTTCTTAACCCCGAAAACATCTCAGAGAATAATGATATATGGGTTATAGTAAATCACCTTACAAAGGAAAAAAATATCATCATAATAATTGAATATTTCTATTTATATCATATTTTAAAGATATAAATTATTTAAGTGGTATGGTTTTATGGATTACCACATTCAATTTAATGTGATTAAGATCGGAGGTTAACATCAAATTTCAGACGAGGTCTTCAACAAGATCTGAATACATAGTTGACTCTAATCACTACTTATCATCCATAGGTATATGTGCAACCTGAGAGATTAATTAAAACCTTTTATTATGGTTTAAGACTATTTCTATGGATTTAATTATTGGTTGTGGTCAAAAAAATACTCTAGTTGAGTTTTAATACAAAAATATATTTCACATTATAATTTAGATGGATCATTATGAGTCCTTCTATAGAATGAAGTGTAGAGATCCGATTTAATTGAACGAAGTTGGAGAAAAAAAATATTTTGGTACCTTATATATCTAAAAATGTAAGAGAATGTTAGAGACATTCAAAAAAATATAAGTGAGGGGAAAAGTTTACAAAATAGATATACTGATAATTGCTGGTGTGATTTAGATTTTGAAGTTACTGATAAGGTGTTTCTAAAATAACTCATTTGGGGAATGTTATGAGATTCAGAAAGAAAGTGAAACTAAACCCAACATATATAATTCCATTTGAAAATCATGATCTTATCATGTCTATAGGCTACCATTTGGTGCTTCCACCAAACCTAGGTCCAGTCTATGATGTGTTGCATGTATCTTTCCTGAGGGAGTACGTACCTAAATTGTCACATGTATAGAACATAGAAGTCATACTAATAGAGCATGATATTTATTAGTATTAACAAATAGTTGAGATTATGGATCATACAAAAAATGTTCTATGAAACAAAACCTTTTACCTTGTCAATGATTAATGGAAAACCACCAACTGATGTAGCTATTTGGGAACCTGAGGATATAATCTGGATAAATATTCGTAATTTTTTTCTACCAATGTGATGGAATTTCATGGATGAAATTCATTTAATGGGGGTAGAAAGCGGCATTCCATGTTTTTATTATTTTTTTAATAAATTAAGTTCATTTATTTTTTGAATTACACACAACATTGAGTTATAAAGAACAATGAAAATCTATTAACATTATTATTTAAACATAACTATTGTAACCTAGAATGTAAACAATCCTTGATGAATATGAATATCTATATTTTAATTATTATGAATAATTTTTTTATATAAATAAAATATATTTATAAAAAATTAATTAATTTTTTGTATAGTATATATAAGTTTTGAAAATACTATTTTCTATAAAATGTTTTTTCTTGATTTTTGTGAAAAAAATGAAATAATTTTTGTAAACAATTTTAAAATTAATTCTTAAAAATAAAATTTATTTTTGATTTCTTAATATCAAAATTATACTAGGATGACTTTTTGGTACATTTCTAAAAAGAAATTCATTTTAATGAATAAGGAAAAATACTAGTTGTTGTTAAAAACTATCTTTTTGTTTAATGAATTTATAAGTTTCCTTTTTTTAAAATAGTTATAAAAATTAAGAAATGATTAATAATATATATATATTCAAATAATTTATATAATTGTAATATATTTTAAATAGTATAATGATGGAAAATCTTTTTTGATATTTGAACATTTTCTCTTCAGAAAACCGCCATCTGGTCGTGACTGTGGGTTTATTGTTAAATTACAATTTTCCACTTCTATAAATTGAATTTATAAAAATAGATTCCATATTTGGAATCATAATAATTACTATTATAAAGTAATTTAGACATTTTGTTTACTATAATGAAGAGTAGAAAGAGTAAAAATTATTTACCCTGGTTAGAGTAAAAATTGGTTTACCATGGGGTTAAACTAAAAAGATAAGGGTTAAGTGACACACAATAGTCATGAGGTGTGGATAAAATTAATATGTCCCCTAAGGGTGTTGTAAAAACTGGTAACCATAATTTTGTTCTCTAAGGAGATAGGTTTTAATCTTGGCTTCACTTGAGAAAATAAAAATACCAAGTTTGAAAGAAATAATAAATATTGATGTTTTTATAAGGTTTTTGAATTTGTAATGAGAGAGAAGTGATTGTATTTTTGGTTATGATTTCCCTCTTATGATCTCATCATAGCTTCTATGAAATTTTCATTCTTTCATATTTATAAAAGCAATTAAATGAATTGAACAAAATTATTTTCTTTGATTCACCTTTGAATTAATTATTTTTCATAGCATAAAAAACATAATGGACTATTATAAATTACTCAGGAAGTACCAAATCTGGAATTTATATTCAATTAATAATATAGTTTTTCTATTATAATTTCTTCATGCATTTTAAAAATCACTAAATCAACCCCTTTATTTATTTTCATTAAAAACAATCAAATCCGTTTAATAAATAAATAAATCAATGGTATAATGATATTTAAATATATGATATTTATATTTAAGAATAAATTAAAATAAATTAATATTTAATTTAAATACAAAAATAAATTAAATAAAAAAAATCATTTAAGAGAAAATAATTCTTTTGATTATAAATATTAAAAAACTCAAACATCAGAAAATGGGATCCCCCTTTCCTTCAAAAAAATCACTAAAGATTATACCTTTATATGCAAGAAGGGATTATATAATATGAATAAAAAATAAACATGGAATAAGTGATAGTTTCACTACTCTTTTATTCCTTATATTAGATGGAATAGGATAGAAATAATGATTTGACAAGGATGAGGACTCCTCCATTTTTAGGCCAAAATATGCGCTATTGTTTATGAAACATTAAAGGAATGATTCATGCAATTCATACATTATAACAGTTATTCTAAAATTCTGTTTTAATTCACCATAAAATATTTAGCATAATTTTCGAGAAAATGAATGTGTTATGAATATTTCATTGACTATGACTTTTTCTGGATGAGAATTCCAAAAACCTTATTTCAGTGTATATCATTAAATTTCAACCTTAATTACCTAAAACCTCCATGTAATTTTTTGGAATAACTATAATTTTATTCCACTTTAATATATAGGTGGAATCACCTCAATTGGATGTGTATATCTTGAATCATGCTTCTGTTACATAGTTGGGATCCACGCTATCATCTTGGAAGATTTTACAACTTCATTAATTTATTAGAGCTTCTAGATGTTCAAATCTACTCATATTCTAGATGAAAATGTTTAATAAAATAAATCAAGGAATCATATTAAAATGAATCTCCCATATTAGATTAATATTTAAAATTTTATGCCAAAAACACTCATGTGAAGATATTATGTCCAAAATCCAGATTTAACCGATTTTTATATTTTTTCTCAAGACACAGCATAAATCCAAAATTGATCAATATAAAGACAAATTGATAAATTCTGAGGGTTTAAATAATTAAATTTCATATAAAATTAAGGAAAATATTATCTTTATCAATTCCCCCACACTAAAACCATGCTTCTCCACAAGTATAAAATATCAACATGGAATTCAAAGAACACCAATATTACTAATATTCAAATTAATAAGTAATAACCTCAAACAAAATACAAGGTCATGTAAAATTTTAAAAATTCCACATAAAACATCAATTTAATTTTTCATTTTTCAAAAAAACTATCAAATCACAAATTACACTTTTCCCTTATGAAAAATGATTGAACTCCTCCTTTCATTTATTCATGATCCTAAATTTATTATTATTGAACATTCTAGATCATTATTTACCACACTTATGTGTATGTTTTCTCATATTTCATGATAGAATTTATGTAGAGTTATTCTCATGTCTTGAATGCATGCTCCTTATCTATAATATTGTAAAATAATGACTTTATACACTTAGTAAAGACAAAAAGAACATTAAATTAGGAGGACATGTAATTAAGGGTATAATGACTTTGAGTCCTAAGGTTTATGTGATTTAATGTTGAAAAATAAATATCAATGAAGATATTTAAATCTTATAGCATAAATCATGATATTCAAAAGAAAAATTTTTAATTTAATTCTCCCCTATAATTTCTAATAACTCCAAACATACCCCAAGACTCAAAGTAATGATCATGATTAGTTTAATTATAATGAATGATTTGTACCGTATATTGAATATATTTTTTTACTTTTATTTTTTATCTTTTTGAAAAGAACCTTTTTCATTTTATTCGCTTTTTCAAAAGTTATGATTTAGAATATACCTCACATCAACAACACTACCATTTATATTATAAATTATCAGTCTCATGATGGTGATTTTTGGTTTACCTAAATGAAAATATATTTTGGACCTTTTCTACTTCTTTTTTGTTAATTCCATTTATTTCATATTCGAGAGGGGAAAAACAATATATTGCATTGAATGATTCAAAAAACTGTTAACATTTCGACAATAAGAACCTAAAATGTATTCCTTTCAAGGTAAAACATCCCATTTACCATGACTTTATTCGAACCCATAGTTCAACTTTTAAATATCATGAAATTAAAATATTATAGGGAAGAAATGGATAATTAAGGCTTCAAGCATGGTGCATCCCTAAAAACACCATTAATGGTCTCCATCTGCTAAAAAAAGGGTTTAATTAAATGTCGTATTTCTCAGATAATTGGATTTTCAAATGAAGCTTCAATAAATTTTAATGAATTTTTTCATATTCAAAGCTTTTAAAAGATAAAATTAAAGTTCTAGAATGTGGCATGTCCTAGGAAAACTAATGAAATATGCTCAAGATAAAATTGGAAGTATTTGGTCTACAAATCATCTCGGGAATGAGAAATATGATTTGGGAAAACAAATCGAGGAATAATTAATAATAAAAAATAAATTCACATTACTTTAATAAAATAATAGCATGAAAAATGGTTAGAGAATTTTATTTACACGAATTAATTAATTCCATCAATTCACAAGTCCTCATTTTAAAATTCCAGTTTCACATTAATATTTTAATTCCCCATTTTACTCATTCAATTTATTTATCATTGAACACTAAAACATCGAACTAGTGGATTCTAAAGTAACTCATGTATCGTAGACATGTCATCTAAAGCATGAATATAAGCATGGGATGCAATTTTATCTTAAAATATGAAACATGATTTGGATAAATAAATTATGGAGTATAAATGATAATCATAAAAAGTGAACTCCATTTTGGAATAAATATTTTTGTTATCTTCCTCTTCTTCTTGATATTTTCATGTGGATTACTTCCAAGATGGTTCTTGAAAATTCAAAACCACTCATACCAGTGTAATAACCATTCCATTAAATCTCAATGGGTTGATGTAAGAGGAAATTGAATCATAAATCCTCTAAAAATAGTGAAACATATATTTCCTCCTAGAAACACCTCAGGATAGTGTCATGGGCTTGACCTCAACTCATGAGAAGAAATAATTAGATAGTTTAGAGAGGATTTACCTCCTCTTTTAGTTTTTATGGAAACCATCCATAAAACATCTTCAACATTTTTTAATTTATAGTGAATGGGTTTCCCCCTTTTTATCAACCTTAGCATCACTAAAAGGATAAAAATTAGTAACAATGAAATTTACATCCCACCTAGAACTAATATTTCCTATCATTAATTTTAGTATGGAATTTTAGATTAGATCATAGTATCCATGTCGAATGGTCTTTGGTTGAATCAATATACCATTTTACCCATTTCTTCTTTCATTTTAAATTTTTTAATTTTAAAATGATCACCAGTTTATATCTTCTAGCTCATGTAAATGATATTTTCTCTCTTTTTCTCTAGTATCTATATACAAGTTCTCATTTTTCACATCCAGGTATTTTTTATGCTCCAGTTTCACTTGTAGTTGATAGCTTTTTTATAAAAAAACGGATCCTAGTTCATACTAATCATCATATTGTATGTTGTCTAGTATGCCCCTGAACTGTCTTCAAGAAATTGACATCAATTTATTTTGTGTTTTTTGAATGATTATTTTATTGAATCACTACATTTTATATGGGAAATATGAAAGATGGAATTATTGTATGAGGGGTTTATTTATGATTCATGAACATTGATGTTCACTTCATTGTCTCCTATCCCCATGTTTCAGATTCTTTCATGAACATTGATGATTGTTTAGGCTATTTTTAGGAATGGTCTCCCCAAAATTATGGGTGAATACCCTGGTTAACTTTTATCCTCCATGGAGAGTTCATAAAAGTCTTATAGAAAAAATGAGTCCTTTAACTCCCACAATCACATATTCCACTACCCCTGTTGAAAAAAATTTGATCGGTCTACTAGTTAGTCAACAAAATTTATGGGATTCAGTTCACCTATTTTTGAAGATGAGAATATAGAATTATACATTAAATTTATGGAAGAACAAAGTTAACACAAATCATTAAAAAAAAATATAAATAACCCATTCTGAATGTAATATAAAATATCCCTATATTTTGACATTTTTTTGGTGAAGGTTGGGTGTTCACGGCTGAGAAACTCTTCCTAAGATGATTCTTTCATCGACATACCTCCTATGTATCGTGGGGTAGATTTTATTCAGAAGCTACACATATTTTGGTATTTATCTTATTACCTCCATTAGGTAAATGTTGATCTCAAATTTTTGTAAGTTTTCATGGATTTACCTCTGGATTTGTTCCTATTAAACCATTTATGATCGATTTATTAAACAAGGTAATGGTACCGTGTTTAATATTTTCTACCTTTTTTGCCTTTGTACATGTTTTTAATTATTCTTCTTGGGGTGGATGAGTTTTTATTCAGGGTTTTCTTGGATTCAACCAAATTACATGGCTCAAGTGGTGAGTGATAGTTCCTACTCCATGTAGGGATTTTACTTACATTTTCTGTTTGATTTTGAACTATTTGTGTTGGATGTTTTTTTGATTGATTTTCATAAGGTCCATAAGGCTATCAAATTTATAGTCTGTATTTTTTACTATCACCTTAGATATCCAATATCTATGTCCTAAGAACTTTTTGGTTGTTTTTCTACATTATTTCATTGGAATAGTGGAATTTGAAAATCATGATGTTATTGAAAGTGTTTCCTTTAAAATTGTTTGATTCGATCCATGATCTGATATTGTTGCTTAGAATTTGGAATGACATGGTTCTATTGACCTCTGAATCCCTATTAGGATTTCCATCTCTCCGTTATTGATTATATGGAAATTGAATTTTTTTTAATACAGCTACACAACATTCTGTACCATGTATATCAGAAGATTTATTAGTGTAATGATATGGTGATGAACATAATACACATACCTGAGGTGGATATGGTGGCTCATTTATATTCTTAATGACCATGTGTCTCCCTATAATTTTTAGTTCTTGAAATTTCATTGTAAGAAGAGGTGAGGAGTCAGAATTCCTTACCTCATCAGTACCTCTTATACCAGAACATCTTGTCTCGAATTTTTGTGAATTCTAGGTTATCTTCTCAGTCAGGTTCAGAGATTCTATGGGTGATTTTTCAATCAAATATCAGCCATAGGATACATCCAAAACGTTCTTATCATTTTCTATAAATACTTGGTATAAGAATCCCATAATGTGGTGCTATTCCATTGTTTGGTGCAGGAAGCTTTCACTTTGATTCTTGAACACTTCCTAATACTTGAAAAGATTATCACCAGTAACTTTTCAAATGGCGTATATCTTCTTCTTAATTTTTGTGATTAAGGAGGCTGCGAAGATCCCATGAATGAAACATTGCTAAATGTCATCCCTGTCATGGATCCCTATGGATTGTAAGGTATACTACCACTATTTATCTTCTCCATCAATTGAAAAAATGAATTCCTTCCACTTGATTGGAACATCCTTTACTCCTCTTAGTTTTTTTCTTGAACAAACATAGCCAAGTTCTTAAATGTTCCTGTTGGGATCCTCACCTATAAGCCCATGAAATTTGGGGAGCATAGTAATCATTTTAACTCTTAACATAAAATAATTTTTATGGTAAGGCTTAGTTAATAGATATTTTTGGTTAGAAAATTGTTGGGCACATAGGTCCCTAATAGTTTTTTGTGGGTCATGTTACATTATGGATAGTTCTAATTGGACACCTGACAAGTCTAACCTTATTTCATCATAATTGTTTTTATTACTGAGATTATTATATCTAGAAAAAAATGTTCTCTCTATCTCAGGATCAAAATTGATTATTTGCTCATTAGAGAACCCATTCATGCAGGTTCATGCTTTCTCCCTGGCAGGGGATCCAGTTTTGACACATGCTTATCGTGAGGTGTGAAAAAATGATCATAAGGGTGAAGTAAAAAGTGGTAACCCAAATTTCATTTTCCAAGGAGAAGTGATATCATATAGGTGTCACTTAAGAAGATAAAAACAATAATTTTGAAATATTTAAGAAAGTAAGAGATTTTTTCAGAATTTTTTTTAATTTTTAATGAGAGATAAGTTATTGGATTTTAGGTTGGGTTTTCACTTTCTTTTTGGAATTTTAGTTTTTTTAGAAAAGTGGAATATTTTGGTTTTAGAAAAATAATTTAATGAATAGAACAAAAATTTATTCATTGATTAAACATTGATTTAATTATTTATCAAAGTGTACAAATATTAATGTAATATTATAAATTACACGAGCAATACCAAATCAAGTATTTATTTTCCCTAAATAAATAAATTTACCTATTGGAATTTCTTCACATGTTGTTTCAATAACTATACCACTCCATTACTTCATTTTAAATAAAAATTAACTAATTCGTGCAAAAAAGAAATAAATCCCAAAAGGGTAGAATAATATATAAATCAATGAAATTAAATATTTAAGTATAACTTAAAATAAAATCATATTTAATTTAAATTAAAAAATAAATTAAAATGAAAACCATTCACTTAAATGAAAATAATTGTCTTGATTGAAACATTCTAAAACTCAAACATCACAAAATGAGATCCCCATTCCCTTCACCAAATGAAAAAGGATCATACCACTCCATGGAAGAAGGGATTATCAAATTTGTGTAAACAATAATCATATAAAAAATAAATTTGAATGATGAAAAAGTATAAAGAAGGTAGTGTTTTTATCTTCATGAATGCTTTCCACCAGATGTAATAGGACCAGAAGGGCTAATTTGAGAAGGAGGATCTCTCCTCCTATTATAGGCCAGAAACTTCTCTCTGAAATATTTCCTGTTTTTTACCCATTACATATATCATTCACACATTTTATACTTCATAAACATTGTTCATAAATTTCTTGTGCTGTGAAATTTAAATTTTCAACTAAATAGGCCACCAGAAAGAGTTATAGATTTTTTATTGACTACGAATTTTAATGAATTAGATTTTCATAAAGCTTCCTTCAATTTATATTGTTCAATTTCCACCTTAATATCTTCCAAATTCCATGGAATTTATTTATAGAAATATAATTTGTGTCCTCTTTCATATCCAGGTGGAATGTAATCAATTGGGGCTTTTTACCTGGAATTATGATACATTTATAGAGGTGGGATCCACGTTGTCTGCCTAGCTAATTTTCCAAATTCAATGATTTTTATGTTCTCAAGAAGTTCACATTAACTCTTGGTCTTGAAGATAATTTTCAATAAAATATATCAAGGAATCATCCAAAAAACGAATCACTCAAATGGGATTAATATTGTACATTTTTTTCCCAAAACACCCATGTGAAAAAATATTTCAAAAATACATATTTAATGAATTTTTAAATTTTTTCTCAAAACACACCATAAATTCAAAATTGATCCATATAATCTCAAATTGATAAATATATAGGATTAAAATAATAGAAATGCATAAAAAAATGAGGAAAATATTAGTTCCATATTTAATCATTACCCAACACTTATACAAGACATATTAGGTGACAATATAACAACCATATCTATTTTTTTCTATAATGGACTATTTTGGATGATTTTGGAATGAGAATAACTTGTGTACACCTGTTTCTTTTTATTAACCACATATGTTCCACTGAACACACTTATAAAGGCCACCCCTATCCTATCATCTTAACATATATATAAAAAATTATCTTAGAGAATAACTACCCATATAATTTCATTACTTCCTTAATCTCATCATAAAATCATATTTTTATCATAAATACATCTTTCGATGGTTTTTGGTGGAAACCTATGGATGTTACCCGAAGAAGAGGTAACAATTTTTAAGAGTATTTTTATATGATTTAATCCTCCTCCAAAATTGATTCTTATGAAAAATTATGAAAATAAAACTTCATTATCATCCATATAAATATATTTTTTTATGTTAATTAATAACACACTTATTTTATATCCTTAATGGGAAATGATAACATCACTTGGGTGTACAATGAACCACCACCTTACACACCGATTTGACATGTTTTCTAAAATATCCTATCCTGGTTGGGTATTGTGATGGATATACCATATATATATTATATTTTATATTTTAAACATAAATATACTTATATAAATATATTATCATATATAATTTTTTGACATTCCATTCAATAAATAATTAGATTAAATTATTTATATATATAGCGGTCTACCACATTGCGAAGCAATGTGTTCTTTTTTCACATTCTTTTTACATGGAAGGTAATAAGAGAAAACATTTATTATTATATGTTATGTATATGAAATATACAGGATTATATCAATTTAATATATTATTTTAAATTTTCTCTTCATCCTTCATGGAAATGGAAACAACGTTCATGCATACTTACGACCCACAGTCTACCTGAACTGTGTATTTCATTTTCTATATCAAACATCAATGGATAACATTAAATAAATATATATATAATTAATATATATATATATATGATATTTAAATAATGGTAATAAAATTGGGGAAGATGAAACCACAATAAAATTAATCAGACAAAAAATAATATAAAAACATACATAAAAAAAGCAATTATTGAATGAAATGAGACTTTAACATGTAATTGTTAATAAACATATGAAAAAAGGTCATAAGTAAATCATATATGGTATGATATATTTAATAATTTTTTAATTTATTTATAAGAAACATATATTTATAATATATGATGTTTGAACGTGTATGAAGGAATTAAATACTGAAGGTATCTAGTCTTTCTCTCAATTTTACACCTTTGAGACTTATATAAGTTATGCACCTATTATATTTTATGAGATGTAAATAAAATCCAATAGAAATGTTATATAATTAATATATATATCTTTATATCATTTAATTTTTCATTTTTTTATATTTAATGTTACTTATGATAAAAAATATACCATGGTTGTAAAGTTTTTATGCTATAATCTCATTGATTATCGATATCATTTATGATTATGAATAGATGTGTGAAATCTTTTGATCTGTTGATTAAGAAACCCATGAAATCTATTATAAAAGATTTATTTCATGACAATAATATTTTTCCATTATTTTTACCCTATTTATATAATCAGGACACAATAATAATATTTTCAATAAAAATGTTTTTATTTCTCTATTCAGTCAAAAAAACTGTTTCATTCAAAAAAATGTTTTCTAGAAATGTTTTCAGAATGTTTTTGAAATTATAAAAATTATTTATTAAATATATTTTTACCCATTTTTAATTTTTTAATTTTTTTTGAAATGAATATCCATGCTGTTTTCCAAAATAAGGTATATTTGGCTTTTATCAAATATGTGAATAAAATCATTATTTTACATCAAAGGCATGAATATAATTTACCAATGTCATGACCATTATTTTATTTTAATATTAAATTGTATTATTTAAAGATTACATTAAAATAAAAGTATATACACAATATTTTTTGAATTTTTTTTCAAAAAATGTTATTTTCAAAGAAACAATATTTTCCTCATGAAACGTTCCAAGTGACTTTTCATTCAAATTGTTTTTTTCATATATAATGAAATAATTTGGTTTTACTTATAATATATTTGAGATATGACCCATTTATAATATATTACTCTTTATTTGGATGACTTATGTTTATTATTAAAAGAAGATTATAAATCATATTTATCCTCCGTAGGTTATACCATGATAAAATTTTTATGAAACCCACTTATTTTTCCACATGTTATGCATGAGTGAAATGATGAAATAATTATGAAACATGTTTATATTCTATAGGATATGTTATGATGAATGTTTATGAAACACATTTACTTTCATTGATTTTTAAGATGATTTTTTATGATATTTTTACACACATATGTATGATTATCTTTATGTAGTGTGTGGTTCCTATATATACCTCAAATGTATTGGGTAATGATTAATATCTCATGAGAAAAATAGGAATAGAATGGGTTGTGGACCCAATTATTTAAAGGATGTTTTCCACAATGATACTCTTAGGAGTGATCCTTGAATATTATGGTGGTTTGGTGAGTGAACTCATTCCACTATCACAGTCTCAGCAAGGGTCCTTGACATACAAAGGAAATTATTTTCTACTTATTTCCATTGCATAAAAACATGTCATATGCCATTACTATTATATCATGGATCAAGTTTTTTTATTCCCTTATGATTCATGTCTTATGAAATAAAACTATTTACTCCATGACCCAATAATATGATCATTGATATGCATGATATGGTTTTAAAATGTTTTTTGATGATCTTATATCCTTATACTCATGCTTTGTTGGCATATCTCCCATGTTTTCACTTTATGTTCATTTGATATCAGTATTTCTTATGTTTATTTTCCCCAGGTTATGAAGAAATTTATTATGTATGATTTTTCTAATATTTTTACTATTTATGAATAAATTGATGGTAAATTATATAGTTCACCACTAAACCAATTGTTTATGGTTTTATGTTCCCAATGTCATTATATATTTACAATCGTTAAGCATGTGATTATGTAATTTGATGAATGTTCATAAACAAATGATGTAATACATATGTTTTAATTTCCAATGTCGTTATATGGAAAAAGAGATACATAAAAAATTGAATTAATGTCTTGGAATCTCAAGTTCAAGATCATGTATTTTTTAAGGTTTCACCAAGGATAGGATTTATTAAATTCTATTAAAATTTGAAGTAATGATTATAGTAACTTGAGTTCTTGAAATACTAGAAATATTTTTACATATATATTATAGATTTTATATTCCACACAACTATTTTAAGGTACCAAATATCTTCTACGTTTTATTATAGAATATATTTATGCTTGTTACAAATCATGTTCTGAAATTTAATAGAATAAAACTGATGGTTGAATTTTATTTTAATAATGATAATTTTCAAGTTCCTGACTCTAGGGATAAATTGTTCTTGAATAAGATAACTCGATCAGTGATAATAATTTAAAAATGAATAACATAAATAGGGAACTATGGATTCTTAATAAGCTCTGTGGAATGATAATTCAGACTTATACAATAACTAATATATACCTTAATTTTGGGGATGTAATTATTTAATGTGGGAGTGTTAATGTAAATCATGACACCCTATTGTGTCATATAGACACCATATCTCGGACTATCATAATCAAAAAATCCACATTCATGAGTATTTTTAAATGAATAAATTTTTAATGTTATAAATTTCCTATAAAATGACATTATTCAATTTTTAATACATAACATAGAAAATTTGATAATAATTTATTTCTAGTTCTTTCCAAAAAATATTGATCATTATAAGAATAATATAAACAACATTTTTGTTAAAACCATTATTCACGTGAAATCACAATGATGTAATAATAATCTAAAATTAATATTTTTTAATTAAATAAGAATGTATTTGTTGAAATTATGACGATTAAAATAATATTTTAATATATAAATCCAATGGAAAATTATTTTAAAACTAAATTAAAATGTCACTTAAAAAAATTGATTTTGGTATTTTCATTGAATCATGTATTTTCATGGTGAAATTTAGTATTTTCTTTACTCTAATTAATAATAAAATATAATTTTTATAATTTTCCTATATAGGATATAAAAATAAGTATCCAATATAATTTTATAAAATATATACATTTAAATCATTAAAATTTCATTTTTTCTAAATTGTTTTAAGATATTTAGTGTTTATATAATGAAAGTAAAATTTAATAAATTAAGAAATTCTATTTAATGATTTTATATTAAAATTTTAAATTAATAGGGCAAAATTATTTTAGTAGATCATAATAATATTTTAATATTAAAATTAGTTACTATATTTACTAATTAAATACCCAGGTAAATGAAATTTAGGGTCAAAGTTAAACAAAAAATATTAAAAAAAGAAGAAACCACTAAATGATTTCAGAAAAATGAGTGCTTGAGGATAATATAAAAACTAAATAAAATTCCAAACATATATTTTACATATTTGGACCATCGAACACTGAATAGTAACTTTAAATTTTTGAGAATGTAATAATTACTCCTAATGATACCTTCTTCTTCACTTTTAAAAGTATAGCATCCCAAGAAGTTCATGTCACTCTTTCTCATGGATTTTTACCTTTGAGATGAAAAACATTTCCTCATATAACCGAATCCAACATTCTAGTGATTTTCATCAATTAAAGTCATCATAATTCCATCAATTCCAAGGAGAAATCCAATGAGAACTCAAGTCCCTGATATGAGTATTATTAACTGCATTTGTTTTTCTCTTAATAATATTCAGTAAAATTTATTTTATACACATTTATATAATAATATTATTACCATTAATATAATTAAATTTTACTATATTAATGTCATTATCATTGTATTTTCATCTATCCTAACCATTAATAAAAAATCATTTTCCCAGTATATGTGTGAGCTACATGAGCCATGACCATTGAAATTAATTTTTCATTACCAAAAATTATTTATGGATCCTGTAGTTATTTAATGAGGTAATATGTTGTTCATAATATCATTATGTTTATGGTATGAAATTATATAAACCCTATTAATTGGATTATCAATAAACTATCATTGTTAATTCAATCATTTAAAACAAGAATGTTAAGATGAAAATATTATATTAAATTTATGTAATATCACCATAAAAATTAATTTTTCATATAACTAATTTTTATATATCCCTAAAATTAATAATAAATAATATCATCATCATTTATAAACAATGATATTAAAACAACCACACAACATAATCATTCAATAATTCCAATCATTTTTTTACTTTTGGGTCGTTTTATCCACCTACTTGAAAAATACTATGAAATTGTGCAATGGATGACTATGGGAATGTAATTAATTTTATAACATAATATAAATGGGTAAATAATTTTTATTTTTTTATTCTAGGGATTTTACACCAAAATATAATTCATTAATTTTTAAAACGCCCTTCGATCATCATGAATCATTGAAATATGCTCGTTATCAATTTCATCTACAAGGTTAAAGAATAAAAAATAAATCAATATAGTATAAATAATTATGATAAATAATAAAAAATAAAAAATCAATGGTTAATGAAATAGTAATGATTAACATTGGATGATATGTTAATATAAACAACGCTATTATAAATGTATTACAATTGATTAAAACTATAAACACAAAATGTGGAAAATTGGTTGAATTCCTATAGATAATAAATATTTGTGATGAATATAAATGAAAATGGATATGAGTAATGTTATTAATTAATAAATTATTATATCTATGTATGTTATACATGAGGATAATTTACATTCATGGAATCCAAGAAAATATGTATGGTATTTCCATCTCAATTCCACACTCTAAGACATGTTTTTTATTATGAAACTAATTTACATTATGTGGTGTTTATGCTACCTATTTGAGACATAACATTACAAAAGGAAGTTTTTCATTGTATTTAAAGATCGATTTTATCCCATCTCTTTCAAGATGTTTTTATTAGATTCACTAATA
The DNA here is from genome assembly GCA_963277665.1 of Viscum album. Lineage (NCBI taxonomy): Eukaryota > Viridiplantae > Streptophyta > Magnoliopsida > Santalales > Viscaceae > Viscum > Viscum album. Next base: position 1,468,878,662 of record OY728128.1, on the reverse strand, counting down.
TTCTATAAGTGGCATTTTTCTGTCTCATTTTTCATTTCCTGGAAATCATGTTATGTTCACCACTTATTTTATTTTTGTTGTTGTATAAATATATATGGATGAACTTTTACAATATTACTCATAAAAATTAATGGATTTACAAATAAATATTTTTACCCCACCATATTACTCATATGATTTAAGAGTTACCAAAATCATTTTAAAACAAAATAATTTAAATAATAGAAAAATCATTCTAAGTTATTTTAATGGATTGGTGTGTGAATTTTATATTTTATACATATCTATGTGGGTATTGTAATGTGTTTTTGAATATCAAATCAGTTATCCTTGGTGTAATAAACATAAAATTATTTGGTTGTGCAATTAATAAATCATTACTCCATTGTATGATGAGTGTGTTTAAGTCTTAACACAATGCTAGACACTCCCTTAAGATATGAATTTGAATATTCAAAAGTGATTAATGAACGATAACGATGGATACATATTACCATTACATTGTTCTCTTAAAAACACTAACTATTGAACCCAATTAGTACCATCCATTTATAACTCAGTACATTTAATGTACCATTCCTACTATATTTCATTGATAATGGAACACCAACATAAATTGAAAAATACACCACAACATCTATATTTATTAAGTGATGTTCTACTAGATATAAACATTATTATATTTACTGGGAAAATATCGTTTTTTTATTTATCATTATATAGATATTCATATTTTAATTCAAGTGTATGTTACTTAGGGAATGGAATGAAAGGTATTATTTACCCTTATAGGTAATGCATTAGACTTTATCAGTTGAAATATGGGGCCCCAAATTATATACCCACTTGATTAATTGATATGTTTAATATGATAAAAAACTATTGTTTTGGTGTGTAACTCCCCCATTATTATTATAGTGTCTTATCCTTAGGATTTGAAAACATGTCTTTTTTTTGGAATTTTACAAAACATTAGTATGAGATAAATGTTTTCTTTTATCCCAATATTTATTTATTATCCTGGATACATCGTGATTTCAGTTGTAGTTGACTATGGATATAGTTTTTTAAATTTATTATTTCTATATAACTTATTCCATGTTGATGTAATAACTTGATTTATTTCAGGTCACTACTACTGAGAATCTTTCATCATCATAATTTTTTCCTTTCCCAAGTAATCATAGGGGAGAACTATGTATAATATTAAAGGTAATGGTAGAAGGTATAATTATGTACTCAGAATATGTCCCTAATATATGTTATGATTTCATTGGTAATATATGTGATGATTGCATTTTCCATGACTAATATATCTTGGATCATGTGGTAACTGATTTATTCTATTCTGATAATGTAATATAACTACAGAAGATGGGTTTCTTAAGTCATGGATATTATATATAATGTGACATATAAATCATGATGTCAATAAATTCATGAATAGTGGGAATGAAATCCAAATTGTAAATTTAATATTTAAATCTTAAATACGAAGGTAAATAATGTTTATAAATGGAATAAAGTGAACAAGACACTTCATAATGTATATTTCATAAGTTATAAAAAAATATAAATAAGTCATATGTAGACACCCAAATAAAAAATTAACTCATGATTCTAGGCTAACAGCACTAATCCAAGACCTATAATAACATTTATAATTCCCTAGAGTAGGATACAATAAAAAATATACCCTAATCCGATCTCTAATGACTCGATGGGTGTTTTGAACCCCCAGAGGATACTGAAAATTTCTTTAGAATTATAAATACATTAAATGGGAATAATTTCACCATTAAATTAGAGTTATGAAATAATGAAATTATACTGAAAATACGACATTACCCATCCATGGGTTGGAATTCCACTCTTGAAATAAACAATAGATAGAAACAAATCATATGAAAGTATAATATATAAATAGATATAAACTATAACCATAGTACACCAATAATGTAAGTCCTTAAGATAGTATACAATGCTTAACCATAAAGTTCCCTCAACATGTTATAAAGCCCCAAATTACATAGTTTCCAAATAAAATAATGAAATCCACTAATAAACATCACTAAAATAATTGTATTTCTGATTTAAAGGGAAAAATTCAGCACATTTTATGGAAATTAATGACCAAATAAAATAAAGAAAATGACATACTTGTCAAAATATGAAAAAATAAATTAAAACCAATTACCTTGTGAAACCTTTCTCCAAATAGAACTCAAGATGTTAACCAAAACATGCATATGAAATAATATAGTATTTTTTATAAATATATTGAGTAGAACAGAAGATACTTTTCCACAAGAAAAATTATTTAATTATAAAACCATCTAAATTTTATTTGAAATATAATTTTATAATGTTTTTTTAATTTATTTATAAAAAATTTATATCAATCAATTGATATTTTTTTAAAAAATCCATTTCATTTCAATAAATTGAAATTAATTAAATAAATTAAATTTTCATATTCAATATACATTTGAACGAAAACCAATAAATAATTATTAAAATCCCTTATAAAAATATAACATTAAAAAAAATTTCAAGTCCATTTAAAATCAAATTTATGAAAAACAATTCAATAAAGTTGTTAATAATTTTATATATTAGGGATACCGAGAATGGATAAAGATATAAGAAAATATAGAATAAATAAATGTTTTATGAAATAAAATAAGGGATGAATAATAAAAAACAATATGTGATTCCCAAACATAAACTATCAATAATAAAAGAAGGATTCATGTATTTCATTGTAACTTGTAATGTTATACTCTCTCGAACTAGATACATGAAACTTTGGCCGACCTAAATGTAACTTCCTAAAATGATAGTCCCATAGACCAAGTAGAACCCAAACCCATCCACCCAGGGGTGTGTATCAAACAATGATAACCATTAGGGTACACCTTGTAGTGAGATACTGCAATAGTTATCCCCAAAATAAACAAGAGTTTACACTCATCATGGAATCCACTTCTTAATATAACACTCCTATGACCAATAAAAGTGTGAGGGTGACAAATCATGAAAAATCAATGATGTTAGGTGAGGATAATAACATAACATCCTCACATATGATTCAATCTCATAATAGCATCCTCAATCCATCCATGAAATCATTTTAATAAAATTGATATCACATAAATAGGATAAAAAAGAAATGGTCAACAAAGGAAAAAAAATATGAAACTCATTAAATAATAAGAACAAAGACATTGTTAAATACAGTCAATATTTTGATCCATCGTTTAATATCTCAAAAAAATTTATAAAATAATTTTCAAATACATTACTTTGGTAATAATCATTATAAAATTAAAAAATAAACCCCACATTTATTTAAAATATCAAATGGATTTAAACCCACCCATAAAATTATGAAACAAATAAAATATTGTTATGAAATTTTAATCCAATTATGTAGTTTTTAAAAAATAAATCTTTAAATAATTTATAGTACATTAGTATTCAAATACCACATGAAACACAATGAAAACCAGTTTAGAAATATTTTCAAATGTTGAAATACTTTTTTTAAAATCAAAATTATATGGTAAAGTCAATTTTACCAATTTCAGAACCAGATAAGGTGAATAATATACCAAAAATAGTTTGAACTATTAATAAAAATAGTGAAAGTCAATATTAACCAGGGAGAAAAAATAAAAACAAACAAAATTGATTTATAAAATCCAAAATAATAATTTATTAATTAATACATAAATTCAAAACCCCCTTAAAATATATGGTTCAATAATTAAATGTTTTGATATTTGGAAAACTTCCTCAACTAATGGTAATAGATCAAGAAAATATATCCTATGATAGAAAAGGCTCTAATAGCCAACAGAACAACCATTAGTTCCCTAGAATCTGGAGATCAAAACAATTTAACACAACTGACACAGTTATGGTTCATCCAAACCTACAAAAATAACAAGGGAAAGTAAAATTTATTGGGAAGTAGAGATTTATTGAGGTAAAATAACATTAAACATTAATTATCGCACCATTAATTACCTAGAACATAGGATATACATAAGATGGAGGCACTATCGAGAGGGGGATAATCATAGGGAAATTGAATGTGAGCGAAAAATAGAATGTAGGGGGACATGAGGAACAAGGAATTGTATCTGGGTGAGTCCCATAGTGATGAAAATAAGGGAGGTACATAATGAGTTGGATCATGTGAGGAATGATGGATTATCAGTAGAGGGGTCTTGATTATTAAGGTAGAGTGAGAAATATTATAGGAAAAAATGAAAAGAATTAAAATTAAAGGAAATATATAAAAATGAAATTTTACTTTTTGGATTTATCGGCGGTTTAATCACATTGTTTAAAAAAATGTACAGTGACTATGCATCCTACAAAGGAGACCGAACAAAACAACACAAGGTTACCCTTTAAGGATACAAGGTTTTACTAACTATTCACTGATCGATCTAAATGGAACATCACTAAGAAAAACCCAACTATATATTGTCACATGGTTTTCTAAACCATTATGTATAAATGTTATCTGTTTTAATACTATTAATATTCTGGAAAATCTTTCTCTGAATTCCTAGAAACTCATAATAAATAAAAAAAATTATCAATTAAAATTATATAATAAAATATCATTATCTGGTGGGTGTCACAACATATATGTGTTTTGAATTATGTGAGAAATAATATATGGAATAAAAAAATTATGAAAAAATAAACTTCATATATGATTTTAAAATCAATGTAAATAATACAGGGATTATATATAATTACTATAAAAACTGTTAAAAGATATATGAATCATTAAATAATCAATTTATTAAGGTAAATAGTTAATTTATGACATTTTTTATAAAATTATTAAACTATTTTTATAATATATTTCCTCATCCTCATCAAATATTTCAAACCCAAATTTGAAATTTCAACTTGTATTAATTATAATAAACCCATTACTTGTTTTTTACTTATTTTTAGAATCATAGAACCTCTAAAGGTTTTGTTTTAAAGTTTTAGGTGAGATTTAAAAATTTTAAGAATGTCATTTCAACTTTTACTCTGTTTATTTTAATCCTTTTTGTTTAAAGATCTAGATAATTTCAGCTTAAAATTTAATATTTCTTTAATCAAAAATATTTTTATCTATTCATTATAATATATTTTTTATTTTACAAATACTTACCCTAATACTAATAATTTTATATGGAATTTATAAATTAAAAACCTATCAGGCCCTTGTGGATTATACACCAAAGATTATATCTAGAAGGGTAATTTTTATTAAGTTTTAATCCATTAAACCTTAGTTTAATTTCTATGAATCATCACATTAACTATTCCTTTTTATTATATATTTTTTCATTCATATTTATTTACACTTCCTCTATGATACATTAATGTTGTTGAAAATACGTCCATACAACCCTTTGGGAAAAATTTAAATTTGTCTAATATATTTAATAAATATTAGAAATTATATAAATACATTATACATTATAATATTTTTTAGAGACTGTTTATCACGACATACATATCATTCCTTTCACTAATAGGATTTGGGAAAAATATCTACAATAATTGATTCCATTAAAGATAACATTATAAAAAAAAATCTATTTGAATAGATTTAATGTTACTTGAATGTTCACCATTACTGAATATTATAATTTTAATTTTTTCATTCATTTTTTTCTTAGAAGGAATATAATGAATCATATATGTGAAAGATATTGTAAATAATTGTTGTAAAAAATATTATTTTCTAAAAACCAAATCATTATCAAAATTATCCTTTTATGGAAATTCATTGATAACTAATTTATGTTGTTATGTAGTGAATGAAAAACCTATAATTTGGGGAGAAATATATATAATCCTAAGAAATTCATACATGGAAATTAAAACATTTTAATTTAGTATTCAATATAATACACAAAAACAAACCTACCAACTATAATATTATATTGCTTCAGGAATCTTGTAACCTAATATTCTTATTTAATTAACGATTTTCAATGTATCTAATAAAGATACCCCCCTTTAGTACTCTTCATAAACACACCCTACAAAAAAGGATTATTTATAACATGTGGATTGAATCATATGAAAAAATGAGTTCTTATTCTCAATAATGGTGAAAGTGGGAGATACATATGTATAAAATGAGCATAAGGGTATGAAAATATGAGAATAACATTTGGAAACTATACCATCCATATCAAAGATAATTATCTTTACCGATGACCTAATTATTGAATGTTTATAAGACACAAATAAAAATGGAGTCAAGGAACATGATCCATCGAAGAATCAAATTGGTATAATACATAGATTTTTGGTATACACATCTGTTTATAACAATGTGAACATATATAAATTGAATTAGGTTTACTCATTAGGTCATGTAAAGGAAATTTATCCCTCACATAAACTTATGGATATGCAACCAGGTCTATACATACCACTATGATCGAAGATTCACATTTAACTCTTTGAACTTGTAATCAGGTAAATTCATAACATTGTGAACATATAATTAGGTTCATGCTGAATATTGTGAAAATGTAATCAGGTTCTCTAATAACATATTTACTAATGAAATATGTATCTTTACACAATACATTAGAGGGAGATATAGGTCTCACTCATCAAATAATGAAAAACATATTTTTGTGTTATAAAATATCATAGAACATTCATGATATCATAATCCAGAAATAAAATGGGTTATATAAAAATTTCCTCATATCATAACCTATAGAAAATAGATATGATTAATAATCATTTTTTCACACATTCATAGAATAAAACATGAAAAAGAGGGGTTTTCATAATAATTTTTCCAGGATATAAACAATAAAGAGAAATGTGATTTATATATATGAATCCGTCATAAATATAAATCATTTATTTAAATAATAAGAATCAAATCCTTAGATCATATCCATAGTATGAAATAGGTAACATCATCAATTTCTATCTTATAAGGAATGTGATTTTGATCTATCATTTAAAATATATCATTCAGAAATTTTCTTTTCCACCTTGAAAAATAATTTTTAAGACATATTGTATTTGAAATTAATGATACCTTTGAAGATGACCTTCATAAGTTAAAAACTATGTTTTAAAACAAATATGTTTTATGAAGATGAGTATTTTAATTCATGCCTTATATGAAACAACAATGATTTCATTACATTTTTAGTAAAAGAAAAACAAGATTTATTTGGAAAATGAAATGAATATTACATTGAAAAAACATAAAATAATTAAAACATGGGTAAAATTTTATTTTAAATATCATAGGAAAATAATAAAACATTTTTGAAAATATTTTTAGAATATAAGGTTTTAGAAGAAAACAAATTTTTGTATAAAAATAGAAATAATGTCAGATTTTATTAAAATCATATTATCCATTAATTTATTTAGCATAGGGTGGAGAAATGGTATTATTTTCTGAAAAAACAATGAATTTCTAGATGATAACCAAAGTATTTATTTTTTGGAAAAATGAATCATAATATTTTATCATTGGAAACATTATCAAAAACAATTTAGATATATGATGAGGTTGTAGAATAAAATTTTACCACTTTAGGAATGATGAAATGTAATAACAATAAAAGAATAAAATAAAACAGAACATGAAATATCACTATGAAAAATAAATTTATTATATTATATGTTAAAGTGTATATATATACACCTCATGAAGAAATATTCTTATATTACAAAACGTACTTCTCAGAGAGGAAAAACTGAGATATATATCCTTTACCACTTTAGTAATATTTTAAATCATAATCCAAAATAAACAATAACATAAAATGAAAAATTAAATATTATGAAAATAAATGGATTCATGATATAATAGGTAAAAAAATTTGTATACACTTCACAAAAAAGAAATGATTGGTGAATATGAATATGAATTCCAAAAATAAAAGAGAGACTAGAATTCCCTTACTGTACATCTTGAATTCCAACGTACATGTTCAAACCTCCTGTATAATAAATAAAAGTATATTATTCATATGTTATAGAACCAAAAATATTCATATATATTAACATATGTGACTTAATTATTTCCATTTATTTCCATTTTAATAATAAATATATGTTAAAGTCATGTTTAAGGAAATAATCACATTGTTGTTCATAAATGTTTTGATTTGTTAATTTCCAATCATATCACATTGATCATGGTTTAGTAATACACATAATGTTAAAAATGATAAATATATAATACATATTCAGTATATATTAATTTATAATAATACATAAAATGTAGGGATAGAAAATAAAATACAGGACTAATGGGGATAGTAGGTTGTACTTAAACATGAACTCGATTTATATTTTTAGAGTGTATTGAAGGAAAAAATAGTAAATTATCTATTATTTGTCATGAAACATTTTTATTTCATATATATCACCAATTTTTATCAAATCCATCCTTTTTACCTTACATGTATAGTGTGAATAACTCAATTCACAGAGCGAGGCAATAGCCTGCTATATACATGAGCTATGCTATCATATTCGCACAAACTGTAAATCATGAAGTTATGTGTGATATAATAATTATATAAGAATAATAATATAACAAATATCAAAAATAAAAAATAAATAAATCATATTGTTAAACTATTAAAGGCTGTAATGTAATAAAATGACATTTGTTCGTGAGGCGGTTGTCTGCGGTACACAAAAACAATTATTTTGTAACCCATTTATTGGAAGTGATGATGGTTATAGGAAATTAACTTAAAAAATATAAGTATATAGAAGATTATGAAATTATTATATCGTCATTTTATAATAATAATTTAAGGATAAAGAAGAAAACATTAAATAAAAACACTCATTGATGAACATTACCTCTTCTTGCGGTATCTGCCTTAGGATTGTATAAAAATACTTCCTTGGATAGATTTCTGTAAAAAAATGTTTAATTTATTAAAGTAAAATTTTGGCAATTAAATTTGGAATTTATTATAAAAACAAAAGTGTTTCATGATGTGAATATGAGAGTAGAAGGGGTGGCCTTTTATATGTGAGGTGAGTGGAACACATGTAATTTCTTGAATGAATAAATTCTAGCCACATTGGTTTCATATAAAATGCATCTAATAATGGACCATTATCCATACTTTTATGTAATAAGGTCTATATATGACCATAAAATAGGGTTTTGACAAGTTTTGGGTCATTATTTATCAATATATTTATAATTTAATCCCCCTGTAAACCATTTTACCTCAACTACAATAATTAATTAATGCTATTTTAACATTTCATTTTGGTCAAAAATTTTGTTTTCCATATTAAATAAAATAAATTAATCTTATTAAAAATATGGAATACATATTTTTCAATTTATATTCTCATAAGGGATAATTAAATTTAAAATTAATCACAAAGATGTGAAAGAAAAGCATGTTTTCAAAGAGAAATTGGTCAAAAGATTTTGATATTTTTAATTCTAATTTCAATATGAAATTAATTAAAATTAACTAAATAACAGTAATATATATATAAATGAACTAATTATTTTTAAAAATAATTTAACATATACTTAATCATTTATAAAAAGATTTATTGAAAATGATGTTTTAAATTAGAATTCAATATTTTTCACTATTCGTGAAAAAAATAATCTTTTCAGAAAAATTTCAAATATTCATCATAAGATAATTTTTAAAAGTTGATTTCAAAATTCATAATATTTTTTTAATTTTTTTCTACTAGTATAAAAAATTAAATTTAAAACAAAAACTACAAACATGATGAATATTGGATATTTAGGAAGTGTATTTTTTTTCAAGCATAGGATAATTTATATTAACTCTATGTGTAATAATAATCATTGTATGTATATAAATTATAATTTATTGATATATATATATTATAAATATTATTTAATAACTTCCAGTTAAGGAAATATTTTAAATAATTATAATGATGAATCATTATGCACATAAAAATAGCTTTCAGAAGAAGAAAAAAAAAATTTTAAACCCAAAAATTAACTTGTAGTAAAATGCAATATAAGTTGGATTCAAAAGTAATTAATTGAATTAAAAATAAAAAAATAAATATTATGTTACATTAAAATGTGGTATTTTAATATCATGAATTTATTTATTATCATGGTACTTTACAATTCATAAAATGTAATAATTTCATTGTTCTTATGATTCAAAGATACTAAAGTGGTATGAGTTTATTATTACAATAACATCCTTTATCGGTGTTGTTTATTATTACGCTTACAATGATTAAGTATTATGATCCATATCTAAGGAAACTCATTAATTTTATTATATTATTATTATTATTCATGATATTTTAAAGTAGCATTCTCTTTTCCACTCTTTATTACTTCGAATTATCGAGAAAATGTTTTATGAAAATGTGACATTATTTATCCTTCAGTCAAAAATATGTTTACTTTTAAAACCATGATTCCAAAAAATTCCCAAAATTCATTGAAACGTTTTAAAATGATTTATAAATGGAATTTTACACCATTTTTACACTTCAAAAAAATCAAAGTATTCATATTTTTTTTCAAAACAAACCTCATTTTTTTACATAAAATGTGAAAGGAATCTTCTTATCTTTTTTAGAATAAAGAAATTTCCTAAATTTTTTGCAGTTCAAAAGTAAATATATTTTTTGAAATGAATATAATTACCCACCTTTATAAATAAAATTATATCAATATTGGTTTCCATGTTTATACAGTTCCTTTTTAAAGAAATGTTTTTAATGTTTTTTAAAAAGAAAAGGGATTAAAAAATAAATTATCTTTTAAAAAGTGATTATCAAAATGAAAAAAATATTTTTTACAAGATTTTTTATTGATATTTTAATGAATTTTTCATTAATAAACATCAATAAACCTTATTTTTACATATCCTATATTGGTAATATTTTATATTGATACCATAATCATTTTTTCTCTAGATAAAATAATATTATTTAAAAGATATTGTTATAAAACCCATTTATTTTTCAAAGGTTAATCATATTTCTAGGAGATTGTTGTGGAACAAATTTATTTTATATAGTTGAATCACGTTTAAAATATATTCACATGAAATCCATTTCTTTTTCCTATTCTTTCCACATTTTAAAAGGAATAATGATTATTTCTATGATATTTATGATAAAATGATTGCTCTATACACATTATTGATGCAGTAGATCTTGGAAATAATATATATAATGGGTGTTCCTAGATAGATTCTGGCCAACCCGTTATATATTAAATGAGGGGTGCACCAATATATAATTCCAACTTATTGGGTAATTATTTGTTAATTACAGAAATATATTGTAATTCAGTTGTATGATTATTCCAATTGTAACAGTTCTGTAAAGGTCCTTCAAGTGTTCTACAAATATGATGTTCCAAGATACCAATATATCATATCTATGGTATCTATAAGTATTATATGTCTCATTTTATTAATATTAATGTCATGTTGGTCATGATTATTTATTTGTATGACTATTGCATTTTCAAAATTATTATTCCATTTTTTCATGATTGATGAACTAGTTAATAATGGGTATGACTAATCTTATGTTATACCCATGAACATTGATTATTCCATAATACCCTTATGCTTTTATTATGCTCATCGATGAAAATAATTTTTAATTATTTTTTTCCATTATTGTGCATTTTATCTGACCATTCTTATGTTTTCTTTTACGTAGGTTATTAATAATGTGGCTGAATGAGTAATGTTTAAATGAGATTTTATATAGATGATGACAATGCCTTAATGTGACAATATAAGACTATTTAAGTGTGAGAAATTATCATTTAATGTTATGTGAATTATTTATGAAGGAGTTATCCAAAAAATATATAAAACCCTAAATATAAATGTTCCTCGAGGATGTAAGTGATCCAAATTTTTCTTTTTATGTGGTAAGGTTGGGATGAAAAATGGATCATAATAATAATCATCAATGTCAGAAATGTAATGTTTACAACATTTTTATTGAATGTGAGAGTGTGAGTTTTGAGATTTTATATTTGGTATCAAATGTTGACTTAAAACTTTTGAGATTTTGATGTTTTCATTTTAGGTTATCTTAAGAGTAATGGATATCATCATAGGTCTATAATATTAATGATTATCATATGTTTAATGTCATGGACTTCTCATTTGAGGATTTAAGTAGTAAAATTATTGAGGTTATTATGGAAATATTTGGATTTTTATTATTGGGATAAGGTATTTGTAACCCATAGGATAAACATGATGTGTTATTTAAGGGGTAATTATATTTATTGTTTAAGGAAAAAAGGAAAAACAATATTTTGGGTGAAAACTCATTGAATTTGGCAAGGTAGTGGGTCTTAAACGCATGACCGAATGATGGTAAGAGATTCATGCCTGAAATTTTCAAACATAATGTATTGTTATGTTTTAAATTTTAAAGAAAAATATTACATTTATTTCCAAATAATATGTAATTTTATTAAAGGAATAATGGTAGATATTTCTTAGAGGAATATAAGATAAATCCTTCTAATCAATGAGGTTTGATCTTTGTCAGAAAATGATTGATGAATTTTAAGGATATTTTTTTATAGAATTATTTATTTTCAAATTTTGATATTACAATTGAAATTTGGATAATAATTAATAAATGTTTATTAATTTTGGGAATATTCATTCCATGTGGTAACTTGTTAGTTTTTGGATAATGTATAAATATATGAGGAAATTATTTTTCCATATTTATGGTGATATGATCATGAAAATTTTTATTTTAGGGATTCATGAATGAAAAATTCATCTTAAATATTCATAGATTTGAAAAAATGAGGATATTTTGGTTATAACTGCCTAAATGATGAAATTATAATTGACATGTATGAATATTTTTTTATTTTATTAGTCTAGATAGCGAAAGAATTCTATAACTCTAAGGAAAAAAATCTGATACTCACTTATTATCTAAATACCTATAATTTAGATGAATTGTGGGTATTTTGAATCATCACAGATTTATGGTTTTGAGGCCCTTTACATTATATTAATCATCATATTTCTTGTTATCAATGACCTCAATAACTCTCTATAATAATTTTTTATTTTACTCCATTCTCAAATAAGTTCTCCTATTTGGAAACTTATTTATGTGTTATTCCATGTTAATATTGTAATTATCTTTCTCTATTAATAAAATGAAATTTTTTAACCTTTTTTACTATGTGGGTTTAAAACAAATGTATTTTTATATTTCCAACCTTCGATTATAGAGATAAATTTTAAATTAAGAGGGAACAATTGATTAATGGTAGATCTAACAACCTGAGACAATTAAGAGAAAAAAATTACATTCAATATAAAAAATGACACACAACACTGATTTTATCATACATTAAAGGTGATTCATATTATTGTACGCATTACACGAAGCCTAGATATTTTTATGTTTGATGGAATATTAGATAGGAAACACCGAACATAAATGATCCTATATATATATATTTGTTATAATATATCCTTTAAATGGGAAAACATGAATATTATTATTTAATTTATTATATAAATATATATATAAATTTAATAATAAATATAAAGTGTTTACATTTTTTGGTAAAGAATAATTTTAGTTTTTTATTAAAGTTAATTTATTAATCAATAATATGTTTTCTTATAATTTTTTATCATGAAAAAATTATAATAATAAATTATTGGAACTATTAGAAAATTAATTTCATAAATTTAAATTCATTTTTAAATTGGTATTTCAAATTTTACTTTGGGAGAAATATTTGGATTTTTGGGAAAATAATTATTTTCGGTGAATAGTGAAAATATGGATTTTTGCAAATAATCATTTATTATCAATTAATTATTTAATTTAAAAGTTTCAATATGTTTTGAATATGTTTCCATGTATCCAATGTACCATTTCATTATGATTAATCTAATTAACTACTTTTAGTAAACTTTATATTCATTTTTAGCATCGGTTTTTTTTAAAGTGCTTTTTCTAAAAATTGATTTTAAATGATTTATGTTTATCCATTTTAGTTATTTAATATAGTCCCTATTATTTTATTTTTTAATAAAAATATATATATTCTATAACATTAAATATTCATTTACTTTCATAAAATTATTATTATTATTATTCATAATGTTAATATAAAAACATCTTTTCCAAAAAAGACTCTTCTTAAAACCTCTTGTCTTACCTCATTTGTATGATTAATGTTGAATTATATTTTTCCACTTATTTGAAATTAATTTTAAATATGTATTTCATATTTGTAATCATAATAATTAATAATATCTAGTATGTCCAACTTCATGTTTTCTAAAAATGAATAATGAATGCAGTAAAAATTAATTACATTCGTTAAAGTAAAAATGAGTTTATCGGGCGGTAAATCTATAATGGTAAGAGTAAAAACAACCATAAATACTATTTTAATTTTATTTAATGTGTATATTTAGACACTTTATATAATATTTACTTAAATATGAAAAATATCTTCTACTTTTCTTTGAATATGACCCATATAATAAGTAATGTAAAGAAAAATCCAAAAAAGATATTTTTCTTCCGTCTAATTTCTATAATTCCTTCTGATAGGGAAAAACATATGTTCATATATAGATAATATTTTGAAATAGAAATTATTTTTGGTAATCAAAATAATTAATGTTTTATTTTTAAATTTGAAATAATTAAATATAATTCTTAAGATATGCCAACGTAGTAAATAATTTAGTTAGTAATTAAATGAAATAATTGATACAAATAATAATAAATGTGATGAAAATTGAGTGGATTATTGTATTAAATTTATTTTTAGGTGAATATATCATTATACATAGGATTTTTAATTATATATTAAATTTCATCATTGTCATGAAATTTTTTAAAAAAAATAATGAATAATGTAAAAATTGACATTATTGTTAATTTATAATAAATTATAATTTATTACAAAAATTAAGATTTCTAGAAATACTATCATCTACAAAGTTATTTTTAAATGTTAATAAATTTCATTTATTTCCCATTAATGTACCAATTTAAATTTTATAATGAATATATTGGCCCATTACTAGTAAAAAACACTTTTAGTGCGGTTAAGTTAAAGTGGTGTTTTTTCACGTTACTTGAGGATGTGTTAAAAATAATTTTCAAAAAACATAATATTACAATTTTATAAATTTTATTTCATATTTATAATAAATTAGAATAATGTTTATAATATTTCACACATTAATATATTCATAAAAAATGGATTGCATATGTTAGAAAACCAGTTACTATAGTGAAAACCAGGAATGGATAAAATAAGGAATCATAGCATGATGAGAAAAATTATTTAAAATAGGTGTTTCATTATGTGGTAGAGGTTTTTATCAACCATACCATCTATAAAAACCATTAAATTCCAATATTTATCCATTTTAGTAATTATAGACCCCAATATTGAATATTGTTTTACTGTTTATAATAATGACACTCCTCTACAACTATAAAAGGGAACTCACTACCCTCATTTATTCAAACCTCACATGCCATTTCAATAAACAAAAAAAATACACAAAAAAATTCACAAATTCTCTCAACTTTTTCTATATGTTTTATTTAAGAATCATTCCATCCTTTCAAAGCTATAGTGAAATCCTAAAGAGGACAATATAGAAGAGATATTGTTATTTAATGAGTGTATTTACATTATATCATTATCCACATCATACCATTATTATTATACCATGATGAAAAAATTAACTCATAATCATTAATACAAAAATATGTTATTATGTTAATGTTATGACCTACAATGACACACACTTCTATGAAATGGGTCAAGAAATCACTATTCGTGTGTACGATGGACAACCACCCTACGAAACGATAAAATTCGTTATTCCATAGCAATATCTCACAGTTCAGTATGATGTTGGTTATAAATTCTATAAATAATATTTCTAAAATAATTGTACTTAATTTGTTATTATATCATATATAACCTTTTTATATTATATACATTAAGTGATCGGATAACATCACTTGTGTAAATGGTGGACTACATCATTATGAAGAAATGCAATTTGTTTTCCACTAACACATTACATGGAAGGTAAAAAGGGTAATTGTAATAATTATATGTGATATAAATGAAATATTTATTATACTAATGAAATATATATCATAATGTTAAAATATTTTATAAATTTATTTTTACCCTTTCACTGACCGAAAAAAATTATAACATTGTTCATGGATGTGCGGACTACCACATCCTCAATGCGATGTGAATCATTTTTCATCACAACATAACAAGAATTATATTTATAAGTATATATAATTAAATATCTTTTTTATTTATGATATTATGATCATTATAGAAAGATATATTTTACTTTATTTCTTTTTATAATGGTTATTTCAAAATGGAAACATATCTTATGCTTACGTATTACATTTCATCTATGTGATTGTAACATTATTTAATTTATCATAAAAATATATCATATTTGATTCAAAAATTATAATGTATGTATAAATATTATAATTATTCGATTATTATTATTTTGGATATATTTAAATAATCACCACTTTAACCATATTAAACATACCAATGTCTTTTTTGACACATAACCCTAATATGTTAAAAAAATCGAACCTAAAAATAATCGATTATGTATTTGTATATAACATATTAATAAGTAAAATAAAAGTAGTAATAGATTTTTAAAGGATATTAATGACATAAATAATTAACATAATATTTTTATTTTGAAATATAATGAAAAACATGATAAGTCAGTCTCAAGGTAACAGTTTTCTCATCTATCTTTTATTTCTATGAGATATATTCCATATTCATTGCTTATTTTTGTTGGCTGGTTTATATAATGTTGATTAATGTATTTTATTATTTTTTTGAAAAATATATGTGTATTTATATATCCATTTGAGGATATATATTTCAAGGGGAATATGGTTTCAATTTTACCAAAGCGGTAATGGTTCTTTTGTCACAATTTTCATTCTTTTAGACATATGTAATGTTATGACTCAATCTACTATTATGAGGTGTATCAAAATAGAATTTTAAATTTAATATCTTTAATTTATTTATTCCCATGCAATATTTTGATTCATATTATGTAATCCATTCATGGGTATTATGAATCAAAATACCAATGAAGTAAGAGTTTTATGTTAAAATCTCATCCCTTATCGGGACTCTTTATGATTCTATTTCAAATGATGAGATATTATAATACATTTATCAAGAAACTCATTAATTTTGTTATCATATATTAATTCATGATATTTAAAAATAATAATTTATGTTATCCACTCTTTTTTAATTAAAATTATTTGAAAAATGTCTTTGAAAAATTCTAATGTCATTTCTCTCTTTGATCAGAAATATGTTTTCATCAAAAACTGTGTATTCTTAAAATGTTTTAAAAAAAGGTTTTAAAAAAGGGTTTTACGCTTTAAAAAATTATTTATTTATTGAATATTAATCCATTTTTAATATTTTAATTTTTTTATATGTAATCATATTTTTTTTAAAAAAAATTCATTTTTCTTTTATCGAAAATTTTAAAGGATTATTATTATCATTTTTTGAACATGGAACTTTCCAAAAAATTTATAGTGAAAAAGGAATGTTATTTCATTAAAAATATATATTTACCCAACATTATAACCTTAATTTATTTTTAGCTTCTTTTTCGCATTTACAATGTTATTTTGTAATAAAATGTTTTTAAATGTGATTTTCAAATAAAAGGTTTTTCAAAATGATTTATGTTTTTTAAAAAGACATTTTTAAGATGAGAAGGATGTTCTCATAAGGAATTTTCTATTGGTATTTTAATGAAATTTCTATTCATAGAAAATAAGAACCCATGTTTTTACTTATACTCTATTAGTGATATTTAGTATTGATACCATCATCATTGTTTCTCTAGTTGGAATAAGATTATTTCAAATATATTGTTATCAAACACAATTCTCTTTCATGGGTTAATCATGATTCGAATAGATTGTTACCGAACTTGTTTCTATTCCACAAGTCAATCACGTTTAAATTTTTTTTCACAGAAACCATTTCTCTTCCATGGGATAGTCAAGTAATAAATGGAATACTCGTTTTTCTATGATTATTATGATGAAATGAAATATCTATATATATTATTTATGTAATTGATCTTGGAGATTATATGTGATGGGTGTTCCAAGGTAGTATCGGGTGAGCCATTTATAGCTTAAACAATGGGTGTTCTCATATAGATCGCCAATGCCTTGGGTAATGATTATTTTCTCTGGAGAATTATATTGTAGGTTGGCTGTATGGTTATTTTAATTGTAATGTTTTTGTAATTATTCTATGAAGATAACATCCCATGATACCAAAATGTTTTATCTATGATTCTTATGTGTTTATAATGACTCATTTGATGAATATTTATATCACATGGCTTATGATTATTGATTCTTATGACTATTTACTTCATTAAATCCTTATTCCATGATTTTTTTGATTGATGATCTAGGTAATGATGGTTATAAATAATATTATATTATAATAATGCACTTTGATTATGCCATCATACACGTATTCTCTTCTTATGATCACTAATGAAATTCATTTTTTAATTCTTACATTTTATCTAACCGATAATTTTAACTCACAATTTTTTTTAATATTATCCACAGGTTATAAAGAATGTGGCTGACGTAGTTATGTCACGAAGGTATTTTTTATGGTAGATGAAAATGGAATAATGTGTTTCATGGTCTATGTATTTACCCACAATGACATTTATTATATTTTGATCTATGTGAAACCAGTGTTGGTTACCTGGTCTATGAATCTATCCAAAATAACATTTATTATATTTTAATCTATGTAAAACCGTATAGAACTGATTTTTGGGGTATAGTTTGGATAGTTCATGGATAATCTAATGGATATTCAGGGTATTCATTCCCATTATATGTCAAATCACCTAGATAATATTCAATAAATTTGGATTTTATATGTCAAAATGAGGGTTTCATCAGTAGATATCCACAATTAATAAATGTTTTTATATTAGATGAGCCAGTTCTAGTGCATGAGCCTCATTTAGTCAATCGATTGAGATATGAGGTGTCTTAGTTGATAGATATCATTTATTCATGAGTATAGGAAGAATATATCCCATTTTTCATAGTGCATACCATTTATGGATTATATATTTGTCCTCACTAAGTCTAAAATTGTCTTATATAGATAGGGGATTCTATTGATTTATATTAGAAGTTTCATTATACAATTAGGGATGACCAAATACCAATTTGGAAGAGGTTTGGATAGATTTATGGACTCACATATCTTATCTAGTACTAAAACCAGTTCACAAGATATTGGTTCAAACCTAATTCAATTACATTGACTAATGATCTATTAGTCAATAAATATTTTATAAAAATCGGTAAGGGAAACTTTATCGTGGTTATATTTCATTAACTTTTTGATGATTTCATTTTTGCAATATATTTATTAAAAATTTTATTTCTGTAGATATTATATCCTTCAAACTGTAGAATAACAATGTTAGAGTACTACTTGACATCTATTGACCTAAAAAAGTAATGCTTATACGTGATACATAATAGGTTTATTCATTATGGGTATTTTAATAAGTGATTTCATACAAATAACAATGGTCAGTGTCACCCTATTATGCTTGCCCACATAATTTTTAGTCTATTAGTAAACATTGGAGGTTATAAATTCATGGCATGGATTCACTCTTGTTTTTGAAATGTGTGATATGATGGAATAAATATAAGATTACAATACTTATTGGAGAAGATAACCTGAATTTTAAGGTAATGTGACATACTAGGGAAATCATTTATGTTGACTGGATAGATGTGTAGGAGTAGATAGTAGATGATAATGTTTCAATCTATTCTGACCAATAAAACCCTTAAATAATTCTTATCTAATATAGATTTATGTGAAACTAGTCTATGATTTTATACACATATTTTATGGTTGTGATGAGAAGATTTATAGAGTGGTATGGGATTTTATTAATATACCATCTTTTAGGATAACTATTCATCCAAATATGGAATCAATTTTTCCATACCATTGTAATTATTCATGATCAATACATCATAAAAGATCTCTTTTATGCACTAATGTCACATAGATAATCTTTATTGATTGCCACAATATATCACTCACACCTTATCATAAAGTGAGTTTGAACATGATGGGGGAGGATATCATTCATGATATTCAATAATAGTGGTTATGAGAACCTATTGTATGATATGTATGAGCTACTGAATATAATTTCTTATATTTCATGATGATTCAATATTAGATAAATGATGAAATTTCTACCCCAGTAGTGAGTGGAACCCAAGATATAACTAATGGATCGAATACATAGGTATATGTATAACACAACCCATCATGAAGTAACTTTGGATTATTTATGAATATGTTCTACCAAAGTATACACATCATGATATGAAATTGAAATTGATGTATTTCAAGTGGGATACCAACGTTTATCCCATAATTGGGGATTAATGTATATAAATAATTATTTTCCATGGGTATAAATTTCATGTTCATGTATTACCATGTTTTTCTAGGTTATAAAAATTAAATTTTTCCCAATATGTAGTAATAATATAAACCACTTCATCATAGGGATAATGATCTTCCATTTGTAACAATATTGGGTGTAATAAGGGATGTTTGTTTAGGTGTCTTCCCTAGTGGAGTACAATTCATGATTTATTACATCTATAAGAGTATTTTATTCATAGTTAATAGGGATCCTTGATATACAATGATGGATATTTACCTATGGGTAGTGATTTTAGTACCTTTTGTTTTATAAGTGTTATCATGTTTTTTGATCCAATAAAACAATGGATTCTAAATGGTTTAGTTAATTTGGTTTTGATTCTGGATGAATGGGTCTATGAAATATAGTATTATGTTATTGGGTAGATTATAGAGGTTATTTTTTTATTTGAATACACTTTAGTAGGTTTTTGAAATAGTTACATTAAAATAAGTTATATTTAGTGGAATATGCAATATTTTTCTTGTTAAAAATTGAAAATATGATGTTCTTAATTTTTTATATTACTAATAATGTTTTTTTATTGGATATATATCATGAATCAACTACATGTACAACATTATGTAAGGTGATGTTGAAATAAAGATGCAGGCCATGGATAACATGCATTCATTTCTGTATACTTGAGTTGGTAAAAATGATTCACTATTTGGTTTGTAAGTGGAATATGGAACCTATATTCTATTACCGTATGATGGGAATCTCGAACCATTATAATGGTTGAGAGCTTCATTATTTATATAATTTATCCATGGCATTGAAACATTTTTAATTAAATTCAATTTTCAATTATTTCATTTTTTTATTTTAGATTGATTCCCATTTAATGAATAAAGGTAATAGGCTTTAAAGATTGATGAGGTAAACATGTATCATTTTAATACTCTTTTTATAGGGATACCATAGGATAAGATTTAGGTAATAGATATTTTAAGGATGTGGATTTTTTAGTGTGCATTATGAATGATAATATCCATCCATAATAATATAATTTTTAATATCCAATTAGATCCATAAATACCCGAGGAGGATAATGAAAATGTGTAGATGAGTTCTTTTACTCATGAATTAGAATTATTTTCTTTCTAAAAAGTTTTTTTATATGAATTTTACTATAAAATTTTTTAATAATGGGATTGATGAAATAACCTAGAATTGTTCTCATTTGTTATTAAACTAATTTCATATTTTTTACATCTTTAGTACCTTGAAAGGCTATGGTTGAAACTTATCGATTTAAACGTTCCATAAAAAATATAAATTTATTTTTCTATTATTCTCTAAATGTAGGGTTTATCCATGGATTCATTTTATTTATTTTTTAGGAAAATATTATTTATTGATATAATCATAATTTAGTAATTAATAAATATTTATTATCCATTAACAACCATTAATATTTCTTTCATAATAGAATATATATGAATTAAGAGACCATCCTTATTCCTATAATCAAGTGTTTTGTAATGAAATTTGCATGTTAATTGTTCGAGTATAGTCCCATGAAGCATGTATATTTTTATATTCTATCTTAATAATTGAATAATTTAATAAAAATAAATTTTCACATTCATTTGAGAAAGGGTAAGGTAGTGATGTCAATCCCATGTGGCAGTGGCATGAAGATACTAATGACATAATAATATACATGGTTTTGTATGTGAAAACATTAATGATTTAAATATAATTCATGAAGGGAAATAAAAATGTGGGTTAATGAGAGGTATTATATATAATTTTTAATGAGATTAATCAATATTTTCAATTCTTACACTGAGGGGGTCTCTATTGGAAAAATAATGATGTAAGGGCCTAGATCCTGGTATCCCTTCCGTTTGAGTGTTTTGGATGTTAGAGGTACTTAAAATAGGTTCCAAGGAGTATTTAGGAATAATTAGAAGTTTTTTAGAGTTCAATTCTATATAGACCAATTATACACCATTGGGACGGGGGTTGCAGTATGGAATGTTAAAAAGTGGTATTGAGTCTCAAGAGAAATAATTCATAGACACTAAAAATATGGAAAGACTACACTATTGTTGTTGGTTACACCATAACATACTGGGGTTGTTGTTCCATGGATATGGGTTGTGGAATAGTCCAGAAGAATTATACATCATAGAGTGAGCGGATGTAATACAAGGGGCCTTGGGTTGAAATTGGTTGCACTACTACTTTCATCACCCCAGTGGTGTGGAGATCTATTGTAGCTTATTCCCCATTTTGGGGTTTCATGGTTGTATGGAGTGTTGGTCTCGATTATTCCATAATGACACATGAAGTATACAGTATCAGCTTCACTACTATAGCTATGGATCTCAGATGTGATATTATATAGAGGGTTGTGGCGTGGTCTTCTTCCTTGCATTATTGAATTCGATATGTTAAGTGGTATTGTGGCATGGTCGAAGAGGTTGTGTCATGGTCTCTATATTATAAGTTTCCTATAAATATTTGAACACCACTCTAATGAAACTATTCTCTCATTCATTCCACTAAATACCTAATAGATCAAGTTAGGGTTTTAAGGTGTTAAATGCTCCTTTAAATAAGGATCAATCCCCATCTTCCTATAATGTTCAGTCTCTGTCACTCCCGCTCCTCATATGCCCAAGTTTCCTTACCTATCCTGTTGGATTCCATTCAAATCTGGAATGGTGGCTCTCTCAGTGGCTTGGGATTTTGTAGGTGGTGCGCTCGTTGGTGGGTCCTGTGTGCATCTTTTGGTTTCTGTCTGTAGTATTCTGGTTTTTGGTTTACAGTGTTTTGCACTTCATTTCTAACGTTATCTTTTTGTTTTACAGTCTGGTTTCTCATTTTTTGGTGTTGTTTTGAAATCATGATTTGTGTTGGTGCGGCGTAGGGATCAATTGGCCACTCAAACTCTACTCTGCCTCTTCTGTTCCATCGTGCCACCCCAAGTGTGGTGTGGTGTGGCGGTTCTATAAGTGGCATTGGGATGTGCTGTTCGAGCAGCCAGTGGTGATCCAGGAGGCTCAACCATTGCAGCCAACAATGGTGATTCCAGCGGTGCTGGGTGTTTGAAATCTACAGTGATGTTTCTTAATAGTGTTTCTCCCTTGAAGAATCTATAGGCATTTCAGGTGATGTTGGCTTTGATGTGGTGTTTTATGGCATCCAGCGATGATCTGTTTAGCAACAATGACTGGCGTGGTACGGGGTTTTCAACATCTGAGGCCCAGTGTTCTGAAGTCCTTCATGTTCTGTGATAATGGTTTGATGCTACAAGGATAATGGCTGATGGGTTCTCATTTCGGCGAATGGGAGGTGATGGTGGTGATTTTGACTGTCAAGGGGTGCGACTCGAGGTGCTTCGGTTTGATGATGGCCGAGAGCGTGGATCACAGATCTCGCAGCCCGAGGCGATTATGCAGTGCATGGATCGATGCAGTATTTTTCAAATTTTGCATTTTGGCACTTTGGTGTCTACCGTTTTTTGAATTCTGAATCTGGTTTTATGTTTACTTGTGGTATTCTTTACATTTTTAATATACTGTTACCATTTATCCTTAAAAAAGATTTTCGAATATACAAAAATAAGGATATCGAGTGAAAATAACATAATGTTTGTAATAGATTATTTGGATAAAGAATTAAATTTAAAGATCCAGGATTAATGTATCATTATATTATTTTTTATTTTAAAGAGATCTAATTGAAGCATGATGCATGTCTAATTTTTTATGTGGATCAACAATGTGTTAATTGAGATTTCTTAGATAATAATGTCATAATTCTTATTAATTTGGATAATAATTACAAGAGCAGGTTAAATAAGAATTGTTATTCCTTAAATACTATTACATAGATAAAATTCAGTATATGAAGCTTAAATAATTTTATTGGATGATATAGCTATTTCCTTTGGACTCCCATAGATGGACCCATTAATAATTGAATCGGTTAATTCAATATCGAATAAAAAGGGAGTTTGAAAAAGATATTTTATTAGTTCTAGGAGTTCTTGATTTAAAATGTAGTTCGAATGCGTTATGTTTTGGGGATAAGTGGTCCCATTTTATTATAAAGAAAAAATGACAAGTTTTAGGGCCAAGTTCCCTCAATTACCCTTTTTTATGTTTTTCATAGTTGTTTCAATATATGTGCACATTTTTTGTGATTAGATGTGAAGCTAGGATAACTTGTGAGAAATGGTATGGAAGACCCTATTTTTTGGAAGCAATTAACACCTATGTTGGTGATATGCCTATTTATATACATGATGGTGTCAGATATGTCAACAGAATAGATAGAATGGGGTAAATCTAAGATTTCCTATTAATGTAATGAAAGTTGGATGCTAGAATTATAATGATTCTGTTCAATCTTTCGATGGATAGAATTCTTCTTTATGTACATTCCATTCCACACTACTTGTGTCAGATGTATGCACTTATTTATATATCTCTATAATGGTTTCTCATGATGTTTCATATAGTTCCTAGATTTATCGAAGGGAAAAAATGTTTAAAAAATGTTTAACCCATAGTATTGTTGATTGAAATACAAATGTTGAGAATCTTGAGAAACCTTGGACTTTGTTTCATAATGAACTCTCTTTGGAAGACCATGAGGGTTACAATCGTGAGGAGGTAGGGGTTGTGATTGTATAGTATAAAAGGTTCATGTTAGGGGAAGATATAGACTTTGAAGTTAGTCATATAATGTAACTACATAGGTTTTTATTGAAATAGAGTCTGCAAGGTATAATAAGTGATGTAAGAAAGGGATACTGGTTGAGATTTTGGTATTTAGGGTCCAATGTTACTAGATGAATGAACCTATAATTTACTAAGTCTAATAATTTTTGTTACACTATTTTTTTGGTAGAGACCTTGGAAAGGATCATTAATTATTCATCCATACACCTTTGATTGATTTTTGAGTATGTAAGACTAGTTTTAACCATAAATAAATTAATTACTTCAATAATATATTATGTTAAATATTCCATATTACGAGTTTATAATCCTCAAATCATTCGTACTTTTGTGGATATTTCTTCTTGTTGACATCCTCATCAGGTTCACGCTGATCATTTTCAATAGGATTATCTTGAATTTTTTTGCATAGTAGAGGGAGATTATTATGACACTTAGGGAAGGAAAATCTGAGAGTTTCGATGCTATAGTATCCTAATGAATGAGGAATCTATTTCAAACCCTATAATATAATATTGGATAGAGGATATTGTCATAGAATTCAATTTGATCTATACTCAGAAGGATCACTCAGTTTCTTCAGTTGTGTTGATACAACATGAAGCTACGAGGTAGTGGGGGATCTTATTTCTAGGAGATATTAAGGAGTTAGTGGTCTTATGGGAGATGTTCATGGACCATTTTCTAGGATAGTCTCTTTATTTGACCAAAAATGTGGGATGTTTCCCGGCGATACATACCATTATAATGGAATGTTCCACCATACCATAGATCATGATATATTTCTGAACACTTCTCTATAATTCTTCGAGCCAATTTCTAGATGTTAAGGCTAGGGTGAGGCATTTGGAGGAATATTTTCATAGAGAAATCTATTTCTAGGATACCAATTTTATGATAAAAATGTATCATGTGGTGATGGAATGAGGTTTGGTAGTTGGGAGGATGCCTAACGAAACTAAATCTTCATGAGAGGGGATTCATAATGATCATAGAGAAAGTCAAGAAATGGTTTAGGGTTCGCAGTTTATTAGAATGAATATTTTCCATTTAGATTTGTGTATGCACCAAAACTCAATATCTCATTTATCTAGAGGTGGCATCTCTCCAACCATTTTAAACGGGTCAGAAATTTTTTTTCTATTCAGATTTAAAGGTTATCAAAAGATAGGATTCCCAACCTCTTCAAAGAGGCGGTGTGTTCTAGGTGTTCTCCATTATTTTCCTCTATTAAGGAATTTTTTGTTGAGGATGATGCAATATAATGTTATTGTTTGGGATTAGTAGAGAGAAGACATGGTGGGTAGAGTATATCCTAGAGATTATTTTAATCTTTATCTGGAAAGCCATGGCCATGGAGGTGGTGTTCGTTATAGTTAATGTGGTTATTGAGTAGGTAATGATCAACTTCATGCTCTATTTTTTCCCATAATGGGAGGTCGAGACATCATTCGAGGTACAATTTTCATTTTTTCTTGGGTCTATTCCTTTTTTTTGAGATACACACCCCATTATATCACCTTCCATACTCCATGCTTTTTGATATGATTAAGAGATATGTCCATTTCCCATAGAATTAGTTATTGTAGTTGGAGGATGGACATATCAATATGAATTATTTAGGGACTCTGACATAGTACTAGGGAAGAAAAACTCTTTTGGAGACCTACAATGTTTACAAATACAATCCTACGACATCATCCTTAATATGGACTAGCTATATTCGGTGAATGGTACTTTGAATTTCATTAGGATGTAGGTTTTATTCAATTATGATGATGAATATTCTATCAGTTTTGTTGTTGTTAGAGACCCTCATATGTGTTGAAGGAATGTTCCATATTTTCCATATATGATGGATGAGATGATTTGGAGTTCATTTAAGGTTTATTCATCACTGTCTCATAGGTTAAACGAAGAGTACCCAGATTGTTTTCAAAGGAAGGATATATAATTACCACCATAATGGGAGATTTATTATTGGATAGAACTGTAATTAGGAAAATGTACTTTCAGAACATCTCTATATATGATTGTTCTTTTTCAATTGATAGATCTTTGGATATACCACGATCATCAATTGAATCATGGTTTTATGTATAAGAGTGTGTCAAATTGGGGTGACCCAATATTTTTCATGGAGAGGTATGATGGAAGATTGTGTCTCTATATCTATTATTGTCACTTAAATTGGGTTATAGTTATGAATCACAACCACCTTCCATTTATTTAGGATTTAATTGAACAAATTATATGATATATTAGGTTTTTTATGATTGACTAAGGTCAAGATATCTTCATATGAATGTGAGGTATGAGGATATTTTGAATCCCACATTTTGAAATTGTAATTGGAATTATGAATTTGTTGTGATGACGTTTGTTATGAAACACTATACATTAATGTTCATGCATTGGATTTATGTAGTTTACTTGTAGTTTCATTATAAGTTCATGGATTTTTTCATTGAATAAATCATTGTGTACTCCATATCCAATGTAGGGCATGTGAATAATCCGCGTTCCATTTTTTGGAGTTGTTTATTTTCAATTTATATTTGAGAAGTTATGGATTTTTGATTATTGGGATCATAATGTTCATTTCATGGGGAATTTTTTGTCCTATAAAGGAGTAGTTGTGGGTATTTCAAAGATAGTGGTAGTTGTTTCTTAGGAACCCCCAAAACATTTACAATGTTTTCAAGTCCTCATGTTCTTAAAGACTATTATAAGAGTTTCTCACCCAATATCTCTATGGTTACATAAATAATGGAAACATTTAATAGAAAGGACCAATAGTTCTTATTGAATAATCATTGCTGGGTAACATTGTGTACGTGAAGTAGAAGATGGTTAGTGCTCTAGTCCATTGTTTACTAGAGAGGGAGATCATTACGATGTTTTATGAAATGTATCATATAATAGTTTTGCACGTGTTCTGATACAATAAAGATAAATTATTTCTTATAGGACTGAAATTATTTCCCCATGTAAATATATATTCCACCCAATATATTTATTTGAAGGAAGTTTTGTTTTACTTTATTTAGTAGTGCCATTACCTTATCAGGGATAATTATTTTAGTTTTTCACTAATCATAAGATGGTGAGGTCTGTATTCTTCTAGTGTATCTTGAAAACGACATAGTCATGGAGGAATGAATTATTGAAGGATGATGAAATTGAGATTTCATATATGTAGAATAATGGAAACGTTTTGGGGAATGTGATGAAGGGTAATTCACTTGTTGATGTCATGCGTGAATCTCGATATTCATGGATAGTGATGGAATAGATCCGAGTGATACATCGTAATATAAATTATTTATATTCCAAAGGTATATTTTTATTTGCAATAGTGCAGTTTCCATTGGTTTAGAAGGAAAATAAGACCTATTAGAGGGATTCTAAGGTAGTGGTCTGGAGAGATTGAGTTGTATTTGACAATTCATATGAGGGTGAAAAACACATGGTGCTATTCTAGGTGAGTGTTTTTCTATTTTTGTGATTAATGAGATGGTTATCTGTGATTTCCATACTTCAACCATCTTTATACTTCGTACAATGAATTTTGTTTTACCAAGATCTGATAGAGTTGTTTTTTATTCCTAGTTTGATATGTTTTGTTTAATATTTTGTGTCTCAGTGTCTGGAATACCGAAAGGTTAAGGTTGTTTACTATATTTTTGGTGGGTTCCCTAAATGAAACATGTCCCCTTATGGAAGTGTATGGTAATCTAGATCAACTTTATTTTTATTTTACCTAGAGCTCAAAGAGATATGGGTGATCTATGTGTGATAATAGGTCATTTGAAAAAATCTTCCACTTTATATCTTTTAAAGAGTTGATCTCAGTGATGATTTTGTTGAGGTGGTTTCTGGAGGAAGTAGTGACACCCCATGGAGTCCCGAGTATAATCATCTCTAATCATGATCCTATTTTTACCTCAAGGTAGTGGAGAGGTTTTCATTATGCTTGGGTCTCTCTATTAATCCTTAACACTACTTTCCATCTAATTATGGAAAACAAGACTGAGTAAAAAACTTGATATCATGCTTTTCTGAAGGTTTTTCTATGTCATGGGCTATGATGGTTTTGTAATGGGAGTAAAATTTCACTACAATTTATTTGGAGTTTTTAGGTGCTGGCTCATGTTGAATTCATAGTGTTTCATATAACAGATATGTCATATATAATCCAGGTACATTATGTCTTCAATGTATCATGGATCAATAATTAACTTCATAAGGATCCCTATATCATTGATGGTGGTGAGATATGATGATGATTCATTGAACATTTAGGTGCAACCTCTAGAGGCCTGGGACAACTGATATAAGGTGTCAGATGTATGTGATATTCCCTTGGTTTGTGTCTTGAGGAATAACAATGGCATGGTGGAGAGTACCTGGGAAAATTATTCATAGATACCCAATCAATAACCATATTTTTTGTATAAATTATACTATACAATTCCTCAATATGGCTGTAAACCCTTTTCTAGTTGATGAGATGGATTTCTATTGATTCTTTCCATGAAGTTTCAGTTATTTGAGAGTATCTATACCAAGAGAGTGTTTATGACATGTTTTTTATTATTGAGTCATTTTATCTTCATTTCCTCTAAGTGATGTGGTTAATCGTATCTGATGGTGAGATCTATGAGAGGTATCTCAGGGGGTGATTAATTAGATTAATCATTTTCTTTCATAATCATTGGGGTTTGTTTTGATTTCACATGGGTGGGAATGATTTGTGAGGTATCTATGTATGGTCCTAGATCCTGGTATCCCTTCTTGATTTTATTTTTTATTTTTTATTAGAGGGACCTGGTGGAGGATTCAATGAGTTTTAGATTGTAAATTAGAAATAATAGTGTGTTTTTCACCATGGTAATATTGGATGCACCCAAGGGCTATAGTTTGGTGTTGAATCCTCAGCTCTATCATTGGTTAATGGGAGAATGGATTTGGATCCAATTACTTTTTTATAATGAATGTTCCATTGAGGAAGACTGTAACATATTATACCTTGGTTGCTATGTTGTAGAGTGGGGATGAAATATATGCCAAATTACATTTGTATTAAAAATAAGGTTTCTATGGAATTCAGTGTTTTGGTGGTAATTTGTTGGTTCTGCCAATTTCATTATTCCTATGGTGTTTAGATATACTATGGAATGGTGTCCTTTCTGGGTTGTGGTGTTATAGTGAATAGTGGATCATCTACAATGCAAAGCCACACCAGGTATATCAGATCTACATACAGGATCTAGTAATTGATTAGGGATACACTAGACTGAGGGGGTTGTGGCATGGTATTATACCATGGGACATAATATTCCATGTGTTATGCGGTTATAAGGCATGATCTAGGGGAAACACCATAGCATTTGGGTTTTAATATTCCCACAAATACATGAACTCTTATCCCAACCTAATTCCTTCCCACTAATTTATTTATTTCCCTAAGTGACTTATATAGGTTTTTATTGTCCTTGAATCCCATTTTTACAAGGATTAATAAGTATATTTTCATGATAATTTTTTATACAAAGTGTATTTATCTTGTTTTAATATAGTTTCTCAACGTTTGAACTTGTTTTACTACCATTTTTATAATCATACAATGGAGGATGATATCAATCATTCAAATGGAGTGGGTTTTGTTGTTTTTAGCATGTTTATGGAATATATTCCTTGGTGGTACTTAAATTTATTCTGGTAGAGCTGATTAAAGAACCATGTTGTCAATCTTCTATCATCAACAATTGTTTACACATTTGAGGTAGTGTATTTTTTTCCTTCCCTTATTTATTTACCTGAAATCATAAAGGGATCATGATTTAGACCTATGAATTATATTGTAATTAAGTTAATAAATATTAAAACAGAATATCTGATGAAATTGGTTATCTCTAGTGATATCATGTTTTAATACTATGATAAATGTTTTCCTCTAGTTCTCATAGATAGCATGTTATCTATGATTTTCTATCGACCATTTGAGTTATTATTGCTTTAACATGTTCGATTGAAATTGTTAAAGTAAATATGTTATGTATTAGATTATTTTACAATAAAATAAAATATATATAATCATTTTTAATGAATTATTATATTCTTATAAATTAATGGTGATAAAATTGACAGTTTATGCACGTCTAATTGTACATGTTTTACTTTTGGGTGTTAACTGTATTGGCAGAGAACATGATGTTGGAATACACGTTAATGATGATAGGATTCATAAATTTATGTAAAATGAAAATTTTTATTCTATAAATATTTTTATGGCAACAAAATTCATTGAATAATTTTTAACAAATTTAATAGCATTTAATAAATAATTTTTTTGGTTATACATAATAGGAAATTGTGATAATAGAATTTGTCAATTCAAGATGTAATAAAAACTAGTCGTTTAATAATAATAATTATTTGGTGCTGATTGTAGCCATTTTCTCATGAATCATGAATAAATTTTGTTAGGGGTATAAAAATCATTTTTTCTAATAAAGTTTCAATGCCTTGTTTTAAGGACAAGTTGCCATGTTGACGATTTTGGTTTTTGTTTCCATTTCTGTTTCTCTAAATTCAAGACTTTCTATGTGATGTGATGTTATCCTTGGATGGATGACGATATATAGGTGGGTATTCTTGGGTTTTTTGAAACAATTGATATACGTGACAATGTTTTGAATGGTGATATGCATGAGGGTGCCAGGGATACCACTGGATTTGATATAATGTGTTGAAGTTGGGATTACCTATTGTTATGCAGAAGATGGATGCTTCTTTGATAATGAATTTGATTAAAGGTCAGATGGATAAGTTTTTTTATCTTCAGTCCTTTACATACTGCTTCTCGATACAATATATTCTCAATTAGTAATCTATTTTAGGTTAAATAATGATGGTTCCTAGGATTATTAGAATTATGCAATGACAAATAATGTTTAATAATATTTTAACCCAAGGGTTTTGTTATTGGAATACAAATCTTGTTATTCTTAAGAAACCATAAACTCATTTTGAATATACCTAGAGCTCCTAGACATCACTTTGATGGTAATTGAGATGTTACTTTAATTAATCTATATGGTTAATTCATAGTTAATTATTTAATTATAGAAGGGATAATGGTAAAATTAAATGATGTAATTTAAAATTTTCTCCTTGACTTATTGTGTTCAAATTGGATATCAATCCCATGGTATAGTTTCATGGGTGTATGAGTGTCGATAACTGTAGTTGACCAAATAATAGGTTATTTCCCATAAATTTTTTATGACATGTGTTATATCCTACATGTATTATGACTTCATATGATACCCCTCCCATATTGGTAGGGTGACTGATACCAAATATACATTAGGAGGGTGTTTCCCCCAACATCCAGGTTGGAGAGTTACAAATTGATGACTACACCATTTATACCGCTCCTCACATTGTAATTTTATGTGATGATATACATGGTGGTCATCTTTTACATATATTATTTATAAAGGGTGATACTTTCTTGTGGTTATTTCACACACATGTATCTATGGATATAGTATCCTGAGGATTATTATAGGTATGATGTGTATTGGTTGTGATCGATCGAGGTACCATACTAGGTGTATGGGATGTGATGGTATGAGGTATCATATCTGATGTATAATACTTATCATATGGGTTTTTTGTTCCTAGAAACAATATGGTTTCAATATAAATATGTGAATATGATTATTAGATGATGTGATGCGTAAGATGAATTTCATGATAATTATCATAGTCTTCATTAAGTTGGATAACATTTGGAGGGAGATGGCTCAAGATGTATGAGGTCAGGGAAGAGTGGTGAACTAGGGGGGAGTTGTAGCAAGTTACCTTCATTTGATATTATATGATGTGATCTATTTTATGAAATATGTGATGATATATGGCCATGTTTAGTGTGGAAACAAAGAATACCTATTAGGTTGATGATATAGTATTATTTATTATTTAGTGGGATTTAGTATACACTCTCTATATTTTTCATTAATCGATCTAGATAGGATACTACAATGAATACCTAAAATGATCACCCAATATATATATATATATACTATTTTCAACAATGTATGAGAATGTTGGAGATCGATCTGGATATTATATGTTTATGTTTGTTCACTGTTTATTTAGAATTTTTTGGTTGCTAATGATTTTGCTTTTTTAGTAATTGTAGTTCCATTCCAGTTGTTTTAGTCTTTTTTAAAATTTAATTTTTTAACATTGGTAAAAAAATTATTATCTATAAAATAGTTCTGATTGTTTTATTTACCTTATTTATCTCTCCCTCATATTTTAATGGAGGGTAATGCATCCCATTTGTATGTACATTATACCCCCGATGCTTGTCATTGACCAGTGGCCTATTGAGGGTTAGCTTGAAGTGGTCACCAAATTAATTCTCTCATTAATGGAATAAGATCGGTACGTTTGGGGTGAGGTGGTCATGAAAAAGGACCTAGAATCTCCTATATTTAATGTATCAATTATATAAGAGGGAGAAAACCAATAGATAATATCACCATGATTACTGGGCTTGAGGGGGTTCTTTATATTACTGTTAATAATAGCTTTAATGTTGATCTGATTTTTGAAGCATTTATGACACTTAATTATATTTGGACTTATGAATATATTATTTTCCCCATTACATCTACCTTCATAAAATCTCTTTGTAATAATTAGTTTTCTTTAATACTAGTATGAAAATCCATTTAATGTTAAACAAAAAATTATTTCATAATTATTCAAATATGAAAAAATATTTTTTATCATTAAAAAATAATTATTTTTATATAGAACTTATGATTATTCGATATTTTAATTAATAAGAATTAATATATATATTTTTAGCGATGTATACAAGCAATTTCTTAATAAGACTCGTGAAAAAGGCTAAATATGACTAAAAATAATGGATCATGGGTGCCTAAAATAATTCCACACTTGGGAATCCACCCATGAAAGGTAAACACACCCGATGGGAATAATCACTATTCTAGAAAGGGAAATAAATGAGTTTTATTACTTCTACTGATATGATAAAAGGTCGATAGTATTTTTTCATTGATGAAATTTTATAAAAATATCATTCTAAATTCCAATAAAAGTCTTGAATTTTTGAATGTAGTAGATAATAGACACTGTTGGGGAGAAATAATCATTATGGGATATAAAAATAGTGGGATAATTAGTTTCACCAGAGGATAGAGAAAACATTTAGAGTGGAATCTGGTTAGCCCATTATAATTTTCATGACAATCATCAAGGAGGGAATCTCATCAAACATAAAAGGAATAAAAATAAATTGTTACTGATCCCCTAGAGTCATGACCAAGGAGGGAATCACTTAAGACTAATGTTTCATGACCAATAAATTTTTTTTAAGGCCAATAAAAGGGGTTCCAAAAAAGACAACAATCATGGTAGTGGGGATACAAAACAGAGGAAAAACCACCACTTGAAGTCACAATATTTCAAATTGAGGGGCTAGTACCCATTTCATTGTCAAGGGATCCCAGTCTACTAGTAAGCTTCAAGAACATACCACCAATTTTTTCCCCAAGCTATAGCATCCACCAAGCATTTCTTTGTTTCTCAAATTCAAGAGGCCACAATAACTAGCTACTAGGATAATTGATCCCAATTTATTTCATGATCATTATTACCCACTCCATGAAACCAAATGTGGAGAAACTAATGGTTCAATGTTACCAGGATGGAGAGGAAAAATAAATCACCTCGTAAAATTAAAATTGTTTTTTCGTTATCACCTTCTAGGAATAAGTGCATAATATATTCTCCTCTTATGATGTATAAACAAATACGAATAGAGTCCTGGTTAAACCCCTTTTATTGTATTTACTCATCCTTTGGGATTTAATGATTCTATATTTAAAAAATAATAATTTTTATGGTATTTTGTACTAGATATCCCCTACTGCTAATTCATTAAGGGATTCTGAGTAGTCTGAATCTCATGATGATAATCATTGGATAGAAAATCCTTGAGGGGGATACATTTATGATGTACAAGTAGTAATCATATGATATCTTAATATTACTAATGATATCACATTTTTTGTTATATGAATCATTTAATGAATGATATATGGATTCTTGACTATGTGAAGACCACATAGGGAGTCAAGAACCCCAGGATGTTGATAAGGATACCTACATAGTTAGGTGTCCACATGTTAATGTCATATCGACCAATGATCCATTGTGAGTTTCATTGACGATCTGAGATATAACATTTTAGCATCTACCATAATATGGAGACAATCCCTTATTGTTAGTTAAATGCCCACCATTCTATTACATGATGATCCTTCCCCAATGGGATTTACATTCCATCGCCTCCCATATGAGCCTCACATAAAGGTAGTGCATGGTGATTGAAACACTTATAAGACTAACACCTCCTTATCTAATTGACCTAGAGATCCTTCCCCATGATTTCCAATGACATCTACGATTCATGTGATTATCCCGAATGAATGAGGACGTAAAATTTTTTAATTTGCGTAATATTGTTTTCAACACATTAATGGTAGACAAAACATGAATGGGGATTGAGGTGAGCACACAATAGATAAGAGTTTTTATAATAGTTATAAAAAGTATCCCTATTTTCTATTTGATGTGATTAGTGAACATATTAACCCGATATTCAATGTGTTGAATTCAAATCATGCTTGGAAATATTGAAACTCAAAATACCCAAAATTTCCATGTATTTTTTTTAATAAATGTGAATTTTACGAGTCCGTGAAAATTAATGGTGCATGATTCTGTGGCCTAGAGTGCCCGGAATGAATTTCTGAAATTTTGTTCAAGTACATTCAGTAAATGTGCGAGTGGGTTTTTATAACTTTTGAACTGGTGCTTGGAATTGAAGTATGAGGACTTTGTTGAACTCATAGTGCTGATAATCGCTTAGGGAGACATTCACCTCGACAGAAAATGGTTTAGGGTGAATATTAGTTTTTGGTTTTTTTGAGTAAAAATAAAATACAAATAAAAGTCTGTGACTTTTTATTTTTATTTGCAACACCCATGTATGTGTTGGGAGGTGGGCCCCACTGAAACTAAACCTCCATGTGGATGTTGGGGTTAGGGACCACCAGACCTTTACCTCCCATGAGATGATATGGTTGTGGTGACCACCTGGACTACTACAAATACGACCTTTATCATTGCTAAAAATGGCTTTTAACATGGCTAGAAAAGTGATATTAATGGTGGCGAAGATGGGGGGCGGGGTCCCCTTTATCAGTGCTCCAAAAAGCATTGATAAAGACCCCTTTTATCAGTGCTAAAAAAGTGCTCATAAAAGGGGTATTTTATCAGTGCTAAAACATAGTGCTGATAAAAGGGTCCATTATCAGCACTATCTTTTTAATGCTGATAAAACAAAGTTAAAAAAATAAAAAAATTTAAAAAAATCCTTCCAATCGGGGGGTTTTATAGCGCATGACCCCCCTTTTACTGTGCTTTTCTTCCCCCTCCAGCGCCCGCATGCACCCCTCCCCCCTTTATCAGTGCTAGCCCCAGATTCACCCATGCTCGCGCATCCCTACCTCCACCCAGATTTGATCTCGAGACCCCCCTGTGCGCCTGAAGTGTTTGCCACTCCCCTTCATTGATTTGTTCTCCTATTATTGATATATCAATTTATATATATATATATATTTAGTTGTATTTATTCGTATAGTAATATATATTTATATTAATATATATATAGTTATATTAATATAAATATATAGTTATAGTAGTATATATATATATATATTTATAGTGATATTAATATATATATATTTATAGATATATTAATATATATATATAGTTATATTGATATATATATATATAGTTAGATTAATATATAGGTATATAAATATTCATATATTTTTATTTTAAATAAAATGGATATTAGTTATTATTTAGATAAAGTTAATATATTTTATATGTAAATATATTTTTTTATTTATATTTATAATTAAATTTTTATATGTGAATATATAAAAAATATGTATATATTGTTATATATTCGATTATAAATACCAGTGTATTATAAAAAATGATAAAATTTCAAAGATATAATATCAATATGCTTGTAATAACTGGGAATAAATTCAGTCCCCACCAAAAAAGGCAATAATACCCTCTTAAACGAGACTAAAAATCCAAAAAATGTTAAAAAATCAGGGTACCCCAACTAAAAACTCAATTTTGGAGGCCTTCCAGGATTTTTTTGGTGTCGAAAATGCCTTAATCGGGGACACCCAATTTATTAATGATGTAGAGCTCGTCGTAGGCATCAATTTGATAGGTGGTATAACTCAAAAAGACACCTGGATCAAATGTTATGGTCGTTTGAAGTTCGAGTTGTGTTTTCAACATATTTTGGATCTTTTTTATAATTTTTGTAGTCTTAAAATATTTATTAAATTTATATTACTCCATAATAATTCGAAAATTTTTAATTCAAAATATTATTTAAATTTTTTTATAAGCCATTTTCACTAAATATCTTATATATTAAGTGTAACTGTATATTTATACATTTCTAAAATATATTTAAAATCATATTTAAAAAATATATATTATTTTTATACCAATATAACTATATCTATATATTTAAATATTAATATATTTTGTTTCATAATTGGTTTTTGGAAGTAGACCCTTTATCTGCGATAATAAATAAAGCACTAATAAAGAGGTACCCTTTAACAGCACTAAAAAAAGCGATGTTAAAGGGGGTACCTTTATCAGTGCTAAAAAACCGCTGATAAAGGGGTATAATATCAGCGCTTTTTTTGCACTGATAACGGTACCCTTTATCATCACTTTTTTTACCGGTGATAGAGACAACCCTTTTATTAATGCTTTTTTGTTAGCGCTGATAAAGGGTGACGCTGGCCGTGCTCAATTTTGTGGTAGTGCTGAGCCTTACCTCCCATGAGTGGCTATGGTGATGGGGACCACTCGGGATTAAACCCCCTTGAAACCCCCCTTTAATTGGGAGGAAACCTCAACTCACTCATTAATGTGGAGAAGCCTCTTAATCTTCCACCACATTAATTATGCCAACCCTCTCCATCTTAATTATGCCTACACACCATTTAATTGAGAAAATTTAAATAATCCAATTTTAATTATTCCAATGATTAAATTGGGGAATCCCTTTTTATTATATTGGATATCTCTTTTATTTTGGTGGGTTCTTATTTTGTGAAAATTCTTTGGAAAAGGAGAGAGAGATATTGGTCAGAGAAAACACTCCAAAGAAGAACACGTTCTTCCATGAAGAATGCTTCGCCGAAGAAGAACACCGACCACGACTTCGTGCTTCTTACTCGGGACTTCTTCAGACGTTGGACGTCTTCATCTAGGATGAATTGACGACCGTACTACCTTCTAGTTCCAATGTCAACAAGAGAACGAGGTAGGTGTTTATTTATGTTATTTTCCATCCACGTACTCCCTTCATTTCTTGTGCAGATTGGGAACAAACATTACATATGTTTATGATTTGATGTTTGTTGCATTGTTCATTGAGAATTGCTTGCTACCACTCTAAACACGGAGGGTGCATGCCAAAAAAACATGGCCCGACCCCTCCACCATTCTTCTTTGATGTACTCTTCGAAATGGAGGAAGGCGAAAAAGGCAACGGTGATCTGCCACCCGCGGCCTCCGCCGCTCTGCATTGCCACCCAACCACCATTGTGCCGAGCCAAGCCGCCGCCCCGAGCAGAACCAGATTTTCCCCCAGCGGTGCCCTAGCTGAACTGGGACCGTGCCCTCGTTGTGACCCGGCCAAACCGTTCTATGCCCCTTGTGGCGTCCTAGCAGAACCGGTTCACACCCCCCACGATGCCCCTGCCGAACCAGACCCCCCCCCAACGACACCCCTGTCGAACAATCCTCGCACCCCTGTGGCACTCTAGCCGAACCGGCCCACATCCTCATGGCACCCCCGCGGCTGAGCCGCCCCACGACACCCGCAGTTCCATAGACCCTCGTGCTCCTCGCGGCATACCAAACCCCCAACGGACCAGGACAAATCACGAGATGGGCCTCACCCTAGTGGGTTAGGCCGATTGGACCAAAACCGGGTTGACCCATGCCATGTCAGGCTGGGTCAGACCATGCCCGGGCCCACTAAGACCAATTTACGCTCTTTTGGCCATAACTTTGGAACTAGATGTCCTTTTGAAAAAACGTCAACAGTTCTGGAAATATTGGAGCAACACAATCCCTTTGAGTAAACACTACTAATGTTTTGGGTAGTGTTTAGGTATAGTCAGGTTCGATTGAGCTCAAATCCAACCGGGCCCATGGAACAAAAAGGATAAACAGACTGAGCATCTGATTGACGTGCCGTCTATTGTGTTGAGAACCCTTTGATGTGGTTTTCCATTGAGATAAATTGTTGTGGGGGATTTTTGATAGTTGGAGTATCGACCAGTAGCTTGTGGAGAGGATCCTCTCGTAGAAGAGCGATCATAGTGCAGAGACCTGGAAGCTGGATGAGACTTGATAGCTGCTGACTTTTTCGACTCAGAGTGACTAGACTAGCCCAGTTGGGAGCACCTTGGTGTTGTGGCAGACCCACAATGGGGAGTCCCTTTGTGTCATAGTAGACCCACTGTAATCGATAGGAGGAGTACCTCATCATGTTACGAGGGGGAGTGCCTTTGGGATTCGGAAGACCCACGGTGGAGAGCACCTTGGTGATGCGGCAGACCCCTGATACTAGACAGGAGGAGTACCTCAGTAGTCCAATGTTAGTGGGATGCACCTTGGTGTCGTGGCAGGCCCCCTATACTCGATAGAGGAGGAGTTCTCCAGTAGCCGAGGATTCAACAACGTGACTGGAGATGTTACATGATACTACCCCTCGAATAAAATAGTTGTTTGAGTTGAGTCATGTATTTTATGTTTTCCTCGTGATTGAGATGGATTACTTGATAACTTAGGTATATGTAGGTGAATATACCTACATATTTTTATCTATTGATTTCATTCTTTTTTGTTTATCCTAGGTGTATTTTTGTGAGAGGTTGAGGGTCTCAGGGTCCCTACTGAGTATCGTTATACTCACCCCTACATGGGCTCTGCCCGCACCTTTTTGTATTGGATGCAGACGATGGATAGCCTTGAATGAGGCTGAGAGTTCCAAGACTGGATGGTACCTAGAGGTGGACCATACTGTGTGTCGATATGTGGAGGAGACAGATAGACATGGTGTTCTGAGGTGGAGATCTATACCTACCCATCAGGTATGAACATGAAGGATGACACAGTAGCTGCCTTTTTCAGTTTCATCAATTTTTTTCATTTCAGTTGTACTTCTACTTTTATTATTGGTCTTGTATTCAAGGCCCTTTACATTCATCACTTTCTTTTGGTTATACAGTTTTCTTCAGTTCGTATCTTGTTATGCGCTTGGTTGCATGTGCTTGCAGGTTATAAAGGTAATGGCTTCCCAATTTTAGGGAATACGCCTTTGGTGCTAGTCGCCAGCCCCTGGCTTATAGTAGGTGGGATTGGTGTAGTCACAGTATGAGCCCATAGGGATGGGTTGTGATAGTAACTCCTATACAATCCATTAAAATTATTATTCTGATAACCCCCACCTTATCCTCTATCATTATTTCATACCACTCGACACATTATATCAATTTGTAAAATCCCCTCTTGTCCCATTTTTTCTATCCAAACCATTTAAAATAATCTTTCATAACGTTTTGAAACATATGGATGGACATTCTATTTTAATTAAAAATGAATATCATGTCATTTGCGAAGAGGAGGTGAGAGACTCCCTTAAAATGAAAACTAATATATAAGGGTAATATGCTATTGATATGTATGGAAAATCAATATTACACCATAATAAAGAGATAAGGTGCTATTGGGAATCCATAACATAATAATCATTTGGACATCAAGAATCCAAAAATCATTTCATTTTAAAATATTGAAAAACTAGGGGAGTAGAGGAATCTTTATAAGAGTTCATCCACCGATGATGAAGATCCCATACACCTCATCAGCTTGAAGATAAGGTCACATTAAACACTACCTTGTTAATTACCAATATCATGATTAATGGTAATATTGGAAGCCAATATTTTATTATTTATATTGATAATCATCTCTTGGGAAATGGCTACGAAACATAAAGGGTATCTCTCTCTGATGAAGTTGTTCTTTTCCTCGTAGAAAAAATTATGATGTTTTGTGTAGTGTCTTATGTTTAAAATATTTTCAGGTATTTTATATAAATAATTTCTCATGATAATTATACATTAATGATTTATTGTGGAGGGATACATAACCTTTGTTATGATAAATAGGGTAATAGCATAGGTCAACTGAGGTAAACCACGCCATAAAACGATGTATTGAATGGTTTTTATGAGATTTCCCTTCATTAGGTCTCATGAAGTCACGTAAAATGATCCTAGAAAACCATATATGCTTGGTGATATATTGTGATTGAGAAAATGGAGATCTTGTTATATTTTCCTTTTTTTCAAAAATGATTCCAAAGAAATAGTTGATAGGGTTCGACACCAGACATGTAATGGAGTAAAACGGTTTTCATAGGCCCTAAGGAAGTCGTCTTGTATATAAGGGATATAACTATCTAATAAAGATATGAAATATCTTTCAGGCATACCACCCAACACTATAGGA
Organism: Viscum album; assembly: GCA_963277665.1. Lineage (NCBI taxonomy): Eukaryota > Viridiplantae > Streptophyta > Magnoliopsida > Santalales > Viscaceae > Viscum > Viscum album. The sequence continues at coordinate 1,468,836,526 of OY728128.1, read as the reverse complement.
TAATTGGTGTATGAGATGTCATCCCATCAGATTATTGGTATGTTGTACCTCCATTCCTTGAAACAATAATGAATTATTATAATATTCTTATCACCCTCTCTAAGACACGTAACCCTGGAAGAATCCTAATATGGACTCTACCATAAAAAAAACTTATTATAGTTTTTTAACTAAAATTAAAAGTCATAACCATTTTCTGTTTAGGGTTTTAGATAATTAAGAAAAATTCATATAAATTAGACCCATACATTAATTGTGAAACTTATACTTAGTATCCATTTTTTCCACCAAAGGAAACCCTGTTAAAATAATACTTGATTTATTTTCATGATACGTCCTCAATACTCTCATATTGGCTTCCTATTTTCCCTTACCATTATAATGTACTTTGAAAAACATTCTAAAACATCATATGGGCACAAAAAACTTAGCAAGGGATATAAAAATAAGGAAACCATTAGTCTATTTATAATCATTAAAACACATGAATACATTAACATAAAGTAATACTTTTCAATATTAATAAGTTGTAAATACTTTCCATTAAAAATAATAACATTCAATAATATTTTTGAAATAATACGATTACCATAAAACCCATAAAAATATATAAAATACATAAAGGCAACTTTGGAAAAAATTATACTTAAATGGACTAACCATTTGGTCTAATTCTATACATGTAACACTTACAAATGTAATGGTCACATAGAAAACTTTCACACCTAATGTATTGGAGGTTTTAACCTAAACACCGATACTTGGTTTATCAGGTAACCAATATCCCTAAATTTATCTTGTAACCTCTTATAAAATGTTCATGTGCCATTATATAATCGTAACACAGAAAGGATTTTAATTCTCATCATTTCAAAAATAAAATTTCATTTGAAATCAAAAGAAATCATTTCAAGATATTGAAATAATATATCCATTTTCAAAAACATTTTCAATATTAAAATACCAAAAGGGAAAAAGGGTTATCTTTTCATTTTAAAATCATGAACCCTTATAGAGGAATCCATATATCAAATAATTCTCATGATGAAGGAGAAGTTTCTATCGTCGTAAGCATTTAATAAAGAACATTCCATTTGTTATTTTTCAAAATGTTACACATAAAACATATAAAAACATTCCTTTGAAAAAATTTGAATTAAATTCAAAATATTGATAAAATATTTTGTAACATTATTTTATATCCACATAATTAATATGTAAAATAAAATCTAAAATACTGATTTGGAGAAACATATTATACAATTAAATATTTTAACATTCAATGCGTCCAATACAACTTTGTACATTTAAATAATAATCCACATGAAAGAATAAATTTTAAAAATCCTTGAATTACTTAAGAAAAGTTATTATATAGATATGGAAAGTGAGAGGTGATACAAATAATCATTATAATAGAATAAAGGTTCATATCGTCAAGAAATGACTCAATGAAAGGAGATTGATTTCAAGTCCCTTACCTTGTGTATGACTTGCCATGTAAAATATTTATCATCCTGAACAATAATATTAGGTTAATTATTTAATTTCTTGATAACCATTTTAAATTTTATAAATTTTTCTATCACTTATAATCATGTTATACCAATTAAATAATTATTTATGTTCATGAAGGACGTTTTGATGAAAATTTGATACCTGAGTGAAAAATAAATTTTTTATGTTGACGATAGTCAAAGTCGTTACAAGTCCATAACCTCAAGAATAATATTCATGACATAATATTAAATTTTATATATCAATTATTATTTTAAATCATTTTATTAAATATTTTTTTAAAAAATGAACAACGTTACAATCATAGAGATGGCAAGTCTAATGAACACCTGAGAAACAATTCCATTTTACAATAGAAATTATAAAAAGAATGTAAGTATTATATTATATTAAAAAAATTATCAAAAAATTATTAATATTATATTAATAATTTAATTATAGTTATTTATATTATCCATTTGATGAGGTATTTAGAAATGAATCAAATCACTTCATGGAGGTGACAGTTTACATATACACTTGAACGTTGTAATCATATTTATGTGCATGGAAAGTAATATTTTAATTGATATATTATTCTATTATAATGATAAATATGTGACTAATATTATACATATACATTAATTACATAATTTTATCAATTATTGAGAGTTGGTGATATAGAAATAATTATTTCGGTTCTTGAGGTTGTAGCCTGTCGTAATAACGAATGACTAATTCATTTGCCATTTGATGAAATTGGTGATGGATTTAGATGATTATATAAATGTGATAACATCTAATTATATTTGAAACATTGGATTTATTATTTAATCATGGATGAAGATGTTTTTAAGAAAGTGGATGATAAAATAAAATTGAAACACTTAATTAAAAATGATACATCTTCCTTGGATGGTTTCCTTTGATTAGTATATTAACAACCATAAGTTGAGGGTTATGCCTTTAATAAGAGATATATAATGTTTTGAGGAAGTCTAGAAATATATATTTTTTATATATTTTCCAAAATAAAATAGTTTTTAGGTTTGAAGAAATTTTAATAACTAGTTCCCATTTTATAAGAGAGTTGATAGGCACTCTTAGAAATATTCAAAGTAATAAATTAATATAAATGTAATTCCGATTTAAAATCGTTAAAAATGATGTTTATTTTGAATACTATATGAATACGGGTAAAACTATTCATCAAATATAAATTAAATATGTTTTCAATATATTTTAATCCTTATCTTTTTGTTTGAACCCTTATATAACAATTTAAATTCATACCATGAAAAAATGTAACATACTCTTTGAGGATTAATAAAATTACTATAAAATGAAAAAATATCATTAAATCATAAATTTATGACCTTTTATAACTTATTATAACAATTAATCCAAATTTTATATTTTTATTAATTTTATATCATTTAATAAAATATTATTTATTTTAAAATATCAATATTGTTAATTTTGACACATTTCATTACATGATTTCTTAAAACATTAATAACAACAATATAAAATAGCACCAACTACTTTAATACATCAATAACATGGATATGTTACCCTTAAAATTATTGTATCATAATTATTATATCAAATTATATTTATTTTAAAATTTTTAATATCAATTATTTGATTCTTTCATTAATTAGAAAATTACTACTTCATCATTGTGTCACATTTAATTTATTAATTTAATTACTAAAAATTATAATTAAATTTCCTTGATATATATAATTATTTAAAAATTAAAATTTTTATTTTTATTATAACATGTTTTTTTATATAAACTCGTATTAAAAAATTTTCTCTTGTTAAAAAAAGTGTAAGAAAAATTACTTTTATTGGAATATAATATTATAAATGCATTGTAGTCATCCAGGTGGCTAAAAGTGGTCCTAAAATTGAAAAAAAAAATTCATGGTCTGGAAAAACACATTCAAGGAAATTTAGACAAGTTTCAAGGTTATTTTATATTAGTTATAATATTATTCTTTCCTTTAGTTTCCTATTTTACCGTTACTGTTGTTATACAAATATTAATAAAGATACTATTCAAAATGTTGCAAAATAAAATAAATATTTTTAATTATTTTTTACCTTATTAAATATATTGAATCAATTTTTCAAAATAAAAAAATAATAATTCGATGTAATCAATTAAAAATTAATCCCTTTGACAGATCGAGAAAATTCGTTTCTAATGTATAAACAATTATATGTTGAATAGTTTTAATATGATATTTCAATATAAAATTGATTAAAAATATCTCTAATGAATTAAATGAGAAAATATTAATCTATTTACACATTAAAACCATAAAAATTATTATTTATCAGTTTAAAAAAATTTGATGATAAAGTTTCTTTCAATTAATATACATAATTTTTTTTATATTCATCAAAAATTGAATCTTATCAAAAAAATTCCAAAAATTTAACCATATTAAATTTTGATACTCAATTTAAAATAAGAAGTTTTAATTTTTTAAAAATATTTTAAAAATTTTAAACAACCATATAGAAAAAATTTTCTCCATCAAAAGGCGGTACAAAATTGTTTTTTCAAAATACCCCTTTAATAATAAAATTGAAATTGTTCTTATATAATTTATAAAAAACTCAAAATTTGAATTTTACACCATAAATTAAGTATATTAAATTCATATTGCATTCATATAATCACGAAATATTGTTTTATTAATTTTTTTCTTATAAAAAACTCAACAAATATTTTAATAGTCTTTCTAGAAAACAATTATTTAAAATGGGTTTTATTTTAATTTGTAAATAATTTTGTAATAAATTAATATTTATATAAACAAGTGTAAACCCTATTTTTTAAATTTAGTTAATAATATTCATTCCCCCCATTCGAATGATATGTTTTTAGTGGTAACATTTTAATAATAATATTTATTTTCTCATTTAAGTTCTATGTGGCGTATCATATAGGCTATTAAACATAGTTTTTATTATTAAAAGCTCAAGATGTTACATTCAACCCCCCCACCCCCAATTTTTCCTCATATTTTGTACTCAATATTGAAAACTTGGGGTTCTATTTTTTAAAATACCCTTATTGAAATCCTACATGAAAATGATATATAAATCATCCACATTAAAATAAATAAAAGGAAGTATGATGGCCACCAAAGATAACACATTCTATATTTCTGTATAGTAAAACAAGGATGTGGATGATTAAATAACCATCATGTTTTAATAGAGTAATAGAAAAAAAAATTAAGAGAAATTTTACAATCACAAAACCATAAATATGTGATTGGTTAAAGGTAAATTGATTCATTAATAAGTAATATACACAATTAATGTTTTTAAGGACATTTTCAATGAGTTATGGAATTCATTTACTTAATACACTATTATCATAAATAATCCTACATACATGAAAATAATAGTTTCATCATTTAGTCAATTTATACAATAAAGTCATCTTTCTCTTTAAAAGATGTGTTTTAGAGATGAATTTTTAATTCTTGAACCACTAAAATCAAATTCTAGAGAATCATGTAATCCAAAAAATATTAACAGTATATTTCTCATTTTTTTAGAAATTAACCAAAACCAAAATGGTTAGGTTTATATAACATTATTTCCAAAAATAATGAACCTTTAAGAGAAGAAAGACTACTTTTATTCTCTAAAATTCAACTGTAATATGGAATGTTCAATATAGAATATTCAACAAATATATTTACTTTACATTCATCAAAATAATACAAAATATTAATTAAATAAAAAATCATAAGGATCTAATAACATAGTCATCAAATATAAATTTTAACATTTATCTCGAAATAACATCAATGACACTTAATGTATCATAACAGAAATGTAATTTCATTATCAAATAGTCACCAATTTTGGTTACTCATTTCCATAAATAATCTAATTCACAATAATTCCACAATAAAATTATATAATCTTCTAAAATATTATCAATACATTACTTCTCAAATAAAATCGCATACTATTCGATTTACCTTGATCATATATAATTCCTAAAATAATGACAATATTCCCAGTGAACATTCATTACTTAATACCCAAATAATTTTTGACAATACGATAAAAATATTTTTTCCCAAAATAAAATTATTATTCATCCAAATAATCATTTAACTAAATATTAAAAATCAAAATAATCTGGACTCCACTTAGGCTAGTGGTAGGTGATGCACCCTTGTCTCCCTGGGGTTGTGGGTTCCATTCTCTCAAACATACCTGATGTGAATGGTTTTCACTCTTCCTATAGGTTGGACATTTATTAAAAATATATTAATAAAATTCTTATTATAATTTATAAATTTTAGAAAGAACCAATAAAATAATTGTAACATGTTTTAACATCAAATTTCATCTTATATCTTTTTTTTAAATCCCTAAAATTAAAAACCCTCAATTACCACACCAATAAGTCTCCAAAAATACCGTTAGTCTCCTTAAAGTTTCATATAAGAAATCTAAAAGTGGGTTTTTAATATATTAATCATATTATAAACCTTAAAATTATAAACTCATGATGATATCCCTAACTCATAAAAAAACATCCAAATATCCAAAGATAACTAAACTTTCCTCTGATAACAACAATAAGGACCCGACCATAAACATAACATATTATAGTCCTTCCAAACTACAATTTAAATTCATGTATATTTTAATTTTATATTTTTACTAAACTAGGGAAAAATATTACAATGTATAACCATACATTACATATGGACATTTATACTCATTCTACATTTTTTCCACCATAGGAAACCCTATTAAAATAATACCCAATTACATTTCATGACACATATTCAATAATTTTATCATGAAATATTCTTTGTCCATAAAAATATTAAGACCTATAATAAACATTTTAAAAAATTAGATTATCACAAAATATTTGTAATGGATATAGAAATAAGGAAACACTTTTCCCATCGGTAAGCATTAAACATCTTGAAAACATTATTAGAATGTAATACTTTTCACCCGTAATAAGTACTAAATAAATTAATTTTACATTATCCTCATTTAATACCATTTTTGAAATAATAATATGACCATAAAGCCACAGAAATTATAGAAAATATATAAAGGTAACTTGGGACATAATTTTCATTAAGTGTTATCACTATTCAATCGAGTTCCATATATTTCATTCTTAAAAATGGAATAGCTATACGACCAAAGTCCATACCAAAATCATTAGAGGTTAAAATGTAACCACCCATACTTGGATTATCACATAACCACCCACAATTATTTTATCACATAAAAACACAATAAATTTATATATACAATTATATAATCATAACACATTAAGGATTTCAATTCCAATCATTTCACTCATAAATTTTAATTTTCAATAATATGAATTCATTTCAAGATATTCAAATAATCAATTGATTTAAAAAAACATTTTCAATAAGAAAATAATATTAAAAGTGAATAAGGGTTTTTAGTTCCCTTTAAAAAAATTAAGGAATATAAATGAATCAATATATAAAATAATGGTCATGATAGTAGAGACGTTTTTTTCTCTGTATACAGTAAAAAAGAACACTCATTTTTTTATTTTTAAAAATAATACATATAAAACGTGTAAAAAAAATTAAATTGAAATCCATTGAATTAAATTAAAAATATTGATAATATTTCATCTGATATGTTTTTTCTATTCATATAATTAATAAGTAAAATAATTTTTTAAATAATTTAATGGGGAAAATATTTGACGACTAAATATTTAGACATTAAAATCATCCCATACCACATTGAAAATATCAATTTCAATCCACATGAAACAATAAAATTTATGAAAACATTAGAAACATAATAAAATATAGAATATGTATATGGATTGTCAAAGGGACTCTATATACAATTTTTTAAATAGTAAAGGTGCATATCATCAAGAAATGTTTCAATGACAGGAGATTGAGACAAAGTCCCTTAACTTGAGTTCAGTTCATCATACAAAATCCTCTCCCAAATGAATAATAAATTTAGGTTATTTATTTAGATTCTTGATAACATTTTTAATGTTTATTAGTCCTTTTATATAACTTGTTATCTTATTATGAAAATTACCTAATTATTTAAATTCATGTAGAATGTTTTCACAATATTCGATACTTGATTAAAAAATGAATTTGGTATGAAGCCAATGGTCAATGTTATCATAATTCCATAATATCACAAATAAGATTCATTCTATAATAATCACATTTACATATAAATTTTTATATTAAATATCTTCATTATATATGTCTATGAAAAAATAACTACGTTTCAATTATGGAGATGGTATGTCGTATGTACACATGAGTAACATTCCCATTTTTCATAGATCATTATAATAAGAGGATAAATATTATTTTTCCTATAATTAATGATCATTATATCATTAATATCATATGAATAATTTCAATATACTTATATAAATTATCCATTTTATTTGGAAATTGAAAACAAATCACATCGTTTCATGGAGGTGATAGTTCAGAGGTACACACGAACAATGTTATGATTTTTATGTGTGTGGAATTTTATAAGTTAATATATATTTTATACTATCATAATGATAAATATTTCATTAATATCATATATAAAAATTAATTCTATCATTATAACCATTTTTGAGAGTCAGTATTGAAAAATGAATTATATTGGTTCACGAGGTGGTAGTCCGCTATACAGACGTATGATTAATTCATTTACCATTTAATGAAATTTGAGTTGGATGTAGGTGATGATATTAACATAATAAAATCCATATATATTTAGAATACTATGGTTATTATTTTAACATGTATGAATAATATTTTTAGTAAGTGGATGTAGAAATTAAATAGAAACACTTAAATAAAAATGATACCTCATCCTTAGATGATCCCCTTTAATTAGAACTCTAACACATATAAGGTGAGTATTGTACATAAAATAATAGCTATGAAATGTGAATAGGGATTATAGAAAGGTATTTTGGTAGATATTTCCTAAAAAAAGGTTTTTATGTGTGAATAAATTCAAATAATGAGTGCCCTTTTATATGGGAGGGGAGAGGCACTCTATGAAATATTCAAAGTAATGAATTTAAATAAATTAATTTTCTATTAAAAATTGATAGATAAGTTTATTTTGAATATATTTATATTATGGGTCAAAATAAATTCATCCGATAAAATTTTTACAGGTTTTCGTTGTTTTTTAATCTTTTCTATTCATTTAAACCCTTAATTAACCCTTTTAAAAGTTACCAATATTTAATGTAATTTACTATTTGAGTTTTAATAGAATTACTATAAAATAATAAAATACCCTTAAACATGTCATTGAAGAAATTATATGACTTATCATATAAATTTGGCAAATTGTTTTATTTTTATAATTTTTTTATGATTTAATAAAATAATATTTATTTTAAAATATCAATAATGTCAATTTCTACACTATTTATCACATGAAATTTTAAAACAATCATAACAATAAGATAAATAATAATTTATCCATTTAAAAAATCAATATAATTTAAAAGTAATACATAAAATTATTTGGATGACATTTATTGTGTCAAATTATATTTATTCTAGTATTTTTAATCTCATTATTTGATTCTTTCATTAAAGAGAAAATTAATACATCATCATTTTTTCACCATTTAATTTAGTTATTTAATTCATAAAAATTATAAATGAATTACCATTATGTAGATAATTATATTTGATTTAAAATGACAATTTATAGTCAAACATACCAATTATACAACACATTATTAAAAAACTTCTTTTTAAAAAAGTGTAACAAAAATGACTTTTAATAGAATATAATACTATAAATGTATTAAATTCATCCATGTGGCCATAAGTGGTCCAAAAATCGAATTAATGATTCTACTGTTCTGAAAAAACTCATCCAATCAAATTAAGATAAGTTTTATGGTTATGCTATATTGTTAATAATATTATTTTTACCTGTACTTACTCTATATACCCTTAAATGTGGTAATAAAATTTTTATTAATGTTAATAATCATAATGTACCAAAATAAAATGGACTTGTTCAAATAATTTGGACCTACTAATTCTAAATATGGAAACCATTTTTCCATAAATCAAAAAAAAAATAAATTTTTAGAAATTAACAAAAAATTAATCTTGTCGATGGATCGAGAAAATGAGTTTTTAAAGTAAAATGATATAAATGTTCACATGGTTTTTATATCCAATATAACAACCCATACTTTACATACATTGTTAGTACTTAAAAATTTAAGTACACTTATTACAACTTATATCAAAACCAAGAAAGGACCATATAGGTATAGTGTCTTTAGAAACTAGGAAACATAAACAACTGGTTCATAAAGCATCTACACTGTCTCCCATTTATTTCATCATATCTAGCATCCCTTTTGGCATATCCTAATTAATAACCTTCTTCCGAACCTGGGGAAAGAAAAAATACAAAAGGGTGATCTCAAATGATAATTAAGGGTAAACAAAAGAAATATCAATCACATCATATTCAAAAGAACACAACATTTTGGAAATCTTAACCTGCAAAAGAGATCATAATTTCATAACATGGGATAAATCATAGTAGTGAAATGTAATCCCAATAATCATAACTTAAAACATGAAACTTCTTGGCAAACACACATAATCATAGAAAATCATTTTTTAGTAGTCAAGACTCATTGCCAAGACTATCTTTGTGGACAAAGTCTATTTCTGAACCGATTTCACTCCTCGTTTCAGTCATGTTTCACTGAACCGGTTTAACCTACCGTTCCAGCCATGTCTATCTCATGAGATATAAATCATTACCCAATGCATTGGAGGGATATAAAGGTCTAACCCATCTCATAATGATACCATTCTTATGTGTGCCAACAAATTATAAACCTTACATCATAGCATAACCCATGTAATAAAAATGGGAATCTTAAAAATCATGACATCATAAAACAATTCATATAAGATAAAGGAATTCCTAAAAATATTTCTATCACAACATAATCAAATCAATGTAATAATAGGGATAGAAACATAACCCTATATTATCTTAGATGGAATATAATTTTGATAAAATACTTGAACTCCATTCTTGAGGAAAATATCCTTTCTACTTCAAAAAAATTTTCCTTTCTTAACATTTCATATAATTTTGTACTAAAAAAATTTGATTATAAATAAACTTGAAAACATGTAAAGTAATCTCCATGGAAATAATTTTCTAAAAATCCATTCATGCTATATAAGTTAAAAAAACATTCTTCTCATACTTTGGCCGGAATGGTCAAAAAGTACCTCGTACGAAAAATGACAAAAGATTCCTTTCATATCTTTTACTAAAAGCTCACCGAAGGGTAAAATTGGATTTAAAAAATTGTAGGTGGATGGAAATAATATTACATATTGAGTAAATATATATGTGGATGATAAATATTCCCCAGTAAATTCTGAAGTATAAACAATCTCTGATAAAAATGAGATTGTATGATTTTCCCTTACCTTAGGTCCGATTTTCTTCGTAAGTGTCTGAACCTCCTTTATAATGATTTAAATAAAGACATTGAATTATTCCAGAATCATACTCATTTTTATGATATCATATATGGCCATATTCATAGCTTCTTATTAGTAATATTTCATTACTACTTGTTATTCGGGTGTTTATTACTTTTTGTTCTTATGCGTGTTTTGTCGAATAAATTATTATTATTCTCTTTAGGTTATTGATAACTCATTTCCAGAATGGTATTAGTGTAATATATAACATATTCATTCATTCAATTAATTTATATAATCATTATGCAATGAAGATCATGTAGAACGAGTCGCATCACATCGTGGAAACGATATTCTGTACGTACGCACGAGCGATGATATCGTTCCCATTATCGTGGAATTGAATTTGAGTGTATGTATACTATTTGAGAACCAATATAAATTTACAATAATCATATATTGTTATTATTTACACCATTATACGCATCCAAGTAAGGTGTTGGTGGAAAATAGATTACACCACGACATGGAGATTGTATTCCGTAGGTACGCAGGCGCGGTGATTTCATTTTCCGTAGGATGGATAGATGGTGAAATAGGGTTGTTTCATACTTATAATAACATATCAGTATATGCGTGATACTAATGGTATTACTTCATAATGAAACAACTAAATAATAAGATGTGGAAGAAGAAATAAAGTTGAAAGAATCGGTAATGGACATTACCTCTTCTTTGAAGCGCCTCTTTGAGACCTCCTCATAGGGCACTAATATTGGTCTTTAAAGAAGACCAGAATCTCTAGGATGTTTCTAAGGAAGTGGGGAAATGAAATGGGGAGGGATTGGCCGATATTTAAGGCTCAAATTGGTGTGAGGAGGAGAGGGAGTAGGTGCCCTTTTATAAGGGAGGAGAGGGGCACCTTTGGAAATATAAGAAATATTAGTTTATATTAAATCCCAACCCCACGTAAAAACTTCCAAAATAACTCATATACAAAGAATATATTATATAGGGTTGTATTATCATCAAACAATAAAATTTATACATGTTAGGAATTTATTTTAAACATTATCAACTTGATTTATCCTTATTTATCAATTTAATTTTATTTGTTGTAATAATATTCTAAATTTTAAATTATTATAAATAATTACATATGTGGGGTGAATTTTCCATAATTTGACACTTTATAAAATTTTTGACCATATAAATTTTAATTTATAATTTTTAAATATTTTTTTGATTTTTAAACAATTTTATAATATGTTATTTTTATTTAATAACAATACTGTAAATTTTGACACTATTTATTTATTTGAATTTAAATAAAAAATATGCAGAAGATATGTTCAAAATAAAAGCTTTAATAGATCCATAAAATTTCATATGTATCTAGAAAATTAGTGGAGCACATTAAATAGTTCATATAATATTTATTTTATTATTTTTAAAACCATTTATTTGATATTTTAATTAATAAAATAATTTCCACATCACTATTTTGTCATAATTATTGATAATTATATAATCCCTAAAAATTCAAAATAAATTTCTATGATGTATATACTTGTATAAGATTTCTGTAAAATATTCATTTTTGATGTTTTATTAAGTTTATCAATAAATTAAAATTATTATACATATAATATTTAACAAAGTGACATGTTTTCATATTCTTTGGTTTTAATAATAATTAAATTATTTTCATGGAAAAAAGTCCATTACATTAATCTAATCCGACCCTTAGGAGATATGGGTCGACTTTTAGTAATTTAATAGGATTTTGGTAGGTGTTAGAGTAATTTTATAATCTTATATTTACCCTTAATCACCCGATTTACCTTTAACTATGATAAAATAGAATTTACTGTGGTTACTATTCATAATGCCCAAAAAATAAAAAGTAGCCTATTAACATAATTTGGACCCACTAATTCCAAATATGGAATCCATATTTCAAAATTCAAAACACATAAGTTGCAGTAATTAATTTAAAATAAATCTTATTGTTAAGAAAACGAGTTTTAGAAGTTAAAACATTGTCAAAGATTTAAATGTTTTTACCTATGAATTCAATGTGAAATTCATGCTAATGACATAAATTATATTAAATAGTAAAAATATATTCTATTTATACTTTAAACCCATTAAATATTATAATTTAACCATATAAATTATCCCAATGGAAAAGATGTTTTTAATTAAAAATTAGCATATTTTTACTATTCATCAAAATATGAAAGTTATCAGAAAAATATCAAAAATTTATCCAAAGTAAATTTTTATATCATGATTTGAAAGAAGAATTTTATTTTCTCAAATTTAACTTATAAACATGACAAAAACTAGATTTAATGTGGGTGCGCCATCAAAAGGCGGCAAAACTGAATTTTTTGAAAAATACTTATTTTACCTAAAAAATTTATTTTGGTCTCTTACCATATTATAGAAAATGTGTAAGATGAATAATAATGTTATAAAATTCAAAATGTAGTTAATAATATTCATAAAGGATAGTCCATAATAATATATCGTGGTTTAGTGAAACCCGGTATTGCGTACTACACGCGCTATCGAGGAAGGTCGCGATTGTGTGTAATGCAAGCCAAGTCTGTATTGTGTGATGTGAAAGATTCCATTGGTGTTGCGTATAACATAATACCTGAAAAAATATTTGTCATAAAATCTCAGGTTGTTACATTCTACCCCCCTTAAAAATTATTTCTCCCTCGAAATTCATCACTTCATTACAAACAGATGAGGATACCTCTCCCTCATCATATCCTCATGTTCCCATGTAGCTTCTTCAAATTGGTGGTTCCTTCATAAAACTTTCACCAAGCGAGTGGTCTTGTTCTGTAGGACTTTTTCACTACAATCTAGAATCTCTATCGGCTATTCTTTATAAGAAAGATCTTGCTCCAGCGGTACAACTTCTGAGCTGAGTACATGTGAAGGATCAGGTATGTACTTTCTCAGGAGAGATACATGGAACACATCGTGAACTTGAGAGAGATTCGGTGGAAGCACCAATATGTAAGATAACTTCCCAACACGATCCAGAATTTCAAAAGGACCGATATATCTAGGGAACAACTTTCCCTTCTTTCCAAATCTCATGACCCTCTTCCAGGGAGATATTCGTAAGAACACTTTATCACCCACTTCAAACTCTAGGTCTTTTCTTCGTTTGTCGGCATAACTTTTTTGTCGACTATGAGCTGCTCTTATGTGTTGTTGAATAGATCTGACCTTTTCTACCATTTAATCAACAAGATCAGGTACTAATATCTTTCTTTCCCTAACTTCATCCCATCAAGATGGAGTCCTACATTTCTTTCCATAGAGAGCTTCATAAGGAGCCATCGGAATACTAGAGTGAAAGCTGTTATTATAAGAAAATTCCACCAAAGGTATGTGTTGATCCCAACCACCATTGAAATCTATAGAGCAATCTCACAACATATCTTCTAGAGTTTGAATTGTCCTCTCAGACTAACCACCTGTATGAGGATGATAAGCAGTGCTTAAACTCATCTCTATATCCAGAGTATGCTGAAGACTTCACCGGAACTTCGAGGTAATCCTTGGATCCTGATCCGTTATAATGGAATGTGGTACTCCATGCAATCTTACCACTTACTTTACATATATCCTGGGAAGCTGATCTAGATAGAAATCCTCTCTAATAGCAATGAAGTGTGCAGAATTTGTAAGACGATCAACTATGACACAAATAGCAGTATTTCCTTTGGATGTTTTAGGAATCCGGTGACAAAGTCCATAGTGATGTTTTCCCATTTCCATTCAGGTATGGGTAATGGTTGTAACATCACCTTATACTTCTGTCTCTCAGCTTTAGCTTTCTGAAAAACCAAGAATCGAGAGACGTATTCAGAAACATCTCTTTTCATGCCATCCCACCAGAAGTAATCTTTCAGATCCCTATACATCTTCGTGCTTCCAGGATTAATAGATAATGAAGAACTATGAGCCTCATCCAGCAGCTCCTTCTTTAATTCTGGGATGGGAGGAACCCAAACCTGATTCTTGAACTTTATTATCCCATCAAAATCAAGGTTGAATTCACGAATATGTCTCACCTTTTTTGTAACTCTATATCTTCTTTCTGTGCCTCTTTAATCTTCACATGTATAGATGGCTGAACATTCATTTGAGAAAGATACGATTTTTCCCCTTCCATTATAATTCCAAGATCCATCCTTTGTAAATCCATAAATATTGGATCTTTTGTGATCCTCATCATGGATAAGCTAGCATGGTCTTATCGACTTAATGCATCTGCCACCTTGTTTGCTTTCCCAGGGTGGTAATGAATTGAGCAGTCGTAATCCTTAATCAGCTCCAACCATCTTCTTTGGCACATATTCAACTCCTTTTGTGTGAAAATATACTTTAAACTTTTATGATCGGTATAAATATCACACCTTTCTCTATAAAGATAATGCCTCCAAATCATTAATGAAAAGATTACCGCAGCTAACTCCAAATCATGAGTTGGGTAATCTTGCTCATGGATTTTCAACTCTAGTGAGGAATAAGCTATAACCATATCATTTTTCATAAGAACACATCCTAGCCCTTTCTTGGATGCATCACTGTAGATCACAAACCTTTCTCCACTATAAGGAAGTGTGAGTACAGGTGCATTGGATAGCCTTCTTTTCAAAACCTTGAAATTCTATTCACATTGCTCCGTCCACACGAATATAACTCTTTTTCGAGTTAACCTGGTGAGTGGATTAGATAATCGTGAAAAATCCTTCACAAAACGTGGATAATATCCAGCCAAACCAAGAAAACTTCGGATCTCAGTTACTGTTGTTGGTCTCGACCATCTTTCGATAACCTCTGTTTTTGCTGGATCCACAGATATCCCCTCTTTTGAGATTATGTGACCCAAAAATTCAACTTTTTGAAGCCAAAATTCACACTTGGTAAATTTGGCATAAATCTTCTCCTTTCTCAGGGTCTTCAATATAATTCTCAATTGATCATCATGTTCTTCATTTCTCTTTGAATGGACAAGAATATTGTCTATAAATACTACCACAAACTGATCAAGATAGTCTCTAAAGACTCTACTCATCAGATCCATGAATATATAAGGGAAATTAGTAAGACCAAATGGCATCACTATAAATTCATAGTGTCCATACCTTGTACAGAAATCCGTCTTTGGTATATCTTCCCTTTTGACCCTTAATTGATGATACCATGAACAAAGATCAATCTTGGAAAAGTATTGACCTCCGTGTAGTTTGTAAAATAATCCATCAATGCACGGGATGGGATATTTATTCTTGATAGTGATCTTGTTAAGTTCTCGATAATAAATACAGAGTCTCATTGATCCATCTTTCTTTTTAAAAAACAGAACAGGTGCTCCCCAAGGTGACGCACTAGGGCGTATGAATACTTTATCAAGATTCTCTTGGAGTTCCTTCTTCAATTCCTACAACTCAATTGGGGCCATTCTATAAGGTGTCGTTGAAATAGGCAAAGCACCCGGTACGAGTTCTATTGAAAACTCAACTTCACGATTTGGTGGAAGACCCGGAAATTCCTCTGGAAAGGCATCATCAAACTCCCATATAATGGGCATATTCTTAGTCATGAGTTTCTCACCCACCATATGAGATAAATAAACTTCATTTAGTGGAATCAAGACCCATAAGATGGAAGAAATTTCTACTAGAAGTTATGTTTATCCTAACATCAATAGACGATCATAGATTGATCTAGAATAAGAAATGTGACTTCCCTTCTTAAAAATTGATATGAGCTCCATATAAAGAAATCTAATCCATGCCAAGAATCACATCAAATTCCACTATAGGAAGGACCACAATGTTTGCAGGAATCACATTCCACAAAATTCAATTGGAGAAGAATTATAATCTTTTGATGCGACTTTTGTGCCATTAGGGGTTGTCACAGCTAACTCAACATCTAATTGTTGAGATAATACGGTGATACCCTTAGAAAATTCTTCAGAAATAAAAGAGTGGGTGGATCTAGAATCAAATAAAACATTTTCTACTTTATAATGGATGGTAAGTGTACCTCTCAACACTTCGTTGTCGTACTCCACATCGCCAATAGTAATTGTATGTGACGTTCCTTTGACTTTGGCCTTAAGAGTTTGTTGACGTCGATCATCATCATCAACCCTTGGATTTGGGCATTGATTGGCATAATGCCCTATCTCCTTGCACTTGAAACACTGAAGTATAGTAGGTTCATTCTGTGTATCCCTTCCTTTGTTTGCATCATTAGACATCTTCTTCCCATTATTTTGACATTCAATTGCCCGATGAGCTTCTTTTCCACACTTATAACATTTTCTTGTCCCCTTAAGAAAATTTCATCCATGTTTCTTTCCACAAGTTGAGCATAAGGGAAATCTCATCTTCTTTTCAGTGTGCTCTTATGATTTTCCTTTGAATTCCATTTTCCTCTTCTTATCAAACCCATATGACTGCTGGGTAACTCTAATCCCCATCTCAACCTTGAGAGCACATCGAACGATTTCCTCATAGCTATTGAAGTCCCTTATGGCTAACACCCTTAGATGAATTGGTTTTAAGCCACTAAAGAATCGATCGATCTTACTCTCAGGTTGGATAATAATACCAGAAGTATACCATGCAAGTCTTGTAAAATTTTCTTCATAGGTACCAACAGATTTATCATCGTTTTACTTTAATTCAAGAAATTCCTTCTCCATCATTGTTCGAAGAATGCGAGGGAAATACTTATTGAAAAATATGTTCTTGAACTCATCCCATTCAATGGACTCAATTTCATCCCTTGGCCTCGTATTCTTAATAAGATTCCACCATTGATCAGCATCACCTTCCAAACGATACACTGCTAAGATGACATTATCATGTTCAGAACATTGAAGAACTGAAAATATCTTTTGAGTGGTACTGATGCATTTTTCAGCCACTAATGGACCAGAAGGCCCGCTGAATGAAGGTGGATGCTACCTCATGAAGGATTCAACAGAATGTTGCTCCTTCCTTTGCTAATTTGGAAGTCTTGCATGATTCATAGCTTGAGAATGTTGTGTGAGCATGGCTACATGATTTTGTATTCTATCTCCCATAACATTTGGTTGCTCAGGGGGAAAATCATTGCATTGCCCGTCGCATTCCTCATTAACATGATTCCTTCGGGTTCCAGACATTGACTAAAACCAAGAAGAATAGTGTGAGAAACACTAATTATAATAGAAAAAACACATAATCAAGAATAAAATTTCACACTTAAGGTCTTATCATAGGTTGTTCATGGACATTTATAAATCACTAATATTGTGTTCTATGCTTAGACTTATCATTAGGGTTCTTACTAAGGCTTTCACATCCTAGTTTCCAAAGGTTGACTACACCATTCCTCTGATACCAACTATAAAGACCCATACTTTACATACATTGTTAGTACTTAAAAATTGAAGTACACTTATTACAACATATAACAATACCACGAAAGGACCATATAGGTATAGTGTCTTTAGAAACTGGGAAACATAAACAACTGGTTCATAAAGCATCTACACTTTCTCCCATTTATTTCATCATATCCAGCATCCCTGTTGAAATATCCTACTTAATAACCTTATTCCTGATCTGGGGAAAAAACATACAAAAGGGTGAGCTCAAATTCTCAGTAAGGGTAAACAAAAGAAATATCAATCACATCATATTCATAAGAACATAAAATTTTAGAAATCTTAACCTGTAAAAGAGATCATAATTTCCTAACAAGGGAAAAATCATAGTAGTGAAATGTAATCCCAATAATCATAAAATAAAACGTGAATCTTTATGGCATACACACATAATAATAGAGAATCATTTCTAAGTAGTCAACACTAATTTCCAAGTCTATCTTAGTAGACAAAATCCATTTCGGAACCGATTTCACTCCTCGTTTCAGTCTTGTTTCACTGAACCGGTTTAACCTACCATTCCAGCCATGTCTATCTCATGAGATATAAATCTTTACCTAATTCATTGGAGGGAGATATAGGTCCCACCCATCTCATAATGATACCATTCTTATGTGTGCCACAAAATCATAAACCATACATCATAGCATAACCCATGTAATAAAAATGGGAATCTTAAACATCGTGACATCATAAAAAAATTCATATAAGATAAAATAATTCATAAAAATATTTCCATCCCAACATAATCAATTCAATGTAATAATTGGGAGAGAAACAGAACCCTATATTATCTTAGATGGAAAATAATTTTGATAAAACACTTGAACTCCATTCTTGAGGAATATATCCTTTCTACTTCAAAATCATTTTCCTTTCTTAACATGTCATATAATTTTGAACTAAAAGAAGTTGATTAAAATAAAATTGAAAAATTTTAAAGGAAGATTCATGGAAATAATGTTCTAAAAATCCATTCATGCCATATAAGTTAAAAAAAATTCTTCCCGTACTGTGGCCGGAAAAGTCAAAAAGTACCTCGTACAAAAAACGATAAAAGATTCCTTTCATATCTTTTACTAAAAACTCACCAAAGGGTAAAATTGGATTTAAAAAATTGTAGGTGGATGGAAATAATATTACATATTGAGTAAACATATATGTGGATGATAAATATTCCCCAGTAAATTCTAAGTATAAACAATCTCAGATAAAAATGAGATTGTGAGATTTTCCCTTGCCTTAGGTCCGATTTGCTTCGTAAGTGTCCGAACGTCTTGTATAATGATTTAAATAATGTCATTGACTTATTACAGAATCATAATTATTGTTATGATATCATATATTTCTATATTCTTAGCTTCTTATTAGTAATATTTCATTGCTACTTGTTATTCGGGTGTTTATTACTTTTTGTTCTTATGTGTGTTTTATGGAATAAATTATTATTATTCTCTTTAGGTTATAGATACCTCATTTCCAGAATGGTATTAGTGTAATATATATCATATTAATACATTAAATTTATTTATATAATCATTATGCAATGAAGATCATGTAGAACGAGTCGCATCACACCGTGGAGACGGTATTCCGTACGTACGCACGAGCGATGATATCGTTCCCATGATCATGGAATTGTATCAGAGTCTATGAATATTATTTCAGAATCAATATCACTATACAATAATAATATATAGTTATTATTTACACAATTATACCCATCCAAGTATGGTGGTGGTGGAAAATAGATTACACCACGGCGTGGAGACGGTATTCCGTACATACACACGCGCGGTGATTTCGTTTTCCGTAGGATGGATAGATGGTGAAATAGGGTTGTTTCATAAGTATAATTACATACCAGTATATGAGTGATACTGATGTTATTACTTAATAATAAAACCACTAAATAATAAGAAGTGGAAGAAGAAATAAAGTTGAAATAATCGGTAACGGACATTACCTCTTCTTTGAAGCGCCTCTTTGAGACCTCTACTTAGGCCACTAGAATTTGTCTTTGAAGAAGACCAAGACCCCTAGAATGTTTCTAGGGATGTGGTGAAGTGAAATTGGAAGGGATTTGCCGAGAATGAAGGCTCAAATTGGTGTGAGGAGGAGAGGGAAGAGGTTTCCTTTTATAAGGGAGGAGAGGGGCACCTTTAGAAATATAAGAAATATTTTTTTATATTAAATCTCAACCCCACTTAAAAACTACCAAAATGACTCATATACGATGATTAAATGAGAGAGGGATGTAATATAAACAAAAAATAAAATTTATACATGTTAGGAATTTATTTTAAACATTATCAATTTGATTTATCCTTATTCATCAATTTAATTTTATTTGTTGTAATAATATTCTAAATTTAAAATTATTATAACTATTTACATATGTGTTGTGAATTTTTCATAATTTGACATTTTATGACATTGTCGACCATATAAATTTTAATTTATAATTTTTAAATAATTTTGTGATTTTTAAACAATTTTATAATATGTTATTTTTCTTAAATAACAATAGTGTCAATTTTGACACAATCATTTATTTGAATTTAATTAAACTATATACATAAGATATTTTCGAACTAAAAGCTTTAATAGATTGAAAAATTTTCATATGTGTTTATAAAATTAGTGGATCACATTAAATAGTTCAAATAATATTTATTTTAATATTTTTAAACCCATTTTTTCGATATTTTAATTAATAAAATAGTTTCAACATCACTATTGTGTCATAATTAACGATAATTATTTAATCCCTAATAATTATAAATAAATTTTTCTAATGTATATAATTGTATTATATTTCTGGAGACTATTCATGTTCTAAGTTTTATTAACTTTATCATTAAATTAAAATTATTATACTTATAAGATTTAAGAATGTGACATGTTGTCACATTCTTTGGTTTTAATAATAATTAAATTATTTTCATGGGAAAAAGTCCATTAAATCAATCTAATCCGAACCTTAGGTGATATGGGTCTACTTTTAGTCATCCAACAAGATTTTTGAAGGTGTTAGGGTAATTTTATAATCTTATATTTACCCTTAATTACTCGATTTACCTTTAACTATGGTAAATAAAACTTACCGTAGTTACTATTCATAATTCCCAAAAAAAAGTAGCCTATTAACATAATTTGGACCCACTGATTCCAAATATGGAATCCATTTTTCAAAATTCAAAACACATGAGTTGCAGTAATTAATTTAAAATAAATCCCATTGTTAAGAAAACAGGTTTTAGAAGTTAAAACATTGTCAAAGATTGAAATGTTTTTACCTATGAATTCAATGTGAAATTAATGCTAATGACATAAATTATATTAAATGGTAAAAATATATTCTATTTATACTTTAAAACAATTCAATATTATAATTTAACCATATAAATTATCTCAATGGAAAAAGTTGTTTTTAATTAAAAATTAGCATATTTTTACTATTCATCAAAATATGAAAGTTATCAGAAAAATATCAAAAATTTATCCAAAGTAAATTTTTATATCCTGATTCAAAAGAAGAATTTTATTTTTTCAAATTGAACTTATAAATCTGTCAAAAACTAGATTTAATGTGGGTGCACCATCAAAAGGCGGCAAAACTGCATTTTTTGAAATATAATAATTTTACCTGAAAAATTTATTTTGTTATCTTACCATATTCTAGAAAATGTGTAAGATAAATAATAATGTTATTAAATTCAAAATATAGTTAATACTATTCATAACAGATAGTCCATAATATTATATCGTTGTTTAGTGAAACCCGATATTGCGTACTACACACGCTATCGAGGAAGGTCGTGAATGCATGTAATGCAAGACAAGTCCGTATTGTGTGCTGTGAAAGATTCCTTTGGTATTGCGTATAACATAAGACATAAAAAAATATTTCTCATAAAATCTCTGGGTGTTGCATCCAATTTCATTGTGAAACCAATTCCAAAGTCATAAATTAGATTAAATGATAAAAAAATGCCTTATTACACTGTATAACCATTCTAAAATATTATTAAACAATATAAATAAATTTTATGAATAAGGATTTTTGAATTAAAATGAATTATTTTTTTAATATTCATCAAAAAAATGAATATTTTCATAAAAATACAAAATATTTCCAGAAATTGTATTTAGATACATCTATTATATAGAAATTTTTTATTTTTTCAAATATAATTTATAAAATTGAGAAAAACAAGATTAAAAATGGGTTCTCTAACGAATGGTGAAAAACAACATTTTTTGGAAAAATACCTCTTTTATGCACAAAATTGAATTTATTTTTACTTAATTTCTAAAACACATATAAGATGAATTTTAAATGTTAAATTAAATATATTATATACATATTTAATTTATATAATCCATCAAGAGTTATTTTTTTATTTTCTTTTTGTATAAAACACCCTTGGGAATATTTAAATTGTTTTGATGAAAAACATTTCCTTAAAATAGGTTTTATTTTCATTTATAACTAATTTAGTAATAAATGAATCATTAATTATATATATATATACCCTATTTTCATTATTTAGTTAATACATTTCATTCCTTCCATTACAATTAAAATCTTATAATGGAAACCTTTTAATAATAATATCTATTTGTTCGTTTAAGTTCAATTTGTATCATGGATGCTACCGAATATAGTGTTTATTTTTAAAAACTAAATATTTTACACTCTTGGTCCACCATACCTTTTTCTTGTAACCTATCAAATATAAATTATTTTTTATAGACAAGAGTGAAAAATATCTCATTGTTCCATCTTTTTTTAGTCTCTGTATAGCACAGTCAATGTCCTCTTAGAATTCATTAAGTTTTTGAAAGAATGAGGGTTTGTTAGAGGACTGTGAAAGGATGTCACCGTTTATGTGTCTCCGTTTTTTGTGAATTTTAGTCCATAAATTATCGAGTCTCTATTTAAACTCCAAAAAGCGTACTATGTGATGGTAGCTAGGATCTACTGACCCCTACTTTGAAGAGAAGAATCACCCACTACCAAATCTAAAAGGTTCATGGATGATCATAAGGAGAGAATAATTAGAAAGATTCTGAACCATGTGAATAACCCAAGATTTTGGATATCCATAAAAGTCCTATAGGTTGGAAAATTTCCATGAAACATTAATCTAGGTGCAATTTCATGTTTTTTGGTCATTGTCACCATGTAATATTATTCCATGAGAAACTCGGATCCATAAGCCCATCTCGATGCAATAGAGAAAAAATCATTATATTATTTCATACAATAAATCTCAATTGATTTATTATGAGGAATATAATATGATATTAGTTTCACTTCTAATGAAATAATATATGTCACCCGGAATAATGGAATAATTTTTAGGCCACAATGCCTCTATAGTCACCATATCAAAGTTTACAAACATGAACAAAAAGATTTAAATAAGAGAATTAGTGGTAATTGTGTTTGAGATTAATTTGTTTGAGGATTTGAGTTTCTCTAGTAATATGTTATTTTTGGAAGTGAGAAATGTGATAATGGGTGGGATATCCATTCATGAATTCATGTAAGCCCAACCTTCGAGGAAAATCAAGAATCATATAATAGTATAGTTTGTATGCTGACTTTGGCTTGAGAGAGATAACATATGTGAAGCCAATCCTCCTCCAATATATTTAAGAAACAGGATCAAAGAACGCCTCCCCCCCCCTTTTAAGAGGGTGGTTTGGGATCCATTTGTGTCTTAATAGGAGTAGGATGAGGTTTTAACAGTGGAGGGAGGAAAATCTAGAGTCCTTATAGGGTTTTAATATAGCTAGTGAATGAGAATAATGAGATACTTCCACTATGTCTTGGAAGGGAGAGCTCCGGGGAAACAATAAGAATATCAGGAATATTTGGTCCCTATTATCAATATCATAAAGGATTAAATAAAGGTTCCTTTATGAAATTATTTTTAACTGAACCATGATGGAGTGGAGAAGAGATGGGCATCCACTAGAAGAAATATTCAGTTGTCTGAAGAAGGATTCCAGAAGAGATGGGGTGAAGCTAATTATATCTCAACACATAGAGGATCTACTGATGTTCTTATTAGGAAAAGAATATGGTCATTATCACAATAAAAATAACCCAATGTACCTTATATTCCCTTCAAGAAGGACATATTATAGAATTAGAGTCAGAGATGCAAAAGGCTAATCAACACTATCGCTTGAGAAGATTCATGCCCCATGGAAACTTCCTATAACCATTTAAATTGCTTGACCATAAATTTATCTAATTACCATTATAGTTTGGAATAAGTACTCATGAGGTTATTTCATGTGGATAATATTATCAAAAAGCCTCAAGATGTTTCATTATGTCCATCATCAGAGAGGATAACCCCTAGTTGCTAACAATGTTCTGATATACTGAGGGGGTGTCTATGACGAATTAAGGCATGAGGGTGCACCAATCAGAATGATGAACAATCCTATGTTTTCATTTCAATAAAACAGAATAATATTTTCACAGTTAAAATGTTTTTTAACACATTAAAAATATGGATTTTATAGAAAAGGTAATGTTATATGTTGGATCATATAAAAACTGCCTATAAATTTTGAAAATGTTATACAAATAACAATATTGAAAACATATTTTTATTTTCTAAAATGGAAAAAATAATGAATTTAAATAAATTTTGTGTTTCAGCTATACATTTTAACACTTTTTAAATGGTTAATTATAAAATAGATAATTTTGAAATAAAAATAAATATCATATTTTAGAAACATTTTTTTCATTATATGTACTTTATATAATAACAATTAGGTAATAAATATAATTATTATTAGTTTATATTTTACTAGAGGGAACACAACTAGTACAATTGATTTATGGAATAATATCAACTTTAAAAAATAAAGATAGTTGAAATTAAAAACAATGAAATAAAATATTTGCAATTTTTAAAGATAAATAAATAAAAACTTTTAATCATGACATGTTCAAATATAAATAATTATTAAATTATAATCCTTTTAACTATATTTTTTAAAATAATGTCATATAATAATAATAAACTTATTATTATTATTATTTTAACCATTATGTTGATAAAACCGTTTTCTTGGAGAGAATTTTTTTTTGTAGTTTGAGGAGTTATTATGAAAGACAAATTATATTACAATTGTTAAATTAATTGAAATTCGAACTATTTAGTTATGGAGTATAATTGTGAAAAATAATTATTGTAAGAACATTTTTCCCTTGATGCATATTGAATTTTTCTTTGACAAAATTTAATGAATATGAAGAAGATTATTTTTTATATAATTATTTTTAAATGAATAAATATATTTTCTATTATAATACAATAGATAATATTTATTTAATATTTATTATCATTTTGGTCTCAATATTATGCAATGAGCTAAGGTCAATGGTAATACTAAGAGGGGAGTGAATCTGTGATACACAATTTAAGAATTATTTTCTAATTCATCCTCTAATACTTAATGAAATCATGAACCTATCTATCTAAATTTCTCACCCACACCTCATATAAAACTAAAATAGATAAGAAACAACACACAATTATTTTAAAAAATATCTAAAAAATCCAACTAAATTTTTTCATTAGTCATTCCACCTAATATGGAATTCATTCACTCCATATCTAAGTGGTTAAACCATGCACTATCCCACTTATATCAATAAGGAGTCCCAAAATGCCCTTTATCTAGAGTCCCACTAGAGTGTAAAGAATTCCACTACAAGTTATCATCCAAAATAAAAAATAAATCCCATTACTTAGTGACACATATACCCAGATAATGTTAATCTTCCATTATAAACAAAATAGATCAACTATAATTTTTGGGTACACCATCTTCAATTACAAGACCATTTGATAAATATGATCAGAACTATTGGTTTCAAAAACTCACTTAATGTCTTTAATGATTTCTTTTTTATCAAAAAAATCAAAAATCATGCATAATAGGTTCTCTCCTCCTTGAATGTATGATGAATTTAGACTATTCTTCTCTCTATGAAACATCAATATTTCAGTCTTATGTTTTTTTCAACACTTAAAACTCCCAAAACATTCATGAGATAACTTTTTCATGAAACCTCCATTATTATGTTCTAATTATATATATTTATATTCAAGAAATTATGTAGTGAATAATAATTTCCCATATTTATGTAAAAATATATTTATTTTTCAATTATGGCCATGTTTTATGGCCACATATTTGAAACTGGTCAATAGATTCATATACAATATCATCATTTAAATCAATTGTAATTATGGTAAATTAATTCCTTTATAGTCAATAATTTTTCCTTCTTCATGACAATTAAAATATTTTTTCCTTTAATCCTTTATAAATTATGCACATTATTTATATGTTATGTCATGATGTTTGAATGAAATCATGAATCTCGATAGAGTGAAACATTCCATCTTAAACATTGATCTAATCCTAGAATTCCGTATGAAATCCTTATCCCCATTATTATTATTCATGATTTTAATCATGAATAATAATACATAAGAATTATTGTTATATTTATTTTCCATGAATATCATTATGTACTTCATATAATAATTTTCACTATCTTATTAGTATATAAATCCTTCAAACCATAATATTTTATAACCTTATTCCTTCACAAGATTGAGAATAAAAAACTATTTTCTTATTAAATTATCAGAAGTTATCCTTAAATTCCATGTTATATCTTATGGTAATTTCATTTCTAATGAAATTAAACTCTTCTGAAAATTGCATCATATGGGGAACTTGTATCATACATGAATATCTTATTATGAGTCATGTTCTCTTATGTGGCACTAGTGTCATGTGAAAATGGGATATTAATAAAAATTTACATTTCATAAAAGGGGGCACTTTTATGAGCACAAGATCTTTTTAAAATACCACTATCTTATAAAATCACATCTTTTTTGAAACAAATATGTCATAATTATTTATGCAATTTTAAGAGGCAAGACATTGTAAAAAATTCACAAGATATATTTAATATATTTTAATTATTATAGAAACATCAATAAATTATCCAAACTATTTTAATCACTTTAGAAAAAATGAAACATTATCAAATGCACTCAAAAATGAGACAAATAGTGTCTCACTAGACGTCAACAAAATTATTTTATTCGATGAAGAACAAAATATCTACCATCATATATTATGGTTAAAATATTCATAATATCAAACTAATATCTTCATGTAGTTAAAACTCAACAAACATCATAATAAATTTTAACATCTAATTTTCAAAGCCTATTTCAAAAAATGATACTACAATCATTTGGGAACATCAATAGGTGGAAAATTATTATAATATGAATTAACAATAGATTTTTTCACATGAAATAAAATAAAAAAGATATGGTAGTTCATATAATATAACCCCAATATAATTATATATCATTCGTATCATTATATAACATATTGTATTCATTTTAATGGTATAAATCTATATATCGGGGATACAAGCTTGGTGAAGCAGGTAGTTCCACACATCATATAACATATTGAGATACACAATATATGATAAATGTGTTCATGAAAGTTGATGGAAGTAGACATGAAACTATAATAATAGTGTTTCACATTATATAAATATGAGTTATATTCTATATACATGATATCGTATGATAATATTCATCTGTCACTCCGTGGGTGAAAGTGGATTTTGCATGAGTAGAAAATTCTAAGTATTTATTTTCAATATGAATGTGACATAATTATTATATTTACCATATAATAATTTTCATTGATACGTTTGAGAGATTTATTTTCATATCTTTATAGAGAATATGGAATGCATTGGAAGATGGATAAAGCTTTCTTGAGGTAGCCAACCAACAATGTGTATATTTATTTCGAGTGAATGGTCCTTTTCTTTATCTACTATAGCAGGTAACCCAATTATAGTAATGATGAGTGGGTAAAAAACATATAGAGATATTATCATTGTAATATATTGCACAATACACACATTAGTTAAAGGTCTCTCATATAGGTTTGTATTCCCTCGATTAAGGTGTCTTTGAACAAGATGTATATCTTTTGTAGAGACTCATCCCAAGAAATCCTGAATCTAGTGCCTACTACTATTATAGTGGCACAATATATAAATAATCACATCCCAAATGAATTAATTGGTTTGTAGTATTGGTAAAATATATAGACACATGAGTTTATCATTGAATTTTAATACATAAATTAAAACCCAATTTTTTTGAGAAGACAATTATTCCTTCTAGCATAACTGTGCATATCAGTCATAGTTCACCTCATGGAAACCTGGGGAAAGGAAAAAATTATGTTGAAATCAAATTATAAGTAAGGGTTTTAGAAAAAATTAATCCGTAATGAATCGATGAGAATAATCAATATGAAATGGTAAATAACTAATAAGGAAGTGCATAAATAATATGGCAATGTAAAAAATTCCATTTAATCAATAAACTACGAATAAAATGAATCTATAGTTTTTTCACAGTGAAAATGTTTTGGATATTAAAAAAACATTATGATTGTAGAAAATTAATATATATTGGATGTTATGTTTGAGGCACATAAAAATCTATACGGTTAAGACCTTTCATAAGATGGTTAAAAAATACATGTAGAAACCCATTTAATTGGGCAATCATATATGTCTCATGAGAACTACTGATGCATATAGGGTTACATAAATCCTAGGTCCCACCCATCATACCTAGAACAAATAATTCCACATATATGAAATAATTATTTTAATTAATAAAAAATATTATTTATCAAATTTCTGTACTGATTAATGAATACAAACATATAAATAGTTCCCTGGATAATCAAATAATTGTCAATTTAAACACCGTATGAATGAAATGATATTGAATTTAGGAAATAATCATATATATGATAAATAAGGTGGATATTTAGGTTAAAATAGATGTTAAATAATCTCTAGAAAGTGTATAAGTTAAGGGGTTGTTATGGAAGATGAACTGGTATCTAAACGAGTATACAAATTAGAGTAAGAATAAGGGTGGGTACCATTGATGAATAGAATTAATATAAATATATCATTGAAAACATTATTTAGGAAAACAAAATTTCAATTTTAAAAATACAATTAAAAACAATTTTCATTGAAATCCAATTTTAATGGAATTTTATTTAATAATATATTCATTAAATTGCCTAGGAATCATCAGTTAATTGATGCTGGGTAATTCCATAAAAGATAAAAAGTACATCCCTTTTTGTTTTTTAAAAAGTTTTAAATGTGCCTTGTACATAAATAGACAATAATATTAGTTTTAAAACATTTTATACAAAGTGAAAATTGGAAAATATATCTAATAATAAATTATTTTCAAAATTACCAGGAAATGTTTTTGAAATTGTTTCTAAAAAATGTCATTTTGTAAGAAAACATATATCCGATTGAAGAGATAATTGTAGTCAGAATTTATTAAACAATTATATCAATGATTTTTAGTACAAAAGAGTGGTAAAAAAGGAAAATCACTTGAAAAAAAATATTTATAACTTGAGGGAATGAAAATATATTTTTCTTAGAATTGATAATATAATTTCTTTTAATATAAATTCAATAATACACAATCTCGACTAGAATGAGATTGTCGAATAAACCATTATGATGATGATAAGATCTATGTGATAATAAACCCATCAATCTATTATGTGTATAAAATTTAAATCCATATAAAAAATTTGATGAAAAAATAAATTAAATCAAAATACATTATATACATAATGTTTTAATATTAACCATAATGAGGAAGTAATATATCCCAATGAAATGAAACCGGGTTATGAAAATATTTACCGCCTAGTAACATTTCATTAAAATCCATTGAGTGGAAATAATAAAAATTTAAAAATAAAATACCATTAATAATTAATTATTCATGATATTTTATGTAAATGGGTAGTATATTAACCAAAAAAATTTAATTTGGTGCCTAACATTACAATCATCCACAAGGAAATGAAATCGAGACGAAATCCTTTACCTTACGCTCCCTTTTGATTGAATAGACATTAAGCTTTTCTATAGTTGTTTTTATCATGTTATTAAATTATATAATAACCATATTAATATTTATATAATTATATATTATACTTATATAACATCTTATAAATTATTTTTTAATAATCAGTTATTATTTTCATTGTTTCTAGTCATAACTGCCTCGTTCCCTTGTATGTTTTGACCTTTTATTTTTTGTTCCTATTAATTAGAAAATTATTTAGACATATAATGAATTTTAACCATTATTTAAATAACATATATACTTGTTATATATTTATTTATAATAATCCATAAAATGTCGTGATATGAAATGAAATACAATGTTTGTGGAGACGATACACAATACGTACACATGAATGTTTTTTCAATTTTCTTGTCATATTAAATGAAAGAAAACTAAATTTCAAATATATATATATATATTATCAATATATAATCATTATTATTTCATTTATATCACAAATTTTCATTTAAACCATTGTTAATACATTCCATGTAATGCATGAGAAAATCAAACCGCCTCACGAGGTGGTAGTCCGCTGTACACAAGAACAATGTAATCATATTACCAAAAAATATAAATCTTAATGGTATATGTTATATATAATTCTGTAAGAATGAATACACAATAAATATTTTATATGTGATATATAAATAGTATTTTTACCATTATTCCCAACCATGAATTGTGGTAAAGGAAAAACGAACGATGTCAGTTTGTGAGGCGGTATTCTGCTATAAACATGAAAAAATATTCCCTAACCCATTTGATAGAACTTTGTGAAGTTTTATGTTATAAAAAAGACAAAATAAGACAAATATATTTAATATATTGACATAATTATAAAATCATGAAAAATAAATTTAAGGAGGTGGAGAAGGAAATAGAATAATAATGCTTTATAAAAAATATTCCCTCTTCTTCGAATATCCTCATTAGGTTTACTCTAATTCCTTAATAATTAAAATTTGAACCCCACCTAAGGATTATATAATGAGTGGAGGTACGATTAAGTGTTAATTTTCAAGTATTGTATGAAAAAGTCGGTTTAGATGTGTGAAGAAGAGGGATATCTCTGGTCTTTTATTTGTGGGGTGAGTATCAAACTTTTATATTTTGGAATGGGGGAAGCCAACCAATGTTTTTTCCAGCTAATGTAGCTCCAATAATGGATATATATATATATATAATATAAGGTATAAGGTCTAAATTTTTCCATGAAATTGGTGTTTGGAAAATCTATAAGTTATTTGGATCCTTATGTTTATTTTTTATTCCCTTGGTAAACTCATTTTTCTTGTAATCATTGTAATGAATTATTAACATTTTCACTAATCACAACAGATAAAAAATAATTTTTTATTATAAATTATAAATTAATATTATTATAAATATAGAATCAATTTTTTGAAAATTAAAATCACATTATTGGTAGAAATTAATTTAAAATTAATCTTATTTATGTGTCGAGAAAACAGGTTTTTAAAGTGAAAAGGTTCAAATGGTTACAAAGTTATTATATTAAATTTAAATATGAAATTGATTCAAATGAACTAAATTGGAATAATATATGTTTAAATGAGCTATATTTTACTTTAAAACCAATTCAAAATCTAGTTTATCATTTTAAAAATTTTAATGTAAAAGAATGTATTTAATTAAAATCTAGTTGTTTTCACTATTCATCAAAAAATTCAATTTCTCAGAAAACTATAAAATCTACACCATATTATAATAATGATCATAATATTTCGAAAATGTATTTTTATTTTTAATATTAAATTTATAAAATTTTCAATATTTAGTTTGAAGACAAGTGTGTCATTAAAAGCTGCCAAAACTACCATCAGAAAAATACAACATTTTATGAGTAAAATAGGGTCTGTTCTTATATTATTCTTAAAAATATATTGGATTAATTATAAATTTTTTTTGGAATATATAATATATAAATTTATATAATGTCATTTTTTTTATAATAAATAACTCATTCTATTTTGATAAAACCCCAAAGGTTTATAACAATAGTTGTTTATAAAAAAAATTCCATTATATTATTGGGGTTTTGTATTCACTTATAATTAACAAGTAACAATTTAATTTTACTATATATTTCATAAGTTAGTTAAAAATATTTGAAACAGAAAATTCAATTGTTATGAGTTAATTGTAATTTTAAATTATTATATTAATAGTATTTGGTAAAACATGGTCTTTTAGGTAAAAAAAGCCATCAAAGAAAGTCATTATTGTATGAAATGCAATCTAACTTAGTATTGTGTGAATTGAATTATATATAATTTATGGAATTTATTTAAAATATTAAATACATAATATTTCTTGAAGATATTATTTTTCATTCTTTTCTTGGTGTTGTGGGTCATACACAATATCAAATACGATGTTCATATTTTTAAATTTCAGGGTGCTACATATTGTAACTACCCAAACATATACTCCCCATAATAATATTTTATTTAACAATATTTAATCACTAATATTATTAATTCCTTTAGGATTATAATTTTGGATGATTAGTAAACCCATAATATTATAAACCAAACACTTTCACCCGATGTCAACTGTTTCCACAAAGTAAATTATTTAAAAATTTATATGCTTTATTTATTAAATAGAAGTTTCTATAAATACTACCTTGAAATAGATATAGTAAATAATCATATTTAAACAAAATAATATCATTTTATTAGATGTAATGATAATATAATTTTAATTGTGGGGTATAAAAAATAATTAAGGCTTGTTATTCCTTCAAAATACTTGAAAACCAATGAATAATTTCACAAATCAAAAGTTTAAATTGTATTATATAAACCATTATCACACATTAAACAATAATATTTTCTAAAATAATTCTATAAAAAATATATATGAATTAATAATTGAAAATTAGAAATCCTGAAGGTCACATCATACATTATATTAAAAATATCTCTTATAATACATATTCAATGTAATATTATATTAGGTTTATCAAATATATTACCTATAGAGATTAAATAATTTTTCAACTCATTAGAGGGGTGTATACATAAACCACCTAACATCGTATAAAAATTATTGTGACCATCATAATAACAAAATGAATAATTTTATCTATATCACAAATAATGAATAAAACACAAAAAAGTACATTTCAACAAATAATAATAAGAATATCCAGTTAAACCATAAAAATATATTTCAATGAATTGGTTAAATAATATGTTTTTTAGAGAAAAATGAATGGTATGAATAGAATACATATAAATATAATTAATAATATGATGAAGTAACTTATTTGAAAAAATAAGTATCTATTTGAGATATATACTTGAAAACATTTTGTTGTATTATATTGAGAAAACCCTTTACTTCAAATATTATTCTATGTGAAAATCCCTATATAAAAGCAAATATTAATGTTTCATTCCCTATTATAACATTAAAATATATTTTTATATAATTTAATTTGGTTTTTATAACCAATTTAATATCATATTTTAAACAAAGATGATGTTTTATGTCCGTGGTATTCAGTTATTATATTTTCATATTCAACCCAGTTTAGAATTTCATCCTTATAAAATATTATTATTATATAAAAAAAATACAACACAAATAATTATTAAATGGGTTTTAAATTGTATTGGAATCCATATTGAACATATTTTTTAGTTAATTTCTAATCACCATCACTCACTAATTTCTTTAATAATAAATATAGCATCTTTGAAATTTTATGTTTCCAAATTTCAATATTTATTTAACCATAAATCTCATTTCAGTTGAAGATACTAAAAAATGATAAAATATGATAACATAAAGTACATAATTCACTATAGTTATATATTTACCACACATGGCTATTAAGATAAAAAAATTAAGCAACAAAGTTTAATATGTTTATAAAATTAGTAAGTGGGTACATAGTCGACCTTGTGTTATATAAATATATATATATATATATCCACCATTGAGAATAATTCTGATATCATATCATCTTAAAAAAAGTGATACTCAATATGAAACAGTGTTCATGAGGGGAATATCCTTCCTGAACTTGTCTCTAAAAGAGGAAAAATAATGAAAATAAATGATAAAATACAAAAATGAAATAAAATACAATATAGTATTTGTGTTTTATGGATTATCTATTATGAATAAATACATAAGAATTAAACCCTATTATTTAAAATCTTTTATGTTATAAAGATATTATATTCTTTTTGAAATAGGTAAATAAAAACATGGATTCAATTGAAA
This sequence comes from Viscum album, assembly GCA_963277665.1. Taxonomy (NCBI): domain Eukaryota; kingdom Viridiplantae; phylum Streptophyta; class Magnoliopsida; order Santalales; family Viscaceae; genus Viscum; species Viscum album. The sequence continues at coordinate 1,468,801,670 of OY728128.1, read as the reverse complement.
AATACTGCTCAATTATACCTTCATTATTCTTAAAAACATCCTTGTAAAACATGTATTTATTGAAATAATAACTTTACAAGAGTGTATAAAATGAACTTTTGGAACGTTTTTTATTTTTAGGTGATGTTGAATAATATAAAATCATTAAAAATATAATTTATTAGAAATATAATATGTTTCCCCTATTTATATTTTTTATTTTGTGGGGTTTCTGTGAATATTTAATTCATAAGGATTAAAAAAATTAATTTTATATATTTAACCCAATTATTAACATATATAATAAGACATGCTAGATCATTCTTCCTCCAAGAATGTTTGATGATATATTATTTATATTTTTTTAATATTTATATACTACTTTCGATAAAAAATCCCATTCATACAAATATTAATGGTCATTAGTATAATTTTAGATTAAAAATACTTATATATAAAATTAAATTTTAAAGATGACTATAATTAGTTATTATTCCTGACTAGTAATTATATTTATAAAAAACCTAAATTCATAACTTCTATATGACTTTGAATATTTTTAAATACATTTATTTTGAGTTTTATCAAACTTGTAAAAGCACTATATCAATATTCCATACTCATTTTGGATAAGTATGATATTATTTAATTTATAAAAAATAAATAACATTAATATAATTTGTTATTTTTAAACATTTTCATACAAACCTCTCATGATATTATTAATTATAGTTTTAATAATTATATTATTTTTAATATTTGACTTTTGACTTGTCTTAACTTATGCAAGGATTATGTATGAATTTGTATAATTAAATTGAAAATAATTATCAATTTTATAATGTAATAACATAAAAAATTATTAGTAAACATATTTAACTTCTATGATAACAAAATCATTATCCCCTCTTAAAAATTATAATAAATACACAACTTATGGTTTTGAAAATTTTTTCTATACATTATGTCATCAAGGACAATAATATCCATATTTTTCGTTAAATAAAAAATAATTTAAAATAAATCATAAATATTTATCATATTTTTGGAAAATATTATATTTTAAGATGCAATACATATGTTAATATAGTGTTATACATCTTGTTATTTTAAATTATATTGTTAATTAGATGATTTTAATTTAATATCAAATTCTTAATGTAAATATAATTTGACCTCAAATATAATATTGAACTTATTAAAACATTAAATTTGAATATATAATTTCATTATAAATCAAATAATAAAATTAATATGATAAATTGTAGTAAAAAATAAAATTTATTATCATGTAGCATAAATTTAAATAAATTTTTTTTATTATACTTCACATTTACTACTAAAGGTAACAACATGTTTTTTGTAAATAAAAATTTATAATTTTCTTCTAAAATGGTAAATCCATATAGATTTTATTAAATAAAAACCCATCTATAATATTAATTTTTTGATTTTAAAATAAAACATAGTTGTAACATCCTAGATAAATAAAGAATAATGAATTTTCATATTTATTAAAATTTGTGAATTAATTATTAATTTTACTATAATTTGGATGCTATGTTTGATGGCGTACCCGATATACAACCACGAGATTTCTTTAAATCTTATGTTCACACAACGTTGAGTTGTAATGAAAAATTATATTATAATATTATTCTTTTAAATGGTAGTTAACGCCTAGCCGTTGTAATGGTGAGAATGAAAAGTACTAACTCCATAATGATTATACATGTTTTTAAAATGTTATTACACTTATCCAATAAATTTTAGAGGCTTAAAATAATAAAGAATCCAAATTTTAGCATAAATTCTCAAATATTCATTAAAATGTCAATTTACAGCCTTTTAATGGAGAACCCTCATTAAATATAGTTTTGGCCACTTTTATTTTTTATATTTGAAAAAATAAAATTCTTCTTTACAATCAGGGCATCAAAATTAACTTTGAGAAAATTTTTATTAATTTTATGATAAAATACATTTTTCAATAAATAGTGAAAAATACTGTATTTTAATTCAAAATTTCGTTTTAATATAACTTATTTATATGGTTATATTATATTTTTAGATAGTTTTAAAGTGTAATTATATTATATTTTTACCATTTAATCCAATTTTGTTCATTGGAAGAAATTTCACATTGAAATTGGGCATAAACAAGTGTTAATCTTTTGATAGATATTATTTCTTAAAAACACGCTTTTTGTTTTGACAATGTCAAATAATTTTGAATCAATTAATCCAACTTTTATTTTTTGAACTTGGTAAAATAGACAAAAAATTTTAATTCATAATATCAAATATATCTTAGGCTTAATTGTTTGTTTTTTTTGATAAACATCAATTTTTTATGAATAGTGAAACCACTAAGTAGTAGATAAAATATCTAACTTTTTTATTTAAATGAATTTTTACTGCTTCTGTGAATTGGATATAAAAAATACAGAATATGTGGTTGTTATTAGTAAGTAAAATATGGTTCAATAAGATGAAAATATTTTTTGGTGAATAGTTCTTATTGATTTTTATTGACCGCAGTTAAAGGTAAATATGGTAATTCAAGGTTAAAAAAATGTTATAATGATACCAAATTACCTTAACACTTGTCCAAACCATATTTTGTTAGTTGGGGAAAATCATGGGCATCCATGGGTCTATTTTAGGTCCCCACTGAGCCACATAGGTGGGATAATGCCACTTTATTTTAATTATCTTAAAGTAATGGCATAAATGACATAAACAAATATATTTTATTAAATTAATTTTTATATAGGGTTATATAAGTTATCCTTTCAACTATAAATATCAATTATAAATATAAAAATATTTTATACTTCATGGTATTTGTTTTAAAATTTTTAGACATCAAATAAATAAAATTAATTATGACACAATAATGATGCAGTGTTTACCTCATTAATAAGTGATTTAAATAAATAATATTATAAACATTAAACAATTATCTAAAACCTATCAAATTCTTATTTAATGATTTTATTTATACCATGAGGCATCTTATATTTGACTTTAATTAGTTTGGGACTTTTAGAAACCTAAAATCATTATATAATAAAATAATATTTTCACAGTTTCCTAAAGAGCCCCTCCCCCCGTATAAAACACCCTCAATTTTATACAATTTCTCACACCTATCAATCAAATTATCTCATCCAAAATTGGCCAAATTAATCTCTAAATATCCCTCTATTTCTCCTAGAAGCCTTATCTAAGGCAGAAGGCACTTCAAGAGGTCCTTTTTGTTCAAACCAAAGTGAGTTACCTGGAATAATGGTAACGATTTCTTTTAAATTCATTTCTTTTATTATACTTCTCCAACCACTAAAATATTTCTATTAAATTATTTTATAACAACACTAGCATCCTTAATATACTAGTATATAGTTAATAGAATTATTTAAACTACACATACACACATTTCCATCTAATGGGTAAAAAACATACTGTTTTTTTGGATGGAAAACTAACGCCTCACGAAACGATGATTGTTCAAATATCTCTTACCGCCTATCATGGTGGCCATTAAAATGTAACTATATTTATATATGATATATATATTTTTTTTATGTTTTCTATTTGTTTTTCTATTTTTATTTTATATCATACCTTTATGGTTTCTTTAATGGGTAAACACGATAATTTCATTTTTGGAAGTGCGGACTACCACCCCCTCAAGGTGATATGTCTTGTCCATGTCTTATGGGGAATGTATAAAAGGTTGTGTTAATGAAATTATATATTATATTATAATGGAATTATAAAAATACTTATTTATAATTATGTTTTCTTTCCATTAAAATATGAAATAGAAATGAATGTAGAGTTTATGCGTACGTACAGCTTACTGTCTCTATGATTGGTGCATTTCATTTCATATTTCAAAATGTTATCTACGATTATAAATATATTTATATATACACATATAATGAATATATATGATATATATTATACATATGATATCCAAATCAGGAATATTATTTTGTAGATAATGGACTCCGGACAACATGGACAACTTGTAATTTTAAGGTGTTCATTTTTTACTCAAGTACCAAATATCGACAAAACGACCATTATTAACTTAAATGATTACATATTGTATAAAAAGGTAATAAGTGATATAAAAGGAATAATAAACATAAAAATGTTCTTAATAAAGTATAAATTAACTTATGTTTATTATTCAGGATGAACAAGGAATAAACAAGTCAAGTCGGACACTGGGTAAGGGATTTCTTATCTCACTTAAAATTCCCTGAGATTTCCATTGTTCGCCACTTAATTATTGCATGTTGTATATCATGTACATTTATTTTATATATTCTAACATGATTCTATTTATATTCTTGGTATTCTATGATTAATTTTGTGTTTAATAACTTTGGTTCATACGACTCGATTGATTACAACGTGGTAAGGGTTCTTCATCTCACTTTTTATTCCCGTGAGATTCATTCTATATTTGCCACTATTTTATTTTGGGTGGTGGATTTACTTCCCATGATTTTTTTATTTGTTTAATAAAATTTAATTTATGTGAATTTACATATTCATTATATGATCCTTCTTTCATGGGATATATGTTTTGTATGTTACCAAATCGGTATGGGAACCTTTCACCCTCCTCTTTTTAAAAGATTTCTTTTTGTTATGTCTTTTAATTTACGTCTTATTTTTGGGGATATGTTTTTATATATCCTTATTTATATAAATTTTATGTCCATGTGATGAAATACCATTTTCTCTCTCATTAACTCATTTTATTAATTTTAAAGTGACATCGTTAGGTTGTCAGAATTCTGTAAGGGAATATCTTAACCCAATTTCAATTTTGTTGGGTTAAACTTATACCTCTTGATTTTATCATTCTGTGAATATGTTTGAATGACCTATGATTTTCTCACACTTAATGTCCACTTATATTGGGTATATTCTTATTTTTTCACACATAATTATGTCATCGATTTTTCCTTAATCTAAGGATATGATCATTGTAAGGGAAATTGTCTTACTTTACATGTCATTGAGTCTTATTTGTTGTTACACACCAATTCACTTTTATAGGGTGTATATACTACCCCTTGACATATAATATCATAAATCAACATATTCTCGTGATATTATAAAGTTCTGATTAAATTTTATTCCTCAGTTATTTGTATTTATGCGTCTCTTATTTTGTTAAAAACTGTTTAACTAAAATATCATTTTAATTGTTTTAATTATTTATTCTTTTAAATATTTCGCATTAATTTCTATGTTTTAAAATTGTTTTTAAGGATTTATTTATATGTAAATTAATGTTTCATAATTTTAATTCATTAAAATCATCCACGTGGAATGGGACAGTATTATTCTAAAATCTCTTTATAAAATGTTATAAATAGTTTTCAAAAATGGTTTGATAAAGAATCGATTCTGTAAATATCTTGAAATAATATAATATCATAGAAATTTGGAAATTTTATCATTCATTTATGATTTTTTATGAGTTATAACTATGTTATGGTTCTTGGGCAGTATTTATGAATCCGGGTTGATTCGTGATAAACCTAGGGAGGGTGAGCCCGAGATAGCTCCCTATGCATTGGGTAACGTGATAGAGGTAAACATGAATATTTCTCCTAAGAGATTTTGGGAATACACTTGGATGGGTACTACAATATAACTCCCAATTTAACTAGGATAGTTAAAATGTATGAATTCTATGAATTCCAAAATTTACCATTATGATTTATGATTTCTATGTGTTATTAATAAATCTTATAATTTCATAAGGTATGTTATGACTGAAAAGTATGGTTTCATTGTTTTTTATTTTATTGATGTTATAATGTTTTCTTCCTTATTTTATATCCCTTACTAATATTTTTTTTCTCATCCCATTTTTTTGAAATTTATGCCAGAGGAATTAAATATGAATAAGGTCCAAGGATGGGATCAAGGAAAAGTCATGATGTTTAAAACATGTAATTATACATGTTTATTTTTTATTTTATGAAAAAATGGATACTGAGTAGTAGCTCCGACATGAAATATTCATGTTGATATGTAATAGTTATGGACTAATTGTTTAAAACTATTAACCTAACAATATAATCAATGTGAATTATCCTTTTAATTTATGATTATGTAATGTTTTAAGGCTGGGTCCTTATAGTTGGTATCAGAGGGAGGTTTAGAAAACTTTAGGGATTATGCATTTTTTCTAAACACATGGTTAGTAAATATTTCTATTATTCTTGTAAAATACTTGTTTTAATACTTTTTCAGATCACATAATGTCGGTTACAATCGGAGGAGGAGGATCTCAGAAAACATTCATATCTCTTCCTGATGTCATTCTTGCAATAATTTTTGGAAAGTCATGTTCCGATGATTGTGAAACTCTTTCTAGCTTATGACTCACATGAAAGTAGTTGTTTGTGATATAAAACACCTCCACTATACCTCGTTATTATCTTGGATCATGGGTTTTATTAAAAAAAATCCTATTTTCACAATATTCTCATATTTTCATGAAATGTAAAAATTATCAAGGAATTTAAAAATATTTTACCTAATCACAAGATTTTGAAGCATATTATGATTTTGAAAAAGGTGATGATGAAGAAGACCCTTGTACAACCTATATAGTTTTATTTTTACAATATATTATCTCTGTAAATACTTATGGTATTTTAAAAGGACCATTATTTTAAAGTTTCAACTCAAATTTGGTCCGAAAGTTTTATAAAAATCATGTATTTTCAAATGCTTTGAAATTATATGTCATGCATGATTATATTCCAAAACTATTTTTCTGTAAACACCCATATGACCCATGTTGTAAAAGGTTTATTTGGATGAAGGATGAAAATAATTTTGAATGTTCTCTAAATCGTTTTTGAATTGTATGGACCTTCTACCTACATGAACAAGATGAAAATGAAACCATGTGGACACCATGATCAATGTATGATGTTCTTTATTTTGGTAATAGTTTTATTTTATCATATGAGGTGAAATAAAAAAAATTAAGATATATAAGATGTTGATGACTTAACGAGTTGGGATGAAAATTATAGGTATAAGAAAACCTCTGTGGTTGAAACATGTTTTTGTTATTTTTGAGTTTTATAAAATGGACAACCCATAGGTTGAGTGAAAACCCATCAAACCCGGTAAGGCCGCAGGAGTCGACCCCACAAATGAAGGGAGACAAGGGTGCATCACCTACCACTTTCCTACGTGAAGTTGCTGGTTAGTATGACTTATTATTTTTGTAAAATGATTTTATGGATAATGAATATGTTGATTTTGCGAACTTGTGTTTTATCAAAACGGTATCTTTAGTATCAGAAAATGATTTGGGGATTAAGTGATAAAGGTTATTTTGGAAGACATTCTCTCTTTTGAGAAAAACAGTGTTTGTCTAAGGAAATTATAATACTATGGGATTTCATTTGTGGAATAACGGTTGAAATTTAATTGATGATGAATTTACATTTTATGGCTATTTGGGATAATTATGGAAATGATTAACATATCATAGTAATAATGTGGTTATGTTAAATACACTTCAGTGTGAGACATTAAGATTAGTCGATGTTATTTGGAGATAAATGCTAAGATTTAGTGTGAAATACTATGTGATTAAATTCAACTGAGTTTGGGGTTTCAATCTTAGTTTGGATTATATTGAAAAGTTTTAAGGATATTTATGTATTTAATGGTATTTTTTGAAATTTGGTCACTGTTTGTTGAGTTTTGGATATTAAGAGTAATATTTATTTTTATAAAGGATTATCCTTTTTGGGTATTATCTAATCTCGTACCAACCATTTTGGTATTTGTTGATGTCTAAATACAGGTTAAATTTACAGTTCTACATTTTTGGATTACGTGATACTCTATAAGTTGATTCTAGCACTTTTAATGTGACCAAGCCAGTTTGAATACTCGTCGTGTGAAGAAAAGATGAGTTTCTGGATGAATTTTAGTAAAGTATGAATGTCTACATGACTAGTAAGTATGTTTCTTTAAGTTTTTAGTGAAGATCCTAAATTGCTCAATGAAAAGTAACTTAAAAAAGTTCTCTGTTAACTTTTCGTACTGGGGAATCAATGACTGTTTAACCCATCACAATTTTGAGTTTTTTAGTTCTTTAACTTTATCCTTATCATGTTTTATAACACTTTCCATTAGACCATGATGGGTTTCCCCTCAAAATCCTTGTTTTCTTTGAATCCATGTAAATTTTGTCTTAAGTAACCATTGTACTAATCTTCCTTTATTTTAATGTGATAGTTTTATTGACTGTCTTTCTGATGTGGGACATTCAATGAAGTTTCTGATCCCAATTTTAAAATTGTGAGGACACAATTCCCAAAAGGGGGGAAGGATGTAACATCCAAAGTAAATAAAGAATATGTAATTTTCATATTTATTAATATTTGTAAATTAATTATTAATTTAATTTAAGGGGGATGTTATGTTGGATGGAGTACCCGATATACAACAACATGTTTCTTTGAAATTTTACGTTGCACACAACATTGAGTTGTACTGATAAATAATTTAACAATATTATTATTTTATATGGTTGTTAACCCCAAGCCGTTGTAATGGATGGAATGAGCAAAACTAACAGAAAATTTATTATACATGTTTTTTTAAATGTTTTTACAGTTATCCAATAAATGTTAGAGGCTTAAAATAACAATGAATCTGATTTTAAGCATAAATACTGTAATATTCATTAAAAGGTCGATTTACACCCTTTCGATGGAGAACCCTCATTAAATATATAATTGGTCACTTTTATATGTTATATTTGAAAAAAATAAAATTATTCTCTAGATTCGGGTTCTAAAAAAATTTGGCTGATTTTTTAGTATTTTTTTGATAGAAATCATTTTTTTAAAGAATAGTGACAGATATTGTATTTTAATTCAAAACTGCCTTTAAATATAACATATTAATATGATTAGATTATATTTTTAAATGGTTTGAAAGTGTAATTATATTATATTTTTACCATTTATCCCAATTTTGGTCATTGGAAGAAATTTCACATTGAAATTGGGCACAAAAAGTGTTAATATTTTGATAGTTATTATTTCTTAAAAACACGCTTTTTTGTTTTGAAAACAGGAATTAATTTTAAATTAATTAATACAAATTTTATGTTTTGAATCTGGTAAAATAGATATCATATGTGAATTTGGAATATCAAATATAGATGATGCTGATGTTTTTGTATTCTTATGAAAAACTTCAAATCTTGATGAATAATTAAACCAATAAGTAATAGTTCAAAAGCTAACATTTACATTTAAATGAAATTTTACCACTTCTATGAATTGAAATTCAAAAATACAGCAATATTAGTATTAATTAGTAAGTAAAATTTGGTTCAATAAGAGAAATATTTTTTTTGTGAATAGTAACGTTTGACTTTTATTTTCAATGATTAAAGGTAAATAGGGTAATTTAATGTAAGAAGAATATTATAATAATACAAAACTACCTTCAAACGTGTCCAAACCTTATTGGATGTGTTATGTATGACTATTTTCATCCTTTCATTGATTTTGTTACCCCATTGAGCCACATAAGAGTGATATTGACACTTTATTTTAATTTACTTAATTGAAAGGAAAAAATGACAAAAACTAATATCTCTTAGTAAATTTTTTTACATGGTGTAATATAAGTTATATACTCAACTATAAATATTAATTAGAAAGATAAAAAATTTTCCCAAATCATGGTATTTTTTTAAAATTTTATACATCAAGTAAATAAAATTATCTATGACACAATAATGATGCAGTGTTTATCTCATTAATAAATGATTTAAATAAATAACATTATAAATATTTAAAAAATAACCATTACCTGTACAATTATTATATTATGATATTATTTATACTATGAGGAATTTTATCCTTTTCTTTAATTAGTTTTGGACCTTTAGAAACCAAAAATCATTATATAATAAAATAATATTTTCACACATTCATAATGAGCCCCTCCTTCACCTTATGAAAATCCCTCACTTCTATCCAATTACTCAAACCTATCAAGCCACTTGGATCATAAAACCTATGAACAATTAATCTCCCTACATCCATCTCTTTTTCCAATAATCCTTACATTAGGTAGAGAGAACTTCAAGAGGTCCTTTTGGTTCAAACCAAGAAGAGTTACCTGAATTAATGGAAACATTTTCTATTAAGTTCTTTTCAATTATTATACTTATCCAACCACTCAAATATATTTATTCGTTTATTTAGTTACAAAGCCATTATAATAAATATACTAGGATGTTGTTATGAGACTAATTCTAACTACACATGCATACACCTCCATATAATGGTTAAGAAACATATTGTTTCTGTGGATGAAAAACTAACGCCTCACGAACCGATGATTGTCCAAATATCTCTTAGCACCTCTCATGGTGGCCATTAATATGGAAATGTATTTATATATGATATACAATATGTTTATTTTTTCTTTATGTTTTTATATTTTTTATTTATATAATACCATTATGGTTTCTATAATGGGAAAACACAATAATTTCATTTCTGGAAGTTTGGACTACCCTTCCCCTCAATGTGATATGCCTTGTTCATGCCTTATGTTGAATGTATAAAGGGTTGAGTTAATGAAATTATATAGGATATTATACTGCAATTGTAATAATACTTAGGCATCATTACATTTTCATTCAATTAAAATACAAAATAGAAATGAAAGTAGCTTTCATGCGTATTTACTGCTTACTGTCTCCATGAACAGTGCATTTCATTTCATATCACAAAATGTTATGTACTATTATAAATATATAAATATACTTTATATATATCATATTTATGATATATATTATATCTAAATAATTAATATAATTCTGTAGATAATGGACTCTTCACCACATGGACATCTTGTAAATATAAGGTGTTCATTTTTTACTTAAGTACCAAATATTGAAAAACGACCATTATTTACCTAAATGATTACATAATGTTTATAAGATGGTAATATGTGATATAAAAGGTATAATGAGCTTAAATAAATGTTCTTATCAAGTATAAATTAACTTAAGTTTGTTAATCAATATGAACAAGGAACAAACAAGTCAAGTAAGACATGAAGTAAGGGATTTCTTATCTCACTTTTAATTCCATGATATTTCCATTGTTCGCCACTTATTTATTGGATGTGGTTTAATGTGTACAATCATTTGATATATGTTAAAATTATTCCCTTTAAATTCATGTCATTATGTGATTCATTTGGTGGTTATTGAATTTTGTTCATACGACTCGATTGATTACATCATGGTTAGGGGTCTTCATCTCACTTTTTATTCCCGTGAGATTCATGCAATATTTGCCACTATTTCCTTTTGTGTTGGGGATGTACATCCCATTATTGTATTATATGTGTAAAAAAAATTAATTTATGGGTATTTACCTATTCATTTTATGATCCTTCTTTAATGGGGTGTGTGTTACGTAAGTTACCAAATCGGTAAGGGAACCTTTCAGCCTCCCCTTTTTAAAAGACTTCTTTTTGTTATGTCTTTTAATTTACACCTTCTTGTGTTGGGATATTTTATTAAATATCTTTATTGATGTAAATTTTATTTCCAAGTGATGAGATACCCTTTTCACTCTCATCAACTCATTTTATGAATTTTTATGTGACATCGTTAGGCTGTCAAATTTTTGTAAGGGATCTTCTTAACCCAATTTCGATTCTTTTGGGTTAAACTTATATTTCTTGATTATGTCATGATATGAATATGTGTGAATGGCCTATTATTGTTTTAAAAATAATATCCACATATATTTGGTGTATTTATATTTTTCACACATAATTATGTCATTGATTTGTATTTAATCTAAGGATATTATCATTATAAGGGACTTTGTCTTAATTTACATTCGATTGAGACTTATATTTTGTTATACACCAATTATGTTTTATATGGTGTATATAAAAACAATGAAATTTAATATCATGAATCTCCTTGTTCTTTTCATATTATAAATATCTGATTAAAATTTATTCCTCAATTATTTGTATTCAAGCGTCTCTCATTTTGTTAAAAAATCTTTAATAAAAACATCATTTTAAATGATTAAAGATTTATTCTTATAAATATTTCTCACTAATGTACTTGTTTTAATAATGGTATTAAAGATTAATTTATATCGAAATTAATGTTTTAACATGTTAAATCTATTAAAATCTTCAATGTTTTATGGGACACATTGATTCAAAAATATCTTTATTAAATGTTTTAAATGGTTTTTTAAAATTTTTTGATAAAGAATTGATGATGTCAATATCTTAAAATAATATATTGGGATAGCAATGAAAAATTGTTATATTTATTTTATGCTTGATTTATGTGTTATGACTATGTTATGGTTTTGGGTAATTTTTTATAAATATCGGTGGTTTCGTGATAATACTAGGGTGGGTGAGCCCAAGATATCTCTCAAATTCCTTGGGTAACGTGACAGAGATAAACGTGAATGTTTCTGCTAAGATATTTATAGAATATATTCTGATGGGTATTCTAACATAACTCCCTACATAGCTATAATAGCTACTATGTATGTATGTTATGAATTCCATAAGTTACCTTTATGATTTATGATTTCTGTGTGTTATTCAAAAATATTATGATTTTATAAGGTATGTTATGATTGAAAAGTATGGTTTAATTATTTTTTATTTAATTGATAGGCTAATTTTTTCCTTCCTTATTTTATATCCATTACATAGGTTTTTCTCCTCATTACAATTCATTGAATTTTTTTCCACCAGAATTAAAGTCGAATAAGGGTGAAGGATTAGATCAAAGAAAATTCATTCTGTCTAAAACATGGATCTAGACATGTTTATTTTTTATTTTATGAAAAAATGAATACTAAGTAGTAGTTCCTACGTGTAATATTCAAGTTGTTATGTTATAGTTATGGCCTAATAATTTAAATCATTAATCATGAAAACTTCCTCAATGTGAATCTAATAATTTTTACACATTAAAAAATAGATGAGGATTATTTACTTTTATAACTTCATCAATTACTTATATTTTTTTTTACAATAATAAATTTTCATAAGACATTAAGAAAAAATATTACCTTATTGGGAAACACATTCTCTCTAAAATGATGAATCTAGACTGTTTATTCATTGTAAGAAATATTATATAATTGCTTGTAATGTTTAAGGATTAATATATAAAAGGAATCTAGAATAAATTACCTTCCTAATGAATCATCAAACACATTATGTACCCCATATAATCTTATTGGCAAGGAATGTAGATAATTCATAGATCTCACATAAAATAGGATTTCCTCTGAACCAATAAATCCGGCGTCTAATTTTCCATTATTATTGAAATTCATAACATCAATACATAAATATAAATTTATAGGAAAAATTTCTCCTACCTCAAACAAACAAACGTTTCATTAATTATCTTCATAGAAATATTTCATACATTCAGATTCTATAGAATGTAATTGAATTAATTTCTTCTTTTTACCATCTTTTTCTCATGTTTTTGAACCTACCACTATTTCTTCACATAATCATTAAAATAAGATGATGTTTGACACCTACTTCTATACATTTCCAAAAAAGGTTTCATATGTTAAATATCATGAAAATTATTATTATAAGAAAAATCCACCAAATTATTGTGTTGATTGTAACCTCCGTGATAATAAAAAAATTATTCCCAGTTATTACCCTTCTTATTTTTATTTTTAAACTCTGATTTCCCAATATTTTGTGGTGAAATCCTATAAATAATATAATTTTAACAACTATTCACTTTTGATGTACAATAAAAAATTACATGTAGTCTGTGGATCCTGATTATATAAACATGGTTGAGTAACTCTATATAATTACAATGTCATAATATTATAGTGTCTAGAAATCAATATATAGAAATATTATTTCAAATAGAATTAAATTTAGTATAATTAGTCTTGGGATTATTAATATAACATATCACATTATTAATATTAGATTTAATTGAAAATACCATAATGAAATACCTGGATATATGTTCCCCTTTACAATATAGAATTAATAGTGGATAATGTATTACCTATGGTAGTGTCCATTTACCATTAGAATATTAAAAAATAAAACATTATAATCTACTATTTACATTAATGTTATTTATTGTATATTTTTTTGGTATGTGATGTATCACAAATATAGGGGTTGAATCTGAGAAATTTTTTCAAATTTCATTTATCATAAATTAACATCCTCGCGCGGATAGAGTACCACTGATATATATTTTTTTATCCCAACATCATTTATAGACTAAAAATTTATATTATCTAAAAATTGAAATAAAGTTTTAGGGGGTTTTATGATAACATGGGTACCGACACCTTATAGTGTTCAAAATCACCTCAGACACAATGTATGCCACTCTTATCATTGGTGATTATTATGGGGTAGGAAATATACAGATCCTATAAGGATTGTGGGATGGTTTGATAATTTACCATAGAAATTAATGTGTATGGGTCAACCATTACTGAATAATGAATTTAAAAAATTACTTACAATGAGAATGAGAAATATAATATTAACTTCAAGGTTCCTCAATAAAAAATTATATTCCTCAATGCGTTCGAAATAATCTAACCATGATTCTTATCAAAATATTAATTTCATTAACTTAATATATCATAACACTAACTAAAAATATTTTATCTTCTAATTTTCTCAAATCAGAAATCTTAAACGATTTATATACATCCTGCACAACGAAATAATTATAAATTAATTACTTCTCCTTTTCTTTGACCTTACCAATATTCCAAAACATACTAGTCTGGTTCCCTATATTACATCACTCAATTTGTATCGCCAATATGTTGTGACTGAACATTCCATCTATATAATAAACCATGATAAAAAAAAATATCTCTTCAATAATAATATATTATTCCTTCCTTCTATATAGTCAATCACCATCAACACACCTAAAAATTTTAGTAATTGACATCATCAAAACCACTAAAACACTTAAAACAAAGAATCATCAATATTTCTATAAATATCATCCTGAATCATGAATATAAATACATGAATCTAATATCATTGAAATAAAAATTTACATCATCATATTGTGTAAATTTTCCTATTAATATTATGTGAAATCACTGAGACTATATTGAATCTCTAATAGATGGATCTAAAGAAATATATTTTCCCACTACACTCATCCATTAAAATCATTTAAGATTTTATACCCTTGAACATGATCTTGCATAACTCTTGATCATGTAATGTATTATATTATATTTTTAAAATACATTTTCAATTTTTTTTCATATTTTTTCATGTTCTATTATTTTGATCCAACGACCAATATAATTTCCCTATTAAAAAACATCCATTTATATATATATATATATATCATCTAATATAAGTTTTGGGTAATTAGAATATGTTTTATCATTCTGAAATCTTCATGATCCGTCGTATAATTCATCAACCATAATCAAATAAGCACATCATGATTCAGAGTTTTACTGTACATCACTGTAAAGTAAATTACGTCAAAAAACAAATGATACACTTTATTATACGAGTTTTGGTTAAACATTAAGGCATTCATGATTTCGTAAATTTTTATAACATATGGAGTCACTTATCTTATACAATTAGAAATGTTTTATGAATTTGTTACTCATACATATTCTAATGATATTAAATACTTTTCCATTTTCTAGTCCACATTAAATTTATATAAGAGAAACTTTCTATTGAGATATATTTTGAATTCACTTCTCCATTTAAAATTTTGTACTTTATGAAATGATATTTCATATTAAAATTTTGAGATATAACATTCAATATAAAAACTATATAAAATATTGTGTATCCTCAATATATTAATCATCATTTGTAGAAAAAATCACTAAACATTTTATCTTACTATTATTGCACCCAAAAAATTTTATATAAATAATAAATTCCCTTGGTATACTTGTTTTCATTCAAAAAAACGTTTATCACAATCAAATGAAATGAAACCCAAAAGATTAAATCCTCTATAATGTACATATATCATGTAAAAAACCAAGATGGAATACCTCATAACATGGAATTCAAGATGACTCTCCACTAGTCAGAAGGGTGTTCTCAATACCCCCACACTATAAATTACTTTTTAGATATCACATTTATACACTTTTGAATGGTTTCTCCCATAAAAATCACATCATAGAATGATAATCTTGTATTTAAATGAAAAACGAAACATAAATTGAGATATCCAACTGTAATAAAATAACATATTACAATAGAAATGATAATGAGCATGATGGTGAAACAACTAAAAAAAGAAAATGATACCAAACATCAATATATAAATTTTAAAGTGAGGTAATGAAACATTCACCACCATAAAATCTCTAACCAAAATATATAATAATATCCACTATGCAGACACACATTGTCATCCTACAATATGTAGAGGTGTGATCTAAAATACAAGTCGGTATCCACTGACCAAAAATATCATAATACATTAAAATATAATCCATCTCATTTAGGTCTTATAATAAGTATAAAAAATATGAAATTCATTTTATCTTAAATAAATCAAGTTAAATCAATTTCCATGGAGACACCCATTTTCAAAAAATGATTCCTTCTCAAATAAAAACAGAAATTTATTTTCCCATATACATGTATCCATGAAGTAAAATTTATGAATTTTTTAATGGAACATATAATGAAAAAAATCATATAATTTCAAAAATTTCTGAAATATCCATACAATGTAATATATACATAAAACAACATCATGGAATCCAACTGTGACGGTGGAAAATAGATTAGAATATCTTTAACCTTTCCATCAATGAATAAATTTCTGTGTTCTATAATATAACAATCACATCAATCATCCTCAACCAAAATACCTAATCTTACCCTATCCAGGAGTTACTAATGGAAAAATCCATTAGTTTGGCCTATGTCCCACCAAAGGCCACTACATCGTACATGATTCTAAACTAGTACAAATTTGAATATATAATCCACCTATAATACCATGTCTTCCAATGATATTAAATTAGAGGGGATCATTTCAAATAGATTATCATACCATATTTCACATCATATCATCACATTTAAAAATATTTCATAAATCATTCACACACTCTTAAGAACCCACATACAAACATTCACATTTATTAATCATACTAATTCAGCTAAATTTAATTCAACTCATTATTCTAAAAATTGATATATCAATATAACCATTTAATAATTAACCATTTACATCATACATAGAGGATCTTGTAAAATTGGGATTTAATTTTCTAATAAATCATTTAAAATAAAAATTAGGACTTTTCGAAATCTATATAGATTACCAACCCATTAAAAAAACAATGTACATTTGTAAAATCATTTATAAACCACTTAACTTCGACAAATTATAATTTTAAAAATATCCTCTAAAAAATATGGAATTTTCCATATCATTGAAAACCATATATTCATCATCATTTTGGAAATAGTTGTAATAAAAAATCAATGAAAATATCAAGACCATCAAAAAATTTCAATTTAAAAATAATTAATACTTTTATTTAAAAACCACATCACATCCATCTATATCAAAAACTCATTTTTCAAAATAATTTAAAAAACATAATTAAAATCATTAATATTTGACTGTTTCGGTGCGGATGTGCGTCGGGTTTCTGTTCCGATGTTGTTCCGCCAGGACGCGTTCGCGCGTGCTCCCGTCGACCCGAGGGGATGGGCGCACGCGGCTTGTGGCCCCGCAGTCCCGCTTTCCAAAGGCGGGAGGCATCCGTCCCTTATTCAGGGGCGTCTGCTCCTTGATCGAAACCGGGATGATGGGATGTCGAATCCTCCTTCCTTGGACGTCTCCTCGGAACTCGTCGCCTAATCCGGGTCTCCTTCATAGATTGAAGACATGCTCGTGAATCTCGTTCCCTGCACCATATCTTCATGGACACCGGTTAATTACGCTGCTTCCGCCCGGACGCTCCAAGGAGTCTGGTCGGGGCAACAACCTGCGGTGAGGAGGCCGGGTGGCTCTGGGTGCTGGGGGCGTGTCGTAACACTGCGGCTCTGCATGTCTACTTTCCGTCCCTAATAGGGCTTCTCGAAGGCATGATGGCCTGAGGCATCCCGCACTGGGTGCGGGGAACTGTGTCACCTGAGGTTTTCCTCAGCTTCCCATGTTTAACACGGGGTATGCCGCGAGTTTAACGTCCAGCGGGGACGGCATCTGACTGATCGACACGAAAAGTGGATCAGATGACAGAACCCCTTGAGGGGAACCTCCGACGCTGGGGCCAGCGCATGGGAGGCTTCCCAAGTGATGTGGAGTGGAGAGAAGTGGCATGACCCCACCGGGATGTGGCGGCCCGGGTAAGGATCAGGATGGATGATGGAGTGAAGAGCTTGGACCCCGTAGGGGCTTCCTACGTACCGCGCGTTAGCACGGATCAAAGTCATCGTAGTTCGGATATACAGTTTAACGTCATGCTGGACGTTGGCAAGCCGACTCACAGGGAGGTCGAGGCCGCCAGGCGGAGGATTGAACCGAACCACCTCGCACAGAGGGGGATGGAACGGCTGGGTATATCACAGTTTCACGTCATGCTGGATGATAAAAGGAGAAATAGAAAAAGGGACAGTGGGGAAGCACAGTGGAGATACACACGTGCAGTCTCCCACAGAGGCGGATTCATAGGTGAATCAACAAAAGTGTGAACCCTAGAGGGGTCCACTGATGGACGAACCGACGTGAATACGACCGGGACGACCAGGTGGTGGGCTTGAACATCAGGGAGGCTTCCTACGTACCCTGTTTAGGAGACAGGGATCAAAGTCCACGTAGTTCATTCTGTCAGGACATACGCACTGGGGCAGCCCGGATGCGGCAAAACTCAGTTGGAGAGGGACTTGGGCCGAAAGTAGGAGACACCTCGATCCCAGTCACACCCTCTACTGGCTTCGACAGTGGGGAAGCGCAATGGAGATACACATGTGCAGCCCCCCCAGAAGGAACTAGGCGTTTGTAATACCCTACCCCCGTGGGGAAAGGCCGCTCCAATTAAATCGTCCCTAAAGAGGGAAAATCCCGACATCCCTGCAGAGACGAGCGGGTGGGGGCCACATCCAAACTGGGGGGGACCCTGCGTGCGAGGCACGAGATCGGGTGATGCGGACGGTTTAACGTCTTGCCGGACGAAGTACAGTTTAACGTCGTGTGTTGAGGACGAAGCGGACGGTTTAACGTCTTGCCGGACGAAGTACAGTTTAACGTCGTGTGTTGAGGACGAATGTGCTTGGCAGTTTAACGTCTTGTCACGCGGACGATGGAGGCTATGCAGTTTAACGTCGTACAGCTTGGACGTAGTGCAGTTTAGCGTCATGCAGAACGGATGTGCAGTTTAACGTCATGCGGGACGAATGCTGAACAGTTTAACGTCTTGTAGCTCGGACGTGGTGCAGTTTAGCGTCATGAAGGACGGATGCTGAACAGTTTAACGTCTTGTAGCTTGGACGATGTACTTGGCAGTTTAACGTCTTGCAGCGCGGATGAATGCTGAACAGTTTAACATCATGTAGCTTGGACGATGGATTGCCGCCGATGGGTCCGTGTCACTTCGCGTGAGCCTGGAGGGCCGCACGGGAAGACAGCGCATGATGCGGGCACCCAGGATGAAGATCATCGGGCGCCACGCAGGCGGGTACCCTCAGGGGGTCAAGGGGGGAGACCCTGGAGGATTGCGCGCAAAAGAGGAGCTTTGCGCGCAATACCGCCGGTCGGCGCGCAAATGGGCGGGCTGGCGCGCAATTGGGCCAACGCTTTGCGCGCAGATGATTGAGATTGCGCGCACCGGGCATCGGACAACGCACGGGGGCAACGGCTCATTCTCTAACGAACGGCCACTTTGAAGAGGGGGGTGCGCGCAACCGGGCTGGATTGCGCGCACCCCGGGGGAAATTGCGCGCAAGAGGCTTCTTTTGCGCTCGAATGCCTCCGGGTGAGGAATTATTCAAACGAAAGGAGCCAAAGGGATTGCGCGCGAAGGCGAATCCCGAGGCTTTCTCGCGCGAAAGAAAGGAGGTTACCTGAAGATCGGCATTGCGCGCGGAAGGGGTTGGATTGCGCGCACGAGAGACCTTTCGAATTCCGGCAACCTTCAAAACGTCGGGGGTCGCCTTATATTTATAGGCAACCCTGGGCGCAGAATCCGGTCGTCGGGCGCGGAATTCTCTTCGCGGGCGCGGAATCGGGCCCGGCGCGCAAGGGAGCCGCGCAGGCCACTGGCGCGCAAAATTGCGCGCCGGCCCAGCGCATTGCGCGCATCCCGGGAGGTTTGCGCGCGGCTCATCAACTTTGCACGCGGGCCTCTAAAATTCCGCGCAAGGCCTCTGGGCCCTCCGGAACGTGCTTCTGACTCCAAATACGACCTCACTTTCCGCATCCGGAGCTTTGTTTGGGAACAACGGACTATTCCGGCGTCTACAAAAGCCCCCCCTCAGAATCTGATCGGCGAGAGGTCGCAACGATCGGGTTCCGAGGGAGACGCCGGAATGCCGAAGTCCTGGGCGGTGCGGGACATTAGCTTAACGTGCTCAACCACAATTAATTGTCTTGCGGGAGCGTTAACCAAGCTTTAGGAATCCACAATTGGGCCTGGATTTCTAAAGAAAAGAGGGAGGTCATTCCTAGGAAAGGAGACCTCAGACCTAATCAATGTATCATCCCCCCAACTTGTTCCAACACACGAGCGGGACAATGCTAGGGGCGTTGAGATTTTATCCGAACATAAGGAAATGAGAAAAGGTGAATCGCGTGTCCCAAATTCAGAAATCCAGAACGGTCGGCCTTCCAGGAAATGCCCAAGACGGCAAGCGGACAATGGATCAATCGACCATACTACTGCAATAGACGGACCGAAGGTCATCATTCATATTGCAGGAGGCGGATCACATGTCATCATCAATGCCACTTTGGGGGTTCCTTCAGGCACAAGGGTGGAAATCTAGATCAACAGGGCATGCGAAGCGTGGGGTGAAGTGACGATTTGTTCGGACAGAATCCAACGCTCTCAAAATTGCGCCACCGTGGGGAAATCATATTAGGCGGATGCACTAATCTGGCCGTGAATCACCCCAATTCTCAGACAGCACCTCTTTGACGAGGAAACCGTCGGTTCCCACCATTGCAATGGGGCATCCCGAGCTGAATCGGGGAGAATATCACAACTGCACCACTCTACCAGAAGGCAGGCCAGACGGCCGGCGACGAGGAGGGGCGGGACTTAAAGATCCCTGAGGCTGGACCCGAGTCGAGATGCTCGGGCGTTCCTACGTACTCCATCAGGCTGGAGATCAAGCCACACGTAGTTCTGAGAGTGCAGTTTAATGTCATGCAGGACGTAAAACCCCGATTAGGGGAGATCTTAGTTTAGGGCCGTAGAGCTTGGACCATAAAGGCATATCTTAGTTTAAGGTCTTAGAGCTCGGACCATAGGGGCAGATCTTAGTTTAAAGTCTTAGAGCTCGGACCATAGGGGGAGAGATCTTAGTTTAAGGTCTTAGAGCTCGGACCATAAGGGGAGATCTTAGTTTAAGGTCTTAGAGCTCGGACCATAAGGGGAGATCTTAGTTTAAGGTCTTAGAGCTCGGACCATAAGGGGAGATCTTAGTTTAAGGTCTTAGAGCTCGGACCATAAGGGGAGATCTTAGTTTAAGGTCTTAGAGCTCGGACCATAAGGGGAGATCTTAGTTTAAGGTCTTAGAGCTCGGACCATAAGGGGAGATCTTAGTTTAAGGTCTTAGAGATCGGACGATAAGGGGAGATCTTAGTTTAAGGTCTTAGAGCTCGGACCATAAGGGGAGATCTTAGTTTAAGGTCTTAGAGCTCGGACCATAAGGGCCTCAAAGTACACCACATCGTGGTCCTATCCCCTGGATATGCAAAGATGCACTGAGGGATAGTGTCATGAGTGTCGAGGTTTCGCCTGGTCAGAATGGGAGGTGGAAAATGTGAATCATGCGGCCATTCACTCAAGGACTGGGGGCACCGGCGTAACGATATGGGAGTACTGCCGACCGTGGAAAAAAATCAGCATCAATATCGCACTAACCGTTGATGGAATGAGGCAGAAAACGAGCATCGACCGCTCAATCGCAGGATTCATACCGATTTGCTGCCCAAGGCCATTAGGGGCACCAGCCCGAGTCGGTGGGAGAGCACTGAGGCATTGTGTCCGAACTGTTCACGGGGGCTCCACCCAGGGCGTAGACGATGGGTCCGAATGAAAGGGAGCACGAAGCCTGAAAAGTGGAAGAAACCTGACCAAGCGGAACCTGACCCTCCTGGCAATAAACCAGAGTACTCTTGACACCGGTGGACCACTGCAAGGGGTCGAGGGACACGCCTTGAGGGTGACCTGAAGGCGGCGGATTCCCCAGAGAAGGGGGAATCTCTAAGAGGTGGGGGGCTGGACCCGAAGTTTCAACCATCCGGGCATTCCTACGTATCCCATAAGGATGAGAATCAATCCACACGTAGTTCTTGAAGCGCGGCGCAACACAATCGGGCACCAGCGCGGGGAAGGGTGCGGGTCTGACCCTCACACACAGAAGAAGCGGTATTTGATATTTCTTGTTTGTCCTTAAAGATGAATGGTTTTTATTTGTGCAGCGACATGCCTGTGATTAAGATATCCCTGGAGTCACTACAATAATCAAGCCATGGAAGGCATTGATGAATGGCGTGGTTATTAACCAGCGCCCAACGTGAGTGCCCCCTGAGGAGAACATCACGATGCAGTGCCGTTTCTCGTCGGGCGGCCAAGACGATCACAGTTTACGGTCGTGTGGTAGGACCAGACAACACAGTTTAAGGTCGTGTGGTTCGGACCATGGAGGAATCCGCTTATTGCGGTACGGCGGACACGGCGGAGGTGGGAACATACCCAGCCCTGCGATCACGCACGATTCCAGGAGAAGAGTCTTGGGATAGGGGCCTGCGTATGTCCATCACCCGAGGGGCAGAGATGCTAACCTCCAGATATACTGGGCCCAAAACACGATTGTTCGGGCGACTCCTTCCTCCTTATGGGGACGAGGGTCCAGCTACACATGGCCCTTAGGGAGTACATCAGCATATATCCTTGGTGCTCAGATCATGGGGGCCTCGAACGACACCATTACCCTGGTTGGTCTGCCTAACATGTAGAGGTGTACTGAAGGTCAGTATGAAGAGAGTGTCGATATTCCACTACAACTCACAGAGGCGGAGTGTGATGAGGACTGCGCAACCAATGTTCAGAGCCTGAAAGAGCCGACATGGCGATCAAGGACGTTGCTGACCATATTCGCAACACAACATCCGATCGCGTCAGCCTAGGACGGGGCAAGAAAACGAGCATCAACCGCTCAAGCGCAGGATTCATATCGATTTGCGGCCCAGGACCCGCCGGTAAATCGACCCGGAGCGGTAGGAGAGCACTGAGGCGTCGTACCCAAACCGCTAACGAGGATCCCTTTGAGTGAAGGCTCGAACAAGAAGGAGCGCGAGGCCTGAAAAGCAACACAGGACTTGTCAGGATTGAATCTGACACTACGAGTCATAGACCGAAGTACCCCAAACATGGTGACAGATCACCGGAAAGGGTCGGAAGACTCACCCTGAGAGCAACCAAAAGAGGGCAGATCCCCGTGATCAACCAAGAGACGGGACTGGACCTGAAACACAAGCGTCCAGGCGGTCCTACGTATCCCATAAGGATGGGAATCAAGCCATACGTAGTTCTGGAGAGGCAGTTTAACGTCATGCAGGACGATGAGGGGTGTGAGGTGGTCCCACACACGGGGGAGGCATACGGCGCGGCCAGTAGACCAACGCGAATGAGGACATAATCCCCCTCTCATGCCACACGCCTCGCACAAAAAGGAGGGGAACTTGGGCCAGAGGCCCAACGCGAGATAGAGATTCCCTGGAAATGGGGCTGGGCCTAGAACATGAATGTCCAGGCGGTCCTACGTATCCCATAAGGATGGGAATCAAGCCGCACGTAGTTCCTGAGAGGTAGTTTAACGTCATGCAGGACGATGAAGGAAGAAGGGGGAAACGGAAGGCATCCCTAAACGTGGGGGGCGTACAGCGTGGTGAGAAAACTGACGTGAATAAGGGCATAGCCCCGCTCTCACACCATACGCCGCACACCCGGAGGCAACTGGGCCAAGGGCCCGAGATGGGATGGAAATTCCCAAAGGATGGGGCTGGGTCTGAAACATGAATATTCAGGCGGTCCTACGTATCCCATAAGGATGGGAATCAAGCCGCACGTAGTTCTGGAGAGGCAGTTTAACGTCATGCAGGACGAATGCTGAACAGTTTAACGTCTTGTAGCTCGGACGTGGTGCAGTTTAGCGTCATGCGGGACGATGTACAGTTTAACGTCATGTTGGACGAAGCACTTGGCAGTTTAACGTCTTGCAACGCGGATGAATGCTGAACAGTTTAACGTCTTGTAGCTTGGACGAATGCTGAACAGTTTAACGTCTTGTAGCTTGGACGAATGCTGAACAGTTTAACGTGTTGTAGCTTGGACGAATGCTGAACAGTTTAACGTCTTGTAGCTTGGACGAATGCTGAACAGTTTAACGTCTTGTAGCTTGGATGAATGTGCACTCAGGCAAAATACTGCTTGAGGAACCTAGCGTTGGTGGGAGGAGTGACACGTTCACCATCCATAGTCGCTAGGGAGTACGCGCCATTGGAATAGACCTTGTGGATGACAAAAGGTCCCTCCCACTTGGGCTCCAACTTGGGCGGCTTCCTGTCGGGGATCATCGGTGCTCTCAGGGCTAGCACTAGGTCACCCTGCAGGAAGGAGCGGAGGCGAACCTTCTTATTGAAAGCTCGAGCCATTCTGCTTTGATGCCTCTCCAAGTTGTGCAAAGCACGAAGTCTATTCTCATCCAGTGCTTCCAACTCGACTAGACGGGCTTCAGCAGCTCTGTCCGGCGCTTGATGGTCGTAGACCGTAGTGCGCAAGGACGGTAACTGGATCTCGATGGGCAGGATGGCCTCAGCTCCATACACCAGGGAATAAGGGGTCATCCGGGTGGAATTGCGAGTCGTCGTCCGATAAGCCCAGAGGGCGTTGGGGAGCTTGTCCGGCCAACTCTTCTTGTTCTGACCAACCATCTTTTGCAGAATGTTAGAGAGGGTCTTGTTAAACGCCTCAATCTATCCATTCGCCTGCGCATGATAGCGAGATGTATGGTTCGAGCGAATGTTATACTTGGCGTACAACTTCTTCAACTCGGCTGCTCGGAAATTGGTTCCGTTATCCGTGAGGATAGCGTGAGGCACTCCAAATCGATAGATGATGTTGGAGGTCACGAAGTCATCGATCGAACAGGATTTGACCTCTCTGATCGGAATCGCCTCTGCCCATTTGGAGAAGAAGTCTGTGGCGGTCAGAATGAACCGGCACTGGCGAGCTGTCGCCGGTGGGTAAGGTCCCACAACGTCCAGTCCCCAGATCGCAAAGGGCCAGGAATACCTAGTGGTATGGAGAGGCTCCGGTGGCCGATGCACAAAGTTCGCATGAACCTGGCACGCATGGCACCTCCTGGCATACTCGATGCAGTCATGGATCATGGAGGGCCAGAAGTATCCCAACCTCCGAATCTGGTGGGACAGCTTCGGCCCAGTCTGGTGGGCGCCACATGAACCATCATGAACCTCTTGCATGACTCGTGGGATCTCAACTCCCTGAAGGCAACGGAGGAGAACACCATCAAATCCGCGTTTATAGAGGATCTGCTCCAGGCCGGGGCTGCTCTGGAGGACAAACTGTGATGCGCGGCGTCGAACTCGCTCGCGCTCGGACCGATCCGATGGAAGAATGCCATGTTGGAGGTACTCAACCAAAGGCGTCCTCCAATCATGGGCTGATCCGACTGTCATATCTGGGGTACTCGGGGCTCTGGGCATAGGGGAAACCGTGGTGAGATTACTTACCAACGGGCCGAGATCTTCTTCCGGGATAACGGGAGCGATGAGCCTGCGGCGCGTCACGCGGACGATCAGGTTGTCCTGTTCAGGCTCTGCAAGTGACGCAGCAAGGCTGGCCAAAGCATCTGCTCGACCGTTCTGCGACCGGGGAATATGGACAATTTCTGGCCGAGAAGGGAACTAGGCCATCAGAAGGAGGGTGCACTCCGGCAATGGCACAAGCTCCGGCTTCCTGACAACATAGTCGCCATTGATCTGCTTAAAGACCAGATCGGAGTCCCCTTTCACGCACAGATGGGGCACGTCGATCTTGAGAGCTAACTCGAGGCCAGTGATGAGGGCAAGGTATTCCGCCTCATTGTTGGTACAACCCTCTGACAACAGGAAAGAGTATGGCAGCACGACTCGCTCCGGGGTAATGAAGACGATACCCAAACCCACTCTGTTGAGCTTAGGATTATCGAGTCTTCTACCGGTGGGGCTCCGGGAGGCACCGTCAAAGTGCATCTGCCATCATGGATCGGCATGATCGACCGAGAGAATGGTCTCATCAGGAAAGCCTAGATCCAGCGGCTGATCCATGGAGGTCAGGTGAGCTTCCAGAAAGTCTGCCAATGCTTGCCCTTTGATGGCCTTCTGAGACACATACCTGATGTCGAACTGCTGGAGAATCACAGCCCACCGCGCTAGACGGCCAGTCAACATAGGATGGCTCAGGATATATTTCAACGGGTCTACTCGAGAAACCAACTGTACCTCATGGTGCTTCAAGTAGTGCAGTAATTTCTGTACGGAAAATACGAGCGCCAGGCAGCTCTTCTCGATGGGGGAATACCTAACTTCCGCATCGAGGAGCATGCGACTGAGGTAATAGAGGCTATTCTCTGTTCCCTCGTTGTTCTTCTGGGCGAGAAGGGCAGCCAGGGACTGTTCCAGGGCGGTCACATAGAGGACCAGCGGCTTCCCGGATACAGGCGGCATCAGAACCGGAAGTTGAAGCAGGTACTGCTTGATTTCCTCGAAAGCGGTCTGAAACTCTTTATCCCATACATAGGTGGCGCCTTTCTTCATGAGCCGAGAAAAGGGCTTACACTTGCCGGCCAGATTCGCGATGAATCGGCGTATATAGGCTAAGTGGCCTTGGAACCCTTGCAGTTCCCGGATATTACCTGGGGGAGGCATCTGGCTAATCGCCCTGATCTTCTCTGGGTCGATCTCAATACCCCGGTATCTTACCAAAAATCCAAGGAACTTTCCGGAGGTGACCCCAACGGCACACTTCAACGGGTTCATCTTCAGGCAGCGAGACTGGAGGAAGCCGAACACTTTCTCAAGATCTTTGAGATGGTCCTGACACTGGCACGATTTGACCACCAAGTCGTCGACGTAGCATTCCACCAGTGTGCCGAGGATTGGCTTGAATATGCGGTGCATCGCCCGTTGATAGGTGGCACCTGCATTCTTCAGGCCGAAGGGCATGACCCGGTAGCAAAAGATACCTTGGGGGGCCCTGAAGGCAGTGAACTCCTCATCCTCAGGGGCCATCCGGATTTGGTTGTATCCGGAGTATCCATCCATGAAGGAGAGGGCTTGGAACCCTGCCGTGGCGTCAATCAACAGCTCTGTCACTGGAAGGGGAAAATCATCCTTCGGACAGTGGGGGTTGAGATCGCGGAAGTCGATGCAGACTCTGATCTGCCCGTTCTTCTTCCTGACCAGCACAATGTTGGCCAGCCATTTGGGGTACTGAACTTCCTTCACGAAGTTGGCTTTGATAATCTTGTCAACTTCGGCCTCAACCCTGGCACCGTGGGATGGGTGCATCTTCCTAGGAGGCTACTTGAACCCGCGATGGTTCGCCGGGAGACCAAGGCGGTGGATGGCTACCTGAGGATCTAGCCCCGGCATCTCGTCATAGCCCCAAGCGAACACATCACGGTGCTGCCTGAGAAAGTCCACGTACTACTGCTGCTCCTCAGAGGGCATGGCGGCACTGACCAATGTGGGTCTTGGATCTGCTTCAGTTCCAAGGTTCACCTGTATTAACTCATCGACCGTGGCGGGGACGCCCTCCACAAAGGCTGGGGGTGCGTCTTCCACGTCCTCTCCACTCGGGGAGGGATCGTCCACAGGAGAGACTGCGTTGGAAACTGCATTGGGGCCACCAGATCCTGCTGGGCCGCTGGTGCTGGCACGGGCGGCCGCGGTCATCTCATCAGGAGACTCACAGGCCGTCCAGACCATGGCTACGTCCAACCGTTGAATTGGGAGGACGTAAGCGTCATCCAAACTGGCCCAGGGATCACTTGCAACAGCGACAGGCTCAACCTCACCTGCCAGGATCTGCTTATCCTTGCTCTTGTAATAGTCTGCATCCAGATACCGGGCTTCACATGAGGCAAAAGGAGAGGCATCTCCCTGAAGCACGCCTACTCGACCGTTAAGGGAGTATTTGAGGCATTGGTGGTATGACGAGGGAACCGCTGCATGAAGGTGGAGCCATGGCCTGCCCATCAATGCGTTATATGCAGTGTCCTGAGAGACTACCATGAATTCGGTGTTGGCAACCAAGTCACCGAACTGGGTCTTCAAACGTATCTTGCCGACAGGGGTTTGCTCGGTGCGGTCATACCCCTAAATCCTGAGGTCGGGGGGAATCAAGTCATCCTCAGACAACCCCAATCTCCGGAGCGTCCGAGTTGGAATCAGGTTAATCCCGGACCCCGTGTCGACAAGACAGCGCCGGACATCAAGGCCATTGAACTGGCCAGTGACATACAGCGGACGAATGTGTCCCTGTATAGGAGGGTCTTCATCCTTACCAGAGAACGAGATAACTGCCTGACATTCGGCGTCCTCGATCGTTTCGGCGTGAAAGGCCTCTACAGCCGCAACCTCTGTCTCGAACTGGAGGGGGCTCTTCAGGGCTTCAGCGAGTGCCTCGCGCATCTCAGATGACATGCGCAGAGCCTCAAGGATGGAGAGCCTTGCTGGGATGTCAGCCAAGTGCTTCAGGACATCATACTTTTTGGCCAAGCGTGAGCCCCTGGTTGCAGGAGGTTGCTCTGCGATTGGCGGCATGACGGGCCTTGCCGGTTGGACCAGCGACCGACTGGTACTTGGCACATCTCGCTGTTCACTGGTTGCAGTCCGGGAAATGGTCACCGTACTGGGGTCAGGAGGCCGGGATGGACTCGTGGCAGGGCGGAGCTGGTCGCGACGCGGCTGAGGCGGTTCTGCCTGGTCCCACACCACAAACAGTGGCGGCGGCGAATCTGTCATCCCCGGATGGGGGGGCTGCGCGCGTTGAGCTCGGTTTTGAGCCTGCTGCCTAGTCTCAGTGGCGTGCACGGCCTGGTTGGAGGTACCAACGGCTGTGCCCCAGCGACTCCTGTTGCTGCGGTTCTTCCGACGGTAGCGACGACCGGGGACACTAGGGAGGTTCACCTGGTGATCTTCAACGTCGGGAACCGAAAAGGGATTTACCATCTTGACGGTATTAACCGAAGCGTACCCAAAAACGTGGGGGGAACCCAGGCCATCGACGTCGTGAGACGGAGTGCCCGATTTCCCTTCCCCAGCCCCTGGCGGGTAAAACTGAATGCTTGGCTGGGCAACATGCCGGTCTTCCAACACCTCTGAAAGCCATCGGCCTTCGTATCGAGGAGAAGAGATTCACGTCGGGTTCACCATTTTTCTGTTTCGGTGCGGATGTGCGTCGGGTTTCTGTTCCGAAGATGTTCCGCTAGGACGCGTTCGCGCGTGCACCCGTTGACCCGAGGGGATGGGAGCGCGCGGCTTGTGGCCCCGCAGTCCCGCTTTCCAAAGGCGGGCGGAATCCGTCCCTTATTCAGGGGCGTCTGCTCCTTGATCGAAACCGGGATGATGGGATGTCGGCTCCTCCTTCCTTGGATGTCTCCTCGGAACTCGTCGCCTAATCCGGGTCTCCCTCATAGATTTAAGACATGCTCGTGAATCTCGTTCCCGGCGCCATATCTTCATGGACACTGGTTAATTACGCTGCTTCCTCCTGGACGATCCAAGGAGTCTGGTCGAGGCAGCAACCTGCGGTGAGGAGGCCGGGTGGCTCTGGGTGATGGGGGAGTGTCGTAACACTGCGGCTCTGCATGTCTACTTTCCGTCCCTAATAGGGCTTCTCGAAGGCATGATGGCCTGAGGCATCCCGCACTGAGTGTGGGGAACTGTGTCACCTGAGGTTTTCCTCAGCTTCCCATGTTTAACACGGGGTATGCCGCGAGTTTAATGTCCAGCGGGGACGGCATCAGACTGATCAACACAAAAAGTGGATCAGATGACAGAACCCCTTGCGGGGAACCTCCAACGCTGGGGCCAGCGCATGGGCGGCTTCCCAAGTGATGTGGAGTGGAGAGAAGTGGCATGACCCCACCGGGATGTGGCGGCCCGGGTAAGGATCAGGATGGATGATGGAGTGAAGAGCTTGGACCCCGTAGGGGCTTCCTACGTACCGCGCGTTAGCACGGATCAAAGTCAGCGTAGTTCGGATATACAGTTTAACGTCATGCTGGACGTTGGCAAGCCGACTCACAGGGAGGTCGAGGCCGCCGGGCGGAGGATTGAATCGAACCACCTCGCACAGAGGGGGATGGAACAGCCGGGTGGATCACAGTTTCACGTCATGCTGGACGATAAAAGGAGAAATAGAAAAAGGGACAGTGGGGAAGCATAGTGGAGATACACACGTGCAGTCTCCCACAGGGGCGAATTCATAGGTGAATCAACGCAAGTGTGAACCCTGGAGGGGTCCACTGATGGACGAACCGACGTGAATACGACCGGGACGACCAGGTGGTGGGCTTGAACCTCAGGGAGGCTTCCTACGTACCCTGTTTAGGAGACAGGGATCAAAGTCCACGTAGTTCATTCTGTCAGGACTTACGCACTGGGGCAGCCCGGATGCGGAAAAACTCAGTTGGAGAGGGACTTGAGCCGAAAGTAGGAGACACCTCGATCCCAGTCACACCCTCTACTGGCTTCGGCAGTGGGGAAGCGCAATGGAGATACACATGTGCAGCCCCCCCACAAGGAACTAGGGGTTTGTAATACCCTACCCCCGTGGGGAAAGGCCGCTCCAATTAAATCGTCCCTAAAGAGGGACAATCCTGACATCCCTGCAGAGACGAGCGGGTGGGGGCCACATCCAAACCGGGGGGGACCCTGCGTGCGAGGCACGGGATCGGGTGATGCGGACGGTTTAACGTCTTGCCGGACGAAGTACAGTTTAACGTCGTGTGTTGAGGACGAAGCGGACGGTTTAACGTCTTGCCGGATGAAGTACAGTTTAACGTCGTGTGTTGAGGACGAAGGTGCTTGGCAGTTTAACGTCTTGTTGCGCGGACGATGGAGGCTAGGCAGTTTAACGTCGTACAGCTTGGACGTAGTGCAGTTTAGCGTCATGCAGGACGGATGTGCAGTTTAACGTCATGCGGGACGAATGCTGAACAGTTTAACGTCTTGTAGCTCGGACGTGGTGCAGTTTAGCGTCATGCAGGACAGATGCTGAACAGTTTAACGTCTTGTAGCTTGGACGATGTACTTGGCAGTTTAACGTCTAGCAGCGCGGACGAATGCTGAACAGTTTAACGTCTTGTAGCTTGGACGATGGATTGCCGCCGATGGGTCCGTGTCACTTCGCGCGAGCCTGGAGGGCCGCACGGGAAGACAGCGCACGATGCGGGCACCCAGGATGAAGATCATCGGGCGCCACGCAGGCGGGTACCCTCAGGGGGTCAAGGGGGGCGACCCTGGTGGATTGCGCGCAAAAGAGGAGCTTTGCGCGCAATACCGCAGGTCGGCGCGCAAATGGGCGGGCTGGCGCGCAATTGGGCCAACGCTTTGCGCGCAGATGATTGAGATTGCGCGCACCGGGCTTCGGACAACGCACGGGGGCAAAGGCTCATTCTCTAATGAACGGCCACTTTGAAGAGGGGGGTGCGCGCAACCGGGCTGGATTGCGCGCACCCCGGGGCAATTGCGCGCAAGAGGCTTCTTTTGCGCGCGAATGCCTCCGGGTGAGGAATTATTCAAAGGAAAGGAGCCAAAGGGATTGTGCGCGAAGGTGAATCCCGAGGCTTTCTCGCGCGAAAGAAAGGAGGTTACCTGAAGATCGGCATTGCGCGCGGAAGGGGTTGGATTGCACGCACGAGAGACCTTTCGAATTACGAAAACCTTCAAAACGTCGGGGGTCGCCTTATATTTATAGGCAACCCCGGGCACGGAATCCGATCGTCGGGCGCGGAATTCTCTTCGTGGGCGCGGAATCGGGCTCAACGCGCGAGGGAGCCGCGCAGGCCACTGGCGTGCAAAATTGCGCGCCGGCCCAGCGCATTGCGCGCATCCCGGGAGGTTTGCGCGCGGCTCATCAACTTTGCACGCGGGCCTCTAAAATTCCGCGCAAGGCCTCCGGGCCCTCCGGAACGTGCTTCTGACTCCAAATACGACCTCGCTTTCCGCATCCGGAGCTTTGTTTGGGAACAACGGACTTTTACGGAGTCTACATTGACATATCTTGATCATACAATCATAAAAAATAAAAGTCATAAAAAACAAAGATGAATGAACAAGAAATAATAGATTCATTTCTAAAGGGAAATGATTGGGACACTTTCCATTAAATATCTACCAAGGGAAGGAGAAGAAAATCCCATAAGCATTATGGCATGAATATATGAGAAGGATAACCCTAAACACACAATTCCTAATGAGAAAACATAGATCTAACAAAAATTCATGGATAATATATCCCTTGATAATAATTAAAATAGTAAATCATATGATCCAAAATAAAAAAGAAATTATTACCGATCATGATCAAACAAGTCGAATGATACATAGTTCCAATAGGTTATGGAAGTAATAAAAATCTCGTGGAGAGGCTATATGTTATTTAAGGATAAAACATGGTCAAGGGGATTATTATAATAAATAAACCAATTTTTTTTTATAAAATGACATAAAATAACCTTTGAAAATCATGTCTAGTGACACCATTGGCAGGTTGGTTGTAGCTTTCAATCATGCTAATGGAAAATTACTAGCTAGATGGTGGTTCACACATGCTTGTATGTGGACCACATGTATCTCAATAAGCAGTAGGATCAAGTCCACTTCTACTCTAACCTTCTAATCAACCCTAAAAACTATCATGAAACCTAGAAAAAATGAAACAATTCAACCAATTCTGAGTGAAAATACAAGATGTGAAATTCCCCCCCCCCATCATAAGGATTTCCTCCACCATAATGCATTATGGGTGTTGGTTGATCTGGAAGAAAGAAGAAGATGATATCTCAAGAGAGGAGGCCACCCACGAAACACCATCAAACCAAAACACCATGGTGGATTTTAAATTTTCATCTGTATTAGAAAATTAATTGAATTAATTCTATTAAACCCACATTACAATGTGAGATAACATGCTGAAATCACCATTGGATTTCTATATAGAACAATACATTGGGTGAATATGATAAAACTAGTTTATGAAGGTATGAGGGAATTTACAAAGAAAAAAAATTAGTAATCTACCTTTACAAACCAGAAGGCAAACCCTTAGAAAATCAAAAATAATAAACAAAATAACCAAACTCCAACATATACTCAATAGTACATCACCTGAGAGACTCAAAAGTTTAACTAATATAAAAGTGATGAAAAGGATTCAATTTAGTAGAAAATAAAAAAAAAATCATGAAATTTAAAGATAGAGAATAGTTGAAAATGAGTCAAATTGATGTTTGAATAATCTAAATATAGAGAGTATATCCTTTAGTCAAGAGAGGTTATGTTGGTGCCACACTCCAAGAATAGTAGCTCATGTTAATTCTAAATTAAATCATTATATCATCATCATAATAATTTTCTCTTTGAAACATTGTTACATAGTTAATATTTTCTACATTCAATGAGAAATTGGAAACACTATTCAAATATTGATCCCACATTATGAAATTAGAAGATAAGAATAACATCTACCATTTCACATGAATTTCTTAATAAATAACTATTCCATAAAGAACAATAAAATGGTTCATAATAGAAAATGAAAATATATAAATCACCTCTAATGAACTAAAAATAATGGATTAGAAAACAAACCCTATGCTCACTCAAATATATAAATTTACATCATACACCATAGGATATTTCATGGGAATAAGTGACCAAATACATTATAGAATCCTATATATTCCCAAATATCCCAAAATTTATCGAACAATCAACTAAAAGAACTTCAAATTCACTAGATCAAGAAAATAATTATTTGATTACATAATAAAGAATAATTTTTATTATTATGATACCAAAGACAAATTTTGAAATTTATAATGATATGAGAAATAATTATAAGGAAGAGATAGGAAAATTGTTGAA
The DNA here is from genome assembly GCA_963277665.1 of Viscum album. NCBI lineage: Eukaryota > Viridiplantae > Streptophyta > Magnoliopsida > Santalales > Viscaceae > Viscum > Viscum album. Next base: position 1,468,767,166 of record OY728128.1, on the reverse strand, counting down.
CATGATAAATTCACCAATGGTGGTCTCCCCACTATATTTGAATTTTCTATAGATTCAAACAACCTCCTCTCATTAAAAACATAGAAATTAACTAAATGGTCTAAAACATGAAATCCAAAAATAAAATATTCATATGTAATAGTGTTTGAATCCAATAATGTTATCAGAAAGAAGAAAACATTTCCATAATGGAAAAAGGAAACATGATAAGATTATCTTGACCACAAAAGTTAAAAAAGGTAAAAGTATTACATCAATGAAAAACATAAACAATTTTTTCTCCTATATCCAGATAAAGAATTTGGACCATCAAAAACATCCACTTTTAGATCCTCCAATGTGTGAAATTTATTCAATCTGATTCCTATAGATGGATCCCTATTATATTTAAAAATCAGATGTGCTGTAATGCATTATGGATTTGATGTTCCCTAACAAGTTTGAGATGCTGAAAGGAATCATAATAGAATTTGTATAACAGTTAAATTTCTAAAAGATCTACATGATTTTGGAGGCTTCTTACAAGTGCCACCTTTCACCATTGGTAAGAATCTAAGTGCTTATTTTCAAAAGATGAATACTTTTAGAAATGATATATCATCATGATTCAACTACTCATGGGTTCTAACCAACCATGTTTCTGTTTTCTCTTTCATCGGCTTCATCCACCACAACCAGGAATTTTAGAAATCTCTTACAACTCGGTTTCTCCTACCAAAACAAACTTAAATTAGATTACATACATCAAAAATGTTCCATAAGAGTTGACGATAATAGGAAATATATGGTCAATGAACATCTTGAAAACAAAAATTCATTAATAAATCAGAAAAGGGCCATTTAATGAAGATGTAATACCTTCTCAATAAAATGGAATGGAAAATACAATAATGTTTTACCTCCTTTTTTTCTACCACAACATTCCAAAGGATTTAGTAACTTTACTAAAATGCGAAATAATTATTGAATGAGATTTTACTTGACTTCTTTTAATTGATATCCATTCTTTTTTATTTACGTTGGTAACACACGTCCACCACTTCTATCCTAGACTCATGACCATGAAAATAATGGAGTTGAATGATAGATCCCTAAGCATAATCTTGATGTAGGTTACTATATGAAATATATAGATCCATGAGCATAGAGTTGAATGATCAGCCATTCCAATAGAATCCAAATCATGCAACAATATAATTTAATTAAAATTGAGTTGTACTATAAACAAAACAGTGACAATACATGTTAGAATAAAAGTCTCCCAAGAAAAAAAAATAAACAAATTAAATAATGTATTATTTTCTTTAAGAATGAAAAATATCCTCTTTGATCCAAGATGGTTTTAATAAAATTCATTCAAAAAATAATTTCTATTAATTAAAAAAACAAGTAAAACGACATTACATGTTCTTAAATAAATTATGAAAATCTATTCATTTAAGGAACTTGTGTTTTAGAACATTTCATATTCATCTATTTATAATATTCACAGTACATTTTATTAATATCACATTAAAGAGTTTGAAATATTTTGAACCCTATCCCATTCCAAAAAAGTGTCATAAAAATTCAAAAAATATTTAATCATGTTAAATTGAAAATATTCTTGAAATATAAGAAAAAAACTCTTCATTGAATATAAATATTTCTCAAAAACATAAGCAATTGCTATCTATTTTGGAAAACATTTAATTTTTTGTTTTAAAAGATTATTTTAAAATATAAATTTAAAAACCCATATGGAATTCTATTTTCCTGAAAAAGTATCCAAAGTTATCATGTACCAAAATTATGAAAAAGGGATGGAGTGACAAAAAACATAATGGATGAATATATCATAAATTCAACAAACAATTATAGATATTCAATTTTTTAGTGAATGGGATGGAAAATCATTCATTAATAACGTCATGTACATGTGAGGTCCACCAAAGATCGATGAATAGTTTATGTAATGTTTTAGAAAATGTTCATAGTAAGAATGTGTCTAATAATTCCCTAAAAAATATTCCTTTTAAAAAACAATTATAATCTCAAAACACCATAAGATAAAACAAAAATAATAATAAAAAAGAACTCATAAATGATTGAGGACTAAGGTCGAACAAGATACATAATCATCAGACAAACCACTTGTAAAACAAGAATCATCCCATATAGGTAGTGATAAATCACCCTCACATGATAAAATACATTAATTCAAAGAGTGTAACCTCTAAAATATTAGACATCCCATAATAAATATTGGAATCCTCCATATAAATGAATTTTAATAAACAATCCCAAAATACTACATGAATCATCATCCCAGATAACTCACCACTAGTATAAAGGGTGTTTTCAATACCCAATTGATTGTAACTAGTTATTGGAAATCCCGTAAACACACATGTGATTGATTTTACCAATAAGCACAAACAAGTAAGAAAAGATAACTATGTATATAAAAGTCATATGATGTTTCAACTAATATATTCAATATTAACGAATGCACGATAGTATATCAAAAAGTATATCAACGATGATAGTTGATACAAATAAAAATATATAATAATAAATAAAATAGAAACATATCTATATTGAATTAATAAACACCACATGCACCTCTATCCAATATTTCACCCTATGATATATGAATATCTACTAATATACAGAACATAATAAACCAGTAATACATATAGGAATGATTCAAAATCCAATTGGATCACCACTTGTTGACCAAAAATCTATAACTTCATAATTGAATTCATTTCATGTTGATTTGAAAATTAAAATAAAAAATAGGGTTTTCAGGTTATCATAAAAAAGGGATAATAATTTCTTTCTAAATACCCATTTTCACAAAACAAATAATTTTTGAAAATAAAATCACATATTATTTTCCCATAGAATAAGATCCATTTAATGAAGGATAAAACTATTTTGAAGAAATATTTTAATAAAATAGGATAGCATTCATAAATTGATAAAATAATAATTGTATAGAAAATATAGAGAAGACATAATCGTGGAATATAAGGACTATAAAGGGAAAATATCATTAACAAAGTCAATATGGTCATCAATAATGAAATGCAGATGTGATGGAATATAATTAATAAATCAATTAACCTATGACCGAACACATTGTATTATGATAATCTCACAAAACCGAGGTGAAAATCTCTTAGGTTGACATATGTATCACCTAAGGTCACTAGTTAGATATTTATTCTATACTAATATAAATGGGTTCCTAGAAATCATCTATAAGGCCCCAGCCTTAAACCTTACTTAATATTGAGTTATTACAAGATTACACATTGAGGATCTTTTCGGGTTTAGAGTTTTAGAGAATTAGATAATAAAACTTGCATTACATTCCACATATAAACAAAGTGGTTACATAAAGATTAGTATTCTTCATTCCCATCAATGGAAACACATTTAAAATAAAACATGGATTATTTCTTGACACATCCTTGACTCTATCATCTTATCATGTACCTTTCCCTTGACCTGTGAAAAACATTTCAAAAACTTGGGATGAGCATAAAAACTCAGTATGGGTTATAAAAAAAACATTGAAAGGAAACATGAGTTCATATATACATAAGAATGAAATCATACTTTACCCATAAAACATAGGCACTTTAACATACCTCATAAAATCATGAATAAAGCATAGAAATCATAAGACATAAAGGTAACTTGAGGCATTCATAACATTCTTACGTAGGGAGTAACCCTCTTGGTTACATTTGGAATACCCATCACAGTATATTCCCTAAAATCTCTTCGGAGAAACCTTAACGTTTCACTCCTTCACGTTACCCAATGCATTGGAGAGCTATAACGGGCTCACCCGCCCTTAGTTTATCACGGAACCACCCGTCTTCATAATAATGCCCAAGAACCATAACATAATCATATCACATAAAACATGCATAAAGGAAACATAACATTTACACATTTTCATCACGAGATATCAATACAACACATTGATAGAAAAACATTATGAAAACGATTTTCAATACCAAAGTAAAACATGGTATTTATTTTTCTTTAAAAAAAAGAAGGTATGGCTTGTAGAGGAAGCCGAAACTCAAATAACGGTTACGACGGCAGAGAAGTCGTTGTCGCCGCATACGTACGACAAAAACATTCCCTTTTGTCGTTTAGTAAACGCTTCGTATAAAAAAGATTCCTTTTGAATAAACGTAAAAGTCAAAGGGGTTTATAAACCGTATAAAAGAAAGTTGTGTATAAAATAAAATATGCCTCAACGAAAGGAGATTGAGACGAAGTCCCATACCTCGTATCCAACTTGACCCGACCGTTCTTTAATCTCCTGAATAATAAAATTGAGTTAATCTATACTTTCTTATGAATCTTTTTTCAAGTTCATTATTCCTTTTATACCATGTTATGAACATCATGTAATCAGTTAAGTTAATAATGTTCATTTTGTCGGTATTTGGTTCTTAAGTCAAAAATAGACTTCTTATACTTACATGTTGTTAATTTGGTCAAAGGTTCATTATATCCAGAATGGTATTCATGATATAGATATCATATATGTCATATATATCCAGTACATACATTCATTTATAATATTACATAATATTTATAGGTAAGAAATGAAATGCACCGTTCATGGAGACGGTAAGCCGTACGTACGCATGAACGCTACTTCCATTTCTATTACATATTTTCTGGAATGGAATCATAATGATATAAGAGTATATTATAATTCCAGTATAATAACATATATAATATCATTAACTTTATCCTTTACACATCCCACATATGGTATTAACGAATCAAATCACTTTTAGGGGGCGGTAGTCCGCACTTCCTAAAATGAAGATATCGTGTTTTACCCATAATGGAAACCATAAAGGTATGCCCAAAACGAAAAAAACAGAAGCTTAAGGAAAAATAAACATATTATATATCATATATAAAAATAGTGACATCATAATGGCCACCTTTGAAGGTGTTAAATGAGTTTTGAACAATCATTATTTCGGGAGGCAGAATTTCGCCATCCACGGAAACCTTATGTTCTTAAACCATTTGATGTAGTTGTGTGGGAGTGTAGCTCAAATAAATATTATAACAACATCCTAGTATATTGAAGATACTGGTTTTGTTACAAAATAAGTAAATAAAAAGAGTTTAGAGGGTTGGAGAAGCAAAATAAAACAAATGAGCATGAGAGAATGAATTACCTTAAAAAGTGTAACTCCTTTTGATTTGAGCCTAAAGGCTTCCTTTGAAAGGATTATTCCCAAAAGAAATCCTCTAGGATGAGGAGAGTGATGTGGAGAGAGTAAATGGGCAGGGGTTGGCCGAGCCAAAGGCTTGAGAAGTGTGTGAAATGAGGTAGAGGTGGGGGCCTTTTATAAGAGGAGAGGAGGGGAACTTTTGGAAAGTAAAGAAATATTACATTATTTGAAAATGTGTTTCGGTTTCAAAAGGTCCCACATTGATATAATTCGTGGATAAGGTGATAAGGCTTCGAAATCCACTCATCCAATTTGTTTTGGACATGTGTAGTTCATAGATTTTACATTATCTTTCTATTTTATTTAAATCGTCAAATAATGATGTCATCGCTGAATCATTATTATGTCATATATAATTTAATTTATTTAATGTCTAAAAATCCTAAACAAATACTATGATATAGGAAATCTTTTTATCTTTCCAATGACTATTTATAATAAAAATTTGGACTTATATAACCCCACTTAAAAATTGTTTTCACAAAACATATTATGTTTGTGTCATTTTCACTTTAACATTAAATAAAAAGTAATTTATGTCATTTCCCAACAAAAGTAGATCCATGGGGTCCCCAAGTTGACCCATGGCATGTCATGGTCGGCCATGACACAACCAATGAGGTTGGGACATGTGTCTAGGTCATTTCATATTATTAAAGCATTATTTATACCTTAAACTACCCTAATTACCAATAATCGCGATTAAGAACTTAATAAGTTACTATTCACCAAAAAATTATTATAATCTCATTGAACCACATTTTACTTCTTAATGACAACCATGTATGTCGGATTTTCAAAATTCAATACACATTAGTGGTAAAATTTCATTTAACTGAAAAATCAGTTTGCTTGATTACCACTTAGTGGTTTCACTATTCATCAAAAATTGAAGTTTTTCAGAAAATTACCAAAAATTCACCCTAAGCTATATTTGATATTCTGAATTCAAAAATGAAGTCCATTTTACAAAATTCAAATCATATAAGTCACATTAATTAATTCAATAATTAATTCCCGCTGCCAGAGCAAATAGCGTGTTTTTATGAAACAATAAGTATCAAAAGATTGACACAAGTTTAAGTCTAATTTCAAAGTGAAATTGATTCCAATGACCACCATTGGATTAAATGGTAAAAATATATTCTAATTTCACTTCAAAACCAATTCAAAACATAATCTAATCATATAAATAAATTAGATTAAAAAGCAGTTTTGATGTAAAATGCAGCATTTTTCACTATTCATTAAAAAAATGAACATTGTCAGAAAAATACCAAAAATTCACACAAAGTAAATTTTGATGTCCCAATCATAAAGAATAAGTTTATTTTGACCAACATAGTCTATAAAATTGTCAAAATATAGATTCAAAAATGGTTTGCCATCAAAAGGCAGTAAAACAATCTTTTAAGAATATTAGTGTATTCCATGCATAAGATTGTATTTATTTTCATTTTAAGCCTCTATAACACTATATTAATCATTAATAGACATAGATAAAAATATCTATTATTCATTACTTACTTGGTATGTTACATCCTTCCCCCCTTTAGAAAATTGCGTCCCCGCAATTTATTTACTTATCGAATAAATGGGGGTACTTATCCCTCATTGCATTTTCAGATTCCCATGTTGCCTCTTCAATCATGTGGTTTTTTCACAAAACCTTTACCTGGTGAATCACTTTATTCCGTAACACTTGCTCCCTGTGGTCAAGAATCTAGACGGTTGTTCCTCATAAGATAGGTTCTCTTCCAGCTGAACTACCTCTGGACTCAAAACATGAGATGGATCTGGCATATACTTTCTCAACATCGAAACGTGAAAAACATTGTGTACCTGGGATAAACTCGGAGGTAAAGCCACTCGGTATACAACTGATCCAACTCTTTCCAGAATTTCGTATGGTCCAATAAACCTTGGACTCAACTTTCCTTTCTTACCAAATCTCATCACACTTTTCCAAGGAGAAACCTTGAGAAAAACATGATCACCTACCTCGAAAGATAGATCCTTCCTCCGGTTATCCGCATAACTCTTCTGCCTGCTCTGAGCTGTTCTCATGTGTTTCTGAATCAGCTGAACTTTTTCTGCCATCTCTTCTACCAATTCTAGTCCCATAAACTTTCTTTCACCCACTTCATCCCAGAAAGCTGGAGTTCGACACCGCTTCCCATATAATGCCTGAAATGGTGCCATCTGTATACTGGAATGAAAACTGTTATTATATGAAAACTCAACCAAAGAAAGATGTTGGTCCCAACTTCCCTGATAATCCATAGAACAAGCTCGTAGCATATCCTCCAATGTCTGAATTGTTCGTTATGACGGCCCATCTGATTGAGGATGAAAAGTTGTACTAAAATTTAATTCAGTACCCAACGACTTCTGAAGGCCTTTCCAAAAGTTAGAAGTAAACCTGGGATCATGATCCGATACAATGGAGAGAGGAACGCCATGTAACCTGACTATCTCTTTAAGATACAAACGGGAAAGTTGATCAAGAGAGAAAGTATCTCGTATAGCAAGGAAATGAGCAGATTAGGTCAAGCGATAAACAATAACCCAGATTTCATTATTACCTCGAGATGTCTTCGGTAATCCAACAACAAAGTCCATGGATACATTCTCCCATTTCCACTCTGGCACTGGTAAAGGCTGAAGCATCCCTTTCAGTAACTGCCGCTCTGCTTTAACCTGCTGACAAGTCAAACACTTCACAGTAAAATCTGCAATATCTCTTTTCATTCCATCCCACCAGTAATACTCCCGCAGATCTCTATACATCTTAGTACTGCCCAGATGAACTGAAAACAGAGAACTATGAGCTTCACATAACAACTCTCTCTTCAACTGTGAATCACAAGGCACACACAATATCTTCCCAAATCTCAAAACACAATCACTATCAATGTTGAATTCAGGCAACTTACCTTTCTGAACCAACTCTACATTTTTCTGCAACTCACTGTCTTGCTTATGTGCTTGCTTGATTCTATCTGATAAAGATGATCTCACGGATACCTGAAACAAAACAGAAGGACTTCCTGCACCAACAACTTCTATTTCAAAGTTCATCAAATCGTTAACCAAAGGATCACGTTCCAAACACAACATTGTTAATGAAGCATTACTTTTTCGACTCAAAGCATCAGCCACTTTATTTGCTTTTCCCGGATGGTAATGAATTGTACAATCATAATCCTTGATTAATTCTAGCCATCTCCTCTGTCTCACGTTTAACTCTTTCTGAGTAAATATATACTTTAAACTTTTGTGATCGGTATATATTTCACACTTTACTCCATACAAATGATGCCTCCAAATTTTTAAAGCAAAAACAACAGCAGCTAATTCCAAATCATGTGTAGGGTAATTTACCTCATGAGTTTTCAACTGTCGTAAAGCATAAGCAATTACCTGATCATTCTGCATTAGGACGCAACCAAGTCCTTTCAATGAAGCATCACTGTATATAACAAACTCACCATTCCTGGAAGGTAGTGCCAAAACTGGAGCATTCACCAATCTTCTTTTCAATTCCTGAAAACAATCATCACATTCTTTTGTCCAGATAAACTTAACACCCTTCCGAGTTAGCTTAGTCATTGGACTAGATAACTGTGAAAAATTTCTAACAAACCTTCGGTAATATCCCACCAAACCAAGGAAGCTACGAATCTCGGTTACATTTGTGGGTCTTGGCCATTCTTCCACCACTTTTGTTTTTGCAGGATCAACAGTTATTCCATATTTAGAAACAATGTGACCAAGGAAAGAAATTTGTTGCAACCAAAACTCACACTTGCTGAATTTCCCATACAGTTTCTTTTCTATTAAGGTTTGCAAGATAACCCTTAAATGTCTTTCATGCTCCTCTTTACTTTTAGAAAACACCAAAATATCATCAATGAAAACCACCTCAAACTTATCCAAGAACTCATGGAAAATTATATTCATTAAGTCCATGAATACAGCAGGTGCATTGGTTAGCCCAAAAGGCATTACTACAAATTCATAATGGCCATATCTCGTACGGAACGCGGTCTTCGGAATATCTGCCTCCTTTACCTTCAGCTGATGGTACCCCGATCTAAAGTCAATCTTTGAAAAAAACTGAGCTCCCTCGAGCTGATCAAACAAATCATCGATATGAGGCAAAGGATATTCATTCTTAACAGAGATATTATTCAAGGCTCTATAATCAATGCAAAGTCTCATAGAACCATCTTTCTTTTTAACAAACAAAATAGGAGCACCCCATGGTGATGTGCTAGGTCTAATGAGACCTTTCTCTAATAAATCTTGCAATTTCTCCTTCAACTTTAAAAGTTCAATTTGTGCCATTCGATAAGGGGGTTTTGAAATTGGATTAGCATCAGGAACTAAGTCAACAGTAATCTCAACTTCCCGATCTGGTATTATTCCAGGCAACTCATCAGGAAAAACATCAGGATACTCATTTATCACTGGCACATCATTAATCTGAATAGTTCCTTTATTTTCAACGACGTGTGCAAGGTAACATTCATTTCCATCTTTCACAAGTTTCTCGGCCTCTTGATATGTTTTCAAAAGTAAGGGTTCATTCTTGTAAACAAACTGAAAGTATTTCTGAAAAGAAACTTCTTTAGCTCTACAGTCAATCTTAGCATGGTAGATAGAGAGCCAATCCATACCCAGGATAACATCAAACTCTACTAGAGGTAGAACAATAAGGTTTTCAAGTAGGTTCTTTCCACAGATAAGGATAGGAAGATTCTTATAAATTCTTTTTGCCTCAACATTCCCCCCATGTGTTTTTACCAAAAGTTCAGGAGTCATTTCTTGAGATGGTATTCCCATTTTACTAGAAAAGGTTTCAGAGATGAAAGAATGTGTAGACCCCGAATCAAACAACACACTGGCATAATCAGAAAAAACAAAAAAGTACCTGATACAACTTCATTTGATGGCCCGACATCTGCTGAAGTAGTTGCAAAGGATTTCACCACCCCTTTCTGCTTGTAGTCTAACTGCTTCCCATCACTCAAGATCCTTGTCGGAAACTCGTTTGCATAGTGACCCATCTCATTGCACTTATAACATTTCACTAACTGTAAATCAAATTTGTTCTTACCTTCACCTTGATCCTTTTCAGTGCATTCACGAGCCTTATGTCCCATCTTACCACATCGGTAGCACTTCCCAGAATTCAGAAGACATTACCCAGCATGCCTTTTTCCTCATTTATCACAAACTGGAAACTTAGTTCTCTTACCATCAGACTTTTTTGAAGAATTCTTACCTTTCTCCTGCCACCTCGGTCTCTTCTTCTACTGGTTGTTATAGAAATCTTGGTCATCGGCAAACTCCATTTCCACCTTATCAGCACATCGAACAAGCTTTTCATAACTTTTAAACTCACGAGAAGCTAATGCCCTTCGATACTTTGGCTTTAATCCTGAGTAAAAATGATTGATTTTACTATCAAGGTCCCGGATAAAATTTGGAGCATACCTTGCCAATCGAGTGAACCTTTCTTCATAGGCAGCCACTGAGTCTTCCTCTTGCCTCAATTCCAAGAATTTCTTTTCCATCCTAAGTCGAATAGCCTTAGGAAAATACTTCTCAAGAAACATACCTTTGAATTCATCCCAGTCAAGAGCATCAATCTCATCGGCATCCCTGATATTTTTAACCATAGACCACCACTGATCTGCTTCACCCTCCAAACGGTAAATAGCAGGACTAAACTTTTGATTGTCTGAACACCCCAAGACATCAAAAATCTTCTCCAGTGCTTTAATCCACCCTTCAGCTAGCACAGGGTCAGATGATCCTCTAAATGATGGTGGATGTTGCCTCATGAAATGTTCCACCACTGACATGTTCCTCTGCAGTTGATCTGGCTGATCTCGTGCATGGATACCACCGCCATTTATCGCTTGAGTCAACTGTTCCATTACTGCAACAAACTGTTCAGTTCCAAATCCGATCATTTCTGGATGCTGATTCGGAAGGTTATTTCCTTCTGTATGCCTTCCTAGCACTGCTTCCCTATTTCCTCTGCAGAAAACCATTCTGAACAAACATGTCTTAGATGAAGCAACATGGTAATCTTTAAATGCTATATCATGAAAAAAAAATATTTTTGGATAATCATTTAATAGAATTCTAACTCCTAAAGTTATCTAAACCGACCTTTGATACCAACTATAAGGCCCCAGACTTAAACCTTACTTAATCTTGAGTTATTACAAGATTAAACATTGAGGATCTTTTCTGGTTTAGAGTTTTAGAGAATTAGATCATAAAACTTGCATTACATTCCACATATAAACAAAGTGGTTACATAAAGATTAGTATTATTCATTCCTATCAATGGAAACACATTTAAAATAAAACATGGATTATTTCTTGACACATCCTTGACTCTATCATCTTATCATGTACCTTTCCCTTGACCTGTGAAAAACATTTCAAAAACGTGGGATGAGCATAAAAACTCAGTATGGGTTATAAAAAAACATGGAAAGGAAACATGAGTTCATATATACATAAGAATGAAATCATACTTTACCCATAAAACATAGGAACTTTAACATACCTCATAAAATCATGAATAAATCATAGAAGTCATAAGACATAAAGGTAACTTGAGGCATTCATAACATTCTTACTTAGGGAGTAACCCTCTTGGTTACGTTTGGAATACACATCACAGTATATTCCCTAAAATCTCTTCGGAGAAACCTTAACGTTTCACTCCTTCACGTTACCCAATGCATTGGAGAGCTATAACGGGCTCACCCGCCCTTAGTTTATCACGGAACCACCCGTCTTCATAATAATGCCCAAGAACCATAACATAATCATATCACATAAAACATGCATAAAGGAAACATAAAATTTCCACATTTCAATCACGAGATATCAATACAACACATTGATAGAAAAACATTATGAAAACCATTTTCAATACCAAAGTAAAACATGGTATTTATTTTTCTTTTAAAAAAAGAAGGTATGGCTTGTAGAGGAAGCCGAAACTCAAATAACGGTTACGACGGCAGAGAAGTCGTTGTCGCCGCATACGTACGACAAAAACATTCCCTTTTGTCGTTTAGTAAATGCTTCGTATAAAAAATATTCCTTTTGAATAAACGTAAAAGTCAAAGGGGTTTATACACCGTATAAAAGAAAGTTGTGTATAAAATAAAATATGCCTCAACGAAAGGAGATTGAGACGAAGTCCCGTACCTCGTATCCAACTTGACCCGACTGTTCTTTAATCTCCTGAATAATAAACTTGAGTTAATCTATACTTTCTTATGAATCTTTTTTCAAGTTCATTATTCCTTTTATACCATGTTATGAACATCATGTAATCAGTTAAGTTAATAATGTTCATTTTGTCGGTATTTGGTTCTTAAGTCAAAAATAGACTTCTTATACTTACATGTTGTTAATTTGGTCAAAGGTTCATTATATCTAGAATTCTATTCATGATGTAGATATCATATATGTCATATATATCCAGTACATACATTCATTTATAATATTACATCACATTTAGAGGTAAGAAATGAAATGCACCGTTCATGGAGACGGTAAGCCGTACGTACGCATGAACGCTACTTCCATTTATATTCCATATTTTCTGGAATGGAATCATAATGATATAAGAGTATATTATAATTACAGTATAATGAGATATATAATATCATTAACTTTATCCTTTACACATCCCACATATGGTATTAACGAATCAAATCACTTTTAGGGGGCGGTAGTCCGCACTTCCTAAAATGAAGATATCGTGTTTTACCCATAATGGAAACCATAAAGGTATGCCAAAAACGAAAAAAACAGAAGCTTAAGGAAAACATAAACATATCATATATCATATATAAAAATAGTGACATCATAATGGCCACCTTTGAAGGTGTTAAATGAGTGTTGAACAATCATCGTTTCGGGAGGCAGAATTTCGCCATCCACGGAAACCTTATGTTCTTTAACCATTTGATGTAGTTGTGTGAGAGTGTAGCTCAAATAAATCTTATAACAACATCCTAGTATATTGAAGATACTGGTTTTTTTACAAAAGAAGTAAATAAAAAGAGTTTAGGGGGTTGGAGAAGCAAAATAAAACAAATGATCATGAGAGAATGAATTACCTTAAAAAGTGTAACTCCTTTTGATTTGAGCCTAAAGGCTTCCGTTGAAAGGTTTCTTCCAAAAGGGAATCCTCTAGGATGAGGAGAGGGATGTGGAGAGAGTAAATGGGCAGGGTTTGGCCGAGCCAAAGGCTTGAGAAGTGTGTTAAATGAGGTAGAGGTGGGTGCCTTTTATAAGAGGAGAGGAGGGGCACTTTTGGAAAGTAAAGAAATATTACATTATTTGAAAATGTGTTTCGGTTTCAAAAGGTCCCACATTGATATAATTCGTGGATAAGGTGATAAGGCTTCGAAATCCACTCATCCAATTGGTTTTGGACATGTGTAGTTCATATATTTTACATTATCTTTCTATTTTATTTAAATCGTCAAATAATGATGTCATCGCTGCATCATTATTATGTCATAAATAATTTAATTTATTTAATGTCTAAAAATCCTAAAAAAAATACTATGATATAGGAAATATTTTTAGCTTTCCAATGAATATTTATAATCAAAATTCGGACTTGTATAACCCCACTTAAAAATTGTTTTCGCAAAACATATTATGTTTGTATCATTTTCACTTTAACATTAAATAAAAAGTAATTTATGTCATTTCCCAACAAAAGTGGATCCATGGGGTCCCCAAGTTAACCCATGGCATGTCATTGTCGACCATGACACAACCAATGAGGTTGGGACATGTGTCTAGGTCATTTCATATTATTAAAGCATTATTTATACCTTAAACTACCCTAATTACCACTAATCGCGATTAAGAACTTAATAAGTTACTATTCACCAAAAAATTATTATAATCTCATTGAACCACATTTTACTTCTTAATTACAACCATGTATGTCAGATTTTCAAAATTCAATACACATTAGTGGTAAAATTTCATTTAACTGGAAAATCAGTTTGCTTGATTACCACTTAGTGGTTTCACTATTCATCAAAAATTGAAGTTTTTCAGAAAATTACCAAAAATTCACCCTAAGCTATATTTGATATTCCGAATTCAAAAATGAAGTCCATTTTACAAAATTCAATTCATATAAGTCACATTAATTAATTCAATAATTAATTCCCGCTGCCAGAGCAAATAGCGTGTTTTTATGAAACAATAAGTATCAAAAGATTGACACCAGTTTAAGTCTAATTTCAAAGTGAAATTGATTCCAATGACCACCATTGGATTAAATGGTAAAAATATATTCTAATTTCACTTCAAAACCAATTCAAAACATAATCTAATCATATAAATAAATTAGATTAAAAAGCAGTTTTGATGTAAAATGCAGCATTTTTCACTATTCATTAAAAAAATGAACATTGTCAGAAAAATACCAAAAATTCACACAAAGAAAATTTTGATGTCCCAATCATAAAGAATAAGTTTATTTTGACAAACATAGTCTATAAAATTGTCAAAATATAGATTCAAAAATGGTTTGCCATCAAAAGGCAGTAAAACAATCTTTTAAGAATATTAGTGTATTCCATGCATAAGATTGTATTTATTTTCATTTTAAGCCTCTATAACACTATCTTAATCATTAATAGACATAGATAAAAATATCTATTATTCATTACTTACTTGGGATGTTACATCCTTCCCCCCTTTAGAAAATTGCATCCCCGCAATTTATTTACTTATCGAATAAATGGGGGTACTTATCCCTCATTGCATTTTCAGATTCCCATGTTGCCTCTTCAATCATGTGGTTTTTCCACAAAACCTTTACCTGGTGAATCACTTTATTCCGTAACACTTGCTCCCTGTGGTCAAGAATCTGGACGGTTGTTCCTCATAAGATAGGTTCTCTTCCAGCTGAACTACCTCTGGACTCAAAACATGAGATGGATCTGGCATATACTTTCTCAACATCGAAACGTGAAAAACATTGTGTACCTGGGATAAACTCGGAGGTAAAGCCACTCGGTATGCAACTGATCCAACTCTTTCCAGAATTTCGTATGGTCCAATAAACCTTGGACTCAACTTTCCTTTCTTACCAAATCTCATCACACTTTTCCAAGGAGAAACCTTGAGAAAAACATGATCACCTACCTCGAAAGATAGATCCTTCCTCCGGTTATCCGCATAACTCTTCTGCCTGCTCTGAGCTGTTCTCATGTGTTTCTGAATCAGCTGAACTTTTTCTGCCATCTCTTCTACCAATTCTGGTCCCATAAACTTTCTTTCACCCACTTCATCCCAGAAAGCTGGAGTTCGACACCGCTTCCCATATAATGCCTGAAATGGTGCCATCTGTATACTGGAATGAAAACTATTATTATATGAAAACTCAACCAAAGAATGATGTTGGTCCCAACTTCCCTGATAATCCATAGAACAAGCTCGAAGCATATCCTCCAATGTCTAAATTGTTCGTTCTGACTTCCCATCTGATTGAGGATGAAAAGCTGTACTAAAATTTAATTCAGTACCCAACGACTTCTGAAGGCCTTTCCAAAAGTTAGAAGTAAACCTGGGATCACGATCCGATACAATGGAGAGAGGAACTCCATGTAACCTGACTATCTCTTTAAGATACAAACGGGAAATTTGATCAAGAGAGAAAGTATCTCGTATAGCAAGGAAATGAGCAGATTTGGTCAAGCGATAAACAATAACCCAGATTGCATTATTACCTCGAGATGTCTCCGGTAATCCAACAACAAATTCCATGGATACATTCTCCCATTTCCACTCTGGCACTGGTAAAGGCTGAAGCATCCCTTTCGGTAACTGCCGCTCTGCTTTAACCTGATGACAAGTCAAACACTTCACAGTAAAATCAGCAATATCTCTTTTCATTCCATCCCACCAGTAATAATCCCGCAGATCTCTATACATCTTAGTACTGCCCGGATGAACTGAAAACAGAGAACTATGAGCTTCACATAACAACTCTCTCTTCAACTGTGAATCACAAGGCACACACAATCTCTTCCCAAATCTCAAAAAACAATCACTATCAATGTTGAATTCAGGTAACTTACCTTTCTGAACCAACTCTACCTTTTTCTGCAACTCACTATCTTGCTTATGTGCTTGCTTGATTCTATCTGATAGAGATGATCTCACGGATACCTGAAACAAAACAGAAGGACTTCCTGCACCAACAACTTCTATGCCAAAGTTCATCAAATCGTTAACAAAAGGATCACATTCCAAACGCAACATTGTTAATGAAGCATTACTTTTTCGACTCAAAGCATCAACCACTTTATTTGCTTTTCCCGGATGGTAATGAATTGTACAATCATAATCCTTGATTAATTCTAGCCATCTCCTCTGTCTCATGTTTAACTCTTTCTGAGTAAATATATACTTTAAGCTTTTGTGATCGGTATATATTTCACACTTTACTCCATACAAATGATACCTCCAAATTTTTAAAGCAAAAACAACAGCAGCTAATTCCAAATCATGTGTAGGGTAATTTACCTCATGAGTTTTCAACTGTCTTGAAGCATAAGCAATTACCTTATCATTCTGCATTAGGACGCAACCAAGTCCTTTCAATGAAGCATCACTGTATATAACAAACTCACCATTCCTGGAAGGTAGTTCCAAAACTGGAGCATTCACCAATCTTCTTTTCAATTCCTGAAAACAATCATCACATTCTTTTATCCAGATAAACTTAGCACCCTTCCGAGTTAGCTTAGTCATTGGACTAGATAACCGTGAAAAATTTCTAACAAACCTTCGGTAATAGCCCACCAAACCAAGGAAGCTACGAATCTCGGTTACATTTGTGGGTCTTGGCCATTCTTCCACAACTTTTGTTTTTGCAGGATCAACAGTTATTCCATCTTTAGAAACAATGTGACCAAGGAAAGAAATTTGTTGCAACCAAAACTCACACTTGCTGAATTTCCCATACAGTTTCTTTTCTATTAAGGTTTGCAAGATAACCCTTAAATGTCTTTCATGCTCCTCTTTACTTTTAGAAAACACCAAAATATCATCAATGAAAACCACCACAAACTTATCTAAGAACTCATGGAAAATTATATTCATTAAGTCCATGAATACAGCAGGTGCATTGGTTAGCCCAAAAAGAATTACTACAAATTCATAATGGCCATATCTCGTACGGAACGCGGTCTTCGGAATATCTGCCTCCTTTACCTTCAGCTGATGGTACCCCGATCTAAAGTCAATCTTTGAAAAAAACTGAGCTCCCTGGAGCTGATCAAACAAATCATCGATATGAGGCAAAGGATATTCGTTCTTAACAGAGATATTATTCAAGGCTCTATAATCAATGCAAAGTCTCATAGAACCATCTTTCTTTTTAAAAAACAAAACAGGAGCACCCCATGGTGATGTGCTAGGTCTAATGAAACCTTTCTCTAAAAAATCTTGCAATTGCTCCTTCAACTCTAAAAGTTCAATTTGTGCCATTCGATAAGGGGGTTTTGAAATTGCCTTAGCATCAGGAACTAAGTCAACAGTAAACTCAACTTCCCGATCTGGTATTATTCCAGGCAACTCATCAGGAAAAACATCAGGATACTCATTTATCACTGGAACATCATTAATCTGAATAGTTCCTTTATTTTCAACGACGTGTGCAAGGTAACATTCATTTCCATCTTTCAAAAGTTTCTCGGCCTCTTGATATGTTATCAAAAGTAAGGGTTCATTCTTGTAAAAAAACTGAAAGTCTTTCTGAAAAGAAAATTCTTTAGCTCTACAGTCAATCTTAGCATGGTAGATAGAGAGCCAATCCATACCCAGGATAACATCAAACTCTACTAGAGGTAGAACAATAAGGTTTTCAAGTAGGTTCTTTCCACAGATAAGGATAGGAAGATTCTTATAAATTCTTTTTTCCTCAACATTCCCCCCAGGTGTTTTTACCAAACGTTCAGGAGTCATTTCTTGATATAGTATTCCCATTTTACTAGAAAAGGTTTCAGAGATGAAAGAATGTGTAGACCCCGAATCAAACAACACACTGGCATAATCTGAAAAAACAAACAAAGTACCTGATACAACTTCATTTGATGGCCCGACATCTGCTGAAGTAGTTTCAAAGGATTTCACCACCCCTTTCTGCTTGTAGTCTAACTGCTTCCCATCACTCAAGCTCCTTGTCGGACACTCGTTTGCATAGTGACCCATCTCATTGCACTTATAACATTTCACTAACTGTAAATCAAATTTGTTCTTACCTTCACCTTGATCATTTTCAGTGCATTCACGAGCCTTATGTCCCATCTTACCACATCGGTAGCACTTCCCAGAATTCAGAAGACATTCCCCAGCATTCCTTTTTCCTCATTTATCACAAACTGGAAACTTAGTTCTCTTACCATCAGACTTTTTTGAAGAATTCTTACCTTTCTCCTGCCACCTCGGTCTCTTCTTCTGCTGGTTGTTATAGAAATCTTGGTCATCGGAAAACTCCATTTCCACCTTATCAGCACATTGAACATGCTTTTCATAACTTTTAAACTCACGAGAAGCTAATTCCCTTCGATACTTTGGCTTTAATCCTGAGTAAAAATGATTGATTTTACTATCAAGGTCCCGGATAAAATATGGAGCATTCCTTGCCAATCGAGTGAACCTTTCTTCATAGGTAGCCACTGAGTCTTCCTCTTGCCTCAATTCCAAGAATTGATTTTCCATCCTAAGTCGAACAGCCTTAGGAAAATACTTCTCAAGAAACATACCCTTGAATTCATCCCAGTCAAGAGCATCAATCTCATCGGCGTCCCTGATATTTTTAACCATAGACCACCACTGATCTGCTTCCCCCTCCAAACGGTAAATAGCAATACTAACCTTTTGATTGTCTGAACACCCCATGACATCAAAAATCTTCTCCAGTGCTTTAATCCACCCTTCAGCTAGCACAGGGTCAGATGATCCTCTAAATGATGGTGGATGTTGCCTCATGAAATGTTCCACCACTGACATGTTCCTCTGCAGTTGATCTAGCTGATCTCGTGCATGGATACCACCGCCATTTATCGCTTGAGTCAACTGTGCCATTACTGCAACAAACTGTTCAGTTCCAAATCCGACCATTTCTGGATGCTGATTCGGAAGGTTATTTCCTTCTGTATGCCTTCCTATCAGTGCTTCCCTATTTCCTCTGCAGAAAACCATTCTGAACAAACATGTCTTAGATGAAGCAACATGGTAATTTTTAAATGCTATATCATGAAAAAAAATATTTTTGGATAATCATTTAATAGAATTCTAACTCCTAAAGTTATCTAAACCGACCTTTGATACCAAATATAAGGCCCCAGCCTTAAACCTTACTTAATCTTGAGTTATTACAAGATTACACATTGAGGATCTTTTCGGGTTTAGAGTTTTAGAGAATTAGATCATAAAAATTGCATTACATTCCACATATAAACAAAGTGGTTACATAAAGATTAGAATTATTCATTCCCATCAATGGAAACACATTTAAAATAAAACATGGATTATTTCTTGACACATCCTTGACTCTATCATCTTATCATGTACCTTTCCCTTGACCTGTGAAAAACATTTCAAAAACTTGGGATGAGCATAAAAACTCTGTATGGGTTATAAAAAAACTTGGAAAGGAAACATGAGTTCATATATACATAAGAATGAAATCATACTTTACCCATAAAACATAGGCACTTTAACATACCTCATAAAATCATGAATAAATCATAGAAATCATAAGACATAATGGTAACTTGAGGCATTCATAACATTCTTACGTAGGGAGTAACCCTCTTGGTTACGTTTGGAATACCCATCACAGTATATTCCCTAAAATCTCTTCGGAGAAACCTTAACGTTTCACTCCTTCACGTTACCCAATGCATTGGAGAGCTATAACGGGCTCACCCGCCCTTAGTTTATCACGGAACCACCCGTCTTCATAATAATGCCCAAGAACCATAACATAATCATATCACATAAAACATGCATAAAGGAAACATAAAATTTCCACATTTCAATCATGAGATATCAATACAACACATTGATATAAAAACATTATGAAAAACATTTTCAATACCAAAGTAATACATGGTATTTATTTTTCTCTTAAAAAAAGAAGGTATGGCTTGTAGAGGAAGCCGAAACTCAAATAACAGTTACGACGGCAGAGAAGTCGTTGTCGCCGCATACGTACGACAAAAACATTCCCTTTTGTCGTTTAGTAAACGCTTCGTATAAAAAAGATTCCTTTTGAATAAACGTAAAAGTCAAAGGGGTTTATACACCGTATAAAAGAAAGTTGTGTATAAAATAAAATATGCCTCAACGAAAGGAGATTGAGACGAAGTCCCGTACCTCGTATCCAACTTGACCCGACCGTTCTTTAATCTCCTGAATAATAAACTTGAGTTAATCTATACTTTCTTATGAATCTTTTTTCAAGTTCATTATTCCTTTTATACCATTTTATGAACATCATGTAATCAGTTAGGTTAATAATGTTCATTTTGTCGGTATTTGGTTCTTAAGTCAAAAATAGACTTCTTATACTTACATGTTGTTAATTTGGTCAAAGGTTCATTATATATAGAATGATATTCATGATGTAGATATCATATATGTCATATATATCCAGTACATACATTCATTTATAATATTACATCACATTTAGAGGTAAGAAATGAAATGCACCGTTCATGGAGACGGTAAGCCGTACGTACGCATGAACGCTACTTCCATTTCTATTCCATATTTTCTGGAATGGAATCATAATGATATAAGAGTATATTATAATTACAGTATAATGACATATATAATATCATTAACTTTATCCTTTACACATCCCACATATGGTATTAACGAATCAAATCACTTTTAGGGGACGGTAGTCCGCACTTCCTAAAATTAAGATATCGTGTTTTACCCATAATGGAAACCATAAAGGTATGCCCAAAACGAAAAAAACAGAAGCTTAAGGAAAACATAAACATATTATATATCATATATAAAAATAGTTACATCATAATGGCCACCTTTGAAGGTGTTAAATGAGTGTTGAACAATCATCGTTTCGGGAGGCAGAATTTCGCCATCCACGGAAACCTTATGTTCTTTAACCATTTGATGTTGTTTTGTGAGAGTGTAGCTCAAATAAATCTTATAACAACATCCTAGTATATTTAAGATACTGGTGTTGTTACAAAAGAAGTAAATAAAAAGAGTTTAGGGGGTTGGAGAAGCAAAATAAAACAAATGAACATGAGAGAATGAATTACCTTAAAAAGTGTAACTCCTTTTGATTTGAGCCTAAAGGCTTCCTTTGAAAGGCTTCTTCCCAAAGGGAATCCTATAGGATGAGGAGAGGGATGTGGAGAGAGTAAATGGGCAGGGTTTGGCCGAGCCAAAGGGTTGAGAAGTGTGTGAAATGAGGTAGAGGTGGGTGCCTTTTATAAGAGGAGAGGAGGGGCACTTTTGGAAAGTAAAGAAATATTACATTATTTGAAAATGTGTTTCGGTTTCAAAAGGTCCCACATTGATATAATTCGTGTAGAAGGTGATAAGGCTTCGAAATACACTCATCCAATTGGTTTTGCACATGTGTAGTTCATAGAGTTTACATTATCTTTCTATTTTATTTAAATCGTCAAATAATGATGTCATCGCTGCATCATTATTATGTCATAAATAATTTAATTTATTTAATGTCTAAAAATCCTAAAAAAATACTATGATATAGGAAATCGTTTTAGCTTTCCAATGAATATTTATAATAAAAATTTGGACTTGTATAACCCCACTTAAAAATTGTTTTCGCAAAACATATTATGTTTGTGTCATTTTCACTTTAACATTAAATACAAAGTAATTTATGTCATTTCCCAACAAAAGTGGATCCATGGGGTCCCCAAGTTGACCCATGGCATGTCATTGTCGGCCATGAAACATCCAATGAGGTTGGGACATGTGTCTAGGTCATTTCATATTATTAAAGCATTATTTATACCTTAAACTACCCTAATTACCACTAATCGCGATTAAGAACTTAATAAGTTACTATTCACCAAAAAATTATTATAATATCATTGAACCACATTTTACTTCTTAATGACAACCATGTATGTCGGATTTTCAAAATTCAATACACATTAGTGGTAAAATTTCATTTAACTGAAAAATCAGTTTGCTTGATTACCACTTAGTGGTTTCACTATTCATCAAAAATTGAAGTTTTTCAGAAAATTACCAAAAATTCACCCTAAGCTATATTTGATATTCCGAATTCAAAAATGAAGTCCATTTTACAAAATTCAAATCATATAAGTCATATTAATTAATTCAATAATTAATTCCCGCTGCCAGAGCAAATAGCGTGTTTTTATGAAACAATAAGTATCAAAAGATTGACACCAGTTTAAGTCTAATTTCAAAGTGAAATTGATTCCAATGACCACCATTGGATTAAATGGTAAAAATATATTCTAATTTCACTTCAAAACCAATTCAAAACATAATCTAATTATATAAATAAATTAGATTAAAAAGCAGTTTTGATGTAAAATGCAGCATTTTTCACTATTCATTAAAAAAATGAACATTGTCAGAAAAATACCAAAAATTCACACAAAGTAAATTTTGATGTCCCAATCATAAAGAATAAGTTTATTTTGACAAACATAGTCTATAAAATTGTCAAAATATAGATTCAAAAATGGTTTGCCATCAAAAGGCAGTAAAACAATCTTTTAAGAATATTAGTGTATTCCATGCATAAGATTGTATTTATTTTCATTTTAAGCCTATATAACACTATCTTAATCATTAATAGAAATAGATAAAAATATCTATTATTCATTACTTACTTGGGATGTTACATCCTTCCCCCCTTTAGAAAATTGCGTCCCCGCAATTTATTTACTTATCGAATAAATGGGGGTACTTATCCCTCATTGCATTTTCAGATTCACATGTTGCCTCTTCAATCATGTGGTTTTTCCAGAAAACCTTTACCTGGTGAATAACTTTATTCCGTAACACTTGATCCCTGTGGTCAAGAATCTGGACGGTTGTTCCTCATAAGATAGGTTCTCTTCCAGCTGAACTACCTCTGGACTCAAAACATGAGATGGATCTGGCATATACTTTCTCAACATCGAAACGTGAAAAACATTGTGTACCTAGGATAAACTCGGAGGTAAAGTCACTCGGTATGCAACTGATCCAACTCTTTCCAGAATTTCGTATGGTCCAATAAACCTTGGACTCAACTTTCCTTTCTTACCAAATCTCATCACACTTTTCCAAGGAGAAACCTTGAGAAAAACATGATCACCTACCTCGAAAGATAGATCCTTCCTCCGGTTATCCGCATAACTCTTCTGCCTGCTCTGAGCTGTTCTCATGTGTTTCTGAATCAGCTGAACTTTTTCTGCCATCTCTTCTACCAATTCTGGTCCCATAAACTTTCTTTCACCCACTTCATCCCAGAAAGCTGGAGTTCGACACTGCTTCCCATATAATGCCTGAAATGGTGTCATCTGTATACTGGAATGAAAACTGTTAATATATGAAAACTCAACCAAAGAATGATGTTGGTCCCAACTTCCCTGATAATCCATAGAACAAGCTCGTAGCATATCCTCCAATGTCTGAATTGTTCGTTCTGACTGCCCATCTGATTGAGGATGAAAAGCTTTACTAAAATTTAATTCAGTACCCAACGACTTCTGAAGGCCTTTCCAAAAGTTAGAAGTAAACCTGGGATCACGATCCGATACAATGGAGAGTGGAACTCCATGTAACCTGACTATCTCTTTAAGATACAAACGGGAAAGTTGATCAAGAGAGAAAGTATCTCGTATAGCAAGGAAATGAGCAGATTTGGTCAAGCGTTAAACAATAACCCAGATTGCATTATTACCTCGAGATGTCTTCGGTAATCCAACAACAAAGTCCATGGATACATTCTCCCATTTCCACTCTGGCACTGGTAAAGGCTGAAGCATCCCTTTCGGTAACTGCCGCTCTGTTTTAACCTGCTGAAAAGTCAAACACTTCACAGTAAAATCAGCAATATCTCTTTTCATTCCATCCCACCAGTAATACTCCCGCAGATCTCTATACATCTTAGTACTTCCCGGATGAACTGAAAACAGAGAACTATGAGCTTCACACAACAACTCTCTCTTCAACTGTGAATCACAAGGCACACACAATCTCTTCCCAAATCTCAAAACACAATCACTATCAATGTTGAATTCAGGCAACTTACCTTTCTGAACCAACTCTACCTTTTTCTGCAACTCACTGTCTTGCTTATGTGTTTGCTTGATTCTATCTGATAGAGATGATCTCACGGATACCTGAAACAAAACAGAAGGACTTCCTGTACCAACAACTTCTATGCCAAAGTTCATCAAATCGTTAACCAAAGGATCATGTTCCAAACGCAACATTGTTAATGAAGCATTACTTTTTCGACTCAAAGCATCAGCCACTTTTTTTGCTTTTCCCAGATGGTAATGAATTGTACAATCATAATCCTTGATTAATTCTAGCCATCTCCTCTGTCTCATGTTTAACTCTTTCTGAGTAAATATATACTTTAAACTTTTGTGATCGGTATATATTTCACACTTTACTCCATACAAATGATGCCTCCAAATTTTTAATGAAAAAACAACAGCAGCTAATTCCAAATCATGTGTAGGGTAATTTATCTCATGAGTTTTCAACTGTCGTGAAGCATAAGCAATTACCTGATCATTCTGCATTAGGACGCAACCAAGTCCTTTCAATGAAGCATCACTGTATATAACAAACTCACCATTCCTGGAAGGTAGTTCCAAAACTGGAGCATTCACCAATCTTCTTTTCAATTCCTGAAAACAATCATCACATTATTTTGTCCAGATAAACTTAACACCCTTCCGAGTTAGCTTAGTCATTGGACTAGATAACCGTGAAAAATTTCTAACAAACCTTCGGTAATAGCCCGCCAAACCAAGGAAGCTACGAATTTCGGTTACATTTGTGGGTCTTGGCCATTCTTCCACAACTTTTGTTTTTGCAGGATCAACAGTTATTCCATCTTTAGAAACAATGTGACCAAGGAAAGAAATTTGTTGCAACGAAAACTCACACTTGCTGAATTTCCCATACAGTTTCTTTTCTATTAAGGTTTTCAAGATAACCCTTAAATGTCTTTCATGCTCCTCTTTACTTTTAGAAAACACCAAAATATCATCAATGAAAACCACCACAAACTTATCCAAGAACTCATGGAAAATTTTATTCATTAAGTCCATGAATACAGTAGGTGCATTGGTTAGCCCAAAAGGCATTACTACAAATTCATAATGGCCATATATCATACGGAACGCGGTCTTCAGAATATCTGCCTCCTTTACCTTCAGCTGATGGTACCCCGATCTAAAGTCAATCTTTGAAAAAAACTGAGCTCCCTGGAGCTGATCAAACAAATCATCGATATGAGGCAAAGGATATTCGTTCTTAACATAGATATTATTCAAGGCTCTATAATCAATGCAAAGTCTCATAGAACCATCTTTCTTTTTAACAAACAAAACAGGAGCACCCCATGGTGATGTGCTAGGCCTAATGAAACCTTTCTCTAATAAATCTTGCAATTGCTCCTTCAACTCTAAAAGTTCAATTTGTGCCATTTGATAAGGGTGTTTTGAAATTGGCTTAGCATCAGGAACTAAGTCAACAGTAAACTCAACTTCCCAATCTGGTATTATTCCAGGCAACTCATCAGGAAAAACATCAGGATACTCATTTATCACTGGCACATCATTAATATGAATAGTTCCTTTATTTTCAACGACGTGTGCAAGGTAACATTCATTTCCATCTTTCACAAGTTTCTCGGCCTCTTGATATGTTATCAAAAGTAAGGGTTCATTCTTGTAAACAAACAGAAAGTCTTTCTGAAAAGAAACTTCTTTAGCTCTACAGTCAATCTTAGCATGGTAGATAGAGAGCCAATC
Source organism: Viscum album (assembly GCA_963277665.1). NCBI lineage: Eukaryota > Viridiplantae > Streptophyta > Magnoliopsida > Santalales > Viscaceae > Viscum > Viscum album. The sequence goes on along the minus strand of OY728128.1, from coordinate 1,468,740,774 downwards.
CATACCCAGGATAACATCAAACTCTACTAGAGGTAGAACAATAAGGTTTGCAAGTAGGTTCTTTCCACAGATAAGGATAGGAAGATTCTTATAAATTCTTTTTGCCTCAACATTCCCCCCAGGTGTTTTTACCAAAAGTTCAGGAGTCATTTCTTGAGATGGTATTCCCATTTTACTAGAAAAGGTTTCAGAGATGAAAGAATGTGTAGACCCCGAATCAAACAACACACTGGCATAATCTGAAAAAACAAACAAAGTACCTGATACAACTTCATTTGATGGCCCGACATCTGCTGAAGTAGTTGCAAAGGATTTCACCACCCCTTTCTGCTTGTAGTCTAACTGCTTCCCATCACTCAAGCTCCTTGTCGGACACTCGTTTGCATAGTGACCCATCTCATTGCACTTATAAAATTTCACTAACTGTAAATCAAATTTGTTCTTTCCTTCACCTTGATCCTTTTCAGTGCATTCACGAGCCTTATGTCCCATCTTACCACATCGGTAGCACTTCCCAGAATTCAGAAGACATTCCCCAGCATGCCTTTTTCCTCATTTATCACAAACTGGAAACTTAGTTCTCTTACCATCAGACTTTTTTTGAAGAATTCTTACCTTTCTCCTGCCACCTCGGTCTCTTCTTCTGCTGGTTGTTATAGAAATCTTGGTCATCGGCAAACTCCATTTCCACCTTATCATCACATCGAACAAGCTTTTCATAACTTTTAAACTCACGAGAAGCTAATGCCTTTCGATACTTTGGCTTTAATCCTGAGTAAAAATGATTGATTTTACTATCAAGGTCCCGGATAAAATTTGGAGCATACCTTGCCAATCGAGTGAACCTTTCTTCATAGGCAGCCACTGAGTCTTCCTCTTTCCTCAATTCCAAGAATTGATTTTCCATCCTAAGTCAAACAGCCTTAGGAAAATACTTCTCAAGAAACATACCTTTGAATTCATCCCAGTCAAGAGCATCAATCTCATCGGCGTCCCTGATATTTTTAACCAAATACCACCACTGATCTGCTTCACCCTCTAAACGGTAAATAGAAAGACTAACCTTTTGATTGTCTGAACACCCCATGACATCAAAAATCTTCTCCAGTGCTTTAATCCACCCTTCAGCTAGCACAGGGTCAGATGATCCTCTGAATGATGGTGGATGTTGCCTCATGAAATGTTCCACCACTGACATGTTCCTCTGCAGTTGATCTGGCTGATCTCGTGCATGGATACCACCACCATTTATCGCTTGAGTCAACTGTGCCATTACTGCAACAAACTGTTCAGTTCCAAATCCGACCATTTCTGGATGCTGATTCGGAAGGTTATTTCCTTCTGTATGCCTTCCTAGCACTGCTTCCCTATTTCCTCTGCAGAAAACCATTCTGAACAAACATGTCTTAGATGAAGCAACATGGTAATCTTTAAATGCTATATCATGAAAAAAAAATATTTTTGGATAATCATTTAATAGAATTCTAACTCCTAAAGTTATCTAAACCGACCTTTGATACCAACTATAAGGCCCCAGCCTTAAACCTTACTTAATCTTGAGTTATTTCAAGATTACACATTGAGGATCTTTTCGGGTTTAGAGTTTTAGAGAATTAGATCATAAAACTTGCATTACATTCCACATATAAACAAAGTGGTTACATAAAGATTAGTATTATTCATTCCCATCAATGGAAACACATTTAAAATAAAACATGGATTATTTCTTGACACATCCTTGACTCTATCATCTTATCATGTACCTTTCCCTTGACCTGTGAAAAACATTTCAAAAACTTGGGATGAGCATAACAACTCAGTATGGGTTATAAAAAAAACATGGAAAGGAAACATGAGTTCATATATACATAAGAATGAAATCATACTTTACCCATAAAACATAGGCACTTTAACAAACCTCATAAAATAATGAATAAATCATAGAAATCATAAGACATAAAGGTAACTTGAGGCATTCATAACATTCTTACGTAGGGAGTAACCCTCTTGGTTATGTTTGGAATACCCATCACAGTATATTCCCTAAAATCTCTTTGGAGAAACCTTAACGTTTCACTCCTTCACGTTACCCAATGCATTGGAGAGCTATAACGGGCTCACCCGCCCTTAGTTTATCACGGAACCACCCGTCTTCATAATAATGCCCAAGAACCATAACATAATCATATCACATAAAACATGCATAAAGGAAACATAAAATTTCCACATTTCAATCACGAGATATCAATACAACACATTGATATAAAAACATTATGAAAACCATTTTCAATACAAAAGTAAAACATGGTATTTATTTTTCTTTTAAAAAAAGAAGGTATGGCTTGTAGAGGAAGCTGAAACTCAAATAACGGTTACGACGGCAGAGAAGTCGTTGTCGCCGCATACGTACGACAAAAACATTCCCTTTTTTCGTTTAGTAAACGCATCGTATAAAAAAGATTCATTTTGAATAAACATAAAAGTCAAAGGGGTTTATACACAGTATAAAAGAAAGTTGTGTATAAAATAAAATATGCCTCAACGAAAGGAGATTGAGACGAAGTCCCGTACCTCGTATCCAACTTGACCCGACCGTTCTTTAATCTCCTGAATAATAAACTTGAGTTAATCTATACTTTCTTATAAATCTTTTTTCAAGTTCATTATTCCTTTTATACCATGTTATGAACATCATGTAATCAGTTAAGTTAATAATGTTCATTTTGTCGGTATTTGGTTCTTAAGTCAAAAATAGACTTCTTATACTTACATGTTGTTAATTTGGTCAAAGGTTCATTATATCTAGAATGATATTCATGATTTAGATATCATATATGTAATATATATCCAGTACATACATTCATTTATAATATTACATCACATTTAGTGGTAAGAAATGAAATACACCGTTCATGGAGACGGTAAGCCGTACGTACGCATGAACGCTACTTCCATTTCTATTCCATATTTTCTGGAATGGAATCATAATGATATAAGAGTATATTATAATTACAGTATAATAACATATATAATATCATTAACTTTATCCTTTACACATCCCACATATGGTATTAACGAATCAAATCACTTTTAGGGGGCGGTAGTCCGCACTTCCTAAAATGAAGATATCGTGTTTTACCCATAATGGAAACCATAAAGGTATGCCCAAAACGAAAACAACAGAAGCTTAAGGAAACCATAAACATATTATATATCATATATAAAAATAGTGACATCATAATGGCCACCTTTTAAGGTGTTAAATGAGTGTTTAACAATCATCGTTTCGGGAGGCAGAATTTCGCCATCCACGGAAACCTTATGTTCTTTAACCATTTGATGTAGTTTTGTGAGAGTTTAGCTCAAATAAATCTTATAACAACATCCTAGTATATTGAAGATACTGGTTTTGTTACAAAAGAAGTAAATAAAAAGAGTTTAGGGGGTTGGAGAAGCAAAATAAAACAAATGATCATGAGAGAATGAATTACCTTAAAAAGTGTAAGTCCTTTTGATTTGAGCCTAAAGGCTTCCTTTGAAAGGATTATTCCCAAAGGGAATCCTCTAGGATGAGGAGAGGGATGTGGAGAGAGTACATGGGCAGGGGTTGGCCGAGCCAAAGGCTTGAAAAGTGTGTGAAATGAGGTAGAGGTGGGTGCCTTTTATAAGAGGAGAGGAGGGGCACTTTTGGAAAGTAAAGAAATATTACATTATTTGAAAATGTGTTTCGGTTTCAAAAGGTCCCACATTGATATAATTCGTGGATAAGGTGATAAGGCTTCGAAATACACTCATCCAATTGGTTTTGGACATGTGTAGTGCATAGATTTTACATTATCTTTCTATTTTATTTAAATCATCAAATAATGATGTCATCGCTGCATCATTATTATGTCATAAATAATTTAATTTATATAATGTCTAAAAATACTAAAAAAAATACTATGACATAGTAAATCTTTTTATCTTTCCAATTACTATTTATAATCAAAATTTGGACTTGTATAACCCCACTTAAAAATTGTTTTCAAAAAACATATTATGTTTGTGTCATTTTCACTTTAACATTAAATAAAAAGTAATTTATGTCATTTCCCAACAAAAGTAGATACATGGGGTCCCCAAGTTGACCCATGGCATGTCATTGTCGGCCATGACACAACCAATGAGGTTGGGACATGTGTCTAGGTCATTTCATATTATTAAAGCATTATTTATAGCTTAAACTACCCTAATTACCAATAATCGCGATTAAGAACTTAATAAGTTACTATTCACCAAAAAATTATTATAATCTCATTGAACCACATTTTACTTCTTAATGACAACCATGTATGTCGGATTTTCAAAATTCAATACACATTAGTGGTAAAATTTCATTTAACTGAAAAATCAGTTTGCTTGATTTCCACTTAGTGGTTTCACTATTCATCAAAAATTGAAGTTTTTCAGAAAATTACCAAAAATTCACCCTAAGATATATTTGATATTCCGATTTAAAAAATGAAGTCCATTTTACATAATTCAAATCATATAAGTCACATTAATTAATTCAATAATTAATTCCCACTGCCAGAGCAAATAGCGTGTTTTTAGGAAACAATAAGTATCAAAAGATTGACACCAGTTTAAGTCTAATTTCAAAGTGAAATTGATTCCAATGACCACCATTGGATTAAATGGTAAAAATATATTCTAATTTCACTTCAAAACCAATTCAAAACATAATCTAATCATATAAATAAATTAGATTAAAAAGCAGTTTTGATGTAAAATGCAGCATTTTTCACTATTCATTAAAAAAATGAACATTGTCAGAAAAATACCAAAAATTCACACAAAGTAAATTTTGATGTCCCAATCATAAAGAATAAGTTTATTTTGACAAACAAAGTCTATAAAATTGTCAAAATATAGATTCAAAAATGGTTTGCCATCAAAAGGTAGTAAAACAATCTTTTAAGAATATTAGTGTATTCCATGCATAAGATTGTATTTATTTTCATTTTAAGCCTCTATAACACTATCTTAATCATTAATAGACATAGATAAAAATATCTATTATTCATTACTTACTTGGGATGTTACATCATCCATACAACCTTGGTCTTCACATAACATTCAAAAGGAGTTAAGTATTTTATAGAGAAAATCATATCATATATCACATAGAATCAACACATTTATAAATGAATCATAATTCATTATCAAATTTATAAACAAAAACTTAGGTAAATTTTCATATATCAATCCTATAAAAAGGATTATATTCAATTTATTTCATAACCCTAATAAGGGAGTTCACATTTGAAGCATTATAACATTCATTATAACCATTATACATATAATGGTATGTCATATGGGTTACATGATTCCAAGAAAAAACCTTTAATGTTATAATAGAATATTTTTCCAATCTAGAGGGATTACCAATCCCTAAAAATAAAATCATGTCCATTTATAAAAAAAAGTGATACTTATCCTTAAAAACTGCTTTTAAATAAACAATATCAAAACCCATTATTTATTTTTATCATAATATTGTGAAGTCATTAATATTTCATATTGCTACTAAGTATACGTAGAAAAATTTTGTGACAACTAAAACATAGGATAACAGTTATAGAAATCATATATTAAATTCTAAAATGATATTATTATGACACCTACCTCACAATTTAAACCGCCTGATGGAGAACACGTGTCATGAAGATGAGCAGTTAATGGAAATAAAATGGAGATCACAATAAGAAAAAACCAAATTAAAAAACATTGATTCTATTGAAAAAATGGATTCTATATCTATTTGACAATATGAAAATAATTAATAATATGATCAACAATAAAAAGAGAAAAAGGCATGTTAATTAGAAACCATCATGATGAAAACAACATATATCCACTATGAATTGAGTTTTTAGACTCCAAAATAAACTGAAGAATATCTTGTAGTTTTTTTATGGCCAAAAAGATATGAAATAATATTAATATAATAAAATTGGTGTTCTAGATAAAATAAATAAAATCCCCAATTAATATTCATGTGAAAAAATAACATGATCCAACCAGTGGCCACGCAAATCCAGGCAATGTTATCGTACTGGATAACTAGTGGGTGTCGGTAGAACTATGATATCCTAAAATTCCATTAAGATGGCCAATATATATAGAATAATTTTGAAGCCTTTACCCATATTCTATATATATTTTGGCTCTTATGAGGTTGTTGATGGAATACCTATAGCTCTCAAAAGTAATAGTTTAAAATAACTTCTACTCTATCCTTATCAAAAGCCCTCCAGACCCTCAATTAACATGGAAAAAATTGAAAAATTCACTCAATGCTGATGTCATAGTTATGATGTGAACATCTGACCATAATTTAATATTCCCCTAACAAAAGTATGAATAGTTTTTTCCACCAATATTGTGGTTCATTAATATCACAATGATAATAATTATAAAAGGATATATAGTACATATCATATGGTTTAAATGTAGTATGAAAGATTGAAATTCTAATTAGATTCATGAATCCAAATTTATTCACACTATTCATGTTCATCCTTTTCTGAGCATCACACAAACAATAATTGGGGTACATACATCCTTTTAATCTCCCATTCATAAAATTTTCAATAACTATGTTGAATATATTTCTTTTAACTAGAATATTTTACATTCATTATAGGAAAGACATGTTCTTCAAAAAACATCATCTCTATGATCAACGAATTCCCAATGTTCAACTTCATTTATTTCACAAAAAATTACAAGCTTTATTTAAATTACATTAAAAATATTTTCACCCATATAGAAAATGTGAATCAAGGTGTTTGTTCCCTTTTACTTTATATATAAATTATTTTCATCAATTTGTTAAGAAAAAACAATTGTTTTAAGAAAATATCATATTATGGCACTCATCTAGAGGGGACTCCCTCAACATATACCTAGAATTATTTTATTTCTAATGATTAGGGGAATCATACTAATGTATGAAAAATTAATGTTGGTGACTACAAACATCTTCATTAATATATCTACTTAAGAATAATTAATTTACAACCATCTAATATACATAAAAAATTACATGAGTAGAAATAGTGAGAATAATAATACAGTTTTGTGTTTGGAAATGTTTCAAAAGGGTTCTTCGATTTAAATTTTATCCCCTTTTGAATACAAATTCACAACTAATCCATCAATGTTTTATAAAAATATTCACTTTAATTTGAGTTAACATCAAATCACCATGTTAATGACAACAATTTTTTCACATAATGTATTATAATGAAATATCATAAGTTATATTTATCAGTCAAATCCAAGACACTATTCATTGAATTTATCCAATAACTTTTCTTAGTAAATTTTGATTCTAATTGAGGATCCATATATGAAATAAGAGTTTTATGATTATCATGAACAAACAAACATTTTATCATCATTGGAAAATCATATAATCTGGTAATATTCATTTTTAACAACATTCTATTAATTTTTAAGCATTGAACATTTAATTACATCAATAATTTTCTCATCTCAAGAATGATAAAAATTATTATGAACATTTATTTGATCACAACCATATTTTTTCATAATCATTTCCTAAAGAAATATTTTTATATTTAATTTAATCATTGAAACATACATCAACAACCTCCTCCAATATGGATTTTTAAAAAAATATTTCACCTTATATGAATCAGTAAATTTATGTATCAATATTTTAAAATAACTTATACTTCATCTATTAGGTGAATATACCATAAAATTCCTTCCTTAAAATTTTCATAAAACATTTTTAAATTCAAAATTTGTATGTCTAACACGCATGGAATATAAATAATCATGAATTTATCAACCATGTATTTTATTTTGTATAAAATATTCTAAGGATTAATTTTCGATTGAATATTTAATAAACATTTATTTTGACTATGTATAATTCTATATAAAACATAATTACAAAATAATTTTTAATGCTTTAATTTTTTAAGAATAATTTATCCCATTTTTACAAAGCATCTATTCATCATTAAAATAATCTATTTAGGTAGGGAGTCAAGAAGGCACTATATTAATATTTAATTTCACACCATATTTGATATTATTTGAAATAGTTATAGGTGAATTCCTTTCTATTATCAATTATCAATAACATAATTTATAATCACACCTCTTCCTCAGATTCCATATTTATTATCATTAACATTTCCTTCAATTTATTTGTATATATCATGAATATCAAATTTATGATATTGTTGAAATGATATATAATGGTCATAAAATAAAATTCAACATCGGTGGATTGATGTATCATTTTTCAATCAAATTTGATTGATTTTTTAGATGTGTCAAGGAAGTATAAATCTCACCCAATTTTTTACATCAATTTAATGTCAACCTATTAATTTTTTATTTTTAAAAAATATCTCCATGCCTTTTTAGTTGGGGATGATATCTCAACATATCATCGTATTATATTTTTTTAAAAATTAATTTTCTAGGATGACTAATAAATTAGTTCCATAATTTATTATCATCATTATAAATCAAGTAAAAAATGTTACTAAAATCTATAATATTTAATAAGATCCTACTAATTCACTATGACATCATGATAATTGTTCTATTTTTTAGAAAATAGGGGATAAAAGAATTTTTATGGAAAATAACATGGTTACCATAATAAAAAATTTTGTCAATCATATATATCTTATTTTTATCCCATTAGTAAATAATATATCCTGGGATGTTAGCCTTTGAGGATTAATTTTAGTAGTATTGATTCTTATAATCTCTGAGGAACTATAATTCACATATTTAAATTCCCCTAAATAATTTCATATTTTTTTAGTATTTTCATATCACCTATCGTATGGGGGAAGAAATATTATCATTAATAAATAAAGTATCATTCTTGATCACATTTAGATCCATGTTAGTGAAAATTTACTCTTTTCCAATATTCCTTATCCAAACATCATTTCCTTCTCCGGCATAAGAATCCTATCAATGGTGGTTGTTAATTAATTATACATCATGATGACATTTATAGTTAAATAATCCAAAATATTATTCTTTATCATCAAATATGATATGGGTATAATGTTTTTAGTATATTTTTATTTGATTTTTAAATCTTCTCATCGTATATTTTCATCAGTTGTTGTTGTATTTTTTTTCTTTTTTGGTATTTCTGCCCCTTCTCTCATGCGTACTCTTTTGAAGTGACATGTCATATATATAAATATAAGTTAAAAGTTCAATTATTAATTATCACCTACATTAAACCTTGAAGTAAAATATTTTATATTTTTATGAATATATATTTGAAATTTTTTTTATCTCTACAACCACATTTTCTGTGTCCTTTTATACCATAATAAGTGTATTTTTTCACCTTCAACTCCCAACAACTTTTCATGATGTTAGAGTACATTTCATGTGAAAAATAATGATCTATAAAATATTATTTTTCTATACACAAATTTTTTTAGATAGATTATATTTTCAAACCATTAAAACACCAGTTTTAGTTTTTAACTTTTAATCAAAGAAAACATCCTTAATAGTTTTTTTATTGAGCATAACTTTTCATTATCTATAAATTTATTCTTTTTATTTCTGTAAAATAATTTATCCTAAAATAAATTTGTTTTCAACCATTCTCCCTTTTAAGAAACTATCTCATTATTACCTTTTAACTACTATTCATTTTCTACAATATTCATACTATGATATTATCTTCCTCAATGTAAGAGAATTGTATTTTGAGATGGTCTTATTTTCCATCATTCATATTCAAGAGTCTCATTTCTATTATTAATTTATTATTATTATTATTGATATAGCATTATTTTATACTTCTAATATATATTCTATGTTTATCTCTACACATTAATCTTCTTCAACACACATATTTTACCCATGTTTTCAATATAATCCATTAATATAATTGTTTTCAAAAAATGTCCACAAGTCTACCATTGAGGAAGAGTAGAATATTTCTTGAATAATAAATATACTCCCCATTACTAAAAGATATCTTCAAGTTTTATATTAAATTTATCTTTCATTTCATTAATAAAATACTTTATCTAGTGTATTTCTTCATACTCACCGTCTTTAAAATCTTCAGATTTTTTTAGACATTCAAATGAATAAATTTCAATTTTATCAAACCTGAAACATTTGATTGGATTTTTCCATTATACACATATTTTTTACTCTATATTTAATTTTTTTATAGAGTCATTAATTATGTTATAATTTTTATCTTTATCTTCAGCATAATTTGAATTAAAAAAGGGCTCATAATCATCTTTCACAATATTAAACTTCCTTGTGGATTGGAAAAACTTTTCTTTATATAACATCTCCTTAAATTCTATACAAATCAACATCTCATATGAAGGAACTATTTTATTTAATTCCTTAAGATAGAAATAATATTTATCATCCAGTGATATAATTTGACAATCATACATGAGTATTCTGTTTATCATTAATATCATAACGATAGTTTAATCATCGAATGTATCTCTAGATCATATAATATTTCAAGTGATATCATTTAATTTAGAGAAATATTAATCAATAGTTTTTTCATCATCTATTCTCACATATTCTAATTAATCTATCCATATATGTGATTCTTCTTCCTTTTCTGTCACATTTCATTTGATAATTATATCATATCTTTTCGATGATTCCATGGTAGTTTGGAGACCCGTCACATTCATATATACATTTTAAGATATATACTTAAGAATATCATTATGGTACTTTCCAATAATATGTAAATTTAACATATTTGGAAAATTCATGGTCCATATTTCAATAGTAATGGATAATCCATTGTAGCTGCAATAAAGACTTCCATTCACCATGAATGAAGCTAAAATTTCTTTCTTTTGATTTATCATTTATAATTTTTCTCATCTAAAGTAGGAATGCAACTATTGTTCACATAATTTTTATTTCTCATATCCACAAATACAAGAATAATTTAATGGAAATACAGTGTATAATTTAGATTAATGTGATATAGAATTATATATACTAATGAAAAGGGGGTTTGAATTCATGGTACATGGTTAGAATTTATCATAATTTAAAATATCATTTCTTCCTATTAGAATATAGATTCTCTCTAATTAATGTCTCACCATCTCTTTTATTAAGAAAATATAATTGTTAACGGAAGGAGGACCTGTTATTTTAAGGTTTAGCCCCAAAATAGTACCAAATCCATAAAATTTTCGCAATCACTAGAGAAAAGAATACATAACATCTATTAAATGGTTGGTGATTAAAATGGGCCAAGAACCACAATATACCCATTAGGGATATGAAAAGGAATCATCCATTTCCTAAGAATGAAATGAGAAGGAATCATAAATAAATTAAATTTTCATTAAAAATTTCACCACCAAATAAAATGAGAATGACCAATTTAACATAGGGATTCTACACCAGAAAATCTGAACATCATACCAGAATTCAGAATAAAATATCATAGATTATGAAGACCATATAAATTTATAAAACACAATCATTTAAAACTTTAAAAACCAAAATTTATTCTTTTGATCTTCTCATGTTAGTGATATTTAATTATTATGATTCCTCCTTCACTAATCAAAAATTCCATGGTAATAATTACTTATAATCTTTGATATTGTGAATTTTCTATAAAATAATGGGTGGTATTTCTATATTAATTATCTAAATCAATATGTATACAAAATATCTCAAGGAAATATACATTTCAATTACAATAATTTATATTATAAATCAAGGCTTTAACCACTATATAATCATTATTCCTCATATCTCAGTCCTCTATAATCAATTCCCCAACTTATATCAATTTATTTCATAGTTAAACTCGCCAAAAAACACTATGTGGATTGTCCTCAAGGATTTCAAAAATCACATCTAGAATCATGATATTTTATTCTTGTGTTTTTTTTTTCGTAATCCAACTGAATGTAATTACAATTATTTTATACATTAAATTAAAAATATATGGAATCTATTGGAATATTTTGAGTATATAAAAACTAATATTTAAAAATTGAGTTCTTCCACTACTAAAGAAACCCGCGAGAAACATGACATAAATAATAAATTAATTTCATCATTTTTATGATACATAACACAATATATCCCACAACTGAATCGATAAATAGTTAAGTATTTTTTCTATTATCATTATAATAATATTAATCTATAATTATTTATATATAATAGATCTCTTATATGACCCCTTTCTGACTATCCACATGTTATATTTATCATTATTACCATTGAGGAAGGAAAAAATAATAAATTGCTGATCTCAAAAGATATATAAGGGAAGTCATATCATAATTTAATTAAGTGTTATGTCATAATAATATAAGAAAAAATGGGGAAGGGATAAATTTTTTATTGAATGAACTTAAGAAAATATATATAATGATAGAAGGATATGTAATCATAAATGAAAAACATATATCATATATTAAGTGTATAGTATTAGGACCCATTAAACATGAGTCATTTATCATGATCAAAGAATATAAAAATATAGAATTTCATTGAATATTATTATGATAGAATTATATAATAATATATCCATGAAAAATATCTTATTAAAATCATGCAACGTCATGTTCAAAAAAATTTGTGAAGAATTATGATCGGTTAGCATTGACCTGAAAAACAAGTGAACAATGCTTTCCTTATGTCATCCACACAAAAAACTTATGAAAAATCCATTCTACATCAAATTTATGTATCATGACAACATATCAAGAGATATTACAGCATATCAAAAGCAATTGACTGTGATATAAGATCCAACCCATCTTTTTACATATATATGTATTCCACCTATAATCTAATCATTAATCTTATCATAAATAAAAAATGTACGGAAAATGAGTCTAATTAATTTTCCAATTGGAATCTCATAAATTGTTTTTGACATTTTATACTAAGTTCCTGATAACCCAAAATGTGTATTTTAAAATATGAAATATTTGATGATTTATGATGAATAAATTAATTGGATGGAAAAAAAATTAAAATGTAAGAGAACAAAAATTAATAATTTTTTTAGAAAATAATAATATCATATTAAAAGGACCGTATTTTCATGTCACATTCAAAAATCTATTATATTATTATTAAGACAAATGTCATTTATAAAATGAGACATAAAAATTTGAACAAATATAAAATTATACGAAATAAATAAAGATTTCAAAAAGTGATGTAGGTGTGAATAATATAAAATCATTATAAGGAAAAGCATTTTCTGAATATTTTAAAATGTATTTATAGAAAAACTGACATCATTTAAAGGATAAAAACTATTATTTTAAAATTAATATAGGTGAATATATGCATCACTAGAGATAAATGAAATTTTATATTCCACTTTGTAAAGGAGAAAATTTATGAGTAGTAAAAATAATTAATTGGAGAAAATATTATCATTCAGAGTTTTTTGAAAGAAAGACTACATTACATAGTGTACAATGATAAACCACATCAATTTTAAATAAACAATGAAATCTTTTTATTTAAATATGACCATTATAACCTATACTTTAATTTTTTTTGTAATGAAAAATATTAAAAACACTATTAAATATATAATGTTTATACACATTGATGGTTTATTAATTAACTTTTTTCAAATAATAAATTATATTTTTATAAAATTAAATCTATTAGACTTTTTCTAAAGTCATTTTATTTATCGAAAAAATATTTTCATCAAAAAATGATTCTTATTGATTTGTATGAAAAATTTATATAATATAACAATGTAACATTTAAAAAATTTATTTGAAAAAAAGAAATTCATATTTGAAATCATCATATAAAAATTTTTCATTATAAAAATTTAGATACTGAATAGAAAAGTTTTATTTTTCAATGAAAAGTGAAAAATACTTGTTTTTATTGAAATCATTATTTTATTTACATAGTCAAATAATGATTTTTTTTGTTTTAAAATTTTTATTAGTTAATTTATATTTATATTAATCAAATTATGGTTTTTAAGGGGTTTTATAATCCAATCTATTATAGAAACAGTTTAGATTTTAAATGATGCATTTTTTTTTGAAAAACTCATTTACAATGCATTATGCTGGTTTAATTTTACACTATATTATCTCACATATATATTTTGAATTTTCAAAAATATATTTCATATTTCTAATTATAATTTCCCAATCAATTAAATAGTTCACCTTCAATTTGGGATAATATAAATAAAAAACACATTAATTTTTTACCATGGTTACAGATAAATCAAGTAATTAAGAGTAAAAATAATATTATAAGGGATATTAAATTGAAAAAAATACTTTAATAATTTTATATTATTATTAATTTTAGATCCAAATCATCCATTTGTCAAATTTATATCCTATTGGATCCACTATTTTTAAATTAATTCCAATATACAATTTTATTTTACTAAAAGTCAAACATTTCAAATTAATGTTTTAAATAAGTATAACATTTTTGTTATATGGTCATATATAATATATATTCAACAATAAATTTTCTTTTCAGAAGTTAAAATATTTATATTACTCATAAAAAAAATTAATAAATATTTTGGGAATAAATTATTACCTTAATGGATTTCACAACAACGATGCAATAATTATTAAATTAATGGAAACATTAGATAAATGGTATTAAATATACTAAAATAAATATAATTTGAGATATTTAAGGTGATACAAGAATTAAATATATAAATATTTCATGTATTGGATATAATAAACTAGTTTTATTATCAATTTTGAATCTTTTTTGATATTTTTAATGTCATAGTAATTTATAGTATTTAAATTGGGAATAATGATATTTCAATAATATAATAGTATATTAAAATATTAAAAAATCATAAAAATATTAAATAAGGAAATATAGGATAAAATATGGTCAAAATTATCCTCCCCAATGAAATTATTTTCTAATTACAATTAGTTGGCTTCAGAATAGTCTTATTATATTTCAATATTTTCAGAAATTCCAACTATCCTCAATTATAAAAGGGAACCTCTTCCTTCAAATAATTTCAACACCTTGGGCCTTATATCATTACCATCCTATGAAACATTAACTTCTACACATACCTATACATATTATATAGCCCATGGTTTTACCAAAATATCAAATTCGTGTTCATTAAGGGAGCCTTCAAGGAGAGGATATTCAATGGGTAATTTTCATAAACCGCATCTCCTAATTTATTTTATTCTTCTATGTTCTCCTCCAATCATTCAACCATCACAGAAAAATAACTCCAGTATTATGTATAAAATAAAATTATATATGTATAATGTAATATCTTATATCTATAATTTTTATCAAATCCTCCCATTTAATGAAACATAACTATTGTCTAATTTATGGTGGTTAACCATCTCTATGGGTAAGGAGTTTTTCATTTTATTTTACAGCCTTCACGGCTGGTAATAAAAATATTATTATGATTAAATAAAATTTCAATATATATATATATTATAAATTATTCAATATTCCAGAAAAAATATATAGACATAATTTTAAATAAAATAAAACTAATTTGTGTTGGTTGGAAAAACCACCCTAATAAAATAAAAAAACATCAGGGTTTTATCAAATGAATCATCCTATTTTCAGAATGAAAATCCATATATGAAACTATTTAAAATTATATAGGTAAAAAAATACCATATAATCTCACTTCTAGATTATTATTCCAATTTTAAAATAACATCCATAAAATACACACTTGTTAACTTACCATAAAACCATGAAATGAATGTTATCATATGAGTGAAATTGATCATTATAACTAATAAAATATCCAAAGATTAAATTAATAAAATTATGATTACACAAATATGTGTGTGAAAGGTTTTAACTATATTAATTAATGAATCTACATTGATTATCCAGGATATTAAGTGCAAGTAAAAAATTCATTAATAAATAGGTTAATGGAATTTCCTTTAAATATCATCTTTTAATGAATGCTTTTAAAAATTTCAAAAAGGAATTTTTAAAACATATATGGAATAAGATTATTTTTTCAAATTCATGACTCCTTAATCTTTTGAATCCAACATTATAATAAAAATGGTTAAATTAATATAAAAATATATTTCTTATGAATGTGCGCAATATTATTTTAAAATAAGTGGTTTTCCTAAAGTAATGATTTAATGATGAGAATATTCATGTTTTATGATTTTGTTATTGGTCTTGTGAATTTTTTATGATGACCACTGGTTCTATTATTAACCAAATATAGGTATATTTGTGA
Source organism: Viscum album (assembly GCA_963277665.1). Classification (NCBI taxonomy): domain Eukaryota; kingdom Viridiplantae; phylum Streptophyta; class Magnoliopsida; order Santalales; family Viscaceae; genus Viscum; species Viscum album. Next base: position 1,468,724,438 of record OY728128.1, on the reverse strand, counting down.
TATCCCCCGACTTTATTGGGTATATTAGATGTCGACCCTATGGTTATTCGAAATATAACTATGATGGTTACTCTAAGTATAACCTTGAGGCTTATGTCATGTATTATTATGATGGTTTTTTCTTATATCCATAAGGGTTACATAATAAATTTCAATGAAAATTATTTAGCAATTTAATAAAATTAATTATTTTACTCTTTCTATGTTTACACATAAATATATTTTTTCACAAGTTGTGTTATTCGTTTTATGATAAATGGTAATTATAAGTTACTCATCAAGGGTAAAAATTATATCATTGTGAAAAAGATTTCATGACTTCATCATGTTTTAAATAAATCATTTATGGGTTTTATTTTCCTTTTGATAATTTTTATTAAATTTTATATGAAAATATTTGTTAAAAATGTGACTTTCTCTGTAAGAAAAGTTTTGTTTTGAGGGTAAAATTTATATCAAAGAAGGAAATTTTTTAGAAGTATTCATGGATGAGTTGATTGTTTCCATATTTTATCTATCTTACTGAGAATTGTTTCCTCAACCAAAAGTTTTTAATAAAAATTAAAATGGATTAAAGGAGTTTCATAAAAATTATTAGATCAAGGAGAATATTTTCTATAATTATGACTGAAGTAAATTGTTGTTTATTTTGAAGAATTTTTTTGTGTGGAAAAAATGGATACTAAGTTGAAGTATCGTACTTGTAATATCTGGATTTGTTATGTATGACTTATGAACTAAATCTCTAAAACTAAAAACATGAAATGTTCATAAAATGTATGAGAATGATTTATAGACTTAAAACACAAGACTATGTGATGTTTAAAGACATTTCATTATAGTGGGTATCCAAATAATTTCGTAGAATAAATTTATAGATTAGGACTTTTGGTTAAACATTGGTCATGTTTTTATATATATTCTATTTATAAAACACATATTATAAATTTTTTTCAGATATGGTAAGCTATATTAAAAATGGAAGGAGGGGGATCTCAAAAAACATTTCTATCTCATCCGAATTACCTATGAGAAATATTTATTACATAGTCCTATCCTATGGATTTTGGTTCGAATTGAAACCTCTCATAAAAAATAGATGTGTAGAATATCAAACACCACCTCAATACCTCATTACCACTATGGCTCATGGGTTGTTTTTAATCAAATATGCATTATTCAATTTTCTCATATATTCCAAAAAGGTAAGTATCATCAAGTTATTTTCAAATATTCCACACAATCAAATGACATTGAAGAATATTATGATCTTAATATAGCATTCCATGGATGAATACCACCATATTTCCTGTTAATATTTTATTTTAACTTATAATATTATGGGTCATACTTATGGTAGTTTGAAAGGGCCCTAGATTGAATGTTTCAAAACAAACATGGTCAAAAAGTTTTATAAAAATCATTTTCTATATAATGTTTGGAAATTATATTTCACATAGAATAGTTTTCAAAAACTACTTATCTTTCAACATCCATACGAACTAGGTCGTTCAAGGTTCTTTTGGATGAAGGAAGAAATGGGATTTGAAGAATTTCTCAATAATTTTTGCAATGTGTGGACATTCTCCTGACATGAATGAAAAAGAAATTAAATCAGGTGGGCACCATGTTTAGAGTATAATGTTTTTTCATTTTAAAATAGTATTATTTAAATAATAAGAGGTTTAGATGAAACTTTTAGAGGTTTAGAATACTTAATGAGTTAATAAGGTGATTTAATTATGGGTTGGGATGAAAAATGAATGGTATAAGATATCCTTTGAGGATAAAATTTTCTGTTAAAGTATAAAACACTACTTTTCAATAAATTATGTTTCCTTATGTTCTTAGTCTTAATCATAATAACATTTTTCAACTCTATGAAATTTATTTTCAATTAAAATAATTATTATTTTACATTTCTTATAGATAAATAAATGACACTTTAAACTATCATTGATTTATGATTTTTTAGTGGTTAACATTCTTGTTAACTTGTTTACTATCACTCTCTATTAGTCTATGAGAGTTGTAATTCTATTCCATGAAGATATATCCACTTACCACGTTTTTACACTACATGGAATCCTAGAATGTATCATATCAGGTGACCATCGTATTTAACTTTATATCAATTCAAAAGGATGTTTTATTAATAAATTTTCTGATATTAGATTTAAATGAACTTATTTTGAAAAGTAAAACCCAATGTTTTTGATCATATGATCAAATTTTGAATATTAATTTTATTGGGAGAGTGTAAAATCCTCTATTTTTTAAAATAAATAATATGTTCAATAGAAGAACAAGATTCACCACATCACGCTTAAATGAACATAATAGTCTTATTATTTAAATATGGTCATTATAGCCTAGCCATTAAATTGGTGGGAATGAATAGTATTAAAGAAATTAGGAAACATATAATGGTTATAAAAATTGATAATTTATTGATTCATTTTTAAAATTTTTAATATATATTTTAAAATTCATTTATATTGTTTTTTAGTAAATCAATTTTATTCATCAAAAACATATTTTATTAAAAATAATTATTACTATTTCTGAGTAAATAATATAAATAATTTATGAAAATTTTATGAAATTAATTTTATAAAATGAACTTAATTTATTAAATAATCAAATCAATATTTTCGTATTGTTAGATTTTTATAATTTTATGAAAAGTTTACTTTTCAGAGAATGGTGTGAAATAATTATTCATATAGAAAAATGTATTTTTTAGGATGTAAAATTAGGATTTGTATTTTTTAAAAAATGTATAGTTAAATTTTATTTATATTAAACAAAATATGTTTTCTTAATTGTTTTTATAGTATAATTTAATATAAAAACATTTTATATTACAAAAGATGCATTTGTTTCCAGAAAAACCGGTTTTGATGCATTTTTACCGTTAAATTTTAAATTAAATTCGGCTACACATGTGTTTCGAAGATTTAAAAATGGTATAAATATTTGGAATAAAAAATTCACAATTCTCTAAATAATTCACGTTTATTTTTGGTAAATGTTAATATTAATATTAGTAATTTTTATTACCACCGTTAAGGGTAAATCAGGTAATTAAGGGTGAAAATAATGTTATAAAGACTATAAAATTACCCTAAAACTTGTCATAATTTTATTAAATGTTTATATTTTGACCAAAATCATCAATGGGTATAATCTATGCATTATCGGGACCATGTGGTGGACATTAAGTCTATATTTCATTTTATGAATAATAAAACATGTCATACATTTATTTTTAATAAGTGTAACATTTTAATATATGGTCATAAATATGCTATGTTCGACCATGAATAGTATCATTAAAAATAAAATACTTATATCAAACATGTAAATTTATTATTAATTTTTATGTAATAAATAACTACCTTAATTGAATTCACATTGATTTTGCAACAACCAAAAAATCATTAAAAATTATCAAATAAATTATATGAATAATATTAAAAAAAATTTGGAGATATTCATGGTGATCCAAAAATCCTTCATATAAATACAGCATTTATGAGAAATAATAAAATAGTTTTTGAAATTATACGCTTTTTATGTTTTAAATTTAAAGTAGTGGATATTTCAATTTTTTAAAATAATGATATTTCATGAATATAATAATTTAATAAATTATTAAAAAGAATTAAAAATACTAAATAAGTTCATAATTGATCATATATGGTCTAAAAGGTCATAATATAATCATTTTCTGGTTATATTTATTAATTTGAATCTATAATAGTCTTATTATAATTTAATATTTAGATAAATTCTTAAAGTGAACCTCACCTTAATTATGAAAAGGTACCCCAACGCTTCACTGAGGGGCTCTTTGGGCCAAAAAATGGGCTTTCAAGACTTGTATTCAGGCCACTTGGCCTTGGTCCATCAGGAAATGTAATGGGTCTCCCTCTACCCAGTCTAAAGAGGACTTTGCTTTAAAAATAAAATAAGGCTTCGGCCGAAACATTTGTAAAAATAAGTATATTATAACTAATTCCATGTTCTATAACAAATATATATAATTGATCTTAAAAATTTGAAACTAATTTTCAATGGTCATAAATTCCTCCATAAGTAACCAAAAAATTATCATTAATGATTTATCAAAAGAATCATTCTTTTAATAGAAAGAAATATGATATATTGGAACATTTAAACGTATGAATGTGTATCAATACCTCATAATCTCACTTGATTAGTATTATTCCCATTTGAATATAACATCCATAAACATACATTAGTTATCCACCAATGAAACAATGAAACATACACTCCATGAATGAGGAGACTGATCTTTATAAGACATCAAAATGGCCATAAATGAACTAAATAAAATTAAATTTAAAATAATATATGTGTAATAGGTTATGATTTAATTAATAAATTAATATAATTTGATTGTGTAGGATGTTATGTGACTTTTCAGAACTCATTAATACATATGGTAGGTGAAATTCCATTAAAAATCATCTTTTAATGTCTCTTTTTACAATTTAATAAAAAAATTTCAATATATAGCTTGAGAATATTATCCTTCTTTCCATATTACTGAATATATTGAATAGTCCTTAATAATGTTAAATGATAACTTTTAAATAAATTTTTTTCAGACGTATGAGCACAATATTCTTGATAAATAAGTGATTTTCCTCATGCAATGTTTTTATGATGCAATTATTCATATTTTATTATTATTGTATCGTTCTTAATAAATATTTATGATAAAGGGTTATTATTTTATAAACCAATGTAAGCTAGGTCCTTTTATCCATTAAAATCATTGGGTGTATTAGATGTTGACTACATGGTTATTCCAAATATAACTACGATGGTTACTCCAAGTAAATCCATGAGGGTTATGTTATGTATAACCGTGAGGGTTATTTTATGTAATCCATGAGGATTACATAATAAGTAAATATGAAATTATTCCCCATGTTACATGTATAAGTTTTTTTATTCTTTATATATTTCTTCATAAATATCATGCTTTCATAAGGTGTGTTATCAATTTTATTTTCAAAGGAATGTATATGTTAATCTTTTGGTGTGAAAATTATAACATTGTGAAAAAAGATTATATAAGTTTGTCATATTTTTAAATAAAGCTTTATGTATTTTATCTATTCCATTAAGATTTACTGTTAAATATTTTATGAAAATACATTTTAATAAAATTTGATTTCATGGGTAATAAAATTTTTCTATTAAGCCTAATGTTTATTTTTAAATAGGTAAAATTTTAAAATTATTCATGGACTAATCTTTTAATTCCTTATTTTATGTCCCTTAGTGAGATATTTGTTATCATAACAAGTTTTTTAATTGTTTTTTACTATTTTCAATGAATATTAAAAAAATGAGATCAAGGAGAAAACTTGGTAGAAGCATCGTGAATAAGAAATAATGTTTTAATTTATATACTTTTGTTTTGTGGAAAAAATGGATATTGAGTTGAAGTATGCTACATGTAATAAATGGGTTTCTAAAGTTAGATTGAGGACATAATTCTATAAATATTTAAACCTTAATAGACCCTTCACTGTAAAATAATTATTTTATTACAATAAAACTCTTGAATAATTTATATTTATGGTTGGGTCCTTAAACAGTCCATTATAGTATATAGATATTATTCTAAATAAAATTACATTTTATATTTTATTATATTTTCATAAGGGAATATGTTTTTTAGTTTGTATCATGATTTCAAAAAAATATATATAAATACAACATAACATTATCATATCGTAGGATAATTCATCCTTAAAGGATTATAATCTTTGTAGAGTTGTTATGACTCAAGAAAATTATTTGAGTAATTAAAACACCTTATAAGATAATGAGAATTTAACTCAATAAATCATGAAAATGAAAGACCAATTATCCAAAAATAAACTAAAACCAATAAAATTTATTTAATTAAATAAAATATAAATTAGGTTTCATACAATACATCTAAATTAAATTAGGTGCATAATACAAAATGTGTCTCAAATATAATATTTTGAGATGAAAACCCATAAGTATTTAGTAATTTTTGAATAAAAACATATTAGAATATTGAGAAACATATAGCTTTATAAATAAAATGAATTATATGATGTTTTATTAAAAAAACTATTGTGAATATAATACTTTATATAAATAATAAATATGTCTAAAACATTAAAACATATCTCAACAAAAAATTGAGATATAAAACCCCAAAAACTTTATTGTCATTAAAAAACTTTTCCAATGAAATGTAGAAAATGATATGTATTTTTAAATAACCAACATGAATATTATAATAAAAATTAGATCACGAAAAATATATACAGTACATATAGGATAATGGTGGTGAATACAATTCATTTATAAATAAGGAAAAATTAAGTTGAAGAAACCCATAACATGTTCCAGATTCATTGTGCACAAACATATATATTCTAGAATAATGAAATAATATTTTTTAGATAACTTATTCTGAATATTATTCATTTATAATTAATTTATTTTGGACCATTTATTATCATTTTATATAAATTTATTTTATTGTTTTCATACCTCTGTTCGTTACTTGAGAATATTTGATCAATTTTTCTACAACTCTATATGTATGTAGATAATGGTAGGAAGAATCATAGAATAATATCATAGGATAGTTAATATTAATAGTTTTGTGGGATTAATTTTTCTATATTATTTATTTTATAAAATTTATCTATGATGGTTGGAGAAAAAAATGAAACTCGTTCGTGGAGGAAATTCTCAACACATACGCACAATTAAAGTTTTCATTCAAAAAGAGAGAGAGGAAAATAATGTATATAATAATTTGAATTTTCAATATCAGTTTTATATTTCAAATATAAAATTTAATCTTGAATACCCTCATTAAAACCAACAATGATAGGTAGTTATGAAAAATGGACAACAACTTTTCTTTTAGTTTGTAGTCCATACATACACATGATATATTTTATTTTGTTTTTTTGTGTGTATGTCATGAATATAATAGTAGGTATTAAATTAATATAATGAAATTTATATATAATATTGATAATTATTTCATTATATAATCAATGTTATAGAATTTATGAAATATCAGAGTAAAATAAAATTATAAGAGAATGAAATACTTATATTGGAAGTGTGATATTTTTCTTAGAAAACTCCTTAGAAAAAAATGTAACAAGAAAATTAATTTTTTTGAGAATTTTATGGATTTTTTAAAGGGTTATAGGAGGATAAATTTGGTATATTTAAGGAAATAAATTTGATGGAAATCATAGTCTTTTATAGGGGAAGTGTTTACATTTTATGGGTGTTGTAAAGTATAGTTTTGGAAATACAATTGAAATTCATTTTTTTCATTTTCAAATGGTCTGGGGAAAAACATTATAATGTGAAAGGGGGTGTGTTTTGATCAATCCAAATCACCCCCATAAATTTCCAATCACATTTTTACCTGTTTAAAAAATTTTAAATTAGTAAAACTCTTTTAACTATTTTTACTTTTTACTCGGAATAATAATTTTTAACCATAGTAATTAATATTAATTACCAATATTAAATTTAATATTATTATATACAAATAACCACGTAATGAAAAATATAAAAATATTTTTATAGAGGAGTAAAATTTTCATATTTAAATAAAAAACTGAATATAATAAAAATTGTTTTCTGAAAAATATTTTTTTAGGCATACAAATTAATTCTATTATAAAATGATAATGGTTATAGATTTAAATGTAAGAAATTGATTTATTATATCAAAATGTAAATAGGCTTTAAAAAAATTTCAAAACAAAACGGAACCATAAAAACCCTTGATTAAAAGTAATAACCAGAAAACATTTTGGTCTTAAATATATGTTTTTTATTTTTAAAATTGTTGGAAATAGGTATTAAAATTTAAAATTATAATTTATAATTCAGAATGATATTATATAAATACATAAATCATTAATTAAATGTCATTTTGGACTTCCAGGTCATGTTTACAAAATGATAAAATCAAAAAAAAATAACAATCATAAATTATCTAATTTCATCTAAAAATGAATTTCATGAGAAAAAATTCTTTTGTAAATACTATGTAAATATTATTTTCATAAATTTAAAATTAATATTATATTATATAATTAAAATACTAAAATTATTGGACATATTTTTAAAGGAAAATACATAGTATAAAGAAACAAATTTATTGATATTGGCATTTTTTAATAATAAAATTTTAATTATATATCTTCCACATGTAATAACATTTAATGGATTACCATATTAATTTTTATTATAACTATATACATTAAAAATATCCATGATTCTAAAAGAACATGGCGGTCGATTGTGTATATAACATCCATCATTGATATTATGTGAACCATGAAATGTTATTATTTAAATATTATCATTATAAACTATCCATTGAATTTTTGGGTATCAATAGAATTTAAATAATTATAAAGTACATAAAAAGGACCCAATCAATAAAAATTAATTAACTATTCTTTTGGAAAATAAGTACAATTTTTTTTAGTAAAGTTATTTTGTTCTTTAGAAATACATTTTATTCAAAATTGTTTTTTATTTAATTTTGTGAGATAATAATATAATTAGTATAAAGAAAATATAAATATTTTATACTATAAAAATAATTCCTATTTTTAAATCAACATATCAGAATTATATTGGGGTGAATTGTTTATATTTATATGTAAATATTGATTTTCTGATGAATAATAAAAAATTTACATTTTTATTGAATATTGAATATTTTTTCAGGCATTTAAAATGTTCAATTTTTAAAGAGATTTAAAAATAACAATAGATATATTATCTTATTAATAATTGCATTATGTTTTCTGGAATCAATTTAATGATTAAATTTTATATTGAATCATGTTTATTCATAATATATTGTTTTTAAAAAAATTTCTATTCATTGTGTTTTGCATATTTATTTTGAAATTAGTTTCATACACATATATTTATATAATGTAATAAAATGGATTAAATATTTGGAATAAGTAGTTTCATATCTAGTAAACCTGACCTTTTTATTTTGGGTAAATATGAATAATAACCATGGAAAAACATATCAGAAGAGTAAAATGTAAATTTTGATAATCTAGGTTAAAACATAGTGAAAAAGTATTAATATTTATTATTAATTATTATTGGATGAGTGTAATTCAACCCATATTCCCTTAATCATTGATATTACATGTTTAATGGATATGTTTCAATGAAATTAGAAAATATAATATATAAATAAATAAAAGTTACAAAATATCATTCTCTTTGTTTTAAAAATAAATTATGTGTCCAAATAATGACAAAATAAACTTATGAATGAAAATAATTTTAAATTTTATACATAATGAAATTATATTTATGATGTTAATATATTAAATTTCTTTAGCCAATATATAATTACCTTAAATTCTTGTGTAATTCTAATACCATATTTATTCAATTAATAGAAAATTAAAATAAATGATATTAAAAATATTAAATATGATACAATATGAGTGATTTATAGTTTTCCAAATGTTTTTTAAATGAATTTGAAATATTATTTATTTAAAAAATAATTATATTATAAATAAAAAATTTATTGATATATTTGAAGTCAAATTAATTGATTAGTGTCCAAATTGACATTAATGATATTTTATCAAAATAATATTATAATAAATAATTTTAAAATAATTAAAATTTTGAATGTGGAAGAATGGGGTATTATATTATCTAAAATTTATTACCTTTTCCACTTATGAGTGACTAGTTAACATATATTTTAAAATTATAACTCATTAATAGTGGAAAATATATCACTATGATAAATGTTAAAATAGTTATCTATAGGGTTAGACCAAAATACAAGGTTTAATACACCAAAAAAACCTCTAAAAATTTTATAGGCGGTTAAAATTTCAGAATTAAATTACCTTAGTTTATTTTAACTACACATGTGGATTCAGTTTTATTGATAATTACTTTATTATAATTTAATATTTTGATAAATTAGAAGTTCACCTCACCTCTTTTATAAAATGGAACCTCATATCTAACATTTTTACACCACATTGAGCAATATATATTGACCAAACACAACCAAACTCCTTTTAAAACATCATTATACACATTATAGAGGTGTTTCAGTCCTAAAATACCAACCCTATTACCCTTAAGAGTATATTTAAGGGATTTATTTCAAAGGATTGTTAATAATTGGAACTGATCACTTTCAATTTACTTATCCTTTACATCATCTAATTTTTACCTTACTTATCCTTAAATAATAGATTTAGTATTATAATTACAATTAAATGTTGTTATTATTTTGATATCACCATTAACCCTTATTTCCTATCTATTGAGATATAATAGCATCGATGATGAGTACATATGACTTACCGTCTATAGGTACTGGTACAATTTATTTTCCACCACCATATTTCATGGATTATTATTATATTAGTTTCAATTTTTATATATGATAATTATGAAAAAGATATAATTCTAAAATTATAATTCCATATCTACCATCTAAACTACAAATCATTTGGAATACAATAATGTACTTTACGCGTATGTGTGTGCTACCACCTCTACAATGATATGTGATTTTTCTTTCATCTCAATTTTTTAGAGATGATAATAATGATTTATTTTATGAATATATATGATATATATGATATAATAGTGATTCAAGAAATTAGAATTATTTTTTACCATTCTTTTGTTATATCCTTCAAAAAATGAATACAATGTTAATGTATAAGTACAACTTACCATATCCATGAATGGTGTAATTATTTTATATATATATAGATTTTATTAATCATCCAGATATATATATCTATATATATGATGAAAAAATGATAATTATATCATTATTAATAGTTTACATGTGATATAACCATGATCAAAGGTCAAGTACCAAAAATACTGAACTAAAACACACTACAAAAATGAAGTAGCTATAACCTGGGATAGTGATTTTAGAAAAGAATTATTAATCAATAGGTGATACATGATTACATGTAAATCATATATGGTGTTTTATTTAGGATTATGGGTTTTTAATAAATTTTAACAAAATCTAAATTAATTATATAGGAGGATTGGACATGTTTGAAGGAAACCAAACCCAAGGTTAGGATTTTTTTTCAAACTCTCATATTTATTGGGAATTGGTTATGTTTAAGTCTCCATTGGTGAAATTGTTTCATACTAAAATATAAAATCCTATTTATATTTTTCTACTATGGTTATTCATGAACTTTTTGAGTAAGAGTTCCATTTCCCACTCCTTATTATTTAAAATATATTGTGATTTTTCTTCAAAAAACTATGACTTTATTTATATCTTCATCCCATTATATCTTCTCTTCCATATTTATGTTTTCTAAAAATGATTCCAAGAATTATTTTAATGATATTAAAATAATTTATTAAAAATGATCTACACATATTTTATTATTTAAAAAAACATAAAAAATATATTTTTTAATTTTTTGAAGGAGGCGATTTTTTTGTTTTACCTAAAATTTGAAGTATCCTTCATAATTCCCTTTCCATGTATTTTTGTGTAATTTTTATTAACAATTTATATGATGTTGGTTTCACAAAAAGCCTTCTTTTATTAAACAATTTCACTATCAATCACTAATTAAAATAACAAGGTTAAAATTTATTAATGTGGGAGAATTTAGCACATTAATAATTTAATAGAAAAATATTTTGGATAGTGTTTACAACACACAACACCAAGCTTAAATGAACCATGAAATATTATTATTTAAATGTGACAATTGTAAACTATCCATTGAAATGGTATGTGTGAATATTATTAACGAAATTACATAACATATATAATGTACAAACTCAATAAATATAAATTTATTAACATTAACAAGAATAAATACTCAGTTTTAATCAATGTGATCTTATTCTTCGGAAATAAATTCTTCCAAATAGGTTTATTTGATAAATTAATATAAATAGTTTTTGGAATATTTATTAATATTATGTTATAAAAGTTGTTACATTTTTTCAATAAAAATATCTCATTTATCTTATGGTTAGGTTTTTTATTTTTTTGAAAATATTTATTTTCTAATAAATAATCAAAATAATGATTTTTATTGAATATAATATCTATGTTTCCAATCTTTTAAAAATTATTTTCTAAATATTTATTTGAATCAAAAATTTCTTCCATTACATTATAAATAATTATATTTTTTTCTTTGGAATCAATTAGATGATATATGCTTTTATAAACCCCTTTTAATACATAACAATCATTTTTTTACAAACATTTTTTCACCACATTTTTCAAATTTATATTAAAAATAATTTTTGAAACATATTTTTATATAAATTGAAACAATTTATTCCATTTTGGAAACATGAGGTTAAAATTTATTATGTAGAACCCTTTTACATTTCTTCAATAAGAATAGTAACCATGGTTAGTTTTATCGCCTCATTAAAATGTAAATCGTGATAATCTATGATAAAACAGTGTGATAAAGTTATAATATTTAATTTTTATTGTAACATCCCAAGATCTCATAGTATGTTATGTCATTAAAATAATTCAATAGGTTTCACTACAAGCAACACTGAGTTCGAGCGCACCACAACCTTACCAAACTAGTCGTTCAAAAAGAGGTTATATATAGTATTAACAGAATTTTGATTCTTATATACTCTATATACTTTTAACATCAATATTATGTGTTTCTTAGATGTAATATAACAACAAATTCATTTTTTTCAGATAAAAGAATTATTTAAAAAAAATTCATCTTTACTGCCTTTTAATAGAGAACCCTGTTTAAATACTATATTTGACACATTTATATATTCAATTTGAAAAAATTAACATTTTCCTTATAATCGGGACATAAAAATTTTGTTTCGATAATTTTTTGGTGTTTTTCTAATAACTTTTAAATTTGGATGAATAGTGAAAATTACTAAATTTTAGCTGAATAAAACTTCTTTAATCAAAATAATTTATAGTGTTCAACTATATATTTGATTGGTTTGGAAGTATAATTAGAATATATTTTTATCATTTAATACGATGTTGGTCATTATATGTAATTTGTAATGTCTCGGATTTTGTGTGTGTTATTTTTAAATTTTATATGGGATTTTTTCGAGACCGGGCATGAAGATGACACATAATTCTGAGGCCCAGTGATCTCGGCATGGTGGTTGGAATTCTTTTATGTTATTTTGATGCCTAGATAAAAAATCTGAGGGCACTGTTGCGTCTGGGACGACGACTTTACCTAAGAACAAGTCTAACCATGACCGGCGCGGGTCTAGTGAAAATGATTATTTCTGAACGTTTTAAGTGAAATAAATTAAAATAAATTAGCAAAGTTTACTTTATTTCTTTTTGGAAATATACGCTGCACCGCGGTGATGGGGTAGCTGTTTCTTTAATTAATGGCATTCCATAATGACTCAAGATTAGAAAGTAGGACTCATTAATACCAAAACATATTTTTGAATTCCAAAACATGTTTCCCTATTTTTTGGGATAATCGAACGTTTATCATTGTTGAAATGTTGGGGGGAAACTCTAGAGAGAACTCTCAGTGATGAACAACGACAGATCAATGCTGCGAATCGCTACCCCAACAAAGTCAAAGGATATCGATGATGGTGGTAGTACGACCTCTTCATCAGTGATTGATCCCTTCTTAAGATAGGGGTTGTTATTTTATCTCTCTTTCCCCGTTTTGAATTTAAAATGATGAACACAGATCAACCACGAACATGTAGATCTGTGGATTCGTACATTCTTGCGGGAGGGATTTCTTTGGGATGATTAAGGGTAATTAATCCATGTTGATTATTGTGGTTGAATTCTTCTCCATTTAATCCTATTAATGGGAGCGGATAAATGTCGTGACGAATAAAGGTGTAGGATCGTTCATCAAATTTGTTTTATTGGTTTCCCTTCCCCCTTTTTCCCGCGCGTACTTCACATTCTTCGCGTTCTTCATGGGGTGACGAACAACGGATCGTCGTGCACCCGTCTTGCAACCCAATGATCCCAAAATGGAGATCTGATATCACAACAAACCCACGTAGTTGCGACGACCATGATGCATGATGAATCGGCTCGAATCGGACGAGACCTTTCATCGAGTGTTCTTGGCATGAGAAGATAAAAACATGTTTTCAGAGCCGATCGGAGGCCCGAAAATAATATAGGCAGCCTCGTAGTGTCGGGGCGACCAAAACCCGTCTATTCTTGGGTGATCGGACGACCATATAGATTGAATGGAGGATCTACGGAGGTGCGATAGTAGAGGTCCAAATTTCTAGAAATTTCTAGAATACACATCGTGAACTTCTGAAGAACACATCTTGTAGTACAGGCGATGGAGACGAGGGTTTCGAGGATCCGAGAGGAATCACACAGTGTGTGACCCTAGTCACATCACGTGTTGGACTTCCCCGAAGCTTGGCGTGTATTTTGGGAAGTACACAGACACGAGATGATCTACGCAGCTTCAGAACGCGGTGTGTACAGCATGGAAGAGGTGGCTACACGGGACTCGGTGTGTATCCAGGGGGTACATGGACACTTTTTGTAGTACATGACTGTGTGCTCCATCACATGGCTAGGCGAGACCAGTAACACGGGTCACCCTGTGTACCAATTACAAGGGTTAGAGTACACTGGTTGAAGACCATGTATGGGCACATGGCCAGCATACACGGAGCCGATCCCAGGCACTCGGACAAAGCATGTACACAGTACAACATGTCGTGTACTAACATTTCTACACGACCTACATTACGACACATGCCATGTATATAGGCAGTACCCAGGGTCAGACGACACATCGTGTAACTTTTCTAAATGACGTGTACTTTTTGGAAGATGGCACGGTCCTCTTGTTAACTGTATCTTGGGCATGTTTTGTTTGGTTTGGTGCCCCTTCTTCTCGTTCCCCTAAAGGTGAGGTATCATTTCTACTTACAAGAGTATGATCCGTTTAGTAGCACTCTCTGTGATAGAGTCTGGCATCTATCCGAGAGGCTCGGATCGAGATCCTCTATCCATTATTGACCCTAGGTAGAGTCATGCATCGACGTGACCAACTCCATCGAGCATCGATCCTCTACCTAGAATGTGAATTCTGGAAGAGTCATGGTATCTGCCACAGCCCTGGCAGTGATCCTCATCAGTGTATCATGATCTTTCCCACACATGAGTGTGTCTCCCGTAATGAGTGCATATACCTAACAGAATCATCCCACTCAAGAGTGTCTCTACCGTAATGTGTTTAACTACCTCTCTTGATGGTTCCTGATGAACGGTACATATCGGATGGACGTCATCAGAGCATTAAGACTCGTAGAGTGTGTTCTCCTAGAAGGAGTGCATCACGGAATCTTCAAACGGAATCCCTAGATGAGGGGTATCTGGTTGTGCGACTTGACTCTAGACCCCGGGTCTGGGTTGTGAGTATATGTGGATTGTGTTTTTCATGTTATATGTTCAATAGACATATACTGTACATAGCGGACTTTACCTTTTCTTTAATACTTCTTTTGTGGTCCTCTATAGATTATTGTTATAATCACCCTGCACGGGCTTTTCCTGCCAGTGTCGTGTATTGTGTAGACGAGCATCCTTTTGACAGAGTCTAAGGGGGATCAGGATGTGACAGAGCTTTCTGAGTTCCCTACTAGCCGATGCATTCTTATGGATATGAGTATCAGTCCGAGTACCTTTTTGTGTTTCAGGTTCAACTTTGCAGTTTTCAGACTCCTGTTTTCTTGGGCTTGTATTTTGGCCCAATTTACTATTAGTATGTTACTTTCTGTCATACTCTATTGGTTGGGTTTAGTTGAATTCATGCATTTTGTTCCTTAGTGTTTTTAGATTTCAGAATTTGTGGTATTAGAGATGTGTGCATGTGTACATGTACTTAAGAAATGCCTCCCATGCTAGTAATATGCCTACTCGGTGCAAGTCACCAGCCCCTGGCCTATTGGAGGCAGGCTTGGGGAGTCACGGCGCGGGTCCTACTGGGACTGGTCATGACAAATTGTTATCAGAGGCGGTCAGTTCTTCTTTAGGACCAAGAGTCTCTGAGATTGGTTTGGAGACATAGTGTTAACTGTTACAAGTTAGGCTTTCAGGCTAGAGACATTAGTATTGGTGCGACGACCGACGTATCCAAACCCCATGACTCTGATAAAATGATTTTCGACTCGGTACATGAAAGCACTAGTTGCGGGGAAATAAAAGAAAGGGACATGCATCATATAATGATGGGTTGTGTTTTCCATTACCTTTGTGTCAGCTATCCAGATAAACTCATTGACCATGGTAAATCTTGTTTCATTACAGGATGCCTCCATGATGCATACCTGCTAGGATTCAGTAGCACGATCACGAGGATGACCCCCTAAGTGATGAGGATTCGATACAAGGACCAGTTACCCGGGCATTTCCTCTAGGTGGTGCACCTACAATGCCACCACCTGTGGAGAAACCCGTGGTACCTACAGTACCGACCGATGAGGGGACCAGTCTTAGCACGCTCCATGAGTTCCCGAGACAGACACCCCTCATGTTACGAGGCGATCATAACCCTCAGGCAGCTTAAGACTAGCTTGAGGCAGTTATAAGAGTTTTCCATATAGTAAGGACACTAGAAGACCATATGGTGATCCTAGGAGCGAGTCTTCATCCGGGTTCGGTGGTACGATGGTGGAGTCTGACCACACAAACACACGACGAGAAGACTATTTCATGGATGGAGTTCGAGCAACGCTTCAGGGAGGAGTTCTCTCCGATTAGGCTGAGAGATATGTGTATCCTGGAGCTTCTTCAACTCCAACATGGAAGTTTGATGGTAGCTTTCTATTCATAGAGGTTCACCAACCTCACCCGGTACTTGATGGATATGGTCAGGGATCTATACTTCATACCTTGGACCTTTGAGCGAGGTATAAGATAGGACATCCGAGCTAGTGTCGTGCCTATATGCATTTCGACTTACGATGGGGTGCTCGAGCGGGCCTCGGTGATCGAGAGCTTCATGGCAGAGTAGAGATAGCTGATGACAGTCAACAGCAGGCAGACAGGTGCAGAGACAACGAAATTATGGTGCCAGTGTTAGACACAGGGGCCTGGACATGGGAAGCGTCATATGAGGACCCAGGACATAGGATCGATAGTCCAGGGATCTCAGGATGGATCCAGTCAGCCTAGGGAGAAGAGATGCTATGCATGCGATCGTAGGGGACATCTCGCAAGAGATTCCCTAACCCGTCGAACTACTAACAGGCATGTAGTGGATAGAACACCATGATAGAGGCAGAGAGTGGAGAAGAAAGAGCATCTAGGCGGTGGACATGGCAGATGAGCAGGGAGAGCTATGGGTGGTGGCAGTTGCTTTTACTTACTTCCACCAACACCCCTAGGAGGTCCGCACCAGGCTAAGGGAGCTGGGGGACATGGATGGGGACAGCTGCATGTGGTCAAGCCGTACAACCTAGGGACTCCAGGGATGATTCGAGGTATGATCTGGGACTTTTCAACCTTAGCATCCATACTTATAAACATAAGTGCTAGTCATTCCTTCATCGCCACATGCCTTGTATGAAAACTCAATATTCGGGTAGAACTGTTGACTCGATTCTTATGCTTTGACACACCTACGGGAGGAGACTTGACGATCATAGACCATTGCAGACAGTGTTATCTTAACCTTGGAGGCGAGTTTTTTGGTTGGATCCTCTTGGTGGTAGCGTCTAGGCCTTACGACTTCATTCTCCGTATGTATTGGTTATCTTTGATCCATGCCCGAATTGACTATTTTAGGTGAATATTGCGATGTGTCCACCGTATTGGGACAAGGTTTTCCTTTGTCAGAGAAATGGAATCCCAGGAAGCACATAATGGGCTTATGCCTAGGAGGGGGAATCCAATCGCTCATGAGTTGGCTAGCCTTACCCTCAGAGTAGTGGATGCTGTGAGCTCCCAGCTCCTAGCAGTAGTGGTAGAGTATGAGGACGTTTTTCCTGAAGATGTTCCAAGGTTACCTACCCACCGGCGAATTGACATCTACATCGACTTACACCCCAAGACGACATCAATTTCCTCATCAGCATTTGGGATGGCTCCCACAGAGCTTCGAGAGCTGAGGGTGAAGTTTGAGGAATTTTAAAGTAAGGGTTTCATAAGACCCAACGTTTCACCCTGGGCGGCCCAAGTCTTGTATTTCTATAAGGCAGACATGAGCCAGAGGTTGTGTGTGGATTACCGGTTCCTGAACCGGGTGACGGTGAATAATAAGTATCCAATTCCGAGAATCAACTACCTCTTCGACCAACTGAGAAGGGAAAAATGGTTCTCTAAGGTTGTCCTTTGGTCAGGCTATCACTAGTTACAGGTACGAGTTGGGGATATATCGAAAACAACTTTCATATGCTGTTATAGTCACTAGGAGTAATTGGTAATACCTATCGGCATGAAGAATGCCCCTGTAGTGTTAATGGTACTGATAAACCATATCTTCTATCCGTAATTAGACCGGTTCATAGTGGTCTTTATAGACAACATCCTTGTGTACTCAGCGTCCGAATAGAAGCATGTGAGACACCTGCCGATGGTTCTAGACGTACTTCGGGAGCACCAAATTTATGGGAAGCTCTCGAAGTGAATGTTCTGGATTCTGTAGGTCCACTTTCATTGACATGTCATCTCATAAGATGGAGTAGCTATAGACCTAGCCATAGTGGAGGTTGTGTTAGAATGGGAGCCACCTCGGAGCGTGACAGAAGGGCAGAGCTTCTTTGGATTGTTAGGATATTACCTGAGATTCATTCCGAACATCTCCTAGATATTAGCACCGATGGAAGCCTTGATCAGGAAGTGGAAACCCTTTGTGCTGACGGAGAAGTGTTAGCGGGCTTTTGAGAAGTTGAGACAAATTTTGATGAGCTCCCCAATCTTTAGATTGCCAAAGGAGGATGTCAAGTACATAGTATTCCACAACGCATCAGAGACCAGGCATGGATGTGTCCGAATGCAGAGGTAGGAAGTGATTGATTATATTTCACGCCGGCTTTCGCCACATGAGAATTACTATGCATCCCCTGATCTCGAGTTGGTAGCGGTATTCTTCGTATTGAAGATGTGGTGACACTACCTCATGGGTGAGCATTTTATCATCTAATCTGACCACAACAGCCTTAAGTACATATTATTGCAGAAGGATATGAATCTGAGGAAAAGGTTTTGGATAGAGATCCTAAAAGAAAATAACTTTGATATCATCTATACTCCTGGGAAGGGGAACAAGGTGATGGATGCTCTGAGCAGAAGGTCGAGCTCATAGCTGTTGAGTGAGGTGACAAAGCAGTTAGCCACATTGCAGTTGTCCTTCATGAACAGAGAAGATGCAGCATACCTACAGTCAATGGTTATCACCCCTCCACTATTACAATGATTTAGGGAAGCACAACTTGGGAATTTCCATTGTGAGGCTTTATGTGCTCACTTATGCACAGGACATGCTCCTGATGGATATTCGCAAGGTAGGGAGCATGCAATTCTTTTCATAGGACACACTGTTGTACCAGTGTCATTGTAGGATGAGGTCCTGAGGGAGTTTCATACATCCCCTATGGCGGTACATCTTAGAGTGGAAAATATATTCATGGATCTCCAACAATAGTTCTGGTGGTCAAGCATGATGATGGCAGTCACATACTTTGTTTCCTGATGCCTCACATGCCATAATGTGGTGGTTGAGCACCAGGTTCCAACGGGATTAGCTCACCCCTTGGATGTTCAAGAGTGGAAGTGGGATGGAATATAGATGGACATTGTGACAGGCTTACCACAGACATCCAAGAGGCATGATTCCATCTAGGTGATCGTTGACCGACTGACCATGACGGCCCACTTCATAGATATCAGGGAACAGAGTTCCATAGAGAGTTTGTGAGGCATCTACGTGTAGGAGATTGTTCGGCATCATGGAGTTCCCTCGACAATAGTCCTGCACCGAGATGCCTATTTCACATCCCAGTTGTGGAAGGGATTACATGAGTCTTTTGGGACTCAATTATGATTGATCACAGCGTTTCATCCCCAGAAAGATGGTCAGATGGAGAGGACAATTCATGTTCTAGAGGATATGTTGTGAGCATGGGTCTTGGAATTTGGTCATAGTTGGGATGACCACCTACCACTGGTAGAGTTTTTATACAAAAATAGCAACCACCCCACCATTGGTAAGCCACTATTCTAGGCCTTGTATGAGAGACCCTGCCAATCACGGCTTTTGTGGACCGACCCCCGAGAGTCACCATTCATGGGTCCAGAGTTGGTGTGAGCTACCACCAAGAAGGTGCTGATCATATGAGAGTGGATGAAGATTGCAGAGTGATGGGAGAAGTCTTATTCTGACAGACAACGGATACCTCTGGAGTTAGAATAGGAATACCACGCATTTCTATGGGGTCTCACCTCGATGAGGGTTATGGATATTTTCCCAGGGTGACAAGCTATATTAGAGGTTCATCGGAGCTTTCCAGATACTGTGCGGAGTTGGCGAGGTGGGGTACCACCTAGCTCTACCACCACAATTAAATCAGGTACATGATGTCTTCCATGTGTCTCAGCTGAGGAGGTACGTGGATGACCCATTATAGCGACCCAGCCTTTTCATACATTACTATTACATCATTTCAAAGATAACCAACATTATAGAATTACACATGGAGGATCCAGAGGTTTAGTGTCTTGGGAAAACTAGGACCATACATAACAAATATGACATCAGCCATAAACATTTATTTAATTTCTTATTCTATAGCTTCTTAGTAACACTTGTCCTCTCCTTAGTATATGTAGCCACATGAGGATATACATCAAAAGGGGTGAGGTAAAAGACCAGTAAGAGGATAGATAAGAACAATATATCATGGGGTGAGCATAATCATGACATAGGAAAAAGATCATGAACGTGAGAGGAGCATAAATAAAAAACTTGAAATGTGGCAATGCATAAAAATGAAACTTCATGTCTTAGTGGTTAACAACCACACATGATTGTGAAAAAAGCTAGAATCATGTTCACACATCATTTCACATTACTCATGAGATTCATCACTTTACCCAATTCATTGGAGCACTGTATAATTCCGGGCGCACCCGTCACATTTAAACATTCATATTGCGCTATATAATTCCGGGCGCACCCGTCACATCATAACATTATCATTATCAAGATTTCCACATATAACAAATATAAAACATGTACATAAATAAACCATGGAATGGAATGGGTTTCATCTCATAATAACACATTCATAAGCTTTGGGTTCCCAAAAGAAAGAGGGAACAACATACTTGATACAAGAACCATCAACCTTGAATGGGAGGTAAAAGGTGAGATCTTGGAAGAAGAGTTTATTTGGAAAACATTTTGATGGACCTAAAAACCAGTGAAAAACATGTATATCCCATAAAAGTAACGTAAATGATGAAGAAATGATCTTTGAGGAGTAACCATATCAAAAATGGAGTGAAAGAGGGAGAACCCGAAGGAATAAAATTGTGTTCGAGATTTCCCCATACCTTGTACTCGAATGCCTCCTTCTCTTTAATGTCCGGTATAATGACATTATATTAATTAATTATAAAGTCCAGAACCTTTTATACATTAATAGGGTTCATTATGGTTTCATAATTTCATATTATGTTCCTTTGGATGACTTATAGAGTTTAAAAACATTGTTCGGGGATGTTCGTTTTTATGGATTTCTTGAGCGGTCCACTTGTATTCTTAAATTGATGTTTGGGTAGATCATGGGTAAACATCTAGAACTGATACTACATGTTATTAATGATATTACAGTAGCTTTAATAATTTTATAGAGAATTATATTAGATCCAAGTGGGCGAATCATTAGATAAAAAATTTAATGATGGTTATTTGGGTTAATTTGGGCGGTTTTTGGATCACAACGATCTTGTTTTAACATTTAACTTAGTAACAAGGACATAGGTTATTTACAGAACTTAAAATAGAACATAATACAAATAAAATATTCTGGTTCAACCATAAAATGGTTTCATGACCATATTGAAAGTAGAAATGGAAGAATAGAACATGTCGTTTTTTGAAGGTGATAAATTTAACACCTCATGAACAACGTTCACTTTAATAAAATAAAAGGAAGAGGTAAAGGGTGTGGGGTGATATAATATAACATAAGAATCATAATATTACAGTATATATATAATACTGGATTTACACAACAATTTGGATGAAGATAGGTAGGGATAGATCAAGAAATGAACTTGAACTTGAAAGGAAATTAAAGGAGAAGAGAGAGAGAAATTACCTTTAGAATCTTCCTCTTGAGATCCTCTTTAAGGAAGCTAGGCTTGGTATTTTGATGAGACCAGCAGCTTTTGGACGTGGGGGATGAGCTAGGGAAGGTGTTTGGGCAGAATTTAGTGAAGTCTTGGAGCTTGAGAGGTGTGAGGAAAAGAGGGAGTGAAGGGTGGCTTTTATAGTGGATGGGAGAGGGGTTTCCTTAATATAAAAATGATTAGTTCATTAATTCCACCAAAGAAAAAAAATAGTGAGTATTGGATGACCAATAATTGTAATTTTATAATTTAATCCCGAACCAAGTGGGCTTACATCAGCAGAACATCAGCAATGAATCAATTAATACATTATTTAGCTTTTACTGTGAATTATCGGATTCCACTATTCATAAAAAATTCAAGTATCTCAGAAAATTACCAAAAATTTACCCCAACCATTTTTCGATGTGAAAAATCCATAAATGAAGTCCATTTTTCAAAAATAATTTCCTAAATATTATTAATTTAATATTTAATTAAAATCATAATTTACTTAAAAAAACAGTTTTAAAAATTAAAACTAATTTTGTAGTTCTTTCAAAAATTACGTAGGGTGTTATAAAATTATTTAAAAACTATTAGAAATTGATTCAATAATTTATGAATACATTACAGGAAAATAAATATTCATTTAAATTAATTAATTAATTATAATTAATTATTTATGACTTATAAAATACCAAAAACGTTTACTAAGGTCAAATTATCACTTTCTATGATGTCTAAATTTTATTTTATTATTCATAGGTAATGTTACTCTTATTTACTATTTATAAGGTTCATATTACTATTCATAAGGGTAGGTTACTATTCATAAGGGTAGGTTACTATTCACCAAAAATTATTTTTGTTTCATTAGACTCCAAAAACTATCTTGAACACAACCGTGTATGTCAGATTTTTAAAATTCCAACCATAGGGGTGACAAAATTATGTTTAAAGGTCACTTATCACTTAGTAGTTCATTATTTTGTGTTTTTATGACATAGATATAAGAAGGGAATTTTCCATTGAAAAACTTTGGTTCGTTACACCCATCGCACGTCATCGACTAGGGTGAGCTAGCAATCAAGAATGGAGTGACCTTTGCTGAGTACCTGGTGGAGATCGAGGATCAGTAGGACTGGATCCTTTGTGGGTGATAAATTCCTTTAGTTCACGTCCGGTGGCAGCACATGAATTTTTTGGAGAGAACGTGGGAGCGGGAGGCTCTGATCCATTCCCAGTACCAACATCTTTTTTAGTAGCCTTTGTTTTGGATTTTCAGGGATCTAAATCCCCAAGGTGTGGACAATTTAATGTCTCGTATTTTCCTTGTGTTATTTTAAAATTTTATGCCGGACTTGATCATGATCAGGCGCGAAGACAACACATTATTCTGAGGCCCAATGAGCCCGAAATGGTGTTTTGAACTTTTTTTAAGTTATGTGAGTCAACACTTGTGCACAGAAGTGGATGTTTCCAAAGGAATGCCTGAATTAAAAATCGGAGGGCACTATAGCGTCTGGGACGATGAATTTACGTAATAATGACTCTAACCTTGATTGGCACGGATCGAGGGAAAAATTTTATTTCTGAACGTTTATAAGTAAAATAAAATAAAAGAAATTCTCAATGTTTATTTTATTTCTTTTAGGAAATATCTGCTGCAGCGCGGCGATAGGGTAGCTGTTTCTTTAATTAATGACACGTCATAATGACTCAAGAAAGGAAATATAGACTCATTAATACTGCATCATATTTTAGAAATCCAAAAAACTTCTCCCTTTTAATTGATATAATCCAACATCGAATGTTGGAGAAAGATTGAGAGGAAACTCTGGAGAGAACTCTCGGTGACGAACGAAAAAGGATCGAAGCAGTGAATCGCTACACCAACAAAGATGAAGGATCTCAATGATGGTGGTAACACAACCTCTTTGTCAACGATGGATCCCTTCTTGAGGTAGGGGTTGTTATTTCATATCTCTTTCCCTGTTTTGAATTTGAAATGACAAATGCAGATTAACCATGAACAAGTTGATCCATGGATTCATACGTTTATGCGGGAGGGATTTCTTTTGGGATGATTAAGTAGAATTAATATATGTTGAATATTTTTTGTGATTTCTGATCCATTTATCCCTATTAACAGGAGTAGATCAATGCAGTGACGAATGACAGCGGAGGTTCATTCCTCAAATTTGTTCGATTGGTTTTCCTTCTCCCATTTTCTCATGTGTTCTTCGCGTTATTTGTGTTCTTCACCGAACGAATAACAATAGATCGTTGCACACACGTCTTGCAATGCAACGATCCCAAACTAGAGATCCGACATCACAATGATCCCACGAAGGTGCGATGACCATGATAGATGACGAATCGGTATGAATCGGTAGATGATGTTCTTCGAGTGTTCTCTACATGGGAAGATCAAAACATGTTTTCGAAGCTGATAGGAGGTCCGAAAACAATGGAGGCCACCTCGTAGTGTCAGGGAAACGAAAACTCAGGTATTCCAGGGAGATCGGATGACCAGATCGATGATGAGAGCATCACCAGAGGCGCGAAGATGGAGATCCATGTTTCTGGAAATTACCAGAATACACAGCATGTACTTCTGAAGAACATGTCGTGTAGTACTGGCGGTGGCAGATAGGGTTTTAGGGGTCAGAGAGGAATCACACGGTGTGTGACCTTGGTCACACGGAGTGTTGGGCTTCCCCGAAGCTCATTGTGTATTTTGGGAAGTACACTGACACAAGATGATCTACACGACATCAGAATACGTCATGTACATTATGAAAGAGGCGGCTACGCGGGACTCGGGCTGTATACAAGGGGTACACAGACACGGGGTGGAGTAAACGACTGTTTACTCCATCACATAGCCAGGCGAGGCCAATAACATCGGTCACCATGTGTACCGATTACACAGGTTAGAGTACACAGGTTGAAGACCATGTACGGGCACATGACCAGCGTACACGGAGCCAATACCAAGCACTCAGACACGGTGCGTACACCGTGCTACACGTCATGTACCTAATTTTCTACATAAACAGCATTACAATACAGGTCGTGTACACAGGATGTGTCCAGGGTCAGACAACCCAACATGTAACTTTTCTACACACCGTGTACTTTTTAGTAAATGGAACGGTCCTCTTGTCCACCGAATCATGGACATTTTTTATTTGGGTTAGTGACCATTCTTCTCATTCCCCTGATGGTTAGGTGTTGTTTCATATTACAAGAGTATGATCCCTTCAGCAGGACTTTCTGTGATATAGTTAGGCATCCATCCGAGCGGCCCAGATCAAGATCCTATATCCATTCATTACCCTATGAAGAGTCAGGCATCGAAGTGACCAACTCCATTAGGTGTCAATCCTCTACCTAGTAGGTAAATTTTGGATGATTCACAGTATCTGACATGGCCATGGCAATGATCATCATCTGTGTATCGTGATCTTTCCCACTCAAGAGAGTGTCTCCCGTATTGAGTGCATCTACCTATCATAATCTTTCAACTCAATAGTGTGTCTCCCATATAGAGCGTATCTATCTCTTATGATGGTTCCTGAAGAACTGTGCTTCTTAGATGGACACAATCAGATCATTATGACTCGTGGAGTGTGTTCTCCCAGAATGAGTGCATCATGGAATCTTCGAACAGAATCCCTAGAAGAGGGCTATACGGTTGTGCAACATGCCTCTAGACCACAGGTCTAGGTTTTGAGTATATCTGGTTTGTGTTTTTATTTCTATATGTTCTATATAAATATATTGTTTATATCTAAAGGTACCATTACGTTACTACTTTGTGGTTTTTGTGGTCCACTACTGAGTATTGTAATACTCACCTTGGCATGGGCTTTTCCCGCACGTGTTGTGTCTTCTGCAGACGAGCGGCCTTTTGACAGATTCTAGGGAGGACCCGGACAAGACCGAGCTTTATGAGTTCCCTATATGCCGAGGCATTCCAATGGCTACGAGCAGCATTACCATTACCTTTTTGTGTTTACAGGTTGGAATTTAAATTTTTGAGACTCTTGTTTTGTTGGGATTGTATTCTGGCCTAGTTTTCCTTTAGTACTTTAAATTCCATCGTACTCTACTGGTTGGGTTTAGTTGTATGCATGAATTTTGTTCCTTAGTGGTTTTTAAATTTCATTATATGTGGGAATGGAGATGTGTGCGTGTGTACAGGTACTTAGGCAATGACTCCCATGTTAGTAATATGCATACTCGGTGCTAGTCACCAGCACCTGGCCTATTGGAGGTGGGCATAGAGAGCCACGGAATGGACCCTAATGGGATGGGTCTTGACATATTTTACATTTAAATTTGACATAAACACATGTCAATCTTTTGATAGTTTTAACTTTTTTAAAAACACATTTTTTATTGTTTTGACAACAGGAAGTAATTTTAAATTAATAGATGAAACTTCTATGCTTTGAATTTGGTAAAATTAACTTTATTTTCGAATTCAAAATATCCAAATTATCTTTTGGGGAATTTTTCGAATTTTTCAAAAGACATTCAATTTTTGATGAATAGTGAGAAAAACTGAGTTATTGTTAAAAATGGGCTATTTAATTAAAAAATTATTTTTATTATATAAATTAATTTTAGGTCAAAATAGATACAAAATACCTATTTATGTTCAATATAATTCATTTGATTAATTTTATAATATTTTTATATATATATATAACTTTTATTGATCTTTTTATCGCCTTTTACCCACCTCCTAGGAGTATTTGCAAATTTGCATGAAAATAAATTTCACCACTTCTATGAATTGAATATCATAAATACAAGAGACACGGTTGATATAATTAAGTGAAATGTTGTTCAATAAGATACAAATATTTTTTGGTAAATAGTAACTTTTGACTTTTATTTAACACGGTTAAATGTAAATTTGGTAATTAAAGGTCAAAATGATATTAGTATTACCAAAAAACAAGTTGTAATTCTATCGGATAAGTGTAATTCGACTAAAAACCCTTAGGAATAAAATATGACCCTTTAGGTCCACTTGTATTAGATTAGGACATTTATTATTATTTAATTTAAAGAAAAGTTAAAATTGATAAATTCAAGTTTTTATAAGAAAAAAAATATTAATTTAGGGTTATACATATAATAAATTTGACTATAAATATAAATTATAAATATAAAAATATTTCCTATATAATGGTATTTTATTTTTAGTTTTTAGACATTATATAATTTAATTTATTTACGACACAATGATGATGTAATAATTACATTATTAATGAATGATTAAAATAATAGATATTATAAATAGCCAAATAAATGTAATTTGAATCTTTTGATGAATTCCACAAATTTTCTAGGATAATTTGATATGTTAGTGTTGAATAAATAATTTTTTTTCGAATTGATACGGTGTTTTTGACTTTCACAAAAACAATATACCAAATAGTGTCAAAATTGACATAAATTAATTTTTAAAATGAATACTATATTATTGGTTGATATAATATTCCTAAAAACTTAATATAGGCCAAAATGATTAAATAATATTATATATATCATTAATGAACAACTTGAGGTTCTCTTGGATGTTTATAGTTTGTTTATTAACCATATAGTGTTAGAAAACATGAAGAAACAGTAAAAGTTAAATTATTTAACATAGTGTAAAATCTAATAGATAAGGTTAAAATGGTAAGATAAACTTGTCTAAAATCTATTGGTTGAGAATATTTCATCACATACCAACTTTAGATTCTAAATAAATCAAATTGGATCCATTATAAACTGAATATGATTTTATCAGAAAATAATATTTGAATCTTTTCCTAAGGTACCCCTTACCCCTCTTATAAAAGGGCATGCCCTCTTCTCTCAAATTCACACCTTCAAAGCCATTTTTCTTAGAAAAACCCTGCCCAAATATCCTCTCAACTATCCTCCCTTTATCATAGAGGCCTAACTATATTCAGAAAGCCATCATAATGAGAACTTTTGATCAAATCAAAAGGAAGAACCCAAAGAAGAGATAAATATTTCATCACCTCTTTCAAGTTCTTTTCTTCAACCACTTCCTATTTCATTGTTTTTTCCATTATAAAATAACAAATCTAGTATATTTTATGTACTTTGATGTTATTATAAATATCTTAAAACTATATTTGTTACTTTATCCATCCTATGAATTACATGTCACCATACGTGCGTACATACGGCATACCGTCTCCACGTCGTGGTGTAATTGTTATTCAATCAATTAATATTTGGATGGGTAAAATAATGATGTATAATTGTGGTAAATAATAAATATAAAATTTTAATGATTCAGTATTTATGATATAACATCCATTTACATAAGATTTTAAATCAAAAGAATGATATTGTCACTCGTGCGAGGTACGGATTACCGTCTCCACGAATCGATGAGAATCATTTCCATTTTCCCCATTCAATGATGATTTTAATGATATATATTATTAGTATGTATGTAATATATGATATAATAATTCCACTGGAGATATATGTATGTATGTATGTACTTACATATACCTTATTCACTTACTTCTCTTCAATACGATATTAAAACAGAAAAAGCGTTTATGTGTTCATACGGCCTACATTGTCCATAAAGGGTGCCTTACATTTCATATATACATCTATTATAAATATTTATATTCTGAAAATATATGGTATATAAATCAAGGTTTATTTTCTGGTATCATTTAAATCATGATCTAAATGATACGATCAAGAATAAATAGTTAAAACACATACGATAAAGAAATCGATTATTACCCAAAATGTTAATTTAACATGGAAATAATTATTAAATATGTAGTACAAATTCATAAATTAATCATGTATGATATAATAAATATGAATATAGTACTAGTATAATTTAATAACATACTATGGTCATTATACAGGAGGTTAAACGTACCCATGACCAAAGGAAAGTGCAAGGTAAGGGTAAATTCCCCAATCTCATTATTATTTGAGATTGTTTATTGGTAAGTTTTTACTGGGAAATATTTATTAACCATGCCCATGTTTCATAAAAGAGTTTTGAAAAGGATTCTTTTTAAAGGACTCTTTAAAAAAATCATTTTAAACATTTAAAATATTTATTCTCTTAAACCTTTCTCATTAATGTCCATGTTTTCAAAATGATTTTAAGAATTTATTTTTATGGACAAGAAGGTTTTTAAAATGTTAATTCAATTCAAATGATTCAAATTATCATGGGAAACCTTGATTCAAAAATGTCTTAAAATTTCTTCCTTTTTAAATTGTGTGAATTTTAAATGTTTTAATGAAAAATGGATTTTTCTCTCAAAGAGTTTTACAAATCATTTTCTTCTATGTCAACTTATTTTGATGGATTTTAAACTTGTTTGAAGTTGATTTATTATGGTACAAATCTTCTATATTGTATTGAAGGTTTTGAGATATGTTTGACGGTGGATGTGTTATTTTTATACAATTCATGGTTTATGGTTAAAGTATTGACATTTTGTATGCTAGTTCTAATATGAATGTTTATGTTTTGTTTCAACCTTTTCATATGAGTAATGTATTGGACATAAGTAGTGACAGGTGGAGCCCACTACATCTCCTCGATGAATCGGTAGATCTCATGAAACAATTAGATGTGGAAATGGCTGAGGCCATTCCCAATTTGATATATGGTTTTGGCTGAGGCCTTAATCATTTTTATAAGTCTTGGCCCAGGCCTTGAAAAATTGTTTCAAGATGTGTGGAATTATAAATTCCTTCATTATGAAAATAATATTGATGGTTCATGTGGTTATTCAACTAGTATAACATCCATGACTATGTTTTATTATGGAATTATTTACTCAACAAATATTTCTACCATAATGTATATTTTTTTTATTTGTAAAACCATGTGTTTTCAATAATTCAATATGCCTATTGTTTATGTTACCTTATGCTAAATTATTTACCCTTACTGTGCATCTGAGCTCACCCCTTTCTTATGTTTAATTTTCCTAAGATCCCAAGAAGTGTTTTATGTTTGAGATTCAGGGTTATGCTAAGGAAAAAATGGTGTTATCAAATTGTTATAATTTTTTTGTATGTCAAAAAATGTAGTGTAAAATTCATGTATGTAATCTATTTTCCAAATCTTCTAAACTGATTGGTCTTTCGGGACGTGATTCCTTGTAATCATTCCAATGTATTAAAATAATGCACCAACTCTAGGAATCTAGGATTGGGGCGTTACAGTTGGTATCAGAGGTAGTTTAGAAATAACCATGGATACTATATCTAGAT
This sequence comes from Viscum album, assembly GCA_963277665.1. NCBI lineage: Eukaryota > Viridiplantae > Streptophyta > Magnoliopsida > Santalales > Viscaceae > Viscum > Viscum album. The sequence goes on along the minus strand of OY728128.1, from coordinate 1,468,693,678 downwards.
AAAAACTGATTATCGAACATTACCCTAAGAAACACATTGAGGATTAGTATAGAAGAACTTCCAAGAATTTTGGTAATTTATAGATTTTGTGAGTTTTCAAAGAAAATACAACCTTGTCTGGATACTAGTAGGTATAGGCAGCTCTGGCACAGATGTACCTAGGGGTAAAATCTGAAAAAAAAAACTTCTTTGATCTAGACTCGAATGGAAACTGGTTCATGACAACTGGCCTTATTGCACTCTTTGTTACGACATTCTCAGGGGATATGCTTATGATATTTCTCATTTTCATTAAGTATCATTATGAAGGATTTATGAGTATATACCTCTCAAAGAAAATATTTTTATGATTATAGATTTTATCCATAAACTTTTTAATTTAATTTAGGTATTTTACAATTTTGGGATTATTCATTGTGAGTCATAAACTGACCTAGTGTATTCTATTGTATTGAAATGGCCCCCAATATAAGGAATGAGAACTCTCGAAATACGTATGATCCAAAGAGTAAGAAGGATCATATCATTCATGGTATTAAGATAACATTTAGAAGGGAAATAGTCTCCCATATATTATCAACATATGAATAAATAATATAATATGTTAATAACATAAGTAAAGAATTATCCGAGTCCTATGGAATTGAATGGAATAATGAGAAGAAATGGATGGTAGAGAGAAAGATAGATAAAGGGAAGAGGGGAAAGAAGGGTTTTCCCATATTTGATAAATGTGGAATGAATAAACTTGGTAATTTCTTGAAGGTAATGTGAATTTATTATATGTGTTGAGAAAAATGACACCATATACGTGATTTCAAGTCTATGAAAAAGGTTTCAAATATTAAATGCTTTATTTGTAAGGCGTTGGGACACTACACGAATCAATTTCCTAGTCATCAGAGTATACCCTATAAGATTCTATTGGATAATAATCAAGTTATGATACTACCTCAAATGAAGAGGAATGACTAGTGTTCTTATGATGTTATTATAGAATTATTTCATTCGTGTCTTGTATCAACAATATACAGGTTATATGAATTATAAAGATAAATTAGGATTGCACTGCAGTACGATTTTATTGAGTATTTAAGATTATATAATTCTATGAAAAGTGACTAAATATTAAGCTATACTTTTTGGAAAATAAATGGTCAAAGGAAAGGTAATCCTTAATATGGTTCATATAATGAGGTAGCAATTTTGGAATAAGAGATGGTTGATTTGGATAAATTATATTGGTTATTCTTGACTTACGTGGAACTGATTTATAGTTTGTTTATTTCATCATTGTTGGAATATTAATTTTTTTTGATATATCGAATATATCCAGTATTCTATAAAGAATAATGATGTATTAATTTAATAAATAAGGTTTTAGGGTAATTTAGGGTCTTAAAATGTCTTCAAATAATATATGATGAAGGTGTTCACATGTTAGTATGTGGAAAAAGGATCTTCATTGTGTTTAAGTTCTTTATAATTTTGGACTGTGAGTCTGGGTAGAAGAATTTTAATAAGTATAAAGGTTGGAATGAATTAAGTTTGAAATAGGATACTATTGTTATGGTTATTTTTGGATTATTTTAAAAAAGACAACCCATAGGTCAGGTGACAACTAGTCGCGTCCGGAAAGGTCATGAGACTTGAACCCACAACCGAAGGGCGACAAGGGTGAATCACCTACCACTGGCCTACGTGATGTCTTGGATTGTATAATGTAGTTTCTTCTTAAAATGGTATGATATGTGAATTATAAAATCATTATTTTTGGAACCCTATACGATTAAGATAAATAGAATTTTTTTTGAAATCTTTTGGAGTGAAAGATGAGTTTCTGGTAGGAATTAGTTAAGGTATGAAACTCTACTTATCAAGTATATATATATATATATCTTCTTATTATATGGATTATTCTTTCTTAAAATTTACAGAATGGATCTTAAAACCAAAAATGTGTTATCTTAATACATTAGGTTTTGTTGAACTGATGGTATTTTTAATCATGATAGATTGATGGATTTGGGGCCATCAATTTTACACTTGATTGAGATTGATGACATGAATCACTCCATATAAATATTTACGTTTTTCCTCTGATTATGTTTATCTAATTTCCTCCAATTTTCTCCCAATCGAGATCATAATTTGGTGGTAACTGTTTGATTTCCCCTTCCCTCTTATTAAGACTAAATTTTAGTAACCCAATTTCTGATGTGGGTTTTCCACAAAGGTATTTCTCTATTTTTAACCTTTTATTTTCAAAGAGAAATATCAAATTGAGAGGATGCAATTTAATGAATTAGGGGAGAATTTAATACCCCAATATCTAATAGTATGTTATCTCATTATTGTAATTTAATAGCTTCCGCTACACACAACACCGAGTTTGAGCACACCACTGGATTACCAAACTAGTCGTTCAAAAAGGGGTGATAAATATTATTAAATGCATTTTGAATATTATATACTCTATATAATTTTAACATTTTTATTTTGTGTTTCTTAGACATAATATAAAAACAAATTTGTTTTTTCAAATAAAAGAACTATTTTTCAAAAAATGCAATTTTACATCCTTTTAATGGAGAACCGTTTTTGAATCCAATATTTGACACTTTTATATATTTAATTTGACAAAAAAACTTCTTCTTTAGAATATAGACATAAAATATTAGATTTGATAAATTTTTGGTATTTTTTGGATAACTTTCATATTTCGGAGAATAATGAAAATTACTAAATTTTAACTGAAACAGATTTTTAAATCAAAATAATTTATAGTGTTCAATTACACATTTGAATGGTTTGGAAGTATAATTATATTATATTTTAACCATTTAATACAATTTTGGTCATTATAATGAATTCCACATTTAAATTTGATATAATCACATGTCAATCTTTTGATAGTTTTACATGTATAAAAACGCATTTTTTGGTTTTGACAACGGGAATTAATATTAAATTAATAAATGCTATATATATGTTTTTAATTAGTTAAAATAGACTTCATTTCTTAATTCAGAATATCAAAATTATCTTAGGATGTATTTTTTGTAATTTTCTGAAAACTGTCGATTTTTTATGAATATTGAAAATCACCGAGTAATTGTTTAAAACCAAATTTTTTGTTAATTAATTATTTATATTATTTAAATTTATTTTAGGTCAAAATAGATACATAATACCTATATATTTTCAATGTAATTCATTGGAATCTTTTTATAATATGTTTACATATATAAAAATTTGGTTGAACTTTTTACCGTCTTTTACCCACCTACTAGGAGTATTTTCAAATTTTCATATAACTTAATTTTACCTCTTCTATGAATTTAATTTTAAAAATACAAGAGATATAGTTGATATCAGTAAGTAAAATTTTGTTCAACAAGATAAAAATAATTTTTGGTGAATAGTAACTTTTGACTTTTATTTGCCACAGATAAAAGTAAATAGGGTAATTAATGGTAAGAATGATATTATTATTACCCTAATCCATGTCCTAATTCAATTGGATAAATTTAATTAGACAAAAAAACCTTAGGAATAAAATATTACCCATTAGGTCCACTAGGATTAGATTAGATCAGTTATTATTATTTAATTTAAAGATGAGTAAAAAGTATCAAATTCATTTTTTTATAACTAAAACATTTTAATATATAGTTATACATAAGATAAATTCTACTATAAATATTCATTAGAAAGATAAAGAAATGTACAACATAATGGAATTTTATATATAATTTTTAGAAATCAAATAAATTTATTTATTTATGACACAATGATGAGGCAGTAATTACCTTATTAAAGAAATATTAAAATAATGGATGTTATAAATATTCAAATAAATGTAATTGCAGACTTTTGATGAATTCCACAAATTTTAAATGTTGATATTAAATTTTCAGGTTGATTGGATAAATTTTTTTCAAAGTTATAATGTTTTTATTACTTTCACAAAAACAAAATACCAAATAGTGTCAAAATTGACATAAGTTATTTGTTAAAACAAATACTATATTATTGGTTGATATAATATTCCTAAAAATCTAAGGTTAAACCAATGGTATTAAATAATATTATATATGTCATTAAAGAACACCTTGAGTTTCTCTTTGATGTCTATATTATTGTTATAAACCATATAGTGTAAGAATTCAAGAAGACATGATAAATGTTAAATTATTTAACTTAGGGTTAAAAATAAAGGAAAAGGTTAAAATGGTAACCTAAACATGTCTAAAACCTATGTGTTGAGAGAATTTAAAACCATACCCACTTTTCCATCTAAATAAATCAATTTGGAGCCATTATAAACCAAATATTATTTTATTATAAAATAATATTTCAATATTTTCCTAAGGTTCCCCTCACCCCTATTATAAAAGGGCACTCCCCCTTCTCACAAATTCACACCTTCAAAACCATTTGGCTCAGCCAAAACCAACCCTAATATCCTCTAAAATATCCTCCTATCATCCTAGAGGGATTTATTTAGTCATAATGACAACCTAATGATCCCATTTGATCAAATCAATTAGACGAATCCAAAGAAGAGGTAAATATTTTATCACATCTTTCAAGTTCTTTTCTTCTTCCACATCCTCATTCTTCGTTGTGACCATTCTAAAATAGTAAATCCAGTATATTCTATATTCAATGATTTTATTATAAATATTGTACAACCATATTCATTATTTTATCCATCCTACGAATGACATGTCACTATACGTGCGTACGTACGGCTTACCGTCTCTATATCGTGTTGTAGTTGTTTTTCAATACATTATTATTTTATTTGGTATAATAATGATGTATAATTGATGTAAATAATAAATATAACATGTTATTGATTCTATATATATGATATAATATCTATTTATATACAATTTTAAATCAAAATAATGATTTTTTTGCTCCTGCGTACGTACGGATTACCGTCTCCACGACGCGATGAGATTCATTTCCATGTTCACCATTCAACAATGATTATGAAAATATATATTACTTATAAGTATGTAATATATGACATAATAATTATAATGGATATATATATATATTTATATATATTTATGTATGTACTTATATATATCTTATTCACTTACTTTCGTTCAATACGATATGAAACTGGAAACAGCTTTTATGCGTACGTACGACCTACCATCTCCATAAACAGTGCCTTCCATTTCATATATACATATATTATAAATAGTAATATTATAAATATATATGATATATAAATCAAGTTTTATTTTCCATAATCACTTAATTCATGATCTAAATGATAAGATCATTAATAAAAAGAAAAAACATACACGATAAAGAAAGCGATTATTACCCAAAATGTTAATTTAACATGGAAATCATTATTAAATGGGTAGTATAAAGTCATAAATGAATCATGTATGATATAATAAATATTAATATGGTTATGGAATAATTTAATAACATAATATGTTCATTATACAGGAGGCTAAACATACCCTTGACCAAAGGAAAGTGCAAGGAAATGGTTAATTCCTCACTCTCATTATTATTAGAGATTGTTTATGGGTCTGTTTTTTCTAGGACATATTAATTATCCATGCCCATGTATCACAAAAAGAGTTTTCAAAAGTATAATTTTTAAGGGAATATTTAACAAAAAAATAATTTTATATTTTTAAGGATGTATTCTTCTCAATCATTCTCATTAATGTCTATGTTTTCAAAATGATTATAAAGATTTATTTATATAGAAATAAATTATTTTAAAATGTTGATTCAATTCAAATGTTTCAAAATGTTATGGGACACTTTCATTCAAAAATTTAATTAAATATCTTCTTTTCTAAATACTTTTAATTTTAAATGTTTTCATGAAACAATGATATTACCCTCAAAGAGTTTTACAAATTATTTTCATCTATGTCAACATCATTTGATGGATTTTAAACACGTATGAATTTGATTTATTATGATACAAATATTCAATAATGTATTGACGTTTTTGTGATATGTTTTACTATGGATGTGTTGTTTTTACACCATTAATGGTTTGTTGTTAAATTATTGACCTTTCCTTTGCAAGTTCTAATACGAATGTTTATGTTATATTTCAACCTTTTAATATTTGGAATGTATCAGACATAGTAAGTGAGAGGTAGAGTGATCTATAGCTCCTCTATGCATCAGTAGGTCTCATGATAAAATTAGATGTTGAATTTGACGAAGCTTTTCCCAATTTGATATAGGGTTTTGGCCGAGGCCTTAATAATTTTAGATGTCTTGGTCAAGGCCTTGGCAAAATGTTTCAGAATGTATGTCATTATACATTCCCTCATTTTGAAAATAATATTGATGGTTCATGTGGTTATTCACTTAGTAGACTACACATTACTATGTTTATTATGTCATTATTTACTCAGCACATATTTCTTCCATAAAGTGTTCATTTTTATTATTTGTAGAGTCATTCGTTTTCAATTATTCACCATGCCTATTGTTTATGTTATCTTACGCTAAATTATTTTCCCTTACAGAGAATCGGAGCTCACCCATTTTTTATGTTTTATTTTCCTAGGATCCCAAGAAGTGTTTCATGCTTGAGATGCAAGTTTAAGATAAGGGAACAACGGCATTCTCAAATTTTTTTTGTTGCATGTTAGAAAGCATAATGTATTGTTCATGTATGTAATCAATTTTCCAAGACTGTTAAACTAATCAATCTTTCAGGAAATTATTCCTTGTAATCATTCAAATTTATTAAAATAATGCACTGAATCTGAGAATCTAGGGTCGGGGCATGACATTAATTCATTCTGGATGAATTAAGTACTACCATTATCACCTTAGCCACAAAATTAAAAATTTTACAAGAAACTAGTACATGAAAATTACCAATATAATATTTAAATCTAATAATGTTATTAAATTTCACCCTATTTCTTATTAAAATATTTTTTGTGTTCCAATAGTGAAAATATTTGATTAATTAAATGAAATATAAATTTTAAGAATAATTAAATTATATTCTTGATGATATTTTATTTTTAATTTTTAGAGATTTTATAATTACCCTAAATTTTTGTGTGATATTATTACAGTATTAATTCAACTTTTTGAAAAATAAAATAAATAATATCTAAAATATTAAAAGTGATATACTTTTAGTTATTTATAGCGGTCCAATATTTTTTCAGATTAATACGACATATTAGTAATGTTTAAATGAATTTAATTCATAATGAAACTTTCTATTGATATATTTTAGGTCATATTAAAATAATTGTGTCAAAATTGACATTAATTATACTTCCTCAAAATAACTTTTTATCAAATTATTTAAAAGTCATAAAAATATTGAAATAAGAAAAATGTTTTAAGATATGGTGAAAACATTAGTCCCATGTTCATTTATGAATCAATAGTAACATTATATGTAAAATTAAATATTTTTAAGAGTGAAAAATATGATACCATGATTAATGTTAAAATTGGACAACTATGGTGATAAACCAAATGATAATTTTAAAATTACACAAAAAACTCCCCAAATAATATTGGATAATGTTATTTAATCAATAAAATACCCTAGATTTGATTCACAAACCATTTTTATGAAATTGTATTGAGATTAAATTTATTATAATTTAATGTTTTATGAAATTAAGCAAGTGGACCTCACCTCAAATATTAAATAAAATCTCATAACTCAATTATTTGAATAAAATATAAACTTATATCTCAAAAAATCGGAAAAATACCATATAAACTTCTTTATACACATTTTATAGGTTTTGATTATCCCAAAATACTATCCTTAGGCCAATTAAGGGTATATTTTGAGGAGTTCTTTCAAAGAAGAGGTAATTTCCATAACTGATCACCTTATTTTATTATTTCCTTATTTCCAAGTGTAAATCTATGTAGTTAAGAATAAAATAACAACATAAGTATCCTAAATTTACTAAAATTTTATTATGATTTTTAAATCACTATTTTCCACCATCATTCCTATAAAATAGTATGTGAAAGTATCTCTCATGCTTATATGTGTGTAACACTCTCCATATAGTGATGCAATTCATTATCTACCAATGTATTTAATTTATGGTTATTATGAAGGGTTTAATGTTTATATATTATAATTTTTAAATAATTATACATCTTTAATTATAATAGCACTTCAACCTTCTTTCCATCTAATGTTTTAGAATATGGTAATGTTATTCATGCATATGTGTGAACTAACATTCCCTTAATAAAAAAAATGAAAACAACATTCACACACACATATGACATATTGTCTCCACAAATGGTATAATTTGTTTTCCTATCTTTAAATTTTAAGGGTGCACAAAAATATTTATATAAAAAATATAAATTAAAATTATGTCTAGATTAATAGAATTTTTATTACATAACCATGATTAATGTTCATGTAACAAAACAACTAAGTGATAACATAGATGAAAAATGAATTATTTATCAAGTGAATTATTGATTTTAATAAATGGGTGATAAAATATAATAAGTAAATAAAATAAGGTTTGACATATAGGATAATGGTTTCATAATCGAATTATAATAAATCATTAATTATTATACCAGAGTATTAGGCTCATACTAATGAAATTGGACTTGCGGTAATGTTTTATTTCACAATCTCATCATTATTTTGGATTGTTGGTTTATGTATCCCATAGTGAATTTTTTTTATATCACTATATTTAACTAAATATATATTAATATCCTCTATTTATTCAAAATATTTTCATGTAATATTAAAATTTCCCTCTCTTAGGTACTTAAAATGATTCGAATTTTCTTTATGAAAATAAGACCTTAAATCTCCCATTTGTTGAGTATCCATTCTCATCAATATCATGGTTTATAAAAATATTTTATATAATTATTTTAAAATTCTCAAAACAAATTATTAAATAAAATATAACATTTATTATCTTAGAAATGATTAAAAATTGGTCTTCTTGTTATTTTCTTACTATGGTACTTTCATTTTTTCGTAAAAATGTGAAAAGAATCCTTATTTTAATGTATATGAAATTAACAGAATTTAAAAAAATCTTAAATGTCACATTCCTTAAATAATCATATAAATTTTATCTTTATTTTTATTAATATATTATTTTTCCATAATATTATAGAAATTATAAATTTTAAAAGTTATTTTCAATGTGAAAAGAATATTTTCTTCAAGAATGTTTCTAATTAATTTTTTTTGGTATTTTTATTCATAAATGATAACAATCCCTTGTTTTCATATTCTAAAGTAGTTTTAGTTTGTAATAATACCATTTTTATTATTTATGTGGATGGTACCTGACCAGTTTTACTAGATATGTTCAATTTTAAAACCCCTATTATATTACACTTGGTAGTTTGTGATTATGTTTATTCATTGCAGTAAGTATTAACATTTTGAATAATTATTTTTCAATATGAATGTTTACAATATTTATGTTTTTCCCCTTAAATAGGAGGAATTAATTTTACTTAGTAAGTGACAATATGGTCCCTTTATTTCCCTTTATTCAATATTATGTCTTATGAGACAAACTATAATAGGTTTTCAGTGAGGTATTGTATATTTATATAGATTTCTTAAAAACAATTCCTTGATGATATTATCATATGTCTATGAACAAGACCATGATGACATGTTTAAGATGTCCAAAAATATTTATCCCCACATTAATAAATTATTTTTTTCCATGCAATTACTACACTTTTTCTTATCAATGGATCAGTTTCCAGAACATTTGATAATTTATATGGCATTATATTGACCATTAGTTATGAATTCAATACTATTCATGACTTATTATCTTCCTCTGTATGGATACCCTTATAGAAAATATAATATCACCCAGTTATTTTCTTCATTTCTCGTATATATTTACAATGGAACAATAAATAACCTAAAGGTTGAAATAATTCTTCTAGTCCTTGTATTTTTTATTTCCAATTTAATATGGTAATAATGTTTGTATATGGGTTTTCCGGACTACTAATCTATTTTGAACTATATGATGTGATCTCATATAGCTAGTTCCAATTTTATAATGTATCCACTAGATCTTGTCTATAAGGTTCGGGGTTTGTATATTATCTATTAACAATTAAAATATGGTGGTCTCTTTATATTGGGTGTTTTGTGTAAATATAGTTAGCGAACATTATATTAATTTAAAAAAACAAAGTTACTCGAAAATCATACACATTTAAAATCTCCATATTAGAAAAAGTTTATTCTCAAAAATTTAATTATTTCCCACTAATAAAAATATATAAGGGTGTATAAATTATATATGTTGTTAAATATATTAATATAAAGAAATAATACTATAAAAATATATATTAAATCCCAATCTTCAATGAAATAGATCTATCTTAATATTGATTTTTTTCTAATCATTAGAACAAAACATCTATCATGATTAGGTTTCATGACTCATATAATAGAATTAGTTTTCCAAGAGAGTTCATTATTATTCATTCACTAGAATATGATCATGGGATGGTTCAAAATATTAATTGTGAGTTACTTATTCTCATCGTTGATTTGGGATCCATGTAGATATGGATATTCATTTTCCAAAATCACATTAAATTCATATAAAATAATAATTAAGAAAATTCATAATTAGAAAATTCAAATAAATTCTATACATTGAAACATTGATTATATATTTAGAATATTTCCATGAAAATAAAATCATTAGAGAGTAAGTTTAAAAATAATTCAAACATAATAAATATATTAGGGTTTTAAAAATTAAAACTCAAACAAAACATCCACATATCTAGTGTAGAGGATAATTATTCTTTAATTACCAAAATCCTTTTTAGTTATCATCATTGAAAATTATATTACATGTTCCATTTGATGTTTATGTTATCAAGGTCAATTTTCCATGATAGACCTCAGATTAGTGAATCATTTTGTATAATTCCAATACTCATTATATATGATACATTCTAAATTATTCTTATCATTTTTTCCATTTATTTATGTTAATCAATATGTCTATAGCCCTTTATCACATACATACGACATTGAATTATTCCACTTCATCTTTTTCATATATGATCCATCCCATATTTTTAGCATGTTGGTGACTAATCTTTCTTCCCTCATGGTCCTTTTTCTCTTGAGGTTCAAGGGAATTATATGTTCCTGTTCTTTTCTAAAGAATGGAATAATATGTGTTTTTATATTCCATTTCATCAATAGTATCACATATAAAATATATTCAAAGATATAAAATTCTATTATGGTTAACTCCCTACTAAGGATGGGTATTAAACTAGAAAAGTTGAGTTATATTTTTCTCTTTGATTGAAAGTGGAATCATAGGCAGAACTCATGAGTCTTGTGAAATTATATTCATATGACCTAATATATTTATTACATTTTTTCTTCACATAATAGAATTATCAACCAATTTTGTGTGATGATTATAATGAAAAATCTTAGTTAAATTTTTATTAATGAACTATTCTATTACAATAGAGTCTACTCCCTCTTATTCCATAAAATTCATAATGATTATCTTTAACTTTTTAGTATCACCTTTTAGATGATAGACTTCCAAAAATTACCTTCTCATGGTTCGACAAATGGGAAGTGGAACATGAATTTTCCTTTTCATTTACCCACTTCTTAGAAACTAGTGGACTATAGGACCCACTAATAGATGCATTATGTTATCTCAAAAATGAATCGATATAGAGATTCTCCCTCATTGGTGTGTTTTGGAGAATAGCATTATGTGGGTCAATTCCCATATATTGAAATAAAAATGTGATCTTTTTTATGATGATTTTCATTCCATCCCTAATCTCATTAGGTTTCCCATTGATACAATATCGAAATTGTCCCTTTCGCCCACGATTAACTCAGTTATCTTAGTTTTCCACCATCATATTGACTAGTGGAAATTGTTTAATTCTCTTACTTATAGTAATTAATGTAAATAAAGCAAGAATATAAATATATATGGAGGAATTCATAAATTAGGTCCATATGTTTGATTATTAATATCTTGGTTATTATTTAGGATATATATGGTTTTCCTTCAAAATAAACTATTTATATATATATTTAAAAATTTCCATGTGGTTTGTAATGTTAATTTTAATAACCAAAGTAAAACGTTATAGTGTCAAATAAGATTTAAAGTTAGGACCCATTTTCATGCACCATGTTAGGGTTTAGTAAATAAGAATCACAACCTCTCCGAGGTTATTATCCCTAGATACATCTATACCAGATACTACATCTATTTATCTTATTCAGGAAGGGTTTTAATTACTATAAATTCATTATAATGTCTACTTTACTAAATCTAAGAGATTCTATTTTATACATAAAATCATCCCTTAAACTTCTACTAAGGTTGATTGGCTAATGTTTAAAAAACCAATATCCAAAAATAATTAAAACCTTCTTTGATACCAACTAATGTCACCAAATATAATCATAAATTCAATAATAAATTAATTTTATTATTTATATAGTACCTCTATAAAATAATTACACAGCCTAATGAATGAAATTCTTAGTTTCATGGATATTTGGAACATAATAATCTAAATATATATTAATTTCCCACTAATCTAAATCTTATATATTTTTAATATATTTTCCATTGGTCAATATTATCATCATAACATGAGGAAGGAATATCATAAGATAGGGGTTACATTAAATGATAGGTAATGGAAAAATTATTAACATTTCATCATGGATTATATAATAAGAATTTTAGAAAACATATCGAGGTTTGAAAATTATTATTAAAATAAAATTTAAAAATATAAGTTAGGATAGAGGGAAATGTAGTACCAAGTTAAAAAACATATACCATGGGAAATGTGTTCAGAATCATGAGACATTAAACATTAGTCAAAGAGAATAATAATAGGCATAAGAAAATATGTCTTGTAATTGAGTTAAATTAAAATTAGAAATCATGGGATAAAGATAAGAATAAAAAATCTTCTGATCAATGCCCTCCAAATCACATTACCATAATTTTTATAAAAATGATCACATGTCTCATTCATGCAACATATATATGAAAAAAGATTATCATATCACATTCAATCAATAAACTTATGAACAACAATTTTTGAATCACATCCATGAAACATTTCCGTATCTCACGTGAAATGAATCCTTATTAAATTAATTGAGTTTGATTTACTAATCCTAACATAATCATTCCTACATAAGATTTTAACATAATATAAATTCATTAATCTTATCATAAATAAAAAATTGAAATAAAATTGAATTCATAAATTATAAAAATTTATTGACATAAATAACCATGATCTTTTCATAATAAATGATAACCCAAATAGATTATTAGAGTAGCGAACATAGAGTTTGATATATTAACTACTACTCAGATAGTGAAAAAATATTATAAAATTGATGAGAGGTCAGAAAAATAATTCTTTAATTTTTTTTCAAATTTAAATGTAGAAAATACATGATTTTCAAATCATATTTGAAGAAAAAAATTAAAAGATAATGAGAAAAAGTATCAAAACACTACATCAAAATATATTAAAAAACAAAGACCTTGATATGAAATTAAAAATATTTCACAATTTACTATATATGGAATGTATATAAAATCAATTTAAGGAAATGACTTTTTAAATATATTGAATCATGTTTATCAAGAAACCTATATATTTAAAAGGATAAAAAGACCATAGTTGAAAAGTAATTAGTGAAAATATAAGTATAATCTTAGATAAATTTAGTTTAATTTTTGAATAAGTAAATATCAACATTATGAGGATGTAAAAACATGGATTGGGGAAGAATCCATTATATGATGTAAGAATTAATATTAACCAAATTTCTTTTTAGTATGATACATTGGTTAAATCAAATAAGAATTATTCCTTTTAATGAATTATTTTCCCAAAAAAATTACTAATGTTTATAATATGTAATTATCGAATGATAGGATAATTAAAAATTGATTGTTTATAATAAAAGTGTGTTTATTGTGACTGAAGAAAAATATTTGTGTCACGAAAACCCATTACCATTTAGAAACATTTAATTCAAAACATTTTGAAAAGGGGACAGATTTTTTTAAACATAAAATACCCTAAATAATGGGTGTTTTATGATTTGGAACCTCAATTAGTTATTGTAAATACCACATAGATTAAATTAAGTTTATAATAAAAACTGCATCCCAAAGAGTTGAATTTGAGACAAAATACTAAAGGCATTAAAAATATTTCAATAAAAAGTAATTGGATGATTAAAAATTTATGGTTTATTAAGTAATATGAATTAAATAATGTATTATTTCAAAATATGTTATTGGGAAAGATATACCCTAGATAAATTATGCATATTTTAACTACCGTAAAACATGACTCAATGAAGAGAAATTGTGATCTCAAATCCTTAAAATTTTGTTACCACCCAAATTAAAGATATATGAAATATAGAATATGAAATGTATTTTTGAAATACATTACCTGAAATATATGATAAAAATACGTTTACATACTATATATCCCTCAAAAATAGAAAATATATGGTGAAAACAATTTATATCTCTAAAAATTAAACTATGATGCAAAAACACTTATCTTGTATCAAAGTCATTCTTCTCATGTGACATAAATCCTGAATAATAAAATTATATTTTTCATATACACAATTTGTATCATTATTATTCTATATTTAATCTAATATGATCTATATATTTTCATAATTTATTTATTTTTAAAATAGTTTTCTATTTTGGTTGGTTAATAGAGGTTGTTTGGTCAATCTTGATGTAACTCCTTATATATTTTGACCTTGGTAGAAAGCATCATAAAATATCATCATTTTATTAAAAATATTATGGAATAAGGAAATTAATTTTAATTTTAAATATATTTTTAATGTTATCAATGATGGGAACTGATGAAAAATGAAACTCATTTCCCATGTTGTTTGTAGTCTACACATACGCATGATTAATATTTCTTATTATTAATGAAAGAGAGGGAAATAAATTATATGATTCTTTATCATTTTAGGTTCATTTTTATATTTTATATATCACATATATTCATAACTGAAATAATTAAAACATACCATGGTGGGTGTTTATGTAAAACGATCAATATCACTTTGTGGAGGTGTTTCTCTCCACGTACTCATGATTGACTGTATTTTATATTTCATAGTAGATGGAAAGGATTGAATAACTTTATTCAATTGATATAATGATATTTCATTACAATAATGACACTTATATATAAAAAAATATGGTTAGAGAATATTATAATGGACCAGAGTAAAATAATGGAATATGGAAATGTTATACTCACATTGGATTGTTGAGTTTTCAATTGAAAAACTCCATGGAAATGAAGAACATAAAAAATTAAAGGTGAAATGAATCCTATATAAGTAAGAGAGGTTTCACGGAGTATAAAAGTGTAATACTTTCATGATTAAATTCTTATTATAGGTTATTATTGAATTGGGGGAATTCCTAGGTTTTTATAAGTGAAGAAGAGGATAATTTAGGAAATATACACAGAATTTCAAAAATGTTTTTTCACTATTAAATGATAAAGGGACCCAAAAAGATATATATGCGAAAATGTTATGAGATCTGGATTATCTACACCTCCAAAATCCATTTGACACCATATTTATAACATTATTTTCATTTCACCCTTAGTAAATAACTATTTTACCATTTTTACTTTTATTCAGGGAAACTAATTTTTATCTATCCATCAAATGTTATCAATTTTTTTTAAATAATGGGTAATGTACAAAATGGAAAATAAGCAGAAAAATAAAGTAGTCCATGTACAGCACCTCTGACTAGGTTAACTCATATATGTGTAAGAGATCCAAGGGTAGTAAGTGCGGTAACTGAACTCTCAGTGGTGGCCCAAGTGTCCAAGAAGTCTGCCACCTTTTTCCCGTTTATCCATGTGTGGGTGATCTCCATGAGCCTATTGAGAAGGAAAATGGATTTTTGGACTAAGTAGGAGATCACCCATGGGATGAGGACATCATTTCAATCTTCCTTGTTCATTATAACATTATTTGTCTCCACCCAATCCCGAAAAAGATCAGGAGAGTGGAATAGCCCGAGCCATTTGAGTTTGTCTGAAGCTTAATATATGAGGGATTTCCCCCATCTATAGTAGGTACTGAATAATAGAAAATCAAAAACCCATTAGATTGTAAAACATTAATCCACCATGAATTTCTCCATTACTACATGATCCATCAATGTTATGATTCAATACACAATATACTAGAGTCTATCACACATAGTCTCAATGCAACATCAGGATTTGAAACATTATATAAGATATTCTGCTCAATATGAGGGATTTCATTGAAGGGGATAACTCACAATATTTAATAAGAGGTCATAATGAAATTTTCATGTATCTTTTTGAACCCTCATGGTTTGACTTGATACATTAATTTCATATTCTCTAATAGCCAACCACCATAAACAGTGCTATTTTTATTCATTCATAAATATTATCCACTATCTCATGAAACCACGCTTGAATAAATCTATTAAAAATGAGTCTCTAATCATAAAACCTATTAAAATCATAAAGCACCATCAAATCAAGGAGGCCCAATACCTTTCAATGAGCATGTTGGATTCCAATTATTTCTTCGGAATAATACATCATGCTCACTAAGAGATGATGAAAGACCCCTTTTGATATACCCCATAATTAGTAGGAAGATCAATTTTTTGAATTCTCCTAATAATAAATATGAGTTTTTTTGGAATTTTATTGGACCAGAGAGTAGACCCCCATTAATCACAGTTATTTTTTAACAGAGGAGCAAGAAATATGCCTTCATCAGGAAAAGCCCGAATGAATAAACTATTTAAATGAGCATGTCTGGATAATTGTTGATCAAAATACCTTTGAGGACCTATATCTGATATAGATTTAGAATGGAACTAATGAGGGTAGGAAACCTACCAGCTTAAGATATATCTGGTGTTATACATTTTGGGAGGTCCAACACACTTCCCACCTAATTGGGACCCAAAAAAACTTATCATTTTTCTCCCCAAAAATCCATATTGATTGATTGAATAGAAAAAGTATGTGTTGTAAGATCATATCCCATATCTTGGAATATCGACCTCCTAAGAGATCAAATTTTTTCTTGTATCATTTTCATATAATTTTTTCTGATAGGGATTTTCCATGAATGAAATTCCAAGCCAATTTATCCTGGATGAAGTCTATAGTTTCTGTGACATACCTTAGATTAATACCTCCATCCTCCACCTACATGGCCATTATATCCCACAAAACCCAATGGTACCAACATTATCCTTTTGCATCAAATATTAATCCTGAATGGATGATCTGAATGTTCAATAAAACTATCTTTGAGATACTGAATAGTTATATAACATGAATGGGCATCAAAGTATTTACACCATTGATAAGAGTTATGTGACACCCAAATGAGAGAAAGTTATTTTTATATTTGAAAATACATGATGATATTTTAACCACTAGTCCATCCAAATGATATATATGGATTCTAATTAAGGAGACTGGAGCCCCGAGATAATCCATGGGAAAAAGTATTTTCTGAACACCCAGCCTCTCTTCAATCATCTTCCCACTACATTTTGAGATTTATCTGGAAAAAGAAACATTGATCCTAATTATGTTAATAATATGAAAGTAAAATTTTATATATGATTTAAAAATATGGCTGAGATACTAGATAGACCTGTTGTTTCCATTTATGAAAAGAAGAAAATCATCCAAAAAGAAGATGTGTGTGACCCCGGTGGTGTTTAAATTTCATCGATAAGGATGAATACATCCCACATGAATTTTTCTTATTTATATACAAGGTGAAAGAGTCGTGAATAAATATGAAGATAACTGGGGATAGTGGGACACAATTTCATTTTCCGTAGAAATACATGAAGAAACCAAAACTCTTACCCATGAATGTGACTAAAAACAAAGAGGGAAAATACCCCTAATAATAGATCAATCACCATCATGGAGTATTCAATAAATCTCATGACTATCTTGATAAAACTCCACTTAATCCTATGATATTCCTTTTCATGTAATTTTTTATGTAAATGATAGATGAGATGACCTCATTATTAATATCTCCAACCATATCATGGGCTATGTAAATAGCCATTTGGGTAGACGTAAGTGAGATAAAACCATGTTGTTCCTTAGAGATCCACTTGTGGATGTGAACTGCAATCCTTATCTTAATAACAGTAAAAAGATATTTTTATGAGAAGGTTTTAATACTTATTGGTTGGAATTGGATAAGATAAAAAGGATATTATTCTTTGGTAATGAGGATTAGAGTGGTGGAAGAGGCAACTGTGGGAAGAATCCACCACCCTAAAAAAAACAATGACGAGTTTCACTAGATCATATTTGATAGTTGCCCATGATGTTGTATAGATATAACCCAAAAATATTCAGGGATGGGGGAACTTTTGTGATTCATGGAATTACCTTCTCCCCACATCTCCTCTTCACATAGAATATTCTAAAAAATGATTGATATAAGGAGAGATTACCTATTAGATGTTGTCCATGTTTTCTATAGATCCATTGGGTATCCATTCTATAAATGAGGTTTATAACCTACAAAGAGGGAGATAAATGAATATTAATTCATGCCTCAAACAAATTTAGAATATTTGGTGAAATATCCATCATCATGAAGGATATTAGGGGAACTGGACTGCTTATTTTCTTTTATTCATGCATGTCATAAAGTAGTATTCTTTTCTCCCTCCTTTAGCCAAGTCACTCCTAGATCAATCATAGATAGCTCTATCATGATCAATAATAATTTCTTCCATGTAAGTCTTTATGATGACCATATTATAAAAAGTATCATAATCCCATTTTTTTCTAATAGAATTTCATATTTCTCAAATCTTATTTTGATATAATCATGTTCTATGAAACAGGATATCCTGCTGTTATCTAATGCCCATAGGTCATCCTTAAAGAATATAAATTTATTATTGAAGCCACACATGATCTTTCCTCTCTATATTTGAACCCAGAGGGACTCAAATATAAATGGAAGATGAGTTAGCTACCCAACAACTCATGTAAAATAAATGATCATCCCCCACGCTACGACCTCCGTGGTGAATGAAGAGAGGGGAATAATCAAAAAGTTCCCAAAACATGTGCTCATCCTTAGAATTGGTAAAATTGGATATTGTTCAGGGATTGGCCGTACAACGTTCTAGAAAACACCATACAAAACAGTTCCGCCCATGGTTATTACTCTAGATATAAATATCCATTATGTAATGCTTGTCAAGAAAAAATTCTGAGATGTGAATGAAACAAACTCTTTTTTGTCACTTATTTTGTAAGTTCCACCACCCTTATTCTCCATTGTACTTAATTTTGGGGATGGGCTATAGGACTCTTATAATTGTGCATGAGGAAGCGCGACTACAAGATCGAATTAGCTCATGCATAAGGAATGTAAGATGAGAGGATAAGGAGGGTTAAACATTATATAGGAATGCAATTTCAGAGAGTCCATTAAGTTAGTTTTTGGGAAATCTACTAGAATAATTTGAATTTTGGGTGTTTTGTTTAAGGATACTGCAGAACACATATTTTTTAAACAAATTTCTAAATTTATCAATTAGTTTGACGGACCAAAATTAATTTTTTTATATTACCTGATTTAGACCCACTGATTTTATATTTTCAAATCATCTTATAATAAAAATATATAATTTTTAAGCAATGAAATTTAAAATAAACATTCATATGAAATATTTTTAGATAAAACATTGGTGTAAAAAATTATTCATAATGTAAAATGATCAAAATCAAATGTTTCGTAAGAAGAAATTGTTTTATAAAAAATTTTGAGGATTTCATGGAATTACAAAAACAAATTTCCTCATAAAATTTCTTGATTTTAAGAAGATAATATAATTATTTTTTTAAAATAATGTTTTATTTTAGATCTCAATCCTTTGGACATAAGATATCAAAAATAAATGAATATTTTAAAATTCATATTAACATTACAAAAATATATAAATTATAACTTATTTTTTTTAGAATTTTATTTCATTCTTATATAATGATGAAGTCACACAAATAATAACATTTGAAAAAACGCATATTTTTCAACTAAATATAATCTTCCTAGAAAAAATAAAAAAAATTCAAAATAAGAAAATTGTTTGTCGAGAAATAAAAAAATTATTATAATTTTATCAAAACTACATTTAAAACTATTTCAAATTATTTTTAAAAATAAGATAAAAATATAAATAAACAAACATTTATTCAAAAGAATTATTAAATATTAAGTAATATTATTTAGTAATCATCCAAATGCAATATAATTTTTTGATTTCCAATCATAGTGGTTGTTAATGATTTATTTATAAAGACCTATTAAAATTTTATGGGTTATATACATTGGATATAGTCTATAACATATTTTTCTACACATAGTCTTAATTCAAATAAAAATATAATCCAGAATATCAGTTTGTTACAACTTAAATAAAAAATATAGATCATTTATAAATTCAATTTAATTATTTCTCCTACATAACAGATAATATTATATTTTTCTGGAAATTTATTTTCTCATTTCTTTTCAAACACATGTTTATTTTTATATTAATATTTATTTATTTTATTTATATTATCCAAATAAGATCTATATACCTTAACATACCAATATCATATCCCCATTTTTAAACACTATATACACAAGCACTTCATATTTGTATTTATCTTCTGCAAATATTCATTAATTGCCTAATGATTCTTCAAGCGTATTCAATTGAACATATCATGAATCACATTTGAACTCGTAATCATCATGTTGTTAATTTAATTAAACAAAAAATATAGAATTATTTGTATTTACTATAAGTTTATTATTAAATCATTCACCACCATCATTAATATAAATAAAAAATGTATTCTATGAATTCAACTAATTGAAATTATAAAAGTTAGTAGTTGATCTTATGTATTCATGAGGCTCATAGTTCATTATTCATTCCATATGCACATGAATTTTATAGAAGAAATATATATTAATTTATAAGGATTTTATGTTTTTAATTTTGTCAATGGGTCCTCATAAATTACATCTATATGTATTCAAAAGTTATATGAAGTATATAATATTTTTCTCCTTATAAATTTCTCCACACACACATTATATCCATTATTTTGTAGGGTTCATTACATTCACACATCATATCATATGAACTCAAGTTAAAACATCTAGATTTAGACCTCTACAAGTGAAAATTTCTTATTCTATTGATACTCAAAAATATTCTCACTCATAATGTTTTAAAATAATAAAATATCAGATGAATTTTAAATATTTAATTTATTTATTTCATTCCCCAAAAAAATCAATTTATTTTTAATACATATTTTTCATTTATTTATGAATAGAATATGGATATAAGTGAACTTCAAACGTTAATTTCATTTCCATCAAAGAGTCACTAAATGAACATAACCTGTTTTAAAATTATATTCATCCTATTTTTTTTAATATTATACCCATGTAACTCTCCTTCATTTACAAATTCAATCTTATCTTATAATCCAAGATAATATTTTTGACAAAAATAATATTGTTCCCAACATGGATGATTGTGCACCAATTTGATAAAAAGGAGATGTAGTTTCCACATGCTGAATTCTATTCCAATTTTTTTTAAATCATTTATTAATGGAAAATGGCCCAATAGTAATAGGGTTATTAATTCAATATTCCATCAATTCAATCAGAAATCTTCCTTCAATTTTTTTCATGATGATATTGAATCGCACTATTATAATATATTATAAAATTTAATTATCTAATTGTTTTAATTTTCAGTTATAATTGATTTTATATATACATAAAACGTTTATGGTTCGTTTATGTATCACATCACACCCCTTATAGATAATGTCACCAATTTAAAATTCAACATTTACGACACTGATTGCATGTTGATATACAAAAACAATTTTCATATATTGTTTCAAATTTCATCCAACATACACAACTGTCTAGTCATTTATTATCAAAACATGACCAAGACACTTTGATAAATAATTAAGATAAGTCACTAACTATTTTTATTATTATTAACCATTTAATATATGATCCAAATCAATATTTTTTAAAATTTTCAAAAACATTCAACAAATTCTTTTTTTTATTGAATTTATCCTTGTTTTACATTAACATAGATAATGGGTTAACTAACTCAGTATGATTTCAAAAATATAATAGTAAAAACACAGTATTAAAAGATAACTATAAATCGCTATTATTATAAAAGGTCTATATAATTCTCTAACCACATTAGTTTGAATAGAATCATCTTTTATACCATACTAATTGACAAAATCCCAGAGGAGTAAACTTTCTGAAAACTAATAATCATATTTTTTTTATTATACATACAATTTATTTTCTCTTAAGGTCCAAATAAAAAACAATAAATTTTATTAGTAATAATCATTACTATTAATATGTGCTATAATATCATCAATAATTAAAACCATTATTTTCTACAAATATTATCTTTGTACAATATAAAGAAAAACATAAATACAAAAGATGTATTCCATAAATAAATGGGTATAATAAAAAATATTTATATTATTCCATATATAAAGGACCTTTCATAGAGTATATTGTTCCATTAATTTCAACTAAAGATATCTATAACTTATTTTAATATATAAAAATGGTTTATCGTCCTAAAGTTAATAAAAAAATTCATTAAAATGTGATAAAATATTCTTATAATTAATGTTAATGTTTTTGAGTGATCTAGAATCATTGTTAATCCTTATAAAAGCTTAATAATTATTTGTGAACATTAGATGATAAATGAATATTATAGTACTTTAATGAATGAAACCTTTATAAACAAATATATATATTATTCCTTCAATTCCATTATCTATAATTAAACCTATTTGATAATGGAGTTTTGTAATTTGATTGTAATTAGGATATATTCCCATATTGGATTCAACCAGTTATTCAATAATATATTAAAAAAAATCAAAAGAAATTACATTCAAGTATTCATTAAACTAGGGTAGATCACTATTATAGAAAATTTAATTCATTTTAAATGATACAAGGATGATAAAACACCCATACACATTTTGTTAATCCTCAAATTCATGATATATTAACAGAAGATTTAATAAATTATAAAATAGAGATAGAAACTCAGTCTAAAAAATAAAAATATCATCTCTTGATCTACAATATATCATATCATGTTATCGTAGATGATAATTTATAATACAAATAACAACAAAATATAATATAGGTATCCAAACTAGAATTGATGTAAAAAATGATTCAAAAGATTACAAGAATAGTTTTATAAATAAACATTTCATTAATAAAACTAATATTATTTTTTATTCCAAAATTCCATTATCTAATTCATGTGATGTTATTTCCATTCAAAAATATAACTTATAAGTTGTACTTTATATAGTATATAATGATCCAAATAAGGCATTAAAATAAAGTTTTATCAAATATGGGATATTTTACAACATCATTTGATAAAAAATACACCTTGTTAGTAGTAACACATGACTTTTCCATGTTTTTAAACATAATATCAATATTACTTGTACCATTTCTTTTAAAAATTGGACACAGATTTTCATAATGGACCTTTTCATTTAATTGAATTTTTTTTCACTTTCTATTATACACCTTGATAAAAATTTAGTTGTCAATTTTTTAAAATATTTATATGATCATTAATATTTATTTTCAATCATAAGTGATATTTCCCAATTTACTATACATATAACACGTTCATGATCTTATGAAACCCATCCTTGAAAATACTAACAACAATTCTCCACTTAGTGAGATCAATTTATCATACCTTTAGATTTAATTGGATTTAATTTTCAATTTTAATTTCACCTTGATAACTTCATATATATGAGTAATCAAACCCCTTCATGAGTAATAAAACCTCTTCATAAAATTGATTTCATAAAATTGAAGAATCTATCAGTTTTACTTTCATGGAATTGAATAAAATTCTACGCGTACCATAAGAATATTTTTAAATATTCTTCATATGTAGAATTTTTTTATCTTTTCTCTTAATCTCTAAAATTACTATTTCTATCATATTTTGTAGTAATTAAGTAATAAAATTATTCAAAAATATATATTTAAATTTTTTATTCAACTGAATCAATTTTTTTATCTTTACTATTATTAATTATTGACAACTATAAATTTGATTTAACATTAATATTATAAACTGAATGAGTTACATTTTGAGGATTTGAATAACTAAAAACAAGAAATATCATATTCAAAAAATTTATCCTTCATCTATCTATATTTGTGTAGGATATTAAACAAATAGCTGGAGGATGTTGTCACCAGAAATTATCTACTATTGATATATTCATTTTTATAGAATTTAATCTATCCTTTGACTAGGTTTCAATAATTATACCCTATGTTATTCGAGTTATAATAATAATACACTTCTCAAATATAACTATAAATTTTTCATGTTATATATGTATAAATTTGTTAATATTTTTTTCTTTAATTCTTCAGTCACTATATTAACTTTATAGAAAGTGACTGAAAATGGACTTATGCTAGTGGAATTAATTTGATATCACATAAAATAAAAATTATCAAAAAAATAATATTGTGTTTTCTATAAATAAAAAATCTATTGAATCTAAGTTTTTTTCCTTTATTTGAAAATTTTAAAACATTAAAAATTTCTTAAGATTCATATCTAGACAATTTTAGTGTTTATTTTTAATCTTATTATGATCATGTTACCTTCCAACATCATTCATCATTTTACTAAAACAAAAAAATATTATGAAATAAAAATATACTAGATAAAACTTAAAATAAACAATAAAAAATTATGTAATTAAAAAATAAGATTTTATTAATTTATATGCCTTTTAGAATCCCAAAATTATTGTTCCATTATTTAATTATTAAAAATTTAACCACTAATTTTATCTAAACCCTTCTTAGATATAAACAGAAATATCATAGACATTTCCACCACACAACCTCATACATTACAACAATATTTTTCAACTTAAATTCACACATCATTTATGTTTCGAGTTTTTGAGGATTATAGAGTGAATTACATTACAAAACTGATACATTCACACAATTCACATTTTCACACAAAAATATATTCATAAAAAGTCAAAAAAATTCTATTCAAGAATTGAATTAATAATTGTATATTTGATTCCTTTATTGTTTTTTCTTATCCAAAAAACCATTCATCTAATTTCAAAACTTTTGATCTAGATATAAATCACATTAATAGGGTTAAAAATAAATAAGTCCCATTAGGGCATTAAATTAGAAGATAACTCATGAAAATTTTATACATTAAATTATAAAGTTTAAACTTGTAAAAACGTCTACTAACTCATGATATAAAATGAATTTCCAAATAAAATTTTTAAATATATTATAGAGAATAAAATTAATATATTAGATATTAAGGTTAAATGGGATATTATATTTACAATTACAAACAAAATCCTCTATACTTCGGAGAAACCAATTCAGTTATTTCTAATAAATTTTATCTAGAGAATAATTCATTACCGAATGAATTTGATGGAATTATATATCCCAACAATGAATATATAAAATTTACAATAAACATAATTTTATAAACGTACATATGAGACTTAAATTCAACATATCAAGAATAATATTCATAGAATCAATACATTTAACTGAAAAGAACAATAATTTACAATAAACATATAAAATGAATGTGATATTATAAGTAATTGTTAAACAATACTCTAAGGATTCCAAAAATAGTTTTCATAAAAGAATTAATATAATTATCAATAATTATATGAGAAGAACATTTTTTTAATTGTTAGAGATAATATTAAGAGAATGACACTATAAAGTTTCAATATAAGGTTTGATATGAAACCACATAGTTCATCCTTGTCGACTCTTTCATCTTTTTTTCCTTCATCCAGTTCCTCTTCATATTTTTTCCGTGGTAAATAATAAATATAGTGTAATATATATTTTGATATTATATTATTATTATTTTATACCCATACTAATTATTTTATACAACCTAAAAAATGAAAACACTACACATGTGTGCGTACAACTTACAATCTCCATGCTGCGGTGTAATCAATTTTTTATCACCACATTACTTGGATGGGTATAATGATGGAAATAATGGATATATATTATAATTATGACATTAATAAGATTTTGGGATATCTAATATACCATCCAATTCATTACCATTTCAGTATTAAGGTAATCATATCACCGCTTGTGCGTACGTACGACCTACCATCATAACAATGCGATGCAAGTCATTTTCCATGTTCACTGTTAAATACTGACTAAAAGAATATATATAATGAAAAAAATATGTTATATATGATCTTAATATCATTATTTTGATGATATAACTATATCTTATGTACAATAACAGTTACATACATGAAACAAAATTCATAGGAAAATGAGGCAGTTATCACCCGAAAAAAGGGTAATAAAAAATATTATCATCAAATATGTGATAAAATAATATAAAAATATCATGTATGATAAAATAATTATCAATAAGGTTCTGAAATAGTTTAATAACACTATTAAAAACATTATATAAGCATATAAATCTAATTTTACTAATAAAAACATAATGTAAGGGACTCCGTCTCAATCCCCTTTCATTATAGCATAGTTTGATGTTATACACCCAACTTATTTTATGAGGTGTATATATAGACCCTCTTATATATCATGTAATTTATAAATTTATTATAATGTAATTTAATATTTTTTAAATTTTATTTCTTCAATGTTCGTTTTGCTATGCAACACATTGAATTTTTAAATATTCTATTATCAAATCTTTTTATCCATGTCCATATTTTTGATATTATATTATATATATTTCCATATAAAAGTATTATAAAGGTCCTTTTATATATATTTTGAATTTCATTCAAAGGTTTTCAAAGAGGATTTTATTTACCCATTTTATAGAGAATATTTTGAAAAATGATAAAAGGATTGTTCTATTCTTAACGTATACAAATAAAATGACTTTTCCATAATGATGGATGTTTTTTTATTTACATATTCTTTTTCAAGATTTCATGATTTAAAAAATAATAAAAATTTATATCTTTTTGGTAATTTTGGTATTGGGAATGGTTTTAAATAAAAATTTTATTTTGGTAAAGAAAATTCTTTCTTTAATGAAAATGGGTATTTTTATATAATGGTGACTTTCATATTGGTTTATTAAATGTTTTTACGTAATTAATTTTCATTGAAATAATTTAATGTATTTTCATATATGTCAATATACTTTGTTGAATATTTTAATTCATTAAGATTGTTCCCTTATGATACCATCATATATAATTTATTAATTCGTTTATGGTTAGTTTCAATATAGAATTATTGTTATAACATATGAATAGTTATTTATTTTGTGAATAAATATTGATTCAGTTGTATAATTTTTTCATGTGAGGAATTCATTGGGCATGAAATAGATTTTGGGACCATATATAGAAAAGTATCTCTATTCATCATTAGTCTCTTGAGACGAAACTATTTCATGAAAAACCATTTATGATAGTTTCCAAGTAGTTTTAAAATTTCAGTATGATTGATCTTGACACAAATTCGAAGGATTTTTACCAACAGACACAAACTACCTTGAGAATATATCTATAGGGTATCTATCTTGAGGATATATATTGATAGTGTTGATTTCCAACATTATTCATTCCATTATTATTATTAATTTATGTTATTATTATTTTAGTTAAAATAAATATTGTTGGGTTTTAAGAACATGTGATTATTTATATGGAATTATTTGATCATTTTTAGTACCTTCCATATTAATTATCAATTAGTAAATAAAAATAGATTCTACTTTGCTTTACTCTTTGTGATCATTTTTTATCACTGTTTTCTTATGTTTTAAATTCCCCTAGGATTCCATGAAGTATATTATGACTGATATACAGGGCTAATCTAAGAGAATAATGGCATTATAAAATAAAATAATTTTTTGTATTTCATGTTTAAAATATATTTTTAATTTCAAATATATATCGAGTTTACCAAGACTACTAGACTATTCGGTCTATTGGGATGTGATCTCTTATATCTTATGCCAATGTAATAAAATAATTTACCGACTCCAGGAATAATTGGTTGGTGAATTACATACATCATATAGAAGGACTTATGGGTGATGTGGTTACAGTTTGGGGTTCGGTGTTGGCATCGTTTGTCTATATCTATCAGTGATAATGAAGTCACATTATGATAATTAGTACTATTATTTATAATACATCCATTTCTATGGAATGTGTATGGGTATTATTTATGTTATTTTTTCCTATTTATTTTTAATGTACCCCTCCTATGTAAAATAATCTTACTGATGCACAAATGTTTTTCAATTTTTTACTTTACTCAATTTATATGTTTTCATGGAAACATACAGTTTCCCATTAAAACATCCCAACATAGGATCCACATAACCCATGAACCACTCCATTGGGTTACATGTCCTAAAGTGCACCTCCCCATATGCAAGAGGCTCGGGACACTATATGCCAAATCAAAGGGCCATAATGGATACAAGAATAAAAAGAAATAAACGAATCATAATAGATGAAGAAAAGGTTAATATTGGACATATAACCCACTCTAGAGTAAGTAGATAAAACATATATAATAAATAACAAACTTTGGAAGCATAAATAACTATCTAACTTAATAAAAATATCAAAATCCACAAGGCAGTGTCATATACAAAATGATGTCATGGGATACTAATATAAAAAAGGGGAATATGGTACATCCATATAAAAAATTCTACAAAAAACATCCAAAATTTCAAAATAATTTTCAACTAGTACTCAAACATATTCTCGGTCCCCTACTTCCATAATTAATCTATATGTAGAACATGTTAGGAATATGTATTAGGGAACATTCAAATATAAATTCCTTCTAACAAGTAATGTACTCATGGTAAAAAATGTACTGAGTAGGGTGTGAGATAAAATCCTAGTCGGCCACCACAAATGTTGTATATAAGTAATCCAATAAGTTTATATAACAAAAACATTGTAATGATATAAATAAAATAATAAAAAATGATGAATAAGTAATTATCATCCTACCTAGGTTCCAAAAGGTTATCTGGATGCTCTAACTTCTTTGGCTCATGATGAAGAATGATTGTATGATCAGAAACCATATAATATATATATATATATATATATATTGTATAATTATATATTGAATCATCCTATATGTACTATGCACGTGTGGAAATTAGAATCTGTAAACCTAGAATACTAGGTCCTGGAAGGACCAAGGTGTAACTCAGGCATCTATAACCAGACTAAATAAACATATATGATCATGGAAGGTTATAACGCCTACATATCATGATGAATGAGATACTTCATACTTTGATATGGCGGTATATTCATCATTTCAACACCCGAAGAAATTGACATGGAGTTTAATGCCCATCGTGCAAATAGTGTCAATGGTGTGTGACATCATTCTCAACACCTAATTTAATTGATAGAGTGAATTCATTCACAACATTTCCCATAACAATCACTCCTTGTAAAATATCTATGGAACTATCATATTTATAATAATAATAATTTACATAATACATCATCTCTCATGAATTATATCCATGATCCCAAATATTACTATGGGCATTTCAATTCAAATTTAATAAAAAATTTCATAATGTATATTGTGGCCTTACGATCCTTTATATTTCATTATGATTAAACCATTTAATTCATTTGAAGAATGAATACTACCATGAAGAAATGCATTTGATATAATCAATCCATTTAATTTAATTATTGAATGAAAAATCAGTTTCAGGATTCAACCTAGAACATTAAAGGTGAAATTTTACATTATACAATATCTAAAAAGTAAATTCCATTTATAAGACAAGATAATCAAATAGGTGGTGATTTGGTTCATTAAAATTTTTCATTAATGTGAAAAATTTCAATTTCAACCAAAGACGAATGCTTCTAAGGAATTTCAGGAATTTAATCAATTATTTATATAGGGGAAATTCAATCGGGCACACACAAGGGGCGTACATAATTGAGAATGATATTATATAACTACTAAAAAATGATCTGAAAGGCTATAAAAATACCCAAAATATTTATTTAAAATCGATGAACCCATTTATCAGAAATAGATGATTTATTCTGACATGAAGCCCAATGACACGACTATGAAAACAAATTGGTTTTTATAGAAATAAATAAGAACACCAACCTTAAATATTTTGATGAATCCTCATATGATAGAGGGCTAATATTTAAAATATATTGGAATAATGATTATTAAAAGATAAACACCCTAAAAATAGTGAAAATTATATTTCACCTATATATCATAAAGGATCCAAGAGAAACTAAAATAAAAGATAGAGTAATGGAGATCATACCTCAAGATATCTAATTCTTCTCAAGGCTTCTAATCTGTAGTTTGGATCATAGTGAAATTGAAGAACCTAGAAAAGGGAGTAGGTGAACACATGGGAGGGGAATAAGAAATCATCTAATAGAAATTAAAAGGATTAAGAGAGGATTTAGTATTTCTGTACATTAAGGGTATTTATTAATTTCACCCTTAAAAAGCTGTTCATGGTTTGGTCCCATGGTTGGCCAAAACGGGTGCCAACAATGTGAATAGACTATGTCTAAGAGTTCTGTAATCGCATAGAGGCATTCAATTATGCATAAATAATTTTAGAAAAATCATAATTCCTCCCAGATCTCCTCTATCACACCCTGCAAGGATATGAGAGACCGTGCATGCTATAATTCACAATCTCTACTAATCACCCAACCTCGGCGGTTTCCCAAATTCATGGGGTTTGGGACTCTAAAGATGCTCCAGACACTGTCATGACCTCTGTGACTCTATTGGGTAACATTATAAGGGTTTTTAAAATAATTATATCCGAAAAATTATACATACCATCATAAAAATTCAGATCATTAGAACATTATGAGGGTAAATATTTCTCATTGGTGAAAACCTCTATCCACTATGATCATATATTTACATCCCACTCCCTAGTCACATCATGTACACGACTGTTCATCCACAGTACCCATATCGAAGAAACTAACTTTCCTTAGTTTGTATTCATGGTATTATCCACAATACAAACATAAAACTCTTAAAAAGAATCATATAAATCCAAATAAACAACTTCATGATGAAATAAATGTGACATGTATCTATAATAGCAGTAGTACTAAGATACGTGAATACATCATGCATAAAATAATATCTCTTAGGACATGATATTTGGTAAGAAAATCATCTGATTCATTTCAAAACCATCAAATCCCCATTTAAAGTAGGTGAAATATTACCCTACCTCTGAATATGGTTTTGGCACAACCTTGAAGAGACATGAAATAAAACACAAACTTCGACCTTGAACTAAGAGGTCAGAGGAATCTATTGGAAATTTATTTCTTTCTAAAATGATATTCCATTTTGTGATTTCTTATCAATTAGACCTTCCCTAATGTCTCTTGGATGAGATATGTTCCAAGAAAATATTCCTACCCTACCTCTATCTCAACACTGAGGTTAATGGAAAGGCCAACCATTTAAGCCTTCATAAGGTGGCATATCAAGGGTGTCCTAAAATCTATTATTATATGTTAACGCTATGATGGATATGTGTTTCTCCAAAGAACCTCCCAAATAAAGGAATTATTCATGAAGAATATACTCTAACACATGAATCATATTCGATATCTACCTGTTGATCTAAGGATGATGGTTCTTCCACCTGAGAACATATGTACCCAATCCCTTCTTCAACCCCTTCCATAACTGAGACATGAATCCATCGACTCCAAAAAAAATTATTGATCATGTAGCTGGTTGAATACATAAAACATCCTTAACATATAGAATCCATATATAGTTCACTATGACGATCTCTCACATTGGTAATATATGTGACACCTTTTTTAAAAATATCAATGGAAACCCCCAATTAATCATTACCATGAGATGATCTTGGTAAAATAGTCACAAAATACAAAAAACATCATCCCATTTCCACTTAGGATTGGACAAGGGATATCAAATACCTACCAGTAAATGATGTTCCACCATCACCTACTGAATGGTGGATCTCTGATTGATAAATATAACAATATCTCTTTTAAATCCAGGAAAAAAATACTGGCAATGTATGTCTCAATACTTCTTGTTGACATAGGGATACACTTCTTATATTGAGGAATTAAATTCCTGCATCAGATTCTATATGATTTCTTCTAGAACCCATACATGACCTTGAAATAATTATTTTTAATACACATCCACAATCAAAACAAAAGATTAATGGTTATATGGGACACTATCTATAAGGAATACACCTTCAGGATTAGATATTTGTCTCAATCTCACCTATTCCAAAATGGTAGAGGTTTCTTCCTAGGCTGAGAGTATTTTCTTCCCTTCCTCCTCATGAACTTAAACATTCATTTCTAAGAAAAAAAATGATATTCCATTTTCCGTTGGATTTCTAAACAACCCGTGTTAATGTATTTGGGCCTAGTATATAGACTATAACATTACCTTTCCAAAGAGTAAATGAAATATCTAATTCAATGGACTACAGGTACAAAACCCATATATGATGAATGAGAATCATATCTCGCTGAGTGAAGATGTACTTGAGGATTTTTTGATTAATGAGTACCATAAATCATTCTCCATTTAAATAGTGTGTCCAAAAACAAATGTAATAATCTAGAACATCCATATTTAAGTCATAGTTTGGGTAATTCTACTCATTATGTCCAACTGATAAGAACCATATGATATGACTTGCCCATCCTTCATCAGAACATCTCCCATCCTGATACCTGATGCATCATAGTATACTATATTACTCCTTCCTAGCTCCAATAGAATATATATCAACAGTGAATTAAAATTTCCCTTAATCTTCATAATGGTTTCTTCATATGCTTTTAACAATAAAAATTTTACACCCTTTTTTGTTAATCACGTATGAGGTGCTGCAACGAATGAGAAATATGGGATGAAACATCATTAATATCTAACTAACTCCAAGAAATATCGAATTTGAAATACTTTATTAGGATTATCTTAGGAAACTATATCTCTCACATTCTAAGGGCCCACTGAAATTCCAAACTCTTAGATGATGTGACCTATGAAGTGGAGTTTATCGATCCTAAAGTTGAATTTTCTAATCATTTCATACAGATGATTCTCCCTTAGTGTATTGATTACGATATCAAGACTCTTCTCATGATCATCTATATATAGTGACTAATATATGTTTTTTTCAATAAATAACATGAATAATGAATCCAGATAAGAAAGGAAGAACCTATTCATTAATCCAATGAAAACCAGACGCCTGTTTAAGACACCGAACACCCTGACCAGGTACTCATAAAGACCATACCAACTATTGAAACATGTAAAAGGCCTTAATGAAGACCTTACATTCACCTGATTATAGAACATAATCAAAATCAATCTTTGAGAACACAAATGTTTCATGAAGACAATCAAAGAGGTTTTTTATTCAATGAAATTGATATTATTTCTTGACTTTAATATGTTTAATCTATCTGTAATCCACACAAATCCTGAGGGAACCATCCAAAATCTTGAAAAAAACGATTGGTTAACCCCATAGATATTTGATAGGTTGTATGATACCTTCAGCCTCCACATCCTCCAACTTCTTTTTTATCTCTAGAACACCATAAATGCCATACTATATGGTTTAATGGTCACTATAACTACTCCTGAAACTAATTCAATGTAAATTATTCCTCTCTCACTGAAGGTAGATCAGAGAAGTCTTGACGAATGATGTACCTAAAGAAAAAAACTACATGAGGGAAAACAGTGGGTTGTAAACCATATTCGTCTAAGAAGAGAGTAGAGATTTGAGCTATCAAACTACCCATCCCCTACTATTCAGGTCTCTCTCGAGATGCAAGAACATCCCATTCACCCTTATGGATGCTCCTACAACCTTCTAATGATGTAAACATAACCCCCCAATGATAAAAACCAATGTGGGGTCAATAGGGGACTATCCATTCCATCCTAATGACTACATCAAATCATGTCATGTAATGTATAAATCAATCTCATACTAAGAGGTTTCTTCCTATCTCAAGGGGACAATAATTTCACAGATGTACCCTCTATTATTAGATACCTAATGGGGTATCAAAGTTCATCAAACTAAAAAATTGTTCAATATTGAGGTTCAACCTCTATGTGATTGTATTCGATATAAAAGAGTGAGACCATCTTATGTCAAATAATGTATTAACTACAGTGAAGGATACTAGAATATTACCTATAAATGTTGAAGGTATGGTTCTCTTTCCCTATGGTATAGGATACACTACATCTAACTACACTTTTCTACAGACATACGTTACTACCTGATTACCCTATGTAGGCCCCATCTACTGGTTCTCAGAATCATGTGTCTGCTTACCTCTACCTCAACCACCACCAACCCTTGAGTGGGTGGTTGTATTCCAACTACCTAAATTATGAGATACTGTAAAAAAAATTAATGAATTTTGAGAAGGTGTAGATCCCCACTAGCATGGTTTTCGTGGAAAATTCTTACAGACGCACTGTATATTCCCCCATTCTTCCACAACCTCTGTATTCTACAAGATCTCGTAAAAACTACGTCTTTGTATGTCCTCGATTTCTGCAATGGTGGAATATCAAGAAACTTTTATTTCATGGATCCTGACTACTACTAGAAGCATGAGTAGCGTCAAAAAAATGCTTTCTCCAACTAGAAGAACCATTGTCAGACCTAGGTTCTAAAAAACCATGATTATCATCATTTTTTCCCCAAAAATTTATCTATGTAATAATGGATAGGTTTAATATCTTATAAATTGCAGTCAACAAAAAGACATTGTCCTATAACCAGATGTTGTATACCATCCCTTCATCGAATCCACTAGTGTTCATAAGATCGCCAATACTATAGTAGGAGAGAAACACTCTAACTCATTAAAATTAGAAGACTATTACATTACATAGAATCCTCCCTACATATGGTTCATAAACTCTCTATCGTTATCATCCATCTAAGATTGTGGAAAGAAAAATTTCATAGATGATACCCAATAAATATTCCCTGACCTAATCCCAGTGTCAATATTCTTTGATAATAACATCCCACAATTTCATGAAATAACCTCATAGAATATAAGCAGCATGTTTGACCCTTTATTCTATAATCATCTCCCTATGCTTGAATATAGAGAGAATAAATTTGAGATATGAATCGACAGTATGAGGTCCTCCATGCCATGAAAATGTGGGAGGTTTCTTCTTCTGAAACTCCCAATTCAACTCTCCATTACTTTGGGTAGGTCATAAAACTCCTTGAATTTTATCATCATATAAAAGAATCCATAGCATAATTGGGTACTAGTTCTAATTTCATGAATAAGAAGATGTTCTGTATGTGGAACTTCAAGAGGGATCACTAGTGGATCATTGATTTCCACCTCTATTGCGTATTTATCAATGCATATTGGTAGTACAAGAAGAGTACTTCAAGGAGGAATGATTCTATAATTCCAAATGCACACATTGGAAAATAACATCAAACATGAATAGATTGTGGATAGATATCTAGTATTGGTATAATCCTTTCGATTGAAATATCACACCTCTCAGCCTACTGCAAAATCCATGTCTAAGAGATGGAGAAAGACCATAACAAGCATAAGAACGCCAAGAGACACCAACGTGCCGACTACCAATGCTATGTTTTGGTCTAGGTTTTGTGGTACACATATAAGATATCCATTTCATTTTAAAAGTGACATTAATTTTAAATTTATACACAGGAATGTATTGATATTTCTCTAAATAGATGAACTAGTTTGATCCCCATTTCTAATACATAAGGTCTCATACTAATCATGAACCAAAATCTGATTTCAACTTAATCCATACCAAAACATGTTCTGGAAAATGAAAGTAAAGTTCCATGCATCAATATCCCATAACTGGCTACTTAATTTTTATTCGTTATATATTGAAAGAAAACAATGTTAGGTTAAGGCATACACATTAAATGACAATTATATTTTACAATACAATAAAAAAAATGTTATCACATTTTTATATATATTAATAAAAGCACAAATAATATGAAATAAGAAAATGCATAATAAAATTAATGGGGCATGGAAAAATGTATGGCATATTCATCCTATTGTTCCTCTAATGTTTCATGTAATTCAACAACCTCATATCATCAGGCTGAAGAAAAAAAATCTCATTTCAATAAACTGATAGTTCTACCATCACAAGACATGTGTGTTAACAAATGATGAATTCATATCAACTATAACTTGCGTTATCAATAACTTCAATAACCCAACCTAGGTAATTTCGGTTGATCATGTACATTGGTTAGCTATTCCCATGCACAAGCTCATTACCAAATCCAATTACCTCCTAATCTCCTATGTAATACCCAAAATGTATGATAAATTAATAAAATAACCCTCTAATACCACTTGGTAATGTCCCAACTCTGGATCCACTTAACCCATTTGTAAGAGCCCAAGATTTGGAAAATAAATAAAATATTTTATGCATGAATCACTAACTCTCTACAAAACATCACTATGTTATAACCTAGACAGTAAATGTAAATTTTCCACCTCTATGATTTGAATTTCGAAAAACTGACATACACGATTGCATTTAGTAAGATATTTAGAGTCAGATAAGACCAACACACATTTTTTATGAATAGTAAATTGACCCTTTTGAATATTAATGTTCCCTTATGAATATTAATATGACCCTTATAAATAGAAACCCAACCCATGAATGTATAAATAAAATTTAGATGCCTTATAAATGAAATAGAGTATTTTTGAAATTAATAATTATGTGTTGTTATTTTTATGAGCAATAAATATTTAAGTAAAATTTTATATTAATATATTAATAAAATTAATTTTCATAAAAAATATTCCTAAATAAATTTTTTATATCCTATTATATTTGGATAATTTTATGAGACCTCAGTTAATTTTTGAAAGTTTTATAAAATAAATTTAAAATTTAAAATTTGTAATTTTAAGTAAATATTGATTTTATTTACAAATTAAATTTCAAATATTTACAAAAAAATTTCAATAAATGAAATTCATTTTTGAAATATTCACATTGAAAAATTATTATGGTGACTATTTGAGATTTTTCTAAAATAATTCATTTTTAGGTGAATAGTAAAATATGATAATTTACAATAAATACTAATGCTATAATTTATTGAATCATAGGGGATATAAGGATAATGTAAGACCACATGGTTCAATCTCACATTAATATATTTCTATTCTTGGTCACAAGAATAAATACTATTGATTGTCTTTGGAAAAATAAGAAATAATGGGTAAAATAACGGGAAAGCATCCTCTCCTCTACTATAACCCCCCCTCACTCCCTCTTCTATTCAATCCTCTAAAGCCTTATTTCTTGTCAAAATTCTACTAAAACAACCTCCCAACCTTCTATCCAATGTATAAATGAACATGGTCACATAAAAAGCCCAAAACCTCTCCATTGAAGAGGCTATCGAGGAAGATTACTTCAAGAGAAAATTTCATCTTTTCATTTCTTTTATTTCATGTTTCTTTCTTTTCTATTTAATTCCTCACCACATTTAATATAAATGTTGTGATGAATCCAATTCCTTAAATGTAATAGAATGTTGTTATGATAATGTAATATTTTTTCATTATCTCTCATTTCCCATTATTTTATACTAGAAATGAAAACACTATCCGAGATGTTTTAATTTATCACATTCGAGGACAATGAGTATCCAATTTCTATTACTGACTTCAATTATGGTCATGAATCCATTTTTATGGTTGAACTATACTATAATATATTTATAATAACTTATTTAAATTTCTGAAATAATTTTTTACACATTATATTAATTAATAAATCAAAATGAGTTTGTTCTAAGAAAAAAACTCCTAATTAACCCAAACAATTGTCATTAAAGTTTTATATTATTATTCATCTCCACTCCCAATAACTGAAAAGAATATATAACCATGAAATATATTGGTTTTTCACTATTAATATTCTACTTATATTCTGGAAAATAATTCTTATTCAACATGTTTATCTATACATGAATATAAATAAATTGATCATGAAAACCAAGGAAGAAGACATACCCAAACAATTAAATTGAATATATTAACCCATAAAAGGCCATTAATTGACCTAATATGGTTATAATAAATCATTTAAATGTAGATTAGGTTCTGGATTCATTAATTTATTAACCTAAATTTCATTATTCTGTATTTTAAGATCATGTGAGGTACACCTTTAGGCTATAGGTGAGTGTTTTCGACCCTATCTTCCATTTTCATTCGGGTTACTTTTAATATCTACTTACCTCAATTAAATTAATAATCATCCATATATACTCCATGTAATTTATATGTTAATTATCTATAAATATGTTCTTACAAGAATCAAACCTTCATTTATGGGATGTCATATGTTTTAAAAGGATCCATCAAAATACTTTCGGAAATGTAAGCCCGTTTCAAATGAATTTCCCGAATTCTTACAAATTTTCAAGGGAACTATATAATCTATGTTAGGAAACTATTATATTTATAAAAAATTCATTTTATTATAATCAAACAATATTATTTTACTGCTTAATTTAGAAACATATTTTTCAAAATGATTATTCTTTTCAAAGAAAAAGACTACTTATCACAAGAATTACTCGATGATTTTATATGAGTATTTTCGTTTGTTTTAGCACCATTATTTATTATTATGTAAAAATGAGACTAATATTTAATTATATCATCTATAGTATTTTTTTATGGTTTATTATTATTTTGAATATGGATATTCTATCTTGAAATAATTCACCATATTACACAAAATTATTAGTGTTCATGTTTAACGATTGGGGAATGTTAGTAACATTTCATATGTTGGTTTCAATATGAATCAATATGTTGTTTATGTGTTTCCCAGTTCAGATGAGGAATTACTTCAATTTATTATATTACTAGGGTGGCTCTCTATATGATCTATAAAAATAGGTAGGTCTCATGAGACAAGTATAAATTGATTTGGCTAAGGCCTTGCCCATTTTTAGATATGCTTTTGGCTGAGGCCTTGACGGTATGTTTCAGAATGTTCTACATAGGAATTTCCCTCATTATGAAGTTATAAATTCATAGAACATGAGGTTATTCGACTAGTAGAATACCCATTATTATGTTTTATTATGAAATATTTAGTCAACTTATATTCCTACCAAATTATGTTCATGATTATTTTTAATGGCCTGTGTTTTCAATTATTCACCATGACTACAGAGTATGTTGTATTTCACTTTAATGATTACTCTTACTGATCATATGATCTCACCCATTCAAATATTTCATTTTTTCCAGTACATTAAGTGGTTGATTATTACTTACTTTGAGAGATAATATTAGTGTGTTGGATGTTCCCAATAGAGAATTTATGTTGGTATTCATTTCCCATTGTAATGTTGAACTTATGTATGTATCATGCTTCCAAAATATACTAAACTATTCATTCCATCAGGATAATACATTATTGTAATCATTCCAATGTAATTTAATAACTCACCAGCTAGAGGAAACTACATTCAGGTCTTTACAGTTGTAATCAAAGGAAGTTTAGTAGAAAACATGGATACTGGATTTTGAAAACATAGATTAGGGAACAAACCCATAAGATAGTCTATGAGGATAAAAATTCAAGAACATTCTTGAATTTTTGTAAGGAATAGATTATTTAGATATTTATATAAAATATATCTTTGTCTATATACTACACAATGGCAAGGTTCTGGAACAAATGTACCTATCAGTGAAAACTCTGACAAGGAGTTTTGGGGTAGACATGGGGTATCTTGGTACATGAAAATGGGACTTACTACGCACCTGGATTGACAATCCAAAGGGATATTCATAGGATAACTTTCATATTCATTACCAACCATTATGAAGTATTTAAATGTTATTTTTTTAAATGAAGCCATGTTTATGATTATGGGATTAACCATGCATTGGATTTAAATTTATGTTAAGTATTTTTTTCTTTGTTGAGATAGTACGTTGTGATTCATAACCAAATATAGTGTATTCCATTATTTGGAAATGGAATCTAGAGGAAGGAATGGAATACTCATGAATACGCATATCCCATGTAGGTATTTCCTTCTAGTGAAAGATAATGATATTGTCTCTGGAGTTGTGACTGGTGCAAAGCAACATATAACTATACCAGGACAACTTACTCAGGTTTTGAACCATAACCATACCCATATATAGCATCCATATCCACAATGTGGAAGAGTTATGTTCTATTGGTTTATAAAACAACAAAATCCATCATTTAATGGGACTAAAAACCCATTTTTATTGTCATAGAGGATAAGTTCCTTGGAGAAGATATTTATCACCATGTTAAGTAATGAAAGGGAGAAGGTTGTCATGGTAGGCTATCATATATTGGGAAATGTGGATCAATTTTTTTTACTAATTCAAAACAAAAAGTAGGAGTAAGTGATATAAAACATGGAATGGAATTAATTTAAAGAACCTTTCATAGATAAATAATTTCCTTGTGAATAATGACAACATATGGAAAAGTAGTTGCTATATTTGAGGCAAAATGGAGAGGAGAATGTTTAAAAGTGTGAAGTTATATTAAAATGGTTAACATGGAATGATATAGACTATATACGTAATCAAAAGACCAATATTGATCAATTATTTTATGGCCAAAATCCATTCATCCGGTGGGCATAGGACTTCCAAACATTCTCATCATATGAAGATATAGTCTCACATGTTATCAATATAGAAAATGAGTTCTCTAAGTCATATGACTTTATATTAATGAAAGTAAAGAATAGGGAATCTAGAAACACTGGAAACATAAAGAATGAAATAGGGATAAAGGGAATATTTGAATTTCCACCCTTTTATAATTGTGGAAGGAGACACCCCCAGGCCTGCTTAAAAGAAAAATGTGTGTGCTACAAGTGTGGATAGAAAGTCCATAATACTTTTTTTCAAGGGGAAGAAAGAAGATATTAATGTTCAAGGCTAAAATATTAGGGATATGGGACTCCATTAAAAAGATTGTAAATATCATTAAGGAAACGTTCCTAAAAAATTCCAAGGGAGAAGGGACAAGCTTATGCGATAACAACTCATGATATTGAAG
Organism: Viscum album; assembly: GCA_963277665.1. Taxonomy (NCBI): domain Eukaryota; kingdom Viridiplantae; phylum Streptophyta; class Magnoliopsida; order Santalales; family Viscaceae; genus Viscum; species Viscum album. The sequence goes on along the minus strand of OY728128.1, from coordinate 1,468,652,106 downwards.
TTCCCAATGACGTGGTGGCCACTACTTTAATCATTTCATCCAAATTGGCCAATGATTTATTGGATTATATACCATTTCATTCATTCATATCTTCCCTTTTCTCAATAATATTTGATATTTCCAATTTTATTTAATAAGGTATTTGTCAGTCAAAACACATAAGGGAAGTATAATTGCCACTAAGTTGTGTCAGGAAGTCCCCATTATGGCATATAAATGTGCATTATCTATAAATTTTATTATCATACCCATTATTGAATTTTATATAATCCTCAGTATGGATTGGATATCAAACCATAATATGAAGAAAAAATTCAATAAGAAGGATGTTGCAATTTTTAGGGTGATGTGGAATCCCATATATTTCAAGTAGAAAAAACACAATCAAATTCTCATCTAGATCCACCCCAATAGCTCTATTGGATTAAAATGTTGTGGATGAGGTAATGAAATAAATATTGGTGCGGAATGTAATGTTGAAAAAGAGGATTTACATGTTTTAAAAGAATTTGTCGATGTGTTTCTTGAGGATTTACCTGTGCATCCTCCAGAGTGGGAAATTAAGTTTTTATTGACTTAATTATTCATTCAAGGCCCCTAACAAAGACCATTTATAGAGTGGCCACTGTGTAATTAGTGAAACTGATGAAAAAAATAGATTAATTTAGTGATAAATTATTTATTATAACTGGTGTTTCTCTATAGGGAGCCCATGTTCTTTTCGTGAATAAGAATGATGGATCTATTAAGTTGTAAATTGACTATTGGAAGATTAGTGCTATAACAATATAAAACAAGTATATCCTACCTCACATTGATTATTTATTTGATCAAATTCATGGATCCAAATATTTTTTAATTATTGATATTCGATCTGGATATCATCAGTTGCATGTGAGGAAATAAGATATCCCAAAGACAGTATTTTGAACCAGGTATGCGCATTATGAGTTTACAATAATTTCATTTGAACTGACTAATTCACCCTATGTTTTCACGGATCTTATGAATTGAGTTTTCAAGTAATATCTTGATGAATTTGTTGTGGAATTTATTTATGATATCATGTTATACATATAAAGATACAAAGATCATGAAAATTACTTGCACACTTTTCTTAAGAGTCTTAGAAGAAATGAATTATGTGGGATATTTCGAAAGTTTGAGTTTTGGATTCAATAACTTTCCACTCATGGCCCTATTGTCTATAAGGATAGAATATAAATTGATCTTGTATTGATAAATTCATTGTAATAATTACCAACTCCAATAAATGTAACTGATGTACACAGTTTTATCGGTTTAGAAGGTTATTATCGGAGTTTCTTTCAAAACATCACACATTTATCCATCGTAATGACCATCATAACATGTCAAGGGGATATGTTTTAATGTAAAAAATAATATGAGGACTATTTATAAGAATTGAATAGGGGATTAGTGAATTCTTTGATCCTAACTATAAAATCAAGGAATGATGGGTTTGTGATCAATAATGATACATCAAATAAATGACATGGATGTTTCCTTATACAGAATGATAGAGTTATTTCCTATGTGTTAAGGAAGTTAAAAATTCCTGAACCAATCTATCCAACTCATGATCTTGAGGTAGAAGCTGTAATAGTCTTCTCTGAATATATAGAGACAATAAATCTATGGATAAAATGTGAGATATATACCGATCATAAGAATATAAAATATATCTTCACAAAGAAGGAACTCAACAGGAGGAAATGTAAATGGATCGAACTACCCAAGGATTACTATTTTTCTATACACTATTTCCTAGAAAATGAAAAAAGGCAGTTGATGCATTATGTATGAAGGATCATGGAGTTCAAAAAAACAGGGATTGACAAAGATGATTTGTATGTTGATCTCGTGAGGATGGATATGGTAATTATCAAATAAGGTGAAACATTACTAATTTTTCAAATGGTTTCCCTACTTTTTTATAGGAAATAATTAATGCTTCAAATTTTGATGATGAAAATTTTCAAAAGATAATTACTCCTGTGAAAGATGGGATGTTGGTGACTTCACATGTGAGACAAAATTCTTAAATTTTGGAAGTGGCTATGTGTTCCCTCTATACCCGAGATGAAAAGAGAGTTATTGGACGATGTTCATAGATCAATATTCTCTATGCACCTAGTAGAACTAAAATGTATAGATATTTTAATGATAATTTCTTGTGGGATAACATGATGAGGTAAATCAATGATTATGTATCATGTTTTTTAGTATATCAATATGTGAATACCGAACGACTACATTTTATATTAGTTATGCAACCTCTACCTATTCTTACATATAAATGGCATGACATCACCATTAATTTTTCCACTGGATTATCCAAAAATATGAGAAAAAATGATGCAATATGGGTAATTGTTGATTGTCTTATTAAATTTTCACATTTCCTCTCTATAAGTGATGATTTTCCACTAGAGTGCCTAGTAGGACTCTGTATCAATTATGTTCTGAGGCTTCACGGATACCCTCTCTCAATTTTGTCTGATCATGATCCATTATTTACATTGATATTATGGAAATGTCTTCAGAATGATTTGGATAAGGGGCTTCAATTGAGTACTTCTTATCTCCCACAAACTGACGAGCATCATAACGTATAATCCAATCCTTATAGGACATGTTGAGATTATATTCACTTGAAATTCAAGGAATGTGGGATCAATATTTACCTTTAGTCTCATTTTACTACAATAATGTTTTCCATTCAAGCATTCAAATTGCACCATATGAATCGTTGAACAGAAAGAGATGTTGTAGACCAGCTTGTTGAGATAAAGATAGAGAAAGGAAGCTTGTGGGGCCAAAATTTGTGAAGGAAACAATAGAGAAGGTATAGAATATTCAATTCCATATCAAAGCTTCTCAAAGTAGAAAAAAATTATACTGATAATCAAAATAAGGATTTGGAGTTTTAAGTGAGATATTATATTTTATTCAAGGTATCTCCACAGAAAGGTGTTATAAAATTTGGAATAAAAGGAAAACTAATCCCTATCCACATAGACCCTTTTGAAATTATAGAGAGAATTGGAGCTGTTACATATCATTTGACTATGCCTTCTAGCCTGTCCATAGTAAAAAATGTGTTCCATGTCTCATTGTTGATAAATTACATGCCAAACCCAATGCATGTCCTAACTTATAAATGTATAGAATTAGAACCTAACCTATCATACTGTGAAAAAAATATTTGGATTTTAAAAATTAATGAAAAAGTTTTGATGAATCAGAATACTCTACTAGTAAATATACACTATAGGAATCACAAAATCAAAGAGAAAACGGGGATCTTGAAGAGGTTTTGATAAAGAACTACCCAAATATTTTTGTGAGGAAACATTCTTGTAATTTCGATGATGGTATTTTTGTAAGAAGGCGATATTGTAACACCCCCAAGATATTGCCAATAAATATAATATTTAATGAATGAAACATTGAGTCTATAATAACCACTTTTCCATAACCCATCTAGTAAAAATATTTTTTCCACCTCTATGATTTGAAATTTGAAAAACTCACATACACAGTTAGGTTTAGTAAGATATTTAGAGTCTAATAAGATCAAAATACATTTTTATATAATAGTATTTTTACCCTTATAAATAGAAACAAACCTTTATGAATAGTTATATGAACCAGATGAATAGTAACCACACCCATGAAAGTATAAATAAAATTTAGGTGCCTTATTAATAAATTAGAGTATTTTAGAAATTAATAAATATGTGTTTGTATTTTTGAGAGTAAGAAAATTATAGAATTATAATTTTAAATTAATAAATTAAATGAATTATTTTTAATAAAATTTATACATAAACAAAAATTTTTCTGTCTTATCCTTTTAGGATAATTTTATAAGACTTCAGTTATTTTTTAAAAGAATTATAAAATCCATTATAAATTTAAAATATTTATTTTTCAATTATATAATAATTATTTTTAAAATAAATTTCACATATTTAGAATTTTCAAATAATTTGAAATTCATTTTTCGATTCTACAACTCAAAAAATGGTTATAGTTAATTTTTTGAGATTTTTATAAAATACATAAATTTTAGGTGAATAGTAAAATAATATAATTTATGATATATATTAATACATGATTTATTCAGTCATATATGATATGGATGGATTAATACTAATTTTTATAAAGTAACATGCACATATTAATATTCTTGGTCAAAAGAATCAATACTATTGGTTGTCTTTAGAAAAATAATAAAATAATGTGAAGAATAATGGGAAAACCCTCATCTCCTCTACTATAAAACCCCAAATCAACCCATCTTCTCTTCACTCCTCTAAAAACATGTTCTATGTAAATACTATACTAAAATAGCCTCTTAAGAACCTCCCTCAATTATATTATTTCATGGGATCAATAAAGACCACAACCTCTCCCCTAAAGTGGTTTTCAAGGAAGATTACTTCAAGAGGTAAATTCCCCTTTTAATTTCTTTTATTTCCAGATCCTTTATTTTCATTTTCTATCCTCGTCTCCTTTAATCCAAATGGAGTGATGACTCCTGTAACATAAAAGTACTATAATTTTTTTATGATAAATGAATAATTCTTTTTCATCTCTTCTTTCCCCTTATTTTATACAAGAAAGGAAAAAACCATCCCATATGTGTTTATTTATCGCATTCATGGAAGATAGGTTTTCAATTTCTATTACCATAATCAATTCTTGCCGTGAAATGATTTTTATGGTGGAACCAGACTATAATATATGTATTATAACTTATTTAGGGTTTTTTAATTTTTTTTTCACATGATATTAATTTATAAATAATAATGAGTTCGTTGTGATAATAACCACCAATTAACCAAACCAATTGTCATTAATATTTTATACAATGATTCATATTCAATACTAATAACAGAAATAATTATATAACCATGTTATACTATGTTATTTAACTAATAACATACAAATTCTATGAAGGAAAAAAATTCTAATTATATATGTTTATCTGTACATGAATATAAGTAAAACGATCCAGAAAACCAAAGAAGATAACACTCCCAAAAAATGAAATTGAATCTCCTAACCCATCAAAAGACCATGAATGAGCCTAATAAGGTTATAGTAATTCAATTAATGATAGAGGAGGCTCTTGAATCAATAATTTATTAACATAAATTTGAATATTCAGGTCATTATGATCATGTGGGGAACCCCTTCCGACTTATGGTACGGCTTTCCCCCCCCCCCAAACCTCCATTTTTATTCGGGTTACAATTATTATCTACATACCTCAACGAAATTATTATTAATTCATATTTAATCCTTATAATTTCTCTTCAAATGATCTATTTATATGCTCTAACCATAATCATACCATCATTTAGGAAGTGTTATATTTTTTTTAAATGATCCTTCAAAAATTCATCCCAAATACATCCCTGTATTTAAGGAATTTCCCGAATTCTTACCTATTTTCAAGGACACTCTATAATATATTTTAAGAAACCATTATTTTTATAATAAACTATATTATTTCACTTATGGTTTTAGACAAATGTTTTTCCAATGGAAATATTCTTTTTATAGTAAAAGAGTATTTATCTACAGAATTACACAATGAATTTATAATAGTTTTTTCATTTGTTTTAACACTCTTATTCATTATAATGTATTAATGGGAAAAATATTTTATGATATATTCTAAAATTTTTATTTTATTGTTTAATTATTATTTTCACTATGGATATGATGTCTTGAAACTATTCACCTTATAACATCGAATGGTCTATGTTTAGGTTTAATGATTCGGGAAATCTAGTTACATTTCATATGTTATTTTCAAGATGAAAGTATATGTTGTTTATGTGTTTCCCCATTCATATGAAAAATTAATTGGACTTATTATGTGATGGGTGGGGTCTTATATATCCGTTCAATTCATCTATAGGTATCATTAGAAAAATTGATATGGACTTGGGCGTGACCTTTCCCATTTTTAGATACGGTTTTGGCTGAGGCCTTAATCATGTTTAGATGTCTTAACCGAGGCCTTGACCATATGTTTCAGAATGTCCAGCATATTCGTCTCCCTCATCATGAAGCTATAAATTCATACTTCATGAGGTTATTTGACTAGTAGAATACCCCTGATTATGATTTATTATGGGAATATTTAATCATCTCAAATTAATGCAAAATTATTCTCAAGTTTATTTTTAAATGCATGTGTTTTCAATTATTCGTTGTGCTAAATATTTATGTTATCTTATAATATAATTCTTACCCTTACTAAGAATATGATATAACCCCTTATTTTGTTTCATTTTTTCCAAGACATTAAGAGGTATATTTCGATTAACTTGAAGGGATAATCTTAGTGTGGTGGATGTTCCTAGAGGAGCATTGATGTTGTTTTTCATTTCAAGTTATAATGTCGAAATTTTGTATATATCTAGATTTCCAAATCAACTAAACTATTCATTCATTTGGGATATGACTTTCTTGAAATCATTCCAATGTATTTTAAAAAAGTACTAGCTTTAGGAAACTGGGTTCAGGTCTTTACCCCATTCCCTGACCCTATCGGTCACATGGCCTCAAGCATGACACCCCATTCACTAGAGGATACTGAATAGAGGAGTGGTTGTAAACATGGTGAAATTTGGAGACTAAAACCCAACATTACAGTTCTACAGGGGATATAATAATAAACATACGAAATTTGAATCATAATATACGAATAACTAATAAATATTGGACTAGTAACCCACCATCGAGGGTGAAGATACAATAGATATAATTAATAAAAAACTACATAAGCATAAATACTTTAACTACTATGGAAGTTTCATATACATAATGATGTCATGGAATGATAATATAACAAAAATGTGGACAACATACATGAATATAATACATAATATATTAAACTATAATAAGGTAAAATAAATTCTCCACTACTACCTTGAGTATTTTCCCTTTCCTCTAATACAATGACCCAATTATTTGTAACGTATATCAAGAATATGTAACATGGCACTTTCAATTATTGATTAATAATGAAAAATAATCTACTTGGGTACCAAAGGCTTCACCATGTAGGGTGTGATATAAATTCAACGTAGGCCACCATAAAAACAAATGCCAAGAAGTAATCCCCGCAATGTGATTGTATAAATTAAATAAGAGATAATACTAAATAAATAAGTATCACCCCTCTATGGTTTCTAAAGGACACTCGAAGGCTATACCTACATCAGGTCATGGTTTGAATGATTTTATGACCAATAACCATATATATATTAACAATATTTATAAATTACAGTTATATACTACATCCACCTATATGCGTTATGTACGTGATGGCATAAGTATCCATATACATGAAATACTAGGTGTTGGATGGACCGAGGCATAACATAGGGATCCATAAGAATTTTAAACAATCCTATAAGGTCAATAAAGGGTACAAGACCTACATTAAATGATGAATGTGATATTTCATGCTCGACACTCAATATTTTGGGTGAGCCATCATGTCAACACCTGAAGAAAGGGAAATGGTGCGTCATGCCCACCATCCAAATTGGCTTAATAGTGCAAGATGTCATGCTAAACACATGATGTAAGGGAGAGTGAGACTTCCTAAACCGAAATTCCCCTAACCATTATTCCACAGCCAACATAAATGGTGTAATTATATTTATAATAATAATATTATCCATTTGGTATCACCTCTATTTAATTACATTTATCAAGCCCAATTATAACTTATTGAATATTAATTCTCATTTAATAATGTATACAATGATCAATGTAGACAAACCATAATTTATAATTCATTTTCAGTGAAACATTTAATTAATTTAAGGAAAAAATCCATAAAGAAAAAAATTTATATAATCAAGACATTTAATTTTATAAATTCATGGAAAATATATTTCAAGGTTAAACCTATAAATTATAATGTGAAATTTTCAATTAGACAATAGCTACGTTGTAAATTCCATATATAATTTAATCCAAAAAATCTGTAGTTTATTTTATTCATTTAAAAATTTCATCAATGATATAAATTGAAATTACAATCAAAGATGAATGCATGGAAGGAGTTTTGAGTATTAAATTATATAATTTTAAAGGGGAAATTCAAGTCGGAACACCCCATCATGTGACACAATGGAGGAACAATGCAAAAAAAATTATTGAAATCTACTAGAACACCTACCATAATATTGTTGATGACTAATCCAATGATAATAGCCTCAGATTTGAATTATATTAGAAGAATGAAGAATTAAAAACTGACAAATAGAAAATAGGGAAAATATATTGCACCTAAATATCACAAATGATACAAAGAGAAACCAAAATAGAAAGAAATTGGAATGAAGATCATACAATAAGATATCTAATTAATTTGAAGAATTCAAATATAGAGTCTAGATCTAGGATATATTTAATAACCTATAACAGGGAAGAGGTGATCCCATGTGAGGATAAGAATAATTAATTCACTATAAATGAAAAGGAGGAATGGAGGATTTATTTTTTAGGTTCATTAAAGGAATCTTAAGAATTCCACCCAAAAAATCAGGGCCTTGCTGTTTGGACACATGAGTGGAAAACCCTACAAAACCTGAGAATGGACTCTCTTCAAGAGGTCTGAAGTCAATCATGGGTGTTCACCTGGTCTAACAGGGTTTTAAACAAAACATACAACCTCCATCTCTCCTTTCTCACACACAACATAGATAAGAGACACCATGTGGGATGAGATGAAGAGTTTCTTATAAAATAATTTCCCAATTTCCTTCCCAAAATCATGTGGATACAAGTTCTAAACAATCCCCATAAACCTAAAAATCCTATTTGAATCCATTAGTTAACTTCATAAGGTAAGTTTAAATTAATTTAAACCAAAAATAAATAAGACATACATTCTGGAGAAGATGGGTCTTTAAACCAATACCTTCTCCAACACTCTCACTTATAAAAATCGAAACACAATTTTTAATAGGTTGTGATTGTTATATGTTAGATCATAATGATATGATGTTATCCTAGTGAGATGATGATTTTACAATTATGGGTTAATAATTCGGTGGGGGTGATGTGATATATTTTGAGGGATATTCATAATAGGAGGTGGGAATGAGGTTTTTTCCATCAAGTTCTTCATACCCTATTTTGATAGGATTTCAATTGTGGTTTTTATTAATTTATATATTATTTTTATATGTGTAATTAAATAGATTTTAATATATGGTGATAAGGATGATGTTTTTCTATTTATGTTGTGTGTTCTGCTTATGTGGTTTTATAAAACATTTTCAATCATAAGGATATTTTATGATGGGGAGTGAAAGTGAAGAACTATTAGGGAAGAGGTTTTGGGATAGTTTTTTTACATATTCATTGGATAATATGATTTTATACGTGGAACAAATATTGGGTGAGTAGACCATAGTGTGATCGGGTGTTTACTAACATAGAAGAATTGATTGTTGGTTCTTATGTCTGTTCCCTATGAAATTAATATAGTTTTTCCATATATGAACAAGAGGTTTGAGGAGGATCATATTGATTATACATCCATGCTTTCTCCTATATATATGAACCATTTTTTTGTTTCCATGGGGGTTTGGATACCAAGGTGAACATTATTAGATTTACCTTTGCTGTTTTTTAACAATCACTACTATATGTGATTCGTTTTTTGTAATTTTTTTGTCATTTTTTCTTGAAAGAAATATATATTTTTTGTAGGTTATTTTTTTAATTTCTTATCTTGTTGTTGATTTTTTATTTCTATTATATGATCCTTTTATTTTATGGGTGTTGCCACTAATTTTCAATTTTTGATATTTTTTATGTTATTCACTACCATGTGGCCTTTCAGAAAGAGTCTTTATGGGTCAGTCACATCTTCCCAATATTCCCCAGAGGGGTTACCCGCAAGGAAAATCATGTAAAAGCTTTGTCAATTCTATCAATGGTAGTTAGTATGGGGACTAAATATAAGCACTTGTGAGGAAATCATTGGTTTTCTGGAGAAAACATCATCTGAACATAGTGCGTGTAGTGGAATCAGTGATTAGTTTGGATATATGTGATTTAGTCCCCCTTTGATCTCATTGAATTAAAATAAGAGTTCCTAGCACCCAATGGGTGGAATTATTTATTTAATCTTATTGAAATTAGATATATAAAAGTTTTATTCAAGGATCATCATTTTTTTGAGTTGCTGTGATTTCATTAGAGGATAAAATTATTCCATTTATATAATCAGTGATTAGTAACATACCATTGGGATGAAAAGCATCATGTTTTACCCATATAGACCCCTTTTAGTCATTTTTAGTCAGTTTTTCATATTAGTGAGGTGAAAAATGATGATTTTTTTGATTGATGATGGGTTTTACCAACTATGGATGATGATTCTTTATATAAGAGGATATTTTAGATTATGTATCAGTGTAAGGAAAAATATGATAGTAGGGTAACTGATTTGGAAGAAAAATACTAGTTGTAGGAGCGAATTATCTAAATTATTTTAATCCATTCTAGGAATAAGGATTGGGGAACTTTGGTAGTTCATTATATTATTGGTGATACAAAATAATGGTGGATAATATTTCATTTAGATAATAGTGATGTATAAATTTCATGGGATTCTTTTTAAATGAATTTCTACGTAGACATCCTTAAATAGATTATAAATTTTGGGTAGAGGAATGGGTTTTCATCCAACCAGGATAGGATATTAATTATTTAAGATATCAAACCTCATTTTAGTGACAATATTCACTTTTCCCTTAGAAACATTATAGACAAGGAGTATATTGTGAAACATTTCTAGGATGCTCTTGGTCAAGCTATTTTTTATGGATTTTCACTATTTGTGTTGTCATTATATATGGAGGTGTTTAAAAGATATAGGTGATTTCAATTATTCACATTTATAATAGATTTCATTGGTTTTTGATTCGATTAAATACAATGAGTAAAAATATGTGGATGGTGGGTATTGGATGATAGGATTGTTGGGGTTCTTATTAGAAAAGAGTTGTCATTTTTAGTCATTCTCAAATTTTTATTCTACTTGTATTACCCATTGAAATACAATGAGATCAATTTATATAGTATTTACTTATGGAGTTCATGGTAAAAATATATAACAATTAACAACCATTCTCGGAGTTAAGAACATTTAAATTATTGATATTTATTTTAATCCAATTAAATAGTTTCTTAAGTATCTATATCCATAGAAATGTTAGATATACCAATTCTATTAATGGGAGATTGAGCCATTATATGTAATCCTCCTAGTATTATTCATCTTCAATGAAAGAGGTATGTGATTTATCATGGAGGTTATCATCATTAAAGGAAGTGTGGAATAGGAAAAATATGTAGTATTCAACACTATATAGAAATTATTGTTAAAGAAGACCCCATGAAATTTTCAGTACATATAAATAATTTGTACATTAGAATTTAATTTAAATCATTCTGGAGAATGGATTGGATGTATTATATGTTATTAGACGAATTTGGATTAATAAAAATTAAACTTTATGATGTCATTCAAAGAATGGATTGGATGTATTATATGTTTATGATAATCGGTTTCCTATCATTGAGTGATCTGTTATATGATGTGAAAGGCTAATGTTATATGTTTATTATCAAACTAGATCATCTGAGGAGTAATAGTACTTTAGATCCCCTTTTTTATCAATTATGGGAGATGATGACTGGTTCAGTGGTGCTTTAGAAAGAAGTGCTTCTAATTTGTTTCAAGAAATTTCTAAACCCAAATCTTAATTAGGATGGGATACTACCCTCTTGAAGAGATACTGAGTTTTTTATAAATAAACACTATACTACCTATGAAATTTCAATCAAATCATATCATTTTATACTTTATTAACAATGTGATCTCAGAATTCATATAGAGGATTTGATGTAGAAGGTTCTCATCTAGATTTGTGTGTCATAAAGTTGTTATCAATTGTTATTAAATAAAATTATAATGTTGTTACGAATACCATTTTAGGATAATAGAGATTTAATTAATTAATTATCATGAACCATTATTCACTTATGAGGATAAATGACTATCCAAATTAATTAAGGTATTCATAGATCGACTTATGTCTTAAAAATACTTAGATGTGGTTAAATAATTAGGATATCATGAAGAGTATATTATGGTGTCATTATTGAATCATTAATTCATTATTTATATCGTTTTATGAAATTAAATTTACATCTTCTCCTAATGGGACTAAAAACTCAATGATTCATAACATACTAGATACATTTATGGTTGTTTTCATTGATTATATACTTATTTAAATGATGTTAGAGGAGGATCACATTGAATATCTAAATTATTTTTAATATGGATATTTAATCTATAATCTCTATAGGAATTGTTTAATGATATTGTTTAAAATTAATTGGGTGTATTTTCATATTCATATTGGGTGTCAATAGTGTGAAATTGCCAATTCGTCAAAAATAATGGTACTTACATCTTTGAATAAAAGTATAATAATGTAGAGTCTAAAGTTTTATTGGTATCAACTTATATTATATATGGTTTAGACTTGATATATCATTAAATTTAGTCCACTTGATATCCTTGACTAATAGAGACCATATTATTATGTAGGCTAATCATTGTTAGGGGAGTTTTAATAGATAATTTAGATGTTTTTTGGTTCTACTTGTCTTTAGCTTCTTAGGTAAGGATCTATGTTTAATTTATTGTTGTGGTTCTCAAATGAATTTTTTCTTATATATTAAATTAGTATTAGGAACTAATCTCAAATGGTTTCCTTTAGTTACATCCCTATATGAGTAATAATTCCACCGTTGATTTTATTTTGGTAGTAGTACTGTATGAAGTAATTTTTGAAGGCAATACTTCATCAGTGATTTCCTTATTTTCATCATAGATGAAATTTTCTTGAGGCATATATTCCCATAGATAAGATTGAATATTACTCAATGGTGGGGGATTTATTTCTTACTATTTTATTCATTCAATATTTTTAAAGTCAAGTGAATAAGAATATAGATTCTAAGGATCTTAGTAGAATGTTGTGACGCTATATTGTTTGGGAGTGTAGAGATATTCATATTGTGATGTGGGATCTTATGGAAATTAATCTTGATATAGATGAGGATGATTGTAATGGTTTCTAATATAGGATGATTGTGAGACAATCCGTGTTAGAGGAGGTCATAGAGTATTAATGGGGAGAGTTATAGGTATAGGTGATCCATGATCGTAATACCTATGGTCATGCTCTTCGAGGTTGGTTAGAGGATAACTTTAATTAGATTTTTTTCTTTATTGTTACATTTTCATCAATTTTTGTTTCATTTAGAGGTTTATCATTAATTTCATATATTTAATTGAATTTAAATTGTGTATTTCTTATTTTTAATATTGAAGAAAAAATTAGAGTGGGAGATGAAAATAGTCATCAAGGTGGTACGATGTTGTGTATCCTTACAAATTCAGATAAATAGTAGCCTTAAAATTTATAGATAATTAATATTTATTGTAACGTTCTAGTTCTGAAAGCCACCTAGAGGCGCCCCCGTACACATTTTGTCACATAGCCTCAAATGCATTTCCTCGAATGCTAGAGGCTGCCGACTAGCAGTGAGGGCCTTTGGTGTTATAGTGAGGAAATTATGCCCCTATTGGGAGAGTAAAACAGCGGAAGATAACAAAATATACAATAGCGGAAGAAGTAAATATCCAAAAACAGTAACAATGGAAGATTGAAAAAGAATCAAATTAAGCATATATATATATATATATAAATGATGCACGATACACATATGTCAAGGAAAATAGCCAAAAAAGTCACAATGATGCAATACAATAGTGCAAAACCAAAGTGGAAAAGGAAGCAGATAAACTCCTCAGCATCGCAATCCATAGCTTGGTTCCATGATCTCCAACTCCACAGCAAAGAAAGTACCTGAAATATAAGGGTTCCTTCCCTTATCTATACCTGCAGCAAGATATTCTATTTGGGCCCAAAAGCATGGACCAAACAGGGTGTGAGACTAAATCCCAGTAGAAATCTCCCGATGATCTGTGCCTAATAGTATGTGAATATATGGAAGGTAAAATACTGAAAATAGTAAACATGAAAGTACTCAGAAGTAATAAATTCATAGTTTAATATAAAGCAACAGCTAATGAAAAACAGGTAACCCTTTAGGAAGTACTCACAGCCATCCCCTCTGGTCCTACCTTCAAAGTACAAGAAACCCTTTGGTCAGTACACTCAATCTAACCCCTCTGGTTCTGTTATAAGAATTCATAAACAGACTCTCTGAGGAAGCTCACATGATCAATTCCCCTTATAGTCTAATGTAGTAAGGACTCCCTAAGTAATATCACACAGTCAATTCCCATTATAGCCCCAAGGTCAACGACACTCTCAGAAAGCTCACTCGATCAATTCCCCTTATAGCCCAGGTCGTTCACAGACTCTCGGAGGAATATCACTCGGTCAATTACCCTTATATTCTAGAGTAATCAATGTAGTTCAAAGTAAAGAAAAGACTCTTTGAGAAATCTCACATGGTCAATTCCACTTGTAGTCTAAAATATCCCTAGGCACTCTGAGGAAGCTCACTCATTCTATCACCAATATATCCTAAATTGCTCAAAGAATCTATGTGGAAGCTCACTCGTTCAATCCCCCTTATAGTCTACCACACCAGGTTCTCACGGCCCTATGTAGGTCAACAAGCAAAGAAATGAAATATGGAAACGTAAACCTACAAAACTACTTGGCTAACTAGTCTACAATATATCAAGCATATCAGAAATACATACTCTCCATCTTACAGCAACAGGCATGGAAAACATGCAAGGTGGAAAAACAGGCTAAACAAGACTAAACGGTCATAAATAGAACATGTAAGGGAAAAACATCCAATGAAAAGAAAAATAACCCTATTCATATCCAATTAACCTCTATACAAGCTTACTGGCATGGTAGGCAATCCACAAGGGCAAAACTGTAAACACGCAGTACCCCGTTCAAGTGTATTGGTGGATTTATCAGATAATACTTGAAGACATTGAACGTAAAGGCACAACCCACCTTCATCGACATTAAGAGATCACTATAAGTGAACCTCTAGGATTTAATCACCATAGAATGTCATATATCTATGAAAAAGTATAAAACTTTCAACCCATGATAACTTGGAAAAGAAGAGGAATCAGAAGATGGAGCTCTAGGAAAAGAGAGAACTCAATGATCTGATTCTAATGCAACCGAAAATGTTCTATTTGGAGGAAGGATGCCCACTCAGGGGTTTGTCAAAGATTCATGGTCGTACAGTGCTCTCGGTTGAACCGGACCTAAAAATATATCATTCTGGTGATTTGAATCAACCTCGGTGCGTTTAAGGGAAAAAAAGAAAGTACACATGATATAGTTTTGATGTACATGGCGTGTACTCACCTTTTTCATACTCTCCTTTAAGTGGTTTCCAAAACACCCCACACGTCCGTGTGTGTGGCCACAACACGGATTACACACAGCGTCCAGCGGTAAAGCAGTACACGATGTTTACTTATAAATTACACTGCATGTACTTCCAAAATTTCCAAAAAGAACACTTTTCTCCATAAATGATCAGAAAAGGAAAAGCATTCCTGAAAATAAGATCCAGGTTCTTACAAACATCCCCCCTTAAAGAAATTCATCCCTAAATTTCTAAAGTGCAGCGTGGAAGAAGAAACCCCAAAAATAATATACCACTACTTTCGTACATCAGCCTCCCTCTCCCAAGTCTCATCTTGTACTCCCCCATGCTGCCATAGCACCCGTACTAGAGGAACAGACCAGAGATGGAGAAACTGTGTACCACAATCAACAATCTGGATAGGATGCTCCTCAAATGACGCATCCACTTCGAGCTCAACCTCCTCAGGTTTGGAAAACATGAGACATGCTTGAAAAGTAACACTGATGATAAGAAATGTGAAAAATTTTGTGCATAGCCCGGTTCCTCTAAGGTAACTAAACCCGATAGGAAATCATCCCAACTCTCTCTAACACCTCAGATAGTCCGACATAACTCAGCGAAAGCATACCTTGTCTCATGATCCACTTGTTCCCCAACCTTGGTGTGACATATAGAAAAACCTCATCCTCGACCTCGAACTCTAGAGGTCGTCTCCACTGATCAACATAAGACTTCTGACGAGAATGTGCAATAGCCATCCTCTTCTGAATCAACTCTATCTACTCGGTGGTCTCCAGAACAAGATGAGGTCCCAGCAAAGCTACCTGTCCTACCTCCAGCCAACACAAGGGTGATCAACATGGCCTACTGTAAAAATCCTTATAAGGTGCCATCTGGATTGTTACATGAAAACTATTATTATAGGAAAACTCAACAAAATCTATGTGCTTCTCCCAAGAACCTCCAAAATCTTGAATGCATGCTCGGACCATGTCCTCAAGCACATGAATTGTACGCTCTGACTAGCAATCTATCTAGGGATAGTAAGTTGTACTAAATAGTACATGTGTACCCAAAGCCTTTTGAAGCCCATGATAGACCTGAGAAGTAAAATGTGCATCCCTATTTGTAACAATAGAGTGTGGAACTCCATGCAGACGTACAATCTCTCATATGCACAACTATCCATGCTCATAAACACGGATGGTCTCCTTGATCGGAAAGAAGTGAGAAACCTTATAAAGCTTATTAATGAAAAACCACACTGCATCATTCCCTTGAGGCCACCTCGAAAACCTGGTAATGAAATCCATCGTAACATCATTCCACTTCCACTCAAGCATGGGTAACTAGTGTAGACTCCCTTCTGGTCATTGATGCACCACCGTCACCTGATAAAAAATGGAACACCTCTTATGAAACTAGAAACATCCATATTCATACCTGGCCACCAATACTGACGGTTTTGATCACGATACATCTTGGTGATTCCATGATGAACTGCCCAAGCTGAGGAATGAAAGTCATGCATCAACTCCTCGCATATATCTTCTCACACCCATACATACCCCTATAAACACAAGATCTTATACTCACCTATGGTCAATCCAAGAATATGGTCCTCTCCCGAAACACTCTCCCTTAGGACTAGGCTTTCATAATCTGATAGCTACCTCATTCGAACTCGATCAATAAGTGTAGAGGTAACAGCTATAGAAGATAGAAAATTTGCCCATGTCTTTCGTGCACCTCCAGATGCATCTCAAAAAACATATCCATAAGCTGCCACTCAATATTGGCCTCCTGAACTGCCTGTATCTGGGTCCTCCTACTCAACATATTAGCCACTACATTGCCCTTCCCCGACATATAGGCAAGCTCAAAGTCAAAGGATTGTAGGTTCTCAGCCCACCTACGCTACATCAAATTCAGATCACGCTGAGTGAAGATGATCTTAAGACATTTATGGTCGGTGAAAACCCCAAAATTCTCACCTAAAAGATAATGTCTCCAACATTGTAAGGCTTGAACAACATCTCCCAAATCCAGATCGTGTGTCGGGTAGTTTCTCTCATCTAGACTCAACTGCTGAGACCCGTACACAATGAATCTTTCTCCCTGCATAAGCACAACTCCCATCCCGATACCTGATGCATTATAGTAAACATTTTAGATCTTTCCCTCCTCTGTCAAGACCAATATCTATACTGAATTCAACCTCCATTTCATCTCCTGAAAGGCTGACTCACAAGAATCCGTCCATAAGAACTTCACACCCTTCTTAGTCAGACCCATTAAAGGTGCTTCTAATCATGAAGATTCCTGTATGAATCATCTATAGTATCCATCCAGACCTATAAAACTCTGCACCTCAAAGACGTTCTCCGGATAATCACAGGAAACTACCACTCTCACTTTCTCTTTGTCTTCTGATACTCTTGTCTCTGAGATAACATGACCCATGAAGTGAATATGGTCTATCTAAAATTGGAATTTTGAGAGCATAGCATATAACCTATTCTCTCTCAGTGTACTCAAAATGATATAAATATTTGTAGCATGGTCGTGTCGAGTGTGAGAGTACACCTAGATATCGTCCATGAAAACAACCACAAAGGAATCCAAATTGGATGGAACACTCGGTTCATCTGTTCCATGAAATCTTCATGCTTGTTCGTGACATATAACAACATAACCATATAGTCGTATAGACCATACCTACTCTGGAAGGATATAAGAGGTATATCTGATGGTCTGACTTGTAAAAAAATATAACCGGACTGCAATTCAATCTTCGAGAACACCTAGGCTCCTCAAAGAAGATCAATGATATCATCAATCCCCGATAAGGGATATCAGTTATTGACCATCAACCGGTTCAGCTTCCGATAGTCCACACAAAGCCTAAGGGTATTGTCTGCCTTCTTCACAAATAGAACAGCCGAACCCCAAGGAGAAATACTGGGTTGGATGGAATCCATTGACTACAACTCCTCCAACTACTTCTTGTGCTCCTGCAACTCAGGTGTATCCATCCTATAAGGATGAATGGACATCGGTGTCACTCTGGGAACAATATCAATAGAAAAGTATGCCTCACGCTCTAGAGGAAAACCTGAAAAGTCCTCTAGAAAGACGTATCTAAAACGACCCAACACTGGAGGAAAGTCGAATCATTAAGTCCCCTATTCAAACAGATATATACTAGAAATTTTGGGCTATAAAACCTCTCAATCCAAGATTCTCTTGTCCTGGTCTACTCGCTTGGACCTCCCACTCGCCTCTATGAAGAAAGGAACCACCATATGGTGATATGAAACTCACCATACGGTGATAGAAATCGATGAATACCTAGAAGGGAACCAACCAGTCCATTCCAAGAATGCCATCATATCCTGTCATCTCTAGGGCATATATCCCCCATAGAAAGTGACACCCACCCACCTCAAGAGGGAACTCCTTTCATTGACGTACATTAGATGTTATCGTCCCCAAAGGAGTGTCTAGCATCAAGATATCGGTAGATTAAAAGATGCAGAACCCATGGATCTCCACAATAGCAATAGAAACAATGATATGGTAATCCCATGTATCGAAATGGGAAGAAGCTAAAACTAAGGTTACTAAGATCATAGCTTTAACTGTAAAGGGTTCGAGATACTTCTCATGTTGGGTCTATTCCACTGCAAAATTATGACATATGTCGCGGCCCCGTGACCCTACCTGACCACTATGAGATGATCCACCCTACTGTCGCTGGTATCCTGGGGACTGACCACCACAGCCGCAACCTCCACCTTAGCCCGAACATCCCTAAGAACTCCAGTTCCATGACTGGTGAGAAACTGGTGGCGCTGCCCCTGAACTCAGATTCATAGAATAACCTCTGTCACTAGCTTCTGGTAAGAAGAACTGGAAAAATAACTGATGGTGACACATCATTCCACAAATCTTCACTCCACAGGGTCTCTCGGGCAACATGACCTCGTATTCCCACTTTTCCCGCACTGGTAGCACACTACCTGTCTACGAGACGATGCATCTCGCCTTCTCTGATTTCCTCGTGCAGACTCCCGGTGTCTCTTCCTGCTATCAGTAGGAGGAATAATAACTATGGATGTCGAACTGACCTTGTAACACCCCCAAGCTTCCACGGTACACTTCTCGCTGAATAATAGAGTAGCGTGTGTTGTGCGCAACTTCAAGTTCTAACACACACATCAACTAATAAAACTAGCCGTTATGAATAGTAATAACCATTTTTTGAAATTTTATACATTTTATCCTTCAAAATGGACATCTTTTTTGGATTCAGAATATTGAAATTATCCTAGGGTGAAATTTTGGAACTTTTCAGATAACTTTCATATTTTGATGAATAGTGAAAATTACTAAATTTTAATTAAAAACAACGTTTTTAATAGAAATAATTAATAGTGATAAATTGTGAATATAAATGGTTTTAAAGAACATATAAAATATATTTTTACCATTTAATAAAATGTTGGTCATTGGAAATAATTTCACATTTAAGCCAGACATAAACAAATGTCAATCTTTTGATAGTTATTATTTCTTAAAAACACGCTTTTTGTTTTGACAGCGGGAATTAATTTTAAATTAATATCTTCCACTTATGTGTTCTGAATTTGGAAAAATTGAATCCATATTTGGAATCAGGATTTACAAATTATGTAAATAGATAACTCTTTTTTTAAACATTTTGAATAATTACTTCGGTAAATATTTTATTTACCATGGTTAAAGGGAAAATCCAGTAAATAAGGGTAAAAAATAATATTATAATAATATTAATTTACCCTAAAATGTGTCCTAAAATTATTGGTTGATACATGTCCGATCATGAGAATCTTTGGGTAGATTTTGGGACCCCATGGAGCCACTTGAAATTGATAATGACACTTTATATTAATTATAATAAAATAAATACAAAAATGACATTAGCATATATATTTTAGAAAAACATTTTTAACATAGGGTTATATATGTTGGATTATCAAATATAAATATTCGTTAGAAATATAAAAATGTTTTATACATAATGGTATTTTATTTATAATTTTTAGACATTTAATAATTAATATTATTTATGACACAATAATGATGATGTATTTTCCTTATTAATGAAAGAATCAAATAATTGGTATTATAAATGTTTAAATTAATATAATCTGAATTTTTTGATGACATCCATGAATTTTATTGATTAATATGACATTATAGGATTTCTTAAATTCATTTTGTTTGAATTAATAAATTTTTAAAGACTTTAACAAAAATCAATTATTGAATAGTGTCAAAATTGACATAAAAGAGTTTTTAAAACAAATATTATATTATTAATTGATATTAAATTCCTAAAAATATATTTTTCGGCCAAGATACTTATATCATGATATTTGAATCATTAATGGACCACTTGGGGGTATCTTGGTTTTATATAGTAAGTTTATTAACTTTATAATATTAAAATACAAAGTGACACGGTAAATGTCAAACTAATTAACTAAGAGTTAAAACTATAAGATAGGGTTAATATGGTGACCCAAACCTGTCTAAAACCTATTGGTTGAGTGTTTTTCGACTTAACCCCAGATTAAACATTAAATAATTCACTATGGAGTCATTATAAACTGAATATGAATTTATTATAAAATAATATTTCTAGCTTTTCCAAAGGTGCCCCCACCCCTCTTATAAAAGTTCACTCTCCCTTCTCTCAAATTCATAACATCAAAGCCTTTTGGTTCGGATAACCTCTACCCAAATGACCTATCAACAGTCCTACCTTCATCCTTGAGGCATTCCTTTAGTCAGAAATCCAACTTAAGGAGCCCTTTTGATCAAATCAAAAGGAAGAACCCAAAGAAGATGTATTGTTTTCACCACCCTCTTTCAAGTTCCTTTCTTATTACACTTCTTATTTCTTTTTTATTTTTCATTATAAAATAATAACTATATTATATTATATATACTTTGATGTTATTATTAATATAGTACAACCTTATTCAGTATTCTATACATCCTTTAAATGACATGTCACCATACGTGCGTACATACGGAAAACCGTCTCCACGTCGTGGTGTAATTGTTATTCAATAACATATTATTTGGATGGGTATAATAATAATGTGAAATTCATTTAAATTACAAATATAAAATTATAATGATTCTGTATATATGATATACCATCCAATTATATATTATTTTAATATGAAATGAGTGATATTGTCACTCGTGCGTACGTACGGATTACCATCTCCACGAACGCGATAAGAATCATTCCTCAACGTATCAATTAAAGACTAAATTTAATTTGATGATTAAAAATAATGTATATATACATGATATCATTCTGTATATGAATAATATAAACCCCATACATAACAAATATGGCTCACATAACAAATAATCTAAAGTAAAATGAATCCGTTAACACCCGAAACGATGATAATACTAAGATAGTATTAACAAATCAATGTTAAAAGATCATATAGGATATAATATTAATGTATATAATTATTTTCTAATTCAATGACAATTATTTCACCATTATACATGAGTTTAACCTACACTCTACCATAGAAAAAGTACGAGTAAGGGGTTTCTTATCTCACTTTTATTTCTGTGAGATTTCCATTGTTCACCACTTATTTATTGCAGGAGGTGTGTGTACTGCCCATGATTGTATTATTGTGTAATATAGTTTAATTGTGGATATCTACATCATCATTTTATGATCCTTCTTTCATGGGTGTATGGTTATTATGTTACCAAATCGATAAGGGAATTTGATATTTCAATTTACATTCATTCGGCTTTACGCAGACTTCATTGGTTATTTTACTCCAAGATTATGTGTGGAATCACTATTTATTTTCTTATGTCATAATTTCCACTCCCTTTTATGTGTATATACTTTTGATACACATAATCACTCCATTGATAAATTCTCAAGTCATCAATATTAACTTGAAAAGAGTAATTTTAACTCAATCTCCATTTATTGAGTTAAACATCTAATTCATTGGTGTTGTTTTTACAAGAATATGTGTGAATGACCTCTGATTTATTTACACTGAATATCCAATCATATTGAGTGTATTAATATTTTTCACACATAATTATATCGTTTATTTATCCTTAGCATAATGATACAGTCTTTATAAGATAGTTAATCTCAATTTACATCCCATTGAGACTTTTTTGTTGTTATACACCAAATCACTTTTATATGGTGTATATAATGTATTTTGACATAGTATATCATGAATCCATTTATTCTCATGATATTAAAAAGTTTTTATTACCTCAATTATTTGTATTCAAGTTTCTCTCTTTTGGTTAGTAACTCTAACTAAAATATCATTTTAAAATGTTTAAAAGATTTATTGTCCTAAATATTTCTCATTAATGTCCATGTTTTAAAAATGGGTTTAAGGAATTATTTATATGGACATTAATGTTTTAAAATTAAAATTCGTTTTCAACGATTCAAAGTGGCATGGGACACTTTGATTCAAAAATATATTTAAAATGGCTTCTTGATAAATAGTGATACTTTCAATTGTTTTCAAGAAAAAGGGTGATATTTCACTCAAATAGTTTTGATGATTATTTTCATCTATGTCAATATCCTTCATTATTCTCAATTGAGGTTAATCTGATACAATACAATCTTCTATATTGTATTGAATGAGTTATGTTTGACTGTTGATGTGTTATTTTTATACCATTCATGGTTTGTGTATAATGTATTGACATTTCACATGCTAGTTTTAATACGAATTTTTATGTTATATTTCAAACATTTAATATGAGGAATTCATTGGACTTAGTAAGTGATGAGTGGAACTCGCTATAGCTCCTTGATGCATTGGTAGGTCTCATGAGACAAACTAGTGTCTTGGCACGAGGCCTTGAAAAAATCTTATTTGTGGTCATGGCACGATGCCTTGGCTATGTGGTTGTGATTGTCTAGCATTATGCATTCCATCATTATGAAAGTGGTTATTGATATTGCATGTGATTATTCGACTAGTAGAATATCCATGTGAATATGTAAATGGAATTATTTCATTTTATCTTTTCCATATTAAGATGAAGTGCATGTTTAATTGGCTTTTGTTTTAGTTATACATTTCCTTAAGTGTTTGTGCTTATCTATGAAATCTTCTACTATATTGTTATCCTTACGGAGCATCTGAGCTCACCTTTTCAATGTTTTATTTATCTCAGGATGTGAAGAAGTAATTTATGAATGACCTGTAGGGATAGTATGAGGGGATATGAAGACAATATGTTCTTGTTGTCTTTTTTTTACCTTATGATGTAATGTAAGAATTATGAATGTATCTAGTTATTCCAAGGCTACTAAACTAATCGGTATTTTGAGACATGATCATTTGTGATCATGCCAAAGTTATGTAACAACACACTGACTCTAGGTAACTGGGGTCGGGGCATTACAGTTCGTATCATATGAAGTTTAGTAAAAACCATTGAAAATAGATTTATATAAACTCTGATTAGAGCACATAGACCTAACATAGACTTTGAGGATTAGTATAGAAGAACTTCCAAGAATTTTTGTATTGTATAGATTTTGTGAGTTTTCCAAGAAATACATCCATGTCTGGATACGAGCAGGTAGAGGTGGCTCTGGCATAGATGTACCGAAGGGGTAAAACCTGAAAACACCACTTTGAGCTAGACTAGAATGGGAACTAGTGCACGATAATGGGCCTTGCTGCACTCTTGGTTACGACACTCCGGGGGGATATGCTAAGGATAATTTACATTTTATTTACAAACCAATTTGAAATATTTTAATATAAGATGGGAATAAATAACCTTGGTTAATCTTAAGTTGTTTCAAATTGAGAATATGGTGTCATGATATTCTCTAAATGATTTTATGAATACTGTTACTCGCACAATGCTTTCTAGTTTTAGTCAATGGCTTGATTCCAAGGAAGTCATAGTGACTTTGAGAATGATGTATAAGGTGGGAATGATGGTGGAAATGAGCAAAAAAATGGAATATTGATAGATGTAAAATATATCGTCTTCATGCCAAATAAATTTTCAAAAATACGATCAACAATATATATATTAACCAATTCCCGGACTCAACAAAGAAGAGAAAGGTGATGAATAATAAGAGCTCCAGTAGTGGAGACCATGGAGAAAGTAATATTCAATTTCCATCATGTAGGAAATGTGGAAGGAGACACCCATGAAAGTTTATCAATGGAAAAAATAAATGCTCTACGTGCGGGATGGAAGGACATAATGTGAAGAATTGCCGAAGAAAAATGAATAGTACTCTGGAAGAAAATAAAAATCATCCCAAGAATCCATTTACAGTCATTTTCCATAAATGTAGGGGACCTGGTCATTACCCGAGTGAGTGCCCTATCCTATAGGATATCTTCTTGGTCAAAGAAGAAGCTAGGTGGAAATAAATGGTTGGAGAAATGTTTAAAAAGTATTAGTGCTCCTTTTTGATGGGTTTACTTTGGAATAATTTTCTCTTGTATTTTTAACCCTACAGTTTGCCGTGTGAGAATGATATTTGAGGAAGAATTATCTTTTCTCTTGTGGATATAGTTATAAATAACAAGTTTGTTTTATCTGATCATTGGGTTTGAGGCAATTACAAGTTATTAGAATATGGGTTGAAGATGCAAGGTATGAGATAACATTTGTGCTTAAATTATGTTATGGTTATTTTGAGGAATTTATCTCATTTTGGTAATGATATAAAATATAGTTTTTGAAAAAGGACAACATGCATACCGTGTTAAAACCCGTCACGTCGGACAAAGCTATGGGAATCGAACCAACAACCAATGTGCGATTGGGATTTATCGCCTACCACTGGACTACGTGAAGTCCCTAGTTAGTGTGACTAATTATTTTTAGTTAAATGATTTTATTGATCAATAATAATTTAATTTGAGATCTTATTTATTATCAAGTGAATACCCATATTATAGGAAAATGATTTGGTGATTAAGTGATAAATTTTATTTTGGAAGATGTTCGCTTTGTTTGAGACACTATATGCCCAAGGATAAAAGAATACTACGCGATTTCATTTGAGGAGTAATGGTGTATTTTTACCTATGTTTTTATTATGGATTTATAGGGATTTGGGTTATTTATGGAAATGATTAACCTATAATAGAGAATATTTTATTAGGTTAATTACTTTTAAGTATGTCACTTTAAGAGTAGTTGATGTCATTTGGAGATACAATTTAACATGGAAGACTACATAACAAAATTCTTCTATGTTTTGGGTTTCAATATTAGTTTGGATTATGTTGAAGGATTTTATGGACAATAGTTAATTGAATGGTGTTTATTTATCTTTGGGGTATTGTTGGTTTAATTTTAGAAATTAAGATTAGTGTTTCTTTAATGGAATATCCTTTTGGGGGATCATCAGATCTTATAGTAAGCATTTTGGTTTTGATTAATCTATAAAGTCAAGGTAAATATATAGTTTATCCTTTGTGGATCATGTGATTATATAATAAGATTATTCTATCTCTTCCAGTGTGACCAAGTCTTCTTGAATATTCATCGTTTAAAAATGAGTTAGTAGTAGGAATTTATTAAAGAATGTAACTTTACAAAAATATTAAGTATATATCTTTACATTCTTATTCAATCTCAGAAATGAATTCCTCATCTTTATGTAATGTATCTTAAAAAAATTATAAAAATGGTTTCCATTTACTTTTCCTACTGGGAAACTAATGACCGTTTGTCCCATCACAAGTTTGTGGTTTTCTTATTGTTAACTTCCTCATGATCATGTTTTCTATCCCTCTCCATCAGAACTTGACACTTAGTTTATCTTCCTATCCATGTTTTTCAACATGGAATCCTACTATATGTTATCTCGGGTGACCTTAGTACATCTCTTTCTTTCATTTAAAGTGATAGTTTTATTGACTCTTTTTCCGATGTGGGACTTTCCATTATATTCTCAAACCCAATTTTAAAAATTTCAAGGTTGAAATTTATTGAAGGAGGGGAGAATGTAACTCCCCCAAGATTCCACGGTACGCTTCTCGCTGAATAATACAGTAGCGTGTGTTGTATGCAACTTCAAGTTCTAACACACACTGCAACTAATAAAACTAGCCGTTATGAATAGTAATACAAACTTTATGAAATTTTATATATTTTATCTTTCAAAATGGACTTAATTTTCGGATTTGGAATATCAAAATTAGCCTAGGGTGAAATTTTGGTACTTTTCAGATAACTTTCATATTTTAATGAATAGTGAAAATTACTAAATTTTAATTAAAAAAACATTTTTAATCGAAATAATTAATGGTGATAAATTATGAATTTGAATGGTTTTAAATAATATATAGAATATATTTTAACCGTTTAATACAATGTTGGTCATTGGACATAATTTCACATTTAAACCAGACATAAACAAGTGTCAATCTTTTGATAGTTATTATTTCTTAAAAACACGCTTTTTGTTTTGACAGTGGGAATTTATTTTAAATTAATATCTTCTACTTCTGTGTTCTGAATTTGAAAAAATGGATTCCATATTTGGAATCAGGATGTCAAAATTATGTAAATAGTTAACTCTTATTTTTATAAATTTGGAATAATTACTTCGGTAAATATTTTATTTACCATGGTTAAAGGGTAAATCCGGTAAATAAGGGTAAAACAATAATATTATAATAATAATAATTTACACTAAAACGTGTCCTAACCTTATTGGATGATACATATCCGACCATGGGCATCCTTGGGTCGATTTTGGGACCCCATGGAGCCACTTGTAAGTGATAATGACACATTATATTAATTAAGTTAAAATAAATACAAAAATGACATAAGCATATATCTTTTAGAAAAACAATTTTTACATAGGGTAATATATGTTGGATTATAAACTATAAATATTCATTAAAAATCTGAAACTATTTCCTACATAATCTTATTTTATTTATAATGTTTATACATTTAATAATTAATATTATTTATGACACAATAATGATGACGTATTTTCATTATTAATGAAGGAATCAAATAATTTGAATTATAAATGTTAAAATTAATATAATTTGAATGTTTTGATGAAATCCATGAATTTTCATGCTTAATATTACATTATAGGATTCCTTAAATGAATTTGTTTCGAATGAATAAAGTTGTTAATACTTTAAAAAAATCAATTATTGATTAGTGTAAAATTTGACATAAAAGAGTTTTTAAAACAAACATTATATTATAAAATTGATATTAAAATCCTAAAAATATCATGTTTGGCCAAAACACTTATATCATGATAGGTGTATCATTAATGGACCACTTGGGGGTCGCTTGGATGTATATAGTATGTTTATTAACTATATAATATTAAAATACAAAGTGGCATGGTAAATGTCAAACTAATTAACTTAGAGTTAAAACTAAATGATAAGGTTAATATAGTTACCGAAACCTGTCTAAAACCTATTTGTCGAGGAGTTTTTGACGTATCCTTACATTAAACTTTAAATAATCCACTTTGGAGTAATTATAAATCGAATATGAATTTATTATAAAATAATATTTCTAGATTTTCCAAAGGTGCCCCCCACCCCTTTTATAAAAGGGATCTATCCCTTCTCGCAAATTCATACCTTCAAAGCCTTTTAGATCTGCCAACCTCTGCCAAAATACCCCCTCAACAGTCTTCCCATCATCCTAGAGGCATTACTTTAGTCATAAAGCCAACTTAAGGAGCCCTTTTGATCAAATCAAAAGGAAGAACCCAAAGAAGAGGTAATGTTTTCACCACCCTCTTTCAAGTTCCTTTCTTCTTACACTTCTTCATTCTTTGTTATTTTCCATAATAAAATAATAAATATAGTATTTTCTATATACTGTGATGTTAGTATAAATATAGTACAACCTTATTCAGTATTCTATCCATCCTTTTAATGACATTTCACCATACGTGCGTACGTACGGCTTGCCGTCTCCACGTCGTGGTGTAATTGTTATTCAATAACTTATTATTTGGATGGGTATAATAATGATGTGTAATTCATTTAAATTAATAAATATAACATGATAATGATTCTTTATATATATGATATACCATCCAATTATATATTATTTTAATATCAAAAGAGTGATATTGTCGCTCATGCATACGTACGTATTACAGTCTCCACGAACGCGATGAGAATCATTCCCCATCGTATCCATTCAAGACTGAATTTAATTTTATGATTAAAAATAATGTTTAGAGACATGATATCATATTGTATATGAATAATATACATCCCATCCATAACAAATATGGCTCACATAACAAAGAATATAAAAAAATGAATCCGTTTACACCCGAAACGATGATAATACTAAGATATTATTAACAAATCAATGTTAAATGATCATATATGATATAATATTAATGTAGATAATTCTTGTATAATTCAAGGAAAATTATTTCACCATTATACCAGAGGTTAACCTACCCTCTACCAAGGAAAAAGTACATGTAAGGGGTTTCTTATCTCACTTTTATTTCTGTGAGATTTTCATTGTTCACCACTTATTTATTGCATGTGGTGTGTGAATTACCCATGATTGTATTCATTGTGTAATATACTTTAATTTTGGATATCTACATCATCATTGTATGATCCTTCTTTCATGGTTGTATGTTTCGTATGTTACCTAATCGATAATGGAATTTTATATTTCAATTTCCATTCATTTGGCTTTACGCATACTTCATTACTTATTTAACTCCAAGATTATGTGTGGAATCACTATTAATTTTCTTATGTCATAATTTCCACTCTCATATCTGTGGATATACTTTTGATACACATAATTACTCCATTGACAAATTCTCAAGTCATCAATATGAACTTGATAAGAGAAATTTTAACTCAAACTCCATTTATTAAGTTAAACATGTAATTCATTGGTGTTGTTTTTACAAGAATATCTGTGAATGTCCTCTGATTGATTTCTAGTGAATATCCAATCATATTGTGTGTATTTATATTTGTCACATGTAATTATGTTGTTGATTTATCCTTAACATAATGATATGGTCTTTATAAGAGACTTAATATCAATTTACATCCCATTGAGACTTCATTGTTGTTATACACCAAATCACTTTTATATGGTGTATATAATGTATTTTTACATAGTATATCATGAATGAATTTATTCTCATGATATTAAAAAGTTTGGATTACCTCAATTATATATATTCAAGTGTCTCTCTTTTGGTTAGTAACTCTAACTAAAATATCATTTTAAAATGTTTTAAAGATTTATTTTTCTAAATATTTCTCATTAATTTCCATGTTTTAAAAATGGTTTTAAGGATTTATTTATATGGAGATTAATTTTTTAAAATTAAAATTCATTTTCAATGTTTTAAAGTGGTATGGGACACTTTGATTCAAAAATATATTTAAAATGGATTCTTGATAAATAGTGATACTTTCAATTGTTTTCAAGAAAATGGTGATATTTCCCTCAAATAGTTTTGATGATTATTTTAATCTATATCAATATCCTTCATTATTCTTGATTGAGGTTAATCTGATACAATACAATCTTCCATATTGTATCAAATGTGTTATGTTTGACTGTGGATGTGCTATTTTTGTACCATTCATGGTTTGTGGATAAAGTATTGATATTTCATATGCTAGTTATAATACGAATGTTTATTTTATGTTTCAAACATTTCATATGATGAATGAATTGGACATAGTAAGTGACGGGTGGAGCCTGTTGTAGCTCCTCGATGCATCGGTAGGTCTCATGAGACAAACTAGTGTCTTGGCATGAATCCTTGACAAAATCTTATTTGTGGTCTTGGCATGAGGCTGTGGCTATGTGGTTATGATAGTCTGGAATTATGCATTCCATCCTTATAAAAGTGGTTATTGATATTTCATGTGATTATTCGACTAGTAGAATATCCATGAAAATAAGTAAATGGCATTATTTCATTTTATCTTTTCCATATTATGTTTAAGTTCATTTTTAAAAGGATTTTCTTTTAGTTATACATTGCCTTAAGTGTTTATTCTTATCTATGAAATCTTATGCTATATTGTTATCCTTAATGAGCATTTGAGCTCACCCCTTTAAATGTTTTATTTATCACAGGATGTGAAGAAGTAATTTATGAATGACCTGTAGGGATAGTATGAGGGGATATGAAGACAAGATTTTGTTGTAGTCTTTTTTTACCTTATGATTTAATGTAAGACTTATGAATGTATCTAGTTAATCGAAGGCTACTAAACTAATCGGTCTTTAGAGACATGATCCTTTGTGATCATGCCAATGTTAAGTAATAACACACCGACTCTAGGTAACTGGGGTCAGTGCATTACAGACCTGGCTCGCCTCTCTAGAATCCATCAGTTTGTGCTTTGTGATCAGCACCTAGATGACGATAGAGGATATCGATGTCAAACTGAATATGCTCACTTACGATCGGATGTCATGACTTAGACCATCCTTAAAAACCAGTGCAAGGAACAACTCATCACCCACTAGAATAGGTGTGAAACACTGCCGCTCTGTGAAGCGAGAAGAATACTCGATAATAATAAAAGTACCCAACTCCAGACTCATGAACTCTTATGCTTCATCGGCCCTCAAGTTCTCCAGATAGAAGTAATCGTAGAAGATGCCACAAAACTCACCCCAAGCCATGCTCTGCTAGTAGCCTGCCTGTGAGATCGCATCCCACCACCTCTTAGCGGTGTCCATAAGCATGTAAGTAGAGAGATTCAACCTCTTCTCTAGGGGAATATCTAGATGCTCAAAAATTGTTACTGTGGCTTCTTTTCACGACTCTACAGCCTGAGGTCCTCCATCCAATGAGAAAGTAGGAGGATGTTGCTGCTGAATGACCCACGTCAAATCTGTCATCAACGGGGGAGGAGACGGTTCTCGCTAAAAAGTCTGCATCATCCTCATAAATCCCTCTCTGAACTTAGCATCATCTCCCGTATCCAGTATAATAGATGGTGCCAAGATTGGAACGATTGGAGGATCTACTGGAAGTCCCTGATCAGCCATATCCAGTGTCTGATCATCGTCTGGTAACTAGCCGATAAGTAGCAGACGTCTCAGTGGCATGACTGTACAAGGTCAAGCGCACACCTTAGATCAAGATTATCAAGGACTAAAAACTTGAAGTTTGAGAGGGGAACAAAAGAAATAATGAATTCATGTTTGACAAAACATGACTACACAACATGTACAATTCCTACACGACGTGTTACATTAAGCCATTAACAGGGGCGTGTACTTCTGCGAAAACTGGTCATGTAACACCCCAATCACACGACGTGTTGTCCCAACACACAGTGTGTACTTGAATATTCTTCCCTACTAAAGTCCATATAAACATTTAAGCCACACGACCCTACAAGGACAAAACTACATGGTGTGTTCAAATTAGACACGGTGTGTACTCAACAAGCATCACTTGGACGGTGTTGTTAGTGACACGACCTGTGTAACCAGGTTATACTACAAGGAGTGTTTCAGTTGGACACATCGTGTACTGAGAAGGATAACACCGACCCATGTTGTTAGTTACACATCCAGCTACATGACTAACACTACACGACTTGTTCCAGACAGACACAACATGTACGAGAAGTATAACACCGACCTGTGTTGTTCGTGACATGGCAGGGCACCTTGGTCTAACTACATGGCATGCACAACTGATACACGACGTGTTTCCACAAGAAATTCCCTATCCCATGTCTCTTCCCACATGGCCTATGAAACGGTTAGAGACTACACAGCATGTACATAAAGTACACGAGGTGTACTTAAGAAAAATAGTGTCTTCCTGAATATAAGAACACATGGAGGGTAGTCAAACTACATGGTGTGTATTCTAGTTTTTTCTAGACAGCAAGCCTTAGAAAATATTCTGGATCCTAGAAAACACTGATACACACACACACAAAGATCCAAATTTCTGATCTGTGAGGGCATATACTCCCCAAGAATAAATTGTTGGAATCTTCCACATGTTATAACAAGGGTAAGCAAGTCAATGATCAACCAAATTCCAAACCATAG
This sequence comes from Viscum album, assembly GCA_963277665.1. Classification (NCBI taxonomy): domain Eukaryota; kingdom Viridiplantae; phylum Streptophyta; class Magnoliopsida; order Santalales; family Viscaceae; genus Viscum; species Viscum album. Next base: position 1,468,619,415 of record OY728128.1, on the reverse strand, counting down.
GGACCCATAACACCTCAGGAAACAAAGTTTGGCGTCCAACAAAACAAAACCTAAAAAAAATACCTTTTCAAGCAACATGTATTTTATCATGGACCCTATCACAACAAGATACATATTATACACAATATTTTTCAAAACCACTTGCAATTGCTAATGAATCCCAGATGACATGACAAGAATGCATGAAATCTGATTTCTAGTAAGTTCCTATATATTGCATGAGATGGCATACCCTAATCTTATCGGGTTGTGACAGAAATAGAATCTCAATAACATCAACGATAACAACACAATGCATGTGAGTCACCCAATGGTGAAAATCAAATCTACCTTAAAATTGAAAAACCAGAAAAATTGAAATAAATGAGGTAGATTGTCTTTTCCATGTACACAGGTTAGCTACGCCCGGGAACAACTTATTACCAAGTACTTATCACTTCCTATCCCTGGCTGAAGGCTCCAAATAGTAATTCAAGAGATAAGAGTTCCTCTGATACCACTTTTTAACGTCCCTGTTCCAGAAGCCACCTAGAGTCCCCCCATACCTAGTTGGTCACATGGACTCAATTGCATTTCCCCAAATGCTAGAGGATGTCGACTAGCAGCTAGGGCCTTGGGTATGATAGTGGGGAAAATATTCCCTCATCAGCAGGGTAATCAAGTAGAAGATAAAAAAATACACAATATCAGAAGTAGTAAATATCCAACAACAGTAACAGCGGAATACTGATAAAGAAGAAACTAGAGCATATATATATATATATATATATGATGCATGACACACATATGTCTAGAAAAATATACAAACAAGTCACAATGCCAGAATACAACAATGTTAAACCAATGTCCTAAAGAAAGCAGATAAACTCTTCAGCATGGAAAGCCATAGCTTGGTCCCATTATCTCAAGATCTATAGAAAATCATGTACCTAAAGTAGAAGGACTCTTTCCCTTATCTATAACGGCAGCAACATAATCTATTTGGACCCAAAAGCATGGCCCAAACTGGGCGTGAGACTAAATCCTAGTAGGTAACCACCCGAGGATCTATTCCCAACAGCCAGTAAATATATTGCAGGTAAAGTACTGAAAACATTAAATAAGAAAGTACCCAGCACTAAACAATCCCCAGCTCAATATCAAGCAACAAAAATAGAAAAATAGGTAACCATATGAAAAGTACTCACATCTATCCCCTCTGGTCCTACCTAACAAGTACAAGTGATCCACAGGGCAGTACACTCAGTCTCTCCACTCTGGTTCTGTCATAAGAATTCATAAATAATATCTATGAGGAAGCTCACATAGTCAATTCTCCTTATAGTCTATTTTATTCAAGGAATCTCTAAGGAAGCTCACACATTTAATTCCCCTTATAGCCCCAAGGTCATGGACTCTCTGAGGAAGCTCACTCGGTCAATTCCCCTCATAGAACATGTCGTTCGTAGACTCTCTGAGGAAGCTCACTTGGTCAATTCCCCTTATAGTCTTGAGTAATCAAGGTAGTGAAAAGTAAAACAAAGTCTCTCTGTGGAAGCTCACACGATCAATTATTCTTATAGTCTAAAATATCCCCAGGCCCTCTAAGGAAGCTCACTCAGTTTATCCCCTATATAGCTTAATGTGCTCAAAGACTCTATGAGTAAGCTTACTCGGTCAATACCCCTTATTGTCTACTATAGAATATTCTCACGATCCTGTGTAGGTCAAGGAGTAATGAAATGCAATATGGACAAAATAAACTTTCATAACTACTTGGCTAATCAATCTAAAACATATCAAGAATTTCAGAAATACTAACTCTCTATCCTTCAATACCAAGCATGGAAAACATGCATGGTGGACAAACTAGCTAAACAGGACCAAATGGTCATAAACCATACATGCATGTGAAAAACATCCAAATAATAGAAAAACAACCCTATTCATATCCAATTAACCTCTAAAAAAGCATACAACATGGATGGATATAAACAGGGGAAAAAAGGTAAACACGAAATACCCCGTTCAAGGGTTTTGGAGGAATTTTCACAAAATACTCAAAGAATTTAAAAGTAAAGGCACAAAACACCTACCTCGACATTAGGAGTTCTCTATAAGTGAACCTATAGGCTTGAATCACCTTATAACACTGTAGATCTATGAAAACTTATAAAACGTTCAACCCACGATAACTTGGAAAAGAGGAGGAATCAGAAGATGGTTCTCCTGGTGAAGAGAGAACTCACCGATGTGATTCCAATGAAACTGACTATGTTGGATTCAGAGGCGGACGTACACTCAGGGGTTGGTCGATGATCTGAAGTTGTATAGTGCTTTTGGTCCAACAAGACCAAACATAATATTGTTCTTGTGATTAGACGCGACCCTATTGTTTTTAATGAAAAAAAAAATTATTTACACATCATGTACTTTTTATGTACACGGTTGGTGCATGCCTTTTCTATTCTTTGCATTATGTGGCCTCCAAAACACCACCACACGGTCGTGTGAGTGGCTACAACACGGCCAAAAAATGGCCTCCAATGGTAAGGCAGTACACGGTGTGTACTCATAAAATACACGGCGTGTACTTTCAAAATTTCTAGAAAAACCTCTTTTTTCAAAAAATGACCAGAAAAAGAAAAACATACCTTAAAAGAAGATCTGGGTTCATGAAATTGTTCAGGAATTTAATTAAATAAACCTCTTATTCTCCATCATTAACTAAAATATCCACTATAAATCACCGCTCATGTCTTTTGTTCATGATCTCAATTCAATGTTGGATCATTCCTCTATAAGACCTAATGATATAATGGATGATATAGTTAACAATGGTAGATCAATGAATGAAAGAAATACCCAAGGATTATTACAATTTGATCATGTTTTTTGTGTCATCATGTTTAATTTTTCAACTTGATATAGTAGTGTAGCTTATTCTAGAATTTTTTTTCATAAACAATAATTCTCTATGAAGAATTAGGAGGACATTTCGAAGGATTTTATCACCATCTTTCCTTTAAATCCTACAGTATTTGAAGTTATTTGGGTATCTATAGATCATTATAGGATGTTATCACATTTCTTATTGATCAAGGAGTGGAGTACATTGGATGTTTTGGATATGTAGTTATGTGGATGAGATAATTAGTATTCACATAATTTTATAGAACATAATCTCTAATTGACATCATTATTATACCATGTGAGTCTATAGATTCCTTTTTATTGATTTTGGTTTGCATGTAAACAATAGAAATTTCATCCCCCTTTTGACCGATGGTCAGACATATCATACCATATTGACACTGGAGGATATGCTACATGGATGTTATTTTTATTTTCATGGATTAGGTGTGAAAAAAAATCACTAAATTGGGTTTTTATATATTAGTATTCATCACTATTCCATATTCATCACTTTATTTGTGGAAATTTAGAGTGATCTTATGGATCTCCAATGCACTCGAGCATAGTAGAACAATTTTTAGTTTTTTGAAAAATTGTTTTGTAGAGTATGAAAAAAAGGTTCAGATGATTTTAAAGTGTATTAATATATAATAGGACTATCAAAACCCTTAGGTTCATCATATGAGGATTGTTTTGGTGTTTAATTTTTTATATCTTATATTCTAGATAGTATCACACATCATGTAAAATTGAGGATTGAATGATGTAAAAAATCATTCTCCATATTTTTCCTTCCTTTTGAAGTCACGAGGATTGTTAATTAAGTGGTTCATTGGTCCGTGATTTCCATAAAAACGGAATGGATTTGTAGTTATTCCTTTATATAGAAGCAAAATGTATATTTTCACAACAACTCTCATTACATTGATTTTTGTGAGTTAGATATAGTGGATTAAATGATGTAAATTGAATTATTTGTTGAGATTAATATTTTTCATTTTAATAGTGTTTTTCATGTGTGTTAATCCATCCATTTACATTTTTTGGGGTTACTATTTAATAAAGTATTGAATATGGGAACATGATTCATAGATGCATTCATAGTACCAAGAGTGTATTTGATCATTGTTTTTCTGTGATGTTGAAATTATAATTTAGAGAAAATTTCATATATATATTTTATTTCTTATACAATATTTTTTTAGTAATGGTATTGGTTTTATTTCTATATATATATAATTGATATCACATGGGATTATTTATGGGTTATTTCATAAGTTTTGGTTTTTATTTTCATGGACACGAACCAACTGATTGGTATGTAATACAATATCCCAAAACATATTAGTTCATCATAGAATATCCTCTTGATGATAGAGGAGTTGGGAGGGTGTTGGATTAAAAAGGGGGTAATAATAAGCAAGAATTTGACTGGAATTATATTGTTAAGGGTGTCACATCATGAATGTATTTAAAGAATACAGTGTTGTTGTGTAGTTATTTTCTTCACACCAAGAAGGTTTGTGGATATGTATGGATATTAAGATGTGGTGTAGGGAATAATTCATGGGAGATTGCAATCATGATGTTTTTATGGGGAATTATCATTAGGGAATGACTATATGAAGTCAATCCATATAATATCTTAAATATTATATTGTTAATTTTATATAACTATAAATTATTAAGGAAATCTCATATATATTGATTTATTACTTCTATATATTTCTATTGACACTATTATTCTGATATATTGAATAGTTTGTATTGGTACATGAATAGTGCATGGAGTTTTTTTAAATTTTCAATGAATGATCATTTGTATCAAGTCCAGATATTTGATAGTGTAAGGACTAGTTAGTAGGTTGGGTTGTGAATATATTATTTCTTTATCCCAATTTGAAGTCGTAAATATTATTTTTGGGAACTGGGATATAACTCTGGAATGAAGGTAAAAATACCAGGGCCTTCTTTATCCACATATAAATAATTATTTTATCAAGTCTTAAATGGGGGAGATAATATAATTACTAGTGCAATTTTAGATGATTAACTAAATTTTACCCCATTACTTCATAACCATTACATGTCACTCTATGAACCTATATGTTTCTATTTTTAGTATAAATTCATTTGTTCATATAAATTTTTATTGATTACATGATTTTTCTTTAATCCTAGGAATCAAGTGATATTTATCAGGATACATTTTAGTTTTCTATAATTTTATTTAACAATTAGATCTAGGAGATCAATGAAACTAATCCCAGGTTTGTTTATCTTCTACTCTTCATGGTTTTATATCATTCCTTATTCATTGAGTGGTTATTTTAGTTCTTTGTAATCTATTTAACTATCTATATCTTTTTTTTATGGATTAACTTATTCAGTAGTTTTTCTTGGTATCCCCAATGTGTTCTTGTCCTGGTGAACATCACTATCCCTTTATTCATACATATGTACTATTGAATATTAGAACAATTTAGCTAATTATATACATTTAATTCTTTTTTTGTTTAAATTTTGGATGTATCATGATTGTTTTTTCTTAGGTGTATCATAATGACTGACATAATGGCCAAAATAAATTAAAAAAACAAATATTAATGGTGTATAGTGACTCACATGTGTTTTATGTGATTTTATGATACACCATTAAATTTTTTGGCCATTTCATGTTTTTATGGTAAAATTATAAATTTATATGATATAAGATTCATTTATATGACTAGATTATCAGAATAACTTGTAATGAATGAAAAATATTTTAAGAATGTGAATGTATATGTTTTTTGAAATCTATAATTTTTATTATTTATCTCATGAAAATGATTGTGAATTAAATTGAATACATGTTTTCAACTGGGAGCTCTAAATGCGTTTTATTTCTAAAATTTATGATTGGTTGTTACTGGTTTACTTGTAATATTTTTTTGATTTATATCATCATGGTAATTTATTTTGTGGATATTATTGGGGTGATGGAAAAAGTACACTATTGATTTTTTATTATTAGGTTTTCATGGTTATCAAGGGAAGTTATAGTGATTAAAATGGAAGTGTTATTATAGATGGCTATGAGGAAAGTCATTTAATTTGGGTGCTATTGTGGGGATTCTAGCATGATTTTTGGGATTGTATAATCATTTCTAGATTTAAGTATTTTAGTTTTGTTTTATAAAAAACGGTGTTGAATGATGTTGGGAATGATGAATACGGAAATCAGTATATGAATTAATTTAATATGAAATGTATGTTAATATATTGTCAGTGATTTAAATAAATAGGAAATGATTGGTATGAATGTGGGGGAGGGATAAAAAAGTTATTAAAATAAGTGTTGATAAATGAGTGGACTGTTGAATATAATATACTTGGGTAAATATTAATTACATAAAAGGTTAAATAATATGATATATGGGAATTCATGAATGTTATTATGTATATTTTGTGTGATATATTGGGCTAGTATGTGGTGTATGGGAGGAAAAAATTAATTCAATATAGATGTTTCAACATGGTGATACTTATGAAAATTAGGAGTCGTTTATTTACATAAACACTTCATGTGGAAAACTATGAAGAAATTCTATATTTTAGATTTTCAATTTCATTTCATTCACACAACACTCAATTCATGTTACTTTTTTCTACACAAGCTTTATATATCCATGGTTTTTTACCCAACATCATTATTAGAATCAGAATGGTGTGTGATTTATCCCCCTCTCACACACTCTCTTACTATAATGGAAAGGTAATGATGCATAGGCTGTGACAGTCAGATGGTAGAGTTCACTAATATGTTTTGATGATACTGTGTTGAGGATGTGGAAGTGATGGGATGATGACGTGATGAATGATGTGATATATGGTGATGGTTATTCATGGAAGGAGGTCAATATGAGGTTGATTTCATTTATGTTGATGATACCCTACTGTGATAAGGTTGTGATGTAAAGGTATACATTCATGATATGATATTGTGGTGTGTACTATATATTGGAATGAATTATGTTGTGATGATTAAGACATAGTTATAATAATGATTCATGGTATGGTTTTTTGGTTTTGTGGAGGTGATGAGAGAATAATGTTAGTCTATTTTGGGGTGTGAGTGAATCAACAAAGTGATGAACTTCTTTTGTGCTATATTATTTCTATATTCGTTTGATATAATATTGTTATAATAGGATTAGAGATTGGTTGGGTGACAATTATTGAGCTTGGGTGTTAGTTGATTGGGGATATGTGAGTTTGGGTATTTTTACTTGTTCACTAGTGTATAATAATGCTTCTTATATATTTTTATCAGGTATATTGAGGTGGACTCTAATGGGTATACAAGTATGTTCAACAATATATACATGAATCAATTTTTTAGGCTTCAATAAATGATTTTATGAATATGATGAACCCTACTACCTTAATTATTCAATCATGTCTAAAGGAAAATTTGATATTATTTTTTATGTTATTAATTTTGAAAATTTATTGTTGTTTAAAACATTAATTTGTTTTGGGATATTCATTCTATTTTATATTATCGAAATGATTTGATTAAATTTAATATATAATACTAGAATTGTGTGGTTATGTCCAATCATTTTTATACCCCATGTGCTTATCATCATCCTATGGCCTATTAGTGGTGGTCTTTGTGAGGAAACACTCATATTCATTGTGGGCCCAGGAGAGTTTCCCATTGGGGGAGGGTCATTAATGAAATACTTATTTGAGGTTGTAGGGAATGATTAAACATATAAAATGTTTACATTGGAGGGTGATATAAACCATTCATACATTTGTAATTATGTTATTATTTGACTATCTCTATTATTGTATTTCACTAACATTAATAAAGATCAAAACAATTTGTTTTAATAGGTATATCTATTTATTTTTATTGATAAAACGATTAATAATTTTAAAATTGTTTACATGGATATATTATAAAATTCATATAAGGATCTTGGGTTATCTAATACTTATTTTACAAGTTGACATATAATGATGTTATTTAAAAAAATTGTTATGTTTTGAATTGATAATAGATAAAAATATTATAATATTTTTAGTGGTTCAGACCTCTACAGTCTATTCCATTACAGTAATTTCGTATTTGAGGTGTTCTAGGAGGTCAATATGAATTATCCCCCAAATATTGAAAAATTTATAGTTCTGTGAATAACGTCATCAGTGATTCATCTTTTGGTGAGTCATCTGTTGGTGAGACATATTTTGGTGAGACATCTATTGGTGAGCCATCTGTTAGTGATTCATCTGTCAGCATATATTTTATCGGTGATTCATCTATCAGTGAGTCATATATTAGGGTTTCATCTATCAATCATTCATCTATCAATGATTCATCTATTTTTGAGACATCTATTGGTCATACATATTTTGGTGATTCATCTATCAAGTAGTCATCTTCCGGTGAGACATCTGTCAGCAAGTCATCTGTTGGTGATACATCTGTTGGTGAGACATTTATCGGTGAGATATCTGTTTTTGAGTCATCTGTCAGTGAGTTCACTATCAGTGAGTATTCTGTTGGTGAGTCATATGTAGGTGAGTCATAAGTTAGTGAGAATTCTATTAGTGATACATCTACTAGTGATTCATCTATCAGTTAGACATCCGCTTTCATTGAGTCATCTGTTGGTGAGTCATCTATTAGTGAGTCATCTTTCGGTGTGTCATCTCTCAGTGAGACATCGGTCGATGAGTCATCTGTCATTGTGTTATCTGTCGGTGAGTCATCATTATGCTATTCATCTATCGGTGAGACATATGTGAACAGTGTCCTCAGTGACACAGATGTGAACAGTGTTTCCAGTATCCTACAGTTTTGTCCCTTTTACATTATCATTGACATTAAATGAATTAAAAAAAACATTTAAGTGATTTAAGGCTGATTCAAAGCCCATAACTCCTATATTAATATTCCTAAGTGTATAGGTTCCTTTACTCAGTCATACTATGTTGTCTTGATGAGGTCCACCTTTAATGTAAAATCTAAGTTTTATCTAAACTGTTACTCAGTTTAAATTTTTAAAAGATCGTGATACATTCCACGTTATTGTTTATTCTTCTACTACTTGGTAAGAGTTTCCCAAAACCCTCCATTACTAAGGATATTTGAGATATTTTTTTTCCTTGGATCGTGGTTTCCCTGCCTGCATGTCCTTGTTAGGGAGAAATAAGAAAGTGTCAATCCATCTTCAATAAAAGTTATTTTCTATCTCTGTTGTTGTCGGTTATTAGATCTATTGCCCCATTATCCATTCCATTTTATAGTATGTGATCTACATGATTCTAATGGACATTTATTAGGTACTGGTTGATGCGGTTGTGTCACGAAGTCCTTGTGTGGATGAAGTCATTGAGCCAGAAGAGCTCGTGATCCATTATGTTGGAATATTCTCATGCAATGAATGTCTAAAACCTTTTAAGGTACGATATTCAAGGATTATCTATTTATTTATTTGTAACTATAGAGTTATCATGATTTAGACACTAGATCACAACATAATTGACATAATAAATATATGAACCAGATGAAAACAATTGGTCTCTCTTGTATAGCGATGTTATTGAATCTCATTTTCCTATATCATGTGATATCTATGATTTTCTTATTTATCATGTTATTCTTAATGTAAATTGGTAATGGAAATAATGTTGGGATTAATTTTAAATAAATCAGGAAAATATAAAGATTCATGTTTAATGAATTTGGTTGTTTTTGTTGTGCTTTGATGATCATGAAATAGATGAAGTTATTCATGTTAAAATGAATTGGATAATTATATATTGAATAATGAACTGGTTTTCGATGGATATAATTTCTTAACGGGTTTCTAAGTAACCCTCTTGCATGTAAAGGGAATGAACCTTATGATTTTGAGCTACGAGTTCTTGTTGTGTGTGAAGGATGAATTCCATGTTTTGGGCCAAGAGCCCAGTTTTTATGTTGCTTGTTTCCTACTGCTTTTGTTGTGATGTGATTATGGGATGGCTGAGCCTCAATAGATTTTATGGTATTTGGGGGTTGGTTGGCCTATTTTACGTGGAAACAATTGACACATTGAGTGGAGATATGCATCAGATTTTTCATATGGGGTTCAGGGAGGTCATTTAGAAGGATGGAACAGAAGATAAAAGGGATTAACATTGATATGAAATAGTTTTCTATTTAATCTTTTATTTTTTATCTTATTTACTTTTACCACTACATTATGAAGTTGAATTTGCTTACTCTTCTTCTCTAAAAGGAAAATAATATCAAGGTATACCACATGCATTCTGTGTTTATATTCTCGACGATGGAAGGGTCTAGGCTCTTGCTATATATGGAAAAGACTCAATGGGTAGTTCATCTTCTCACAATGTTGAGACCCTTGTATTTTGTTTCATAGAATTATTTTTCTGTATTACTTAGGAATTATGGATAAGTGGTAATGCAGGAAATATATAATTGAATAAATGATTTTAAACCATGGGGATGTAGTTTCCTGGGTTCCAATGCTGATTTTGTAACTTTAAAGGAACGTTTGATATGGTTTGGTTATTCATTGAGGGGATGGATCTTGGATGGATTTCTAATGAAATGTAAATTGGATTTGATAATTTTTAATTAATGGTAAAATAGTAATTAATGTAAAGTGGAACCGATAAAAAGGGATAAAATAATCTAATTTAGCTCGCTAAATAGTTGTCCTCTTATAGGATACCTAATATTAGTAGTAGTAGCCAGGACTATGAGAGACGTTATCTGTAGTTGATTCTAAGACTAGGTTATTCCCATAGTGTGGTTTTGAGCTATAATATATTCTATTATTTTTTAGTTTCTATATGATATTCCACCCATTCGGTTAGGGAAACCAACTCCTTGGGTATTCTGAGGCCTAGGATGGGGGTTTTTTCGCCAATATCCCTATGGGAGGACGAATGGATGACTACCACTTTGGCCCCGATCTATTCTCTTGGTTGTTATTTTTCTAGTAGGAACGATGATTTTTTTTACCATATATGTGTATAGAGTATTGTAATTCATTTAATTTATTCACACACATATATTCTAGATATAGTTTCTTATAGAACACTATAGGTGTAATGTGTAAATGATGTGATGGCATGAGGATTCTTACTCGGTGTATGAGATATAATTCATTAAGGTATAATTCCCGATGTATGATACACGTTATACGAGATTCTTGGGGTATCAGATACTACCTAGATGTGGTTGTGTCACACGAGGTACATGTTGTGTTGCTTCACCAATTTGTCTGTGATTAAGTATTTTTTGAGAGAGATCCTCAGGACATACAACATTGGGGATAAGAGCCAAACTAGTGGGGATGTTGTAGCTGGGTACCCTGATAATATTTATTATATTATATAATCTTGTATGTCATTATAGTTCAGAGTATCCAAGATGATATTGGGAACATAGTATACCTATTTAGGTGATGAGGTAGTTTCATTTGTTGTTCACTATGATTTAGCATGCTTTCATTACTTTTTCAGGAGAATATCTCTAGAGGATACTACTGAGTATACTGTTATACTCACCCTACATATATATAAATTGTTTTTATGGTCACTTGGAGATGTTTGGAGATCAGGCATGTTACTACTAGCATGGGGTTACAGGAGCAGTTTGGGCTTCATGGTCACTACAATGTTACTTTATTTTGGAACTTGTAGCATTCCCTTTTAGTTGTAATAATTTGTCATGACATTGCATGTGTGAAATTTGGATTTATTTTATATTGTATTCTGAGTATGAGTTGGTTAGTTTCATTCTTATCGCTCACATTCTCATGTGTTCTTTTAGAGGGTTACTCCTCCCTTTTGTGTGTTTCAATACCCTTAATACCTATCACCAACACAGAGCCTACTGGAGGTGGGTGTTAGTGGTCATTATCTCTCTTCGCAAATTACTGACCTCGTAGGGGTACACTTTGTGGGGAAGGGATCATGCCAGAGCGGTGTAAGAGATCTAGTTGAGGGATAGGATGATGTTGGAAGTTAAAAAAAGTGAGGTCACAAGGGTTGGTAGGGAAACATCATCAGCTAAGGTTAGAAAGAACTATAAACATGAGGAAATGGATAATACACGTGTATTGATGGCCCCCTGTGATCTGATGCATGGACCATCATGTGTATAGTGGATAATAAAGGAGGTGATACTAGTTGTAGGGTAGAGTCCTAGAAAAAGACACTACCTCATTCTTCTTTGTGCCTATGTTTGAAGTGGTAGTCTTTAGGATATGTTAACATAAAACCAATAAAAAATACAATTATTTAATTTCATGTCTTCCATATTTTCGGTTTAGGATCTCTAACTATTTGTACTTTTGTGGGTATGGCTCTTGGTCGATGTCCAAATCATGTTCATGCAGAATATGTTTAGTAGGTTGTGCCAGCCGATCTCTATAGAGTATAGAATGTTGATGATGAAACATGGAGTAGGAAACTTCACATCTTTTAGTGTCAGAGTCTTCATATATAAAAGGTCTATATTTTAGATACAGTCATGGAAGCTAGGTTGGATGGGGTTGATATTGGTTTCAGTTCGATCTTTTCTCTAATTAAGCCCTGTGTCCCACTAAAAATGATGATGATTCATGGATTAGCGAGACAGTGGTAATTTTTGTTCCTCGTAGATTTTGGGGAGTTAGAAATCCCCTAGGAGGAGTTCGAAGACCAGTTTGGAGCTGATTTTATCTCTTCAAATGTGAAGGAGGCTAGTCTCTAGGATCTGTTTACCCTTCGATAAGGTATCTCCAATGTGAAAGTGTTTGGAATCTATTTAACTAACCTTTTAAGACATCATTCAGACTTTTTTCCAGATGAGGAAGGTATAAAAAGGCATTTTAAGAAGTCTTTGTGTACATAGATCCAGCACTGCAACACCCCATCTATGCTGAAGATGTATCTAGAGGGGATTTAGAGGTCCGAGGTCATTGAGATGTTGTTATCCAGAATCGGTTCATCATGAGTGGGGAGTGTTAGTATTCCTCATAAGGCATTGCAATTATCCAAGGTTCCTGGTGTTCAAGGAAGAAGTGTTTTCATTCAGTTGGGTGTAGGTTCCAACCCTCAATATCTCATTTCTCTAAGGGTAGCGGCTCTATAAAATATGCCAAGTGATCATGAACTTGTTTTTATTTGGAGGCTGAGGTCATCAGTAGTGAGAGTGACCATCAATTATGAGCAGTAACCATGCACCAAGTGTTCTGCTTGAAGTTCCTCTATTGAGGTAGTTGCATCTGAGGCAGCAGTAACAAGTTGCACCATCGTAGAATTATTAGTGAACATATGGGGTAGGAAGTGGATATCCCAGAGATTCTCCCCATATTTAGAGATCAGAGTGAAGACATGGTGGTGGTCTTCTGCAAGGTCGGAGAGTCTATAGGCATGTCATTTTATACATCATGCTTTAGAATTTATAGAACCAGGTGTCCCAGATGTCATTTGAGGTACCCTTTCTTGTATTCTATCATGGGTGTATGCCTTGATTTATTCTGGAGTGACACACTACTTAATATCACCTATCCTAGTCCATCAACTGTGACTTGAGTTAGAGAGGTTCCTAGTGCTGTTGTTGTTGACTATTCCATTTAAAGGTCGAGATGACTTATTAAATGAATATAGAGATTGTGAGGTAGTGTTGGGGAAATACCAATCTTGGAGAGATTTCTTATATTTACAAACACAAACAAATGATTTCATCCTCATAATTGATTGATTATATTCGGTGCAGGCTATTATGAATTTCATTAGGAGTCAGGTTGTGTTCTTCACTGCTGATGGAGATCCAACACTGATTGATGGCAAGAGAGACCCTCAGATGGGTCATACACATGTTCCATCCTTGAAATCATTGATGGATGAGATGATGTTATGTTCATCAGGGGTTCATCTGTTGGTGTTTCCTAGGGTTGTAGAAGAGTACCTTAATGACTTTCCAAAAGTGGTTGCAGCACTACCCCCTCAATGAGAGATTGAGTTCGGGATCGATCTACATCCAGGAGAATATCCTATATCATTGTCTCTATAGAGGATGGTTCCTTATGTGTTGAGGGATCTATTTATATAGATCGATGACCTGTTACAGTGTCGTTTTGTTCATCTATGGCTGTCACTGTGGGTTGCACCTGTTTTATCTACAAAGAAGGTTGGCGACAGTTTGCGGTTGTGTATCTATTATCATCTATTGAGCCAAATGATAGTGATGAATTTATATCATCTTCCATGGATTGATAATTTATTTGATCAAAAGAAGAGTTAATTATGGTTCTATAATATCGACATATTGTTAGGATAACTTCACATTCATATGAAGAATGAGGATATTTCGATGACTACTTTTCGTTGTCATTATGTGAATCATGATTTTTTTGTGATGTCATTCAATGTGATGAATTATCCAATTATATTCATGGGGATGATGAACGTTGTGTTCTATGAGTTCCTGGATAAGTTTGTGGTGGTTTTCATAAAATAAATTCTTGGGTAATCCACATATGAGGTGCAGAATGCAGAGCAACTCTATGCCATTTTAGGAGTTCTTCGTCAACAGTAGTTATTTGGGAAGTTGTCCAAGTGGGAGTTTTGGTCATGGGAAGTCCATTTATTTGGGAATTTTTTATTCCAGTAGGGAGTAGCAATGGATCCATCAATGGAATAAGTAGTTTTTCCTTTGGAACCCCAAATACAGTTGATGAGGTGAGAAGTTTCATTGGTCTTGCATGCTATTACAGGAGTTTCGTAGCTGATTTCCCTCATGTTGCAACTCATCTAACAACATTGAACAGAAAGGATCATGAATTCATATAGACTAATTAGTTTCAATAATCATTCAAGTATATAAAGGATAAATCCTTCAGTGCTCCAATTCATTGTCTTATCGTAAAGGGAGTAAAATATATGATTTTCTATGATGCTTCACATATAAGGGTATGATGTGTTCTGATGCAGAAGATATCAATAATTTCTTATAGGTCACGGTCGTTACTTCCCCATCAGTGTAACTATGACACCCACAATCTTGTGTTAGAAGTAGTGGTGTTATCCCTAAATATGTTGAGACATTACCTCATTGGCATGTGTTTTGTTGTCTTCAATGACCATAAGAGCATGAGGTTTGTTCTCTCCCATCGTGACTTGAACTTGTGACAACGTTAGTGGATGGTGTTCTCATAGCATTAGGACATATAAATTTTTTATACACATGGGAAGGGTAATGTTTTATCTTACATTCTATGAATGAAGTCACATAGTGATGCATTGCGTGAATCTGGTGATTCTTAGAGGGAAATAAATGAAATTTTATTGTTGCAACTGGATATGGGAGATGTTGGGGGAATATGTCGTCATGTTCAGATAAAGGTGTAGTATTTTATGGTATATTAGGAGGAGGAATTATAATTGGGGGATCCTTAGGTGGAGGTCTCAAGAGACTGATTTTTTTGTGGATAGACCCTTGATGGTTGGTCTAAGGATGAAAAACACCTAGTTTTGTTTTAGGGAAGTATTTTTGTTCATTTATTGATGTAGGAGATGATTATTAGAGAGTTCCATAGTTCTCCATTAGTGGTTTATCTTTGTGTGAAAAAGATTTACTGATATTGAAGGAGTCAGTTTTGGTTGCTTGGGTTGAAGTGTACAGTTTCATAGTTTGTGTCTCGATGTTTTGTATTCCATAAGTGGAACGTCGAGAACTATGTTCCCAATAGGTTTCTCCAACCATTAAATGTTGCTCAATTGAAGTGGGAGGACATCTTGATGGTCCTTGTTACTGGTTTACCTTTAGAACAGGGAGGCTATAATGATATATGGGTAGTTTTTGATCATTTAATGAAATCATCCCACTTTATTGTGATCAATAAGTTGAGCTCAGTGGTGGTTTAGTCAAGGAAGTATCTGAAGTAGGTGGTGAAACTCCATGGAGTCTTGAGGATGATCATTTCTAATCAGGATCATTTTTTTACCTCAAGTGTATGGATGGGTCTCCAGTGTTCTTTAAATTATCATTTATGCCTTATAACTGATTTTCATATGAAGATAGATGGTCAGACAGAGTAGACCATCCAAACTCTTGATGACTTGTTGTGCTGTTATGTCATGGATTTTAGAGGTCCGTGGATGAGTCACCTTCCCATGGTATATTTCACTTACAATAATAGATTCCACACCACTATCGGTATATTGCCGTATGAATCCTTATATGGTCAGCCTTTCCAATCTCCATTGTGCTGGACAGGGGTTGAAGATTCATAAATCCTCGAGACGAAATTATTACAAAATAAAGTAAAGGTGGTTCAGGTGATTCGTGAAAGGAAGAAGGCAACAAACGATCATCAGAAGCCATATTCCAATCATTAAACGAGACATTTGGAGTTTGATGTTGGGGGTCACATGTTTATAATGGTGAATCAACATCGTGGGCGGTGAAGGTTTGGTTGTGAGTGTAATATTTATCTTTGTTTTGTTGGGACTTTTGAGTTGTTGGATCATGTTGTATCCATTGCGTATTGGGTTGAACATCCCCCATAGATGAGTAGGATACACAATGTTTTTCACATGTTGCAGTTCCATCGTTATCTTCTTTATGACTCTTACATCATCAATTGGGGAGAGATCGATCTTGAAAATGATGCAACCTTCGAGGAGCAGCGTATAGAGATCCAGGACCACAATGAGAATGTGCTGCGTAGGTTCTCTATTACATTGGTTTGTGTCTTCTGGTGGCACAATGGTGTGGATGAGAGTACCTAGGGAATGTGAGTCGCATATATGTGCTAAGTAACCTGTGTTGTTTGGTTTTTTGATATTTTCTTGTAATGATGTATTTTTGTGGTTGAAGTCCTTTCCTGTTTTTATATGGATTTTTATTATTCTTTGTTGTGTCAGGATCTATTTGAAGAGGTATCTACACATGGTGAGTGTTTTGGATTTGGTTGTGGTTTTGGTGTGGTTTTATTTTTTTCCTCTATGGATGCGATTGAGCTCATTTGGAGGTGAGAGCCTTGAGAGGTATCTTGAAGGGTGGTTGTTCATACCCCTTTTCATGTTTCATCTCTGGGTTGGTTTTCGATTCCCAATAATTTAATTGTTTTTAATGTTATATAATTTAATATCCCAGACCTCTCCAGTCCATTCCATTGATGTAATTTGATGTTTGAGGTGTTTGGGAGGTCTAGATGACTTATTCCCAACACATTGAAGAATTTATAATTTTGGGAATTGTGTTTCCAGTTCTGTAAATAGTATCATCGGTTAGTCATTTGTTGGTGATACATATGGAATTTAGTCATCTATAGGTGATCCATATGTCATTGAGGCATCTGTCTATGAGCCATTAGTCGGTGGGACATTAGTCGGTGAGCCATCTTGCGGTGAGCCATCAGTCGGTGGGCCAACAATTGGTGGGAAATATTTCAGAGAGCCATCTATCGGTGTGCCAACTATATAGGTGCTATCTGTCATTGAGCCATAAATACACAATCCAGCTTTCTTTAAGTCACCTGTCAGGGAGTCATCTATCGAGGAGTCATCTGTCAGATATTCAACTAATGGCGAGACATCTATAGGTGAGACATCTATCTCTGATTCATCTGTCAGTGACTCATATTTTATTTATTTATCTATCGGTGATTCATCTATCTGTGAAACATATATTAGTGAGTCATCTATTAGTGAGTTATCTTTGGGTGATTCATTTGTCGGTGATTCATCTATCATGAGTCATCATTCATTGTGTCATCTATTGATGAGTCATCTGTCAGTGAGTCATCTTTCATTGAGACATCTTTGAATGATTGATCTATCATTGAGTCATCTGTCGGTGAGTCATCATACGGTGAGGAATCTTCCCTTGAGTCATCAATGGGTGAGTCATCTTTTAGTGTGTCGTCTATCAGTGAGTTACCTTTTGGTGATTCGTTTATCGGTGATTAATCTGTCGGTGAGACCTATGTGAATAGTGTAATAAGGGAGATGTATGTGAATAGTTTTTCCAGCATCTTAAAGTTTCTCCCCTTTGACATTTTTATTGATGTTAACACATTCAAAGCCTTATTTTAAGGGGTTTAATACTAATTAAAATCCCACAACTCCTATATTAATATTCCTATGTATTTTTGTTCCATTACTCTATCAACCCGTGTAATCTTGATGATATCCGCATTTATGGAAAATCTAAACCATATCTAAACAAATGATCCATTTAGACTTTCAAAACTCTGAGATACATTCCTTCTTTTTCCTTATTATCCTTCCTCGAAGTATATGGTTCCCAAAACCATTCATTCCTTAGGAGACATGTGATTCTGCAGTAGCCTTGGACTATGTTTTCCCTGCCTTCACACCCCAATTTTGGTGCAAGAAGGAAGTATCATTCTGTCTTCGATATAAGGTATTTTCTATATCTGTTGGTGTGGGTACTTCAATTTGTTTCATCACATTCTCCTTTTCATGTTATGTCATGTGATCTTTATGTTTCTAATTCAACATTCTTGGGTTTTGGTTAATGTGGTTTTATCGTGACATCCTTGGATGGATGTACTTGTTGCAGGAGAGGTGATCATGATCAGTTGTGTTGGCTCATTCTCATCCAAAGAATGTCATAAAACATTTTAGGTAGGGGATTTTAGGATTCCCTATTTATTTATGTGAAGCTATACAATTAGCGAGATTTTTTACACTGGATCACAATGTAATTGACCTAATAAATATATGAATAATATTTAAAAAATTGGTTTATCGGGCCTAATGATGTTATTACCACTTTTTTGCCTAGATCGTGTGTTATTTATGCATTCCTTGTTTATCATATCCTTCTTGATTGAAATTGGTAAAGAACATAAAGTTAGGATTAATTTTAAATCAATCAGCCAAAGATAAAGAGGCATGTTTAATGTTTCTGGTTGTTTTTGTTGTTGTGCTTTGATGAAAATCAAATGGATGTTGTTAATCATGTTTAGATGAATCGGTTAATTCAATATTGATTAATGAACCGATTTTGATATTGATATAACGCCTTGAAGGATTATCAGTTACCCTATTGATTTTAAATCCCAATCACCTTCTTTTTTATAGATCTGTGTACTCATTGTGGGTGAAGGCAGAATGCCTTATTTAGGGCAAAGAGACTATTTTTATATTGTTTGTTTCCTTCTTCTATTGTGGTGGTGTGAGCCAATGATAACTGATACTGGAAAGGTATTGTGTTATGTGGGGGCTGGGAGGATAGTTGGTTGTGGTAGAAGTTGTTTCCTATAGTGTCTAGATGCCTCGTATTATACATACGAGTGTCGGGGAGGAAACGGGGGATGATGGAATGGATTGAAGCATGGATTATCTATGATATGATAGTTGATTATATTAAATATGTTTTCAATTATCTTATTTAATTTTCCCACTTCTGGAGGAATATAATTTTGCTTACTCTCCTTCCAAAATAGGTTAAGACACATGGGATACAAAAGGAGCTTTCTGTGTTTAGATTCTATAGTATGGTTGGGTCTACGATCTTGCTATAGGTGAAAATGACTCGACGAGTAGTTCACCTACTCATTGTGTTAAGACCACTATATTTGATAGTATAGAATGATTTTCTAGAATTATTTAGGATTATGGAAATGTGATAATGATATTAATAAAAGATTTAATGAATGATGTTAAACCATGGGGTTGGAGCTTGTTGGGATGCAATGCTGAGTTTGTAACTTTAAAGGAACATTGGACATGGTTTTATTATGCCTTGAGGGCATGGATCTTGGATGGAATGCTAATGAAATGTAATGTGGAAATGATAATGGTTAATTAATGGTTAAATAATTAATTAGAATAACGTAAAATATATAAAAATGGATAATGTTATCTAATTTAGATCTTTAAATGGTATTGTGCTTATAGGATACACAGTCTTAGCAGTGGAAGTCGGGAGTCCGATAGATGTTAGCAGCAGTTGAGTCCAGGACGTGGTTAGGCCCATAGTGTGGTTGTGAGTTATAGTATATTCTGTACATTTTCTGTTTCTATATGTTACACCACCATATCAGTTAGGGAAGCTAACCCCCTAGGGATTCTGATCCCTCAGTGGGGGGTGTTTTCCTCAACATCACAATAGGAGTATTGATAGATGACTACCCCCTTTGGTCCCACTCATTTATCTTGGTAATTTCTTTGAAGGTAGGCAAGATGGATAGGTTTCCACATATATGTTTGTAGAGGGATGTAATGGTTTGTGGTTATTAACCCACAAATATTATGGATATAGTATCCTATGAATTACTATATGTGTAACTTGTGTAGAATGTAATGGATTGAGGATCCTTGCTTGGTTTATGGGATGTAATGGCTTGACATATAATTCTTGATGTATGATACATGTTATGCGAGCTGTGGTGGCTCACAGAATCCACATGGTTACCTTGGTTATGTGGGTGTGGTGGTTTTATTACATGAGGTGCATGTTTTGGTGCTTTTCACAGGTGTCTATGGGAAACCCTTTTTGGGGAGAGATTCTTAGGATGTGAGATGTTTGGGAAAAGTGGAAAACCAATGGGGAATTGGTAGTGGGGTACCCTTGATATTTTTTTTATATTTTCTAATTTGTATTTGAAACATTGTAACGACCCAAAGTTTCATTAATAGACACCCCTCTTGATCTAATTAAATATCTCTTAATGTTTATATAAATTGTCAACTTCTTTGGTTTTATGTTAAGAATTGTGACCATTGCTTTTATAGTTGTTGAATATTAGTCACATGATTAGTATAAATATAGGGCTTTAACAAATCCAATTTACTCAGAAAAAGGAAGCGATGGCCTCATCCAATAAAATTGCTCCATACAAAGCCCATTTGTCGAGGATCGGAAAAGTGGTGGCATCTTTGGGCTTCGCTCTTGACCAAACCCAATCTGAGCTTCATCATGTCAAGCTCCAATGAAACCATCTACGGGAAACGTGGAAGTTGATAGAGATTACCACTCGAGTGATGTTATCTGAGCCACCCCAAGAGTCTGTCACCATCGCACACCTTACCCTTAGGTCCTATGCGGCTGTTTTAAGGGGTTATGTAACAAATCGATAGTACTATGTTCATGTACATTATTTTTTTTATAAAATAATGTATATACATTCTTGTCATCATTGAAACATTGTAAATATTTTTTAAAGTACATATATTGTTTTTAGTTTTTATTTAATTAAGAATTATATTTTATTAAATTAAGGGATTTTTGAATTAAATAATATTTTAATAAAATATTATTATTAAATTAATTTTTATTAAATATAAATGATCCTACAATTTTATGAATGCAATTTTAATTTTTATTATGTTTTGAATGCCATTTCGTTCAAAACCCGTGAATGTTTTATAAATGTCAGTTTTTATTTTAAAAGTGAAAATTAACATATTTAGAAATTTATTTAGATAAATTAAATGTTATTTCTGGAATCAGGATGTCCAAATTATTCAACAATGAATTTTTCATAATTTTTTGAGACAGTAAAATTTTTAGGTAAAAATTAAATTCCGTTTAAATATATAATGTGTTTTATGACATCATAATGACCCAATAGTCATGTAATAAAATACTATAATCATTATTTCCAGACAATATATGTTTTACCATTTAAATAATGTGATTTTGGGTTTGTTTGACTTACTTTTCAAAGAATTAATGGACCCCTCAAGACATATTAAACACCTTGTCTTTTTTAATTGTTTTCCATGGGAGTGTGACTCACCTCCACATAAGCAACCCTATTATTTAAGAAGTTCGGACTCTGGCCTTATAAAATACTGTTTTCCACTTCCCTTTTCCAAAAACCATGGGCAATAACCATGGGCAAAACCCATTGGATGGTTTGTGGTTTTGATTAATTTAATATAAGGTGTCCCAAACCTAAATAATAAAGAATTCCCACACCTTTCCTATATAAACCCACCCAAGATCCCACTTCCTCTACACTAAAAGCCTTTGGAGTTCGTCCAAAATCTACCATACTCTCTCTAGAATCCTCCCAAGGTTCCCCAAGCACCCAAGAATCCTCTCAGAAGCCTCTCTGTAGCCTTTGTAAGCACACTTCCAAGTAAGGGTTTTTTATTCCTTTCTCATTTTGGTCCAATTTTCTTTAAGTTGTTTTGCCATTTTAATCTCAATTATGAATGATGGGGAATGGTTTCACACCTCCCTCATACTTCAATCTTTATGTTTGAATGATGGGATACCCCCTTCTCTCTCATTAAATTCCTCCCATGTACACCCGTTACTATGCCGAAATTCCGAACGAAACTTCTCTCTCCTCTTTTACATTCAAGAAATACATTTTTATCATGAATCTAAATTCCATTAAAATTGTTGGTTCATATATCTATATAACCTCCTTACTTTCCATTACATTTAAATATGATGAGGAACCCCTTTCTCTCTCATCAACCATTTTTATTAATTCTTATGGCACGTCGTTACGCTGCAGAAATCGCACTAATTTTCTATGCCAATGTCACCGTGTAGTGAATACCATGCCCATTTCTCCATACAGGGTATTATCCTTTATGGTCCATAATCCATTTTTTTAAAATTTTATTGAGAAACCACATTCAGGGTAAGTGAAAACCCCTACACAACCATTACTTCACATCAAGTCACACTAATATTACAAAATTCAAAAATCAAAATAGTAAAACAGAACCAGGTCACCGTGTCATCCGTCTTCACGCACCCAATTTAAAAAATAAAACCATCATCACTGCAAATAACACCAATCCCATGAGCTGACCGATGTTCCTTGAATTCAATGAATAAGGACGCATACAATCTACACTTCATCACCCACATCCCATCACCTCACCATCATCACCAGCATCCACCACCAAAAGCTGCAACAAATAGCCCCAAAACAATCCATCACGCTGAAAAATAATTACTGCCGGCAAGAACTGATCGCTAAAAACCATCATCACCACCAAGAAAAACTAACAAAAGAACACTAAGAAAAAATACAATTAAAACCAAAGCCAAAAAATCATTTCACAGCAACTCTGGAAGCGTCTTGAAGCCCTTAAAATTTTGGACCACAAATCCCAAAACCACGTAGTTGTCATTGCGCCAGATCCAACTTGGAGAGCCGAATCGAAACTTTCCATCAAACCAGGTCGAGCAGCCAAGTAGTTCCAGCACCGAATCATCATCGGGGCCAATGAACCTCCTCTCTATACCTCATCTGACGCTCATCCTTATAGAGTACAAAATCCAAATCAAGTGACCAAAAAACCATTGAATCATGGCCATTGATCTCTATGAGCTCAAAATCACATCCCAAAAGACCATGAAGCCCACCGCACTGCTCCGCCTTAGAGAGAATGGAAGAATTCTTGGACCCAGAGTAGAGATCATGTAAACCGAGACAAGATAAAACACTGGCTGGAGTTCCTAACAACCGCATGAACACCAAAAACAGCAAGAGGGAGAGACATAAAAGGCCACAAAGACCAGAAATTTGAAATAGTCGCTACCACAGATTGTAGCCTTGGCCATCCATCTTTGACTCTGTCCACATCTAAGACCATCTGGATCAAAGGAGGAGCACGAAACTGCCACCATTCTCATCACAAAACCATAACCCTCACAGAAAAATAAAACCCATGACCAGATCCATAGAATTTCAAACCAGATCCAAAAAAAAATTAAACTAGATCTACACGAACCGTAGAGAAGAAGATGAGGATAGCACAATGGTGATGAAATGAACCCACAACCGATGAATGCGGAAATCCAAACCGAATGTCGAAGCGCCAAGAACCCAGGCTGCCGATGGAAGCTGTAGACCGGGAACCATCCACACCGCCTCCGCTGAAAGCTAAAATCTATGTCTAGAACCACCCTTTCCCCCACTGAGTGATGTCGTCGCCCGTTGAGATGAGCTTAGTCGAGAAACACCCGTAGTCGAAGAAATACACTGAAGCCGAATCCCAGACACGCGCCGCCTTAGACTCGCTACCATCACCGCTGAATCCCTCCACTCACCAAGAACATGTGCCATCCCCCTCAACTCACGCCACCAGAGACCAGACGTTCACACTGGATCACCTCACGCAGCAAAAAATCTAGGCGCTCCCGAGATCAGATCTCCAGAGAGTGCCCCCCGTGCCCCTTTTCACCTTTATGCACATTTACTTATTGGTTATAAAGTTTCATGTATGAATTAAACATTCCTTTATCGTGGAATAAATGATTATTTTTTATGAATCCATGTTTTATGATCAATGTGGCACTCTTATGCATGAAATAAAATGTTTAAGAAGGGTGCGCCGTTATAGCACTCCAATGCATTGGGTAAAGTATAGTATCATGATATGTCATGGGCAATGAGTGTTGACGCATGCTAATTCAAGTAAAATGAGTGTTTACTCATTCATCATGTGCAACGAGGGTTTACTCATGCTCTATGTGCTATGAGCCTTGGCTCATGCTAATTCCATGTTAAGTGTTGTTGCCAGATTTCCATGTTATGATTATCATGCTTTATCATTCCTTTATGTTCATTTTTCTCTTGTGCTCTATTGATATGCCTAATGTCTAACATGTATTGTACTCCTCATGTTATTCTATGGGTATTCCCTTACAGGGATTTATAGCTCACCCTTTTCTTATGCATGTCCTCAGGTTATCCCTTGCAATGCTAAGTACGAAGGAATATAGTGGTCATGTAAAGAATGTTTTCAATAAAGATATTGTATTTCATGTTTAATGTTTTTATGTAATGATTCTAATCCCCAAAGACACTAAACCTCTCGATCTTCTTTGTTGTATCAAGTGAGGTTTTATGCAGTAAATCATGTTTAAGTTTGTAATAAAAGCATGGTTGTCATAGTTGGTATCAGAGGGAGGTTTAGTTATTTTTGGGATTAGGATTAGAAAACCCTAGTAAATCCTTAGAGATAAGACTATGTATAATAAAAACATCCCAATGTTTTGGTAAGTACTGAGTAAGTGGTTTATCAAACAAATACATCCCTGTATGGATACGAGTAGGTAGAGGCGGCTCTAGCATAGATGTATCCTAGGGGTAAAACCTGGAAACACCACTTTGAGCTAGACTCGAACGGGAATTGGTGCACGACAACGGGACTTGTTGCACACTTGGTTACAACACTCCCAGGAGATATGTTTTGATAAATTCACATGCATAGTATGAACCCATATTAAGGGAATTAAAAAATTCCCCTAAGAAAATATGTTAGAAAGTACATCATGAAAATCCTATATTGAATCCTATAGACTCATGAGTTAAGGAAATAAAAGTTTATTTATAAGTAATCAACTTTTGTCTTTGGATAACCCATTATGTGTTACCCCTAACTTTCCTTTTATTCCATCCAATGGCCGGTAATAAGAGGACTCGGGCTAACAACATATGTGAATATCAGTGTGATGACTGTACTAATGAGATGCCCAATCCAATGGGAGTGTGAATCGCGAACTTTTCCACGCTTCTCTCTCAGCTAACTCAAGCATTGAATAGAAACATGGTTCAAGAGGAACATTCAACCCCCCCCCCCACCCACCCCCAAGAAATAACAAGTCGCTATCGAGAGATTCATGAGACAAAGGCCTCCTACTTTTAGTGGATCATCTGATCCCATGATCGCTGAACAATGGATCAACACCATTGAAAAGATATTCTCCATCCTTTAATGTTATAAATAAGAGAAGGTTCTCCTGGCTGGTTATCGTATGGATGGTGAATCTGATCAATGGTGGACGTTGATAAAAAATACAAAGCCTAAGGAGGAGATCGAGGTGTTGGAATGGAAAGATTTCTGGAAGATGTTTTTCGATATATTCTTCTGCGCACACTCCGACTTAATATTGAAATGGACTTCCTTTCCCTCAAGAAAAAAGATGAATAATCTGTTGGAGTGTACTAGGAAAACTTCACAATGCATGCACGATATGCTTTCGGATTTGTCGTTACCCCCGAATGCAATGTTGACTGCTTCTTTGGTGGTCGAAAGCCTACCCTGTGGAAAGCATTGGCGATCCATGACTTTGACAACTATGAGGAAATTTTCTGATGTTCCCTCAAGGTCGAAATGGAGATGGGAGAATCACAAGGGTATCATGGGGATAAAAAGAATAAGGTGGACTTAAATGCTGGTGGTCTGATGGATAAATCCAATGGTGCTAAGAAGATCCATCACCCCACTTGCCAAAAGTGCGGAAAGAAGCACCCTGAAAATTGCATTAAGGGGATGAGGAAATGATTCAGGTGTGGAATAGAAGGGAACCTAGTTGTTAACTGTCGGCCAGAAAGACCTGTGGCTGTGAAAGAGGAGAGGAACACTCCGTTCAAACCTCAACACGTTGTTCAATGATACAAATGCAAAAAACTGGTGCATTTTGCAAATCAGTGCCCAAATCTAAGGGTTTTCAGAGGCAACCAACAACCTCCAAGGCATCAAGGAATAGATTTTTCCATCACTTCTTCTAAAGTGAACCCTGAAAATGAAGTGGTGACATGTACACTAGTTATTCATTCAAGAATAGCGAACTTACTTTTTGATTCAATTTCTATGCATTCTTTTATATCTCGAAAATTTAGTAGAAAAATCCCAACACCGCCACAAATCGTGAAAGTAAAGATGTTGGTGAGTACAGAAAAAAGGGCAATCATTGCATCCCATGAATATAAGTCCTCCCCTGTTATAATATGTGGATTGAATTTCCCGGCGAACCTCGTCATACCCACTCTAGTTGAATTTGATGCAATTCATGGCATGGATTGACTTTCCTTATATAGAGCCAACATAAATTTTTAGGGGAGGGAAATCACACTCCATATGGAGAATCGACCCCCGATTCTATACAAGTGTAAAGAGGAAGATGAATCTCCTTTAGCTCCATCATCTAAAGCATGGATATTACTTCCCTATGAGCATGCATATCTAGCTCAGATGATTGAGTCAAAGGAAGAAACCATCCTTGATGAAATGCCTATTATGAGGGAATTCATTGAATTGTTTCCCGAGGAATTGCCTCGTATTAATCCTAGAAGAGATGTTGAATTCTCAATTGAAAATATTCCTGGGGCTTTACCAATATCCAAGACTCCATATTGAATGTCTATCGTTGAGCTAGAAGAGGTGAAGAAACAATTACAGGAGAATCTGGATAAAGGGTTTATACACCCAAGTGCTTCACCATGGGGTGCACTAGTCCTCTTCATCAAGAAGAAGGATGCATTAATGCGGCATTGCATCGATTAGCGTGAACTTAACAAAATCACGATAAAGAACAAGTATCCTCTTCCATGGATCAATGACTTGTTCGATCTGCTACGTAGAGCACAATACTTCTCCAAAGTTGATTTATGGTCGGCATATTATCAAGTAAGGGTGAAGAAGGAAGATGTCCCCAAGACTGCTTTTCGTACAAGATACGGGCACTATGAATTCATAGTGATGACTTTTGGACACACTAATGCTCTAGAAATATTCATGGACATGATGAATAGAGACTTTAGAGATTACCTTGACAAATTTGTGGTAGTATTTATAGATGACATTCTAATATACTCCAAAACCAAGGAGGATCATGGGGAGCATTTAAGAACTGTACTAGAGACTTTGCGCAATGAGAAGCTCTATGAAAAGTACAGAAAGTGTGAGTTCTGGTAGAAGGAGGTCTCATTCTTGGGCCATATCTTCAGAAGCAATGGGATATCTGTGGACCCCTCCAAAACAGATGCAATTGAGGGATGGCCAACGCCAACATCGGTAACGGATATCCATAGCTTCTTGGGGTTAGTTGGATATTATTAAAAATTGGTGAGAAATTTCTCTTGATTTTCCAACCCTCTTACCAAGATAACTCAAAAGGGAGTAAAGTTTTCTTGGAGTGATGAATGCGAAGAAAGTTTCAAGGAGTTGAAAAGGAGGCTTATCACTATGCCTGTTCTCACTTTACCCACAAGTGGGGAACTTTTTGTGGTATTTTGTGATTCTTCGAAGATGGGCTTAGACTGTGTGCTAATGCAGAATGATAAAGTGATATCTTATGCCTCAAGGCAGTTAAAAATCTATGAGAGAAACTATCCAACGCATGATCTGGAGATGGAGGTGGTGATCGTTGCCTTGAAAATCTGGTGGCATTATCTTTATGCGGAGAAATGTGAGATATATACTGACCATAAGAGTAATAAATATATATTCACACAGAAAGATATTAATATGCACCAGAGAAGATGGATAAAGATCATCAAGGATTATGATTGTTTAAAACATTACCACCCTGGGAAAGTGAACAAGGTGGCAGATACCCTAAGTCAAAAGGACCCGGAGATTCTATCAATGATGAGAATTGAGAAGTATCCAATCCTCTTAGACTTGATGAAGATGGACATGGGAATCGTAAAGAAGGGAACATCATCAATAATTTCACAAATGATTGCTCAACCTTCTCTTTTGGAAAGGTTAAAGGATTCTCAAAAGGATGATGTTGGAATTTAGGAAAGGGTGGAAGCTATCAAAAAAGGGATATCCTCGGAGTTTAATGTTAATAAAGATTGAATTGTGCAGTTTGGGAAAACGAAATATGTTCCATCAAGTATGGATCTGAAAAAGGAACTTTTGGATGATGCACATAGTTCAAATTTCACTATTCACCAAGGGAGAACAATGATGTATCGAGATCTCCGAGAAATCCTTTGGTGGGATAATATGAAGAAGGAGATCGCTGAATATACATCAAAGTGCCTAGTGTGTCAGCAAGTGAAGGCATAGAGGTAGAATTCTAAGGGGATGATGCAATTATTTCCCATACCAGAATGGAAATGGGAGAACATCACCATGGACTTTGTCACCAGACTTCCAAAGACATCCCAATGCAGCAATGCAATCTGGGTTGTTGTGGATCGTCTTACAAAGACAACACACTTCATTTCTATTCGGGAGGATTTCTCATTGGATCAACTAGAACGGATATATATCAGGGAAGTGGTAAGGTTTCATGGAGTACCACTATCTATTGTGTCTGACTGAGATCCAAGATTCAACTCTATATTTTGGTAGAGTCTTCAACATGATCTGAATAATAAACTGAACTTTAGTACATCATATCATCCTCAAACTGATGGCCAATACGAGCAGACTATCCGAACTCTTGAGGACATGTTGAGAGCATGCTCAATGGACTTTAAAGGAGGATGGGATCAACATCTTCCACTGGTTGAATTCTCCTACAACAAAAGTTTCAAATCAAGAATCCAAATGGCACCATATGAAGCCCTATATGGGAAAAGGTGCAGAACACTAACATGTTGTGATGAGGTTGGTGATCATAAGCTGTTTGGACCAGAAATGGATGAGGAAATGGTGGAGAAGGTGAAAACAATTTAGTAGCATATCAAGGAAACCTAGAGTCGACAAAAGAGTTATGCAGATAATCGTCGATGAGACCTTGAGTTTAAATTTGGAGACATGGTTTTTCTATGCATATTTCCATGGAATAAGTTCACGAGGTTTGGATAGAATGGGAAGTTAAGTCCAAGGTACATCGGACCCTTCAAGATTCTGGATAATTTTGGGGATGTGGCATATCGACTAGCACTTCCACCTACCATGGCCAAAGTGCATGATGTATTTCATGTATCCCTTATAAGGAAGTATATACTAGACCCTTCACATGTACTCTCTTCTGAGGTGGTATAGTTGGAGGATGATCTTTCTTATGAGGAGCAACCAGTAAAGATCTTAGATCGTAGAGAAAAATTTCTATGAAATAAAACAATGCCCCTTGTCAAGGTGTTATGGAGAAACCACAAGTTTGAAGAACCAAACATGGGAATCAGATGAAATGATGAAGGTGAGTTACCCAAATTTGTTTTAGTGTGGGAAAAAAAGGAAATTTTGACGGAGAAATTTCTTAAGGGGGGAATATTGTAATGACCCAAAGATTCATTAATATAAATCCCTCTTGATCTAATCAAATGTCTGTTTATGTTTATATAAAATTTCAACTTCTTTGGTTTTATGTGAATAATTGTAACCATTTCTTTTATAGTCATTGAACAGTGATCACAAGATTAGTATAAATATGGGGCTTTATCAAATCCAATTTACTCAGACAAAGGAAGCGATGACCTCATCCAGCAGAATTACTCCATACGAAGCCCATTTGTCAGGGCTCGGAAAAGACGTGGCATATTTGGGTATCACTCTTGACCAAGCCCAATATGAGCTTCATCATGTCAAGCTCGAATGATACTGTATACGGGAAAAGTGGAAGTTGATAGAGATTACCACTGGAGCGATGTTATCTAAGCCACCCCAATAGTCTGTCACCATCGCATACCTTACCCTAATTTCTTATGCGGCTGTTTTAAGGGGTTATGTAACAAATAGATAGTACTATGTTCATGTACATTATTTTTTGTATATAATAATGTATATACGGTGTTGTCATCATTGATACATTGTAAGTAGTTTTTAAAGTTCAAATAGTGTTTGTAGTTATTATTTAATTAAGAATTCTATTTTATTAAATTAAGGGATTTTTTAATTAAATAATATTTTAATAAAATATTATTATTAAATTAATTTTTATAAAATATTGATGATCCTATAATTTTATGAATGCAATTATAATTTTTATTAAGTTTTGAAATCCATTTTTGTCAAAACCCGTGAATTTTCGATAAATGTCGGTTTTTATTTATAAAGTGAAAATTAAAATATTTAGAAAATTATTTATATAAGATAAATGTTATTTTTGTAATCATGACGTCGAAATTATCTAATAGTGAATTTTTCATAATTTTCTCAAACAGTCAAATTTTTGGGTAAAAAAAATTCCGTTTAAATATATAATGTGTTTTATGACATCATAATGACCCAATAGTGATGTAATAAAATACAATAATCTTTATTTTAGTAAAATATATGTTTTACCATTAAAATAATGTGATTTCAGGTTTGTTTTACTTACTTTTCAATGCATTAATGGACCCCTCAAAACATATTAAACAACTTTTCTTTTTAAATTGTTTTCCATGAGAGTGTGACTCACCTCAACATAAGCAACCCTATTATTTTAAGAAGTTCGGACATTGGACTTATAAAATATTGTTTTCCTATTCCCTTCACCAAAAATCATGGGCAAAAACCATGGGATGGTTTTTGGTTTGGATTAATTTAATATAAGGGGTCCCAAACCTAAATAATAAAGAATTCCCTCAGCTTTCCTATATAAACCCACCCAAGCTCCCACTTCCTCCTCACTCAAAGCCTTTATAGTTCGTACAACCTCTGAACTACTCCCTCTAGAATCTTTCCATGGTGCCCCAAGCTCCCAAGTAGCCTCTCAAAAGTCTCTCTCTAGCCTTTGGAAGCACACTTCCAAGTAATGGTTTTTATTCCTTTCTCATTTTTGTCCAATTTTATTTAAGTTGTTTTGAACTTTTAATTTCAATTATGAATGTTGGGGTATGGTTTTTCACCTCCCTCATACTGCCCTATTGATTTTTGAATGATGGGATACCCCTTTCTCTCTCATTAAATTCCCCCCATGTTCACCTGTTACTATGCAGAAATTCTGAAAGGAACTTCTCTCTCCTCTTTTACATTCAAGCAATACTTTTGTATCATGAATATAAATTCCATTACAATTGTTGGGACATGTATCTATATGACCTACATACTATCAATTACATGTAAATATGATTAGTAACCCCTTTCTCTCTCATCAACCATTTTTATGAATTATTATGTCACGCCGTTACACTGCCGAAATTGCACTTATTTTCTATGCCAATGTCATTGTGTAGTGAATACCATGCCCATTTTTCCGTTAAGGGTATTTACCTTTATTCAAATTTACATATTGATTATAAAGTTTCATGTATTAATTCCAAATTCCTTTATCATGGAATAAATGATTATTTTTTATGAATCCATGTTTTATGATCCATGTGGCAGACTTATGCATGAAATGAAATGTTTAAGAAGGGTGCACCCTTATAGCGCTCCAATGAATTGGGTAAAGTATTGTATAATGATATTTCATGTGAAATGAGTGTTGACTCATGATAATTCAAGTTCAACGAGGGTTTACTTGTGCTTCATGTGAAATGAGGGTTTACTCATGCTCCATTTGCAATGAGCCTTGGCTCATGCTAATTCCATGTTAAGTGTTGTTGCCACATTTCCATGTTATGATTATCATTCTTTATCATGACTTTATGTTCATGTTTCTCTTATTATCTAATGATATGCCTAATGTCTAACATGTATTGTACTCCTCATGTTATTCCATTCGTATTCCCTTACTGGGCTTTATAGCTCACCCTTTTCTTATGCATGTCCTCAGGTTATCCCATGTAATGCTAAGTACGAAGGAATGTTGTGGTCATGTAAAGGAAGTTTTCAATAAAGATTTTGTATTTCATGTTTTAAGATTTTATGTAATGATCCTAATCCCCAAATACACTAAACCTCTCAATCTTCTTTGTTCAATAAAGTGATGTTTTATGTAATAAATCATGTTTAAGTTTGTAATAAATGTAGGGTTTTCATAAACATTGTGAGACTACCCACAGTGAGTTTGGTAAGGTAGTATATATGTTTAGGTGATGAGTTAGTTTTACTTGTTGTTCACTATATTTTAGCATACTTTATTAATTTTTTCATGAGAGTATCTAGGAAGGATCCTACTGAGTAAACTATTATACTCACCCTACATAAATATAAACTGTGTTTCAGGTCACTTGGAGTAGGTTGGAGATCATGATACATACTACTACCACAAGGTTAATGGAGCTGTTTGGGATTTGTGGTCACTGTCGTTTAACTTTATTTTTCAACTTGTATATTTCCCTTTCAGTAGTAGTAGTTGTGTACATTACATTACATATTTGTACTTGGGATTTCATTTTTACATTATTATATACAAGAGTTGGTTTTGGTCTATATTATAACTCTATATCATAAGTGTTCTCTTAGAGGGTAATGCCTCCCATTTGACAGTTTATAAATCTGTCATTTCTAGTCACCAACTTAGGGCCTACTTGAAACGATACTCAGGGGTCTTTATCTCCCTTCTAACATTTCTTTCCTAGATGGGATACACATTGTGGGGAGGGGTCATGAAATTTTTAATTTTTATTTATATTATAAATTCATTATTCATTCGGAATTTTATATTTTTTTATGTTACAAATACATTAAAAATATAAATTTTGATCTTAATTTTTGGATAATCATCCATTTACCAATTTATATTTCTTGTAATTATGAGGAAGTATTCTTATTATTACTTTTTTGTTATTCCAATTAATATCTTTAGATGAGTACTTAGAGTGTTAAATTTACAATGGGTTTTCATTAAGAAATATATTAGAGAAATATCAGTTGAATTTTTAAATCGTGTATATATTTAGAGAGTATAAATTTTCTTCTTTCCAAAAAACTTATATTTAATTCATAGTTATATTAACATTCAATAATGTGTTCAGTATAAACATTGATATCACAAATATACTTGAAATTATTTTATTAAATTTTTTAGTATTAAATTATTATTTAAATAATAATTTTAATTTAATAATTATGATTATATTTCAAATTAATATTACATTGATTTAAGACAATTTTTGTAAAACATATATTTTTGAAAATATTAGTTGAATTAGATTTAGTAATGTGGTGATTATGACTTAGTTCATTGTCCAAAATAGTATCTTATTTTCATTATAATGTATTTAACAATAAATCACTATTTCTACCACATCCAAATTGAATTAAAATCCAATGAATGAGATTTACGATATGTTTAGAGGTTGTGTTAATATTGAGGTAATGAAAAGTAATAAAAATTTGCAAAGGAAAAGATTATTTAATTAGTATTGATAGTATTTAATAAAATTTATTACACTATTAATTATTGGGATCACAATGTAGAATTTATATTACTAGGATAATAGTATATATAGTGAATTTAAAATTGATTAACTCTTTATTAGAATAACTGATTTTGAGAATAATTTTTTTTAAAAAAAATTGATCAAAATAAGGATGATACAATTTTAAACTAGTCTAAATTGGTTATTTTTAAATATATATCATTTAAAATGTTTTTCTAGATATTGGTACGTTTTGTTTTCCTCTATGTTATAACTTTTTTCTATCTTTTTCCAACCAAAACTGTTCTATAGGCATATAATTTATATTCATATGGTCAAATATAAATTATTATTATTTTTTATGGGTTATTGATATGTAATTCATTTTTCAAGTATCTGAAGCATCATTTAGTATCTAAATACAATAAATCTTCATTACAATACTGGTAATTTTAATTTATAGTATGTTTTGGGGTATATGTCACCATATAATAGTCTTTTTGAAATATTAGAGGCCACAATTTATGGCTTCTTTTATTTTTATAAAAAATGTTTATACTCAATTATTTAATGTTATAAATATTTTTTATATTCCTTGATTCTCCCTTGAATGTTTTTCATGAATTCTTCACTTAATAGATTTCAGCACAGATGATATTGGGTATGTTGAATCTTTATATAATTTTGTATTGTCATTGAATTTATTTTGGGACTTACACAATTAAACACCTTTTATATGCATTGGATTACTATTTACCCATTATTCCACGTCCTCAAATATTATAATAAAGGTTTTATGTTATTCATCACTTAAAGAATAGGGTTAAAGGTAACCATTTGTTCCCCTCTTTTGATGATTTTCTTAATGGTTCCCCATAGTTCTTATTTTTATAGGATATGAACAAGGATTAAAATTTATTCACATTTATAAGGACATGGATAAAGGTGGAAACTATTTATAGATATGTTATATATGGAATGGACATATCAATTATTGGTCAATGAGTTTGGTTTGGGGTAGTTTTCATTCCTCCTAGTAATATGAATTATCCATTATAAATTTCTATAATAAATATTTTATTTCATTCTAGGTATTGATTTTTATTCAATGAATTATGAACTAGTTTTATTTTATTTTATGATAAAAAATATGAAATTTTATAGGTATGAAAGTAAATTTTTCTACTATAATACATGAGAAATAGTGGTGTATATTATGTCATTTAACAAACACAAACCCAAGGAAATTTATTGTATATATGGCATTAGTGTCGTCATATCATGTACTGATAGGTAATAGAATAAATTATTGGATGAGTTATTGTTATATTAGTCATTAATGTAATTTTATAATCATCTTGACTAATTTAATTTTGATATGAAAATAAAAAATAAAGGGATTTTCAGTGATTTCTAGATTACAATATTTAATTTGACTTATTTTCCTATTGTATATTTGAAATTTTTTTATGAAAACATGTATTTGTTATATATGTTTGGATTTTGAATGGAATTTTTTCACATTAAAGATTATATAGTTTATTCAAATCCATTAAATAGATATATATAATACTAATTGTGTATATTATATTTTATGTATAAATATTACATTAAATTTATCCTATATAAAGATGTTTCATTCTACATTTTTGGTTAAATATTGAAATGAAATGTTTTTTAACTTCAAGAGGGTAATTAATTTCAAAAAATAATAATTATGACACTCAATTCATGTCTCAAGTGTAACACCCCAAGCTTCCATGGTACGCTTCTCTTTTAATAATAGAGCATCGTGTGTTGTACGCAAGCTTGAGTTCTAACACACCGCGACCAATAAAAGTAGCTGTTATGAATAGTAATACCTACTTTTCGAAATTATATAAATTTTATATATGAAAATGGAATTCATTTTTGTATTCAAAATATCAAAATTATCCTAAGTTGAATTTTTTGTAATATTCTAAGAACTTCCAATTTTCTAGGAATAGAGAAAATACTTAAAAATAATTTTTTTAATCAAAATAATTTATAGTGATAATTTATAATATTTATTGGTTTTAAAGTATAATTAAAATATATCCAATGGTGGTCATTAAAATTAATTTCACTTTGGAATTGGATATAAACAATTGTCAATCTTTTGATATATATTGCTTCTTAAAAGCACACTTTTTGTTGTGACAACGAGAATTAATGATTAAGTTAATTAAACCAACTTATATGTTTTGAATTTTGTAAAATAGAAATCATTTTGGAATTAGGAATATCAAATATAGCTTAGGGTGAATTTTTGGTATTTTTCTGAAAAACATCAATTTTTGATGAATAGTGAAACCACCAAGTGGTAGTCTAAAAACTAATTTTTTGTGTAAAGGAAAAATTACCACTTCTGTGATTTGATTTTCAAAAATCTGACATAAATGGTTGTCATTAGGAATAAAAATATTGTTAAATGGGATTAAAATAATTTTTTGGTGTATAGTAACATTTATGTTTTATTAATCGCGATTATAGGTAATTAGTGAAATTTAAGGTAAAAATGATATTATAAAAATATGAAAATATCTTGACACTTGTCCTACCTTTATTGGATGATTCATGGCCGAAAAAGACAATCCATGGGTAAACATGGGGACCCCATGGAGCCACTTGGGTAAGAAAATGACATTAATAACTTTATATTTAAAGTAAAAATAAAATTGTCACAAACATGTGTTGTTTTACTAAAACAATTATTACATGGGGTAATATAAGGTAACAGTTTTACTATAAATATTCATTGGAAATCT
Source organism: Viscum album (assembly GCA_963277665.1). Classification (NCBI taxonomy): domain Eukaryota; kingdom Viridiplantae; phylum Streptophyta; class Magnoliopsida; order Santalales; family Viscaceae; genus Viscum; species Viscum album. The sequence goes on along the minus strand of OY728128.1, from coordinate 1,468,582,799 downwards.
AAAAATATTTCCTACATCATGGTAATTGTTTTATAATTTTTAGACATTATATAAATTAAATTTTTTATGACACAATGATGATGAAACGATTACATCATTAATTAACGATTTAAATAAAATGAAACGATATTGTAAAATATAAGCCATACACTTGTCAAAAATATATTGTATGAGTATAGTTCGAACCCTTATCACCTTATCCTAGAATTATATAATATTGGGACCTTTGAAATCCGAAAACCACTTCATAATAATGTAACATTTCATGACTTTCCAAGAGTGCCCCTCATCTCCTCTTATAAAAGGCCCCCACCTCTACCACCTTATTCCCACCATCGAAGCCATTTGGGTCGGCCAACCTCTGCCCATATACTCTTTAAACATCCATATCTTACTCCTAAAAGCCTCAATTTTGGCAGAAGTCCTCCCAAGGAAGCCTTTGGCTCAAATCAAAAAGGGATACCCGATTTTAAGATAATGTCTTCTCTTATGTTCTTTGTTTTGTTTTGCTTATCCAACCCCTTAAACACGTTTTATTACTTTATTTTGTAAAAAAACCAGTATCTTAAATATACTAGGATTTTATTATGAGAAGTATTTTATTTACACTTACACACACCTTCGTTTAATTGTTATAGAACATACTGTTTCTGTGGGTGGTGAATTACTGCCTCACGGAATGATGATTTTTTAATATTCTTTTAACACCTCTCATGCTGGCCATTATGATGAAACTATTTTCATATATGATATATATATTATGTTTATGTTTTCCTTATGCTTCTTTATTTCTCATTTATGGCATTACTTGATGATTTCCATTATGGCTAAACGCAATAATTTCATTTTAGGAAGTGCGGACTACCGCCCCCTCAAAGTGATTTGAATCATTAATGCCCAATGTGGGACATATAAAGGATGGATTAAATGATATTATATATGATATTATACTGGAATTATAATAAACCTTTATATCATTATGATTTCTTCCATTAAATATGAAATAGAAATGAAAGTAGCGTTAATGCGTACGTACGACTTACCGTCTCCATGAACGGTGCATTTCATTTCTTACCTCTAAATGTTACGTAGTATTATGAATGAATGTATGTACTGGATATATATTATATATATTATATATACATCATGAATATAATTCTATAGATAATGGATATTCTACCACAGAAACAACTTCTAATTATAAGAAGTTTATTGTTGACTCAAGTACCAAATATCGACAAAACGACCGTTATTAGTATAAATGAATACATAATTTATGTAACATTGTAATAATTGATATAAATAGGATAATTAAATTGAAAAGGTTATTAATCAATTAGACTTTGACTCTAGTTAATTATTTAGGAGATTAAATAATGGTCTAGTGAAGTCGGACACGAGCTAAGGGAACTTCTTAACCCAATTTCCGTTCTTTGGGTTAATCTCATACTTTCAAATTATATCATGATGTTATTATGTCATATCTTGTATTTGTACTTTCATTATGTGTACTTATAGTTAATACACATAATAGATATATTTTATTTAAAAATAATGATCTTTATAAGGGACTTCGTCCCAATCTCCTTTCATTGTGGAATATTTTGTTTTATACACAACATTCCTTTACACGGTGTTTAAACCCCTTTGACTTTTACATTTATTCAAAAGGAATATTTTTTATATGAAGCGTTCTACTAAATGACAAAAGGGAATGTTTTTTTGTCGTACATATGCAGTGATAATGACTTCTCTGCCGCCATGACCATAATTTGAGTTTCGACTTCCTCTACAAGCCATAATTTTTTTAAAATGAAAAATAAATACCAAGTTTTATTTTTTCTTTTATTTTGGTATTAAAAATGGTTTTGATAATGTTTTTATTATATCAATGTGTTGTATTAATATCATGTGATTGAAATGTGGAAGTTTTATGTTTCCTTTATGCATGTTTTATGCGATACGATTATGTTATGGTTTATGATATGTTTAAACCTGTTCATATGAGGAATGCGTTGGACTTAATAAGTGACAGGTGGATCCCGCTATAGCTCCTTGATGCATCGGTATGTCTCACGAGACAAACTAGTGTCTTGGCACGAGGCCTTGACCAAATCTTATTTGTAGTATTGGCATGAGGCCTTGGCTACGTGGTTATGATAGTCTGGCATTATGCATTCCATCATTATAAAAGTGGTTATTGATATTGCATGTGATTATTTGACTAGTAAAATATCCATGTGAATAAGTAAATGGAATTATTTCATTTTATTTTTTCTATATTATGTTGAAGTGTATGGTTAAAAGGCTTTTGTTTTAGTTATACATTGCCTTAAATGTTTATGTTTATTTATGACATCTTTTTCTATATTGTTATCCTTACTGAGAATCTGAGCTCACCCCTTTCAATGTTTTAATTTATCTAGTGTTTTAAGGCTACTAAACTAATCGGTCTTTCGAGACATGATTTTTTTTGATCATGCCAATGTTACATAATAATGCACCGACTCTGGCTAACTAGGGTAGGGGCGTTACAGTTTGTATCAAAGGCCGTTTAGTACAAACCTTGGAAGCTAGATTTAGATAAACTCTGATTAGAGCACATAGCCCTAAGATAGACTTTGAGGATTAGCATAGAAGAACATCCTAGAATTTTGGTATTATAGAGATTCTATGAGTTTTCTGAGTAATACATCTCTGTCTGGATACGAGCAAGTAGAGGCGGCTCTGGCACAAATGTACCTAGGGGTAAAACCCGAAAACACCGCTTTGAGCTAGACTTGAATGGGAACTAGTGCATGACAATGGGCTTTTCTGCACTCTTGGTTACGACACTCTCGAGGGACACGCTTAAGATAATTCACATTTTCATTACAAACCACTATGAAGGGTTATGAGTATATACTTCCTCAAAGAAAACATTTTTATGATTACAGATTATATCCATAAATAATTCAATTTATGTTAAGTGTTTTGCATGTTTGTAATTATGTATTTTGATTCAAAAACTAATCTAGTTTATGCCATTGTTTTGAAATGGTGCCTAGTGGGAGGAATGGAAACTTTATCAATGCATGCACTCCATGTAGAAATTTTCCTCCTGCTCAGTATAATTATAATGGATTTGGTGATACAACTGGTGTTGATCAACATATCACCGTACTGGGACAACTCACTCAGGTTATTAATAATAACTGTACTCGTATGGATCACCCTAATCCGCAATGTGTAGGATCAATGTTAGACTTCTTCATGAGGCAACAACCGCCAAAATTTAATGGGGGTACAAATCCATTAGTAGCTGAGAAATTGGTAAACTCTTTAGAGAAAATCTTCTACGCCTTTGGGAGTAGCGAAAGGGAGAAGGTTGTTATGGATGTTTACCACCTCACTGGAGAATCCGATCAATGGTGGTCGCTGATTCAAAACACAAAGGAATATGTGGAAGTATCAAGTATAGAATGGGGGGAGTTCAACGAGGTTTTCTTAGAAATATTCTTTCCTTGTGACCATCAAGCAGATATGGAAAGGAAATTTCTGAGTCTAAGAAAAAAGGAGGATTAGAATGTCTCAAAGTATGAGGCCAACTTTACAATGTTAGTGAGGTATGATGCAGATTATATACGTAACCCAAGAAGTAAGATTTATCGTTTCATTGATGGGTTAAAACCATTTCTCCGTTGAGCTTTAGTATCACAATCTTTCTCAATGTATGAAGTTATAGTATCGTGGTCTATCTAGACAGAAAAGGGATTCTCTAAATCTTATGACAATAAAGTAAAGCAAGAGAAGAAGACAACGGTGGAACAAGAGACAGATAAAAGGGAAAAACGGAAAGAAGTATTTTCTATTATGTGATAATTGTTGGAATAATCACCCTAGAACATGCCTAAAAGGAATGGGAGTTTTTTATAAATGTAGAGAAAAAGGTCACCAGGCTCGTGATTGCAAGGGAACGAAAGAGGCTATCAATATTGAATGATACAATTTTAGGGAAATGGGGAATTATGAAAATGAATGCCCTAAGCGCCTGGGAAACTTACCTCAGAAAAGGCCAAGGGATCAAGGCCAATCTTATTCTGTTACAACAGTTGAAGTGGAATAATTAATGTATTGGTGCTTTTGGACTCAAGAATTATATTCTGGTTATAAGAATAATGTGATATATATAAGGATTGTACTACAGTACTTGTTGTTTTCATTAAGGTTTTAATATGATGAAGGTAATCATTTTTTTAGTAAGTGACAATAATAGAATCTTTACTTTGTTTGGGGAATCTGATGTTACAATTGATTTTGGAATTTAAGACCTTTTAGAGAAAGTCTGGATAGAGGTATTTTGGATAACTATAAAGGTTGGAATGGATTTAGTTGAACATTGGATAGTATTATTTAAGGTTAAAACATTTCTGAAGATTTTTTTGGAATAATATAATACTATAGTTTTAGGAAAAGGACAACCTACAGGTCGGGGGATAACCCGTCGCATCGGACAAAGTTGCAGGAATCGAACCCACAACCATAGTATGATAGGCCTTTATTACCTACCACTGGCCTACAGGATGTCCCTAGTTATTAAAAAATAGTTTTCCTAATCTAAATGGTTTTTGTTAATATTTGGAACCTTGTATGACTAGGATAAATATAATATTTTGGAGTTATATTATCTTATTGAGTGAAAGATGGGTTTGTGGTAAAAATTTATTAAAGAATGAATGTCTACATGACAGGTATGTATATTTCCTTACATTATTAGTAAATCTCCTAAATAAATTCCTCAACTGTATGAAAGGTTACATAAAACAAAAACATTGTCGGGTAACTTTTCCTATTGGGGAATCATTGATCGTTTAACCCATCACAAGTTTGTGATTTTGTTATAGTTAACTTTCTCCTAACCCTGTCTTCTAAAACTCTCCATCAGACCTTGATGGTCTTTTTTTCCTCTATATCTATATTTTCATAGAATCCTAGTATGGGCTATCTCTAGTGACTTTGTACATCTCTTTCTTTCTTTTATTGTTATATTTTTATTAACCCTATCTCCGATGTGGTTTTTATACAAAAGTATTTTCTATTTTCAACCATTTAATTTCAAATAAAAATTTCATGTTGCGAGGACGCAATTTATTGAAGGAGGAGAGAATGTAACACCCCAAGCTTCCATGGTACACTTCACTTTGAATAATAGAGTAGTGTGTGTTGTATGAAACCTCGAGCTCTAACACACCGCGACCAATCAATGTTGCCATTGTGAATAGTAATACCTACTTTTTGGAATTATATAAATTTTAGATTTCAAAATGGACTTAATTTTTGTATTCAGAATATCGAAATTATCCTATGTTGAATATTTTGTAATTTTTTGAGAACTTCCAATTTTCTATGAATAGAGAAAATACTTAAAAACGACTTTTTTAATCAAAATAATTTATAGTGATAAATTATTCTATTGAGTGGTTTTAAAGTATAATTATAATATATACAATGGTGTTCATTAGAATTAATTTCACTTTGAAATTGGACATAAACAATTTTCAATCTTTTGATATATATTGCTTCTTAAAAACACGCTATTTGTTGTGACAGCAGGAATTAATTATTAGATTAATTAAAACAACTTATATGTTATGAATTTTGTAAAATGCACATCATTTTTGAATTAGGAATATAAAATTTATCTTAGGGTAAATTTTTTGTATTTTTCTGAAAAACATCAATTTTTGATGAATACTGAAACAACTAAGTGGTAGTTTAAAAACTACCTTTTCGTGTAAATGAAACATTACCACTTCGGTGATTTGATTTTCAAAAATCCAACATACATGGTTGTAATTAGGAAGTAAAATGTGGTTAAATGGGATTAAAATAATTTTTGTGGTGAATAGAATGTTTTAAGTTTTATTAATCGCGATTAAAGGTAATTAGTGAAATTTAAGGTAAAACTAATATTATAAAAATATGAAAATATCTTGACACTTGTCCTACTCTTATTGGATGAGTCATGGCCGACCAGGAAAATACATGGGTCATCTTGGGGACCCCATGGGGCCACTTGGGTATGAAAATGACATTAATAACTTTTTATTTAAAGTAAAAATAAAATTGTCACAAACATGTGTGGTTGTACTAAAACAATTATTACATGGGGTTATATAAGTTATCCTTTTTACTATAAATATTAATTGGAAAGCTAAAAATATTTCCTACATCATGGTAATTTTTTCATAATTTTTAGACATTAAATAAATTAAATGTTTTATGACACAATGATGATGTAGCGATTACCTCATTAATTAACGATTTAAATAAAATGAAAAGATAATGTAAAATATAAGACATAAACTTGTCAAAAACATATTGAATGAGTATATTTATAATCATTATCACCTTATCCTAGAAATATATAATTGTGGGACCTCTAAATTCCGAAAAACACTTCATAATAATGTAACATTTCATGACTTTCCAAGAGTGCCCATCTTCTCCTCTTATAAAAGGCCCCCACATCTACCGCCATATTCACACCATAAAATCCATTTGGGTCGTCCACACTTGGAAATAATACTCTCTAAACATCCCTATCTTACTCCTAGAATCCTTAATTTTGGAAGAAGTCTTCCCAAGGAATCCTGTGGCTCAAATAAAAAAGCTTTACCTGATTTTAAGGTAATATCTTCTCTTATGTTCTTTGTTTTATTCTGCTTCTCCAACCACTTAAAATATTTTTATTACATTTTTTTGTAACAAAACCAGTGTCTTAAATATACTATGATGTTTTTATTAGAAGTATATGATTGACACTTACACACACCTTCATCTAATGGTTAAAGAACATACTGTTTATGTGGGTGGTGGATTACTGCCTCACGAAACGATGACTATTCAATATTCTTTTAACACCTCTCATGGTGGCCATTATGATGACAATATTTTCATATATGATATATATATTATGTTTATGTTTTCCTTGTGCTTATTTATTTCTCATTTATGGCATACCTTTATGATTTCCATTATGGGTAAATGCGATAATTTCATTTTAGGAAGTGCGGACTACTGCCCCCTCAAAGTGATTTGAATCGTTAATGCCATATGTGGGACGTATAAAGGATGGAGTAAATGATATTATATATTATATTATACTGGAATTATAATACACCTTTATTTCATTATGATTTTATTCCATTAAATACAAAATAGAAATGAAATTATTGTTCATGCGTACCTACGGCTTTCGGTCTCCATCAACGGTGCATTTCATTTCATACCTCTCAATGTTACGTAGTATTATGAATGAATGTATATATGGGATATATATTATATATATGATATATACATCATGAATATAATTCTAGAGATAATGGATATTCTACCACATAAACAACTTGTAAGTAGTAGAAGTTTATTGTTGACTCAAGTACCAAAGATCGACAAAACGACCGTTATTAACATAAATGACTACATAATTTTCGTAACATTGTAATAATTTATATAAAATGGATAATGAACATGAAAAAGTTTCTTAATCAAGTGGATATTAACTCTAGTATATTATTCAGGAGATTAAAGAATAGTCGAGTGAAGTAAGACACGAGGTAAGGGAACTTCTTAACCCAATTTCCGTTCTTTGGGTTAATCTCCTACTTTCAAATTATGTCATGATGTTATTTTGTCCTATCTTGTATTTTTACTTTCATTATGTGTACTTACAGTGAATAAAAATTATAGATCTATTTTATTTAAAAATAATGATCTTTGTAAGGTACTTCATCTCAATCTCCTTTCATTGAGGAATATTTTGTTTTATACACAACTTTCCTTTATACGGTGTATAAACCCCTTTGACTGTTACATTTATTCAAAAAGAATATTTTTTATATGAATCATTTTACTAAACGACAAAAGGGAATTTTTCTTTTGTCGTACATATGTGGCGATAATGACATCTCTGCCGTCATGACCATTACTTGAGTTTCGGCTTCCTCTACAAGCAATAATTTTTTTAATGAAAAATAAATAACAAGTTTTATTTTTCTTTTATTTTGGTATTGATAATGGTTTTTCTAATGTTTTTATTATATCAATGTGTTGTATTGATATTTTTTGATTGAAATGGGGAAATGTTATGTTTCCTTTATGCATGTTTTATGTGATACGATTGTGTTATGTTTATGATATGTTTTAACATGTTCATATGAGGAATGGATTGGACTTAATAAGTGACAAGTGGAGCCCGCTATAGCTCTTTGATGCATCGGTTGGTCTCATGAGACAAACTAGTGTCTTGGGACGAGGCCTTGACAAAATCTTATTTGTATTCTTGGCACGAGGCCTTGGCTATGTGGTAATGAAAGTCCGACATTATGCATTCCATCATTATGAAATTGGTTATTGATATTGCATGTGATTATTCAACTAGTAGAATATCCGTATGAATAAGTAAATGGAATTATTTCATTTTATTTTTTCCATATTATGCTGATGTTCAAATTTAAAAGGCTTTTGTTTTAGTTATACATCACCTTAAATGTTTATGTTTATTTATGAATGCTTTCTATATATTTTTATCCTTACGGAGCATCTGAGCTCACCCCTTTTAATGTTTTAATTTTTCCAGGATGTGAAGATGTATTTTATGAATGACCTATAGGGATATTATGAGGGGATATGAAGACAAGATGTTGTTGTATTTTTTGTACTAATTTATGATGTAATGTAAAAATTGTGAATGTATCTAGTTTTTCCATGATACTAAACTAATCGGTCGTCCGAGACTTGATCTTTTGTGATCATTCCAATGTTATGTAATAATGCACTGACTCTTGGTAACTGGGGTCGGGGCGTTACATTAAGTCCTTATTGTGATGGATTGTGCTCAGAGTTGTTAGATGTTATGTTCAGATCCACAAATAATGTTTTTTTGTATTGGTACATATATTGTAGTTAAAAATTAATAATAATATTTTAAATTTTTAAATTATTGTTTTTTAATTATATATTTTCTCCTCTATGATTTAATTATTAATTGGAAACTCCTGGATAAATTAATTAATGAAATGTTAAATATAGGCCCAATAATCATTTAGTTAATTTAAAAAATAAATAAATTACATAGTTTATAATGCATGTTTTTTCTCCATTAAAAATATAATTTTCATACTCATACTTATATAATACATTATGTTTTGGAATTACTGAATCTCCATTTACCTAGACACACATAATTTTAAAGGGAGGGAGGTTATTAAGTTAATGGAATGTATTAAATGAATAATATTTATAATATTTATTTATTTACCTGAATCATGTCACATACCACTGATTTTGGAATATGTATAATGTATAATTTCTGATGATATTGATGATGAAGAACAATTATAGTATGGGGAGTAATTTATTTAAAAATAATTCAAAATCATATAAAATTACATTAATTATTTTCGATGTGAAATTAATATATTCCATTTAGATATAAATAATTTTTTAATGAAAAGTTTTATGATAAAATCATATATAGAAATTCATAATGTTTATATCAAATATACTTAATATAACTAAAGATAAAACTAAAAAAAATAGTATTCATTCGGTCTATCTATAAAATAGTTTCATCATTAGGGGCCCCAATCATAATTCATGATGAAATATTGGCCAATGGGGCTTTTCATTAACTATATAAAGATCACAATTATAAACATAAAGGATAATAAACCTTTTACATATTTTCATTATATATTTGACCAATAGTGGGGGAATTCTAATTTAAATTTTTTTTTCTAGGGATTCATTTTATAAATATAAATTAAAATTATATATAGAAGATACCATTTCATAAATTCTATGATAACTATGAATTCATTGTTCTGACTTTTTTTGTATCACAACTCACTCTAATTATTTATATAAAAAAATAATTACTTTTTAAAGGAATATATAGATAATAATTTGGATTAATTTTTCAAAAATATCATGTTATATAGTATGTATTATAAGGGTTGTTAAATTATTTTAAAAAAAGCACTACAATGAATAAAAAAATCTATTATAATGGATATGGAATATTTTTTTCATTAGTAGATGTATTTAAATGGATATTTTTTTTGAAATAATGAATTTTTAACAATAAAGGATTAAGGTGGTTAGAAAATATCTATATACTATGAATGAAATTTTGATATGTATTTGCAATTATTAATTTTTTATTTATATTTCATTGATGAAATTTATTACCGATTATTAAAAACATTGAAAATTTGAATGTGTGAATTAGTTTAATTTACGATGTCAAATAAATGCAATAATGTTTTATAATACATTAAGAAAATGTTTACAATGGAGTATTTTATCATTAAATAATTGATAAATATTGATTTTTCATCTATAATAATTCAAAATGGACTTAAATATGACATGCCATAATGATTAATGTATACGTTTATAACTATTCATTTCAATAAATAAATCCTAATAAATATAATACGAGAATAAAATTGTAGTTTTAATAACTTATAATATCATTTAATATATGGTTTGACTATATTTATATAGAGATGTGTGATATATATATAAACTGCAGGAGTTTAAATTTTACAACTTTAAAAAATGAACTCAAACTATTTTAAATATGATTAATAGTTCAAAACGAAGCAAATTAAAAATTTTTATATACCCTTATCACATAATAAAACATGTTATTTATTCTGGTGCATAAAAGGGACCATGAATTCATATCATTGATTAGAATGGAGAATGATATAATAATAAAATATCTACTATAGATAAATAATCTAATTGATTGAAATAGGGATACATTTTACCATTCCTAAATAATTAAACATAATTATTTATCATAAATTATTTTAAAGGTTTAAAATGTGTAAAATGGAATATATTGGTATATTAATGATATCGAATATGGTAACATAATACATTTTAATTAAAAATATTTTAGAAGAAATATGATCTCTAATTTCAACATACATATTGATAAGAAAAATATTTAAAATCAACATTGAGAAAATTTCTACTATGTTAAAATTATATTTGAAAATGTTAACTAAAAGTGGTATTAATGGTATTTTTGACATTAATGATTAGTGGAAAACATTAAAAATGAGTTTTATAAACTCTCAGTATTAAAATTTAAATGAGGTAAAATTTTAAAATAGACATTATAATTATTAATCATACACCTACAATGATAAATGATGCAATAATTGTTATTTTAAAACTCCACTTAAAATATAAAAATTTACTTCGAATAAAAAATGGGTATTTAGTTTTTATTATTTTATGAAAATATACGAATCACAATTTGAATTATTTTAATAAAATATTATAAATATTATCACATAATAATCCTTGATTTTCATTGAAATTTTCAAAAATTTTACCGAATGACTTGAAAAAATTAAATATCATCACCACTTATCATTCTCAAATATATTGTTAGATAGAAAGGGTTATCCAAACATTAGAGGCCATAATTTGGAAAATATTTTTTGAAATCCAGGGATTTTTGGTAACATATATAATGTTTTTGAATATGAGAATGTAAATTATTTCCACCCACTCTAAGAAATAACTCATTAAGCATTCTGTGAGAAAATATATCATACAATATCATATTGTTATGAAGATAGTGAAATAATTATTTTGGGTCAAGAAATTTTGGAAGATAAATTTTAATTAATAGAATATAAATACACATCAATGTTGTCTAATTTATACGTAAAATCTAAATTGATATAAAATGAAAAGAAATTGAATTTACAGTTGTAGATATTATTAGACTAACTGTAAGTCTAATGTAGTGAGTGATACATATTTTAAATAATGGGAATCAATGTTTAACGTACATTGAATCCTATGATATACTAGAGTGTGTTATATTTGTTTCAAATTATTTGGAGATTCTAGTTAAACACCCCATGACTTATGATGTATTTAATGTTTCACTACTAAGGAATAAATTACTATAACCAGAAAATTTTATTAAAACTAAAATATCAAACACTTAATTTAAATATAAAATAATAATGGTACATATTTTATCAAATTATTTATAATGGAGGGATATTAGAAAATATATTTCTACATGTAAATAAATAAATATAGTACATATATCACATTTACCATCATTAAATTTAGACACTATTATTACTACTGAAAAATATTAGCGATTTTCATTAAATATAATATATTTGACTGAAAATATAAATTCAAGATAATAAAATTTTAAAACATTAATATAAAACTCTCATGCATATTCTTCAACACCATATGTCAAGATAAGATTGAAAATTTTAATTAAGAAATATATAACATATAATGGTATATATTTTTATAAATATGTGATATTTATCTTTTTGATATTTAGAGTATAAAACTATTTGAATAATTATTTTATAATATAGTTAGTTATTAGTAAAAACTTGATGGTATATAACCACCACACAACCATTAAAAAAGACTAATAAATATTTGAAATAAATTATTTAATTTATTTAAATATTAAAATTTGATGTAAAAATAAATATTTAATTCATTAAAAAATTAATACCCCAATAACATAAATAATTAGTGATTTTATATAGACGTTTTATTTAATATATAAATTTTTTCATATTTTTTGAAAAAAGTAAACATCAAATTTAAATTCCTTTACCCAAAAATAATAAATAATAATTTATTTTTACATTTTTCTTATAAAGTAATGCAATTCACGTTATTTGGATGTATATAACATAGAGGGATGAATAAGGTGTTTATAAACTCATTTATGAAATTAAACATAAACAACTATATTTAGTCCCACATTGTATTTGATGATGTGTTACTAATTAAGATAGATTTATTAATTTATATTTTTCAAGAGTTTCAAAATAAAATGAATGTGAGTAAAGGAAAGTGAAAGGAAGATTTATTATTTTTACAAATGTTGTGACCCAATGTTTGAAACCCAGTCCTTGTTATTCCATGTTGTTATATAGGGTCATAGATTTTCCACCCGTAATCTTAATTTAAACCATATTATATTGGGAAGGAAATATCTTTTCAAATGTTTTTTTTTCTATAAACATATGAGGGGGATATATATAATCTTGAAATGTGGTTAATATCAGGAATCACATCAATTGTACATCATTTAACTACACATTTTCCCCAAAACTAGGATTGAAATAACTATTAGTTACAATTAGATCATCCTTCAGCACATTATATCATAACATCAAAAAATTTGAGATCTTCTTCCTAAATGCATATTCATTGACTTCCAAAATGGATTCTAGAATAAGTTCATAAATCATGGTCAATGTTTTTTTTCTAACTATCTAATCTAGTATAGAATATGAAAATAATATTCTCTTATATAAAAAACTTGTTTCACTTCTTCAACTAGAATATATTATATATGGCATTCATGTCATCCTACCCATTCACCTATAATTTTTATTTTATCACATGTGCATAAATAAAGAAAAGCTACTTCATCTATTTTATCCTCATCTTTGATTAGTTATTCTCTTCGATAAAAATTTATGATTCCACTTCTATTTTTAATCTTCCTAAACTTAAGGGTATATCATTTTCTAAACATGATCTATCACGACCCGTCCCCCGAGGCCCATACTGTGACATCCCCAAGGCCACCACCCAAAGGCCAGGGGTTGGCGACTAGCGCCAAAGGCATCAACCTTCAATTGGGAGGATTTTCTTGACTACCGGTATCAACACACATGCCCAACCACATCCCACAAACTTAAAGTGGAAAATATGTATACTGAAACAAGTGTTGAGTAAAAGTAAAACTAAAAAAAATGGGCCAGAATACAAACACAAAAAATGATCCTAAAAATTGCAATGTATAAAGGGAATCAGGTGTTAGTCCACCGTAAACCCCACATGATGGTAAGAGTAGTTTATCTACTAGATGATGAAGTAATATGTCATGTCTGCCTGATCCTATTGGGACCCACCCGCTCCTAGGCCACAATGTGATTTGTCGAATCGGTTTTCATATGCACAAGACACAACACGTGGGGGCGAATCCCGTGTAGGGGTGAGTAGAATAGTACACAGTAGGGGACCCCAGACCACTATAGTAAAATACCCCAAGGCAACCACAATGAAAATCCTCAAAGTAGAGAACACTCAAACCTGGTATATTATAGAGTAGGAATGTTTAATCGGTTATAGTGATTAACATTTTGTACTAATAAGAGAATAATCCATGATGAATCGATGTTCATCTTCCAGAACACTAAGGATCCACACGGCTGCTACTCGTCTGTCGGGCCACTAAGGATCCACACCACTCCTAATGTTCTATAAGGACACAAAAGATCCACATAGATTATACTCATCTTCCAGACTACTAGGGATCCACACCGCTACTACTCGAGCCATCGGTCATACCTCAACCACCTTGTATCCCCACATAGAATAACCCAACAAACGGTCTTATCTTAAGGGTTCTAATGCAACAGTTTACATGTCGAACAAACACTTTGTCTTTAAAATATTAGAGTCTTAGTAATCAGGTGGAAGTTAAATATGGGACTGGTTCGACGCGGTCAGACCGACCTGACCAACCTAGATTGGGGGTCCCACATGACCTATCTTTTATTCCCAGCACATTATGCCACACTAGGCCCAACCCAGGTTGGTTTTGGGTCCAAACTGCTGGGTCACCCATTAACCCAGTTTTATCATCACCAACCCTCTCGGGCGGGATAGTCTCTTTTTCCTAACTAGGCTGCATTGTAGCCTATTTGGCCAAGCTATAACTCACCAACACAGTCTGCTAAAACGGACTAGCTCAAGGAACTAACTGGGCTGCTCAAAAGCTTGGCCTAGCCCGGTTGAGCTCGACCGGTCCGTGTGAGCGTGCACATAGTCTGTCAGCCGGGCCTCCCCCTTTGATCAACGTGGCTCGTAGATACATGCCCCTCCTCCATGCGGTGCGCAGTGGAACCGTGTTTCCAGTTAAATGTCGCAACCAATAGTTCACGGCCTCCTTTTATTCTGTCAGGGATCGCACCAAGCACATCTCTCTCAGCTGCCCCTAGCCCATGTTGGCGGCCCCTTTGCCGCCCCGCCGAGGCGCACTGATAGGCACCCTAGAACGGTGTGCTGATAGGCACCCCGGCGTGGCACACCGACGTCCACCCCGTTGCAGAACACAGATGGGAACCCCTTCGTGGAATGAAAATGAGTGCACCACCTCCCTCTGCATATGGCCTCTACTGGCACACCGTCAGTTCCTTCTACGGGCCACTAGAGTTTCTTTAGTGGTCTGTTTTTTGATCTGTCTGTGCCTACAGAACCGTAGGGCTTCCACCTTTGTTGCGATGGCCTTGATCTTTCCTTTCCACCATTCAAAAATAATTCTCAAAAAAAATTCACAAGTTGGAGGGGGTAAGTCCTTATTTATGTCATCCCACACCCTCTGTGTTTGAGGTTTAATGTTGGGGAGGCTTGGGATTACAATTTTATATACAATAAAATTAATCTAGAATATTAAACTTGAGAACGACACCCTCCCACAAGAACACATGATCTGTAGGTTAACCTATTTGTGGGTCAATCCACATTCATCATTTAGAATAAAGAACGATGAAAACATTAAAATATTAAATCCCCTACCTCATTGACATTTTTTCCATAACGCTTCATCCTCTATGGTCCAAGACGTCGATGGAATTCGTCACTCATCGAGGTATGTCGATGTTAATAAAATACCCTAGCTTTAATTGTTCTTCATTGGGGAGGAAATCTGTCAGAGGTTATTTAGATAATCCTAATTGTTTAATCCTTATTACACCAGCGCATCAACAATTAAAAAGAAAACACATCACATCATTTCTGTTATGCTGCGACGTCGCGTCATTAATCTATTTCATTTATAAAACAGTATCGTTGTTACGTGTTATCAATGCCTCATTACGCTACATGTTATAGAGCCATTAATGAGATCCATTAATGTGCGTCCTCTCTGGATCTTCCAAGAACTGCAGCATCAATGTGTCACAACTCTTCAGTTAGAAAAGAAATAAAATAACTTTATAAGTTATGTTAATATTTTTCTCATGAAGTCTGAAAATTATATTTTTTGTTCAGCCCTTACCTCATGATGTTATGTCTATTCCTGGAAAATCCCAAAATTCTGAGTTCAAAGGTACTCTCATATTTTTTATCCGAGCATTGGTTATAAATTTAAAAAAATCCACTCGCACATTTGCTAAACGTACCATAAAATTTTTTCAATATTCCAATATGGGCTCCCTGAGCCTCAGAATCTTGTGTCTTCATACTATATAGTTTCAAAATAATACGATATAATTAAAAAAATTAAACTAAATTTATGAGATATTAAATTTTCCCCACCATAGGTATTTACATCCCCAAAAGCCAAAACAATGTCTAATCAAACAAATGGGGGTACTGAGCACGAATCTGAGACTCCCTCTACCAAGTTCTCTCTGGAGTTTCCCTTGGAGCCAAATAATGTACACAAGAGGAATCAAATTCCCATGAAGGACCCACTCTTGTCGATCCTCTTTCTCAATTATTAACTCTGCAAATGTCACCACATCATCATTATCTAGCTCACCCCATTCGATGACTGGTAATGGATCATGTATGTACCTCCTCAACTGTGACACCTGGAAAACATCATGCATCTGGTGTATCTGTGCGGGATGAACTAGGTGGTACACCACCTTAACAACTCTACATAGGATCTGATATGGTCTTTTGAACATCGAAGATAGCTAGCCACCCCAGCCAAACCTCTACAATCTTCAATGGGTTGAGACCCGAAGGAACACATGGTCTCCCTCATCAAACACTAAGGGTCTATGTCTCCTTTCGACAGAAGCCTTCGAAATGCTCAGCAGAGTCTTCATTCTCTCCTAGATGATCTACACATTCTCAGTGTATCCCATACCAAATAAGGACCCATTAGTGATGATTCCCCTTAGTATGTCTAGCATATAGGTGTTCTACAAGGATGCTCGTAAAAGGACTCGAATGATGTCATGAAAAGGGTGGGGTGATAACTATTATTGTATGAAAACTAGACAAGAGGTAGGTGGTCCTCACAAATATAATAAAAATCAAGGACGCAAGCATGAACCATGTCCTCCAAGGTCTGTACGGTTTTCTCTATCTTACCATCAATCTGGGGATGAAAAGGTGTGCTCAAGTATAGCTGATTCCTGAAAAACTCCTATAATCTCTTCCATAACTGGGATGTAAAGCACGCATTTCCATCTGAGATGATCATCGATGGAACTTCATGGATCTGCACTATCACTTGGACATAAAGGAGTCAAGAGCCCTCTACCAATCCCTGCTCTTGGATGGGTATGAAGTGAGCCATGCTGCTGAGTCGGTCAATGATCACAATGATAGAATCATAGCCTCTATATGTATGTGGTTACCCTATCACAAATCCAATTGAGATAAAACCCCATTTCCACTCTTTTACATCAAGTGGTTGTACCAAGCCTGCTAGACCTTGATGCTCGACCTTCATTTACTAACATGTTAGGCATCCAAAAACAAACTCTCCCACTGATTTTTTTGTACTCGACCACCAGTACTGATGTCGGAGGTCCAGGTACGTCTTCACCACGCCAGGATGTACTAATAAAGGGAATGTATGGAACTCCATCAACACCTCCCTCCACAACACTGCGGGTACTATGGTTCACCCTCTGAAATGGATGATGTGATCCCCACCAATCAAAAATCCATCAGGGGCACGTCATGAGGATAATTGAGCATGTTGGTCCTCGAATTGAACACCAACCATCTATGAATACCCACCTTACTGAAAGAGTGGGTGAGTAATAGTCATCGAAGGATGGTAAGATGCTCCCTTATCATCCATGAATGATATCTGCATCTTAGCTGCATGCTTTTTCACCTCACAAAGTATCTATTAACTAGACCTACTGCTGAGCGCATCTTCAACAACGTTCCCCTTCTTAAGAGTATAGACAATCTCAATGTCATAGTCATAGAGGAACTCTAGCCATTGTGATTGACTCTGGTTCAGGTCTATATAAGAGATGATGTACCTGAGACTCTTGTTGTCAGAGTAAACTATAAACCATTGACCCATCAAGTAGTGTCACTGCATCTTCAAGGAAAATACCATTGATGATAACTGTAGGTCATTGGTCACACAGTTCTACTCATGACCCCTTAACTACCATGATCTATAGGCAATCACTACTCGCTCCTTCACTAGGTCACAACCCATTCTAGTCCCCAATGTTTCATATAACACTACATAAAAACACCATTTTTTGTAGTCTCAAGATGGGGGAACTCGTTAGTCTCAATCTCTCCTCTTGGATACTATGTTGGAAATTCTCCATCCATACGAAGGGTTTTACATTTTGTGTCAAGGCTGATAATGGTTTTGCTACTTTGTAAAAGTTAGGCACAAACCTCTGGTAGTATCTAGCCAACCCTAAGAATCATTTCACCTCATTCACTCTTCTGGGTGGCTCCCAACCATGCACTGGCTCTATCTTCTCTAGATCTACTGCAACTCCAACCTCCAAGATGACATGTCCTAGAATGTGGACCTCCCGAATCCAGAACTGGCACTTTAAGATATTACCATAAATATGGTTCTCTCAGAGTGTATCTATAACTATCAAAAAGTGTGTATCATGCTTCTCATATGACGTTGAGTACACTAATATGTCATCAATGAAGACTATCATGAAATGATCGAGGTAAGGAAGGAATATCCTCGTCATGAATCCAATAAACACTATTGGGAAATTGGTCATAATGAAAGGTGTCACCTAGAACACTCAGTGTCCATAATAGAACATGATGTATGTCTTAAATAAGTCCCCATACAGTACACAAAGATTGTGATAGAAAAATCTGAGGTCGATCATTGAGAACCACCTCACCCCCTTCAAATAATCGAATAGGTCTTCAATCCTCGGAAGTCGATACTTGTTCTTCACAGTCACCTGGTTCAGGCACCAGAAGTTAACATATATCCTTAATCCCCCATATGCCATCATGGATAAAAAACACTAGGGATGCCTATGGTGAATCGTTGGGTCTCATGAAGCCCTACTCCTGCATGTCCCCTAGCAATATCTGAAACTCACGAAGCTCCGCGGGAGCCATCTGATATTCCATTGTGGGTATCAGTGTCGTCCCTAGGTTCAGAGCAATGAAAAATTCTACCTCTCTAAAAAGATGTACTCCCAAAACATCATAAGGAAAAACATCGTCCAACTCACCCACAACAATAGAAAAACATGGACTCCTCTCTTCTAACGCACCGAGGGTGAGGCTAGAAAAATAATGACTGATCAAAAGCACCCACCTATGAGAAAGAACATCCTATACAATAAGGGTTTCCTTCTCACCAATGAAGGAAAACCTAGTCCCATATTAATGGACACACCACATTGTACACCAAAAATAGTCAATCCAATCATGGATTGTGGATAACAAGTCCATAATAATGATAAAATTATAAGTCCATGACATTGCTACTAGGAGATCCTAGCCGATGATCTCATCTCCTAGAGTAATCTCACACTTCTGAAAGTAGTTTGTAATCATTTAATCCCCTTCCATAAGATTCTGTAGTAGTTAGGATAGACACAATGGCTCCACTAGAATCTCTGAGCTCCGAATAAGGATTGGGGAAAGGAAAGAGTGACTAGAACCTTTGTAAATAATAAATGCATCTAGGGCGGAGAAGAAAAAAATCGTACATCAAATCAACATTGGAGAATTGTGGTCATAAGACTCCACTTCCTAAAGAGGAGCTCGCTCATATACACCTACTTTATGAGGTTGGGGTGGACCCCATAAAGGTGGTGGAGGTATTATCTCAAACCGTTTCCCACCGCCTACTATTTGTCCTCCTCCCCTGCCACACCCGCCACCCTACGACCCTCCTCGCTTGAACCACTACCTCTATGTCAGCGGTTCCTCAACCGTCTACTGATATTTTGTACGGCGGGTCAAGAAGTCATGATCCATGTATGCCTACCCATAGCATGATTATCACACCCTACTCCTTTGCTATCATCCGCTATCATGGCGGCCTCGCACTGGAGATCTAGTGTCTTGGGGTTGTCTACTAGATGATCTAGCCAATTTAGACCATTGTGCCATCTTTTGGATATCATCAATGAATGGATCAACTACCTATCACCTAGTGGTGCCACCCACTATTAGTGCCTACACTAAGAGGTATCTATCCACAAAAATAGATTTCGTCAGCACCCCGGCCTTGGTAGGGATGCTGAGAGACCCCATTACTTCCCTGATATCATGCCTGAGCCCCTTCTCAATGGTCTGACCCATAAATAAAGGGTCTCGTACCATATCTGTGCAGTTGAAAAAGAGGTCTCTAAACATCGCAAGGAACTCATCCACTGATTGGCTTCCCTGATGAAGGTGAATCATCTCCTAAATGCACACAGAGCACAAGTTTATAGGAAAAAACTCCTCTCGGAAAACCCGCTCGATGCCATCCCAAGAAAGAGTTCCCTCGTTATTATTATGAATCATCATACCACACCATATCTATAGAGAGCACTAAATAAAGCTTTTAGTTATGATTTCCATATGTTCAAGTGGTGTCCTCACTATGCGGAAGACTCGCGTCACAGCTTCTAGCCAATCTTCAGCGACCTGAGGATCAGTCTCTCCATTAAACCTAATAGGTATCTACCTCTGAAACTCATGCAGGGAACTGAGTCTGTTCGTGTCCTCTATAGGTACTGCCAGAAGAAGATGTTGACCAATGGGTTGTGGTATCACTGGTGCACCACCGAGTGGGGACATCTAGAGAACTAGACCCTGAACGAATGCCTCATCACTAGGTGTGCTATAATCCAGGCCATGTATCAGAAGCCTAGATAACTACCTTCATGGAGGTATCCTGATACATATCAGGATGTACCACAATCAATATATTAGACATGGTGAGTTGACTCTTATACCAAATAACCTAAAGAGACACACTTTCAACCAGTGTTTTTATACATTGAGCTGAAAATTAGAATTCACTATCCTTGCGTGTGGATACGTTAGTCGCCGCACCAACACTGGACTCCGTAAATATGAAATTTAGACTTGAATCATTTAACACTATTTCCCCTAAACAAATGAAATAGTATCTCTATCATTAAGGTAGAACTAACCACATTTGATACTAATTTTTCACGACCTGTCCTCTAGGGCTCGTAATATGACATGCCCCAAGCCCAACTCCAGAAGGCCAGGGGTTGGAAACTAGAACTGAACGCATCAAAATGCAAGTGGGAGGCATTTTCCTGAGTACCTATACAAACACACACGCCCAACCTTGTCTCAAAAATTGAATGGGGGAAAAATTATACTAAAAAAAGTGCTGAGTACAAGTACAACTGAAAACAAGTGTGCCAGAATACAAACCCATCAAAAAAATGAAAAATAGAAACTTAAAAACGGACTCAGGTAGCGATCTACTGAAAACACCAACTGATGGAAAGATTAGTGTAGCTACTGGAATCTGAAGTAGTACTTCATTTCCGCTTGATCCTACAGGGCCTAGCCTGATCCTAGGCCACCAATCCATTGTCGAAACGTTTTTCATCTGCAAAATACACAACACGAGCGGGCGAATCCTGTGCAGGGGTGAGTAACATAGTATTTAGTAAGGGACCTCACTAAACAATGGAGAAATGCCAAAAAACCACCATAAAGAGAAACCAAAAATTAAGGGATGCTCACACATGTTATATTTTAGAGTATGAAAGGTTCATCAGTTACAATGATTAACATTTCATTAAACTGAGGGACTCATCCTTGATGAATCACAGCTCGTCTGTTGTGCCATTATGGATGTACACAACTGCTTCTTGTGTTCTGGGCCACTAAAGATCAACAAGTCTACTTCTCGTCTAGCGGGCCACTTAAGATACACATGGATAATACAATTCTGTCATGCTACTAAGGATCCACATGGCTACTTCTCGAGAAACTGACCGTACCTCAAACACAACAATAACCCATATAGAATACTCCAAAGGTCTGTATTGTCATTATTGTTCCAATTCAATCGAAGTTCTATCAAAAGAATAACTGGTCTGTAAAATATTAGTGTTTTTGTAATCAGGGGCTGGTTGTGTATGGGCCTAGTCCATCAAGGTTGGACCAACCTGACCAACCCACCCCGGGGGACCCACATGACATGACTTGTCCGCCTGGGCTATTAGGCCTCATTGGGCCTGCCTCTAGATGGTCATGGGTCCACACCACAGAGTCACCCAGTGACCCGGTTTTATCTGGCCCGACCCACTCAGGCGAGCCAGTCTCTTTTTCCCACTCAGGCTGGATGTCGGACTATGCGGTCCGACTTTAAATCCACGACCGAGTCTGCTAAAACAAACAGAGTAAAGGAACTCTCCAGGATTCTTGGGTGGCCCTATCCAACTGGCCCGACTCATCATAACATGAAGGTATGGCCTTGTTCATCCTAGACCGGCTCAGCCAAATCCATTACAACATGGACCATTATGACCGACCCTGGTGGGGGCGCACGTGGCTAGTCAACCCGGCTGCCCCATTTGTTCAGTGAGGCCCACAGATGCAGGATACCCCTCCACACAGTTCCTGGTGGCACTGCATTTCCTGCTCAACGCTGTTGGCAATGGGCTGCAGCCTCATGTCGTTCTGTCATGGCCCACACCGGCCGTTTCTCTCTCGCCTGCCACTGGACCTTGCCCACAGCCCCTTTTCTGCACATTCGTGGCACTCTACTGGTCATTCCACCTCTCTCCAACACCGTCCACTTCTAGGGGCCACTGCTAGCAGCCAGTGGCCCCCACCGGTTCCAGGGTACCAACTTTTCCTTCTGTGGGCCACCGAAGTTTTTCTTCTGGTCCATATTTTCGAATTGGCTACACCAATGGAACCATCGAGCTGCCACTTTCACTGTGATTGCTTCAAACATGACTTTCCTCCATTCGAAAAAATGTTTCCACAAAGAACACACAAGGAGGAGGGGGTCAGTCTTTATTTGTATCGACCTATGTTGTCCGTGTTAGATGTTCAAAGAAGGGGAGGCTCAAGATTACAATTCTTTCAGCAATAAAATTAATCCCGAATAGAGAACCCAAGAATGACACCCTCCTGCAAGAATGCATTATCCACAGATTAACCTATTTGTGGGTTAATCCATATTCAACATTTAATATTAAGAATGGGGAAACATAAAATAATTCAAAACCCTACCTCATTGACATTTGTTATTATAGCGCTTCATCCTCGAGGGTCCAAGAGGTTGATGGCGTTTCTCATTCTTCGTGGTACGTCAAAGTCGATGGCGTCTGTTGGGATTATTCATTCTTCATTGGGGGAGGAAATCCATCATATTTTTTTCAGATAATACTTATAGTTTAATACCCATTCCATCACAACATCAACTATTAAATATAAAACATTCCGCAACATTTCTGTTATGTTATGATGGAGTCGTTAAGTTGTTTCATTTATGAAACATAATTATTGATACACGTCATTAAATCATCATTACTATACATGTTTCTATGCCATTAAAGAGCTCCATTACTTCACCTTGTCGCTTCACTACAGTGTCTTTGTGTCGCTGCTCATCGATGAGAAAATAAATAAAAAAATTTTATTTGCTATTTTATTATTTTTCTAAAAAATTCCGAAAATTAACTTTTTCGTTCGACCCTTGCTGGAAGAAGTAATGTTCATTCTAGGAGAATCCTAGCTTTCATAGTTCAAAAGTGCCCTAGGAATTTTTATCTAAGCACCAGTTCAAATGTTAGGAAAACATGCTTGCACGTTTACTGGACATACCTTATGAAACAGTTCAAAATTTTGTTCCAGCCTCACCTTTCTTGGGAATCAGTTCCTGTCATTGTTTTTAGTCTCAAAATAATTATATATAATTTAAAATTTTACATAGAAATTATGTAAAATTACATGATCGAAAACTCAAACTCAGTCTTCATATTATGATTTATGAGGAAAATTATTCTCTCAGTTATGAAATCTCTAAAACCAATGATAATTTAAAATTCCAACACATATTTATATTGTATTTATATCAACCAACATATTTTTTTATATTGGTAATATATAAATAGTTTGAGAATAAATAATTATCATTATCATTTATCAATGGTTTCAATATTGGATTCTCCAAAAGTTTTGTTTTTTTCTCTATATTTATGATGGGTTGAAACATATACTCTTATTCTATCTTATTCTCATAACATATATCTCCTAATAATTTCAAGGCCTATAAATCTCCAACATTATCATTTGTCTTGGGTGAATGTGATTCTATACACTTCTAGAATGATATAGTTTTCTTATCATATATTTCCACTATTGAAAACCAATTGTTAATCAAAATTCATTACTTCTCAATCGATTCATTATTTTTTCCTGGAACCTAAACTTGAAGGATGGAACCTCAACATGCACTGTGAAACATTCCATAAAGGCATTAAATATTTGACCACGAAGAGTAGAAATCCTATTTCTTCTTACTGGAGACTCTTATAATGTATTTGTTTTAGGATTAATCATAAATGAGTTTTTATAATATATTTATGTTTAAATCATCCTCTATTTGAATTGATTTCCATTTTTATCACTATTATTGACATTAAAATTTTATCATTTGAAACTCACAGCATTATAAAAATTTTGATCCTAATTTCATGTCATCTGATCATCATAAATATATTTTTTCTTCGTGAATTCACTACAAATCGTGATTCTTTGATCATGAAACATTATGATCATAATATTTAATTAAATTTTACTTCTTAAAAAATTAATTCTTAAAAAATAAAATTTTCATATAGTAGAATTCATCAAACTGTGTAAGTTTTGGATTCATATAAGTAAATGAATCATACACTATCGATAGATATATCATATATAGATCACTCATAGAATATGTATCATTCAAAAACCAATCATAAAAAATCATATCTTAAATGCATACGGGTTATCATATACATTTCGACTTCTTATGAACTATAATTATCTTATGAAACTGGATAACGGGTTTTACATGTTAGAGGCATCTTATATCACTTGATATCATTATTCTTTTCTATGATTAATAATTATTTTTTTGAAATTATATTTCATACATATTTTATATGTATCTTGTGAATTTACATTCATTTGTAGAACTCATATTATGTTATTCATCTTTCATGTTGCGAAAAATATTATATTATTTACATATCTATTATTGGTAATGTATATTAAATGATATATACATTTCAAAAACTCTATATGTCAAACAAAACTACTTACATTATTCAAAATTAATTAATCCTAAGAATCTATTGATTCATATGTGATAATGTTACCTTATGATGTTCTTTTAGTTATAGGAATAGATGTTATCATATGGATTCCCATATCTTATATAATTTTTATAAGATATTTTAACTTTTCATTTTATGCATAAAATAAAAAATCTATATTTCATTAAATTAAATCTTATTTTTTCGATTCAACATATATCATTCTGAACCTCTTTAAATAATATTAAAATAGCTTCAAAAAGTCCTCTTGATTATTTTAATACTCCGAGAAATATCATGCTTGATTCCAAGATATTTTATTCTATTTTAAATACATAAGTATTCAATTTCCATTCACCACACTAACTTCTCATTTTAGAATTCACAATATCCTACTGACACAATCATCCAGTAGTAAAACAATAAAATTTTCAGCAATCAACATGATATGCACTCATCATATCGTTTCTATAAAAACATCAGACAATTCTTATTTAAAATTGAACAAGTTTTCAATTGTAATTCTTAAAGTTATTGTAATAGCTAGGGATTCTATAAATATTTATTATTTCCCATAAAAATTTATGTCAATCACTCTTTAAAATGTTTTCCTAATAAATCAAAACAAGTCTACTGCAGAAAAAATAAGTAATAATAGATTTGAATTATACCAAAAACATTATATTCATAAATAATATAATATTTATATAAATTAAATGAAACCATGCATTACATTAAATAGAGTATTAATATCCATGGATTATTAAATCCTTCAAATATATATATAAATAGTGGAAAAAATAAATGAGAAAATATCATTATAACCAGAAAATCAACTGTATATTTTTTATCGATGATAATCAACACTAGAAGAATTAAAAGTATCATGAGAAAAGAAATCATTACATGATAAAGTATTATAAAAATTATTTAATTAAAATTAATCGGATGAGATTTGTGTATTGTGATTATTGAATGAAATTGCATTATAGGATGAATGATTTTAGTGAGGATATATTTTGGAAGAAAATCATTCATTAATAAATATGGTCATCATGAATATTATCATTTGAAATATATTCATTGGAGATATATATTTTGAAATTAATGTATCCAATAGGTATAAAGAAATTGTATATCTTTGGTAAAAAAATTAATATAAAATAAAAAACTAATAACTAATAAAGAAACATAAATATAATATTTATCTAGAATAATTTGTTAATTTTATTTCATTGCTTATATTTATTTAATACTATCCTCATGAAATTCATAGCTATATTTTATTATTGGGGGATAAAAAAAATTAAATTTTTATAATATAAAATTAAATATTTAACGATATTTGTTCTATACTCATGTTATATAATAATTTTATTTTTTCACAAAATAGTTTCCCTAAAAGTGTTGTTTGTTTATATTATAAATAAAATTATATCTATTAAATAATAAGTTTAATGATAGTTATTGATAATTTATAAAATGAAAGAAATTAAAAATCATCCAATAGTTTTTAATTGGGATGTTATAAGAATTAATTTATTATGTTAGTAATAATAAATTTTCACTAAAAATTCACATTATACGTTATGAATGAATATATTATAATTATGATTTACAACCAATATATATTAAATCTAAAAAATAGATACCATATCAAGAATCATCAAGGATAATTGAGGATATAATAAAAATTTAATTTTTTGTTAAAAAATTCTAAATTTTAAAATTAACAGTGTGGGTAATTGTAAAATGGTCATTATCAATGATTTATTTTCTTATTCATTATATATTGTTATATTAATAAATTTAATTGATTTCATAATACCCTGATATTTTAGAATAACTATATCATTATTTATATAGTATTTGACATGCAACATGGATCATAAATGTCCTGAAAAATATACGACCATCATAACAAAACAATTAAATTGGTGGGTATGAATATAATTAAATACATTATGAAATATTTATATTTATAATTATATTTCTTAGTCAATATAAATTTATTTATAAAATATTTCTAATTGAAAATTTAATTTCTACTAATGTCATTTTATTCATGAATAAAATGTTTTCTTCAAAAACAAATTTTATTTCTTTTTGTGAGAAAATATTGTAAATATGTTTTCCATTTTTTAGAATATTAATTTTATAAAATGTAATAATTTTTTTAAATCATCATATAAATACTAAAATATTGTGATATTAAGGTAATCTTCTATAAAGATTAATTTTATCGATGAATAATGAAAAATACCCATATTTATTAAAAAATGATATTTTGTTTAATGCATTTACAAAGTTATGAATGTTAAAAAAATGTTTTCAATGTAAAATTAGTTAATTTATATATTTATTAATACAATTAACACCATTTTCATAAATTTAATATTGAATTATGATTTTGAAGAATTCTATTATAATTAATATTTTATCTTTCGAAAAAATTTTATTTTAATCATGCCTATGTGATTAATATTAAATTTAAATTCTGAAATTCTATGAAATATATTTGAAAAAATAGATTCAATATTTTGAACTGGAATAAATAATATTATATAATAAGCTAAATATAATTTTTTCTCAAAAATAATATTAAAAAGAGTAAAGCTTAATTACTGACATTAATGTTAAAACATGTTTATTGGGGCTGGTTAAAATCTATTTATAGGGGTTAAAATGGCCATAAAACATGTTCAATTGCTTTTTTCAGGCCATATTTTGATCCTAATTACAAAATTTTTGATTTTGATGTGCTTTTAGGGAACTTTTCAAGGAATGTGACCACTTTATTAATTTATGTAATGAAAAGGTCAAAATGCCACACTCTTGATCTTAAATTTCAATTATGTTTTCACATATCTAAAAAATAATGATGTGAAAAAATATTTATTGAAATTATAATAATAATGAAATTAATTTCACGGTTCTAAATTTATTTTTCAATATTAAGAATTAATTAATAGCTTTAAATGGATAAGCAACGACAACAAAAAATTATAAAATTAATAGAAAGATAAGATAAATGAAAACATAAATAATAATATTAATATAAATTGAATGAATTACTATATTTTCTGAGTTTTTAGGCCCATATAACCTTTTTATAGATTGGGAGATAATAAATTTTAATTTTAACATTGACATGATTTTTCTAAAGTCATATTAAATTATTAGTCTCAAAATGGACATTGATGTTATATTATAATAAGAGACATTTTATTAAATGATTCAAAATTATTAAAAATATTATCATCACATAAATAATTCTTATCTGTTTTAAAATAGAAATAATGTTCCATTCAAGGACCAATGTTCCTTTTTTAAAATTTATATTTACCCCTAAAGAATAAATAAATCATTTTAACCACGGTAATGTGTAAAACATGGAATTGAATGTTTCATGCGCTTGTGTTAAGATTAAATTTCCACACACATGTGATTTTTATTTTATAATTTTATAATATTTATATCCATGGGGTATAAGTTATCTAATGTGCATCATTTTATTTCTACTCTTAAATGATAAAATAATTATAAAAAAATCTAGTTACCATAGGGAAAATTAAATGGAAAAATTAAATAAACATTATGGTTAAGGAACAATATGTTTAAAACATTTGTTTTATGTTGGATGTGTTACCTGAACATATCATCCCTAAATAAATTTAATTATAATTCTTTTAGTCACCTGGGCTGATACTGATTTCTAATTATAGAATTATTTTGGGTATTTATTTTTTTTACTCCAACTCAATTATTAAATTCCACCTCCATACTACACGTCATCACACATCATAATCAATTTAGAATGACCAAAACATAAATCCATCAATAAAATCATTATCCATGTTATAGAGTGATTTTCATCCCATGAGAATAACCCTACTATTCTAAATAAGGTATTCAATTGGAGTTATTCTATGATAATGTAATTATATTCACCAAACTCTATTTTTCACATAAATCATTCCAACATCATTCATTAATTTATAATTCCAATATAATAAAAAATTAAATACCAAAATTTTTTATTTTATTAAGCTAATGGAATAACCCATATCCCCAAACTCTTCCATCAAATGGGAAATTAAATAATCATTAGTTTGTACGACCAATTAATGCCTCATAGACCGGGGTAATTCGTTTTCCATCATCGCCTATCAGAATTCTTTATAATGATGTATTAAAATTATTATGTGATATTTTTTTAATAAAATATATAACTTTAATCATTATTACAATTATACCATTTTTTACATTCCATTTTATGGGGAGAAAATAACATCGCTCATGTGTACGGCAAAGTACCACCTTGTGAAGCACAATGATTCATTTTTCCTATACACATTACATGGATGTTAATAATTATAATTTTATGGAAGATATGTGATATATATGGAATAGTAATCACATTAATTAAATATTTATCGTTGTCAAAATATAATATATAATTTTATTTCTTACCTTTCTACTCACTGAAAAATAATAATGTTGTTCATCTGCACATGTGGATAACTGTCTCCATGAACATATGTTATTTTTTTCATTCCCACATCACATAGATGATATATGAATGTATATGAAATGAAATAATTTGGTATAAATTATATTATAATAAATTTATTAAATTTAATATAATACTTACGTTTCTCCGTAATTAATGCACAAAAATGGAAACATTACTAATGAGTATATATGATCTAACTCTCTATTATTCTAACATAGTTCATTTTTAAAAATCAACATAATTATTTTTTTCAAAGAATAAATTATATATAAATATGATTTTTAATAAATTATTATTATTATGTATATGATGGAAAAATGACATCATTATCGATGGTCAACACACTATAGGTAACTTCAAACAATGTACCAAACATCCCCAAAAATCTAATGTAGACTTAAATAATTAAGCATTTAATTATTCCAATAAAATTAAATAAAATTAATTTTAAAATATAAGGTGTTATATATTTAAAATTTTCTTATTAAATCAATCAATAGATATATTTTCATTATAAATGAGTTAAATGACATAAATGGAATGTCTAGACTCGAGGTAAGGGACTTCATCCCAATTTTCCTTCATTGAGGTATATTTGAATGTTATGAACTGAATTAAATTTATATGATGTATATTTTTTCCTTTTATGTGTTATATAATGTATAATACATACATCATTTTAATTTATGTTTCAATTTTAATTATTTCACCCAATGGGATTTTACATGAAAGTAACAATGTGGTAAATAATTTCATATCTTAATTTATTTTATTGGGTTATTTTAATTCTTCATTTTAATTAATATTATATTATTATTCGTTTATGGAATTATGATTATATTATATTGTATTTAAAATTTTTAAATTTGGATTTACATTTGATACAAATAATTGGTTCATTGATAAATTCTGAAATTCAACGGTATAATATTTATAACAGTTATTCATCTTAAATTCTCTTTCTTTGAGACATACGTTTATGATATGAACACATCTTTATTTTGAGGTATATATTATTCTATTATGAAATATATATCATGAATATTTTTATGTTAATGATATTTAAATTTTGAGTTTATGATATTGTTTCATGTGGCTAATGAATTTAATGTTACCAAAGTGGAAATAGTTTTATGATGATATCAACTTTATTTTTGATATTGTTTATGATCAAGATTCATTTTTAAGAAATCATATACTTTTATTTTATCTAATGAAACATATTTTATCATAATAGGGGTATGAATGTTTTTATTATGTTTTATTAATATTTCCACTCTTATAAGTTTAGTAAACATCAAGAAAGTCATTTTTATATAATACTGATATTTTATTTTATTTTAGACTGTAATGTCTCAAGAACTCCATGTAATATATTTTAATTATAATAAATTATTGTGAGACAACGTGTTC
Source organism: Viscum album (assembly GCA_963277665.1). NCBI lineage: Eukaryota > Viridiplantae > Streptophyta > Magnoliopsida > Santalales > Viscaceae > Viscum > Viscum album. The sequence continues at coordinate 1,468,551,515 of OY728128.1, read as the reverse complement.
TAATAGAATGTGATTCTAAGTCCTGGAGAGTCCAGAATGGAATTTTGATTTTTTTTTGAGGTACGTTCAGTAAACATGTAGGCCAGTTTTTTTATCTTTTGAACTACTTCTCAGATCCAAAATCAGGGGGAAGTATTTAACGTAGAACTTCTAGATACACTTATAAATGAATTAACATCGGCCAGAAAAAGTCCATCAGAAATGTTATGTTTTTTTACTTTTTGAGAAAAATAATAAAATAATTCAAAATAATTATTTCTTTTCTTTTCTCACCATAGAGTGGTGTATGGCAATGCTATGGTGCAACGATCAGGGGGTGACGAGACACATTAATTGACGGTTAATAATGGCTTGTTTGTAACAGTGACACTATTATTTTAATTGATCATTAAATGTGGTTCATTAAATGTGGCTCATTTAATGAGAATCATTAGTGGGCGCAAAATCATCTTGCTATTTATTTATATTATCAAACCAATGTGTTGGAGTGTGGGAATTAACAAATGTGGGGAAATCTCTGACAAACTGCCGTCGAATACCATCTCCAATTATGAATGAGGAATGAAGCGATGAATGTTAGAGGATCAGATCTAGAGGTTACAAAGCGATGATGAATTCCAATGACCACGAATCGAGGATGATTTGAATTTCCTCCTTCGTCATCAGCAGATCCAACGAATCCATGTAGGGGTTTCTGCATTCTATGTATTTGATGATTTATTCCTCGTTTATGAAAATTTACGACAAACTCTGATCAACCAACTAATGGTTTGATCCACGAATCGCCCATTTTTTCTAGTGGATAATGGGTGGGGGTTTGATTTGGGGGTTTTCAAGATGTGTGGTTATCATCATGTTTATCCCCATGATTAAACACTAATGCGTAAGGCGCGGGCCGGCCGAACAAGTCTTAGTCCCTCCGCCATAGTTGTTCTTATTGCGTTCATTGATGTTGACATGTCAAATTGTAATCATTGAATATTCTAATGCTTAATGGTGATGATGGCACCATACAGAGACCATAGGTAAAAACTACTCAATAAATGGACCACTGGAGTGAGTCTGGTGGTCCACAATGGCGGTTGCAGGTGGAGGGTGGTGGCGCACTAGTCAGCGGGCCGCGACGGTAGGATGCTGCGACAGGATGGCCGCACTGGTGTGGAGACAAGGTTTTGGATCTGTGTGGAGGGACAACCCACATCTAGGATATCTGGAGCCTAGCGAGCTGTGGTCCTTCGATGGCGGCAGGAGGAGGCCTTGCGTCTGCAGGGCCAGTAGGGCCAGATGCGGCATGGCTTCCACGTCCCGACTTGATGACACACCACCGGACTCCCTTACGGCTGGGACTTGGGCTAGCGGGTCATGCCCCCAACTAGCGGGCTAGACTCGTGACCTAGTTGGCTGGACCTGCGCTGGCAGGCCAAACACACACCCTTCAGGAAGGTCTGTATGAGACCGGGTCACCGGGCGACCCGACAGGCTGGACCCTCGGCCAAACCGGACGAGGTCCAACGAGGCCGATTAAGCCTATCTCACTTTCCAAGAATAACCAGACATACCCCAACTCGAGAAGGGGTAGGTCGAGTCTATATAATTGTACCGTGGAATTTGGGGAGCCCCGGGCCAGGTTGGTCGGGGCGGTCCGACCGGGTCGGACCGGGCCCAGACACAACCGGCCCCCTGTTTACTAAAATGATCGTATCTTGCAAATTGCACGTCTAATTTATGTGATGTCAATGGTATTGTGAACCATGCAATATAGTGGTCCTTATGATATATTCCACATGAGTTTTGGTATAATTTGGAGTATGGTGAGGTTTGATCGGCTCGAATCCAACCAGTATATTTTTATTATAAATCCAATGACCTACAAACCAAGCATCTGATCGACACACCATCAGTTGCATTGGGACCCTTAGGACAAGACAGTAATTTGTGTTACTTATAAGCGAGACTTTGTCAAGGTTGAGATATGACTAATGGGTTGAGGAAGAGATCCTTCGAAAATCAAACATATAAGGTGTGAGAATTCAGTGGCTAGAGGTCATATGAAGAGATACCCTCTGTGGATCGGCAAGAGAGAGACCCTCCATGGATAGAAAATGTAACGAACCTCCATGGATCATCAAGAGAGCGACACTAAGTGGATCTGGAATGGTGTGGCCCTCAGTGGATCAGAAAGAGAGAGACCAATCGTGGATCAGTAATAGCGTGAACCTCCATGGATCATCTAGAGAGAGACCCTCTATGGATCAACAATAGTGCAACCCGTCGTGGACCAGCGTAGAGCGACCCATCATTGATCAGTGGCAACACAACCCTTTGTGTATCAGTAGTGGTGCAACACTTCTCAAATTAGTAGATGAGAATCTCTACAGAATAAGATGATCTAGCTTATGACAACTCATATTTATTCCTCATCATTAAGTTGTGTACCTGGAGTGGGTTGATTTTTAATTTGAGATATGTGTTTTAGATCTTTCTTGGTGGTATTAACTCTATGGTATTTCCATTGTTGTATTTTCCTTTGTTAATTAATAAGAGATCATCAAGGGTCTCGGGATCCCTACTGTGTATTGTTATACACTCCCCTACATGGGCTTTTGCAACACCTATTGTGTCTTGTGAAAATGAAAAAGAGCTATGACTGTGACATTGGGGGGACATAAATAGTAGGTTCTTAATGGTGGATTGATAGACCTTGGTGTGATAAAGTGACATCCTATGGAGATCATTAAATACCCTTCTGGTAGAATATAATGGTGGACAACCTCCATATATTTTACATCTTTTTCATTAATTTCTATTCAGTGGGGAATGAATTTTGGCCCCTTTACATTTAGTTTTCACAATTTACTCTCAGTCGTGGAACATTATGGTGGTTTTATTACTTTTCTTTTTTTTAGTGGTTAACTTTTTGCAGTTCTCCCAATCTATGTGCGTATAAGTTTAAAAATATTCCATCCCTTTTTGGGATATTCCATTCCGGGGAAAGTTAACAGCCCCTGGCATATGGAAGGGGGGTTCGGGGTAGTTTGTCACGACCCGTCCTCGGGGCCCGTGCCGTGACTACCCCAAGCCTGCCTTCCATAGGCCAGGGGTTGGAGACTAGCACCAAGGCGTAAATCCTGGAAAAAGGGAAGGCATTGCCTTTGAAAAGTAAACAAGCACCACAGAGTAAGCAAGAAGAAAGGTAAACACTAAGCAAAAACTGTAACAAGCTGTGCTAAAAGTAAAAGGGGCCGGAAATACAATCCCAACTGTAAAGTACAACTGAAAGGGGAAAACAAAAACTGAAAAGAAAATCCACAGCATCGAGCCGTCCTCTGGAAGTCCCACCTGAGGGGTGGGTACAGATAGCCACCACTGCTCCTCGGGTCCACCTGACCGCTCCGAGTATGTCCCGCCCAGTGGTCCACCTCCAGGTACCGTCCTGCTACGCAAGCCTCCACCACGATCATCACTGTCCGTCGTCTGCATCCAACACAACGAAGTGCAGGCATAGCCCGTGCAGGGGTGAGTATAACGATACTCAGTGGGGACCCCGAGACCCTCAAGGTCTCACTAAAACCAACAAGGATAACCACAAAGAAGATCTCAACAGATAACCTCTACATAGGTATATGCCCATACATATACCTATGTTACCAAATAACCCATCTCAATCATGAGGAAACACAAAGATCAAAGACTCAGCTCAAACCAGGATTTTCATTATCGAAACCGTAACTGCCAAAGAACCTCGTCCGTAGAGTGTACAGTGGTCCTGTCACGACTCCGAGGTACTACTCACTGACCAAAAACTATTGTAGTATTCCACCTATCGAGTACTGTGGGCCAGCTGCTACAACCAAGCGCTCCCCCATGCCGCTACAACCAAGCGCTCTCCCGTGCCGCTACAACCAAGCGCTCCTTCGTTGTGGGTCTGCCACTACAACCAAGCACTCCCCTGTGCCGCTACAACCAAGCGCACCTCTGTCGTGGGTCTGACGCTACAACAAAGCGCTTCCTTATGCCGCTACAACCAAGGGAACCTCTATCGTGGGTGTGCCTCTACAACCAAGTGCTCCCCTGTGCCGCTACAACCAAGCGCACCTCTGTCTTGGGTCTGCCGCTACAACCAAGCGCTCACCACTGGGCTTTCTGTAACACTCCGAGTCGTTCGATCAGTAGTCGTCAGTTCTCAGTCGGCTACATAGTCTCCGTATTCCGCACACTCGTCTCCGGGAGGTCCTCTCCACGAGCTGCTGGTCGTTTCTACATGTATCTCAAAGTCCCACGAAGAAGTATCTAAAAGGACCGTCTCGTCATTGGGGTCTCAACGCAACAGACGACGTGTTAATCGGACGCCTGATCTGTGAGTTACTAGCCCTTTCGTCCCAGGGGCCCGGTTGGTTTCATGAGCGAACCAACCCGGCCGTATCTCAACTATACCCCAAACTCTCATAGGGTATACTCATAGGGACCGTTTCTCAACGTGATCAACAACGCCGCTGACGGTTCGTCAAACGGACATCCTGTCTGAAAGATATCAGCTTTTCCGTTCTAGGGGCCTGGTTGGATATCAGGTACAATCCAACCCGGCCTTATCTCAACTGCATCCAAAACTCGGGCGAAGTATGCCAGAAGTTCCGTCTCATCAAGAGGAATTCAACGAAACAGACGGTGCGTCAATCCGACGCCCGGTCTGTGAGTTATTGGATTTTTCGTTCTAGGGGCCCGGTTGGTTTCGTGAGCGAACCAACCCGACCGCACTCTGACGGCATCCAAACCTCGAGTGTAGTAAGCCAATTATCCGTCTCACTTAGAGGAAATCAACAAAGTCGACGGCACGTCATTCGGACGTCTAGAACTCAAGTTACGAGCGTTTCCGCTCCGAGGGCCCGGTTGGTTTCGTGTACGAACAAACCAGGCCGAACCCAAAGTTCTCTTAAACCTTGAGTGTAATATACCGAAACGACCGTCTCGATCCAAGGATCGCGATGCCGCTGACGTTGATTTGTTTGGAGTCACGTAGCTCAAGTTACGGGCTTTTGACCGAAAGTGGTCTGAAAACGAGGGTCTGGGCCCGGGGCGACCCGACCCGACCCCCCCTGGGTCGGCCGAACTGGGTCGACCTGAACCAGGTTGACCCGACGGGGCCCGGCCCGGCCCGGACCGGCTCGGTCCGTCTTGGCCAGCATGGCTGAGCCAAATCGCGGGTGGGGTGCGCGGCTCCCCCGCCCTTCGCCGCTAATTGAGGTCGGCGGTTCGCCGGCCACCTCCCTTCCGGCGGCGCGCCGCCGCCACCTTCCGCGGACCACTGGACGCGCTCCGGTGGTCCGTTCCATCTGCCATCTTCGCCTATGGTCCCCCCGGGACCCCACCTTCACTGAGAAGGGACTCAAACGCCCAAACGGCCTGCTTCGTCGTCGCCCAACAATCCACATGTCAAAACGAAACGCGCCGTCTTCGTGGTTCTCCGGCGCGGCGTGCTGGCGCCGCGCCCCTTCGCCGTGGCTCCGCTCCGGCCGCGGCGCCTTCGACTTCCTTCAACGCGGCGCGATGGCGTCGCATTCTTGTTCGACTTCTCGGCGTGGCGCGACGACATCCCGTAATACTTGCCGAGCGATTCTCGTGTGGTGCGACGACACCACGTCATCCCGTTCCATTCACAAAGAGACAATCATGAACATAAGAGGGGGTTAGGCTGTGTTTGTGCGGTCCGGCCCCCCTCTCGTTAAACGATAAAAAATAGTCGATTAACCACGAAATTCGACATGCTAGAATCAAGAACGGAAATAATTTAATAAAATAACAATAATCCCCTACCTCGGTTCAGGAACGGAGTTCATCAACGACCCGTGGAAGACGAGCGTCGCGGAGGTCGGGCGTCGCGGGGAAAGAACGTCGACGTCGCGAAGAGAGGATTCGAAGTTCTTTGATGGTGATTTCGTCATAGAAATCCGTTGTGGAAGAGACGACACGGAAGAAGAACGTCGCGTTGCGGATACGGCGTCACAGAAGAACCGTGTTCTTCGGTGGAGAAGTTCTTTGTTGAAGAACGGTGTTCTTCGCGTTCTTCGTCGAGGTTGAAGAAGATGAAGAAGAAGAAGAAGATGCTTCCCAACTCTCTCAAGGTGACAAAACTCTAACCAAAAATAAAATAAGATTCTTTCTTATTTTATTAACACATCAACACATTTGAATTTTAAGGGTTTTAAATTCAATAACCACACACAACTCACCTCATTAAACTCATTACATTTAAGTCATAGGTTATAACTTAAGTTAACATAATTTAAGTGGGAGTTGAGGGGGGTTTTAGAGGATATGAAGAGGTGGGGTTAGTGTGGGCCCCACCACCCTCATAACCTCCCAAGGGAGGTTGGGTGGTTACCCAACTTCCATCAAGAGCTAACACTTAGAGTAAAATAATAAAAATTGTAGTGTAATTATAAAATAAACTTCCACAATTTTTATTATCAACACTTGTGTAAACGCAACTCCGGAACAGGAGTTCCTAAGAAATTACCGGTGCTGCGGTTCCATCGATGCCCTCGGAATTCGATTTTGGGCAACGGTTCAAAAGTTAGAAAAACCCGCTCGTTCGTTCACTGAACATACCCGAGCCAGACTTCGGAAATTGATTCTGGGCCCACCGGGCCTCGGAATCAGGCGCCGTCAGAAACTGCATTCTTGTAAAATTCTAAAGAAAATTACGAAAAAAAATTCCTTGAAATATCCAGGTCTTTACATTACTCCCACCTCAGGGCTTTACGTCCCTGTAAAGCTTCAACACAAACTAGGGTCACAAAAGCTGTACAAAGCACGCATCTTGAGCCTTCTGCTCCCATGTGCTCACCAGGAAATTCCCGTACTGTCAAAGAAAGTGCACTTGAGGAATCGATCGTCCTCGTAGGATCTGCTCCTGTTGATCCTTGATCTCCACTGGACCTCCGTGCATGTCACCCTATCATCAACGTCAAGCTCCCTGTGGTCAATGATGTGCGTCGGGTCGTGCACGTATCTCCTCAGCTGAGATAGGTGGAAGACGTCGTGCACCCGGTGCAACTGAGGTGGTAGAGGTAGGCGATAAGCCACCTTGCCAATCCTGCTGAGGACCTGGAAGGGTCCGATGAAGTGTGGAGATAACTTACCTCCTCGGCCAAATCTTTGTATACCATGTCGAGGTGAGACCCACAAGAAGACGTGGTCGCCATCCTCGAACTCTAGTGGCCTCCGCCTCCTGTCAGCGTATGACTTCTGCCGGCTCTTAGCTATCCTCATCCACTCCTGAATGACCTGGACCATCTCTATCGTGGCCTTGACCACCTCTGGTCCCACAAGAGCTGCTATGATTTCTTCCTTGTTGATAAGAGAAATCCGGTCTCATCCACTGGATAAACCACATTCTTTTTCCTAATACAGTCAATCCCGACATGGATGATACTAATCCATACCAAGGATGACGCCATAAGGCCTCGATGCTACTACCAATAGATCCAACCGTTACTCTCGCCTCCAAGGGTTGAGTCACACTGTCGGCATTAGTGTGTGGTGACTCGGTCTCCTCCAGTAGATGTCTCACAAGTTAGGGTCAAGTCAACAGTATAAACTGGAACCTCATAGTAACAATACAAGAGAGGACATGGAAGTAAATGCCACAAGAAAAGGTGTCTTTTACTACTGCAGCTCAAGTACAAAGACACAAAGCATCCACAAACATACATCAACAAAACTAGAATCAACATGAACAAAAGTCTCCAGGTCTGGAGCTAGTCACGCTCCTGTCCATCTGCTTCTGGAGCTTCCATGATCGTAGGCCTCAGCTGCCTGAAGCTGAGCTCAACCATGTCGTCCTGTCCCCTACGGTCGGGGTGGACCTCCTGGTGGTAGTGGTGGCAACACCCCAAAGCGTCGTCCACCTCCAACTGCATGGCCAGCTCCCCTGCCATGGCCGCCAGCTCCTTGCGGCCCTCCCTGATCGAACCTCTGCCTCTGCCTGGGGGGCCCTTCGTCCATCTGCTAGACATCCGTATGGCGGGTCGGACAGTCACGATCCATGTGACCAATCCCGCCTCAGGAGTAACACTGACCTCTCATGGCAAGTCATTGTCCACCTCGAGTTCCTCTCATAAACGATCCAGAGTCATGCTGTCGACCACCTGTAGGTCTAGTCCTCTTGGACCCCTGCGTCACCTGTCTACTGCCCGCTGCAGAAGACTCTGCCGCATGCCGGCAAGTGGTGGGTCCTACTGTTGGAGACTGCTCAGCAAGGAAACTCTCCACTAAGAGGGCTCGCTCCAACACCCCTGACTGAGTCGGAATGTTGAGGGAGATCATCGAAGCTCCGATCTCGTGCCTCAGTCTCTACTCGAAGGTCTGGGCCCGGAAGAATGGGTCTCATACCATATCTGTGGAGTAGCGCGAGAGATCAGTAAATCTCACCGAGTACTGGGCCACGGTCATGCTGCCTTGCCGCAGCTGTAGTAGCTCCGGGATGCGTACCGCTCGGAGGGTGGCTGGGACAAACTCTGAGCGGAAGAGGCTCTCGAAGTCCATACAGAGAAGAGATGCCTCATCGTGCACCTGGAGCATCAACCTCCACCATCGGCATGCTGCTGCGTGCAGTAGGCTCGGCGCGAGGATCACCATGAGGTCTGATGGTGTCCTCACTAGCCTGAAAACTCGTACGACCGCCTCCAGCCAGTCCTCTGCTGCCTGAGGGTCCATCTCCCCACGGAACCTGGGCGGTCACTGGCGATAGAACTCATGCAATGCACTAATGCGACGTGCATTGTCAGCGGCTGGGGCTGGTAGCATCGGTGGCTCGGCGGGTATAGGTACCGCCGGTGCCTCAGATGTCAAAGGGCTGTATACCGAGTCCTCGACGCCCGGTGGGCTATCGCCACACGCATCGCTCGGAACCCTAGCTGGCTGTCGTCATGGGGCCATCCTGAAAAGGAAACAGGTGCGCCACGGTCAGAACACTATACCTGGTGAGCTGACATAATGTAATCACCAAGAAAACATGAAACACACATGCAGTCAATGTTTTCGTGCATTATGTCGGAAATCATAAGTCAGGGTCCTGGTGTACGGATACGTCGGCCACCGCACCAACACTGGACTCCTTGGACTGATAACCACACTCAATACGCTAAACACTATTTCTTCACATAGAAAAGATCAGAGTTCGCGGTAGAACCGAACTCCTTTGATACCAATTTTTCACGACCCGTCCTCGGGGCCCGTGCCGTGACTACCCCAAGCCCGCCTTCCATAGGCCAGGGGCTGGCGACTAGCACCAAGGCGTAAATCCCAGAAAAAGGGAAGGCATTGCCTTTGAAAAGTAAACAAGCACCACAGAGTAAGCAAGCAAAAAGGTAAACACTAAGAAAAAACTATAACATGCTGTGCTAAAAGTAAAAGGGGCCGGAAATACAATCCCAACTGTAAAGTACAACTGAAAGGGGAAAACAACAACTGAAAAGAAAAGCCACAGCGTCGAGCCGTCCTTTGGATGTCCCACCTGAGGGGTGGGTACAGATAGCCACCACTGCTCCTCGGGTCCTCCTGAACGCTCTGAGTATGTCCTGCCCAGTGGTCCACCTCCAGGTGCCGTCCTGCTCCGCCAGCCTCTACCACGATCAGCGATGTCCGTCGTCTGCATCTAACACAAAAAAGTATGGGCATAGCCCGTGTAGGGGTGAGTATAACGATACTCAGTGGGGACCCCGAGACCCTCAAGGTCTCACTAAAACCAACAAGGATAACCACAAAGAAGATCTCAACAGATAACCTCTACTTAGGTATATGCCCATACATATACCTAAGTTACCAAGTAACCCATCTCAATCATGCAGAAACACAAAGATCAAAGACTCAGCTCAAACCAGGATTTTCATTATTGAAACCGCAACTGGAGAAGAACCTCGTCTCTAGAGTGTAAAGTGGTCCTGTCATGACTCTGAGGTACTGCTCACTGACCTAAGACTGTTGTAGTACTTCACCTATCAAGTACTGCGGGCCAGCTTCTACAACCAAGCGCTCCCCCGTGCTGCTACAACCAAGTGCTCTCCCGTGCCGCTACAACCAACCGCTCCTCCGTCGTGGGTATGCCGCTACAACCAAGCGCTCCCCTATGCCGCTACAACCAAGCGCACCTCTGTCGTGAGTCTGCGGCTACAACCAAGCGCTTCCCTGTGCCGCTACAACCAAGCGCACCTCTGTCATGGGTGTGCCGCTACAACCAAGCGCTCCCCTGTGCCTCTACAACCAAGTGTACCTCTGTCGTGGGTCTGCCGCTACAACCAAGCACTCCCCACTGGGCTTTCTGTAACACTCTGAGTCGTTCGATCAGCAGTCGTCAGGTCTCAGTCGGCTACATGGTCTCGGTATTCCGCACGCTCGTCTCTGGGAGGGTCCGCTCCACGAGCTGCTGGTCGTTTCTACAAGTATCTCAATGTCCCATGAAGAATTATCTCAATGGACCGCCTCGTCATAGGGGTCTCAACGCAACAGACGGCGCGTCAATCGGACGCCCTGTCTGTGAGTTACTAGCCCTTTCGTCCCAGGGGCCGGGTTGGTTTCGTGAGCGAACCAACCCGAACGTATCTCAACTGTACCCCGAACTCTTATAGGGTATACTCATAGGGACCGTTTCTCAACGTGATCAACAACGCCACTGACGGTTCGTCAAACGGACGTCCTGTCTGAAAGATATCATCTTTTCCGTTCCAGGGGCCCGGTTGGATTTCAGGTACAATCCAACCCGGACGTATCTCAACTGCATCCAAAACTCAGGTGAAGTACGCCAAAAGTTCCATCTCATCAAGAGGAATTCAACGAAACAGACGGCGCATCAATCGGACGCCCGGTCTGTGAGTTATTGGATTTTTCGTTCTAGTGGCCCGGTTGGTTTCGTTAGTGAACCAACCCGACCGCACTCCGACGACATCCAAACCTCGAGCGGAGTAAGCCAAAAGATCTGTCTCACTTAGAGGAAATCAACAAAGTTGACGGCACGTCATTCAGACGTCCGAAACTCAAGTTACGAGCATTTCCGCTCCGAGGGCCCGGTTGGTTTCGTGTACGAAACAACCCGGCCGAACCCAAAGTTCTCCGAAACCTTGAGTGTAATATACTGAAAAGACCGTCTCGATCCAAGGATCGTGTTGCCGCTGACTGCGAGTCGTTTGGAGGACCATAGCTCAAGTTACGGGCTTTTGATCGAAAGTGGTCCGAAAACGGGGGTCTGGGCCCGGGGCGACCCTGCCCGACCCACTTGGGTCGGCCGACCCGGGTCCGACCCGGCGGGGCCCTACCCGGCCCAGCCCAACTCGGTCCGGCTCGGTCCGGCCCGACCGGCCAGCCGCGGCTCGGCCAACGTGGCCTAGCCGAATCGCGGGCGGGGTGCGCGGCTCCCCCGCCCTTCGCCGCTAATTGAGGTTGGCGGTTCGTCGGCTGCCTCCCTTCCGGCGGCGCGCCGCCGCCACCTTCCGCGGACCACCGGACGCGCTCCGGTGGTCCATTCCTTCTACCGTCTTCGCCTATGGTCCCCCCGAGATCCCACCTTCACTACGAAGGGACTCAAACGCCCAAACGGCATGCTTCGTTGTCGCCTATAAATCCGCATGTAAAAACAAAAAGCGCCATCTTCGTGGTTCTCCGGTGCGGCATGCTGGTGCCGCGCCCCTTCACCGTGGCTCCGCTCTGGCCGTGGCGCCTTCGAATTCCTTCATCGCGGCGCAACGGCGTAGCGTTATTGTTTGAATTCTCGGCGTGCCGTGACGGCGTCGCGTAATACTTGCCGAGCGATTCTCACGTGGTGCGACGACACCACGCCATCCCGTTCAATTCACAAAGAGACAATAATGAACATAAGAGGGGGTTAGGCCGTGTTTGTGCGGTCCGCCCCCCCTCTCGTTAAACGATAACAAATAGTCGATTAACCATGAAATTAGATAGTCTAGAATCAAGAACGGAAATAATTTAATAAAATAACAATAATCCCCTACCTCGGTTCAGGAACATAGTTCGTCAACGACGCGCGGAAGACGAGCGTCGTGGAGGTCGGGCGTCGCGCGGAAAGAACGTCGACGTCGCGAAGCGAGGATTCAAAGTTCTTTGACGCCGATTTCGTTGCGGAAATCCGTCGCGGAAGAGATGACGCAGAAGAAGAACGCCGCGTCACGGATACGACGTCGCGGAAGAACCGTGTTCTTCGGCGGAGAAGTTCTTTGTTGAAGAATGGTGTTCTTCGCGTTCTTCATCGAGGTTGAAGAAGATCAAGAAGAAGAAGAAGATGCTTCCCAACTCTCTCAAGGTGACAAAACTCTAACCAAAAATAAAATAAGACTCTTTCTTATTTTATTAACACATCAACACATTTGAATTTCAAGTGTTTGAAATTCAATAACCACACACAACTCACCTCATTAAACTCATTACATTTAAGTCATAGGTTATAACTTAAGTTAACATAATTTAAGTTGGAGTTGAGGGGGGTTTTAGAGGATATGAAAAGGTGGGGTTCGTGTGGGCCCCACCAACCTCATAGCCTCCCAAGGGAGGTTGGGTGGTTACCGAACTTCCAACAAGAGCAAACACTTAGAGTAAAATAATAAAAATTGTAGTGTAATTATAAAATAAACTTCCACAATTTTTATTATCAACACTTGTGTAAACGCAACTCCAGAACAAGAGTTCCTAAGTAATTACCGGTGCTGCAGTTCCATCGGTGCCCTCGGAATTCGATTCCGGGCAACAGTTCAAAAGTTAGAAAAACCCGCTCGTTCATTCACTGAATGTACCCATGCCAAACTTCGGAAATTGATTCCAGGCACACCGGGCCTCGGAATCTGGCACAGTTAGAAACTACGTTCTTGTAAAATTCCAAAGAAAATTAAGAAAAAAATTTCCTTGAAATTACCAGATCTTTACATTACTCCCACCTCAGGGATTTACGTCCCCGTAAATCTTCAACACAAACTAGGGTCACAAAAGCGGTACAAAGCACGCATCTTGAGCCTTCCGCTCCCATGTGCTCACCTGGAAGTTCCCATACTGTCAAAGAAAGTGCACTCGAGGAATCGATCGTCCTCATATGATCTTCTCCTGTCGATCCTCGATCCCCACTGGACCTCCGTGCATGTCGCACTATCATCAACGTCAAGCTCCCCATGGTCAATTATGTGTGTCGGGTCGTGCACGTATCTCCTCAGCTGAGATACGTGGAAGACATCGTGCACCCGGTGCAACTGAGGAGGTTGAGCCAGGCGATAAGCCACCTCGCCAATCCTGCTGAGGACCTGGAAGGGTCCGATGAATCATGGAGATAACTTGCCGCATCGGCCAAATCTCTGTATACCACATCGAGGTGAGACCCGCAAGAAGACGTGGTCTCCATCCTCAAACTCTAGTGGCCTCCGCCTCCTGTCAGCGTATGACTTCTGCCGGCTCTTAGCTGTCCTCATCCGCTCCTGAAAGACCTGGACCTTCTCTATCGTGGCCTAGACCACCTCTGGTCCCACAAGAGCTCCTATGATTTCTTCCTTGCCGAGAAGATAAATTCAGTCTCATCCCCTAGATGAACCACGTTCTTTTGCCTAATACAGTCAATCCCGACATATATGATACTAATCCATACCAAGGATGACGTCATAAGGCCTTGACGCTACTACCAAGATATCCAACCATTACTCTCGCCTCCAAGGGTTGAGTCACACTATCGACATCAGTGTGTGGTGACTCGGTCTCCTCCAGTAGATGTCTCACAAGTGAGGGTCAAGTCAACAGTCTAAACTGGAACCTCTTAGTAACAATACAAGAGAGGACAGGGAAGTAAATGCCACAACAAAAGGTGTCTTTTACTACTGCAGCTCAAGTACAAAGACACAAAGCATCCACAAACATACATCAACAAAACTAGAAGCAACATGAACAAATGTCTCCAGGTCTGGAGCTAGCCCCGCTCCTGTCCATCTGCTCCCGGAGCTCCATGATCGTAGGCCTCAGCTGCCTGAAGCTGAGCTCTCCCATGTCCTCCTGTCCCCTGCAGTCGGGGTGGACCTCCTGGTGGGGGTGGTGGCAACACCCCGAAGCGTCGTCCACCTCCAGCTGCATGGCCAGCTCCCCTGCCATGGCCGCCTGCTCCTTGTGGCCTGCCCTGATCGAACCCTTGCCTCTGCCTGGGGGGCCCTTCGTCCATCTACTGGACATTCGTATGGCAGGTCGGACAGTCACAAGCCATGTGACCAATCCTGCTGCAGGAGTAACACTGCCCTCTCATGGCACGTCGTTGTCCACCCCGAGTGCCTCGCACAAATGATCCAGAGTCATGCTGTCGACCACCTGTAGGTCTAGTCCTCTTGGACCCCTGCATCACATGTCTACTGCCCGCTGCAGAAGACTCTGCCACATGCCGGCAAGTGGTGGGTCCTGCTGCTGGAGACTGCCCAGCAAGGAAACTCTCCACTAAGAGGGCTCACTCCAACACCCCTGCCTGAGTTGGAATGTTAAGGGAGATCATCGAAGCTCTGATCTCGTGCCTCAGTCCCTATTCGAAGGTCCAGGCCCAGAAGAACGGGTCTCGTACCATATCAGTGGAGTAGCGAGAGAGATCAGTAAATCTCACCGAGTACTGGGTCACTGTCATGCTGCCCAGCCGCAGCTGTAGCATCTCCTTGATGTGTACCGCTCGGAGGGTGGCTGGGACAAACTATGAGCGAAAGATGCTCTCGAAGTCCATCCAGAGAAGAGATGCCTCATCGTGCACCTGGAGTATCAAGCTCCACCATCGGCCCGCTGCTGCGTGCAGTAGGCTCGCCCTGAGGATCACCATGAGGTCTGATGGTGTCCTCACTAGCCTAAAAACTCGTACGACTGCCTCCAGCCAGTCCTCGGCTGCCTGGGGGTCCGTCTCACCACGGATCCTGGGCGGTCGCTGGCGCTGGAACTCATGCAGTGCACTAAGGCGACGTGCATCATCAGCGGTTGGGGCTGGTAGCATCGGTGGATCGGCGGGTATAAGTACCGCCAGTGCCTCAGATGTCAATGGTCCCTGTACCGAGTCCTCGACGCTCAGTGGGCTCTCACCACAAACATCGCTCGGAACCCTAGCTGGCTGCCATCGTGGGGCCATCCTGAAAAGGAAATAGGTGCGCCATGGTCAGAACAGTATACCTGGTGAGCTGACATAAAGTAATCACAAAGAAAACATGAAACACACATGCAATCAATGTTTTCGAGCATTAATTCGGAAATCAGAAGTCAGGGTCCTTGAGTACGGATACGTCGGCCGCCGCACCAACACTGGACTCTCTGGACTGATAACCACACTCAATACGCTAAACACTATTGCTTCACATAGAAAAGATCAGAGTTCGCGGTAGAACCGAACTCCTTTGATACCAATTTGTCACGACTAGTCCTCGGGGCCCATGCTGTGACTACCCCAAGTCCGCCTTCCATAGGCCAGTGGCTGGCGACTAGCACCAAGGCGTAAATCCCAGAAAAAGGGAAGGCATTGCCTTTGAAAAGTAAACAAGCACCACAGAGTAAGCAAGCGGAAAGGTAAACACTAAGCAAAAATTGTAACAAGCTGTGCTAAAAGTAAAAGGGGCTAGAAATACAAGCCCAACTGTAAAGTACAAATGAAAGGGGAAAACAGCAACTGAAAAGAAAAGCCGCATCGTCGAGCCGTCCTCTAGAAGTCCCACCTGAGGGGTTGGTACAGATAGCCACCACTGCTCCTCGGGTCCACCTGACCGATCCGAGTATGTCCCGCCCAGTGGTCCACCTCCAGGTACTGTCCTGCTCCGCAAGCCTCCACCACGATCAGCGTTGTCCGTCTTCTGCATCCAACACAACGAAGTGCGGACATAGCCCGTGCAGGGGTGAGTATAACTATACTCAGTGGGGATCCCGAGACCCTCAAGGTCTCACTAAAACCAACAAGGATAACCACAAAGAAGATCTCAACAGATAACCTCTACTTAGGTATATGCCCATACATATACCTAAGTTACCAAGTAAACCATCTCAATCATGAGGAAACACAAAGATCAAAGACTCAACTCAAACTAGGATTTTCATTATCGAAAGCGCAGCTGCCGAAGAACCTCATCTCTAGAGTGTATAGTGGTCTTGTCACGACTCCGAGGTACTTCTCACTAACCTAAGACTGTTGTAGTACTCCACCTATCGAGTCTTGTGGGCCAGCTGCTACAACCAAGTGCTCTCCAGTGCCGCTACAACCAAGCGTTCTCTCGTGCCGCTACAACTAAGCGCTCCTCCGTCGTGGGTCTGCCACTACAACCAAGAGATCCCCTGTGCCGCTACAACCAAGCGCACCTCTATCGTGGGTCTGCCGCTACAACCAAGTGATTCCATGTGCCGCTACAACCAAGCGCACCTCTGTCGTGGGATTGCCGCTACAACTAAGCGCTCCCCTGTGCCGCTACAACCAAGCGTACCTCTGTTGTGGGTCTGCCGCTACAACCAAGCGCTCCCCACTGGGATTTCTGTAAAACTCCGAGTCGTTCGATCAGCAGTCGTCAGGTCTCATTCAGCTACATGGTCTCCGTATTCCGCACGCTCGTCTTTGGGAGGGTCCGCTTCACGAGTTTCTGGTCGTTTCTACAAGTATCTCAAAGTCCCACAAAGAAGTATCTCAAAGGACCACCTCTCCATTGGGGTCTCAACGCAACAGACGGTGCATCAATCGGACGCCCGGTCTGTGAGTTACTAGCCCTTTCGTCCCAGGGGCCCGGTTGGTTTCGTGAGCGAACCAACCCGGCCGTATCTCAACTGTATGCCGAACTCTCATAGGGTATACTCATAGGGACCGTTTCAAAACGTGATCAACAACGCCGCTGACGGTTCGTCAAACGGATGTCCTGTCTGAAAGATATCAGCTTTTCCGTTCCAGGGGCCCGGTTGGATTTCAGGTACAATCCAACCCGACCATATCTCAACTGCATCCAAAACTTGGGTGAAGTACGCCAAAAGTTTCGTCTCATCAAGAGGAATTCAACGAAATAGACGGCACGTCAATCGGATGCCCGGTCTGTGAGTTATTGGATTTTTCGTTCTAGGGGCCCGGTTGGTTTCGTGAGCGAACCAACCCGACCGCACTCCGACGGCATCCAAACCTCGAGCGGAGTAAGACAAAAGATCCTTCTCACTTAGAGGAAATCAACAAAGTCAACGACACTTCATTCGGACTTCCGGAACTCATGTTACGAGCGTTTTCGCTCCGAGGGCCCGGTTGGTTTCGAGTACGAACCAACCCGGCCGAACCCAATGTTCTCCGAAACCTTGAGTGTAATATACCAAAACGACCGTCTCGATCCAAGGATCGTGTTGCCGCTGATGGAGAGTCATTTGGAGGAACGTAGCTCATGTTATGGGCTTTTGACTGAAAGTGGTCCGAAAATGGGGGTCTGGGCCCGGGGCGACCCGGCCCGGCCCCCCCTGGGTAGGCCGAACCAGGTCGACCCGCCCCGGGTCCAACACGGAGAGGCCCGGCTCCGTCCGGCTTGGTCCGGCTCGGTCCGGCCCAACCGGCCGGCAGTGGCTCGGCCAGCGTGGCCGAGCCGAATCGCGGGCGGGGTGCGCGGCTCCCCCGCTCTTTGCCGCTAATTGTGGCCGGCGGTTCGCCGGCCGCCTCCCTTTCGGCGGCGCGCCGCCGCCGCCTTCCGCAGACCACCAGATGCGCTCCGGTGGTCCGTTCCTTCTGACGTCTTCGCCTATAGTCCCCCTGGGACCCCACCTTCACTGTGAAGGGACTCAAACGCCCAAACGGCCTGCTTCATCATCGCCCGTCAATCCGCATTTCAAAACGAAACGCGCCGTCTTCGTGGTTCTCCAGCGCGGCGTGATGGCACCGCGCCCCTTAGTCGTGGCTCCGCTCCGGCCGTGGTGCCTTCGACTTCCTTCAACGCGGCGCGACGGCGTCGCGTTCTTGTTCGACTTCTCGGCGTGGCGCGACGGTGTCGTGTAATACTTGCCGAGAGATTCTTGCGTGGTGCGACGACACCACGCCATCCCATTCCATTCACAAAGAGACAATCATGAACATAGGAGGGGGTTAGGCCGTGTTTGTGCGGTCCGCCCCCCCTCTCGTTAAGCGATAACAAATAGTCGATTAACCACGAAATTCGACAGGCTAAAATCAAGAACGGAAACAATTTAATAAAATAACAATAATCCCCTACCTTAGTTCAGGAACAGAGTTCGTCAATGACCCGTGGAAGACGAGCGTCGTGGAGGTCGGGCGTCGCGGGGAAAGAATGTCGACGTCGCGAAGCAAGGATTCGAAGTTCATTGACGGCGATTTTATCGTGGAAATCCGTCGCGGAAGAGACGACGTGGAAGAACAACGTCGCGTCACGGATACGGCGTCGCAGAAGAACCGTGTTCTTCGACGGAGAAGTTCTTTGTTGAAGAACGGTGTTCTTCACGTTCTTCATCGAGGTTGAAGAAGATGAAGAAGAAGAAGAAGATTCTTCCCAACTCTCTCAAGGTGACAAAACTCTAACCAAAAATAAAATAAGACTCTTTCTTATTTTATTAACACATCAACACATTTGAATTTCAAGAGTTTGAAATTCAATAACCACACACAACTCACCTCATTGAAATCATTAAATTTATGTCATAAGTTATAACTTAAGTTAACATAATTTAAGTGGGAGTTGAGGGGGGTTTTAGAGGATATGAAGAGGTGGGGTTCGTGTGGGCCCCACCACCCTCATAACCTCCCACGGGAGGTTGGGTGGTTCCCCAACTTCCATCAAGAGCTAACACTTAGAGTAAAATAATAAAAATTGTAGTCTAATTATAAAATAAACTTCCACAATTTTTATTATCAACACTTGTGTAAACGCAACTCCAGAACATGAGTTACTAAGCAATTACCGGCGCTGCGGTTCCATCGGTGCCCTCGGAATTCGATTTCGGGCATCGGTTCAAAAGTTAGAAAAACCTGCTCATTCGTTCACTGAACGTACCCGAGCCAAACTTCAGAAATTGATTCCGGGCACACCGGGCCTCGGAATCTAGCGCCGTCAGAAACAGCGTTCTTGTAAAATTCCAATGAAAAGTAAGAAAAAATTTTCCTTTAAATTTCCGAGTCTTTACATAGTTATGGAATGGGCCCCAAGGGATAGGTCGTGACAACGTTGTATCATAGGGCAGTCGATTCTACCAAAAGAACTAAGAGTCTGTATTTTCAATATGGGAAATAGTGTTATGTGTCTTGAGTTTGAATTTTAGTCCAATGAGTCTAGTGTTTGTGAGGTAAACGACATATCCACACACCAGGACCCTTATTTTTTTTTTCTATCTCAGTACATGAAAACACTGGTTTCATGTCTTTCAAAAATGTTTTTCTCTTCATCTATTTTGAGTCAGCCCACTAGGTATAATTTTTTGGTTGTGGCACATCTGTTTTCTTACAAGATGACTCCACAAAGACATCCATCTAGGATTCTAGAGCGAGATCATGATGATGGTCCACAAATAGATGAGTCATTTGTCCAGGGACCACTTATGTTGGTTGCACCTACAGGTTGTGTACTAGTATCCCCAACACCCGTAGAGTAGAAAATGCTACCAGCCCCTCCAACAGATAGTGCACTCCGACTAAGCATGATATATGAGTTCTAAAGATAGAATCCAAAACGGTTTTGAGGAGAGACAAATCCATAGGTAACTGAGTACTAGTCAGAGACATGAGGAGGTGGCCCTCCAACGGTTTTGAGGAGAGACAAATCCAAAACGGTTTTGAGGAGAGACACGAGGAGGTGGCCCTGTCATGGTTGGACTTCAAGATCCACTTTAGAAAATATTTCATTCCAGTGACACTATGCATTATGCATATTCAAGAGTTATTAGACCCGAAACAGGGTAGTTTTACCATGGACCAGTACTCTTTGAGGTTTACCAACCTCCCCCACTACTCCACCGACATGGCGTGTGAACCTTACATCTGGTCCCGAACCTTGAAAAAGATAATCTGATCAGATATCAGGGAATCAATGATTTCTATGAACATCCCATCGTAGGCTGGAGTGCTAGAGATACAACTACTGGTAGAGAGTTTCCAAGCCCAGGAGGCACCTACAGTGAGAGCCACCAACAGACGACAGGTAGTAGAGTAATCTGTTGTAGGCAGTAGGCAGATGATGCAGAGGCCCAAACAGGCCAGACCTTCTGCAGAATGACCCCATGATGTAGGGTCGTAGGTGAATAGCTCATGAGGTTTTGAAGGACATAAAAGGAGAATACTGTGCTACTCGTGCAGTGGGAATGGTCACATGGCTCGTGAATGGTTGAATTGTGGTTCTGATGATCCGCAGATGGTCAAGAGACCACCAAGGTAGATGTTGCAGTTCGAGCGAGGAGTTGAATAGGGTGGCAGATGTGGCAGGGGAGTAGTCCAAGTAGTAGGAGGTGGGTGATGATTTGAGGTGTTGCCTCCACCACCCCCATGTGGTCCACCCCAACCATAGGGAGAAGCCAGACATGGGAGAGTACAGCTTCGGGCAGCAGAGGCTTATGACCACAACCATCCAGAAGTGATCCGAGGTACGATTTGTGTCTTCTCCACCCTAGCCTCAATTCTTATAAACACAGTTTCATGTCAGTCCTTCCTTTCCATGACTCTCATGTCGATAATGGATATTCCATTGGAGTTTTTGGTTTCATTCTTACAGCTAGAGACTTCTATGGGATGGGATTCGATGACTACACACTGGTGATTGCAGTGTGACCTTACTATATGAGGTGAAAGCTTTGGTTGGGATCTCCTAGTAGCAGTATTGAGGCCTTTCAATGTCATCATGGATAAGGAATGGTTATCTACAATCTATGTTCATATTGACTGTTTTAGGAATATAGTGTGGTGTGTCTGTGTCCATGGGACAAGGTTTTCCTTCACCGAAGATTAGGAAACCCTTGCAGCACATGACATGCATTCTTGAAAGAGGGTTTATCTGATCACTAAATAGCTGGATAGCCTCACCCTTTGTGCAGTGGATGAGAGGAGTCCATGATTTCGTATAGTGGCAGATTATTATGAGGATGTTTTACTGATGATTTTTTGAGACTACCACATATAGGGATGTAGAGTTCTGTATCGACATGTACCCTTAGACAACACTGATATCCACACTGGAATATCGGATGGCTCCCGCAGAGCATCACAAGCAGAGTGTACAACAAGAGGACATGCTAAATAAGGGGATCATAATGCCAAATGTTTTAGCAAGGGCAGCCCCAGTCATTTTTTCAAGAAGGTAGACTGGTGTTTGAGGTTGTTTGTGGACGCTGTTTCCTAAAACAGGATACCATGAAGAACAAGTATCGACTGCCGAGGATGGATAACTTCTTCAACCAAATGAAGGGAGTATGGTGGATCCAGGAGATAGTCATCAGAATGATCTATCACCATCTATGAGTACGGGATGGGAATATATCGAAGACAAACATTGGGTTCCGATATAGCTACTACAAGTTCCTGGTGATGCCTTTTCGGAATAACCAATGCCCCAACAGTGTTAATGGGACTCATGAATAGGATCTTCCAGCATTACTGTTACCAGTTTGTTATGGAATTCATTGATGACATCTTGGTGTACTCAGTTTCAGAGAAGTAGAAAACTGTACACCTGTAGATAGTACGGGATAAACTCGGAGAGTATCATCATTATGGAACGCTCTCGAAGTGATAGTTTTGGATTCCTGAAGTCCACATCCTAGGACACATCATCACAGAGGCTTGAGTTCCAGTGGATCTAGTGAAGATGGAGGTAGTTCATTCTTGGGAGCCACCCAAGATCGTGACTAAGGTGTAGAGATTCGTAGTGTTTACTGGTTACTATCGGTGGTTCATGCCCAACTTCTCCAGAGTAGCAACACCTTTTTTGTCTTTGACGTGGAAGGGAAAAACATTCGTGTGCATAGAGAAATTTCAACAGATTTTCCAGGAGAGGAGGTTTTCACTGACTAGTCCCCCCAATCTTGAGAATACCATAGAAGGGCGTTGGGTATGTAGTTTACTACAACGCATTAGGGCCTGGGCTGGGTTGTGTCCTGATGCCGAAGTGAGCAGTGATCGCCTACAACTCATGATAGTTGACAGATCATAAGCATAACTAC
This sequence comes from Viscum album, assembly GCA_963277665.1. Taxonomy (NCBI): domain Eukaryota; kingdom Viridiplantae; phylum Streptophyta; class Magnoliopsida; order Santalales; family Viscaceae; genus Viscum; species Viscum album. The sequence goes on along the minus strand of OY728128.1, from coordinate 1,468,529,366 downwards.
GTGACCCACATCCTAGAATTAGCGGCTCTGGTACTTTCCATAAAGATGTGGTTGCAATACTTGATGGGTGAATTATTTACTGTTTACTCCGACCATATGATTATTTGGAATATCTTCTCTTGGAAGGAACTGAACCTATGATAGTAGTGATATCTATAGTTAATCAAGGAATTTGACTTTGAGATAGTCTGTACTCTTGTAAAGTTAAACATGGTGGCAGACATGCTAAGCATGGGGACCGATTTGAAGATACTGAGGGAGATGAGGGAGAATTTGTCCATGATGCAGGTGTCCATCGTGGATGATGGTGAAGATACATACCTTCAGTTGTTTATTGTTACTCACCCACTCTTACTGCAAGTCTGGGAGGCATTGCTAGTGGATATTGACTACAAGGCCTTACATGATCAGTTATTCTCAGGACATGCTCTTGATGTATTTTTGATAGGTTCGAAGAACTCCATTCTTTTTAGAGGGTGTGCCTTAGTGCTAGTGATGTTGCGGGATGATTTTTTATGGAAGTTACATATATCCACATTGGCGGTACGTCCTGGAATTGTGAAGATGTATAAAGACCCCCGACATCAGTACTGGTGGCCAGCGATGAAGAAACTGGTGCCCGAGTTCATTTCACGATGCCTCACTTGTCCGCAAATGAATGCCAAGAATTAGGTTCCAGTTGGTTGGGCCCAGCCACCCGATGTACCAGAGTGGAAATGGGATGATATTTTGATGGACTCTGTGATGGGGTTACCATGTACATCCAGGGTCTGAAAATCTATATAGGTGATCATTGATCGACTCACCAAGTCAGATCACTTATTACCCATCTGGGAGCAGAGACCGGTATAGGGCGTGGGACACCTTTACATCTATGATATTTTGTCACATCACATGATTCCTTAAACAATATTCTTAGTCATTATGCACACTTTACACTCAGAATGTAAATGGAATTAGAGGAGGCGTTCGAGACGCAACAGTATTGGAGCACAACTTTTCATCCCTAGAAGGATGGTCAGACAAAGCGGACCATAAGGACCTTGGAGGACGTGCTACATGCATGCATCCTGTATTTTGGTCACAGTTTGGAGAACCACCTGCCACTGGTGGAGTTTGCAGATAATAGAATATATTAATCCACCATTTCCATGGCACTATTCTAGGCCTTGTATAGGTGGCCTTTCAGATCACCCCTATGCTGGATAGATATAGGGGAGTCATCACTCATGGGTCCTGTGTTGGTACGGGCTATCACCTAGAAGGTGAAGATCATCCTGGAGTAGATGAGGACTACTCAGACCAGGAATAATTCTTACGCCGACAGGAGACGGAGACCCTTGGACATTGTGGAGGGTGATCGTGTATTCTTTTGTGTCTCACCCCAATGAGGATTACAGATATTTGGTCTGGGTGGTAAGATATGTCAGGGGTTCCTCAGACCTTTTTAGATCCTGGGTAGAGTTGGAAAGGTTGAATACCGCCTAGATCTTCCCCCACAGATGCACTTATTGCATGACTTTTTCCAAATGTCACAATTGAGGTCATACGTGCATGATCCATCACACATCATCGACAGTGGAGAGCATGAAATTGATGATTGGGTGACTTTTGCGGAGATCCTAGTAGAGATAGAGGATCTCTAGTAGAGGTTCCTCTGTGGATAGATAATTCCTCTAGTGTGAGTTCGGTGGTAGCATGGGAATCTCTAGGGCAGCACATGGGAGTGGGAGGCTTTGATTCATTCTCAGTATCCCAAAACTATTTGATTATTTTTGTTTTGTATTTAAGGGGGTAAATCCCTATGGTGTGGAGAGTGTAATTTATCAAAAATTATGTGTAATTTTTTTAATTATATGGAATTATATTGAGACCACACTCTTCGAACACACATGATTCTGAGGCCCAGTGATCCTGGAATAGAATTTTGATAATATTTTAATGTACGTTCAGAAAACGTGCAGCATGGTTTTTATAACATTTTAACCTCTTCTCAGATTGAAAATCCATGGGCACCGTTGAACTTGGAATGCCCGGATTCTCATAGAAATGACCTAACTTCGGTCAGTAAGTGCTGAGTGGAAATGTTATTTTTTTGGCTTTCCAAAAAAATAATAAATTAATTTGAAAGAAATATTTCATTTAATTTATCACCATTTAGTGGTGGATGATGACACAAAGGTAAATTGATGAGGTGGGGATGAGGCACATTAATGGAGGGTCAATAATGGCTCATTTGAATCCTCGATGTTGTTATTTTAATTTCTCATTAAATGTGGTTCATTTAATAAGCATCATTAATGGGAGAAATGTCATTAGATTTTTATTTATTTTAACAAACCAACGTGTTGGAGTTTGGGAATTAACAAAATTGGGTAAATCTTGGACAAACGACCAGTAGAATCCCTCTCCAATGAAGCATGAAGAATGAAGTGACAAATTTTGGAGGATCAGATCTGGAGGTCGGAAAGATGAAAAAAACACCAACAACCGTAGATCGATGATGACGTGAATCACATCCATCATTATTAGTGGATCCAAAGAATCCATGTAGGAGTTTCTGAGTTCTAAGTACATGATTATTTCATCCACATTTTTGAAAATTTACAACGAACACGGAGCAGCCGACTAACGTGTGGATCCATGAATCGCTCATTCTTGAAGGTGGATATTATGAGGGGGTTTGATTTGGTGTTTTTAATGCTTTGTGGTTTTCATCATGTTTTTCCACATGATTAAAATGTAACGTAGAGGGAATGGGCTGACCATAAAATTGCCCGGTCCCACCGCCATATTTTTTCTTGTAGCGTTCGACAATGTTGATTGGTCAACTTGTCCGCAAGGCAAATTCGAAGGCTTTTCAGTTATTGTGGCACCCTATAGAGACCAAAGGCATAGAAAACACCGAAAACTAACAAATAGATATAATCTAGTGTCCTGTCAAAGGCATTGCCATTGGAGGATGTCAGTGGAGGGTGGCAGTGTGCCCTTCGACGCGCCACGACATCGAGGAGACATGGTGTCGGGCGCTGCATGGAGGGACGACCTGTGTTTGGGCCTTCAAGTGGGTGGTGAGCCATGGTCCTTCAATCGCGGCTTGAGGAGGCCCTGCATCTGTGGGGCTAGTGGGGGCCAGACACGGCGTGACTACCGCATACCAGCTTGACAGTGCACCACCGACCTCCTTTGCGGCCAGACCCTAGGCTAGTGTTCCACGACCCAGCCAGCGAGACAGACCCACACTAGCAAGCCAGACTTGCAGCCCAGCGGGCTAGTCTAGCACCCAGTGGGCTGGACCCACACCAGTAGGCCAGACCATAGAACTTTTGGTCAGGCCAGACGAGACAGGGTTGCTGGGTGACGCAGCGGGATGGACCCTTGGCCAAACCGTGCCAGGTCCAGGGAGTCCCATTAGGCCTGGACCACACTCGAGGTCAGACCAAAAAGACCCCAACCAGAAACGGGTCAGTTTGAGTGCATATAATTGAACTGGGGCTTTTAGGGACCCACATGTCGGGTTGGTCGGGTAAGTCTGACCGGGTTGGACTGGGCCCAGACACAACCGGCCCCTCTATTTACAAAAATGCCTGTATCTTGAAAACCCTGTGTCTGATTAACGTGCCATCAGTGGCGTTGGGACCCATGCGACATAGTGGTCTTTCTGATATACACAACATGAGTTTTGGAAAAAGGTGTAGTATGACCAGATTGGATCAGACTCAAATCTAACCAGTCCGTTTTTCTAAAAAGCCTATAACGTAACGACTGAAAGTACTATAGATGTGCCATCTGTTGCATTGGAACCCTTAGGACAATATGTTTCTTTGGGTTACATATAATTGATATTTCGTGCTGATTGAAATACCACCAATGGATTGAGGTGTAGAACATTCGAATATCATATGTACAAGGTACGAGAATCCAGTGGCTGGCTGTCATGTTAAGATCGACCCTCCATGGATTGTCGAGAGAGAAACCATCCATGGATCGACAATGGCATGACCCTCCACAGATCGGGAATCGAGCAACCCTTCATGGATCGACAATGGTGAGACCCTCTGTGGATCAGAAAGAGAGAAACCCTCCATGGATCGGTAATAGAGTGACCCTCCATGGATCAGCATGAGGGAGACCTTTTGTGGATCAGTCGTAGCGCGACCCGTCGTGGACTAGTCATTGAGTGACCCATCATGGATTAGTAGAATAGTGACCCTATGTGGATCGGCTTAAGAGAAAAACTTTTCAGATTAGTAGGTGAGCCTCTCAATAGAATAAGATAATATATTTTATCACTAATCATATTTATTTTTGTTCATTATGTTGTATACCTAGTGTGAGATGAATTTTACTTTGTGCTATTTATTTGAGATTTTTCTTGCTAATATTACCTCTGTGGTATTTTCATTGTTGTGTTTTCCATCCTAGATTACTGAGAGACCTTCAAGAGTCTTAGGGTCCCTACTCAGTATTATTTTACTCACCCTTACACCGGATTCTCCAACACCTGTTGTGTATTGTTTAGATAATAGAGATCTTTGTCCATGATAATTGGGAGCCAAGGCTAGACAGTTCTCAAAGGTTGATTGATAGAAATGGTGTGATGCTATGACAACTGATGGAGAGTTGTACCAACCCTTTAGGTAGGATCCTTGGTCGATGACCTCCAGAGGTTATACTTCTTATGCAGTAATTTTCTTTCAGTTGGTCTTATATTCTGGCCCCTTTACTTTTAGTTTACACACTTTACTCTCAGTGGTGGTGCCTTGTGGTGGTTGTATTAATTTTAATAAATTCATGGTTAGCCTTCTGCAGTTTTTCCTATCTGTGTGTGTATTTGTTTAAAGGCAATGCCTTCCATTTTTTGAGATATTTGTTTCTAATGCTAGTCACTAGCCCCTGGCTAAAGGAAGGTAGGCTTAGTATAGTCATGGAACGGGCCTCGAGGGACGGGTCGTGACATATATCATCTATCGTTTCCTTCCATATACACGTTCTGTACAAAAATTTCAAATTTTTTATTTTCTAAAAATATTATTTACTGAATATATAATATTTTTTCATTTAATTTCATTTAAATTTTAAAATGAAAATTTATTAACATTTTAAAATTCTGTCACTTAGACTCCCATTAAAAAAATATTTGAAAAAAATGTTTATTTTTATCATTTACAACATGAAAATATTATCCCAACATCATAAACATTATTTTATTTTATGAATAATTTTTATGTTTCAAAATTTATTTCCAAAGAAAAATACTTTCAAATTTTTTGTATATTTCAGTTTTTAAAAGATATTTTAAAGTTAAAAGGACATTTCATCAAAAAATATTGTAATTCCATTTAAATTTTATTTCCATTCATCAATGACACTATCCTTGATTGTACTTACATTACCCTGGTGATATCTTGTATTTGTACAATCATTATTCATTATTTGGATGGATTGTGAGATTTTCATGGAAGTTGGTTCTTTTCCATAGGTTGATCGAGCTAAGAAATAAAATATATTAATTTTATTAATGAAAATTTAATAATAATTAATTTATTATACATTTATAGTTTCTAGAAATTATTGATGATGAACTAGTGAACTGAATTATGCTTATCTAAAGGGTTGATCCTCATTATTGGTCAGAGGTGAGCATTATATAACTTTTAAAATGGGGGTTCTGAGATATTTCTCTAATACATTGGTTAATTTTTATTTTATTTAGGGGAAATAAGGGAGGAGTTATTATAGGATTTCTACTATGCATTTATCTTGGATCAAGTTATTTCTCAAAAGGGTTTGAAAAGTGAGATGAATATAAATTTCCATGATGCAAATATGTTTCCTATATTCTTTCTTATAACCTTATTCCCTTATAATGATCATGATTGAAATTCAATTATTAAGGCATAATTTTACACATACAAAGCATTTAATATCACTATTCTTATGTTTCCTTTTCCCCAGGTTATCAAAAATTACATTAAATGATTTATTTCTAGGAGGATTCTATATAGATGATGATGATGTTCTAATATGTAATATGAAATGTAATGTATAGGAGGAAAAAATAATCTCATGAATTCATGGGTTTTTTTATATAACAGTTTTTCCAAATTCATTAAATCTATAAACATAAATGGATGTTGGATATATAAGTGATCCAATATTTCCTTTTGATTTTGTAATGTTTTTTTTGGAAAAAATTGGGTCACATTTATTTTTGTCAAATATATAAATGTAATGGTAATGTTTTTTTTGTACTAGATTTATGCATACTGGTTGATGGATCTTATAGTTAGTATCAGTGTAGGGTTTAGAAAAAATTAGAGATTAGTATGTTTTTATGAGAGTTTGTCTTAAGATAGATGGATATAATCATCAGTTTGTGGGATTAAGATTGATCAGAATTTCATTATCCTAGAAAACTATTGTGATATTTTAAGAGATGATATATTAATGTAATTAATAAAATTTTAGTCATATTTTTAATGGGTTAAAGTATATATGAAGCTTTTGGTTTAACAAGATGATTGAATTTAATTTTTATACAATTTTTTTATGAACATGAAAAACATTATGGAATATATGATCCAAGATATTTTGGTAATTATGGGAAAATATATTTTTTCATAAAACCAATCATTGGATTGAGAAGTTATTTGATGAATACGTGATTAAAGTTATTGTATAAGACCATCGAAATAGTTTTTGGCAAGAAATTCAGAAGGTATGAGATAACCTTTTAGTTTATGAAAATATTTAATGTTGAGTTTATTTGTAATTTTGTGTTATTTAAGTATTAAAGGATTTCTATTGATCTCTAGGTATGAGTGATGAGTTTTTGAGATTAATTAATTATGTAATAATATTAATGTTTATTTATTCATTAATTGATCTTACATTGTGGTAACAATTTTTATTTTGTTAACATTTAGAGGAAGCATAAAAACCTAGTTTTCTTTTCTTTTTTATATGTTTATTTAGAAGATTATTTTAGTGGTTTAGGCTTAAAAAATCAACTTGAATACTCATAATATAAAGAAAAACCTAATATTGTAGTGGAAATTGATTAATGGATAAATTTACACTTTTTAAGTAGGTATATTTCCTTATTTTCTTTTATCATTATGGTAATTGAAATCCCCAACTCTAGGAAAAGGATATTTAAATTAAAATGATATTTATTAAATTGGTAATCTCTTATCTACTTAAAGAAACATAATATTTCCTCCCAAATTGATATTATTTCCAAATCCATATTTCACATCCAATATATGTCCTCTTTTTGAGGAGACCAATTTTTTTTACTTCAAATGACCATTATACTTTCGTTTTCTGAATTTTAATAGAAAATTTTATTAACCATTTTTACGATGTGGGACTTAAAAAAGATATATTAAAATGTTAAAACATTAATTATTTAGATAATGTTAAATTTGAGTGGGTAAAATTTATTATAGGGCTGTCAGATGTAAATGCCATATATTTTAAAAGAATAATATTATGTTCAATAGTGTATTCGACACAATAAACCATCCTGGAAGGTCCTATGAAATATATGAACAGAATAACACAGAATTTAGTTAGGTGTGTATGAATAGTATTAATAATTTATCAAATGTATATAAATTTCCCAATCAATATAAAATTATTTATAAATATTTAATAAATAATCACTAAATTTCTTGTAATGTCAATTTATTTATTGAAGATCTATTTTCATAAAAAATGATTATTAATATACTTTATATGAAAATGTTTTAAATATTTTTTATAAATTTTAGAAAATTTATACTGATAAAATGAAAATAATTTCTTAAATCATCATATCAAAATAATTTTGTGGTGAAATTTCAAGAATGTTTTGAATATATTTTTTTTAATGGTGAAAATACAATTTTTTCTTATAATATAGCAATTAATTTAATGAAATTACAAATTTTCCAATTATTTAAAAATTTGATAAATGTAAAATTATTTTATTTATATATTTATTAATACAAATTAGATAATTTGGATCAATTTCACAAGGAATTTTATAATTAAAAAATTCTATACATATCAAATATTTTCTTATTAGAGAAATATTTTTTCCTCAAATATGTGGCTTTAAATTTAAATTAAAATATTGAAATTATATGAATTGATTTTGGATAAATTTGGATTAAAATATTTTAATAATACTGTTTAATATTATATATTATTCTCAAGTTAATTTTTTATCTAAACTAATAGGAAAAAATATAAAAAATTAATTACCATGGTTAGGGTTAAAATAGGTTTACATGGGGTTACACTAAAAAGATAAGGAATAAAGTGAAATTAAAATTTTAAGTTCCCAATTTTTGGACATATTTCGATCCTTAATACCATAAGATCTATTTTATGTGAATTTTGGAAGAATTTCCATTGTAGTTACCAAATCAATAATTTATGTAAAGAAAAAGACAAAACAATACCCTCTAGATTTTAAATCTCAATTATGTATTCACAAAGGGATAAAAGAATGATGTGATTAAATATTGAAGGTAATTTGGAGCATAATAAAATTAAATTTATGTGCCTTATTGTTTTTTATTTTCTGTGATTATATAATCACATAAAATCTTATCCAGTGCTGACACATAGATTATTTAATTTATAGAAATAGAAAATGAATGAAACTAAAAATATTAAATTTAATAAAAACTGAATCAATGGTTTTATTTCCTGATTTTTTAGATGAATTTAACATTTATTAATATGTTTGAAAATAATATATCTTAATTCCACCTTTATATTTTTGTTTTTTAAATTCGAATTAAATTAAAAGTGCCTAAATAGGCATTAATGAAACTTTATAATAAATTATATTTTACTAAATGAATTAAAATTCCATAATATAATATACAATACTAATTAATTGTTAAATATTTAATAATATCAATGATAATTAACTAATGTACTTATTTTCCTGTTATTATTATTATATTGACCCCTAAATAATAAATAAATTGTGGTACCATGAAAAAGTGTAAAACTGGGTTTTGTGTGTTTCATGTTTTTGGGTGAAAATTAATTTTCTACACACACTTGTTTATTATTTTATAATTTTTATTTCATATTTAGAATTATTTCTTAGAAATAATATAAAAAATATTATTTTATTTCAAGTCTGAAATTATAAATTACATAGATAAAAAGGCTAGTAACAATAGTGAAAACTAAAATGGTTAATGTAAGGAAACATAGATGATAAGGAAAAAATGTATAAAAAATGTTTTTTATTTTGGGTTGGGGTGAGAGTTACTTCCCATTATTGAATATTTTTGGGTATTTAAAACAATTTCACTCATCCTCTATTATTAAACGCCACATCCTCTCATCACTTCTTCGCACCACGTAAGCCATTTGGATTGAAAAAAAACCCTACAAAAATCCCATCCCAACATTATTCTAAATTATCTAAAGTATGTTTTTCTTCCAATATTACCAACCCTAGGGTACTTAATAAAATAACAAATTGGTGTTTTAAAGAAAACGTAATTGTCTTTATTAAAAACATTATTCTGACATATTCTATATCTATATTTATTAATGTATAAATAATAGATAAACAATAAAAAATAATTTAATTTGTTTTAATATGTTTTTCTCTTAATTAAATAACCCACACCCACCTCATCATCCATAAAATTGAACATGGAACTATAATTCATGTGTGCGGTGAACTCCAGCCTCATACACTAATGTAATTCATTTTCCATCATCACATATTAAGGATATTAATAATTATTGATTATATATATATATATGATACTTTTAACATAATTATACTTATTTAACTATGATATCACATAAAACCTCTTACTTTACATTCAATGGGGATACGATATTGTAAGTCGTGTATACTACAAACTACTACCTTGCGGGGCAGTGTGATTTATTTTTCACTAGCAGAATACATGGAATATAATAAGTATAATGTTTATGAATATATGTTATATATATGACACTATTAAAATATTTATGAAATATTCTTTATTCTTAAGAGATAATATATCTTTTTCATTCTTAGCATTCCACTAACTAAAAAATGAAAAAGTCATTCATTTGTGTGTATATAGACTCCCGACACCATGAAGTGATGTGATTCATTTTCATAAATAAATAACATGGGGGATATATATAATATATTTAAGAAAATAATATTTTATTTATGGTATGATTATCTTTCTATAAATATAAAATTATACTTACCTTCTTTTCATAACGATCGTTGAAAAGTGGAAACGTCACTCATGCCTGTGTATGGTCTTCCATCTCTATGATTCTAACATAGATCATTATTCATAATAATATATAATGATTGGTTTTAGAAGTATAAATTATGTAAAATGATAAATATTTCATTATTATTATTCTATATATGATGGGTCAATGGCCTCTTTCACCATTGTCGACACACCAAAACTGTTTTGGAATAATGAACAAAGATTCCTCTAAACCCATGATACAAATTAATTGAACGAGTATTTATATGTTTCATTAAAATTAAATAATAAAAATTATATAAGTTTCAGTTATTAATAATGTAGAAGTTTCATAGGATGTTAAATAATTAATATTATTTTATTATAAAGGAGTCATAGGCCATACATGGAATGTCTAGAATCGATGTAGGGGACTTCTCCTCAATTTTCCTTCATTGAAGAATATTTTAATGATATAAACTTATTTACATTTATATGGTGTATATACTACCCATTTTATAATTATTATAATTGATAACTCATAAATAATTTAATTTTATGTATCAATTCAAATTATTTCATCCAAGGGGGTTTGACATGAAAGTTACAAATTGGTAAATAATTTAATAGATCAAATTATTCACAATGGTTTTACTATTCATTAGCATTCATTGATATAATAAAATTATTAATTAATTAATTTTAATTATATTATGTTTTATTTATACATGGTTTATGTGGATTTACATATGATATATAATATGTTCAATTGGTTATTTTTAAAATTCAATGGTATGATCTTTGTAAGAATTTTTCATATCAAATTATCTTTCTTTGAGACAAACACTTATGATATACAACTATAATAATTTTTTTGTAACTTATAATTCCACTTTGAATAGTATATCATTAATCTCGTTAATGTCATGAAATTCATATTTTTATTTTATGTTATTCCATCATGGGTCATAAAAATTAAAAGATACCAAACTAGAAAAGGTTTTATGATATAATAACCTTTATTTTAGATATTTCTTATATTTAAATTTCATTTAAAGGCAATAATATGATATTATTATCTTAAACCAAATAACCTTTATCATTGTCTATTGATAAATTTGGATAACATGTTTTATTTCCATATCCTCTATTATTGATTAATAAATAATTAAATACCCCTTTTATATGATATTAATCTGGTATTTTCTCTTATCCATGTTTCCTATTTTTTTTTAAATTCTTCCTTTATAAAAATATATTATTTTATAACAATATATTACATGAACTTTTAACTTAATTAAAAAGGATTTAAAAATGACATTTCTCTTCATTTTCCAAATGGGTCACATTGATACCATTTATAAAATGTATAAAAATAATGTTTATTAATAACATTTACCACATGAATGGATTTTCCCACCATCATGACCCAAATTTTCATTGAATATTCATTTATATTTTTCCAATTTTATTTTCCAAGAAATTTTTTATCACAACATTTTGTTAATTTAAATTTATTAAATTTATCATCAAAATGAAAATTGTAGTTTCCTTAAAAAACATTCAGTGGACTTTTAACGGTGATTCAATTCATTAATGACAAAAACGATTAATTTTACTTACACTTCAATAGGGATATATTATATTGGTAAAATACTTATTCATTATTTTAATAGATTATGTTATTTCCAATTAACACATTCCTTTTTCATGTGTTAACCATGTTATTAAATAGCATTGATTATTGTTATTATTGAAAATCAAAGTGTTATAATTATTGTATTTAGGAATAGTACTTAGATATTATTGATGATGAAGGGATCATCCATATATGAGTTATACGAGGGGTTTATCCCCATTATATCTCATAGGTTACCTCTATATATCTTATATTATGGGTGCCCATCGATTGGGCACAAATTCATTGGGTAATGTTGCATTACTTAGAGGAAAGAAATTGGAAAATAGAGGACGGTTTTTCCAATTGATTTTAAAATTATATAGTACTTTCTTACATGGTTTTGAAATGGGTTATGAAGATGATATTACAATATTACAATAAGTGTTCTTTATGATTTATATGGGTTTTAAATTTTTCCTTTCACGAATTTTGACATCACATGGATTTTGACTATCGATTCGCAAGAATGTTTCTTTTATTAATGACTTATTCCATGCCATAAGATTATTGATCTAGGTTTTAAAAGCATGATTTTTTCTATGTTAAGCTCATATACATTAATTATGTCATTATAAAATTATTATATTCTTATGCTCATTGATTTCATTGAGTTTTTGATTATTATATTTATCATTATTTATAATTTTATCTCACAGTTATTATGTTTCTATTTTCCTAGCTTATGAAGAATAATTTTATATGAATTATGTCTAATGGGTTTCATAGTAATTGTGATGATAATATAATATAAGATATGAAATGATGTGTATAGAGGTAAAAATACTTTCTTGACGTCATGAGTGTTGTTTTTGAATTAAATTCAATTAATTATCTAAAAATAATAAACCTAGCAGGTCATTGAGAATTTATGTTATCCAAAATTATTTTTCATTCTACATGGTTTGGATGGAGACAATTTGGTCACATTTATCAGTATCAAATACCAAAATATAATAGTCATATTTTTTCACTTGATTCGGGAGTGATGATTCAGTGCTTTTATAGATATTTTTAAAATAATTCCAATAATTTAATATTATATATATTTAATAAAATATATTATCACACGTTTAATTAGTAAATTGAAATAAATCATGAATATGATGATATAGTATTTTAACATAATTTTTTTATAAATATTTTTTTCTAATAATATCTCTTTATAAATTATAAAATAGTTCTATTATATTCAAATTTTTTATTAGATTAAATTATATCCCTAATTTGAATAATAATTTTGAAATTGGGTGAGAAGATTCATCTCATTTTTTTAATCAAAAAAATAATGACAAATGGAAAATATTTTACCTTTTTTAATTGGGGTAAAATAGGTAATGTTATATAGCTCAATTTGTTTTTAGATTTTAATTACACATAAACCATCTATATGTAACGTCTTATAAATTTTGTGTTATTTTTTTAATGATAGGGATTATTTTGAGACCGTGAAATTCGACAGCACATGATTCTGTGGCTCAGAGAGTCTGGATGAGAATTTTGAAAATTTTTTACAGTACATTTAGAAAACATGGGTATAGATTTTTTAGCTTTTGAACCGGTGCTCGGATTAACAATCTGAGAGAACTGTTGATCTCGCAGTGATTGTATTTTCCTAGAGATTAATTTACTTTGGCCGGAAAGGGCAAAGTGGAAAAGTTATTTTTAATCCTTTTTGATAAAAATAATAAGATAATTTAAAAAGATATTTTATATTCTTTCTCATCCATCTAGCAGTGGATGAAGATGTAGTGATACAGTGAAAAAGCTCCAAAGAGGCATATTAATGAGGCTCATTAATGGAACATATCACGTAATGTAATGAAACCATAAAGCAAGTGTAATTACGATGCTGTTTAATAAATGAAACTCCGAAACGACGCAATGTTGCATTATAACTAAAATAATGAGACATGTATATTTTTAATTATGTTGCATTGGAGATGACAAAGGATTGATTGGAGGGGAATACTATAGTATACCCCATTATTTATTACTCGCAAAAAAGTAAGGAATACCTCCAAATTCCATCAACTTCGATGCCTCTCAATGATCGGAGCCGAGAAGTGACATTGACGCCTTGAATTTTCGAGGACGAACATTGTGGCAACGAACGTCAAAGAGTTAGAGGTTTTAGTTTTATTTCAATGTTATTCCACACTCTTCTCTTTCTAGAAACGACGAACACAAATCAACCAAGGAACAAGTTGATCCGTGATTTGTGTGTTTATGTTGAAGGGTGACTTTTCTTGGGGATTTATTATCAAGGATTAGGTTTATCACATGATATGATTGAATAAGAACCCCTGAGAATTCCCTGGGTTTAAAACCTCTAACGGAAAGGTTTTGGGATGATACAAACATTGGGCCAGACCCCTCGGCCTGTGTGCTTTTGGAAACAGATAGTTTGAATCGACATAAAGGATAAAATGAGACCTTCACGGTGAAGAAGGTGAACTGAGAGGACCGATGGTGTATAAAACATGAAGAACGCACCACCGGAGCGCATCTGGTGGTCCACTGAACATACAGTCGGCAACAGCCCGCAGCGGTGGTGGAGGCGGTGTGCCCGTCAGAACACTGCAACGACATGGTGATGTGACGCCAAGAGGGCTCAATGTGATGGTAGGTGGCATGTGTCTGGGTCACCTGGCTGGTTGGATGATCCATAGTCTGTCGACCACGTTTGAAGGTATAGGCCATGTGGTATCCCACAGGGTACAGAGGGTCAGATTCTACTAGTTGCTGCATCCCGGCTGGGTGACACACCACCGATTAGCCCCTGGTGGATAGGGCTAGGGTTGGAAGGCCTCACCCACAACCTAGTGGGATGGACCTGCACCGGCGGGCCAGAACAATATTCAGTAGGCTGAACCTCTACTGGTAGGCTAGACCCACCCCCTTCGGGCCAGGCTGACCAAGACCGGTTTTCAAGGTGACCTGGCGGGCTCGTCCCCTGGCCAAACCAGGCAGAGTCCAGTGAGGCTTATTGGGCATGGCCCACTAGCCAGATTGGAAAATAATGACCCCAACCCAAACCAGGTCAGGTCAGGTTCAACTAAATGAACCAGGAAATGTGGGACGCCAAGCCCGGGTGGGTCGGGTCATACTGGGCCCCATCGCAACCGACTCCCTAGATAATGAAATGACCGTATCTTGAAAATAGCGTGTCCGATTAATGATATGTGTTTTGTTTTGGGACACTTTAGAAAAGGTAGATCATGTGGAATTATTTGTGGTGACTTTCATAGATTTTTAGATGCAGAGGATTGCTTGAAGAGTGGTTCTCCCATGAACTCTATGTACAGAACCTTTCGATTGGCTGTGACCTGATGACAGCTCAACGACGACACATTGGGAAGAGACACTATGTGCCCCGGTTGGCCCACAGTGGGGAGAAACATTGTGTTACCTGAAAAACCCATAGAACTCAATGGGAGGAGTACCTATGTTCAGGTAAGGTGAGAAGTGACTCTGTGTGACCCGATAGTGCCATAGCGGGGAGCGGATCTGTGTGACCTAGTATACCCATGGTGCTCATCTGAAATGAGTACCACAATAGTACACGGATAGTGGGAAGTGGCTCAGTGTGACCAAGAAGGACCACTATTGTAGATAGAGGAGGAGTTCTCTAGTAGCCTCTGAGTTCAATAATATGACTGATGATGGTACTATCATTACACTGGAATATACCTAGTGTGATTATTCTTTTCCTTCATGCTTATAATTCGTTATTTTCATTGAGGATATCTTTTTGGTATTTAATTTGAGTCTCGAGGTCCCCTAATGAGTATTTTTATACTCACCCCTACTTGGGCTATGCCTGCACGTGTTCTGCCTCGTGCATATGATAAACGCTTCAACATAGGTGCTATGCAGTACGAGACTGACAGATGCTACGATAGTGTAATTGGTGTCCTAGGACAAGGTGGGGCCTAGTAGGGCTAGGCGAACATGATATACTACTTCGTCTTCCAGTATCTTCACTATTCTAACGATAAGGTCGGTTTTTTCACAGATGGCCATCCGAGCTCCTTTATGTACATTGCTGTTTGAATTCTTTTGATGGGTTTGTATTCTGGACCACATGCATTCAGTTTTATTTTGGTACCCAGTATTGTTGTAGTATACTTTTTTCACCTTTCAGTGTATTGGGATTTGGTTGGGCATGTTTTTACATAGAGTTTCTGAGGAAAATTCCACCCACTTACAAGTTGACACCTTTGGTGCTAGTCATCTGCCTCGGGCCTTCGGGAGGCGAGCATGGGTAGTCACGACATACTCCTCGAGGGATGGGTCTTGAAAAAGTGGTATCAGAAGGTGGTCAGTCCTCCATAAAGACAGGGAGTCTATGTTTTGTTTTGGGGAAACAATGTTGAGTGTTACGAGTCCGACTTTTAGATTCCTAGAGTCTTGTGCTGGTGCAGCGGCCGGCGTATCCATACACCAGGACCTTGAATTCATTTATCTGTCTCAATACATGAAATCATAGGTTCCATAAGTGTCTCCTTATGTTATTTTGAATACAATTCATATGAATAGTTATAAAATTATGACCGTTGTACATCTTGATCTATTTTAGGATTCCTCCACATGGACGACAAGTCAGGATCCTTATACGAGGATGCGAGAACTGCCTTCCTGGGGATGATGCATTTATTTAGCTACTAGTGTTTGGGATGGCCCCAGTAGGTGGTGCACTAGGGCTACCACAACCAGATGTTCACCATCTAACACATGTGGATCTAGCAGAGGATGTTCGTAGGCTAAGTTCTTTACATGAGATTTAGAGAGAGAGATATTTCATGTTCAGGGGAGAGACAGAACCTCAGGTTGCTGTGGACTGGCTGGAGCATGTGACAGGGGACTTACACCTATTGAGGAAACCTCCAGGATATATGGTGATCTTGGAAACGAGCATTCATCAGGGCTCAGTAGGGATATGGTGGAGTTTGACCCCCCTAGAAAAACTACGAGGAGACTGTTACCTGAACAGACATCGAGCGTCATTTTCGGGAGTTGTTTTTTCCCGTGACCTTGCACTCTGTGCACATTCAAGAGATTATTCAACATTATATGGGTAGAATGACGATATCTAAGTACTCAACGAGCTTCACTGATCAATCTAAGTACTCCATATACATGGTGTGAGACCCTTTCGTTAGGGCTCGAGCCTCTGACAAGGGACCCAGGAGGTAGATCAATGCATTGGTACAGCTTCTCAGCATCCATACCCTGGCTAGGGATATATAGAGATACCTTCTTGTGGAGTGATTCTTGGAGGAGAAGGCACCGACAACTTGAGCTGCAAGTGGACCTCAGGAAGTATAGTCTTTGGTAGGCAGTAAATAGAAAACACGGGGGCCCAAGTGGGCTAGGTCAGTTGGGGGATGACCTGATGACTCAGGATCGGTAGTGAATGGCTCCTAGTCTAGGGGGAGTCAGCAGGGAGCCAGGTAGTGCTTCGCATGTGGCGGGAAGGGAGACATGGCACGTGACTACATGACCTACCCTACAGATGGCTAGCAGACATTCGAGGCACCGCTAAGGAAACCACAATGGTTTGAGCGAGGAGGTCTGCAAGATGGAGGACGTGGCAGGGGAGTTGGCCGAGTGGTAGGTGTTGGGAAATGGTTTGAGGTTTTACCGTCAACACCCTGACCAAAAGAAGCAGGTGGGTAAGGGAGGGATCAGAAAAATGCAATAGAGGATTATGACCATAGTGCTCTAGATATGATCGGAGGAATGATTTGTGTCTTCTCCACCCTAGCTGCAGGCCTTATAGACATAGGTGCTAATTACTCCTTCCATTTCATGGCTCTCTTTTGGAGCTCAGATATTCTGTTGGAGCATTTGGCTCAATCATTGAGGCTAGATACTACTACAGGGGGTGATTCTATGATTAAAAATGGGTGATGGTAATGTGAGATTACTCTAGGATGTGAGATCTTCAGCTATGATCACATAGTAGAGACGTCGAGGCCTTATGATTCCATCATGGTTATGGACTGTTTATCCACAGTCCATGATCATATCGACTAATTTAGGAATATATTGCAGTGTTTCCATGGAAATGGGGCAATTTATTCCTTCACCGACAAGAAGGAAACCGTTACAATGTAATACAGACTCTATCGGAGGAGGGTTTAGTTGATCACTCACCATTTGGAAAGCCTCACCCTCTGTGTAGTCGATGAGAGGAGTCAAGATTCCGTGTATTGGTGGAAAACTATGGGGATATTTTCATGGGGATGTTTCAAGAAAACCTCCTCAAAAGGGGATAGACTTTTTCATTGACATATACCACAGGAAAACACCGATATACACAACATCATATCAGATGGATTTTGTAGAGCATTGCGAACTAAGGGTACAACTAGAGCAATTGCAGGATAAGTGGTTCGTAAGGCCCAGTGTTTAAACATGGGTATCCCTAATGCTTTTTTTCTAATAAGGAAGACAAGTTTTTGAGGTTGTGCATGGACTTCCGGGGCCTGAACTAGGTCACCGTGAAGAACAAGTATCCACTGTTGAGAAATGATGACCTCTTCGACCAGCTGAAGAAAGAGAAGTGGTTTTAAATGATAGACATCAATTCAGGATATCAACAACTTCATGTGGATGATGGGGATGTACCAATGATAGAATTCGGGTCCAGATATGACAACTATGAGTTCTTGATGATGCCTTTTGGCAAGTCCAACACCCCAACACTGTTCATGGGTGTCATGAATAGGATATTCCTACCATACCTTGAATAGTTCGTTGCAGTCTTCATTGATGACATCTTGGTTTACTCAGCATTAGAGGTGGAGTATGCTACACACCTGGGGATAGTCATGGGTACACTCTAAGAGCACCAGCTTTATGGTAATCTCTCGAAGTGCCAATTCTGCTTTGGGGAGGTCCACTTTCTGGGCATGTCATCTCAGAACCTGGAGTTGTGGTAATCCAGTGAAGATAGAGACAATGCATGATTGGGAGACACTAAGGACCATTACTAAGGTGCATATATTCTTGTGGTTGGATAGTTACTATCAGATATTCGAACCCAACATTTCAAGATTAGCATAACCTATAACAGCCTTGAAATAAAATGGATAGCCCTTCGTGTGGATGGAAAAATGCCAAAATAGTTTCCAAGAGTAGAGGCAGAGACTGACTAGTGTCCCCATATTGAGACTACACGAGGAGTTCATTTGGTATATAGTTTACTGCGATGCATTAGTGACTAGATTGGTTTATGTATTTGTACAGGAGAGCGCAATGATTGCCTACGACTCATGACAATTGACGCAACATGACTCGATGTTTGTGACCCACAACATATAGTTAGTATTAGTGGTATTTTCCATGAATATGTGGTGTCACTACTTGATGGGTCAGCAGTTTACGGTTTACTCTGACCAATAGAGTCTCAGATATATCATCTCCTAGAAGGACCTAAACATGAGACACTGACGATGGCAAGAGATCCTCTAAGAATATGACTTTGAGATAGTTTAAACTCATAGGAAGTGTAACCTGGTAGAAGACACACTCAAATAGAGGACCGATTTGCAGCTACTGAGTGAGGTGACATAGCAGTCAGTCGATATTCATTTATCCAATGTGGATGATGACGGAGTAGCTTACCTTGGGTGGATAAATATTACTCCCCCACTCTTATAGTGAGTCAGGGAGTCACAACAGGTGGATATAGACTCCAAGGCCTGAATAGATCAGTTATCCTCTAGATGGGCACTAGATGGATTTTCGATTGGTGGGGAGCATGCCATTATTTTCAGAGGATTCCCCATACGGAAAAAGATGTTGTGCGATGAGGTTTTTAGGTATTTACATACATACCATTTAGCGGTAAATCCGGGAGTGGTGAAGATGTACCAGAACCTCCGAAATTAGTACTAGTGGCCAAGGGTGAAGAAAGCGGTGGCCATGATCATTTCATGATGCCCCACATGGCAATAAGTGAAGGCTGAGCATCAGGTTCCAGTAGGTTTGGCCCACCCACTCGATGTACCATATTGGAAATGGGATGGTATATTGATAGACTATGTGATGGAGTTACCACATATGTCCAGAGGCCATGATTTTGTTTTGTTGATTGTTGGATGACTCACCATGTCGGGTCACTTCCTAACCATTTTGTATAAGGGACTGGAAGAGGGAATGGGTCACCTATACATCAACACGATTGTGAAAATTTACAGGGTGACTTCGATGATCATCTCAGATCCTAACACCCACTTTACATCCCATTTTTGGAAGGTATTATAGGAGGAAATCGAGAAACAGCTGTTCTTGAGCACACGTTTTCATCCCCAAATGGTTGGTCAGATAGAGTAGACCATACAGATCCAGGAGGAACTGATTAAAGCTTCTGTACATGACTTTGGTCATAGTTGGGATGACCAACTGCCCTTGGAGGTATTCTCATGCAACAATATCTATCATTACACCATGGGCGTGATAGCATTTGAGGCCTTGTACGAGCGGCCTTGCAAATTACCCAATTGCTAAACATTGCTAGGGGAGTCAGCAGTAATGGGTCTGGAGTTGGTATAAAATACCACTGAGAAGGAGCAGATCATCTAGGCATAGAGGATGACTACACGTAGTAGGTAGAAATTTTATGCTGACAGGAGATGGAGACACTTGGAGTTTGAGGAGGGAGACCATTTTTCCTTCTGGTCTCACCCTAATGAGGATTTCATAGATTTGGTCAGGGCGCCAAGCTATCTCTTAGGTTCATCAGGTGTTTTATGATCCTGATATGAGTTGGTGAGGTGGAGTACCTATTAAATCTTCCCTCAATGATGCACCAGGTGCATAATGTTTTCCATGTTTCACTGCTAAGGAGGTATGATCATGATCCATCGCATGTCATCACCTTGGGATAGATAGATATTTGCAATGTGGAAACTTTTTCGGTGTTCTTGGTGGAGATAGAGCACTGATAAGAGAGGTTTCAATGAGGATGGTAGATTACTCTATTTCATATTTTGTGGTAGAACCAGAATCTCTATGAGAGCACAGGGGAGTAGGGGGATCTGATTTGTGCTCAATACCCTCATCTATTTGTTTAGTTTTTGTTTTGGATTTGGGGATGTAAAGACCAAAGGTGTGGAGAATGTAATGTCTCAGAAATTCTGTGTAATTTTTCTTATTTATATTGAAATATTTGGAGACCTTCAAATTATACGGCACATGATTCTGAGGCTTGGAGATCCCAAAACGAAATTTTGAACTTATTTCATGGTACATTGAGTAAATGTGCGAGCAGGATTTTATATATTTCGAACCGAATCTTAGATTAAAAATATAATCGCACTATTAAACCTAAAGCACCAAGATTATACTATAAATGACTTAATATTTGCAAGAAATGGCCAAGAAAAAAAGTTATTTTTCTGAAATTTCGAGAAAAATAATAATATAATTTAAAATTTAATTTTATATTTTCTCGTCCATTAAGCGGCAGAAAACAACGTCGCGTTGCACCGATGAAGCGGCAACAGGGAATATTAATGAAACTCCTTAATGGCCCATATCATTCACCTTATCTAAAAAATAATGGAATCGTTACAGTGATGTTATTTCATAAATGAAACATCATAACGACGCAACGTCATAGCGTAACGGAAACTCCACGACATGTTTCCTTTTAATTGACTTGCGATGAAGATGACATAGGATTAATTAGTGGGGAATCCTCTGATGCGCCTCCATCATTTCATTATCTCCAATGAAGAATGAATTCTATAGAATTAGAAAATCTTATATGCCTCTCAAATATTGGAGCTGAGAAGCGACGGTGACACCTTGAATTCTTGAGAATGAACTCTACGACATAAAAAGTCAATGAGGTAAGGGTTTGTGTTTTATTTCAAAGTTCATAATCATTATTCTCTTTCTAGAAAT
This sequence comes from Viscum album, assembly GCA_963277665.1. Lineage (NCBI taxonomy): Eukaryota > Viridiplantae > Streptophyta > Magnoliopsida > Santalales > Viscaceae > Viscum > Viscum album. Next base: position 1,468,507,541 of record OY728128.1, on the reverse strand, counting down.
GATGAACACCAATTAGACAATGAATAGTTTAATCCGTGGTTAATGTGTTTATATAGAAGGGTGACTTTTCTTTAGGATTTCTTATCTAGGATTAAGTTTATTACTTGATATGATTGGACAAGAATCAATGAGCCTTCCCCCTATTTAAATCCTATAACATGGATGGTATGGGCCGTCACGAACAATTAACTCAACCCATAATCTTGTGTAATTTTGTGAATGGATCATCTGAATCAATTGAAAGCTGAAAATGAGACCTTTGCAGTGAAGAAGGAGACCAGAGAGGACTGTTGTCACAGACGGCCTAAAGAACAGGCCACCAGAGCACGTCTGATTGTCTGTTGTACATCCTGCCAGTGGCGACCATGACAACTAGCTATGGAGGCAAGGAGACATGGTGCTTGGAAAGCATGCCGTTAAGGGTGGTGGCCTACGTCTGGGCCACCGGGATGGCTGGATGAGTCGTGGTCCATTGACTGCAGTTGGAGGTGGTGGCCCCGCATCATCCCACGAGGAATAGAGGGTAAGACGCAGCCGACTCCCCCATCCTGGATGGGGGAAAAACCCCTGGTCTACCCCTGGTAGACTGGGCTAGGGCTGGCGGGTAGCGCCCCTAACCCAGCACACCAGACCTGCACCAGTTGGCTAGACCAGTTCCGGCTGGTCGGACCCATACCCAAAAGGTCGGACTGGCATCCTTCAGGCCATATCGGACAAGGTCGGGTCACCAGGAGACCTGACGGGCATGTCCCTCAACCGAACCAGGCTGAGTGCAGTGAGCCCTATTGGGCCTGGGCCACTGGCCAGGTCGGAATATACTAACTTCGACATGAACCTGGTCTCATCGAGTCCATCTAAATGAACTGGGGCATGTGGGATTCCTAGGATTCCTTGCTTGGGTCGGTCTGACCGGGTCAGACTAGGCCTCATCGCAATCGTTCCCCATGTTTCTAAAACACCCACATCATGAAAATTGGGCATCTGATTGAGGAGTTGTTTGTGGTTTCGGGACCACTTGGATGAGGAAAACCTATTGGTATGATTTATGGTGACTTTTATTGATGTTGAGATGATACATATGTCTTGAGGAGCGGTTCTCCCAAGCGCACTATGTACAAAACCCTACAGTTGGATGAGACTTGAGGACTTCTCGACAATGGCCCAATGAGAAGTATCTATTTATGACCTGGATGTCCCTTGGTGGGGAAAAACACTATGTGACCCAGTAGACCCATGATACTCGATGGGAGGTTCACATATGTTCATCCATGGTGGGAAGGGACTTTGTGTGACCCGACAGGCCCACAGTGGGGAGCGACTCTGTGTGACCCAACATAACCATAATACTTCTTTGGGACGAATACCACAGTAGTCCATTGTTAGTGGGAAGTGGATCTATGTGACCTGGAAGGCCCACTTTACTCGATTAGGGTGTATTTATTCAGAATCTGTGGAGTTCGATTGTCACGAACTGTCCCCCGAGGCTCATGTTGTGACTACCCCTTGCCCGCCTCCTAAAGTCCAGGGGCTGGCGACTGGTGGTGAAGGAATCAACCTGTAAGTGAGAGACACTTTCCTGAATACTTATATGCACACACACAACCAACCACATCCCAACACACTGAAAGGGGGAAACCAATACCACTAAAACAAGGCTGAGTACAAGTATAACAGAAAGTAAGCGGTCCAAAATAAAAACCCAACTATGAACTAAAAATTGAAAAAAACAAAAGGGAATGCTGATGGACATCCATATGAAAACCCATCTGATCATGAGAGTAGTGAAGCTACTTGAATACGGAGTGGTATTTTCTTATTCACCCAGTCATATTGGGCCCCTCTTGGTCATGTGCCACAATTTCCACTATCATATTGTCCTTCACTCCCATATCCCTATGTATATATTTCAAAAATTGGTCATCTACACCAGAAACAATACATATTGGTGAATCTTGTGCAGGGATGATTAATACAATACTCATCAGGGTCCCTAAAAAAATACCACACAACAATTCCTCATGTTAAAGCAGGAAACACAATATAGATCAAACTAGGTATATTCAAGGTTAGTAATAGTAGCATCATCAGTTATATCATCAACCACCTCAGCTATTGGAGAACTCCTCCTCTAGTGAGTAAAGTGGGCCTGCCCCATCACAAAAAGGTGCTTCCCGCTAACATATGACTTCTTAGGTACTCCTCCCCCATCGCGTACCATGGGCCTATAAAGTCACCAAGAGGTGATTCCCACAAGTCATGGACAACTAAGTTACTCATCCTAACTATTTAACATTGGTTTAAAATGTTAAATAGTGGGGATTTCCACTGTGGGCCTGCCAAGTCAAAGATAGGGGCTTCCCACTGGGCCAAAAGTCAGCAGTATTTAGGTCTCAGCCTGTCATAGGGTTCTGTATGATGTGCGCTTGGGAGAACTGCTACGAAATCCCTTCTTCGAATCTCAACTACCACGAAAGTCACCAAAGAGTGTTTCAAAAGTACCATCTCATTGAGAGGGTCCCAAAGTCATAAACGAATTGCAATCGGATGAGTAGTTTGCAAGATACCGGTGTTTTTGTAACCAGGAGGATGGTTGCGATGGGGCCATGTCTGACTCGGTAAGACTGACCTGACCAACATAGCCCAGGGGACCCACATACCCCAGTTCATTAAGAAGGAATCGACCCAACTTGGTGCGGGTCGAGGTCAGTCTGGTCTGGCATGGCCAGTGGGATAGGCCCATAGGTCTCACCGGACCTGGCCCGATTGGCCAAGGGTCCAGCCTGCTGAGTCGCCCAGCATCCCAGTCTAGTCCGTCCCAGCCGGAAGAGGGAAAGGGTACATTCTTCTGGTGTGGATCTGATCTGCTCGGTGCAGAACCGGCCTACTGGGATGCTAGTCTAGCACACTGGTGTGTGTCCTGCCCACCGGTGTGGGTCCATCCCACTTGGCTCGGGACTAGCCTACTGGGGGCACGGCCCAATAGCTGAGGACCAGCCACACGGTGTATCCCGTGTGAGAACCTAGGACATGGAAACCAGTTGTGGCCCATCCCTGTCCAAATGCAGCCCACAAGAGGCGGGCCGCACCTCATGCGTATCGCACAACTATCACTGCATCCATCTCCTACCGCGACCAATGGGCCACGACCTCCCGCATACCCTACGGATGTGTGAGACTCCTCATCCTGTAGAAGCCAAGGACCGCATCTACCAGCTCCTCCAAACGGCACGGATGCGGGCAGTCCCCCCACGCGATGCCCCACCCATCGTCACGTCCACTAGTGTGACACTGCGATTGAGGAGCCGCGACCTCCTTTTCAATACGAACCAATGGTGTAGGCCGCCTCCTCCATGCTGCAGGTTTAGTTAGTCTCTGTTGCCACTACCATCACCGATGCACCTGCAGAATGTTTAGCGGAGCACTAGATGCGCTCCGTTGGTCGGTCCTTCGAGTCGTCTACCTCTGCATTCTCCTGGGATCTCCCTCTTCACTGCGAGGATTTGAAACCAACCTTGTTGGCGTTACGAAGGTTTGGCCACAAAGAACACAAATGTGGAGATGATCAGGATTTCATAGTGACGTCTCGGGGCATCCGCGTCAGAGGATTAGAGAATAACGGTGGTTCAATGATTTTCTATTCAAAAATTCCATGCCATGATTTGGACCCTAAATAAAATAACTCCAAGAATAAAATAACCCTTCCGCATGATGCATGAATCAAGGATCAACATATCCGTGGGATAATTTGTGTTCGTTGTTTGTAGAAAACGATGGGGTTTAACATCATATAAAAAACCCCTAACTCTTATGACGTCTGATGCCGAAAAATTCCTCCTTGATGGATTAAGATGTCGACGTCTCTTCCTGGCTCCGATCATTGAAAGGATTCGAAGATGATTATGTTCTACCGGCGTCCATCATTCCTCACTGGGGTGGAATTCCATCAGAAATTATTTAGAGATTCCTCTAAACTTTTAACCCTTATTTCCCCAGCATGTCAAACTATAAATAAGAGCACATTGCATCGTCTCCGTTTTGATGCGACACTATTTCATTACACAATTTTATTTAAGAAACAACATTACAGTTACGTGTCATTAAAGCATCGTTACAATGATGTTTAATGAGACATTAATGATACTCATTAATGCGCATCGTTTCCACCTTGTCACATCGCTGCAACATCATCATCCCCCCCTCAAATGTGATAAATGAAATAAAATAATTTTTTAAATAATTTAATTAATTTTCATGAAATGTCCAAAAAATAAATTTTTCTGTCATCCCTAACCCATCGATGTGAAGTCATTTCTAGAAGAATCCTACCATTCTGAATTCAATGGTACCCAAATATTTCAAATCTTAGAACTAGTTCAAATGGTAGAAAATCCTGCTCGTACGTTTACTAAACATAACTTAAAAAAAGTTAAAAAAAATTAACATTCACCCTCGACTTGTGTCGATCAATGTTTGGTTCTACCTAAGGGTAACATTCCCCCATGAGTTCAACTATACTCTTGGATTTTCAATCCAAATTACCATTGAAGAGTTATAAGAATTTGAAAAACAAATAAATTTTACTTAATTGTTTTATTCATGCACAAAAAATTACTTCCCATGTTGGGACACAATATTAGGATCTGCCTAAGGAAAGCATACCCGCCTGAGTTCAGCAGTGGACTCATATTTTTAATCCGAGATATCGTTTGTCAGTTATAAGCATTTGAAAAAAAAATATTTTTATTTAATAATTTTATTTATAGTTATGCCATTTTTGGGTTTTCTTACTGGAGGCATGCACCAACTATACATAAGTCGCACTTAGGGTAATCTCGTGATCCTGAACACAATAGTGCCCTCAGTTTTCTGATATGCTCAACTATTTACGAGTTATTAAACTTTTTCAAGGAAACCTCCCATCTGTTTTATTTAAAATCATTACATTTTTTGACAGATAATTATGGGCACTCCAGGCCCCCGAATCACGTGCCATTTAATTTCGCGGTCTCGAAATAATTATATATAAATAAAAAATAAACAGAAATTTTGAGACATTACACTCTCTCCACCTTATGGCTTTATATAAAATTAATACAAATGTAAACTAGTTAAACACATGGGGGGTATTCAGAAAGAATATGAGCCGCCCACTCCCATGTGCTTTTCCTAATATTCTCATACAGCCACCTAACAGGCACTAGTGGAATCAACCAACCCCATAGGACCTGCTCCATTCAATCCTCTATCTCCACTGGGAACTCTACATACGTGTCCACTTCTTCAATGTCCTGCTCACCCTAGTCAATGATGTGAAATTGATCCTTCATGTACGTTCTCATCTTTGAAACCTGGAAAACATCATGAACTCAGTTTATTTTTTAGGGGAGAGCTAGGCAGTACACCAACTTGCAAACTTTGATCAAGACCTCAAAAGGTCTGATAAACCTCATAGATAGAATTTTGCCTTAAAAAATCTCCTAAATCCCTATCAGGGTGAGACCCGAAGGAAAACATGGTCTCCCTCCCTAGAATACAAGGGTCATTATCTCCTGGAAACCTGTACTAACATCAGAGGTCCTAGTATATCTTCTCTAGATACCAGGACATACCACCAAAGGGGATGTATGGAATTCCCTCAACACCTTTTCCTGTTATTGCATTGGTACTGTGGTGTGTCCCCTGATAAATATGATGAGCTCCCCACCTATCAAAAATAAATTAGGAGCTTTTCCTGAGGATAACTAAGCACGTCGGGCCTTGAAGTCAAAATCCACGAACTGTGCCTCCCTGACTCATTGTAATAGTGGGGGAGTGATAGTCATTGAATGAAGGTAAGTTACTCTATCATCATCAATAAAGGATATCTGCAACATGGATAACTACTTTGTTGCTACACTCAGAAAATATAAACCAGTCCTCTTGTTGATCGTTTCTGCCTCCACATTCCCCTTAGCAAGACTATAAATTATCTTAGTGTCATATCAATGATTTAACTCTCACCATCTCCACTTTCTACACTGCTCAAAAGCCATTGAGAACATTTCCATCCATGCGAATGTCTAACCCTTCTGACTATATGATGTTCCTATCAACCATTTGGTAGTGGGTACTAATTCTCCACATCCTCTGGATTAAATTGACGATCATCCAAAAATAACCTCAAACACTGGATCATACTAACCCTTCCTCTACAGGCCCCCCAACTACACCCCTTGCTTGAGAAGTTCTATGAAAGACCTATGAAATATTGATGCTGATATTGGTGCCATCCCGGGGTGTATATTGGTACAGATGTCCCTCCCCCTATGGAAAAGTAACCCTGTAAACATCTTTTGAAGTGGTGTTCTCGCACATCACCTATACTGTTTGGAACTGAAAACTCAATACATATAATACCATGAGGGTATGGTCATATGACTCAATAGTGATCAGCCGAACCCTCTTGTGTATGAGTTATCCCGTGCTACCTGGGTTTCTACCCTTCTTGGCCAACCATTGAAAACCCCATTCCAACGAAGCTGATGTAACATATCCTTTTTGACTAAAACAGTTAATCAAAGCATGAAAATATAATGACCAGCCCATGCACAAACTATCATAATAAGTCTTTGATGATTCAACCGAGAGTTTCCAACCAAAACTCGTGCCTCAAGGTTCATATTACACTGCAGGCATAAGTTTTATTATTGAGCCTCCTCCCATATGAATCTCCAGATGTAAAGTTGATTAGAACCTATTTATATTATTAAAACATCCAGTAGAAAACACAGATCATACCTTGAATCATTCATGGAGCCATCAGTTCATAAACCTTGACCGTATGCAGCTACTCCCATCCCCAGTCCTCCAGCTACACCATCAATCCATGAAGCTCTGTGGGAACCATTCGATATGCCAGTGTGGATATTAGTGTCCTCGTAATGCACGAATCATGGAAAAAGTTTAACTCTCAATGGAGAGGTAATCATGGAACATCCTTAAGGGAGACGTCCTTATACACTAATGTCACTAAGGAACTCGAGGACTCATAAAATTCATTGCACTGAGGGTCGAACTAGCCAACTGAATAGGATTAGGATATACCCTCCTCTACCTGATTTCATCAAGAGTTTCATGGATTTCCCATCTGATAATAAAGGGAAATACGGTTCCATATCCGCCGATGAACCACATCCTTTGTCTATTATAGTCAATCCTGGTATGAACGATACTAGTCCATACCAAGAATGATGTTGTAAAGCCTTCTACCAAGAGATCCCAAATGATACTATCTCCTCTAAGAGTCAAGTCACACTATCAGCACCAGTGTGGGGTCATTAGGTTTCCTTCAGTTAAAATCTCTAAACATGAAGGTGAATTCAATGGTCTTAACTAGAACATCAAGGTAAGTTTCTATCAATACTATAGATAAAGTAGAAAGACACATATCGTTCCCTGATTCATCCTTGGTGTCATGGGGTTATAAGCCTCAATAGTATTCAAATTTCTCATCTCATTCCATGTAGCATTAATAGTGGTAAGATCTCACACAAGATGCCCCTTTTTACAACAAGCATAAAATCCCTCCCTTCTGTTAACTAAAGAACTCCCTCATATGAACCCTCTGGTTCCTCAAAATACATTGTTCCACTATAATCCATAGGTCTGGTGACCTTGCATCTCGGGTGATCGTTGCATCAGATGCCCATGACACAGTTTTGAACATTTTGCCTCATCTCTATGTGCCAAAAGATTCATCCATGACTCAGTCTAGCAAGATGAATCCACCGGAACCACTAGAGGTGGGACTGCTAGCTGATCAACAGGTCGTGGTAATACCAGTATACCACCTGATGGGGCCATCTCTAGCTCTAGTCCCTAAAATGATGCATCCTTAATAGGTAGACTATCCTCAATAACTCATATTAGGATCATGTCTATCCATCCACGTGGAGGTATCTTGAGATAGATAAAGATGTACCATGGTTATAAGGTAATACCAAGTCAGATGAAACCTTTTCAAAATAAGGAGATACTTTTTTGACTAGTGTTTTTATGTATTGAACTAAAAATAGAATTCAAGGTTCTGGTGTATGGATACGTCAGCCTTTGTACCAACATTGGACTCCCAGAATCTGAATGTCAAACTCACAACACTTAACGCTTTTCCACAAAACAAAATAACAGAATCTTGTTCATTGTGGTTGGACCGAACACTTTCTGATACCACTTTTTCATTGCTTATCCCCCGAGGCCCATGTCATGACTACCCCACGAACACCTCCCAATGTCTAGGGGCTAGTGACTAGAGTTGAAGGCATAAACATTCTTCTGGGAGTCATTTTACTAAATACTTGTACACACACAAACACCCAACAACATCCCAACACAATGAAAGGGGGAAACCAGTACGACAGAAACAAGTTTGAGTGATAATACAATTGAAAGTAAGCGGGCCAGAATATAAACCCAAAAAAGAACCGAAAATAGCAAAACACAAAAATCTAACTCTAAGGGCCATCTGCAAATAAACCACATGATCGTGAAAGTAGTGAATCTTCTGGAATCTAAAGTAGTATGTTCTATCTGACCAATCCTACCGGGCCCTACTTGATCCTGGTCCACCAAGTCCACTGTCATTGCATCAATCAATTCAGTCTCCTTGAGAATCTCTTTCAAAATTTCAGTCATCTACACCATACACAACACGTGCGGGCGAAGCCCGTGTAGGGGTTTGTAATATAGTACTCAATAGGGAACCAAAAAAAGAATTACCACACAATAATTCTTCAAGGTAAAGCACGAAAAACAAGAAAACCCACACCAGGTATTTTCTAGGGAAGTAATAGTTTCATCATCAGTCAAATCTTTGAACAACTCAGCTATTGGAGAACTCCTACTCTAGCGAGTATAGTGGGCATACCAAGTCACAAAGTGGTGCTTCCCTCTATCATTGGACTCCTTAGGTACTCCTCCCATGTTGTGTACCTTGGGCCTACAAAGTCACGGAGAGGATTATCCCACTAGGCATGTCCAACTATGTTACTCATTCTAATCGCATACCGTGGTCCCACAAAGTCAGAGAGAGGTGATTCCCTCCATGGTGTTTCCAACTCACAGAGAGGTGCTTCCCACTAATCCAAATTGCAGCAGTCTTTAGGTGTTGGCTTATCATAGGGTTCTGTAAATATTCTTTTTAGGGGAACCGCTCTTCAAGCCATACATGACATCTCAAATACCAAGAAAGTCACCATAGAGAGTTCCAAAAGATCCAACAAATCCAGAGGGTCCCATTGCTGAAACGGCTCTTCAATCGGCCGTGCAGTTTGCAAGATACGAGCGTAATAATTACAAGGGGGGAAGTTGTGACGGGGCCCGGTCCTACCTGGTCAGACCGACTAGACCAAAACAGCTTGTGGGGTCCCAAAAATCACCTTTCATTAAGATGGACCCGACCCAACATGGTGCGGGTCAAGGTCGGTCTGGTTCGGCCAGGCCAGTGTGCTATACCCAATAGGTCTTGTTGGACCCGGCCTAGTTGGTCGAGGGTCCAGCCCCCTGAGTCACCCGAAGACCTGATCTAGTTAGGTCCACCCCAAAGAAGGTGTGGGTTTACCAGCCAGTGTAGGTCCGGTCTTCTAGGTGTGGAACCATCCTGTTGGGTTGTTGGTCTATCCCGCTGGTGTGGGTCCAGCCCACCAGTTTGGGTCCGTACCGCTAGGTAGCTGGACTTGCGTTGCCCGCTGGGGGGTTAGCCCTCCTGTTGAGGATTGTCCACCCGGTGTGGCTGGTGTCAGAACCTGGGACATGGAAGCCAGTTGCATTCCCTCCATGTACAAATGCAGTCCGAAAGAGGCTGGCTGCACCTCTTTCACGATGCACTCTTGGCCCCACATCTAGCTCCTACCGTGGCCGATTGGTCGTGGCCTCCCGCCTGCCCCGTGGATGTGTGGGGATCCTCATCCTTCCATATCCAAGGACCACATCTTCTAGCTCGTATGGATGGCCCAGACGTGGGCCGTCCCTCAACACGATTCCCCGCCTACTGCCGCATCATCCAGCGCACCACCACGACCTCCTGGTCAATGCTGCATGCTAGTGTGGGACACCTCCTCCATGAGTTGGGTGTGGCCAGCCACCTCCAGCACCGGCATGTTAGAAGTATATTTAACGGACCACAGAATGCACTCTGGTGCACCATCCTTAGATCCGTTTACATATGTGGCTTCTCGGGAGGGGCCTCTTTACCGTGACGATCCCAGCCCTACCTTTCCATCATTTAGAGGGTATGACCACTTAGAACACACATGCAGAGGCACACAAATCATGGATCAACCTATTTTTGGGTTGATCCATGTTCGTCATTTTTATAGAAGGACATGGGGGAACATCAAATCCAAAACCCCTACCTCTTATGACGTTCGATGTTGTGACATTTTTCCTAGAGGTATTAAGATTCTACGTCGCTTCCTGGCACCGATATTCGAATGTCATCAAAAATGATGATGTTCCTCTAATGATCTTTTTTATTCACAGGGGTGGATGTCCATCAGAGGTTCTCCAGAAAATACTCCAAATTTTTAATCCTTTTTTCCCCAGCATGTTGAATTATAACTAGGAGCACATCATAGAGTCTCCATTATGATGCGACATCACATCATTACACTATTTTATGTAAGAAACAACATTGCAGTTACTTGTAAATAAAGAGTCATTACACTATAGGATAATGCGCTATTAAAGAGCCTCCATAATGCGTATTACGGGCACCTTGTCTCTATCCTGCAGCATCACCATTTTCCAATCAATTGTGGGAAAAGAAATAAAACAATTTTTTTAATTTTTTTAATTTTTCTTGTAAGCTCTGAAAAATAACTTATTCGGTACTCCCTTAGTGGACGATGTTATGTAATTTATAAGGGAATCCTAGTGTTCCGAATTCAATAGTTCCCTCAGATTTTTAATCCGAGCACCGGTTCAAATGATAGAAAATCTCTCTTCCATATTTAATGAACGTGCCTTAAAAAAAGATCTAAAAATTTACATTCATCCTCAACCCATTCCGGTCGAGTTTAGGCTCTGCCTTAAGGGAAAATGCCTCCCACAAGTTCAACGATACTCTCATATTTTTAATCTGAGTTACCATTTAAAATATAGAAGGTTTTGAAAATAAAATAATTGTTACCTAATTATTTTATTCATGGTCAAAAAGAAACTTCCACTATTGGCTCATGCCATCCAATATTAGGATCTATCTAAGGAAAGCATACCCTTCGGAGTTCAGTGTTGCTTTCATATTTTTAATCTGAGTCACCATTTTTGAGTTATAATCATATCAAAAATAAAATAATTTTATCTAATTATTTTAATTACAGTATTGGAGTTTTAATGTTTTCTTACTTGATGCATGAAATGACTAAACATAAGTCGCACCTAGGGTAAACCCGCCATCCGGAACGCAATGGCGTGCTCATATTTCTAATTCGAGCATCCATTTATGAGTGATTAAAATTTTTCATGAAAACAGATCAAACATGTTATTTTTTGCCTAAAATTTTTCGATTGATCATTCTCGACACTTTGAGCCTCGGAATCACATGCCATAAAATTTCATGATATAAAAATAATTTCATATATATAAAAAAATTACACTGAAATTTCAAGACATTTCATCGATTATATGAATGATGATGCTATTATCACTACCCTAGAATATACATGGTTTGAGTTGTCTTGTGATTCATACTTTTCTTAGTGGTTTTCTTTGCAGTCTTTAATTTTTGTTTCAGGGTCCTCTACTTAGTATTGCTATACTCACCCCTGCATGAGCTTCACCTGCATGTGTTGTGTCTGGTGAAGACGATTGACACATCGACAGTGGTCCTCAAGGGGACAAGACTGAAAAATGATACAATGATGGACATGGTGGCCTAGGACCAGGTGGGGCCCAGTAGGGTCAGGTGGACTGAAGATACTACTTCAGCTTCATGTAGCTTCACTACTCTTATGACTAGGTGAGGTTTTCAATAAATGTCTATTAGAGATCCTTTTTGTACTTTTCATTTTTAGATCTTTTTTTGGTTTGGTCTTCTAGCCTACATTATTTCAGTTGTATTTTGGTACTCACTCTTGTTATAGTATACTTGTTTTCACCCCTTTCAGTTTATTGGGGAATGTTTGGGAATGTGTGTGATTACATGTACTCAGGAAAATGCCTCCCATATGCAGGTTAATGCCTTTAGTAGTACTCTCCAGACCCTAGCATTTGGGAATAGGGCTTGGGGTAGTCACAGAATGAGCCCCGGGGGACGAGTCGTTACATTAGATATCTTTTTTTTTTGAATTAAATATATTATAACTTATATCAAAATTATTTTTTTCTTCAACTCACTTATTATCTATGTAATTCAGTTTTTATACGTTGCCCAACATTAAATATCTTGGTTATATCTCTCATTTTCAGCTATAAATATCACCCATTTCCATCAAAATAAAATAATAAATTCCTTTAAATTGCTAATTAAAACCTTTCCATTTAATTATTCCTGAATCATCTCCCATGTTTGGAAGCCCCTAGTCATATGAGTAAGGCTTATATTCATCATTATAAGGGAATCCATTGTGAGAAGGAGCAATTTCCCAAAATTAGTTAACAACTTATTTATTATATCTAATTAGATTCTCAACATGACAATAAATAAAAGTCAATATAAAATACAATGATGTTATATAATCATATTTATGATTTTATTAAAGTGATAATAGTATTAGATAATTTAGTACTCTTTTTCACTCATTAGATTAAAATGATATTGTATTGGATCATTTAACAACTAACCAGAATAATGCTATAATATCATCCTTGTCTCCCTTAGAAGGTATCATAAATAACTCATCACAAAAATTATATGATATTAAATATTAATTTATTTAAATTATAGTTTTCTAAATGAAAACAAAAAATTAATAAATCAAAATAATGTAACTCATAGTTGTTTGAGAATTTCCCGAAACAAGTTTTCCATGAATATATTTTTAACAAAGAATATAGTGTCCTTCAATTAATTTAAAATGGGAATATATAAAAACATTATTCCACAATATTGAATAATATTTGGATAATTAAAATGGTAAAAATAAATGAGAACAAATATCATTGTTTCCAGACATGCATGAAACTCGAAAATTTACCAACATTTGAGATTGAAAATATATTATAAAAAACAAATATGTGTTTATTAAATTTTAATAAATGATAAATTTAAATGTTAAATAAAATAAATATATTTCTATAACAAGTGATTAAGATGTTTATTTTTATTAAATAGGTTATTTTATTGTGTCTAACCTAGTTAGAACCCATATTACTGGTTTTTTCTATCATAATTTCCCTTGCTAAAAGACATTATCCATATTCTGCACTTATTTTTATTTATAATGTGTTCTTAATTACTCTTTTAAAAATAAATTAATGATTCTTTTTATGTTCATTGAATACATTTTACTAATTTAATTTCTCTTTTTTTCTTGTTTTTATTGAAATTATATGAAATATCTAATGGGTTTTCATATCTCAACTACAATTAATTAAGAGATAATAATTGATTTTAAATGAATTATTTTATGCTTTATTTCTTGTAAACAAATTTTTTTATATGTTATTTTTTGTTAGTTTTATAGGGAGTTTTTGATTTTTTTAATTCAATTTTTATCCATTAATGGAATATTTTTTATCATAAAATATAACATTATTATGAATAATTCAAATCCAATCAAATGGATCTTCCTCTTCCATGTTTTTATTCCTTTTTTTGACTTTATTTATATTTAAATTTGATAATTTTATTTATTATCTTCCTTAGTCATTATATTTATATTTATGTTTTTCCAAATGTAACTTTAATGACATTTTCAACGATGATAGTGTTTTTTATTAAAAGATGTAAAATTCCAAAAATAGAATTTCATTTCATTTTTTTCATTTTTGTATCATAATAATCACATTTCATAAAAACATTTATTTAATATAAAGGTGAAATTATTAGTTAATTATTAAAAAAATATATTTAAAATGTATTCTTATTACCATCTTAATAAGGATTTTTAAAGTGACTTATAACATTGTATAATTAATAAAATAATAAAAATGTGTTTTGAATTTTTTTTTACAATATCACATAAAAAATACCAAATAACCCCAAAATGTATACCTATAGTGGGTAATGGTAATCATAAATCTCAAGAAGATATTATTATATACTTTATTTGAGGTTGAATATATGGTTTCAGCCAATATAATTTGTGGAATCAATATATGTTATACCATTTTAAAATTTTATTTATCGCATTATCATTCATGGTTTCTTCATGAAATGAAATATTATTTATTTTTATTATAAAAAATAAATATGGTTTCCAATTACAAGATATAATATAACCTATATTTCTAAAAAATTAATAAATTATGGTTCGAATTGCACGGGTTTTTCTTTGAAAAGGATTGATAATAACCTTATCCAAAAGTAGATTTATTGGCATAATTTCGATTATCCATGTAAAAAAATAATCATGTAGATGTTCATGATTATTTGTATTCATATCCTTTTACTTGAAAATGATTGTAATTATCTAGGTTCATATCATTATGAATATAAAATAATGCGGCTATTTATGTTCACAATGGTATGAGTTCTAATGTGCATGCCAAATTTATATGTTATAATCCAATGTTACGATATATTACATAAGTGTATTGGTTATTGTTTCCACACTCTTTTGAAATGGTAAATTTTTGTTCATTTTTGGTTATATATAATTCTATAATGATTTATAGAATTTTTTTGTATACCCATAATCCTTTGAATTATATAATTCTCCCATGACCATGTTTTCTCAAATGGTTTAGGTCTATCACCTTTATGACTTATTGATATGATTTCACTTACTAGATGTTTGATTTCACCCCTTATTTTGGTTTTCATTTTCTCTAGAATTATATGTTGGATTATGTGTAGGTTAAATCTTTTTGTAGAGTTTTTTATGGAAGATAATGATGAAATTAAGATAAATGATATGTGTATTTAGGTAATCTACATAGACATTAAACCTTTGAGTTTTTTGACTGTGAGAATTCATTTACTATTTATTGATTAAATTGTGAAAAAATAAAAAAAAAATCACGTTATAATAGGGTTATCTTCAAAAAATATCAAATATTTTTTATAATGTAGTTTTTTGGACACCAGACCCAAGATTAAATGTATTTTCTCTTTAGTTGGTATTATAGTAGGAATTAGTTATTTTGGGTGAATAGGTATATAAAACGTTAATAAATACCCTAGGGATAATACTAACCATTGGAAAAAATAACTACATTTTCATAAATTATAGAGTTCATGGTTTCTTATAAATAGAATTCATGTCCTAAGACAAGCATGTGGATACTGGCTCTATATTAGATTAATATAGGGTTAAGATCCCAGAAAATTTTGGCTGGGTAGTAAATATATCTTAACTTGTTTCCTAAAAATGTAGAAAAACTTTACACAAGGTTTTACAAACACATTCGATATTCATTGGTTGATTCACATGGTATTTTTGAACAATTCCGATGGATTTAAATATATTGGAATTTTATAATGTAATATATAACTTGTTCTATTGGAAAAACTAATCAGAAATTGACAATAGATATCCGACATTGAAACCTAGAGATTCATAAGTAATGGAAAACATGTAATTTATGAGTTAATATTTTATATTTATATTTTTTAACATTTAAAATTATATTTTTTAGAATTTTCATAAATTAAGTTATATTATTAGATTTAACCACCAGAACCATGAATAATTTACATAACAATTGGTGGTGGAAATTTTCATGATTCCAATAATAATCCACCCAATAATATTAGAGTTATAGTATAAATCTTATTTCTTTCTATTACTAGACATCTTGATTTAAAAAAATAGGAACCCAAATATATTTTCAAATGAACCATATTGGATAAAATGGAGTTCTATGAAGTATTAATTTGATAATGACCATATATTAAATAAATTTTAATTTCAAACATTAATTTTTTTTGTAGAAAAAAAACAAAATTTTAATGAAATAATGAAGAAAATTTGAAATATTTGGAATTTTGGATGTTAATATAATATTTTTCACCATGTAATGAAGAATCCAATAAAAAATCAAAGAAAAAATTTCCCTAATAATAAATAAAAGTATATTTAGTTCTAAAAACGAATTAAATTTGGTTATTATGCAAATTAACTCTTTAATCCCTGGAGTATAAAGGTTAATATGAATAAAAATCATAATAATATAGGGAATGGGGATGACACATTGAAATGATTACCATTAAAGTGGATATGATAATTAAGTCAGGAAATTTACAATTTTCCACCACTATAGATTTTTAGATATATTATTTCTATAACATGAATGTTTTCTCATCAAATAAATAATATTATATTGAATTATCAATAAAAATATCTTGTAATTTTGAGAAACAAATCTAAATATTGTTCATTGATTTTTATGTTAATTCTAAGGAACTATATCATCTAGTATTATTAGAATTCAATGTGATATTTGGAATGGATTATATTTCATTAAAACCACTCAAATAAATTTTTAGATATGAATAATGTGATAAGTTAAATCATGAAATAATATAATTTCATTAAAAGTATGCTGATAGTCTGACATTAAAAAATTCCATAATATCATTATTGATAAAAAACTAAATATCTTAACTTAATCAGACTATTTTTAGGGAATATTACCTTAATTAGAAGAAAAATGTATCATTATTAATTAAATCATAATATTACTTCCCATATACATAACATGTTTGACTGTGATATTATTTATAGTAATAACATTTTTTATTGATATTTAGATAAAGGATAAATAACTCATTATATTATTTTTCACAAAATGATGCAATTAATAACATATTAATTTTTTGTAATTACATAATGGTTGACAATGGATCAATATGAAAGAAAGTAGATAGTTTTCATGATTCTAGTTTGAAAAATTAATCTTGGTCATCTATCATTTTGGTATTGTTGTGGATAAATTTTCAAAATTTAATTATAGAAATACATTTACGTTCTTTCAATGAAATTAGATTAAAAACAACAAGAATTTATATCCAAAAATTATTCATATTTTTTATAAATTCTTTTAGTAAATATATTTTTATCATGAATGAAAATAAGATTTTTACAATATCTACATGTATTTTAAGGTTTATATCACAAAATAATTTATTTCATGATTCAAGGAAATCTAATGAATATCTTTAGATATTCTTATTATTAGTAGGTAATATAAATTATGTGGATGAATTTTATATATGGGGTTTTAGAGAATATAACAACTCATGTATTAATGATGATTTTTTACATAGAATCGCATTTTCCCTTATTCATAAAATATTTTTCATAATAAAAAAATTATCTTTTGAAGCAAATAAGTTGTATGGAAAATAATTCAAACTAAAAAAGAATAATTATTTATAAATAAAAAATCCATAAAATTAAATGAAATCATGTATTATATTCAATATAGTATTTCATATAATATACAACTACATCTATTCAAATTCGAAAAATTGAAACGGGATAGTGAATATAAATGAATAATAATTTTATTACTAGTAAATTCTAGAGACCATCCAAACCCTTGAGAATAACCATAAACAGAAAAAAATATATATAATTATAAATAAAATCATTAAATGATAATTTATTTTGAAAACTCCTTAATGAATATTTATATAATGAGTAGTATTTCTTTTTATGTGATAATAGAATGATTTTATATAATGAATAATATTAGTAAGGCTATATATAGGAATAAAAATGAATACTTATATACATGGCCATTTGAATACAATCATTATAAAAAATTTTAAGATATAGTCATTGGATAGACATTTATCTATTTCATATATTTAAATTGTGTATTCTTACTAACAAATTAAATATAATATAATTATCAAATAATTAATAACAAAACAACTATTCAATATTTGTTTAATTTTTTTTATTATAATGAATTTTAAACATAGAATGTTATTATTAAATAATGATACGTAAATAACAAAATAACTAATTCAATATTGATGGATTTATATTATTAATAATTTAAAATGAAAATAATTTCGTTTTACTATATATGGATTGACATCATTTAAAATAAAAGATTTATTTTTTCAATGATGTGTTTTCAAAATTGATGGGTATTTTTAACCTAATAAAAATGGTCACATACAAAGTATGATTTTATTGGAACATTTTAAAAATATATTAAATAAAATAAGTTAATAATCACAAAAAAATATATTAATCAAAATATAATCATCATAAATTAATTTTATACCTAATTTAGTTTCAAAAAATTGTTTTTGTCTATTATGAAAACATATATTGAGATGAATTTATATCACCTTTATAAATTTAATAAGATAAAAAATATTTTTATATTTAGAATCATAATTTTCAAAAAATATTAAAAGGTAAATTTTTTTATAAATAAATATTTTACAGTGGATAATGTTAACAACCACGATAGCTTTAAAAGATTTTCTTCCAAATAATTAGTTTTTAGACATTGTGTATTATTATCTTAAAACATAAAATTATTACCTTTTTGTTATTGACTCTAATAAATTTTTTAAATTTTTAATAATATATATTAGAAATAAATTCATTATTAACTTTGTAATATAAAAGATTGATAACTATAAATACTTAAAAATCAATTTTTATACGACCAAAGTTCATCCCTAATGTCTTATGCTTTAAAATTAAAAATATATGTTCACATGATTTTAATTCTTTTTAGATTATATGGATTATATATTCAGAATAAACACGTTCAAATTATATATGTAGGATCATTTTCTATTTATAATAAAAAACATGTTTCATGGAAAATATTTCACTTAATTTATGAGTGTTAAAAATAATATTTTTTAATTCTCATGTAGTGTAAAATTAATGTGAAACATAGAAAATTTATATGAACATTATTATGTTAAAAAGTAATAAATTCCTATATTTCCATCATTTCATTACAATACTTAACTAACTCTTAGGTGATTGAATTTTCACCCCTCACATAACATTAGTTTCCTTGGATATGATCATTACTTTAATATAAGAAAGTATATCACTTCCATGAACATCAAACCTTAGTATTAATTAAAAATTCTATAGAATCCATCACTATTGAAAATAATCAAATACCTTGTTCGGTGTTTGGATTCCCCTGGTAATTTGAATAAATCCAAAGGCCTCCATTTTGTGGTCATTCATCATGATAAGTTGTGATTTCTGCAATTAGGTACAAAGTACATCCTTATTCATTTTAATTAGCTTTACATATTTAAGAATCCTAAAAAAATTATCCAAGGTAATTTTGTGATTTAAATATCAATATGATACTATGAATGTGATATCCTGGCATATAAAATCATTATCATTCTCATTCATTTGTATAAAGTGTTTTTGTATGGGATAGTTGGATAACCTATATGGTAGATGCTATAATATATTCTCTGCCACAATCAAATAATTCAAAATAACCATCCCATATTTAATATATGACATTAAATTGTAAGTTAGGATATGGATATGGTTTTATAATGGTTGAAAAATGTATAATCCAAATACAATAACTCATTATTATGTGAAAATTTCACAAATCAGATAAATTATGAATTCCATTTTCACAAAACAAGCTCTATCATCCAACAAGTAAAAAAGGGACTATATAATTTTTTTAAATTAAATATTATTAGTATTTAAAACATACACTTATGAAAATTAATTTTATTTGAAGATAACAATGATAAATGAAAAAAGTTCATTCCTAGTGCCTCAACTATATTGAAATTTAATTTCACTATATATACCTCCAATTTTTCATAATATATCATGAATATATTTAATTTCATGGTATTAAATGTTCAATTTTGTGTTATATATTTTTATTTTTTGAGATTCAATGTTTATAAAATTAATATGGATTTTTATAAACTCAAATCCCTATTGATGAGCCATAAAAAGTACTCATTAACTAAATTATTCTATATTTGGTATGTTCCAACATAATATTTTGTATACTATATTTCATTCTTATTTCCTAGAATGTTTTACGTTTTCACATAAATGACTTCTTCATTCATGTATTTAATTCCCCAAAAAAGATTAAATTATTAAAAATAATCCATCTCATTTCAAACGCCTCAATCCCTTATATGTACAAATTATTTGATTATATAAATAATTTCACATTCTCATTAAAAATATTTAATTTTTTTCCTCTTTTTTTATAACATCCTAATATTTTAAAGGAAAATACTCTGTTCAATATCAAAAAATATATAAAACATTGATCATAAATTAATAATGAAATAAAATTATTTATTTGTGATCGTTCTAACATAGTCCTAAAATTTTAGTATATTATTTGTAAAAATTAATTTTTGAAAAAAATATATATTTCCCACAAAATATAAATTCATTGGTAAATTATTAGAAAATAGTAACATAACATATAGTAATGTGGTTTTATTCTCCTAAAATTTGTTTTTTTAAATCTGTATTTTTCATTTCTATGAGTAAATATTAAAATTAATTTCACAATATTTAAAACAAATTCTCTGAAAGTGTACTTATGTTTTTATTTTATAATTTAAAAATTAGTATATGATAAATATATGATAATTTTCCAAAAATTTTGATTTTTCAATGATTAATGAAAATTTTGAATTTTTTAGAAAAAAATATTTTCTTCTAATGTTTATAAAAAGTAAAATTACTTTTTCAACTAGTTTCATAACTAAATAAACATTTTCTATATTGACTTTTTGGAAAATAATTTCACACATAAATTGAAAATAAAAATATTTAAAACTAAAGAAGGAAGTTTTCATAAAAAACATTTATCGTTGTGTTATTGTAGTTTATTTTTAATATTAAATTATTCTAAATTTTGAGATTAAAATTTGAAAAATGAATCCCATATTTGGAATGTTTCGGTTCAAAATTTGTAATTTGTTCTATTTTTATTTTGGTTCAATTTAAATAGTAAACAATGTAATTTTTGTTACCACAATAAATTCTAAATCGTGAAATTAAGGGCTAATAATGATATGATAAGGACTATAAAAGGACCTTTAATGTTTTCTAAATATAAATATATGAGTTTACATGTTCCATAATCATTCAAATGTAAAATTTATTAAAGTTTTACATTTTGTGGTGATTATGAACTTTAAAATATTTTATGTAATGAGACGTAAAAATTGTCATACTTTATTTAATAAATATTTTATTTTTAACATGAGGTTAAATAAAATATATGTTATATTATAGATTTTCTTTCGAAATATAAAATTAGTATCTTCGGAATGGTGATTTATTTTGAATTTTTAATTAATAAATAATTTCATTTAATTATCTCACAACATAGTTTCATTAATTATAATAATAATGGAAATATAAAATAAATTATATTAAAAATATTAAATGAAATATAATTTGAGTTTTTAATTTTACTAATGAATTATTTTGATGACAATATAATTTTTTTGGAATGTTCAAACAATTGTTTATAATTGTAATTATTTTTGTGATATATTAAATGTAATATAATGAATATTTAAAAAAGTATTAAATACTGATATATCATAATAAATAATAGTTTAAAAAATAATAAGAAATTCATAAAAACAACGATAAACAAAAGTTATTAATAGATGGTTTATAATTTTAAAAATTCTATATTTATGTTATTTTTTTAATTTAATGTTAATATATTTTCGCATAGTGTATAATAGTCCTCGTTGTGGTGAGAAGTATTAAAATGGTTAATGAGGGTTTAAAACAAAATGATAAGGCTGGAATTGTGACAAAAACTTATAAATTTTTTTTTAGATAATTTTATTAAGACCCATCATCATACTATATTCTATGTAAATCCGTTTTGATCTATAAGTAACTAAAAATTAATTTATATTAATTTAGTAATTTGAGAAATTCTTAGAGTCCCCCTCCCCTCCCTTATAAAAACGAACCGATTATTTACTTTTTTTAGAAAATAAATAACAATTTATTCAATCCAATAAATTTCCAAATAAAATTATTGAATCTACACTATCATTATAGAGTTATTTTTATTTGCATAAAACCATACCTAGAGGGATTAATGTGTTACTCAATAAAGGTTTTCCAAAAGAGAGTTATAGTTTTTATACACATGTTTCAGTTTTTATTCTTCCTCCACCTCTATAAAATATTATTACAACATGAAACAATATTAATAATAATAGTATACACCATATAATAGTATGTTATCATATTATTTTAAAAATCATTATCCATATCAATATTCCATCAAATTTGGAAGTAATTCATTGCTCATTTATACATCAGACCACCGCCTCATAAACTGATGTATTTGGTTTCCCATAATCATCATTAAATAAATGTAATTATGATGGATTTATTTAATTTATATTTTAATACATATGAATTTACCATTTTTATATGATAATATAATACATGTTGTATTACGTATTCATGCAATAGAAAATGATCAAATCATTCATGGATATGTGTGGACTTCCACCTCCATGAAGCGATGCGATTTATTTTTCAACATCACGTTACATGGATGATATATATAAGTTTATTTAAGAAATAATTTTATATATGTGTCATTATTATCATTATATAATGATAAAATAATATTTATCTTCTTTCCAAAATGGTCATTTAAAAATTGAAATATTAATCATGTTTATGTATGACTTAACATTTCAATGGTTATAACATAGATCATTTTTCAAAACCCTATTTAATGGTTGTATTTATAAGTTTAATTGATATATAAAAATGATATTAATTATGTGATTATTATTAATGAAATTATTGACTATTTATATCTTTCACCTTAATCAATATATCGATGCCATTTTGGACTTATGTACCAAATATCATCAAAACATGTGATGTGAAATTAAATGATCAATAAATTATTTATAAAATAGTAAGAAATATTCTCAATGGAATAATAATATTATAAAAGGGTTTTAATCTAGTAAATAACTAATCTAATAATATTACTATGGATTATAAGGAACGTACATGGTGAGTTGGGCTAACAGTAAGGGACTTAATTTTAAAAATAATCTTTTAATGTTTCCCTAAAACACTCCTTTTCTACGATATCCATATTACTATAAATTTTTAATAAGTTTTTTTTTCTCATAGGATATCTTAAATAATTTTTTAATAGATTTATAATTTTAATTTCTTTTGAAAAGAATATTTTATTCATTTTCCAAATGAGATACTTTGTGGGTTTTCATATAAAAGTATGGATGAAATGTTTTTTATAATATAAAATATGATAATATTTTCATCCCATAATGAAAAATATATGATTTATAGATTCCTTTACATGTTTATGAGTTTTATTTTTAAAAATAATTTCATAATGTTTTCATAGTTTTTTAAAATATGTGATTTGAAAATGGAAAATATATTTTCCTCGTCAAATGTTCCAACTGATCATTTAAAACCGATTTCCATATAAAAATTAATAATTCGACATTAATTGAACTAAAATAGTTATTTTAATAAAAAAAATAGTGATATTTTCTTCCAAGACAAACCCTCATTCCCATTAACAATTTTTTTGGTTTTGAGAATATTTTTTATGAGAAAAGGGTATTTTGATACAATAATTTTTTTCACATGTGTTAAATTGATATTCTCAATGGTTATATTCATGATATAGTCCTTGGTTATTGCATATAAAGGGTCGGGGCCCATTATAACTCATAGTCGAACCATATATAGCTTATATGACTGATGTGCCCATATAACATAAGGTGGTCCCATTATATCTTATATGAGGGGCGATCCTAATGAGTGCTTTAGTGCATTTGGGTATCATTATTTTCTATAGATAATTATGATGGAGGTCATATGGATGATAAATCTGAATTTAATGGGGGTTTTAATGGGTTTAAGAAAATACTAACTCAAGGAACTGACATGAATATTATACTCAAAATAATGAGTCTTCAAGGAAAATGACTAATTTTTCAAGGTATGATATTGTTATTTATAATGTAAAAATTGTTCTATTTTGAAATAAATGGTTAATTTATTAGGTAAATATTCTCATAGGTCTACATGTTTTTTTGATGGATTAACATATTTCTTTTTTGCATTCCCCTTACTGAATTTTTTTTTCACATAACACATTTTTTTATTATATAGTGTTTTAAGGATGGTTAAGGTAAATGAATAATTCAAGTTTATGTTAGGATTATTTTTGTTGAAATGAAATCATTTTTTATTTTAAATTTTTTATATTTTAGAAAAATGGGCATTTCCCACCAGTTTTAACTTTGTAAAATATGGCTTTGTTATGTATGTTTAATAAACTAATTATCTAACGCTCTAAAACTAAAATATATGTTGTAATGTATGAATGATAATTATAGTCTAAAGTAACTATAATATATAATTTTTATGTATTGTACGTTATAGTTGGTATCATATCCATGATTAAATAAATTTATATATTAGGATGTCAATTTTATATAAGTTAAAATTAATCTTTTACCACAAAGGATAGTATGTAAGGGAGAATGAATGTTATTATGAATAAATCTAATTATTTTGATATAAAATTAATAAGGATATCATGAAACTGATCCTCCTTATAATATGTTTAATTTTTATTTTATTGATATTATCACACTATCCTTTTTTTAGTTAATATAAAGATCTTGCTGGAACTGAAGTAAAAAAGGATGTAAAGGAAAATGTGGTGGTTGTATGAATGAGAAATTGAACTAAAAGGGATATTTACTAAGAACTCTTACGGTTATTATTAACTAGGTATTAGATTAATTATTAAAAACATAAAGCTAGTTAATTTTCATAATGCAATAAATATAATGGAAATAAAGCCCTATAGATTTTCAGGTATTAATGATCGTATATGTAAATATACACAACAGTCTATGTCTCAATAATGTATTAATAGAATGTGAAAAGGTTTTTATATGTTGTAAATAAGTTCCTAAAGTAATAATATTTCTAGGAAAATCAAGCCTTCGATTAACTCCAGGAAGTAGGGAAAAGTTCTTCTCGATGTAACATTTGAATGTTTTAAATATGGGGAGAATGGTCTTGATAAAAATGGATTTCCAAAGGGGATGGATCGTGAATGGGATCAGCAACACTATATAGATAACCTTTTAGTAATAACTAATTCAATTAAAGTGAACTCATGGATACTTTATATTACATGTGGAAGGTATAGATTATTTCATGGATTATTCTATGAAAATTTTGAATCTTAAGAAATCATTCTTAATTTTTTAAGAAAGAATTATTAAGGACTAATATAGAAAATCATGGTTAAGGTATTATAAATAATTTTGAATGACTAAGGTGTATGAAATCAAGAGCTATGATGTAGTGGTATATTTAATGATTATCATATGTTTCAAATCATTATTACTCCTTTGATGATGGGAGTACATTGTGATAATTGTTTTCAGTTTTGATTAACAGTTTTTTTATATGTAACACATATTTTATTATTTGAAAAACAGTTTTGGAGAATGAATGATATTTTAATTTCATGGACATATGTTTAAATATATGGATAAAATTTACATTTTATAAAATCTTTTTTTAGGTAATTATGGGTTTTAGTTATTTTTTGGGATAAAAAACAGATGCATGATATAACCTTATAGGTTAAAACACTATTTTAATATTAAACATATTAATGTTATTTAATAGGATGTTTATCATAATTATTAGAATATTATAATGATTTAATATTATATAAAGGATAACACACATGCCTGGAGATAACCCATCCAATACATAAGGATCATGAGGCTTGAACCCTCAACCGAATGGTGACAAGGTTGAACCACCTACCAATATCTCGGGTGATGTCTTCGTTAGTGTGAAATTTTATTCTTTTATTCAAGTGATTTGAAATACATTGGTTAGGTTCATTTTGGGAACATAGATTTTATTGTATAGATAACCATGGGATTTGAAATTGATTCGGTGATTGATTGATTAAAATTATTTTAGAAGAATCCACTATAATTTTGTGAAGCATTATAGGAATAGGTTTAAAATAATATTGTGATATTTTATTTGTGAAATAAAGGTTGATTTATATTTTGGAATAATATATTATTTTAATATTCCTTTATTTTGCTTCAGGAAATTTATTAAAATTATTAGAATATATTATAGACTATATTATTAGGATATATTATTTTTTAAATGAGTCTTTATGAGTGGTTGATTTTATTTAAATAGAAATGTTAAATTAACCATGGAAGACTATATGATCCCTTAATTTTTAATTATTTTTTATTCATTGTATATAATAATTTGATAAATATATTGGATAGTTATTTATCGAATGGTCTATGTTGAAAATTCTATATTATTGTCAAATTTTGGAAATTAAAGTATTTCTTCTTCACATGAATGTTTATTAATGTCATCTATTATAATATATTGTATTAATAATTAAGAAATAAGGATCCTATAAATGAAAATATAAATATTTTTTTAACCTTTTATTGATTATGATATCTATTATAATTTGATGCTAGTACTTTAAGAATAAAAAACCATCTTAAATACTCATTTTTTGGAGAAATTAGATAATTTTTTGTGGGAAGTGATTAAAAGGTAAAATTATTATAGATAATTTAGTTTTCATATTTTTATCGTCTATGAATTAAAATAATTCCTCAACATTAGGAAGAAGTGTTTTTATGAAAAAAAATGCAACTTGTATAATTTTATTACTGAGAAATCAGTGGCCTTTCAACCAACCATAAATTTAATGATTTTTATGGTTAACTTTATTAAAACAATGTACCCTATTACTACCTAATATTTCATGTAAGATAAGTTTTAATATATATATATATATATATTCACTTACCAATTATGTTCTTCTTCAAGGAATCCTATAGTGTTTTATTCTAGATGACCTTTATACTTCCCTTTATCTCATTTCAAGAGGATGTTTTATTGATCCTTTTTATGACATGGGTTTTCGAGAAAGATATTATAAGATGGAAAAACCAAATCAACATGTCTGAATTAAAATTGTGAGGATAAAATTTCTAAAATCATGGAAAATGTAATATTCTAATAATATAAAAATGAAATACTATGTTTGATAGCTTACAAGATACAAAACATCGATTTTAATGTACAATGAAGTATTATTATTTATATGTGACCATTATAACCATGCCATATAATTAAAATATATGAATAGTAATAAAATATATATGAAATAAATATAAATTCCCTATTAAAAATAAATGCATATGTAAATTCACTGAGAATAATAACTTAATTCATATTAAAGTTATTTTATTATTAAAAATTAAATTTTCTTAAAAAATGACAATTCATTATTTTTAAAAGGAACTATTTCAATTAATCATTAGAAATTTTTTTAAATGTAATTTATAAAATTAGTTTAAATTTCTAATTATGTATATCAAAATTATTCTCTAATAATTTTTTGGAAATTTTCTAGAAATATGCATTTTTCAATGATATAAAAATGTTGATTTTAATTGAAAATTGTATTTTATTTTAAATAATTTAATAAGTAAAATTATATGTTAGATAAGTTTTAAAATTTAATTTGTTCATTTTAATAATCGTCATATAGATTTTTGAAAAAAATTTATTCATTAATTTATTATAAAAATATTTTATATTTAAGAGTGTATTTTTTGAAATACATTTACTCAATGATAATTTTTTCTAATTTTATGTTATACTAAATTATTCCAATTTTGGATTTGATTTTATAAAAATTTATCAAATATTTTTAATCGGGATGGAAATTTTTATAAATAGTTACCATTTTGTTGTTTATATAAATGGTAACATTAGAAATTTTTTTACTCGGGTATTGGGTAAATCGGGTAATTAAGGGGGAAAATGATAGGTAAAGCACTATAAAATTATTCTAAAACTTTTCAAAATTTACTGGATCAGAATATGTATGTTATAATCATCAAAAGGGAGAAATATATGACATTTTTTATCATTTTTGGGTGATTATGGAATATCCAATACTGTTTCAATGAAAACTCAAAAATGTGACACACTTTTAAAAAAACAATATTAATATTTTTAACAATGGGTTAACCAGAAGATATGTTTGATTAATAATATTTAAAATAAATCTAAATGATTTATATTGCTCATTTTAAATTAATATTATTTTTTGGTTAGGATATAATTACAATAAATAAAATCACAATGGTGATGTATTAAATATTAAATAAATTTCAAATCAAATAAATGATATTAAAAATATTAATAAATTTTGCAATAATTAATATGATAAAAAAATTTATAAATTAAAATAACCTACTAGGGTTATGAAGAAGTTATTTTTTTAATTATACTTGTTTTTATGATATTATTATTATCAATGTAATGAATAGTTCTATGAAATGGCATCAATGATATATTATAATAAATAATAATTTATTAAATAATATGAATTCCCTATATATAATAGATTCATAAAAGTGATTAATATAAGGATTATAATATCACACATGGTTCATTTATTGTTTGTTTTCCATTTATTTTAACTATAATGACCATTTATCAATAAAAACCCTTATTTTGAGGATAAGATAAAAAGGGCCAATGGGCAGTTCAAACCAAATGATAAGGGTTAAAATGTGACATGAACTTGTATATAAATAATTTAATTGGAATATTTTGACCCATAAATATCTTTAATTTAAAATAAATCTATTTCATGTAATATAGAATTGAAAATAAATTTATATTAATTTCATATTTTGAGAAATTCCAGGAGTGCCCCTCCCCTCTCTTATAAAAGGGATCCTCTTATTATCTTCATTTCACACTTACAGAACAATTTTTTGAATAAAACCTTCCGAAATGCATTACTATAATCCCTCCCATCATTATAATTGTATTTATTTAGGCCTAATAATAACCTTAGAGGGATTTAGGTGTTTTTTAAAAGTTGGTGTCTTCAAGGAAGAGATATAGTTTTTATCTACATGTTTTAGTTTTTCTTATTCCTCTACCTCCATAAAATCTTAATAAACTATGATAAAAAATAATATAAATATCTTATATATATTGATATCTTATTATGTAAATTTATAAAACTATATCTATCTCAATCCCCTGTCAACGGGAAATGAAATCATTATTCATGTGTACGACGAACTACCACATTGCGAAACAATGTAATTTATTTTTTTACCACCATATATAAAAACTTGTTATAATGATGTATTTAATATATATATATATATATATGAGATTAATGAAATATTTATCATTCTATAATGATAATATAACACATTTTTTCTTACCATTCAAAACACATTAAATTGAAAATATCGTGTTTGTGTACATGTGGACTACCATACCAATGAAGTGATGTAATTTGTTTTACAACGCCAAATCACATGGATGATATATAAAAATATTTTAAAAAATATTATGAGACATTTAGAATTATTATAATTATATAATGATAAAATAATACTTACCTTCTTTCCTTAATTATATTTGAAAATGGAAATGTTAATCAGGCATATGTATGGCTTACCATATCCAGGATTTAGTGTAGCTCATATTTAATAACCATAAGTAATGGATTTATTTAAAAGAATAATTAATTCATGAATATAATAATTAGGTCATGATTACTTTTTTCTACCCAGGCTAAAAAATTCCATATTCTAATGATTTTAAACTACAATTATCATTATTATAATCCCAAATATCTTTTATGTATGATGTTTCAAATAATTGGGACTAAATCATACATGGGAAACCCTTACATTAACAGTGGACACATAAATATGTTATCAATTTTTTTCATAAAAAAAGTATTTAAAATAAAAATTAGTTTATCTTCATGAAAAATATTCCCAATTTTTTTCTTGATCTCAGTATTGTCCCTACTAATCTTTAAAACCTGTGAAATAAAGTTTTAAAAAATGTATTTGAATAAAATCATAGTAAGGTACATAAAAGAATGTATACTATTATTTTGGTGAGAATCCATATAATCACTTTTTTAAAAAGAGAATAGTTTACCTCGAAAACAGAATCATCGTTTCAAAAAGGTCATTATCACAGCTTATTAAAATAAATATATTTTCATTAAAACTCATAAAAATAATTTAATATATAAATAGGTAACTCAAATAATCATATTCCATATCAATCATACAAAATAAGTATACAATATATTAAACCTACAAATCTAGAGTACTCAATGTATAGGAGATTATAACTTAACCACATGTCCTAGGATTATCACAAAACCACATGTCATTGGTTAATAATGATACCACCCATATTTTTTTATCTTAGAAACAAAAATAATTGAATTATAACATAACCACCCATCATTATAAAAATTTTCTAATTACCATAACAAAAAGATAATTTAGTAAATTATTCATAATAAAAAAATTATTGAAGAATATAAAATTTTCATTCGAAATAAATCATTTTGAGAAACTACACACACACAATGGAAAAAAATTTATTTGAATGTAATTATATAAAATTTTAATATAATCATAAAAATATTAGTGTGACATGAAAGTGAGGAATTTTTTCATTATACATATATATTTATTTATTTATTTGACTTTTGTAAAAAGAACCATCAAAAGATGTTGTTTTAACGAAAAATCCCTCACTAATATCATATAATTGAAGTGAACATTAATAAACTCAATATATTATGTGCATCATATTTAAATCCATATAAAACAAATTTAAATGAAATATAAGATATTAGCAGTAATTTATCAAATAGTTTTTCAGGGAATAATAAAATTAGTAGAAGTGTATCAAGAAGAGTGAAAATTGGGTTTAGAATTTTGTTAAAAATACATTAAATAGTTCCCTTTTTGAAATAATTTTAGGAACTTTTAAAATTATCTTTTTAAATCATTAATTTCAATATAAATATACCCTTGAAAATAATTTTAATGAAAATTACATTTAATATAAATGTTTAGACAAAAAATCATCAATCCATTTAAAATGATGTTTTTTAGTTAACGAGTCCCTTACCTTGCGTTTGAAATTTATATAGTCACTCATAATGTCATATATAATAAAATTAGATTCACAAATTACTTAAATAATAATATTTTTCATATATATCTTATTATTTTTATTTTATTAAATTCATTTATAGACATTATAATCTGTTATGAAAATCATTTTCAACATTCCAGGAGCATTCATTTCAAGGATTCGTATTTGGTTTAATTGATTATAATTTTTGATATTATTGTAAAATAGGAAAAATACGTATGTGTAATGAAATGGAATTAATGCACATAATGAATTATAAATATTTCCATATATCATTCTTATTTTTTATATGATGATTATTCATTTGATAAAAACTAGAAATGAAAAATGGTTAATTTATTTTTGCTGTTTTTCTAACGATCATGAACTTATTTGGTTTTTAAAATTATTTCCATATATTGGTTAATTAACATGGAACAAGTTATAATATACTTTTTAAAATTTTATCAATCCATTATAATAGTTTTATGAATATCATTGAATAAGGTAATGGAAAACGAAGAATCGTTATTCATTGAAACAGTTATGCACTGTAATTTGGACAATTATTTTGTTTCTCTAAATAAGAAGACATAAAAAATGATGGGTATAAGATATTACATTTGTAATATAAAATTCCATTATATAAATTATATTTCAATTATCAGGTATTTATAGATGAAGGAGGTTAGTAGAAGTTATAAGAAAATGGAAATCCATAGAGTTTGTTTGAGAAAGTTTTCTCTAGAATATCACCTCCTTAAGGGATCCCTCAATGAATATAGAATTAGTAATTAGGTGAGACCTAAAGCTCCTGAATGTGGGGATATTAGGTAGGTGTGGTGTTTTGAGATATTTGGAGTGATATAGGCCTTTTTTAGGATAATTTTTGTGGTGAAGAAAGGTATTTATACTTGAGGAGGGGTGTTTTTAAGTGATTAAAAAAATTATTTTAAAATTAAATCGAACCACATTTATGTTGAATTAATTAGAAAAATTATATTTATAATTAACTTTTTATGGTATGGTTACTTTAGACAAGAAAATTATGCATCCATTTATATGTTTAGTTTTTATGTATTTTAAATGCTAAAATTTTTATTATAACATGATTTATAAGTCCCCATAAATAAAAATTACATAATCTTAAGTTATGTATTGAATTCACATTGAGTATCTTTTCAGGTTTAGTGTTTTAGAGAATTATTCCATAAAAAATACATTAAATTTAAAAAATTACAATGTAGACACTTCTACTCAGGTTCCATTTTTTTCCTAAAATGAAATCTCTTAAAAAAGGTAACATGTCTAGTTCCTTGTTTTAGACTGCATGACTTTTCCTTGATCTCATACTTGACCCTATTAATCTTTATGTCATATGAAAAACATTTAATAACATGGGACGTGCATAAAAAGATCTGTAAGTATTATAAAATAAGGAAGGGAAACATTAACCCATCAATAAATTCAAATCAATGAAACCCTACTTTTCAATCATTACATACCTCCTGGAATCATAAAATTTATGAATAACACATAGAAATCATAATTCCTAATGGAAACTTCTAGCATCCATATCACACATACACTGTATCTATCACAAATATGTAGGGAGTAACTTTGGAATAACCATCATTGTATATTCCCGAAATCTCTAAGGATAAACATTAAATTTTACCACCGTCACATTACCCAATTCAATGGAGAGCTATCTCAGGCTCAACCGCCATATGTTAATCATGTAACCACCCATATATGTAAAAAATGCAAAATAAGCATAAAATATTAATAACACATTAGAAAATAAAAATAGAATGATATAATTTCCACATTACAAAAAAAATATATCCTTTCAACTTATTGAGATAATCAATGCTTTATCAAACCATTTTCCAAAACATTTAAATCCTTTAATTAACAAATTGTTTAATCAAAGTTCCCCATACCACATAGAAGATTTTAAAGGAGTTAAAATTTTAAAAAAATAATGCGCATATAATAAATCCTTAAAACCATTTGGAAAACATGGACATTAAAGATAAATATTTTGAATAATAAATCGTTAAAACATTTAAAATGATGTTTTAGTTAAATAGCCTCTTGCCAAATGAGAAAATACTTTAATAAAAATAATTACAGAATAACATTCAAGAAATCATATAATATCATGATAATAAAGAAATATTCATGATATTATATGTCAAAGGTTAGTATATACACAATATAATTGTGAATTGTTGTATAAGAACAAATAAGTCTCCATGGATAAAAGTTGAGACAAAACCCCTTATAAAGACTATTTACTTAGATTAAGGATGAATCAATGACATAATTATGTATAAAAAATATAAATACACCCAATATAAGTGGATATTAAGTGTAAAACTATCATATTTTATTCACACATATTCATAGCACTAAATAATCAAGAAGTATAAGTTTAACCCAAAGAATAAAAATTTTGTAAAGAAGTTCCCTTACAAAAAATCGACAGCCTAACAACGTCACCTTAATATTCATAAAATGATTTAATAAGATAAAAATGGGTATCTCATAACATGGACATGAAATTTACAAAATTAAGGATATATAGGCACATATCCCTAAATAAGAAGATGTAAATTAAAAGACATAACAAAAAAAACAATTTTAAAAAGAGGGGTGGTGAAAGGTTCACTTACCGATTTGGTAACATACGAAACATATGCCCCATGAAAGAAGGAACATACAATGAAGATGTAAATACCCATAAATTAATGTTTATTACACAAATAATACAATCATGGGTAGTACATATACCTCAAAAAAGGGAATAGTGGCAAATATAGCATGAATCTCACGGGAATAAAAAGCGAGATGAAAACCACTTACCTCATTATAATCAATCGAGTCATTTGACAAAAAAGAAAATAACCAAAAAATGAATCATATAATAACCTGAATATAAAGAGAACAATGATAATATATATCAAATTTCAGTGAATAATACATGAATGAAATAAATAAGTGGTGAACCATTGAAATATCACGAAATTAAATGTGAGAGAAAAACCCCTTACCTTATGTCTAACGTGACTCGTTTGTTGCTTTTTATTCTTGAATAATATACTTAAGTTAATTTATACTTTATTAAGAAAATTTTTAATGTTTATTATTCCTTTTTATATCACTTATTACCTAGATATAACAATTATTAAATTTTTCAGTTCCTATCGGGCATTTTGTTGATGTTCGGAACTTGAGTAAAAAATGAACATGTTATAATTACAAATTGACAATGTGGTAAAAATTAAATTATCTCTAGAATGATATAAATGATTTAGATATCATATATAACATATATATCTTGTATATATTTATTTAGAATAGTCCATAACATTTGAACATAATAAATGAATTACACCGTTCATGGAGATGGGAAGTTGAACGTATGCATTAATGCTAATTTCATTTCCTTTTCATATTTAAAGGAATTAAAAATAAATGATACATAGGTATATAATAATTAAATTATAATATATATGTTATGTGTGTTACATATTCTCATAAATTCAATCCTTTATATGTTCCATGTATAGCATGAAGATGTCATATCGCTTTGAGGGGGAGGTAGTCCGTAATTCCTCAAATGAAATTATTGTATTTTGGCGTTATTGAATGCATAAAATTATGATATAAATGAATAATAAATAAAAATAGAGAAAAAATAAATATCATAAATATCATATATAAGTACATTTCTTTCATAATATCCATATTTAGAGGTGGTAGGAGAAGATTTAATAATCATCGTTTCGTGTGACAGTAGTTCGCCGTCCACAGAAATAGTATGTTATTTTACCATTAGATAGAGGTGTATGTCTCTTTAGTTCTAATAAAACTCATAAAAACAACCTAGAATATTTACTATAATGTTTTAAATATAAAATAAATGAATAAAAATAGTTTAGGGGGTTGGATAAGTAAAATAATAGAAAATAAATTAAGAGAAAATGTTGCCTTTAAATCTGGTAACTCCCATTGGTTTGGATCAAAAGGATTTCATGAAGTTCATTCTACCTAAGGTAGGATTCCATATGGAATATAGGGATTCATTTGGAATAATTCGGTAGATTTTGGACGAGACAAGTGGCTTGAGAGGTGTGCGCAATGGGTTAGAGTGGGGGCTTTTTGTAAGGGGTAGGAGGTGCTCTTTAGGAATGATGGAAAATGTTATTTTGTTATATAATAATTATGGGTTACTAAAGGTAAATAACTTATTAAATTAAAATATAAGATATATATTGTTTGAAATAAAATCATCCAATAAGAATTGAATTGTTTTTGGATATTGTTTTAATTTTTACAAAATTATTTATTTAAATTGTTCATTAATGATGTAAATAATGCATCATTATTTTGTCATAAATAATTTTATTTATTTGATATCTAAAAATTATTAAACAAATACCATGATGTAAGAAATAGTTTTATCTTTCAATTTAATATTTATTGTCAAAGAGTTAATTTATATAACACCATATAATAATTTATTTACTAAATGATATATGTTTATGTCATTTTTGTCTTTACTTTAAACTAATTAATATAAAGTGTCATTATCACTCTTAAGTGGCTCTATGGGGCTATAAAACCTACTAAATGATTCCCATGGTATTAATTGTTTCCAAAAATAGGATTAGGACACAATTCAAGGTTATTTAATATTACTATAATATTTATTTTACCTTGAATTAACGTATTTATCTTTAACCGCACTAAATAAAAGTCAAAAGTTAATAATCAAAAAAATTTATTTTCATCATATTGAACAAAATTTTACTTAATAAAAAAACCATGTATTTTGGATTTTAAAAATTCAATTCACAGATGTGGTAAAATTTTATTTATAAAAAAATTGGGGTTTTTTACTACCACTAAATGTTTTCATTATTCATCAAAAAATTGAAGTTTTTTAGAAAAATAAAAAAAAAGCAGTCTAATATATATTTGATATTACGAATTCAAAAATGATTTCTATTTTAAAAAATTCAAAACATAAAATATTCCATAATTAATTTATAATAATTTCTGTTGTCAAAATTAAAAGTGTATTTTTTATTAAATTATAACTATCAAATGATTGACACTTGTTCATGTTTAATTTGTAAGTGAAATTACATCAAATGACCAACATTAGATTAAATGGTAAATATATAATCTAATTAAACATCAAAACCAACTAAAATGATAATATAACCATATAAATAAATTATATGAAAAGGTAGTTTTGAATTAAAATATAGTATTTTCCACTATTCATTAAAAAATGAATTTTTTGAGAAAAATACCGAAAAATCACCCAAAGTGAATTTTGATGTCCCTATTCTAAAGAAGAATATTATTTTTTCATATAAAACATTTAAAAGTGATAAAAACAAGATTTAAAGAGGGTTCTCCATCAAATGGTGGTAAATTTATCTTTTAATGAATATTAGATTATTAATGCTTTAAATTAGAGTCATTCCCATTTTAAGACTCTATCTTTTATTAGCTAAATTTAAAAACATTTAAGAAACATATTTAATCATAATATGGTTGGTTTTGTTCATTCTCGCCAAAAAATGGCTATGTGTTAACTATCATTTAAAATAGTGATATTATATTAATATTTTTCAGTATAACTCAATGTTGTGTGCAACGTATGTTCTCTAAGAAACCCGTTGTTGCGTTTTAGGAATTCCATCGAACATAGCATCCCATTTAAAGTAAAATTAAAATTTAATTCACAAATTTTAATAAATATGAAAATTTTATATTCATTATTTACCTGGGATGTTACATCCTTCCGCACTTTTGGGAATTGCATCCTCAAATTTTTTAAATTGGTCTTAGAAACATAATTGAAAATCCAACATCAAAAAAAGTGTCAATAAAAATCACTTTCAAAGAAAGAAAGAGAATTAAAAAGGTCACCCAAGATAGACCATACTAGGATTCCATGTAGGAAAACATAGATATGGAATAGAAACAAACCCATCAAGGTCTAATGGAGAGTGGTAGAAAATATGATTAGGATAATGTTGAACACTAGACAATCACAAACTTGTGATAGGTTAAATGGTCTTTGACTCCCCACTTGGATAGTTAACATACAATGTTTTTATTTTAGGTCACTTTTCATAATGTTGAGGAATTTACTAATGAAAATAACTAAAAACATATGTAAATATACTTACTTTTCAATTAGAGTTTCATCTTTTAATAAATTTTTAACAAAATATCATCTTATCTCCAAACGATGAGCATTTAAGATGACTTCATCACATCTGAAGTTCTAGAATCAATTTCTAGATATTCACATAATCAGCAAAATATTAGCAATATATTTCCCATATCTTTATACATTAACCAAAACCAAAAAGGTTAGTAGGAGATTAGATACTCTCCAAAAAATATAATCCTTTATAAAAATAAAAAATACCCTTAATCTCCAAAATTCAACAAACAAAACCCAAATTTCAAAAAATACCATTCATTACAAAACTATCCTTAAAATTCATTAAAATAATCCAAACTATTTTTGAAACCTATAACTATGAAGAATTTATTCACATGGTCTTCCCCAATAAATCTTAACATTTATCTCCAAATAACATCGACTACTCTTTAAGTCACATAATGATGTATAATTAACCTAATCAAATATTCTCTATGATAGGTTTATCTTTTTCGTAAAATAAAAAATAGACATAAAACATAGAGTCTTAAGAAATAAAATTACCCCATTACCCATCCAAAGAAAAGATAATTATTCCTTGAATAACATATTCATATATCAAACTTTAGGGTTACACATTCTGTTAAAAGTATTCAAATGTAATCCCATCATAAAAATATCCTTAATACTTTTAAGAATTTCATCATCCTAAAATCTACCATAAATCTTGAATCCCTTATATGTTGAAATATTACTCATTAAACATTATTCATGATCCGTTAAAAATTATTTCCGCACTTATTCTGAAATACTTATTTCTAACAAACAAAATCATGAATCATATCTTAAGATCCAATATTTTCAAAACATCAGTTATGAAAAAATATATACCTTTCATTTGTACTTTTTAGTTTCTTCATCCACAATAGGAATGTAAATAGGTATTGGTAAACATATATTTGTACGATCCTGGCTATCCCATTCCCAAAAATTCTTCATAGGTCATTTGTTTGTATAATTACCATGCACATCACATTTAAAATATTCAATTGGTCTCTTAGAAATAACTTCTTTCCATTTCCAATAGTTAACATTATGATTCCTTATTCAATGAGAGGTTCTTGCTTTATGAACTTCATTTGAACATCTATATCAGCTTTCATTACCTTTGAATCATTTTCCTTGGATTTTCTTTCAACATCCATGACACATTGGTATTTTAATATACTTACCTTTTTGATTATTACCTGAAGTTCCGTATGGATTTGTTTCTAACATATACAATGCCGTATAAAAATCCCTAAGGATCATTTGTTCAATCATGAATCTAGATATTTGGTTGAGAATAACCACAAGTGTTATCATTGCATCTCCCATTTCATTCAGTTTCTCATTCATAAAACTGTCATAGTTTTCTTCACATCCACTATTACTTTGGTGCCTACTAGATCCAGCCGTTTGCTAAAACCAAAAAGATCAATGTGATTATATCACTAAAATCATCATATAGTATCTTATGATGAGGGGTAAATAACAATATAGACGTATTCATGTTATCTTAAACTCATTCAATTTATCTAAAATAACTATGACTCTTTATAATATTCTAACCATTATTGTTATGTCACTTATGATAAAATAACACCTTAACCTCCAAATTAATCTAAAACAACTTCTAATACCAACTATAAGGTCTCAGCCTTAAACATTACATAATCTTGAGTTAATTCAAGAATTCACATTGAGGATATTTTCAGGCTTAGAGTTTATTGAAATAAACCATAACTATTAAATTAAATTTCAAAAATTACAATGTAGAGACTTCTAATTAGTTTCCATTTTTTCATAAAATAACAACTCTTAAAAAAGGTAAATTGTCTAGTTCCATGTTTTAGATAACATTACTTTTCCATGATCCCATCCTCGTCCTTATTCATATTTATATCTGGTGAAAAACATTTCAAAACATGGGATGAGAATAAAAAGATCATTAATGGTTACAAAATAAGGAAAGGAAAAATTAACCCATCAATATATACAAATCAACGAAACCATACTTTTCAATAATAAAAAACCACATGAAATCATAAGATTTATGAATAGCACATAGAAATCATAAATCATACTGGTAACTTGAGTCATCAACATCATACATACAATATAGCTATCACAGCTATGTAGGGAGTTATGTTGGAATACCCATCATAGTATATTTCCTAAATCTCTTAGGATAAACATTAACGTTTACCTCTGTCACGTTACCCAATGCATTGGAGAGCTATCTCAGGCTCACCCACCTTAGGAGTGTCACGGAACCAGCCATATACGTAAACAATTCTATATCACCATAACATATTAAAAACACATAGAAAATCAGAAAGGAATGATAACATTCACACATTGCAATCATAATATATCATTTCAATATATTTACATAATCAAGGATTTATCAAACCATTTTCAAAATCATTTAAAAGTTTTAATAAATATATTTTTGAATCAATGTGTCCTATACAACTTTGAATATTTTAAAGGAGTTAAAATTTAAAAATATTTATGTACATATAAAAAATCCTTAAAACCATTTTGAAAACATTGACATAAATGATAAATATTTTGAAGAATAAATTATTAAAACTTTTAAAATGAGGTTTTAGTTAATGATTCCCTTACCACTTGAGAAAATACTTGAATAAATATAATTATAGAATAACAATCAAAAAATATTATAATATCATTAGAATAAAGAGATTCCTGAAATTATATGTCAAAGGGAAAAATATACACAATATAACAGTTAATTGGTGTATAACAACAAATAAGTCCCAATGGAATGTATGTTGAGACAAAGTCCTTTATAAAGACGGTATCCTTAGATTAAGGTTAAATCAAATACTTAATTATGTGTGAATGATATAAATACAGCCAATATAGTTGGATATTATGTTTAAACCAATCAGTGTTTATTCACATATATTCATAGAATGACATAATCAAGAAGTATAAGTTTATCCCAAAGAATTTAAATTTGGTAAAAAAGTTCCCTTACAAAAAGTTGACATCATAACGAAGTCACTTTAAAATTCATAAAATGAGTTGATGAGAGAAAAAAGGGTATCTCATCTCTTGCGAATAAAATTTACAGCAATAATAATATAGAAGAATATATCCCAACCTTATATGATTTAAATTAAAAGACATAAAAAAATATGTCTTTAAAAAACAGGAGGGTGAAAGGTTCTCTTACCAATTTGTAAACTTAAGAAACATACACCCCATGAAAGAAAAATCATATATTGAAGATTTAAATACCCATAAATTAAAGTAAATTTCCCAAATAATAAAATCATGGGAATTACATACACATCACAGAAGGAAATAGAGTAAAATATAGCATGAATCTCATGGAAATAAAAAGTGAGATGAAAACCCCATACCTCATAGTAATCAATCAGGTCGCATGAAAAAAAAGTTTATAACCACCAAATGAATCACATAATACAATAAATATAAATATAATAATGGTAATATATATCAAATGGATTTAAAAGGAACACCACATGCAAGAAATAAGTGGCGAATAATGGAAATCTCACAGAATTAAAAGTGAGATAAGAAACCCCTTACCTCATGTCTGTCTTGACTCGTTTGTTCCTTGTTCTTCTGGAATAAGTAATTTAAGTAAATTTTTACCTTTCTTAAGAACCTTTTTCAATTTTATTATTCCTTTTTATATCAATTATTACAATTCTATGACAATTATTAATTATTTGAGTTTGTATCAGACATTTGGTCGATGTTTGGAACATGATAAAAAAATTAACTTGTTATAACTACAAATTGCCCATATGTTA
This sequence comes from Viscum album, assembly GCA_963277665.1. Lineage (NCBI taxonomy): Eukaryota > Viridiplantae > Streptophyta > Magnoliopsida > Santalales > Viscaceae > Viscum > Viscum album. The sequence continues at coordinate 1,468,466,285 of OY728128.1, read as the reverse complement.
AAAATTATACTTCATACAGAATGGTATAAATTATTTAGATATCATATATATCTTATATATCTAGTATATATGTATTTAGAATAGTCCATAACATTTAGACATAAGAAATTAATTGAATCATTAAGGGATACAATAAGTCATACGTACGCATGAATGCTACTTTCATTTCATTTTAATTTTAAAATGAATGAAAAATAAATGATATGAGGTTTATTACAATTAAATTAATATATATATATGTTACAAATGTTACAATATTTAATAAATTCAACCCTTTATATATTCCCCGTATACCATGGACGAGACATATCAGATGGAGGGGGCAGTAGCCCGCACTTTCTCAAATGAAATTATCATATTTACGCGTTATTGAAATCATAAAGGTATTATGTAAATGAAAAATATCGAAGCATATAAAAAATACGTATCATATATAATTACATTTCGATCACAATGGGTACCAAAAGAGGTGGTAGGATAAAAATGAACAATCATCGTTTCATGAGGCAGTAGTTTTCCGTCCACATAAACAATATGTTCTTTTCTCATTAGATGGGGGTGTGTATAAGTCTAGTTTTAATAATTCTCATAAAAACAGAAATTTTATTGATGATATTTTTAATGTTATAAAAAAATGAATTAAATGAGTTTAGGGGGTTGGGGATGTAAAATAAAATAAAATATTTTAAGAGAAGACATTATCTTTATATATGGTAACTCTATTTGGTTTAGATCAAAAGGCTTTCTTGAACTATCATATGCCTAAGGTAAGGATTCTTGGTATAATATAGGGGTGTAGGGAGCTGAATTGGGTAGACTTTGGATGAGTCCAGGGGCTTGAGAGGTGTGAGTAATGGGTAAGAGGAGGTGGGTTTTTAAAAGGTGTAGGAGGGGCTCTTTAGGAAAGATTGAAAATATTATTTTATTATATAGTTATTTTCGTTTTCTAAAGGTACAAACCTTAATAATGTAGAAGATAATATGACTCTTATTCAAAATAATATCATCCAATAAGAATTGGACTGGTTTTTTGATATTGTTTTAATTTTTATATTATTATTTATTCAAATCATTCCTTAATTTCGTAAACACTACAACATTATTGTGTCAAAAGTACTTTTATTTATGTGATTTATAAAAATTATCAAAAAAATACCATGATGTAGGAAATATTTTATCATTCAAATGAATATTTATTGTCAAAGAGATAACTTATAAAACCCATTTAAAAATTTATTTACTAAAAGATATATGTTTATGTCATTTTTTACTTTACTATAAATTAATTAATATAAAGTGTAATTATCACTCTTATGTGGCTCCATGGGGCCACAAAATAGACCCAAGGAATAAAATTGTAAGAAATTTATCATCAGATAATATTATAATACATTTATGTGCAATTTAATATTATTATAATATTGGTTTACCTTGAATTACCCTATTTACCTTAACAGCGTAAATACAATTCAAAAGTTACTATTCATCAAAAATCATTTCCATCTTATTGAACCAAATTTAACATACTAATAAAAACCATGTATGTTTGATTTTTAAAATTCAATTCAAAAATGCTGTAAAATTTCATTTAAATGAAAATGTCGCTTTTTTAAAGACTACTTAGTGTTTTCACTATTCATCAAAAATTGATGTTTTTCAAAAATATACCAAAAATTAACCCTATGCTATATTTGATATTCCAAATTAAAAAATGATTTCTATTTTACCAATTTTAAAATTTATAAGTTTCATTAATTAATTTAAAACCAATTCCTATTGTGAAAACAAAAAGCCTGTTTTTATGAAGTAATAACTATCTAAAGATTGACACTTCTTTATGTTCAATTTCCAAGTGAATTTACTTAAAATGAACAAAATTGGATTAAATGATAAAAATATATTCTAATTACACATTAACACCAATTAAAAAGATAATATATGTAATGAAAAAAAATTAGATTAAAATGCAGTTTCGAATTAAAATACAGTATTTTTAACTATTCATTAAAAAATAAATTTTATCAGAAAAATACCCAAAATTCACCCATAGGAATTTTTAATGTCATAATTCTAATAAAGTATCTTATTTTGTCAATTATTAAATTTAAGAGTGACCAAAAATTTATTTAAAGAGGGTTCTCCATCAAAAGGTGGTAAATTGACCTTTTAAGGAATATTAGAGTATTTATGCTTAAAATTAGATTCATTCACATTTTAAGCCTCCAACTTTTATTGGATAAATGAATAAACATTTATGAAATGTATTAAATCATGTTGTGATTAGTTTTTTTCATTCTTTCTAATACAACGACTATGTGTTTACAACCATTTAAAATAATAATATTATATTAATAATTTCTAGTATAACTCAACGTTGTGTGCAATGTCAGTTTTCAAAAAAAAACTCGTTGTTGTGTATCAGGTATTCCATCCAAAATAGCATACCCTTTAAATAAAAATTAATATTTAATTCACAAATCATAATAAATATGAAAAATGTAATATTCTTTATTTACTTGGGATGTTACATGTTTCATTATTTTACATACATAACAATTTTTTACCATGGTAAATTTTTTATTTCTATAACATTAAATGATAATTATAAATAATTTTGAACTTATGATTCAAAATATTTAATCAATTTTATTAAATTAAAGTCCCAAAATTTTAAAATTTAAATTTATAACAAAACATGTAGATGTAATGAAAAAGAAGAGTTTGAATAAGTTTATTTTTTATGAAAAAGATGATTTTATACTAACTGTATGAAAAATAATTATCATTTTATGAAAAGAAATAAATATTTAATTATATATAATATATAAATCTCCTTTTCCCATTTTCTAATTGGGATTATTTTAAATAATTTAATAGGAGAAATATTATTTATTTTAAAATAGTTTTTAGAAAAATAATATTTTTATAACAAAAAATAAACTTATTCTAAAATAAAACAAAAAGTTAAAAAAAATTATTTAAGTGGATGAAATTTAATTAAATATTTCTTATGATATTTTGAATAAAATGTAAAACATAATTAGAAGTTTTTATTCTATAATTTATTTAAGTAAATGAATTTTTTATAACAATTAGTACATTACACTACCCATAGAGAACCTAATATTTTATAAAAAATACAACAATTTCACATAAAGTAAAAATTAGTTTTCTATTTTCTAAAATTAAATTTATTTATTGAAATTCATTTTCTAAAAGTATAATGAATTAATTATAATATCAACGGATATAATAAAACTAAACCTATTTTATAATGAGAATGTATTTTTGAAGAATAAAATGACTTTACTGAATATTTGAGTGAAATATTTAAAATTAATTATTTTTTAATTCAAAAATTACTATAAACATTTTTTATTTAAAATTTCATTAATACTGTTTATTCCCTCCTAATTAATTGATCGGTTAGCACGGTCACATTTAAATAATAAGATTTTGTTGTTCATTTAAGAAAAAAGTCATGTTTCATGTATGCTATCATACTGAACCATTTTGTTTTAAAATATTTTGATTTTATAGTCTTCCACCATTAATAATTTGTTTCCTCATAATTTTTACTTGGAAGAGTTAACATGGTGTTTTAATTTTCAAAATACCTATTTTGGAATCCCACAACGTAAGAAGGATCAATAAAACATCCCTTTGAATAGAGAGAAAGGTAAGTAAAAAAGGTCTTGTAAGATAACACATACTGGGATAACATGCATAAAAACAAGGAAATGTAAGAGAATATATAACATCCACGAACTAAAATGGAGTTATAGAAAATATAGCCATGGGAAATTTGATCATCCTATGTATATAATAGGACTAAAAGTAATTGATTGCTCAATAATAAAAGTAAACAAATAGCGATTTAAAAAAAATGTTTTTTCATGAGTGGATGAGTTCATTTAATACCTAGAATAACAACATAAGAAAAAATAATTACCTGATAATTAATTTTTCATCCACATATTTTCTCAAAATGTTGAGTATTCAAGATGAATTTTTCATATATGAATCATCCAAATTAACTTCCAATGATAATAAAATATATAAACTCATAACATTATATTACACCTAGTATTAGGAATTAACAAAAACCAAAATGGTTAGTACAAGATAATGTATTTATTCAAATATAATAAACAAATATTTTATTAAAAACTAATTTTATCAAAAAAATTCATTAGTACCACACACTGATCAAAACATACAACTAAAAAAATTACTATCTTTAATAATCCAAATCATTTTTGACTAAAATTTTAAATGAAAAAATCCTAAATATTTGACAAAATAATATTCAAAGATAAATATAATATCAAATACTCTCAAAAACTGATTCCATAATTTAATTTTCATATTCATATATTAATTAATATATAATTATCATTTCCATAAAATACCTGAGCCACCATATAAAATATATGATACTAAAAGATAATATACCTTTTATTTATCAAATAAAATCCTATTGAATTATATTTTCTATATTCAAATAAGGTTCTCTAAATGGTGAACATATTTTGAAGTAATTCTAATCACTTCATAAAACCAAATTGTTTCCAATCCTATGGTTATATATAGGTTATATATTCCCAAAATAATTTTATTTTTCAATAATAATACTTTTTAAACAAAAATAAAAACATCATAGTAATTGTGAATTCATGTAGGCTTGTTGTAGGTGATGAATCATTATCAGCCATCAGTTATGGGATTGATCCCCATGAAATTTTTGGAAGTAATAGGTTGTCACATGGTATGGTAGAAATTATTTGAGAAAATATATTAATATAATCCATATAAAATTATAGAAAATTTAAAAACATCATAAAAATAACCTTAATATATTTAACCTCAAATGTGATCTTATAACATACATTTTTTTCGTCTAAAAAATGTAACAAGAAATAATTAATTTTATTTCAAGGATAATAAAAACCAAAAATATTACCAATACCATTAAACTTATGTCCACTAAATGTAAGGTGATTTTTTATCAAATAAATTTTTTCAAATCAACAAAATTAAGGGTTATTTGTACAATAAGAATTATCAAATTTTTACCACTTTTCAAATGTATCGATTCAATCTAACACATTTTAATAATTTATGTAATAGAAACCATACTATAAGAAAATCTTAATGTGTTACCGGATTACAATAATATTTATAAAATAACAGTATATCATAAGTTTTATAAGTAAATAGTTATAAACATACATTAGTAAACATATGTTTTAAAACATTATACATGCTTCATCATATTATTCCATCTTAATTCATTCCTATAATCAAAGATATGAATTATATATTTATGATTCATGAATACCATCCCAATAATGTTGCATTAAATGAAAATACGAAAATAATTCATACCATAAATATGAACATCATGATTTATTTGATATCCCGTTTATCATTTAAAAGCATTCCTATATTGTAAAAATTAATTGGCATGTCCATTGTGGAATTTAACTTTGAGAGTTAGTTTTTATGGTTTTGATTTTGAAATGAAATGATTAATATACCATCACCCCTAAAATTTTTGGTGAAAAAAAGGTGTTGGATAATTCAAAATGTTTCTTACATGTGACTTGACTAGTCAGAATGTTGTCTAAATCATTTAAACCATCTATTATAATAATAGTGATAATTAGATCATCTAGAAGGAATAACAAGGTTGATAAAGATCAAATTCCTTCCATATTGATAAAAGAACCTTATCATATTAAAATGAAAATCATTAAAACATGAAATAAACTATTACATGTTAAAATTTTAATTTTAATTTTATTGATAATACCCATATATTCCCTATTATACATCAATCATCAAATCAATTATACCTATATAGATTACCTCTCTAAATATAATCTTGAAAAATATCATTAATCTCTTTGAAATGAATCACTTTAAACAGAAAAACATGTGTATAAGGCAATGAACTTATCATCATATTTAATCTTTCAAATATAATGATGATATCTAAAACTCTTACGAAACAATACTTATCAGAAAATTTAACAAAACCACTCTATATTACTAACTAAATTACCAGACCTAAAAAATTACATATTCTACTAATTCGAAACTGAAATTCACATTATTACAATCCCATGGATTTTTTTGGTTAACAGTTTCATATAATTTGTACAAAATCATACCTTGTAAACACATATTTTATAGGTGAAAATATATACACAATACCCATTTTCTTCCTCAAACAAAAATCTTTAAAATTAAACATGTTTTCTCTTTATGATAATTCAACACAATTTTCCAATTTATCTCATCCTTATCTCAACTATTCCGTAAAAAATTTGAATTTTATTTGAAAACATGGGATGAGAATAAAAGATCATTAATGTAAGTAACATAATTTAAACTGATGGTCTAATGAAAAATCAAATAAACACTTTCTTAAAAACATACATTTTTTACCCAGAAAAAGTAACATCTTTTAAAAAATATCAATATATTTCCTTTTGAAAATCATGATATTTTAATTGAAACTCATAAGAAATAATATAAGATATAACTATGTAATTTGTGACAAAATTTTTCATATCACTCTATAACTGGAGTAACCAAATTTTCCAATCTCCAACTCTCGATTACCAAATACATTTAAGGTTATAAAGTAAAAGTATGTCCATGGTTTATCACGAAATCACTCATCATTAGTAAATAAGATAACTAGAAATCCATGGTTTACCATGGAACCACAAGTAATATATCAATAAAAAACCACCCATCATACTAAAAAATTCATAATAACTATAACATAATCATTAATCATGAAATTTTCAATCCTTAAAATAAAAATTTCATTCTGAAATAACTCATTTTGAAAAAATGATCTTTTACAATGGAAAATTTTTTATTTTAAAATAAATATATAAATATATAATATAATATTAAAAATATAAAAGAAACACAAGGGATTTAAAAATTTTCATGCCATATATATATAAAAACATTCCTTTTGATTTCTGTAAAAATATAATTTAGAAGTATTTTTTTGGAGGAATTTCCCTTAAAAATATTATATGATTGAGGTAAGAATTAGTCAAATTAATAGACTTTTTGTATCCCCTTTAAGTCCACATTAAAAAATTATAAATAAAAAATATATTAATAATTATTTTCTCAAATAATCATTTCATGATATAATCAATGAAATAGGAGTTTAACCCAATGAATGGAAATTGGGATAAGAATTCCATTACATAAATCCATAAAAGGTTCCTACAATGAGAAAATTAGAGAGAAATACTAAAATTAAATTTTCAATAAAATTCAATTAAATGTTAATAAATTAATTAAAATCATTTTAAAAACATTGACATTAAATTGAATGATTTAGTAAATAAAACGTTGAAACCTGAAAAATGAGGTTTCATAGTTAAATAGTCCATTACATTATATTTGATTGTTCGAAACATTATAATAATTTCATAGATAATTAAATCAGATTCATTTGTTATAACGACCCATAATTTAAATACATGGTTATTACTTCAAAATTGAAGCATACTTATTAAGACATATAACAAAACCTTGAAAGGACAACATAGGTATAGTGTTTTTAGAAACTGGGGAACATAAACAACTCGTTCATAAATCATCTACGTTGTCTCCCATTTATTTCATCATATCTAGAGTCCCTTTTTAGAATATCCTACTTAATATCCTTCTTCCTAACCCAGGGAAAAGAAAACATACAAAAGGGTGAGCTCAAATGCTTAGTAAGGGTAAACAAAAGAAATATCAAACATATCATATTCATAATAACATAACATTTTGTAAATCTTATACTGCAAAAGAGATCATAACATGGGATAAATCATAGAAGTGAAAGGCAATCCCAATAATCATAACTTAAAACATGAATTTGTGTGGCATACACACATAGTCATAGAGAATCATTTCATAATAGTCAAGACTCATAGCCAAGACTATCTTAGCGGACAAAGTCCATTTCTGAACGGAGTTCACTCCTCTTTTCAGTCCTGTTTCACTGAACTGGTTTAACCAGCCATTCCAGTCATGTCTATATCATGACATATAAATATTTACCCAATTAATTGGAGGGAGATATAGTTTCAACCCATCCCATAATGAATCCATTCTTATGTGTGCCACACAATCATAAATCATACATCACAGCATAAGCCATGTAATAAAAATGGGATTCGTAAACATCGTGCCATCATAACATAATCCATATAAGATAAAAGGGCTTCATAAAAATAATTCCATCATAGCATAATCAAATCAATGTAAAAATAATGATAGAAACAGAACCCTATATTATCTTATATGGAAAATAATTTTGATAAAATGCTTGACCTCCATTCTTGAGGAAAATATCCTTTCTACATGAAAAAAAAATTTCCATTCTTAATATGTCATAAAATTATAAACTAAAATAAGTTGATTAAAAATAAACATGAAAACTTTTAAAGGAAGCTTCATGGAAATAATGTTCTAAAAATCCATTCAGTCCGTAGAAGTTAAAAAAAAACATTCTTCCCGTACTTTGGCTAGAAAAGTCAAAAAGTACCACGTACGAAAAATGATAAAAGATTCCTTTCATATCTTTTACTAAATTCTCACCGGAGGGTAAAATTGGATTTAAAAAATTGTAGGAGGATAGAAATATTATTACATATTGAGGAAACATGGATGTGGTTGACAAATACACCCCATTAAATACCAAAGTATATAAAATCTTGGATAAAAAAGAGATTGTGAGATTTTCCCTTACCTTAAGTATGATTTGCATCGTACATGTATGAACCACCTGTATAACGATTTAAATAATGTCATTGACTTATTCCAAAATCATACTTATTTTTATGATATCATATATGGTCATATTTATAGCTTCTTTTTAGTAATATTTCATTGATACTTGTTATTCGGGTGTTTATTGCTTTTTGTTCTTATGCATGTTTTGTCGAATAAATTCTTATTATTATTTTTAGGTTATAGATACCTTATTTACAGAATGGTATTAGTGTAATATATTTAATATTAATTCATTCAATTCATTTATATAATCATTATGAAATGAAGATCATGTATAACGAGTCACATCATATCATGGAGACGGTATTCCGTATGTACGCACGAGCAATGTTATCATTCCCATGATCATGGAATTGCATTGGAGTTTATATATACTATTTCTGAATCATTATAACATTACAATAATAATATATAGTCATTATTTACACCATTATACCCATCCATGTATGGTGGTGGTGGAAAATAGATTACACCACAGTGTGGAGACGGTATTCTGTACGTACGCACGCACGGTGATTTCATTTTCCGTAGGATGGATAGATGGTAAAATAAGGTTGTTTGACACTTATAATAACATATTAGTAAATGATTGATACTGATGTTATTATTTACTAATGAAATAACTAAAGAAAAGAGGTAGAAGAATAAATAAATTTGAAAGAATTGGTAACGGACAATACCTCTTCTTTGAAGAACCTCTTTGAGACCACCTCTTAGGGCACTAAAATTGGTATTTGAAGAAGACCAAGACCTCTAGGATTTTTCTAGGGAAGCGGAGAAGAGAATTTGTCCAGGTTTGGCCGAGCTTGAAGGCTCAAAGTGGTGTGAGGAAGAGAGGGGTGAGGTGGCCTTTTATAAGGGAGGAGAGTCGCACCTTTGGAAAAACTAAAAATATTATTTTATTATAAAGCCTTATTCGGTTTTTAATAGCTCCAAATTGAATTATTTCGAAGAAAAGGAGGGTATGGGTCGACATACTATCATCCAATAGAATTTATACAAGTTTATGTTTCTATTTTAACCTTATCATTTAGATTTAACTTTAAGTTAGATAATTTAACTTTTACCGTGTCTTCTTGTTTTCTTACATTATATGGTTAATAAACATAATATAACAAGACAAAAAAACCCCAAATTGTTTAGTATTAATATATATGACTTTATATAAGTCATCTGGGCTAACCTTAGATTTTTAAGAATAAAATAAAAATTATTAATATAATATGTTTTTTAAAAACTATTTGATGTCAATTTTGACACTATTTGGTAATTGATTCTTTTGAAACTTATAAAAGAAATATTAGTTCGAAAAAAGATAATTAAATGAAATATAATATGTCATATTAACCTATAAAATTATTGGAATTCATAAAAAGTCTCAAATTTCATTTATTTTAGTATTTATAACATCAATTGTGATAATATTTCCTTAATGAGATAATTACTACATTATCATTGTGTCAAAAATAAATTAAATTTTTTAGTGTCTAAAAATTATAAATAAAATACTATTACTTAGGAAATCATTTTATCTTTCTAATTAATATTTATAGTCTAATTTATATTATGTATAACCTTATATTAAAAATGAGTTAGTTATTAAACTTCGATTTAAACTATTTTAATCCTTCTTTAAATAAATTAATAATAAATGTCCTAATCTAATATAAGTGGGCCAAAATGGTCATAGTTTATTCCTAAGGTTTTTTTTGGTCGAATTACACTTATCCAATAGAATTAGGACATGTTTTTGGGTAATAATAACATCATTTTTACCCTTAATTACCCTATTTACTTTTAACCGTGGTAAAAAAAGTAAAAATTTACTATTCACAAAAATTATTTTCTTCTCATTGAACCACATTTTAGTCCTAGATATTAATCGTTTCTGTCCGATTTTCGAAATTCCACTCACAGAAGAGGTAAAATTATGTTTTATGTGAATTTTCAAACTCTCCTAGGAGGTGGTTAAAAGATGGTGAAAAGTTCAATAAAATTTTTATATATCTAAAATTATTATAAAATGACTCAATGAATTAATTTGAAATTATATAGATATTATGTTTCAATTTTGACCTAAAATAATTTTAATTAAAATAAATATTTATTTAAATAAAAAGTTGGTTTTTAAATAGCATCCCAGTGTTTTCACTATTCATCAAAAATTAAAAGTTTCCAGAAAAATACCAAAATTTCACCCTAGGCTAATTTCGATATTCCGAATCCAAAAATGAATTCTATTTTGAATGATTTAATTTAAAAAATTCCAAAAAGTGGGTATTACTATTCATAACGGCTAGTTTTAATGTTATTTTAATAGTATATGGTTGTTTAGTGAAACTCGGTATTACGTACGACGCAAGCTATCGAGGAAGGTCGTGATTGTGTGTAAAGAAAGCCAAGATAGTGTTTTGTGTAGTGAGAGATTCCTTTGATGATTCATATAACATAAAAAACAAAATATTTCTCATAAAAATCTTGGGTGTTACATTCTACCTCCGTTGAAATGAATTTTTCCCTCAAAATTCGTCACTTTTTAACAAACAGATGAGGATACCTCTTCCTCAGCATATCCTCAAGCTCCCATGTAGTTTCTTCAAAATTGTGGTTCCTCCATAAAACGTTCACCAAGCGAGTGGTCTTGTTCCGTAGGACTTTTTCGCTACGATCCAGAATCGCTATTTGCTATTCTACATAAGAATGATCTTGCTCCAGTGGTACAACTTCTGAGCTGAGTACTTGTAAAGGATCAGGTGGGTACTTTATCAGGAGAGATACATGGAACACATCGTGAACTTGAGAGAGATTTGGTGGAAGCTCCAATCGATAAGATACCTTCCCAACACGATCCAGTATTTCGAAAGGACCGATATATCTTGGGCTCAGCTTTCCCATCTTTCGAAATCTCATTACTCTCTTCCAAGGAGAGATTTGTAAGAACACTTTATCACCCACCTCAAACTCTAGGTCTTTTCTTCAGTTGTCGTCATAAATTTTTTGTTGACTTTGAGCTGCTCTAATGTGTTGTAGAATAGATCAGACCTTTTCTACCATCTCATCAACAAGATCAGGTCAAAATAGCTTTCTTTCCCCAACTTCATCCCAGCAAGTTGGAGTCCTGCATTTCTTCCCATAGAGAGCTTCATAAGGATCCATCTGAATACTAGAGTGAAATATATTATTATAAGAAAATTCCACCAAAGTTAGGTGTTGATCCCAACCACCTTTGAAATCCATAGAGCAAGCTCTCAACATATCTTCTAGAGTTTGAATTTTCCCCTCAGACTGACCGTCTGTCTGAGGATGGTAAGCAGTGCTGAAACTCAACTCTGTATCCAGAGTATGCTGAAGACTTAGACAAAACTTTGAGGTACACATCGGATCCCGATCATATATAATAGAAATCGGTACTCCATAAAATCTTACTACTACCTTTACATATATCATAGCAAGCTGATCCAGAGAGAAATATTCTCTAATAGAAATGAAGTGTCCGTACATTGTAAGACGATCAACTATGACACAGATAGCATTATTGCCTTTGGATGTTTTAGGAAGTCCAGTGACAAAGTCCATAGTGACGTTTTACCATTTTCATTCTGGCATGTGTAACGGTTTTAACATCCCTTTATACTTCCGTCTTTCATCTTTAACTTGCTGACAAACCAAGAATCGAGAGACATATTCAGCAACATCTCTTTTCATGCCATCCCACCGGAAGTACTCTTTCAGTTCCCTATACATCTTCGTGCTTCCAGGATAAATAGAGAATGAAGAACTATGAGCCTCATCCAGCAGCTCCTTATTTAATTCTAGGATGGGAGGAACATAAACCCAATTCTTGAACCTTATTATTCCATCACAATCAAGGTTGAATTCAGGAACATTTTTCACCTTCTTTTGTAACTCTACATCTTCTTTTTGTGACTCTTTAATCTTCACATGTATAGATGGTTGAACATTCATTTGAGAAAGATATGATTTTTCCCCTTCCATTATAATTCCATGATCCATCCTTTGTAAATCCATAAATATTGGATCTTTTGTGATCTTCATCATGGATAAGCTAGCATGGTCTTGTCGACTTAATTCATCTGTCACCTTGTTTGCTTTCCCAGGGTGGTAATGAATTTAGCAGTCGTAATCCTTAATCAGCTCCATCCATCTTATTTAGCGCATATTCAGATCCTTTTGTGTGAAAATATACTATAAAATTTTATGATCAGTATAAATATCAACCCTTTCTCCATAAAGAGAATGCCTCCAAATATTTAATGCAAAGATTACCGCAGCTAACTCCAAATAATGAGTTGGGTAATTTTGCTCATGGATATTCAACTATCGTGAGGCATAAGCTATCACCAAATCATTTTGCATGAGAACACACCCCAATCCCTTCTTGGATGCGTCACTATAGATCACAAACCTTTCTCCACTACAAGGAAGTTTGAGTACAGGTGCACTGGATAACCTTCTTCTCAACTCGTTGAAATTCTCTTCACATTCCTCCATCCACACAAACTTAACAGCTTTTCGAGTCAACCTGGTGAGTGGATTAGATAATCGTGAAATATATTTCACAAAACGTCGATAATATCCAGCCAAACCAAGAAAACTTTGGATCTTGGTTACAGTTGTTGGTATCGACCATCTTTCGATAACCTCTGTTTTTGCTGGATCCACAGATATCCCCTCTTTTGAGATTATGTGACCCAAAAATGCAACTTTTTGAAGCTAAAATTCCCACTTGGTAAATTTGGCATAAAGCTTCTCCTTTCTCAGGGTCTTCAATAAAATTCTCAAGTGATCTTCATGTTCTTCCTTTCTCTTTGAATAGACAAGAATATTGTCTATAAAGACTACCATAAACTGATCAAGATAGTCTATAAAGGCTTTATTCATTACATCCATGAAGATAGAAAGGGAATTAGTAATACCAAATGTAATCACTATAAATTCATAGTCTCCATACCTTGTATGGAAAGATGTCTTTGGTATATCCTTCTTTTGGACCCTTAATTGATGATACCCTGAACGAAGATCAATTTTGGAAAAGTATTGAGCTCCGCGTAGTTGGTCAAACAAGTCATCAATGCATGGGAGAGGATATTTTTTCTTGATAGTGATCTTGTTAAGTTATCGATAATCAATGAAGAGTCTCATTGATCCATCATTCTTCATAACAAACAGAACAGGTGATCCCCAAGGTGACACACTAGGGCGTATGAATCCTTTATCAATATTCTATTGGAGTTGCTTCTCCAATTCCTACAACTCAATTGGGGCCACTCTATAAGGTTTCTCTGAAATAGTCAAAGCTCCCGGTACGAGTTCTATTGAAAACTCAACTTCACGATTTGGTGGAGGACCTGGAAATTCCTCCGGAAAGACATCGTCAAACTCTCGTACAATGGGAATATTCATAATTGTGAGTTTCTCACCAACCATTTGAGATAAATAACCTTCATTTAGTTGAATAAAGTCTCATAAGAAGGAAGAAATTTCCACTACAAGGTTATGTTCGTCCTTGCATCGATAGACGATCATAGATTGATCTGGAATATGAAATGTGACTTCTCTTCTCTGGAAATTGATATGAGCTCCATATAAAGAAATCCAATCCATGCCAATAATCACATAAAATTCCACTATAGGAAGGATCACAAGATTTTCAGGAAGAAATTTCCCACAAACTTCAATCGTAGAAGAATTATAAACTTTTTATGTGACTGTTGAGCCATTAGGAGTTGTCATAGCTAACTCAAAATCTAATTATTGAGGTAATACAGTGATACACTGAGAAAATTCTTCAGAAATAAATGAGTGGGTGGATCCAGAATCAAATAAAAAAATTTCTACTTTAGAGTGGATGGTAAGTATAACTTTCACCACTTCGTTATCGTACTCCACATCGCTGATAGAAATTTCATGTGACTTTCCATTATCTTTAGCCTTAAGAGTTTATTGACATCGATCATCATCAACAAACCTTAGATTAGGGCATTGATTGGAATAATTCCTCATTTCCTTGGACTTTTAACATTGAAGTGTAGGAGGTGCACTCTGCGTAGCCTTTTGTTTGCATCACTAGACGTCTTCTTCCCATTATTGCGGCATTCAAATGCCCGATGACCTTCATTTCCACATTTGAAACATTTACTTGTCCCTTTAAGAAAACTCCCTCCATGTTTCTTTCAACACTTTGAGCATCTGGGAAAACTCATCATCTATTCAGTGTGCTCTTTAGATTTTCCTTTGAATTCCATATTCCTCTTCTTATCAAACCCATATGACTGATGGGTTACTCCAATCTACATCACAACCTTGAGATCACATCGAACAATTTCCTCATAGCTATTGAAGTCCCTTATGGCTAACGCCCTTCGAAGACTTGGTTTTAAACAACTAAAGAAACGATCAATCTTGCTCTCAGGTTTGATAATAATACCAGAAGCGTATCTTGCAAGTCTTGTAAAATTTGCTTCATAGGTACCAACAGATTCATCATCCTTTTGCTTTAGTTCAAGAAACTCCTTCTCCATATTTGTTTGAAGAATACGACCGAAGTACTTATTGAAAAATAAGTTCTTGAACTCATCCCATTCCATGGACTCAATTTCATCTCTTTGCCTCGTATTCTTGATAAGATTTCTACCATTAATGAGCATATCTTTCCAAACAATACACTGCTAAGATGAATTTATCATGTTCATAACATTGAAGAACTAAAAATAACTTTTCAGTAGTACTGATCCATTGTTCAGAAACTAATAGATCAGTAGACCCACCGCTGAATGAAGTTGGACGCTGCTTCATGAAGGATTCAACATAATTTTGCTCCTTCATTTGCTCGTTTAGAAGTCCTGCATGATTCATAGCTTTATAATGTTGTGTGAGAATGGCTACAATATTTTTCATTCCATCTCGCATAACATTTGTTTGCCCAGGGGGACAATCATTTCATTGCCCATCGCATTCCGCATTAACATGGTTCCTTCGAGTTCCAGACATTGACTGAAACCAAGAAGAATAGTGTGAGAAACACTAATTATAATAGGAAAACCACATAATCAAGAATAAAATTTTACACTAAAGGATGTATCATAGGTTATTCATGGACATTTGTAAAACACTAAGATTGTGTTCTATGCTTAGACATATCCTTTGGGTTCTTACTAAGGCTTTCACATCCTAGTCTCCATTGGTTGACTATACCTTTCCTCTGATACCAACAATAATGACCCATACTTTACATACATGGTTATTTCATCAAAAATTAAGCATACTTATTAAAACATATAACAAAACCGTGAAAGGACCGTATAGGTATAATGTCTTTAATAACTAGGAAACATAAACAACTGGTTCATAAATCATCTACATTGTCTCCCATTTATTTCATCATATCTAGAGTCCCTTTTGGCATATCCTACTTAATTTATTTCTTCCTGAACTGGGGAAAAGAAAACATACAAAAGAGTGTGCTCAAATTCTCAGTAAGTGTAAACAAAAGAAATATCAAACATATCATATTCATAAGAACATAACATTTTGAATATCTTATCCTGCAAAAGAGATCATAACATGGGATAAATCATAGAAGTGAAATCTAATCCCAATAATCATAACATCAAACATGATGCTTTGTGTCATACACACATAATCATAGAGAATCATTTATTAGCAGTCAAGACTCATAGCCATGACTATCTTAGCGGACAAAGTCCATTTCTGAACCGAGTTCACTCCTCGTTTCAGTACTGTTTCACTGAACCGGTTTAACCTTCCATTCCATCCATGTCTATCTCATGAGATAGAAATCTTTACCCAATTCATTGGAGGGTGATATAGTTCCCACCCATCTCATAATTAATCCATTCTTATTTGTGCCACAAAATCATAAATCATACATCATAGCATAACCCATGTAATAAAAATGGGATTCTTAAACATCATGCCATCATAACATAATCCATATAATATAAAAGGAAATCATAAAAATAATTCCATCATAACATAATCAAATCAATTTAAAAATAGGGATAAGACACTTGAACTCCATTCTTGAGGAAAATATCCTTTCTACTTCAATTTTTTTTTCCTTTCTTAACATGCCATACAATTTTAAACTAAAATAAGTTGATTAAAAATAAACTCGAAAACTTATAAAGGAAGATTCATGGAAATAATTTTCTAAAAATCCATTCAGGTCGTATATGTTAAAAAAGACCATTATTCTCATACTTTGGTCGAAAAAGTCAAAAAGTACCTCGTACGAAAAACGACAAAATATTCCTTTCATATCTATTACAAAAAACTCACCGGAGGGTAAAATTAGATTTAAAAAATTGTAGGAGTATAGAAAAAATATTACATATTGAGGAAACATGGATGTGGATGATAAATACACCCCAGAAAATACCAAAGCATAAACAATATCGTATTAAAATGAGATTGTGAGATTTTCCCTTACCTTAGGTCTGATTTGCTTCATACGTGTCCGAACCTGCTGTATAATGATTTAAATAACTTCATTTACTTATTCAAGAATCATAATTATTTTTATGATATCATATATGGTCAAATTCTTAGCTTTTTATTAATTATATTTCATTGCTACTTGTTATTCAGGTGTTTATTGCTTTTTGTTCTTATGCGTGTTTTGTAGAATAAATTCATATTCTTATTTTTAGGTTATAAACACCTCATTTCCAGAATGGAATTAGTGTAATATATATCATATTCATTTATTCAATTCATTTATATAATCATTATTCAATGAAGATCATGTAGAATGAGTCCCATCACATCGTGGAGACGATATTCCGTATGTACGCATGAGCGATGATATCGTTCCCATGATAGTGGAATTGTATTGGAGTGTATATATAATATTACAGAATCAATATAACTTTACAATAATCATATATAGTCATTATTTACACCATTATACCAATCCAAATAAGGTGGTGGTGGAAAATTGATTACACCACGGCATGGAGGCGATATTCCGTAAGTACGCACGCGCGGTGATTTCGTTTTCCATAGGATGGATAGATGGTGAAATATGGGTTTTTTCATACTTATAATAACATATCAATATATGAGTGATACTTATGTTATTACTTCATAATGAAACAACTAAATAAGAATAAGTAGATGAAGAAATAAAGTTGAAATAATCGGTAACAGACATTACCTCTTCTTTGAAGCGCCCCTTTGAGACCACCTCTTAGGGAACTAAAATTGGTCTTTGAAGAAGACCAGGACCTCGAGGATGCTTCTAGGGAAGTGGAGAAGATGACTTGGCAGGGGTTGGCCGATATTGAAGGCACAAATTGTCGTGAGGAAGAGAGGGGTGAGGTTCCCTTTTATAAGGGAGGAGAGAGGCTCCTTTGGAAAAATTAAAAATATTAATTTATTAAAAAGCCATATTAAGTTTTTAATAGCTCAAAATTGATTTATTTAGAAGAAAAGGTGCGGATGGGTCGAAATACTCTCATAAAAAAGAATTTAGACAAGTTTAGGTTTCTATTTTATCATTATCATTTTGATTTAACTTTAAGTTACATAATTTAACTTTTACCGTGTCTTCTTGTTTTCTTACACTATAAGGTTAATAAACATACTATAACAAGCCAAAATAACCCCAAGTTGTTTATTATTAATATATATAACCTTATATAATTCATTTTTTGACCCTTAGATTTTTAGTTATAAAATAACAATTAATAATATAATATTTGATTTTAAAACTATTTTATGTCAATTTTGACACTATTTGGTAATTGATTTTTTTGAAAATAATAACAGAAAGATTAGTTCGAAAAAAGTTAATTAAATCAATACTAACATGTCATATTAACCTAGAAAATTAGAGGGATTCATAAAAAGTCTCAATTTCATTTATTTGAGTATTTATAACATCAATTATGTTAATATTTCATTAATAAGATAATTACTGCATTATCATTGTGTCATAAATAAATTAAATAATTTAGTGTCTAAAAATAATAAATAAAATACCATTATGTAGGAAATATTTTTATATTTCTAATGAATATTTACAGTCTAATTTATCTTATGTATGACCATATATTAAAAATGATTTAGTTATTAATCATTGATTTTAACTATTTTAACCCTTCTTTAAATAAATTAATAATAAAAGTCCTAATCTAATCAATGTGGGCCTAAATGGTCATATTTTATTCCTAAGGTTTTTTTTGGTCGAATTACACTTATATAATAGAATAAGGACATGTGTTAGGGTATTAATAATATCATTTTTACCCTTAATTACCCTAATTACTTTAAATCGTGGTAAAAAAGGTAAAAAGTTACTATTCACCAAAAATTATTTTCATCTCATTGAACCAAATTTTAGTTCTATATATTAACCGTGTCTTTCAGATTTTCGAAATATCACTCATAGAAGCGGCAAATTTAAGTTTTATGTGAATTTTCAAACTCTCCTAGGAGGTGGGTAAAAGACGCTGAAAAGTTCCATACAATTTTTATATATCTAAATTTATTATAAAAGGACTCCAATGAATTACTAGAATATATATAGGTATTATTTATCAATTTTGACCTAAAATAAATTTAAATAAAATATATTATTATTTAAATAAAAAGTCGGTTGTGAAATAGTAACCGAGTGTTTTCACTATTCATCAAAAATTGAATGTTTTCAGAAAAATACCAAAATTTCACCCTAGGATAATTTCGATATTCCGAATCCAAAAATGAAGTCCATTTTGAAATATGAAATTTAAAAAATTCCAAAAAGTGGGTATTACTATTCATAATGGCTAGTTTTAATAATATTTTAATAGCATATCGTTGTTTAGTGAAACCCGGTATTGCGTACAACGAAAGCTATCGAGGAAGGTCACGATTCCATGTAAAGCAAGCCAAGATAGTGTTGTGTGTAATGAAAGATTCCTTTTATGATTTATATAACATAAAAACAAAATATTTCTCAAAAATATCTCCAGTGTTACATTTGTTACATTACTATTAATAAATTATATATATATATATATTATTTTATTATATTTTTATAATGTTCATTTATGCCTATTCTGATGATTTATAAATATGAATTTCATCATTGCAGTATCCTTCATTTTAAGGATTCAAGGTCAGTTCACATGAATAAAATTATATATCTTCATTAAAAATGGGAATACAAAAACCAAAGTGGAATAAAATGGTATTAATGAAATTAAATATGTGTTATTTTTCCATATATATTTATTATTTTTTGTATGAGGATGATTCATTTGTTAATAAATGTTAATGAGAAATGGTTAATTTATTTTTCAGGTTTTCCAACCATTATGAAATAGTTTCATTTTATATAATATCATGTATATATAATTCATCTACAACATTTAATAAGTTATAATATAAATTTAAAAATAATATTTATGCATTATTATTTTCTTATGACCATCTTTGAAAGTGATATTGGACAATGAACTATCATTATTCATGGAGATGGTTAACCTTCATAATTTGGACAATGGTTTTATTTCATTAAAAAAGAAGAAATAATTAACAGAATGGATATAATATATTGAATTAAAAATTGAAAATTAAATAATACACATGATATTGGATCTATAATTTCATGATAGATTAAATAGGTTGGGAGAAGGAATAAGAAAACAAGAAAAATAAGATATGTGTTTTGGGAAAGGTACATCATGAATGTCACCTCCTTAAAGGATCCCATAAAGACATTGGAATCAGTATTTAGGTGATACCTAAATCTCATGAAAGTGGGTAGTGTTGTAAAGATATGTTTTTTGGATATTTTGAGTGGCCAAAGGCTTGTAAAGTAAAATGGTGTGGTGAGGAGTGGTATTTATACTTAGAAAGGGTAGTTTTAAGTAATTAAAAAATAATAATGTTCTAATTAAAGCCAACAACATTTGGATTGAATTAATTGAAAAGAATTATTATAATAATTAATGTTTAAATGTATTTTTATGTAATATAAACACATAAAACACCCATTTAAATTTTTAGTTTGTTTTTATTTTAAGATTTTACATTTATATTTTTCATGTTTTATTAATTTACCTATAGTGTGGTAAATCTTTTTTACCAAGGTAAAATATTTGAATAATAAATATAATGATCTGACTACACATTTTTTAAATTATTATTAAAAATAATAAATCAATTTTAAAAAATTATATTATGATAATTGGAAATGGTATATTTAAAACAAAACCTCCAGATGCAGTGAGAAAACTGCATTTTCAGGAAGTGTATTTTTCAAAAGAAAATTGATTTTATATTATCTCTATGACTGAAAATTATCATTGTTAGAAAATAAATTAGTATTTAATGATATATAATTTATAAATTTCATTTATTATATTCCAAATTATTTATTAGTTTAATTATTTAGAAAATATAATTATTACTTATTTTGAAATACTTGTTGGAAAAATCGAGTTTTTATCCCAATTATTTTTTCTAAAATAAAATATAATTTTTATTAAAAGAAATTACTTTGAATATATATATAACTAATTTATACTTCTGTTTCATTAAATAAATTTAAAACCATACTAGAACTTTTAAATTATTTGATTTATTGAAAATAAATTATTTTTGTTACAAAAATATTCATTTTTAACTATTCATTGAAAATAATATATTTTCAAAAAAAGCACAAAAGGTCACCCAAGGTAAAAAAAGATATTATAATTTTAAGAAACATTATTATATTATGAAATTATTTTTCTAATATCTCCTAAAATTACTTATAATATTCACGCATAAATTGGTGGAAACCCAATTTTTTTAAGAAATGTATTTTTGAAGAATAAAATGACTTTTCTAAAAATTATTTTGATTAATTTGAAAGATTTATTACTAATTTAGAAATTTTTATGACCATCATATATTTCCTAATATCTTTAATATTATTCTATCCCACAAAATTAGTAATAAATTTTTAATGATCAGATTTATATTTTAAGATTCTATTATTTATATAAAAATGATGTATATATCATAAATGTTATAAAAAATAGTATTTTATTTTAAAATTATCTTGATGTTACATTATCAACCTATAGATAAAGGAATAAATAACTAATTCACAATATTAAATGTCAAAAATATTATTTTGGACTTATTTTCTAAATATCTTAATAAGGCCCAATGTTAATTAAAATAACTAAGTGATTGTATATAATATTTTAATAAGTTATATAGAAGGAATAATAAACATTAAAAAGGATGTTATAAAAGTAAATAATTGTCATATTTTTGTTACTATGGAATATATTGAATGTATATGATGAGTCAGACCAAAGATAAGGTACATTCTATTAAAAATAATGTCCTATTATTTTCATAGACTCATTATTTTTCTTATATATATATTTTCAAAAATGTTTTAATTAAGGTTTTCTACACTTTGATTATTTAAATTTATTAATACTGATGATTAATTTTTAAAAAATGGTTTTAAATGAATCTCCCCCCAATTATATTATTTTATTATTTTATTTGAAAAGGGTGCAGGGGATTTCTTTAACCTATACGTCATGAGTGGAATTTCCCACCATCATGGATAATATTTTCTTTGAAGATTACATTATATGTTTATGAAATTATTTTCAAGAAGGAAAATTTATTAAAAATTTCATTATTTGATATATTTTTTTAAATGGGAATGATATTTTTCCCAATTAATATTCCATGTAATATTTTTGAATCATTTACCATCTAATATAACATCCTTTGGTGCTACTTGTAGTGAAAAAGTAATTTTCCATGAGAATTTTTTCAAATGATAATCTTATCAAAGAAAAAAACACTCTTCCCATATTTCTATTAATTATAGTATTGAAAGGTAATTAATTGAAGAATGTATTTTTATATTTGAAATGATTTTAACACAGGTTTAAAAGAATTTTTCAACGGTTTTATTCTTTGTATGGCCCTTTAATTTTTTTTCAAAATGTTGAGCCACATTGTAGCTCACAGGTGATCTCGATATACATTATATGATTTTTACCCATAGATAATTCCATGGAATCCCATTATATCATATATTAGGTGTGCACATAGATTGTAATAATATGTATTGACTAATGATTATGTTCTCTAGAGAAGTATTTTGGATGTCAGTCAAATGGATATTCAATATTGAAAGGTTTTTGAAAGACTTTTTTGTTGATGATGGTCCAAGGAACATACATGATTCTTCTAGTATTACTAATGAGTTTTTATGGATTTTTTTGATTTAAAATGGTACGATAATTATCACTAAAATGAAATAATGATTTTAATTTTGGATAAAAGGTTAGTTTTTTAGAACATGGTTTTGATATAGTTTTTTGGTTTTTTTTCTAGACTAATAGATTTATTTTCCTTTACTGAGATATTTGTTGTCATCCTTTTTTTAGAATTATTTTCATATGGTTTTATGGATGGGTAATGGAATGGAAGAAATATATATAAAGCTATGATGATTTATTATGACAATAAATCTTGTTTTATTTGAAATATTTTATATTGTGAAAAAATGGATACTAATGAGATGTGACCACTTGGTAAAATATGGTTTTGTAATGTATTATTAATTACCTAATTCTATAAAAATATAAATAAAAATGATTCTTTGGAATGTATGAATTTGAATTGTAGGATAAGTTCACCTAGATTATGTAATGATTTTCAATGGGTTCTTACAATTTCTCAACATATTTCCCATTGTCATTTGAGGAGATGTAATGCTAACAACACTTTCATCAATGTGGGTTTTCTAAATTAATATATATAATTTCTCAAAAAGGAATTTTTCTTCACATTCATTGATTTTATATCCCACACATAACATTTCATAACATGTCCATTATTTCAATTAAATGTTCTATTATTAATAATTTTCTATAAATAATGTTTTTAAAAGAATTATTCTCACAATCTCAAAATATAAATTTTAATTTGACTTATTATTTTTTTATGATAATATTAAAATGATTCTTGAAATATAATTTTATGATTTCATGATTCACATTCCTCTCAATAGCAAAACTTAATATCTATTATTTGTAATTTTTTAGGATCAATTTCCAAATGATATTATGGTATACATATTTTGGATGATTGAATATTATATGAACATATTAAATTATTGATATAATCTTATGATATACTATTTTAAAATGTTAAATAACCCATTTTCTTCATGTTTTTTGATGGTATGATGTTTTGTTTATTTCTTATGGAACACATTAGTATGGTCTATCATTACATTACCATTGGGTTCCGACATTTTCCTCTAATTTAATCGTTATATTTATATACCATATGAGATAAAAATATTATCAGATTATGATTAACTGTGTTAAGAAGAGGATTCATGGATATAATTTATGACTAAAGATTTTCACAAGAGGATGAATATGATTGTTATAATTGTGAATGTCAAAAAATTTCTTCATGGACATGGTATGGATTATTTATGTACAAAATTAACTTTATAGAAATTTCTATTGTTGTTTATGTTTACAATGCCTTGATTTATTATTCCTATTCAATATTTCAATGTTACACTCCAATGTCATGCTCAACGATTCATGATTATAGTCTGATGATTCCAATGTGTCATTTTTTAGATTATATTGGAATATTTGTTCTCATATATCCTCTGAAATTGAATTATAGAAAATTTTATTGTTTAATGATCCATTAAACAACATATATCTCATAGGATATTTTCTTCTATGATTTTTAGAATATCAAATATTTTGAATAATAGACATGTTTTACCTTATTTAAAATTTAATATTCTCTAACCTTTTCTCACATATATAGGGGAATTGTAAACATTATTATTTATAAAAGGATTTATAATTTATAGAAATTTGTGGGATATTTTAAATAAAATATTAGTAATTACAAGATTGTGTGGCATATTAGAAATAAAACTAAACATTCATATTCTGGGATTGTATTATTTATTTTGATATGTATTATAAAAAATTTTAAAATAATTTTAAATATATTGATATTAAGTGCAGCTCATCTAGAAATGTAATCAATCCTAATTTTCTAGGCAGTTTTTTATTGAAAAAGACTTAAGAGATTAGAATTGGGGCATAAATGTTATTGTGGTTTTCCTAGAAGAATTTATAAGCTTGATTCATCATTTTATACTAAAAAATGTTTTAAAAAACTATCCTTATATATTTAGTTTCAATTTTATGTTATATGTTTATTATTTGAAAAATATTTACATTTATAAGGTTCTGTTTTGGGATAAATTTTCCATGTCATTTATTTTTTTATGTATCATCATTCTATAATTTCATATACAATTTTCATAGAAAATTCCTTTTTATTGGTTGGATACTCACACAATCACCTAACATCACCACACTATGACATTAATCATCATAATTAAATGAAAAATGTATTTAAAAAAATGTTTTTAATAATAAATACATCTACTATATTCATAGGACATCAAAATACACATTTGGAGTTGTTGTTGATTCCAGATTCACTATAAACACTAATATTTTAAACATAACCATTCCCCCATAAAATTGATAATAAATGAAAAGTTTAATGTTATCATTTGAATAATTTATAATGTAGTTCTTTGAAAATATGTGATTCCCCTCCTTTAATACATCAAAAAATTAATATAAGAGTTTATTATATTTTCAAATACTATTACCTCTAATATTTTTATTCTACATTCTATTTCCCCCCAAATTACATAGATATTATATCAATTTCTTTATATGTGGGTGAACCCATATTTTCTATTTGAACTATATAAAAATAGAAAAAAAGTGGGTTTGAAAGGTGTGTGAAAAGTGATAATATAGACGTAAATGATGTCTGAATAATTTGTATATGCACTGCTAGCATAAACGTCAATTTCATTATAGATAGTCAAATATATTATATTGAACATGTAAAACCTTCCAAAACTCAATAGGAACATAAAAATATTCATGAACACGTTCATTTTGGTACCCTTTTAGATTAATGGCCACTCACCATTATAATCATATTTATTATAATGATTAGTAATAACAGGAAGATGACTATTGTACATCAGTATTTAGATTCCCTTACTATTATGTAGAATACTAAATTAAAATAAACCCACATATTTATTTATTTTCATCACATACATATTAGCTCCCACTTATGGGATACTCTCCTTACATCAACATGTATGTTTATTTTATCATAAATAATTTCAATAAATTTTTATATTAGTTTATGCATTATACCACATAATATATTCTATATAATATAAATCATTCATTCATCTCCCACCTATAATCCCCATTTTCATGATATATTCCAAACATAATATTGGATAGATGTGGACCATATTCAAAACAATAAAACTGAAAATAGGATGGAGTCTTATCTCTCATCCTTGATACTCTATTATTTATGGCTCTAAAATTTCTATAATCCTTCCAAGTTATTGTGTCCGTATATTTCCAAATAAATTCACCTATTCAAATCATTGGATTAATTTCAATTTCACTATTCACATTATATGGAATGGGCATCACAAATTTAGATATCATGGTGAAGTAATTTATTTTTACTCTTACAATTATTATATCCTCTTCTATCTGAATATTATATCTAATTAAGAAATATATTTCCACATTCCCATTGTTTACTTTTTTTAATCATAATTTTCATTGGAAAAATATTTTTACATGTAATGAATGGATAATTTTAGTTATATTTAAACAAAATTTTATATTTTTGATTATATATCATAAATTTATTAGCTATGTGTCTAACCTTATATCATTTCATAAATAAAATTTAAAAATTATTAATTATTACTCCTTAGCTATGTGTCTAACATCTTTCTCATTTCTTCTCAGTGACTTCATGTGAAATTGTTTTAGTTGTCTTCTTCTATTTTTGCTGATAATAAGATTCACTTATCGTTATTTCATGACTCTAAAACTAATATTTATATAAAATTTGAACAATATAAGAGTTTTTAATTATCATTAAATACTCATACTATTCATATTAGTTCCCATATATATTTTAGTAATAATAGAATCTATCACCTGTTTTGGAACTATTTTTTAAGATAGATTTCCATTTATCGATAAATTCTTATTTTTTATCTAGAATATAATCTTCCAAAATTAGATTCATTATCCATTGCTTCATAGTGGAATTTATTTTATTACACGATAATGTTATACATGAAATATGGTGCCTTATTCCTTAACCATTATCACCACTAGTATTGGGAATGAAATAAATATATTTTATAACTTATAGAAATATTGCCATATTTTATAAAGTACCATTTTAGGTTAAAAAAAGTATTTTGGGAATCTATATGTGTTATTATCTTCTAAAACATTTTATTCATTCACCATTTTCGCATTTGAGGGTTTACCAATATTTTTTCCTTTAATATTTTTGAGGATTTTTCTGGGAAACTAATGTAACTAGTTAGAAATTTTTTAGTATAAATAGATTCATTTGTGGTGTGGGTTTCCTTTCTCCTTGATCTAATAGTAGAAAGATTCATGAAAAATATATTGGAAATATTTATCAACTATATTGAATCTTTGATGAATCATGAACAATTTCATCTATTTTTTTGTTATCACACTTTCTATCAGATAATTATAATATCTATATTGGCATGAATTCTAGATTTTATTATCTTAATAATAAAGTATATAAAAATTATTTTTAGCATATACTTCAAGTATTCATGTTATTTCACCATCTCTTATCAATAATTATTCATATTGACAGTGTAATTAAAATGAAAAATACCCATCGCTATAAAATAATATTCAAAAAAAATTATTTCATTTTCTTTGGATTTTTGTTGCTTATCCATGACATTAACAAATACATTAAATAATTTCTGAATATTATAGATCAATTTAGTTTCAAAAGTCATAAATACATGTTTTTTAATCAAAATATGTTTTAAATTATTCATTAATTTAAAAAAATTATTCACTGGAAAGTGAATCATACTAATCCTTTTCTATTATATTTTTTTATGGGGACATTGCATATACAAAAAATCATGAATAATTCCTCTTCCATGTCAATTTCATCTAACTCCAGCTATGCCTTTCCATTTTTGATCCCCTTATTTTAGGTAATAATGATAGTAAAAAATCGCATGGGATATTATTAAATATATATTTATATTGTAATAAAAATAATTTTGTGATTTACTGAAATAATTTTCAACATGTATTCAAATGGTTTCATCAATAGAATTTCTGTAAATAATGTTATTAATATTCATTCTAATCAAATTTAATTTTTCAAGTTTTTACCTTTATTGAAATTTATATTCTTCTTGAAAATCCTTGATTTATTGGTATTGCGTTCTCTCAATGTATTAGATAAATCCAATATTTTTTAGAAATATAAATAATAACTAGATTCTCTTTAAAGAGGTATTATAAATTTAATTCAAATCTAAATTCTATTAAATTCAATCAAAATTAACTGAATCTTTTGAGAAATTCATATTTTTTGCACCTGGATATCATTGATAGAACATATATTTCTATGTGGTCTACTGTAGTGACATAATGGGGGTGTGAATCTGGTATGCCTGAAATACTTAATGAAATTTTTAACCATAATTTAACATTATCCTATTTTTCATTAATCCAATATTGGTGGAAAAGATAGAATTATGTATATAACTATTACCAGAACTTCATTAAAAATATGTAAACCAAAAAAGGAATGTAAAAATATCAGGAGGTATTACTAAAAGGGCAGACCCAAATGTGGGAAACATAATATTTGTTGGGTCTAGCTATTTTCACATGTCAATGTTAGTACACTAATAATGTTTTTTCCAATTAATATTTTATTTGAATAGAATATTAATTATCTAATTTATTTCTTTACTCTTTAAAGGTGTCCAGGTATAATCCAAGAATCTAGTTCTTATGCAGCATCCTAATTGAAACGAAACAACCCATAGCACCTATGTCTCCCAACTAGTCTTATAAGATTCATTCAGTTTAATTTGTTCTTATTTTAGCACATTATTTCCTAGAATCACCAAAAAACTATATTATTTATAATTTTTGAGTCTTTGGTTAACTAATGGAATTGAAGAACAAGTGAAGTAAACTCAATATTTTATTTATTAGAAATTTTTTGATCAGGTATAGATTAGAATCATGTCCTTATCTATGTAAAACATCATAGTAATTATTTCATGATGATGTTCAGGTACCAGGAAGGTTGTCCTTATCATAAACTTCTCCTAAATTCTCACAAGTTTTATAGAACACTGGATCATATGAACCACTTCCTCTTCGTCATTATCAATGCTAACTAGAACTTCTTATGTTGTGTACATCATGTTAAACTTATTCAATCTCTCAATTGATAAGTATATGTTATATGATACATATAACATGATCAACATATCATTCATCTTCTTTTTTACATCTTGAGAAATATCTCATTTCATAGCTCTTGTACTTTAATATTATAACTACTTTCATTCTCCTTCCTTTTCACATTTAGATATGGGTCCCCCAAGATTTATTTTCTATATTTTAAATATAGAAATATGTATAGATTATATATATTAATAATATTTATTTCATAATATTGTATATATAATAGTTTCTAAAAAATTACATTATCTTTTTTGAAACTTTTATCAAGGTCATGATAACAAACCCTCAATCTCTTTTACCTTAAAAACATCTATCTTTTTGGAGTTTCAAATATTTTATTTCTACTAATTTATGATTTATAAAAGTTGAAAATATATTACCAATAATTTTAGTAAGAATTTTTTTTATCTTTTCAAAATCACCAACATATAATATATAATTTTCACTCTTCATTTCCATATCATAATCTCATAGCTATTCGGTTTTTAGTGTTGTAGACCAAATGATAGAATAGGGGAATACATTAAAGTATAATAGATTCAAGATCAACTCTAATGAACACATATTTAATATAAAAAAATTTACAAAACAAACACCATCCACCCATCAATCCTGGAATCAGAATTGCTCTGTAACTTAGCTTGTAGGTCAATCATGGACCCCCAGAGACTGGTGACTAGAACCATGGAATCATAAAATACTTTAACAATTTACTCACATCAATAAGTGATCCATAGAAAAATCTACATTGTATATAAAAAAATATCCAACAGAATAAATATAATATATATGGAAGAATTTGTAAAAATTACAATAATGTTGAAAAAAAGAAAAAAAAAGACAGCACTATTGACCCATATCCATGAAACAAAAAGGTCACTCAACCAGCATGCTACTGTTAACATGTAATTTCCCTTTATCTAAGATTTCCACTAACTTATAGAGCAATCTTACAATTACTTGAACCTATAAATAAAATTATATCAGAAACCATAAGTCTGAAACTAGGACATGGAAATCATGACCAGTAGGATTCCATCATGTGATTCATTATAATTTCATGACCTAGGATCCACACACCCATTCCCCAGGATGGTTTGTCATATTACCTCTAGACCACCTCCCCGTACAGTAGAGGTGTCCGACTAGAAGTGAAGGTATAATGTCAATCATGGGGAGACTATACCCTCGTCATCAGAGTAATAACATAGAATAAAAAAACCAAATAACTAAATGATTTAAAAAAAACTAGGAAAATACAAATATCGAATGATGACCAAAATAGGAAATAAAATAGAAAAAACGTAATAGTATATATATCATGCCAATATGTGTCATGTGTCAATATGAAGTAACAGAAATAAATAAATACACTAACTACTCCCAAGAAGGTACATAATAATATTAGGTTCTCTCATCTATGTTCTGTCCCAACTTAGTCATCTTACATAGGACCCTTTCCCTTAACTTATTTCACAACTTCAAAATTTGTTTTCTTATCGATCGAATAGTCTGAGAAGGGTTTGAATACAACTCAGTATAGAACCCCCAACAATTTTTAAACTAATATCCAGTCAATAACAGTGTATGTAGTTCTATAAATATTAAAATAAATGAAATAATATTACATGTTTACATGTATTCATCTACTCTTAATTTAACAACATAACTCATAGGTTCTCGAGGACACCTGAACTCTCAATAAATACTTCCGGCGATTTTGGAGTCTTAATTATGTCACAAATTCAATTCATGATTCATTATAGGACTTGGTATTTCACTATCCATTTTATCTCAATTAATATTACATCCAATTGGATCCAGGGTCCCATGCCAACTCATGTTCATATAATGTCGGTTATAACACCCCGTGGGTATTTGTAGCCTCCATCCATATCCCACACCTCAAAAAACACTATGGGATTTCAAAGTGGCAATCCCTACCCCATATTAATTTATCAATATTTATCACTATGGTATTTTGATGAAGCAGACCCTCTCTCACACATGAATGTCAATATTTATCGCTATGAGCATTTGATTCTACAGACCATGTCCCACACATGATTTTAACATATATCACAATATCAAAATTTTACATGTATCATAAGATCACAGGTATCACAAAAACACACACATTAATTCACCAATTAATGAATCCAATTTATCATTTCCATATTAACATAGTTCCATTAAATAATTCATAACAGATCTAATCACATAAATTCCATTAACTAATTCAACCATTAATTAAGAACCTCAATCCCATTAGTTAATTCACTAATTAATCAATCACCTAAATTCTATTAATTAATTCAATATTTAATTAATCCAATTCAATCAATTTACTAATAAAAAACTCTACATTAATTAATTCAATATTTAATTTCAAAAAATTCCACAATCCTAGTATCCCCATAATTAATTCAATAACTAATTCTTCCAATTTACCAATATCAATATACCCAATTTCAGAATCACTTAATTAATTAACATTAAAAATTAATTCATTTAACTTAAGAAACTCAATTTTAAGTCATTGAATATAAATTTTAAAATTAAATACATGTAATTGAAATAAATACTTTGGTATATGAAAAATAGACCACCTAACACAAGATTATTGACAAATTATCGTAAATAGGAATCCTGAATTTAAGCAGAACCATGACGTAGAAAGAGATCTAATATGAGAACCACAAACCAAGATCAAATGAGTTAAGATAAAAAAAACATGGATCTAGATCCATAATAATATAAGAATACATCCCTTTAAAAGATGCCAGGAACATTAGAAAGCGGAAGGAAACCACAATGATTTCGGATCTCTTACCACAAGGGATGAAAATATTCAATCCGGGAATTAAATAAATAAGAATATAGGTTTTGAACCATAATAATTGGTCCTAGTGCATCCAAAATTTATATAATTTGATTAGGGCCGAGTTGGGGTTGATTTCGGCGAGTTTTTGGAGTTCGAGTAATTTTAAATATAATCTTCGTGTTAATAAAAATCCAACAGAACGTTACATAGGCATTGTTGCACAGTTTTCCAAACCATGCTACTTAATCATGAACCTTGTCTTGTGGGGGGGGGGGGTGAATTGTTTCTCCTAATATGGAACTTGTATTAAAAATCATGGGGTTACAATTTGAATCCTCTCTCCCTAGGATTACAAAATATAGTGGGTTAGGAACATAGTTTTGAATAACTATGCCCCAACCATGCACTGGCCTCCATCCTTCTAAAATTTTACAATTTCACTAAAAATATATACAAGGTAGAAGACAAATAATATGTGCTAAAAACAAGAAAAATGTGTACCTATAAAATAGCATAATACATCTCTATAAAAGGTCACAATATCTTAATCGCCCTGCCTTATAATAGCTCATCAGTGAGCATTACTCCAATGCAGCTTTCAGATTCCGAGACAAAAGGATCTAGCCACCGAGCCCTCATATCTACATATCTCTCCTATGTTCCCACTCGAACATGACCATGCTTCCACCATAAAAGAATTATCTTCATAGACTCTCTCTTAAACACTTTCTATCTATAATCCAACATAGATTTTAGATTCTCTGCAAAGGTAGTATCTATGTCAAGTCAAACATCATCCACATCAATAACGTGAAAAGGGTATGTGTGATACCACTGAAGTTGAGACACTTGGAAAACCATATGCATTAAATGGTATATCTGTGGAAGATTTAAACTGTATTCCATTGACCCGATTCTCTTTACAACCTCAAATGGTTCATTGAACCTCTGTGCCCACTTTCCCTACCTCTATATCCTACATTGACCAAATATATTCAAAACAAAAAAGAATATATGATCACCCTCTATAAAATATAGGTTCTATTGGCTTCTATCAGAATATGAAATATGTCTACTCAAATCGATATCCACAATTATTTGAATCTGTTGACCTTGATCTGATGTGTCCTATAAAATACTATTCCCCAATATATCTTACTCACAAACCTCCATTGAGAAGATAAGTGTTCTTCATGGCCTACCATAAAGTTCCTTTTATGGGGACATGAAAATAGTTTCATCATAAATGTTGTTACGGGTGAACTCCACTAAAAATAATTACTTTTTCCAAGATCAATTGATGTCTTGGACACACAACTAAAGCATATCCTTAATCACATGTATCGTATTCTATTACATCCCATCTATCTATGGGTGGAAATACATACTCAATAAAACATGTGTACCAAGATATATTTGTAAGCTCTACCAGAATCACAATGAAAAACATGATTCCGGGTACAAATCAATAATTCATGGAACCCTATGTAGATGGACTATATCTAGAATTAATAAGTCTTCCAACTAATCCACATAGAATATATCCCATACTGGTAAGAAATGTTATACCTTTTTAAAAGGTCCAAAACCACCCAAATAGAATCATTCTTCCAAGGAGTCTATGGAAGACCCACCAAAAAGTCTATATTCATGCCATATAACATGTATTCGAGAATGAGAAAGAACATCAGTAAACCAACAGGTCATTTATGCTTGGTCATCACTTGTCAAAAAACATGTCATTTTTTCACAGAACATTCGATCTCCTTTTTCATTCTTGGTCACTAAAACATTCCACCAAGGTAATTGTTCATTTTTGTCACTCATGGATTCATCTCCAACTTTGCAGCATGAAATCCAAACATCAAGTACCCCCACATACTCGTAGGAACAAAAAATTATTTCCCAGGTAGGTAATCAAATCCTCATCTATGGATTAATATGAAGGTGTCTCCATAGTTAATGTATTTTCCTCAAGGTCAAACATTAATAATCCTCAAAACTCTTATCCCTAACCAGTCACTAAATTGTGGACTCTATGGAAACTGATAATATAGTGTTCTTCTCCTAGACCTCATGAACCACAACTTGCCTCTCATCA
Source organism: Viscum album (assembly GCA_963277665.1). Classification (NCBI taxonomy): domain Eukaryota; kingdom Viridiplantae; phylum Streptophyta; class Magnoliopsida; order Santalales; family Viscaceae; genus Viscum; species Viscum album. Next base: position 1,468,432,081 of record OY728128.1, on the reverse strand, counting down.
ATTAAATTCATCATCTTCCACTCATAACTAGAATCTTGAACTACCTCAGCCTATGTTTTACTTGTTAGAGTGTTAGCCACACCATTTCCCTTCTGGATCATAAATGCTGCCTCAAAATCATATTACTACATATAATCAAAATACCTTCACTCATGAAGATTCAAATATCATATAAAAAATTTAAAACATATGATTTTGGGATCAATATACATGGTTAACCATTATCCCAATATATAATTCAACAAACAAATCAAATAATTAACCACTATATCAAACTCGAGGTCATGAAAAGGGTAGTAATGTTCATGTGGCCTGAACATCTGAGACACATACACCAAAATTAAATTTAACATGATCAATAATTCTCAATGCCCAAACCCATAATCATAAAAAAATATATAACCCCCCCATGGCTCAGGTAGGATCAATATTGTTGTTGTATTCAAGTGCTACATGAACTCTTAGAAAAAATTATCACACGTTATTAACATTAAATCCTCACTCTATTCTAGTTTATACATGAAATTTGTGTTTCCATGTGGTAAAAGTCATAGAGGAACTTCTAATAAAATATTCATAATCCTAGAAAAATACAAATATCAAACATTTTTCGTGGGAATCTACCAAAAAACATCTACTTGAACCTTATCTGGATCTACTAACACACCCTCCACTATGATTATGTGATCTAAGATGTGTACCTGATCAATCTAGAATTGAAACATATAAATCATGGCCTATAGACGATGCTCAATCAATGTACCTAGGATGATGTCAATATGTTGGGAATGATTAGAATGAGTCTTTGAGTACACCATGATGTCATCCACAAACAACACTACAAACCGATCTAGATACGGATGAAAGATCCAATTCATCAAGGGCATAAAAAGACCTGCTGCATTCATCGACCCCAAAAACATCATAATGAACACATAATGGCCATACCTTCTTCTAAAAGAATTTATTTGTATATAAAAAGGTATAACATTCCAATGGTGAAACCCAGATCTCAAGTAACTCATTGAGAAAACACAAGCTCCCCTCAACTAAAAATATATATCATCGATACATGGGAGAGGATTCCAGTTATTCACAGTAATTTAGTTCAACATTTGGTAATTAGCACAAAAGAGTTGATTTCTATTAGCCTTCTTTGTAAATAATCTAGAGAACCCCTAGGTGATGTACTCGTATAGATGAATCCATTATACTCTAACTCTTAGTGCGGATTCTAGAGATCTTCAATCTCATTTGCTTCTCTTCCATATGGTGGAATATAAACATGAACATACCTTGAAATGATCTCAATAATAAATTCTACATTTATCTCAGTTGGGAACCAAGATATGTTTTCAGAAAAACATCCTAAAATTGGTCCACTATAGGTGGAAAGACAACTTGATTTACCTTTCTTTCATCCAACAATAGACAAGAAACCTAGCTTGTGATCTCCCCTAGTTATTGATGAACTGGCTTTTCACTACCCACCTGAATATCCGACTCTCCATAATGAATATATTTTTCACCCATAAGAGATGTAAAATTCACTATTCAGTAGTGAGATTAAATGTAGTATTGGTACTATACCAATAATTTCATAACAATAATTTGTTTAAATCCTAAAATTCCATGGATATAATGATCTCATAGAAAATGATACTCCCCAACATCGATAGAAGACCACTTACACAAATAGATGTCTCTTGACCGTACTCACAACTATCTATTTATCATCATCAACTCTCTAAAGAACTCCACAATCAGGATCAAAACATTTAGAATTCATGAATATATAAAATAATTAGAGGCATTAGTATCAAATATGGTATTAGATAATTTAAAAGTTCCATGAATAATACCTCTCATTTTTGATGGTCTGTCCTTGTTATCCACCAGTGTAGGATGTACATAATTTCATTACCCAATTCCCCTTTCTTATGATGCCATCTGAGATCACTGAGCTTCACCACTCTACCGATAAGAGCACACATTCGCAGAAGTACATAAAATAATATCTATACTGTTATGGTCAATAGAACTCTAGCTTCCAAACAGTTATGGGGAAGAAGATCCTCTTCATATACCTGGATTCTTCCTAGTTTCTCCATGATTACCTGTCATTCATGGGTTCCTTATAAACCTATATTGATGTCACATTCATCCATATCCCCAGCACACTATCATTGGTTAGGATAACTATCTCTAAAACTGACCTGACCTAACCACCACAGTGATAGACCACTTGAGAAAGGTCTTGTGTAACTGACCAGTCTATTTGGGAACTATTCCTTCCAAATACTCAGATAGAATTCTCATAACGACACTTCCAACACTCAAAAGTCATACATCATTAACGTCTAATAGAAACCACCTGTCTTCCACTTGTATCCTACTTCAGGTTCCCCTCAGATATGAGATCCTAATAATCCACTTTGGAATTGTTTTATAGCCAAATGATATTAACCTGGGACATAACATCACATTGAATTGCTTCCAAGAAACACCTTTCCATAACAGTCTCATTACAATCATGTGATAGAGAAAAGTTCTTCAAGTATTTAAATCATCCAACATAGTACATAAAAGACATACTCACATAAGTCAACAACATGAACTCATCTTCCCTCTCCTTCCTCATCGTCTAAATAAAATGTGATCCATTAACATCACTAAAACTTTATTATATATCATCTCACTGATTTTTATAGTGTGAAGATAAGAATCCATATTTCTATTCATTGTTCCTCATAACATGTATGTATCCAAATTGACCACTATCTAAATTAGAGTCTCTAAATGGTTTAGTATTTTCTGGATGGACTCAATCCATAACTCTGTTGCCTCAGGTCCACCCTATCCACTAAACATCAGAGGGTGATATTATTGAAACTCTGGTGTATGTTTGGCATACACTTCAACAACATCTACATGTATCTCTCCATAAAATACATGAATCATGAAAAGTTCTCTCCGAACTGCTATCAAACTCCTTTAACCAGGACTATCGCTTCCTCAGGTTCCACTGCTAGTGGATCATTTCTAGCCATAAACTCAAGTAATTCTAACAATAAGTATCATCATTGAGGCATATTTATACAATTCCAAAAACAAATCTTAGAAAACATAACCCAAATATAAAAAAATTATCAATAGGGATTCAAAAAATCAATAATAGTCATTCCCCCTTCCCCTCCACATGGTTATAACTGAGTCACTATCACTACCCTTACAATCCTATATCTATGTCATTGTTAACAAGGGTAAATACATTCTCATTATTCACGTATCTTATTATATACCCAGTTATTCACATTCTTGAACATTTTAATCGCTTCCAATTTCATATTAGGAACTATTTTCAATTAAATTACATAATCAAGGGATGAAAATTTCAATTTAAACAACATAACCAAAACCCATTTTACAGGCATGCATTTGATGATGCATGTCACAAAATAATATCGTGTTCCTAGAATGATGAATGCATACTCAACTATTATTCCATTCTAGGACAAGATTCAAATCTCACAAAAACTCAACATAAATAATCACATCATATTAAAATTTCATCACCCAGGGGGAAATAACATCCAAATGTACTAGTAGAGACCAATAATAGAAATACCACCCATGGTACATGGGTTTTCCCCATATATGGGTTAGATAACACCCTAAAAGAGCTCTTCAACAAGGACCGACTCTTTATATTGTTTTATATACCTTTCCAAAAAATGAATAAAAAATAAAATAAATGAAAACTTGGATCTAATATCACTTTGTAAAATCCTATCCCGAGTTCCACACACCTGTTCCCCATGTTGGTCTGTCCCATGTCCTTAGGCGTGACTCCCCATTTTACATGGCTACTCGCTTGTAGGAAGGGTCAAATTATGATTGTGGTGAGACTATACCATCATAATTAGATTAATACCATATAAAAAACATAATAACTAAATAATTTAACTATTTCCAAAAAAAATACCAGTATCCCATGAATACCAAAACATGAAATTCAATATACAAAAAATGAAGAGTAGATTTGTCATGCCAATGTGTGACATGTATCAATATGAAAATAAAAATACAAATAAAGACACTGACTACTAAGAATTTTTTCAAGAATCATATCTTGTTCCCACATCCATGATCAATTCCAACTTAGTCATCTAGCACATGGCCCTTTTCCTTAACCTATCATGAATCAATGATATATATTCAGGTATAAGTTAAGAAGCTAGATTAGGGAATCTGTAAAACTCAGCAGACCACTAATAATGGAACCTAAAACAATATCTAGTAAATAACAGTTTATGGTGTTGTATAAATAAAAAATACAACTAATAAAGTAAAAAGTTATAATTTATACATATACATTATATTTAACCACATAAATAATAGTTTCTTGAGGACACCTGAGCTCTTAATACCTAATTTGGCCGATGTTGGAGTCTAAACCATGTCACAAATTCAATTCATGTTTCATTATTACACATTGGATTTCATTATCTATTTAATCTCAATTCACATAATGGCCATATTAATCCACGGACCAATGCCAACTCATTAGAATAAAACATCGTGTTTAACACCCCAGGGTTATATAATGCCTTAGTCCATGTACTACACCCCAATAATCACTATGGGATTTTTAAGCAGTTATCCATGTCCCATACTCATTTATCAGTATTTATCACTTTGATATTTTGTTGCAGCAGGCCCTGTTCTACACAAGAATTTTAATATTTATCACATTGGGATTGGGATACATCAGACCATTTCCCAAACAAGAAAATCACATATATCAAAATATCACAATATCGCATGTATCCCTATATTACATGCATCAAAATAACCTATTAATTACATTATGAATTAATTAATCCAATTTACCTATTCCATATTCAAATAATTACATTAATTAATTCAATATTTACTTAATCATATAAATTTTATTAACAAATTCAATAATTAATTAATCACATCAACCCCATTATATAACTGACTAATTAATTAATCACATCAATTCCCTTATTTAATTAAACAATTAATCAATCTAATTCAATCAATCTCTTAATAATTTCAATCTTAATTAATTAATTAAAAAATTAATTATTCAAATTCCACAATCTCAATTTCACCATAATTAATATAAAAATTAATTATTCCAATTCCACAATTTTAATATCAACTATTTTATAAGCCTAGAATTAATTAATTTAAAAACCGATTAATTCAATTTAAGAAACTCAATTTATAAACATTATTTTCAATTATAAAATTACATACAAGTAATTGAAATCAAGACTTTAGGATTTGAATAATATTCCACGTACCTCAGGATAGTTTAAAAACACTCACTAACAGAAATCCCCAATTTAAGCGGAACTTCGGTGAAGAATGAAATCTATAATGGGAACATAAAACCAATAAAAATCAATTAAACATCCTAGAACATAGATATAGATCCATATAAATAGAGGAATACATCCCTCTGAAGGATGAGGTAATCATGGGAAAGAAGAAGAAAATCATACGAAATTAGTATTTTTATCGGGAGGGATGTAGATAATCAATCCATAAATTGAATCTTATATAATAGTGGGCCGGTGAAATAATAATTCATGCTAGAGCATAATTTTTTTTCATTTTATTGGTTCTGTATTGGGATTGGTTTGGGTGAGTTTTGGTGGATTGGTTAATTTTAAATAATTTTTCAAGTTAATTAGAAACCCATGTACAGTTTACTATATATGGAGCACAATATTTCAAATCATGTAGCTCTTATTGGATGGGGGTGCACATATTCTGGTTATAAGGAAAATGGTTTGAAAACCATATGTTGTCCATGTGAATCCTCTCTACTTGGGTTAACAAAATTTTTTGGGATGGGAGCAAGGTTTGAGAAAACTATTTTCCAACCATTGAATGTCGCTCCTCCTTCCAAAAAAAAATATACATTCACCCTAAAAAAATCCAATGTAAAACCCAAACAAGATGAACTGAAAACAAGACAAAAAAGTACCTATAAACAAGCCTGAGAAGTATCTAAGATGTAAAGGATTTTACATTCATAAAAAATATATATATTGTAAACAAATTTTCATTATTTTTAATAAAATAATGCATGATAATAATTTCTGTATTTTTATTAAAACTTGTTTTCAAAAATTTGAAAAATATTTATCAAAATAACTCTATCAAATAATTTTAAATATAATATTTTATCTATAATGAATTTATAAAACCACTTCTATAAAATATTTCAAGGAATATATTTATAAAATCCTAGCATCATATTTTTGAAGTTCATTGGTATGTTTGGTTAAGTCTTGGATATTGTCAAACTTCATGGTTATTAAATCTATATAGTATAAATATTACCCTTGGACTATGGGAATGGGGTTAGGATTCCACCCAAAAACTTGTGCCCATGTATCATTATAGTTTATTTACTTTTGTAATAATCAATTCTCACATGAGGTAATAATAAATATGATAATTGTAGTTTATATAGGTTAAAAACCTAGGTTATTGACTTCCATGAGAATCAACTGAATGTTAAATCATGTTATATGAAACAATAATAAGTAGTCTTATTGATAATTTCAGAATTGGTGCATATTCAATAATTCAAGATGCATTTCAATTTCAACTCAATAAAATACAAACAATGTTTTTTAAAAAACATGTAATTCAATATATATAACATTAAGGAATATATAATCATGATATTCCATAATATATTAAACAACATTATCAATGAAATATCTTCAAAACAATAATTTAAATTGAAAAATATCTTTTATTTCGAATCGTTGAATATTAAGAGGTTTTAAACAATTATTATGCTATTCTACAATCATTTCCATGAGATCACATGTTATAACATAAAAATAATTTTATAAAAATATTTCAAAATATTTCATACACACAGGTTGTATTGAATAAGTACAAATATGTTACAACCTACCACAATTATCAAATTTTTATCATTGAGAAATAGTATTCATGACCCAGAAATGAGGAGACATGGAAGAGTCCAAAAGCCAGACATGAGAGTTAATATTTATGATTCAATAAATTTCAAAGGATTTCATTCGTCATAAAAATAAATTATTAATATGAGAGGGGTATTTAAAAAAATTAGGTAAGTCTCACTGATTTGAAATCATAGAGACAAATTAATCTTTTATCTTCAAACAGTACATTTTTGGATAGCCATGAATGTGGGAGTGGAATCCTAAAATCATAATGATTGAGTTTTTGATGATAGAGGTGGAAGAAAAAATAAAAGGTACCTTTAGAAAATATACAACATGACATATATTTTTTCCCATCTAGATCAGTTTCATCATTGAGATGATGGTTTCTAAACGTCTTGACAGTTGGCATTCAGAAAGCTATTGGTGATAAGAAAAATTCATGAAACCTTGAATTTCCATTGGATCACTAGTTGTTGGTAACCTAATAGCATATAATCTTTTGGTAGACTATATTTTCTTAGGATTGTCATTAGGTTTTTAGTTGGACCCCACAATATTTTAATTGGACTTTTAATAGCTTAGTGGTGCTGAATTGGATTTTTCAGTTCCTTTTTTTGTCTTTAATGTTGGTTAGTACGAAACATTATTGAAGCTGACATTGTAAATTATTTTATGAAACTAGTTAATAAAAATAGATGCTATAAATAATAATTTTTATAAGTTTTCTCACATCAATTATTATATAACTGACATCAAAAATCTAAAATCAATGATTACAAAATTGATTTTTTTTTAAAAATCTATGCTGTAAATAGTTTCTCACATTAGTAATTCCATAACTTATTTGAAAAGTTTATCATATTTTTTTTCTTGTTAGTATACATATAATTAACATGTAAAAAAACATGATAGAATATTGACATTAGTTATCTAATAACCAATGTGGAAAAGTGTTTACTAATTATATTTTTTTTACAAAACCGATGTGTTAAATGTTGTTTTTACATTTTTCACATCGGTTATTAAATAACGGACATGAAAATATGTTTTTTTTAATTATTTTTTTTTTACCCTCAAATAATATCAATTATAATAAAACTAGTAGAAAAACAGAAGAATAGATTGTAGAAGAATAACATTAAAAACATTAAAATAAAAGAATAGTAGAAACATTTACAATTTAAATTTCCATGTCTACAAAGTATAATATAAATTAACTGAAATGAAATAAGAACTAAAAAATAATTATCCAATTAAATTTTCAATTGTCTCTGGACGAGGTTAATCGAAAATCTACAAATTAAAAAGAACCATTAAACATTTATTTTGAATAAAATGAATGAAAATTAAAAAAATGATTACAAGAAAATCTAAACATATGAATCTTTGTAACTATCCTGATTGAAATTTTTTGAAAAAAAATATTAACAAATATAATCATTAATATTTCACTCAATATTTTTTATAGATATAATTTCCGATAGAAATTTTTAAATTCAAAATAACATTTTATGTATTATATTTATAAATTAGTTACTGTAAATGTAATGTCACCTTTTATTTATATTTCAGATCTTGGAAATCTTCTTTCTTATTATATAACTATTGAAATTCCATGCCCTATTGGATAATTATTTTAATATAATGAATTTAAAGGTACTTAAATATTTATAGATATGAAATAATTCAATATTATAAGTTCAATGCAGTCGTAAAATTTTCTATCATTTTATATTCGATAGAGGATAACCCTTTATGTGTCTTCTCCCTTGGAAAAAACACACCCAACATCCAATAAACACGGATATATAAGAAACTTTAATGAGAGTGGATTTTAAATTAAGATATATATATTGAACATGAGGTATATGTATAATACTCTTGAGGATAAGGAAGCCTTCAACATTTAATAGTTTCATTATATTGAAGTCTTTTATAAATATAAACAGTTCTTTATAAATAAATTTGTGTCCTCTTTATTGGTGAAATAAAACGTGGTTATATAAAACCATATAATACTATCATGTTATGTTAAATAAAAATTGTATACTTATACCTGATAAAAAATAAACATATGTATATGTTTTTATTAAATTAAATAAAACGGAAATTTATTTTAGTCGACTTAAATGGAGAAAACTTGCATCATATTAAACCCAAAATAATATCTCCTTAAAAGTACCAAGATATAATTTTTAATGATTCATAGTCATTTCATTCCCGCAAATCTCATCTTTTATTGGAATCTCATATACATACAATAATAAAGTTGAATATGTTGACAACCTATCAAGATTAGAATAAGTTGTTTCTTAAGTCATAACAGCTCATATTTGTAGGTGTATATACATTAAAACGTTCTATTTAAATAATTCCTATGAATAAAGACAAATGTAGAAAAATTAAAATGTTAAAACAAATTTATCATAAACGTTAAATAAAGTATTTATTATTCACAAATCAGTAATGTTATCGAACAAGTCTGGATGGCCAAACCAAAAAATGGTCATTAAATTTTCCAACCGCACGGAAATAATATTTAGGAAATGTTATTCATTCTGATATATCTACAACATATAGTATAATGACCCTATGACTTTCTATCTCCTTATTTGGATGATGGATGATATCATCAATATAATATATCATACCATATGAAGAAATATGATTATGGGGATCATAAATATATAACTCAAAAAAATAATGTTATGGAAGAGGGGTTTTTGATATAGGATAATTAGGAGGAGTGGTGTAAATAAGGGGAGGTTTAGTATGATAAGTAAGATGAGTGGGATCCACACGTGGAGGTGGATCAGTGGGATTATCATCCAAAGAAAGCCTTTTAAGTTTGGAAACATCGACTGTAACAAATTTGTGATAATTTTATTCCATACTCTCTTAAATATCCAAAATTCTATCCTCCAATGGTAATATTTCTTGACACCTACCATTAAAGGAGCATCAGAACATGGATTTTCTGTATTAATATGGTTTCCAGGTATCCCCATACATGACCCAGGTATTCAGTCATTCCCAATGTTATATGTTAAATACCCTTACAACCTTTAGCTATGAATACTCTATATATTCTCTTCTCCTTAATAGATTCATGTATATAATATTTGAAAGAATATGTTTTGAATCAAAATATATAATTAATTGACTTAACTTAAATAAAAAATTATATAAACATCTAACAATCCTCTCATCTATAGCCTTCAACTCTTCCGTAACACATTTTAATTTATTTCCCATCCAATATATCTTCCATTTTCATGCCTATATAGGGAGGATGAGGGTAATCTTATATTGAGCCTAAAGAATTAGATCTCCATTTTTAAAAAATTTATATCAGCATTTTTTCTTCCAATAATTTATAACCTCCCAAAGCTAATATATGGTGGTTTACATTTCAAGATTGGATCTCTTGATGTGATCTCCTCATTTACTATAAATTAAGAATAAATAAATCATTTATATGATCATTAATATATAAAAAAATTTAAAGGATACATTGTAAAAACTAAAAAATGATTCTATCCATCTACGTTTGAATGTTTTCGTTGATTTATCTTCATCTATAAAGGGATATATATCACCTGAATTGTGATGTTGTCTATTAAAAAACTAAAACATGGTGTGGGATTGATTTAAAATCCCACTATCATTTATAAGATAATGATAATAACTTCATCTTATCTCATTTGGTTTTAGTTATATCATATGTAATCTAATAAGAAGGGGAAACATTTATTACTACATACATTTAATGATACGTGAAATAATAACCAATGTTCTTAAAAAACTGTATCCCATAATAGATATATTTTCAATTTGTCAACCCTGATCAAATCATCATTCAATATAATAAAATTTACTTCTTTACCTTAATATAAATTAAATTAATGGTTTATTCTGAATTTGGACCTCCTATAATATTATGATCATAATATTATATTGGTATCCTCTAGTCTAGACTACGAGCAACTGATAATATCTGAAAAAATGAGAGGCCAGTCAATGTTTTTTCCCTCATGGAATTAGATGTCTCCAATACAGAAGGATGAGGAGGCTCATTAATAGGAAAATGAATACATTCCCCCATAGAGAAATGGTATTCTATAAATGTATGTGGTGGATCAGATGACTGAAATTCTAATATATTACAAATTAATGTATTATAAAATTAGAACACAATTATCAAAATACAACTATTATATATAATTGAATATAAAAAAAATTATCAAAATAAAAAAAAAGAAATTTTTTATTCATACTTTTAGTTAAATAAATTACTGACAAACTTACTAAGAGATGAAATGACATAAATGAATGAAAATAAATTAAAAATGGTTTGTGACTATAAAAAATCCTTTAACACATTACACCATTTTTTACATCGATATTAATATTATATAAATATATAATAAATGATTCCAAATAATTAAACAAAACTAACAACAACTTTATTCATATTTTCTAGATTACTTAACCTAAATGCTAAAAAACAAATAAGAGTTTAAAAGACATAAGATAATAAAAACATCTCTAATAGTGGTGTGTAAAAAGTAAAAAATCTCCAAACTAATAAATCAACTTTTACACAACAAGATTATTTTTTTAATATAATTACTTATATATCTTTTTATTTATATTTAGCATATATGATTAAAAAATTAAAAAAACAAATATATATATATGTTACCCAAGAGTAAATAAGGTAAAATAAAAACTCAAATCTAATATAAAAAACAATTTAACATATTAATAAAAATACGTGTTTTAAAAAAGAAAATAAAACTAAAATACTATTATTTTATGAAATTTAAAAATGTGTAACAAAAATAAAGATATGTTACCTGTTAAATTATGATAGTACTAAATGATTTTTTATCCATATTCCTTTTTCATGATCCTTCCATATGGCAGAAACCATGTCTATGATTTAATCCTAGATATTATCTATTAGTCTTTAATGGTGGTATGAATCTAATATAAACCAACACATTCATCATTTTTATCATGAAGAACATATTGTTTTTTTCCATTTAAAACAATGGACCACTAGCTATCAAATTGATCAAGGACATAGAATTTTTTTCATGAGTTTCGGTGATAAAAGAACAAGATGTGTATTATAATCTATTTTGATTGAAAAATTTAAATAAAAATTCATTATTATTTACATTATTGTAACTGATAAAAAAATTCATTTCAACACTGGATCATGAAATTTAATGTAATCAACCTCTCATATTTTTTCAATAACTCCATTAAATGTACTTGATATAGATATTGGGTTTTTTTATTTGGCACTCAAAAAATGATTTTCTTTGATAAACATGAATACCAGACCATTCAAAAAAAATTTATATTTTCCTAATCATTCAAATGAAATCAATATGAATTAATTTAACTATTAGACCATGTTATCAAATTTAAACATGGACCAATGACTAACTATGTAACTATTTTTCGATGCATCTGATCTACTAAGAATAGTCTCTTTAAACTATGGAAGAATGTTTGGTTATTCTCTTTCAAATTCTACATGTCATTATTCTTTGGTTAACAATGTTTTAACACATTAATATGAAATGTTATATATTTATGAGAATCATATTTGTTATTCAAGATGTGTAAATGTAACTTATTTATACGTTCACATTTCAATGATTTTACTTTTAATCCAAAAATCCCCTTTCACCCAAAATTGACACATTTATGGAATGATATAGTTAAGAAGATGTGACCCACTATATACAATTATTTTATAAAAAACACTATAACCTCCTCATAAATATACTTCTGAAAAATCAAGGATTTATGATTTTATGGATTCATAATATACCACTTCAGTATATTCATAATCCTTTTAAATGGATACATCCAAAATAGATATATAGGTCTTAAAATATTTATTTATCACACCAAATAAATAATAATTTAATAATGTTATAAAAAATCGTGAAAACGTATATCCAATTTAATAAGTATAGAAACCACTTAATTTTGAATTTTTTGTAGGAATTCAAAACAATCACATTTTTAAAAATTGAATTAAAAAACATTTCACATCTTTAATATTGTAATTAAGACATGGATGAGAAATATTACATGCATTGGAATTGGTATGAGTTGTTTCATCATGACCTGACACTCGGGTGATTTCATATATGACAATATTAAATCTAATAAACACATAAAAAATTTAAATTTTATAAATAAGCCTATGTAATTTTGATATCATTGAGATACTGGAAAAGATAATTTTTTCCCTCTCGGAATATATATGACAAGCATATTGTTTTAATGATCTGCTTCTGTCAAGAGTACATGCTAACTCTAACTATATTCTCATTGATAGAAATTCGAATCTTTCATTACACCCATATTTAGTCTTTCCTTTAATATGTAATATTATTTCAATGACCTGGTCATATATATTATTCTTTATGTGCTTAAAATTTATGTACTGTTTGACCTCATGATATCTCCAATATGGTAGATCAAAAAATTTTGGTAGATTATTAAATATATTTCTCTCATTAGAATAATTTTGTGTGTTTTTTAATTTCACATAAATAATATGCGTCCTCTCAAAAAACCGAGGGATTTAAAAAGGATATAATGCAATATCAAATTCGTATGAGCACTAGAATTCCATTTTAATCACTAAAATGTGTAATCCATATATTAAAACCTTTAATGAATCATGAATAATTTCTTTCTTCAATGTTGTAGTAGATAATATGATAAATATTGTTCTCAAATCATAGAAGCTTTATTCCCTTTAACTATATATATTATAAAATTTCTATATGTTATGAATTCATTTATATTTAACATATGCATTGCATGAATTTGAAAATAATCCATTTAATTAGAATAAAATTCCAAAATACCTACCTACCATTAAAGTTTTGAATCATTAATTAATAGTGATAAGAATACATCTATATCATTCCAGGGATGTTTTGGTCTAGAGATCATCAAACTAAACATGACATATTATTGCTTCATAAAAAATTTAAGTGATATGCAATAAATTATCAGTAAAATAAGAAATGAACTATTCATTCTTATAATGATTCAAAATGGGTTCATTCAGTCCATATAAAGTCCAAGTACGATATTTCTATCTTCATTTCCCAATATAGGAAACTTTTTATCAATTTTATTCAACTATGGACAATCATCAAGATGTCATAATATCTCATCGCAGGTCCACTAATCTGAATGAAATCATAACATTATTTCCACAGTTAAATTTGAAAATAAATGTTTCATATGAGTAATTTTATAATGATTTCAAAATTACATGGGAGGGGTCTCTATAATTGTTAAATTAGCCTATTATTTTAATTTTAACTTATGTTGTGAATTCCCACATTTTGAAAACCATGAATAAAATTATTCATCATTATTATATAGCCCAGATTCATTTAGGTAGGAATGTATTTTCATGTACCCCAATCCCAATGGGCATAATAATTTTTTTTCGTTAAAATTTTAATCTTGAATATTGTTATCTATTGGAAGAATCTCATTCAATAATTGCGTAAAATTTTAAAAACTCTTGTCACTCCATCCATTTTCACCCTCATGTTAATAATTCTTATGAAATTCGATAAAATCATAAATGTAATGTAACATAGATTCAATGGTTTTCAGAATCACCATAAAGTTTCTCAATATATAGTTCATTCTCAATTCCATCAACTTTTATGTCATGAATCATATCTTCAATTTTATTACCCTTACCATATTGCAATGCATCATCATCATTAGATTTGACATTCCTTCCAGTTTCACTAGGACAAATGTAAATGTTGTAACTAAAATATTAAACATGAAAAGTTAAATGATAATTAATATATCTTCTTTTCAATATCTTAATATTTAAAAATTTCATGGATGGAAAGGAAATAATTTCCTTTTCTAGAACATTTCATTTAGAAAACTCTAAAAACGAATCAACTCATTCAATATATTCATCAGCTATTCAATGTGAATTAATCTTACTTGCAATCATTATCATCTATAAAAAAGATAAAATATTGAAAATATGTTAATATAATTTCATAATTAATTTTACAAATTACAATGAATAAATATTTCTAAAATTTTCCCATATACATTAAAAAAATGTATTTGATAAAAAATATCCCTTTTAATACATTTATTTATCATTAATTTATTACATAATAAATACATATTGTGAAATAATCTAGATCACCTAAATATATTCAAACATCATAATTCATATAAAATTAAAATCTTTATTCCAGTAATTTAGAAAACATACATTTGATACATATTAATAGGTAAATTAATATTTTTATGACAATATTTCATTAAATAATCATATAATCATACCTAAAAATATAATTCATTTAAAAATACTTCAGATGCTCGAATAATCAGAATAGAAAATACATATAATTATTAGATGAAAAAATATTATAAATGGAGTGGATGATTCAAGCAACAAGTCAGAATAAACATTCATCAATAAAAACAGATCTTGTTGTATAGAAAATTGACAAAATAAAAACCAACCACAAATATATATTTGATGGGGAATTAATGAGGATACAATGAAAATGGAAATATGGTGTAGAGAATACAAGAATAAGATCTATAATAATTAAAAAAAATTAAAGTAGAAACTCCAGTTGAAGAAAAATAAATTAATGAAAAGTTAGGGAAATAAGTTGACTAATTATGGGAAACAATATAAATGATTAGTAGAGGTAAAAAAAATTTACCTGAGAACACAGATTGAAAGTACATAGATATACTAGAAATTATACTTTACAAAGGATAACGAATCCATTTTCTTTTAATATTTTTAAATGAATATTATAAAAAAGTAGGAAGATTGAATATATATTGATATTTCATGTATGCTTATAGTGATACTATATTATTATATCTAGTATCAGTTAAATTCTACAGATAACATTCATGTAAGAGGGTAAAATGTTACTGATTAATTATTTAAAACTCATAGTTAAAAGTAGAAATATTGAAATTGTGTAAAAAATAAAAATAGGAATAGTAGAAGAGTAATGATAGATTAGTTATATTGGTCAATTCATTATAGAATTTAGAGAGACTAACTAAATTATATTTCATTAAAATAGTGTAATGAATAACCGATCATTATTGCAATCTGTTGTTTGAAACATAAAGATTGTAGACAATTATTGTAGACTACTTATTAACCATATCACTATTTACCAAGTCATTTATTAAGTTTTTAAATGTTATTTATTTCTGAAATAATAAAAATCAAATTGAATTTGAGAAAATATTTTTGATATATGCATATATATATATATTGTAATAAATTATGTAGAGATTATAGAAATAAATACACTTCAAAATTTCTCATGATAATTGAATCATTATAATGGATAGATTATAGTGGGAACAAATTTAAACAAATAAAAAAGTAAATTCATGTTTTAAATAAATAAAACCAAAATTCTTCAAAAATTATAATGATTATCCCTATTTCATTATATGTTTTCTAAAATTGACACATGTTAGGCATGAGAATCAAAATTTGTTAGAAAATGTTTATTACCACAACAATAGATATTTAATGAAAAACTTTTTGGGGGAAGTGATGGAACATTAGATTTGTGGTAAATTAAATTAATGAACCATTGAAATATGGGAAGTTGGAAAAAATTAATGATAAACATACCTAAATTTTTATTCCACCAAATATCAAATTAGGAAAAATGAATATAGTTTGGATGATTTAATAGTGGATGATATATTTTTAATAAATGACATTATGTTGAAAATTTAGGTCATGAATTATCTATTTTATAGGATTAAGAATAAAATATTAGTGGGTGTGAAAATAAGGAACCATGATAGGAGAAATTATAAAGGGATCCCAAGGAAAGTGGAAGAAAATTGGAAGGACTAGGAATGAATCCCTAAAACGGAGGCTAGTGCAGGAATCTGGGAAGCCGAATGCAGGAGGTTGAGGTGGTGGGGACAGGTTGTGGGAATAGATAAGTACATAGTGAATAAATGATGAAAGATATGAGTGAGAATAATTTTGGGTTTGGAGGAGCTGAAGAAAGGTGAACATATGTTGAGGGAATAAAATGTGTGAAGTTATAGTGAATTATAAAAGGTATATCATGTCAGTTATTTAATTAACCATGTTAAAAACAATTTTTCATGTTGGTGAAACATAACCGAAATTATAAAATAAATTTTACCATGTTTTATTTGAAAACCAATGCGATAAACCTACTCTCAGCATCGATTTCTAGATAACCATCATAGATAATAAACCTAGTGTGACTTTCAAATTGATTATTTTTTACGAGGCATGAAAATGAGTTTTTTCACATAAATTAATTTATCCAAAATTAAAAAATGTATCATGATAAATGAAATTTTTACTAGTCTATTTGACATCTATAGGCTATGTTCCACACTTACACTGGAACTCAAGTAGACTCCCCTAACTCCATAAGGACAGGAAAACAATAATAAGTACTATATATTAATATTTATGGAGATAAAAACAATAATATTTATATACCTAAAATCAATATTTCAATGTGACAATCAACCCCCGTATTTCATTCTTCAACTAAAAAATATATGATGAATACGTCCAAAATGTAAAGATATAAGGCCATAGTACCATCATCATAAACTCATGTTCCGATGTGTTATGATTATATATCCCATTATCCCATAAAAATTTTACCTACAATATAAATATCACACGGTAAAACATTAAATGGGTACCAATAAATTTAAATGGTTTCTGAGTCCCATAAATATGATGTTCTAAGTCTATGTATTCTCAATTCAAAATAAGGGATGAGTTATTTTTATAATTCTGTAGTTTAGACACATAATAAAATTATGCATTGAAAACATATGATATGGTAATCTGAAATGGTATTCCAAAATTCCAACTCATTCCATGATATCAATGGGTCCCATGTACCTCGAATCTTACTTCCATTCATTACCATACTATATGTGACCTAATTGAGGTGATATATTTTTGAAAACTAGATCACCCACTGAAAACACTGAAGGCTATTGAATATCAAAGTCATAAGATTTTTATCATCCTCAATCAATCATTATATACTAATGAATCATTTATACCTTCTATTTGTTTTCCTGATCCAATCTTGGTCTATCAAAGGAATCCTCCACTACAAATGACCAACACAATAGAATATTATAGGGTTTGATTTATAAATATTCAAATGGTTCAAAATCTATGGATGATTGAAAACTAGTATTATACTAAAATTCAATCAATACTAGATGGATATCCCAACAACCACAAGACTCCAAAAAACTATATAGAGATAGTCCTCATGAATTTTAATTAACCTCTCATTTTATCTATCAAATTAATGATGATACATTTTGAAAAAACTAACCTATGATATCATCAACTCTTGAAGGTCCTTCCAAAACTGAGCTATTAAATTATGATCATTATCCAAGAGAATAGAATTTGGAACCCTATGAAACTGAAAAATATTCTACATATATGAAGAGCAGAATTTCTCCAGCATTTTTGTGACTAAAATATGTATGAATTGATTTAAAAAGGCTAACTAATCAATCATAACCCAAAATTATTTCTTCCCCATGGTGTCTTTGGTAAAAAAATATTAAAATCAATTGATATTTCATCACATATTCTTATTGGAATTATGATAGGCAGGGGAAGATAAGAGATCTTTTAATGACCATCCATAATCTATTAGAAAGTACAAAAATAAAAAAAAGAAGTATCATGTTTATTATTTCATAGTAGGAAACTAGAACAAGATAATGAAGTAATAAAAAAAATTGTCTTTCTTAGATGGATATCCCATTGGGAATGAAGATAATCACCCAATACATCATACAAAGAATAATATGGGACGACATGTTGTCAGAAAAATAAATCAATTCCTTTACTAGAGTTGAAGCGTTTTCTAATAGTATCCTGAATAAAAAAAGAAACCCTTATATTCCAGAATATAATATCCTACTGTTTCTCATATGTATTCATTTCACGATGAGAATATTTTCATTGATAACATTATAGAATAGAACAAATATGTTTTCACCTAACTCCCAAGTAAATTAAATAAAAGGAATTAATATGTATTCATCTATTTCAAAATTCACCTCTTGGGGATTAACATGATTATAAGAGTTTATGAAACTACAATACACATTCCTGATGTTCAATAAATCACCATGTCAAATGATTGAAGGTATAACACACATCAACTCTTTTAAAGATTCAAATAAGAATTGGTAATGATGTCACCTAGAATATTATGGTCAGAGTAGATGATATAGATTTCCCTAATATAGTAGTGTCAGTAAATATTATTCTCATGCCTAACAACTATGATATCCAGATCATGTGTGGGATAATCCATATAATGATTTCAGAGATAATGGGGGAAAATCCACCAAATGTTATCCATATAGTAAAATTTAATTGAAACGCACACCCGAGGTGTCATAATTAATCATTTATCCAAATACAGCTTCTAGTAGAGATAGAATTGGCGTTGATGATTAACTGTACATAATTTTTTTGATGGATGCATAAAACATCATGTCCATATAGAAAATTACTCGTTTCTAGTTGAAATCAATAATTGTGGATCTAAGCATTGAGAAATCCATCATGAAATTTTTTTTATAACATAAAAAATGTAGTAATATTCTTATGTCAAATGATTTCCATATATCCTCCCCTAAAATGACCACCATTACCATTTTTAGATCAACAGTGATTCTCAATTCCGAGACCACGTACTCCAGAAATGTCACATCATGATTCCAAAATTATAATTTTGACAATTCAGGATAAAGTATACAATCCCTTAGGATTTATAGAACATTAAATATGGGATTAACATGATCATATTCTATTCTTATGTAACCCCTATTGTCCTCAAATTATACCAAGAAATAGTTTGATGTAATTGGTTAAAAGTATTTCTTCATTAATACCATGTAGACCACATGAGAAATTTTCATTCCAAACAGAGTCATGAGGTATTAAAAACAGTCATACCTGCTCCTAAAAGTTGGTAGTTTGAATAACCCACTCATCCATTCTATGATGATGTTAACTAGATTGTTGAAACTTTTTATTTAACCTCACTTCACCATTATATATTTCCAAGGAAATCATTAATGTAGGTAAAAGTCTAAATTATATTCACCATTACCCATTTGAGATTGTAGTAATCTATATACATATAGATATGTCCATTAGAATTTATGTCAAATGGAACAAGATTTACTCGGGTGTTACGCTCATTTTTATGAATACCTTATATCATAAATTATCCCATTTTAACTATATACCTTTTTTACTCTAGGAGATCTATAGAGTATGATGGTATCTATATATGATGAGTGTATGGAACTAAGTTAATCAAGAATTTAAACATCCTCAATGGAGACAATATTGAATATTAATCCCTAAAAGTTTTAGAAGACTCATAAAAAAAATGATGGATATTCACCTAAAAATGAATCCTGTTTTAATTAAAAAACAAATATTAACATACCAAGATATGGATGATGAGGTCCCACAATACCAGACTAGCTTCCCACTCCACATAAAACATAAGAGGCATTCTAACATGATTTGTAAAGGACAAAAAACAAATTATAATAGTCAATTTGGTATTTATGTTATTCCAAGATGTCCATTCCAATAATGATGAAAATGTTTCTTATTTTGATGGGAAAAAAATTCTACAGTATCATGTATTATAATACAGAAAAGTTTGTGGTGGGGAACTAAGAACCCTATTATTAATTATAAGATGTCTAACTAACACCATGACTTTATGAATGAGTTATATTGGATGACTCAAGTGATTCATATTATGGGGTGATATAAAATAGTATGAGTCACCTATATCAAATAAAATAGTCCTTGAAGATAAAGTAAATGTTATACGTCTCACAATCACAGGTCCTTTACAAAGATACACTAAAAACAATTCCCCATCATGTAATAGATTAATTCCAAAGGACTATGTCTGAAAAACCTTAATCTCAATGCATCTAATTGTGTTTCACTTATAATAGTTTTCGATGAACATGTTCCATAACACAGATTAGAGAAAACAAGATAGAGAGAATAAATGTATCCATACAATTCCTAGTAGTGGAAAAACATTGGTGCATTTGAGGAAGTATACATTGAATTTCATAACAATACACATTACAATAACATCAGTAGAATCAGACATTTTCTTTAAATGATTTAGGGTTTGACATAAATTTTTTGGAACCACAACAAATTACATTACAAGGAAAATATAGCTGAATTTTCACCATACCAGATTCAATAAAAATACCACCTTGTTTAGGCGGATATATGATCAACCATGAATTTAAATCCAAGTTGATCTTCACCTTAAAATATATATCTGAAACCTCTATATAGTTTTAATGTATCAACATGAAAATCAGTGATTTAATAAATTTTCTAAGACAAACCTAGAACCTTCATGACATCAACATTAATTCGTAATAACCTCGGGTGAATAATGATCACATTCAGCAAAGTGATTGGCATAATATATCACTATTAAATTATATTCTTAAAGGATTAGGAATTCCATATATTTATCCATTTTTATAGACTTTATATATAATTAAATGGATTATATGACCTAGATATCATTCCACTCAATGCCTTCATTCTTCATTTGAAAAACCATTAAATCTAACTAATTATTTTCAATCCTTCAAGATTAAAGGAAACACACTTCACCTTGAAAGAATTTTTGGTCTCCAAAGATTCATTGAGTTTCTAAATATTAGCCACATAATATTCCTTTTCTTAAGGATAATTCATCCATCCAACACAAAAAAAATTAAAGGGAAATGTGGGATGAAGCCCAAAACAGGTCAATGAGGTCTAAATTAGTGCAAACCCAACTAATCAGTGTGAACTAAACTAACTGACTCAGGGGGGAATGGATCCAATAAAACTAAAAATAATACATGGATTAGTATTCATATCCCATGATGCTAGGATGTCTGAATTGTTTTTCCATCCATTACCATATTCTAAAGAATAATATTATCATGGAGAAGATGATGGCTGATTTGAATTAAATATATAAATGCCTTGGGAAAAATGATCACACTTTAAATTTGTTGGAGAAAAACCATAGAGTCAGTTTTAACCTAATGGAGAGTGGATTCGTTGGAGCGATACAATTCTTATCTCTTGATAATTTTAGAATCCTCAGCCATGAGGGAGTCACCCTACTCTAATCATAAATTCAACACAAACACCACTAAACCCTGCCGGTCACAGACAATGCCACCACACCTCATAAAACCATTAATACATAAACTGTTGACGTTCAGTTTAACCCTGACCATAGGGGGGTTTCATCAAACCCATTTACCAAGAGGAATCACCCATGAAGATATGAGGGAGAGGCTGCTACTAGCTATAAGGTTCCACATTGATGGTGATAGAGAGCCCCACTTCAGATGAGATGAAATATTCATCGCAAGGACCCTTTACCAAGTCATTAAGGTCATACAAAAGCCGTACAGACCCTCGTAATGGGCTTCATTTCATGTGTTATAAAAAATCCAGAAACTTTTCACAAGAATCATAGCTTACACCCTCTATTCAGGATGATAGTCCACCGACCCAAGGGACCAAGAATGAATAAAGACATCCCTAGAAAGCCCCTGAACCTCCCACCCCAGTGTATCACTAAAGAAATTCTAGATATGGTGATCACAGTCAATCCCAATGAAAATATGAGAGGAACATCATGTCTCGATCTATATTCTCATGCAGTTGAGGTTCCATCATAGTATCATGAGAAAGGGAAGGTTTCATGCCCTAGTCCAAAGATCAGACGGCTTGAAAAACTACCTCAAAATGATTTTTATCAATTAGAGGTTCTCTCAATTGATGTTTTTTTATTTCAACTACCTCATATATCACTGGAAATATTTATCGGGGATTAATACTTCCCAATATCATTAAAAATAAACAGTAAAATAATTTTTACAAGGAACATGTTTCAACATGGACTAATAAGAAGCCTGAAAATCATTATACAGGATGACCATATGTATAAAGACTAATTTTAAAACCACTTATAGTGACTTAATCCAATCCATGATGATATCTAGCTATACATATTCGACAAATATACCCCTTATGACCCAAAATTACATTCTTATATCTATTGGGACATTAAAAAAATCATATATTGAAGATCAATACAACTAGAACTATATATGATTGAAATTTTTCATGGACCATTTAGGAAAAAATTCCCTTCACATATATATATTTCAACATGAATCATATTTTTTTTGTAATATTTGTGAAATTTATGGACAAATATTTGACTATCTGATTTAATTCTTATTTTGAACAATGATATTGAGTTTAAAATATTCAAATTTGAATCTGATATAATTATAAATTATAATCCTTATCTATGCACATCTCCACATTGAAAATACAATATCTAGGAAAGGATTAAATGAGAATAATGATATTTTTATTCAAAAATATTTCTTCAACATCTTAATATATTTTTTCCTCTAGTAGAAATGTATTATGTAAACTCAAAATATCATCCATTATAATTTTATAAATTATGTAAATAGTGGGTTCTTAGGATTAAACGACTCATATGAAGCCCGCATATGGCTTGTACATGGGACACTTATATGATAGGTTTCTTATAAACACATTTTATATAAAATCATCTTTTATACACCTACCAAGTGTTTTATGTTTTTTCTAATGTTATGGACTTATTGTATCTTATAATATTATCCAAAAAAACTTTTGAACTGAAGATATATTTGGATGCTCAAATATCATATTCATTTTCAATCATATAGGATCAATATATAATATTTTATAATTCATACATATATGAGGGGTATCACACATGTTATCCTCTATATGTGAACATCATCTTTAATAGTTCATCTTCTTACGCAACCACATATCCTTTATTTTCACATATATTTTGTGGAATTTATATTATGATATACAAACTTCTTACGAATGCCCCATATTATATGAAACAACTAATTTCATATGACATATAAGATTCTTATAAATATTTTGTTTCATATGTAATTAATCTATTATATTAGGTTTGGTATCTTATAGAGATGTAGACTATCATAAAAACACACCTACAATTTTTGATCTTCATAACATATTAAACTCTTTATAAATTTATAACTTAAAAACATAAATAATCATTTCACAAAATAAATTTTGGGTGTGACGACCTATGTATTTTTAATACTGTGTCACTTATATAGTTTATTAACATTCCATATTATATATATATATATATATTCTTTAGTCACACAAACAAAGAGAGAGATATTTATATATGATTTCACTATTTATCAAATGGTAATATATATTCAATTATACATCTATAACATATTTAAAATTATTATTGTTTCTTTGTGATTCAAACTCATTTTATTTTATGTATATATTTATAATATTAAAATTATTTTTATTATTTTTGATTTAAAGTAATATTGAATATTTTATAAACGTATGTTTTAATTAATTCAATAAAATCATCTTCATATTTTATATTTGAATAACATTATGAATTATTCGAACAAGTTTTTTGGTGAGAATATATTATTTATTTCGAATATAGACTATTCTAATTCTAAATATAATCATTTACATAATATATGGTTTTATTTACAAAATTAATTTAAAAATTTTCTGTTTTCAATTTTATAAAATAGATTTACATATTTATTCAAAATTTAAAAATTATAATTGGATGATTTTTTGGGATTTTTTCCAAAAATATAACATTTTTGGTAATAGTTAAATAATACAGTTACCATAAATAACTTAACTTTTATGATATTGCCATGATAAAAAATGGCATGAATGTTAATTGTACTTTTTTATCTATATGAATATATAAATATCCTGATTGTATGCCAAATATATCTCCTATAAATTTCAAGATAAATATTATGTGATGATAATTACAAATATATTCATTAGTGTTGAAATAGTTGTGATACCACATTAGAATAGTTAAAATCGGTTCCATTAAGATAATATTTTGATGGTGATAAGTGTACGGAATATTTTAAAAATATATATGATAAATTATAAATATTGTTTATGTGTATTTATTAATTTTCTAATCACATAACATGAAAATAATCCAATTTTTATCTCATCACGTGTAAAATATAATAAAATTAATTGTAAAATAATAATAAAAAATGTAATTATAATTACAAAAAAATTATGAAAAATTATAATTCAAAAAAATATTAAAAATTGATAATTTTTTTAATTTTTTTTGTGAAATTTAAATATTAGAATAATTATTTAAAATTAATATGCATTTTAAATGTAGCTATTGACTAAAATGATAAAAATTCAGTGTAAATTGTTTAGAAAAAATATAAATGTTATATTTTTTATGAAATACGGTCTTGATGTAATTTTAGGGTTAAATGTGTTCTGGATATAATTATATAACTAATAAAATAATAATTCTCTGGTTTATAGATAATTTTAAAAATTAAATTATGAAAATAACACTCGAAATGACATCATTGGATATTTAATACAAAAAATGATATATAAATTAGTAAAAAACATATTTTTTTATCCAATAATTTTCTCTAAATAATATTTCTTCATATGAAATATTTTAAATTATTTAATGAATTTCCATTTATCGACTATATTTTTTACCCTTAATTTCTTCATAATAGTGTAAATGTTATCAATTATTTCTTCTAAATGTATAATAATTCTAGAGTTTTCTAAATGAATATCATATCTAATTTTCTCCATAAATGCTTCCAAAATTACTCTATAAGAAACCATTTCAAGTTTATAAACCATTTTACATTCCAAAAAACATTTTCCAAAGGATTTAGACACATTCTGAATGAGGTTCCTAAAATAGAATGGTAAGAGTTTCTAATCAAGTTAAAAAATCCTTATTTATGATTCAAATTATTAAAAATATTTATAAAATTCATTATTTTTATTAATCTATTTTATTCCCATGGTAATCATTTAATTTTTATCTATAAAATATTAAATATAATCCATTATCATTCACCAATCTCTTTTCATACTTCGTTACTTCATCCTAACATAGATTTTTTTTAATATTGTCTCTTTTATTATTAAATATTATCTTACTCTTTCAAATAACATAATTAATCATTAAAAGTAATCCAAAAATAATATTTTTTATAAAATATTTTCTTATAACACTAGTTGTTTTAATTTATTTTCTATTATTTTTAAAAAATAAAACATCACTCACCATGGTAGTCTCATTATACGAAAGGGAATGATGAAATATTTTAAATATATTCCTTTTAGGTATATTTATCAATATTTATTTTTTTATTAACTATAACCTTAAAAATAGCATAATTATTGGATTAATATTTTAGGGTGGAAAATAGAAATCAAAATGGTGGAATTAAATGTAAAGAAGGATGGCAATTTTTAACGACAACAATGATTAATATCAACAAAGATTGTCAAAATTGTGACTATTTACTAATGTATCAAACACATTTACATTTGTAATTAAATGGGAATGATAAATTAATAGATATCAAACTTAATAAAAACTTGAAAATTTCTTATGAATAATACATAATCACTTAATCTATTTTTCAGATTATGAACCGAATGATGTCAAAACTAGTGATATTTTAATATCAATTTAGTAAATGAATAAAAAATGATAAAAATGTTTTAAAAGAAATAATAATATGGAACTAAAAATTAATATGGTGTTTATAAAATAAAATAATTAATAGATTTTTATTATTCAAGAGGATAGAGGATGTATGAGGTAAGAGAAGACTCATGATAAGTGGTTTTCATTTAAACATTGACAATATGTGTTTTGATGTCAATTTTTCGACATTTTTTTCCTTCTATGTTGTTTTATGATTGATATTTTCAATAAAGAAATTTTTAACTTCATTTCCCATTATTTTTTACTTTATATAGAATGATCTAGATGGAATCCATAAAATTTTTTCCATAGGTTTCATTTTTAAAATTCTGTGCTAAAGGGTGAAAATAATTTTTCTTCATTTTATATTTTAATAACATTTTACACATTTATATCCATTTTTATTTTTGAATCATCCTCTTTGAGTTTTCCTATTTTTCAAATTTAAAATCATTTCAAATTGTATATGGAATTTAACATTTCAAAATAATAGTTCTAAAAATGTAAAATGAATTTCTCCATATTTTAATGGGTTAACTAATGAAATTATTTCCCTATGGTATTAGACAGATTTTATGATGAAATTAAATTTTGTACAAATTTTATTACAGTTATCATACTATTTATTTGTATATATTTCTGGCAGAGAATGATATATAGCTTTCTTGTGAAATGAGAAATGATTTATTCTCTTGATAAATAATTACTGAAATAATTGTTAAATTTAATCAATTGTAATGGTGATATTAAGAAAAAATATTAAAAGTGATATGAATATTGTAACCCCATGATATTTTAAAATGAATGACTATGTTCAATAGAATTAAATAGATTCAACACTAAGCCTAAATAAACAAAAATATCTTGTTATGTAAATGCAATCATTTTAAACTGCCCATTAAACCGGGATGAATGAATAATATTGATTTACTTATGAAATATATAATTTTCATACTTATTTTTGAAGTATCAATTAATTAGTTTTCAATAATCAATCATAATTTAGTAATTTAATTTTATTCTTCAAAAAAACATATTCAAAAAAATTGATTTTATTTGTTTTTATGATTGAATATTTTAATTAATTTTTTTTGAAAACATATATTTTAAAATTAATTTTATTTTTAAATAAATAATTACTAAATAATCATAAGTTTATTTTTTATAATTTCTGATAGAGAATAATTTTCTATAAAATATTGAAAAATTCAGATTTTTTAAAATACAATCTATTTATTTATATTTAAAATTCATTTTATTTTTGGAATTTTATCTTAATGTAACATAATCATTATTTAATTATATATAATCTAATTAAATAGATTTTATTCATACTTATAGTTTTTGTTCTAAAAGTAATTTTTATGGATTAAAAATGAAATTTTCATGATATTTTTTTTCTCATTTTATTTTGTGGGATTAATTTTTAATAAATTATACAAATTATATGATATTCATGTTAAAAAATTGATTCTTTAAGTAGAATCCTGATTTAAATTTTTTTTAATGTTTTTATTTTATTTTTTTAATATGAATATTAACCTTGGTAATTTCTATAACCACGATAATGGATAACTTATATAATTAATGTTAAAAAAATTAGAAGGACTATAAAATGATCCTAAAATTTACATTAATGTTATTATATTAGTAAAATTATTACATATTAATGAATTATGTGGTTATATAGTATATTAAGGCCATTGGGATGAGATTATGACATTTATATTATTTTATTATTAAAAATTCAAAAATATCACACTATTGATATTAATAATTATAAAATTTATAATATGGGGAATTAATGAGGATATATTCATATAGAAATATTATTCTGAAAGGTGATATATATTTCTTCAGGATGGTAATTTATTATTAATTATTAGTGGAGATTAATTACATTATTCTCGTAAACAATTCTTGCGGAGCAATTATTCAATTAATTGAAAAACTAGACAAATAATATTAAAAAATATATAAAATAATGTAATATGAGACACAAAATAAAATTAAAAATATATAAAATAACTTAATAAGGTAGGGATTTAATAAAATTATTTTTTACAATTATAAATGTTATCATGATTTTATTAAAGTCAAAAAATTTAATAGTTCAAAAAATTTACATTATTTATATTTTATATTAAAAACTATTTAATTAAAATATATAAAATTATTCATACTAAAATATTTTTAAATTTAATTATTATATTGTTTATAATACCAAACATTCCCCATTTATGTTCCTTTTTTCATTTATAGTAAATATTTTGACCATTGAATAGAAAAAATACATGTTCCCATGGTAATTTTAAAAATGGTTAAAAATGTTTTATAACCAAATTATGGGGATAAAAATGGTACCTAAATATATATTAAAAATATTTCATGAGATAGTGTTTTCCCATGGAAAAATTATTTTATAAATAATTTAGTTTTGTGCCGTTTTTAATTAAAAAATTGTTTTTATTGATTTATTATTTTGATAATTTCCTAAAGTACCCTCTCATATCTTATAAAAGAGAACATATTCTTCTCAATACATCACACTTTAGAACCCATTTTATGGGAAATACCTATCCAAATCCCTTAATATAATACATAATTTCTTATATTAGGGATTTTTTAGTCATAATACCAATCTTATCAGTCTTATGGTTTTATACAAAGTAAGTTCTCCAAAAAAGACGAACAATTTTAACACTATGTTTTAGTTTTATATTTTCTTCCACCTCCTTAATATGAACATAAATATAGATAAAATAATAAAAGTAGTATCCTAAATGTAATTATATTTTATTATTTTAATATAATAACTTATATATATATACTATTCCATGACATGTGAAACAAAAACATCATTCATGTGTATAGAAGACTACTGCCTCAGAAAATGATGTATTTTTTTCAATCAAAATCTTTAAAGACATATTATTCTATAATAATGAATTTTTATATAATATATTCACGAAAACTTCATTATTATGAAATTATAAAACACCATTTACCAATTTACCATTCCTTTCACTGAAAAATGTCTACGTTATTCAAGTTTATGTGTGGACTACCAGCTCTATAAAGCGATGAGAATATTTTTTTGTCACTAAATAATGTGGATGATATATATAAATATATTTAAATGGTATATTTAATATTTTATATATTGTTATGATATTTTAATGATTATCTAATACTCTCATTTTTTCTATAATGACATAATAATAATTGAAATGTTACTCATGTGTATGAATGACCTGCAATCTCAATGATTATAATGTATTTTAATTTACATGAATATACATAATGATATATTTTAAATGTATAAGGGATATATAAAAATGATAAATATGTAATGAATATAATTCTATAGATTACGTAATAGTTTCCTCATCGACCTTGAGTCAACTTACAAAATTTATTATAGATATATGGTTTAAATATCATCAAAACAACTGAAATGAAATAAATGGTTATGTAATTGCATATGACATGGTATTTAATTAAATCATGGAATAATAAAATTGAAACGTTTTTTAAGTAAATAATTATGTTAATTTTATTATTTAAACACATAAAGAACATATGTGATGAGTGAGACTCAGTGTAAGTGACATTCTTCTAAAATTAATGTTTTAAAGTAACCCTTAGTATAAATTTTTTTTATATCCATATTTTCAAAAAGGGTTTAGAAATGTTTTTTTAATATTACCATATTATTATTTAAATTAAATTTTATGTATGTTGTAATTTTTACATAATAGTTTTAAAATAATTTTATTTTTAACTTCTCGATGGGTAAATTGTGAAATTTCAAATATCAATATAGATGAAATTTTTTTCTCACACAACATTAGTGGGTTTTTCTTATGTCGTGACTAATATTTTCATGTAATCATCCATTAGATGTTTATATGGTTTTTCTCATATAAAATCTTGTCCTTTATAATAAAACTATTTTAAAAAAATTATTTTTATAATAGAATTATTCTTTCCCTCATGAATGAATTTAATAAAATTATATTCAAATTAAAACCCTCTTTACCTATTTCTGGGAATATTTGAATTGATTTTTTTCTAAGAAAGGATACTTTGATGTCTTAAATAGTTTTATATATTGGTTTTAGTGTGATTTTTTATGATTTAATAATGAAAACTGAAAGCATATTTTTTCCATTATATGCTTATTGGGAATTATATATGAAATGATTGAGGTCAATAAAAATTATAAGAAGGATTTATCCCAATTATAACTCATAGATGATCCTGATATATCTTATACATAGGGTGAACCTATATAGAATTGGTTGAGATCGTTGTAGCTTTGGGTGTTCCCAGATAGCACACCACTTCATTTTCCAATGTACCTATATTTTTAGAAAAGAAGTAAGTAATTGATGAATTGTTTCTCCGGTAGAAGTAATGAGGCTCCAATTATTTCTAACATGAGTTTAAAAAACATTCTGAATATGATGATCCATGTATATAAATAGGGTTTTTATTTTCCCTCTATCGGATTTATTATTTCACATTGAGATAAAAGTGTGTGTTTTTTTAAGTGAAAATGATTTGATTCCGTACCTCAAATAACATTGAGATAAAGGTAAATATTTCACAGGTTTTAGTTTTTTACTAGATGAATAGAGTTATGATTTTTTATGTACACTATTGATAAATTATTCTCATAGAAAGTTTTAAAAAAATTTACCAGGAATATGAATGGTTAAGGGGAAGGAGGAATCCAAGTTGAACATTTTGAATATTGTTCATGAAATGAAATAATTTTTTTTTAAAATTTCTACATTTTGAATTAAAGGATACAGAAAAGAAGTGTCTACATTTTATATGTTAGTGATTTTTATTTAAGATTTATGACATGACTATCCAAAATTCTTAAAAAACAATATTTTGGAATGTAAGAAATATATATCTAGTTTAATGTCACAAGAATATGTTATATTTAAGGTAGGGTCCTTATTAATATAATTCCCTAAGATTCCATAATCTATTTTCAATGATAGCATAGGTTTTTAATATAAATATTTTTATTTCATGATTAATGAAATTTATTTCCTGATATAATCATATTTTAAATCATTTTTATGGTAAACATTTATTTGAGAGGAAATTTTATGATCTTCAAAATAATAATTTTTTTATAAGTTCTCCTGTTTTCACAAGTATCCTTTACATTTTATCGGTTTTATATTCTTGATTATAATGTTTCCTTATGATACAGTGTTATAAAAATAAGATTATTTATTTTTGGAATGTTTTTCTATTATATTTTAGGGTTCTATGTAGCATATAAATACTTTTATATTGTTTTAAAGTTTATTCATGGACTAACTAGTTATATAGGTCCTTTATACACTATATTGGATTTTATGATCATAAAATATTTTTAAACGTTTTCTGTAGGGAATAAGCATGAGAAGTATGGTGTATGATTCATATATCTGAATATGATATATTAGAATTGGTTAAAGATTGTACATCATTTAAAGATCATGTTTTAGTGGAAATAAATTACCTTATATATTTGTATATTATAGATATTTTTATCTAAGTATTTTCATATTTATATGAAAATATAAACATAAATATTGATTGGAATTATTTATTTATTTATTTTCAATAAATTTTTTCAATAATTTGTTTATTTTTATGAGTTTTTACTATCGTCATGCAAGGAATAGATTACATTAGAGGATAGAATATTAGAGGTTGAGGATAATTTAAGACTTTTTTATACCAATATGTGATAAATAGTTTATGGGAAATCATAAATCAATTATATATATATATATATATTGTTTTTAGGGTATTTATAATTCTTATGTACTTGTGAAATTTTGGGAGTCATATATTAGGTTTTATAAATAAATCAATATTACGACACTAAAAACTAATAGGTTTTACATGGGATTAATTGTGATGTTTATTATGTATGGATGATATTGTATAATTTGAGACTAATTTTGAAATTAAGAGATAACATTTAGGGATAATATATTATTTATTATTCTCGTATCACTGATTTATTATGAGAAAGGGTTATTTGATTTTGGGAAAACTATTTGAGAAATATAGGAAACTATTGCTATTTAATATTGATTTAATGAAAAGATAACTTAATTTATTTTACTATAATGAACTTTCTATAGTTTAGTTAATATTAAATGATGATGGTATACATTTTTTAGTATTTCTCTTTATGAATAATTTTTATATATCTTGTGTGTGATAAAGACTAATTATATTTTTATTGGAATTCAATTTTTTATAGTTTTGGGTCTTCCTAATTTTGGTTATTTTGGGAAATGATTACAATAATTTGGGACAATATATTATGAGGGAAAATAAAAATTCAGTATGTGAATGTAATAGTCATTTATGGTATTTTATGATTAATGATTTGTTTATTTTCTACAAATATGTGATTATTATTCACTACAAGAAAATTGCTGCCTCTCCGAGGTTTTTTGATTTCGAGGTTGTTCAAACCACCACCACATGGGTTTGAAAAGGTTTTAAAAAACAATATCTAATGTCGGTGTCATCTCACAATACATTAATTTTCCTTACATTATGTAAATATTTCTAGAAGGAATCATAGAAAATGTATTTAATAGAATTTTTCTTTATTTTATCAGTGGTTTTATAATGGACAATAAAAAGGATATACCGGAGGATTGAAATGTTATGAAAGCCTAAATGTTTTTTAGTCATAAAACCATTACAATAATGAAGAAAATCACCACTATATTAATATTATTTCATATTTATGAGTTGTTTTATCCTATACAACTAACAAAATAGGTCATATTTATTGGTTGTTTTATCTTCCGCTAAATGTTGATTTACAAAAAAACTCATCTTCATGTTATGTAGACCAAAACAACCCTGAAAAGAACAAATTATTATTCCCATTCATTTCAACTTTCAATTAAAAAACAAACAACTACACTAGAATACAATATTACACAACTATTTCACTATATGAAAAAAGTCATAACTGTTTTCACCACCATTTGAAATAAAAAGAAACCCCGAAAAAAACCCACACATTTCATCTTTCTATTTCACATATCCAAATACAACCCAAAATTATCATTAACCTAAAAAACTGATAACCAATGAATCCTCAATGGAAGAACACATGTAACCAAGGGTTATATTAGGATAGAATAACCAAATATCAATAATTATCAACCACCATAACCCTATGATCAATAATGGAGGAGGGAGGAAGGATGATCCTATGATATTAAGGAAAAAAAAATCTTTCAAACTATTAATGAATAATTTCATTCGACTTTTGAAATAAAAGAAGAACATAGAATATCCACAAAACCAAAAGGAGGTAACTACCAATGTATTCACCCTAACATGAGAGACAAAAACATGGAAAATGTGTTCTATGCTTCATTCATAAAAACTCATCTAAAAAAATGTCCTCCACTAAATTCTAAAAATGGAGATCCTCGGAGAAGTGGAATTTCTCTTTAATCCTTATATGAAGACCCCTAATGGAATGAAAAGAGTTCAATTGATCTTGCAACAACACCTTAAGAAAAAGGAAACCAACTCTTTGAAGTGTTCAACTTAAGCCTTCACCATATTCTAACATTAATGGACAATCATGAGTTCATCCCTTTTATTTGTCTTCACCTCCTCAGTTATAAACCATCGGAGAAAGATAGACATAAAAACATCCCACAACATCCAAACAAGAATCATTGGTGGGGAAAATAACTCGCATTCATCCAATGACGGACCCACATGTAGACCTCAAATAGCATGAACTCTAAGATATTTTGGAGTTCAAAACACTCTGAAGGGATTATCAACATCCCCAAGCCCCTTCATAACATCTAACAAACCGTGATTTCCATAAACGATGGGCATCAATAGAGGAGAACCAGAAATAAGTGGAGACCCACTACAAACATTAGAGAACTTTTTGGGTCGTATATCTTGAATAACACAACAATATTTAATTAAAAATATATTTTAAACATTATTAGTTGATATATGAACATAAATACTTTCATTTTAAAAAGGAGTGAAATTGAATAATTTAAAATGAGTATACATTAAAAAAATGAAAAAATTGATAGTGATATCCCTTATATTCATATTAATATTTTTCAGGATTTGTAGAGTCGGTTTATCATTATATGCAACAAAAATCTCTAAAAAGTAAATAATATTTTTAATATTTTATTCTCGATCATGAGTATAGAAATAATTATATAATTTTCAATGGATTACAAAATAAAAATTTGAATCCAAAAAATGGTTTTTGAAGTGGAATTATTTTGAAATGGACAATAATAAATATATATGTGCTTATGGTTGGAAGATATAACGATTTATGATTAAATATAAATAAAAACCTATATAAATTTAGAGACATCTAAATATGGTTTGTTTGAAGACACTTTCAGGGAGAATACTAATTATATGCTCAAATGTATACACATCCCCCACATTCAATCGCTATATTCAACTATAATCTTCCAAAAAAGCCATGATTTTAATGTTTGCGATGCAAAATCAATTCACATCCAAATTCTTAGTAGGATATGAAGCCCAAATGTTGATTTGGTTACATATTTTTTAAACAAATATCATAGAAAACTGGTATGAAAATTTTATGTAAACATAGAGAGACATGTTGGGGTTTATAAATAGAAGAGTGAGAGTAGGAGAGGTAGAAGCATATATGAATATGGTAAGGAATTAATCATGAAATAAAATGAAATTTGTAGAGAATCATACCAACTAACTTAGGTAGAATGGACTTATAGTAATGAAACAAAATGGGTTTTCAAATTAAAAAATATATAACACACTCCATGGATTCATTTCTATCAATTGGGGGTATCATGAACTTGTGTGGAGGATTAGGGTTCTACAACCCTATGTTACTAGTTTTTTTTGGATGGGGACGTACTATAATTTTATTCCCCACCATCTTAAATATGGAAGGCTATTAATGTTTGTTATGCATTGAATATGGTGAAAAAAAACACGGAATAACCTTGATTTATGAATATGAGGATATAGATATAACTGAAATTGTATTAGCTATAGCTACATCCGTGTCTTCACAGATCAAGTCTATTACCAGTTTGTTGTCACCATGTTCAACGCGTTTGAAACAAAAATAGCCTACCCACATTCAGATGGCTGGGAAGAAAAGTAAACTAATTACCCATCCAAAAACATAAGGGACATAGGGTTGTCAATCCCTAATCCTCCACACACGTCCATGCTACCTGTAGTTGATATAAATTAATCCATGGAGTGTTTTTAGTATTTTAAATCTAAAAAATCATTTTGTGTTGTTACTATAAGGCCAATCTACCTCTATCAATTGGTATGATTCCATTCAAATTTATGGTTATTTCATGTTCAATTTGATACCTTATTCATAGATTTCATACCTCTCTCACTCCCACTTTTGTTTTTATGGACCTATACTTGTCTCTCCGTGGTTGTAACAAAAACCATAATAGTTCAAAATGAGAATTTTCAATAAATTTTGTAACCTAGTAAACATTTGGGATTCAAATAATTCTAGAAATTGGCAAATGAATTTCATAATGCATTGTGAATGTTCAAAATCATGTCTAGGTTGGAAGATTTTTGTAGAAGACAATGATTTGATAATAGGGGATGTGTCTATATTTGAGCATGTCATATGTAGTATCCCAGAAAGTGTCTTCAAACTGACCATATTTATTTGCCCCTAAAATTATGTATATTGTTCTTCATTTTTCATCAAAATTCAATAATTCTTACCTCAAAAATGGAATATATATTTACTATTTTCTTTCTAAAATAATTCCACATCAATATCCTTTATTTTTTTGATGAAAATTTTCATTAGATAATACATTGAAAATATTTCATTTAAAACACATAAGTAATACTAAGTTGGAAAATTGATAAATGGATGTGAAAAAACACAACCCAAGTATTTATTAGAATAGTCATATAAGTACTAAATAAAAAAATGTAAATCAATCCGGTATAAAATTATATAAAATAAATGAAACATAAAAATCATACAATCACTAATATAAATTAGGCATCAAGGGAAAACTGGTCTTGGGTGACTAAGTCTAGCTGATCCAAGTAAATATCTATCACTGTATTAGTGAGGCTAGAGAGGGATCCGCAGGGGAAATAGGAAGATGATAGGGGGCAGTAGGAAGACGTCTAGGGGAAGCACGCATTTTCATGCATAAAATTATGGACAATTCAGAGATAACATAACCAACAAATAGATAACTCACAATACATTAAATGTCACCATATTGATTGGGGGATATATAATCCTAGGGCCACTCAATTCCACATAAAACATAATATATATATTTGTTTCACATGAATATAAAAATAATCATAAATTCATCAAAAATAACAAAATGATAATCTGTGGATATAAAACGATCATCAAATGATATAAAGTAAAACATTAGGTAAACAATCATCAATCATTGTAATTAATAATATTGTATTTACAATGTATTGAAAAAATCATATATATTTCATTCAATAGTTTCCCTAGACATTAAAATATACTATTTTCATTTAAATAATATATTTCATAATATAAAATGGTTTTATAAAAAAATATAAAAAAATATCATATATGAATCCTGATAAGAATATAGAGGATACAAAATAGAGATTCTGAAAAGAGAATTCATAATTGGTTTTTTGAATTTTTATTATAAAATGAATCACATTCAATAGTTATTTTAAAAAAGGGATTAAAAGATTTAAAATGATAATTTTAATAGTACAACTTTTCAATAGTGGAATCTTAAAAATTAATATTTTTAATATAGAAAAATCATGGGGGATGTGGCTTGAAAAATGAAAATTTTCCATCATAAACCCATTACAAAATATAATTAATATTTTATATTTACAAATAAAATGGTTTATGATAACCATTTTTGTAATTGAATATACACCAATTTTAATATAGATGGAGATTTTAATCATACCTACTAAGAAATAAAACCAAAATATTACCACACACTCCACTAGGAGTAGAACAACTTAGTTCACAATTCATAATATAAGTAAAATAATAGGGAGAAAATAAAAAACAGCATACTAATTTATTTCAATAAAATATACAAGTTATAAATAATTTATCCATTTCATCAACTTGGAATATAAATTCCACACTCAAAAGACTAAACAATAAATTATTGTATCCATCTAGGAGTATTCGTAACTCTTGATAAGAATCTCATCATACTGGTCAAGTCATCCCATGCACATGAATCCAAGGATCCCTTGTTTGGAAAAAACCAATGGTTGAACCACAAAATTATGTAAAATCAATAAATATATAATAATAGGGTGAATTACCTCAAACTGGGGAGTGAATTTTTGGTTGAGTGGGGAATCATGGTTGTAATAGAGAAGGGGACCAATAGGGAGGGAGAGAAGTGGGTCGGTGGTGAGGGCTAGGGTTTCCAAGGTGTTAGGGTTTGGTAGACAAGAGTTCGATGAGGTTGGGGGCCAACGGTGAGGGGCTAGTGTTCGACGGGCTGGGGTTCTACAAGGTCGGGCGCTAGTGGAAAGGTGATAATGTTTGATAGGGTGAGTGGTTCAACATGGTCAGGGGATGGTCGCAAGGGGATACAGTTCGATAGGTCGAGGGTTTCGATGGGATCAAGGGCAGACAATGACGGGTTTGACGAGGTCAGGGGAAGAGGGGGTGGGGGTTTCATGATAATGGGGGGGGGTTCATTATAAAAAACATTTTAGCCTCAGTATTTAAACAACTACCTCTATATTATTTATTTTTTCATTTTCTATTTATGAAACCGACACAAAAAACTGCCAGTAATTACTAAATTTTTTTAGTGTTTATCTATTATTTTCAATTCTATTTCTAGTATGAAATTGTTGATTAGTTTTTTGGTTTACATATTTGTGGAATAATTTATATTAAACATGGTTTGTTTTTTTATATAAATATTTTTTAGATTAATGTATTACTTTTTTATTTTATTTTTTCTTTATATTTCATTTTGTTTTAGCTTTTCACATGCTACCCATTTTGGTTATTTTAATTGTTAAAAACTAGATGAATAACAAATTTTGAAAACACTTTATACAATTAGAATTATTATAATTTAACATATCTCATATTCTACTAATATTTTTATTTTCATTCATATGGAATGTAAAATTAAACTCATAGATTCATCATGTTGAATTTCTGGTGAAATAAGGGTGGAAACTAATTGAAACCCATATCTAATAGATGAAATTTTTTATGGAATGTAAAGTAATAAAGAATATATAATATTTTAAATACTCTTTCACAGTGATGAAATAATTCCGTAATCTAATGAAAAGTGAGGATAAATCTTTTAAAAAATATGATTCAAACATCACTCAACCATCATAGTATTCCTAAAAAAATAATTCCCAACTATGAGTCATATATATTTATATACATGCATTAATAGATGTTAATTATAATTTCATCCCCTTTACCTATCAATTAAAATTTCTAAAATTTTGGATCTATATTATAAATCAATATTATTTTAATGTATTTTTTAACTTTACTATTGACATCAAAATGTTACTAAAATGAATACATTGAAATTTTATATTCAATTATATAAAATTTTTGGACTTTTTTCCAACATATAAAATTATAGTTCGCACACCGCATTGTTTGTATTCATTTTTTATGAACATAATTTTAGTTATTCTACATTGATCTTTCTTCTTGAAAATCATCTTCAATGTGGGGTATGTATTACACTATTATTTTGTTATGTTTCAACAATTTTATGTGGGTATTTTTATTTTTATTCAATAATCTAATTTTTGATTCAATTTTATATAATAAAATATGATATTTTAATGGAATTTCTAGAATTTTTCTCTTATTAATGGGTTTAAATATTTTTCCTTTGTATATGTGCTATTAAGATATATATATTCATTCATTATCATAAAAGAATGGTAATTTCACTTTTTAAGTAAGGAAACTGCATTTTATGGACAATTACTTCTTCAATAATGATGTTTTATGGTTTCATTAAAATTACTTTCCCTCCACTATTTTGAATATCCCCCAATGTCCATGTTTTTTACAATATATTTTTTCCTTCCATATTTTACACAATAATTATGTGTTTTCAATTAAATTAACAACATTTGAGAATAATTATATAAATAAAATACTTTTATATTTCTTTATTTATGAATTATTTACTAAAAAAATTTAAAATCAAAAAATATATTTATTTCAACTTTGTAATTTTTTTATCTTCTACTCTATATTTCCTATCATGAATTTTTTTAGGGTACATTTTTTAAAATGAATTTTTATGTCCTATTTTACACATTAAATGGATTCTTGTAATGTTTTAATATATTTTCGCACATTTTAAACCCATACTAATTGAACATAATTTCATATTATAAATAAACGGTTTCAATACATTGGTAGAATGTGAAAGACTAGGTATATCTAATAAGATAAAATCTTTTACTAAACTAATATTCATGATTATAAATTTATATACACAATTTAAAAAAATTATATTTGGATTTTTAATTTTCCATAATATATTTTAAAATAAAATATATTGAAATTATATATTTATAATTATTATTTATATATATAAATATAAAAAATGTATCTTATTAATATTTTAAATTCATATTGATGAAATTATTTACTATTTTGATAAATTTAATGATTTATAGGATATTTTATAAATTAATATTTTTCAAAAATATATAAATTAATTTCAATATATTTTTATTATTCAAGTAAATTACATACTTTAATAACTCCATGGGGTGTAATATGATTTTAATTTAGACATGTTGTAGTTTTTATTCTAAATAAATTTTTATTTTATATACATTATAGTTTTATTTGAATGTTAAATTTCATAAATTCAAAAATTTTATGAGATAAAATAGAACACATTTTTGGTTTCCTCATATAAATTATTCTTAATTCAAATTTTATGCATTTCTTCCAATATTAATGATTTAATCCCGAAAATTACAAAAAAAGTTTGTTTAAAATATCAGAACAATTATGACATCTTCCTTACATAAAGCAGACTAAATAGATTATGAAACATTTTTCACAATATAATCCTATAAAAATCATTATCATCTAATGAAAATGTATCTAATTAATATAAATTAATTTTATATCATGATAAATATAAAAACAATTATTAGTCTTGAAGTAATACCTATATATCATTAGTGATGTTAAGTGAGTTCCTTTAAGATAATTTTTAGAATGGGATAATTACAAGTTCAAAGAAGATGACAAATATGATTTATAATAAACTATTTTGGATGTATATTTTTGAATTTAATTATTATATTAATACAAAATAATAAAAAACTATTACCCTTCACATGTATAAGGTATAGAAAATGAAAATAATATTAAAAAATGTTTTCATGATGATTAATAATTAAAAAATTCCTCATTATTTATTCTATAGTGAAATAATATTGAATAATAAATTATATTTATATAATTAATTTATCATAACTGTAATATATTTGTATAATTATAAAAAATATTCATGTATCATTGATGTAGTTCATGTGAAAGTTGGTAAAAAGTTTAATTAAAAAGCATTAAATATATTAAAAGGGTTATGATTTTTAATTAATTTGGCTACAATATTTTAGTATCCTCATGATAAGTTATATGTAATTTATATAATTAAATTCTATTTCCATTTTTATATAGATATTTTATATATTCAAATAATGAAAATAACACAAAAAAAAAATTTAATGGGTATTTAATATTAAAAAATTTATTCATAAAAGGGATTATATATCCTAAAATGTGTAGGGGAAAAAACATTGAGTAGATGTGATTAAAAAATTAGTACTTCCAAAATTAATCTTGACCAATTTAGTTTGATGTTTACTTCATTTTTTTATTTAGTATTTATATTTATTAAATTAAGACGGTGAACCTATTATTTCAATTTCTCAATGGATTATCTTTTCCATATTAATCTAATGATGATTTATATATATTAATGAACGAATTAACAAGGAAAAAATGATTTATTAATTATTTTACCAGTATGGGATAGTCCATGGAGAATGCATCATATAGTGTGTTGGTGCACTAAAAGAAAAAAAATCACCTCCTATTGTTTATAGGATAGGTAACACCTTCCTTGGGTTAATATCTATACCATAGTAAGGGTCGATATATTATCATTTGAGATTACATCCTTCATGCTTCCCACTTTTGGTCCCATCCTCAGATGGAATTGTTTTACATAGTCCAAATATCAATATTATATATTGTTAAGAGTTTCACCAATTGTGTGATTCATGTCCTTGAACATCACATTATCATTCTAATAATTAAATGTAATATCTAAAAAACAATTACATATCTATGATTCTACGGAAATAATATCCTCACATTAGAATGTTCATCAAGATATTTCTTGTAATTATAATTCCAAACTGATTCTAGATATCCCTTCTCTTCATAGAATAAAACACCTCATTTTTTACATTCACTAAAAAGGATGTAGTATAAAATATATTTTTTCTACCATTATTATAAACTTTTACAAATACTATTTATTCTTCATCGTAATTATGATATGATGTTGGTATTATTAAAAGGTAACAACTCAAGGACAAGATGCCTGATCAAATAACCTTTCTTCACATGAAGTCTCATGTTTATCCCTATTCACAAGAATCTGTTCAGTAACCCTATTTTATGGCCCTAGTTTATAACACTTACATGATAACTTGGAGTTTATCTCTTTTCTAGACACTATAAAACGTAAGTATTTCATGAAACAATAGTGTAAGATTCTGGCTCATTTCACATTTCCTCTAACTCTTGACTGACATGAAATTTATCAAGTAAACTCCATAAATTCAAGGAAAAATCCTTCCCGGATCATTCCTTATGTTAGAAAAATTGAATAAACAATTTTAAAATCCTAAGAAAGTGTCTTAATGTATTTATAGTAATTTGATACCACCTTATCATTGAAAATAATGGGTATTCATCTATTTAATGACCTTATATAAACTGGTTTCTTTCCCAAATGCTTCACATAACTTTATAATTATATGTATTTGAACTCATGTGGTCATTTGATTTTAAGAAAAAATAAGATGTCAATTTCATACAAATTGAAACTTCCTTCTTGTGCTTTGGATGACATCCTTTGGTTCTCATGATCAAGAGACCTCCATTCATCACATGGTTGTGAATAATTATCTTATACATAAAACTCATCTAGAAAAATATAGATTGCATGATTCCCATATCTGGTCGCAAGTTGTGAAAAAATGATCTCCTTAGGCTAATGTGATCATGTGATCCTCTTAACTTCATCTGATCACATTATTGACAAATTTTTATCTGATCACATGAACTTTTTTGACTAATTTCCTTTAAATGATCTTTATTACTTACATGATATATGTGACCCTTTAGGACTTACATGATCTATGAGATCCTTTAGAATTATCTATTTGATCTTTTAAGACTTTAATGATCAAGGTGGTCCTTTAGAAATCAAGAAATTATTGTAATCCTTTTGGGATTATTATCCAACTATAATACATAGAAAAACACTCCAAGAACATAGACAACATCATGAAACCGTAAACAAATAGCCTTTGTCCAAAAATTCAAACATTCTCAATAAAAAATATCATCTTTAAAGTACAATCAAGAGGTATTTTCAATAAAAATATTCCCCTTTGAGTTTGATTAAAACACATCAAAACATCAAATATCATTTTCCATCAATACCCCATATATTGATCATGGACAACCCTCAACGTGTACCGGTATCCCACATTATACCTTCTCATTGTGAGAAATAAAATTAGAATTAAAATTTCATCTATAAATCTTCTAATTGTCAAAATTTATTTAAAAAAATTCTTGATACTATATGATAAAACATGCCTAAACATCTAGATCAATTCTCAACTCCCATAAGTCAACTACTAGAATAATGACCTCCAAGACCACCTGTTTAAGCTTCTCCCACACATGTGACCAAGAAATCACCTATACCACTTTTAAATGTAACCAAATGGAACTATTTTCCTATTTGAAACATGATTAATAACATATATATAGTTAAATTAAATAATACACCATGCCATACTGAGTTGGGGTCCTATATTCATTTGATTCAAGTGTGGGAATCAGACTGAACTCAAAGTCATTATATATTACTATCACATGAATCATTTGGTAAGAAATTAGTCTTGATATTTCAAACATATATTCTAGTATCCACATACCCCAACCTAAAACACATGTTATCTACTTTATCCATGGTATTGTGATATGAGATTTAAAGTTTCATGATCTTT
Source organism: Viscum album (assembly GCA_963277665.1). Classification (NCBI taxonomy): domain Eukaryota; kingdom Viridiplantae; phylum Streptophyta; class Magnoliopsida; order Santalales; family Viscaceae; genus Viscum; species Viscum album. The sequence goes on along the minus strand of OY728128.1, from coordinate 1,468,387,848 downwards.
TAGTAATGTACCAAATTTTTTCTAATATTTATAGCTCTTGAATATTCACAATGAATATCGATTAGAAACATTATCACAAACTCCCATATTCTCATATAATTTCCTAGGTTATTCCTTTATCAATAACTTTAATCACCATTAATATATGATCTCTATGTATTATATTTTTAATGATTTTGAATTGAGCATGTAACCCAATATAGTCTAAATTAAATATCCTAAAATACAGATATTGACAATATTTTTTCCAACATTGTCATATATTTATAATTATTCCATGTGATACCATATATTGATATATTTTGGCCACATAGATAATTCAACTATTTATAATATCAATTTTTGTGAAATTAGTACCCATCTACCATGATCGACCCAATTTATTAATTTAATGATGAAGTTTGGTTTCCTTTAGAATTTTTTATTCTCAGAGTCGTATTCTTAATTATAGCTTTTTGTTAATTCTATATTATCATTAAGTGAAATTTATAATTAGAATTGACTTATTGACATATCCTCTTATCATAATGAGTCAAAAATCAATGTATGAAACACAATTTTAATCTAATGGACAATAATTTTTTCTATGAAGTTCATTTACATCAATGGATTCTAGCAACATGCAGACTATAATTATATAGATTAATATCATTTCAAATGGGGATACATCTCCTAGTGATCATATCACCACATATCCCAAAAAATATAAATCATTGGAATAATAATGATTATTACTACCTATTTATGAGATGAATCTACATATTGAATTAACCTATAGAATGATAAAAAAACTTACGGGAAATAAAATTTATTTTCAATAATATTCTTGGTTTCCTAAAAATAGTTAACTGATACCAATTGGATAGAATCAAATAAGTAAAAATTAAATACAGGATTATTTCCTCTTAACCATCAATAATTCTTCCCTCCATGGGTAAATACAACTTTTATATAGGCTGGGTACCAATGGTTGAATATAAAATGTTTCTTAGAACATTGGACCATTCACATATATCATTCACATCTCCTCATTGTAACTTTTACACTTTATTGTATGATAATACACTTATTAAACATATAAAATATATATATATTTCAAAAAATCAGTGGTTGTGTAACAATTATTATGGAATCTAATAACATATGTGAATTTTAAGTGTTATGATTCCTCTTATTTCATGTATCTCTACATAGTTTACGCACCTAATCCATTTCGGCACAAAAAAAATATCGTGGATCATATCTCCCCTACAGTGATTCAAAATTTATAATATATATTAGTAACCATTAAATCCATGGGAGAGGGGTACCTCCTGAATCCACAAACATATGATTATAGTGGATACTATTAGATCAACACATTTATTTTTCATGAAATGTATTATACTCGCTCTATGATCCTTCGAAATTCCCTTCAAAATTAAACAATTCTAACCACATAATTAGTAAATATTTACCCTTACGAATAGTAATTATTTTTCATGTATTGGGTTTTTTGTCTTGGGATTTTTAAATTTTTTTAGCTTATACTAAATTGTTAAAATTTCATTCATTGATGGTCAAAATATATGCCATTGTTATGGTTTATTCTCATAACCTAACTCTTTCTACTTGTTATAATCTCTTGTTTATTCATCGGTTATAGGTATCTATCTATTTTATTCACCTCTCTTCTTGTGTTTTAGAATATGAATATTTAGTGTCATTCTATTATCATTTAAAATTTATCAGTTATCCTAGTCACCTTGGTCTTTCTGAATAGTGGTGAGTCATTCATTGAATATAAATTCTTTATACTCACTATTAAAGAAACTCCTACATTATACTTATATATTCATTCATATTTTTTCTATGTAAGATAATGTGAGTGTAATAGAGGAGTTTTTTGGTATATTTTTTTAAAGATCACTGTGTTCAATATGACATAATAAAAACATTTTTATACATAAAATTTTTTCTTACACTATTGAATTTTACATGTAAAGAACCTAAAAGATATATCCCTAATAAGGTGGTCTCTTTATTACATTGGAATAAAAAACAATATATCACATCCAAAGGGACAAAAAAGATGAATAATCATTGAAAACAAGATACGAACTTAAATCTCACATTTCTTTTGAAATAATAATTTAGAAAAAATTTTAAATAAATATTATATATCATAGAAATTATTTAAATTCACCTTATTAATATCACAGGGGAAGAAAAAAGTATAATGGTGAGGTCAGATTCTTAGTAAGGGTTATCTATATGGGAAGATATCATGATTCACTAAGGCATAATCAATAAGTCATAATCAATATGGTAAGGTAAATAACTGGAAACAAATGCAATTTAATAAATAACTTGAGAACAATATTAATCCATATATATAATCAATACATTAATCTTGTAGATAATAAATAATTAATTCCCAATGAGGGAAAATATTAAGATTAGATATCAGGATCTCAAATATTATGATATCTATACCATCATGACCCGGAACCAAGATTTTTTAATCGATGGGTAAGGAAGCACGATAAACCAATTTCATTATAGATTGATGATTTTTCTCAAGAGTCCTACTAATTCATCATGGGGCCATACAATTCTTTTCCCCACCCATAAATTCATGTCATATTAATTCTTCACATATAAAATGATAGATTTAATTCATGAATCATATTATAATAAAAAATATCCTTATTGAGTGAGGGATACATATTTTTCAAAATAATTCACTATAAATCTAATTAATTTCATAATTAAACAAAAAATATATAAATGATATAGTTTTTAAGTAGTAATAATATAAATTATGAAGATAATATGAATATTTACCCCTAGTCGTAGCCCAGTGGTAGAGGGCCTTGTAGGGTGTCCGGGAGGTCTCATGTTTGAGTCTTCCCTACTTTGTGCATGTGTGTGTTTCATGTTTCTTTTTCTCTTTGTAGCTCCCCTTCCTCGATAAATTTCAATATGAATAATGAAATAAAATTTAATGAAAAATGATCACGTGAGGGTTTATTATTCAATAGGAAGATAATGACTATAAAATTAATCCATATTTTGAATGTAAATACTTACTTGGATCGAAATAACTATACAAATTTCAAATAAAAAACATGTATGGTATCATTACACAATATTACCATTTTATTATAAGTGGTATAATGGTTTTATATTTTTCTTAATATAATTATCATAATAATATCATTAAAAATTATGAAATAAAATTCCCTTTTAACATTAAAAATAATTTAAAAAACATAAAATCCCATTAATATTAAGAAAATAATTTTCTTGAAATAGATTAATTTATAAATGTAATGGATGACTAAAAAAATTATTTATCTTCTTGGTGGGTATATTTTATTCATGATAATTATATTAAAACAATTAATCCGTTTAAATTTCTATACAAATTAATTTTTTTCTTAACATGATAAGAAGTATAATTTGAAACCATTTTTAAAAATTATAAGATGGGTATAAATTTCATTAATAAATAATTATGCAATGTTAAATTTATTTACTAAATCATCTAATTGAAAATATGTATTTGGAATATAAATAATTTTTACAAAATTGAAAAATATAGTGTTTTCTAAACAAATTCTCAATACTATTTTATACGATAGAGTGGTAAGTAAAACTATTACTTGGAAATGTTGTTAACAACGAAAGTATTAAAAATTAAAGGAACTTATTATAAAATTATTAAATAATTTCCATTAATTTTAATTTAAGTGTAAAATATCCTGATTAAAATGATATTGAATCCAAAATCCATAGTGTTTTGGTATCTTTTGTATTGTAACAACCATGAAATAAAATAAAATAAAATAAATAATTAAATACAATGAATATTAACATATTTAGTATAAATAAATTAAGGGTAGTAGATACAACTCCTAAAAATAAATAGTTTCATAATACCAAATACATCTCAATGGAGTTGAAATTGAAGAAAAATATCTAACAATGATCATACCATTGAAGTGAGGATTAATTAATGGATTTCTTATGTTTATAAAAATTAAATACATATAAAAATGTTGAAAATAAAACATATAATAATAAAAACATATTGCACACAAAATCATAGAGTACCAAAAAATGATTATGTAATATAACCTAATCAAATGAAATTGAGTTATGAAATTTCTTCCACCATGTAACATTCAATCAAAATTCAGTATTAGAAAGTAATTCAAATTTGATAATAAAACTAAATATTGTATTAAAGATTCATGATCATACATGTAAAAGGTGTATTATCTACAATATAAAAAATAAATTCATTATATTACATTAAAATATTCATAAATGGTGCGAAATTTAAACGAAATCCCATACCTCACATATCACGTTTGTAAATTTGTATTTATCCTCTTATACAATGGTTATATAATTTGTATTAATTTATAGAAGAACCATGTTCATATTTATATTATAATAATGGATCTTCTTATACCATAATATTAACTATGCGTCCATAATATTTTATAATTACCATTATTCTTGTGTTAACTGCTTCATTTTATCATGAATGTTTTGTTGTAGATGTTCGGATCTTTGTGAATAGGATATCTATGTATCATCACATTAATGTTTAAAATATATAATTTATCAATTAGATTAAGAATAATTCTATTTTTTTCATAGAAAATGAATCATAGTGCTTTGTGGAGATGGTAGATCATATGTCTGCAAGAGCGATGAAACCATTCTATTAATGAGTGAAAGGGTAAGGAAGTGGATGATATATTAATTTAATAGAATTGATAGATGGGAATATTTATTATATTTATTATTTATATCAATAACTATGATTATCAATTTCATTTGGTGATGGGCAAAAAAATTCGTAGTTTTCAAGGTGGTAGCACGTCATAAATACAAGTGATGGATTTGATTCCCATTGGATGGAAACAGGGATCTATAAATACTATAAAATCATTAAAATAAAATCTAAGTATACAATAATTATATTTTTTTTATATTTTTATTTTTAATACATAATCCAATATAGAACATGAAGAAGAAAAAAAATAGAGATTAGTGAATATCATTCTATTCTCTTAGAGAAACCACATTTGGATATCTTATTATGTTTCATAGGGATGAAATTTTGGGAAGAAACAAATCTCTAGAATATGGATAATTAATTTAGGGGAGATTATGGTAGGTTTTGGTTCTAAAAAATGATATGGATTTGTGATGAAGTGTGGAGAGGGTGACCGTTTAATTAAATGGAATGATGAGTAATTTCCAAGAAGATAAAGTCACATTTATTAGAGAAAAAATTATAAAAAAGTAAAGAAGGTATATTTACAATGATCCGCCTGAATAAATGTAATGATATCATCAGTAATCTGGGTACACCATAAAAGATCAATTATATTAGAATCTTTGTTTGCAGGACCATCCACGACTGAGTTAGCCTCCCTATTAAAATGAGTGACAATAAAATCAATGGATATAAGAAATTAAAATAAATTAATCCACAAAATTTAAACTTCCATGAGATATGAGGAGATATTGCATTGATGGGTTGAACTATAATATAGATAACCATTCCATCCAATAATATTTCTTGCCTAATATTTTTTCTTAATCTGTCGTAGTGATGAAACAAACAATTTCCACTTCAGGAGAAGATACAAATCCACATGAACCATGTATAATTCCAAATACAAAACTATAGTGATCAATAAAATAGATATATAACCCGATGTAATCATATTTCCACTTGAAGGTCCATCAATATTAAGCTTCATCCATCTAGAAAAAAGAAAATTACTAGAAGAATTTATTATTACAAAGGTAGGATGTAAATTACTACTAACTCCAATCCATATAAGGGTCGATAGATTATGAATTGGATTGTGGAAATAATCCCTTTGAGATGGAATAAAAACTATGGGGACTACAAAAAAATCTGGGAATACAGCATTATGAATAAAAGTGTTAATATCATAGATCCAATTATCTTGATCATTAAACATAATTTGTTTCAACACCACATCAAAAACCTAAAAAAGATTTATAATATTCGGATAATGTGACATATCATTCTAGCCTATGAAGAAGTCTCAAATAGATAATGTTATGCGAAATTTAATTTCTATAATATATTTGATAGAATTAAATATCAAGGAACCAATCACACAAATCAAAAATTGTGTATCAAATATATTCTATATATTGATGAAAAATAGAACATAAGGATTACCTTGAAATACCATAGGCCTCAAGATAATCATCTTTTAGAATTTTCTAAGACACCAACCTCTAATCAAGAATATAGATAAAGGGTCTGAGAAATCCACTATTCACTTTTCCAAGTAAATAATGATATGTATTAGAGAATTTTTCATGTTGATAATATAATTAGGAGGTAAGGATACAATTTTCAAAAGGTTCTCATGCCTAGAATTCAGACATCGTTGAAAAAATGTAATAGATAACATTGGATTTTATTTTAATTGATAGATCATCCATGTTGTCAAGTTGATATTTAATTGAAATGAATAGATCTAGATTTTTGATATCATTCACGATAGAGTCAGGTAAGGGATAACCATTCTAATTAAAAATTCAAAACTAAATTGATGAGTTTATGGAGACCACCAATATCCATTGAGAATCAATAATAGAGAATATAAACATAAAGACGATACAAACAGAGGAACATATGTGATTATGATTTCCAATTTATAGATTATTAATAAATCCATCTTCATGAAATCCCCCAGACTCTTAATTTCCATTGAAAAGCCTCCTAAATTAAAATAAATTGAAAGGATTCATAGAATTACTTATGATTTTTAATTCTAAAACCCCCATTAGTATATGGATTGCAATAAGTATTCTTGTATAAAGTGGATATGTTCATCTATATAATGATTCCACTCCAAATGAAGTTCTTAATTGATATATTTAATTATCTATGAGTGTAAGAAGACATTTTAACACCATGAATGAATAATTATTTTTGGAAATTATATTATATTTCAAAAACAATACCTGACCATCCCAAAATAAAGAGTTACCTTTCAAAGATGACATATTCCTTTAATTTGTTTCCAAAGTAGATAAATTTTTTGTCCCAAATAATCACCCAATCGCATTCCTAATAATAATGAAATAGATCCACATTTATGTTTTTATTATTTTTATGGTCCCCTTTAGTGAGTAGGATGATGTCATCTGGATAAATTAGTTGATCTGGGGAAGATAATCTCCAACAAAAAAAATTTATTTCAATTTACCATTTTCAGAAATGATGGAATGAAGCCTACTGAGATAATCCTATGTAAGGGAAAATATAATTTCAAAAAAAATAACCCTAACGGAAACCTATAGAGAAATAAAAGTATCCATTAAGGGATCCATTAATACGAACAAAGATATGATTAGAACCTAAGGTGATTTTTTTGTTCGAAGTGAGTATAACAACAGTGGGGGGTGGGGGTGAATTTAATATCAAATAAAAAATTATTTTAAAAATGTATTAAAAATAGATCCCCAAATAAATGTTTAATCACCTTAGATAACAAAAAAATATTTTTTAAAATTTCAATCATTCAAAAAAATTCTTATAATATTTATTAGGTCTCAGATAAATTAATATTCAATATTACATAATCAATTGAAATAACATTACTTAATAAAAATCATAAGAAAATCAAAATTAAGGTTATCTGTTAATGTATAAATTTTTATACATTAAAATGATTTTTGGTTTTACATAAAATATTCTAAATAAAAAATACATTGGAATTTGGAATATAATATATTCAGTATCAAGATAAGACTTAGTCCTATCCCCTAGATGATCACCCACCACCAAGAAGTTTATATAATTAGATAGTTTGATCTACAAAATGGATCAAAATTTATAATATTTTATGACTATATATAACACACACGGCCTCTTCCACTATTATATGTGAGAGTAAATAATAAAACAAGTCACACATGACCTCTTCTATAGTTTATGTAGGAGTACAAGTGTAAAAATAGTTAAGAATATAACTATGTGTCTTCAATTTATAGAAATAGATGGTGTGTTAAAAAATAAATTGTGAAACACACACTCTCCTAAAAATGTAAAATTTAATAAGAAAATAGAGAAATATAATTTATTGAGGGATATAGATGCTTTGTTTGTTAAGAAATATATCTCATGACTCTTGATTTTTATTTACAATGTATATCGGGTCTAGTTCTTATGATAACATTAGTATGATAGAGTATCATAGACTTCTTCTATTCCTAACTACAGGAAGTCCGTAGATGTTAATAATTATTCATCTTCCCCAGTAAAGTATAGTCACGTCAGTTCTTCCCAGGATTTAATGTTCTCCTATTATTAACATCTTTCATCATGTTCTTCTTTCAACAAATAACACAACTTCTTAATCACACTATGGAATATTATTATTTTTTATCCACAACATGCATGAGTATCTACATGAGCATCTACATATTCTGTATCCTCATAATCATAGATGAAACAACTGTTAATTCATTCTGGATATCCATTATGAATCAATCATTAAAATAATACTTTGTATTACATTCAATAATATATCCTTTAAAGAAATTAATTTAAAAAGATAATTTAAGAATTAGTAAATGTGAATCTTGTTATGGTGAATCAAAATTGGAAGTGTTTCCTTATAATGTTTTCTCTCTATGGTGGTGTCTAAGTCTATCCCTGAGACATTGGAACAATTTTATAATTCTTGCATAGAATATTATTAGTAGTGTGATATATTATATTTATCAAAATTTCAAAGCTAGTTTTGAATCATCCTTCTGGAAGTGACTCCTCTAATGATAGTCCAGGATATCAGTAACTCGTCTAATGGTAGGTTGGGCTGGTGTTGACTCATACATTACCATTTTATTATTTAGGGTTATGACACAACTGATGTTGAGTCATTCCATACTTTTCCAAATTTACACTTTTCAAGTATGAAATCTTTGATGGTCTCTCAAGATGATGGTGAAACTTTGTTGATGATTTCTCATACATTATCTATATTTCATTGTTATTGTATTAAATCTTGATAGTGTCTCAACATCAACAGAGACTCATAAAGAGGAACAATTTCATCACTTTCTCTTCTTATAAGACAATTATAGAAAACATGAAACTCACTAATATTATAATAACCATGATTTTGTGATCGTTAAAAAATGTAGGTCATCAATTTCACCCCTTTTTATTATATAAAATCATGGAATGAAAGTTTATATAAACAAAATAATTCATGAAATATCATTTAGAAGATATCAAAGATAAATAAAGACATTTTTTGTGGGTGGTATCAAAGATACATTATTAAAATAAATTGTAAAGAGATAAATAAATTCCATACTTGAGTTCACACCCTTTTCATATCCTTAAAAAGATAATAATAAAAGTAATTGAATATGAATTAAATATGAAATGTAATATAAGGAAAATATCTTGAGAAATTCCACTAAAAACAACATAATTTTAGGAAAAATTAATTATATAAAAAATAGTCCCATGAATGAAAAAAGCATAATCCATCAATAATATTAATGCATGGTATAATGGTTCATCAATTATTTTTCTATCTTTAGCTATGATCTAGTTTGAGGTAGAAGAAATAGTTATAAAGGGTTTTATAGCTGATCCAGATTTAACTATAAGAATGGCTGAGGGTAGTTATGGGATATTAGAAGGAATATCTATAATATCTTAAGGAGGTTGAGGGTCATAAATTAGGATCAGAGTGAGGTGTGTTACATCTTTCCATAGAGTTAGACAAAATGGAAAAAACTTATCTGAAAAAGGTCTAAGAGGGTATTTGGATACTCTAGGCTGGATGTAATCTTGGGTAGTTGTAGGAGGTGTTATGTGTGATTTAACGGGGTTGACTATATGAGCTAAAACAACATCACTATGCACATGCAAGAAAGGCATCATAATATGTACAAATTCCATTATGATCTTCCCAACTAACTCCACGACACTAAAAAGATATCCTTTATCATCTATAAAAAAATTCAACACTTGATTCATTTATTTTAGTTATATAACATGAACCTTAAATACTTGTTTAACATGAAGTAACCACAAATTTTTAGAAAATAACTTGTAATTGGAATCTATGTAATTCATAGTGTAAATCCATGATTATATTCACTTGAGAAATCACCATTAAAAATATTCCAAAGGACAATAGGGTTGGCCTTTTGGGTAGAAAAAAAGTTTTAAAATGTAGATGAAGATGTTGGTAATATGATATTTGGGTTTTTTTGGGATATGTTTTTTCATAGGATTGAATATGTGAGGGGATTAGGATTCGTTTATAAGTGGATAAAGGGGGTCTTTTGGGAAACAACATGTATATTTCCCAAAAGAATCCAAAGTGTCAAACCCATTAACAAGAAAAATTCATAAAAATGACCTGAAATTATAATTTTATAAATGATAAGGTTTAACGAAGGGTATAAAATAGGTTTTTAAAAATTTTAATTAGAAAAATACCTTTATCATTTGGTTTGACCCCTATGTAACCCTGTGTTTACCATAATTGGGGTAATAACTTTTTTCTATTTTACTATTAATTTTGAAAAAATGTTAACATGAAATTATTACATAATATTAATTATCATGATTATAAATATATAATTAAAAATTTTCATTTTACTGAGGTGGATAATTTTAAAGTAAAGAAAACCTGGAAAAAATGTCAAAAAATATCTTTTGAAAAAATGCATTTTTCAAGCATATGATGGTCTTATATTAAATACATGATTATTAAAAATAATTATATATATTAAATTTTATATATCTAGATATATAATATAGTAATTTCACATATATCATTTATAATTAGATTTTTGAATTAATTAAATTTAGTAAAAAACATTCATTACGAAACAGTTTCAATAAAAATAAATAGTTTTCTGAAAAATATTAATATTTAGCCCCAAATGATAAAATATTTATTTCGATCAAACTCATAGTTATTAATTTTTAATTATTAATATTATTAAATATTTTAATAAATAAAATAGGTAATGATAAAAGATTACATTTTTGATTACTCATAATATATTATTTATATAGGGAAATTTTAAAAAATAATTATAGGATTAATTTGAAATTCTAAGTTCAAAATTGATATTAGTCGTATGAAATTTGAATTTTTGTGCCATTAATTTTTTTTTAAATTATAGTTTTATTAAAATATAAATTTCACCAACTAATTTTATTTATTGCATGTTATATTCTTTTATCCCAAAAGAATTTCATTCCCAGCATTTTCATAGGTATTACCTTCTAAAAAATAGAGGATAATTCTTCATAACATCCTCTAGTTCCCTTATAGCTTCCTACATTTTTTGATATCTCAAAAGAATATTTACCAATCAATTAATGTGGTTTCTCAATATATTCTCTCAAGTATCAAGAATCATGATTGACTCATCATAAAAAGAAGAATATTTTTCCAACTTTATTTATTTAGGGGTGATCAAATGAATTCAATCTAAAATGTAATTAGTTCACCATGATATATAGAAAAAATAATCTATATTGGATATAAATGGTTTAATTTCCAATCTGTAAGCCATAAGACCAATCCTTTCCAAAATTTCAAAGGGTTAGATGTACTAAGGTATCAATTTTTCCTTCTTACTAAAATTTATTACACCCTCACATGGAGATAATTTTAAGAAACATGATCTATAATTTTAAATTAAAAATATTACCTAAAATTATTGGATGAACACTTTTAAAAAATTAAATATTATTTAATATGAAAATTAACAATCTTTACTTTTGGAATTTTCTCTTCAACCTGATACATTTTTACATGTTTCATTTCAGAAACATCAAGCCAAAAAGATGGATTCTAACATATCTTTCTAAATAATGCATCATACAATTCCATTTTAACACTTAAATAGAAACTATAATTATAGAAAAAAAATACTAAAGGTAAATACTAGACACACATACCTTTAATGATAGGTTATAATGACATCAACATGTCATATAGTGCATGAATAATCCTTTTAGAGTTTACATCAGTTTTAGGATGGTAGATAGTTCTCAAATGACGCATAGTATCAAGATCATTCTAAATAGTCGTGTAGAATTTATATATTAAATGGTGATAAGTACTGGACACAATATACGGTGGTTCACCATGATGTATAATTAATTTATTAATATAAAAACTTTTGATTTTCCATATTGGTAAATATTCTTTAAGAGTAAGAAAATTTTGTTGATTTGGATCGACAATCAACAATAACCAATATTGCATCATTTATTATAAGATTCATTAGGACTAATATGATAACAAATATAAAAATTTCATCATATTTATATTTTGGAATAAGAATATGATGGAATTGTTTAATGGGATACAGTCTCTCAACCTTCACTTATTGATAAACTAAACATCTAGACAAATAATCTGTAATTTCCAACTTTATTGTATCCTACTGAAAACGTTCCCTCAAATCCCTGTACATCCTAGAGCTACAAAGGTGTCAATAGAAATTCACACTATGTGGATGATCCAGAAATTACATTTTCTTTATAGGTATACATGGACGACATATTATCTTTAAAATTTTAGAACACTAACATCACAAATGAATTATTCCAATTTCACACCATAAAAAATTTAAATGTCTTGTTAAAATATGCATCGTCAGATAGGGAAATTTTTATCTTTTCTAAAAATGAGGGGTTCACATTAATTTTAAAAACAAAGTGATTTATCCACATCCTTAAGAATTCCCCTATCCATATTTAATATATTTCTGAACATATAATCCCTCTCAATCTTTATTTGGGTGAAAACTCTATTATCCTTTTTTCAGAATGCATATGCTACCTTATTCACCGTTCCTAGGAGGTAGTGTATTGAACAATCATAATAATTATAATCTATTATCAATTTCATTTTACTCATGTTGAGATATTTCATTGAAAATACTTATTTTAAAATTTTATTGTTTTAAATATATCATATCATTTGCCATAAATTTAACACCTCTCAATGAAAATATTACTACTACTATCTCAAGATCTTGGGTTGGATACTTCTCTTCATGGGGGCCTAGCTAACTTGATGAATATTCTATTAGATTATAATTTTTTATAAGTAAAAAAAATCAATCCCCTCATTTTATGCATCACTAAATAAAAAAAATCCACCATTTTCTAATCCTAGAGTCAAAATTAAAGCATTGACTGATCTACTCTTCAATTACTCAAAAAAAGTATTCATATTCTATTTTCTAAATAAACATAACTCCTTTACATGTATTCTTGGTTAACAGGAACAACCAGGAAAAACAATGAATGAATCAACAATACTCACCTACCAGACTAATTAAACTTCATACCTAAAGTATGTTGATTATTTTATGATATTCAGTTACTATATTCTTCATTTCTGGATCAACTGAGACCCATCCGTGGTGACAATATGGAATTGAAAAGGAAGACCCTGAATCCTCAAACCATAATTAATAAAATTACCATTTAAATATTTTATTCTAACAGCCTCAAGAAGGATCAAAAAATGGTTCTCATTGTATTAAAATATATTATAATAAAATAAAATTTCATCAAGGACAACCACGATTTAATGATCAAGAGATTCCAAGATTTTTTTATTCATCAGATCCATTAAAACTGATGGACTATTAATCCATCCAAATGGAATTACTCTAAAATAAAAATATATGTACATAATTTAGAAAATATATTCATATTTCATCATTCATTACTCGTAAATAATGATTCCCAGAGTTAATGTCAATATTTGATTAATATTTATCTCAATAAAGTTGTTTTCATATGTGAGAAATTCATAAAGGAGGATATAGGTTTTTCATATTAATAAAATTTATTTTCCTATAATCAATACACATCCACATTGATATGTCTTTCTTCTTAATGAAGAGATAATTCTCACCCCATAGTGAAAAAATATGGTGACTAAATCCATTATTACATAAATCCTTATGTTGTTTCTTTTAGACAATAAATTACATAATGTTCATATTATATAGAATATTATATATAAGTCTTTCATCAAAGAGAAATCAATGGATAACTAAACATAATGATCCATAGAATGTCCAGTTAATTCCTAAGGAAATATATAAAAATATAGTTTTATTATAAGTACATCCCAAAATTCAATATTACATTATTTCATCACAATCCAATGCAATAAATGTCATTTCAAGTGGAATAATTCATTTCTCTACAAACCCAATATTTCTAGTCTCACTAAATGATAAGGTCTTTGATCAAATAATGTGATCCAATATAGTATAATAATGTTATCAAAAAATATGTTTCTCAATTTGGTAATGGATATATTTCATAAAGTAATTCTTATCCCCTAATATAGACACCATCTTCTAAGATCTAAAATACATTTTATTGGATTTATCATCCTGTAAATTTCTACATTTTTTATGAATATTGATAATCTTGATTATATGAGGAACAATTTATAAACATGAAGAATAGTAAATTTTTACATAACATTATAAATTGTAAATAATAATGATTAATTCTAAATCATGTTTAATATTAAACAAAAATTGAAAATTTAAGAATAAATATTCTCAGAATATTATAAATGTTTTCCTTTGGATTATATTTAAATCATAAAAATACATTCCACTCATTCATCATATATTTTAATGAAAATAAACTTATCCAAATAATATCCCATGGTATTTTCAAACTATCTACATTGTAAGGTCAATTTTTCAGCATTGGGGGACCATCAAGTGAGAGCCTATTTCAATTTTTTTAAAGGTATCACCCATTTTGTACAAATGTTCTAGAAGAACATCCACTTATATTATCTATAAAGAACTGTATTTATAAGAAAATACATGAAATATATACCTCTAAAAACATTTAGTTGTTCTCTTATAATTAACCTTAATGAATACCATAGGGTTTTGTTCCCTAATCTATGTTTTACTTAATATATTTCCCATGATTTATTTAAAAAAAATTCAAAAACCAAATATACCATTCATAAACTAGGTAGCCTAGAGATGGTGGTTACATTATAATATCATTTTTGAAACAAGGGGTCATGTGGCAAATTATCGGTCAACTTAGTATTAATGGAGTCCTAGATACATTCGTAATACCCATTTTACATTAGGAATTAAATATAAACCATTGTAATGAAAAACATTTACATCATTAACATCATTCAAATAATTATTCTCTATATAATTGGGAAGGGAAAAAAAATGGTTGACCTCAAATGATTTGTAAGGGCTACAAATAGAGTAATATATCATGAATAAAAAATGTATGAAGATTAAGGAAGCTTAAATAGCTTAACACATATTCCATTTATTCAATAACATGACTATCATGATTAGATAAGGCGTGATCAATATAGAAAGGTAAATATCTGAAAGCACATACCACTTAATCAATAACATGATTAAAAAATAAATATATATATGAAATCAATCAAATAAAATCATGGAAAATAGTAACTAAATTCTACATGATTGAAATAATTATTTTTAATGTCATTATCTCAGACATCGTGATATATATACCAGAAAAACCATTCAAAAGACTATTTAAAATTATTAGTAAAAGCCTATTTAATTAAGATATGTAATTATTCACATAATAGCTACCAATTAATTGAGGGGATATATAATTCCTAGCCCCACCTTAAACATTATGTCTAAATCATTCAACAAATATTGAAAGACCAATTTAATTAATAAAGAAATATTCCTTATCAAAAAATGTCCATGTTAAATAAATAATATTGATTTATCAATATTTCCCTAGCCAAACAACTAACATTTAATGTAAAAAAAATATTCAGAAATGGGATATTGTATAGATAATAATAATTTCCATAATATATAGAATATGTATATTTAAGAGAAATATATTTGAAAATGAAAAATGACCACAATAATTTGAATTTATCAAGTGAAATATAACTATCAAAAAAATAATCCTAAAATTAGAGGTTGTTATTGGTTCATTTGGAATATATTATTTCATTTTAAAACATTTCGTTTGGATAAATAAATGAATTGGAAGTGAAACATGAAAATAATATTTCATTAAAGAGTTATCCTTATATAACAATTTAAAAGATGTAAAAGATGATACATTTCATATAACAGTTACTCCTTAGAGGAATTATGTTCTACATTCCATAACTCAATAATGTTAAAATCCATACTATATATGCTATAATAAACATGGAACCGAAAATATCTGAAAAAACATCATATTTAATCAATCAATTGGGAAAAAGATAAATCCATTGATAATCAAAATTAAATAATTTCAATGATAATAATAGATTAATTTTTTATATAGCAAATGATTTATTTCTTATTTTATAATCCCAGACATTAGGATAATTATTTCATCAATACCTCTCTGAAGATAGTTTAAAACAATGTGTTAAAACCCATTTAATTTGGTCAGATAATTTGTCTAGTGAGATCTACAGATGCATCGATGAGATATATAATTTTTGATCCCACCCATAACAAGATGTCAAAATAATTCTTCATATATCTAATGATTTATTTAATTCATGAGAAATATTCCTTTTCAACAATATAGAATATGAATTTATCAATATATTACTAGTTAATTTGACAAAATTAAAATTAAAAATTATTTATAAAATGGTATATAGTTTATGTGATAATCATATCCTTGATTTAAAGCACATGAATATTAAATAGATGTGTAATTTATGATGGAAACTGAACATAATATAGTGTTTTCCTAAGATAAATTTAAACATCACTAATGTAATCAAGAAACTAGAGGTGACCATTGGTTTGTTGGGAATATAAGATTATTAAATAAAATATTATAGTATTGAGAAATAATGCGAATAGAAGTAAAACATTAAAATGTGGTTTCATACAAAAATTTATTTTAAAAAAATAGAAATAATTTAGGAAAAATAAAATATTTAAATGGTCTTGGTGGAGGCGAAGTATTTTTTCGTCATAGAAATTTTTAAAACATTATTTTTTTATGTAAAAAACAAATATTTTGTAAAATAGTGAAATAAATCATTTCAAACACAATAAATGGAAATGATAACATTCAATTTTCCTACAAATATCATTTTAGTACTAAAAATTACTTCTTTAATTTTTTGTGAAAAATATAAACATGGAATAAAAAATATATTGGATTAAAAAATAATTTTTCATTTTAATTATTTTATTTCATGATTCAAGTAAAAAATAGAGTAAAATTTGGAAGAAAATATAGAATCTACGTGAATAAATTTAGGATGTGAAATGTTTTGGATCTTATGAATGATAAATGATACGAATACATTAATTAATTTAAAAAAATCCAAAAATAATATGATTTTGTAAAATATATTCTTAACACTTTGGAAACATTAAAATTATAACCCACTGAAAGAATAAAACAGTATTGAAACATCATCCATATTTAGTTATGTGTTATTAAAGTTAGATACAATAATGTGGTATTATATACACCACCTAAAAGTGAATAGGTTCATATAAACTAATATGTCTCATTGAAATGGAAATTGAGATGGGATCCCTTACTATATGATATCTTTATGTTTTAAGACGCTTTAAACGCACATATATGAGTTTTAATAGTTTTATTAATTTATAATAGAACCATATTAAAATTTATAATTTCATATATTATCCTCGTACATTATATTACCAGCATTTAGTTAAGAATCATTTATTTTACTATTGTTTCAATTTTTTGTATCTTTTTTTTCCATATACTGTTTTTAGGAAAGTTACGATCATTGTGAATATGATATATTATAGTAATATCTATAATTATATTAATTTTATAAATATCATATTAACTCATTATATCAAGATTTATTACCATTCTTGAGAGTTATACATCGTAAATGAGTCGTATAGCTTCCAGGAGATGGTAGGTTGTATATCAGCATAAGCAATGATACCATTACATTAAAGATTTAAATGGTTAGGAAGTGGATGATATATTAAATTTATTGAATTAATATCATTAAATTTGGATCATATATATTCATTATTCTTAAAATTATTACCCTCTATGTTTTTGGTGATGGAAAAAAAATTTCATTTCTTTCTAAGGTAGTAGTCAAACTTATATACTAACGATAACATTATTTCCCACTTTATGGAGAAGGATATGGATACGTATTATTCCATTAACAAAATAAAATATAATTATATGGATGATAATTATTTTATTATATTGTATTTATTAATACATTATTGATTTTTTTAAATGATAATGAAGTAATATCCTTATTAAGATGATTACCTTTCCTTAGGGATACCTCATTTGGTGCTCTTCTTAAGCACCCTATATTTGGAATTTTGGTAAGATAAGAAGATATATACATATGAAAAAAATGTTAGGGAGATATTTTGGTAGTCATTTTTATATAAAAATTTATTTACAGTTATAAAGATGTGAGGGAAGAGGGTGTGCTTTTAGAATTGGGGAAGGGATCCTTCTTAGAAATCACTTGGAAATATCTCAAAAAGAATCCATATTAACAAAGAAATTTCTAAGAAAAATGATCCTATAAGACCTTATATTCTCATATGGGATATTATAAGGTTTAAAATTTTCCACCCAGAAATTTTTTCACATTTTTCATTATAAATAATACACTTTTATTTTGGTTTAATTCTAGATAAATTTGTTTTAACCTTATGAGTTTAATTAGTTTATTGACCTTTTAGAATTTATATTCAATTTTTTTCATATTTCCTAATATTAATTTTTATTATTAAAAATTAGGAATTATTTTTATCAAATTGAACAAAAATAAGTGTAAATTTTTTAATTTAATGATAATCCATCCTAACACATCGTAAATGGGTTTTCAAAAATACATTTTCAAGCATAATATGATATTATATTAAATATATGACTAAAAATAATAAATAGATAGATTTAAATTAATGTATTAATATATATAATATATTTATTTAATAGTAATCATTAATCCTAAACTATTATTTTACATCATTAAAATGGACATACAATATTCACTTTTTAAACAAAAATAGTATCCGGAAAAAAATAGTTTCTAGAAAATCATTTCATTTTACCACAGAATTTTCTTATCTTATTTATATAAAATTTATTTGTAAAAAATTATTATTTAAAAATATAATAAAACATTATTAAAAACAAGATTTCGAATATTTAAATGCCACTTTTTTTATTATTCATAAACACTAATTTCTGAGGGAAATTTTTAAAAAATATGTTCTAGGATTATTTAGACCAAGTATGTTATAAATTGATATTCATCATATAAAATAGTAATATTTGTGTAATTACGTTATAAAAATATATTTTTGTTATATTATTATTACGATATAATGATTAATATATATTTTTTTTATCAAGTGTTACATAATTCCTATCTCTAAAAATTACATTATGGAAATATTAATGAATAATACCTTTAAAAAAAAGAGTGGACCTCCTTCATAACTTACTCTAGTTACCTCATTTCAACTTCATTTTTATGAATTCTCAAATGTATATTTACTAGAAGAGTATTTTGGATTCTATAGTAATTTCTCTCACGTATCAAGAATATTGATTAGATTTTCACAGTATGATAGATTAGGTAATAATTATATTTATTTAGAAGTGAAAAAATTTGTTTGGTATGGTTTTTAATTCCATAACAAATACATATAGAACACATCATGTAATTTAGAGAGGCATGGTGTAATTGAAAAATAGTAATCCATATATCAAATCCTCTCCAAAATATCAAGGGGTTTGATGTAACTATGGATCATTTTCTCCAACTTAAAAAAACATCTAACACCCATCAATGGATACACCTTAATGAAAATGTGATATCCAACTTGAAATTCCAAATATTTCCTGATATTTTTATAATAACCCATTTTCATGATTTTAGATTCCTTAATATGAGCCTACATTGTCTTTACATTTGATTTTTACCCTTAAAAATATATGGGCATACAAATTTTCTTTCACTAAAATCATCATAAAAATTTGGAGTATGAAATCATATTCCATGAAATGATTCATATAGATCCATTTAAATACATAAATGAAAATTAAAAATAGGTAATCAATATAAATAGTAAATTATAATCCCATATACCTTGAATTTGAAAAGGTCATGAAATAAAAATTTATTACATTGTTTGAATGGTCCTTTTATATTTTCAATCAGTTTGAGGATAGTAGACAATAATTAAATGGAGTTCAGTATCAAGATCCATCTGAAGAAACATTCATAATAATGATGTAAAATGGGGATCAAGATTAGGAACAATTGAAGGAGGTTCACCATGAATTCATAAAAAATCTTCAATAAAGTTATTTTCTAGGTGAAAAATAAGTAAATCATTCCTTATAGAGGATTAATGTTCAAATTTTGTAAAGTGATATACAATCACCCATGTTGAAACGTTTTTTCTAGGAGGCCTAGGTATTCCAATGACTAAGTCTATAGTAATGTCATCCCATTTAAAATGAGAAATAAGAAGAGAATTTATGACTCATATTGGATTCTATTTATTATCCATCAATTACTAAAAACCCAAACATCTATACACATGTTGATAAACTTTACTATTAATGTTATACAACAAAAAAAATTCCCCTACATTCCCTTAAAATCATGGATCAACCTGGGTGAATAGGCAAAAATGGTCTTTTAGAATTATAAAAAAAACACCCTTCTCATATCAGGTGTATATGGGACACTTTACAATATTCAAAATTATAGAACACCATATTCAAAAATAAAGTATGTCAATTTCCCATAATTCACAAATTTAATACTCATGTGAACACTATCATTATTAGATTGAAAAACATTTTATATTTTCCCATAAAGATGGCTTCATAATCAATTAAAAAATGAGTGATGTTTACCCTTCATTAAAAATTCCAATATTGATATTTTCTATATCCATGATCCTAATATCCCTTTAAATCCTAATATAGATCATAACTCCACACTACTACGTAGATAATGCCTTTATTACCATTTTCTCATTCCCATGGTGGTAGTGTATCAAGCAGTCGGAATCAATGATTTGTTCGAACCATCTCATTCAACTCATGTTGATCTATTTTGAAGAAAGGATGTATTTTAGGATATCATGGTCGGTGAATATCTCACATCCACATAAATATAATATTTATGTATTATCAATGAATATATTACATGTTACAACCCAAGATATTGGGTTGCATAAATTTTTTCATGAGTATTTATCATCCTTAATGCTTATCCAATAACATAATCATTATCCATAAGGTAAAAAGTAAGTCACCATTTTGAAGCATCACTAAATTCCCCAAACCCATCATTTAATATTATTGGATTCAAGATTGTTTCATTGAATAATCTAATCTTCAATAATTTTTAAAAAAAAATCACATTCCATTTTCAATTTGAACAGAACCATTTTCATGTAATCTTGGTTATTATGTTAGTCAATCAAGAAAACTTATGGATTAATCATTTATAGTTACATTACAAACCATTGAAAATTTGTAACCTAATTATATTCATAGGTGTTGTCCATTATTTTTCTTGCATCATCTTTATATTATCAAAGGAGATAACATGCATGGAGACAACATGGACATGAAAATAATATACTAAATCCAAAATTCACAATTACAAATCCTCTCATATAACTCGTTTCTTCTAAGAGTCTTATGAATAATCCAAAATTGATTATCATACACCTCATAGATCTTATAATAATCCAAGATATCATCAATAAATACCACTGTAAAATCATGAATATATTTCTTAAATAATCAACTCGTTATACCCATACTAACTAACCATTATTTTTTCAATCCCAATGGAGTTACAACAAAATCGCATTGTCCCTACATCATTCCAAATGTTGTATTCCTATATTCATTATTTACATAGAATTGAAAATCCCTTGAAAAATGGTCAATCATTCACAATTAATGAGATATGATAAGTTGATCAAATATGTCATCAATGTGAGGAAAAGGATTCTTGTTCATTAACATAATACAATTTATTTCAATATAATAAATTCATAACCTCCTTGAACCATCATAATTCGTAATATAGGGAAAATGGTCTCCCCATTATGAAACAATGGAGTGATTAAATCTATTAACTCATAACTCATCTATTTTTTTCTTAAACTCCAATAAATAAATAGTGAGAATTCTATTGGGAGTATCTACTATAATCATTTCATCATGGATTATACCAATTTAGAACTATACATAATGCTCTGGTAGTTGTCAAAATAATTCCATAAGAAATACAAAATATGAACTCAAGTAAAATCGATATATCCTCAATTTTGAGATAACTATTTTTATCTGTTGATTTTGTATTCTCTACTTCCCAATGAATCACATTTATAAGAGCTACTGGGATAGATATATAAACTACAAAAATGATGAAATATAGACTAAAAAATTATATAAATGATATATTATAAAAAATCATAATTTTCATCTCTTCAAAATAATTATATTTCATCTTATTTTTAAAGAAAATACACCACAAAGATTATATCAATTTCAATAATATATATCAATATGATGTTAACAAATATATCTTCATCATATGTCATAATGCTAAAATCTAAACACATACCTGATTATTTGAGTCTTCCAATAGTTGTTATGAATTAGAAACCCACTATTAACGTTCTAGGGAATAATTTAATATTCGTGAAAAATATGGGAGATTGAAAAGAGTGTGAAGATCAAAATAAATAAAAAATAACTTAATTTATGGAATCAATGTATATATATACCACCACGTCCTTGGGTGATTCTACCTCAGCTACATTGATCGCATAAGCATGGCCTTCATACCATGGACTCCTTTATGGTAGATCCCCCTGATGCATGAGATGTTTATTTGAATAATGCCACACATCATTTATATTGAATAACATGATAGAATGGGCCTGTTTCTTTCCCAATAAATACAATGAATATTAACATATTTAGGATAAATAAATTAAGGGTAGAAGATACAGCTCCTAAAAATAAATAGTTTCATAATACCAAATACATCTCAATGGGGTTGAAAGTGAGGAAAAATATCTAACAATGATCATACCGTTGAAGTGAGGATTAATTAATGGATTTATTATGTTTATAAATATTAAATACATATAAAAATTTTGAAAATAGAACATAAAATAATAAAAACATATTACACAGAAAATCATAGAGTACCAAATAAAATGATTATGTAATATAACCTAATCAAATGAAATTGAGTTATGAAATTTCTTCAAACAAGTAACATTCAATCCAAATTCAGTATTAGAAAGTAATTCAAATTTGATCGTAAAATTAAATAATGTATTAACGATTCATGATCATACATGTAAAAGGTGTAGTATCTACAATATAAAAAATAAATTCATTGCATTACATTAAAATATTCATAAATAGTGCAAAATTTAAACGAAATCCCATACCTCACATTTCACGTTAGTAAATTTGTAGTAATCCTCTTATACAATGGTTTTATATTTTGTATTAATTTATAGAAGAACCATGTTCATATTTATATTATTATAATGGATCTTCTTTTAACATAATATTAACTATTCGTCGATAATATTTTATTATTACCATTATTCTTGTGTTAACTACTTCATTTTATCATGAATGTTTAGTTGTAGATGTTCAGGTCCTTGTGAATAGGATATTAATGTATCATCACATTAATGTTTAAAATATCAAATTTATCAATTAGATTAAGAATAATTATTTTTCTTCATAGAAAATGAATCACAGCGCTTTGTAGAGATGGTAGGTCATATGTATGCAAGAGTGATGAAACCATTCCATTAATGAGTGAAAGGGTAAGGAAGTGGATGATATATTAATTTTTTAGAATTTATATATGGACATATTTATTATATGTATTATTTATATCAATAACTATGATTATCAATTTGATTTGGTGATGGGAAAAAATATCCTTAGTTTTTAAGGTGGTATCCCATCATAAATACAAGTGATGGATTTGATTCCCATTAGATGGAAACAGAGATGTATAAATACGATAAAATCATAAAAATAAAATTTAAGTATACAAGATGAATATTTTTTTAAATATTTTTATTTTTAATACATAATCCAATATAGAGTAAGAAGAAGAAAAAAATAGAGATTAGTGAAGATCATTCTATTCTCTTAGAAACCCACATTTTGATATCTTATTAAGTTATATAGGGATGCAATTTTGGGAAGAAAAAAATCTCTAGAATATGGATAATTAATTTTGAGTAGATTATGGTAGGTTTTAGTCATGAAAAAATGATATAGAGTTATGAATAAGTGTGGAGAGGGAGCCCTTTTAATTAAATAGAATGATGAGTACTTTCCAAGAATAGAAAGTCACTTTTATTAGAGAAAAAATAATATAGAAGTAAAAAAAGGTATATTTACAATGATCTCTCTGAATAATTGAAATGATATCATCAGCAATCTAGGTACACCATAAAAGATCAATTCTATTATAATCTTTTTTGGAAGGGCCATCCATTACTGAGTTAGACTCCCTATTAAAATGAGTTACAATATGATAAATGGATGAGAGAAATTGAAATAAATTAATCCACAAATTTTAAACTTCCATGAGATATGAGAAGATATTGCATTGATGGGTAGAACTATAATGTAGATACACATTCCAACCAACAGTATTTCTTGCCTAATCTTTTTCCTTAATCTATCGTAGTGATGAAACAAACCATTTCCACTTCAGGAGAAGATGAAAATCCACATGAACCATGTATAATTCCAAATACAAAACTATAGTGATCTATAAAATAGATACATAACCCTATGTAATCATTTTTGCACTTGAAGATCCATTAATATTAAGCTTCATCCATCAAGAAAAAATAAAATTACTAGAAGAATTTATTATTTCAAAGGGATGATGTAAATTACTACTAACTCCAATCCATATAAGGGTCAATAGATTATTAATTGGATTGTGGAAATAATCCCTTTGAGAGGGAATAAAAACTCTGGGGACTATAAGAAAATATAGGAATATTACATTATGAATAAAAGTGTTAATATCATGGATCCAATTATATCAAGCATGAAACATAATATTTTTCAACTCCACATCAACAACCTAAAAAAGATTTATAATAATTGGATAAAGTGAGATATCATGCTAGCCTATGAAGAAGTCTCAAATAGATAATGTTATGGGAAATTTAATTTCCATAATATATATAATTGAATTCAATATCAAGGATCCAATCACACAAATCAGAAATTGTGTATTAATATCTTCTATATGTTGATGAAAAATAGAACATAAGGATTACATAGAAATACCATAGGCCTAAAGATAATCATATATTGGAATTTTCTAATACACCAACCTCTAATCAAGAATAAAAATAATGGGTCTGAGAAATACACTATTCAAATTTCCACGAAAATAATGATATTTATTAGAGAATTTTTCATGTTGATAATATAATAAGGAGGCAAGGATACCATTTTCAGAAGGATCCCATTCCTAGAATTTAGTTAAGGGAGAACCGTTCTAATTAAAAATTAAAAACTAAATTGATGAGTTTATGGAGGCCACCAATATCCATTGAGAATAAATTATAGATAATATAAACATAAAGATGGTAATAACAGAGAAACATATGTGATTATGATTTCCAATTTAGAGATTATTAATAAATCCATCTTTATGGAATACCACATACTCTTAATTACCATTGATAAGCCTCCTGAATTAAAATAAATTGAAAGGATTCATTGAATTACATATAGTTTTTAATTCCAAAACCCCCAATAGTATATGGATTGTAATAATTATTCTTGTAAAAAGTGGCTAAGTTCATCTATATAATGATTCCACTCCAAATGAATTTCTTAATTGAGATATTTAATTATCCATGAGTGTAGGAAGACATTTTTACACAATGAATGAATAATTATTTTTAGAAATTATATTATATTTCAAAAACAATACCTGACCAGGCCAAAATAAAGAGTTACCTTTCAAAGAGGACATATTCCATCTATTTTTTCCAAAGTAGATAAATTTTTTGTTCCAAATAATCACCCAATCACATTTCTATTAATAATGAAATAGTTCCATATTTATGTTTTTATTATTTTTATGGTCCCCTTCAGTGATTAGGATGATATCATTTGGATAAATTAGTTGATCTGGGGAAGATAATGTCCAACAAAAACGAATTTATTTCAATTTACCATTTTCAGAAATGATGGAAAGAAGCCTACTGAGATAATACAATGTAATGGAAAATAAAATTGCAAAAAAAATTAAGCCTTTCGGAAACCTTTAGAGAAATAAAAGTATCCATTAAGGGATCCATTAATACGAACCGAGATATGATTAGAACCCAAGATGATTTTTTTTTGTCGGAGTCTGTATATCAATAGTGGGGGGTGGAGGTGAATTTAATATCGATAAAAATTTATTTTCAAAATGGATTAAAAATAGATCCCAAAATAAATGTTTAATCAACCTAGTTAACCAAAAAATATATTATTTAAAATTTCAATCATTCAAAAAAATTCTTATAATATTTATTAGGCCGCAGATAAATTAATATTAAATATTACTTAATCCATTGAAATAAATTTACTTATTAAAAATCATAAGAAAACCAAAAATAAGGTTATCTATTAATGTATAAATTTTTATACATTAAAATGTCTTTTGGTTTTACATAAATTATTCTAAATAAAAAAATACAGTGGAATTTGGAATATAAGATATTCAGTCTCATGATGAGACTTAGTCCACTCCACTAGGTGATCAACCACCACCAAGATGTTAATATAATTAGACAGTTTGATCTAGAAATTGGATCAGATATTATAACAGATTACAACTATACATAACACACATGGCCTCTTCCACTATTATATGTGAGCGTAAATAATAAAACAAGTCACACATGACACCTTCTATAGTTTATGTAGGAGTACAAGTGTAAAAATAGTTAAGAATATAACTATGTAACATCTATTTATAGAAAGAGATGGTCTATTGAAAAATAAATTTTGAAACACACAAACTCCACAAAATGTAAAATATAATAAGAAAATAGAGAAAATTAAATTATGAAGGGATATAGAAGGTTGGTTTGTTAAGAAATACATCTCATGACTCTTGATTTTGATTTACAGGGTATATCAGGTCTAGTTCTTATGATAAAATTAGTAGGAAAGAGTATCATAGATTTCTTCAATTCCTAACTACAGGAAGTCAGTAGATGTGAATTATAATTCATCTTCCCTAGTACAATATAGTCACGTCAGTTTTTTCCAAGATTTAATGTTCTCCTATTATTAACATCATTCATCATGTTCTTCTTTCATCACATCGCACAACTCTTTATTCGCACTATAGAATATTATTATTATTTATTCACAACATGCATTAGCATCAACATGAGCATCTAGATATTCTTTATCCCCATGATCATAGATAAAACAAATATTAAGTCATTCTGGAGATCCATTATGAATCAATCATTAAAATAATACTTTGTATTACATTCAATAATATATCCTTCAAATAAATTACTTTAAAAAGATAATTTTAGAATTAGTAAAGGTCAATCTTGTTATCGTGAATCAAAATTGGAAGTGTTTCTTTGTAATGTTGTCTCTCTATGGTGGTGTCTGAGTATTTCTATGAGACATTGGAACAATTTTATAATTCTTGCATGGAATTTTATTAGTAGTGTGATATTTTTAATTTATCCAAATTTCAAAGCTAGTTGTGAATCATCCTTTTGGAAGTCACTCCTCTAATGATAGTCCAGGATATCAGTGACTCGTCTAATGGTAGGTTGGGCTAGTGTTGACTCATACATTACCATTTTTTTATTTAGGGTTATGACACAACTGATGTTGATTCATTCCATACTTTTCAAAATTTACACATTTCAAGTATGAAATCCGTGATGGTCTCTCAAGATGATAGTGAAACATTGTTGATTATGTATCATACATTATCGATATTTTGTTGTTATTGTATTACATATTGATAGTGTCTCAAGATCAATGGAGACTCATATAGAGGAAAATTTTCATCACTTTCTCTTCTTATAAGACATTTATAGAAAACATGAAACTCATTAATATTATAATAACAATGATTTTGTGATCATTAAAAAATGTAGGTCATCAATTTCACCCCTTTTGATTATAAAAAATCATGGAATGAAAGTTTAGATAAACAAAATAATTCATGAAATATGATTTAGAAGATATCAAAGATAAATAAAGACATTGTATGTTGGTGGTATCAAAGATACATAATTAAAATAAATTGTAAAGACATAAATAAATTCCATACCTGAGTTCAAACCCTTTTCAAATTCTAAAAAAAGAACAATTAAAGTAATTGAATATGAATAAAATATGAAATGTAATAGAAGGAAAATATCTTGAGAAATTCCACTAAAAACAACATAATTTTAGGAAAAAGTAATTATACAAAAAATGGTCCAATGATTGAAAAAATCATAATCCATAAATAATATTAATGTATGGTATAATGGTTCAACAATTCTTTTTCTATCTTTAGCTATTATCTTTTCTGAGGTAGAAGAAATAGTTATAAAGGGTTTTATAGCTGATCCAGATTTAACTATAAGAATGGTTGAGGGTAGTTATGGGATAGGAGAAGGAATATCTATAATATCTGAAGGAGTTTGAGGATCATAAATTAGGATCAGATTGAGGTGTGTTACATCTTTCCTTAGAGTTAGATAGAATGGAAAAAACATATCTGAAAAAGTTGTATGAGGGTATTTGGATACTCTAGGATGGATGTACTCTAGGTTAGTTATAGGAGGTTTTATGTGGGATTTAACGGGGTTGACTATATGAGCTAAAACAACATCACAATGCACATGCAAGAAAGGCTTCATAAGACGTACAAATTCCATTATGATCTTCCCAACTGACTCCATAGCACTAAAAAGGTATCCTTTCTCTTCTATAAACAAATTCAACACTTGATTCATTTATTTTAGTTATATAACATGAACCTTAAAGACTTGGTTAACATGAAGTAACCACAATTTTTTAGAAAAAAAACTTGTAATTGGAATATATGGAATGCATAGTGTAAATCCATGATTATATTGAATTGAGAAATCACCCTTGAATATATTCCAAAGGACTATAGGGTTGGCCTTTTGAGAAGAAACAATGTTTTAAAATGTGGATGAAGATGTTGGTAATATGATATTTTGGTCTTTTTGGCATTTTTTATTTGATAGGATTGAATATGTGAGGGGAGGAGGTTTCATTTATAAGTGGGTAAAGGGGGCCTTTTGGGAAACAACATGGATATTTCCCAAAATAATCCAAAGTTTCAAACCCATTTACAAAAAAAATTCATAAAAATGACCTCAAATTATAATTTTATATATGATAAGGTTTAATGAAGGGTATAAAATAGGTTTTTTAAAACTTTAATTAGAAAAATAGCTTTATCATTTGGTTTAACCCCTATGTAACCCCTTGTTTACCATAATTGGGGTAATAACTTTTTCCTATTTTCCTATTAATTTTGACTAAATGTTAACATGAAAGTATTATATAATATTAATTATGTTTATTATAAATATATAATTAAAAAAAATTCATTTAACTGAGGTGGATAATTTTAAAGTAAAGAAAAACTGGAAAACATGTCAAAAAAACATCTTTTGAAAAAATGCATTTTTCAAACATATGATGGTCTTATATTAAATACATGACTATTAATAATAATGATATATATTTAATTTTATATATCTAGATATATAATCTAGTTATTTTACATATATAATTTATAATTATATTTTTGAATTAATTAAATTCAGTAGAAATCATTCATTAAAAAAACGGTTTCAATAAATATAAATATTTTTCTGAAAAATACTTATTTTCAGCCCCAAATGATAAAATATTTATTTCGATCAAACTCATAGTTAATAATTTTTAATTATTAATATTTTTATTATTTTTAGAAATAAAATAGGGAATGATAAAAGATTACATTTTTGATTGTTCATAAAATATTATTTATATAGGAAAATTTTAAAAAATAATTATAGGATTAATTTGAAAAGTAAGTTCAAAATTGATATTAGTCATATGAAATTTAAATTTTTGTGCCATTAATTTTTTTATATTGTAGTTTTATTAAAATATAAATTTCACCAAATAATTTTATTTATATCATTTTATATTCTTTTATCCCAAAATAATTTCATTCCCTGCATTTTCATAGGTATTACCTTCTAAACAATTGAGGATAGTTCTTCATAACATCCTTTAGTTCCCATATAGCTTCCTCCATTTTTTGATATCTCAAAATAAACTTTACCAATCAATTAATATGGTTTCTCAATATATTCTCTCATGTATCAAGAATCTCTATTGGCTCATCATAAAAAGAAAAATATTGTTCCAATTTTATTTATTTAGGGGTGATGACATGAATTCTGTCTAAAATGTAATTAGTTCACCATGATATATAGAACAAATAATATATATTGGATATACATGGTTTAATTTCCAATCTGTAATCTATAAGACCAATCCTTTCTGAAATTTCAAAGGGTTAGATGTACTAAGGTATCAATTTCCCCTTACTAAAATTTATGACACCCTCAGATGGAGATAATCTTAAGAAACATGATCTACAATTTGAAATTAAAAATACCAATTAAAATTATTGTATGAACACTTTTAACTAATTAAATATTATTTAATATGAAAATTAACAAAATTTACCTTTGGAATTTTCTCTTCAACCTGATACATTTTTACATGTTTCTTTTCAGAAACATCAAGCCAAAAAGATGGTGTCTGACATCTCTTTCCAAATAATGCTTCATACAGTTCCATTTTAATATTTAAATAGAAACTATAATTATAAAAAAAAATACTAAAGGTAAATACTAAACACACATACCTTTAATGATTGGTGATAATGACATCAATATGTTATATAGTGCATGAATAATCCTATTAGAGTTTACATCAGTTTTAGGATGGTAGACAGTTCTCAAATGATGCATAGTATCAGGATTATTCTAAATAGCCGTCTAGAATTTAAATATTAAATGGTGATCAATATCAGACACAATAGAAGGTAGTTCACCATGATGTATTATTAATTTATTAATATAGAGCCTTTTGATTTTCCAAATTGGTAAATATTCATTAATAGTAAGAAAAATTGTTGATTTGGATCAACAATCAACAATTACCAATATTGCATCATTTATTATAAGATTTATTAGTACTACTATGATAACGAACATAGAAAATTCATCACATTTACATTTTGGAATCAGAATATGTTGGAATTATCTAATGGGATATAGTCTCTCAACCTTCACTTATTGATAAAATAAACATCTAGACACATAATCAGTAATTTACCACTTCATTATATCCTACCGAAAATGTTCCCTCAAATCCCTGTACATCGTAGAGCTACCAAGGTGTTAATAGAAATTCACACTATGTATATGATCCAGAAATTACATTTTCTGTAAAGGTATATATGGAATACATAATATCGTTAAAATTTTAGAACACTAACATCACAAATGAATTATTCCAATTTCACACCATTCAAAATTTAAAAGACTTCTTAAAATACACATCGTCAGATTGGGGAATTTTTATCTTTTCTAAAAATGAAGGGTTCACAGTAATTTGAAAAACATAGTGATTTATCCACATCCATAAAAATTACCCCATCCATATTTAATATATTTATGAACATATAATCCCTCTCAATACTCATTTGGGTGAAAAATAAATGATCCTTTTTTCAGAATGCATATGCTACCTTATTCACCATTCCAAGGTGGTAGTCTATTGTATAATCATAATCATTGTGTTTCTTTAGCAATTTCATTTTACTCATGTTGAGATCTTTCATTGAAAATAATTATTTTATACTTTTATTGTTTTAAATATTTCATTTTATTCACCATAAATTTAACACCTCTCAATGAAAATATTACTGCTACTAACTCAAGATCTTGGGTTGGATATTTCTCTTCATGCGGGCTTAGCTAACTTGATGAATATTCTATTAGATTATCATTTTTTATATGTAACAATATAAATCCCCTAATTTTAAGCATCACTAAATATAAAAAATCCACCATTTTCTAATGCTAGAGTCAAAATTAAATCATTGACTGATATACTCTTCAATTACTTAAAAAAAGTATTGATATTCTATTTTCTAAATAAACTTAACTCCTTTACATGTATTCTTGGTTAACGAGGACAACAAGGAAAAATAATTAATGAATCAAAAATATTCACCTACCAAACTAATGAAACTTTATACCTCAAGTATGTTGATTATTTTATGATATTCACTTACTATATTCTTCATTGGTGGATCAACTGAGACCCATACTTGTTGACAATATGGAATGGAAAAGGAAGACCCCGAAGCCTCAAACCATAATTAATAAAATTACCATTTTAATATTTTATTCTAAGAGTCTCAATAAGGATCAAAAATTGGTTCTCATAGTATTAACATATATTATAATAAAATAAAATTTCATCAAGGAATACCACGAATTAATGATCAAGAGATTCTAAGAATTTTTTATTCATCAGATCCATTAAAACTGATGGTCTATTAATCCATCTAAATCGAATTACTCTAAAATAAAAATATATGTACCTAATTTAGAAAATATATTCATTTTTCATCATTCTTTACTCGTAAATAATGATTCACAGAGTTAATGTCAATATTTGAATAATATTTTTCTCAATAAATTTGATTTCATATGTGAGAAATTCATAAAAGAGGATATATGATTTTTATATTAATAAAAAAATTTCCTATAATCAATACACATCCACATTGATCTATCTTTCTTATTAATGAAGACATCATTTTCACCCCATGGTGAAAAAATATGGTGAATAAATCCGTTATCACATAAATCATAATGTTGTTTCTCTTAGATAGAAAATTACAT
Organism: Viscum album; assembly: GCA_963277665.1. Lineage (NCBI taxonomy): Eukaryota > Viridiplantae > Streptophyta > Magnoliopsida > Santalales > Viscaceae > Viscum > Viscum album. The sequence continues at coordinate 1,468,354,707 of OY728128.1, read as the reverse complement.
AATGTTCATTTTATATAGAATATTATATATAAGTCTTTCACCAAGGAGAAATCAATGGATAACTAAACATATTGATCCATAATATATCCAGTTAATTCCTAAGGAAATATATAAAAATATATTTTTATTATAAGTACATCCCACAATTCAATATTACATTATTTCATCACTATCCAATGCAATAAATGTCATTTCAAGTGGAATAATCCATTTCTCTAAAACCCAACATTTCTAGTTTCACTAAATGATGAGGGCTTCGATAAAATAATGTGATCCAATATAGTATAATAATGTTATCAAAAAATATGTTTCTCAATTTGGTAATGGTTATATTTCACAAAGTAATTCTTATCCCCTAATATTGACACCATCTTCTACGATCTAAATTATATTTTATTGGATTTATCATCCTGTAAATTTCAAAATTTTTTATGAGTATTGATAATCTTGATTATATGAGGAACAATATCCAAACATGGATCATACTAAATTTGTACATAACATTATAAATTGTAAATAATAATGTTCAATTATAAATCCTGTTTAATATTAAAAAAAATTGAAAATTTAAGAATAAATATTCTCAGAATATTATAAATGTTTTCCTTTGGATTATAATTAAATCATAAAAATACATTCCACTCCTTCATCATGGAATTTAATGAAAAAAAACTTATCCAAATAATATCCCCTGGGATTTTCAAACTATCTACATTGTATGGTCAATTTTTCTGTACTGGGGGACCATCAAGCGAGAGCCTATTTCCCTTTTTTTAATGGTATCACCCATTTTGTACAAATGTTCTAGAAGAACATCCACTTATATTATCTATAAAGGCCTGTATTTATAGGAAAATACATGAAATATATACCTCTAAAAACATTTAGTTGTTCTCTTAAAATTAACCTTGATGAATACCATAGGGTTTTGTTCCCTAATCTATGTTTTACTTAATATATTTCCCATGATTTCTTTAAAAAAAATTCACAAACCAAATATTCCATTCATAAACCTGGTATCCTAGAGATGGTGGTTACATTATAATATCGTTTTTGAAACAAGGGGTCATGTGCCAAATGATCGATCAGCTTAGTATTAATGGAGTTCCATATACATTCATAATACGCATTTTACATTAGGAATTAAATATAAACCATTGTAATGAAAAACTTTGACATCATTAACATCATTCAAATAATTATTCTCTATATAATTGGAAAGTGTAAAAATATGGTTGACCTCAAATGATCAGTAAGGGTTACAAATAGAGTAATATATCATGAATAAATAATGAATGATTATTAAGGAAGGTTAAATAACTGAACACATATTCCATTTATTGAATAACATGACTATCATGATTAGATAAGGAATGATCAATATAGAAAGGTAAATATCTGAAAGCACATACCACTTAATCAATAACATGATTAAAAAAATTAATCTATATATGAAATCAATCAAATAAAATCATGGAAAATAATTACTAAATTCTACATGATTGAAATAATTATTTTTAATTTCATTATCTGAGACATCATGATATATATACCAGAAAAACCATTCAAAAGACTATCTAAAATTTTTAGTAAAAGCCTATTTAATTAAGATATGTAATTATTCACATAATAGCTACCAATTAATTTAGGGGATATATAATTCCTAGACCCACCTGAAACATTATGTCCAAATCATTCAACAAATATTGAAAGATCAATTTAATTAATAAAGAAATATGCCTTATCAAAAAAATTCCATGTTAAATAAATAATATTGATTTATCAACATTTCCCTAGCTAAACAATTAACATTCAATATAAATAAAATATTCAGAAAAGGGATATTATATAGATAATAATAATTTCCATAATATATAGAATATGGATATTTAAGAGAAATGTATTTGAAGATGAAAAATGATCACCAGAATTTGAATTTATCAAGTGAAATTTTACTATCAAAAAAATAATCCAAAAATTAGATGTGATAATTGGTTCATTTGGAATATATTATTTCATTTAAAAACATGTCCTTTTGATGAATAAATGAATTGGAAGTGAAAGACTAAAATAATATTTCATTATAGAGTTATCCTTGTAGAACCATTTAAAACATGTAAAAGGCGATACATTTCATAAAATGGTTACTCCTTTGGGGAATTATGTTCTACACTCCATTACTCAATAACGTTAAAATCCAGATTATATATGCTATAATAAATATGGACGAGAAAATATTTGAAAAACATCATATTTAATCAATCAATTGGGCACAAAATTAATCCATTGATAATCAAAATGAAATAATTTCAATGATAATAATAGTTTAACTCTTTATATAGGAAATGATTTATTTTTTATGTCATAATCCCTGACATTAGGATAATTATTGCATCAAACCCTCTCTGAATATAGTTTAAAACAATGTGTTAAAACCCATTTAATTTGGTGAGATAATTTGTCTACTGAGATCTATAGATGCATCGATGAGATATATAATTTTGATCCCACCCATAACAAGATGTCAAAATAATTCCTCATATATCTGATGATTGATTTAATTCATGATAAATATTCCTTTTCAAGAGTATAGAATATGAATTTATCAACATATTACTAGTTAATTTGATAACCTTAAAATTAATTTTTTTTATAAAATGGTATATGGTTAATGTGATAATCATATCCCTGATTTAAAGCACATGAATATTAAATAGATGTGTAATTTATGATGAAAAATGAACATAATATAGTGTTTTTTAAGATAATGTTAATCATCACTAAAGTAATCAAGAAACTAGAGGTGACCATTGGTTTGTTGGGAATATATTATTCTGAAATAAAATATTATAGGATTGAAAAATAATTCGAATAGAAGTTAAAACATTCAAATATGGTTTCATAAAGAAATTTTTTTTAAAAAAATAGAAATCATTTAGGAAAAATAAATTTTCAAAATGGTCATGGTGGACGCGAAGTATTTTTTCATCGTATAAATTTTAAAAACATTATTTTTTATGTCAAAAACAAATATTTTAAAAAATAGTGAAATAAATCATTTCAAACATAATAAATTGATATGATAACATTAAATTTTCCTACATATATCATTTTAGTAATAAAAATAACTTCTTTAATTTTTTGTGAAAAATATAGACATGGAATAAAAAATATATATGATTAAAAAATCATTTTTCATTTTAATAATTTTATTTCATGATTCATGTAAAAAAGAGAGTAAAATTTGGGAGAAAATATATAATCTACATGAATACATTTAGAATGTGAAAATTTTTAGATCTTATGAATGATAAATGATACAAATACATCCATTAATTTTTAAAAATCTAAAGATAATATGATATTGTAAAATATATTCTTACCTCTTTGGCAACATTAAAATTATAACCCACTGAAAGAATAAAACTGTATTAAAACATTAATGATATTTAGTTATGTGTTATTAATGTTAGATACAATAATGTGGTATTATATACACCACCTAAAATTGAATAGGTTTATATAAAATAACATGTCTCAATGAAATGGAAATTGAGATGAGATCCCTTACTATATGATATCTTTATGTTACAAGATGCTTTAAACTCACATATATGGGTTTTGATGGTTTTATTAATTTATAATAGAACCATATTAAAATTTATAATATCATATATTATCCTTTTACATTACATTACCACCATTTAGTTAATAATTATTTATTTCACTATTGTTTCGATTTTTTGTAACTTTTTTTCCTTATATTTTTTTAGGAAAGTTTCGATCATTGTGAATATGATATATTATAGTAATCTCTAAAATTATATTAATTTTATAAATATCATATTAACTCATTATATCAGGCTTTATTACCATTCATGATAGTTATACATTGTAAATGAGTCGTATAGCTTCTTGGGGATGGTAGGTTGTATATCAGCATGAGCAATGATACCATTCCATTAAAGATTTAAATGGTAAGGAAGTGGATGATATATTAAATTTATTGAATTAATATCATTAAATATGGATCATATATATTCATTATTCTTAAAATTATTATTATCCGTGTTTTTAGTGATGGAAAACCAATTTCATTGCTTTCCAAGGTAGTAGTCCAACGTACATACTAATGATAACATTATTTCCCACTTTATAAAGAAGGATATGGATATTTATAATTCCTTTAAGAAAATAAAATATAATTATATGGATGATAATTATTTTATTATATTGTATTTTTTAATAGATAATTTATTTTTTAAAACGATAAAGAAGTAATATCCTTATTAAGATGATTACCTTTCCTTAGGGATACCTCATTTGGTGCTCTTCTTAAGCACCATATAGTTGGAATTTTGGTAAGATAAGAAGATATATACATTTGAAAAAAATGTTAGGGAGATATTTTTGTAGTTATTTTTTTATAAAAATTTATTTAGAGTTATATAGATGTTAGGGAAGAGGGTGATCTTTTAGAATTTGGGAAGGGATACTTCTTAGAAATCACTTGGAAATATCTCAAAAAGAATCCAAATTAACAAAGTAATTTCTTAGAAAAATTATCCTATAAGACATTATATTCTCATATGGGATATCATAAGGTTTAAAATTTTCCACCCAAAAATATTTTTACATTTTTCATTATAAATAATACACTTTTTTCTTGGTTTAATTCTGGATAAATTTGTTTTAACCTTATGAGTTTAATTAATTTATTGAACTTTTAGAATTTTTTTTTCAAATTTTTTTCCCATATTACATAAAATTAATTATTATTATTAAATATTAGTAATTATTTTTATCTAATTGAACAAAAATAAGTGTAATGTTTTTAATTTAATGATAATCCATCCAAACACATCATAAATGGGTTTTGAAAAATCCATTTTTCAAGCATAATATGATATTATATTAACTATATGACTAATAATAATAAATAGATAGATTTAAATTAATGTATTTATATATATAATATGTTTATTTTATAGTAATCATTAATCCTAAACTATTATTTTACATCATTAAAATGGACATACAATATTCACTTTTTAAACAAAAACAGTATCCTGAAAAAAAATAGTTTCCAGAAAATCATTTCATTTTACAACAAAATTTTCTTATCGTTATTTATATAAAATTTATTTATAAAAAATTATTAGTTAAAAATATAATTAAACATTATTACAAAAAATATTTTGAATATTTAAATTCCACTTTTTTTATTATTTATAAAGACTAATTTTTGAGGGAAATTTTAAAAAAATATATTCTAGGATTATTTAGACCAAGTATGTTATAAATTGATATTAATCATTTAAAATTGTAAATTTTTTGCAATTACATAATAAAAATATATATTTAGTATACTATTATTATGATATAATGATTAATATATATTTTTTTCTCAAGTGTTACATAATTCCCATATCTAAAAAATACATTATGGAAATTTTAATGAATAATACCTTTTAAACAAAAAGAGTGGATCTCCTTCATAACTTACTCTAGTTACCTCATTTCAACATCATTTTTATGAATTATCAAATGTATATTTACTAGAAGAGTCTTTTGATTCTATAATAATTCTTCTAAAGTATCAAGAATATTGATCATATTTTCATAGTATGATAGATTAAGTAATAATAATATTTATTTATAAGTGAAAAATGTGTTTGCTGTGGTTTTTAATTCCTTAACAAATACATATAGAACACATCATGTAATTTAGAGAGGCATGGTGTAATTGAAAAATAGTATTTCTTATCTCAAATCCTCTCCAAAATATCAAGGGTTTTGATGTAACTAGGGATCATTTTCTCCAACGTAAAAAAACATCTAACACCCATCAGTGGATAAACCTTAATGAAAATGTGATATCCCACATGAAATTCCAAATATTTCCTGATATTTTTGGAATAACCCATTTTCATGATTTTAGATTCCTTAATACGAGCCTACATTGTCTTTACATTTGTTTTTTATTATTAAAAATTTATTGGTATACAAGTTTCCTTTCATTAAAATCATCATAAAAATTTGGAGTATGAAATCATATTCCATGAAATGATTCATATAGATCCATTTTAATACATAAATGGAAATAAAATTAAAGGTAATATATATAAATATTAAATTATAATCCCATATACCTTGAATTTGAAAAGGGCATGAAATCAAATCTTATTACATTGTTTGACTGGTCCATTTATGTTTTCTATCAATTTAGGGATAATATACAATGATTAAATAGATTTTAGTATCAAGAACCATCTAAAGACACTTTCATAAAAATGATGTAAAATGGGGATCCAGATTAGGAACAATTGAAGGAGGGTCACCATGAATTCATAAAACATCTTCAATATAGTGATTTTCAAGGTGATCGATAGGTAAATCATTTATTATAGAGGGTAAATGTTCAAATTTTTTAGGTGATATAAAATCACTCATGTTGAAAAGTTTTTTCTAGGAGGCCTTGGTATTCCAATGACTGATTCCATAGTAATGTCATGCCATTTAAACTAAGAAATAAGAAGAGGATTTATGACTCATATAGGATTTTATTTACTATCCTTCAATTACTGAAAACACAAACATATATACCCATGTACATAACATTTACTATTAATGTTATACCACAAAAAAATTCCCCTAAATTCCCTTAAAATCTTGGATCATCCTAGGTGAATAGGAAAAAATGATCATTGAGAATTATAAAAAAAACACCCTTCTCGTATCAGGTGTATATGGGACACTTTACAATATTTCAAATTTTAGAACACCATCTTCAAAAATATATTATGTCAATTTCCCTTAATTCACATATTAAATACTCAGCTGAACACTATCATTATTAGATTAAAAAACATTTTATATTTTCCCATAAAGATGGTTTCGTAAGCAATTAAAAAAATGAGTGATGCTTACCCTTCATTAAAAATTCCCATGTTGATATTTTCTATATCCATGATCCTAATATCCCTTTAAATCCTAATATAGATCATAAATCCACACTACTACGTAGATAATTCCTTGAATACCATTTTCTCATTCCCATAGTGGTGGTGTATCAAGCAGTCCGAATCAATGATTAGCTCAAACCATCTCATTCAACTCATGTTGATTTATTTTGAAGAAAAGATGTATTTTAGGATCTCATGGTCTGTGAATATCTCACATCACCATAAATATAATATCTATGTATTATCAATAAAAATATTACGTGTTACAACTCAAGATATTGGGTTGCATAAATTTTTTCATGAGTATTTATCTTCCTTAATGCTTATGCATTAACATAATCATTATCTATAAGGTCAAAAGTAATTCACCATTTTGATGCATCACTAAATTCCCCAAACCCATCATTTCATATTGGTGGAGTCAAAATTTTTTCATTGAATAATATCCTCTTCAACAATTTAAAAAAAATCACATTCCATTTTCTATTTGAACATAACCATTTTCATGTAATATTGGTTAATATGTTAGTCAATCAAGAAAACATATGGATGAATCAATGATAGTTACTTACAAAACCATTTAAAATTTGTAACCTAATTATATTCATAGGTGCAGTCCATTATATTAACTCCATAATCTTTATATGATCCAAAAAGATACCATACATGAAGACAACATAGACATGAAATGAATATACTAAATCCAAAATTCACTATTACAAATCCTCTCATATAACTCGTTTGTTCTAAGAGTCTCATAAATAATCCAAAATTGATTATCATAGAACTCATATATCTTATAATAATCCAAGATATCATCAATAAATACCACAGTAAAATCATCAATATATTTCTTAAATAATCAACTCGTTATAACCATACTAACGAACCATTATTTTTTCAATCCAAATGGAGTTACAATAAAATCTCATTGTCCCTACATCATTCCAAATGTTGTATTCCTATATTCATTATTTGCTTTGAATTGAAAATCCCTTGAAAAATGGTCAATCGTTCACAATTATTGAGATATGATAAGTTGATCAAATATGTCATCAATGTGAGGCAAAGGATTGTTGTTCATTAACATAATAGCATTAATTTCACTGTAATAAATTAATAACCTCCTTGAACCATCATAATTAATAATATAGGGAAAATGGTCTCCCCATTGTGAAACAATAGAGTGAATAAATCACTTAACATATAACTCCTCTATTTGTTTCTTCAACTCCAATAATTAAATAGTAGTAATTCTATTGGCAGTATCTAATATAATCATTTTATTATGGATTAAACTAATTGAGAAGTATACTTAATGTTCTGGTAGATTTCAAAATAATTCCATAAGAAATACAAATATGAACTCAAGTAAAGTAGATATATCCTCAATTTTGAGATACCCATTTTTATCTGTCGATTTTGTATCCTCTTCTTCCCAATGAATCACATTTATAAGAGCTACTATGATAGATATATAAAGGACCCAAATGATTAAATAAAGACTAAAAAATTATGTAACTGACATATTGTTAAAAACCATAATTTTCATCTCCTCAAAATAATTTTGTTTTATATTATTTTTAAAGAAAATACACAACAAAGATTATATCAATGTAAAAAATATATATCAATATGATTTTCACAAATAGATCTTCATTATATGTCATAATGTTGAAATATTAACACATCCCTGATTATTTGAGTCTTCCAAAAGTTGTTTTGAATTAGAAACCCACTATTAACATTCTAGAGAATAATTTAATATTCGTGAAAAATATGGGAGATTGAAAAGTGTGTGAAGATCAAAATAAATAAAAATTAACTTAATTTATGGAAATGAATTATATATATACCACCACATCCTTGGGTGATTCCACCTCAGCTACATTGATTGCATAAGCAGGGCATTCATACTTTGGACTCTTTTATGGTAGATTCCCCTGATGCATGGGATGTTTATTTGAATAATGACACACATCATTTATATTGAATAACTTGATAGAAGTGGCCTCTTTCATTCCCATTAATTTATGATCCAAATAAAATTTTTCACTAAAATTAACAAACTCACATGCCCGTAAAACATTTTCTAGGACTTTTCATTCCCCAGTTTCAGATGAATGAAATTACATGAACTCTTTCTTTTTCTTTTACACATTCACTTTTTCATGTGGTTCTAGTGAACTCTTATTCTCTCGATTCTCCTTGAATATATTGGATCTTTATTGTTTCTTCTCCTTTTTGATTGTTCATAAAACTACATCTTACTATGATTAATTGTTTTTGAGAAACTAATCCCTTTAGAGTATTGGAATAATCCATTTATGAAAATGATCTATCTTCTATTCCATATTATTTATGTAATCTGAAGTACACCTGGATAGTATTATAAATGTATCCTCATATTCCAAAAAAATATTCATTGTCTTTAATTAATCTAATGAACATTCCCTTCATCTGTTTTGATTTACCTTTAGGAAAAATATGTGTAAAATAATGATTTTTAAATTCTCTCTATTCCATGTTTTCTATTTTATTTTCCTCTCTTGTATTGGAGATCAATGAACTCCATTTATCTAAATCTATTTTGATACAATAGACATCAATTATAACATTTTTTTACTATATACCAATTCTAGATATATTTTTCCATTGGACTTAATTGATTTCCCATCTACCATAGGATTAGTCGACCCATTAAATGATGGGAAAAGCTATCACCTGAAGCTATCCAATATAGGAGAATCATGTTATGGAAAAACATGTTTCTCCATTTGGGAAATTTCATTCACCATAAAAATACTAAACATTCATAATAAATCCATAATCATCTCGGTTAAAAAACTAGTTGTAACATATACATTGTCCATGGGTATTGATACACTTATTTCTATGATGTTCCATTTCTAATAAATTTTATATTCTCTATTAGCTCATAAAACTTTTATTTTCAAATCCTAAATTATAATTCTAAATCAAATGTAACACTTTAAATAATTTGAAAATTTATAAATTATATATCCCAAAATCATAAAATTAGTCACTTTGGGAATATCATAAAAGTATTTTAGAAAATTTCATAATAGTTTGTAAGGAATATGTGAATTATCCAAATAAAATCTCATGGGGCATTCAAACTAGGTCTGAATTAAGGAATGTTATCTTGTACAATGTGAGGATTTATTCAAATATCAATACACCCTCTTTATATTTATTTACCCAAGGTGTAACATTAAAAGATCCATTTCCACTTATATAATTTAGTAAGGGATTCATTGGTAGGGAAAACCACAGAATATCTTCCTTACTAAATCATTAAGATTTTATTTTTTTCTAATGATCAGATATTATAATAATTTTATGTTCCATAATCATTTTTTCCTTAATCTAGTTCCCAAAGCTTCTACAAAATTTTCTTTGATAATAATTGTACCAACCTCAACTCTAGTAACCCCTAGCCTGTACCAAATTTATTACATCAGAATTGATAGAAGAGGCTAAATCTCAAAGGTATGATCAATTTAGTAGGTTTTTAGAGCCATAAGCATAAAACAAATCTATTTTTACTTGGGAAAAAATAGAAAACATAAAAAAAAATCCCAGTATTCTTGAAACATGTTCAAAATAATCGTCATTCTATCATAGGGTGTCACAACCCGAAATTTTGAATAAATCTTGTTTCCTTATTTTTTCTGTTATTTTATTTTTTATACTCAACAAAACTGTTTCATTTGATAACATGAGTATAATTAAAATTAGACCGTTGGGTTTTGACTGTTATATGACAATTGGTCAATATTACCACTGGAAACTAAACGTTTCGATTATTTTCTCTAAATACAAAAAATCATGGTTAATTAATATAGAAAGAAGATTCGATGGCCTCACCAAGTAGTCTTGGACCGATCAAAGCCCATCTAATAGAACTTGGGAAGGAGGTAGCACCACTGGGCTTTGCTCTTGACCAAACCCAAGCCAAACTTCATCGTGTGATGCTAGAACGGAATCACCTTCGTGAGAAGTTTAAAATGATAGAAATTACTACTCATGCGATGTTGGCCGAGCCTCCCTCAGATTCTCTCATCTTAGAACACCTTACACATAGGTCCTATGATGGTGTGATAAGGGGCTATGTAAGGAGACCATAATTGCATTGTGTAATCCTTTTATTTAAATAAAAATTGTGATTTCTTCTTGTGATGAAGTTTTTAAATTTTCAAATGTCTGGATAAATATAGTATGCATATTTTTTCTGAGTTATAGAAAAATAATATTTGAAAATATTTATGTAAACCTTAGATAACTAATTATGTGTAATTATTTTCAATAAATGGTCTTCTACAGTTATGTTCAGTATAAAATTTAGAGTCTAATAAGATCAACTTAATTTTTGATAAATAGTAAATTATGAAGAGTGATTTTATGCTTAGGATTTGTAATGTGACCAAATGGATTAGTAATCTCACCTAAAGAATGTATTAATATAATATAAGAACCCTGATTAAGTAATGCGATTCAATAAAATAGGTAAATAACTATTTCATTAATTATTATTCAAGTATTAGTTTTTTCGGGTGAATAGTGTTTTTTAATTAAAAATATTTAGAAAATTATTTTTATAAAATGGATTTCATTTTTGAACATAGAGCATTGATATTATGTTAAGGTAATTTTTGGGGATTTTTCTGAAAAAATGAAATTTCTGTGAATAGTCTATTTATATAAAAAATAAATTATAAATATTTAGAAAATTATTTTTAGAAGATGGAGTACATTTTTGAAATCAGAGCATTGATATTTGTTTAAGCTGAAATTTTTGGATTTTTCTGAGAAAGTTGAATTTTCAGTGAATAGTAAAAATACAGCTTTAGGGTTTCAGTATGTTTAATGATATCATAACTGTGTCATGATGATTTCATGAGATATTTTAAGGGTTGTACAACCAAAGATGATGAATTATTGTATGGGGGCCATGTGGCCTAACTCCATGATAAATACCATAGGAGATCCCATGGTTTTGAGAAAAGCACTTGTGAGGTGTCCCTTGGCCATTAATGCCTTGTCCCCTCACTTTCCCTATAAATACCAAGCCATCCTCTCATCCATTCGACTCCCAACTCTCCCCCAACGAATCTATGGTCTCATTACCTCCCAAGGAGTCCTCCCAAGGTTTCCCCAAGCCCTCAAGGTCCCAACCTTTGAGTTTTAAGAGTTACGTTTTAAGGTAAGGGGTCCTACCTCTATCTTTCTTTTCAAGTAATCTCTTTTATGTCATTTATTTTATGCTCCATGCTTGTAGAGACCCGAATCTTAACGTACATGGAAATTACATTACTTTTGTGGAATACTTAGTACATAACAAAAACACACACACAAGGACCGTAATAGTTTAGTGTTTTTGGAAACTCGGAATATAATCTTCTAATCGTGGTGAAAGATCTTCAACATCTCCCATAAAGATATTCTTTTTTTTCTAAACCTAAATCATTTCTTTATGTCCTGGGAAAAGAAAACATAAATGGGTTAGCTCAAATTCTCAGTAAGGGTAAACAAAAGAAACACCAATCACATCATATTCATAAGAACATCTCTTTTGGAAATTTTAACCTGCAAAAGAGATCATAATTTCATAACATGGGATAAATCATAGTAGTGAAATGTAATCCCAATAATCATAACTTAAAACATTAATCTTTGTGGAATACACACATAATCATAGAGAATCATTTCTTGTTAGTCAAGACTCATTTCCAAGACTATCTTAGTGGACAAAGTCCCTTACTAAACCGAGTTCATTCCTCGTTTCAGTCATGTTTCACTGAACCGATATAACCTACCGTTCTGCCATGTCTATATCATGAGACATAAAATATTTACCCAATTCATTGGAGGGAGATATAGGTCCCACCCATCTCATAATGATACCATTCTTATATGTGCCACAAAATCATAAATCATACATCATTGCATAACCCATGTAATGAAAATGGGATTCTTAAACAACATGACATCATAAAACAATTAATATAAGGTAATGGAATTCATAAAAATAATTCCATCACAACATAATCAAATCAATGTAATAATAGGGATAGAATCATAACCCTATATTATCTTAGATGGAAAATAATTTTGATAAAACACTTGAACTCCATTCTTGAGGAAAATATTCTTTCTACTTCAAAAACACTTTTCCTTTCTTAACATGTCATACAATTATAAACTAAAATAAGTTGATTAAAAATAAACATGAAAACTTGTAAGGTAAGCTTCTTGCAAATAATTTTTTAAAAATCCATTCATGCCGTATAAGTTAAAAGAAACATTCTTCTCGTACTTTTGTCAGAAAGTCAAAAATTACCTCGTACGAAAAACGACAAAAGATTCCTTTCATAAATTTTACTAAATACTCACCGAAGTGTAAAATTGGATATAAACTATTGTAGTAGGATATAAATATTACATATTGATGAAACATGTTTGTGGATGATAAAATACACCCCAGTAAATGCCAAAGTATAAACAATCTCGGATAAAAATGAGATTGGGATATTTCCCTTACCTTAAGTCCGTTTTGCTTCGTAAGTGTCGGAACCTCCTGTATAATGATTTAAATAATGTTATTTACTTATTACAGAATCATTATTATTGTTATTATATCATATATGGTTCACTTTTGACTTTATATTACCCGTTCTTTAGTAAATTCCATGTTAAAGAGCATTTTGGGTAAAATTGTTTCATTTATCATAGGTGTTTGGACTTGTTGTTCTTGACATTATTATTACTTATATCATGATTTAATTACTTCCAGAATATTAAACATGATTTATATATCATATATATTCAGTATATATATATATAATAGATAGATAAATGAAATGAAACACACCGTTCATGGAGACGGTAGTCCGTACATACGCATGAACGTTGTTTTCCTTTCTTTATTGTCTTCAATGGAATTAAGTAGATGACATACATATATATACACATAAATACACTATCATTATTATTTCATATATTTAATGATTACTTATTATATATACTTTATAATCATTCATGAATGGTTAACGTGGAGAATGAATCTCATCGCGTCGTGGAGACGGTAGTCCGTACGTACGCACGAGCGATGATATCGTTCTCGTGATCGTGAACTTGTGTTTAAGTGTATGTTTACTATTTCAGTATCAATATCACTTTATAATAATCATATATAGTTACTCATTACACCATTATACCCATCCAATTAAGGTGGTGGCAGAAAATAGATTACACCACGGCGTGGAGACGGTATTTCGTACGTACGCACGCGCGATGATTTCCTTTTTCCGTAGGATGGATAGAAGGTTAATTAGAGTTGTTTTATATTTATAATAACATATCAGTATATAATAAATACTTATTTTATTACTTTATCATGAAACAACTAAAGAAGAAGAAGTTGAAGACGAAAGAATTTGAAAAAGATCGGTAATGGATATTACCTCTTTTCGACGCGCCTTTTCTTAACATCCACTCAATGAACTAAGGATGGTCTTTGAAGAAGACCAAGACCTCTAGGATGATACTAGGGAAGTGGATAAGAGATTTTGGCAGGGGTTGGCCGAGCTTGAATGCTCAAATTTGTTTGAGGAGGAGATGGAGGAGGTGCCCTTTTATAAGGGAGGAGAGGGGCACCTTTGGAAAATCTCAAAATATTATTTTATATTAAGGTCAAATTCGGTTTATAATGGTTCCAAAGGGTCTTATTTCAAAGATAAAGTGGGGATGGGTTAAAATCCTCTCATCCAATAGGATTTAGACAAGTTTAGGTTATTATTTTAACCATATCAATTAGATTTAACTCTAAGTTAAATAATTTAACTTTTACCGTGTCTTTTTGTTTTCTTACACTATATGGTTAATAAACATACTATATCAAGCCAAACGAACCCCAAGTTGTTTATTATTAATATATATAACCTTATCTAAGTCATTTGGCCAAACCGTATATTTTTAGGAATACAATAACAATTAATAATATAATATTTGTTTTTAAAACTAATTTATGTCTATTTTGACACTATTTGGTACATGATTTTTATGAAATTCATAACAGAATTATAGGTTAGAACCAAGTTACTTAAATCAACAATAACATGTCATATTAACCTATAAAATTAGTGTAAGTCATAAAAAGACTCAATTTACATTTATTTGGGCATTTATAACCTCAATTATGTTAATATTTTCTTAAAAAGGTAATTATTGCATCACCATTGTATCATAAATAAATTAAATTTTTTAATGTCTAAAAATTACAAATGAAATATAATTAGGTATTAAATCTTTTTATCTTTCTAATGAATATTTATAGTCGAATTTATCCTTTGTATAACTTTATATTAAAAATGATTTACTTATTAAACATTGATTTTAACAATTTTAACCCTTCTTTAAATAAATTAATAATAAATTTCCGAATCTAATACTAGTGGGATTAAATGGTCATATTTTATTCCTAAGGTTGTTTTTGGTCGAATTACACTTATCCAATAGAATTAGGACATGTGTTAGGGTAATAATAATATTATTTTTACCCTTAATTACCCTATTTACTTTTAACTGTGGTAAAAAAAGTCAAAAGTAACTATTCACCAAAAATTATTTTCATCTCATTGATCCAAATTTTAGTCCTTGATATTAACCGTGTCTCTCGGATTTTCGAAATTCCACTCACAGAAGCGGTAAAATTATGTTTTTTGAAAAATTCAGTTTTTTTAACAACCACTATGTGGTTTCATTATTCATCAAAAAATGAACGTTTCCAGAAAAATAAAAATAAAATTAGGCCTAAGTTATATTTGATATTATGAATTAAAAAATGGCGTATATTTTACCAAATTCAAAAAATATCAGTTACATTAATTAATTTAAAAATTAATTCTCGTCGTCAAAACAAATAGCGTGTTTTCGAGAGATAATAACTATCTAAAGATTGACACTTGTTTATGTCTGGTTTAAATGTGAAATTACATCCAATGACCAACATTGTATTAAATTGTAAAAATATATTCTAAATATACATTAAAACCACTCAAATTAATAATTTATCACTATTAATTATTTCTATTAAAAAAGATGTTTTTAATTAAAATTTAGTAATTTTCACTATTCATCAAAATATGAAAGTTATCCGAAAAGTACCAAAATTTCACTCTAATCTAATTTTAATATTCCGAATCCAAAAATGAAGTCTATTTTGATAAATAAAATTTACAAAATTTCAAAAAGTGTTTATTACTATTCATAACAGCTAGTTTTAATAATATTTTAATAGCATATCGTTGTTTTGTGAAACTCGGTATTGCGTACTACACACGCTATTGAGGAAGGTCGTGATTGCGTGTAATGCAAGGCAATTCAAGGATGCGTGTTGTGCAAGCTCATTTTGGTGTAGCTTACAACACAAGACATGAAATTAAATAGAATATTTTTCATAAAATCTTGGGGTGTTACATTCTACCCCCCTTAAAAATGAATTTCGCCCTCAAAATTCGTCGGGGTTATAAATGGTTTACTATTCGAAAGTTTCTTTAATAGAAACCCACATCGTAAAAAGGAATACCAAAAAATTACTTTAAAAACTAAAGTATGAAGTGTAACGGTTACCCAAATTAACTCGTCATTGGGTTTCCACGTAGGAGAACATAGGTGAAAATATGGATATGGAAGAAAAATATAACCATCAGGTTCTAATGGAGAGTGGTAGATAACATGGCTATAAAAACTCCAACAATCGAAAAGCCATAAATCTGTGATGATCTAGGGTACCATCTGATTTATCAGATATAAGATCACTAGGAAAACATTTTTGGTTTTCAATATCATTTCCCTAAAGTTGAAAATTTTGAATTAGAAGAAATACTTACTTGATTTTGGTAGAATCTCATTGTTGTTCGTGATTTGAACAATTTCCACTTCATTTCTTAAAGAAATGAAGTTGAATTTGTTATTCGTGAAGTGTTAACAGATCATGTGATAGACTGATGGGTCATTCCATCTATTTCAAACAAAAATTTAGCAATAGTTATCAAATATACATAAGTCTGTCTTTGGTGAGGTTAATCATATACGATTCCAAAAATGAACTTATACTTCATATATCATACCACTTAATAAAATTAAACATGTTTATACTAACAAGGGACTTTCTGTAGGCCAGTGGTATGCGATAAAGGTCCATCATACTTTAGTTGTGGGTTTGATTCCCACAGCCTTGGCCGACGCGATGGGTTGTCGCACATCCTGCAGGTTGTCCTTTTTCTAAAACTACGTTATCCCATAAATAATATCAAAAAAATGTTTTATCCTTAAACAATACTAACTTACGTCCAACATAATCCATTCCTATCTTTAGGCTTATCTAAAATACTTCGATCCAAGCTCATAGTATAGAGAAAATGATCACGTGAATGCCATCATTTATCCCTCATATATATTGTTTGTCACATTCCAGTCATGTGAATACCATAATCATGTAATCTCTTGAAAAATGAATACCCATTGAATCTTAGTGAAAACATGAGTGCTGTTAAAAGATAACTCTTTACACATACAAAAATCCTCAAAATGCTATATACTCAAACCATGATATAACTATTTCCTTATATCAGTCATGAGATCATGAATACTATCAAACATTTAATATTCTCCTTATCCCTTCATTATGTGCATATCATCTACTTTCCAAAAATATCTGAATAACATTTCATGGATACCAGTACCATTAATCATACAATTACAAAAATCAAGGAAAGACAACAGTGTAACAATCCTTAGATTTCTCTTTATTCCATAGTACCGTGAGATTACTTATACAGCATTACACTTGATAAACATGTAATAATTCCACTACCTTCTTAAACCATTGACCGAGCTTCAACAATTCTTTCATCTCACATATCATTTGTAGTCTCTTCATCATCATCAACATAAACACTACCCATACGACCATACTGATTCTCTTCATGAGACTTTCCCTTAGGGAATTGGTTTGCATAATGCTCGTACATTCCACATTTAAAACATTTAACCATTTTTGATGTTGTAGAAAGACCATTATCCTCATCCCTGGTGTTAACTGAACCTTTTCTTTTGCACTTACTGGCTTTGTGTCCTTCTTTTACACACCCAAAGAATCTTCCAGTTCCTTTGAAACATTCTCCTTGATGCCTCTTTCCACATGATTTACATAGGGGAAATTCAACTTTCATTCCTCTATGATCATCATGAAACTCCATCTTTCTCTTATTAGACGAGTCAGGAAACTTACCAAATTTTACTTTATTGATCATATTATGATATTTCTGATTCGGCATAACAATGATTTTTGGACTTCCAAATCCTATTTCATTTGGTTTCTCATGAAGAATATCATTCCATTGTCCATCATATCCTCCATTATCGTGAATCATCTTGTTTCCATCCATTTTCTAAAACCCAAAAAGAATAGTGTGAGAGGAAAAAATCATAATAAAGGGGCAGTAACTTCAATATCTATCATCTTTGGTTTAATCTAATATCGTTACCATAGTTCTAGGACTATATACTATACGTATACTTATCCTTAGGGACATCCCTAGACATACCATAGAAATATCTCTAGGTATCTCACTAACGTTTTCGCATCCTATTTCCAAAGGTAGACTAAACCTTTCCTCTGATACCAACTGTAGAGACCCGAAGCTTAACGTACATGGACATTAAATTACTTTTGCAGAATACTTAGTACATAATAAAAACACACACACAAGGACCGTAATAGTTTAGTGTCTTTGGAAACATGGAATATAATCTTCTAATCGTGGTGAAAGATCTTCAACATCTCCCATAAAGATCTTCTTTTTTTTCTAAAACGAAATCCGTTCTTTATGTCCTGGGAAAAGAAAACATAAAAGGGGGAGCTCAGATTCTCAGTAAGGGTAAACAAAAGAAATACCAATCACATCATATTCATAAGAACATATCTTTTGGAAATTTTAACCTGCAAAAGAGATCATAATTTCATAACATGGGATAAATCATAGTAGTGAAATGTATTCCCAATAATCATAACTTCAAACATGAAACTTTGTGGCATACACACATAATCATATAGAATCATTTCTTGTTAGTCAAGACTCATTTCCAAGACTATCTTAGTGGACAAAGTCCCTTTCTGAGCCGAGTTCATTCCTCGTTTCAATCCTGTTTCACTGAACCGGTATAACCTACCGTTCCAGCCATGTCTATCTCATGAGATATAAAATCTTTACCCAATGCATTGGAGGGAGATATAGGTCCCACCCATCTCATAATGATACCATTCTTTTTTGTGCCACAAAATCATAAATCCTACATCATTATATAACCCATCTTATAAAAATGGGATTCTTAAACAACATGACATCATAAAACAATTTATATAAGGTAACAGAATTCATAAAAATAATTCCATCAAAAAATAATCAAATCTATGTAATAATAGGGATAGAAACATAACCCTATATTATCTTATATGGAAATTAATTTTGAAAAAACACTTGAACTCCATTCTTGAGGAAAATATCCTTTCTACTTCAAAAACACTTTTCCTTTCTTAACATGTCATACAATTCTAAACTAAAAGAAGTTGATTAAAAATAAACTTGAAAACTTGTAAGGTATGCTTCTTGGAAATAATGTTTAAAAAATCCATTCATTCCGTATAAGTTAAAATAAACATTCTTCTCGTACTTTTGTCGGAAAGTCAAAAAGTACCTTGTACGAAAAATGACAAAAGATTCCTTTAATATATTTTACTAAATACTCACCAAAGTGTAAAATTGGATATAAACTATTTTAGTAGGATATAAATATTTCATATTGTGGAAACATGTATGTGGATGATAAAATACACCCCAGTAAATGCCAAAGTATAAACAATCTCGGATAAAAATGAGATTGTGATATTTCCCTTACCTTAGGTCCGTTTTGCTTCGTAAGTGTCGGAACCTCCTGTATAATGATTTAAATAATTTTATTTACTTATTATAGAATCATAATTATTGTTATGATATCATATATGGTTCACTTTTGACTTTATATTACCCGTTCTTTTGTAAATTCCATGTTAAAGAGCATTTTGGGTAAAATTGTTTCATTTATCGTAGGTGTTTGGACTTGTTGTTCTTGACATTATTATTACTTATATCATGATTTACTTACTTGAAGAATATAAAACATGATTTATATATCATATATATTCATTATATATATATATATAATAGATAGATAATTGAAATGAAACACACCGTTCATGGAGACGGTAGTCCGTACGTACGCATGAAGGATGTTTTCCTTTCTTTATTGTCTTGAATGGTATTAAGTAGATGACATACATATATATACACATAAATACACTATCATTATTATGTCATATATTTCATGATTACTTATTATATATACTTTATAATAATTCATGAATGATAAACGTGGAGAATGAATCTCATCGCATCATGGAGACGGTAGTCCGTACGTACGCACGAGCGATGATATCGTTCTCATGATCGTGAACTTGTTTTTAAGTGTATGTTTACTATTTCAGTATCAATATCACTTTATAATAATCATATATAGTTACTCATTACACCATTATACCCATCCAATTAAGGTGGTGGCGGAAAATAGATTACACCACGGCGTGGAGACGGTATTCTGTACGTACGCACGCGTGGTGATTTCCTTTTTCCATAGGATGTATAGAAGGTTAATTAGAGTTGTTTTATATTTATAATAACATATCAGTATATAAGAAATACTTATGTTATTACTTTATCATGAAACATCTAAAGAAGAAGAAGTTGAAGAAGAAAGAAATTGAAAAAGATCGGTAATGGATATTACCTCTTTTTGACGCGCCTTTTCATAACATCCACTTAAAGAACTAAGGATGGTCTTTGAATAATACCAAGACCTCTAGGATGATACTAGGGAAGTTGAGAAGAGATTTTGGCAGGGTTTGGCCAAGCTTGAATGCTCAAATTTGTGTGAGGAGGAGAGGGAGGAGGCGCCCTTTTATAAGGGAGGGGAGGGGCACCTTTGGAAAATCTCACAATATTATTTTATATTAAGGTAAAATTCGGTTTATAATGGTTACAAAGGGTCTTATTTCGAAGATAATGTGGGGATCGGTCGAAATCCTTTCATCAAATAGGATTTAGAGAAGTTTAGGTTATTATTTTAACCATATCAATTAGATTTAACTCTAAGTTAAATAATTTAACTTTTACCGTGTCTTTTTGTTTTCTTACACTATATGGTTAATAAACCTACTACATCAAGCCAAAGGAACTCCAAGTTGTTTATTATTAATATATATAACCTTATCTAAGTCATTTTGCCGAACCGTAGATTTTTAGGAATAAAATAACAATTAATAATATAATATTTGTTTTAAAAACTAATTTATGTCAATTTTGACACTATTTGGTACATGATTTTTATGAAATTCATAACAGAATGATAGTTTCTAGAAAAGTTACTTAAATCAACATTAACATGTCATATTAACCTAGAAAATTAGTTTATGTCATAAAAAGACTCAAATTACTTTTATTTGGTCATTTATAACATCAATTATGTTAATATTTTCTTAAAAAGGTTATTAGTGCATCATCGTTGTGTCATAAATAAATTAAATTATTTAATGTTTTAAAATTACAAATGAATATCATTATGTAGGAAATCGTTTTATCTTTCTAATGAATATTTATAGTTGAATTTATCTTATGTATAACCTTATATTAAAAATGATTTACTTATTAAACATTGATTTTAACTATTTTAACCCTTCTTTAAATAAATTAATAATAAATGTCATAATCTAATCCAAGTGGGAATAAATGGTCATATTTTATTCCTAAGGTTGTTTTTGGTCGAATTACACTTATCCAATAGAATTAGGACATGTGTTAGGGTAATAATAATATCATTTTTACCCTTAATTACCCTATTTACTTTTAATCGTGGTAAAAAAAGTCAAAGTTACTATTCACCAAAAATTATTTTCATCTCATTAAACCACATTTTAGTCCTTGATATTAACCGTGTTTCTCGGATTTTTGAAATTCCACTCACAGAAGCAGTAAAATTATGTTTTATGAAAAAATCAGTTTTTTTAACTACCACTTAGTGGTTTCACTATTCATCAAAAAATGAACGTTTCCTGAAAAATACAAAAAATCAGGCCTAATCTATATTTGATATTATGAATTCAAAAATGACGTCTATTTTACCAAATTCAAAACATATCAGTTACATTAATTAATTTAAACATTAATTCCCGTCGTCAAAACAAATAGCTTGTTTTCGAGAGATAATAACTATCAAAATATTGACACTTGTTTATGTCTGGTTTAAATGTGAAATTACATCCAATGACCAACATTGTATTAAATTGTAAAAATATATTCTAAATATACTCTAAAACCACTCAAATTAATAATTTATCACAATTAATTATTTCTATTCAAAAAGTTGTTTTTAATTAAAATTTAGTAATTTTCATTATTCATCAGAATATGAAAGTTATCCAAAAAGTACCAAAATTTAACCCTAAGCTAATTTTAATATTCTGAATCCAGAAATGAAGTCCATTTTGAATAATAAAATTTACAAAATTTCAAAAGGTGTTTATTACTATCCATAACGGCTAGTTTTAATAATATTTTAATAGCATATCGTTGTTTTGTGAAACTTGGTATTGCGTACTACACACGCTATCGAGGAAGGTCGCGATTGCTTGTAATGCAAGGCAATTCAAGGATGCGTGTTGTGCAAGCTCCTTTTGGTGTAGTGTACAACACAAGACATGAAATTCAAAAGAATATTTTTCATAAAATCTTGGGGTGTTACATTCTACCCCCCTTAAAAATGAATTTCGCCCTCGAAATTCATCGAGGTTATAAATGGTTTACTATTCGAAAGTTTCTTTAATAAAAACCCACATCGTAAAAAGGAATACCAAAACATGAATTTAAAAACTAAAGTATGAAGTGTAACGGTTACCCAAATTAACTCGTCATTGGGTATCCACGTAGGAGAACATGGTGAAAATATGGATATGGAAGAAAAATCTAACCATCAGGTTCTGATGGAGAGTGGTATAGGACATGGCTATAAAAAATCCAACAATCGCAAAGCCATAAATTTGTGATGATCTAGGGTACCATCTGATTCATCAGATATAAGATCACTAGGACAAAATTTTTGGTTTTCAATATCATTTCCCTAAAGTTGAAAATTTTGAATTAGAAGAAATACTTACTTGATTTTGTTACAATCTCACTGTTGTTCATGCTTTGAACAATTTCCACTTCATTTCTTAAAGAAATGAAGTTGAATTTGTTATTCGTGAAGTGTTAACAGGTCATGTGATAGAATGATGGGTCATTCCATCTATTTCAAACAAAAACATTTCAATAGTTATCAAATATACATAAGTCCATCTTTGCTGAGGTTAATCATATACGATTCCAAAAATGAACTTATACTTCATATATCATACCACTTAATAAAATAAAACTAGTTTCTACTAACCTGGGACTTTCTGTAGGCCAGTAGTATGCGATAAAGTCCCATCGTACTTTAGTTGTGGGTTTGATTCCCACATCCTTGGCCGACACGATGGGTTGTCGCACATCCTGTAGGTTGTCCTTTTTCTAAAATTACATTATCCCATTAACAATATCCAAAAAAAGTTTTATCCTTAAACAATACTAACTTACGTCCATCATAATCCATTCCAATATTTAGGCTTATCTAAAATACTTCGGTCCAAGCTCATAGTATAGATAAAATGATCACGTGAATGCCATCATTTATCCCTCATATATATTGTTTGTCACATTCCAGTCATGTGAATACCATAATCATGTAATCTCTTGAAAATGAATACCCATTGAATCTTAGTGAAAACATGAGTGCTGTTAAAAGATAACTCTTTCCACATACCAAAATCCTCAAAATCCTATATACTCAAACCATGATATAACTATTTCCTATTATCAGTCATGAGCTCATGAATACTATCAAACATTTAATTTTCTCCTTATCCCTTCATTATGTGCATATCATCTACTTTCCAAAAATATCTGAATAACATTTCATGGATACCAGTACCATTAATCATACAATTTCAAAACTCAAGGAAAGACAACAGTGTAACAATCCTTAGATGTCTCTTTATTCGATCGTACCATGAGATTACTTATACAGCATTACACTTGATAAACATGTAATCATTCCACTACCTTCTTAAACCATTGACCGAGCTTCCACAATTCTTTCATCTCACAAATCATTTGTAGTCTCTTCATCATCATCAATATAAATACTACCCATACGACCATACTGATTCTCTTCATGAGACTTTCCCTTAGGGCATTGGTTTGCATAATGCCCGTACATTCCACATTTACAACATTTAACCATTTTTGATGTTGTAGCAAGACCATTATCCTCATCCCTGCTGTTAACTGATCCTTTTCCTTTGCACTTACTGGCTTTGTGTCCTTCTTTTACACACCCAAAGCATCTTCCAGTTCCTTTGAAACATTCTCCTTGATGCCTTTTTCCACATGATTTACATAGGGGAAATTGAACTTTCTTTCCTCTATGATCATCATGAAACTCCATCATTGTCTTATTAGCCGAGTCAGGAAACTTACCAAATTTTACTTTATTGATCATATTATGAGATCGCTGATTTGGCATAATAATGATTTTTGGACTTCCAAATCCCATTTCATTTGGTTTCTCATGAAGAATATCATTCCATTGTCCACCATATCCTCCATTATCGTGAATCATCTTGTTTCAAGCCATTTTCTAAAACCCAAAAAGAATAGTGTGAGAGGAAAAAATCATAATAAAGGGGGAGTAACTTCAATATCTAACATCTTTGGTTTAATATAATATCGTTACCATAGTTCTAGGACTATATACTATATGTATACTAATCTTTAGGGACATCCCTAGGCATACCATAGAAATATCTCTAGGGATCTCACTAACGTTTTCGCATCCTAGTTTCCAAAGTTTGACTAAACCTTTCCTCTGATACCAACTGTAGAGACCCGAATCTTAACGTACATGGACATTAAATTACTTTTGCGGAATACTTAGTACATAACAGAAACACACACACAAGGACTGTAATAGTTTAGTGTATTTGGAAACTCGGAATATAATCTTCTAATCGTAGTGAAAGATCTTCAACATATCCCATAAAGATCTTCTTTTTTTTCTAAACCTAAATCCTTTCTTTATGTCCTGGGAAAAGAAAACATAAAAGGGTGAGCTCAAATTCTCAGTAAGGGTAAACAAAAGAAATACCAATCACATAATATTCATAAGAACATATCTTTTGGAAATTTTAACCTGCAAAAGAGATCAAAATTCCATAACATGGGATAAATCATAGTAGTGAAATGTAATCCCAATAATCATAACTTAAAAGATGAAACTTTGTTTCATACACACATAATCATAGAGAATCATTTCTTTTTAGTCAAGACTCATTGCCAAGACTATCTTAGTGGACAAAGTCCCTTTCTGAACCGAGTTCATTCCTCGTTTCAGTCCTGTTTCACTGACCCGGTATAACCTACTGTTCCAGCCATGTCTATCTCATGAGATATAAAATCTTTACTCAATGCATTGGAGGGAGATATAGGTCCCACCCATCTCATAATGATACCATTCTTATGTGTGCCACAAAATTATAAATCCTACATCATTACAAAACCCATGTAATAGAAATGGGATTCTTAAACAACATGACATCATAAAACAATTTATATAAGGTAAAGGAATTCATAAAAATAATTCCATCACAACATAATCCAATCAATGTAATAATAGGGATAGAAATATAACCCTATATTATCTTAGATGGAATTTTTTTTTGATAAAACACTTGAACTCCATTCTTGAGGAAAATATCCTTTCTACTTCAAAAACACCTTTCCTTTCTTAACATGTCATACAATTCTAAACTAACAGAATTTGATTAAAAATAAACTTGAAAACTTGTAAGGTAAGCTTCTTGGAAATAATGTTTTAAAAATCCATTCATGTCGTGTAAGTTAAAAGAAACATTCTTCTCGTACTTTTGTCAGAAATTCAAAAAGTACCTCGTACGAAAAACGACAAAAGATTCCTTTCATATATTTTACTAAAAACTCACCAAAGTGTAAAATTGGATGTAAACTATTGTAGTAGGATATAAATATTACATGTTGAGGAAACATGTATGTGGATGATAAAATACACCCCAGTAAATTCCCAAGTATAAACAATCTCGGATAAAAATGTGATTGTGATATTTCCCTTACCTTAGGTCCGTTTTTCTTCATAAGTGTCCGAACCTCCTTTATAATGATTCAAATAATGTTATTAACTTATTACAGAATCATAATTATTGTTATGATATCATATATGGTTCACTTTTGACTTTATATTACCCGTTCTTTTGTAAATTCCATGTTAAATAGCATTTTGGGTAAAATTGTTTCATTTATCGTAGGTGTTTGGACTTGTTGTTCTTGACACTATTATTACTTATATCATGATTTACTTACTTCCAGAATATAAAACATGATTTATATATCATATATATTCAGTATATATATATATAAAAGATAGATAAATGAAATGAAGCACACCGTTCATGGAGATGGCAGTCCGTACGTACGCATGAACGCTGTTTTCCTTTCCTTATTGTCTTGAATGGAATTAAGTAGATGACATACATATATATACACATAAATACAATATCATTATTATGTCATATATTTCATTATTACTTATTATATATACTTTATAATCATTCATGAATGGTTAACATGGAGAATGAATCTCATCGCGTCGTGGAGACGGTAGTCCGTACGTACGCACGAGCGATGATATCGTTCTCATGATCGTTAACTTGTGTTTAAGTGTATTTTTACTATTTCAGTATCAATATCACTTTATAATAATCATATATAGTTACTCATTACACCATTATACCCATCCAATTACGGCGGTGGCGGAAAATAGATTACACCACGGCGTGGAGACAGTATTCCGTACGTACGCACGCGCGGTGACTTTCTTTTTCCGTAGGATGGATAGAAGGTTAATTAGAGTTGTTTCATATTTATAATAACATATCAGTATATAAGAAATACTTAGGTTATTACTTTATCATGAAACAACTAATGAAGAAGAAGTTGAAGAAGAAAGAAATTGAAAAAGATCGGTAATGGATATTACCTCTTTTTGACGCGCCTTTTCTTAACATCCACTTAAAGAACTAAGGAGGGTCTTTGAAGAATACCAAGACCTCTAGGATGATACTAGGTAAGTGGAGAAGAGATTTTGGCAGGGTTTGGACGATCATGAATGCTAAAATTGGTGTGAGGAGGAGAGGGAGGAGGTGCCCTTTTATAAGAGAGGAGAGGGGCACCCTTGGAAAATCTCAAAATATTATTTTATATTAAGGTCAAATTCGGTTAATAATGGTTCAAAAGGGTCTTATTTAGAAGCTAAAGTGGGTATGGGTAGAAATCCTCTCATAAAATAGGATTTAGACAAGTTTAGGTTATTATTTTAACCATATCAATTAGATTTAACTCTAAGTTAAATAATTTAACTTTTACCGTGTCTTTTTGTTTTCTTACACTAAGTGGTTAATACACTTACTATATCAAGCCAAACGAACCCAAAGTTGTTTATTATTAATATATATAACCTTATCTAAGTCATTTGGCCGAACCTTATATTTTTAGGAATAAAATAACAATTAATAATATAATATTTGTTTTAAAAACTAATTTTTGTCAATTTTGACACTATTTGGTACATGATTTTTATGAAATTCATAACAGAATGATAAGTTCAAACCAAGTTACTTAAATCAACAATAACATGTCATATTAACCTAGAAAATTAGTGCAAGTCATAAAAACTCTCAAATTACATTTATTTGGGCATTTATAGCATCAATTATGTTAATATTTTCTTAAAAAGGTAATTACTGCATCATCGTTGTGTCATAAATAAATTAAATTATTTAATGTCTAAAAATTACAAATGAAATTTCATTATGTATGAAATCTTTTTATATTTATAATGAATATTTATCGTCGAATTTATCTTATGTATAACCTTATATTAAAAATGATTTACTTATTAAACATTGATTTTAACTATTTTAACCCTTCATTAAATAAATTATTAATAAATGTCCTAATCTAATCCAAGTGGGCTTAAATGGTCATATTTTATTCCTAAGGTTGTTTTTGGTCGAATTACACTTATCCAATAGAATTAGGACATGTGTTAGGGTAATAATAATATCATTATTACCCTTAATTACCAAATTTACTTTTAAGCGTGGTAAAAAAAGTCAACAGTTACTATTCACCAAAAATTATTTTCATCTCATTGAACCACATTTTAGTCCTTGATATTAATCGTGTCTCTTGGATTTTCGAAATTCCACTCACAGAAGCGGTAAAATTAAGTTTTATGAAAAATTCAGTTTTTTTAACTACCACTTAGTGGTTTCACTATTCATCAAAAAATGAACGTTTCCAGAAAAAAAAATTAGGCCTAAGCTATATTTGATATTATGAATTCAAAAATGACGTCTATTTCACAAAATTCAAAACATATCAGTTACATTAATTAATTTAAAAATTAATTCTTGTCATCAAAACAAATAGCGTGTTTTCGAGAGATAATAACTATCAAAATATTGACACTAGTTTATGTCTGGTTTAAATGTGAAATTACATCCAATGACCAACATTGAATTAAATTGTGAAAATATATTCTAAATATACTTTAAAACCACTCAAATTAATAATTTATCACTACTAATTATTTCTATTAAAAAAGTGGTTTTTAATTAAAATTTAGTAATTTTCATTATTCATCAGAATATGAATGTTATCTGAAAAGTAACAAAATTTCACCCTAAGCTAATTTTAATATTTTGAATCCAAAAATGAAGTCCATTTTTTAAAATAAAATTTACAAAATTTCAAAAAGTGTTTATTACTATTCATAACGGCTAGTTTTAATAATATTTTAATAGCATATCGTTGTTTAGTGAAACTCGGTATTGCGTACTACACACGCTATCGAGGAAGGTCGTGATTGCATGTAATGCAAGGAAATTCAAGGATGCATTTTGTGCAAGCTCCTTTTGTTTTAGCGTACAACACAAGACATGAAATTAAAAATAATATTTTTTGTAAAATCTGGAGGTGTTACATTCTACCCCCCTTAAAAATGAATTTCGCCCTCAAAATTCGTCGGGGTTATAAATGGTTTACTATTCAAAAGTTTCTTTAACAGAAACCCACATCGTAAAAAGGACTACCAAAACATGGCTTTAAAAACTAATGTGTGAAGTGTAATGGTTACCCAAATTAACTCGTCATTGGGTTTCCATGTAGGAGAACATAGGTGAAAATATGGATATGGAAGAAAAATCTAACCATCAGGTTCTGATGGAGAGTGGTAGAGAACATGGCTATAAAAAATCCAAAAATTTCAAAGCCAAAAATTTGTGATGATCTAGGGTACCATCTTATTCATCAGATATAAGATCACTAGGACAACATTTTTGGTTTCCAATATCATTTCCCCAAAGTTGAAAATTTTGAATTAGAAGAAATACTTACTTGATTTTGGTACAATCTCACTGTTGTTCGTGCTTTGAACAATTTCCACTTCATTTCTTAAAGAAATAAAGTTGAATTTGTTATTTGTGAAGTTTTAACAGATCATGTGATTGAATGATGGGTCATTCCATCTGTTTGAAACAAAAATTTAGCAATAGTTATCAAATATACATAAGTATGTATTTGGTGTGTTTAATCATATACGATTCCAAAAATTAACTTATACTTCATATATCATACCGCTTAATAAAATAAAACTAGTTTCTACTAACCAGGGACTTTCTGTAGGCCAATGGTATGCGATAAAGGCTCATCGTACTTTAGTTGTGGGTTTGATTCCCACAGCCTTTGCCGACGCGATGGGTTTTCGCACATCCTGCAGGTTTTCCTTTTTCTAAAACTACATTATCCCATAAACAATATCAAAAAAAAAAATTATCCTTAAACAATACTAACTTACATCCAACATAATCCATTCCAATCTTTAGGCTTATCTAAAATACTTCGGTCCAAGCTCATAGTATAGAGAAAATGATCACGTGAATGCCATCATTTATCCCTCATATATCTTGTTCGTCACATTCCAGTCATGTGAATACCATAATCTTGTAATCTCTTGAAAAATGAATACCCATTGAATCTTAGTGAAAACATGAGTGATGTCAAAAGATAACTCTTTCCACATACCAATATCCTCAAAATTCTATATACTCAGACCATGATATAACTATTTCCTTATATCAGTCATGAGCTCATGAATACTATCAAACATTTAATTTTCTCCTTACCCCTTCATTATGCGCATATCAGCTACTTTCCAAAAATATCTGAATAACCTTTCACGGATACCAGTACCATTAATCATACAATTTCAAAACTCAAGTAAAGACAACATTGTAACAATCCTTAGATGTCTCTTTATTCCATAGTACCATGAGATTACTTATACAACATTACACTTGATAAACATGTAATCATTCCACTACCTTCTTAAACCATTGACCGGGCTTCAACAATTCTTTCATCTCACATATCATTTATAGTCTCTTCATCATCATCAACATAAATACTACCCATACGACCATACTGATTCTCTTCATGAGACTTTACCTTAGGGAATTGGTTTGCATAATGCCCATACATTCCACATTTAAAACATTTAACCATTTTTTATGTTGTAGCAAGACCATTATCCTCATCCCTGGTGATAACTGAACCTTTTCCTTTGCACTTACTGGCTCTGTGTCCTTCTTTTACACACCCAAAGCATATTCCAGTTCCTTTGAAAAATTCTCCTTGATGCCTCTTTCCACATGATTTATATAGGGGAAATTGAACTTTCTTTCCTCTATGATCATCATGAAACTCCATCTTTCTCTTATTAGCTGAGTCAGGAAACTTACCAAATTTTACTATATTGATCATATTATGAGATTCCTGATTCGGCATAATAATGATTTTTGGACTTCCAAATCCCATTTCATTTGTTTTCTAATGAAGAATATCATTCCATTGTCCATCATATCCTCCATTATCGTGAATCATCTTGTTTCTAGCCATTTTCTAAAACCCAAAAAGAATAGTGTGAGAGGAAAAAATCATAATAAAGGGGGAGTAACTTCAATATCTAACATCTTTGGTTTAATTTAATATCGTTACCATAGTTCTAGGACTATATACTATACGTATACATATCCTTAGGAACATCCCTAGACATACCATAGAAATATATCTAGGGATCTCACTAACTTTTTCGCATCCTAGTTTCCAAAGGTTGACTAAACCGTTCCTCTGATACCAACTGTAGAGACCCGAAGCTTAACGTACATGGACATTACATTACTTTGGCAAAATACTTAGTACATAACAAAAACACACACACAAGGACCATAATAGTTTAGTGTCTTTGGAAACTCGGAATATAATCATCTAATCGCGGTGAAAGATCTTCAACATCTCCCATAAAGATCCTCTTTTTTTTCTAAACCTAAATCTTTTCATTATGTCCTGGGAAAAGAAAACATTAAAGCGTGAGCTCAAATTCTCCGTAAAGGTAAACAAAAGAAATACCAATCATATCATATTCATAAGAACATATCTTTTGGAAATTTTAACCTGCAAAAGAGATCATAATTTCATAACATGGGATAAATAATTGTAGTGAAATGTAATCCCAATAATCATAACTTAAAACATGAAACTTTGTGTCATACACACATAATCATAGAGAATAATTTCTTGTTAGTCAAGACTCATTGCCAAGACTATCTTAGTGGACAAAGTCCCTTTCTGAACCGAGTTCATTCCTCGTTTCAGTCCTGTTTCACTGAACCGATATAACCTACCGTTCCAGCCATGTATATCTCATGAGATATAAAATCATTACCCAATGCATTGGAGGGAGATATAGGTCTCACCCATCTCATAATGATACCATTCGTATGTGTTCCACTAAATCATAAATCATACATCATTGCATAACCCATGTAATAAAAATGGGATTCTTAAACAACATGACATCATAAAACAATTAATATAAGGTAAATGAATTCATAAAAATAATTCCATCACAACATAATAAAATCAATGTAATAATAGGGATATAAATAGAACACTATATTATCTTAGATTGAAAATAAATTTGATAAAACACTTGAACTCCATTCTTGAGGAAAATATCCTTTCTACTTCAAATACACTTTTCCTTTCTTAACATGTCATAAAATTATAAACTCAATGAATTTGATTAAAAATAAAATTTAAAACATGTAAGGGAAGATTCTTGGTAATAATGTTTTAAAAATCCATTCATGCCGTATAAGTTAAAAGAAACATTCTTCTTGTACTTTTTTCGGAAAGTCAAAAAGTACCTCGTACGAAAAACGACAAAAGATTCCTTTCATATATTTTACTAAAAACTCACCAAAGGGTAAAATTGGATATAAACTATTGTATTAGGATATAAATATTACATATTGAGAAAAAATGTATGCGGATGATAAAATACACCCCAGTAAATGCCAAAGTATAAACAATCTCGGATAAAAATGAGATTGTGATATTTCCCTTACCTTAGGTCCGTTTTGCTTCGTAAGTGTCCGAACCTCCTGTATAATTATTTAAATAATGTTATTGACTTATTACAGAATCATAATTATTGTTATGATATCATATATGGTTAACTTTTGACTTTATATTACCCGTTCTTTTGTAAATTCCATGTTAAAGAGCATTTTGGGTAAAATTGTTTCATTTATCATAGGTGTTTGGACTTGTTGTTCTTGACATTATTATTACTTATATCATGATTTACTTACTTCCAGTATATAAAACATGATTTATATATCATATATATTCAGTATATATATATATATATAATAGATAGATAAATGAAATGAAACACACCATTCATGGAGACGGTAGTCCGTACGTACACATGAACACTGTTTTCCTTTCCTTATTGTCTTGAATGGAATTAAGTAGATGGAATATATATATACACATAAATCCAGTATCATTATTATGTCATATATTTCATTATTACTTATTATATATACTTTATAATCATTCATGAATGGTTAACGTGGAGAATGAATCTCATCGCGTCATGGAGACGGTAGTCCGTACGTACGCACGAGCGATGATATCGTTCTCATGATCGTGAACTTGTGTTTAAGTGTATGCTTAATATTTCAGTATAAATAGAACTTTATAATAATCATATATAGATACTCATTACACCATTATATCCATCCAATTATGGTGGTGGCGGAAAATAGATTACACCACGGCATGGAGACGGTATTCCGTACGTACGCACGTGCGGTGATTTCCTTTTTCTGTAGGATGGATAGAAGCTTTATTAGAGTTGTTTCATATTTATAATAACATATCAGTATATAAGAAATACTTATGTTATTACATTATCATGAAAAAACAAAAGAATAAGAAGTTGAAGAAGAAAGAAATTGAAAAAGATCGGTAATGGATATTACCTCTTTTTGACGCGCCTTTTCATAACATCCACTTAAAGAACTAAGGATGGTCTTTGAAGAAGACCAAGACATCTAGGATGATACTAGGTAAGTGGAGAAGATATTTTTTCAGTGGTTTGCCGAGCTTTAATGCTCAAATTGGTGTGAGGAGGAGAGGGAGGGTGTGCCCTTTTATAAGGGAGGAGAGGGGCACCTTTGGAAAATCTCAAAATATTATTTTATATTAAGGTCAAATTCGGTTTATAATGGTTACAAAGGGTCTTATTTCGAAGCTAAAGTGGGGATGGGTCTAAATCCTCTCATCTAATAGGATTTATACAAGTTTAGGTTATTATTTTAACCATATCAATTAGATTTAACTCTAAGTTAAATAATTTAACTTTTACCGTGTCTTTTTGTTTTCTTACACTATACGGTAAATAAACTTACTATATCAAGACAAACGAAGCCCAAGTTGTTTATTATTAATATATCTATCCTTATCTAAGTAATTTGGCTGAACATTAGATTTTTAGGAATTAAATAACAATTAATAATGTAATATTTGTTTTAAAAACTAATTTATGTCAATTTTGACACTATTTGGTGCATGATTTTTATGAAATTTTTAACATAATGATAAGTTAGAACCAAGTTACTTAAATCAACAATAACATGTCATATTAACCTATAAAATTATTTTAAGTCATAAAAAGTCTCAAATTACATTTATTTGGGAATTCAGAACATCAATTATGTTAATATTTTCTTAAAAAGGTAATTTGTGCATCATCGTTGTGTCATAAATAAATTAAATTATTTAATGTCTAAAAATTACAAATGAAATATCATTATGTAGGAAATCGTTTTATCTTTCTAATGAATATTTATAGTCGAATTTATATTATGTATAACCTTATATTAAAAATGATTTACTTATTAAACATTGATTTTAACTATTTTAACCCTTCTTTAAATAAATTAATAATAAATGTCCTAATCTAATCCAAGTGGGCTTAAATGGTCATATTTTATTCCTAAGGTTGTTTTTGGTCGAATTACACTTATCCAATAGAATTAGGACATGTGTTAGGGTAATAATAATATCATTTTTACCCTTAATTTCCCTATTTACTTTTAACCGTGGTAAAAAAAGTCAAAAGTTACTATTCACCAAAAATTATTTCCATCTCATTGAACCACATTTTAGTCCTTGATATTAACCGTGTCTCTCGGATTTTCGAAATTCCACTCACAGAAGCTGTAAAATTATGTTTTATGAAAAATTCAGTTTTTTTAACTACCACTTAGTGGTTTCACTATTCATCAAAAAATGAACGTTTCCAAAAAAATAGGCCTAAGCTATATTTGATATTATGAATTAAAAAATGACGTCTATTTTACCAAATTCAAAACATATCAGTTACATTAATTAATTTAAATATTAATTCCCATCGTCAAAACAAATAGCGTGTTTTCGAGAGATAATAACTATCAAAATATTGACACTTGTTTATGTCTGGTTTAAATGTGAAATTACATCCAATGACCAACATTGTATTAAATTGTAAAAATATATTCTAAATATACTTTAAAACCACTCAAATTAATAATTTATCACTAGTAATTATTTCTATTAAAAAAGTTGTTTTTAATTAAAATTTAGTAATTTTCACTATTCATCATAATATGAAAGTTATCCGAAAAGTACCAAAATTTTACCCTAAGCTAATTTTAATATTCCGAATCCAAAAATGAAGTCCATTTTGACAAATAAAATTCACAAAATTTCAAAAAGTGTTTATTACTATTCATAGCAGCTAGTTTTAATAATATTTTAATAGCATATCGTTATCTAGTGAAACTCAGTATTGCGTACTACACACACTATCGAGGAAGGTCGTGATTTAGTGTAATGCAAGGCAAGTCAAGGATGCGTGTTGTGAAAGCTCTTTTTGGTGTAGCGTACAACACAATACATGAAATTAAAAAGAATATTTTTCATAAAATTTTGGTGTGTTACAATGCTCTTATGTTGGAGGATGATCTTTTATATTCCTCTTACTGAACTTTTCATATTCATATGATGAGAGACCCCCTATTTCTCTCATCAATTCGTTTTAAGAAAGTTTAAGTGATGTTGTTAGGATTCCAAATTTTTAAGGGATTCTTTCACCTTTCTCATTTTTTAATGTTCTACTTTCATGTCAAGTCTTTCAAGTTATTTTTTATTATGTTTTGGAATGATCTCTATATAAATCATACTGAATTTTTATGTTCATATGATTAGAGACCCTATTTGATCTCTTCAATTTAGTATTTTGAAGTTTTAAGTGGTGCCGCCAGGCTGCCGAATTTTTAAGGGGTTCTTTCACCCTTCTCGTTTTCAAGATCTATTTTCATGTCAAGACTTTCAAGTTACTTTTTATTATGTTGGGGTATGATATATATATATATATATATATATATATATATATATCATACTGATATTTTATGTTCATATGAAGAGAGACCCTATTTTATCTCATCAATTCAATTTTTTTAAGTATAAGTGACGTCGTTAGGCTGCCGAATTTTTAAGGGATTCGTTCACCCTTCTCATTTTCAAGTTCAATTTTCTGGTCAAGTCTATCAAGTTACATTTTATTATGTTGGGGTATGATCTCTATATATATCATACTGATCATTTATTTTCATATTATGAGAGACCAAATTTTATCTCAACAATCCATTTTTGGATGATTTAGGTGACGTTGTTAGGCTGCCGAATTCTCATAAGAGAAATATTATTTTTTTGTCTTCTTTTCATGTTCTTCGTTTCAAATGGTATGTACTTCAAGTTTCATTTCCATGTTCAT
Source organism: Viscum album (assembly GCA_963277665.1). NCBI lineage: Eukaryota > Viridiplantae > Streptophyta > Magnoliopsida > Santalales > Viscaceae > Viscum > Viscum album. The sequence goes on along the minus strand of OY728128.1, from coordinate 1,468,318,168 downwards.
ATATCCTTTATATTCTGTCCCTATACTGTTTTATGGGTCATTTATGAATGTTTGACCCATGTCCCCTCTCTTTTCAATGTTTTCTAAAACCCCGAAAAATAGTTGTCATGCTGCAGAATTTCCGTCTCAAAATGTCTCTATATTTTTCTAAAGTTCTTTTATTTTATTAAGTGAATACTCAGAGCTCTCTCTTCTATAGGGGTATTCACATATATACCAAAATTTTATATTTTACATTCTGGGATTTACATACATGAGACCCGATTTCCCTTTCCGTGGGTTTAAAATGACATAAAAATCATGTCTTTAAAGCAATTTTTAAAACGTTCTGATTATTAAAGGAAACCCATTTATTTTATGTTATATGGGTTTTTTATGAAATTTTTTATGATGATATAAGTGGCTCACATGATAATAAAGACAAATTAGGGTGTGCCCTAATAGCGCTCCAATAGATTGGGTAAAGACATAATCTCTAGAGATGACCATTTTGACTGATACCTTGGTGATTAACCTTGGTAATTTTTAATCACACCTTGGGGATGGACCTTGGTGAAACGGAATTGATTGTCTATATTAAATATTGTAGCCACATCTTAATGTAATGAAACACGTTATTTTTATTATGATATTCCTCATGATCTCTATCTCATACCTTAAAGTTATTTTTCATGACTTTTGATGTATGTCAAGTTCTCATGTAAAATGTTTCCCTTGTTTCCCTTACTAGGCCTTTTTCTCATCCTTTCCTTTTATGTATGCTCCCAGGTTATTAGATGTTGTAATGAACATAGTATGAACAAATGAATAAGACTTTCAAGTGTTTAAGAAGAATGTTTTTTCATGTAATAAGTTCCTGGTTTCCAAGACACTAAACCTTAAAGATCCTCAGTTTTGTATTATGTAATGAAAGTTTATGTGATAAAAAGGCGGGATGTTATAGTTGGTATCAAAGGATGGATTAGTTATTTTTGGAAGATAGGATATAAAAACATTAGGAATAAACCTATAGAAAAGTTTAAATATAGGAAATCTTCCTTTTATTATGGTGACTATTGAGTAAGGGGTTTCTAAGAAAATACATTCCTTTTTGGATATAAGCAGGTAGTGGTGGCTCTGGCACATATGTACATAGGGGTAAAACCTAGAAACACCGCTTTGAGCTAGACTATAATGGGAAATGGTACACGACAACGGGACTTGTTGTACTCTTGGTTACGACACTCCCAAGGGATATGCTTTGGTAAATTCACAAGCTTAGTATGAACCATTATTAAAGGAACAAAGATAAAATAAAATAAAGATTCACATAATAATATATGATCACAGATAACCTAGTTTGGAACCTAGGGGATCACAAGTTAGGGTATACTTTTATTCTTCAAGTTATCCTTCTATGATTTATGTTCTTTTTCATGATTATTGGCTATGTATTTAAACCCCTAATTGTACTTTCTTTTCTTAGTTAATGGTGGTAAATGGAAGAACATGTCCCAACAACCAATGTGATAGAAAATGTAATTACTTCCATATTAATATGACACAGATGATTAGGGGATTAATAGATTATTATTATTTTGGAAGACGTTCACTATTTTTGGAACCCTATATGATCGAGGTAAATAGATTACTATGGTATTTTCTTTGAGGATTAAAGGTTCACTTATATTTAGAAGAATAGATGAATTTAAGGCGAACTTATAGTAATTTAGGTTACTATGGAAATGAGTAACCTATCTTGGGGAAAATATGTTAAGGTTAGCTACTTTTATTATAAGATGTTAGGAGTGGTTGATGTTGTTTGGAGATGAACGATGAAGTTTATTTTGGAAGACTATGTTTTCAAATCCTTATTGTATTTGGGTTTTAATCTTAGTTTGGTTTATTTTTGAGGAATTTTAAGGACGGTTATTTATGGAATGGTGTATGATGAACGTTGGGTAGTACAGTGGAATTTTAAAGATTTAAATAAGTTTCCCTTCCTATGGGATTCTTTCTTTTAGAAGAGTTGTTTTATCTTACCCTCTCTATTTTTGGGATAATAGAAGAAATAGATAGTTAATATTTGGTGGATTAGGTGATCTCTAGAAGATGATTCTTATGTTTGGATGAGACCAAGTGTTTTGAATGCTCATCGTTTGGAGAAAAGATTAGTTTTGGAAGAAACTTATTAAAGGATGAAACTCTACTTGATGGTAGGTATATTTCCTTATGTTTTTGTTCAATGTAGTAAATTAATTCCTCAAAATTATGAAATGGAATGTAAAACAAAAATGTTGTTGGTTTATGTTTTGTACTAGGTAATCAAAGACTGTTTACATACACCATAATTTTGTGATTTTCTCGTGGTTAACTTTCTATAAATCATGTTTTCTATCACCCTCCCTCAAAACTTGACCCTTTGTTTTCTCCTCCATTTCCATGTTTTCCTACATGGAATCCTAGTGTGGGTTTACTTGGTGTCCTTTGTACGTGCCTTTCTTTCTCTTAAAGTAATAGTTTTTACTGACTCTTTTTCTGATGTGGGACATTCAATGAAATTTCAATACCCAATTTTAAAAAATTTCGAGGACGCAATTACTTAAGGGGGAAGATTGTAACGACCCAAAATTTTGAATAAATCTTGTTTTCTGATTTTGTGTGTTATTTTATTTTTTATACTCAACAAAACTGTTTCATGTGATAACATTAGTATAATTAAAATCAGACCGTTGAGTTTTGACTATTATATTACCATTGGTCAATATGACCGCTGAAAACTAAACGTTTCGATTATTTTCTCTAAATACAAGTAATCTTGGTTAATTAATATAGAAAGAAGATTCAATGGCCTCACCTAGTAGTCTTGGACCGATCGAAGCCCATCTAACAGAACATGGGAAGGAGGTAGCACCACTGGGCTTTTCTCTGGACCAAACCCAAGCTGAACATCATCGTGTAAAGCTAGAATGGAATCTCCTTCGCGAGAAGTCCTAACTGATAGAAATTAATACTTATGTGATGTTGGTCGAGCCTCGCTCAGATTCTCTCACCTTAGCACACCTTACACTTAGGTCCTATGCTGGTGTGATAAGGCGCTATGTAAGGAGACCATATCTTCCTTGTGTAATCCTTTGATTTAAATAAAAATTGTGATTTCTTCTTGTGATGAAGTTTGTAAATTATCAAATGTCCGGATAAATATAGTATGCATATTTTTGATGAGTTCTAGAAAAATAATATTTGAAAATATTTATGTAAACCTTAGATAACTAATTATGTGTAATGATTTTCAATATATGGTCTTCACAAATTATGCTTAGTACAAAATTTAGAGTCTAATAAGAACAACTTATTTTTTGATTAATAGTAAATTATGAATAGTGATTTTATTCTTAAGATTAGTAATGTGACCAAATGGATTAGTAATATTACTTAAAGAAAGTATTAATCTAATCTAGGCACCTTTATTAAGTAATGTGATTCAATAAAATAGGTAAATAACTATTTCATTAATTATTATTCAAGTATTAGTTTTTTCGGGTGAATAGTGTTTTTTAATAAATAATTAAATTAATAATATTTAGAAAATTATTTTAATAAAATGGATTTCATTTTTTAACTCAGAGCATCGATATTATGTTAAGGTAATTTTTGGGGATTTTTCTGAAAAAATGAATTTTTGGTGAATAGTATATTTATTTACAAATTAAATTAAAAATATTTAGAAAATTGTTTTTATAAAATGGAGTTTATTTTTGAAATCAGAGCATTGAACTTTGGTTAAGGTGAAATTTTGGGATTTTTCTGAAAAAGTTGAATTTTCAATGAATAGTAAAAAAATACAGTTTTAGGGTTTCGGTATGTTTAATGACATCATAACTGTGTCATGTTGATTTCATGATATATTTTAAGGGTTGGCCATACAAAGGTGATGAATTATTGTATGGGGGCCCCATGTGTCCAAACTCCATGGGAAATACCCTGGGAGAGCCCGTGGTTTTGGGAAAACCACTTGTGAGGTGTCCCGGGGCCATTAATGCCTTGTCCCCACACATTCCCTATAAATACCAAGCCATCCTCTCATCCATTCGACTCCCAACTCTCCCCCAACTAAGCTCTGATCTCATTACCCCCCAATTAGTCCTCCCAAGGTTCCCCCAAACCCTCAAGGTCCCAACCTATGAGTTTTAAGAGTTACGTTTTAAGGTAAGGGATCCTTCCACTCTCTTTCTTTTCAAGTAATCTCTTTTATGTCATTTCTTTTATGCTCCATGATATTATGTTGTAGGATGATATTTTATATTCCTCGTACTTCTCTTTTCATGTTTATATTATGAGAGACCCCTTATTTTTCTCATCAATTCATTTTAAGAAAGTTTTAGTGACACCGTTATGCTGCCAAATTTTTAAGGGATTCATTCACCTTTCTCATTTTTTAAAGTTCTACTTTCATGTCAAGTCATTCAAGTTATTTTTTTATTATGTTGGGGTATGATATCTATATCTATGATACTGATCTTTTATTTTCATATGATGATATCCCCTATTTGATCTCTTCAAATCCGTATTTTGAAGTATTAAGTGGTGTCGTTAGGCTGCCGAATTTTTAAGGGGTTCTTTCACCCTTCTCATTTTCAAGATCTATTTTCATGTCAAGTCTTTCAAGTTTTTTTTATTATTTTGGGTAATTATCTCTATATCTATTATACTGATATTTTATGTTCATATGATGAAATACCCTATTTTATCTCGTCAATTCATTTTTTTGACGTTTAAATGACGAAGTTAGGCTACCAATGTTTTAAAGGATTCGTTCACCCTTCTCATTTTCAAGTTCTATTTTTTGATCAAGTCTTTCAAGTTCCTTTTTATTATGTTGGGGTATGATCTCTATATATATCATATTGATCATTTATTTTCATATTATGAGAGACCCAATTTGATCTCATCAATCCATTTTTGGAAGATTTAAGTGACGTCGTTACGCTACCGAATTCTCATAAGAGAAATCTTATTTTTTTGTCTTCCTTTCAAGTTCTTCGTTTCAAATGGTATGTACTTAAAATTTCATAACCATGTTCATATATCCTTTATATTATGTCCCTATACTGTTTTATGGGTCATTTATGAATGTTTGATCCATTCCCCCTCTCTTTTCAATTTTTCTAAAACACTGAAACATAGCCGTTATGCTGTAGAATTTCCATCTCAAAAGGTCTCTCTCTTTTTCTAAAGTTCTTTTATTTTATTAAGAGAAAAATCAAAGCTAACTATTCTATAGGGGTATTCAAATATATACCAAAATGTTCTATTTTAAATTCTGGGATTTACAAACATGAGTCCTGCTTTCCCTTTCCATGGGTTCAAAGTGACATAAAAATCATGTCTTGAAAGTGGTTTTTTAAACGTTATGATTATGAAAGGAAACCCATTTATTTTATTCTATACGTGTTGTTTATGAAATTTTTGATGATGATATATGTGTATCACATGATAATAAATACAAATTAACGGTGCGCCCTAATAATGCGCTAATACATTGGGTAATGTCTTAATCTCTAGAGAACACCATTTTGACTGATACCTTGGTGAATAACCTTGGTAATTTTTAATGACACCTTGGGGATGGACTTTGGTGGAACAGAATTGATTGTCTATATTAAATGTTGTAGCAACAGCTTCAAGTTAGGAAACACATTATTTTTATTATGATATGCCTCATGGTCTCTTTCTCATGCCTTAAAGTTATTTTTCATGACTTTTGATGTATCTCAAGTTCTCATTTAAATGTTTCCCTTATTTCCCTTACTGGGCATTGTTTCTCACCCTTCCTTTTATGTATGCTCCCAGGTTATGAGATGTTGTAATTATAATAGGATGAACAAATGAATCAGCCTTTAAAGTGTTTAAGAAGAATATTTTTTTCATGTAATAAGTTCCTGGTTTCCAAGACACTAAACCTTAAAGATCCTCAGTTTTGTATAATGTAATGAAAGTTTATGTGATAAAAAGACGGTATGTTATATAGGGAATGGATAAAAAATAAGAGATTTCTCAAAAAAAAAATAGTAAGAGTTATGTAAATATGAATATATCATGAATCAAGAAAGAGTTATCAATATGTTAAGGTAAATAATTTGAAACTCATTCCATTTAATCAACAACATTACAATAATGACTTGATAAGGCATAATAAATATTGAAATGTGAATAGAGGAATATACATTTCATTAAATCATAACATGAATATCAAGATTATATTAGGAAAAATCACTATAAAACCATATAATATGATAAAACATGACATTTTTTCAATGAAATGAGAGAAAAGTTCATACATAGATAATATCAAAGAAATAATCTCATGAATAATAATAATTTAACTCTAAATTCGTAGATATTGTTAATATTTGATATTAAGAGATAATACATTGTGATATCTATACCATCCATAAATTTCATAAGATAGGTTAAAAAATTGGGTAAATGATCCATTTAATTTGGCCAAATGATTGGTCTCATAAGACCTACCAATGAATCAAGGGGATTGTAATTCTATTCCCCACCCTTTAATACATGTAAAAACAATACATCATATATATAATTTCTGATTTTATTCATGACCAATATTCCTTCCCAAATAATATCTACATTGACTATAGAATATGATTTTATCAATATTTTTTTATTTTATCAAATAATATTTAATGAAAACATTGTATGTTAAAATGGTATATTATTTAGAAAATAATCATATCCACAATACAAAGAATGTGGATATTTAAGAGAAATATAATTTAAAATCAAAAATAATTTCAAAAACGTTATTATATAATTATAATGTTAACAATCACAAAATTAATCGTGAAATTTGATGTGAGCATTATTTCATCAGAAATATAGATTTTTTCAATAAAATATTTTCATTTGGAAGAATAAGGGTAATTTAAGTGAAATATTAAAATTATATTGAAAAAAATAATTATTAATGTAAATCCATTTAAAATTTGTAAAAGAAGATAAATTTTTGTAATTGTTATGATGGTGGGTAAATCCATCATAAAAGTATACATTTGAAAACTTTCACATTGAATATTTTATAGAAAATATGACATTCATAAAAAATAGAACTATTTTTTTAACCCATTAAATTTCAAAGATGTCATTAAAATTTAATTTATAAATAATTTGACCAATAAAAAGTAATTTTTTAATATAATTTTGAAAAGTCATGGCTTGTAAGAAAAATATATCTAATTTAATGAGAAATAAAACTGTATTTTTATTTTAAGTATTTCCTTTATTTATTTAATTACCAAAGAAAGGAAAATATAAAAGAAATTACATAACCCCTAAATATAAAGAGGATATAAAAATTATTGGATCTTATGAAAGATAAATTTAATTATTCCTTTGCTGAATGTAAAATAAATATAAAAACAAGGATATATTGTAAAATAGATTCTTTCCCCTTTGGTAACATTCAATTTATATCCCATTGAAAGAATAAAATTTTATTGAATCATTATCCATCAAGAATAAATATGTATTAATAATAAATATTAAAAGGGGGATTATATTTATCACTAAATATTTAATATATTTATATTTAAAAAAATCATAAAAATATATATTTATATGGAATCCCTAACATGACTTTCATTTTGGTTGAAATAATTTTAACCATCTTTATTATCTTTTGAAGTATGTAATTAATTTATACTTTTTCTAAAACCATATTAATATTTATAATATCATATCTTATCCTATTATTTAATAATAACACCTATTAATTAAAAATCATTTATTATTAATATTGTTTAATTTTATAATTTTCATGTTTTATCACAGATGTTTGTCATGAAACTTATGGCTCTTTTGTATATTATATTGTTCCATAATCTACTGAATGATATTAATTTTATACATATAATTTTAACTCATTGTAGCACCCAATGCTAAATTATAGTATGTGAAAATTATATTTTTATAAATTTATAATACAATGCATACGTTTATATTCCATAGAAATATTTGTTGAAATTGATTGGATGAATATCGATTTTGATTTCAATTAACCAAAATAATCCTACAATGAAATTTTGGAATTTTCTATAAGAAATAAACATTGATAAATAATGGAAAATATTAAATTTAACATTGACTTATTTTATTTATAATAATTTTAAATAATATATATCATTAATATTTTTTTAACTATAAATTTCAAAAAAAATTAATGAAATTCATGTTGTGAGGTAAAATGTTTTTTTTGAAAAGAGATTATTTTTTTAGAAACTATTTTTGTTTGAGAAAGAATAATGACTATATATGTAATATAATCTAAAAAATATTCAATTATTAATCATATAAACATATTTAATATATTATATATTAAATATATTAATTTTAATCTATCTATTTATTATTATTATAGATATAATTAATATAAGATCATATAATCCTTGAAAAATGCATTTGTTGAAAAACAAATTTTCAGTGCATTTTGAGGTTTTATTTCATAATTAAAATTTTCCAGTAATGTGAGTTGAATTTTTTAATATGGATTACTTATTTGGAATCGGAATAAATAAAATTAGTAAATATGGTCAACTGTAATTTTGGTTAATATAAATAGTAAGAACCATTAAAAATTAATTACCTCAATTAAGGTTAAATGAGTTTACTAGGGGGTGGGTCAAACCAAATGATTTGGGTTTTCATGAAAATTAATCTTGTCCGTGTCCTATTTTAGTGCCATATTTTATCCTTCCCCAATCACACATTCAAATATAATGTCATTTGAATGCATATTTCTTAGTAATGACTTTATGATTTGGATTATTTTGGGAAATTTTCAGGTGGTTTTCATGAAGATCATGTTTCCCCCAATATAAAAGGGAAGAAATTTCTATAAATTATTCACACCTATGATGAAATTTTTCTCAAAAAAATCTATCCCAAAAATCCCTTTCCACATTTTAGAGCCACTGGTCATCCCAAAGGAAAATTCCATGGGTCCTTGAGAAGATATCTGATTGATGTTTCTCTAAGAGATGGAAATCATGTTAAGGAAACTCTATGTCTTTCATTACTATTATACTCAAAATAAATTATTTTTTAACACTATTAATATAATAAAACATATAATGATATTTTTTGTTATTTTTGAGGCATATATTGAGCGATATCATTCCCTCTCAAATGTGAAACAAATCCATCACTCGCTGGTACGGTGGACTACCGCCACATGAATAGATGTAATTTTAATCCATCACTAAATCGCATGGACTGTTATAATGGAGGAAATAATTAATATATATGATACATATTTCATGATATTGATTTAATAAAATAAATATATCATCCATTTATTTACTCGTTCTCCCATTATGGGAATGATATCGCTCATGCATACCTACAACCTACCGTCTCAACAAAGAATTCCGATTCATTTTCAATGTAAACACATTAATGAGGGCTTATAAAAACGTATTTAATTTTTTAATATGATATTTATAATATAATTATTTTTTATATGTAATCATATCCTATTTAAAATATCCATAACATTCTTGAAAAAACAAGCATGAGAAAAGAAATCAATTAACACCTGAAACTATTGTAATAATACTATATTGTCAATGAACATGTGATGAGTGGTAATAACATGATCATATAAGATATTATAAATATAATATTTTTATATAATAAAATAATAGAATTTATTAAAATCGTTATACATGAGTAAAAAACATGTTTATCTAAAAGGGTGTGCGATGTGATGAACATCTTCTCAATTTCCCTTCATTAAGGCATATTAATTTATTATAAACCTAATTTTTTTATCTGGTCTATATAAATCAAATTATAAATGAATTTTCATAAATTACTCATATTTAATTGTATTTTTTGTTTAAATTTTAATTATTAAATAAATGTGTATTTGTAATGAATGTTACCAAGCGGTGAGGAATTTCATAACTCATTTTATTTTTATTGAGTTATACTACTTATCTATTTACATTAATATTAAAATATAATGTGAGTAATGTATTTTAATAATTTTATATTTATTCTCAATTACTTTATCTGGATTTTCATTTGGTACACATAATCAATCCATTGATTAATCCTTTGTTCAAAAGTATGATCATTGTAAGGGATATCATCCAAATTTCCATTTCATTGAGATATATTGGTTATTATTCACCAATTCTCTTTTATATGGTGTATATAATTACCCGTTGTATTATAAAAAATTATTTAATATTTATTATTAATGGTTAATATTAAAATTAATATTGATTATTAAATAGTTTTACAATTCTAATGCCACCAAGTAGGTAAGAATCTATTTTAAAATATCTCTTTTTTTTGTATGGTTTAACTTAATTTAATTGATGGAATTTTATAATTTATCCTCTATATGATACAATAATTTATTTATCTTATGGATAATTAATTATTTTACATATTTTCGTCCAATACCTCTTATTTTTGGTATGCGAATCAAGAAAATAAAAATTTAATAGGTAAAATTATTTTATATATTGATAAATCAGACATATATTTCTACCTAGTACATGTTTTCCAAATTTATTTAATAAGTCATATATTATAATAAAATGATTTATCAATGATATTTTAAGTAATATGTGACTTTTAAAATGGTTTTAATGGAATCCTTAATCTATTTATGAAAAGATATTTTTTTAATTTGATATTAAAATGAAATATTTTATATGTGTACATCAATAATAGACTTCCCCACCACCCTAACCATTTAATGAAACATATAATTTAATAAATTCTTTGAATGGTTTTAAAAATAAATTAATTTTATTAATATTACTTGAAAATTTATATTTAATTCACTTTATTCCTCCATGGGGTAATATTTTATTATAAAAAACAGTATTCCTAATGAACAAATGGTCACATCTCATTTCTTGATTAATTTTTGGATTTTTAACATTATCTTAAGATTAGATTATTCTTGTGATTATTATTCACTGTAAATTAAATTTATCTTAATTATCCATATTTTTTATATCGTGGCTATGATTTTTTCTTATACCATATACAATTTTAAATACATTCTTTACTTTGAATGTTATTTTCAAAACTGGGGAAATATTGATAAATCACAATTCTTTATTTATTGTAGATATCTGTTGAGAAGGAATATTTATTAATGAATTAAATGTATTATTTGATATATGATTATTATTTCTATAAATCAATATTCTTTATATCCCCTTGATGCATCCATAGATCACAAGATAAAAATCCATAGGCCAAATTAAATGAATTTTTACCGATAGATTTAAACTACATTATAAAATATGATGAACATATAATTATAGTGATTTTTTATATAATGTTGTAAACTATTAATAATTTCAGTCATTGAGTATTTAATTATTATTATCCCTGATAATAATAAGTTGATGATATAACTATATGAATGTTTTGCGGAAGTTATTGATTATATTCCATGTTTTTTAAGATATTTACCAATCCATTTGGATTATTCCTAATATTAGCATGATAGTAAAGTTATTAAATAAATGGAATATTTGTTTAGTTATTTACCCTTCCAAATTTATTATTCATAAATTATTTATGATATCTTCTAATGTATTTAACTTGTAATTATTATTTGGGATCCCCATTATTTTGTTTCCCTTCCCCTTGATATTAATAATAATTCATTGAATGACTTCATGGATTGTGAATATTTCCCAGTAATTTTATTAAAACAATATACCCAGTGTAAAATGGGTATCACGTATGTATTTGACTCTCCATGATTACTAAACTGGCTAGTCTTTAGCGATTTGACCCTAAGTATCTATGGCAATGTAATAATGTGACCACAACGAGAAACTTGGTATGTGTTTGTTACACAAATTCCCGATAAATGGACCATGTATGATATTTTCAACCATTTACTAATCAATTTTCTTAATATACTATGTTTATTAATCTTATATTGATATATATATTATGATTTTCATAAAATATCAATAATTTCAATTTTAGAATTTTTTATTTCCTTGGCCTTTTATATCATCATGAAAAGAAAGGAATTTGATTTCAATGAATCCAAACAACTATAATATGTCATTTATATATAAATAAATCATATATTAGGGAGATTATATCAAATAGTTTTATTATTAATATTTTTATAACCATTTATTTTATTTTTGAATTAATTGAATAATTATCATATCAAGGTTTCCTTTTCTTTTAATGTAATTATTTCATCAAAGAAAATTAAAAAAATATGATGTATAAAATATATTCCAAAAACTTATTTACAACCAAACATATTTTCTTGTTTTAAAATTATACATATTTTATAGTTATTGAATATAAGAGTGTTAAATGTTTTACTTTTCATCAAATAGAATACTATAATGAACATTATCACATCCAAATGGAATAAATGAAATATTACTGAATCTTTTATGAGTATGGACAACATATAATCCAAAAAAAATTAAGGAAGGTGTTAGGGCCATTTTCTAGTCCTCATCATTTTTTTATCCCAAAAGTACCAGATTTATCCTTAACTGTGGTAATAAAGATTACTATGTTTACAATTCATTTGGATCAAAAATAAATGGGGCCAATTCGCCAAATTTGGACTTTATTATTTTAAATTTTGAATCATTTTTTAAAATTTTGAAACACAAAATTTGATATATTTAATATAAAACCAAACAATAAAAAATTAATGTAAATAGTTTTTCATAGGACTTCCATTTTTTGGATAATATGTATTAATAACAAATTAATGAAAAAATTCATTTGAAAAACCTAGTATGATTAATTAAATTAAAAATTAACTATATAAATTTTAAAACTAATCGAAAATAGAGTATTAGATTAAAAATAATTTCAAAGAAAACACATTTTTCATTACAAATTGGAATTTTTCACTTCTTGTTGAAAAATAAAAATTTTCATAAAGATATTAAAATTTTAGCAGAGGCATATTTTGATATAATGATTTCAATATAAATATTTTTTTGAAATAAAATTTCACATACTTAATAAAAGTAAATTTATTATTATTTCTTAAAATTTTAATAATAATTTTTAATAAAATATATCTTTGAAGAACAACAAGTTTTTACTAAAAAATTAATTTTTATTTTATAATCATTTCTGAATAAATTTATATTTATTATAAAATTTATATATTTATATATATATATATTCCATAATTTATTTAATCTTATTCCCAACCACCATTCAAATTGCTATATTAAAATGGTCATTTTTAAATAATATTATTTTATAGTTCCTTTAGGTTTTTTGTTGCATGTCATAAATGTTATTGAACATAACTTCCTTCTTTTAAAATCACAGGATAATGAAGATCATGTGAGATTATCCACCATGCCACTTTTATCCATTATTTTATAAGTACATTGAGTAAAAATATAATTAATTCATACCATATATGATTTTATATGTTGATTCTGTCAAACATATTCTTATAAGTGTGGAACAAGATCAACAATTTTGGCATCCAAATTATGAATATTTTTTCTGTTCAAATTCATTATCTTCTCATAATAATTATGTTTATCTATAAATATGAACATAAAATTTATTTATTTATCTTGGGAATCATTCTACACCATTAAATTAGTGGCCACTTTAACAAAACCATTATTTAATCCTTTTAGCATTACATATTAAATTGCACATTTTTATATTAGAATATCATTAAACATATTTTCATATTTATTTTCTAAACCATTTCAATTATATTTCAAAAATAATAAACTATTTGATTTCATGAGGCATCATCGTCATCAGTATTTCTAAAAAAACATATAAATGTAGGTTCTTAACTCATTACCATTACATCATTGAATGAATAATTTTTTTAGAAATATGATTCCTTGAAAACATCATTAAGTAATTTGTCCATACCCTTGAAATATGTCAAAATAATTTATAAATTCACTCCAATATATAATAATTACTCTATAATTTTATTGATTCATTTATCTTACTCCCCGTTTGGTGGAATTCAAAAAACAAAACTCAAATAAACATCAAAATTGAAAATAAAATAGATTATGAAAGATAATAAAAATCCAATATAAGTAACCTACACATTTATATCAATTAAAATTCAAAAATGATCATAGATACCCTATGAGGGGGTGAGTAGGAATTATTATATGGATGTGTTTTTATAATTCTTTATCCCCCTCTTGATCATTAACTCTTTATTGTGAGGGTAACTTCATTTTTCCATAGTGTTTATACTGATCCAATTAACCTAACCAACCATATATGTCAATTTTACTTTTTTACTATCTTTATAAACAATATTTATTGATTATTCATATAGAATAATGAAAAAATGTACAAGGAAACACTATTTTTTATTTTGTTCACTGTTATGGTATAGAAAAAGGATCATGCAACCAAAACTGTTTTGGTGCACTATAATCAATAAGATCACTGTTTGTTTCTTTATAAGGTACATTATTCTAAGGACCATTTCCCATAAAATTTTGGGGTAGTTACCACATCTCAATGGGTTCAAATACAACACACATCCCTATTATTATCACTACATTATAAGGAAACATTATTATAATGAAGATAAAAGAATAATATCACATGTTGTTGTGAGTTGCATTGAGTGTAAGATAGTTGCCTTCGAACATCCCATGCTCTTTTACAACCTTGATGTGAAAAATCGATTTAGAACCACATATTAAGAATAGGTAATGGAAACTTCAACTAACATTAGAATGGTTATTTAGAGATGAAAATTATTCTATTTTTTATTCTTTTCTGAAAATATCATTACACATTGAATGACAACAACTCCTTCTTCTAAATAATAGCATATATGTACACGCAAATAAACTCCTTGTGTAACAATTTTAATATGGGTTAGACCCTCTGTATTATACATCAACTATCATCTAATATTATAATAGTAATATTTAACATTTAACACCTCACATGAAAGACCCTTGATCATGAAAATAATGAGTATGAGAACCCTATAATGGATACCATTTCATAAGAACCTAGTGTATAACTATTAAGTGACCTGATAACATATAATATTTATGTGTGACCATAGTGTGTATATCCATATGTGAAAACCTCACGTGTAACCCTTATGTGAAACTATAGCACATAACAAAAGTGTGTGACATTGGAGAGTATCTCCTTGGTTATGACCCACCACTTACATGATTTTTATTATGTACACTCCACTTCTTCACACAAAGCACCTCCTATTTTTTGATAATTCCTTTTATGGAAACATTATAAAATTTTAAGTATGGATCAATAGTTATTAATATTCACAAATAAACTACCTTATCTCTAACAATTGTGTGCATTATTATATTCAACCACCATAGGAAAAAATTCTTACGTATTACATTATTTGGGTGACCACATCTAAAGATACACTGGTACTAATGTGGTCATGTGATTTTTATTTATAATAAGAATAAACTAACACCTCTATCCAAATTTCATTCATCTGATTCAAATGAATTCATTTGTCTCTCATTTTACAAAGACATTTATTAATTGTTTTATTATGTGTGATAGTGAGATATTTATGCCTCCTCTAAACATACATTGATCTTGGGATGCACTCATGTCGTCAGATTATGTGAACACATCATCTCTATCAGTTCATTTGATCATGTGATCCTATTTAATTCATGTGATCACTTTATATAATAATTTCTATGTGATCCCATGAACTATTTGAGTATACTTCCTCCGTGTTATCTTTTAGGACTTATATACTCCACTTGATCCTTTAAAAAATACACACTCTTATTGATATTTTAGGACACATATGCTATAAAATATTCTTTAACACTCTTATGATGCATGTTATCATTTAGGGATTAATCACTAATATTTATTATTATCAAAACTATCCTAAAACACAACCAATTTCATTCCTCCTGTGAAAACAAAATCTATGTTTAGACACATCAAATGTTTTTAACAAACACAAACAAACCAAAAACAACATAAAGAAAGATTTAAACAAATTGATTTATAAATTAATCTAAAACTCATAAAATTATATTAATAATTTAATTTTTATGGTTAGTGGTATATAATATTTTCTATTTTCCATTTTTTAATAATTTTCATTTTAAATTTCCATCCCTGTCTAAAAAATACATAATATTTTTGGAAAAAAGTTTAATTTTTCATAGAAATTTAAACCAAGCCTAAACATTCAATAAATAAATCATGTTTTCATAAGAATTGTTTACAAATATACCTCTCTATACCTCAGTTTCCGTGTTTATAACTGAATTTTTCTTTACCAAATATCATATCTAAAATGGAATTAAACTCAATCATAACGATGCCATTCAATGGAAAGAATAAGAGTTTCAGACCATGTTTCTCAGTTATTATGATATATTATCTTGAAAAACATTTGTAACATCTGTTATTATTTTCATTATTTTATTCCAAAAGATTTTGAATATTTTTTTTCCATAAATGCATAAAGTTTTTTCAATACCTCTCACCATTCTCTAATCATTATACCTTTGTATTTTAGTATTACTCATTATTGTCTCAACTATTCTCTTACTATTTTCAATTAAAAAATTATTATTTATGTTTAATCACAAAAACATATATTATAAAAAATATAATTTTTTAATTAATCTCATATAACTATTAGGACGTTCTGTTTAATCTATTTTAGAAAGCCACAAACAATGTGGTGGTTTTATGATCCATAAGTTAAAAATATTTTTCTCATAATCTTATTCCAATAATTGATATTCAAGAAAATTAATTTTATGGTTAAATATAACCATAATATAAATATAAAATGACTATTATAATTCTATAATGGTAAATTTATATTAAAAAATGGAAATAAATTTTATCAGAAAATATTTTTTAACGATTAATTAACTATCTTAACAATGAAGATTATATAAAAAGTATTCATTTCATCGAAATCCATCAATTCTATAATTATATGGAAATACTACCCTCATTAATATAGGTGTTATGGAACTTTTTGATAATTAATTATTACTCATAAAAATATATTAATTATATTTTAGAAATTATGTATTTATAACCATTAAATGACCAATGTGAACAATAACAAAATTGTAACTGAATAAATCCTGATAATAAATTATTTAAATGTAATAATAAAATGGATTATAATATGGAAATGTATTTTAATCATATAAATAAATAATTTATTTTTATTTTTAATTAGGTTCTATGATGTACATGTAAATTATTGATTGAGTTAATTGTGTTTCTTTTGAACCTATAATTTACCTATTTTAAAGTTTTCCTCTAAAAACATTTCCATCCACAATGCTTTATAAATGTTCTTTACTGTATATAAATGACATTATAATGTAATTTTAATATATAATTGACTTTATCTAATTTATATACATTTTTTAGGAAGGATCATGTTTAATATTCTATACAAATGTGTCAAAGGAATCTCATTTTCCACATTTTCCACATGGGTGACTTTTCACACTTTTACATCGGTATATATTTATGAATCTTACTATCCAAATTATCATGATTTTTAATAGTAATTTATATTTCATAGGGGTTGAGATGATTTCATTTTAAGAAAATAATTATCTAAGATTTAATGGAAACTTCACCTTATTTTAATGAGTTAAGAGAAGACAACATGTGCTTATTGGTTCACAAAAATATTATGATGAAATGGAAGATCCTATGTGTTTTATTCTAATTGTTATACATGGAAATTGTATATGATGATAGGTTATCCATGGATTTAACCCTATAATTAATTTATTAGTAGTTTATTCACTAATTAAATGATATTGAAATTTAATTTATATGTTCTTCCATTAGAATTGTGATTATAAGGGTGATTTTTACAAGTGGCATGAATATTATTTACTAACATGCCTTTATAGTAACTTTTTTAATACAAATGTTTTAATTTGAATTTTTCATTTCATGAAGAATGAATTTTATTTAACGAGTAATGAAATATTTTAATACTTTTAAGGGTAAATGATTATTTTTAATGTAATGTTTATGATCCTTAATAGATTGATTTTTTAAATATATTAATGTTTTTACTTTTAATATTAATATAATATATGTTATTTATTCATTAAAAATAGGTTTGTTTATGAATTTATTTTTAGAAAATAAGATGACTTCAGGTTTGTAATTAGTTTTTAGGCTCAAGGTTCTGTATATAAATGAATTATTTTACAATGGTTTTAATGTATTTTTATGGTAATATGAGTGTTCTATTTCTATTTTACATTTCAGGGAGATTTATTTTCTTCAAATGTACTTAATTTTTTTTATTTTATTTAAGGATGAATAGGAATTATTATGATATCTATCTAAAATATAAGATTTCAATCTTGAGAAATACAATTGTATCATTTAAAGTGTTTATTTTTGTGGAAAATCCCTCAAAAAGGTACATTATTTCATTTTTTATGTAGATTATATCCTAATTCATTAAATATATATTCATACACGGTAATTAGTGTATAGTATTTCCATATTTTATATAAATAATTATATTTTAGGATAGTCCAATATGGGTTATTACACATGGATTCATCAGATAAACTCAAATCCTACAAAACATCTTCTAATAAATCTATAAATTCTTCAAATAATTCCATGTATTTTAATAATAATACCATTAGGTAATTATTTTTTTCTAAGGGAATTATAGTATTTGAAATATTTATATACATTATTTCTATAAACTCATATACCATGTCATTTCATCCATCAATTCATCCAACTAAATCCTTTATCCAATTAATACTCAACTGATCAATATATTTTCATCATTCTATACATTATTTGGATGGTTTCTCTAACAACTATGGATACACTTATTTTGAACATTGAAAATATTTTTAATAATTTCAAAACCAATTATACATGTTTCCCAAAATAAGGTCAACATATACCTTTATCAATCCCTATTGAATCATATTGTAGGTAGTGATCCCTCTAACATCAACTACAATTTTCATAACCATTGTAATCTACACAAAAATCACCATTAATATAAGGATTCAATACAAGAATTGTTTTTATTTCCATATAGTAATGAAGCATATTCAATCTAATCACATATAAACATTAGAGGAAATTATATCATGTTTAGTGAGAAGATACTCACTCCATCAAATAACATTGAGAATCTTTTAAATTCATCTTTAAAATTACTCTAAATATATTATAGAAATAAAAATATATAAATAAAAATGCAACTTCATACATTATAGGATATTATATAATAAAAGGAATAAGATAATATTTAAGGCATGTAAAAATTAATATGCAGTATTATATGACTATATATTGTAAAAAAATTCATAATGAAATAATTCTAAAATAAATTTAAAAATGTTATCAAATTAGTGGAAAATTATTCATATACAATATAATATTAGTAATTCAATAAATTACTGAAAAATAAAAATGTATTGAAATATTTATTTCATAAAATATTCCATTCTCCAATCAATACATAACACATTAAGTTACTCTTAGAAATAAAATATTATATTTTTTATGTTTATTAGAATTAAATGCCAATAGAATTGTGTAAGAGGATCTTTTAGAGAAAAAATTTATTAATTAAATTTTAAAAAATGTTCCACATCTGGTTAATGTATAGTATCATAAAAAATTTTGAAAATAATATTAATGAAACATATATTATTAAAGAGAGTCTAAATAGTATTTGAAACCAGATATTTTCAATGTTATCCTACTATTTTTATCAGGTTACTATATCCATTATTTATATACATTGGGATCCATCATAAATAAAAATTAATTATTCTTCCACATTATTTTATGGAATTAGAAATAATTATGCTTCCAAACTATAAGACTAAAATTTCATTGAACATAGAGAAGATAGATCAATATCATGTTTCTTTGATGATTATATATCTTCATTAATCATCTTAAATGGACTCTATTGAGGGATTTAAGATGCGGAATGTTATTTTTATCCAATAATGATCTAAAATAAATCCACTTATATTAATGTATTCCCAACTACAAAAATGTTTCACCTCTCATAGAAAAGTAAAACACCTCTTTTAAAAAGAACATTATAAATAAAGGCATAAAATGCCGTATTTTACCCCAATTCTCTGTCAACATGGGTTAAAATAATATTGGATTAAATATAAGAATGTAACCATAAATATAATTATATATATTTTAAAAATATAATAATATAATTAAATATTTTTGTGTAATATATTTCCCCTGACATAAAAACGGTTTCCATCAAAATATCATGAAAACCGAGAAAAAAATTTATTCTATTATTAAATAACTATGGTTTGATTGACATTATTTAAAATACATATATCCATAATAAAATATATAGTATATTTAATATAGTGTTATTTTTCCATCTTATTAAAAAATTCTTATGATTTTTAATATAACACTATACTAGTAAATATGAAAAAGTCATTAAAGATTACTCATTCAATCTACAGAAATGATGAAAAATGTTTAACCTAATGTATAATTGATAATATATTAATATTTTATATTATGATTTCATATATTCATAATAAAATCAAACATTCATATGATAAATCATTCTTTAAACACCTTCATTATCCATGTCACAGACAAATTTATTCTATGATTTGTATAATTTGACAGATCAAATATTTCTTAATGTTTTTGCCTTTCTGTCATTTTTGAAAATATTTTGGGATTTGAATAATTTTTGTAATCTATAATGAATAATGATATTTTAATTAATTCATCATCATGACCTTTAAATTTCTAATGGTATTTTAGTTAAAAATATTTTGGAGTTACAAACTAGAACATACTAAGGCACATGAGTATTCGAAAACCATAGTTCTAATAATCAATTATTCCGATAAATTAAATATTAGACAAAACCCACAAAATTATGATAGTGAAATCATCCAAATAAGGATGTGAATTAAAATTAAATTAATATAAGAGAAATAGAATATGATTAGTGAAAGTATACTAGGTCAATTTGACAACACTGCAACCCGTGAACCATTTTGTGATATTGTGAAGATGAATTAAAAATTTCTTTATTCATCCTCTCATATATGTGCTCCAAAAAGTTGGACACAACCAATTAAATGATTTTTCCAACATTTATAATCTGAAATTATTTCAATGAAAATAGCTTGAGTTTAAGATGACACAATGATTGAGGAACATAAATATTCTTCTCTAAGGACTGTTCTAAGTTGGAGGTATTATTTTTATTTCTAAATCTTATCATATTTTCGATTAAAACCAATAAAATTAAAACCCAATTCTTCTAAGATTATTAATATTGGTTTGATAGATGATATTTTATTGTTCGTTGATCATCCAAGGAATTATAATTTGAAATCATTTGTTAAATTCCTATTCATCCATAATTTTAATTCTAACATATTAATGTCAATATGATCAATAGATTTTTTTATTCATCGTTTTAATGTTTTGTTCTTTTCTTCACCTATAATTTTTGTCTTAATTACCGTCATTCCATTTGGTATGTGGATTAAAAAATACTAGACAATAAACCTTTATGGAATTATTATTTAGAATAAATTATTGATACCATTGATGCAGTTTCAATATATATGGAATGTGTGTGGTGTAGAAGACATAGAGTGGATGACCGAAGGTGAACCTATATCTGTTGGAATTTATTATTTCATTATTTTTCACGCAGTTACATCACTATGTGAAAACATGTGTTTTATTAGTGATTATTTTTAATGAAATACATCCAAAAATGGAGTATGGGATTAGAATGATCAAGATATAAATTCAAGAGTCATATTTTCATCATATTTTGAGGTGGAAGCGTTGCAGATGGAAACACAAGAGAGTACTAATCATTCAAGATAATTATCAACTACACTATATTTAGTTCAATGAACACACATAGTATTGTCCCCCTTCAATGAATCAATCATTTCTGACCATATATAAATATCAAATTTCATGTGACACATGTCACACGACTTGTGATGGGACCCGATGATGCAGTGTGTTCCCTCTAGGTACACATTTATGGACATTCCATGGTATATGGGCATGCTGAGAGTAAATAGAAAAAAATTTGTACTAGGACATGACCAGGTTCTTATAAATTATCTTGTACATGGTCAAGACCAAAGTACATAGTCACATCCTAGAGTACATGGGAAATGGTATAAAGAACATTGGTTGACCCGGGGTAGGAAATACATGATATTGACTCCTATTACATTCCTTGTAATTTAACCATGTCCACTTAAGGCCCTTTTTCATTAGTATGGACTAGTTTCTTTAGGGTATATTTTCTCAGTTCATCCCACATGAGGATAGAGTGAGGTATCATGTCATGATTGTATGATTGTAACCCATCAATGGGAATAATCCTAGATAGATTTTTAATAATTCAGTCTAAGTCATAGGGTGGGATCCTATATCATATCTTCAACAATGTATGGGGTTTGAGGTATCAGAATGACCGACATACATGAAAATTAATCCACTAATTAGAGGACTAATATTGTTAGGGTTTAATGTTCCCTCACTATCATGGGTGTGATCCCCTATATGTGTAACGATCTCTACTAACACAATGTGTGTACTTCTTCCAAGAGTGAACTGATGTTCTTGAACTCTCCGATGAGTGTCATCACTGTTATCTAACTCGTTGAGGGAGATATCTAATATGACAATAGTATTTTTTCTCGAGCAGGAATAATAGGAAGGATTTTCTTATGTGACATTATAAAAAGGCATAGTTTCTATTGTGTTCATAGGAAGAAGTTATTAACATTTTTTTCATAGTCTTATTGAAATTACCTTTTAATGATATGTCTACTCCCTTTATGCTTTATTTTTTCCGATTTTAGGTTCTACAAATAGTTATTTTTATACTCACCCCTACATGGGATCTTCCAACACATGTTGGATCATATGTATATGTCAAGTCATTTTAAGGGGTCATTAGTAGACAAGGAGAATATGGGTCATATTTGGGATATAAAACACATATTCTATACTAGGTGTAAAAAAATTTATAATCCCGTCCTTCAAGTAGGAAGGATTTTTATCAAGTATTTTTGTTGGGTTCATCTTGTCCCATTTTGATTTTTAGTATTATTTTCATATTCTGATTTTGGGATATATTTGTATCCATGAATCTATATTTGCGGGATTTACCATTAAACAATGTTTGGGTATTTTAGATATGTTTGTTTGCATATATTTACCATATGATAGGGCCTCCAATTTGTATGATGTTACTACAGGAAACATATCTCAAGCCCCTAGAATATTGGAGCAGGGCTTACGGTGTCACACTAACCTTATCACCAAATAGGAAAGAGAGTGTGCATGGGGTTGTAGAAAAGTGTTATCAAAGAAGTTTTCATCTTCGAAGAAAATATTTTGGATTTTCTAGTTGTGATTTATGGTTTTGGATTTATAGAAATAGTGGTAGAGTGTTTTAGGATTGGATATCAGGAATTGGAAACCAGTGTTGGTGTAGTGATTGATGTATCAATCCACAAGGAATACGATAACCTTATAGTTAAATCTCTATATTTAGGAAGTAGTTTTAGGGTAAATATTAGTATATTATTCATGTAAAAAGGGGTTGTGGTTCCATTCCCTTATTGAGTTATCCCTCTAGATATACTCTGCAATGTGGTACATCTTGTCTAGTGTAGAATATCACAATGACATTTTCCAAATAAGAATCCACATGTGGATCATGATAATTATCAAATTAGTGAAGAGGCTTTAATACGTCGACCAATTCATGAGGTGATAACTCAACATATTTTTATATATATACCTCTACCAATTGGAAAACATATTGTACCAAGAATAATGGTTGATAAGGTTCCCATGATGGTAATAATTATAGAGTTTTAGTGATAGAAACACCTCATGTTTCTAGGTGATCTATAACCCCCATGAATATGAAGAATGGATCATGGAATTTATGTGATTCTTTAACATCATTAGGACACTTCGAAAACTGATGGTTACCCTAGAATTGAAAATTATTCATGGAACCATATAGAGATGGTGGGGTTATTGACTATTCCATATAAAGAGATGACTCATTCCTTGGTGGAGTGTGAGTTAATTTTAAGATGGGAATTCAATCTAGGAATGATGCAGATAGTTCACATCTAGATCCTTTTGAAACATTAATGGGGTAGGATGATTATGGTTGTGTTTTCATCAAGGTTTATAAACCTATAAGAATACAAAATGGATTTTGAACAAGATCTATTTTATTGGAACATACCATCTATTAGGTCCTACACAAATATATTTTGGTTGAATGATTCACCTATAATGATTTAAATATTTTTTGGTTGTGGAGAATGCTTCAGTAATAAGGATCTTTCTCAGGGATAAAATGTCAATGTTTGGTGTCGGTAGTGAGAACATGGGAGTTGAAACTTCAATAGTGGGTAGACAATAGTCAATATAGGTATCCATATTTGTGAGAAGATTTTGGATACAATATCAAAATAGAGGGTCCATATTTCAAGGATATCATGCCAGTTCCATTCAAGATAAAAAGTTTGTTTTTCAAGGCTCTTTGTATAGAATAAATGTGATTATAAATCTATATTGGAGGAGATTAATAATCAAACACTACTACAGATAGTGTGACCTGAATCATAGAGGATAGTAAATAATATGAGATCTATTTTTAGAAATGGATAGTCCTTAGGATTTTATCATGGATTTGCACTGATTATCCATTTTACATGGCCAGATTAACTATTTCAGGTGGATGATATAGGTTGCCCATGGTGATGGAATTTGGTTTTCATTAATTCTTTTGAAATAATCACAAGATTTGTTGCTTGTCTTAATACATATGATTGTATATTTAATTATTCTCATGTTGGGAATTAATACGATTGGCGTAGTTAATGCTATGGGATTTCAACTTCCTATAGTGTTAACATGGTATGAGTACATATTTACTGAGGTTGTGACGGGATTAACTCCCCACCAAGAGTTTGAATTCACTAAAAACATGAACTTATGGACTACCCAAATATCAATATTAGAAAATCATATGGGTTCTATATAGATTTTTGAGATGAAGGTTTAGTTGGAAGACTTATATGCAATGGGATTTATCAAACCATATTTGTCACACACTACTAGAAATACCACTTTTATCAGCGCTAAAGATAGCCTTTAACAGCACTAGAAAACAATTGTTAAAGCCAGTGAAGATAAAGGGGGTGGGGTGTCACCTTTATTAATGCTCCAAAAAGTGCTGATAAAGCCCCCTTTTATCAGCGGTAAAAAATGACCTGATAAAAGGGGACTTTTATCAGCACTAAAAAGAAGCGCTGATAAAATGGTCCTCTATCAGATCTTTCTTTTTAGCGCTAATCAAAGACCCATTTTATCAGCCCTTGTTTTTAGCACTGATAAATGTAAAAAAAATTAAAAAAAATTAAAAAAATTAAAAAACCTGTCTAATCAGGGGGGGCTTTTATAGCGCTTATACCCCCCTTTTAACAGCACTTTCTATCCCCTCATGTGCCCGCACACACCCCCCTCCACCATATATCTGCGCTACACCACCCACTCCCTTTATCAGCGCTAGCCCCCTAAATCTACCCCCATTCGCGCGCCCCTGCCTCCACCAGGTTTTGAACTCGATACCTTCCCCCTACGCACCTATGCCTTTACCACTCTACCATATAGATTTTTTTTCAATTTCATGATATATCTATATATATATATATATAGTTATATTTATTCATATTGTAATATATATAGTGATATTAATATATAAATTTATAGTTATATTAATATATATACTTATAATTATATTAATATATATATATATATATGTAGTTATTTAAACATATATATAGTTAGATTAATATATAATTATATAAATATACATATATTTGTGACTATATCCCCTATTTTCCAATGTGCATGTGTCCAAATATTACATATACACAAGGAAACAAATAATCACCAAATTGTGAGTCCTGCATGTGGAATCCTTGATTAGAATAAGACTTATGAAAATAGTGAATAATCTCTAACCTCTTCTGACTCAGATGTACTATCTCATCCATATTTTGAATGGTACTTGATCCTAATAAGTAATACTCCCTCACTACTTTCTAACATAGATGGGATTGGCTTGGAAACATGTATAATGCCTCAAACTGGAATATCCTTATCAATTCATGATAGATGTCATTATAATATATATTTATATTAATATATAAATATAGTTATTTTAATATATATATATAGTTATATTAATATATATATTTATAGTGATATTAATATATATAATTATAGTTATATTAATATATATTTTAAGTTATATTAATATATATATATAGTTAGATTAATATATAGGTATTTAAATATTCATATATATTTTTAAATAAATTGGGTATTAGTTATTATTTAGATAAATCTAATATATTTTTTATGTAAATATAATTTATTATTTATATTTATAATTAAATTTTGTATGTATGAATATATAAAAAATATGTATATATTGTTATATATTTGATTATAAATAGCAGCGCATTATAAAAATAGATGAAATTTCAAAGACAGAATATCAATATGAATGTAATACCTAGAAATAAATTCAGTCCCCACCAAAAAAAAGCCAATAATATCCCCTTAAACGAGGTTAAAAACCCACAAAATGTTAAAAAATCAGGGTATCCTGACTAAATACTCAGTTTTGGAGGCCTTCTGGGCCTTATTTGGCCTCGTAAAAACCTTGACGGGGGTCCTCCATGGTCACATGGGTGTAGATCTCATAGAAGGATTCAATTTCATATGTGGTGGAGCTCAAATGGACACCTGGATCAAAAGTTATGGCTGTTTGAAGTTCGGGTTGTATTTTCAACATATTTTGGATCTATTTTTAATTTTTTTATATTTTTTTCTTCAAATTTTTATTAAATGACTATTACTCCATAATATTTTTCATATTATTAATTAAAAATCTTTTTTAAATTTTTTATAACCCATTTTCACTAAATAACTTATATATTAAGTGTAGCAGTATATTTATATCTAAATTATATTTAAAATTATATTTAAAAAATTTATATTATACTTATATCAATATAACTATATCTATATTCTTATATATTAATATATTTTTTAATGAATTTTTTTAAAGGTAGAGCCTTTATCAACGCTTTTAAAAACAGTGTTGATAAAGACCTTCCTTTATCAGCGCAACTTAAAAATCGCTGATAAAGGGGAACCATTTAATAGCGCTAAAAAAGCGATGTCAAAGGGGGTACCGTTATGAGATCTAAAAAAGCACTGACAAAGGGGTACTTTTATCAGCTCTTTTTTTAGAACTGATAAAATTAACCCCCCCCCCCCCTTTATCAGCGTTTTTTCATTAGCGCTGATAAATTCTGGTGCTGGCCTTGCCCCGTTTTGTGGTAGTGACCCTGGGTATCCCAATTTTTTTTCATTATGAATGGATAAATGATATTAAGGATTATTGTGGAATATAATATTTTGAAACTAGTGTCCATGAAGAATAAATATCCTCTATATAGGATCGAATAACTCTTCTAATAGATGATATGGGAAATATGATTCTGGAGGACAGAACCCAAATGATAATATATCCACCTCTAATAACTATATGATGATATACCAATGGAAACATCCATTGGCTGATATAGTCATTATGAGAACTCGGTGATTCCATTCATCATAAATAACACCCCATCAATGTTCATGGGACTCTTGAAATGGAAATTTTAGCCCATATTAGAGTGGTTAGTTGTGGTTTTCAATGATGGGATCATTTTGTGATTAGTGTTATAAGTAGATAAATTGAGAAACTTGATGATGGAACTAGACATAATCTGATAAAACCAATTATATAGAAATATATCAATGTTTCAGTTCTTGTTTACAGATATGAACTATATGGGATATTTTATCACAACAGATGGAGTAGTGGAGGACCTAGATAATGTCAAGGTTGTGTTATCATGGGAGCCACCCAAGTGTGTTATAAAGGTGTGGAACATATTTGGATTGGTTGGATACGTTAGGATACTTATTCTATAATTCAATAGGATATCGATAGACTTAACTTTATTGATGTGAAATGGGAAGACATTCCTACGGATGGAAGGGTTCAAATAGAATTTTCATGAGGTTTGGAAGAGGTTGATGGGAACTACCATTTTGATATTTCTATAGGAGGGTGGTGAGTATTTAGTGTTCTATAATGACCCATGGAATATAATTGGATGTGTACTGATGTAGAGAAAGTAATTGAATATATATGTGTCCTGGTATATGAGAACTCATGAGCATAACTATGGTACCCATGATCTAAAATTAGAAACAATTGTATTTTTTCTAATGATATGAAAAAACTACCTTATGAGTGAGCACTTTATTGTTTATTCTGACCACAAGGGTTTAAAATTAACCATCTCATAGAATGATATTCTATTTATATAGAGGTGATGGATAAAATACATCTGAGATTATGGCTTTGAGATAGTAAATACTTCTTGGAATGGAAATGTAGTGAAAGATTCACTAAGCAAGATATCATTTTAAAAGTTGTTGACTGGTGTTACATACTTGTTAGAATTATTTATGTTTTCCTTAGTCAATGATTATGGTGCTTCATATCTATAGTTAATGGTTATTATCCCACCACTTTAACAACGTTAGAGTGAATACAAACATTTATACAATAAAAAATATTTAAATCAAACTCATATATACACTAAAAATTCTATTGATAGATTCTTTGATGGTGGTGGAATATCATCCTTTTTAAATAATGAATGATGGTACCTTTGATGTTCCATTAAGAGTTTATAAAGGTTTTTCATAAATATAACTTAGTGTTAAATCTAGTTTTATTGAATATGTATCAGGATGTTCAATGTTAGTTCTAGTGGTCAATGATAATGTAATCTTTAGTAGATTTTGTATCTCAATGCTCGACCTGTTAGAAGGTGATAGAAGATAACTAAATTCCTCCTTGTTTAGCTCAATCCCATTAAGAGAAATAATGAAAGTGGGATGTTATATCTATGGAATTCAAGAAGGTTTTACAACAATATTCTATAGGAAAAAATTACAAGAGGGTGATCATAGACCGACTCACCATGTCTTCCTACTTCCTATCAATTCGAGCGAAGATTTCCAAAAAGATATTCAAATAACATTATAAGAATGATTTTGTCTGATCTCATAGAGTTCCCTCAATAATAGTTTCTGACTGTGATTTTAACATATGCCATAATTATGGATAGGATTATAGTATTCCTTTGGGACACAGTTTATTCCCAATTTAGGGCTCCACTCCCAGACTGATGACCAACAATTGTAGACTATTCTAGTTCTAGATTACATATTGTGGCCTTCCCTATTTGACATTTGATGTAGTTAGGGGGATTATTTGAACTTGTTAGAGTTTATGTATGAAAATAACTATCATTCGACCATCGGTATGGAACCATATATTTTCTTGAATGAGATACCACACAGATCACTACTATGGTGGACTTATCTTATTGAATCAGCACTCATAGACCGATAGCTTGAGAAAGGTTACGAAAAGATAGTTCATATCATCTATGAAGGGCGGATGACTACACCAATCCATCACAAGTCTTATTCAGACATATTATGGAGGCCTTTGGAATTTGAGGAGGGAGACAATGTGTTCTCAAAGGTGACACATTGATGTAGATTATAGTGATTTGGTCATGGTAGAATTTTATCTTTTTGTTTCATTGGCCCTATATAGAAACATTTCCTGGTTGGTGAGGTTTCATACCATATAGAAATACCACCAATGCATGAATGGGTTTACGATGTATTCTTGGATTCATAACTGAGGATGTATGTGCATGACCTATCAGAAAACATTGGATAGGGAAAGAGTGACATAAATTATGGAGAAACCATTCTATAGTTCACATTAGATATCAATGATAAAATGGATATGATCTATAGAGGTTGGGATATTATTTTTTTGTATAATGATGACATGAAATTCTGTAAGAGAACACCTTGGAGAAAGACACCCAGATATGAGCTATATACCCTCATCTTTTTCAATAGTCTTTCTTCTTTTCATGATTAAAATCTACAATGTTTCAATATTTCAACATCACCATTTTGGCCTTATAATACTTTTAAATATGTTAAGGAATATTATCAAAGCCAGGTTTTGAGATTAATCAAGGTTTCAACAAAAAGTGTCCCTCAATATTGATATTCTCAAAATATTAAATTTATTATATCACATGAACATAATTCTTATGA
Source organism: Viscum album (assembly GCA_963277665.1). NCBI lineage: Eukaryota > Viridiplantae > Streptophyta > Magnoliopsida > Santalales > Viscaceae > Viscum > Viscum album. The sequence continues at coordinate 1,468,287,757 of OY728128.1, read as the reverse complement.
AATAATGGAATAAATATAGATGGGAGAACAATTTTGGAAATTTTAGTTATCCATTGTATTTAGAATATGATTTTTACTATAGGAATGGCATAAATTATTTTATCATTGGGTTTTAGGTGAAATTATTGACATGGACAGTTTGGTTTTACAATTTTTTTATTCATTTATTTATTAATTTTTATAACTATATATACTAGAATCCTCTATATAATCAATGAAATGGGAAAACCCTTCAGTTATATACATAAACATATGGTTTTAGAGAAGTTTCATTAGAGGAGCTTTAATAGATGACCAATATTGGATTGTGCATTGTCAATCGTAGCTCCGACATAATTCATAGATCTCAGCAATGATAATGACACAAAACCATTAATTGTTAATGATTGATCCAAACCAAGGAAAGATATTTTGTTTATTTTTTTATCTATTTTCTATTACCATGTTTCAATAAAAAAACTATAAAAATTTTATTTTTAGTTTCATGGTGGATTTTTGGTTGATGTTTTATATTCATAGTAATATGAATTTGAATTCATTTATCAAATTATTACTTCCTCATCGTTATAATTAAAACATATTTCTTCCAATATGAACATTTCATGATGATCGTTACTCATGTATTTTATTTTCTTATAACATTCTTCATGAATTCATCATTAAAATCCAACATGGATGGTGTTTCAAAAATAACCTATAATCAACCATGGAACAATAATTCTATGGCCACAAAGATTGATTCTATGGATTTGGGATCAAGTAAAAAACATGTATAAAATGTAGAGTAATGATTTCAGATGATGATATGTCAATGTATATCACATGTGACTTCTCATTTAATGTTTTTTGATGCAGAAATATCATGATACAATTATAGCTGTTTTTTGAGCGATTCGAGTGGATAGAATTTGACCGATGATGACAAACAGGATCATATGGACTGAGATCAATGTTCATCATTGAGATTTATATTATATTTAGTGGTGGAAGTGGTGTGGATTTAAATACATGATCATTATGAAGTTTAATGAAAATTACCAACCAATTGAAATATAGTCCCATGATTATATTTTTCATAGTCCCATTTTTCCTGCTCTAGGGTTTCCACATATAGAAAAATATGAAACATGATGTGACACATATCTTATGTTGTGTGACACAATATAGTGACTCAACATGTCCACTTGTAGTACTTTAGGCTAGAAATATCTAGATATATTGTCATGGGCTGGGTACATGGGAACATTCATGTTCTCTGACATAGTTAGGTACCCAGACACAACCTAGTACATGGGAAAAGTCAATGTACACATAAATAAACTGGAATACATGATAATGGAATGGAAAACATGGGTAGGACAAGGAAAGGTAACACATTTTGTGTACTCCCAGTACACGCTATGTAATTTCCCTAGGGTACCATGAGGCCTATGTTCTCTTCATTATATGCATGTTCCCTTAGGTTATGTTCCCTAGATTGATCCCTTATGATGGTAGAGTAATGTATCATGTCCTAAGAATAGGATGTGATCCTCATCTATTGGAATACTCTTTAATAGAGTTATTGGAATCCCTAATGAGGTCTAGGGGGTATCCTCTATTAAATTTACTCATGTAGGTGGTGTTCAAGGTAGTTATGTGACCCAAAAATGGGAATTGATCCCATATATAGATGGTTTATCTAGTAATTTTTATTGTTTCCCCCATAGCCTTGGATGTGATCCTATTTAATGGTATCAATCTCTTTTGAATTCAAGTGAAAAATAATTCCTAGATATACCTGATGATCACGACCTCTCATGTGACCACCATCAATTTTATCCAGATCATGGAGTGAGTTCTCTAGTAAAAGTGGTATCTTGTATCTTGGGTAGAAATCCTAGGCTTGCATTGTGATTGTGACCTTACCCTAAAATGGTATTTCTATCATTAGTATATTTTTATGTTATTATCATATGTCTTATATAATTATCATATCTCTCATATGATGAGTTGGCCACTGTCCTAGTGTTTTATGGTTGGGGATTTTGGAGTGTCTTACTGGGTATTTTTATACCCACACTTGCATGGATATGTCCACATATATCTTGTGTTTTGTAAAGGAAAAGTCATTTAATGGGATCCTTGGAGTACAATGAAGTGTTAGTGTATAACTAGTCAAGACAGACCATGGAATTTATCAGGTGACACCTTTGACCATAGTCCCATACTTCTGTTAGGTTGGACATCATTTCTTATTTGGGTTATCTTGTATTTGAACCATTATGGATTACAATATTAGTTTCATACCCCGATTGTGTTATTTAGAATAATTAATATATTGGTAATAATGTAATTTACATTTCATCATTGTTTGGGTACTCTAGTGGTGTGTGTGTGTGTTCGTGTGTGTGTCAATGTACTTTATGACATATCCTCCCATGTGTGTCATATAAATACATTGTGCTTGTTGATAGACCATCCCCTATTGGAGGTGGGATTGGGGTTTCATACTCATCTTATCACTATCATAGTGGGAACTTATGGGTTAGGTCAAGATATGCATAATTTATAAGAAATAACCATATTATTTCTACTTTTGAAATAACTTTTCTTGATGAATATGTTTCATTGTAAATTATATGGAAAAATATTTAGTGATAATAAAACCATGAAAGTAGCATAATAGTTTTAAAAATTAACTCCATTAACTCCATGATATTGAAATAATCTATTTTTATATCACATCAAACATTACAAAATGTTTCATGATGCTTGTTAAAACAAGATATTAATATAAAGTGTTTTAAATAGTCACACCAAATTCTCCATGTAGTGTCATAATACAGTAGAGGTTTATTGTCACGTTTGTGATTTTTTGTAGTAATATTTTTTATTTTTAATATTTAATTTATCCCATAGTTTTCTCTGGTTTTTTTGTGAGAAATAGATTTTATGGGATTGGTAGCATTTGGTGTGTGGTTAATGGAATATTTGCACCATTCTCTTGGAAACATTGTGACTCATTACTCTTAGAATGTGAGGGACTCATGATTGATGAATGGTTTATAGAACCATGTCGTATAACCTTTAATAATGTTCATTTTGGACAGGTCGGCATAAAAGGTTTACCCACAGGGTTTCAAACCATGTGTGAAAACAATGAGACCTATTCATGTCATTAAAAAGTGGAAAATTAAATTCTTTCCATTTCCATATTTAATCCTAAAATAACTCTAATAAGAACCCTATAGGGTTTTAGTAGTCATATCTTTGTCCAAACCTTATCTGACCCATTGAGGATAAATATGTGGGTGCTTTTATCCTCAATTATTCATGAAACTATCATGTAAGTCTAATTTCCTTTGGGATCAACCATCTTATAGTGTTTGTATTTCCTATTTCATGGGTATTCATTTTCCAATGGGTAGTTGAACAAAGGAGGTGTTGATGTTGTGTTGTGGGGGGTAAATTAGGATGGGTGTTTTTTTATCATTCCATTATAGTGTCTTGCTGATCTGATTTTATGGGTTTCCACCAGGTTTTGGATTTTCTTCATGTTTGAGGTAGGTGTATTCATTCTTTATCATTAATAGATGATATTGTATTTCTTCAATGCTTTAATGAATTTTTTCTATGGATTATTTTTTGTGGTGTTAAACATGTTATGATAGTGTCTTAATATGTTTTAATAATGAAATTGTGTATTTGGAAATGAAATTGTTGGTGTTTCCTGTGTCATTCATTATGGTTCTTCTAGAGAGTGTTTTATGCTTTGTGTAAAAGGTTATAAATATTTTTGAAGGTGATTTGAGGTGGGTATTCATTGAATGTTTTTTTCCAAAAGAAAATGGGGTTTGTGTCATGTGAGATCCTTTGATATTAACCATGAATGTGATTTTATAATTTATAAAGTGATGTGAAGAATGATTTATAGAGAAATCATCTTGAATTTGGATTTAAAAAAGGGCTTTGCCCCTATAATTTGTTGGATTTCATATGTTCATTCATTTTAGTGTTTCCAAATAGACTATTTATGATTTTCAGCTGAAGTGAAGGTTATTCCCAAACTTTTTTGTGTGCATGTAAAATTAAAGTAGTTATGTTTATTTAAAATTGTAGTTTCCATGTGATCACTGATCGGGGGTGTTGTGAACTGTGAAAATGGTAATTTCATTGTGTATTCATGATTCTTGGAATGTTAATGTAAATGTGACAATTTATGTGATATTGGAAATGGAAGTTGAGCACAATGGGAATCCTGGGTATCCTTTTGGGAAAATTAAAACTAGTATGATTTTTGATTCCAAAGGGTTGAGTCTTTGTTTATTATATCTCTATTAACAATTACAATACTAACCAAACATGTGATATGATCGGAGAACACAATACCTTGTGATGGGATCCCCTGTAGTGTCTTTTGAACACGAACACTTTCTATATTTTTTAATGATTTGAGTACAATTAGACATTGGGATTGGATCCCCTCTAATGAATCATTCATGGGAACACTATTGGTATTGGATGAAGGATTTGATGACCCAGGTATGTAGTTTCTGAAGTCCCAAAAGTGCTAGATTGTCTTTAGGAATTTTTCATGGTTCTTTCTTTTGTGACACTATGTTTATATAATGTTGTGTTATCCATATATATGTATTATACATATTGAATTGTTAATTTCAATGCGTGATATTTTTAGAAACTGTTTCCTTAAAATTGTTTCCTAGAAAGTGGTTTTTCGAATTTTTTTAAAAAAAAATGTTTCAATTTTCCTTATGAAAATGGGAATACTAATTTATCTTATAATGTTATAGAATGGAATATTTATTTTGGATGTAATCCTTTTAGTATTTTCATCACACCCAACCTACATCTTTTTGTTTTTGTAGACTGTGTTATGTATTTCCTAGGTATTTAAATGTTATTCTGTGTTGGTGATGGTGGATCTGATTTCAAGTGTTCCATCTCTTATCGGTGTTGGTTATGGTTTCTTGAGGGGGAAGACTATATTTTTTCATTCGGGTTTTGTGGATTGTTTTGTTGTTCCCATTATATTATTGTTTTTTTCAGTCAATGTTTTAGAACATTGAATCTGAAAAAATTGGTGTACCTTGAATGGTAAATATTATCGGTTATGTGATGTTTTCTTAAATGTATTAATGGTTATATAAATGGGTGATATAGTTTCCAAAGTGAATTGTTGATACATAGAAACTATATTCCAAATAGTGGGGATTTGGAACACGATTCAAGCCATGCCACAGGTCAGCTAGTGCATCAAGTTGGATGACCCCCAACTAGGTTCATGAAAAAAGGGCATCAGAGAAGGTTCAACTACTTTTGGGTCATGTTTTATGGGAAGAGTTTTGATATACTAATGATAATATTTTTAGGGCTGTGGTGTTCGTTGCAAGTGGTGTGTCAATCCAAGACAACTCATGATAGGGCATAAGTTACTATGTTATGTTGGGGAATTTGGTTTGGTTTCTCTTTCAGGTGAGACGAACATTTTGTAGACTGTATATGGAGACTCGATTGTTGTGGATTGGTTCATATTTGCATGTTATTATGTCGGATGTGGTTTTTTTCTAAATAATTGATGTGTATGAGAATTTTTATATCAATAAAAATATTAGAATCAGAGTTGATGGTTGTACTGATGGTATTTCCTTGTGATCATTGCTTGTTGTAGAAATATACCTCCTAGGATAATTCCTATAATTATTTGGGAAGGGGACAAAGTGATTTCTTCCTAACCAATTTATCAGAGATTAATGGAATCCATGGTTTGTGTTATCCATGCTTCGGGTAAAGGAGCATGCTCTGGTCGGGCTTAGATTAGAGAAATAATACCAGGTCCTAGAGGAAAAAATTTGAGGAGTCCCTCAAGAAAAAGACTCCTTCATTCATTGGTATAACAAAAAACCAGAAATTGTAGGAGTGGATAGATAAAATAGATATCATGTTATAGATTATTGATACCCCAGAGGAAGTCATAGTGATGTGTGCTCCGTTAATGTTGAAATGACCGAGTAGGAAGTGGTGGGACTCAGAGGTTCATGATGGGAAGCACGAGATAATGGGTTTGAATTATTTTAAGGTCACCATCACGGAGTTGTATTGTCCTAAAATTTTGACCTTCTCTAGGTCCATGTAGTTTTTGGATAATCACCAGAGAGATCAGACTATGATACTGTATGATAACATCTTTTTAGAGTTCGTTTGGTGAGAACCCAATGTCATTTCAAATAGGAAACAGAAGGATCATTTTTTTGATATGGGGTAATAACAATAAATTTGATCATAATACTTTTTGAAACATTAATACTAATGATGAGGTGGTTGATCATGATATGATACAATAAAATGGATTGAATGGATATTTTTAATCTATAGAAGTGTCAGAAAATGGTATTGGTCATTCATCAGAGTTGAAGAGGAAGCAGGATGAGTATGAAAGGTTGGGAGATTGATCCTAACACCATCCTTCCAAGAAATCTTCATCTATGGCTTTAGGTGATGGTTCATTCATGTTCCATCAGTGTGGGAAGGTAGGGCACATTAACTCAACATGTTCAACTCCACCCAATCCTTTCAACTTGTGTGGAACTATGGGGAACTTCTAGAGTTTTTGAATGTAACAGAATCGTATCAGAGTCGTTAAATATCTATGGATTCAAAAGGTATGTCATCCCATTCAAAACCATCAGGGTTAGTGGGATCCTGATTTTGATGTCATGGTGGCCGGGTTGGATCATCTTTTGGGTACAGTTAGTTTAGTGTAGAGACTTATGTTAGTGAGAATTCTTAGGATTAGACAGTGATGAGGTTGCTTATTATTGTAGATTGAGCCCCAGTTAAATCCGATGTAGGGCCTATGACTATTCGATGTATACTTCTTATTTAATTGTCATTAGCTATTTATCTATTTTATATGGGTGCCTCTTTTATATTTATTTCATCCCTTCTAATATATGGTTTAGTGTTTCTAACATACTGTATTCTTTATACAATATATTTGGTAACATCAATTAATAATTTGGGAGAGAAGGGTTTCAGGTGTCCATCTTGAGCACTCACTATGTCAGTGGTCAAGCTACTATGAGATTTTCTAGTTGTAGAGATGGAACTTTTTGAGGAAATCCTTTGTATATAATTGATGAGGTGTTTTCAAGCACACATCGATTTCTATTTCACATTGGTAAGTTTTGTGGCACATGATACTGGTACCCAAAATTTTTCAGGTGAGTGGGATCCTCATTCGAGTGGTGTTGGACTTCCCCTTCTAGACTTCCCCTTCAGGACATGGGAATTATATATTATGAGATCCCATTGGTCAATATGTAGGCTAATGATAGTGATCATGGGGTTGGATTGTGTCCTACGGTGGATGAGATACAAAAGTATGTTTCAGTTGATTTTACAGGTTATCTGTGAGAGTGGGATGTAGATTTATCCATTGATTTGGTGTGGGGAACCTTTTTTACATTTATTTCTTCACACCACATATCCCTCACTAATTTGAGATAATTAATGGTATAATTGGATGATTTGGAATCTAGAGGATTAATTCACCTAATCTAATCACATCGATCCACCCTAGTTCAATTTACGAATAAGGATAATATATCTCTTCTGTTGTGCATCGATTATTATATGTTAAATAAGTTTATTATCAAGAAAAAGTATCATTTCCACAAATTGATAACATTTTCGTTCATATTATGGGGGAAATTTGTTTCTTCATGGTTGATCTGTGTTCCAGGGATCACCAAGCTAAGGTTGGAGAAGAAGATATTTTGAAAGAACCCTTTTGAAGAAGGAATGTCCACTTTTTTGTATTTAGTAGTTCCATTTGAGTTGATGAATGCTCTTGTTGTATTTTTTGAGCTTATGAATAGACTGTTCTGAAAGTATCTTGATATGATTGTCCGGGTATTTTTAGAAGAAATCCTAGTATATTCTAGAGACGAGGTTGATCATGAGTGACATTGGAGAATTAGGTTGGGAAACCATTGAGATCATTAACTCCACACAAATCCAACCATGTTACCCTTTTGGAAAAGAGAGGGCGTATTTCTAAGTCAGGTGATATCAGAATGTGGGGTTTGGGTTGACCCTACAGAAATGGGTGTGGTGATTTCATGGGAACATACAAATAATTTATTTGAAATTTGAATCTTTTTGGGAATGTTAGTGAATTACATGCATGTTTTTGGGGATTAACCTCTACTTTCATCATCCATGATAAATATTAACCAGAAGAGGGTACTATGTTTTTTTGATCCTAGAGTGTTGAGAATACTATGGGGATTTTAAGAGGTGGTTGACCAGAACCCTCATTTTAATATTTCTAGAATTGAGAAATGGGTATTTGGACTAATATGATGCTTTAGGTATTAGCCTTGGGTGTGTGAAAATGAAGAATGACCATGTGGTGGTGTAGGGTTCACACCAACTCTGACCGCAAGAAAATAATTACCCAACCCACGACCTAGAGTTAGAATTCATGATGAATGCCTTAAATTCATCACACCAATGTCTTATGTGGGATTAATTTGGGGTTTATTTTAATCACAAGACCATGCCCTGCATTATCTCCTATAAATATTGATAATTGGGGAAGTGTAATTCAGTTGAGTACATCTAGGTGTTCGATTTAAATATCATCTACACCCCATGAAAATGTAATATGGTAGTAGATTCTTCAAGAAGAAAAGTACCGGTGAAATAATTAAATGGAATAATTAATGAGATAAATTTTATTGGACTCCTTGATACCATTAATTTGGAGACCAATAAGCATATTGGAGGTGTGTTCTTGGCTAGTGTTCATTTCCCACCATCCCTTATCGAGCTGATATGGGGGTAGATTCTAAGAGATGAGTTGTGCTAGCATTCTATACACTTAATCAATAGTTGGGAGGATCCTTGTGAATGGTCATTTTTTCATGAGGGGGATTGTTTTTCTTTATAGGTCACTTTGTGGTTCCATCTTCATTAAAGAAGGTGGTGATGATTGATTTCCATGGGTCTTTGTGGGTCGTTCATCCGAGTGCAACCAAGTTGTTTTATGATGTGTGTAGAATTTTTTTAGGGATAGGTATTAGGTAGTATATAGATATTTTTTTGAGATGTTATACATGTCTTCTAGTTAAATAATAGCACCAAGGTCCCTTTAGTTTACTTCATCTAGTATCCATCCCTACCTGGAAGTTGGAAGAGATAACCATGGATTATATGGTTGGATTACCTCGTACACTGTAGAGGAGGAATTATTATTGGGTAGTGATTTATCATTGGAAAAAATAATCCCATTTGATTAGAATCATGGATTCTACCAAAGTGGACATTTTGGGTTGGTCATATGTCCATGAGAAAGAGAGGATACATTTTTTATCACCGGCAATAGATTCTGATAGTTACCCTTTTTTTACATTGTGTTTATCGGAAAGTCAAAAAAAGTAATGGAGTTGTAGGTATAATTGAGTACGAAATCCCCCCCCCCTCAAAAAATGGTTATATGGAGCGGGTGAATCAGATTTTGGAAGAAATTCTTCAAGAATGTCTTTTGGATTTTAGAGGCTCATGAGACATCCATTTGGGTTTGGTGGATTATAAATATAATAACAGTTTTCTATCATCGATTTGAATGGCTCTATTTGAGGAGATTAACATTTAACCGTGTTGGACCCCTTTATGTGGACCTGAGTTGAGTGAAAACTTGTCGTCGGGGCCATGCCTTATGAAGGAAAATTATGATAAATTCATGTTGATTGGAAAGTGTTTGATGACACCACAGAGTCCTCAAGAGTGTAATGATGATCAAATTCATTGAGCATTAGAGTTTACTATAGGTTTACGTGTATTTCTTAAAATGTCCCCATGCTCTGGTCCCCATCATCTAGGTGAACAGGGGATGATAATGATGAGGTATGTCAGTACTTTTGAGATCACGTAGAGGATTATTAAGGTGGAATAAATGTTATATTTTCTTTCCCTGTTTATGCCATTTCATGATGTGTTCAATGTCTCTCCGCTAAAAATGTACAACTTAGATATGTCCCATGTAATGATTTGGGAGGTGTTAGAGTTGGAGTCTAATTTTTCTATGTTTGAGTGGCCAATAAAGATTATAGATTCCATAGAGAATGTGATTAGTGGGGCGTCTATTCCTATGGAAATAGTTTATTGGAAGCATGACATTGATGATCATGATACATGGGTGAATAATTCTTTGGTTGAGGTGGAGTATCCATTTTTGTTTTCTGATCATGATTTGGAATGACATTAGGAGGATGAAATGTTTTCAATGGAGGGGAGAATATTTATATCAGTGATTTTTTAGAGGTAATATTTTTTTTATTTTTTATAATGGATTTATTCCTTAGTTTTCCCAGATGTTTTTGGTGAGAAGTGTAGTTCTTAGTCTCAACTATAGTAGGTGCATTGTTGGGGAATTATTAAGGGAAATCATGATCCATTCTCCAGGAAACAATATAGACTCATTCCACTTGGATAGTGGGGTAGTGATGTTAAACAAACATTTTATAAATGTGTGTCGGATAACCATGTGGCCTATTTCTATTGGATAGAGGGGGATGCATGGTTTCCACCTAGTTTGTCAAACAATGAAATAAAATACTGAGAAATATCTAGCTTATTAAAAATTTGATTATTACTTTCTTTCCCTCTTCAGATTTAACACTAAAACATCACTAATCAAGAACATATGTGACTTCAGTCATGAGATCATTCTCAAATCCTTATTAGAGACTTTGAGCATCAATCTTTGGGTGTAATTAGCCCAATTTCTATAATAAATCATCAACTATGTCTCGTTTCCTTTAGTTTTTACCATTATTTGGGGGTTTTATTCCATCTTTTGTGTGTTTTATTTTTTCTACCGGGTTTTTGATCCAATGAGGGGTTGATATTTTTTTATTGGAGAAATCTTGATGGTTATTATTTGATATTTCTTTTATATGGTCTTATTGAGGTGCAGTTGTGGGTTTGTGGGGGTTTATAGATTTTTTCAAGCTTGAGGTAGGTGGTTTCATGATTTTATATAATTAATTGATTCTAGATTCCTTTCTTACCTCTAAATTGTGTTCTAGGGATTATTTCTATGATGGTAAAAATGTTTTGAAATGGTTATGAGTTTCATATATGATGATGTTTTTTTATAAAGTAAATTTGTTATGTTACATGTGGGATTCATTATGGTTCTTTATGAATGATTTATATGCTTTGTTTGAATGGTGAGAAATGTGTTTTCAAAGATATTTGAGGTGTGTATTCATTGAATGTTATCTTTAGAATATTAATGTGCTTTATTATTGGTGATCTCCATTGTTGTGAACATTGAATGTGATGTTTTAATATTGAAAATGATTTAAAGTATGAATAAGTGGCTATTGAATGTTTTTGGATTTAAAAAGGACGTTTCCCATTAAAATGATTAAAATTCATATGTTATATTATTCTAATTTTTCAAATGGTCTTTTTTAATTGTGAATGTTTTGTGAAGTGTGTTCCCAGATGTTTTGGTGTGTTCATGAAATTAATTTAGGTTTATTTATCAAAAATGGTGGCTTTCATGTTATCTTTGAACAGTGGACCAATGTGAAAAGTTAAACTGGTGATTTACTTTGGTGATCGTGATTATTGGAATGTGTATGTGAATGTGATGATATATGTGATATATGAAATGGTATTTGAGAACAAATGGAATATTGGGTATCTAGGTGGGAGAACTAGAACTAGCACACTATTTGATTCAGTAGGGCTAAGGACTCGTTTCTTCTATGTGGAATGACAATTAAAACACTAACTAAACATGTGATATGATTGGATACTATTATACCATAGGATGAGATCCCCACTAGTGGCTTGTGCACGTGAACACCGTTGTCATTGGTTTATAATTTGGATACCATTAAACCTTATAATGGGATTCCCTTAAATTTCTCATGCATGGGAACACTATTTTTATTGGTTGGAGGATATGACAAGTAAGGTATGAGTTTTCTATGGTACCACTAGTTCTATATGACATATATAGATTTCCCATGGTTATCTCTTTCATTACATGAATCTTTTGTGGTGTGGTTATAGCCGTTGGTATATGGTAGACCATTTGTATGTTTAAATTCAAATAAAGTTATTTTGAAAAAGTTTTCCTATAAATGTGATTCCTTGAAATTGATTTCCTTAAAAAATTTTCTTGAAAATATTTAAAATGTTATTATAAAAATGTTAATATAAATTTCTCTTCTTATGTTATTGAATGGAATATTTTTTTGGGTCTGAATCATACTGGGATTTGTCCAAACCCTACATACTCCATTGTGTATATAAAGAATTTTGTACATATAACCACGTTATTTGAAAGATATTTCAGGGTGGGGATGGTGGATACCATTTCTAGTGTTCCACTTATTATAGGTTTTGGTGGAGATGTATTGAGGGTGAAGACTGTCTTGTTTCTTCGGTGGTTTGGGATTGTTTTTTGTTCCCATTCCATTGTCGCATTTTTTGTTTTAGTTAATTTTTTAAGACATTGAATATGGAACAAATTTTGAAATTTTAAATATAATTATCAGTTATGTGATGTTTATTCATTTTGATTTTTTATTTTTATATAAATTGGTGAAATAATTTCCAAATTTATTTATTGATAGATAGGAAATAGTTTCTATTCCATGGGGATATGGAACACCATTTGAGTTAGGGAACATGACGGATCGAGTGCTAGGTTGGATGGAACCTCAACTTGGTTCGTGAAAGTTATACATATTCGGTATAGATGAATATTATTGATAATTAAAAATCTTGTAGGGGAAAATTGATAATTAGATAAAAAATTGAGACACCTTCAGGGGTGAAAATTTCTCTTTTTATGAATACATTCAAGTGTGCATTTATTTATATGTATCGAATATTTATTATTTAAATATAGGTATATTATTTCATTCTTCTTCTATGAGTGTCTTAATATGATTTTATATTACTAAATTCTTTCCATGTAACATAAAACACATTCTACATCGTTATAGATGTCCATACTACAAGGACTCTTATTTAAACAGTGCATAATATTGAGTTTTAAGTCAAAAATTCATTCGCATACATTTTGTATCTTTGTTGTTTATAGTTATAAATGATTGTTTCCTCAACCTTATATAAAAAATATTACCTAAATAAGTGCAAGCATCCAATTTGTATACATTTTTTCCTTAAAAAACATTTAAAATAAAATATGTAATTTTCATAACATATATTCACAATTTTCATCTTGACATCATCCTTTTCCTTAATCATCCTTTAATATATATGAAAAACATTTTAAAAAATTAACAATAAAGAAAACTATATTAAAGGACATAAAATAAAAAAGAACCAGTTAGTCCATTTAAAAACATGTAATAATAAAATATATATTTCCATTAACATAATAATATTTGAGTTCAAATAATCATTTAATAACCCATGATACCAGCTTCATATCCCAGCAGTATTTAGAAATAACATTATAAGAAAACATAATGTAAAACACATAGTCAAATTTATTTCATTTAAAAAATGAAAACCTATAAAATGTTTGTATTAGAAACAATCATTTTTACCCGAAATGGACACAATAATACATTTATAAAAAATTACTTTTTCTTACCTCTTGAAATAATATTATTTCCATGAAATAATATTTACAAGTATATAATCATCATATAGGTAAAGTGGGACCATAAAATAAATATCATGAAAAAATATGATAATAGAATCATTAGAAATGCTGAAGCAACATAAAAACATGACCTAATAATAAGTTTAAGTTTAAATTCAAAGACTATAAAATAGTGGATAATGTCCAATAAATGATTACTTTTAATCCCTAATCCTATTCATAATTTCTTATTGGTAAAAATATTTTACCAATATTTTTGAAAATTATCTGGGCACAGGCATCATAACATGTAAAAGCTTATCTGTTCCATAAAAAGGAAATGAGGGTTCTTCTTTAAGGGAAAAAATAATTCATATAATATAATAATAATATCAAAAAATAGATATGGTAGTGTGAAAAATTTATTAACTATGTATAAGTTAGAATGTAAAATTTCATTATTCTTTTGTGAATAAATTCCAAATTTCTTGTATAAAACAAGTAAAAGATTCCATTTAAAAAACTTTTACTGGAATAAAAAAATAGGAAAATTCATTTATAATATATTTCAATATACATTAATATACACACAAATTAATTTTAATAATACGGATATGGAATTAAAATATTTAGAAAATAAAACATCAAAACATTTTGAAATAAGGTTTTAATTAAAAGTGTCCCTTAACTGAAGTTCTACATCCCATATACAAACATCATATTGTTGAATAAAAGACACATGTTAATTATTTAATTTATTAGGAATATTCATTTTTTATCAATCATTTTATTTTATTTTATACTATGTTATATTAATTAAATTCATGTCAAATGTTTTTATGATAATTAGATCATATGAGCAAAATGAATTTGGTGGGTTGACAATGGTCAAAGTAGAAATTATTACATCATTACAAAAATAATAATAAATATTTATCCTTTTAATATATCGATTAGAAATATAGAAACATGGTTATGAATAATTATATATATTACAATCATGGAGATGGTAGTCTGTACCTATGAATAAGTAATGATATAATTTTTGAAAGTTGGTTATTGAAAGAATATGATAACTATTTTATATTTATGAAATTATAATTAATATATTATTATATTATAAGATAAAAATAGAAATACATACATATATCACTCATAGGATGTGGTGAAATAAAATACTCATATCATTTTGTGGAGGTAGTACTCCACGTGTACGCATGAATGTCAATTTTTAGTTGAATTCAAAGGTAATAAATTAAATGATTAATATAATTAATACATTATAATTATTTGATGAATATAATATATATTCATTGAATAAATATTTATATAAATCAATGATAGGTACTTACATGAAACGAATTACATTGGTAGTCTATCAAACACACTATCAACAATTTTATTTCTCAAATGATGGAAGAAATAGATGGATATAGGTTCCTCCAAAAACATAATATCATATAATTATATGGGGGATAATTATGATTTTATATCTTCATGGTTGATAAATACTTCATGGGGGTTTAGAAGTAAATTAAACTAAAACCTTTGGTGAAAATATATATGTTTTATTATAAAACTATTATATTCATTAAAACATAAGCTCTCAAAGATTGATATTCATCCAAAAATAGGACCTAAAAATGAGTGGATGGATTATATAAATTTATTAAAAAGTATAATCACTAATATAAAAAATTTATTTTTAAATAAATTAGGATATGAGTTCCCTTCTATAAGGAGGGAAAGAAAAATCGCAGAAATTATAAAAATATAATATTAATGTATATTATATTTCTAAATAATAATATAGTTAGTATTAAAGATTAGGATGATTCTAAATACTGTAATAAAAAAATAAAAATAGTTTAGAGGATTTTTTCACCAGTATTCTGTTATTGACACTCCATTAACCCTTTTGACGATTTCACGGATAACAAATAATGTTTCTATTTAAGGGTTAGTACAGTTACTATAAAAGGGTAATTGGACCATAAATAGACAATAAAGGATATTTTACACAATATTCCAATAAATTTGATTATGATACTATTTTCTAATAGTTTTAAATAATTAATGAAAGACAATTTATTATAAAATACCATTTATATAATTTTTTGGTATTACAGGAAATATTATAACATAATATGTATTTAACTCATGTTAAACTATTAAAAAATGAAACTTATTCTATGAAAAAGATATAAGATACTAACAAAATCACATGATAAAATTTACATAGGTTTTAATATCATTTTAAAAAATATCTTTCGGATAATCTACCAAGTTAACGAAATATATCATTAAACACTCTAATGAATTTGTCAATATTAAATGGTAATAATTTTAATAATAAGGTAATTATTGGTCTTATACATGTCCTAGGGATGAGATTATTAAAATTTTATCATATTAATTTCCCTTCTATTATATTTTTATGGATTAAAAATATTCTAATAAATTATTAAATAATATAACATATCTTTAATGTCATTTTTGTCAACACTCATTTAATATGATTTATAAGAAAATTGTTGCAAGGGAATTTGGATGTAATCTATCTAATATCAATTGAATTTTATATTTATTTCAAAACAACGTGTAATAAATGTATCGATTCAAATTGTATTAGTTTTACTATTTTTATAATCATATATTTTTTATTAATTAAATAAATATTATGTCTGTGTCATAAAAATATGTTATATTAATTAGTATTTCAATAAAAATTAAAAATAAAATACCATGATAAGATAAAAATAATTTCTTTGAAAATAAAAATTTATAATAGATCATCAGTTGTTTTTACCTTTCACTAAATTTATTATATTTAAAAATTAAAAAATTGGCATGTTTGATATTTCCTTTTCATTAAATATTATAAATTCCAAAATCAAGGAAATGTGGTATGAAGTTGTAATATTTTCAAATATTGGATGCACATGGATGAAATAAACTCATCCAACATGATAAATGAAAATTTTTTGCTCATTTTTGGTCTATATAATATAATTCTTAAATTTAATTACCTATTTTACCATTACCGTGGTGATGATTATTTACAAATATTACTATTCATAATGATAAAAAATAAAAGGGATAGATTTATCCAATTGGGAAATCAATATTAAAAATACTGAATAAATTTTTTATGTTTCATTTAATAGAAGTGGTGGGAATTAATTTATGATTAAAATGAAAAAAATCAAACAGTTCAAAATAATTCATTTTAAATACAGTAATGTTTTATAAACAGTTCAAATATATAACTAATTAAAAAGAAAATAATTGGGTAATAATGACTCCAAGTTAATTAATTAAATATTAAAACTAATCCAAAATTTAATTTTACTTTTTAATATTTTTAATAAAATGAACATTTTAAATATAAATAAGTATTTCTCCCTATTCAATGGAAAACCAATATTTTTTAAAAAATAAAAAAATTTCGAAACATGATAACTTTAATATTCTAATTTAAAAAATTATATCATTTTTTAAAAATAAAATTCATAATTGTTTACGAAATTATTTATAAATTTTTCTCACAAATAAAAATAAAAAATATTTTTCATAAAATGTACTTTTGAGCAATAAAAATAATTTTATTAAATTTTTTTGATCATTTACAAATAATTTATCAAAAAATTTATAATGAGTTGGACAATTTTATTTATTTTCTAAAAAAATTTAATCATACTCTTATATTCAAATTTAATATCAAGGTTATTACTATATTATTTAGATAATATTTTATTGTGTATTTAAGCAAGGTGTTTTGTGTTGTAAACGTTATCAACAATAATTTTCTTTTTAATAATTTCATGGAGTTACATATGACCCTCATTAAAAAAAATTTCTGTTAATGTTTTAACTTGTACGCAATGATGAAAAATTTGATATTTGAAAATATAGTTATTCAAATCTCGCATCCTAAAAAGGAATAATAAAAAATCCTATTGAATTGATGGAATGAAGAGTTAAATGTTCATCTAAAATAACACATACTTTGTTTCCAAATAGTAGAGCATTTTTAGGAAGTGAAAATTGAGACCTGGTGAAAAATATAATAACCTGATAATAATTGAGAGTGGAGGAGAAGATTTATCAGAATAATTTGAATGACCTTAATAAATATAATTATTTTGAATCAATAAAGAAAATAGATGTCAAAAGACCATAAAATTATTAAAAATGAAGGTAATAGTATGAATTTATTATTTCAATATCCTTTTTCCAAATTTGAGGAATTTATTTACTATATCAACTATAATAATAATGGAATATACATACTACATAACTTTAGTTTCATCTATTAATCAATTTCCACAATAATCTCATCTTTTTCTTCAAATGACGAGTTTTCAAGAATAATTTATTATCCATTAAGAAAAAAATTGGCCTTCTAACAGATCACATTATCTACTAAAGTAAAGAAATATATTTCTATTTGATTCATAATTTATCAATAACCATAATATTTAATGAATGTTAGATAATTCCTAATATGAATTAAAAAACATATAATAAAATATAATATTAATCATATAAGCCTCTATAATAACACTAAAATTTAACATAGATCAATGAATAAAGAACAACCCTTCAAACTGGTCATAAACGTCATGTATTAAAATGAAACAAAGAAATTAGAAGGATTTTATCACATATTCTTCTAAGACTGATTTCACATTTATCTCTACAAAATATCAATCACTTTCAAAGTCTCATTAAAAAAATTTATGACTAAATTATATAATCATAATGATATTTTCCTTATTTATATAAATAACATGAATGACCATAATACCACATCAAATCCATATATATATACAAAAGGGGGTTGAATCCTTTGATATTATGATCATCTATAATTATATAAAACTATAACTATATTCGTAACTCTTAAGTTAATTTCAAATAAAAATATTCTATTCTATAATGTTATCTAAAATTTTCCTCTGATATATATTCCAAGGACCAAGTTTTATAAATTAAAAAATATCTTAGTTGTATGTCAGGAATTCAGTCTTGATCATTTAACGATCTTTTAGGATTAGAGTTTAAAAAATTAGACCATCACAGATACATAATTAAACATTTAATCATAGTGTAGAAAATTACCCAAATTATCAATTTTGTCCATAAAAGAATCATTTAATAAATAACATGTTTTTTTTCCAGGACATATCCTCAAAATTTTCATATTAACGACATCTGTTTCCCTACTCATTCGTAAAACCATGGGAAATTTATTTTTAAATATGGGTTGAGAGAAAAAACATGAGTAAGTGAAAATAAATAATAAAGAACATGTTAGTCAATTTAAAACCATTGAATTATATTAGAGAGTCTACATTTAATGTAATACACATTGACCTCAAATTAAATTTTACCAGCATAAGAATTTCATTTACTAACTAGAGTTATTTATAAAATAAATTAAAATACAATGTTAATGAAAAATCATATTTATGAGTATTTCATAGAAGATAGGAGAACCAATGGAAGAAATTATATCAAAAACAAAAATTTTAATCTAAAAGATAATAGTCCTTACTTTTCAAAAGTACAATTATCATTCTTCTTAAATCAAATGATTTCTAGGATGTCTTATTTACATGTATATAAAATTCATGTATGTAACATGTAATTATAACATAATGATCATGGTATGTTATGATCATGGAATCATAGGAAATGTGGTAGAAACAAAAAATATAAATAAGAATAAGTTAATATTATCTTCCAAGACAATTTCACATGGTGGAGAAATCCACCACAGTGGATTATGATGACTCTCTAATCCCATAAATAATGTCTCATATGAATAAAAAGATTTACCAAATTCATTATGTCCATATCTAGTCCACCCATTATAACATGTTAATGATTATGTGTTACAAAAAATGAAATATTTTTTTATGAATAAAACCATATATTTCAAAGGAATCCAAATTCCTTATAGTATTTGTGGTAGTGGGAAGAAATATATTAGGCCATATACATTTATAAAGAATATTTAATTTCTTATTTTTGAATAATGTCAAAACATTTCATATAAAAAATATAAAAATATTCCTTGTATAATCCATTAAAATAATGTAAAATGTAAAATAAAATTTCATTTATTAGTAATTTTTATTTATATAAATAAATACATAATATAATTTAAATAATATTGATATAAATTAAAAATATTTAGAAAATAAATTGTTAAAAAATTTCAAAATAAGGTTTTAATGTAATGTTTCCCTTACCTCAAGACCGACTCATCATGAACATTATTTACATTCATTAATAATAGACCTATATAAATTATTAAATTTATTTGGAACCTATTTCGTGTTGATTATTAATTTTATATTATTTAATACCATGTTATATTCAACTATATTCACATCGGGAGTTTTAGTGACATTCAACTCATATGTCCAATATGACTTCAGTAGGTTGACTAGGTTCAATGAAGTGATTATTAAATTATATGTAGAATAATAATACTAATATATCAAAATAGTTAAAAAAATTATAAATTTATATCCAACTATGATATATAGATATTAAGATCTAAATATGTTACTATCATGAAGATTGTGGGTCGTATGTATACTTGAGTAACACATCAATTTTCAACGATCATAATTGAAATAAGGTAGGTGATACTTTATAATTCGATAATGATAATTAATGTTATATTATCTATTTATGTAAAGTTATATATATCATTCATATGATGTTGTTATTAAAACTGAATCACAACGCTTCATGGTGGTGGTAGTCCAAACATATACACAATCAACATTTCCATTTTAATATGAATGGAAGGGTATGGAAGTAGATGATTTATTATCATTTCATGATGCAAAATATCCTATTAATATCATATATAAAATTAAATCAATCATTATATACATCTGTTATAGGAGGTGAATTAAAATGATTTATAAAAGTTCGTATGGTGGTATTCAACCGTACACACGATCGACATGTTAATTTCACAAATGTTAGAAGAATGAGATGGTTATAAGTAATTAGATTAATATATTAATGTATATGTTTATGGGATATATTTATATTTTTATATAATCATGGATTAAGTTGATTTTAATTATATGGATGATGAAATAAATAAAAATTCAGTTATAGGTTGTACATGTTTTTCTAACAGTCTATTTTTCTTTTCACCATAGGCATGATAAGGCTTAAAGTATGCCAAAAAAAGACTGTGAGAATGAGGATAAATATTATTTGAATTAATATGTTGTGGTATTGGATTAAATATAATGTATTTATGTATGAATATAAGTGGAGAGGTAGATCCCATTTTTAAAGAGGGCATAGCAATTCATGGAATTTCATAATGTACTAAAATAATATAAGTTATATTTCATTATTACAAAGGATCCAAAACAATATAATTTGAATATAATATGAGTATGAGTAAAAATATTCTCATAAAATTAAAAGGGGATAGGTTTATCTAATTTTCTCACCCTTGTCATTTTGTTTTATCCATCTATTATGCCTTTTGAGAATCAAGATCTAAATAATGATTTTGTACTCTTTTGGGGTAAATATTGTTAGTATAAATGGATAATTGGATCATAAATGAAATATTCTTGATATTTTAAACCATATCTCAATCACTTGGAATATTATTTTACTTTTCAAATATATTTTATAATAAAAAAATGTTTAAATTATATTATATTTTTGTCATAAAATATTATTCAAAATAAATAATGTTTTCTAACACGAAAAAAATATCATAATATGAGTGTACGTAATGTATATTGTTTAGAAAATGAAATTTATTTAATGTTACATATGATATGGTATTAATAGGTTTCATGACCCACCTTCCTCAAGATGGGAGAAGGGGAAGCAAAGTTCAACGCCCTTCTTTTATCATGATTAAGGAGAGATAATGTCCCCCTTGAGTCCCACCTTCAATAGCCACTAGATCAGTGACTAGGACCAAGGGTATATAATATCACAAAAAATGGAATGCATTACACTTTTTGATATAAATATTATTGGGATTTAACATGGTAAATATCCAAAACAACACCACACATTTATATAAAAGAAAGAAACATCCAATCCATGCTTGATATAAGACTAAATTGTGATAAGAGTATAACTAAATCACCAGAGAAAATACCCAAAGAAATAAACTAATTAGAAACACAACTACTATCATGGAACCAAGGCTAGAATTTTCTACCACGGTCCTCAAAGACATCTTGGAAACCAAATTTGTTTTTTGTATATGTAGGTTGAGTATAGAAGTATACCTAGCAGGAAAACTGAATCCAACTGTGAAAAAGTGGGGGAACACACTAATGACCCTGTAATACTAACCGTCCCAGCCTTACCGTGGAAAAATCACCAAATAAATCAATTTAAGTAATGTTGAAGCACAATCACATTGACATTTGGGAACCCTGGACTAATTTCCCACTGGTTAACTTTTATTCCTAATAGATAATGTCCTAATGCTACCACTCTTCCAAAATGAATTCCCACTATCACGACCTACCCTCACACACCTGTGCCTCAACCACACCACACATCTTTCCCACATATACTTGGGCCACAACAGCCACGCCTCTCACCCAAATACACCTAGGATTCATCATGGATACACATGGGAAAACAAACCTCACTCGAAAACACTTGGGCCACTCTTCAATAAAAAACATATCCAATGGATCTTTATCTATGGTAACCCTCAAGCCATTACAGCATGCCATATACACTTGAGAAGTATGAACCTGAAAGTTAGTGTGATGAAGAATGTTAGTAACTAGTCATCCATCCTCTCATCATGATGTTCGGAAAGACACCCTACCCTATGAAATGGGGGTGTTCCGTACAGAGTGATCAAAAAGGGTGGGGTTATTTTAGAAATCACAAGGAACTACAATTAATTTATATAGGTATCAAAATACATAGCCAAACCTAAGGGTCTCAAAACAAACAACCATCCCACACAGAACCACATTTACTACTACCCCTATATACACAACCACACAAAAACCACTACTAAATCATACTCCCAACCTTGTTTTCATTAAACCAATTATATCTCTTTATTAAGGGTTCATTTTAATTTATTCGGACACTACCTTGGGAAACTACCAAGAACAACATTAGAAACTACCTTAGAAAGAGAATATCATGATTAACTAAGAACACAACCACCAACCCACTTCATTATTCGACACATCCAACATTCATTATTCTATGTTTACCGCACAATCATGCCCTCACAACCAAACCCGACTACCTTGTTCCATAACAACACCTAACTTGGCACACCTATTAACATGAAGTAACGACACACCCCAAACCAGCATCCCCACTTCCCAAACATATCCCTGTTGTGGTGCGACTTCATAACCAGTACAAAACCACATTGAAATCCCACTCACCAATGTTTCTAGATGGAAACACAAAAACCAAATGTAGTCTTAATACTTATAAGTCCATCCATTTAGCAATCAATTAGTATCTCAAACTGGGATACAAACACTCCCCCCTGTACCACCCCACAAACCACACCCATAACAACTACTGTTTAACCACACCCCAACAAAACACAACACTCAACCACACATATCACATATGAAATGATTAGATTTGGTAGAAATTGTTCTTTCAGTACACATTGATAAATAGGGGTGATCACACAATGTATTACATCCTTGGGATTTCAGTTCAATTAGCCAGGTATTCATGATTAAGAAGGTGTCAAGTTAAAACCATTCATCAAGAATCACGGAAAAAATAGAAAATCAGATGTGAAAAAGTTAATACCACCAATGACCATGATTTTTAAAAGTAATATAAACAAAAAAAATCATAAATGAATAAAAGAGAACAATAAAAATAGGCGATCAACATCAAACCTCTCCCAACCCGTAATTTTATTTACCCCATTATTTTTTTATAATATTTCATTATTATTTATTTATTATTTTAAGAAAATTATTCATCATTAAATTATGATGAAATATTAGTACACCAACCTCACATGATACAAAATTAATTAGAGGTATAATAAATCCCTACTTGAAAAGATAGGCGACTAAAGCTTCTCCTTGTCCTAAGAACATGGGATCACACGAGTAGTAGGAATGAACTCCATGAAATAAAATTGATGACTTCTAGACAGATGCATGAATATTCTAGAGATTAGAACTTTAGCCGCACCATGTTGGAATAGAGAACACATTGGGAAGGGAAAATCCTAGCATTGAAGAGCCAAATATGATTTTAAAGGATGAATGGTTTCAAATGCCATTAACATGGGATCACAGTTAAGATCACACGTTTTGAGTCTCTCAAATGCCCCGGAATGCTAGGATATATATGATATACTTAATATCATTTAGAAGAACCAATTAATAATGCATGTACAGGGAATTAAACATAGTTTACATCAAATAAAACTTAAGAGGAATGAAACTGAAATAATGGGAAAAACTGGACAAACTTGAAATTACTCACTAATGGGCAAGTCACCGACGTTGAACCAACGATGGGTGAGTTATCGACTCGACCTAAAACACTAAGCCGTAGATGTTGATCTACCAAAGTAATGTCTCACCTACTCCATGACATACCAATACCCTGACTAAACGACGCCCTGACACCGACGCCCTCACACCGACACCCTGACTCACTCACACTAAATCCCTTAACACACTAACACTGATACCATTGACACACTGATTCCAATGCCCCAAAATCAATAATTTTGACACCCCTAACTCACCGACGCATTTACATGTCAATGCACTGCCATCTTGATCCACTGACATGCTCACACATACAGCTTAAAGCTGGATTTTGAAAAACACTCCAAATAAGTCCATTATAGCCCCTAGAACACCCCAAACACTTTCTTTTAATAACGGAATGTGCTGGGGAAATCCAGGTCATCACAATATCAGACCTAAAAATTTGAAGGGTTCTGTATAATTTTAAACCATATAATTTAGATTAACACCTCGGTTAACAAATTCCAATATTAACCATTGTATTGAGTTTTTCAATCCTAATGGTTTCCAATTTTAATTATATGGTAAATATTGACTCATAAAAGGCTAGGTTTAAACATTTAAAACCATTAATAATACTAATTTCCTTTTTCAAATTTTTTTATAACATTTAATATATTTATTAGAATAATAATTATCATTAATTATCATTAATTTCATTTTTTAAACAATTAATTTAATTTTACGTTGAATAAAATAACTTCAATAGTATTTGAATATAATTCATGCACATATATATAATATTATATGTTTTTATAATAAATTTATGGAGTACAATAATTATTTAAAATTATTATACTATTAATATTTATAAAATCATTTATTTGATTTTTTAATTAATTGAATAAATATTATTACGATTTGCATAAGCATTTTAGGTAATAATTCCAAAAATAAAATTAAAAATAAAACAAGATGATAACAAATAATGTATATTTAAAATAAAAAATTATAACCAAATATTAATTGTTTTCATCTCAATCACAAAATATATCATATAATAAAATTATTAAAATGTCATATTATCTTTATCTTTTACATAAATATTATAATGGTTAAAATAAAATAAATATGTAAACAATATTCCATATGTTAAAAAATATATTGTAAATGGGAAAACCTAACTAATAAAAAAATATTAATTCATTTTTTAGTGTCATCATTTAGTATATATCAAATTATTTTTAACCATAATCTCTAAAATTTACCCTTACCACGGTGACAATTATTTACCACGACTAATATATATAAATAACAAAAATAAAAAGGACCTATTTATAAAATTTGGACCACCTAATTCCAAATATGGAATCCATATCCCATGATTAAATTTTTGGACATTCCAAAAAAAATAATGTTAAAATTAAATTATCAACAAAAACAATTTTTTTCTTCAGAAAATAGCATTTATATGTATAATTTGTTTTATAAAAAATTAATGAATGAAATTAAATCAAAATACTTTATATGTATTATTTAATGTTAAAATGTATTATTTGATATTTTTAACCAAATCAATAATTTGACTTATGTTTTTTAATAATTTAAAACAATATTTATTTTTTAATAAAAATACATTATTATTACCTATTCATTCAAATATGATAATTTCCATCAAAAATCTAAAAAAATTTCCAAAACCTATTTTTGATATGATGATTTAAAAAACATTATCATTAAATAAAAATCCTTTCTGTTATATTAATTAATTAGAATAAATTTTCATAAAAATGAAAAAAATACTGTGTTGGAACAATATTTTTGAAGAATAAAATGACTTTACTAAAAATTAAGTTATTATTTAATAAGAAATTTTCAATACATTTATATTGAGAAGGAAAATAATATCAATTTCATAACGTATTTATTCCTAATCATACCCACAAATTTAATGGATAAGATATAATAGTCATATTTATATAATATTTTATAATTCATTAACACTCAATGTTGCATGTTAGGTATGTTATCGATCAATGTTTTATTAATCTCAAGGTGTTATGCACAATATCTTAAGAGAGATTTTTCTTTGGGTTTGATGGATTGATATTTAAATAATATCGCTATATTGATCAAGAATTCTTTTTATTATAGATATCATGTGTCGATAATGTATCAAATTTCCCAAAACCCCATAAATTATTACACAGATTGTCATTGGGGTAGAAAGAAATATGGGATAAAAACCAATGTCCCATTGAAGGATGAGATATATGAAGATATCCTTGTACTTATTTTTCCTGAAAGAAGATCCAAAAAGAACCTTTGTTTCATTAAATTAAATTAAACTTATATATTTGATGAACATTATTAGTATTATTTATCATTGAATATGTGAGATTAATTATACATTAGAGCTTAAAAACTAATTAATCAAGCTATTCCCTATGATAATGAAATTATCATTCTATACAATCAGAATATCTTAAAATTACCCATCATATCCACATTACATAATTTTTTTGATGACACTAAAAGGTATTTTCAATGATTTGTCTTAAAATCTAATTATGTTCTCATATCTATATCTAAATTAGTCAATAATAATTTCATGAATAAATAATAAAGATAAATAAAATATTATTGGATCAAACCATTAAATTATCTGATGCACAACCTTTATACATTCCCTTATTATACAGTACTATTGTAGTGTTACTTATGAGGTGTTTAGAACAGGAATTCATAATTATTACCCAAAGGAATCAATAGGTGACAACATTTAAAGAAGCATCATGTTTTTAGTTATTCATTTATATAATTTGTAGAAAAAAAGTTGAAATAATAATTATTTAATGACTGGTCTTTTTATTACCATTTTTCTATTTTATAATTATTTTGTTTTACGTAGATGTGTATTTTTGTTTCAATTGCTTAAGGTTTCATTACATGACCCATTTTCAAAAACAAAAATCAAAGAGAATGAATTTTAATGAACCAATTTGGTTAAATATTATAATTCAGAAGTATCTTTTGATGAACTATAGATGGGTGATGAAAAACATAAACCTCAAAAAATATAATAATATTTGGAAAACATCATTGGTGAAGCCCAATGAAGACCATGTGTGAATAAATAGTAAAAAAAATGTATAAACCAAGGTACATTAAATATTAAATCATTTTTCTAAATTATTTTTATTCATTAATAAGATATTGTATAGTTATCATTATAATATTATTTAATTTTTCAATAAAAATTTAAATAGTTTTATTCCAATTAACCACTTTTTATTATGTTATATAGTTTTTTTAAGGATAATATTTTAAATTTTATAATATTGAGTAAAAAATAAAATTAGTTTTTAAATGAATATATCAAAACTATATTATGGAGAAATTTTGTAATTTTTCTAAAAATATTAATTTATTAGTGAATAGTAAAAAATAATTATTTTTGTAAAACTATTATCTATTTTTATTCAATAAAGAAATGAATAAGTAAAATTTGATATTAATGTAAATAAATCCTACTTAAATAGATAAAATATATTTTATTACATTTCAATCATTATTATTCGTTATTTTAGAAAAAAAATTATTTTTATAACTGAAAACACATTTTTCTAAATATCAATTTTTTGTTGGGTTTTTATTTTTTATATTAAATAATTTATAACAATTCTAAAAATTGATTCATAAAAAATGGATTATGTTATTGGAATCATGGTGTTCAAATGTATTAAATATGTTCTATTATTTTTTTGTCATTATGAATAATAAATGCCGAAAATATTTTATCAACTCAATATGGGTAAAATTGTTAAATTATGGTTAAAACAATGAAATATGTACAAAAAATAACTGAAAAAAATACGTTGATATAATTTTATTGGAAAAATTTGACAATGTTCATCCAGAATTCTAATATATGGAATTTTAGTTCTATTTTCCATCAAAAATGACATTTATATTAATTTACTAAAGAAAATTTGTAAAAGTTAAGTAACATGAACATAATATATTTGAAAATTTTTACATATGGATGAAAAGATTATAATATTGGCTATAAATGTCCGTTTGAATGATAAATTAATATTTTGTCATAGTAATGTTTTATAAATTTTAGTGATGAAATAATTACTTTAAACTCTTATACTATATTGACACATTGATTGTTCAAATAATATAAAATTAAATTAATTAATTTCAAAAACACTAAATATAATATTTTCTGAGTTCTTTTAGAGTAATAATTATTTTTAAAGATAAATATAAAATATTAGGTAGATTTTAAATGGTTCAACTTGAATTAGATTACAATATGGATACCATTTATGAAAAAATATATTAATAGTTTAAAAAATGACATTAATGACATTTCAAAATAATATATATATATATATATTAACAAATTATTGAAAATTTTAAAACTTATTATAAGTGTACAAGATAATGGGAATTCATTTATAATAACAAATAAGTTCTCCATATTGAAAAATTTTCCTTTTATAGTAACTTTTAAGACTCTTGTATTGTTAAATACTATGGCATCATAATAATCATTAAAAGGGTTAACATGGGTTAAAAATTTACTTTTGAGAATTGGGAGGTTATGGTCTCAGAAAAATATCTAAACTAGGAGACATGTGGTATAATACAAATTGGCCATCTGAAGATAAGGTTTAAGTCCCAACCGAATAATTTGATGTTAATTTATTTATTACCTTCATAAAATCATCTTTTACCACAAATAATAAAATCATCACTATTGTTAATAAAATTATTTTTTTTTATTTTAAAATAATTGTTTTTTCATTTTTACAATCATATGGTAAATTAAAATTTCATTCGTACATACATGTGGATTACCACAAACATGAAGTGATGTGTTTAATTTTACAGCACTGCCTCCCATGGATATATTTTATGGTTTATTTAATTAATATATATGATATTAGAGACTTAATAAACATTATATGAAGATTATATTTTATTTTATTTCTTACCATTCCTTCAGTAAAATTTTTTTAATGTCCTTATATCCTATGTGCGGACAACCACCTCCATAAAGTGATATGGTTCTCTTTTCATTTCCACATCACTCGGATGATAAATATATGTTTTTATAGTTATAATTTAATAATTATGATATAATTTAAATTTTATAATGATAAAATAATATTAATTTTATTTCCATCATGATCATTGAAAAATGTAAATGTTATTTATGTGATAATTTAACCTATTGTCTCCATGATTGTAAAGTATTTCATTTTTTAAAATTATAAAAAAAAATTAACAATAAATTATTTATAAAAATGATTATTATTTAAATAATATTTTTCTATATGTGATTGAATATTTTCCCAATTTACTATTGTAAAACATCCAAATTCATTTTGGGCATATTAGATGAATATCATCAAACCGTCTAACATGAAATTAATTAATTATAAAATGAATATAAAATTTTAAAAAATAAAATATATTTAATAATAAACATGAAGACCGTTCTTATTGATGTAAATAATTACCACATTTTTATTAATTTGTATGAAAAGGAATTTAAATTATGAACAAGACTTAAGGTAAGGGACACATTATCTTAAAACCCCACTATATTATTTTTTTAATATTTAATTAATAAAATATTTTTATTCTATGTATATATTATTAAATCTATTTTATTTATGTATTGATGATGAAAAAATTTATAATAATGGAAATTTTTTTCCCCTTATACATTAATATAATGGTTTTTAGACTAAATTATTCTAGACATTGAATTTTTACTTCCATTAATATGAGAGGATTTTCCCACCTCTAAAAATATTAATCGAATATTTTCATCTGTTTCAATAATTCATGCATTCTTTAAATAAATACCCTTCTTCCAATTATTTTAAATATTTTATTTATGAAAATTTAATTTGAATATTGAATGGTATTTTGATATAAAATAATGTTTTCATATGGGATCAAAAGTGTTTCAAGGGTTTCAAAATAAAAAGAGTTTATATTAATTTTTTTATTTTATGATATGGAACATCAAAATTATATATGATAAAAGATGAGACTTATACAACTTATATGACGTTCTTTCAATATATTTATCTCTAATTAATTGTTTTGTGATCCAGATCATCAAATTCTAGTAGGTGGTAGTAAACTAGGGAGGTTTATCATATGGATATAACTAGGAAATAATTATTTCATACTCAGATTATGACTATGATTTTATATATTTTAAAAGTGTTCATCTTTTCTTTTTATGGGTTTTAGTTGATTTATTTGAAAAAAAAGTTCATTATTTTCATGTTATATTATTTATTTCTTATTATCAAATAATATATTGATATATGTTAAAAAATAATTGGTTTTACTTATTTCATTAGCATAACATATTTTTTACTTTTATGGCCCTTACCTAAAATTTTGTTCTAATTAAACATTATTAAATGTTTTTTATAGGTTTTGAGGATGAATGGGATCAAATAAGACCTAAAGTTAAATGTAATGATGGGTTTTCATGAAAATAAAATGTGTTTTATTATAAATGTGTTAAATTGTGAAAAATTTGATACATAGTTAATGTTTTGACTTTGTAATATATAGATTTATTATATTTGATTTATGACTTATTTTTATGGAACAATAATCTATAATGATCTTTGAAATGAATGAATGAAATCTTAACTAAAAACATTATATTATGTATTTTCATAAGGATGGTTCCTTTTAGTTGTTATCAGTTCAAAGGTTTAAATAATGTAATATTTTAGGTTAATGTTAATATAATACCCTTGGAAGCTTTTACATAGTGATTACGTTTAAATGGAATAGTATTTGAATACTACAATGTTGCTTCATATAATATTTTATAATTTATATTTTTTATCAATAGAGAAAATAAGGATCATGAGGAATAAAATTATCAAGAGGAAAATATTCATCTAAAAAATCCAAAATTATTTGAATTTTAAAAGAGATATTTTATATAATGAGTTTTTTTTCACTGTCATTAAATTTTATTGGAATCGACTTTAGAGAGTAACTATATTCACTAAAGTATAACATGTTTATAGTTCAAAATTTTATGAAATGGAATCCTCAAAAATTTGGTGGATCTTCAGATCCAGTGGTATCATAATGATGGATTAATTCACTGGTATACATGTTTGATGTAATGGGATAAGTAATGTATGAAATGGAAAATATGTTCATTTAACTTTTGGAATGTTAAGTAGATCAATGGTTGTTTTCTGATAATAATAATATAAAAAAATTTATTAATTCCATGGAATATGATATAATTATTAATATTTTTCTATAGAAATACTTCCTTATGGTAGATTTACTCATAATGAAGAAATTATTCATAGATTTGAGGTAAAAGATGATGCTTCAGTTGATTTGAATGAATTAATATTTACAATTTCAACCACGTTGGTACCAAATTTCATTCGTTAACATCATAGTAAAAAATAATTGTTTTTAACCAGGATTGAATTCATGTTTATGAAGATAATTTATATGATAATAATTTTAATGTTATGAGAAAATTGATCATAGTGATGAGAAATTTGAGATGATGAATTTTGACACTTATGTACATTGGGATGAAATGATTAAGAAGAAAACTAGTTTATTATTAAGGGACAGGTAGTAGCCAATTAAAAAATATGTATGTTTTCCCCAAACATGTTCTAATTTCTCAAAAAAACACTTTATGAAATGTTTGAATGGATCTGCAATGTGTCATTGGTGTGGAATGTTTTCTCATATGGATCTTGCTTAAAAAAAAGTTTCAATGACATTCTTTGAATGGGGTTACATATAACAAACCAAAATGTGTGGTAAAATAAAAAAGTTATGGAAAAATAATTTTCTAATACTGTGGTTGATGTTGGGCCATATAATGTTATTATGATAGGCACGTCACTTATTTAATTTAATTATGAAAATGCCTTATTTTACTTTGGTTATTTGAATAATTTTATTTCTTATAAATTTTCATGTTAAATAATAATATCAATACATAAAAAATATATATATGATTTTTTGAATATTATAGGAGGAAATATTAAAGAAAATAGATTTATAATAATATTTCTATAGTTATCAGTGAGATATTCTTTATTTAAAATAATCATAAACAACCCATTGTGGTGTTTAATGTTATTCATGGTATGTATTGGATTTTAGTTTATAATTATAAGGTATTTTGTAGAATTAATAATCCTATATTAATTCATTTTAAGCATTTTATAATATATATATATATAAAAGAAATGTTATCAATTATTAATGGTTCTGAAATTTACCTAGCTGTCATTTTTTAAAAGAAAAAAAAATTTCAAATTAGTGTTGCTCTATTAGTGAATGAATATATTGATACATATCTCATTTATTTTCATAGTGTTATACTAAATATGGAAGATTATTGTACTATTGACTTAGTGCATGATTAAAAGCCTATATCAAAAACCACTTTTCTAATAGATCAAGTAGAACATTTAGAATTGAAAAAGAAATTCCATGTTTTTCGTGATTAACGTATAATTTCACCTAGAACTTAACAATAGGGTGATCCAGTTTTTTAGTTAAAATTAAACCCATTAAATTATAATTTTCATTGATTATAGTGGTCAAATAACATTAATATTTTAGATATGTTTCAATGGCCTCATATCGATGATTTGTTTGATCAGCTCTAAAGAGCAAAATATTATTCCATGATTGATCTCATGTAAAGTTACTTTTAGTAGAAGGTGAAATAGGAAGATGTTCCAAATAATTAATTTCAGAGTATATTTAGTAATTATCATTTTATAGTTATGAAATTCGATTATCAATTTCATTAGTTGTATTCATTAACATATTAGTTGGTGTTTCCATAATAATTTACATAACCTTATTATTTTGTATATTAATATTGTGTTTACATATTAAAAAATTAAAGAGGATCATGGAAAACAGTTAACATATTTTTTTAATAACCATACAATAAGTATTGTTAATTGGATAATTTAGTAAATTAAAAAATTTATTTAAAATGATTTATTTCTGTGTAAATATTGTTCCTAAAGATGGGAAAATATTTAAACTACTAAAATGTAACTGGTTAATGAATTTATATTTCCCAAAAATGTAAAAGATTTTTATCATATTTTTTAGTGGTTTATAAATAATAATATTTTCAAAACAATTGGTTGGTAAGCTATCCCACTAACTAATATAACCAGAAAATGGGATAAATTTATCTTGATAAACGATTGTCATGATTTTTTCTAGGAACTAAATATATTATCAAGGAATGAAATTATTTTGGAACCACCATATTTAAATGATAAATTTTTCATCATAAAAAATTATTTTTTGAAGGAATGTGGTTGTGCTAAAATGAAGAATGATATATTAATTCCTTATAATGAATTCCAAATATACCCCATGTGTTAAATTATCCTTAAAATTATCTAGAATTATCTATTGTTGGTTTTTCCTTTATAAATTCAATGTATTCGTTTAAATATTGTAATGTTTGAAATATATATAGATCATAAATTCTAGAAAGTAAGTATTAACTCTAAAATAATAGAACACCAGGAAGTGAAGAAAGATGGAAATGATTAAAGATTGTAATTTTAGGAATTTTTATCATTATGGAAAATAAAACAATGTAGTAGATTCCTTGAGTTGAAGAGTTAATACATCATTAACAATTCTTGGTTTTGAACATGACACTTTGTTAAATGATTTAATGAATGAATTCATCGAAAAATTTCATTCATGAACATCATATTTTTTTTTCAAAATTAATTGATGTTGAATTTAATATAGAAAATTAAGTCATCTCTTATAGAAAAAATTATTTTCATGAAAATGTGGAAATGTTAATGAAAATTAATTTACTTGAATGTAATATTTACAAGGATTTTTCAAAATTGAAAATTGTTTGTGTTTCCTAGTTATATCTTTGTTCAAAAATAAATTGTTATGTGAAGCTCATAACACTCCCTTTTTTTCATCCCATCGGTTCTAAAATGTATACATACCTTTATGGGTGTCATAGGTTTTATGAAATGAAGAATGATATTTCCAATTTTATAATAAAACGTTTTACCTATCTATGGGTTAAGGAATGATTTTAACTATAGAAGGGGATTAATTGTATATTTTCATTGAAGATGTTGAAATATAAAAATATATCCATTAGATTTAGGGTGTTATTACTAAATACATCTGGTTATAATATCAAAACTTGGGTTATTTTTAATGGATTAATTAAATATTTTATTTAACTTCCCATTTGAGATACTATTTATTTAGTACATCTATATAGCCAATATCTCAAGGATATAATCAAGTAACATGGAATGACAATCTATATTTTATCTAAACATTATCCCATGTTCACATCAAATTTAAGGAAGGAATTCATATGTCATTGTTAATTCAATTACATTCTTGTAGAAATTTTAATTATTAATATAATGGACAGTTCAAGTGAATGATTAAGACCATGGATGACATTTTTAATGAATGTAATTGTAATTAGTGTGGAATTTACTATCAGTATCATAAATTAGTTTTTTTATAATAATAGTTTTCATTCTATTTTACAAACGACATTTTATTGAGGCATTATACCGATTTTGGTATCAGACACCTTCTTTTTAGGATGAATTTTGTAAAAGGAAGTTTTTGGGATTAGATTTGTTAGAAGAAATGTTAGTGAAATTAAAGATTACATAGAAATATATGAGGACATGTTAGAGTATGAAGAAATATTTTTGGGTAATGAGAGGAAAAATCTGTTTTTAAGGTAGGTTTTCTTTTTTTTTCAAACATTATTAACAAAAAGAAGTTATGAATTTTCGTAAAAAATGGAAGCTATGTTCATGGATAATTAGACAATATGAAATCCTAGAGAATGATGTATCATTTTACAATTTTGATTCATTTATTATGATTTTATCTCAAGAGCATTACATATATTATGATTCATTATTATGCAAATATTTGTCAGATGCATGTCTTATTTTGATCTATGCACTAACATAACTTGA
The DNA here is from genome assembly GCA_963277665.1 of Viscum album. Classification (NCBI taxonomy): domain Eukaryota; kingdom Viridiplantae; phylum Streptophyta; class Magnoliopsida; order Santalales; family Viscaceae; genus Viscum; species Viscum album. Next base: position 1,468,252,529 of record OY728128.1, on the reverse strand, counting down.
ATAAGCCCGTTATTATTTGATTAAACAAGTAAAAAATAAATAATCATTGAGATAATTTCATTGGGAATAATTTAATTATGAATATTATGTTTTGTAAAAAAATATTGTGGTTGAAGAAGAAACATGTGAATTATAAGTGAGCAAAATTATGTGGATAAATTTTAAAAATTGCGGACTATTTTGAAAACCAATGTAATTTTTATTTTGAATAACATTAATGCCAGAATTATATCCATGAATTTTTTTTAATACTAATTATAAAAATATTATGTAAATTTTTAATAAAAAATTAATTTTTTTTATATTATTATTAAATATGTTTTCTTAAAATATTAAGAATTATTTAAAAGTTTAATTTTCAAAATTTTAAATTTCAATTTTGATAAATGAACTGAATTTTTTATTTTATCATATCAAAAATAACATGGGGTAAATTTTGGTTATTCTTCTAAAAGGTTTTATTTTTCATTAAATATTAAAATTAGATATTTTTGTGAAATTTTAATTTATTATCACTAAATAATGTTATTTATAATTCCAATATAAATTTATTTTAACATAAGAAATCATTAATTTAATATAATATAATTAGTTTCATTTTAGTCATCATTATACCTTATTTTCTTATATATGCATTGTGTAAATTTAAAAAACATTTGTCATAAAAACTGTTTTTCTTGAATTTTTCATTTTTTTGTTAAATTTATCTCTTTTACATATAGAAATTAAATAATGAAATATTTATTAAATATTTGAAATAAATTAATTAATTTTTTATTTAAATAGGTATTTTTAATATGTGGTCATATTTTACACATATTATATAATGGGCCACCTTGGTAAGGAAAAAATGCATAAATAAATTTTAATACCATTCAATATGGTCTCAAAATCAACCCAAAAAACATACTATAATTCCATTATATCGTAGAAATTAGACTCTAACATTTCAGAATTAAAATATATAGAAATTATGTGCAATTTAATTTAGAAAATTTAAATTATATTAAATTAGTTAATGAACAGTGCATTGTGTTAGTCTCTTGACATCAATATCATTAAAATAATTACATAATAATAAAAATGAAAAATTAATATAAAACTATTATTTGGATGATAATTTTATTAATTTATAATATTAAATTGGGTTGTTTTTTTTAAAATTAATAGCCTAAAATTTTTTTACAACGTTGACATAATGCTTGTGAAATAAGTATAAAATTATAGTAAATGATTTAAACACATGAAATGTAAAATTATATGGGTGTGTTTTTTTTGAAAGAATAATATTTTAGATCATTATATCAAATTATTGATTTTTTTGGATTTATCTATGAAATAAAATTCAATATTTATTTCCTTAAAGTCTACATAAATTAATAGTTTTAAATATGACCTTAATGATATTTTATAATAAAAATTATTATATGAAATGACTTCAAATTAAAAAAACTCTTATAACTGGATAAATTAATGGGATATGATTTATGATATAATAAATAGACAATATATGTTCCATGTGTGTCCTTATTATCACTTTCATGTCTCATATACTACAAAATACTTTGATATCATGTTAATCATCCAAAGGTTTAACATTGGGTTTAAATAAATAAACACGGGTGGAAATGTTATCTATAACTATCATAATTATTTTTTTGGATAGGCTTTAGACTCATAATAATATTTTTCTCAATATTCCATTTTAGAACCATTTTGAAATGAATATTAATTTATATTAATTTAATAAATTACAAAATTCTATGAGTTCTTCACCCCTAACATATAAAATTTAACCTCCTATCCAATCTTCCTTGTACATTTTTATCACTCTAATTAACCAAATATCTTCCCCTTTCTCTACCAGTTGACTACACCCACATACTATATGTCAAGGACTTAACAAAATTTAAAACCTTGTAGGATTAAGGTGAAATCTAAAGAGATTTTCTAAGGGAAAGGAATAAGTCCCAACCAAAAAACTTTATGTTTATTTCTTCTTAAAACACAATATAATCACCTTTAAATAGACCAAAGAAATAATATCCACATATTCCATATATATATAATTCATTATGATAATGGTACATCACATTTTCATCTTATTTTTCATCCAACCAGAAATGAAAAAATAGCTCATGCGTACATGTGGATTACCACCTCCCCAAAGCGATGTTTTTCATTCTCCCACATTATAACTCATGGATATTTATTATGGTGGATATAAATAATATATATTATATTCATGAAATGATTAAAAAAGTAGAGATAATATATCATCTACTTTTTCTTAACATTCCATTCATTGAAAAATGACAACATAGTATGTGTATAAGTGTAGACTACCACATCTACGAACTAACATGATTCATTTTTCATCACCATATTAAATGGATCACATATAAAACACTATTTAATGTTTTGTAATGATATTTATGATATAATAATAATTATGGAAATATAAAATAATAAACACCTTCTTTCAAAAATAATCCTTGAAAAATGGAAACGTCACTCATGTGCGTGTATGACCTACCGTCTCAATGATTATAATATAGTTAATTTTACAAAACCATAATTCAACTATATTTTTTATCTATAGATTATGGGTAAAAAGGATAATAATTTCATGATTTTTTTGTATATGATTTAATAATTACCCCTTTGACCATTTTCAACATTCCAAATTAATTTTGGTTATATGAGCCGAATAACATATAACATTAGATGTCAATTTAATTGTTTATGTTTATATAACTATCTTATTAATTAATAATATTAAACTAATAATAAATAATCAAAATGATCTTAAAGAACAAATTAATTAACATAATTTTATTATATAAAAAGATGATGAATTTACCCGATGAGTCAGAATTGTTGAAAGGGACACTTTAAATTAAAACATAATTTAAATTTATTTAAGGGTTTGTTGTTTATAATAATTTATTCCATTTATATATCCATAATATTAGTTTATTTATGTATATTTACTGAGATAAATAAATTATAAACGAAATTCTATGTCACATTTGACATTAATTCAAAAAAAATTAATGTGAGTCTCTTTACATTGAATATTTTGACTCTCTTTACAATATAAAAATGTATGTTCTATTTTAACATATAATGTGTCAATAGATTTTCCTATTGTCATAATAATAATTTGATATTTTTATAAAATCAGAATATTTCCTTTATTCTTTAATGAAAAACATATTTTCCATTTGCTCTATATATTTGTTCTTGGAAAATGGGTTTCTAAAAGGAATGGAATATTGATATATTAAAATGTTTTTTATAAGTGTTAAAAAGATTTTTTCAATGGTTTTAATATGAAAAAGTTCATAATAAACTTTTATATTTTTTAAATGGTTCTTGATAATTATAGATGAGGACTGTTAATCATGATATATCTTTTATAATGGGTGAGCGCCACACAAATTATATGACATTTTCAGCTAATAAAACTAAAATTATGGATGATATCTATTTATCCCGTCGTTGAATTGGGTTATATTCCACATCATAAAAGGAAAGAAATATGGAGTTTGTGAGGTGGATTATATAATGGATTTATTGGGATATAGTTATTTCTTTAGTGGCTTATGAATATATTTATCATTGTTAATTAAAACAGTTTCAATTTTCTTAATAGGCGGCTTAAAAGTTTTCATTGATAAATAAATGTAGGTTTATCATGTGGATATGAATTGTTTTATACATTAAATGAGTATTGTGTTAAAGGAAAAAAATTTATGTTCTCTAATTTTTTTCACAAGGATGAAATATTTCAGATTTTTATTCCATGTGGTTATCTTTTTATGTTTATCCCATGTTTTTAATCTTTTCATAGGGTTTAAGGATGAGTTAGAACAATGCAGAAGTCATGTTGAATGTCATGATAATTTTTTATTAAACGAAAACATGTTAAAATTAAAAAGATATATTTTTCAGAATAATGGACACTTAGTGGATGTGTCTACATTGTAATGTATAGGCTTGTTATGTAAGTTCTATCACATATTTCTCTAACTATATAAACTATAATGATACTAAAAATACATGAAATTTAATTAATCACTAAAAACTCACAATTCTATAATTTTGTAAGGATATATACATATATTGTGGGCTCCCATAAATTAATTGACCGGATCTCATCACTATTTGCTATGAAATACTAGTAAAAATGAACAAAATCCATGTATATTATAAATGAATCATAGAAATGGATAGTTTTTTATGAATTATTATTGTTTATCCTCATAATTGTAAAGACTGGAATATTCCAGTTATTTTTTTAATATATGGGAATTTTATGAGACTATGAAAATTGATGGCACATGATTCCAAGGCCCAGAGTTCCCTGAATGAATTTTTGGAAATTTTTTTGGGTATGTCTAGTAAATGTGCGAGTGGGTTTTGTAACATTTAAACCGCTGCTCGAAATTTAAATTTGAGGACACCATTGAACATACGGTGCCTATATTTGTTTAAGGAGACCTTCACCTCGACCATAGTTGGTCGAGGGTGAACGTTAGTTTTCGTGATTTTTGTGGAAGAAGAAAAAAAATATTTTACATTTTATTTTATTTTTATTGAAACCTCTTTAAATGGGTTATGGAGTTGGGGACCACCCAAACTAAAATCCCCCTAATTGAATTCTAGAGGTGGGGATTACCATTACTCCCTTTAATGGGATAAATCCTCTCAACTCCCCTAATTTAATTATGAAAATAAGACTTAATTAAATGAGCCAACATTAAATGTTAATTTAATAAACATAACACATTACGTTGTCTCCTTTTTCATTTGTGGGGTGGAAATCATTGGAAAATGAAGATTTGGGGAGATCCTTGGAGAATGGGGAAGAACTCTTCGACTTCGACGATTTTCTCTCCAACGAAGAACGCCCCATTATATCCAACGAAGAACATGCTACCATCTCCAACGAAGAATGCTATCTCCATCGAAGAAGGATATTTGGAATCAAGAAAGAGGACGATACATGAGCCCGACTTTGGAAGTGGGTTTCGGAATCAATTATATTTGTCACCCTCATCACCTTCACTAATTTCATCTCATGACACATCAACGAACCTTCGATATAGGGGTGTGTCTTCGATTGATGATTATTTTATTTTGTCAAGTTGAATCACCTCCCATGAGCCTCTTGCTAATGTTCTAATGTGGAGGGTACGGGCCAAACGAACATGGCCCACACCCTCTATAAATCATTTGGTTCTTTTTGTGATCTTCATGATGGAGGAGGATAGAAATTGTCACCAGTGGGGCTTAGGAATGGCGGCCGACACCACGACATGTCGCAAAGATGGCATTGGTGAAACCGCACCACCGGAAAAGGGCCGCAGCGGAGCAATAGGGGCGGCCCGTAGAGTCCAGCCATATGACTGGGTGGCGGCGCTCATCCCCCCCCCCCCCCCCCCCCGCAGAAAGCAACGGCCATGGACTGCGCCGCAGGAGGGAAGGGAGGGCGGCCTGTGTTAGATCGGCTATAAAGGTTTGGTACACAATGTGCCACCGAGAGGCAAAGGGGTCGGCCAATACGGCTAGCCGAGCTGGACAGAGCGGGCCCCACGGCGGGTCCCGTGTGCCGCCTGGCGATCGAACGGCTTCGACCGTTCAGTTAATGGTTACAGGGGGTGGGCGCACTCGACTCCCCCACATGTGGCCAGGCTAGGCCACCCAGCACAGCTCGTGTCATGACCCGACCCTACCCGGGCTCGAGCCGCAACTACCCCAAGCCCGCCTCCATAGGCCAGCGGCTGGCGACCAGCGCCAAAAGCACAATAACTCGGGGAGGCCTTTGCCTAAGTACCTGTAAACACCCATGCAGAAAACTCAATTCAAAAGTGAAGAGTAAAAGAAAGAACAAGCAGAGTAAAAAATAACAACTTCTATATATATACCACAAAGTGCATCGACCTCTACAGGTACAAGCAAAGTGCTGAAATGGAAAAAGGGGCAAAACACGCGCCCAACCAGAAAAGTGCCACAACCCGGCAACAGGTAAACAAAATGGAACAGCTGAAGGATCTACCACCTGGAACCCAGCCATGACCACCACACGCGGTCCAAGCTCCCAAGCTCCTACGCTCCACTGAAGTCACGCTCCACATGTCCGTCGTCTGCAAGGGCACACCAAGTGCGGGCAAAGCCCAAGTAGGGGTGAGTATAAAAATACTCAGTAGGATAACCCGAAGGCTCGAAGCAGCAACAAAAGGAGGTACCAAAGGGTGAGCAGTAGAGTGAACGGGAAAATTAAAGGAGTACAACAAGGAGTGTAGTAAAGAGTCCAGCTCAACCCAACAAGAGAAAGGAAGTAGACTCATCCAGACACAAGGAGCTCGAAATGGTGAGAAGATGAACTTCCCGTCGAGTCTTCGCTACCGATAGTAGGAGAGTAGACTCGTCCAACCATGAGAAGCTAGACACGGAAAGCACGTGGCATACCCCGCGCGTCTTCTCCTCTCCTGGAAGGAGAGTAGCCAAACCCAAGAAGTGGGTACTAGAAGAAGGTATATACATATCCATACGCTCAATCAAGAATCCCAAACAAGATCATAAGGGGATCTCCATCCCATAACTCAGCCCAAGAAAACTAGTGGCGAATAGTCCCAAAAGTATCACCATCGATGCCCAGCATCCCGCACATCTTCCCTGAACCGCAAGCCAAGGGGCTCAATCACCGCACTTCGACACTATCCGCTTTGTGCGGCACTGACTCGCCCGCACGGGTTTAGATAGCGTCAAAAGAATGCGTCTCGGTGGGGAAAGTGCCCCTCGTACACAAGAGTTCTGGGGGAATGTCAAACCATAACTCGTCACTGCCCCGCAGTTGAGAGGTCTCCTCAAAGCCAAAGTCGTTCCATCACCGACCCGTACAACCAAGGGTCCTACTCCGGTAAACACGGAGGAAAGCCACAAACTAGCCTAGTCGAGAGGACTGAGTCTGCAATGCCAACAAGTGTCCCACTGCCCAGCCCCGCTGGAGGGTAATTCATAACTAGATATCGGGTGACCCACTGCCCATCCCTGCTGGAGGGTAAACCATAACCAGATATCGGGTGACCCACTGCCCAACCCTGCTGGAGGGTAAACCATAATAAATCGTTAGGCAACCCACTGCCCAGCCCTGCTAGAGGGTAAACCATAATACATCGTCAGGAAACCCACTGCCCAGCCCCGCTGGAGTGTAAACCATAATACATCATCAGGCGACCCACTCCCCAGCCCCGCTGGAGGGTAGACCTGGAATAAGTCGACAGGCGACCCACTGCCCAGCCTTGCTGGATTGTAGGCCTGGAACTAGACAACGGGCGTCCCACTACCCAGCCCTACTGGAGGGTAGGCCCTAAGAGGTCATCGGGTGACCCACTGCCCAGTCTCTGCTGGAGGGTAGACCCTAGAAGTCAGTGAGAAACCCACTACCCAGCCCTGCTGGAGGGTAAACATGAAGAAGTCGATGATAAACCCAATACCCAGCCCTGTTGGAGGGTAAAACTCAGAACTGCTCTGTCCATCTCTACAGAAGTGTACAACACTGGACAACCGATCATGGAGTGGGTATCGCACAACCACCCAACTCTAGTACAACCCACCCAAAGGGGGTTCAACTCCTGTTCCATCACTAGGTGTCACTAACACTGCTACCGGCCAATTCATCGAGGACAAACCCAGGGGAATACCACTCAACCCTGCTGGTCAAACGAACGAGCATAGAGCCAGGGGAAAAACTCCACCCTGATGGTCGAGAAAATGAGCACTGAGGGACCCTCTACGTAGCGAGAGGTCAAAGTATGCAAAGCAGAACCCAGCACGCACGTGGGGCCCACACAACGTGTGGCCCCATCTTAAACCCAACTGAGCGCACAACCATCCTCAGGTACAAACAACCACACGTACCTCCAAGCGCTCCCGTATACTCCCAGAGTATACCTCATTCCAACCCAAAGGCTATCGTGCACATGGCACCCAACGTCAACGCGAAGCCGTGACGTAAAAACTCCACCTCAAAGGCCCAGGCACGACCATTCACACCTCGTGAATCATTTACATCACTCTCCCAAGAGTGCGCGATCACACGCCAAAGGTCCGCAACAAACAAGGTAGGGCGAACCACCACTGGAGCACCTTCCAGGCTTCCAAATTTACCAAGATTGCACAACAGGCTCCGCACAACCAAACGGATCGCACCGTTGTAATCCTTGCGAAAAAACACGTGAGATCGACTACTTACTCACCTCAAACGGATATCCGACGAAAAAGTCATCAACACCGCCTCACACCTGAACGGTGTCCCGTGATCCCGAGCCTCGGCCTCGAAAACAGTCGGGCACATCACACCATTGCGATCCCCACGGGAAAACATGTCAAAAGCACTACTCACTTAAGTGCAATGGATATCCGGAGAAAAAGGTGCATCCCGGTGCACTGCACACGAGCGGTGCCACGTGGGACCCACATCCCGGTCCCGAAACTCAACGAACTGATCGCACCATTGTGATCCTCTCGAAAAAGCACACAAGATGGACTATCCACTTGTCCAAAACGGTCGCCCATTAATAAAGCTGGAAATCACCGTCAACCCCCGAAATGGCCCTTGCGGGGCCCGCACCATCATGCGGAATTACAGCGGGCAGACTGCGCCAACGCGATTCCCTCGGATAAACACCCAACATTGACTGCTCGCATGCCCCGAACGGACGTCCGAGGAAAAAGTCGCTAAAAGCTGCACGCATCTCAAAAGACGGGTCTGTGGGGCCCACGCCTCAACTTCGGCCTCATCGCCTGAAACCACCTTGGAAAGCTCCGCCTCGATGTCAGGGTCCCAACGCCACTGAAGGTGCTCAAAACGGACGTCGGACGCGTCCGCGCCGTCCAAAACAATAATCCCCGAAGGAAACGACAAACCACTTGAAGACGCGTCGCGCCTCCGAGGCCCCTCGTTTCGAGAATTAAAAATTCCCGAAACCATCTCAAAAAGACCGTCTCGTCAATACAGATCCATTGCCGTAGACGGCACTTAAAACGGACACCCGTAGCTGAAAATACGGGTGTCCGAACACCAAGGGGGCAAGCCCCTGGGGCTGGACCGGCCTAGACCAGCCGGTCCACCCGGCCTGGGCCGGCCCGCGGCTTAGCCGTGCGTGCCGGCCGCGGACACGCGGTCCCCGCGCAGACAGGCCACGAGGGCCTATCGCAGCCGCCGCGTGAAGACTCGCGCGGCGCGGGTCTTTGTCGCCGCACAGGGGTCACGCGACGCGACCTCGCGGTCGCCGCACCCTGGCGACCGCCGCCTCACCGGGCGCTCCGCCAAACGCCCCGGCCGATGCCCGTGCACCCTACCGGACACCCGCTGCCGCGCCCCACGGACACCCCGACAGACACTCGCCCCGCCTCGCGCTTCAACCGGACACCCGCGGAGACCCCGCGGCCGTGCCCAGCGCCTCCACTGGACACCCGCGGACACCCCTACCGCGTCGTCCTCCCTCACCGCACTGCCGCTCAAACCCGCCGGAAACCGAAAACCCGCAAAGTTCGGCGGATCATTGCGGATTCCACGGAGCTCAGAATTTGAATCTGAAAGATGAGTTGAAAATGGAATTAACTCTACTACGAATTCATGGGTTTTGTTCCAAGATCAAACAACAATTCGAGGGTATAAATTAGGTTCAAAAGAGGTGCAGGAAAGAAAAATGCAAACGATAAACTCCTACCTTGTGGGGCTTCGCCTGAAGCTTCGCGACGATCCGTCGGCACCACCGCACCTTTCCGGAGTCGCCTCGTCGGAGCTCGCCTCGCCGGAGCTGAAGGAGGGGGAGGAGGGTTTGAGGAAGAAGAAGAAGAAGAAGGGGGGGTGTGGGTGTTTAAGTACAAATCACTTAAACGCCCGCCCGACAGCCCCGAACCCGAACTCTCGATGGGGTTGAGGTTAAGCCTCCCCTAGGGTAGACACCACCTCCCGAGCACAACGGCGGTCTCGGAATTTTAATCCGAGACCCCGTTCAAAAGTTATAAAATTTAACGTCCGAAGTCGCTAAATTACGAAAACGCCCCTGAGGCCATTTTTCACAAACGGCTCGCGCCCGCGAAACGTACACCTCTCCTAGGGTCAAAGGAATGCTCCAAACTCAACGGTGCTCTCGGTTTTCCGATCTAAGCCACTGCTTAAGAGATACCAGCGTTTCTCCATTAAATGAATGAATTAATTAATTAATTAATCCGTTTAACGTTCCATAAGCGGGCGAGGGGTCTAAACACCCCACGCTGACAAGTTTTATGTCGTTCCTAGGGTAAACACCCCATTCCGGACCCATCCGTACACTCGAATCTCTGATCCAAAACTCCATTTTGGAGTTATGCCATTTATTTGGTGTTTCCAGTGTGAACACACTGAAAATTTAATTCTGGCCACTCCAGGGCTCGGAATCACACGCCGTCTGAAGGAACTGCTGTGGAATATTATCAAGAATATTCCAAAATATTTCTCAGAAAAAATCGGGTTCTTAAATCATTCCATCCTTCAAGATTTGCGTCCTCTAAAAGCAACACTATGGAGAAACACAGGGTACTAAGCCCACTCCTGGCTTCCCCATACCCAGAAGAACCCACGCACAGCTCTGTGTCACCGCACACAGACCAAAAGATTGATTTGTTCACGTGAGGTCAGCCCTTGCTGACGTCGTTCACCCACTCCAGATTTTGGGGTTAGGGCAAGGTGGTAGGGTACCTCTCCATCCCTTTTCACGGTCTCAAACAGACCGAAGGCCCTCGGGGGTAGCTCACCTCCCCGGTCAAACCTCTATGTCAGACGACGCGACTGGAATCACTGCCCGCACCTGGAACAAGGCCTGGTGATTCCCTCCTTCAGAATATCCATATGGTGAAACACCCAAGGATATCTGGTCATACAAGATTCCACAGTCGATGCTCTCTTACACGCTCAAAAGCCGAAGGAGTCAACACCATCGACTAAACGAAAAGGTTTCACGCCTTTTTTCCTTTCCAACACAGGGTTACACCCGATTCCCTGCGTCACCCTGGAAACACTTCCAACAAGGATTGGGGAGAAATTCCTTTCACACACAGAGCCTAACAATTCTACTGAAAAAGTAGTATAGTCGCAAGGGGCACCTCTCACCATCCTGTGCTCTGCAGGATCAAAGACATCCAAAGCTCGCGGCTACCCGCGGTCCCAACCGTCAGCTCCCAGAGCGTGACGTGGACCACCTAGTGGTGATGGAGAGATCTCATAACGTCGTCCCCCACCTCCATCTCCTCCCGCTCCTCTGCTAGAACCACCTCTCTTGCCAATACTCCAATCACGGCGCTGCCTCTGTCATGGTGGCGCGTCTGTTGCCTGCCCGAAGCTCTCAGCAACTCGGGTGAGGCAGTCTCGTGCCAAGTGACCTCACCCGTCACAAGCATAGCACCGACACTCTCTGGGCTTCCCTAGAGCAGTCTGGTGCCACTGTGGTGTACTACCATGGCCCGGTATCCACTCATGGAAGGGCATCCTCGGCTGAGCCCCTGCGCCTTTTCGCCACAGTGGTATACGACCACGTCTCCGGAACCGGCAGTGGGAAGGCCACCTGCATAGAGGTCCTATCCTCCGGTGCCTGCTAACTACGGCAGATGTCTCGGCTCTGTCGCGCCCACTGCCACTACCAATCGCAAAACATGATTAGAATACCTCTGTCACCAGCGCCTGCTCTAGCACCCCGACATATGTGGAAATTCCCAAGGGTACTCTGACAGCACGAATCTCTCGGCGGAGACCCTGCCCAAACTTCCGCGCTCGGATGTCATCGTCACGGACCAAGTCAGGGTAAAAGCGTGCACGATCTGAAAAACTAGCCGCGTACTCGGCCACCATCATCCCTCCCTGCTGAAACTGCAGGAGCTCCTGAATCCGAACAGAGCGCAAGCAGGAGGGGAAAAACTCCTCAGAGAGCAACAACTGAAATTCATCCAATGAAAGCGACGAATCCTCAAGAAACTGAGTCACCAGACTCCACCAACGCCAAGCTGCTCCATGAAAAAGGCTGGCTGCCAAAGACACTCTCTGATCTGTCGGCGTCTGCATAAGCATGAAAAGGCAAACCACTGCCTCGAGCCAAATCTCTGCTGCCTGAGGGTCTGGCTCACCACTAAACCTCAGCGGTCTCCGCCGCTGGAACTCACGGAGCGCGCTCAACCTGCGCTCAAGCTCAGCCTGCTCTGCTAAAGCTGTATACTGCTCAACAGGCTGGGGTGCTACTACCAGCCCACCCGGTGAAAGGGGCTCGCATGATGGGTCCTGGACTGCAGCCTCGTAGCTCACAGGTTCATCGTCACGAACCAAAGCTGGTATCCTGGCTGGCTGTCCTCGTGGAGACATCTTGAATATTATCAAGGAGTGCTGCGGTCAGATGAGAATATATGTATATACCACAACAACCACGATGGGGAGCTGACTTAAGAAGGATAGTCAAGACTCAGTCCTATGTGATGCACAAACAAATTTTCCTGCAGCAAGTGTCTCAGCATGCCGAGTCGACAAGCGGGTTATCAAGGTCCTGGTGAATGGATACGTCGGCCGTCGTACCATCACTGGACTCCCTGGCATGAGAGCCGCTCTCGAGACACATTAACACTGTTGCCCTATATCCCAACCAATTCCTCTTTTAGGGATGTCTGCACAACATCCCGAGGAACGAACCACCTCTGATACCACATTGTCACGACCCGAACCTACCCGGGCTCAAGCCGCAACTACCCCAAGCCCTCCTCCAATGGTCAGGGGCTGGCGACCAGTGCCGAAGGCACAACAACTCAGGGAGGCCTTTGCCTAAGCACCTGTACACACCCACGCAGCAAACTCAATGAAAAAGTGTAGAGTAAAAGAAAGAAAAAGCAGAGTAAAAAAGAGAAACTTCTATATATATACCAAAAAGTGCATCGACCTCTACAAGTACGAGAAAAGTGCTGAAAAGGAAAAAGGGGAAAAACATTCTCCCAACCAGAAAAGTGCCACAACCCGGCAACAGGTAAACAAAATGGAATAGTTGACGGGTCTCCCACCTGGAACCCGGCCACGACCACTGCACGCGGTCCAAGCTCCCAAGCTCCTACGCTCCACTGAAGTCACGCTTCACCTGTCTATCGTCTGCAAGGGCACACCAAGTGCGGGCAAAGCCCAAGTAGGGGTGAGTATAAAAATACTCAGTAGGATACCCCGAAGGCTCGATGGAGCAATAAAAGGAGGTACCGAAGGGTGAGCAGTAGATAGAATGGGAAAATTAAAGGAGTACAACAAGGAGTGCAGTAAAGAGTCCAACTCAACCCAATAAGAGAATGTATGTAGACTCATCCAGACACAAGGAGCTGGAAACGGTGAGAAGATGAACATCCCGTAGAGTCTTCGCTACCTATAGTACGAGAGTAGACTCGTCCAACCACGAGAAGCTAGACACGGAAAGCACGTGGCATACCCCGCGCGTCTTCGCCTCTCCTGGAAGGAGAGTAGCCAAACCCAAGAAGTGGGTACTAGAACAAGGTATATACATATCCATACGCTCAATCAAGAAGCCCAAACAAGATCGTAAGGGGATCTCCATCCCGTAACTCAGCCCAAGAAAACGAGTTGCCAACAGTCCCAAAAGTATCACCACTGATGCCCAACATCCCGCACGTCTGCCCCGAACCACAAGCCAAGGGGCTCAATCACCGCACTTCGACACTATCTTCTTTGGGAAGCACTGACTCGCCCACACGGTTTTAGATCGTGTCACAAGAACGCGTCTCGGTTGGGAAAGCGCCCCTCATACTCAAGTGTTCTGGGGGAACGTCAAACCACAACTCGTCACTGCCCCGCAGTCGAGAGGTCTCCTCAAAGCCAAAGCCGTACCATCACAGACCCGTACAACCAAGGGTCCCTCTCCGGTAAACATGGAGGAAAGCCACATACTAGCCTAGTCAAGAGGACTGAGTCTAGAACGCCAATAGCTGTCCCACTGCCCAACCCCGCTAGAGGGTAATTCATAACCAGATATCGGGTGACCCACTGCCCAGCCCTGCTGGAGGGTAAACCATAACCAGATATCGGGTGACCCACTGCCCAGCACTGCTGGAGGATAAACCATAATACATCATCAGGAAACCCACTACACAGCCCTGTTGGAGGGTAAACCATAATACATCGTCAGGAAACCCACTGCCCAGCCCCGCTGGAGGGTAAACCATAATACATCATCAGGCAACCCACTGCCCAGCCCCGCTGGAGGGTAGACCTGGAATAAGTCGATAGGGGACCCACTGCCCAGCCTTGTTGGAGGGTAGGCCTAGAACTAGACAACGAGCGACCCACTGCCCAGCCCTGCTGGAGGGTAGGCCCTAAGAGGTCGTCGGGTGACCCACTGCCCAGTCTCTGCTGGAGGGTACACCCTAGAAGTTAGTGAGAAACCCACTGCCCAGCCCTGTTAGAGGGTAAACCCGAAGAAGTCGATGAGTAACCCACTGCCCAGCCCCACTGGAGGGTTAAACTCCGAACAGCTCTTTCCATCTCTACGGAAGGGTACAACACTGTCCAACCGATCATGGAGTGGGGATCGCACAACCACCCAACTCCAGTACAACCCACCCAGAGGGGGTTCAACGCCTGTTCCATAACTAGGTGTCACTAACACCGCTACCGGCCGATTCATCGAGGACAAAACCAGGGGGAGACCACTCAACCCTGCTTGTCAAACAAACGAGCATAGAGCCGGGGGAAAAACTCCACCCTCCTGGTCGAGCAAACGAGCACTGAGGGACCCTCTACGTAGTGAGAGGTCGAAGTACGCAAAGTAGAACCCAGCACGCACGTGGGGCCCACACAATGTGTGGCCCCATCTCAACCCCAACTTAGCGCACAACCATCCTCAGGTACAAACAACCACATGTACCTTCAAGCGCTCCCGTATACTCCCGGAGTATACCTCATTCCAGCCCAAAGGCTATCGTGCACACGGCACCCAGCGTCAACGCGAAGCCGTGACGTAACAACTCCACCTCAAAGGCCCAAGAACATCTATCCACACCTCGTGAACCATTTAGATCACTCTCCCAAGAATGCGCGATCACACGCCAAAGGTCCGCTACAAACAAGGTAGGTCGAACCACCACTAGAACACCTTCCAGGCTTCCACATTTAACAAGATTGTGCAAGAGGCTCCGCACAACCAAACAGATCGCACCGTTGTAATCCTTGCAAAAAAACACGCGAGATAGATTACTTACTCGCCTCAAACGGATATTCAACGAAAAAGTCACCAACACCGCCTCACGCCCGAACGGCGTACTGTGATCCCGAGCCTTGGCCTCGAAAACAGTCGGGCGCATCGCACCATCGCGATCCCCATGGGAAAACACGTCAAAAGAACTACTCACTTGAGTGCAACGGATATCCGGAAAAAAAGGTGCATCTCGGCGCATCGCACACGAAGGTGCCACATGGGACCCGCATCCCAGTCCCGAAACTCAACGAATGGATCGCACCATTGCATTCCCCTCGAAAAAGCACACAAGATGGACTATCCAGTTGTCCAAAACGGTCGCTCGGTGATAAAGCTGTAAATCACCGTCAACCCCCGAAACGGCCCTCATGGGGCCCGCACCATCGTGCGGAATTATGGCGGGCAGACTGCGCCAATGCGATTCCCTCAGAAAAACACCCAACATCGACTGCTCACATGCCCCGAACGGACGTCTGAGGAAAAAGTCGATAAAAGCTGCACGCAGCTCAAAAGACGGGTCGTGGGGCCCACGCCTCAACTTCGTCCTTAGTGCCTGAAACCACCCTGGAAAGCTCTGCCTCGATTCCAGGGTCCCAACGCCACTGACGGCGCTCAAAATGGACGTCGGACGCGTCTGCGCCGTCCAAAACAAAAATCCCCGAAGGAAACAACAAACCACTTGAAGACGCGTCGCACCTCCGAGGCCCCTCATTTCGGGAATTAAAAATTCCTGAAACCATCTCAAAAAGACCGTCTCATCAATACAAGTCCACTACCGCAGATGGCACTCAAAACGGACACCCGTAGCGGAATATACGGGTGTCCGAACATCGAGGGGGCAAGCCCCTGGGGCTGGACTGGCCTGGACCGGCCGGTCCGCCCGGCCTGGGCCGGCCCGCGGATTAGCCGCGCGTGCCGGCCGCGGACACGCGGTCCCTGTGCAGATAGGCCACGAGGGCCTGTCGCGACCTCCATATGAAGACCCGCGCGGCGTGGGTCTTTGTCGCCGCACAGGGGTCGTGCGACGCGACCCCGCGGTCGCCGCTCCCTGGCGACCGCCGCCTCGCCGGGCGCTCTGCCAGACGCCCCAGCCGACGCCCGAGCACCCCGCCGGACACCCACTGCCGCGCCCCATGGACACCCTGACAGACACTCGTCGCGCCCCGCGCTTCCACCGGACACCCGCGGACACCCCGCGGCCACGCCCGGCGCCTCCACCGGACACCCGCGGACACCCCTGTCGCGTCGTCCGCCCTCGACGCGCCGCCGCTCGAACCCGCCGGAAACCAAAAACCCGCAAAGATCGGCGGATCATTGCGGATGCCACGGAGCTCGGAATTTGAATCCGAAAGATGCGTTGAAAAGGTAATTAACTCTACTACGAATTTCTGGATTTTTTCGAAGATCAAACAACAATTCGAGGGTATAAATTAGGTTCAAAGTAGGTGCGGGAAAGAAACACGTAAATGATAAACTCATACCTTGTGGGGCTTCGCCCGAAGCTTCGCGGCGATCCGCCGGCACCACCGCACCTCACCAGAGTCGCCTCTCCGGAGCTCGCCTCGCCGGAGATAAAGTAGGGGTGGAGGGTTTGAGGAAGAAGAAGAAGAAGAAGGGGGGGTGTGGGTGTTTAAGTACAAATCACTTAAACGCCCGCCCAACAGCCCCGAACCCAAACTCCCGACGTAGTCGAGGTTAAGCCTCCCCTAGGGTAGACACCACCTCCCGAGCACAACGGCGGTCTCTGAATTTTAATCCGAGACCCCGTTCAAAAGTTATAAAATTTAATGTCCGAAGTCGCTAAATTACGAAAACGCCCCTGGGGCCATTTTTCACAAACGGCCCGCACCCGCGAAAAGTACACCCCTCCTAGGGTAAACGGAATGCTCCAAACTCAACGGTGCTCTCGGTTTTCCGATCTGAGCCACCGTTTAAGAGATACCAGCGTTTCACCATTAAATGAATTAATGAATTAATTAATAAATCTGTTTAACGTTCCAGAAGCGGGTGAGGGGTCTAAACATCCCGCACCGACAAGTTTTATGTTGTTCCTAGGGTAAAAACCCCATTTCGGACCCATCCGTACACTCGGATCTCTGATCCAGAACTCTATTTAGGAGTTATACCATTTATTTGGAATTTCCAGTGTGAACGCAATGAAAATTTAATTCCGGCCACTCTGGGGCTCAGAATCACACGCCGTCTGAAGGCACTGCTTTGGAATATTATCAAGAATATTCCAAAGTATTTCTCAGAAAAAACAGGGTTCTTACAGCTCGGGCTGGACCCAGTGGGCTGGGTTGACCCGAACCGGGTCCGGTTGGCCCAGGCCAGGTCGGGCCGTACTCGGACCAGTTTTGACCCTATACGTTCCTTCTGCCATATCTTGAGCTATGAGCATCCGTTTGACGCACCGTATATGGATCTGGAAACTTTGGACTAAAGTGGTCATTTTGGTATACCCTACATGAGATTTGGATAATGTTGGGGTACAGTTGGGTTGGATTGAGCCTGAATCTATAGGGCCCTTAGGACTAAAAAGATAACGACTTACTAACTGGGCGTCCAATTGATGCACTGTCTATTGCGTTGAGACCCCTATTACATGTAAGTCTATTGGGATACTTATTCCTGGGACTTTGTGGCTATTTGAGTATCAACCAATAGCATGAGGAGCGTACCCTCCCGGAGACAAGCAATCTTAGTGCGGGAACCCTGTAGCTGGTTGTGACATGAGAAAGGGATCCTTCATGTGTCTGTGTTTGAGGATCCCACATGGATCCACTATAGGAATCCATGTGAGACTACTCTATTATCCTTTGTTGGTATGATGATGTACTGGGATCCAGTGTGGGTCTGATGATGTACTAGGATCTTGGGTGGGTATGAAGATGTACTAGGATCCTGTGTGAGTCTCATAAGGTACTAGGATCCTGTGTAGGTATGATGCCTTACTAGGATCCTGTGTGGGTCTGATAATGTACTACGATCCTATATGGGTCTAATGATGATTTGGGATCATACGTGGGTCTGGCTCTTTACAGTGTGAGATGATTTAGTAGTAACGTCTAATTATCTCAACTACTACACCTAAGTTACGCCTTGTGTGAGATGAATTTGTACCTTGTGGTATATACCTTCATGGTGATACCTTTTTAGTATTCTTTTGTGTGTCGTAATTGTGTGGTACTTAATTTTTTGTTATTCCTTCATTTTTAAAATACTTGAGTTTTTGGATTTTCAGATGGACCCTGTGTTTCCTCATGATTGATAAGGGTATACTTGATAACTTAGGTATTTGTATGGGCATATACCTAAGTAGGGTTTTAGTTGATTTCATGTTGTATGGATTATCCATTATAGATTTTGGTGAGACCTTGAGTGTCTCGGGGTCCCTACTATGTATAGTTATACTCATCCCTACATGGGCTATGCCCGCACCTTGTTGTGTTTGGTGCAGATGACAGACAGCACTGACTGAGGATAAGAGTACCAGGACTGGAGTTAGCATGGAGGTGGACATTAGATGAGGCATACTGTTGAGACAACTATTCGAGGTCTGTCCCTACCCGTTAGGTAGTATCCTTGGTGGGTGATCACAAGAGATATTTCAGTTTACTTGAACCTTTTATTTTCTTGTACTTTCCATTTGGACTTGTATTCTAGCCCCTTTTACTTTCTTTACCCACTCTGTTTACTATTCACTTTACTTGTTCTCATATCCTTTTGTGTTCTTGGTTTTGTGTGCTTATAGGTTATAAAGTCAATGCCTTCTCGGTTTTAGGGAATATTCCTTTCGGTGCTAGTCTTTATCCCCTGACCCATGGAAGGTAGGCTTGGGGTAGTCCCGACACGGGCCCCGAGAGACTGGTCATGAAAATTTGTATCAGAGGAGTCAGGTCTACCTTAGAACATTGGACTCAGAAATTTTTAATGGAAATAGTGTTATGTGTAGTGAGTATGGTTATCAATTTATGGAATCCAGTGTTGGTGCGACAGTCGATGTATCCATACACAAGAAACTTGACTTCTGATATCTGACTCAATGCATGAGAACACAGATTTTGTGTGTTTTTTCACGAGTTTTCCTTGTGATCATTTTTAGTTATCTCACCAGTTATAAATTATTGACCTTGGGACACCAGATTGTTTTTGGATGCCTCCATGCAGATAGCCAGCTAGGGTTCTGGGTAGAGTACGCACCGATATCCCACCGAGCAATGAGGCCTCGGTGTACGACCCTCTTCCAGTAGAGGAACCCATGGAGGCACCAGTAGTTGCATTTTCCTATTGGGCCACTGATACCACCAACCCCAGAAATAGAAAGTGCAAGCCACATAAGCGTGTTTCATGTGTTCTAGTGCCAGAGGCCACCTAGGTTCACATGTGAGATGGACCCACGAGTGGCAGAGGATTTGATGGAGGCCATTGTGAGAGTCTTCCCACTAATAGGGACACCAGCTGATCTCATGGTGATCCTTGACGCCATTATTTTACATGTAGCAGCAGGAAGATGGTGTAGCATGATGATCTAGGTTCACAACAATGTGATGCTTCACTTGGTAGACTTTGAGATCCTATTTTGGGTAGAATTTGTCCCAGAAACTCTTCATGCAGTGCACATACATGAGCTTCTTCATCTGTTGCAGGGTAGCATGACTGTGGTTCAGTACTCAGCGAGATTCACTGGCCTCTCACGCAACTCCATTAATATGGATTGGGACCCATTATTCATGGCATGGACCATCCAGTAGGAACTTAGGTGGGAGATCAGGGCTTCATTGATTTCTCTCACCATCCCAATGCAGGCGGGGGTGTTAGAGCGAGCCCTCTTAGTTGTGTTTTTTCTTGCTGAGAATCCCCCATCAGTGAGACCCCACACCAGGCATCACATAGAGGGATATTTTTTATCTTGAATCATACAGATGTCTCAGAGGTCCAAGAGGACCTGGCCCATGGGTGGAAGACCGCATGATTTAGGGTCAGTTGTACGAGGCATAGGAGACAGAGCCATACATGTGAGGAGAAGGTAGCATTTAACATTTGGAGGGCAGGGTCCCATGGATCTTCACTATCTGACCCGTTGTATGGATGATCATTAGACGGTCTAAGGACATCCTAGTAAGAGATAGAGGCTCGACCGAGGAGGTCCATAGGGAGAAGGTCGACGTGGTCGAGGAACTTTTCATTCAGCTGGTGGTGGGAGATGATTCGAGGTGTTACCGCCACCACCACCAGATCATTCACCCTGACCATAGGGAGTAGGTGGATAGGGGAAGGCTCAGCTCCATGCAGCTGAGGCCTACGACTATGGTACTCCAGATATGATACGAGGTACGATCTGTGTCTACTCTACCTTAACTATAAAACTTATAGACACATGTGCCAGTAATTCATTTATTTCCACTGTCCTCGTTCAGAGATCGGTTATTCTGGTGGAGACTTTGGCTCAATTTTTATGGCTAGAGACTCTTACGGAAGAGGATTTGATGATTACACACTGGTGTTGGCAGTGTGAGCTTACTCTCGAAGGCGAGAGCTTTGGCTGGGATCTCCGAGTAATGGCGTTGAGGCCTTACGACGTCATCTTGGGTATAGACTGGTTATCTACATTCTATGCTCATATTGACTGTATTAGGCACAATGTGCGGTGTGTCCACATGGATGAGACAAGGTTTACCTTCAATAGAAAAAAGGGAGCCTTTGCAGTATATGATGGACTTACCCGGAGGAGAGTACAGCAAATCACTCATCATTTTTCTAGCCTTACCCTCGGAGTGGTTGATGTGGAGTGTCCGGGCTATCCTATAGTGGTGGATGAGTAATAGGATGTCTTACCTGATGATTTTATGGGTTTACTTGATCATATAGAGGTGTAATTTTTAATTTACCTATACACTAGGATGACACCAATATCTACACCAGCATATCGGATGGCTCCCGTGGAGCTTCGTGAGCTGCGGGTATAGCTGGAGGTCTTATAGTGGAAGGGATTCATTCAACCAATTGTTTCTCTTTGGGTAGCCTTTATTTTGTTTTCCATGATGGCGGATGAGAGCTTGAGAATTTGTGTCGACTATCGGTGTCTGAACCAAGTTACAGTAAAGAATAAGTACCCACATTTAGTATTAATAAACACTTTAATCAGCTGAAGTGAGCACAGTGGTTCTCAAAGATAGATCTCAGATCAGGCTATCACCAGCTAAGAATACGAGAGGTGGATGTGTATAAGAAGGATTTCAAATGACTGTATTGCAACTACGGGTTCTTGGATAGGCCATTCGTTATGACCAATACTTTATTAGTGTTCATGGGACTCATGAATAAGATCCTTTATCCATACCTTGATCGCTTCGTAGTAGTCTTCATCGATGACATTCTGATCTACTCAGCTATCGAGGACGAGCATGCTTATCAATTGCAGATAGTTCTGGAGACACTCCAAGATCACTAGATTTATGGTAAACTCTTGAAGATACAGTTCTGGATTCGATAGGTTCATTATCTGGGACATGTCATCTCAGAGGCTGGAGTTGCAGTTAATCTAACAATTATTGAGGTGGTACTTTTTGGGTTCCACCTAAGAGTGTGACAGAGGTACAGAGATTCCTCTGTTTGGCCGAATACTATAGAAGATATGTGCCATATTTCTCCAGAGTTGCAGCACCTTTATCAGTGTTGACATAGAAGGGAAAACCATTCATTTAGTTAGAGAGATGCCAGTGATATTTTCAATAGGTGAGATAGAGGATGACTAGTGCCCCCATCTTGAGGCCACCAGAGGAGGGAATTGGGTATGGAGTCCACTACGACGCATCAATGACCAGGCTCAAATGTGTCCGGATGTAGGAGTGAGACATGATCGCATATAGTTATCGATAGATGAGACCGAATGAGCAGAACTACGCTACCCATGACCTAGATTTATTAGAAGTGGTCATTTACTTGAGGATGTGGCAACATCACTTGATGGGTGAGCATTTTAAAGTATACTCTAATCACAAGAGTCTCAGGTATATCTCCTCTTAGATGGAACCAAATCTGATACAGCGATGTTGGCTTGAGTTCATCCAGGACTATGACTTTGAGATAGTCTATACTCATTGGAAGTGGTATGTTGAAGCAGATGAACTCAGCAGGAGATCTGGAATACAGTTTCTATGTGAGGCGATGGAGCAGATGGCTGCTTTGCAGATCATCTTTGTGGATCGAGATGGAGGAGTTTTCCTTTAGTCTCTTATAGTCACTCCCCCAGTTCTTCAGCGAGTTAGGGAGGTGCAGCGTGGGGACACTGATTGCAAGGCTTGAAGTGCTCAGATATCCGCAGGACATGCATCTGATGGATTTAATGAAGGTAGAGAGCACTTCATCCTCATCCGGGGACGTACCATAGTACCAGTGTCACTTCGGGAGGATGTGTTGAGGGAGTCCCACATATCCCATCTTGTGTTACATCCAAGGTTGGAGAATAAGTACCAGGATCTCCGATGATATCACTGGTTTCTGGGAATAAAGAAAGCAGTAGCATAGTTTATCTCTCGGGGCCTCACTTGTCCGCAAATGAAGGCGGAGCATTAGTTACCAGCAGGCTTGGTTCAGCTTTTAGAGGTCTCAGAGTGGATGTGGGATTGGATATCCATGGACTTTGTGATTGGACTTCCATCTACTTCCAAAGGTCACGATTCTATCTGGGTGATCGTCGACCGACTCACCAATTCATCCCACTTCCTCCATATCCGAGAGCAGGGTTCAGTAGGGATCATGTGATGCCTTTATGTGCAACAGATTGTTTGGCTACATGGAGTACCAATAAGGATTGTCTCAGATCGTGATGCAAGTTTTACATCCTGGATACATAAGGGGTTGTAGGAGGCTTTCGGGATGCATCTTTATTTGAGCATCACGTTTCATCCCTAGACGAATGGTCAGACTGAGCGGACCAATCAGACCCTCGAGGACATGTTGCGTGCTTGCATCCTCAACTTCAATCATAGATTGTAGGATCACTTTCCTGTGGTGGAGTATTCATAAAACCACAGTTATCACTCTATAGTTGGGATGGGACCTTTCAAGGCGTTGTACGACCGTCCTTGTAGATTGTCTTTGTGTTGTACTAACCCATGGGAGTCAGCACTCACGGGACTAGAGATTGTATAGGCTACCACGGAGAAGGTGCAGATCATCCTGGAGCGGATGAAGACTGCACAATGTAGGAAAAGACTTATGCTGAAAGGAGACGGAGGCCTCAGGAGTTCAAGGATGGTGACGCTGTCTTTCTACGGGTCTCACCTCAATGAGGTTTGTGGAGATTTTTCCAGGGTGGCTAGTTATCTGTGAGGTTCATTTTACACGTCCAGGTCCTTAGCCGAGTTGGCGAGGTGGCATACCGCTTAGTACTTCCCCCCTCAGTTGAATCTTTTTCACGACGTCTTCCACATATCACAATAGAGGAGATATGTGCAAGACCCTTCTCACATCATCAACAATGGATAGATCGGCGTTGATTATGGAGAGACGTTTATAGGGGTTCAAGTGGATATTGAGGATCGATAGGAGAGAGTCTTTCGTGGGAGATCGATACCTTTCGAACATGTACGTTGGCAGCATAGGAACCTTCCTGACAGCACATGGGAGTGGGAGTCTCAAATTCATGCTCAATATGCCCACTTTTTTTCATTGTTTTCTTATATAGCTTTCGGGGACGCAAAGCCCTGATATGGGAAGAATGTAAAGACACGGAAATTCCATGTAGTATTTTATTAATATATGGGGATTTTATGAGATCGTGAAAATTTACGGCTTCTGATTTTGAGGCCCGGAGTTCCTGGAATGAATTTCAAAACTTTTTTCAGGTACATTCAGTATATGTATGAGCGGGTTTTTGTAACATTAAAATAGTTGCTCCGAATTGAAATTTGAGGACACCGTTGAACTCGCAGTGTAGGTATTCTCTTAAGGAGACCGTCACCTCGACCATAGTTGGTTGAGGGTGAAAGTTTGTTTTTGTGATTTTTGTGGAAGAAGAAAAATAAAATATTTTACATTTTATTATATTTTTCTTGATACCTCTCTACATGGGTTATGGAGGTGGGTCCACTTGAAATAAAAACACCCAAAATGAATTTTAGTGGGGGGACCACCTAAACACCCTCTAATGGGAGAAAACCACTCAACTCACCTACATTAATTATTCCATGTTGACATAATTATATGAGCCAAATTTAAATGTTAATTTGTTAAACAGAACACATTACAGTGGCTCCTTCCTCATTTGTGGGTGGAAATCATTGGTAAATGGGGATTTGGGGAGAGCCTTTGAGAACAGGGAAGAACTCTTCGAATTCAATGAATTTCTCTCCAAAAATGAATGTTACATATTCTCCAACAAAGAATGAGCCATCTTATCTAATGAATAATTCCATCTCCATTTAAGAACGATCTTTAGAATCAATAAATAGGACAACACATGAGATCGACTTTTGAAGCAAGTTGTGCAATCAATGATCGTTGGCACCCTCTTCACCGTCACTAATTTCATCTCGCGACACATCAACAAACCTTCTATGTAGGGGTGTGTATTTTATTGATCATAGTTATTTTTCCTCTCACATTGAATCACCTCCATTGAGCCGCTTTCTACTGCTCTATCATATAGCGTACGGGCCAAATGAATATGCCCCGACCCCTCCAAAAATCTTGTGGTTCTTCTTATGTTCTTCACAGTGGAGGAGGAGGGAAACCCTCACAGGTGGGGATAGGTAATTACGGCGAGCACCACGGCTGGCCGCAAAGATGGCGGCGGCGCAACCATTCCTCTGGGGAAGGGTTGTGGCCCGTCGGCCGTAGTGGAGTAAGGGTGGAAGCCAGCGTAGGCCGACCACACGACGAGGCGGCGGAGCGCGTCTGCCACTCCCGGCGAGCAAGGGACGCGGCTTGTGCCATACTAGCGAAGGGACGAAGACCGGTGTTTGGCCAGCCATGGAGGGGTGGTGCATGATGCACCGCTAGGAGGCAAAGGGGATGACCATTACAGCCAGCCGAGCTGGACCGAGCAGGACCCGCGGTGGGTCCCGCGTACTGCCTGGCGACCGAATGGCTTCGTCCATTCGGTGATTGGGAGCGGGGGGCACCCAAATCCCCCTCGCATATAGCCAAGACACCCTACACATGCCAGGCTGACCAGCCCAGGACAGACTGGACCCAGCGGGCGGGGTCAGGCCGGGTCGGACCAGAGACAGCCCAGTTTTGACCCTATACGTTCTTTCGGCAATATATTGAGCTACGAGTGTCCATTTGATGAACTGTCTGTGGCACCAGAAACCTTGGTGTGAGACGGTCCTTTTTATATACCACACTTTAGATTTAGATAATTCTGAGGTATATTTGGGTTGGATTGAGCATGAATCCAATCGGTCCATCAGGTCTAAAATGCTAATAACTTACAGACCAGGCATCTGATTGACCCACAGTCTATTGCGTTGAGACACTTATTACATGGAAGTCCTCTTGAAGAAAGATTTGCGAGACTTCATGAAAGTTGGATTATCTACCATTATCTTGAGGAGCGTACCCTCCTGGAGACAAGAAAGCTTAGTGCATGAACCCTATAGCTGGATGTAACATGAGAAAGGTATCCTTTGTGGATTTGTGTTTTAGGAACCCACATTGATTCGCACTAGGAATCCATGTGGTACTAATCTAGGATATTGTGGGGGTCTGCTGATGTACTTGGATCCTGTGTGGGTTTGATGATGTACTTGGATCCTGTGTGGGTCTGATGATGTAATAGGATCCTGTGTGGGTCTGATGTCGTACAAGAATCATGTGTCGGTCTGCGATATACTACGATCCAAAGTGGGTCTGATGACGACTTAGGTTCCAACGTGGGTCTTCCTTTTAACATAGTAAGATGATTCAGTAGTTATTTCTAATCACCTATACTATTATACCTAAGTTTTTCCTTATGTTAGCCGAGTATGTACCTTGTGGTCTTTACCTTCGCAGTGATACCTTTGTGGTTTTCTTCTGTGTGGATTAACTTTGTGGTACTTTCCTTCGTGGTGATACCTTGGTGGTGTTCTTCAATGTGGCATACCTGTGTGGTATATACTTTTGTCATATTCCTTCCTTTGTGGAATAGCTAATCTTTGGGGTTTTGAGTTAGACCTTGTGTTTCATCATCATTGAGATTGGTATACATGATAACTTAGGTATATGTATGGACATATACCTAGGTATGGTTGTAAATTGATTTCATGATATGTGGTTTATCCTTTTTGTATTTCTCTAAGACCTTGAGGGTCTCAGGGTCCCTACTGAGTTTCATTATATTCACCCCTGCACGGGTTATGCCCGCACCTTGTTGTGGTTGGTGCATACGACAGAAAACCCTGACTGAGGACGAGAGTACCAGGACTGGAGGTAGTTTGGTGGTGGACATTAGATGAGGCATACCACATAGAAGACAGTTCGAGATCTGTACCTACCCTTCAGGTGGGATCCTTGGTGGGTGTTTACAGGAGTTGTTTCAGTTTACATGTACCTTTCGGTGTCTTGTACTTTCATGTTGGGCTTGTATTCTGGACCTTTTACTTACTGTACCCACTCTATTTACTATATAGTTTACTCGTGTTCATATCCTATTGTGTGCTTGGTTGCGTGTTTTTATAGGCTATAAAGGCAATGCCTTCCTGAATTTAGGGAATATGCCTTTCGGTGCTACTCGCCATCCCCTGGCCTATAGAAGGTGGGCTTGGGTACTCACAGCTTGGGACCCGAGGGACGGGTTGTGACAAAAATCATATTTCATCTTTTTTTAATATATGTCACACCTTCAAGGGGAAAGGAGTGACCAATTATGTGATATAGCATCAAATATCTCCATATTCATTGATTTGTATTGTTAAAGAATTCATTTTCCATATTAACATGTTAAATACCCATATGTGATACATTGTCATGTATATTCCTTAAAAAATATCATAGATTATGAATGAAAAGATGAAATATGAAATGAAATATTTTATATAATAAAATTTTGAATCCACTTATTAATCATGGTAGAATTTCATGGAGATTATATAAAGAATTATATATCATGGATATTCATAAATTATGTATCTAATTTTTTTTTCTCAAAAATATTTGTAAAGGCCTTTTTGAATAAATAGGTAGAGGATTACTTATGAATAATTAAAACAAAATGTCTTAAGAAATATTAATTGATCCTATAGATAACATGAATTGAATTAAATGATAATTATTCCCAACCATGATAAGATGTTTTCATGTTAATTTAATGACTAATATTTTCACTTTAATAATGGAAATATAGATGTATATTGAAAAAATATTTTTAATAAATTATCACAGGGAACAACCTCATAAATAATTAGTTATTTACTACAAAATATATTCATAAACAAGTCTCATAATATATTTTTTATAAGGATATTATTATAACGTTAAGATTTATGTCATATTTTTCTACATTATCCATCCATAAAGATATTTATATAATAAATTTAGTTATAATGTGATGTTTTCGATTCAATTTCATGATGGATACAGGGATATAGGGAGAATATAAAACCTTTTAAATTTCATATATGTTAACTCAAATGTAAAAAAGAACTAAAACTATTGTTATAAACATCCAAGTCACAATTCCACAGTTGTTATAATTAAATATACAATATTTTATGTATCATTTTGATGAATCTATACATCAATTTGGGGATTTTTTGAGATTTTACCAAAAGATAAAAATCCATGTTGATATCATGTAATTTATATGTGTATAAATAATAATAATTTATTAGATAATAAATAAGGTTCACTCTAGACTATTGAGAAATAATTCAGATACATTAACCAAATATTATCAATGAAAACACTACATATTATAGTGTCTAAAACTAGAGTGTCAATATATGAGGTGAATTTTATATCATTTAAAACTATAAAGAAGGTTAAGGAGGTATATAACTAGTGGGAAATGCAAGTTGATCCCTTATGAATTAAAAAGAGGAGGTGAGTGAGAAAATTATGGAAAATGGAGAGTTTATTGAAATTAATATGGATAAATCACGGAACTAATAAATAATTATTGATATGTGATAAAGAATTTTATTTTTAAACCACACAATCCAACTCTTCTATTCTCTAAGAGGATGGACCAATGAAATATTGATTTGAAAAAAAAAATTATAAACATTTTCATAATTCTTCACATTATCTTACCAATGACCCAGTAAATTAACTAAATTAAAATATACTACAAAAAAATAATATTCTCTATAATTAGAATAAAATAATAGGCATGGGAATAATTTTTATAGTGTGTAATTCTGAGTATATTTATTGAAAAAAATTTAAAAAAATTATGATTCATGAATATTTCCCATTGTGAGGACGATTATATAATGTAATTTTGAGAATGCATAATTTTATCTAATGGAAATTATTAAAATGATATTGAAAACACATTAATTAATCATGGTCTTAAAAATCTAAATCCCATGATAGTGTCTCCATAATTAGTAAATACATCATTGATGCCACAATTTGCAATTAGAAAATATTTTTATTAATGGTGGGTAAGAACATATTTCTCATGGTTTTCATAAATTAGATATGGAATATGGAGATAGGTTTGGATCATTCATAGTTATCCTTTTCTATAAACATAGAATACATGAATCAGTTTCAACCAATAGTATTTTTTATATTTGGGGATGAGTATATTAAATTCAACATGTAGAAGGTAGTGAAACACTAACATAAACTAGAGTACATAAATTCTATTACAATCATCAAAGAAGGATAAGGTATTTTATTATGTAATATATGGAATTAGAATATATTTTGGTGATAACTGTTTAAGTAGTGAACTAGAAAACAATGGATAATTTGGAAAAAAAATTAATTTAATGGTTTTGTAAATTTTCAAAATCTTCCAAGAGATTATTATCAATAATTGGATCTATTATTCAATATAGAATCATAGATAAATCTAAAATAAATTATATTATACCTTTCATATTAAATATTTTTTTAAAAATAGGCAATGTTTTTTTAATAAATAACTTTCATATAAACAATAACCATTTTAATATAATTTTGTTTCCCAATGGAGGAAAACCATCATATAGAATATTTGAAATAAAATTAACCAAACGAACCCTCTATAATTTCACATAATGTAAGGTTTTATGTGGGGAATTAACTTATAATGAATCCCAAAACATTTTTACTCATGTATTGAATTCTATAGTGATTATGGACATGTTAAAACTATGGGTTCTAAGGAAATATTTTCAAAATTTGTATTGAAATTTGGTGATCCCATTCTATGTTATTCCAATGAATAATGGAATAAATATACTAAATATTTTAATGAGACAATGTTCACCCATAAGGCAAATATAAGAATAGTATGTGTTATATAACATAAAATCATTTATGTAAAAAGTATGGAGTAGTTTTAATTCTTTTTTGTTAACCAAACATTAGAGATACTAGTAAGTCATGAATAATTTTTTTTGATGTATAATCCAAATAATATCATATTCTAGTGTCCTAATGAAATATAGGGAAAATAATTTTATATCATATGGCAATTTTTGTGATTAATGCGCACTCAAAACTAACAATTTTAAGGGGGTTTCTTTATTTCTAAAATATTTAAATTTCTAGTATTATTTTTTAAATGAAAAATCATAGGGTTATTTGATTCTAAAAAACCTCTTATAGAATAATATTGAATTTATTTCTGCTGAAAAAAGTGGTATAAAAAAATATAAGAAATTGTTATTACTTCTCATTTTATCGAAACACTAAATAGGGAGGATTTTATTGAGGAAAAGTTTGTTAAAAGAAATATATGTTAAGATACATTCTTGGAAAAATAATTGATATAATTTTCAACCCTATATATAATGTTATTAGATATTCAATTGATGGTGATTTAAATTTCATCATGAAAGATAATAATTTATTATAATTTTTTTTTATATTGAAAACATTTTTCTCATAAATGTTTCTCAAATTCGTTTTTTCATAACAACCATTTACCATTAAAATATATAATAAAAATGAACGATTTAATACCTCACTTTATTATGATATATTGAGGAATATGTTGACAATTAAACATGTTGGGTGAATTAGTTTCATACTTTTTATATTTTTATATCTTGATATTAAACCCCTCTACTTGATAGAATTACGATCATCGATGAAAATATATCTCACCATTGACTATATGTATGAAATAAATGAGGGAGAAATGACAAAAATATTTATTCCAAACTCAGTTCAAATAATGGAAACATATTCCATTCAATATATTACTATTATCAAAATATGTATATTCACTCTTTATAATTTTATCATTATTTATATTTCATGTGGTACCATTATCTTATAATGACCACATTTCATTATTCACCAAGTTCTTCCCTACAATATTATACCATATCCAACTAGTTTAAATGACAAAAAAAAATTATAAAGGTAGTTATATATTCATATAATCTTATATAAGAATTAACATACTCATATAAGCCTTCACATAATCTAGAATTTGGAATCATCACACAACTAAAACCTATAAAAATTTAATGCAAAAGATTCAGTAGTGGAAACTTCTACCTTTGTTTCATTAACATACAGACCTCCATAATTTCAGTAATTTCCACATTATCTTTTAACTCTCTATATATTTTTATCCTATTAAAACAATATGATTTTTATATCTAATATGTTAAGACGCAGAGAATAAACTCATAACACATGAATATTTAGTTTTGGAAATAAATTTGTTTTACTGAACATAATATTTTAATAACCTATTTTCCTTAGTTAAAATTTTAATATGTGATATTTAAGCACTAACCCTTCCACATCCATAATTATTCAATTGACTAAATAAAAATCCACTCATGAAAATATGTTAAATAGACCCTATCGAATTTTACAAAAATCACTTCATGAATCATATAATTTTTATCATGAATTGTACAAATTTAAAAGTATATCTCAACATCATCAAAATAATTTTAATTCACATAATAGTAAATCCCATAAAAACTTTCAATAGTATATAATTTTTATACCTTACATGAAAAATACTTTTTTAACTTCATTAAACCAATTTTTTTCTCATCCATTTTCCCTTCTTACATATGAATATTTTTAAGACATCTTTAATTCAAACTTAATCTTCCATATTTATTATACTCCCAATATTCATCCTTGGAATGATGAAATTCATTTTTTCATAATTCATTTTGATGTTTCTTAGAATAAATTCCTAGAGAATTTTAATTTTATAACTGATAATTAATCTATTTGTTATATATACTTATATAGATTAACCTAGATATTCGTCCAATCAAAGCATGATTTTTTTACTATAAAAATTAGAATGTTCTTCTATTGTATCTATGAATACATAAACTATAAAAATGTCCCCTCTTCATCTTCAAAACATTTTAAGAAAGCTTGGAATTTTTACTCTTTATTTTTAATTATCTTTAATAAACTGAATATTTTATAATTATAACATATACTTCTCTCTGCATGTAATCTCACATAAGTTAAGCCCACTATATTCTAAAATAAAATAGATTCAATCTCTTTTTTAACCATAGTATCTTATAATTGCATCACATTTGAAACATTTATGTCTTATTTTTCTCTAAGTGAAATAAATTATCTTTTCCCATTCAAGTAAACTTTTTAAAGAGTATTTTCAATTTCAATTATTTCTCTATATTACAATCAACCTATGTTTTCAATTTCTCACATTTAATCAAAATGGTCACATAGAACTATAAAATATTTTCATTGAATGACCAACACAACATCATTATTATAGTTTTTAAATGATTTTAATAGTTTATTCTTCACACTCCTAATCAGTTCATGTGACTTACTTGAAAAAATCATCAATGTTCATGGAGCATGAATATATACTAGTGATAAGTAGTGAGTCATTCAATGACAAGTAACATATTATAATGTGATCAGATAAGACAAATAATATATTTTTATCAACTAAAAATAAACCATTCTGATCGAAACCAATAAAAATACAGCACTATTTTAATGATATTAAAATATTCAAAGTGGTCCCCAATAAAATCATGAAATTGTTAAAAATTAATGATATACTTTTGTATTCCATGTATAATTTAAATCTCTACATTTATTTGTATCACAAAAACAACATTATTCATCATTTATTTTATTTTATTTTCCTTAAAACTATAACCTTTATCAAGGTGAATTTTAGTCAAACCGCGCTACATGATAAATTAATTATATTAATAAAATTGCATCACTTAAAAAAGTTTATAAATGGATATGTGTTTGTTTATTTACTGCCCCAATATTAGTAAACAATTGTATAAATACTAGAAACCTCATCCTCTATATCAAATAAAATTTGAACATATAGAAAAAATATTCTTATTTTTGATATAACACATTATAGGATTTTGAAAAGTTAATGTAAAAAATTTGTGTAGTTATTCTCCCACTTTTCAATAGAATCCAAAAAGATAGGTGAGAAAAGAAAACTTTTCTAGTTGGTTAGAGGGATAGTAAAAACATGGTGTTCAAACCTTTGTCCCTCAAAATATTTCTTCAATTAAGTGTATTTTATTTTGAAAAACTATATACAATTTCAACATTTTTTCACAGTTAATCCAACCTCACATCCTAATTCATAGCTATATCCTTAAAAATATCTAATATAAATATGTATTGGCTCATAATTATTCAATAAGGTTTGTGAAAAATAAATTTCAATTTGAATATCATAAGAAATATCCAATTTATTTTCAATATGCACATTAAAATATTATATTATAACATCAATCACCCACTTTTAGATATACTCATGTGTACCAAAAATATTTTTCAATCCAACTCTACTGACGGATAATAGAAAAATTATTACTATTTTTTTCCAATATTAGATTCTTATAAAAAAATTCATATAGATGTCAAATTTTTAGCATCACAACCTTCATCCCAATAATCTTCTATGGAAATATCCAAATTTATGTTATTGTGTATTCTGTAAAGAATAATAAAATTTGGAATTTTCTAAACATATATCTAGATTCTCTTATTATACACATGGGTTATTCATTTCAACAACTATAATATATAAAAATCGGAGAAACTGAAAATGTGATTTATTTTTAAAATATTGAATGAGTGTGTAATACTTTGATAAATATTAGATAATATATATAGTTAACACATATTATAGTCTCATCATTACTAATCATTTCATTTATAGTTATGGGTGTGAAAACTATTTTGGGTCCTCAAATCCAAATTTCATTAAATTTTCATTTGTATAATTTTCATATTTGTTGTTGATATAAAATCATTTTTTTGAACTTGAAAACATCAAATTAAATTCATCACCATGAGAATATACATTTCAATATTAAAAATAATTTTTGTGGATAATATATCACAACCATTTTCCATTTCCCTAAAAAATAATGAAACATAAACAAAAATAATGAAAACTATAGTTCTTGTGTGAACTTATAATATATAAAAGATTATATTTACCATTACATATTAATTGTAATATTTTCTCAGAAATATATTGAGTTAGAAATATCAATCATGAGGATAGTGTATCTGTTTGGATGACACCTTAGTTAGATTAACTAATAATAAATTCATCTATATAAATTAATAATCCATTAAAAACCCAGAATATAATTCTTCATAAACCACATCATTCAATAATTATCATTTTACATTAATTAGATAGAAATTACTTTACCCAAGAGCAACTGCAACGAAAATAATTTATATTGTTTTGACTAATGAAACAAATTACTTTTTTTTTATTTTAAAAAAACAACTTCCACTTTTGAGTATCTATATAAATAATTATGTCATTATTCCTTGAAAACACATCTTTTTAAACGATCTTATAATAGAAAAGAAATATATTTCTGATGACACTCCTTTGTTTAAATCAATGAATACATTCTTATGTATCAATATTTTTGATTCCTTCTAACTAGTTATTCATTACTTATTGACATTATTTTTTCATCATTGAATTTTTTATAGACAAGTGATCATTTTGAGATATATGAGTCATTTTATTTTTGAATCTTATTTTCCTCCATAACTAAATTGGGAATTCCTATCATATGATGATATTTTCATTTCAATTCTTTTCATAATTTGAGTAATGTTAATATTTTGTTTTCATTTAATGTATATTAATCATTGGAATTATTGAAAAGTATTTTCTGAAGATGATATTCATTGCATATTTTATTCACACCAGGCATTTCAAAATATACTAGAATATCATTAAATATTTCATAAAAGAGAATATATTTTATTTTTACCACATAAAGTATATAATTAATGAAATTTACATCACATTACATTCTAAATGTGCATTGTAGTTTATTCTGAAATCTTCCACAACTTCTATTGGATTAATATCCTAAGAATATTTTTTTCCACAACCTAATCATTAATCTTTCAGAAGGATATATTTTATATTTTTATTACATAGGGAAATAAATAAAAAATTAAGTAGTGAAACATGGGATTCTTTGAAATCCAAATTCAAAATGTGGTTTTCAATCACTCAAATTTTTCTATGTTTTTGTTCACTATATTTATAGTAACACGTATTTCTTTAATCCAAATATTTTTTAATAATTTACACTCTATAATAATATATATCTCCATTTCAACCACCCTTTTATTCATCCATTCTATAACATCAATATTATTAGGGTTATATGGAGAAATAAATTTATTTATAATTAAATTATTTAATATACTATATTATAAATATTTATAAGGGTTATTTATACAATTGTATATTATTGTCATATATATTTATAAACTGAGATCTATTAGAGAACCCCTTTAAAATAATTTGAATATATCTATGACTTATGATTTAGTTTTTGAAATAACACATTTATCCTTTTTCTATATTTGTCAATTTGAGAAATATTGAATCAACTCACCTCCCTATATTAATATATCAGCAATCCATAAATATCATAACATAAGAATTAATTTTTTAGCTGCATTGAATCTAAAATTTCATTTTACTTCCTAATGTAATATTTTATTTATAAAATGTTTGATAAAACTTCATTCATTATTCCATTAATTATGGAAAATTTATCACCAATTCCATAATTGAAATTGTTTATAAAATTATGGATCTATTATTTCCTAGTCAACCAGTTCATAACTCATTTTAATATATAGAACATATGAAAATTTTATTATGTAGATATTTAATTTTAAATAAGTTAAATTTTTATATTTTGACTTCCATTATTATAATCAGATCCTTCATGAACCAGATGATACAAACATCCCTTTAGAAAATAATTTCATTTCTACTCATATAATTTTTTTAACTCATAGTAAGTCGTGACTTATTTCATAAAATAAAAGAATAAATAATATTTTATCATTTTGATATCAATAATTTTCACAAAAACTAACTTAATATTTTCGGAACTATCATTCCTTAAAGATACAACTTCACCATTATGTCGTCCAAATTTCTCCAAATTTGAACCTCATAATTCATGGGTAATGAAAATAAACTAAAAAGTATAAATTATTTATCATTGTGAAATTAATTATTGGTTACATTAACTAAAAATAATTTTTTATCTATCTTTTATTTTCATTCATCGTTTTCTCCTCCTATTAATAGACCATGTTTTGGAAGAGTTTCCGTTTTATCTACTAAAAATTGATTCTTTTGGTCACATATTCTATATGTTTATTCTTGGTAGAAAAAATTATATTATCATGAAGATTATTTATATTATTTTTTATCCTTTGTAGAGATATTATCACAAAAATTCATGGAATTTACTTTTCTTTGGGGTTTAATCCCACTCAGATCGTTACTTATCGGAAGAAGAAAAATTATGTCCAACTAAATATAGAAATTATGCCAATTATTCCCATATAAATAGAAAAAAATTATAATGATAACAATATTTTTTATGTTCTAGTTTTTTATAAATTTTCCGGTCCATCAAAACATATAACATCCAATTTATTTTATCATGGGGATGGGGGTCACTTCACTTGGTTAATTATAAATGTCATCTTTTGGGATAAGAGATGCTCTCCAGAAATTAGTATTAATACCCAAAATCTTATATTCAATTGAATAACCTTAATGTTTAGTTATAATAGAGTTATTTATTTTTAAAAAAATAAAATATTTCATCATGAATTTTGAGTTAACTATATTTATGTTAAGATAAATTTTCCTTGACTTTGGTTTCTTTGTGGGAATAATTTTGGATGTTCTCAAATTTTTTATACATAAGTGATCATAAATATTTCTTATTCAACTATTAATACATTATGCCATTTTTTATCCTATAAAATTAAATATATTTTCTCACTCCACCACCATTGTTGTGTGATATATAAATTGTCCATGAAATGAATATCACATTTTTTTTAAATCACATTTATCTTACCTTTTAATTTATTTGTCCATATTTTCATATTAGTTGTAGTTCATTATTGATCTAATTAATTTTTATAAGGATAGATATCGTATTTTTCATCAATATATTTTACATGTATGTTTTTTTTATTCTTCTTCAAACCTTAATGTTTTCTCATTCATTACATAGGTAATAAATACAAAAATATTATTTGGTAAGTCATAATTGTATAATGCATCTTTAGAAGAATTTTATACTTCTTCGTTTTTTAGTTTAATTCCCTTATTCATATATTTATATATATTTTTACTGTAAAATAATTTTCATTCTCCTAATTACGTTTTCTTCTAAAATCAATGACATTATCTCTTTATACATCAATAACCTCATCATTTGATTCCATAAATTTAATATTCATAACGGATTAAAAAGAATAATCATCCTTGAACATATTTTCAAATGTTGAATAATTTCTCAATTAATATGAAATAGTGAAATTTTTAATCTCATCAGATGTTATATCATCAATCTCCCAAAATATTATTATTTTAGAATCACATCGGAATCTGAAATCTTACATCATCTTCATCACAATAGTTGAATTTAATAAGTTATCAAATGAAACCCTAATATTTGTTATTATGTAATTTATAATTTTAAAATAACAATATATAATATCATCATCATCAAACAAAATATATTCTTCTATCTCTACTAGATGTGGTGGCTTTTTATAATACATTAATTTGTCCTTCAAAAATTCAATCATGTTTATACTTTGGGTCCATATGAATTTGGAGACTTAATAAATTATTTTATTGTTTCATTGGAAAGGAAATATGAATAGTAATTTTTTCTTTTTCAACATTTGATATGTTGTGTATTTGGTAAAATTTCATTGTTATATCATTTTTCTATGGTTGAAATCATATTTTATTTATTCCAACCACATTATTTCTGACTAAAAATAAATAAGGTAATATACTATTATTCCATTAGTGATAAATCAATCCATAAAAGTAGGAATTACTCTACATTAAAAAATTATATTCTACATTTTGACCAAAAAAATATTATAATAAGAACAAAATATGACATCACTTGATATTCCCATGAATGATTGGAACACTATGTGTATGGGTGGGATAAATTAACAGTTTTCTTTTTGTATTTATTTTAATTTATGAAATTATACTTAATAACTAGTTAATGTTATGTTATACTGAGAAAAAAAACTAAACCTCAACGTTGTGTGGGAAATAAAAGAGATAGAAATACATCAAATAATTTTTTTCATGATTTTCTCATAATAAGGGAAACCTATACATTTGTATCATCATTTATTTATCAATTATATATGGTCTTGGATCATTATCATATGATACCTAATGTGAAACCAGCTCTGTGTGTCTCTTAAACAAATTTTACTTCATTACACTAGTTATAATGAGCTCCCCACAGAAATGAGAATAATTATCATATCTTCATTTCACTATAGCAGGAAATGTGGATCTTTATATGATCCTTGCCATAAAAAAATCTACAACATTTATGGATTAAACCCAATGGAACTAAATTATTGAAAACTATAATTACTAAAACCAATGAATTAAATCCTTTAACATGAATAATTCTAAAATATATATTATTTCCTCCTCACCATTGAAATATATATAAATTATTCTCCCATTAATACTATTGGATTATTTAGTGTTTTTAGGTAGTCCCCTAACAATTAAATCAACTCTAAAAAATATATAGTATTATAAATTGAATATTATAACTAAATATACTCATTTTTATAAAAAATAACCCTCTGATAATATAGTATAATTCACGTTAAAAAACAATGTAATCTAGTAATTTCATTTATTTGTTGACTTTGTTCAAATATATTGATATTATATTGGTAAACAGTCTATTCCAAGTCCCTGAAAAATAATGTTAATATTCATAATCCTTCTTTCATGAATGTTGACGACAATACGATCAATCTCAAATTCATTATAATTAGATTAATACCAAAATAATATAAGTCACTCACATTCCATCTAGTAGTCTATCCTACTATTTCATCACTCTATGACATCTACACCAAATATTAAATATCTCTTTTTTATACATTGTATGTAACATCCCTCAAACTCATACATCATTCAATACATTAAAATAATTCATTTGTAGTTCATGAGAACTTAATATTAATCATAGTAATGTTCCCAAATATTTTATTGATATTTACACCATATTATCTCAATAAAAAACTCCATCGTTATATATCTTGATTATTTATACATATCCAATTTTAGAAAGCAATGAAGTTTTTTTAAAAAAAAAATTCTCACTTATAGTTAACATCTTTTTTCATTTTATTATCACCTAATTATTTATATCATTATTATATTTCATTATAATATTCAATAAACATCTGTTCATCTCCTAAAACTATTTAAATATTTCACATTCTTCCAAGTCCATTATTTAATGGATTTTTCATCATTAAATGTAAATATTATAATTGACTGATATTTGTACTTATTCTATCATCATTTAATATAAATCAAGGTTGGTTATCTTTCTGAAAATTACCAATTTCATATATCTTTTATAGATTAATATATATATAGATTCCATCACTTAGGTATCACATATTTCTTCATTATTTTTTGGTGATGTTAATGATGACTTTGCATCTACGTCACATTCTCCAAGAGTCTTCAGAATCAACCTTTTTAGTTCAATCATACAATCAACTTAATTTTTGATCATATATTTTTGAATAACTATATTCAAATATAATTATAAAATATTTTATATTTATGGATCGTCACAGAATCATCAAACATAATTTTTTAACAACATAGTTAGTTTAGTATTCAGAATCCTTATCATCATACAAACAACAATGAAATTTACATTGATTCACACATAGTATGCATATCTCTGATAATAATTAGTGATTCATTTAAACATAATTATCCTCCTAAGAAATGATCATATTCCATGACTCTTATTCATTGGTTAACAAAAAAGAATCCTCCATGAATATTTTTTTAAAATTAAATCATCATCTAAACAAATTTTTTCTATAAAAATATATCACTCATAAACAAATTAAAAAATTTACATAAAATACAACACTATTAAAACCCCTAGAGAACATAAAATTTATTGAATTATCTTTTTCGGGGAGTACTAAAGAATGATTAAATATAATAAGTATTCTAAGAATGTTTTTACTAGAATTATTTCAAGTATTAAACTACATTATTTTATTATAGAGTGGTTGACTGAGATTCATGATGTATGTTTTATGAATAATTATTTTTAAAGGATAATACCATATAACCATATTATTCTAACATTAAATATTATGTTGAATCTATAACAAAATAAACCTATTTTTATTGATATAAAATTAATTTTCTAATGTTTCCTTACTCTATTAATAGTGATATTTCGGTTGATTTTTGATGTGTTCCCTAATGTTTTGTTGAAGGTATTTTGTAATTTTTCTTCTACACATAAGTGAAAGGAAACTATCATATGACATATTTAGAATAAATTTTATTTTAATATTTTTTATACAAAGATAAATATAATAAAATCATAGAATATAGAGAGGACTAGTGTATTTAGAAAATTAGTTATAAAATCCATTAACATAAAAAAAGAAAACAACATTATTTATATCTCTATATAGTTTTTCAAGTATCCTTTAACCTCTTAATATTTCACAGGATTTCCTCAGAACTATAAAGTAACGGGGTAGACAATAAAGTCATTTTTTGCAATAATCAATGAATAACAAGTTAAAAAAACAGGTTTATCAAGTGGCATATCATGGTAACATAAATGGTTTAGAATCATATATACTCACATAGAGTCATGGATAAAAGCATAAAATAATTGCATCATTGGGTAGTTATGACAATAAAAAATGTAACAAAACTAGTATATGTTGAGGATAATTAGCAAGAAAACAAAAATAATGTTCTTAGGATACCTTCTCATAAACCATACATGGAATCTTATAATATGAAAATATTTTCTAGTGAATCTCTAGGTTATTTGGGAACACCCGTCATATCCCAATAATTATTTTTCCACAACAATCAAATAATGAAATGAAATATTTTTTCATTTTAATATCATTAATATGAAATAAGTTTTTCATACATGGATTTTCCTAATTAATAAATGATAAAAAATCATAGAGAATACTGTAGAGTGTAAATATGAAAGGGTATACAAAAAGAAGTTGTTTTCAAGAATCAAAATGATGATATGGTTTTGTAATAATAACAGTGGAACAAACAATTGATATAAGGGTATATTGGGGGGTCAATGTAAGTTTATTGTTTATTAGAAATCATATATATAGTAAATTAACAAGTATAAAAATCTAAAAACCGCGATAAAAGAGAATATGGAGGTATAATAAAAACAAAGTTCTTGTATAGAAAAGAGGATATAGAGTACCCTAACCATGACATGATTCTTAATTAACCATGAGATTAGCTCCATAAGAATTTTAAATACTATTAAGTGGGAATTAAAGATGAATTTGGAGTCTATCCTCATGAGAAAAGGGTTTACAGTGGAGAGTAAAGGGATAATGAATTGGTATTTATCGAAAAAGGGAGGAGGATTTATTATTATTTTTTAAACCTACATTTTGGACTGTAAGGTAAAATATAATTAAAAATATTTACTCTACCATGGTTATAACCCATGACTATTTCAAAAGGGATGTATTATTAAGTATTCCATTGGATATTGGGATGTCCATTATTCATTAATACTATTAAGGATTTGTATTTCATTCAAGTTAATTTTTTTTAAAATCAAAAAATATCATTTTAGTTTGAGAAGATTATTAATTAGTTTGAGAAATAATTTTTTAAAAATAAGATAATTTATATAAATTATAAAACAAATTATATATCCAAAAATATATATAATTTATACATATTTTTTGTGTCATTTTTTTTATTTTGTGAAACATATATTTATATAGAAATTATTTTTAATTTATTCAGTATCTTATAAATCATTGAAAAATATAATGATCTTTAATTATGAGTTGATGAATTTATCTGTGAAAATAATTTTATAAATATATAATTTTATAAATATTTGATCATTATTTTTTGAAATAAATCGATTATTTAATAAATTATACTAATTTTACTACATTATCAAATTAATACCAATTAGAAAATCTAGTTCTTCTTGGAAAATAATAAAAATAATAATTATTATAATGTAAATATTTTTTAAATACATTTTAATATAAATATAAATTTATTTCCCATCAAAATATTTTATGAAAAAATATATTTTAATTTAAATTAAATATATATATTCTTCCAAAAACAATGTTTCAGTTTCTATGGTTCAAAAATACATTGTATCATTACCTTCATGTATTGATATATATTTCATTATAAATCTAAGGTTAATAAGAATGTATTCAGATTTGGAAAACACTATTACATTTAATGGGGAATTTGAAATACATTTAAGGTCTAGATATATAATCGCTTGTCAAACCAGAATATGTAATGTGTAATGTACAAAATTGTAGTACTTTTTTTTGGATGTTTGAAAAATGGAGTATGTTTAGGGACCTCTATGAGATTAATATTTTCCAAAATATGGTTCCACACATGCTCTTATTCTTGAATATCATCTAGGGAATAGTCAACGGTGATGCCCAGTGATTCTATCTCTCCTGAAATCTTTGATAAATGAGCCTCGCAAGGTAAGATCATATAAGATGAAGCCATCACCTGTCCCTTATAGAAAAATATATTTTTATTATATCCCTCAATATATGTTAATATAATAGATAACTATATAATGGCTATTTTACCAATGCTCATAACATTTAATGGTTCTTATGCACAGTAGTCATATTTAGAATATGTTTAATAGTTACCAAAAATAACAATGACATAAAGAGAATATTATTATACATACATTCGGAATGAAATATCATTTAAAAATGTATCGGTCATTATAGACATAGTGGGTATGAATTATCTATAAAAAATATTCATCGTTGTGGATTATTTTTCCCACATTTCACAAGGATATAAGGGGTTTTGTGTTAATATATGATACCTTCCATTAAACTAGGAGTATTTAAATAAGAGATGTTATTACAAAAAAACCAATTAAAAAGGTTAACGTAATTAATGATTGGGGGGAACATAATTCTTCCCTTACACAAGTTATTCAACCACAAATACATTGTCGTGGGTGTTAAATAGTTATAAGAATTAGTTAATGAATAAGACAAAACAATAAACATGGAAATGGTAGTTTCAAAATTATGATAGAAAATAGAATTTATTGAATTTTTTTATAACTTTCTAATAAGTGGTAGAGTTATACACTTTGATAAAAACATTACAAGACAAGTACTGGAAAATATGTGGTTTTCTATAACAATATTACACAGAATCAACAACAAATAAGTGGGAATATTGATTTTTAATAATGGATCTAAAGAAACATCTAGAGAATTCCATAAATATAAACTTTAATGACTAGATGATGAAATAAGATATGAATTTCATGAATTACTTAATAAAATAAAAGTCACTTTTGGGGTAGTCACACATCTAGCAAGTTTATGGGAAACCATGGAACATTTTGATTGAAATCACCTGGAAAAAATATATTGAAATTGATTCTATCAGTATAAAGGTAACAATCTTGGAGGAAGAAACAGTTAGAGTCTGAAGTGCATCAATATATCCAACGGTATTCTTATGATGATAAAATAATCAATAATAAAATAAATATAATTCAGGGATGACAAATTCAATGTTTAGTGTAACACTTAGGGGATATGAAATTATTTATCAACAAGTTTTTCTATATGTTCCTCTATAATCATAGTATAGTATGTCCATGTACCCCATAATTACAATTTTATTCCCAAATTTATATAATTGGTTTGGAAATTTAAAATAAAAAACCTTCACTGTTAGAGGACATTTCCTCAATCCTTATAATAGAAATTCAAAAAAAGGGTTGTTTCTGTTACCTTTTAATTATAAAAGGTGAGCACAAGGTATATCAGTATTGAGAAATTAAAGAAATTTGATAACGAA
The DNA here is from genome assembly GCA_963277665.1 of Viscum album. Taxonomy (NCBI): domain Eukaryota; kingdom Viridiplantae; phylum Streptophyta; class Magnoliopsida; order Santalales; family Viscaceae; genus Viscum; species Viscum album. The sequence continues at coordinate 1,468,208,612 of OY728128.1, read as the reverse complement.
ACAACCAATTTATATTTCCTTTTTCATGTTTTCCTTTATTCATTTAATGATCATAATTTTGATATTTTTGAATAAAATAATCAATTCTTGAGACACCAATGTGTTTTTAAAATAATTAATTCTTTGAATAACTTATATTTCACTTGAATATTTGAATTATGTTTTTGATATAATTGATTGGTGATGAGGTTATGAAATTTTGGATCATGTAAAACCATTAAAAAAATTCATGGTTAGGATACATATTTGATATCATTTAGTAATTATTTTAAATCATGAAAAAAAAAATTACATTTGGAAATTTAGTTCTAACACATCATAATAAAAGAGAAAACTATAAAATATTTGTAATAGATTGTGTTGAATTTTATGATGAATGAAATTATTTTACTTTTAGTCTTTAAAAATTACAATTATAGGGGATAAAAAATTTATCTTATCAAGACATATTTAATGCATCACATTATAGATATTAAGACATTCCATTATCTATAGGAGTAAAGCATGACACTATATCAAAATAAAATGCTATATATTAAATAATGAATAAATCTATAAATATTTATTGGAGTATAAAAACGGTCTAACAATTTTATTACCATGTGGACACACCCTGAAGAATTTTACCATCCATAACTATGAAATCATCCCTCTTATATAATCTATGATAGTTGTTCCAAGTTTAATTTTTCGGTGTCATGTTCATACCCTACATTCTTAAGAATTATCACATCAAAAATTTATCAACTTATATATTCAAAGTCTATTTATCTATTCCTAATATCATCATAATTCTATTAATTTATTTGTCAAGTAATTTTACACTCACAGAAGGGAAACGTTTTATCCATAATATAATGATACATAACTATGGTAAAAATATGAAAAATAAGAAATTACTTTGACATAATATAATGGGTTGTGCCTAAAATGAACATATCCTAAAAACATATAATTATATGCCTCCTATAATCATGTTGAAAGCTAGAACATGTCTTAATTTTTCATTCTACAACCCTAATAAATAATGACTGGGGGATCCTAAATAACAATATAATGTGTATTGATATTGTAACGCTTTGTGTGTATCTTGATTATAATGTATGAATAAATTAATAATGTCTTGAAAATTTTATTCAATAACTCCATATTAGTATTTTCTATACAAAATAGTATAGAACTTTCTACATATCTACTCACAATATTAAGGTGTTGTCATGATATCTCAACACCACTGTTTTGGCGCATCCTCAATATATCACTCCATTCACTCAAATCCATCCATAAATCAACAAAAATATTTGGAATCATGTTATAAGAAATTAATAATTATTTCAATTTCACCCATAATAAATTAATCTATATTTTCCTCTACCAATTTATTGAAACAATTCCATATTTATTAAATTCTATCGATTCATCCCCTTCCTTTAGAGTCTTTTTTAACCCCTTATAAATCACCTCACCTAATATTCAAAAAAAATTAGATAGTCCTTAAATATTCACGTCAATAATATTAATCTACCCTTAATCACATAAAATCCACACACCAATAAAAATTAGTCACCTAAAAATCCATTCACTAAAGAAAAGAGCCAAAAAATGCAATAAATATCAGGCTAGAAAACCTATAATATATCTTATTAGAGACACTATTAAACCACATGATTCTAAATCTAACCCTTTTTTAATAAATTATTTTATCTAAATACCTAAACAAGATACACCTATAATAATCTAAACATTAATCTTACCCAACATCACCCGATCACTCATTCTTAGAATATAATCATTGGTGCCTTTCTCAATATAACCAACCTATATATATTTGAGAATTTTTTTTAAAAATAACATTAGTAATGAATTTTTGATATGGATATCATGAGATATATTTAAATGAAGGAAAATGTGATGGATATAAATGGTTCAATATATTTGGAGAATATAATATAAGTGTATAGGAAGGGAATTTAGAGAACTGAACATAGAGTTGTTGACTATTCAAAACCTAACATAATTGGAGACACTATTATGATTGTACCTAATGCGTTAATGGTTATAATTGGACATGTTTTTCAGGGGATTTAAAAAACTATTTTGTTATTTTATAGATTTGTGGTCATACGTAGTTAGAGGTTTATCACGATCATAATGAAATATTAGAGATATTGAAGTCATTATCATTCAACCCCTTTATTCATCAAAAAACAATGAAAACTTTGGAAAACCATATCAAGTCATCCCTCATCAAGATTATACATCTATTTATCAAAAATTATAGTTTGGTAAAGATGAATCATATGGTTTAATTAATTTATATGAAATAATAATCAAATATTTTATATAATCATGATGGAATCTAAATATAAAATGATAATTTTTTCTGTATTTTAATGGGAATTGAATGAATCCTACTTGAAAATTTAAGGGTTATAATTATATTACTAAAATTGTGAACCATTTATGGGTAAATTATTCATGTATAATACATTTGAATATTTTTTATATTTTATAATCCATTATTAGTAATCAATATATTGTTTTGGATTGAAGTAAACATGAATGTTTAGGATTGTGAGTAATCCTAAATAAATGCAGATGATGAGAATACTATAATTCACTCATTGGAATCACCCCCCCAATCACCTTCACCACTATGCTAGAGTTACATATGTGTATTCTCTCAGTCAATATTCTCTTTTATTCCAAATAAAGAGTGAAAAACAATATTTTAATGCATTTTTTACCTTATAAACATAAACAAATAAATATATTATATCATGGATATTAACTTTTCGAAAACCACACTACCAATACAAGATCGATCACCCATAACACCCCCATTTCAAGTTATACCCCAATGATTCACGACAACATATGGGTACCACCTTACACATCCCACATATTCCACTAGTAAGAGGATTCTGACAATATTAAATTTATAGTACTCATTTTACAGGACAACACAATAATATTCTAAATGGGAAACATGCTTCTCCTATTAATGTACTAGTATGACTAAAACGTGATTTAGAAATATAATAGAGGTTGAATGGGAGTTGTGATGATTCCTCAATGGATAATCCCACTTTTAAAATAAAAATCCATATACCCTCCCTATAGATTTATAAGATTCCCAAAATACATGTGGAAGAGAACTCCATAGTATTTAATGTAGTACAAATGCATCCTGAGTTATATTCTAATTGGACACTGACCATCTCTATAAATAGAAGATATGTTCTGGTTATTACTGTTGAAATATCCCCCACACTTGTGGATTTTATCACTACCACTACTCCACCTCAACACTATAATACAATAATACTTCCCTTACATTAAAAATTCAGAATAAAAAATTATAAATAATAAGTTCATGATAAAGAAAAACAGATTTTGGATATCTTGTGGATGTTAATGACATTGATAATTAATTATATAAAAACTCCCTATCATTTAATTAACTAAACATTTTCCCCTAGAATTAGAAAACAAATATGGTTTGGATAATAGAACATACATTAAACAATATGAATCCTATATTGGTAGTAATACCATCAATTTCCTAATAAAATATAAATATATATTATTTTAAAATAACACATTAAAAATCAAAGACATTTGTTTATTAAAACTTTTATAGTTATAAATGGTTAATTTAAAAAAAAATTAATTACTCTAGTATAATATATATCTAACATGGAGTATATTATTTAATAAACATCGTTCCATTCAAAATTATAGTAAAAAAATAAAACCCAAAAAATAATCCTATTTAGTGAACTAAATATTATAAGAATTAAATATTTTATTTTTATAATTGAATTTATAGGTTATATAAGTAAATATAGTTAATAGATGGCCCTTGAAAGTTAATAATAATTTAGATATAGTAGTTATAATGTTGCTATGTTAATTTGTAAATATCAAGGGTAATGATGATAGTTAATCGATCCATAAAGGAGGAACCATGTCCTTCAATAATAGGATTTTACCTAACATGGAAACTTTTACTGTCAATTAGAAAGATGTAGAATCACTATAATTTTCTATTAACCAAGGATAAGAAAAAGGTGAAAAATTAATGTTCAAATTGAATCATCTATGAGCGAAATTTTTGTTAGTGAAGATATTAATCAAATAAATCATGGCCAAACCGACACATTATTTTTTTAACATTACAATAGTTGTCCATATGTACTATTTTTGGTAAATATGGTTTAAAATATCTTAGGGTTATGTATTATTATTTTTAAAGTTAATTTTGAATATAAATTGGGTTTCAAATAATATGAAATTTTTGAAGAATATATAATCCTTATTTAAAGAATGAAATTTATATAATTATATGATTATTTTGATAAAACTTATTTCAAGGTTAGAATTATGGTATTTAAATTATTTTGGTGGTGAAATTTTATGTTAAAACAAATATATATAAAATATAGTAAAAAATGGTCAAATAAAATAAAATTTTATAAATATGACTTTATATATATGTAATCATGATTTAAATGGCACAAGTAGTATATATTACTGAATTGTGTTGCTATATACTATATTATATAATTAAAGGTGTTAATGTTTCTCAATGGGGGATAATATGAAACATAATATATTCATTACATTAATTTAAGAAATTCTACTCAACACTCTATTCAATACACACTAAATATTGACATTTGTAATTAAAAAATATCTCTCATAAAAACATAATCATAAAGTATCTACCATAAATTTGAATAAAATAATGAACTTCATGTATTGTTATAATATTTTTATCTCATCTAATATTCTCAAATATGGAAAAATCTTAATTATCTATGTTTTCATTTCAAATTTTTATTTCCATTTGTCTATAATTTTCAATATGAAAGTTATTTTTACTATATTAGTATGATATAATTTTAGTTATTATCCCTATAAAATCCTATAAATATGATACCCGACTCTACAGACATTATAATCCATTCATAAGCCATTGAAATTAAGATATTCTATTAAGTGGAAAAAAATCAATATTGTTCATGGATTAAAATGCTTATTAATTCAATTCATTAATGAGATTTAGGAAAAAAATTAAAATTGGGGAATTTGAATACAGAAGGATGATTTTTATGTAATTAGTGGGACATTTATCAAAAACCAAGAGAATTATTCTATGATCTATCACATGAAACTTTTTTCTTCAAACCATATAAACAATGAGTTTTATTATTAAGAAAATTTAATATCCATAATGTGCATAAAATAAGAATTATAAAATTCTCTTAATTTTTATAAGGGATTTATAATTAAATAATTTAGTCTAATACCTCTTCAAATTTAACTATATAATTCTAAGAACTAATTTAACTTCTTATCCATTATAAATATTTCATAATTATAATTAAAAAAATTTCAAATGATAAGAGTACATATTTTAACATTTTATATCCCAAATTATCAAAAACATTTACAAGTGTATTCTATTAGATTTTCTAGTCAAACCTATCAACATGTTTGTATAATCCATATTTCTAAATAAATAGTTGTTATTAATTAATATTATTTGACTAATTATAATTAGAATTTTTAGTTTTCTACATTTAATAAATTTATAGTGTAGATCCTGTGAAATTTTATTTTATATTGGAATTTATTGGACATTTACATGATTATAGTTTCAGATAATTATATATCCCCTTAGATAATGGGCATGTCTCTTCAGAATTATATAATATAGTAATCAAAGAATCCTACCCTTTATGTATTATTTCATAGAAAATTTTATTGATGGTTTGTTAATAATGTCTAACAATTATTTTCCATATTTTATATCATTATGTTGTCATTTACTTTTTTCAATATGATTATTTATTTCCATTTTCAACAATGGATTATTTATGCTTGGATATTCCATGAAATAGAATAATCTTTTTTCATGATACAATATCATTTACATATTATTTTATCGTGAAAACTTTTTGTTTTTTTCAATTTTCATGGTTTATTAATCTGAATTTATGTGTGTTAATATCAATGGATAGAATTTGGAATAATTATTTTCACATAAATGATGTAAAATTGTATTTTGTATGGTTTTATTATTATTCTAGTATCTTTAGGAAAATGGAAACCAAAAACTGTGTGTATATTAAATGTTATAATTAAATGCATATAATAAATTACCAACCAAGGCTGGGTGAAAAGGATTCATTGCATTTAACTCTAAAAAATTGATTTATTTTCCTCGAATTGGATTCGTCATTATCATTGTTCTAAAACCCTAGGATTTTAATAGAGAAAAAATTAAATTTGATAAGTAATAGTCATGAAAAATATAGAATATATAATAATTTATCATCCCAATACATTATGATAAATTTCATTTTAAATAAATTAATTCTCATAATAGCATAATGTTCACCCAACCCCGAGATTTTGATGTTCGATAGAGGTATCAACATGAAAACCCGATCATAAACTAGCCATGATATATATAACCATTAATACATTGATTTTGAATATGAATGTATTAATATTATTACCTAATTTAATATATATATTTATAAATGTAAAAAATATTGATAAATTTTCATTAAACAATTAGTGAATTTTTAGTAAAGTGAATTTTTTCTTAAAAAATGTTTTTCTTAAAAAAGTTTTTTTAAAATTCTACACTAGAAATATATTATATAATAACATTTTGGAACCTTTATAAAATTCATATTTTAAATTAAAAATAATATTTTAATCATGAAATCGTTATTTATTTTGGGTGATATTTGTTAATTTTTATGAAAATAATTATTTGTTAGTGAATATTGAAAAATAATGATTTTTATAATACTACAATAAATTTTGAATAAATAAATAAATTTTAATTCACAATTCCTTTTAAAATTTACATAATTATTATTTAATTATATATAAATCAATTAATTTATTTTTAAACAAATTTAAATTGGAATTTAGTATAAGTTTATATTTCGGTTTAAAAATGGTATTTTTATAAAGCTGTTTTAATGAGGATTAGGTTTATCTATTTAAATTAATTAAAATAATACCTATGAAATTTTTTTAAATGAAATTAATATATAATATATTAATAATTTTAAATTATGATTCATAAATTTCTTTAATTATACACATAGTTAATATAAAATAATCTTATACTTAAATACTACACCTTTTGAAAACCCGTCTTTTCGTCGTACATGTGGGTTTTGTTTTAAATTTATCTTTTATAATTTTAATAAAACTTATTTGATAATTTTTACTTCATTTTTTAAATCAAAATAATAAAATAGGGAATTGAATATAATTATGGAAAATATTATCTTCGTTATAAATATGGAAAAATAATGAATTTTAATTTAAAACTAACTACTCGATTTTATTATTTATAAAACAAAAATATAATGAAAATTTGTTTTAATATAAAATTTCTTCAATTATATAATAATTAATCAAATTTATTTTATTTTATAAAAATTCATGTCGAAATTCGAAATAAAAATATTATATGCTTTTGAATATTTCTCTTTGAATGCTTGCTTTCTCACTTCATTTGGGGGAATAATTTTAAATTAAAATATTACACTTGTGTGAGTCGAATATATAAAAATTTATTTTATATTTATAATAATAAGAATTTAAAATGATTAATATTTTTAGATTAATTTTGTACCAAATGAATAATGGAAATAGTAAAAATATAATTATTTGGGTTATACTATAAATAGATTTACTAGGTGTTAAACGACGAAGATAAGTGCGAACATGACCTACCATATTTTAAAAAACCCACCAAATGGAAATATATAGACATTATATCTTCTATGTTTCATAATGGTCCATTTTTATGCTTATGGAATGATAAAAACATGCGTATGATTGAATCATTTAAATAAATTACTAGTGTGCCACTCACCTCACTTAAAAATGGTAACCCTTATCCTCTATTCTTCACACTACCAAACCTCATTGGATTCAAAAATACCTTCCCAAATATCTTCAAAAAGACCATAACCTATTCTTATAATCCTTATGAAAGGAATTGATCTAATATAGTAAGGATTTTGGTGCAAACCTAATGTGGATAACCGAAGAAGAGGTAGAGTTCTTCAACGACCATTATTAATTTATTACCCTCTCTGTAAAATTAAATTCTTATTATACTTGGATGATATAATAAATAAATATATTCTATATAATATAATTTTTTTTATAAATATATAATTAACTACAACCTTCTCAACTTCCATCAACTGGGTTACCAAATCATCATTCATGTGTACGATGCGTTACGACTTCACGATCTGATGTAATCCATATTTTCATTACAAAACACCATAGTTGGGTACTTTCATGTACCTAAATTATATTTATTATATTTATAACATAATTTACACTCTTGTTTAAATATATCATATATAAAATTTCACTTTCCATCACATGGGGGATGCAATAACATCCCTTGTGTGTGTGGAAGACTATTGCGTCAAGAAGTGATGTGATTTGTATTTGACTAATAATGTACATGGATTGTAATAATGATAAAATTAATGAACATATGTGACTTACATGAAATAATATTGAGATTCATGGAATATTTCTAATTATCAAAAAATAATATATTGAGTTTTTTTACACAAAAAATTATGATAACATCATTTGTGTATGTGTGGACTACATCCATTAGAAAGTGATGTTACTCTCTTTTCATCAGAACACCACATGGATATAATATATAAGTATATTTAATCAAATAAAATGTTATATATGTTATTATTAAAATTATTTAATGTTAACATATTACATAAATCCTTCTAATAATGATCATTATAAAATTGAAATGTTATCCATGTGTATGTATGGAATACCATGTCTATGATCATAATATACTTAATTCATCAAAAACATCATTTCATTATTAGATTTCAAAGTATAATTTATTTATAAATATTATAATAATTTAGTGATTATAATTCTGTATATTATGTAAATATATAATATACATAATAATTAGAAATTTTAAAAGGAAGCATGAATAAGAAAGCAAGGTAATTAACAACCGAAATATTGAAAATTATGAAAAAAAATATTAACAGAATTGTAATAATATTTTATCAAAAAAATATATATGATAATTTTAATATTAATATGGTTTTTAAATAAGTTAATAAAATGTTTTAAACCACTATAACATATTTTAAAACATGATCATCAAAAAAGAAGAATGAGGTGATTGATTTACGCCTCATAATTTTTTTTATTTGAGACACATGCCATGTTCACCCCATGTTTCTTTTATATGGATTATATATATTCCAAGGAATTTTTTTTATGATGATTATACATAGAATTTTATTTATTTACATATCCATTTGATGATATATATTTTATGGGGTTTATGAATCAAAAGTTACCAAATTTTTAAATGATTTTGGTCTCAATTTTCCTTCTTTGAGACATATTATTATGATATGCATCTACCATATTGTATGTGATGTATATACAATAACTTTGAAATTTAATATCATGAATTTATTTATACTCATGAATTTTTATGATTCATTTAAGTATATTATAACATGGTGATTTTGTTTTATTGTTTCCAATGTGGTCAATATTTTTTCGTACAATCTCATAGTTTATCAAAATTATTTATAATTATGTTTCTTCTGGTAATATTTTATAACCCATTTATAAATAATCACATGAATTTTATTCTCTTAAAATTTTTATATTAAAATAAAAAATTTCCCTCTATTTTGCTCTCCTTACATACTCAAGAGTTTAAAGAAATAATGTTTTTATGAAAAATCATTCTTTTTAGTTGAAATCCACTTTTCTTCCCAGAACATGTATCTAATTTTTTAAAAAATGTTTTTAAAAATTAAAAAATTATTTATCAAAGGAATTTTCTCCAATTTTTTTAAAAATAAAATTGAATGGAATCTAAATTTTTTCCAAACAATTCCTGTTTGAATTTTCATGAAAATGTGAGAAGATTATTTGTTTTAATGTATACAAAGTGAACCGAATTACCCTCCATCACAACTATTATTTTAATGGATGATTAATTTTTATGTTTAAATGATTATTTTCAATGAAAGGGATTTGGAAAATTATTTTTATTTTAAAATTAATTCATAAAAATTAAAATGATATTTTGCTCATGAAATTTTTTAAATAATTTATAAAGAATCATTTTCATGTTTTTGAGGTTGTTTTAAAAGAAAATTATTTTTGAACTATCTAGTTATTTTTTTGTTTCATAAAAATGTGATTTAAAAAATTGATTCCCTCTATAAAATGTAATTAATGATATTTTAATGGTACTTCAATTCATCAATTTCAATAAATAGTTTTGCTAAATATGATCCAATAGGGATATTTTATATTTAATTTATCATAATTCTTTCACTTGAATGATTATCATTGTTATAAAGAGAGAGTTATGGAAATAATTTATTTTTGAATGTTAATAATGATTCGTTGATATTGTTATGGAACCTGTTTCTTTTCCATAGGTAAATTTTGTTTTAAATAGATTTTTGTGGAATATGATTTATTCCATAGGTTAATCATGTTTCAAAGATATTTAAATGAGAGTCATTTCCTTTCCATGGGTTAATCATGTTATGAATGGGATAATTATTATTTTTATAATTCAAACGATAATGTATAAGATCTATGTACTTTATATCTGATCGTATAAATAATATGTTATGGTCAGGGAAAGATAGCATTTGGTTAGCATATAATAGATTATATAATGGCGAGACCCAAATAGAGTCTGGTGATCGCATTAAATATTATATGATTTCGAAACCTAGATACCATCGGGTGAGCCCATTATAACGTTAATGATGGTTGTGCCTAGATAGTTCTCTAATGAATTGGGTATTTATAATTATTTGTTGATAAATATATTGGAAGTTAGCTATGTGGTTATTTCAATTATAAGGGTTATGTATGGGTTCAGTGATGATGATGTTCAAAGATACCAACCGGATATATATATATATATATATTCATTCCATGGGATTATAAAGTATCTTTTAATGAACATTAATATCACATGGATAATTATTTTTTATTTTTTTAACTTCTCATTTGTTTAAATACATATTACATGCTTCTTCACTGATGATTCAGGTATTTAGGAGTATAATTAATTATAGGATTTTCACATGCACTCTGATTATGTTATTATATACTTATACAGTTTTTATGATCATTGAATATTTAAAATTTTTAATTCTTATGTTTACCCTTACTAAGAATTTGAGATCAACCTTCTGAGGTTTCATCTTCCCTAGATTATAATGTATGGCATTAATACAATTATGTGATGAAGGGGTTTTTATATGGATGATAATGTAGACTTATTGTGAAATAATAAAGGATAGTTTAACAGGGAGAGTTTATCATTTAAATACATAGGTATTTTTTATATAAGAGGTTTTCATAATTCTATACAACTATAAACCTTAATGTTATTTGATAATGTAAGTGATCTTAATATTAATTTTTATGATGTTAGGTTTGGATATAAAACATTGTGTCATAATTATATGTATCAATTCTATAAAATTAGAATTAAATACTTTAGCATCAGATCCAAGAGAGAAGAATCTGGGATGTTGTAGTTTATATTAGCGTTTTCTTTAGAAAAATTTGGAGAATATGTTGTTTTAATTTGATGTTATATTAATAGTTTTAGATACCATTATAGGTCTACAATCATATCTATGATCATAAGTTTAAATTTTTATACACCCCTTTTAGGTTATATGTGATGAGTTCTTAATATGATAAATGAAATTTTTGCAGACATTTTTGTAGGATGAATTATTTATAGAGATATTGTTTAACATGAAGTATTCATTTAAATTTTGTGGAAATAATATATATGGTATTTAAAAAATTTAGGGATTATATGATCTTGGATGTTAAAAAAAATTAACATATAGATAAGCACAATATTGAAATGTTAATTGGTTACTATGTGATTAATTTTACTCTAAAAGAATATTTCCATAATTTTGGGAATGAAATTTGAAAGGTATGATAAAACCAATGAGGTTAAAATAAAATTTATTTTTGTTATTTTTGTGGTCATATAGATTGTAGGTTTATAGAATTATTTATTTTAATAATTGGGTATTATTGTTGATTTGTTATGATTAATTTATCATATGGAGGTTTATTCATTTTGGGAATTATCTTACCATGTTCTAACCATTTTTTGTTTTGGTTAATGTCTAATGATGATAAGAATATATCATAATCTCATTTATGGTTATTTGGGATTTAGAAAATGAAGACAGTTCTTCATGAAAGAACAATTCATCTTTAATACTCATCATTTGGAAAAAAAATATTAGATTTTGGGGTAAATTTAAAAAATTAAGAAAATATACTCATCAAGTAGGTATTTTACTTTATTCATTAAGTATATAAATAATATAATTCCTCAAATCTAGGAAAATTAATTTGAAATAAAATTGTCATGTTACATTAATATCTGATGAATCATATGGTTTATTAGATCATAAATGATTTATTGTTTTCAAGACATTAACATTCCATTGATCATTTAATTTCATCTAATAAATGACCTCAACCACTCTTAATAATTATTTATTCAGTTCATTCATTTTAAATTATGTTATCCTATTTATAAACCTAGTTCTGTGTTATTCCATGTGACCATTGTTCATACCTTTCTCTCCTATTAAGAGGATGTTTTATTAGTCCTTATTATGATGTGTCTTTAGAAAAATCGTATTTTCAAATTTCCATCATTTTATAACCGAGATAATGTTCAAATTGTGAGGATTCAATTTATTCAATTTGGGAGGATGTAACACCCCAGGATTTAAAAGAATAAAATTATGATAGATAATGTAAAGGAAAATAAACACTGAGCATAGAGGATAATCTTACACCCAAGGACTATATGATACATTTCTTTTTAAAAAATATAACTTCTTCAATTGTTTTTAGTACTTGAATCCTTGATATTTTTATCTTTAATGGAGTATTCAACACACAACACAATGCACAAATGAACAATTTTATATATAACTGTCATCATGTAGTTGTTAAATTGGTCAGTATGAATATTATTACCTACATTATGAATATATATATATTTATAATGGATTAATGTTTAGTAAAAAATCATTCAATTTTTAGATAAAGGATTTTTTTCTCCTAACATATTTTTTCTTGAAAAATTATATTTTATTTCTTTTCATGAAAATAACCTTATTATAATTTAATATTTTACCATTAAAAAATTAATTTTCTTCTATAAAATTCTTATTATGAGTCATAATATCATATTCTAATTTGGGATAAATTTTTTAATTTTTCTGAAAATTATTATTTTTTGGTTAATCGTGAAAAATATTAATTCATAAAGATCAAAATTATCTTTTCAGTAAATTAAGTGATTAAAATTACACATTATGCATTAATAAAATATAACAATTAATTAATTATTTTTAATCGACTTAACTTATTTTGGATCAAATTTATATTTTATGTTATAATAGGTTTAAATTTGTGTTTTAAAAACAGTATTTTCAAAAAAAACTATTTTAATGTGCGTAATGATTATATATTTTTGTTAATTAAAACAATCCAAAAGGAGAATTTTTTAAATTAATATTATATATAATATATTCATTAATATTAATTGAAATTAAATTGATGATGATTATTATCAAACATAGAGGTAATATAAAATCATCATGTACTTGAAAAATACAATCCTCAAAAACCGATATTTTCATCCCCAATATGGATTCTGTTTTTGGAAATTTAAAAAAAATTAGTTCAAAAAATAAAATGATTTTTTAAAATAATAATGTCAAAATATCATTAAGTTAAATTTATAGTAATTTTCAAAAAATATTATTATAATTTTGTGAATACTAAGCAAGAATCAATTTTAATTTAAAACCACATTTCCATTTAAATTATATATAAAGATAATTTATATTTTAAATTAAAAAAAATTGAAAATTGTTATAATTATATATCTATTAATCGAATTTAGTTCATTGGAACCAATTGAACATTGAAATAATATATATTAACTTTGTAAACATTTGATCATTTTCTCTTTGAAAACCCACATTATCATCATGTCTACGGGAAGAATATTAAATTAAAATTTCTAACTATTATGATATTAATTTTAAAAAATGGATTCCACAATTATAATCTTCATAATTTATAATTTTAAATAATTTCAAAAAAAATTACCAAAATTAATAGTGAAAATGATTAAATTTTTTTACCATTATTAAGGAAAAATAGATTTACCTGGGGTTAAATGAAAAAATAAATGGGTAAAAATGACATGCCAAATTCTTAAACACTCATTGAAATGACATATTTAGACTTTATATATTATTGTTTCGTGAATGGTCCATTTTTCAAGTCTTTGGTGTGATAAAATGTGGTAATTATTTAATCTTTTCCAAACATTGCAAGTGTGACACTAAACCTCACTTATAAAAGGCCACTTTATATCCTCTACTATTCAAATCATCGAACCTCATTTTCTCTTCCAAGAACTTCCCAAATAACTATAAAAAGTCTATAACCAGAGTATATAATCCTTATTTTGGGAATAATCCCAACCTAGAAAGGCTTTTGTTACAAACCTAAGGAGGATACCAGAAGAAGATGTAATGTTCATCCATGAGAAATTTATTTATTTCATTATCCATATCCTTTATTATTATTAAACCATTTTGATATAATAACATATGTATCATAAATATATATTTTTGTTTTTATAATATGTTAATGACTTATGAAAATTTCCCATTATGTCAAATGGGTTACATAATCATCATTTTTGTATACGATGGACTGCCTTTCTTGAACTAGTTTCATTATGTTTTCCATTACAACCTATCATGGTTAGGTATGAAGATGGATATGAATTATATATTTTATATTTATAATATAAATTGACATTTGGATTTAATTATATCATATAAACCTTTTTTCATTACATTTTATAGGGGATATGATGACGTCGCTTGTGCATGTGTGGGAATACAACCTTGTGAATGGATGTGAAACATCTATCTCTACTTTTTACATGGAATTAAATAAGGTTAATGTTAATGAATATATATGACATAAATAAAATAATTATCATATTGATGAAATATTTATCATTATAAAAATATAATATTTTTTTCTTTTTTTTAACAAAATTGATGAAAACATCATTCGCATACATGTGGACTACAACCTTCACGAAGTGATGTGAATCTATTTTCAACACCACACCATAAAGTTGATATATATTTATATATATACCAAAATAATTAGGTATAAATGATGATATTTTAATAATTTGACAAAAAAATATTACTCAACTCCTTTCTATTATGATCAATTTATAATAAAAGTGTTTCTCATGTGTAGGTATGGAATACCATCTCCATTATCATAACATACACCATATTAAAAAACCATATTTTCATTATTGGTATTAAAAGAATAATTTATTTATAAATAATTTAACTATATCTGGGTTATTATTTGATATATTATTTTACTGCATAATATGCATAAAACCAAAACTGTTTAATCATAGTAGTTAGTTAGCACATAAAAAATAAAAATAATGAATGATTATTAATGAATTAGTGATAAGATGTTATAAATGGATAATATATGTTATTATAAATATTAATATGGTTCTAAAATATGATAATAACATGTTTAAAAACACTATATAGAAGGTTGAAGAATGATCAACCAAAAGGAAGAGTGATAAAATGGATTTATGTCTTGCATCTATTTTTTTTGTGAGACACATGCCATGTTCACCACATTTTTCATTTATGTGGTATATATAAATACCATGAATTTATTTTATTATGATTATAATTAATATTATTGGTATTTCTATATCCATTTGGGGATCTCTCTTTCACGGGGTTTATGTTTAAAATGATTCCAAATCGGTAATGGATTTGTTTGGTAATTTTTTCTTATTTGATACATATGACTATTATATACACCTATCATCTTATATGAGGTTTATTTACATACCATTTATCATGTTTTATTACTAATTTTTTTATATTTATGATATTTGAATTTCTATTTAATGATATTTCATTTTGGTGCGTATGTTTTAATTATTCCAATGTTGTAGTGATTTTATGTTTCAATATAATTATTTATCAAGATTATTTATGAATATATATTTAATGGTAAAATTTTATTATCCTTATCTCAATAAAATCATGAATATTATTCTCTTATGGTTATTCTTGGAGAATACTTATTTTTCCATCATCTTAATATCTTTATGTACACATTTTTTTAATAAATAATAATGTTATAAAAAATCATCTTTTCTGTCAAAAGGAAATTTTCATTCAACATTTTTTTCAAAAAAAAATTCAAAAAATGTTTTAATCTTTTTTTAAAATATTTATTATGGGAATTTTTACTAAAATTTATGAAATTAATATGCATGTCATTTTACAAAAAATTCACATTCAGATTTTAAAGAAAATGTAAACCAAGACTGTGTTTTAAAATATAAAAAATGAATATAATTACCCACCATGATGACCATTATATTCCTTGAAGATTAAATTTTATGATTTCATATTTATTTTCTATGAAAATTATTTTCAAAATTAATTATGTTTTAAATAGTTTTTTTCAAAATTGAAAGTTTATATTGTACAAGAAATATATCATATGATTTTTATAGACTCCTTTATATTTTTCTAGTGTTCTTTTCAATGAAAAATATTTTTATAATATCATTTGAGTTATTAGTTTTAAAAAATATGATTTAAAATTTAATAAGACTTTTCCAAAAAAAAATCGTAAATGTTATTTTAATTTTATTTCCATTCATCAATGACAAAAACCATTTTGGGAACTTATTTGTTAATGAGGTTATTTTGTACTGATACAATCCACACTACTTCTCGCGATGGATTTATATTTAATCAAATATATTTTTATAGAAGTCAATAATTTTCAATGGGTTTACCATGTTTCAAATATATTTTATGAATCCTATTTATTTTCGATGGGATAATAACATTTTAGTGATATCTTTATTAAAATCATTTTTTACTAAGAGTTAATCATGTTTCAAAAGAGATTTTTCTAGAACACATCTCTTTTCTATGGGTAAATCATATTTCATTTATATTAACATGAAAACTATTTTTTTTACATGGGATAATCATGTAAAGACCCGGAAATTTCAAGGAATTTTTTTTCTTAATTTCTTTGTAATTTTTATGAGAACGCAGTTTCTGACGTCACCTGATTCCAAGGCCTAGTGTGCCCGGAATCAATTTCCGATGTTTAGCTCGGGTACGTTAAGTTAGCGAACGAGCTGGTTTTTCTATCTTTTGAACCGGTGCTTGGAATCAAAATTCGAGGGCACCAATGGAACCGCAGCGCTGGTAATTGCTTAAAAAGTCCTTTTCCAGAGTTGTGTTTTCTCGGGAAGAGTTGTTTAGTTTTGTGGATAAATACTTCTGAGAAATAAAATTTGTACAACAAAATTTATTTATTTAAAGTGTTTAAAACCTAAGGATGGAGGTTGGGTGAACCTAACTACCTAAGTGAGGTTAAATGGGAGGTGGGTCCCACACGAACCCCACCCCTTCAAATTTTTTAACCTACTCTAACTCCCCCATTAAGTGGGTGACCTCTCATATTCCTTAACTCCTTAACCTCCCTTTTAATGACAACTTTTAATTAAGTGGTTTAAATTCAATTTTTGAATTTTAAAACATATGACTTGTGTAATAAAATAAGTGGTGGATTATATTATTATGGTTGGTCTTGTTGTGTTGAGTCTTTGGGAGAAAAAGAGATGTCTTGATGTTCTTCTTCCTCAGCGAAGAACGTGAAGAACGCGAAGAACGCGAAGAACGCCGACCTACGACAAAGGTCGACAAGAACGCCGGATCCTCGTAGATCGATGATGCGATGCCGACGAATCTTTTCTCTGTGACATGATGATCATCCTTCCACGACGCCTTCTTCTGCAACATGAAATTCCACGACGAACCTCCGTTCAACTACGCTCGAGGTAGGGGATTTATTTTTTTGTTCGGGAATACTTCAGTCGTCATTTCCTCATTTCAAATTGGGCCACCTGTTTCCGCAATAATGGGAGGAGGTCAGACCGCACGAACATGGCCGACCCACCTCCCCATTGTTTGTTGATTTTATTGCGGCACATGCAAAGGCGTCACGGTGCCGTTGCACCGCGCAGAAACAACGGAAATGGGCAAGGATGCGTGGCGTTGTCGCTCCATGCCGATGAAGTCATACAAGGTCGATGCTCCATCACGCTGCACCGAAGAATCAAGAAAACACCACTGCCGGAGCGGGGCCATGGTGGAGGGGCACGGCGCCGTCGTGCCACGCCGGTCGGACCAAGACCACGTCTTAGGCCGCGGCGGAGTAGGGACCGGCGGCCAATTTCTGGACGTCGGCATCAGAGGAGGGGGACCGGCCCGCGCCGGTCCCGTGGTGCAGCAGCCGCGGCCGGAGTGGGTCGGCCAGTCAGGGGGAGAACCGGGGGTTCGTAACCCACAGCTGGAGGCAGGAGCGGACCCGCGCCGTGCCGGAGAATCACGAAAACATCGCGGCTGGAGCGGGTCCGTGGCGGAGGGGTGCGACACCGTCGCGCCATGACAGTCGGACCAAGCCCGACCCAACCCCCTTGTTCATCCCTAACCGGGTCGCCCCCCACCCCCTGGGTCGGCCCGAACCGTGTCGACCCGACCCGAGTCCCAGTCTGGCCCGCTTGGGTGCAGCCCGACCCGGCCCGGTGCGCTGGCGGTTTGCTGGCCAGCTCGGTTTCACCGATCTGGCGGTCAAGGGGGGGGGGGCACTGCCCCCTATCTCAAATAACGCGGCCCCCACGAGGGGCCGCTCCTGCCTCCAGCCGGGGGTTTCGAACCCCCGGTTCTCCCCCTGACCGGCCGGCCCGCTCCGGCCGGCCGGCTGCTGCACCACGGGACCGGCACGGTCCAGTCCCCCTGCTCCAACGCCGGCGGCCGAAAATTGGTCATCGGTCCCTGCTCCGCTGTGGCCTAAGCCGCGGGCTTGGTCCGACCGGCACGGGGTGACGGAGCCACCCCCCACCGCCGCGGCCCCGCTCCGGCCGTGGTGTTTTCGTGATTTTCCGGCGCGGCGTGACGGCACCGCGACCTTGTCCGACTTCATCGGCGTAGCACAACGGCGCCGCGCATCCTTTCCCATTTCCGTTGTTTCTGTGCGGTGCAACGGCACCGCTCCACCTTTTCATGTGCCGCAATAAAATCAACAAACAAGGGGGAGGAGGGTCGGCCATGTTTGTGTGGTCCGACCTGTAACACCCCAGGTAAATAAAGAATATGACATTTTCATATTTATCCATATTTGTGAATAAAAATATTAATATTACTTTAAAGGGTTTCTATGCTCGATGGCGTACCCAGCAGGCAACAGTGAGTTTCTTGGGAATCTTACTTTGCACTCTAATAATAAAATAATATTATTTTAAATGGTAGTTAACATGTAGCCGTTGTAATGGCGGGAATGGATAGAAATAACTAAAATATTATTATATTTGTTTTTACATTTATCCAATAAAGGATAGAGGCTTAAAATACGGAAAGAATTCAATTTTAGGCGTATATGCCCTAGTTTTCACTAAAGGTTCACTTATCGCCTTTTGATGTTGAACCATCATTAAATATAGTTTTTTTAACTCTTAAACATTCTTTTGGACCAAATAAAACTCTTATTAAGAATCGGGACATCAAAATTTACTTTGTGTAAATTTTTTGTATCTTTCCGATAAAGTTCATTTTTTTAATGAATAGTGTAAAATGTTGTATTTTAATTCAAAACCACTTTTTAATATAATTTATTCATATGATTAGATTATCTTTTGAATTGGTTTTAAAGTGAAATTAGAATATATTTATACCATTAAATCCAATGGTGGTCGTTGGAATTAATTTCACTTTGAAATCAGACTTAAACTAGTGCCAATCTTTTGATACTTATTATTTCATAAAAACACGCTATTTGATCTGACAGCGGGAATTAATTATTAAATTAATTAATGTGACTTAAATGTTTTTAATTTTGTAAAATAGACTTCATTTTTTAATTTGTAATATCAAATATAGCTTAGGGTGAATTTTTGTGATTTTTCTAAAAAACTTCAATTTTTGATGAATAGTGAAACCACTAAGTGGTACTTGTAAAAACTGATTTTTCCGTTTAAATGAAACTTTTCCATCTTTGTGTTTTGAATTTCAAAAATCCGACATACATGGTTGTCATTAATAAGTAAAATGTGGTTCAATGGGATAAAAATAATTTTTGGGTGAATAGTAACTTATTAAGTTTTTAATCGCGATTAGAGGTAATTAGTGTAGTTTAAGGTAAAAGTAATGTTTTAATAATATGAAATGAACTTGACACATGTCCTAACCTCATTGGATGTGTCATGGCCGACCACGAAAACCCATGGGTAAACTTGGCGACCCCATGAAGCCATTTTGGTTGGAAAATGACATAAATACCTTTTATTTAATGTTAATGTAAAAAATGGCCCAAACATGATATGTTTTACTAAAACAATTTTTAAATGGGGTTATACAAATCAGATTTTTTATTATAAATAGTCATTGGAAAGATAAAACGATTTCATACATCATAGTATTTTGTTTATAATTTTTAGACATTAAATAAATTAAATTATTTATGACATAATAATGATGCACCGATGACATCATTATTTGACGATTTAAATAAAATAGAAAGATAATGTAAAATATATGACCTAAACATGTCAAAAACTTATTGGATGGGTGGATTTCGAAGACTTATCACCTTATCCACGAATTATATCAATGTTGGGCCTTTTAAAACCGAAACACATTTTCAAATAAAGTAATATTTCTTACTTTCCAAAAGTGCCCCTCCTCTCCTCTTATAAAAGGCACCCACCTCTACCTCATTTCACACACTCCTCAAGCCTTTGTCTCAGCCAACCCCTGCCCATTTTGTCTCTCCACATCCCTCTACTCATCCTAGAGGATTCCCTTTGTGCAGAATCCTTTCAAAGGAAGCCTTTAGGCTCAAATCAAAAGGAGTTACACTTTTAAAGGTAATTCATTCTCTCATGTTCATTTCTTTTATTTTACTTCTCCAACCCACTAAACTCTTTTTATTTTCTTCTTTTGTAACAAAACCAGTATATTCAATATACTAGGATGTTTTTATAAGATCTATTCGATCTAAACTCTCACACAACTACATCAAATGGTTAAAGAACATACGGTTTCCGTGGATGGCGAAATTCTGCCTCCCGAAACGATGATTGTTCAATACTCATTTAACACCTTCAAAGGTGGCCATTATGATGTCACTATTTTTATATATGATATATAATATGTTTATGTTTTCCTTAAGCTTCTATTTTTTTCATTTGTGTCTTACCTTTATGGCTTCCATTATGTGTATACGCGATATCTTCATTTTAGGAAGTGCATACTACCACCCCCTCAAAGTGATGTGATTCGTTAATGCCATACGTGGGACGTATAAAGGATGGATTTAATGTTATTATATATGATGTTATACTAGAATTATTATATACCTCTATATCATTATTATTTCTTTCCAATAAAGTATGAGATAGAAATGAAAGTAGCGTTCATGCGTATGTACGGCTTACCGTCTCCATGAACGGTGCATTTCATTTCTTATCCCCAAATGTAATGTACTATTAAAAGTACATGTATATAATGGATATATATAATGAATGATATATCTAAATAATGAATATAATTCTGGAATTAAAATATACATACCCCTCATTTAGTTTTAATTCCATTAATATGACAAAGAAATGAAAGTAGCGTTCATGCGTATGTACGGCTTACCGTCTCCATGAACGATGCATTTCATTTCTTACCTCTAAATGATTATGTAATATTATAAATACATGTATATTCTGGATATATATGATATATATGATATCCAAATCAGGAATGTCATTCTGGATATAAAGAACCTTTGGCCACATGAACAACATGTAATTGTAAGAAGTCCACTTTCGACTTAAGAACCAAATATCGACAAAACAAACATTATTAACTTAAATGATTACATAATGTTTATAACATGGAAATAAGTGATATAAAAGGAATAATGAACTTGAAAAAGTTTCTTAAGAAAATATAAATTAACTCAAGTTTATTATTCAGGAGATTAAAGAACGATCGAGTCAAGTTGGACCCGAGGTAAGGGATCATACTCCTCTCTTTCTTTTTAAGTACACACTTTTATGTCATTCCTTTTAAAGCTCATATTTCTTGTTATTGGGATGATCATTTATATTACACTTATTGTAATTTTTATTTTCATGTGATGAGAGACCCTATTCTCTCTCATCAATCCATTTTGGAAGTTTTGAGTAGCGTTGTTAGGCTGCCGAACTTTCGTAAGAGATCTAACCTCTCTCTTTCTTTTTAAGTACTCTCCTTTATGTCACTTATTTTAAACTCCTCTGTGTAATGTTGGGGGATGTTCTTTTATATTACTCTGGTTGTACATTTTATTTTAATGTGATGAGATACCCTATTTGATCTCATCAATCCATATTTGGAAGTTTTATGTGGCGCTGTTAGGCTGCCGAGTTTTCGTAAGGGATTTTTCATCTCACTTTTATTCCTGTGAGATTTATGCTACATTTGCCACAAATTCCATTGAGTGGTGTATGTACTTCCCATTATTCTACTCTTTGTGTAATATACTTTAGTTTATGAGTATTTACATCAATTATCTATTGTCCTTCTTTCATGGGGTGTATGTTTTGAAAGATACCCAAGTCGGTAAGGGAACCTTTCACCCTCCTCTTTTTTTAAAGACTTCTTTTGTTGGGTCATTTAATTTTCATATTGTTATGTTGGGATATGTTCTAATATATCCTTATTGATGTAAATTTTATGTCCAAGTGATGATATTCCCTTTTTATCTCTCATCAACTCATTTTCTGAATTTTTGAAGTGACAACGTTAGGCTGTCAAATTTTACCAAGGGAACATTTTAACCCAACTTCGATTTCTTTGGGATCAACATGTAGTCATTGAATATTTCATCCATTGAATATGTGTTAATGAACCTTTAATGTTTTACACTTAATATCCACTTATATTGGGTGTATTTATATTTTTCACACATATTTTTGAGATTGATTTGTCCTTAATTTAAGGATACCTTCTTTATAAGGGATTTCATCACATTTGACAGTTCTATTGAGGGTTCATTGTTGTTATGAACCAATTCACTCTTATATGGTGTATATACTGTCCTTTGGAGTATTATATCATGAATCCATTTATTCTCATGATATTATAAAGTTCTGACTAAATGTTATTCCTCAATTATTGTATTAAAGTGTCTCTAATTTTGGTAAAACCCCTTTAACCAAAATATCGTTTTAAATGTTTTAATTATTTGTTCTTATTAATATCCATGTTTTCAAAATTATTTTAAGGATTTATTTATATGGATATTAATGGTTTAAAATTTTAAGCTCCAAGGTGGTATGGGACACTTTGATTCAAAAATCTCTTTATTAAATGTTTTAAATGGTTTTTGAAATGGTTTCTTTTTGAATGGATTCATTATTTCAATATACTAAAGTGTTATATTGTGATTGAAATGTGGAAATGTTATGTTTCCTTTATGCATGTTTTATGAGATACATTTATGTTATGGTTCTTGGGCATTGTTATGAAAGCGGGTGGTTCCGTGATAAACTAAGGGCAGGTGAGCCCGATATAGCTCTCCAATGCATTGGGTAATGCGAAGGAGTGAAACTTTAAGGTTTCTCCAAAGAGATTTTGGGAATATACTGTGATGGGTATTCCAAACGTAACCAAGAGAGTTACTCCCTACGTAAGAATGTTATGAATGCCTCAAGTTACCTTTATGTCTTATGTTTTCTATGATTTATTCATGATTTGATATGCCTATGTTTTATGGGTAAAGTGTGATTTCATTCTAATATATATATGAACACATGTTTCCTTTCCATATTTTTATAACTCTAACTGAGATTTTTATGCTCATCCCAGGTTTTTGAAATGTTTTTCACAGGTCAAGGGAAAGATACATGATGTAATGATAGTGTCAAGGATGTGTCAAGAAAGAATCCGTGTTATATTTTAAATATGTTTCCACTGATGGGAAGAATGAATATTGTCTTTTATGTAACCACTTTTTTTAAATGTGGAATGTAATGCAAGTTTCATGGTCTAATTCTCTAAAACTCTAAACCTGAAAAGATCCTCAATGTGTAATCTTGTAATAACTCAAGATTAAGTAAGGATTAAGGCTGGGGCCTTATAGTTGGTATCAGAGGTCGGTTTAGATAACTTTAGAGGTTAGGGTATTCTCTAAGCATAAGTGACATTACCATAATGGTTAGGATTTCAGAAAGAGTCCTAATTTTAGATAAAGTGAATGAGTAAGTATATCTTAGTGTTTACCTTCCTCATTAGTACAAGATGGTTTTGTTGATATACTCACACTGACATTTCTGTTTTTAGTAAATGGATGGATCTAGCAGGCACCAAATTGACAATTGGTTTGAAGGAAACTGTGGTGGTTCACTGATTAAGAGACTCGATGAAATGGGGTACTCAATGAGGAAACTCGTGGTTGTTCTAAACCAACTATCAAGGAGTCATGATCAACCAAGTGAACCTTGGTATGTTCTATAATGCATCATGTACGAGATGACCAATCGATGTGGAAGTTCAGGTGATAATTAAAAAGGTAACCATTAGGGTTTATATGATCCTTACTTTTTAGGTAATTATGGGTTACTCTATGATATGATGGAAAATGAAAGGAATGAGATAAACTTGAGGTTAAAATATGTTATGATTATTTTTTAAGATTTTATCTCATTTTGGGGAATTTTTTAAGAATTATATATTTTTGGAAAAAGGACAACACGCAGACCGTGTGACAACCCGTCGTGTCGGACAAAGCTGCGGGAATCGAACCCACAACCAAAGTGCGACTGGTATTTATCACCTACCACCGGACTACATGAAGTCCCTGGTTATTTTGACTGATTCTTTATAGAGTAAGTTGATTTTAGGATATTTATGAAAATGATTAACCTATCATTGAGGACATGTGATTAGGATAATTACTTTTCAATGCGATACTTTAGGAGCGACTGATGTTGTTTGGAGATAAATGTTACAATTTAACTTGGAAGACTATGTGACTAAATCTTTCAAATATTTGGGTTTCAATATTAGTTTGGTTTACTTTGAAGGATTTTATGGAGAAATTGTTTATCGAATGGTCCTCGTTGAACTTTGGGTTTTGTTGGACAAATTTTGGAGATTAAGAATAGATTTTCTTTTTATAAAGGGTTATCCTTTTCTGGATTATCTGATCATGTACTAACCTTTTTGGTTGTGGTTTTGGTTATAGTATAAAGACATGGGAAGTATATAGTTCTCTATTGTGGATTAGGTTATTCTCTAGAAGTTGATTATAGTACTCTTAATGCGAACAAGTCTCCCTAAATACTCGTCTTTTGGAAAAAATATGATTTTGATTAAGGAATCTAGTAAAAGTTGAAAGTCAACATGATAAGTGATTATGTTTCCTTATGAATAAATTCCTAAATAAAAATTAACTTAAAACAAAAATGTTGTCTATTAACTTTTCCTACTGTGGAATCGAATACCGTTTAACCCATCACAAGTTTGCGATTTTCTCATGGTTAACTTAATCCTAAACATGTTTTCAATCACTCTTCATCAGAACATGACCCTTTGTTTTTTTCCTCCATGTCCTTATTTTCATACTTGGAATCCTAGTATGGGTTAACTCGGGTGACCTTTGTAATTATCTTTCTTTATTTTAAAGTGATTATTTTACCGACTCTTGTTCCGATGTGGGACTTTCAAGGATGTTTCCAAGTTCAATTTTTAAAAATTGCAAGGACGCAATTCCCAAAAGGGGGGAAGGATGTAACACCCCAGGTAAATAAAGAATATGACATTTTCATATTTATCCATATTTGTGAATAAAAATATTAATATTACTTTAAAGGGTTTCTATGCTCGATGGCGTACCCAGCACGCAACAATGAGTTTCTTGAGAATCTTACGTTGCACTCTAATAATAAAATAATATTATTTTAAATGGTTGTTAACATGTAGCCGTTTTAATGGTGGGAATGGATAGAAATAACTAAAATATGATTATATATGTTTTTACATTTATCCAATAAAGGATAGAGGCTTAAAATACGGAAAGAATTCAATTTTAGGCGTATATGCCCTAGTTTTTACTAAAGGTTCACTTATCGCCTTTTGATGTTGAACCATCATTAAATATAGTTTTTTTCACTCTTAAACATTCTTTTGGACCAAATAAAACTCTTATTAAGAATCAGGACATCAAAATTTACTTTGTGTAAATTTTTGGTATCTTTCCGATAAAGTTCATTTTTTTAATGAATAGTGTAAAATGTTGTATTTTAATTCAAAACCTCTTTTTAATCTAATTTATTCATATGATTAGATTATATTTTCAATTGGTTTTATAGTAAAATTAGAATATATTTTTACCATTAAATCCAATGGTGGTCGTTGGAATTAATTTCACTTTGAAATCAGACTTAAACTAGTGTCAATCTTTTGATACTTATTGTTTCATAAAAACACGCTATTTGATCTGACAGCGGGAATTAATTATTAAATTAATTAATGTGACTTATATTTTTTGAATTTTATAAAATAGACTTCATTTTTGAATTCGGAATCTCAAATATAGCTTAGGGTGAATTTTTGGGATTTTTCTGAAAAACTTCAATTTTTGATGAATAGTGAAACTACTAAGTGGTACTTATAAAAACTGATTTTTCCGTTTAAATGAAACATTTCCATCTTTGTATTTTGAATTTCAAAAATCCGACATACATGGTTGTAATTAAGATGTAAAATGTGGTTCAATGGGATAAAAATAATTTTTGGGTGAATAGTAACTTATTAAGTTTTTAATCGCGATTAGAGGTAATTAGTGTAGTTTAAGGTAAAAATAATGTTTTAATAATATGAAATGAACTTGAAACATGTCCTAACCTCATTGTATGTGTCATGGCCGACCATGACAACCCATGGGTCAACTTGGGGACCCCATGAAGCCACTTTGGTTGGAAAATGACATAAATACCTTTTATTTAATGTTAATGTAAAAAATGGCACAAACATGATATGTTTTACTAAAACAATTTTTAAATGGGGTTATACAAGTCAGATTTTTGATTATAAATAGTAATTGGAAAGATGAAATGATTTCCTACATCATATTATTTTGTTTATAATTTTTAGACATTAAATAAATTAAATTATTTATTACATAATAATGATGCAGTGATGACATCATTATTTGACGATTTAAATAAAATAGAAAGATAATGTAAAATCTATGACCTAAACATGTCAAAAACTTAATGGATGGGTGGATTTCGAAGACTTATCACCTTATCCACGAATTATATCAATGTAGGACCTTTTAAAACCGAAACACATTTTCAAATAAAGTAATATTTCTTACTTTCCAAAAGTACCCCTCCTCTCCTCTTATAAAAGGCATCCACCTCTACCTCATTTCACACACTCCTCAAGCCTTTGGCTCGGCCAACCCCTGCCCATTTTGTCTATCCACATCTCTCTCCTCATCCTAGAGGATTACCTTTGGGCATAATCCTTTCAAAGTAAGCCTTTAGGCTCAAATCAAAAGGAGTTACACTTTTAAAGGTAATTCATTCTCTCATGTTCATTTGTTTTATTTTGCTTCTCCAAGCCCCTAAACTCTTTTTATTTTCTTCTTTTGTAAAAAAAACAGTATATTAAATATACTAGGATGTTTTTATAAGATTTATTCGAGCTACACTCTCACACAACTACATCAAATGGTTAAAAAACCTACAGTTTTCGTGGATGGCGAAATTCTGCCTCCCGAAACGATGATTGTTCAATACTCATTTAACACCTTCAAAGGTGGACATTATGATGTCACTATTTTTATATATGATATATAATATTTTTATGTTTTCCTTAAGCTTCTGTTTTTTTTCATTTGTGTCTTACCTTTATGGATTCCATTATGTGTATACGTGATATCTTCATTTTAGGAAGTGCGGACTACCGCCCCCTCAAAGTGATGTGATTCGTTAATGCCATACGTGGTACGTATAAAGGATGGATTTAATTTTATTATATATTATGTTATACTGGAATTATAATATACCTCTATATAATTATTATTTCTTTCCAATAAATTATGAGATAGAAATGAAAATAGCGTTCATGCGTACGTACGGCTTACCGTCTCCATGAACGGTGCATTTCATTTCTTATCCCTAAATGTAATGTACTATTAAAGGTACATGTATATAATGGATATATATAATGAATGATATATCTAAATGATGAATATAATTATGGAATTAAAATATACATACCTCTCATTTAGTTTTAATTCCATTAATATGACAAAGAAATGAAAGTAGCGTTCATGCGTATGTACGGCTTACCGTCTCCATTAACAATGCATTTCATTTATTACCTCTAAATGATTATGTAATATTATAAATACATGTATATTCTGGATATATATGATATATATGATATCCAAATCAGGAATTTTATTCTGGATATAAAGAACCTTTGGCCACACGAACAACAAGTCATTGTAAGAAGTCCACTTTCGACTTAAGAACCAAATATCGACAAAACAAACATTATTAACTTAAATGATTACATAATGTTTATAACATGGAAATAAGTGATATAAAAGGAATAATGAACTTGAAAATGGTTCTTAAGCAAATATAAATTAACTCATGTTTACTATTCAGGAGATTAAAGAACGATCGAGTCATGTCGGACCCGAGGTAAGGGATCCTACTCCTCTCTTTCTTTTTAAGTACACACTTTTATGTCATTCCCTTTAAAGCTAATCTTTCTTGTTATTGGGATGATCTTTTATATTAAACTTACTGTAATTTTTATGTTCATGTGATGAGAGACCCTATTCTCTCTCATCAATCCATTTTGGAAGTTTTGAGTGGCGATGTTATGCTGTCGAACTTTCGTAAGAGATCTAACCTCTCTCTTGCTTTTTAAGTACTCTCCTTTATGTCACTTCTTTTAAGATCCTCTTTGTAATGTTGGGGGATGTTCTTTTATATTCCTATTGCTGTAAATTTTATTGTAATGTGATGAGATACCCTAATTGATCTCATCAATCCATATTCGGAAATTTTATGTGGCGCCGTTAGGCTGCCGAGTTTTCGTAAGGGATTTTTCATCTCACTTTTATTCATGTGAGATTTATGCTACATTTTCCACAAATTCCATTGAGTGGTGTATGTACGGCCCATTATTCTAATATTTGTGTAATATACTTTCGTTTATGAGTATTTACATCAATTATCTATTGTCCTTCTTTCATGGGGTGTATGTTTTGAAAGATACCCAAGTCGGTAAGGGAACCTTTCACCCTCCTCTTTTTTTAAAGACTTCTTTTGTTGGGTCTTTTAATTTACATATTGTTATGTTGGGATATGTTCTAATATATCCTTATTGATGAAAATTTTATGTCCATGTGATGAGATTCCCTTTTTATCTCTCATCAACTCATTTTATGAATTTTTGAAGTGACGGCGTTAGGCTGTCAAATTTTACCAAGGGAACATTTTAACCCAATTTCGATTTCTTTGGGTTCAACATGTAGTCATTGAATATGTAATACATTGAATATGTTTTAATGACCTTTTATTTTTTTACACTTAATATCCACTTATATTGGGTGTATTTATATTTTTCACACATATTTTTGAGATTGATTTGTCCTTAATTTAAGGATACCTTCTTTATAAGGGATTTCATCACATTTGACAGTTCTATTGAGGGTTCATTGTTGTTATGCACCAATTCACTCTTATATGGTGTATATACTGTCCTTTGGAGTATTATATCATGAATCCATTTATTCTCAAGATATTATAAAGTTCTGACTAAATGTTATTCCTCAATTATTGTATTCAAGAGTCTCTAATTTTGGTAAAACCCCTTTAACCAAAATATCGTTTTAAATGTTTTAATTATTTTTTCATATTAATATCCATGTTTTCAAAATGTTTTTAAGGATTTATTTATAAGTATATTAATGGTTTGAAATTTTAATCTCCAAGGTGGTATGGGACACTTTGATTCAAAAATCTCTTTATTAAATGTTTTAAATGGTTTTGGAAATGGTTTCTTTTTGAATGGATTCATTATTTCAATATACTAAAGTGTTATATTGTGATTGAAATGTGGAAATGTTATGTTTCCTTTATGCATGTTTTATGTGATACATTTATGTTATGTTTCTTGGGCATTGTTATGAAAATGGGTGGTTCCGTGATAAACTAAGGGCGGGTGAGCCCGATATAGCTCTCCAATGCATTGGGTAATGCGAAGGAGTGAAACGTTAAGGTTTCTCCGAAGAGATTTAGGGAATATACTATGATGGGTATTCCAAACGTAACCAAGAGGGTTACTCCCTACGTAAGAATGTTATGAATGCCTCAAGTTACCTTTATGTCTTATGTTTTCTATGATTTATTCATGATTTGATATGCCTATGTTTTATGGGTAAAGTGTGATTTCATTCTAATGTATATATGAACTCATTTTTCCTTTCCATATTTTTATAACTCTTACTGAGATTTTTATGCTCATCCCAAGTTTTTGAAATGTTTTTCACAGGTCAAGGGAATGGTACATGATGTGATGATAGTGTCAAGGATGTGTCAAGAAAGAATCCGTGTTATATTTTAAATATGTTTCCACTGATGGGAAGAATGAATACTGTCTTTTATGTAACCACTTTGTTTAAATGTGGAATGTAATGCATGTTTCAGGGTCTAATTATCTAAAACTCTAAACCTGAAAAGATCCTCAATGTGTAATCATGTAATAACTCAAGATTAAGTAAGGTTTAAGGATGGGGCCTTATACGACCTCCACCCGTTATTGCAGAAACAGGTGGCCCAATTCGAAACGAGGAAATGACGAGGCGGTCCCTTGAGATACTTCTTCGTGGAACTTTTTGATACTTGCAGTATCGACCAGTAGCTCGTCGAGCGGACCCTCCCAGTGAAGAGCTAGAAAAGTGCAGAGACCTAGTAGCTGGATGAGGCTTGATGACTGTTGATATATCGACTCTGTGTGTTTCGGATAGCCCAGTTGGGAGCTCTTGGTTGTAGCGGCAGACCCACAGTGGAGGAGCGCTTGGTTGTAGCGGCAGACCCGCAGTACTCAACTGAAGGAGTACTTCTGGAGGCTATGAGGGGGAGCACTTGGTTCTAGAGGCAGACCCACGGCGGAGGAGTGCTTGGTTGTAGCGGCAGACCCACGGTACTCAACAGAAGGGGTACCTCTGGAGGCTATGAGGGAGAGTGCTTGGATGTAGCAGTAGACCCATGGTGGGAAGCGCTTGGTTGAAGCATCAGGCCCATAGTACTCGATAGGTGGATTACTATAGCATTCCAAGGTTAGTGTGGCATGCTTGGTTGTAGCGGCATTCCCACAGTACTAGACAGGTGGAGTACTACAGTAGTCGAAGGTTATTGGGGTGCGCTTGGTTTTAGTGGTAGGCCCAATGTACTCGACAGAGGAGGAGTTCTCTAGTAGTCATGGTTTCGACATCATGAATAAAATCCTGGTTGATCTGAGTCTATGATCTTTGTGTTTACCTCATGATTGAGATGGGTCACTTGTTAACTTAGGTATATGTATGAGCATATACCTGGGTAGTGGATACCCTTTGATTTCATAATCTTTGAGTTTCCTCATGATTGAGATGGGTTACTTGATAACTTGGGTATATGTATGGGCATATAACTAAGTATAGGTTATCTGTTGAGATCTTATTTGTGGTTATCCTTGTTGGATTTAGTGAGACATTGAGGGTCTCGAGGTCCCTACTGAGTATTGTTATACTCACCCATGCACGGGCTATGCCCGCACCTTGTAGTGTTGGTTGCAGACGACGAGCAGCGCAGACAGAGGCCGAGTGTCCGAGGACTAGACGGTACCCGGAGGTGGAAATCATGACGAGACAGTATCCGGTGGTGGACTTCACGATGAGGAGACACTCGGAGGAGGTTGACGGGTGAGGGTGTTGTGGAGGCTATCTGTACCTACCCTTCAGGTAGGATCCATGGTGGATGATCCATCAGCTGCGCTATCTGTACCTACCCTTCAGGTAGGATCCTTGGTGGACGAACCAGGAGTTTCTTGTCACCGTCCGGCTATTTTATCTTTTTCCCTTGTACTTTACAGTTGGGCTTGTATTTTCGGCCCCTTTACTTTCAGCACAGCTTGTTACAATTTTACTTAGTGTTTTACTTATGATTGTACTCTTTGGTGTTTGTTTACTTTTATAAAGGCAATGTCTTCCCAGTTATCGGTATTTACGCCTTTGGTGCTAGTCCCTAGCCCCTGACCTATGGAAGGTGGGCTTGGGGTAGTCACGACCCGTCCTCGGGGCTCGTGCCGTGACTAATTGGTATCCGAGGAGTTCGTTTCTACCGCATATTTAAGGACTCTTATAACGACCCTTACTATACATAAATGGTTAATACTTCAAAATTGAAGCACACTTATTACAACATATAACAAAACCAAGAAAGGACCGTATAGGTATAGTGTCTTTAGAAACTAGGAAACATAAACAACTAGTTCATAAAGCGTCTACACTATCTCCCATTTATTTCATCATATCTATAGTCCCTTTTGTCATATCTTACTTAATAACCTTCTTCCTGACCAGGGTAAAGAAAACATACAAAAGGGTGAGCTCAAATGCTCAGTAAGGGTAAACAAAAGAAATATCAATCACATCATATTCAAAAGAACATAACTTTTAGAAATCTTAACCTGCAAAAGAGATCATAATTTCTTAACATGGGATAAATCATAGTAGTGAAATGTAATCACAATAATCATAAATTAAAATATGAAGCTTTGTGCCATACACACATAATCATTGAGAATCATTTCTTATTAGTCAAGACTCATTTCCAGGACTATCTTAGTGGAAAAAGTCCATTTCTGATCCGAGTTCATTCCTCATTTCAGTCCTGTTTCACTGAACTGGTTTAACCTGCCATTCCGGCCATGTCTATCTCATGAGATATAAAATATTTACCCAATGCATTGGAGGGAGATATAGGTCCCACCCATCTCATAATTATACCATTCTTATGTGTGCCAATAAATCATAAATCATACATCATTGCATAACCCATGTAATAAAAATGGGATTCTTAAACACCGTGACATCATAAAACAATTCATATAAGATAAATGAATTCATAAAAATAATTTCATCACAACATAATCAAATCAATGTAATAATAGGAATAGAAATAGAACCCTATATTATCTTAGATGGAAAATAATTTTTATAAAACACTTGAACTCCATTCTTGAGGAAAATATCCTTTCTACTTCAAAAACATTTTTCCTTTCTCAACATGTCATACAATTCTAAACTAAAAGAAGTTGATTAAAAATAAACTTGAAAACTTGTAAAGGAAGCTTCTTGCAAATAATGTTTTAAAAATCCATTCATGACATATAAGTTAAAAAAACATTCTTCTCTTACTTTTGTCGGAAAAGTCAAAAAGTACCTGGTACGAAAAACGACAAAGGATTCCTTTCATATCTTTTACTAAAAACTCAACGAAGGGTAAAATTGGATTTCAAAAATTGTAGGTGGTTTTAAATAATATTAAATATTGAGGAAACATGGATGTGGATGATAAAATATAGCCCAGTAAATACCAAAGTTTCAACAATCTCAGATAAAAATGAGATTGTGATATTTCCACTTACCTTAGGTCTGATTTGCCTCGTAAGTGTCCGAACCTCCTGTATAATGATTTAAAAAATGTTATTGACTTATTCCAAAATCAAAATTATTGTTATGATATCATATATGGTCATATTTATAGCTTCTTAGTAGTAATATTTCATTTCTACTTGTTATTTAGGTGTTTATAACTTTTTGTTCTTATGCATGTTTTGTCGAATAAATTCTTATTCTTCTCTTTAGGTTATAGATACATCATTTCCAGAATGATATTAATGTACTATATATCATATTTATTCATTCAATTTATTTATATAATCATTATGCAATGAAGATCATGTAGAATGAATCACATCACATCGTGGAGACGGTATTCCGTACGTACGTACGAGCAATGATATCATTCCCATGATCGTGGAATTCTTTTGGAGTGTATGTATACTATTTCAGAATCAATATCACTTTACAATAATAATATATAGTAATTATTTACACCATTATACCCATCCAAGAAAGGTGGTGGGGGGAAATAGATTACACCACGGCGTGGAGACGGTATTCTGTACGTACACACACGTGGTGATTTCATTTTCCGTAGGATGGATAGATGTTGAAATAGGGTTTTTTCATACTTATAATAACATATCAGTATATGAGTGATAATTATGTTATTACTTCATAATGAAACAACTCATGAAGAAGAAGTTGAAGAAGAAAGAATTTGGAAAGGATCGGTAATGGATATTACCTCTTTTTGATGCGCCTCTTCTTAACCTCCTCTTAGGGCACTAGGGTTGGTCTTTGAAGAAGACCAGAACCTCTAGGATGATTCTAGGGAAGTGGGGAAGTGAAATGGGCTGGGTTTGGGCGAGCTTGAAGGCTCAAATTGGTGTGAGGAGGAGAGGGAGGATGTGCCCTTTTATAAGGGAGGAGAGGGGCACCTTTGGAAATATAAGAAATATTAGTTCATATTAAATCCCAACCCCAAATAAAAACTTCTAAAATGACTCATATCCGACAATTAGATGATATAGGGTTGTTATCTCATCAACAAAAAAAATTTAGACATGTTAGGAATTTATTTTAAACATTATCAACTTGATTTATCCTTATTTATCAATTTAATTTTATTTGTGGTAATAATATTTTAAATTTTAAATTATTATTAATAATTACATATGTGTTGTGAATAATCCATAATTTGACACTTTATGACATTTTCGGCCATATAAATTTTAATTTATAATTTTTAAATATTTTGTGATTTTTAAACAATTTTATAATATGTTATTTTTATAAAATAACAAGAGTGTCAATTTTGAAACTATTCATTTATTTGAATTTAAATAAAATATATACAGAAGATATGTTCAAACTAAAAGCTTTAATAGATTAATACAATGTCATATGTTTCTGGAAAATTAGTGGAGAACATTAAATAGTGCATATAATAATTATTTTAATATTTTTAAAACCATTTATTTGATATTTTAATTAATAAAATAATTTTAACATCACTATTGTGTCATAATTAATGATAACTATTTAATCCCTAAAAATTCTAAATAAATTCCTATTATGTAGATAATCGTATTAGCTTTATGGATACTATTCATGTTCGAAGATTCATTAAGTTTATCACTAAATTTATATTATTATACTTATAAGATTTAAGAAAGTGACATGTTGTCACATTTTTTGGTTTTAATAATAATTAAATTATTTTCATGCAAAAAAGTCTATTAAATGAATCTAATCCAACCATTAGGAGATATGGGTCGACTTTTAGTCATCCAATAGGATTTTTTAAGGTGTTAGGGTAATTTTATAATCTTATATTTACCCTTAATTACCCGATTTACCTTTAACTATAGTAAATAAAATTTACCGTAGTTACTATTCATAATGCCCAAAAATAAAAAGTAGCCTATTAACATAATTTGGACCCACTGATTCTGAATATGGAATCCATTTTTCAAAATTCAAAACATATAAGTTGCAGTAATTAATTTAATATAAATCTCGTTGTTAAGAAAACGGGTTTTAGAAGTTAAAACATTACCAAAGATTGAAATGTTTTTACCTATGAATTCAATGTGAAATTAATGCTAAAGACATACATTAAATTAAATGGAAAAAATATATTCTATCTATACTTTAAAACCATTCAATATTATAATTTAACCATATAAATTATCTCAATGAAAAAAGTTGTTTTTAGTTAAAAATTAGCATATTTTTACTATTCAACAAAATATGAAAGTTATCAGAAAAATATCAAAAATATATCCAAAGTAAATTTTTATATTCTGATTTAAAAGAAGAATTTTATTTTGTCATATTGAACTTATAAACTTGTCAAAAACTAGATTTAATGTGGGTGTGCCATCAAAAGGTGGCAAAATATCATTTTTTGATAAATACTTATTTTACCCAAAAAAATTACTTTGTTCACTTAACATGTTCTAGAAAATGTGTAAGATGAATAATAATGTTGTAAAATTTAAAATTCATTTAATACTATTCATAACGACTAGTTTATAATATTATAATAATATATCGTTGTTTAGTGGAACTCGGTATTGCATACTACACACACTATCGAGGAAGGACATGATTGCATGTAGCAAAAGATTCCTTTGATGATTTATATTACATAAAAACAAAATATTTCCCATAAAAGTCCCGGGTGTTACATTCTACCCCCCTAAAAAGTAATTTCGCCCTCGAAATTCGTCACTTTGTAACAAATAGATGAGGATACCTCTCCCTCATCATATCCTCAAGCTCCCATGTAGCTTCTTCTAATTGGTGGTTCCTCCATAAAAATTTCACCAAGCGAGTGGTCTTTTTTCATAGGACTTTTTCGCTACAATCTAGAATCTCTATCGGTTGTTCTTCATAAGAAAGATCTTGCTCTAGCAGTACAACTTCTGAGTTGAGTACATGTGAAGGATCAGGTATGTACTTTCTCAGGAGAGATACATGGAACACATCGTGAACTTGAGAGAGATTCAGTGGAAGCGCCAATCGGTAAGCTACCATCCCAACACGATCCAGTATTTCGAAAGGACCGATATATCTAGGGCTCAACTTCCCCTTCTTTCCAAATCTCATGACCCTCTTCCAGGGAGATATTTGTAAGAACACTTTATCACCCACTTCAAACTCTAGGTATTTTCTTCGGTTTTCGACATAACTTTTCTGTCGACTCTGAGCTGCTCTTATGTGTTGTTGAATTGATCGGACCTTTTTTGCCATCTCATCAACAATATCATGTCCTAATAGCTTTCTTTCCCCAACTTCATCCCAGCAAGTTGGAGTCTTGCATTTCTTTCCATAGAGAGCTTCATAAGGAGCCATCTGAATACTGGAGTGAAAGCTATTATTATAAGAAAATTCCACCAAAGGTATGTGTTAATCCCAACAACCTTTGAAATCTATAGAGCAAGCTCTCAACAAATCTGCTAGAGTTTGAATTGTTCTCTCAGACTGACCGTCTGTCTAATGATGATAAGTAGTGCTAAAACTCAACTCTATATCCAAAGAATGCTGAAGACTTCTCCAGAACTTTGAGGTAAACCTCAGATCCCGATCAGATATAATAGAAAGTGGTACTCCATAAATCTTACCAATTCCATTACATATATCCTGGAAAGCTGATCTAGAGAGAAATCCTCTCTAATAGCGATGAAGTGTGCAGACTTTGTAAGACGATCAACTAGGACCCAGATAGCATTACTGCCTTTGGATGTTTTAGGAAGTCCTGTGACAAAGTCCATAGTGATGTTTTCCCATTTCTATTCGGGTATGGGTAATGGTTGTAACATCCCCTTAGACTTCTGTCTCTCAGCTTTAACT
The DNA here is from genome assembly GCA_963277665.1 of Viscum album. Classification (NCBI taxonomy): domain Eukaryota; kingdom Viridiplantae; phylum Streptophyta; class Magnoliopsida; order Santalales; family Viscaceae; genus Viscum; species Viscum album. The sequence continues at coordinate 1,468,170,752 of OY728128.1, read as the reverse complement.
TGCTGAAAAACCAAGCATCGAGAGACATATTCAACAACATCTCTTTTCATACCATCCCACCAGAAGTACTCTTTCAGATCCCTATACATCTTCGTGCTTCCAGGATGAATAGAGAATGAAGAACTATGAGCCTCATTCAGCAGCTCCTTCTTTAATTCGGGTATGGGAGGAACACAAATCTGATTCCTGAACATTATTATCCCATCACAATCAAGGTTGAATTCAGGAACATTTCTCACCGTCTTTTATAACTCGACATCTTCTTTCTGTGCCTCTTTAATCTTCACATGTATAGATGGTTGAACATTCATTTGATAAAGATACGATTTTCCCCCTTCCATTATAATTCCAAGATCCATCCTTTGTAAATCCATAAATATTGGATATTTTGTGATCTTTGTCATGGATAAACTAGCATGGTATTGTCGACTTAATGCATCTTCCACCTTGGTTGCTTTCCCAGGGTGGTAATGAATTTAGCAGTCGTAATCCTTAATCAGCTCCAACCACCTTCTTTGGCACATATTCAGCTCCTTTTGTGTGAAAATATACTTTAAACTTTTATGATTTGTATAAATGTCACACCTTTCTCCATAAAGATAATGCCTCCAAATCTTTAATTCAATGATTACCGCAGCTAACTCCAAATCAAGAGTTGGGTAATTTTTCTCATGGATTTTCAACTGTCGTGAGGCATAAGCTATCACCATATCATTTTGCATGAGAACGCATCCTAGTCCCTTCTTGGATGCATCACTGTAGATCACAAACCTTTCTCCACTACAAGGTAGTGTGAGCACAGGTGCACTGGATAACCTTCTTTTCAACTCCTTAAAATTCTCTTCACATTCCTCCGTCCAAAAAAACTTAACTCCTTTCCGAGTCAACTTGGTGAGTGGATTAGATAATCTTGAAAAATCATTCACAAAACGTCGATAATATCCAGCCAAACCAAGAAAACTTTGGATCTCAGCTACTATTGTTGGTCTCGACCATCTTTTGATAACCTCTGTTTTTGCTGGATCCACAGATATCCCCTCTTTTGAGAATATGTGACCCAAAAATGAAACTCTTTTAAGCCCAAATTCACATTTGGTAAATTTGGCATAATGCTTCTCCTTTCTCAGGGACTTCAATATAATTCTCAAGTGATCTTCGCGTTCTTCCTTGCTCTTTGAATATACAAGAATATTGTCTATAAAGACTACCACAAACTGATCAAGATAGTCTCTAAAGACTCTATTCATCAGATCCATGAAGATAGCAGGGGCATTAGTAAGACCAAATGGCATAACTATAAATTCATAGTGTTCATACCTTGTACGGAAAGCCGTCTTTGGTATATCCTCCATTTTGACCCTTAATTGGAGATAACATGAACGAAGATCAATCTTGGAAAAGTATTAATCTCCTCATAGTTGGTCAAATAAGTTATCAATGCGTGGGAGAGGATATTCGTTCTTTATAGTGATCTTGTTAAGTTCTCGTTAATCAATGCAGAGACTCATTAATTCATCTTTCTTCTTAACAAACAGAACTGGTGCTCCCCAAGGTGACGCACTGGGGCATGTGAATCCTTTATCAAGATTCTCTTGGAGTTCCTTCTTCAATTCTTGCAACTCAATTGGGGACATTCTATAAGGTGTCTTTGAAATAGGCAAAGCACCCGGTACGAGTTCTATTGAAAACTCAACTTCACGATTTGGGGGAAGACCCGACAATTCCTTCGGAAAGACATCATCAAACTCCTGTACAATGGGCATATTCATAATTGTGAGTTTCTCACCAACCATTTGAGATAAATAACCTTCATTAAGTGGAATCAAGACCCATAAGATGGAAGAAATTTCCACTGGAAGGTTATGTTCATCCTTGCATTCATAGACGATCATAGATTGATCAGGAATATGAAATGTGACTTCCCTTCTTTGGAAATTGATATGAGCTCCATATAAAGAAAGCCTGTCCATGCCAAGAATCACATCAAATTCCACTATAGGAAGGATCACAAGATTTGCAGGAAGCACTTTCCCACAAACTTCAATCAGAGAAGAATTATAAACTTTTGATGCGACTGTTGTTTCATTAGGTGTTGTCACTGCTAACTCAACATCTAATTGTTGAGGTAATACGGTGATATCCTTAGAAAATTCTTCATAAATAAAGGAGTGGGTGGATCCAGAATCAAATAAAACATTTGCTACTTTAGATTGGATGGTAAGTGTACCTTTCACCACATCGTTATCGTACTCCACATCGCTGATAGAAATTGCATGTGACTTTCCTTTGTCTTTAGCCTTAAGATTTTGTTGATGTCGACCATCATCATCAAATCTTGGATTTGGGCATTGATTGGCATAATGCCCCATCTCCTTCCACTTGAAACATTGAAGTGTAATAGGTTCATTCTGTGTGTCCCTTCCTTTGTTTGCATCATTAGACATCTTCTTCCCATCATTGTGGAATTAAAAATCCCGATGACCTTCCTTTCCACATTTGAAACATTTACTTGTCCCTTTAAGACAACTCCCTCCATGTTTCTTTCCACACTTTGTGCATAAGGGAAAGCTCATCTTATTTTCAGTGTGCTCTTTAGATTTTCCTTTGAATTCCATTTTCCACTTCTTATCAAACCCATATGACTGATGGGTTACTCTAATCTCCATCTCAACTTTGAGAGCACATCGAATGATTTCCTCATAGCTATTGAAGTCCCTTATGGCTAACACCCTTCAGAGACTTGGTTTTAAGCCACTAAAGAATCGATCGATCTTACTCTCAGGTTGGATAATAATATCAAAAGCTTACCATGCAAGTCTTGTAAAATTTGCTTCATCGGTACCAACAGATTCATCATCCTTTTGTTTCAGTTCAAGAAACTCCTTCTCCATCTTTGTTCAAAGAATACGAGGGAAATACTTATTGAAAAATAAGTTCCTGAACTCATCCCATTCCATGGACTCAATTTCAACTCTTGGCCTCGTATTCTTGATAATATTCCACTATGGATCAGCATCACCTTCCAAATGATACACTACTAAGATGAATTTATCATGTTCAGAACATTGAAGAACTGAAAATATCTTTTCAGTAGTACTAATCCATTGTTCAGCAATTAATGGATCAGTAGACCCGCTGAATGAAGGTGGACGCTGCCTCATGAAGGATTCAACAAAATGTTGCTCCTTCCTTTTCTCATTTGGAAGTCCTGCATGATTCATAGCTTGAAAAAGTTGTGTGAGCATTGCTACAAGATTTTTCATTCTAGCTCCCATAATGTTTGGTTGCTAAGGGGGACAATCATTGCATTGCCCATCGCATTCCACATTATCACGGTTCCTTCGGGTTCCAGCCATTGACTAAAACCAAGAAGAATAGTGTGACCAACACTAGTTATAATAGAAAAACCCCATAATCAAGAATAAAATTTCACACTTAAGGTCTTATCATAGGTTGTTCATGGCCATTTCTAAAACACTAAGATTGTGTTCTATGCTTAGACTTATCCTTATGATTCTTACTAAGGCTTTCACATCCTAGTTTCTAAAGGTTGACTATACCTTTCCTCTGATACCAACTATAATGACCCTTACTTTACATACATGTTTGATACATCAAAATTAAAGCACGCTTATTACAACATATAATAAAACCATGAAAGGACCGTATAGGTATAGTGTCTTTAGAAACTTGGAATCATAAACAACTGGTTCATAAAGCGTCTACACTGTCTCCCATTTATTTCATCATATCTATAGTCCCTTTTGGCATATCTTACTTAATAACCTTCTTCCTGACCTGGGGAAAGAAAACATAAAAAAGGGTGAGCTCAAATACTCAGTAAGGGTAAACAAAAGAAATATCAATCACATCATATTCATAAGAACATAACTTTTGGAAATCTTAACATGAAAAAGAGATCATAATTTCATAACATGGGATAAATCATAGTAGTAAAATGTAATCACAATAATCATAACTTAAAACATGAAGCTTTGTGGCATACACACATAATCATAGAGAATCATTTCTTATTAGTCACGACTCATTGCCAAGACTATCTTAGTGGACAAATTCCATTTCTGAACCGAGTTCATTCTTCGTTTCAGTCCCGTTTCATTGAACTGTTTTAACCTGCCGTTCCAGCCATGTCTATCTCATGAGATATAAAATCCTTACCCAATGAATTGGAGGGAGATATAGGTCCCACCCATCTCATAATGATACCATTCTTATGTGTGCCACAAAATCATAAATCATACATCATTGCATAACCCATGAAATAAAAATGGGATTCTTAAACATCATGACATCATAAAACAATTCATATAAGATAAATGAATTCATAAAAATAATTCCATCACAACATAATCAAATCAATGTAATAATAGGAATAGAAACAGGACCCTATATTATCTTATATGGAAAATAATTTTGATAAAACACTTGAACTCCATTCTTGAGGAAAATATCCTTTCTACTTCAAAAATATTTTTCCTTTCTTAACATGTCATACAATTCTAAACTAAAAGAAGTTGATTAAAAATAAACTTGAAAACTTGTAAAGGAAGCATCTTGGAAATAATGTTTTAAAAATCCATTCATTCCATATAAGTTAAAAAAACATTCTTCTCGTACTTTTGTCGGAAAAGTGAAAAATTACCTCGTACAGAAAACGACAAAAGATTCATTTCATATCTTATACTAAAATCTCACCGAAGGATAAAATTGGATTTAAAAAATTGTAGGTGGATGGAAATAATATTACATATTGAGGAAACATGGATGTGGTTGATAAAATACACCCCAGTAAATACCAAAGTATAAACAATCTCAGATAAAAATGAAATTGTGATATTTCCCCTTACCTTAGGTCCGATTTGCCTCGTAAGTGTCTGAACCTCCTGTATAATGATTTAAATAATGTTTTTGACTTATTACATAATCATAATTATTGTTATGATATCATATATGGTCATATTATTATCTTCTTAGTAGTAATATTTCATTTCTACTTGTTATTCGGGTGTTTATAACTTTTTGTTCTTATGCGTGTTTTGTCGAATAAATTTTTATTCTTATATTTAGGTTATAGATACATCATTTACAGAATGGTATTAATGTACTATATATCATATTTATTCATTCAATTCATTTATATAATCATTATGCAATGAAGATCATGAAGAACGAATCGCATCACATCGTGGAGATGGTATTCCGTACGTACGCACAAGCGATGATATCATTCCCATGATCATGGAATTGTATTGAAGTGTATGTATACTATTTCAGAATCAATATCACTTTACAATAATCATATATAGTAATTATTTACACCATTATACCCATCCAAGTAAGGTGGTGGGGGAAAATAGATTACACCACGGCGTGGAGACGGTATTCCGTACGTACACACGCGCGGTGATTTCGTTTTACATAGGATGGATAGATGTTGAAATAGGGTTATTTCATACTTATAATAACATATAATTATATGAGTGATACTGATATTATTAATTCATAATGAAACAACTAAAGAATAATAATTTGAAGAAGAAAGAATTTGGAAAGGATCAGTAATGGATATTACCTCTTTTTGACGCGCCTCTTCTTAACCTCTTCTTAGGGCACTAGGGTTGGTCTTTGAAAAATACCAGAACCTCTAGGATGATTCTAGGGAAGTGGGGAAGTAAAATGGGCAGGGTTTGGCTGAGATCGAAGGTTTAAATTGGTGTGAGGAGGAGAGGGAGGAGGTGCCTTTTTATAAGGGAGGAGAGGGGCACATTTGGAAATATAAGAAATATTAGTTTATATTAAATCTCAACCCCACATAAAAACTTCTAAAATGACTCATATCCTAATATTAGATGATATAGGGTTGTAATCGCATCTACCAATAAAATTTAGACGTGTTAGGAATTTATTTTAAACATTCTCAACTTGATTTATCCTTATTTATCAATTTAATTTTATTTGTGGTAATAATATTCTAAATTTTAAATTATTATTAATAATTACATATGTATTGTGAATTTTCCATATTTTGACACTTTATGACATTTTAGACCATATAAATTTTAATTTATAATTTTTAAATATTTTTTTTGTTTTTTAAACAATTTTATAATATGTTATTTTTATAAAATAACAAGTGTCAATTTTGACACTATTCATTTATTTGAATTTAAATAAAATATATACAGCAGATATGTTCGAACTAAAAGCTTTAATAGATTAATAAAATTTCATATGTATCTAGAAAATTAGTGGAGCACATTAAATAGTGCATATAATAATTATGTTAATATTTTTAAAACCATTTGTTTGATATTTTAATTAATAAAATCATTTCAACATCACTATTGTGTCATAATTAATGATACTTATTTAATCCCTAAAAATTATAATTAAATTCCTATTATATAGACAATTGTATTAGCTTTCTATATACTATTCATGTTCGATGTTTCATTAAGTTTATCACCAAATTAAAATTATTATACTTATACGATTTAAGAAAGTGACATGTTGTCACATTCTTTGGTTTTAATAATAATTAAATTATTTTCATGCACAAAAGTCTATTAAATGAATCTAATCAGACCCTTAGGTGATATGGGTCGTCTTTTAGTCATCCAATCGGATTTTGGTAGGTGTTAGGGTAATTTTATAATCTTATATTTACCCTTAATTTCCCGATTTACCTTTAACTATGGTAAATAAAATTTACCGTAGTTACTATTCATAATGCCAAAAAAAAGTAGCCTATTGAAATAATTTGGACCCAATTATTCGGAATATGGAATCCATTTTTCAAAATTCAAAACATATAAGCTGCAGTAATTAATTTAAAATAAATCCTGTTTTTAAGAAAACGGGTTTTAGAAGTTAAAACATTGCCAAAGATTGAAATGTTTTTACCTATGAATTCAATGTGAAATTAATGCTAATGACATAAATTATATTAAATGGTAAAAATATATTCTATCTATACTTTAAAACCATTCAATATTATAATTTAACCATATAAATTATCTCAATGAAAAATGTTGTTTTTAATTAAAAATTAGCGTATTTTTACTATTCATCAAAATATGAAAGTTATCAGAAAAATATCAAAAATTTATCCAAAGTAAATTTTTATATACTGATTCAAAAGAAGAATTTTATTTTGTCAAATTGAACTTATAAACATGTCAAAAACTAGATTTAATGTGGGTGCACTATCAAAAGGCGGAAAAACTACATTTTTTGATAAATACTTATTTTACCCAAAAAAATTATTTTGTTCTCTTACAATGTTCTAGAAAATGTGTAAGATGAATAATAATGTTGTAAAATTTAAAATTCAGTTAATAATATTCTTAACGGCTAGTTTATAATATTATAATAATATATCGTTGTTTAGTGGAACTCAGTATTGCGTACTACACACGCTATCGAGGAAGGTCGCGATTGCGTGTAGCGAAAGATTACTTTGATGATTTATATAACATAAAAACAAAATATTTCTCATAAAATTCTAGGGTGTTACAACTCTGATCTTTTTCTATTTGAAGCAATAGTGTTAAGGGTATTGAGTGTGGTCTTCAGTTCAGGAGGTCCAGTGTTGGTGTGGCGGTCGACATATCTGTACACCAGGACCTTAACTACTGATTTCCGACTTTGTACACGAAAACACTGATTGCGTGTGTATTTCCAAAGTTTTAAAGTCAGCTCAAACCAGGTCAGCTCACCAGGTATAAATCGTTGACCGTGTCGCATCTGTTCAGGATTTCTCCACGTAGACAGTCAGTTGGAGTTCTGATATAGTACACGATGACGGCCCACCGAGCGACCAGGATCCAGTGCGGGGCCCTTTTTTCTATGTTGGCACCCTTTGGTGGTGTACCAGCAGCAGCACCACCTGTTGGGCAGCAGATGCCACTAGCCTTACTATTGAACTATGCACGCTGGCAAAGCGCATTGCATGAGTTCCAGCAGCAGCGGCCTCCGAGGTTATGAGGTGATTCCCAGACAGCAGAGGACTGGCTGGAGGCGATTGCTTGAGTTTTCTGCCTAGCTGAGACATCAGTAGAGTGGATGGTGGACTTGGCTTCTAGTTTCTTCTAGTGAGTGACCATGAGGATGGTCTGCATAGCGATGAGGCTTCGGTACGTGGACCGATGCCTAAGGTAGTGCCTTCGGGTACTGTGTCAGCTATACATCACTACTTGTTGGTCTGCAGTAACCATCGGTGGTACCGGTAGGTGACACATGTAGGCTTACTGCCTTACACGTGTTCCAACATCAGATACCATCATGTTTTGAGGTGAGCCCGACTCACAGGTGGCTTAGGACTGGCTTGAGGAAGTGGCTGAGAGTTTTCTAGAGCTTATATATCTTCGACATGACGACATGTCTGTAGCTGAGAATTCATCAGGGTGTACCAATCGTTATTGGTACTTGATGACTACAATATGAGCAGTTCTTTAAAGATCGAATCTCAGAGCGAGGTGTGTTTAATGTATATCCATGTAAGCACTCTTTCCTCTATGCATTCCTACTTATGTTAGGGTTCTATAGAGAACCTTTGTGGTTGAATGTTCTTTGGTTGATCGGTTATAGCCCGTGAATGTTAGCAGTGGGAAGATGCAAACTGGAGTCAGTCCCAGAGACTTGTATGTGTAAAATGTTTCAAGAAGAGGAAGTGTCAAGGAAGGATGAATCTGAAGAGTAGTAGACGTGGAAGAAGAGCTAGGAGAGCAGTATGGGGTGGTGTACTTTTCGACATGTTACAATCACCCGCCTTTGTAGTCCCCACTAGGCTCAGGGAGCTGGAGGGCAGGGGAAGAGAGTAGCTGCATGCGGTCAAGGAGTGTGACCCAATGGCTCTAAGAATGATTCTATCGACAGTCTGTGTCCACTACTAGCTGTCGTAGTAACAGACATAGATATGAATCATTCCTTCCTTCCACGAATCTTGTCCCAGACCTAGAGTTTCCGGTAAGCTGTAGACTTGACCCTCATGTCTGGAGATACCTTGGGAGGAGACTCGATAATCACACTTACGCCGACAGTGTGATCTGACCCACAAGGCAATAGTTTCGGTTGGAATATCTTGGTGGCAGCGTCGAGGCCTTACGGCGTTGGTCTGAGTATGGATTGGATCCACAATTCATACAGAAATGGACAGTATTAGGCAAACGTTAGGATGGGTTTTCCTTGGTCGGTGAAAAGGAAACCCCAGGCAGCATAGGATAAACTCATGCATAGGAAGGATTCGCCGTTCTCTCTTGAGTCGGCCAACCTTACCCTCGCGGCAGCAGGAGTTTTGAGTTTCATTTACAAACAGGAATTGGAGACCTCTAGAGTTCGAGGATGACGATCTCGACCTTATACGGGTCTCACCTCGAAGAGGTTTACGGAGATGAGGCCAAGGTGGCAAGTAATATCCGATGTTTAACGGACCTTTTTTCAGGTCCTTATCAGGTTAAGCGAGGTTATTTACCACTTGACCCATCCACCTCAGTTGCACAAGGTGCATGACGACTTCCATGTATCTCAGCTGAGGAGATACATGCACGACCTTTCGCATATCATCGACCATGAGGAGATGGATATTGGCGATGGGGTGACTTTCATGGAGGTTCTAGTGGGGATTGAGGATCGATAGGATCAGATCCTACGAGGACGGTCGATTCCTCGGGTTCTCTTTAACTAGAAGTACAGGAACCTCCATTTGGGTACATGGGAGCAAAAGTCTCAGATGCAAGCTCAGTACCACTTTAGTATTCCTAGTTTGTGTTAATGCTTTACAGGGTCGTAAATCCCTAAGGTGGGAGTAATATAAAGACCTGGAAATTTCAAGGAATTTTTTTTTGTTAATTTTTTTTGGAATTTTTAAGAGAATGCAGTTTCTGACGGCACCTGATTCCGAGGCCCGGTGTTCCCTAAATCAATTTCTGACGGTTAGCTCGGGTACGTTCAGTGAGCGAACGAGCGGGTTTTTCCATCATTTGAACTGGTGCTCAAAATCGAAATCTGAGGGCACTGATGGAACTGCAGTGCCGGTAATTGCTTAAAAAGACCTTTTCTAGAGTTGCGTTTTCTCGGGAAGAGTTGTTTAGTTTTGTGGATAAAGACTTCAGAGAAATAAAATTTGTGGAACAAATTTTATTTATTTAAATTGGTTAAAACCTAAGGATAGAGGTTGGGTGAAACTAATTACCTAAGTGAGGTTAAATGTGAGGTGGGGCCCACACAAACCCCACCCCTTAACATTCCTTAACCTACTCTAACTCCCCCATTAAGTGGGTGACCACTCATATTCCTTAACTCCTTAACCTCCCTTTTAATGACAACTTTTTATTAAGTGATTTAAATTCAATTTTTGAATTTTAAAACTTAAGACTTGTGTAATAAAATAAGTGGTGGCTTGTTTTATTATGGTTGGGGTTGTTGTGTTGAGTCTTTCGGAGAAAAAGATAATTCTTGAAGTTCTTCTTCCTCGGTGAAGAACGCAAAGAACGCGAAGAACGTGAAGATTTCTAACGAATCTTTTCTCTACGACGTGATGATACTCCTTCCGCGACGCCTTCTTCTACGACGTGAAATTCCATGATGAACCACCATTCAACTACGCTCGAGGTATGAGATTTATTTGTTTGTTCGTGAATACTTCATTTGTCATTTCCTCGTTTCGAATTGGGCCACCTGTTTCCGCAATAACGGTAGGAGGTCGGACCGCACGAACATGGCCGACCCTCCTCCCCCTTGTTTGTTGATTTTATTGCGGCACATGCAAAGGCGGCGCGGTGCCGTTGCACCGCATAGAAACAATGGAAATGGGCAAGGATGTGTGGCGCCGTCGCGCCATGCCGATGAAGTCGAACAAGATCGCGGCTCCGTCGCGCCGCACCGAAGAATCAAGAAAACACCACGGCTGGAGCGGGGGCTACGGCGGAGGGGCGCGGCACCGTCGCGCCGCGCCGGTCAGACCAAGCCCACGTCTTATCCCGCGGCGGAGTAGGGACTGGCGGCCAATTTCTGGCCACCGGCGTCGGAGCAGGGGGACCGGCCCGCGTCGGTCCCGTGGTTCAGCAGCCGGCCGACCAGAGCGGGTCGTCCAGTTAGGGGGAGAACCAGGGGTTCATAACCCATGGCTGGAGGCAGGAGCGGCCCCATGTGGTGGCTGCGTTATTTGAGATAGGGGGGAAGCCACCCCCCCCCCCCCCCCATGACCGCCAGCTCGGTGTAACCGAGCTGGCCAGCGAACAGCTGGTGCACCCCACGCGCCCGCGCGCTGTGCCGGGCCGGGCCGCACCCAAGCAGGTCGGACCCGGGTCGGGTCACCCCGATTCGGGCCGACCCAGTGGGGGTTGGGCCGGGTCGGGCCCAGACCCCCCATTTCGGACAGTTTTAGTTCAAACGGCCATATCTTGGGACACGGACCTCCGATCGATGCACCATCAGTTGTGGTGTCATCCATGGAACGATGCGGTCATTTCCATATATTACACTCAAGGTTTTGAAGAACTTTGGGTATGTCCAGGTTGGTTCTAACATGAAACCAACCAGGCCCTTGGAGCGAAAACACTTATAACTTGAGCTCCGGACGTCCTATTGACGTGTCTTCGACTTGGTTGAATTACTCTTGATGAGACGGAACTTTTGGAATACTTCGCCTAGGTTTTGGTTGTAGTTGGATAGTGGCCGGGTTGGATTGTACCCAAAATCCAACCGGGCTCCTAGAACGGAAAAGCTGATAACTTTCAGACCGGACGTCTGTTTGAAGAACCGTCAGCGACGTTGGTGATCACGTTGAGAAACGGTCCCTATGAGCATACCCTATGATAGTTCGGGGTACAGTTGAGATACGTCCAGGTTGGTTCGCACACGAAACCAACCGGGCCCCTGGGACGAAAAGACTAGTAACTCATAGACCGGGCATCCGATTGAAGCGTCGTCTGCTGCGTTGAGACCCCTATGACGAGGCGGTACCTTGAGATACTTCTTTGTGGAACATTGTGATACTTGGAGTATCGACCAGTAGCTCATGGAGCGGACCCTCCTGGTGACGAGCTAGCAGAGTGCAGAGACATTGTAGCTGGCTGAGACTTGACGACTGCTGATCTATCGACTCGGTGGGTTTCGGGTAGCCCAGTGGGGAGCGCTTGGTTATAGCGGAAGACCCACAGCAGAGGAGCGCTTGGTTGTAGTGGTAGACCCGCGGTACTCAACAGAAGTAATACCTCTAGAGGCTATGAGGGGGAGCACATGGTTGTAGCGGTAGACCCACGGTGGAGGAGCACTTGGTTATAGCGGCAGACCCATGGTGGGAAGCGCTTGGTTGAAGCAGCAGGCCCACAATACTCGACATGTGGAGTACTAAAGCATTCCAAGGATAGTGGGGCATGATTCGTTGTAGCGGCAGGCCCACAGTACTCGACAGGTGGAGTACTAAAGTAGTCCAAGGATAGTGGGGCTCGCTTGGTTGTAGTGGCAGGCCCACTGTACTCTACAGAGGAGGAGTTCTCCAATAGTCGTGGTTTTGACATCATGAATAAAATCCTGGTTGATCTGAGTCTATTATCTTTGTGTTTACCTCATGATTGAAATGGGTCACTTGTTAACTTAGGTATATGTATGAGCATATACCTGGGTAGTTTTTATCCGTTTATTTCATAATCTTTGTGTTTTCTCATGATTGAGATGGGTTACTTGATAACTTTGGTATATGTATGGTCATATACCTAAGTAGAGGTTATCTGTTGAGATCTTCTTTGTGGTTATCCTTGTTGGATTTAGTGAGACCTTGAGGGTCTCTGGGTCCCTACCAGGTATTGTTATACTCACCCCTACACGGGCTATGCCCGCACCTCATTGTGTTTGTTGCAGACGACGAGAAGCATAGACAGAGGCCAAGTGTTCGAGGACTGGACGGTACCCAGAGGTGGACCTCATGACTAGACAGTATCCGGTGGTGGACTTCACGATGAGGTGACACTCGGAGGAGGTTGACGGGCGAGTGTGTTTTGAAGGCTATTTGTACCTACCCTTCAGTTAGGATCTGTGGTGGACGATCCAAGAGCTGCGCTATCTGTACCTACCCGTCAGGTAGGATCCTTGGTGGACGATCCAGGAGTTGTTTGTCAACTTCTGTTTGTTTTATCTTTTTCCTTGTACTTTACAGTTGGGCTTGTATTTTCGGCCCCTTTACTTTCAGCACATCTTGTTTCAGTTTTACTTAGTGTTTTACTTCCTCTTGTACTCTGTGGTGTTTGTTTACTTTTATAAAGGAAATTCCTTCCCAGTTATCGGGATTTACACCTTTGGTGATAGTCGCCAGCCCCTAGCCTATGGAAGGTGGGCTTGGGGTAGTCATGGAACGGGCCCCGAGGACGGGTCATGACATATCATGTTATAAATGTTATTATTATTTTTTATTACGAGTATTACAATGATATCTATTATTAATATACATTATTTGTGGTTTTTAATTGTTATTTTTGATAAGGAGGCCCAGATAGTGCAGCGTAAATCTCTTATAACTTATTTGATTGTGCAGCTATGATAATACTGCCTGATCCATTTTAAAAAATATTTTCATGACCTATCCATTCTAGTATTTATTGATGATATAATATTAAAATCAATTAATTATAATGGTTTTGAAACTCATTCAATAATAAGGACTGAGAATCTAATTAAAATAGAGTAATATTGGTTTTTTAGTGAATATTTTTTTTAGTTTTATTATAATTTACATATTATATCCTTGGATAATATATTCTCTGACCATTTTATAGTAATAGATTCCATGAAATGAAAAATAACCAAAAACATAACATAATCGTGTATTTTGATGGGTTTAATTGGAAGTTGCCTTTGGTTGGTTTAATGTTGATATAAATTATATAATATGAAAACCATATAAACATAAATGGGGAAAAAATTAAAATATAAAATGAAATATAAAGATAGATTTATTGAACAAATCATTATTTTGATAAATACACCAATATTATATCTTTCATATGATAAATTAGATTTAATTATTTATAGTGATGAATTAGTGAACATTATTGGATGTGTTAAAATATAAAATTATATAGTGGACTAGATTTTTATTCAATTAATATAAACCAAATTAGGATAGTCATCTAGTTCATGATTTAGAGTTGATAGAGGTCATTTTCACAAATGATATTCATATACTATCTCTATATATTTATATGTGACATGTAAACAAAGAATATGATTTTAAAATATATCATTACACATAATGATCATAAAATGTAAAAATAGATATGAAAGGAAATAAAAAAATATCGTGATTCAACTATAATCATCTAGTGAAATAACACAAGGAAATAGATTAATAGAATCAAAAAATAAATAGAAAATTATCTCTGATAATTGTAGTGAATGATCAAATTCTCCTGGAATTAGTATGATTGGCCATGGGTTCTATTAGGGAAGGAGAAACAACATATTTATTCCATTTAATTACCCCAAATTATATATTGGAGAGAATTAAGAAAGTTCAACCAGATGATGAGACCCTATAGAAGGTGATATGTGATGTTAGTTATAGAAAATTACCCAAGTTCAACATTGGTTAAGATAACGTTATATAGGTTACTAACATGTTATTTCGTCCATCGAAACCATACATGATGAAAGATATTTTTTATTTGGATAATAACTCAAATGTCATATACATTATTTTATAAATAAAATTAATAGGGGTATTTGATATCATTTACATTGGAATATTATTGACCAAGAGAGTACTAATTATATTTCGAGGTGGTATATAAACCAATAAGTGAATCCTAAAATATTACTTCCCAACTATTTTATGAAAACATTATATATAACAGAGTGAATGGGAGATAATATTGTTGAATATTGAGTCCATTTGACACCTATGATACCGAGAAAGAATAATTCATCATAGGCCCTTGTAGATCTTCTATCGCAACCCAGATCTCATACCATGGTAACCTAATAATTAGGACGGTCTAGACATATACCAAAGGGATTTCCAGAACCCAATAATTTGGATACATGCACCTATAATCATAAAATATGATGTTGGGGACCAATTTTTCAAAAACACAATGGAAGAAATATAAATATGTAAATAAGCATTCAATAAAATCACTATGTTGAAAACTACAACATAAGTAAAATAGGTAAAAAAACAAAGTACAACCACAAGGGACATGAAAAATAGGATTATAACCCATTTCCAGGAGGTCAAAAAACCACCAATCTTAATAATCAATATCTAATAACACCTCTAAGTAGTCCCTTACCCTTGTTCTCGAATCAGGAAGTATATAATCTACAAACTCCCAAAGGATCAGGTAAGGTGAGATCCAAAAAACAATGTAACGTGTCACCAAATATTACAAAATATTTTATAGCCACTTAATTAACCAAAATAATAATTTCAATTTAAAAAATACTCATGAAATTTCCTAGAAAATTTTAAAAACATGATTTACATTTTAAAGGATGAAAATACTTGAAACAAATGTCTTAATAAATAGTTTATTTAAAATAATTTATATAAATTCATAAGGTATGTATAAAATAGTTTATATACAATAAAATATATTTTAAATTGAAAAGATAGAGCAACATGGAATATTCTAAGAGGTATGATAGTTCTAGGTTATGGGATCCTCACACACTCATATAATGGTAACATAAATTTGAACACATTTCCATGTTTCACTAGTAAAAGAGGACTCATATACATCCTAAAAAGGAATAAAATATTCCAAATAGTGTATGTTATATTTGTAAAGAATAAATCTGTTTCTAGGGAATTCCCATCCTACTATTTTTTCCCAAATAACTGAGTAATTACCTTGGATTTCATGTTACCTAATTAAAATATATGATAAGAAATTTATTTTAAATTGTTTAAAATAAAATTCATGACATTTCCCATTGGTATATTTCAATTTCCACTTAAAAAAAGTGCGTTTTAAATCCAGATAAGGATTTTTCAATGAAAAATTCCATGGGTTTCTATCAAAACAATTTAATCCATTATTATAAATTATCAATTTCAAATCAATTTCACATATCTATTAAAAAAAGTAATTCCATGATTAAATTCCACATTTTATTTTTCACAATTTTTCATCCAATTTCATTACACACCCTAATTAAAGATAACTAAGGTGTATTCTTAATTTGATGTAAAATTAAATACCAATCCCAAATTCAATGGAATTGGGTTTTTAATAAACCAATCGAAATCAATTTAATTGAAATCATAAAATTGAATTTTAATAATACAATTGAATTTAAATCCATAAATTTAGTGTTAAAGAAATTAGCCATCATAAATAAACAACCTACCTTTAGATCATGGGATCTCAAAACAATAATCCTCTATTAAGAAAGTCTAATAAAGAATGTCATAAATGAATATGTGATAGTGAAACCTAGATTCAACATGTAAACCATCTAATATTTTATCCTTAATCATTTTGGAGATCCAGAAAACACTACGGAGGATTGATGATATTGTGTGAGAATGAGAATTAGAAGAGGAAACCTACCAGGGAGGGATGCAGAATCGTTTTCCTATAATTGATTCACTTTATGAAGGGTATAGATGGTCAAAAATTACCACTTGGGAGTCTCTAAGAATGATAAACAATATTAGGTTGAGTTTGGTCTATAAATAACATTAAAAGAGGTTCCCCTTGGTTTAAAATTAATTTTTCGATTAATTTTTTCTCATTAGAAAAGTTTCCATAGTAGAGTCGCATAGTTAGAGAATCATTGTTCTCTTGCCATGCACCTATGATCATGGGTTTTCATGGTTTCAATTTGTTGGGACATGGTAATTCAAACTTTGTGTGTGCCATGAAAACCGTCACTCTCTGGGTTTTTATGGTTTTCACTAGTATGGTGCATTATTTTAGAGAATCTTGCACAATCCATGCACACACTAAAACCCCTTCCAAACTAACAAAATTTTACCAAAATATCCTAATAGAAATCCATCCAAACAATGTTTAGAATAGGGGTTTTGGAATACATGAAAATTGTATCCTGATGTTATAATCTCCCAACCTTATAAACAATCATTCCCTATAAATCCTATTATGAAGCATCTATTTCAAAAAGGTGAAGCTATTACTCTCTCATCAGTTACCTCATCTCCCATGTCTCATAATAATCAGAACTATTCTTCCACAACATTCAATCAAATGGTATCTTCCTACCATGATGTACATTGGTTTCAGAATGAACAATCTTAATTGGATGCTCATTCATGCATAAATTTAGTTCAACCTCAAGATCACTCCATCCCATAACATGAGATGGATCAAATAGATAATTATATTACTATGATACAAGGATCACTTTATTTATCAATTTCAATAATGGTGGATGTGATAAATGATAATAATCGTTCATGACCTACTCAAAAACCTCAATAGTTTCCCCAAATTGAGGAGAAAGTTTCCCTTGTCTCCCAAGGTGTCGATGACCCAACTGAGGTAAACCATTAATGAACACCGAGAAAAAAACATATAATTCAAACAGTTATTGATGAGGATCAGTGTAATAATTCTCTTATCTCTATTACATAAAAATTATTTTACAAATCAACTAAATCAGTATCATCTTCTCATCAACCATACATGGTCCAACCATGGAACATTCAATGATCTCTAACCAACACAAAAATATTTACACGGATGATCATAAAAATAATAAATGTTATCCATTATGATAACATAATGGTATCTATTATTATAAGTATACTCAAATATCCCCATGTGATCATCCCATGAACCACCAATGTAAAGGAAGAATGCATAAAGAATAACATCAAGATTCTATGTAGCTCTTTCTATATGGCTATCTGACTGTGGATTGTATTTCATGTTAAAACATACCTGATATCCCCTACCTACTGAATTTTTATTCCAAAAGGATAAGGGAACCAAACATCCCTACCAGAGACTATAACATATGGAACTCCATGAAAACAAATAATCTCTTTTTCATTGAGATTCCCCAAATCCTCAACTTTCGATGTGTCATGAATATATATAAAGTTATATGATTTGGATATCCCATTGGTCACAACCCATATTTAATTCCTATTTCTATGTGTATGATGAAAACTAACCACTATTTCTATAGATATCTCGTCTATCTTTCATGTCAGCACGGGAAGTGGATGGAGAAAAACTGAAGGTTTATGGGTGTCGACTTCAACCTGTTGGAATGTATAAAAATGAGAGGCAAACTTCTCAATACCTCATCCGTTACTAGGAAACTGGAACTACCATAACATATCGTTGACCATCTTCAAGGATCCTGGGTTCACATTCAACCTAGAATTATGGAATTCCCCCATCACACATTTCTTAACCTCTAACAGTACAACAATGAGATTTTTAGAGAATAAAATACCCTTATTGGTGAATGACCGACAAAGGAAAGTCTCGCCACCATAAAGAGAGTATCTAATATTTCAAAAATCATCATAAAGAATCTATTCATAATGAATAATATCAATACGAGAGGATTTAAATTGAAAACTAACCGACAAAACTTCATCCCTTGATTCCTAGACACCATTTTGTAATTGTGAAAAGGATCCATCAAGTTCCACTCTTCTGATGATTCGTTCATGGCATGCATCAAAATATTTCTGCTCAAAGAATCTTCTAGGGAATTTCCATTCCCCATGTTATAGGTGATGTTGAAATAGAATGATTGAAGTAATTCCAACCAATGCCTCTGGTGGAGACTTAGATCATTATAATACAAAATATAACTCAAGATCTTGTCGTCTAAAAACAAGGTAAACATTTATTTGAAAATTAAATGCCACCATCACTTAAGTGTGTGCAACATAGATACATGTTCAACGTCATGGGTTGGGTGGTTTTTCTCATCTGGCCTACGATGATGAGATCAATAAGAAATTCTATGATCACCCAATATAAGAATGCATCCAAAACCTGAACCTGGGGGATCATATAAGACCACGTAGCCCTAACCGACCTCAATAATTGTGAACACCATTATAGTAGTCAAATGTTGTTTCATCTCAAAAATATAACTATGACATTTTTCTTCAAAATAAAACATTACGTCCTTCCATGTAAGATCAGTCATTTAAGAGGCTATATTTAATGAGACCTTAATGAACCATGATAATACTCAGCTAAACCAAATAACTTATAAATCTCGAACAATTTTCGTGGTTGTTCCCATGTCAATAATGCCATCAACTTCTTAGGTTCAACTAATACTCCATGTTCTGAAACCACACGTCCTATGAAAATCTTTTCATAAATCCAGATATCAAATTTTGACATCTTTGAATAAAGTCATTATTTTATCAGTAATTGTAGAACTACTCTCAAAATACATATATGATCCTCTTATATATTGTAAACAATGATTTCCTCCAAAATAAAACCATGAAGGTATCAAGATACATAACAAAAATCATTTTCATTAAAGTTGAAGACACTTCAAGAGCATTTTTTAGAATAAAATTGCATGAAAAGGTAATCAAAATTGGCATACCTATGCCGAATGACAGTTTTCTAAATGTAAGATTCTTTAATTCTGAATTTATGGTTACCAAATCGATGTTCAGTCTTCAATAACCACTTTTACCCTTTAAGCTGATCAGAAATATCATCAATATATGAAATGAGATACGTATTCATTAATACAGATCTATTGAGTTTTCAGAAATCAATAGAATTGGGATGTGAACCATCATCTATCTTACAGAATAAAATTGGCACAACTCAAGATGACACACTTCAGTGTATAAGGCCTTTCCATAGAAAACCATCCAACGAATTATTCTATGCTTTAATTATATCATGTGACATGTTTTAAGAGGTAATAGATACTAGTTGGGTATCAGGCACTAAATCAATAGAAAAGTTTACCACCCTTATGAGTAGAAAACTAGAGAATCCAGAATGGAAAAAAATCGTGAAACTAGAAAAGAATAAGAGGGAGATAAGAACACATAGACTCCAACACCATATCAAAATGAAACATAGATATTACATTACCCATAGTTGTATAGTAGGTTACAATTCTACTAGAGCTTGGGTCCCATTCTCCTTGAAAGACACAACCCACACCATCAAGTGTAGTTGCGAAGACCCTTCAAAGATAACAATTAATCAATGATTTATTGGAAGTGATACAATCTATATGCAATATAAAATCAATGGGTTTCATGTCGAAACAAGATAAATCTACAAAATGTAATTATAAGGAAGCAAGAAAACACAAGAAGTACTACAAATACCATATTATCCCTTTATTTCAAGGGGTGTAGTAATATCCATCACATAATAAAGAATATATGTATAAATTCTTAATTGATTAACAATATGGGTTCAAATTAAATAATTTGATCCAATGGTATCATATACCATAGTCACAAATGACTATGATATATTAATGGTACCTCTCATAGTTACAAGACTCGTATCTACTTCCTCTATAGACTCTTCCACTATGTGAAGAATCTTCATCTGAGATGACATTTGTTGGAACCCATTTGTATGTGGAGAATCTAGTTTCCCCATAGTTTTTGACGATGATTTTTATCTTATTCCAATACATAGAGCAGAATATATATGGATGAACTACAAAAAGTTGCTGGAGAATCCACATTAACCATGTATCTTGAGTTCCTTAGTGAAAAACCCTTTAGAATTACCCGGATATCCACAAAAGTATCATATCAAAGGGCCTATTACATAAATTACAGGTGGTCTAGAATGACCCGATTTTCGAGAAACACCATGAGAATCGTCACACTTCCTCATTCCTAACCATATTTCCACTGGGAGGAAAAGTATCTCAAGTCAACCTTGACTTGCCAGCCATGACCATTTTGACCATCAATGCTCTATCCACGACATTAGCATAAGAATTAATCTTCAATATGAAATCCTAATAATGAATATAAGATTGAAGACTCAGCTCAATCCATCAATTTTTCATCTTCCAATTTTATACTATCTGTGGTGAGAACTAAACGAGCTCATGAAAATGGTTTTCATATTCATTCAAAGTCTTATTATCCAGCTTGAGTTTTAAAAAAGAAATAGCCTTTGAAAACACCATTGAATATCTATATAACTAGTTCTTTAAAATATATTTTAATTCTACCCACTATAAGACCTCATGCGTCTTCTTCTTCAGCATCATGTCCCATTATCTCCTTCTTGGTCCCTCCAACATGAAGGTGGAACACTTCGCCTTGGTATCATCATGTATCTCTAATAACTCCAAAAATCCTTTAATCCTTCTCATATAGTCCTCATCCTCTTCCGGATCATTGGATCCATTGAACATTGGTGCCTTCTACTAAAAGAACACCTACTAATGATTTTGGATATCATTCATGTGAGGCTCCACAACTCGAGCATGAACAATAACTATTAGTGGTTAATGACCCAAATCATGGACAATATACACAATCACCTCTATTAGACTTGGATCCATTAGAGTATTCTCTTGATGTGGTTCATCAGTTATATCCTCCTATATTCAATTCACATGTCTTATAAGAGGCATAAAGCTATAAAACATTAGGAGACACCATTGAGGGCATAAAATTAACACTCAAATTGACCAATAAGGGAAATTAATCCCCACCGACAGACAAATAGGATTTGGATTTCAATCTATCAAAATAAATAATTTTGAAAAGAATAGAACTAATACTCAATATGTCTTCCACAAATCCCCCAAATGAAAAAAGTTTAATTATACTGAGAGCTATCTACAAACTCAATCACAACTACCTCTTATGTCCCGAAAAGAAAAGAAAAATGCATGCTAATATAAATGAAATTTGAAAAAACTACACCATTGATACGCCAACGAGACTGAAGCTGAGTGGTAAGGTATTCTGCTTGGCATCCAAGAGACCTAGGATAAAAATCGGGTGGAGGTGAATTTTCGAGGTACAGTAGCAATACTGTAGAAGTCATTGTAGCATTTACTATTCGGTATTGTAGCAGCCTGAACTATTCACCTGATTTTGGCCTTCGGGCCACCGGTTTGGGCCTACGGGTCTCAGTGGCCTTCGAGTCATCAAAGGCCTTCGGGCCACAGGGCCATCGGGCCATGTAGACCATGGAGTAGTGCAGTTCACACAGAACTGTTGAGTCAATAAGGTTTTCCTTATGACTTTTCCATTCCTTCTTGTTTTGAAAATCACAAACACCTTATCCTTAGAAAAATTTCTTTTATAAGGAAAATTTCGTTTATAAGAAAAATTGCTTTCTTAAGGAAAATTGCTTTTATAAGAAAAATTGCTTTCTTAAGGAAAATCGCTTTTATAAGGAAAATTTCTTTCTTAAGGAAAATCTCTTTTATAAGGAAAATTGATATCTTAAGGAAAATTGATTTTATAAGCAAAATCGCCTTTATAAGAAAAATTATCCTTATCTTATTTTTATCCATATTTTTTCTTAAGCATGAGATTCGGATTCATTTCTATTTTCTCAGAATCGTTGAAACTTTGATATAAAGCATTATGTTTTAGGATTCAGATTCTGGATAAGAACTATAAGGAAGTTTCATTCCGAATTCCGGATATGAACTCTGACTAAGTTCTATTCCAGATTCAGGATACGAATTCTGAAGAAGAATTCTCATTATGAATTCTAATGAAGAAATCTCATTCTGAATTTCCATTAAGAAATCTAATGAAGAATTCTCATTACGAATTCTAATGAAGAAATCTAATTCCGAATTCCCATTACGAATTCTGATGAAGAATTCTCATTACGAATTCTAATAAAGAATTCTAATTACGAATTCTAATGAAGAAATCTCATTCTGAATTCTCATTACGAATTCTGATGAATAATTCTCATTACGAATTCTGATGACAAATTCTCATTACGAATTCTGATGACGAATTCTCATTACGAATCCTTATGATGAATTCTTATTACGATTTCTGATGAAGAATTCCTATTCCGAATTCTCATTCTGAATTCACCTGTTAAACAGAATTTGAGTATCTTTGTTTTATATACTCTGAATTAATTCAGACTCCGAAAAATATCTTTTTTAGACTCTGAACTTTTATATTGCTTACTCATCTAAAATTTGTTTACTCTTATTATTTTCATTACACTCTGAACCTTTACACCAAAGCGTTCATTCCGAACCTTTGAGTCAGAATTAAAACGATGTCGTACATTCTGTTACACTTGTTTGGTTATAAAACGATGTCGTCTATTTTGTTATAAACTAACCGTTGTCTAAGTGACACGTGTACAGGTCCCTCTGATCTTTAAGGAAAATATGACCATTGGAGAAGGAGCCGACCTTACCTATAAATAGGAGCTCATTTGAAAGAGCTGGTACTGATGACAGATGAACAACTTGGTTTTGTGCATACATGCTGTTGAAGTGATTTCTAGAGAGAGAGACTCTTATTAACTCTCAAAGATTCATGCGACTCCGAATGTTGGTGATTACATTCGAGGGATTCCAAGGATAGGAAGACAGAGGTTCCGACTACCTTGAGGTTCGAGGGCTTCCTTGCTGAGGAAGACAGAGGTTGCCAACTACCTTGAAGTTGAGGGCTTGCGGGGATAGCAAAACCGAGACTCCGATCTTCGTATCAAGGGCTTACCCTGGTGTGGGTAAGACAGACTTGCTTGAAATTATAAATCAAGGGACCTTTATCCAAGGTTGTTAGATACCCTTCTCTTTTGGTTAAAAGACTTATATCTTGTTACTAGTAGTTTTACTACTTGTTTATTTTCCGCATCATTTTGTAATATAAGGAAAGTATAACTTTCTTATACTTCCTTACTTGTACTCTGTTTCATTTAGATTCTATACGCTTTAAGGTATAATCTCATATTGTAATCTTTTGTTAAGTTTAATTTTACGGAACCATATTTCTGGAACCCTCGTTCGGAATCTCTTTCTAAGTTTGCTTTTGGAATTAGAGGTGTTGTGAATCTACTAAGTTTAACTTTGTTAAACTTAGCCCTTTCCTTTGCTTAAGGAAAACATATTTATTCTTAACTAACTTTAAAGGTTCCAAAGGAATTTTTTAAAGTATACAATTCACCCCCCCCCCCTCTTGTATATTGAGCATCTACATCACTATTTCGATCCTACAATTGGTATCAGAGGTTGGAAACCTATTACTCTATACCAATCTTACATTTGGTATCAGAGCAGGTCTCTGAAATACTTATACTCATGAATAAGTTTTTCTTGCTCACTTTTTCATTCCGAATATCCATTCTGAACTTTTCCCATTCCGAACTTTGTTATTACGATTCTTTGCTACTAACAAGTTTGTGTGCAAAGTTATTTTTAGTATGGTAGGAATTAATGTTGGATCAATTGATAATCTGAATCCTACAAGACCACCAATCATTGATGGTAATGACTATGAATATTGGAGACATCGTATGAAGACTTTTGTTATCAATACTGGAGTAGACAACTTTGTTATGCTTACTGGTGATTATAAAATTCCTGACAAGGAAGTCAGATCTTTTACTAATCAGGAAAAGCAAGAATATCAACTAAACTATAAGGTACGCAACACTTTACTATGTTCAATGACCAGAAATATATATAGCCAAATTTCTTCTTCTGAAGCAGCTAACTGTATATGGAAGAAGTTAGAGGTTACACACTTTGGGACTTCCAAGGTGATTGAAACTAGAAGAGCTATGCTTAGAGATGAATATCATGGCATCAATTTTCCTTATGTAGAACCTATCTGTAAAGTTCAACAAAGATTTATGACTATTTTCAACAGTCTACAATCTATGGGAGAGAAAGGTCTAGATGATGAAGCTCTTGTGGACAAGATAATTGATATTATGCCCAATGAGTGGGAATCCAAGAGAACAGCTATAGATGAGAATAGGAAGGTCACTCAAATTACTCTTGATGAATTATTTGGAACTCTTCTACAACATGAAACAAGAATGAAGAGAGAAGCTGACAACATCAAGAAAAAGAATGGAAATGGTACTATTGCTTTTACTACAACTTCAAATCAGATGAAAGCTAAGACTCATGAGAGAGTTACTAGATCCAAGTCTAAGAAAGTTATTTTCCAATCCGAATCAAGTGAGAGTGAAGTTTCAGAAAATGAATTAGCAAATCTTGCTCGAAAGATGAACAAGATAGCTGGACAGAGAAATTTTCAATCTAAGTATAAGAAAAAGGAAAGGAAAGATAAGAAAGATGGAGAAGTTACTTGTTATGAATGTAAAAGAGCTGGACATATTAGACCAGATTGCCCTATGCTCAAAAAGAAAGAAAGGAAGGAAAGACATTCAGACAGAAACAAAAAGAAGTATTATAAAGCCAAAGCTAAGAATGTTTTGAAAGCTAATGACACCTGGAGTGCCAGTGGTGGTGACTCTTCAGATGAATCTTCTGATTATGAATCTTCAGGACAGAAGAATCTTGGTCTTATAGCCAGATTACCTATTGTTAATCATTGTCTTATGGCTAAGGTACGAAATGCTGAATCATTGACCAATGTTTCTTTAAATTCTAATGATAGTAAGTATTATAACTCTTCTGATGAAGAATCATCGTCTGATGAGGAAAATACTTTACCTACTTATGAAGAAGACTCTTGGTTTGCTGAACTTCTTGAGATTGAGAATTCCAAACTCAATAAGAAACTTGATAAGGAAAACTCTAGGAATTCTATTCTTACAAAAGAGATATCAGATCTTTCTAAAGATCATAATAAGAAAAATGCTGATTTTGAAAATATTTCAAAAAATCTTGAGGAAGTATGTTCTGAGAAGAACAAACTTTCTAAAGAATTAGAAAAAGTAATTTGTAAGAAAAATTTTTTTGAGCCTAACTCTAGTTCTAAAACTAATGATTTTGAGGATAAAAACTTCATTGTAAAACTCATGTCCGAAATTTTTTCCTTAAAGAAGTGTTTATCAAACTTTACCCATGGTAAGGAAAATTTTGATAAGATGTATTCCCAAATACGACCTTTAAGAAATAAATCCAGATTTGGTTATACCCATGCAAAACCTATTTTTAGTAACAATTATTTTGTTCCTCAAAGTGCCCCATTTTGTACCAAGTGTCAATGTGGTGGTCACTGGGCAAAGAATTGTTCCTTAAACAAAACCAAATCTCTAGGATTTCACAAAACTTTCTTTTCTAAGAAAATGTGGGTTACAAAAATTTTATTGTCTGGAAATCTCGGATCCAAACAAGTTTGGATTCCGAAAATCTAATTTTCTTATTAATTTCAGGAAAACGAAGAGAGTACCCGCAACTATACATGGTACATGGATAGTGGATGTTCCCTACACATGACTGGTAACAAAAGATTTTTTGAAAATATTATCAAAACGAAAGGAGGAAAGGTAACTTTCAGAGACAATGCTAAGGGGGAGATTGTTGGTATTGGTAATATTGTTTTTCTTGGTAAAACCATGATTTAAAATGTTCTTTTTGTTAAGGGTCTTAAGCACAACCTCATTAGCATAAGTCAGTTATGTGATGAAGGTTACCTTGTGAATTTTAGGAATGATAAGTGTTTAGTTCACAATTCCAAGGAAGAATTTATTCTCTCAGCCAATAGGCAAGAGAATGTCTACACTTTGAACCTAGAAGACCTCAGGAGTCAAGATTTACCTTGCTTAAGTGCAATGGAAGATCATTCCTGGTTATGGCATAGAAGATTAGGACATTGTAATATTAGAAACCTATGTAAACTCTCTAAGAAGAAACTAGTTAAGGATCTACCGGAGCTTAGATTTGATTCTTCTAAAGTTTGTGATCCTTGTCAATATGGCAAGCAACATAAATCTAGTTTTAAGTCAATCGGTGAAGTCTAAAAAACCAATGCATTACAGTTAGTGCACATGGATCTTTTTGGTCCAACACAAACTGGAAGTATTGGAGGAAAATACTATGTGTTTGTTCTAGTTGATGATTACACTAGATTTACTTGGGTCTATTTTCTAGCAAAGAAATCTGAAGATTTTTCCTATTTCAAAAGATTTAGAGCTCAAGTTAAAAATGAGAAAAACCTTCCATTGAAAACTATTCATAGTGATCATGGAGGAGAATTTCAAAATTCTGATTTTGAAACTTTTTGTAGTAAGAAAGGCATTACTCATAATTTTTCAGCACCTAGAACTCCTCAACTGAATGGTGTATTTGAAAGAAGAAATAGAATTTTTCAAGAAATAACTAGAACCATGTTGAGTGAATATTCTATTGCTAGACATTTCTGGGCTGAAGCTGTAAGTACTGCTTGTTATACTATAAATCAAGTTTTGATTAGACCTTTTCTTAATAAAACTCCTTATGAGTTATGGAATGGTAGAAAACCTAGACTATCCTACTTCAAGGTTTTTGGTTGCAAAGTATTCATTTTGAATACTAAAGAAAACTTAAATAAATTCGAACCAAAGTCTGATGAAGGAATTTTCATAGGTTATTCCACAACCTCTAAGGCTTATAGAGTTTTTAATAAAAATACTTGTACTATTGAAGAAACAGTACATGTAAAATTTGATGAATCAGATCCTTTTGTTTTTAAATAATCTCAACTTACATCATCGGATGTGTTTTCAAAAACTGATTGTCAACCTTTGATAGAAGAACCTTCTGAAAAGGAAATTGTTCTAGAATATACTTCAGAAACATTTACCTCAGAAGACTTTCTCCCCTATGTTGATGAACAGGTTTTACAAAACCCAAATCAGGTGTTTCTTAAGAATCATCCCAGTGATAGTATCATTGGTGATGTAAATCAACCTGTAATGACTATAAGTTCTTTAAGAAATGAAGTAGAACATCTAGCATTTCTTTCACAATTAGAACCTAAAAGCACTGATGAAGCTTTAGGTGATGATTATTGGATTAAAGCCATGCAAGATGAACTAAATGAATTTGAAAGGAATAAAGTCTGGACCTTGGTTGAAAGACCTAAGGAAACCTCTGTTATTGGAATAAAATGGGTTTTCAGAAATAAATGTGATGAAAATGTAGTCATTGTTAGAAATAAATCTAGACTTGTTGCTAAAGGCTATAATCAGCAAGAAGGAATAGACTATGAAGAAACCTATGCTCCAGTAGCTAGACTTGAATCTATCCATATTCTACTTGCCTTTGCAGCATTCTTTAATTTCAAACTTTTCCAAATGGATGTGAAATGTGCTTTTCTTAATGGTTATGTTCAAGAAGAAGTTTTTGTTGAACAACCTCCTGGCTTTGAAGATACAAAACATCCTGATCATGTTTTTAGACTTACCAAAGCTTTATATGGCCTTAAACAAGCCCCACGAGCATGGTATGATAGACTCACTGGATTTTAGCTTCAAAACAACTATGTTAAGGGAAATGCAGATCCAACCCTTTTTATAAAGAAAGATAAGAAAAATGTTTTGATTGTTCAAATTTATGTTGATGACATTATATTTGGTTCAACTCAGCAATCTTTGACTGACTCCTTTTCAAGTCTAATGAAATCTGAGTTTGAAATGAG
Organism: Viscum album; assembly: GCA_963277665.1. Classification (NCBI taxonomy): domain Eukaryota; kingdom Viridiplantae; phylum Streptophyta; class Magnoliopsida; order Santalales; family Viscaceae; genus Viscum; species Viscum album. The sequence continues at coordinate 1,468,142,191 of OY728128.1, read as the reverse complement.
TATGATGGGTGAGTTAACATATTTCCTTGGTTTTCAAATTTCTCAAAAACCAGAAGAAACCTACATATCTCAACTTATGTATATTAAAGATCTTCTTAAAAAGTATGGTTATGACAACACTAAGAGTATAAGTACTCCCATTGGTACCTCATACTCTTTAGATCTTGACGAAGCTGGGAAACCAGTAGATCAAACATCTTTTAGAGGTATGATAGGAAGTCTACTTTACTTAACAGCTAGTCAACCAGACTTAATGTTTTCAGTATGCTTATGTGCAGGATATCAATCCAATCCTAAGGAATCTCACTTAAAGTCAGTAACAATAATTTTTCGCTACCTTAAGGGAACCATGAATCTAGGATTATTTTATACTTCTGGAAATGATTTTGTTTTAAAAAGATTTTCTGATGCTGACTTTGGTGGATGTAGAATGGATAGAAAAAGTACATCCGGAACTTGTCATTTCTTAGGAGATTCTTTAGTTTCTTGGTCCTGTAAGAAGCAACATTCTGTAGCACTGTCCACTGCTGAAGCTGAATATGTAGCAGCTGGAAGTTGTTGTGAACATGTGTTGTGGATGCAACACACACTCACAGACTATGGCTTGAGTTTTACTAAAACTCAAATTTTGTGTGATGACACGAGTGCCATTTCTCTCAGTAAGAACCCTGCACATCACTCCCATGCAAAACGCATAGATATTAGTCATCACTTTCTTAGGGATCACACACTTAAAGGAGATATTATTCTTCAGTTTATCGGAACGCAAGATCAACATGCTGATATTTTCACAAAATCTTTTCCTTCTGATAGATTTGAATATATTAAACAGAAGTTAGGAATGATAACCATAAGGTAATCTTTCTTAATTAACATTATGTTGAAAAAGTCTCCTTACAGTAATAAACTCCTTTTCATAGGGGGAGTACATTTGTTTGTTGGTTTAATTAATTCTTTTTTAGTTTGTTTTCAAACTTTTCGGAAAGAAGATTTCTGGAATGGAATTTCCGGAACTACAATTTTTCAGATTGGACATTATTGTACATAATACTTCTGGAATGGAAGTGTTCATATTAAAAATTTCCGGAATGGAAAATTATGTACTGGCAGTTTCATAACCAGATTTTTTTTACCGATTTTTTTTCATAATGTGTTTTTCGTATTGACTTTTTCGTACTGAGTTTTTTTTCGTAGTGAGATTGTTTTCCGAAATAAATTTTTGAAAACTTTGTCTTTTCATAATAATGTTTTTTTTTTCGTAATCATCTTTTTATTTTATCCATTACGAATAATCCTCCTTAGCCAATCCGAAAGGTATGATTTCCTTACTCATGTTTTCGTAGTCATACTTTACTTGCTGGCATTTTCTTTTATTATGTTTTTAGATTATAGTTTTCTTAATTCCTTGATCTAATAAAACCTCAAAAAGATCGGATTCAAGCTTTCAACCGTCAGATCTGATCTCAGCTTATTCCAACCTTTAGATCAACTGTGGAAGGTGAACCGTCATCTCGTTGCATATATAAAGGGGACCCAAATACTCGTCCCACATCGATTTCAAGCTCTCGCGTCCCGAAGCTCTTCCCCACTATTTTAAGACCGTTCTGAACCTCAGTTTTCTCTGTTCCGAACTTCTCAGAGGATTACAGATCCGAATGTCTACGGAGTTAGCATCTCAGGAAATGTCATCCACTAAGCCTATTTCGCAATGGTTAGTTTACAGAGAAAGGTTAGTCCATCCGGATTTCTTCAACAACATTGATTCTCTTATTTCAAAGAACATTAAGTTGAATGGTTGGGAAGATGTTGCGGTGTCAAAAACCGGAAACCAAGATGAAGTGTATTCAGTCTTACTTGTTGAGTTCTATGAATCATTTTCCTTCTTTAAGGAAGTTAATAGGGAGAAGTTCTATTTTAAGTCTTACGGCAAGACTTACAAGCTTTCTCACACCAAGGCTGCAAGCTTGGTAGGGCTGTCTTATGAAGGAGAAGCCGAATTTATTTCGCATGTGTTGCCAGACTCTAAGGGTAGCTTCGACAAGGAAAAAGCCTTAGAAACTCTCGGACTAGCTGATGACAAGGCTCCGAAGATTGCAAGTCTATCTACAAATTTCCGAATTCTGGAGTTATGGGTAAAAGGGATTATCGTACCGAGGAAAGGAGATAATGACATCTTGAAGAAAAGTGAGATCTATATCATAGATTTTCTGATAAATCTAAGGAAGTTTCAATTCCTGAGGCACATTCTTATAACCATTGAGAATCTTAAGAAGGGAAATCTCATAGCACAAATCGCAATGTACCCAGCAATATTATCAAAGTTGATAGTTCGGTGCCTTGAATCTTTCAAGGAGGCCTGCAGATCTAAGCCAAGGGTTTGTAAAATTTTGTTGGTTAGTGATGACACCCTTAAGAGGATGGATGTGGCTTTCAACATGGAGATTGGTGAGTTCGTTGATTTGCCTAATCAAGAAGAAGAGGTTCCGAAGGCTGTTGAACCGGAATCATCCAAACCAGTAAAGAAAAGAAAGTTGAAGGAAGCTGCAGCTGAAGTCGAAGATCCTAAGTCTAAGGAAGATCAAACCGCACCTCCCAAACCAAATAGGAAGAAGACCTATCCTGATGAGGTTGTTGCGAAGTGGAGAGAAGATAAAGAGAAAAGGAAATAAGGGGATCCGCAGTTCGGATTGGACCCTGCGGAAGGTAAGGCATTAAAGGAGAGAACTGCTGATGATCTTGAAAAACAAGAAAAAGAGAAGAAGCTCAAGAAAAAGATGACAGAAGCTGAGGAAGTCCAAGCATTGGTAAAGTTTAATGAAATAGTATCCGGAAGCATCCCAGTTCCGAGATCTTTCTCCCTGGAATCTCTACCTGAGACTCCAAGAAGAAACCTTGATTTTCCAGAAGAGACTACAGCTGTGCATGTTGACCAAATCGAGCAGATTCAGCAAGTGGGTGAAGAAGAAGAAGTTGCTGAAGGATGTGGTGAAACAGGAGATCTTTTGAAACAAGTGGATGATTATAAACGATCACCTTCGGAACATCTATCACTCCGAACTTCAGAGGCTGAATCCTCTAAGTTGGTAACTCCAGAGAAGGATAAGAATGAGGATGATGTTTTTCAGAAAGTTGTTGATGAGATTGTTCAAGTGTCTACTGGCGAGAAGAAAACTCCTGATCAAGGATCAATTCCGAAAAAAGACAAGGGAAAGAAACTCCTTGTTGAAACTCCGAAATTAGTGGCTAGCAAGAAAAGAGAGTTTGGTGATTCATCTAAAAGGATGTTTTAGATTATTGAGGAAGAAAACTCTCCAAGCAAGATTTCAGATTCGGATTCATCATCGTTGGGGCATGATTTTGTTGTCCAGTCCTTAAAAACGTTGGTGGGAACCATTCCGACCTTCTCTAGTATTGACTCTAGATGCCAGATGCTCCAACATGCGTTGAATCAGAAAACTGACTCCGTATCTATGGTTATGGACAAGTGCGTTGAGATTGAAGCTCAGTTTAAAACCTTATTTGTTGGTTACAAAGCTCATAGAAAATCTTGCAAGAGGATGACAAATTGGTCGAAGAAAACATTGGAAGAGATGAGGTTATTCCATGAGTTTCAAGACAATGTTAAAGATGCTTTTGAAACCGAGGACTAGAAGATAAATGAGTTAACTACATCTTTTGAAGAGAAGTTGACAGAAGAAAAGAACTACCAGATTCAAGAAGTGAGAGATCTGAATGGGAAGATGAATTCCGTTTCTCAAAACTAGAAGTTTGAAAGGGATCATCTGATTGATTTTGAAGAAAGGATGAAGGCTCAGGAAGAAAAGATCAAAGCTCAGGAAGAAAATCTGAAATCCCAGGAAGAAAAAATTGAAGCTCAGTCTGCAAGAATAGTTGTCTTAGAGAGGCAAGTTGAATAAGATCATAAAGACCTGAAGAAGATCAAGACTATTCTAAAGGGGCTCATGTCGAAGGAAAAAGATCTGAAATAACCAAATCTGATCTTTTTGTTGTATTCTTTTTGTTGCTCAGATTTCAAAATTAATGAAAGTAGTGTTTGTCGTTTCTATTGCCGTCATTACTAATTTTTTTCAGTTACTTTGTTATTTTTTTCCATTCCCTCCAATTCTTTTTGAAAATCACAATGGGGGAGAAGGAAAAGATCCTTAAGAAAAAGAAGAACTCTAATAAGAGTTTATCAAAGGGGAGAAGAAAAAGATCCTTAAGAAAAAGAAAAACTCTAATAAGAGTTTGTTTAAGGGGGGCTTTTTCATTAAAGAAGACATTCTTATTTATCACTCCAGAAATCTGAATACGATCCTTAAAGTCTCAAATCCTAAGGGGGAGTTAGTCGTATTCATCAATATCCTTAAAGCAAAGGGAGATAAGCCTTAATGTTTTTCTTTCTTCTTAGAATTTATTTTTCATAAGGATGTTTGTGCTTTCCAAAAAGGGGGAGATTGTTGAGTCAATAAGGTTTTCCTTATGAATTTTCCATTCCTTCTTATTTTGAAAATCACAAACACCTTATCTTTAGAAAAATGGCTTTTATAAGGAAAATTGCTTTTATAAGAAAAATTGCTTTCTTAAGGAAAATTACTTTTATAAGAAAAATTGATTTCTTAAGGAAAATCACTTTTATAATGAAAATTGATTTCTTAAGGAAAATCGCTTTTATAAGGAAAATTGATTTCTTAAGGAAAATTGCTTTTATAAGAAAAATCGCTTTTATAAGAAAAATTAGCCTTATCTTATTTGTATCCATATTTTTTCTTAAGCATCAGATTCGGATTCATTTCTATTTTCTCGGAATCGTTGAAACTTTGATATAATGCATTCTGTTTTAGGATTCGGATTCTGGATAAGAACTATAAGGAAGTTTCATTCCGAATTCCGGATATGAACTCTGACTAAGTTCTATTCGAGATTCAGGATATGAATTATGAAGAAGAATTCTCATTACGAATTCTAATGAAGAAATCTCATTCTGAATTCCCATTACAAAATCTAAGGAAGAATTCTCATTATGAATTCTAATGAATAAATCTCATTCTGAATTCCTATTACGAATTCTGATGAAGAATTCTCATTACGAATTCTAATGAAGAATTCTCATTACAAATTCTAATGAAGAAATCTCATTCCGAATTCCCATTACGAATTCTGATGAAGAATTCTCATTACGAATTCTGATGACGAATTCTCATTACGAATTCTGATGATGAATTCTCATTATGAATCCTTATGATGAATTCTCATTACGATTTCTGATGACGAATTCCTATTCCGAATTCTCATTCTGAATTCACCTATTAAACAGAATTTCAGTATCTTTGTTTTATATACTCTGAATTAATTCAGACTCCGAAAAATATCTTTGTTAGACTCCGAACTTTTATATTGCTTACTCTTCTAAAATCTGTTTACGCTTATTATTTTCATTACACTCCGAACCTTTACTCCGAAGCGTTCATTCCGAACCTTTGAGTCAGAATTAAAACGATGTCGTACATTCTATTACACTTGTTTTGTTATAAAACGATGTCGTCTATTTTGTTATAAATTAACCGTTGTCTAAGTGACATGTGTACAGGTCCCTTCGATCTTTAAGGAAAATATGATCGTTGGAGAAGTAGCCGATCGTACCTATAAATAGGAGCTCATTTAAAAGAGCAGGTACTGATGATAGATGAACAACTTGGTTTTGTGCATACATGATGTTGAAGTGATTTCTAGAGAGAGAGACTCTTATTAACTCTCAAATCTTCGTGCGACTCCGAATGTTGGTGATTACATTCGAGGGCTTCCAGGGATAGGAAGACAGAGGTGCCGACTACCTTGAACTTCGAGGGCTTCCATGCTGAGGAAGACAGAGGTTGCCAACTACCTTGAAGTTGAGGGCTTGCGGGGATACCAAGACAGAGACTCCGATCTTCGTATCGAGGGCTTACCCTGGTGTGGGTAAGACAGACTTTCTTGAAAGTATAAATCAAGGGACCTTTATCCAAGGTTGTTGGATACCCTTCTCTTTGGGTTAAAAGACTTATATCTTGTTACTAGTAGTTTTACTACTTGTTTATTTTCCGCTGCATTTTGTAATATAAGGAAATTATAACTTTCTTATACTTCCTTACTTGTACTCTGTTTCATTTAGATTCTATACGCTTTAGGGTAGAATCTCATATTGTAATCTTTTGTTATGTTTAATTTTCCGGAACCATATTTCTGGAACTCTCATTCGGAATCTCTTTCCAAGTTTGCTTTTGGAATTAGAGGTGTTGTGAATCTACTAAGATTAACTTTGTTAAACATAGCCCTTTCCTTTTCTTAAGGAAAACATAGTTATTCTTAACTAACTTTAAAGGTTCCGAAGGAATTTTTTAAAGTATACAATTCACCCCCCCCCCTCTTGTATATTGAGCATCTACATCACTATTTAGATCCAACAATTGGTATCAGAGGTTGGAAACCTCTTACTCTATACCAATATTAGAAGAACATGCCTTATAAAAGGATTAGAGCAGGAGGAGTAGTAGCCACCAGATACAGAGCTAATCGGATTAGAAGAATAAGAGGTTATGGAAGCTGCCATCGGGACCAGGCACCGTGCAGCTTTGTACGAGGCAATGCAAGCCGATCAGAAATGCAAGGTTGGGAGATAGGTGATCAATCATGTAGAAATATGGGGAGGGGCAGTTCAAGTTGGTTGGGTCTACGGGTCAAGTATTGGGCATGGTATGCCTCTGGGCCTTCAGGTCATGTATTGAGGGTTTTTTGGGCCTTCTTTCTTAGGCCTACGGGTTATGTACGGGTTCCCCTTCAACCCTTAAAAGGGTAATTATCCATAATAAAATAAAAAAAAGGCCTTCGTGCCATTCGGGATACACCATTGATATCACTTTGTCATGAATAATCCTGGATACCCAGATAACCTAATAACTTGTCATGTCTTAACATAGACCGAAGGGTGTTCCCAATCCATAGGGATTTACGACAAGCCACTAGAATTATAAAATATTAACGTATGCATGAATTTTCCACAAAATTATAAAACAAGATTAAAACATCAGTATGAATACAAGAAAAAGAACTATAGATAATTGTACTAGAATTCAAATTTGTAAAACACCCAATGTGAAACAACAAGGTACTAGAAAAATGGTATAACAACCCATGTCCTTGTGGACACAACTCTCCATGATAATGGATCGACAACTACTACCACATCTATGTGGTTCCTTACCCTTTCACGAACATCGAGGAAGATAATATACAAATAACTGACGGTACATGTGTGATTTAATATAAAATCCAAATAGGTTATCAACAAGGATTCAATAATAAGATTCCAAAATTTAATTATCCAAATAAATGTTTTAATTTTAAATAAACAATAATGGTAGTTCAAAATAAGATTATAAAACATCAGGTGTTCTATTTAAAAGAATGGAAATAGTTTAATCAAGTGGATTAATAAAAAAATTTAATAAAACAATTTATGCCATTTTAAAAGAAATGTATAAAACAGTTTACAAACAATGGAATATATTTAAAACATATACAACGTGAAACCTGGTCATCTTTCAATATGTATCATAGTTCCTTGTTTCGAGATCCTCACACACTTATATAATGATAACAACAATGTGTACACAAGTCCCTTTAGAACTAGTCAAATAGGACTCATCGACATCCTACTGAGGAATAAAATGTTCCAAAATAGTTTATTTTATAGTTATCAAGTGTCAATGCATTGTGAAGGAATTCCCATCCTACTGTGTTTGTCCCAAATAACTGAATAACTAAAAAGGCTTTCATGATGTTTAAAAATAATAAACTATTAGGAATTTTATTTTTAAACTAATTAATATACAATGCATCCCATTCTCCATTTTTAAATTCCAATTTCCATTTAAAATACAAAGTAGGTTTCTAATCAAAAAATTCTTCTTCTAGGAAGAAACTAATGGGTCTCTATCAAAACAATTTAATACATTTTTCTGAAATAACAATTTTAAATAAGTTTCATATATAAATTTCACACATTCACTTCCAAAAAATAAATTACTCCATTTATGTTTTACTAATATACATCTAATTTCACAGCACACCCCATTTTAACAGAATTTAGAGTTTTTCTCAATTTCATACAAAATTAATCACAAATCCCCAAATCAATGGAATTAGATTTTTGTAGAAAAATTAAATGTAATCTAATTGAAATTATTAAATTAAATTTAAATCATAACATTGAATTTAAATCAAGAAATTTAGGTTTAATCAAATTGGAATTTATAAAATTGAACCACCTAACTTCAGATCACATGATTTTGAAACACATATACCAAATTAGGAAACTCAAAAAAGATATATAGAAAACCAATCTCCAATTATCAAACATAGATTCCAGATCTAAAATAGAAGATAGTATATTCGACAACATCATAGTGACCTATAAAAACTTATGGAGGATAGAATGTATAGTGGGAGGAAGAGAACGTGGGGTGGAAAACTACAAGGAAAGTACTGAAAATTTTTCATTTGGATTCGATTCTCTTTTGGAAAGGTATAGAGGGGAAAATCAACTATTTGGAACCTACAAAGAAGAATAAATCATATTAGATCAATTAGGCCCATAAGGAACGTTAAATTATGGTTTTAGGTGTTTATAAATGACATTAAGATTAAATATTTCCCATATGCATGCTTTCATGGGAAGAGGCACAGAGTTAGAATACATGTTCACACTATCCATGTACCCCTGATGATGGGTTTTCAAGGATTATCCTTAGTGGGAAAATAGTTTTTCAAACCATGTTACAAATGTGAAAATCCTATTTTTTTGGTTTTTCATTGTTTTCACTAGCAGGGTTAACTGTTTTGGAAAACCATGTGCTGACATTGCACAACCCAAAACCCTTACAAACATTACAAATTTCACCCAAAACTATGACAAAAAACCCAAAAAAAGATCAAAATATGGTTTAAAAATACCAAAAAATAGAAACAGGATGTTACTTAATTTTCAATACAAACCCACTTTCTAGATATATAATATGATTCACCCCCGATATCCCATTCTAGGATCAATATGTATAATGAGATAACACTCAATTGTACTCACTTATCAATTATATATAATCCTCATCCTAGATTGGCATAAAAAAATAGTGTTTTTTATACTATATTAATTACAAAGTATAATTTTCTCATAGTCTATCACCCTCAAATAGATTTATTGTTACAAAGGAAAAATTCCTGCATTAGAGACCATATTATAGTCATATTCCCTTGATATCTATAGATATCACGATCACTTTTCAGAAAATAAAAATTACCACTATATCATAATAATTTCACTACAATAATCCATATATATAAAGTGATTGTGGACTGTGATATTATTTGAATAAGGTCGATAAAAGAACATATTCCATCTATAACATATTGAATAAATTTTAGAGAAGTTAATATCCATTGAGAAGTATATCATGGTAGAACAATTTACAGACAAATATTTTCTAATGGTTAGTGGAAGGATTATGAATATATTTTACCATAAAAATTCTTCCTAATGATATTATCATGTAAGGGGAATAATATATATTTAATGAAAAGGATTTTATGTCCATGGTTTATTGGAATGTTTGTATTATTGTTTTAGATGCATTCCATGTAATATCATTTATCTATGACAAAATATCTCTCCTAATATTATAATATCATATATATATATATATAACTTCTATATAAGTATATTCCAATCATTTCCCATCTTACAATGGATTGATAATGTTTAGTTAAAGATGAATTCATCCTACAATAATGATATAATTTATATTCCTAATAATAGATATCATGATCTACTAAATTAGATACTCAATAGGTAATTTTTGTTGGGAGAAATCACCATCTAGAATTAAAAAATGTGGGATATTTCTGGAGGGAATAAAAATTCCATATAATTTTTTTCTTATATTCATTTATAATTTCAACTTTGAGATTACTATACAGTGCATAATGTGATACTTGAAAAACTCTAGTGTGATGTATGGATATTTTATTAAAAATTAATGATATATATTTATTAATACTAAAATAGATAATAATGTAAAATACACAAAATTAAAATATTTGACAGAAATTTTGACATATAATCACACATATTATCCAATAAACATCATTGTTATATAATGTTTAGTACAAAAAAAATGACATTAAATTGAAATATTAAATTTATTTAAAATGAAATTTTTTAATTATTAGATTTTTATGAATGGATATATATGAGGTTGGAGTAAATATGGTCACTATATAATTCTTCAGCATACAATCATTGGTAATATAGTTATTATAAATTAACTTATGGTATTAGAGAATATAATATTAATTATGAGCGTAAATTGGTGCATAATAAATAATTTAATGTTTTTTCTAGTAAGAAAATATATAACCAACTATATTTACCTGACATATGGATTATGGATTCATCCCTATGTGTTTCCTTTGATGAATCCCATGTAAAACATCCTAATTTGAAATTATAGAAGAATATAATATTATAGAAGTGTAGGTTTTTTGAAATCACTTCAAAAAGATTTTAAGAAGAACCCCCTCTTTATATGTAACACAAAAAGACACCTTACCATAAGCGGTTAGTCTATTGCAATAAGGGGTTAGGTAATATTAATTTATAAATTTAGTTCTTAATAGAGGTTTTTTTACTACAATACAAAATTTTTATCAAACATACAACCATAATTTAAAATATAAAATGAACATAATTGATGGATAATTTATATAAAATTGATTTCATCTTTCAAATTACGATATCAAAATTAACTATGGGTTAGTTTTTTATCTAGTAAATATTGTAAAAGTTATAATATAAAACAATCTTGAAAATATGAAATCATATATATGTATTCCTGACTGAAATCAGTTTTGGTATTTTATTATACATTATCTTGGGACTAGAAACTATAATGTTCCATTAATGGGGGAGTATTATGGGGGAATAAAAGATTTGAAATTAATGGAAACATTAAATATTCAGTAAATTAATTCATGAAATTATACCCCCACAGAAATAAATACCCTCCAAATATTCTCTTTAATCTCAAAAAAAATCAATTTTATCTATTAATAATAATCTTAATGTATCTCTTTCATATCTCTCTCTGTAATCATGATGATTTTGGTTGGTTCTATGGTTTTTATATAGGCTAACAAGCACATGAGATGTAATATTCTTTTTTCTCATTGTATATTCAATTCCTATTTACATTTCATTTATTGTATCCTATTTAGTTTCAAATTTCGTATTCTAATATTGTTGTGATATTATTGGATGTGTATTTATTATTATATTATATGAATGATAGGCATAATTTCACTCACATTATATTTTGTTAATAAACAATTTTACTGGAAATACTCTCATAATAGTCATGATATTTAATATTATAATATAATATAAATCCATATGAATTCCTCCTGTTTTGGGTATTATTTATTAAATATTTATTATATGGTACGTTTTTAAAAGGAGAATGATGGCTTTGTTTCTTGTGGAACCTCTATCAACTAAAATATTGGCTATAAATTATTTTATTATATGATAAAAGTTTCCATTAAATCATACCAACTTTATTATTTCTCCATAATGAAATTTTATTACACTAATGTGTATGAAATATATTTCATAACATAAAACTAATATTTATAATAGATTTAACTTAATTTATTTTTTCTCATATGATTGAAAATTCATATAAACCATTTATTAAACTATTTGATCATATTAACCATTATAAACATCTAATAATTAGTATTACATATTATTACCATGATAAGGTTACTTATATCAAAATTATTTGTCATTAATATTAATAATATGATTCATCCAAATTATAATTGATATAATTTTTAATTCACTAACTAGAGATAAATTTTTTACATGTCATTACAATCCATTGGGGATGATCATTTCTGATTTAACCCATAAATGAATTATCGTGAATATTGTTAATTCTTTCATTTATTATTGTTATTACATTTATATCTTATGCACCTACCCACTAAGATGAAATTGAATTGAATTTTATATTTCTTGTGGGTCCTAGAATTATATACTCCCCCAGTGCACTAATTGGAATTACAATAAAATTATGAAAGGGTAATTAGAGAATTCATAAACTATTTATGATTTTCTATCATAATCCTCAATGGTATGTAATTTTTTTTTCAATTATCCATTCCCATCATTTATATTATTAAATAATTATATTATTTTGTACATTCATATATTTTTATTCAAATTTTAACCCTATATTATGTTTTCCATATATGTTGATAAACATAGGAACATTTTTTAATCCATTCCTGATGTATTATTATTATATCATGTTAGCATATTCTGTATTTTTTCCCATAATGAGCAAAAAATCTCACCTTTATCATTAGTTTATTAATTCCCATGGAAATATAGGGAAATGTTATTTTCTATTAGATTATTGAACTATATTAATTATTAAGGACATTATTTTCAAATGATAAAATAGGTGTAGTTGTAATAAAGTAGTATATTTCATGTCTATAGAGGACCATTAAGCCTTGATCATTGTTCTATAATGTAATATACTTAGATTACCATATATTAAATAATCAAAAAAAATTGGATGATCAGTATTGAGAAAATTATATAGTTTCCACTGAGAGAGTAATGAGAGAGTTTTACCAGGCTGGTGGGAAGGATGTGGAGCACATTGACGAGTCTTATAACACCCCACCCATAATTTTATAGTTATATTCATCACATTTTTTTATGGTTAGGTATTTATATCTGTCTGTATTATTTTAAAATTAATTACTTAAAATTTTATTTTTTCACTTGTATATATACATGGATACAATTTTTATGTAGAACCATTCATATTCATTTTCATTTACAATATCATATCTGGCCTTATTTTGGATCTTGTGAAGAAAATATCTCTATTGAAATATGAATTCCCATTCCATATGAATGATTTCAAAAGAAAAATGAATCGTCAAGAATAAATTATAATATAGAAAAAATGGAATGATACCTCAATATCTCTCACAAATTGTCAATATCATTTAATAATTTTCAATTGTAATTTCATTTTCATCTACATTTTTCCATTGTAAATAACCAGGTAAAATTTTTAAAACGTGTGGAGGTGGGATCCTTGGGCACACATGGAATTTTTCCACTAGGTTGATCTATAAGAATTTATTATTTAGTGAATTGAATCTATGATTTTAGAAAACCATGATTGAAAATATAAAGAAATTATTAATACATAATGGTAAATTTATGGATGTTTCATTCAATTTTTTTTGAGATTTTATAAAATGATTTATTATATGATTTCAATACTTAATTATGAATAATAGAAATCTCTATTTAGTATATTATTCATTTTAAATCATTCTATGAATATATTGAAGTGCATTTTTAATTTCAATTTCATATATATAGTTTTAAAATTCTATAATTTATTCTTTATTATACCCTCTTTCATGAGATATTGATGGTATTTTTATAATTGATAGAACATGATTGGAGTAATTATTGAAAATGGTGAATTTGGACTGAAATAAATTTTGGGTCACCAATTGTTGAATAATTTTAATCCCATTAGGGGATGGGATATCCCCTATTTTTTATCTAATTAATACCCTTTAGAATATATAAATTTATATTCAAGATGTAATATTACATAGTTTTTTTTCATTCCTATACCAAATATTTGTTAAAACTTCTTGATTTTTATTTCACATTGGAAGGGAGTTAGGATTATTTTAAAGTGCATCTATAAGGAGACTTTATAATTAGAAAAATATATATAACAAATTTATATATGAATAATCAAAACATATCATAATTAGACATTCCCCAAAGATATAATAGGGAATATTATTTAGATACTAGGTAAATAATCACCTTAAGTAAATAATTTTTTTTAGAATGTCACCCATATATCCTAACCAAGGAACCCATATAGACCCATCTTACTAAATACCATTCGTCGTAACATGAAGAATTTGAAACATAATATGGTTTGATAAAAATTGATAATTAATTTTAAACATGAGAGACATCAATTAAAAGATAATAATTTATATTATGATTAATGTAAAGGTATGAAAACATAATCATTTTTTATAAAGACCATACCCAGAGACATAAATTTTAAATCATGAGTCATGGAATAATTTTTTTCATAACATAAGACATAATTGATAAGAATATTGAACATCAAAAATTCATAATCGATTTTGTAATATCATTTATATTATTATATATCCTTATAATATAACCTAGGAATAAGTATATAAATCATTTTTAAGGATACCCCCAAATACATTCATCAAGTCATATTAAAATACTACCGAAAAAAGATATTGATCAAATAGTTGGAATGGGAAATTGAACATTTTTTTTATGGTTTATACCTTCTGAACCATTTTATTATAGGAAATATGGTTATAATGGTGTATAGGGGAAGTCTATAGGTGTTTGGAGGAGGAGGGGAATAGTTTGGAAGACTTTAGGAGGAAAAGGGGTGTTTTAGAGGTTGGTGGTAACAAATAAAAGAATAACATGATAGTATCCCCCTTGAGGTAACACCTTAGGGTCACACCCAGGAGGTAGATCGAAATTGTATCACACTATTGGTAGAAACAGGTAGTAGTATCCTAGTAGAAGCAGCTAACAATATCCCACATTATGTTGCACCTGAAGGTAAGAACTTGGTGGTAGCAACTGTTAATAGAACAATGGCCATAGCACACTAGCAATAGAACCTGATGGTTTCACACTTGTGGTATCACCAAACTATAGATCCATATAAGTATCACATGATGATTATAAAAAGGAAGTAGGAAATGATGGTAGAACCCTGGCGGTAGCACTTGATGGTACCACACTACATGTGGCACCTGATGGTAGAATCCTAGAGGTTTCACCCTAGGGTAGAAGTATAGTAGTAGAACCTAATTGTAAGACCCTATTGGTATCAATTGGTGGTGGAACCTAATTTTAGAATCAAATAATATCATATTCCAAATATTATAGAATTACCTTATTTGACCTTTTGATGTATTTTTTATGGAATCTTGTTTTAGATCCATAATTAATGTATTTGAAATTCATTTTAAATTTGATTAATTGTATCTTCCAATTATAGAAATTTTGAAGCCTTTTAAAAGGCTATAACACATTTATTTGAAAATTAACACATTTAAAAGTAAATTAGAACCATATAAAAATATTCTAGTTTAGAAATATTCATTCTAAAGTGATGATATTTTGGTTGTTCTTTCCAACACTCCTTCACCTGAAATAGGAGGTTCAAAATCCAATTACCATGGGGTTGTGAACCCTATTTCCGCTGATGGTTTGAGGTCCTAGTAGTTTGTTTACTCATGTGTTTCCATCCCCTAATTTTGGTATGAAAATTTTGAAAAGATTCTTTCTTCATGATGGGGATTCCTTTGTTTCGCATCATTTCAAGAATATATCATTGGTTCAATCTTATTTCATCCTTTTGGTATATAGTATAAAAAATATTAATGAAATTTTTAAATTGTTTTAATTTATTCTAAGATGAAATGCAAATGTTTTTCATGATTTTAAAACTTTTTGATATTTTGATATTGTTTTTTCATGGTTTTTGTACCCTTCAAAATTTATGATATTGGTAGCCCCTACTCATTTTTTGATATGTTATATGATGCCTTATTTTTTGATTGTTTTGAATCCACCTTCAATAAATGGATAACCACATATATTTGGATAATATATTGGTACTAACAAGATATATGGTTTAGGTGATAATTTCCCTAAAATAAATACATGGATATAATGGGTAACCCTTTAAAAAATATAGAAAATTTTATTAGATGATGTCAATAAGTATTGTAGTATGTTTGAATGGGTGATTTATTGTTTTGGTACGTGTGAATAATTGGTTGAGTATCCTTGATATGGGGAGGTTGTGAAGGAATTTAGTGATGATATGGTGGTTGTGAAGAGGAGGTGGTTGTGGATTTGATGGTGGTTGGGGGGCTTCTGGTATGAGGATGATAGATTATCTCTTATTTTGATGTTTGGTGATATTCTTGTTGACCGAGTTGTAACAAAATTACATAAATGAAATCTATTTTAAATGTTCATGGTTAATGAAGGAATTAATGATAGGATGTGTGGTTTAAATGGTTAATAAATGAATATTGGGATTGAAATATGAAAGAAATGGGATATTTAAAATGGGTTTTATTTGGTAAATGGGAAATCTAAAAAATGGAAAAATTTATAATGGTGGCTCATGGCTATCTATTTTTGTGTGGAGTAGTGAATTTAGAGGTGTCATTGAAATTAGAAATCATTATGGGTTTGATGGTACCTGTTTTGGTCATGAACCTATAGGTTCTGAAAGGGTGTGTCACCGTTTTAAATAATTAAATATTCATTATGATTTCATTATGCACCAATCTTGTGTCGATCACTCTATTCTAACAGACAATCACAGACACACACACACACACTGATATATATATATTCATATAGGAATTTTTCCCCACATCCCAATGATGGGATGGAAAGCTAGATACCTCTTCTTCCCCACTCTCTCTTATAGGAGTGGCTGATATGAATGGGTTGAGATGGTCATAAGTCAAAAATGAAATATTGGTGATGTGATATTATTTCCCAAGATTCTATGGGTGGGACATGAGATTATGATATTGCATATTTTAGGTTTATTCATGGTAAGACGGGGGAAATGGTTGATTTGCTTCATGATAAAGATAACATACTACCCTAGTTACTATTTTGGATGTGATGTGATGTGATAGCCCATGTGTCTTAAGGTGAGGTGTGATGTGATGGACTAGGTATCTATCCATGAGAATTGATTTTAAGTTTCCATGTTGATTGGTGGTTGTGTAGTGTTGTTATGTGTTGAATAAATTGGAGTTACAGAACGTACAATGTTGGGGGTTTATAGTCTAAACTAAATAGGAATGTAGTGTGTGGTACCCTTAATCGGTTTTCATCAGATTATGTTATAATAATTTGATGCCTTATTTGGTTATCATGCCTTACTGAGGTTGGGTTTAAATACATGACCTGATTAGGTGTATTTTGGTTCTATCGTTCGGTCAGAAATCCATTTGTAGTCTTTTATCACTTTGTGATGAGAGAATATTGTTACCCAACGAGGTATACATGTATTCTCAACCTACACATATATATAAATATATAATGATTTTTAGGC
This sequence comes from Viscum album, assembly GCA_963277665.1. NCBI lineage: Eukaryota > Viridiplantae > Streptophyta > Magnoliopsida > Santalales > Viscaceae > Viscum > Viscum album. Next base: position 1,468,124,885 of record OY728128.1, on the reverse strand, counting down.
TTCTAGGAGGATTATGTGGGATATTCTGAACATTTCTATACAAGAACATTATATAATTATTATAATGGTACCTTAAATTTTATTTTGGTACTTGTTTTAAGAGACTTATATATTTAACATTTTTATTTACACATTTATCATGGGATGAATTTGGGATAGTTTATTTTATGAAATGAAGTTGATTGTAGTTGATTCATCCTATATACTGATCTGGTTTTCATATAGTGGGTAATATCTCCCATATCTTGATATTTTTACACCCTTGGTTCTAATCACCTTCCCGGGCCCTACTTGAGGCAAGAATCATATGTCAACGTATCTCTTTATTCATTAATATACAAATCAGGGTATCATTGGATGGAGGGGTCATGATAGAGTGGTATCAGAGGTTATTTCTAAGGCATCAGATAGGATTTGGAGTTATTCAGAATTAATGATTTAATGGTTTGGTAATGAAACAATGATATTTGACCTTGGTCCGTGACATAATCTAGGGAGACTAGATATGTAACTAGATTTTTGGGCTCCTGTGATGCAATGAATGGAATCTGATCATTCTGAATGACCAACAATGGTGGTCATGTTGGCTGGCTAAAAAACTAAGATAGGTACATAAATTATGATGACATGTGTTTTTTCTTTAATTGGGTTATTTTAGTTATTTTAATGAGACAATAAATTAAAATTAATATAATAAATCTTAATAAAATTCCATACTAATGGCATTATGAAATCCTTATTTCACTTTTATACAATTTCCCATATAAATCATCCACATGTAGAAAAATAGTAGTGGTTTGAGAATCTAATCTGGTTCATCCTCGTACTGTTGATCCAATTGAGGAGGATTACTAGTGTTAAAGGAGGTTGTGTGATTTTTCATAAATGGATTTGGGGAAGTATGAGGTAAGTATTTCTAAGGAGAAGATGGAGATATAGTTAGAAGAACTGAATATTGTTGTCAGTTTGATCTAGGCCCTGATGGAATGTCGGTTCCCCTTGGATTTTAAGTAGATAAATATATTTTCATTTCAATGATGGATGCTGTACATTAGGAAGTCTAAAGAGAATTATGTTTCATGGGTCCAATTATTAAAGTGTTTTTTGTAGAGTTTCATTCAATGACCCTGAATTCATTAAAGATAAAAGAGCCTATATATCTTTCATATGGAATAATGTGTGTGTGTGTGTTATCATGGGATCAAGTTCAAGGATCTATTTGTGATTTCACCATAATCGTTTCTCAAATGTAGATCATTATGCAAGTTGTATAGAACAGGAACTCCATAATATTATATAGCATGCAGTGACATAATTTATATTTCTAACATTCATAGAAGATCAGAAGAATTGGAAAGTGACATGTTTCTGGTAGTTTCAATGAAGTTTACTATGAGATAAGTTCCATCTAGGTTTCATAAGTAGTAGAGTTTACAAATTTTGATTTCAAGTGTCTGGGCCTTCAAAAAGTCATCCAATAGGGATTCAACTTCAATAGCTTCATTCCTATCTTTATAGGGCCTAAGACTTTCATTCTCATCCTGGGGACCTTAGGAAAGTTTTTATTTTCTATGAATTTTGTATTCATCATCAGATTAGGTGCCCTATGATCCTTAGATCCTAGTTTGGTGGAGGTGGCTAGTTTCATCATAATCCTTATATAAAGTCTCCAGTAAGGCTATTTCAAGAGCAAAGGTTGTAGACATATACTCAAGGTAGAGTCATTGGAGAGTGTAGAGGTTGACCTCAATATAAATATCATGATCATGGGACTCGGCTGTATTTTGTCTATGAGGATGGATATTAAAAGATTGTAAGTGCAAATGGGCATGGTTAGTTTCATGTAATAGATGCAGTGTCACTAGAGGGTCCAGATATCATTAGAGGTGTGATTAGATTATCATATAACCCATTTGGGGGGTTATTTGACTCAATAGATTCACAGTCCTTTGTTTCACTTGTTGTAGTCCTTAATATATGACTATAAATATAGAGGTTTCCTATTCCCACAGTGTTGACTAATCCAGTTGGAGCCTTGAAAAAAAATTGATCTGTTTCAGGGGAGTAGACTAATTATGGGACCACATAATGACTATGTAGACTAGTTATTTCTTTCGATGAATCCATAAAAGTCATTTTTGGCATCTAATGGCTTTATTTTTCGCATTTTTATCAATTGTTTCTGCAGGAAAATTGTGTTCTCATATAAGTATGGTATTCATTATTTTTTAATTTTCAAGTTTTTTAGGTGGGAATTTGACACATAGATCATATTCTTTCTTTGATGGATGAGTTTTCAGTGGAATCAGTGGGTGATGGGATAGAGTAGTCTACTACCAGTTTCAAGTTGTTTTTGGATTTTTTTTTCATATTCTACGATGTTACATGCTCGATCTGATGTCGAGTTTGTGATATAGATACAACATGGTTCTTCTATGAGTTTTATAACTCTTTAACAAATGGAATCATCTGAGATGCAAGAGATCAGGATTTAGATTGATGATCATATATAGTATGGACTCATATGGCCTGGTGTGTCATCGTGAGGGTGATCTAGTATTATTTTCCATGAAGAAGGATGGTAGTCTGAGATTGTACATAGACTATTGAAGGTTATACCAAGTGACTATAAATAATATCATACCACATTAGATGATTAATGTTGTTTTTTACGTGATTATTTAAGCTATTTGTTTTTTCAAAATTGATTTGTGGTCTGCATATCACCCCCTATGGGTGAATATGGATGATGTCCTGGAGACATCCAACTGATATAGATATAGGTACTTACAGTTTCTTTTCATGTATTTAGGTGTCAAAAACACACCCATTATTTCCATGTGTCTCATCAAATCCTTGTCCCATGATTTCCTAGACCATTTTTAGTATTTTTCATTGATGAAATATTGACTTACACGAAGAAAAAGGAGAAGAATCCTTATCATCTAATATTCCTCTTACAGGTTCTTTGATGCCACCAACTCTAGGAATAGTTAATCAAGTTAATGTTTTCAATAGTACATGTGAATTTCCTCAAGAATGTGTTATCTTAGTTAGTTATCTCTATGGACACATCAAAATTTGTAGTATTTGTTTCTTTGGTAGCACCCAAAATGTTGTATAGGTCCATATCTTCCTATGTATTACTGGATATTATCATAGGTTTGTGTCCAAATTCTCAGGGACTATAACCCCATTAATAGCATTGATCTATAAGGACTAGTATTTTATCTAGAATGATCAGTGTCAGGTAGTATTGGACTATATGATATGGATGTCGGATAGTCCTCCGATGCTCATGTTTCAATTAGAGGGGGTGATGTTTGAGGAGTTTTTTGATGCTTCACGTATATGATTTGGATTTGTATTCATTCAATACGATGTAGTGATATCATATGGGTCTATGAAAATATGTTACAAAAATAGTAAAAATTTCAATCATGATCTAAAGATATCAACATCTATATTTACTTTGAATTTTTAGTGACATAACTCATTAGGGTTGACATTATGGTCTTCAAAGATAATAAGTGTTTGAGGTATTACTTTTCACAGTGTTAAATGAATAAGAAACAATGGAGGTGGATTTAATTTCATTAGTAATATAATATTTATATATCTCATAGCTTTGGAAGGAGGAATTTCAAGGCAAACTATTTGAGTAGAAATTCATATAAGTATTAATTGGTAATCTAGGGATTATTTGAATGTTATGGGTGAGTTTTTACCCTTAAACATGGATGAAAGGGTGTTTGATAGTGATGGTTTGTTATTTTTTATGATAGTGCATTTTTTTCTGGATATGTTGGTTGAGTCTTAGTGTAGTGACTCGAATATAGAGGTGATACATGATCATATAGCCCATGGGGATGCTCTGAAGGGATTTTTAGAGGATGGTCAAAACCATCTATCATTTCGGGTATGATGTTTATTCCAGTAGTGATGTATGATATATTCCTACTTGATATTCATTTATCACATTGGGGTTGCACCAATAAGTTTCCAAGATGTACCATGGAATAACACAATAGTTTTTGTGGCCTGGGATGGAATGGGATGTCGAAGATATTGTGGGTGGGTGTCTAGTTTTCCAGTAAGTAAAGTCATAACACCATGTTCCTAAAGGTATTTTACATCTCTAGAATGTTCTTGAGTGGGAATGGGATTAAATCAGGATGAATTTAGTCAAATAGATACCTCGATTGTCGGGAAATTTTGATGTTATCATGGTAACAAAGCATCAATTGATGAAATCAATACAGATACTGTAAATCATGGAGTTAAGTACTATGTATGATTTATCAAGTTGGTATGTGAATGAGGTGGTGCAATACCATGGAGTTAGGAGGTCCATTTTCTTGGATTGTGGAACAAATTTCTCATCAAGAGACCATGGTGAATTAAAACATTATTTTTGGATCTTAGATACCCCTTAAAACTACATTACACAATCAAACAAATTGAGAGATAGAGAAGACTTTGCAAATGTTAATGGATATGTTGCAGACATGCATCTTTGTCATTCTAAGAACATTTTCCCAACACTTTAATTTGGTTATTTTTTATTATAATAAAAAACAATAATCAATCCATATGTATAGCCCAATTTGTGTCTTTATATGAGAGGTTCTGCCATTTTCTATTGAGTTGGGATGAGATTGGGGTGTCAATCGTTATTTGACCCGGAGTGGTGCAGAGCATAGCAGATAAGTTTCAATTTTTTTGAGAGAGGATTAAAGTAATTAAGGTTAGGTAAAGTCATCTACTGGTTAGAGGGAGAGGCTGTTGGAGGTCTAGGATAAAGATAATGTTTTCTTGATGGTATTTTCTCAATATGGGAAGTAGTTTTTACCAAGAAGAGTATGATCTGACCTTGGTTTTTGGGGAACAATGAGGTGTTTGAGCATAATGGCAAGGAGCCTTACATGTGGAAAATTATACCAGGACTATACTGTACTAATGATTTCTTCCATATCGCTCAAATTCATCAGTATATTCGTGATTACTCCCCTTACATTTACTGGGGAGAGATGGATATTGAGGATAAAGCAATGTTTTTGGAGTGGAAAGTAGAAAGGATCATAAATAGAATTTTCTATGAGGATGAATCATTCCCATGGTACTTGTTTTTTGGAGTCATTGTAGCATAGAAGAGTGTACATGGAAACATGATATGCATATGTGTGTGTAGTCCCCAAAAATTTTGATTCATTTTATGATTTTTCATTCTTTTTAGTGATTTTATGTGACATTTCTACAAGATTTTTTATATGAGATGTTCTTATTCCTTGTTTATATGATGTGTCTCCATGATTTAAAATCTTATGAATTTGGGAAAGCCTAATTCCTAATCATGACATATAATAATTTTACATGATTGAAACCTTTATAGCGATTCATTGTGTCATAAAGAAAATATTGTCTTTATATGGGAGATGGAATTTCATGATTTGTGTTCTTTGGGATGTGATTTTTGATGGTTGTGGTGGTTTTAATCTTGACCCGTATGGAGGATGAGATGGTAATGTGTTGTTTTTGTGATGTGTTCTGAACATTTTAATTTGGTTTAAGAGGTTGGTTAACATTATTGTTCGATATTAAATAGAATCCTTTATAGGTATCTTTAGGGATGGATGATTAGACATATTCTCTTATTCTATAATGATGGTTTTAATTTTTGAGGGTGGGAATATATTGAGATATATCTGATGTAACATACCAGACCATTAGGCACATTAAGTTTCCAAAAAATATAATTATTTATGTGTTTGGGGGGGGAGTCCAAATCTATTCGTAGGAGGAAGGGAATAGTTTGGAGGTTTTGTTCTATTAAATAGGGTGTTTTGGATGTTTTAGTTTGCACCTAATGGTAGCACCCTAGTGTTGTCCCAAGATGGTAGCACACAGTTGCTTTCACATGATGGTAGAACATGGAGATATCATACTGGTGGTAACACCAGATAGTATCACACAAACAGTATCACCTGAAGATATCTCTCAGTTGGTATCACCTAATGGTTTCACACGAATAGTAGAACATTATGGTAGACTGTGATGGTTGAACAATGGTTTCGGAAAATGATGATATTACCCTAGTGGTAGAACCTTATGGTGGCACACCAGTAGTAGAAACTAACGGCAGCACCCTAGTGTTATCAGATGATAGTAGTATACTAGATGTAGAACCTGATAGTACCACACTAGAGGTAGAACCTAAAGGTATCACCTGATGGTGTGGTATAACAATTCTATATAACCTATTGGTATCACCCAACAATATAATGTCTTAGATTTTTGATGAATTCTATTTTTTCCTTTTTGATGAATTTTTTTTAAAAATGGTATTAAATCTATAATTAATGGAATTAAACCCCCTTTTAAAAGAAGGTAATTATATAATCAATTTCTTAAATAGTCTATATCCATTTAAATTGATATACCATGTGGATTTTATGATACCGTCCATTTAATATTTAATTAAAACCACGTCGAATTTCACTCGTTTTAGATATGACCATTTTGGTGAGTATATTTATCCATCATTATTTCTAATTTAATTCTTCATGAGATGGGAGGTCCCAAATCCTTTTCCTATAGAGTCATGTAAATCTGTTGATGTAACGGCACTGACCCGAGTGCCATTAAATTGGTGCCCCGATCTAGGTCATCACATGACCTCAAGTGCACCTCCTTGTACACAAGAGGTTTCTGACTACCAGTGAGGGTTTAATCGGTCATGTAGGAATAAAATTCCCTCAATACAAGAGTAATCCACAATATATCGTAATATAAATAATTAAAACAATTTGGAACCACCAAAACATGCATAACCAAACATCTCCCAAACTAGGTAAAATCTACAGGCAATAGTAAATATGTCATTTCATGCTACAATGCCAAGTGAACATGACCAAAAATAAAGACAAATAGACAAATCCCACAAAAAATTCCTGACTCCAAGTCTGGGGCCTCATCCATGCGTGTCCCATGACGAAATTAACTCTCTATCAAGGGAACTTTCCATTATATTATCCAGCAATCATGAATTGTACTTGGGTACCAAACAGCAGCCTGGGCAGGGTGTGAGTACAACTGAGCAGGACATCCCCAACAGAGTCAAAAAATATCAATTCTAAGAGATAGTTCATGAAAGTCTATATAAATTACAATAATATGAATGAATATTCAGGTCACTAGTTAAAAATCCCTACATAGCTACACTAACCAAGGTACCAATTTATTATGTCTCTGTTGTTACTAGTTCACCATCAATCAAACAAGGTTCATTTCATTCACCATTTTCATAAAAGAAAAAGTAAGAACCTAACTCACTAGGGATAATGTATCAAAACATCACAATCTACCCACCATGATGCCTCAGTCTTGGAGGAATACAACTGTTAGGGTAATAGAGCTTTGTGCCCTTCCATAACTCATGCATTCTTGGTGGAGTTAGTGCATCAGTCTAACTCGACCCGTCTGAGTGGCCTCATTCCATTATCACACATGTCAATCCATGTGGACACACTTATCCATCCATTAACCACACACAATCATATCAAAACCAATCCCAAGTAATAAATACAACAAAAATTATCCAAAATAATTAACACGGTAAATAATATGTTTCCATATCCCATTAACACATTTCCCATTTACATCACATAGTCCATTTATCCCAATTCTAGTCTTCATTCCTAGATAACAAAGCATATTCATCAACTCCCTTATATCAACCCATTATACATATTAATAAGCTTCATACCCCAAACATAATTAATCAATACCACATTTGAATTTCCATTAAGAATATCACATACTCAAAAAGTTCTCTACATGATCACACAACAACATAGAACTTACTTAGCTAATTATAGGTTTGAAAAGTATCGGCGCACCCTAAGGGAGGACCTACAAAGGTCAAGTGATCCTCTATGTAACCCATGAGGTCCATGGGGGTTTCCACTGATCATTTATAAATTTATTGTACCAAATATCTTCCGAGGATCAAAATCACAACATGGGGTCATCATGAAATAAACCCATGCATGCACAACTCTATAATGAAACTATGAGATATAACTTGAATACCGCATACCTTGAATCTGTTGACAATGTCTCCCTCAATCGATTCCTAAGATACCGATTCAATCAACCATTGAATACATAACCAAGATATCACCATAAAATAGGGTTTTAGATATTTATAAGGATATGGGAGAAATATACAAACCCTAATCGAGAAGAGGAAGCAAGGAGGATGTTAGACTTACCTGAAGGTCCGATCTGCAACCAATGACAATCCAAACAACCTATTAATAAAGGAGGAACAACCTTGGGTGTGCTTGGGAGAATTTTTTGGTCACTATGGTTTAGGGGAAAAGAAAAGAGAAAAATAACAAGTGATCCTTAAAATCCATGAGTCCCAATTGTGTAAATTTGTCAACATCACTAGGATAGATGGTTTACCGACACAGTTTTCAAAACCGTTCGCAAACCGTGTGAGTGTTAATGTCCCAAAATCACCCCTTCCCACAGTTTCTTAGAAATTTTTCATGTTTATATTAATCGTGATGTAACTTCATGCAAGCCTATGTCCAAGGATACATGGTTACCTTGGATGCTCTAGACAGATTTCACTAACCATACACAAACCGTGGAAGATGCCTAGAAAAATCCCTTTTTTCTATTCCCATGATCTAAACCCCCCTAACACCCCCAATAATTTTTACGGACATGGTAAAACACTTATTTAACCAATAGGAAGGTTATAATATGAAACATAATAAAAAATACCTTTAAAAATATCAGATGTTACAACCTCTCCACCTTCGGATGAATTATCCCCGATATGCTCTTCCGAACCATCAATGTTATTTGAAGCAAAATATTGGGCCACTGAACCCACATATCTGATTATCTCTCCCAAGTTTCTTTCTAAAAATTTCCATTCTACCAAAAAATCTGAACAAAAGGCATATACAATCCCCATATGACCTTCTCACTGTGATCCATAATACAAACCTGATTCTTCCCGAAGGCTGGATATTGCTCAAGCTCAGAATCATCAACATTTATCACATGAGATGGATCTGGATGATACTATTAGAGAGTGGAAACATTAAAAATATATTGCATTCCATTATACCATTTTGGAAGATCCAATTGGTAATCCAATGGTCTAATCCTCTCCAAAATCTAAAACAGCCCCACATACTTTGGTGCCAACATTCCCTGTCTCTAAATTCGACGATGAAACAACCATGGAGACACCCAAAGAAACATAATATCACCCACCAAGAACTAGAGAGACCTATGATTCTGATCTTCATATGACTTATGTCTACATTGATATGTTTTTGTCCTCTTATGGAAGAAATGAACCTTATCAGACGTTTGTGACATGACACACTGTCTAATAGCTCAGAAACCCCAGCTTCTAACAACTAGAATGGTGATCTACATGGCCACCACTAGAGTTCCTCATAAGACTCCAATAAAATTATATCTTGAAAAATTTTGTAAAAAAACTCTATAAGAAGAATTTTCTCTTCCCATGAGCAACTGATATCCAGAACACAAGCTCTCAGCATGTTCTCTAATACATAAATTGTATGCTCTAATTTCTCGTCCGTCTGTGGGTGATAATTCATACTCAAATACACTTTTGTACAAAGAGACATCTATAGCCCATGGCATAAATGTGATGTGAAACATGGATTGTGATCCGAAACTATGGTTGTCTGCACACTATGTAGTTGAACTATCTTTTGATCATATAACCCACCCCTATGGTTGAATGTATAATTTTCCTAGATCAAAAATAAATGAGCTGCCTTAGTCAACCAATCCACAATGACCCAGATTAAATCATTCTTTAATGGTTTCCTTGGAAAATCTGATTTGAAGTCCATCATTATGTCATTCCACAAAAATTCTAGAATAGGATATGAATGTAACAACCCACATGGACATTGATTCTTGACCTTCACCTATTTACAGGTAAGGTATCTTGCCACTAAACCTACAAGATATTTCTTCATTCGTGGACATCAATATTTCAATTAATTATCAATATACATTTTATTCAAGCAAATATGTAATGCATACTTTGATTCATGGAACTCGCACATCAACTCTTTGAATGCACCAACCGGTACCACAACACGACCTTGAACATAGAAAACTCCATTAGCACCATCAACACAACTTGAAGGTGATTACCCTTCCTTAAGGCTTTATTTCATTGAAAAATACTATGTATCCCCTAGCTAAGTCTCCTTGAACTGACACAAAATCATTGAATCAAACATTATAAAGGAAAATGTGATTTTATTGTTCCCATACTGCACCACCAGCTGAATCTCAATAAACAAAGCCATCATTTTCCATTCAGAGTTGTATTCTAGAAACACTTAATTTTGAGTCTTTTGGCTTAATGAATCTACAACACTATACTCATTCCTGGGTGTACAAAACATCTCAAAATCAAATTAGTGTAGTTACTCAACCCACTTTAATTTTCAAATATTCAAATCCCATTGAGAGGTAATGTACTTAATAGTTTTATAATCAGTAGACACTGTGAATCGTTCCCCCAACAAGTAATGCCTCCAATAATTTACGGTCTAAACCAAAACTGATAGATCAAGACCATCTGTAGGATTATTTCTTTCTTTACTACTCAAGTGTCTTGATCCATAAGCTATAACCAGATCATCCTACATCAAAACTGCCACAATTATAACAATAGATGCATCACATAATAGAGTCTACTTCATACCAGGTTTAGGTATGATCTGAATTGGTGTGGTAGTAAACCACTTCTTAAATTCCTGAAAATAAGTTTAGCATGCCTCTAAACACTCAAAATCAATACCCTTTGTGGTTATGGTTGAGATTACTACTTCAAAATGAGGGAAATCTATTATGAAACAGTGGTGTAGTTGGCCAAACCCAAAAAACTACGGATATCAGAAACATTCATAGGATACTCCAAAGACACCACAGACCGCAACTTCTCTGGATCTACAGAAATTCCAAACTCGGAAATGATATTTCTCACTAAATTTCCTTTATCAATCCATGAATGTCATTTTGAAAGGTTAGGATAAATAATATGCTCAATTAGTGTATGCAAGACGATTCCAGGATTTTTGGAATGATCATTAAGAAATCATGAGTTCACCATGATGTGATCAAAAAATAGAAGAACAAACCGATCTAGATAGGGGTGAAATATCTGATTTAATAGCACCATAAACATAGTCGGTGCATTGGTAAAACCAAAATAAATCCCCAAAAATTCATTCAAAAAATACCTTATCTACCAAGCTATATATGGTATGTCAAAAGGTCTCACCCTCAAATGATGGGATCCAAATCTCATATCGATAATAGAGAACACTTAGGCACCCCTCAGTTAGTCAAACAAGTAATCAATTATAGGATGTAGGTATCAGTTCCTAACTATCATATGATAAAACTTTTTTTAGTTAACAAATAACCTCACGGACCCATCAACCTTCTTATCAAATAGCACAGGTGATCCCCATGTACTTGGTTAAATTAATCCCTTTCAATCCAACTCTCCTAGTTTTTCCTTAATATCCTTGAGTTCTCCTGGTGCCATTCAATATGGTGGAATAGAAACTGGTTCTTCCCCAGGAAAAAAACGATTGTGAACTCTACATATCATTGGGGCGTTAGTCACGGAATATAATCAGGACACAAATCCAAAAAATGATCCACCACATTTGGAAATAAATATTTCTCCACCTCTCCATCATCAATAATAAGGCATGGAAAATGGGCTAGGTGTTCACCCTACAGCTGAAAAATTGTCCCTTTATTGTCAGCTCATATGTACCACTATCTACCAAAGTCATAAGTGTATCCATCAGGTGACCTGAACGTTACCCTATGCATTATGACATTAGATAGTGATTCTGGTGGTCCGGAATGAAGCATGAAAAATCAAATTATATATCCCATTGTAAATATTTCCCACAAAATAGGAACATTTAATTACGATCAAGGTCATAACTAATGTTTAAGATCTAGGTATCTTGTATGTGTAAGAAATTAATAAGTTATATGGGGTTCTTTATTCCACTATTTCAGATATGGATCATAGTTTTAATTATAGATTCTGGGGGAGTCTCAAGGAGGTTATGTGCACTCTAGTCAGATTGGGTATGGCTTATCTTCCATATACATATTAATTAATGTAGTATTATAATCAAATATGGAAGGATATTATCTATTCATATATTATGGATTTTGGTGGATCATGGGATATTTATCTAGGGTTGGTTAAGTTTTCTTATTATAATTTTATTCATTCATCAATCCGAATTGCTCCTTTAGAATCTCTCGGTGGTCGCCCATGTATATCACCTCATTATCAGGCCTTAGTGTGAAAAGATTAATTACTGGAAATGAGTTTTCTTTAGTATATTTCTACGAGGATTTATTATATACATCAAAAATTGGTTACAATGTAGATTCAAAAAAAACTTATACAAATCAACTATGTCATCCTTTTTATTTTTCCATAGGTGACAAGGTTTTGTTGAGTTTTTCTCCTCGATTGGATCATAGTTATCATGGATAATATGTAATTTTATATTTGAGATAAGTTATACCTTTTGAGGCCACCAATTATCTTGTTAATGTTTCTTATTTGTTGGAAATTTTGGTTCTGTTGATAGGTAGTCATAATGAATTCAACATATCTCACCTCCAGAAATACCATCTTGATCCCTCTCAAATTTTTAGATGGGAATATATTGAGTTAATACCCAATTTTTCTATTATTGAGCATCCAATAGCGATATTTGAATCTACATTGAAAGTATTACATGGGAATTAAATTCCATTGGATATAGTGTTGTGGTGACATAGACCATATTCATACGAGACATGGGAGCAAGAGTTGATGATGAGGGATAAGTGGCCTCACCTATTTTCTAGACAACAATATTCCACAACAATTATTGTGGATGAAATGTGTTATTGTGGGGAGTTTGTAACATCCCATCACCCACTTTAGGGTAATTCCCACCACTTTAAAGTTTTCCTATTTAATTGTGTGTTTATTTGGACTCCTGAGGGTTGGGAAAATTTTCTATTAAAAATAACTAATGATTTGTAATGTACAATATTTAATTAATATATCCCTAGTATAAATGATATAATGTTATTTAAGGTTGTACATGAGTTCTAAGAATACCTAAAAAAAATTGTGTTTTCATCAAATAATCTGTAGTTTTTTCTCTCTGTAGGAAAATTATAACTTCTATAAGTAGTAAAAGATATTTAATAATAACTAAGATCGTGTTATTATCTAAGTACATAAAAATACAAATTACCAGCCTTGTAAGGTTTAGATGTTTTGTAATTGTAAAAATTGGGTTTGAATAAAAAAGAGATAATGTTTTTGGAATATTGGGACCCCGTGGATTACACGGTGTGTGATGTGGTTAAATTACATGTAAATTTCATAAAAATGGATAGTATGTCACTAATTTTTTTTATTATTTCATTCATCCATAACCCTCCTTCATATTGACCTATATCCCTTCTCCTATGATATTGGGAGCCACAATTCATTTAAGATTGATTCATTGGACATTTGATAATCCGGGAAGTTGTGTTTTATCTCTCTTAGTAATAAATACTTTCAACTTATTTGATTCCATTTATCTTGGAAGAACCATTGGAATTATCTATTAGATTTATTGATCTATGTTGTTATTTCTATTATTTAATTTCTTTATTTTTAGAGTTATATTTTTCTAGGGACAGATTCCAGGTTGGTTATGGTGTGACTATTTTAAATTCTTGAGTTAATTGTTGTTTCATCATCTCCATTGACCATTTTGTAAAATTTAATCAATTAAGATAAGTGTATATTGATTACAAGGCCTCTAATTCTAGTTTAGAATTATTTTTTATGGTGGATTCTATTATGGGAATGTGTGAATTGAGTTTTGAGGTTGGTGTCTCCATATCTTGCCTGTGTTATTGAATATAATTGCTCGAGTTATTAATAAATTGTTTTATTAAATAAAATATCACGATTGACTGATTTTAATTGTGTGTGTTAAACATGGTTTTGGATAAATAAAGGTTCCCCGATGGTTTTTATAAATGTAAATGGTTTTTTCAATACATTGAGAAATGGATTTATGTAATGGTTTTAAAGGAAAGAAATGATGAAATAGTTTAAAAAATATATTACTTGTGAAGGATTTTGTACTATGGTGGAAGGTATAGTAATATTTCGCATCCAATTTTGATGGGATTTACCACGTGGCTTCCAAATTCTCCATAGGTATTTTTTAGGGGGAATTGTTAGACTTGTTGGGGGTTTAAATTCTATGGAATTACTCTTCTCCCTAGACTGAATGAAAATTTCTAGTTGCTTTATGCACATGTTATTTTGTATGTTTGGTATGAGTTTCTTAGAAATAAAGACATAGTGTGATCCCTTAATTGTTTTTACCTCTATTTATTGGAAAAATTTGTGATGTTTTTTGTACTATTTTTATTTATCTTCCATGCATTTCATATGATATGCGATTCATTCTTTGGTTTTATTTTATATATCTATTTTGATATATGCTTATGAAATTATTTGTAACTAATTTTCGTAAATTATTTTGAAATTTGGAAAAAGTTAAATATAACTGTTTCCATGATTTTTTTAAAATATTTGGAAGTATATATCATTACTTGTTTTCATTAATGTTTTTAATGCATGGATTATTGTTCAGAGACCTAATATGATTCACATGGGTGGGACCCTTACGAGCCTTTTAGCTTACACCAGACATACCCCTTCCATGATGCATAGACATGGTTATGTTATTCAACATAGGGAAAGGGAAGGTGTTGTAGTTAGGTGATAAAGTTTTCTATAAGATTAATTTGGATACAGGGGTGTAGATTTAGTGAATATTTTCCTAATCCATTAAGTGGATACTAGTGAAGAATTTTTTATAGTTTTTTCCTCCATATCTATTGGACGTGTCTCTTGGAGAATTTTTTATTCAATTTCATTTGCATAACTTATGTTATTATCTTTATATTAAGACATCTATATTTTCATTTCTACTTCAAATGGATAATTATAAAAATTTGTATGTATTTCATATTTTTTCAATTTGGGAGAAATAATTCCCTATGTTTATTTTTTTTTATCTAAGGTACAAGACACCATCCATTGGGGGTGGGGAACTGAATTTGGGTAAGTGAAAATTAGAGTTGGGTACCTAATTGAGAGGTTATACAGGTAGAGTTCATCATTTATACCCTTTGATTTAATAGGATATGATACATTACTCATTTTGTTGTATGGATATCATGAATCCACCGATCTTGTAATAAGAAACCATTTTTATATATTCTAAAAGAACATACGAGCATTCACCATTTTAATATCTTAATTATCCTATGAGAGAGAATTAAGTATCATGAAAATATTATCATTCGAAACATTCTATGATGGTTTCATAATAACATTACCAAATTGAAGCATTGGAATCCCTAATGGATATTTAAATATATGAGAAAATATTTTTATACAATCATTAAATTTAAAAATTTAAAAATATGTAAAAGCATAATTTCAATTCGGTGTCTTTTAAATCTTAATTTTTTAAAAATAATGGAAATATATTATTCTTTGAAAACCCATAGGAATATGTAATGTAATATTCATGATGTTGAATGTAAATGATAGTGGTAAAATATATTAAAAATTTTTATGTTAAAAGGAAACATTATTTTAATGTATTTTTATAAATTGAAAACTACGGTTTTATGAAGAACATTAGGAAGAATCAGTGCAATAATTTATTAACAAAGTAAAACAAATTAAATATTAATTTATATTAACACTTATTTAATGTAAAAAAAATAAAAAAAACAATTTATGAAAATTGATGTGGAATATAATATTATATACCAAAGGAAGATAAATAATGTGGACTTTTGTTAAAAAATTACATTTGGTCATTTTATGTACTAAAAATTTGAAAACGATATTAACAATTGATATTTCCAAAAATAACCAAAGGAGATGAGAATATTTTTATTTTATGAGATAAGTCACTTATAATTTTTTATAGTGTATATTTAACAATAAAAAATCCAGAAAAAATTAGATTATAACAAAAACCCTTACCTCAAGTCCTAACTATCATTATGTGAACTCTTCAACTCTTGTAAAATAAAATTTGATTTATTTTATATTTATACCATAATAATATTCATACATAAATTATAATATATAATTCCTTTATAATTTACATCAATATATTTATTAACATTTCTTCATCAAAATCAATATTTATGATTCAAATGTTCAGTTTCCCATGAAGGTTTCAATTTAATGGATTTTACACCAATACCATGGCCATGTTTTACAATATAAAAAATATTAATCATATCCAAATAATTTTATTTATTATTTATATAAAATTTTACAACCATTCATAAAAAATAAGGGATTAAAAATGAATTATATCACATCTTGGGGAAGGTCGTCCATACATAAATATGAGTGGTTTTTACATTTTCATATAAATGGAATTGAATGCAATGAAAATTATAATTTATCTTCAAATAATAATAATAATAATCCATTAAATATCATGTATTCATTAAATTTATACTTATTATTGGAATTTCTAAATAGTAATGAAAAATGATTGTATAGCTTTATGGAGGTGGAAGTCCATGCATACACACGAGTGACATCATCATTATTTAACTAATGTGAGGGTAAGAAGGATGAAAATATTGTATCATTATACATTAAAAATTACATTATAAACATCATATAAAACAAATAAAACCATAAATATGAAAATACAAGAGATACAAGGATGAATTATAAAATAAAACTACTCAAGGTCATAGTAGTCCACAAATACGCATGAGTAGTGTTTTTTATATTACACATAAAGGAGATAAAAAGTAGATTTTCCGTTAATATATAAATATTTTTTTATATTAATGATAATAATTAAAAAATTCAATGAAGGTTATATAATATGTTCATACATGCATAGAGGAAAAACAAAACTTGAAATAGACTGGTGAAGAAAATTACCTCTTCTTCAGATAACATCATTTCTATTACACATTAATTCCACTTAAGATGGTATTTTGTTGACACAAGGACCAATTGAGTGTAGAAAATGATGTTGGGATGGTATTTGGGTTTGTATTAGTTGAACTATTATTATCATATTGTGTGGATATGTGACAAGAGGAGTTAATGTTTTGTAATTTTGGTTGGTGGGAAACATGAAAATACCTAAAAATTTATTATATAATATATTCTTTACTCCAATTATACAGAAAAACTTTTTCATATACATTAATAT
The DNA here is from genome assembly GCA_963277665.1 of Viscum album. Lineage (NCBI taxonomy): Eukaryota > Viridiplantae > Streptophyta > Magnoliopsida > Santalales > Viscaceae > Viscum > Viscum album. Next base: position 1,468,107,486 of record OY728128.1, on the reverse strand, counting down.
ATAAAACATATGGTCTAAATAATATTGAAAATTTTTATTTATGAATGGGATTTATGTAATTTTTAACCATATCTATTCGGTTTAACCCCTTTTAACTAATTTAATTGTTACCACGTTAACAAGATTGTTACCATGAGGTCAATAATTATTGAAAGAAATGAACATTACAAAAATATATAATATTAAAAAAAATTACAAATTTGGAATATAATTTAAAACATCCAATTCCATATATGGAAGAATTCAATTCAAATGTCAACATATAAATCACATAAATTGTTTTTAGGGAAAATGTATATTAAATATTAAAAACGATTTTATTAACATTATTTTAGTATTAAAAATGATTAGATTATTGTTAATATATTTTATAATAAATTTAATTATTTTTTATTAATATCATTCAACAATGGTTATTGATTTCACATTTACAAAAAAATATTCTGTACACAATAAAACCTGTGATTTTCGGAAAATTTATCATATTATAATGAATTGATTATAAAATCAATTTTAAAAATAATAATTAGATAATATCTGAATAAATTTTTTATATAAAGGATTAATTTTTTATTCCATGATTATTATTAATCAATATATTCTATTAGCTGAACATTCAAAATGTGTTATATTTATAATTCTTCAAATAACATGCTCTCGTTGAATTCTTATCATTAATTATTGTGTAATTATTTAATAATATTTAATAAATAAATTTTAATTGTGAGAATAATTGACAAATATTTATCATATTTCATTCAATATTTTTCATTCAATCCTAACTACTTGATATTAAATAATGACCACATTTATTCATAATATATCAATAGTATATTATTGTTCTATTGGGATCAGTCTTATGTGTAAGAAAGATAAAGAACATATTAAATTAAAGATAAATATATATTCTAAAATAACTTTATGATATATTATACATCCATATTATATTTTCTCCCTTGAATGTTAGTTACTATAATGAAATCAAACAAAGATACTTATGCATTGTCACATTATCGGGATCTCATGTAACATCCATGATATTTGTTTCCCCAGAGAACGCTATCTAGATGAGTTGACATGTTTCATAGAACATTATATCATCAATAATAAATATACACTTGTTTATCCTTATAATAAATATCATTCTTGAGTGTTATAACCTCTTTTTTCTCAACATGTGATGGATCTAGTAAGTGAATCCTCTAATTAAAAACTCGGAACATGTTGTGAACTAAAGAGAGGTTCGGTTGAGTGATATGAAATAAAATACCATCCCAATATGATTAATGATATAATTTGGATAGATATATAAAATACTCATATTTCCCTATTTCCAAATCATACAAAATTCATTCAATGAGAAATTCAATGGAAATGCATATTACCAACAATAAACATATATTTCATCAATGATTGGATACATATCAATTATATATACTCTCAGAAATAATAATATGATATAGAATAGTTCTAAACTACAATGTCATTTAATCATCTAGAATTGGTCTAAATATCTTATTTTCACTAACCCCATCCCAACATGTGGTATTCTAGTACTTCTTTTTATATAGGGATTCGTAAGGAGATATCAGAATTCTTGAGTGGATACAATTTTTATATAAAAATCCAAGTATAAGAATGTGTCGTTTTCAACCACTTTTTTAATACATATTGTAAGATGTATATTTATAATCTATGTTTTAGTATCCCTTTTAGGTTTAACATCTATATAAAAAAGAAATTTTGTTATAAAGTTTAACTTTGAATTCAATGATTTTTAAAGGATTATCTAGAACATAGAATTAAATCATAGTTCATGATAAAAAACTATAGAGTGTGGTACTAAATAAAAACATCCCATATAATTATTGTATGTCTTATTAATCTGATCATGAGATAATTATTTTTAAATATTAATTAACTATGATTAATTCGTATGCAGAAAAATAGTATCGCTAATGATATTTTGGACATCAGATATATTGGGGAGTCCTATGATGGAATCTATAGTGATGCTCTCTCATTAATATTATAGTATAGGTATTTGTTGTGAAATACCTTTAAAAATATGTATCTAATCAATTTATTTTTACCAAACCATGAATCAATTTTAAATCACAGAAATATAAATTTTCATGTTTCCAAAAAATAAATAATCTTTGACATCTCTAAAAATATTTGAACTTCCATGATAAAAATAAAATGATGGGAAATGTGATTCATAAAATTTACCCTTATTTAATTTCAGGGTTTATTGAATTATATTAAATGGACAAGGTTAATATTTGTATCAATTATTACATTTTTATGGATACACATCTTCCACATTTTCCTTTTCAATCATCATGTGAATTAATGGATGAACATCCATCTTAGAGAGATAGTTTCATTTACTTTTTCATATAATTAAGTGGCCCATACTCAAAAAATACATAAGAATCATATCTATATTTTTCATCATCATGGAAATAAATTAATGATCTTTATAACATAGTGTATCGTACACCAGGTTCTACGTTTTTTTGCTGTAATATATTAAGAAGTAATTTTATTCAGTTAACTAAAATCATATCATTGGGAACATATTCAAATAGTTATCTTAAATATTTTATGAACATTATATATTTGACACCTTTTACAGTATAAAAAATTCATCAGTATTTTCAATATAAAAATTATATATACCAAATTTAAATAATGAGTGTTGTAATATTTCACTTCAATCGACAATTTTCTTGATTAATTAGTTTTCAAAATGTAATTTTTCAGGATAATTTATCCATTTTCCTTCAGTGATGCATTAATGAATATAAAAAACCCTTATCCACAACAGTTTAATATAATAAAATTTGAACTAACTAATGTTCTTATCAACTCCTTCAAATTATCCCCACATTCATATATCTCATGGAACATTCCTTCATTCCATATCAACATGGTTATTGAATTTGACAGTCGTGAGAAGTTTTTTATAATGAATTAGTAGTATCTATCTATTCCATGAAAAATATGGATGTTAATCACCATAGTTTGTTTGGATCATTGATAAATAATTTCATAATTATAAAAGAATCCAAAAAATATACACTCACTTGTGATCACATGACACATGGAAAATAATTTCTATGAGAAAAATTTAATGTTTCTAATTTTAGTATAGATTTTATACATTTTCTTGGACGTTAACACAATATTCAATTATTATGCATTCTATACATTAACATTTTAATATTTAAGAATATAATCGATAATGGATACCATAAATTGATCAATATAATCTCTAAATACTATATGCATTCAATAAATGAAGATTAAAATGGGATTGAAAAATCAAAATGACCACACTAAAAATGTCATAATGAACAAACATATGGAAAATGACTATCTAAGGGAAATATTCAATTATTACCCTTATTTGATGATAACCAAAATTATGTTCAATAATTAAAATGTATTCATCAGATCCATTTTATTCAAACAACACATTTATAGGGGTAGATGAGCTTTTTTATAATGATAATTGTAACACCCTGCCCCTACCTCATTGGTTTGAGGAGGTGGTGAGGGTTATTTGGCCTTAAGTGAAACCCCCAAGATGCCAAAGGCTAGCAATAAAAGCTAAAGGGTTTCAAATACTAGTCAGGGACAATTTACCCATTAATAAATAAACCAATAAACCTACAAAACATAACCAAAAATTCACTATATGAGGTATGAACGAATGAAAGACAACAAAACATCTTCATCTGTCTTAAAACCATATCAATGTATGCAACATCGAAATAATAATCAAGTATCATAGTACACAACGGATAAACAATACAAGACTCTAAAAAGATGACAAGACTCCATGCTCCACAAGCTTCAAGCTCCACAATCACCGAACAGCCCAAACATCATGAGGTGGTGCTATATACGTGTGAGACATTACCTGTTCCCCTATCCCAGAAGATTGCATATGAAAAAGCACCAAAGTGCCAAAGCAGGGGTGAGTATAAAACTCAGTAGGATTTCCCCAATGACTTCCCCACTCAACCCACTAGGATAAAAAATTTAGTCACATTTATATAAAATAGTTTATATAAAAAATTTACCAAACAGTGTATAACCAAATATAAACAAGTTTCCAAAACCATTTATAACCAAAATCATACAAGTGAAAGTGAAACCAATGTTTCCAATAAGTTCTTTTTTTTCATAAACATTACTAAACAAGCATTAAAACCGTTTCTCAATATTCCTTTCACATACCCAATTCATTCCATACAACCGCACAACCAACCCTGCATATATCCCAGATCTCCCTATACTCACGAGTGGTGAGTCATCCTTTCACTATGTCATCCCTAGTGAACCAATTGACAGGGGAGATCCCTAACCCTTATCCATCCTATTAATGATGGAAGAGACCCCTAAACCCTATTTTTCACACATTCATGCTTTTATGGGGGAGATCCCTAACCCTTATCCATCTAATTAATGATGGGGGAGACCCCAAACCCTTATCCGTCCCACATGCCTGTGAACAGACACAACCATCATGTCAAAAACCAAGTGTGTTCAACCAATTCAACCCATTTCAATAAAACTGTAATTTTATTGAAAACCAAAGAATAATCTAATTTCAAAACAGCCACTTCACCTCAATAAAACATTACCTTTTATTTAAAACATCTAATCCAATCCATGTGTCTCAGCTCCATAAAATCCCTATTTTAAAATCTCTATTATAAAAATTAAGAACCAAGGCACACATTCAAAATCCCCAATTTTCCAGATTTCACAACCACCAATAAATATGGTTTCCAAAAAAATTTCAACAACCAAATCACAATCAATTAAAAATGACACATTCAATTTGAAATCGTTCTAATAATTTCTACTATGTGGATTCTAGAATGAAGCCTCCTACATCGATGGTTTTGATGAAAACAACAACGAACGAAGAACGCACAAGAAAACCAGGTTGATTATTCAAGAACCCTCCTTATATCTCTTTTTCTGGAAATTCTAAGACCAAAAATCCTTATATTTGGCATCCAAAAACTTAGATATACCCATAATGGGAAAATATCTAAGAAACCAATATAAAATGAGAAGTAGATCTATGAAACTGATCAAGAACGATGACGAATGATCACATACCTCAAAAATCCGGCATTGATTCACCATGGAAAGCCTTAGGATCGCCTCCAAAACACTTGGTAGTGGTTCTCTTACCTTCATGGGAGAGTGATCCTGAGTTGTGTCCTATTAGGAGAAAAAAAAACCATTTATAGGCAAAAAAGTCTGAGATCCATTTTTAACGATCTCATTTAAGTGCACACATGGTTAGTTCGTATGGTTTGACAAACCATGCGCTAATTGTGCATTATCCACTACCTTGGAAGACCCTCTCACGACCTCCCGCACGGTCTCCCGAACCATGTTCCAACTGTGCTGGTGCCACTGCCTCAAAAGTGTCAACTACGCATGGTTTTTCCACACAGTTAGACGAACAGTGCACCACACGTGTGACTTCCCATTTTACTCAAATCTCCATTCCATGTTCTCCTAAATCACTCATTCAGCAACCTTAACATAATAACCATTAAAATCATTATGTAAGGGTTACAAACTGGAATCCAGGGGTACTACATTTTCCCCACCATTGGTCTTACAGTCCTCAAAAATTAGACAACTGTTGCTGGTCAATAATAGTTCTGGCCACTGCTATTTCATTTCCTTCTCACATTACCAAGTCTCTTCTTGAATATGACCATGTTTTCTTAAAACCCACACTAGGCCAATGCTTTTCCCACACAGGACTTTCTCTTGTCTATCCATGATCCTCACTGGAATATATACCAGTGAGTCTTCTGGTTCTAGCTCGACGTGATCCCATCTAATCACATGGTCAGGATCAGGGTGATACCCTTTCGACTGGATACATGGAACACATTATGCACCAAAATAAATTGTGGTGGTAATCCCAACCTATATGCCACCTCTCTAACCCATTATATTCTCTCAAAAGGGCCAATGTAACTAGAAGAAAACTTTCCATGCATCCTGAAATAATGATGTCCAAGCCTTGGGGAGATCCTCAAGAAGAAATGATCACACACAACGAACGACAACTGTCTTCAATGATGATCTTCATAAGATTTCAGACGACTCTGAGCTATCTATATCATCTTTCTAATCAACTGGATATTCTCTGTTGTTTCTTGGACACGTATGGGCCCATCTAGTGATGTTTCACCTGTTTCAACCCAGCATATTGGAGAACGACAAGGACTCCCATACAATGCTTCAAATGGATCCATGTGTATCGAGGCTTGATAGTTGTTATTGTATGAGAACTCTAAAAAGGTTATATGATCCTCCCATGAGCCACCAAAATCCATTACACATGCCCACAACATTTCATCCAATTTTTTTATCATCCTCTCAGATTTCCCATCCATTTTAGGATGATACGTGGTGCTCATAGTCAACTAAGTTCCAAGGGCTTACTGTAATGATTTCCAGAAACGAGATGTGAACCTCAGATCTCTATCTGAGAATATAGAAATTGGTACACCCTGCCTCTTTACAACTCTTGGATATATATTTTCGAAATATCCTCCACCGTATGAGTTTCATGAATCGGGATGAAATGGGCTGACTTGGTTAGACGATCCACTATCACCCAAATTGCATCAGGTTTCTGGACCATTCTAGGAAGACCTGTAACAAAATCCATTTCTATTTGATACCATTTCCACACTGGGATAGGAAATGATTGTAACATAATTACCGGTCTCTAATTCTCTTCTTTAAACTACTGACATGTTATGCACCACAAGACGATCTTGACCACATTCCATTTAATGCCACTCCACCAAAACTGTTCCTTTAACACCTTATACATCTTATGTGTACCTGGAAGTACATCTCTTCTTGAATAGTGGTATGCATGAATGATTTGTTGCTGAAAAACCATAGGTACAACCCTACTATCTCTGAAACACAAAACTAAATCCCCATCAATTTTCCATCCACCAATTACTTCCCCAACATTGAGTTTGGAACTTACATCTAGACATTCTGCATCATATGTTTGTGCTTTTTTGATCATTTGTACTAGATCAGGAACAAGAATAGCTGAAAGGAAAACTACAACATCACCTCGGTCTTCACATTCCACATGCATGTCGGTTAAGACTGACATCAACTTCCATTCATCTGAATCTTCTTTCACCAACTGAGCATATGAATTTCTACTCAATGCATCCACCACCGAATATCTTTTCCCCAGTGTGTACATCAAGTCAAAGTCAAACATTTGGAGATGCGCCATCCACCTCCTTTGATTCAGATTAAAATATTTCTGTAATAAAATGTGTTTCAAGATTTTGTGATCTATAAACACAGTAAATTTCTCACCAAAGAGATTATGCCTCCATGTTTTCAGAGCATGGATGACAATAGATAACTTCAAATCATGTGTTGGGTAATTCTTCTCATGGACCCTCAACTTCCTTGAACCATAATAAACCACGTGATCTCTTTTAATGAGAACACAACCCAACCATGATCCTGAAATATCATAATACACCACATACCATTGTCCGGATTCTGTTAAGGTCATTATATGTGCCGATGTAAGCCGAACTTTCAGTTCCTAGAAAGACAAATGACATTCTTCTGTCCTTTGTAATGGAGCATTCTTCTTTTTCAGAGCTATCATGGGTGAAGCTAGTCGTGAGAAATCATGAACCAAGTGTCGGTAGTAACCAGATAGACTAAGAAAACATCGTATCTCGAACACTTTTTCGTTGGATTCCAAGATATTTCAACTTCTATCTTTTCAGGATCAACAAGAACTCATTTCTGAGAAATTACATGGCCAAGGAAGCATACTTCCTCTATCCAAAACCCACACTTTGATAATTTATAATACAGAAAATGATCTCTCAATATTTGTAACACTGTTTCCAGGTACACCTCCTGAATAGCCCTTGTCTTTGAATAGATTAAAATGTCATCCACAAACACCACAATAAACGAATCCAGATATTGTTGAAATAATTGATTCATCAATTCCATGAAGACTGCTAGTGAATTTTTTAGACCGAAATGCATGACTACATATTCATAGTTTCCATATCTACTTCTAAAAGTTTTCTTGGGAATATCCTCTTTCTGAACTCTGAATTGGTGATATCCTAATCGCAGGACAATCATGTTGAACCACTGAGCTCCCATTAATTAATCGAATAGATTATCAATTTGTGGATGTGGATATCTATTCTTTATCGAAACTTGGTTATGATTATGATAGTCAACACACAACCAAAGAGTTCCATTTCCGTCTTCATGTACAAATTTTGGGCTGCCCATGGAGACATACTTGGTCGAATGAAACCCTTGATTTCTAGCTCCCCCAACTGTACATTCAATTATCGTAACTCTATTGGTTCCATCCTATTAGATAGAAGGGAAATAGGACAGGTCCTTAGAAGGATATCAATCATAAACTCCACTTCCCTTAGAGGTGGTAACCCTGAGATGTTCTTGGGAAAGACATCTGAAATTGATCCACAATAGTTGGAAAAATATTTTCCTTGATCACTTCCATTTATTCCAAAGTCAACTCTACCAATTGGAAAGATATAGTTCCCACCATTGTTTCTATCATGCATTTTTCACCTTTCTTAACAGTCCTCTCTCCTCTAATCAGATGCTCGATACCATCCTCAGTCATGAAAATAAATGTTCACCTATTAAAGTCGATTTGAGCCTTAAACATTGTCAACCAATCAATACCATGGATTACATCATATAAATCTATATCCAACATAGAAAAGTCCCATGTTAACTCCCCTCCATCAACATTTATAGCACATGCTCTACACACAAAGGCTTGACATTATCTTTCACTAAGTGGAGTTTGCAGTTTCAAAACATAAGGCATCATTTCCAGTTTTAAACATAGAAATTCAACAACACGAGAAGCAATGAAGGAATATGATGCACCAGTATCAAACATAACATGCACAAAGCTATAATTCATAAGAATCGATCCTCTTACTGTTGATAGTCCATCCTGATCATTGACAATAATCTTCTAACCTCCATACAATTGCTTCCTAACTATATTATTCTCCTTTTTTCCTTGCTGAGGTTTCCCTGGTTGAAGAGTCTTGGTATTTCTAGAATCACCAAGGATATATCTTCTCTTCTAACAAGACTGATTCTATTGTGCTCGTCCAGTCAAAGCGTATGATGCTTACAACAACTGAGAAGTGTCTCGAGCTCCTAACCTTGGATCACTGCGACTATAGCGCTGAAGATTTCCAATCTTGTTACAATTATGACATGATTTGGAATGTGTCATACAATCTCACTTTATGTGGTCTAGTGAACCACATTGAAAAGAACCTGTTTTGTTCTGGGGTCGTGGAGGAAGTTTTACTGATCCAGTTGTTTGGTTCTGATTTCCACTTGCACCGTGGAAATAGGTGTCCCTTTTCCTCTTGTTCCCAGCGGTTAGGTTCCCACCGTTTCCTATAGGTATCATCATTCTTCCTTCTATCAATCTCGAGATATCATGTTCATGAATAGTCACTATATTCACCATCTCTGTATAATCCAAAATACAGGTCACTATAATCTTCGATTGAATCTCCTGCCTTAGCACCAATTTGAAGATGTGTGCCTTTAAAGCCATACATTCCCCAACCTCAGGTGAAAAATGGACTAAATTCAAGAACTTAGCCACATACGCTGTGATAGAGAGGTTCTCCTATTTAAGGCTGATGAAGTCCATCTTTTTCTAGATTTTGAACATGTGAGGATAGAATTTTTTGTTGAACAATTCTTCAAAATCCTTCCATGTATGGCCTTTATCCAGATTAACCTGCACCACTAAATCCCACCACTGAAGTGCAAGATCCACGAGCATATAATTCACCAAATTGACCATGATCTCTAACGGTTTTCCGATGATATAAAAGATATGATTCATCCTACATAGCCACACCTCCGCTTCTAGGGTTCAGCACCACCCCAAATGTTCGGTGGATTCTGCTTCATGAACTAGATGTTATCATCCACATGCCTTGGTTCATTCCTATGATTCCCCATATCCACAGCATGAAAAGCCTAGAAAATACTCTAAACTAGCTCTTGGATCACTCGTGGTCCAGGTGCAACCACATTCTCTCCTGCTTCTTCTGGTTGGTTTCAACGACGTCTACCAGGTTCTATTTTCTAAACCAACAACAAACTCCATCAATCACACTCTCTTGCAACTGACGGATTAGTGTTTCAAATTCAATCACATCAACTATCACAACATTGTTTTCCAAAACATCCTTTTTCACATGTTAAACTATTTTTGAAACCACTTCACATCCTTTTGAAAAATGAACCATTTTCAAAATATGATAATCATTCACGTTTTCAAAATTATTCATTATTAAAACCAATTCCGTAGTTTTAAAAGATGAACACTTTTTATTCATGACAAGAATCATTTCTAGAAATGATGTATGCACTCCTAGTCAGAATTCATTCTTCTATAATGAATGTCATGCTCGTCTCATTGGATAAACCCATGACAATGAGATTTCAAAATCCTAGAAGTGTCTCCAAACACTTATTTACCCAACTCCCTGGTAACTTGAAGTTCTGTATAAAAGGGTTAGTTACGTCCTTTTATGCTATATAGTTCATGTTCAAAAAATCCTACTCATTTATATGATTCCCACCCAAGGAATAGAAAATAATGAATTTCATCTCAAAACTAGGACGATCGAGGACTACTTGTTAGGAATGGACCAGAAAAGCTTACACCATTTGTAACACCCCACCCCTACCTCATTGGTTTGAGGAGGCTGTAAGGGTTACTTTGCCTTAAGCGACATCCCCAAGATGGAAAAGAATGAAATAAATGCCGAAGGGTTGCAAATAAAATTGGGGGACGATTTACCATTTATGAAATAAACCAATAATCCTAAAAACCATAACCAAACATTCACAATATGATGCATGAATGAATGAAAGTCAACCCAACATCTTCATGTATCTTAAAACCATATCAAAGTATGAAACATTTGAAGAATAACCAAGTATCGCAGTACACAACGGATAAACGATTCAAGACTCTCAAAATACTGCAAGACACCATACTCCACTTGCTTCAACCTCCAAAATCACCGAACATCCCTAACATCACAATGTGGTGCTAAATACCTGCGATACATTACCTTTTCCCTTATCGAAGAAGATAGAATCTGCAAAATCACCAAAGTGCCAAAGCAGGGGTGAGTATAAAATTGAGTAGGTGATCCCCAATGAATTCCCTAATCACTCCACTAGGATAAATATTTTAATCACATTTATATAAAATAGTTTATATAAAACAATTTACCAAAACAGTTTATTACCAAATATAAACATGATTCCGAAACCATTTATAACCAAAATCATACAAGTGGAATTGAAACCATTTTTTCCAACAAGATATTTTTTTCAGAAAAATAACTAAACAAGATTTAAAACCATTTCTCAATATTATGTTGAGATTCCCAATTCATTACATACATCCACACAACCAACCCTGCATATAACATGGATCTCCCTATACTCATGAGTGGTGAGTCATCCTTTCACTAAGTCGTCCCTAGTAAACCAATTGACGGGGGAGATCCCAAACCCTTATCCATCTCGTTAATGATAGGGGAGACCCCTAACACTTATCTGTCCCACTTGAACCCTGTGAAGGGGGAGATCCCTAACCCTTATCCATCCCATTAATGATGGGGGAGACCGCTAACCCTTATCCTTCCCACATTCTCATGAACACAGAGAACCATCATGTCAAAAACCAAGTGTGTTCAACCAATTCAAACCATTTCAATAAAACTGTACTTTTATTGAAAACCCAATATTAAACCAACTTCAAAACATCCACTTTACTTAAATATAAAATTCCCTTTTATTGAAAACATCTAATCCAAACCATCTGTCACAACTCCAGAAAATCCCCATTTTGAATTCTCTATTTTAAAAATTAAGAACCAAAGCACTCATTCAAAATCCACAATTTTCCAGATTTCACATCCATCACTAAAGAAGGTTTCCAACAACTGTTCAACAACCAAATCACCATAAATTGAACACCACAAATTCAATATGAATGAATTAAAAATAGTTCACTTAGTGAAATTGAGAATGAAGCCTCCTACCTCAAAGGTTTTGATGAAAACTCCAACGAACGAAGAACACACAAGAAAACCGTGATGATTCTTTAAGAACCTGCCTTAGACCTCTTTTTCTAGGAAGACAATGACCAAAACTCATCATATTTGGCATCCAAACACTTATATCTACCCATAACAAGCGTAGATATAATAAACCAAAAAAAAGGAGAAATATATCTATGAAACCGATCAAGAACAATGATAAACGATCATATACCTCAAAAATTAGACTTTGATTCTCCACGGAACGCATTCAGATTGCCTCCAAAACGCTTGGGAGAGGTTCTCCTACCGTCAAGGGAGAGTGATCCCGAGTTATGGATGCTTAGTTGAAAAAACGAGCCATTTAGATGAATAAACTTGTGAGATCCATTTTTTTAGGATCTCATTTAAGTGTATGCACGGTAAGATCACATGGTATGACAAACTGTGCGCTAACTGTGTGTCATTCACTGCCTCGGCAGACCCTCACACGAACTCCTCGCACGGTCTCCTAAACCATGCTCCAAATGTGCGGGAGAAACTGCCTCAAAAGTGTCAACTACTTACGGTTTTGCCGCACTGTAAAACAAATCGTGCACCACCCATGCGACTTCCCCTTTCCCTCAAAACGTCTTTCCATGTTCTCCTGAATCTCTCATTCATCACCCTTAACATTATAACCATTAAAATAATTATTTAAGGGTTATATACTAGAAACCAGGGGTTCTAAAATAATGATATCTTTTTCATCATCACTGAAAAGAAACATTGACCCTTCTCTCTTATTAAAAAAAGAATAGGTTCCCCCCATTCTGATGTACTTGGATGAATGAATACCTTTTCTAGATTATCTTGGAGTTCCAAATTACTTTATCACAACTCAATTGGAATTATTCTATAAGTATATGTCAAAATATGCTTATAATTGGGAATGATTTATAATAAAAAAATGACTTCAAAATTAATTGGATGACAAGGGAACTTTTCAATAAATATATGAACATATTATAACATAATACTGATACCCATATAATTGATGTAATTTTAAATTTATGTTGATTCCTATACCCATATAAATAGAAAATCATAGGTTGATTTGTAATGTCAAATGTTACTACCCTTCCTCGAGAAATGATATGTGATCTGTATAAAGGGAGCGAATCAAAGATAAAAAACTCGATAAATTCAACTAAATAAGGAATGGGAATATTTTTATAGGGAATATTCATACAAAAATCTTCTTTGTATCACAAAATATAGTGGGGAAGATATGTGATTATTAATAATCATGATCCACTTTTGTAATCGATGTAGAATAAACCCTTCCTTATTCACTTGGTTAAGGAGTAATACTAGGGATTCAATCATATATTACCTAATTTTTCCATACTTATTTATTTGGTCTATTATTAATTTAACACCCCATGATTTCAAAGTACGTTATTTCTTTAAAGTAATTCAATAACTTGCACTACAGGAAACACTGAGTTCAAGCGCACCACAACTTACCAAACTAGCCGTTCAAAAGTAGTTATGAATAGTATTAACTAAATTTTGAACATTATATAATCCTTATAATTTTAGAATCCATATTATAAGTTTTTTAGAAATAATGTGAGAACAAATACATTTTTTTCAGATAAAAGAAGTATTTTTCAAAAAATGCAATTTTACAGCCTTTTAATGGTGAACCCTTCTTAAATCCAATATTTGAAACTTTTATATATTAAATTTTAAAAAATAATATTCTTCATTAGAAAAAAGAATTAATAATTTAGTTTCATTAAATTTTTGGTGTTTTTCTAAAAACATTCATATTTGGGTGAATAGTGAAAAATACTATTTTTTAACTAAAAATAACATTTTTAATAAAAATAATTTATAGTTTTAAATTATACATTTTAATGGTTTGGAATTATAAATCGATTATATTTTTTCAATTTAATCCAATTCTGGTCATTTTAAGTAATTTTAATTTGAAATTGAACATAAATGAGTGTCAATCTTTTGATAGTTATTATTTCTTAAAAATACGCCTTTTGATGTTGACAATGGGAATTAATTTTAAGTTAATAAATACAAATTATATGTTTTGAATTCGGTATACTTGAAATCATTTTTTTATTCGGAATATTCAAATTAGCCTAGGGTTAATTTTTGTTAATTTTCTAAAAACATTCAATTTTTGATGAATAGTGAAAAACGCTGTGTTGTTGTTTAAAATCAGCATTTTATTTAAATAATTATTTATTTTATTTAATTTTATTTACAGTCAAAATAGATACATAATACCTATATAAATTCAATGTAATTCATTGGATTCAGTTTATAAAAATTTTAGATATATAAAAAATTTTCTTAACTTTTTACCGTCTTTTACGCACCTCTTATGAGCACTTGCAAATTAACATAAAACTTAATTTTACCATTTATATGAGTTGAATTTTGAAAATAAAAGAGACACGGTTAATATCATATAGTAATATGTGGTTCAATAAGATAAAAATAATTTTTGATGAATAATAACTTTTTAATTTTATTTACCATGGTTAAAAGTAAATAGGGTAATTAAGGGTAAAAAGATATAATTATTACACAAAAACATGTTCTAATTCTATTGTATAAGTTTAATTAGACCAAAAACGGCCTTATGAATATAAAATGACGCTTTAGGTCCACTTGTATTAGATTAAGACAATAATTATTATTTTATTTAAAGTAGAGTTAAAAGAGTTAAAATCAATGTTTAGTAAATAAACATTTTTTAATATAGGGTTATACATAAGATAAATTCGACTATAAATATTAATTAAAAAGTTAAAATAATTTCCTACATAACTGTATTTTATTTATAATTTTTAGATATTAAATAATTAAATTTATTAATGACACAATGATGATGCAGTAATTACATTATTAACGAAAGAATCAAATAAATGGTATTATAAATATTAAAATAAAAATAATTTCAATGTTTTTATGACATTCATGAATTTTCTAGGTGAATATGACATGTTAGGATCAACTAAATGTATTTTTTTTGAAGTAATCATGCTGTTATTATTTTTAAAAAAAAATACCAAATAGTGTTAGAATTGGTATAAAATAGTTTTTAAAATAAATATTATATTATTAATTGATATAATGGTCCTAAAATTCTATGGTTCATCCAAAAGACATATATAATAATATATATGAAATTAATGAACCAATTGGTGTTCGATTGGTAGTATACAGTAATTTTATTAACCATAGAGTGTAAGAATACAAGAAGACATGGTAAAAGTTAAATTATTTATCTTAGAGTTAAATCTAAATGATATGGTTAAAATGGTAACCTAAAATTGTCTAAAACCTATTGGTTGAGTTCTTGTGCGACTCATACCCACCTTATAATTTAAATAATACAATTTTTAGCCATTGGAAACCGAAAATGGTTTTATTTTAAAATAATATTTTTAGTTTTTCCTAAGGTGCCCCTCACCCCTCTTAAAAAAGGGCACCCCCTTAACTCTAATTCACTCCTTCAAAGCCATTTGGATCAGCCAAAACCTGGAAAAATATCCTCCCAACTATCCTACCTTAATCCTAGAGTCATTCCTTTTGTCAGAAAGGCAACTTATGGAGCCCTTTTGATCAAATCAAAATGAAGAACCCGAAGAAGATGTAATGATTTCACCACCCTCTATCAAGTTCTCTTATTCTTCCACTTACTCTTTCATTGTTGTTTCAATTCTAAAATAATAACTCCCATATATTAAATATACTTTGATGTTATTATAAATATTTCACAATGATATTCATTATTCTATCCACATTATTATTGATAATGTCACCATGCGTGCATACGTACGGATTACCGTCTTCACGCCGTGGTGTAATTTTTTATTCAAAACTCTATTATTTCGATAGATATAATGATGAGTAATATGTATATAAATATTGAAAATAACTAGCTAATATCTCTTTAAAATTAATATACCCTCAAATTCAACAACTTTAAGAAAATGATATTGTCTATCGTGCGTACGTATGGATTACCGTATCCATGATGCGATGAGATTCATTTATACATTCACCATACATCAACAATTATAAAAATATATATTACTAATATGTATGTAATAAATGAAATAATAATGCTACTGGAGATATATATATATATATATATATATATATATTTACTTAAATATATCTTATTCACTTACTTCCGTTCAATATTACATGAAAACTAAAACATCATTTAAGCATACGTACGGACTACCGTCTCCATAAACGGTGATTTTCATATCATATATATGTCTTTTATACATATTTATATTATAAATATATATTATATAGAAGTCATGTTTTATATTCTTGATTTATTTAAATCATGATCTAAGTGAAAGAATCAAGAGTAACAACTTAAAACATGTACGATTAAGAGAGCGATTATTACTCAAAATGTTAATTTAACATGGAAATTATAATTTAATTGGTAGTATAAAGACATAAATGAATCATGTATGATATCATAAATATTAATATGGTTCTATTATAATTTAATAACATACTATTATCTTCATACAAGAGGTTAAACGTATGCTTGACTAAAGAAGTGCTCAAGGTAAGGGTTAATTCTTCAATCTCATTATCATTTGAGATTGTTTATGTGTATGTATTTACTGGGAATTTTTTATCATCCATGTCCATTTTTCATAAAAACGATTTCAAAATTAATATTTTAAGGATTTGTAAAAGGTAATCTTTATCAAGATCAGATTTTTAAATGTTTTAATGATTTATGTTTCTAAATATTTTTAATTAATGTCCATGTTTTCCAAATGATTTTAAGGATTTATTTATATGGACATGAATGTTCTGAAATGATAATTCTTTTCAAAAGTTTCAAAGTGATATGGGACACTTTGATTCAAAAATCTTTTTAAAATTACTTCCTTTATAAATATGTGACTTTTAAATGATTTTACAAAAAGAATATTTCTCAAAAAGTTGTACTCATCATTTTTAACTATGTCAGCATCCTTTACTAGATATTATTTTTGATTGAGTTTGATTTATTATAATACAATCTTCCATATTTTATTGAATAAGTTATGATATGTTTGACTGTGGATGTTATATTTTTAAACCATTCATGGTTTATGGTTAATGTATTGACATTTTTTATGCTAGTTTTAATAGGAATGTTTATGTTATATTTCAACCTTTTTATATGAGGAATGTATTGGACTTAGTTAGTGATAGGTGGAGCCCTCTATATCTCTTCTATGCATCGGTAGGTCTAATGAGACAACTAGATATGTAATTGGCCAACTCCTTTCCCAATTTTAGATATTGTTTTGGCCGAGGCCTTAATCGTTTTTAGACATCATGGCCGAGGCCAAGACAAAATGTTTTAGAATGTCCGGAATTATACATTCCTTCATTTTGAAAATAATATTGATGGTTCTTGTAGTCATTTGACTTTTAGAATACCCATGTTTATTTTTTATTATGGAATTATTTAGTCATCTCATATTTCTTCCATCATAGTATTCATGTTTATTATTGGTAAAGGCATGTGGTTTCAATTATTCACCATGAATAATATTAATGTTCTCTTCTTCTGTATTTCTTACCCTTACTGAGCGTTTGAGGTCAACCATTTCTATGTTTTTTTTTCATGATTCCAAGAAGTGTATTGTGATTGATAAAGTGGGTTAAGCTAAGGGGTTAATGGAGTTCTCAAAGAACTTTTTATGCTGTGTTTTATGTTTGAAACTATAATGTAAAGTTAATGTATGTAATCTATTTTCCAAGACTACTATAATGATCGGTCTTTCGGGACTTGATTCCTTGTAATCATGAAAATGTATTAAAATAATGCACCGGATCTGGGTAACTAAAGTCGGGGCGTTACAGTTTGTATCAGAGAATTTTTATCAACAACCTTGAAAACTAGATTTAGATAAACTCTGATTAGAGCACATTACCTTAACATAGACTTTGAGGATTAGTATAGATGAACTTCCTAGAATTTTGGTAATGTAGAGATTTTGTAAGTTTTCCAGGAAAATACATCCCTGTCGGGATACAAGCAGGTAGAGGTGGCTCTGGAACATATGTACTTAGGGGTAAATCCTAAAAACAATGCTTTGAGTACGACTCAAATGGGAACTGGTTCATGACAATGGGCCTTGCTTCACTCTTGGTTACGACACTCCCGGGGGATTTTCATTGAATAATTATCATTTTCTTTACAAGTAATTATAAAGGATTTACGATTATATATCTCCTCAAAGAAAATATTTTTATGGATTATATCCATAAACTGTTCAATTCATGTTATGTATTTTGCAAGTTTGTAATTATTCATTTCAATTCATAAATTGACCTCGTGTATGCCATTGTATATAAATGGTGCCTAGTATAAGGAATTTGAACTCCAATAATACGTATGATCCAAATCGTAATAAGGATCATATCATTCACAGTATAAAGCCATCATTTAGAAGGGAAATAGTCTCCCATGTATTCTCAACATATGAAGAAATAATATCAGGTGTTAATAAGATAAGTAAAGAATTTTTTGAGGCTTATGGCTTTGAAGGTAAGAAAGAGAAGAAAAGGATAAAAAGAAAGGAAGATGGATAAAGAGATGTGGGAAAAGAAGTATTTTCATATATGTGATAACGGTGGGAAGAAACACATTGGTAAATTCTTGAAGGGAATGGCATTTTGCTATAAGTGCGGAGTAAAAGGACACCAAATACGTGATTGCAAGGGCAAGAAAAAAGTTTCAGATGTACAACGTTTCATTAGAAAGGAGTTGGGACACTACGTGAATCAATGTACAAATAATCAATGTATACCCCAAATGCTTGTAAGAATCATGTTATGATATTACCAATGATGAAGAGGAATGATTAAGAGTTCATATGATTTTGTTAATTTATTATGTCATTTGAGTGTTGTATCAACGATTACTAGTTATATGAATTATTGAAGTAAATAAGGATTGTACTGCAATACTATTTTGTTGGGAATTTGAGATTATATGGTCCTGATACTAAGGTAGTAATTTTGGAATAAGAGATGGTTTATTTGGATAAGTTATATTGGATATTTATGACTATCTTGGAATTGATTAATGGTTTTCTTATTTCATGATTTTTGGAATATTCAATGTTTTTTGATATAAGGAATATATCCAGTATTATATAAAGGATAAGGGAGCATGAATGTAATCAATAAAGGTTTTATGGTAATTCAGGGTGTTACCATGTTTTAAAAGAATACATGATGAATGTGTTCACATGTTATTATGTGGTAAAAATGATCTTTTTTTTACATTCCTTATAAATTATGGACTGTGAGTTTGGACAGAAGTATTTTGGATAATTCTTGTTTGAGAGTATTGTTGGATTTCCCAAAAAAGGGCATCCAGGAGGTCAGGTGGAAACCCGTCGCGTCTGGAAAGGCTGCTAGACTTGAACCTGAAAACGAAGGGGAACAAGGGTGCATCACCTATGACTGGACTACGTGATGTACTGGTTTGTATAATTTATTTTTTTTAAATAGTCTGACAAATGAATTTTAAATTCATTATTTTTGGAACCCGATATGATTATGATAAATATAGTATTTTTTGAAATCTTTTGGAGTAAAAGATGAGTTTGTGGTAGGAATTAGTTGAAGGATGAAACTCTACATGTCAAGTGTATATATATATATATATACATATATATATAATTTCCCCCTCTAATTAAGACTAAATTTTATTAACCCAATTTCCTATTTGGGTTTTCCTACAAAGGTATTTGATATTTTCAACCTTTTATTTTTGAAGAACAATTTCGAATTACAAGGAAGATATTTATTGAATGAGGGAAGAATTTAACACCCCATGATTTCAAAGTACGTTATTTTTTCAATGTAATTCAATAACTTGCACTACACGCTACTCCGACTTCAAGCGCACCACAACTTACCAATCTAGTTGTCCAAAAGTAGTTATGAATACTGTTAACTGAATTTTGAACATTATATAATCCTTATAATTTTAGAATCCATATTATGAGTTTCTTAGACATAATCTAAGAACAAATACATTTTTTCAGATAAAAGAAGTATTTTTTTTTAAAATGCAATTTTGATGCCTTTTAATAGAAAACCTTTTTTAAATCCAATATTGGAAACAAATATATATTCAATTTACAAAAATAAACTTCTTTTTTAGAATCAAGACATAATAATTTTGATTCAATATATTTTTGGTGTTTTTCTAATAACTTTCGTATTTGGATGAATAGTGAAAAATACTATATTTTAACTGAAAAAAACATTTTTAATCAAAATAATTTATAATGTTAAATTATAAATTTTAATGTTTTGTAAATATAAATAGATCATTTTTTACCATTTAATCCAATGTTGGTCATTTTAAGTAATTTAACATTGAAATTGAACATAAATGAGTGTCAATCTTTTGATAGTTATTATTTTTAAAAATACACCTTTTGGTTTGACATCGGGAATTTATTTTAAATTAATAAATTAAAATTATTTTTTTTTAATTTTTTAAAATATACATTATTATTGGATTCAGAATTTCGAAATTAGCCTAGGGTGAATTTTTGGTATTTTTTTAAAAACATTCAATTTTTGATGAATAGTGACAAACACTTCTTTTTATTTAAATAAATATTTATTTTATTTAAATTTTTCATTCAAAATATATACATAATACCTTTATAAATTCAATGTAATTAATTGGATTCAGTTTATAATTATTTTAGATATATAAAAATTTTATCAAACTTTTTATCATCTTTTACCTACCTCCTAGGAGCATTTACAAATTTACATAAGACATAATTTTACTGCTTCTGTTAGTTAAATTTCGAAAATCTGAGAGACACGGTTAATTTCAATGTTTAAAATGTGGTTCAATAATATAAAAATATTTTTTTGGTGAATTGTAACTTTTTACTTTTATTTACCACGGTTAAAAGTAAATAGGGTAATTAAGGGTAAAAATGATATTATTATAACCTAACACATGTCATAATTTTATTGGATAAGTGTTATTAGATGAAACAAATCATTAGGAATAAAATATTACCCTTTAGGTCTACTTGGATTAGATTAATATATTTATTATTAATTTATTTAAAGAAGAGTTAAAAAAGTTAAAATCAATGTTTAATAACTAAACCATTTTTGATATAGGGTTATAAATAAAAAAAATTAGTCTATAAATATTCATTAAAAATATAAAAATATTTCATACATAATGGAATTTAATTTATAATTTTTAGAGACTAAATAATTAAATTTATTTATGACACAATGACGAAGTAGTAATTACCTTATTAATGAAAGAATCAAATAAATGGTATTATACATATTAAAATAAAAATAATTTCAATGTTTTTATCACATCCACGAATTTCCTAGGTGAATATATCATGTTAGGATCGAATCAATGGATTTTTTTGAAGTAATAATTCTGGTATTATTTTAACAAAAAACAAATACCAAATAGTGTCAAATTTGACATAAAATAGTTTTTAAAAATAGATATTATATTATAAATTGATATAATGGTCCTAAAAATATAAGGTTTGGCCGAAAGACTTATAAAATAATATATATGAAATTAATGAACCAATTGGGGTTCAGTTTGTAGTATATAGTATGTTTATTAACCATATAGTGTAAGAATAAAAGAAGACATGTTAAAAGTTAAATTATTTAACTTAGAGTTATATCTAAATAATATGGTTAAAATTGTAACCTAAACTTGTCTAAAACCTATCGTTTGAGTGGTTTTTGACCCATCCCCACCATAGAATTTAAATAATACATTTTGGAGCCATTTGAAACCGAAAAGGATTATATAATAATATAATATTTTATGTTTTTTCTAAGGTTCCCCTCACCCCTCTTATAAAAGGGAACTCCCCCATTCTCTCTAATTGACACATTAAAAGCCAGTTGGATTCACCAAACCCCGTCCAAATAACCTCCAATCTATCCTACCTTCATCCTAGGGGGCTTCCATTTTTCAAAAAGTCATCTTAAGGATCCCTTTTGATAAAGTTAAAAGGAAGAACTCGAAGAAGAGGTAATGATTTCACCACCCTCTTTCAAGTTCTCTTATTATTCCACTTACTATTTATTTGTTGTTTCAATTATAAAATAATAACTCCAATATATTATATATACTATGATGTTATTATAAATATGGCACAATGATATTCATTATTCTATCCAACTTATTAATGATAATGTCACCATGTGTGCGTACGTACGGCTTACAGTCTCCCCACCGTGGTGTAATGTGTTATTCAAAACGATGTTATTTGGATGGATATAATGATGAGTAATATGTATATAAATAATGAAAATAACATGATAATGTCTCTGTAAAATTAATATACCATCCAATTCCATGCCTTTATGAAATGATATTGCCACTCGTGTGTACGTACGGATTACAGTCTCCGCTACGCGATGAGATTCATTTCTAGGTTCACCATTCAACGACGATTATACAAATATATATTATTAATAAGTATGTAATATATTAACTAATAATGATAATGTAGTAGGAACTATAGCGGTAACTGTAGCAGGCACTATTTGGCAATGTATAATCTGGGAATATGTCCCCATTTGGGCCACCGGGCCACCGATTTGGTCCTCAAGTCCTTTAAGGCCTTCGGGCCACCCAGGCCTTTGGGTCAGTAAGGCCTTCGGGCGACCTCAAGGCCTTTGGGCCAACATAAAGTGCATATTCAAATCAGACAACCTACAAGGAAAAATATTTAGAAGGAGGAGGAGCAAGGATAATTCACCATATCATAAGCTAAACGGATTGTAAGAATGAGAGGGTATGGCACCTGCCATCGGAAAAAGCCTGTGTATGCATGGGAAAGCCTATCTGAATAGCCATGCGAAGGTGGAGAGAAGATTTCATGATGAAGATGCTAGGGAGGATCAGTTCCAAGTAGTTAGTTTGGGTTGTATGTAATTTCTAAATCCTACGGGCAATTAATTCTTCTAAGGCCTACGGGCCATGTAATGCTTATGCCTACGGGTCTTGTAAAGGTTCCACCTCACCACTTGAAAGGTCGATTATCAAAAATCAATAAAAATTGAAGGCTTTCATGCCATTTGAGGATTTCACATATATATATATTATACATATTTATATTCTAAATATATATGATATTTAACTCATGTTTTACATTCTTTATCTATTTAAATCCTAATCTATGTGATACAATAAAGAGTAACAAGTTAAAACACGTATGATTAAGAAATTGATTATTATACGACATGTTAATTTAACATGGAAATTATTATTATATGTGTAGTATAAAGTCGTACATGAATCATGTATGATATCATAAATATTAATATGGTTCTGGTATAATTTAATAACATTACTATCTTTATACAAGAGGTTAAACATACCCTCGACTAAAGAAATGGTCAAGGTAAGGGTTAATTCCTCAATCTCATTATTATCCGAGATTATTTATGTGTATGTATTTAGTGGGACTTTTTTACCATCCATGTCCATTTTTCATAAAATTTATTTCAAAATGAGTATTCTTAGGATTTGTTAAACGTACTCTATATCAAGATTAGAATTTAAAATGTATTAATGATTTATTTTTCTAAATCTTTTTTATTAATGTAGATATTTTCAAAATGATTTTAAGGATTTATTTATATGGACATGAATGTTTGGAAATGATAATTCTTTTCAAAAGTTTCAAAGTGTTATGGGACACATTGATTCAAAAATCTCTTTTAAATTACTTCCTTTATAAATATGTGACTTTTAAATGATTTTTCAAAAATGATATTTCCCTTAAAAAGTTTTACTCGTCATTTTCAACTATGTAAGCATCCTTTACTGGATATTATTTTTGATTGAAGTTTATTTATTATAACAAAATCTTCTATATTTTATTGAATGAGTTATTATATGTTTGAATGTGTATGTTCTATCATTATAACATTCATGGTTTATGGTTAATGTATTGACATTTCTTACACTAGTTTTAATAAGAATGTTTATGTTATATTTCAACCTTTTCATATGAGGATTGTATTGGACTTAGTAAGTGATGGGTGGAGCTTGTAATAGCTCCTAGATGCATTGGTAGGTCTCATGAGACAAGTAGACATGTTATTGGCTGAAGCTTTTCCCAATTTTATATATGGTTTTGGCCAAGGACTTATTCATTTTTAGACGTCTTGGCTAAGGCCTTGAAAAAATGTTTCAGATTTTTCGGCATTATACATTCCCTCATTATGAAAATAATATTGATTGTTCATTTGGTCATTCGATTAGTTGAATACACATTATTATGTTTTATTTTTGAATTATTTACTCAGCTCATATTATTTCCATAAATGTATTCATGTTTATTATTGGTAAAGTCATGTGGTTTCAATTATTCACCATGCTTAATATTTATATTATCTTCCACTATATTGCTTACCCTTACTAAGCGTTTGAGCTCACCCCTTTTTATGTTTTATTTTTCCAGGATTCCAAGAAGTGTATTGTGACTGATAAGAATGGTTAAGCTAAGGGATTAATGGCATTCTCAAAGAACTATTTATGATATGTTTTATGTTTTAAATTTCAATGCAATGTTAATGTATGTAATCTATTTTCTAAGACTGCTAAATTGATCGCTCCATCGGGACATAATTTCTTGTAATCATGCCAATGTATTAAAATAATGCATTGGCTCTGGGTAACTGGGGTCGGGGCATTACAAATAATAAATTTGGAAGATCATTATTTCCATTAATAGAAATATTCATTTTCCTTTTGTAATTAATTATTCTATTCCATTCATTTTCAC
This sequence comes from Viscum album, assembly GCA_963277665.1. Classification (NCBI taxonomy): domain Eukaryota; kingdom Viridiplantae; phylum Streptophyta; class Magnoliopsida; order Santalales; family Viscaceae; genus Viscum; species Viscum album. The sequence continues at coordinate 1,468,082,390 of OY728128.1, read as the reverse complement.
ACATAAAACATATTATCATTCTTTTGATAATTTCCATATATTTTTCTCCCCACATTCTTATGTTGACGATTCCAAATATTCTTCCCTCAATAGACTTTATCACATGATAAATCATAAAACTATATTGTTATCTTATTTAGTTTAATTTTAAATAATCTTGGACATTATTTTAAATCTTTATTTAAAATATTTTATTGGTCATTATCATAGTAATGTTTATTAAAAATCCCATTCCATTTATAATCTCATAATTATTATCAATGAAATTTCCTTCACATTCAATTTTAACTTTATTCTATATAGTACAATATGTTGAATGAAACTAAATGGTGTAGTAGAGCATCATGGTTCATTAATGAGTGTGGTAAAACATATAATAATTAAATTATTATATGATGCCAAGATTATGACACATTACCTTCAAACCAATACATTTTAGGTTAATCCTATATCACATTTGAATATCATTGATTTTTATATGTTCTATCATCTCATTCTTCACAATGTTAAATGATCATAATGTGATTTTTTCTAATAATATATTTCACATGTTTCACATTATGTGTATATTTAGGACTCTTTTTTTCACTAATTGATGATCATGTTACTAACTAAATAGGAATTTTAAGGCTATAACCCAAAGGTGAATCTAATCCAAAACATAGATCTACATGTTTGTATTAGGACATAGGATTTCATTTCTAGGAAGACACTCTATATGTAACTTATGAATACTTGATCATTATTTCATATATATAAAAATATCACAATGGTTTCCAAAAATGTTTTCTAATAAAAATCCCCAAAAATAACAAAAATCTTTTATGATACCAACTAAGGGAACCTAATCATTTCATTCATAAATATTACATCATTTAGATGTAAATTAAGTACATCTAATAACAATAATGTACCCAAAAAATTTAAGGATTCATTTATTTAGAGTCTAAATATATATTCAAAATATTCCCCAAATGATCTTCAATATATCCAAGAAAAATAATTATTATGTCACCCTTATAGACTCATATTACTTAATTCAGTAAATCTTAACCCTTAAAAATGAAAAAACAAGAATAGGTGAGTTGATATACCAATTAAGGGTATACCTAAAAGATACAAATAAAATGATGAAAAATTATTTGAGTATATTTATAAAGGTTTTCAATTGAAATCACGGTACATAAAGGTCATACGCAAATAAACTAATCCAAAATCATGACCCATTGAATAATGATTTTCATAACATATTACTTATGTAATAAAAGTGAGGAACATTGGGAAATACTATACCATGATTTCATTATAGTGGAAATGGTATATGTTATATTAAGTTTTCATAAACATGAGTATATACAACAAATGTCAGTGATACTGACAAAAACATTATTCACATCATATATAAAGGCTTCCCACAAATACAATCATCATATAGTAGTATTTTTCTACCCACCACTATACCCATTATGATTATATGACCTAAAAAGTGCTCCAATTCATTGGAGTGTTACAATGGACCCACCCATCACACAATAATATAAAATTACTATATTTTCCATAAGATTTTATGCGCATTAATTATTCCTTCATAGTATAATTAAAAAATTAGAATGAAATTGGTTTCAAGAAAACATAATAAGAAAAAAATCCTGTTAAAAATTATTATAAATGATATTTATGGATTTATAAGAATATATTCCCATTTAATAACAAAAAAACCATTAAGTATTTTATCATAGATGAAAAAATATCTTCTATAATACTATCAAATGTATACCTTGACTTATAATATAATGAATTCTTTTCATTTGGTATATTTTTACTCAAAAAATTTATAGACTCATGGAATTATATTTTTTTGAAAAACCATCATAACTAGTAATGGGATCGTCATGAAAAAAAATGTGCATGATAGTGGCGATACTAATTCTTGTGATATAAGTTAAATGTGAAAATTATTTTCAAAATTTTGAAATTTCATAAAAGTTAGTTCATATGAAAAATGATTGAAAATATTTAACTAATTTATTTTTTAAATAAATAAAAAAGTATTGAAAATAAAAATTTCAAAAAATTAATTATTGGTTAAAGTTGAAAAATATATTTTTAATAATATTTAAATGAATTAAAAATTTCAGAACAAAAAATTATAATTAAGGACAACTTCTCATAAAATCACCCTTTAGATGATTTCATATACTAATGAGTTTAAAATATAATAAATAATTAAGATACCTATATGTAACCATATTATAATAAAATCAATGTTTTTTTAGAGAGAATTAACTTGTAATTTCATACATAATAAATTATACCATAAACAATTCTGAAAAAATATGATTGATAAATAAACCCTTATATCAAACCCTAAATGTCATCATATGTAATTATAACCACCTATAAAATATATTTTTATTTATTATAAATATTGTTTAAGACTATATTAATTGTTATCTAAACATATATTATTCCTCAACTATTTTTTATTAACTGTTTGTTAACAATTATTTTTTAAATAGAACATTTAAGAGTAAACTGTTTGTTATACCATGAATGTTTCTATTCAGTGGAACATTACCATCCAACACAATTACCGTTAAATAATCAACAAAATATAAAAAATTTCATTACTATCATATCGATTCAATATAAACACTATTATAACAATTTAGATAATGTGGTGCAGAAAAATGAATTACATAACTTCATGGATATGGTAGTCTATACATACCAAAGATTAACTTTTTCCTTTTGAAATGAATTCATTAAATTAATGTTAAATGATTATATCTCTTTAATATATCATAATAATATCATTAATATCCTATATATTCAATAAATACACCCTTATAACGATCTATATTATATTGATATAAAAAGGAATCCTAACACTTTGTGGAGATAGTAGTGTACACGTACGCACGAGCACCAATATCATTTTCTAATTGATTGGAGGGTAAAAAGGTAGATAATATTTTATCATTAATGAACAAAAATTAATTTTCAAAATTCATCTAATTTTAATAAATCCACATATATAACCATGATGAGAGGTGGTGTTGGAAAATAAAATAAATTTCATTATGTTGTTGGTAGTCCACATGTATATATGAGTGCCATTTTTATTTTCAAACAGATATAATCAAGACAGAAAAGTGTTATAATATTAACAAAAAAATTAAATATATTAATATAAATTATGTAATTATGTCAATATTCTAATAGAACTTTCTTAGGTGGTTGATGAATAATTAAACTCAAAATAAATTAGTAAAAATAATTATGTCTACTTTAGAGTTATTCCTTTATGTTTCCACTTAATACTAACTGGGATTGTATTTTGGTGACTACCAAACTTATAAAACATGGGGTGGAATGTTGATACGGTATTATGGTTGAGATATTCATAATATTGGGGTAATGTTTCATAAATATGTGATAATTTAATGTAATCATTTATAAGAGAGGTGGGTAGAAAACATGTAAATAATTGTAACATTGTTATATAATTTATAACTTACTCAAGTCATGTGTATCCACACTAAAATAGAGTTAAATATAAGAAGGTCAAGGTCAAAATAAAATCATAAAATGAGATTTAATAAATATTCTTGTCTTTTTTAAACCTTATCTCTTAGGGTAGTCCCTTATTTTACAATTTGTACAGTTACCATGGTAAAAAAAATTCACAAAGGTTGTTTTTCCATTTAGAAAAAAATATTTTTAATCCTATGGAATAATATTAATTATAAATAATAAAAAATAAAATATATTTTAAAAGTTTTAATTCAAATAATATTATGATGTTAATTTTAATATCAACAAATAAAACATTTAAAAAAATTCTTGGGAAAATATATTTTTATGAATAAAAATAATTTTATCCACATTAGATGACTAGTAAAACCAATAGATGAATTATAATATAATTAATTTATTATATTATAAAAAATCAAATTACAATTAATCATGAATAATGATTAGTCAAATTTACAATGATAAAATACATAAAACAAAACAAAAATAGTTTTGTTTTAATGTCTATTTTTATCTTTTATTGATTTATTCATCATCATTTATATCCATTTAGTGATAAATGTATAAATTAATATTCCATTTTTATTATCCATTATAAATTTATTTGATAAATTATCAATAACAATAAATATATTTTAGTTACATAGAAATACAAAATATATATAATATAAAATTGTAATAAAAATTATGTACTATGTGGAGGCTTATCATTAAAATTTGGTATACATATTTCATTAGATTTAATCAATAAATTTTCACTATAGAAAATAAATATACATATTTTTAAAAATAAATTATTTCATATTCATACCTATAAATACTATGAATATGAAATAACATTCAAATTTAATAAATTTATTTCAATGGTGTATCATGGTTCATCTTAGATCATTGTTTCATGTATATAATATTATTGAAGACATTAAACTAAGGAAAAAAAATATTATAATATATTTTGGTGTTATCTTTTTTTAAAATTTATGCCTACGTAATTAATTTGTGGAATGATTAGTTAGATATTTATGATGAAGGTTCACAAGTGGTTTATTGTTATATATACCTTGAATCTACAAGAAGTGTTTTAAAAATATAAAATTTGGATACCTTGGAATAACCATTGGACATCCACCATCCAAGATTTTAATCATTTTTGTAGTTTTTAAAAGGATATTAATTATAGGGATTGAGAGGTAAGCCTTGTTTTAAATTCCATGGGTTTTAATACAATTCAATCACAAATCATATTTTCAAAATACAATATATAAAATAATGAATTATTAAAAAAGGTATTAATTCATTACTATGTTTGAAAAATCACAAGATTTTGTGAAATATTGTTTTCATGTAAATTTAATCTTTTTTTATATATTTCAACAAACATTGAATATTTTTTTCTATATATGACACCCCAAGGCTAGGTTTCTCTACCCACAACACATATATTTTCTTGTGGTATACACAACACTAGGATTGGATTATGTTACACGCATTGTTGAGGTCATTCAATGGATTTTCTTACACGCAAGACAGAGTTTTAACGAACAATAGTATATTATTAAAATATTATTATTTAATATAATGCGATATAATGATCTTGGTAAATTATTAGTTATCTATATTTAAACTAAATTCTGAAAACAAATAGTTTATAATATGAATTCACTGGTTACCAATTAATTAGAAATGAAAATATATAAAAAAAATTATAGTGGAAGTATTTTAACTTTTAGGCTCCCAAAGTCATTTTTTCATGATATGTTATATATTTAATTAAATATTTTTTTATTCATCCAATATATTTTAATGGCATAAGATACCAACAAACCTAATTTTATGAATATGAACCTATATTTTCGAAAGGGAAATTTTACCGCTTTTAAATAGTGAACATATTTTTTATCTAATTTTTTACACTTTTACAGTTTCTATATGATAAAAATAACCTTATTATTATAAATATTTTCATAGAGATTTATTTTTGTGTATTTGTTTCAATTTTTCTAAAACGGTTCATGTTTTGATGAATAATATTAAAATATTGCATTTTAATTGAAAATATATTTTAGTATAAACAATGTACAGTTTTAAACTATATTTTAAATAGTCTTCAACTCAAACTAAATAATTTTTTTTATTTTAAAAAAATTTATGTTTGTTTCATAAATTTTATATTGATTTTTGAAATAAAAACAATTCAATCTCATGTGTGTTTTCACTTTAATTACCTGATTTCTCCCCCCGGTAGCGGTATTAATTTTAAATTAAGTACTAAAACTCCATTATTATTAATTTAAAATAACAGATTCAATATTTTGAATCAGTGGGTCCAAATTATATAAATAAGATTCTTTTTTGTGAATACCGAATTGTAACTTTAGTAATCTTTATTAACACTGTAAATGGTAAATCATATAATTAATGGTAAAAAAATATTATAAATATTATAATAATACCCTAGAACTTGTCCTTAGTACATTTAATGAGTTAGTATTGACAATAAGAAACCTTGGGATGATAATAAAACATTATTAAGCCACTTGGATGAGAGGGAAACATTTATTTTATTTAATTTAATAAAAAGATAAAATTTCATAGGCATATTTTCTATAAATACATCATTATTAATATAGAGTTATACATATGATAAATTAAATTATAAATATTCATTTTATAGGTAAAATATTTTTATAATGTTTATTTACATTTAAATTTTAGAAATTATATAAATACCTAAAACACTTATACAATGATAATTCAATAATTATTTAATTAGTGGAAAAAAAATATAAATGATATTAAAAATAATAAAATAAATAAAATTTGACATAATTAATTTGAAAAATGAATTTTATGGATGAATTTAACATATCAAGGATGATTGAATATAGTTGGATACAATATATCATTTTGTTATGATATTTTTAAAAAGATTAATAATGAATATAGTCAAAATTGACACTAATGCCATTTTATGAAAGTAATATGTTATTAATTATTAAAAAATTGATTAAAATATAAAATTAGAAAAGTGCATAATATATGGTATATAATTTAATAAATTGACCATTAATAGTCAAATTCAATCTTTATATGTCAAAATTGTTTCCCCTTAACATTAGAAACATTTTTATCATAATTAAAATAAAATTTGGTTAACTAAGGGTTAAAAAAGATAATGTTTAAAATTACATAAAAATATATATAAAATTTATGGGTTCATGATTTTAAAAATTTATTTATTCTTATATTATAATTTATATAACTTTTGGTGTATTTTTATTGAAATTGAATTTTTTATAAATTCATATTTTAGGAGTTTCTTAAAGATCCCCTTCCCTTTTTTAAAAGGGAACCTCTACCCTTTTATTTACACCTCTGAATCCATTTTGTTCAAAACAAACATACCCAGTTCTCCTAAAAAAAATTATTACCTTCATATTATAATCCTTAATTTCATAAAAAAATATAACAAATTATGTCCTTTTGTAAAAATAAAGATGGGATAGCCAAAGAATAGGTAACATTCATCAATGAACGGTTCTATTTTATTTCATCCTTGAACCCACTAATTTATTTTTATTTAATGTTTATATAAAATCATTTTTATACTAAATTTAATGATATGATGTTTTATTAATGGTTTGACTGAATCATTCAAACACTTCTATATAATGGGTAACAATATTATATTTTTTGTGTATGGCGGATTACCTCCTCAAAAAATGAGGATTGTTTGTTTTACCTTTACCACCTCTCATGGTGGGGATTATGATAGAAAAAATATTTTTTATGATATATATGATTTTTATGAAATAATTATTTTTATTTTATGATAATATCTTATCTAATATTTTTACCATCAAATAATTTTGGAAATAATAATGTCGCTCTTGCGTACGTATGCCTTACCATCTCCATGAAGGGATGCAATTCATTTTTCAACAGTAATTCAAAAGTATAATAATATGTTTTAATTTAATGATTATATATGATATATATGAGATATAAACTATTCTTTAGTTATAATATACCATATACTATCCTTCCTATTAACTTCAAAAGAAAATGAAAACAACGTTCATGTGTACGTACAGCCTACCGTCTCCAAGAATGATATATTTTATTTTCTCTTTATAATAATTATGAATACCCATGAACCTATATATAATTAATATATATTATATAAATATAATTATTATAATTATATATAAGATTAAATCATAATCTATATAATAGTACTATTGATTACAAGTCAAAACATAAAGGAAAAACAATGTTGTTATTACTGAAGATACAAATTTAAGATGAAATTGCTAATGAGTGAGTAATGTAAAGTTATAAGTATATAATATATGGTATTAAATATAATAATATTATTATGTATTAGATATATAAAAAAAATAAATTTATTATAAAAAAGTTTTAAACATATGCGATGGAAGTCAAGACTGAAGGTAAGATATTTCCATCTCACTTTTATTTTTCTTGAGATACAAGCTATGTTCATCACATATTTCTTATATTTGATGGATATACTTAATGAGAATTTATTTTAGTCATATTTTACTGAAATTTATGGTATTTGCATATCCATACAATTTATTTCTCCAATGGGTCATATGATTCGAATGATAACAATGTTGTAAGGTGATTTCATCTGACTTTATTTCCAATGAGGTACAATCTATATTCAACATCCAATTATATTGTGTGGGGTATATAAATCAATATGATATGTTATATCATTAATTTTATTTTTTTAATTATATTAAAATAATTAATTTATATTATTATGTCACTGAGATCATTATTATAAAGTAAATAAAGTAGTAAGGGATTTATGTCTTACTTTTATTTATGTGGGACACATGCCTTGCACACTATTTGTTTCTTCTACGTGGTGTATAAATTGTACATGAGTGTATTGTATATGTATTGTTTATAATAATATGCCATTTTCATATCCATAATGTTTTCCTTCTTGTATGCGGAATACAATTCAATTGATTTTACTATAATGAGTATTTATCTCATAATCTGATAAATATTTGGTATTGTTTCATTTTAAGTATCTACTATGAAATATTTAGCTTACATGTCCTTTTTTAAAAAAAAATTAAAATAAATGTTAATAATAATATCCTATGGATTTTTATATTCATTTTTTTTTCTATTTTTTACTTTTAACTACATGGTTTGATATGATTCTTTTTTTTCAAAATAATAAATTTGGGATTTTTCTCGAAAAATTACTAATGGAATGTTTTTTCTAACTTATACAATAAGTAAAGAATTTTCCACCATCCTGATTCATTAATAATTTGATGTTTAATTTACCATATTCTTTGTTAATTTTTAATCAAAATTTCCCCATTTATAATTGCATTTCATTTTAATAAAAGGAACCATTTTAAAGTGGATATGATATTTTATTCATGTTTTGTTTTCTTGTGATCTATTAAAATTAATTTCTAAAAAATATAAAATTATTATTTTTACTTATGTTTTATTGGGTATATGATCCAATTATACCATTATTATTCATAAAAAAAATGTTTTATGTTTATTATTGAATGATATTTATGAAACCCATTTCTTTTCCATGGGTTTTTTTAAAATTGAATGATGTTTATGAAACCCATTTCATTCTATGTGTTATGATATAATGAATGTTTTATATTCTTGTGGAACACAAAAGTATGTTTTTCATTTTGTGATAGTGGGAAATATATATCCCTCCATTTAATTATATAATAATAAATGGTCTATGAGCTCAAAGGGTACACATCAAGTCATCATTAGCCTACAAAATTGATGGTAAATAGAAATACATGATATGCCAAAAAAAGAGGGTATGTGGGAGGAAATCCTAGGCCCGCAATAATAGGGTGCATGTGAGTTCATATAAATCATAGAATGATGTGGTACATGGGAGGCCATCCCAATTACAAACTATGTACACATGTGATTAACCCAAGCCTAACATACAATTAATGTCTTGGTAGGAATCATTAACAAAAGATACTATAATATTATGATTATGGTAAAATTTATCTATCTTATTCCCTTTTTATACACTCCTAGATCATGTTCTTCTATTATTTTATGATTCATGTCTTTTAAAAAACCAATAATTATTCCATAATTCATATTTATGATATTTGTTATGTAGGAGATGAGATAAAAATGTTATGATCACATTCAGAACACTTTATGCCCATATTTGTGCTTATATATCACCCTTGTTTCCAATTTCTAAATATCTAAGCTAACCCTTTTCCTATGTTTCTTTTCTCCCGGGTTGTAATAAAAAGTTTCAGGTAGGGGTATTGAATGGGAAGAAATTTCTTGGAACCATTGAAGATATTTCACCAAACTAGAAGTTTGTGTTCTAAGTTTCTAATATCACTAAACTAATACGATATATTGGAATTTATTTGTGTAATGTATCAAATGTTATGAAAAATGAAGTAATTTACATATACCTTAAGGCTGGGTTGTTATATTTGATATTAGTGGAAACTTTTAGTCATCCTTAGGAAAATATGATGAGAAAAACAAATTAAGATCCCTAGGAATATTTATATGGATATTTCTATGGATGTCTATAAGGATTAGAATAATGTTTCATAATATTGAAATATTATAAGTGAATTTCCATGATAATATTTTTTTTATAATAATTGTTTATCGCTCTATGCTTTCTGGTTTTAGTCAATTGAATGAATTTGATCAAAATTGGTTAACATTGAATCTGATAGAAAATTTGGTGAGTTTTTGAAATGTAATTTGTTAATGACTTTAAAAAAAGATATCATGATTATGTTGAATCAACTACCTTGTTATATGATTAAATATGTTAACATTAGTGGTATTACAAAGTCATAGAATAAGGGAAATATGGACTTTTATGAATGTTAACATGATAAGGAACAAAAGGAAAGATGATTTGTCTGCATTCATGATGAGAAAAAGGTCTGAAGAACCATGAGGAATACCTCCAATGGAGGGTAAGATGTTATCTATGTTGGAAAATGAGTTATAGAGTGATGAAATAAAATGGAGTTCAATTTTTTATATTTATAGAACATGTTAAATACTCAAATTAATTCCATGACCTATGAAAATATTTTTAAAACGAAGAAAACCCTTTTTCATTCTAAAAATTGAAGAGGATAGATTGAAGTGTTCATGGAATTGGATTCAAGAATAATGGAATATATAAATATTAATCAGTTTATGTGTTTGTCACTAAATATTTACCACAATATATTTAATGGTTTTGATTGACTAGAAATTTGATTTAATGGAATGTTGAAATTTTGACTAAGGGACGATAACCCTCAATATATTCCTAATGTTGAGATAATGATGTTTGGATAAAGATATTATGTATATGAATAAGTAAATTGGAAGATACTGATTTCATTGTAATTGATTAATGGTTTGTTTAAAATTGTTATATGCTATCATGTAAGATGTTTACAACCTTTTGGGAAAAACTAATATGTCCAATAAAATTAGGAATAAGGAAACATGCATGGTTTTAATAATGATTTAAAATAATTTAGATTATTACCATGTTTCTAGAGAATAAATTATGAAGGTATTAACATTACCATAATGTAAGATCCAAGAGCTACATATGATATTTGAGTGGTAAATGTTAAGTTGATTAAGTTCACTTCTTTATAATGTTTTTTATTTTTATCTTTTAAAAGGATTATAAGGTTATCCATTTTAGGAATGTTTAAGGTAAAAATAAAATGATATTTGTGAGATTAAATTACAATCTCACCATAAATAGTTTTATGAATTTTTGATAACTTTTGTTATCCTTTTTTTAATGATAATGTTATATGGAATGGTTTACCATTATATTTATGGAAATAATGTTCTACTAACACATCAAAAATGTAAAATTTAAATTCATTTCATGGAATAAGTGATGATGAGGAAATTGATCGAGCTACAAAAGGGTGAAGTTTTATTTAAATCATGTATATATATCCCTTTGTAAAAATTCATAAAATTTATGACAATGTTCTTGAAATAAGATGGTGTCATATTGTCATCATTAATGGTGATGTAAATGACCTCATTCACGCTTCCTTGGTTTATGGTTTTGTAATTATCCTAATTTTATGAATCACCCATTTTCTTATGATCATAGATATTTATCAATATCTATGATTATTTACACATTTCCTCTAGTCCCAAATATTCACATATATTCTCCATTGTAGAAGCTTTGTTGTGGTATACTTTGGGTAATCATTATTTTCCAAAATTTAATATTTAAAAGGATGTTTTAGAATTCATTTTTATGATGTGGGTTTCTATGAATAGAAATTTTTATATATTAATCCTTTAATAAACCAGAAGCATTTTGAAGGTGACATTCATTTTAGGGTGATGGAATGTAACACCCCGGGATTTTGTGAATTTTTTTTGAGTTAATTTAATCTTAGGGATATTTCATATTTCACACAAAACTAAATATTGTTGTCTATATATTAAACACCAAATTGTTTTTGTGCTACATGTAACACAAAGATTATATTTTGGTATACACAACACTATGCTTGGCTTGTGTTACACACATTTTCATGTTCTATCAATATCTTTTGTTACATGTAAGATTGAGTTTTAACGAAGAATATTATATTATTAAAATATTAATATTTAATGTAATGAGATATAACCTAGTAATTAAATTAAAATATTTAGATAGTATTTAATAATTTGTGAAAATTTATGGTTTATAAGATCAATTAATTGTTTACCAATTAATTATAAATGAAAATATATAACAATTTTCGATAATTTAAATATTTTTACTTTTATACTCCCAAATTAATTTTGTCTCAATAAATTAAATTAACTAAAATTAGTGAATTTTATTAATAAAATATATATGTTATGTATTTATTAAAAAATTATTTACACATCCAATATATTGTATTGGAATAATATAATAAATGAACCAATTTTACCCATAAGAACATATATTTTTCAAAAAGGGTAAATTTAACGGCTTTTAATGATGAACAAATTTTCAGTCTAAATTTGGACAAATATACAGTTTTTATATGAAAATATAACCTTCTTCCTTGAAACTGGGATTTAAAAATTTATATTCATTATTTTTTTGAATTAATGAAATTGGATTCATGTTTGGATTAATAGAACTAAAATATTGCATTTCAATTTAAAACATCTTTTTCATCTAAAAAATTTATAATGTTAAATGAGATTTTTAATTTATTTTAAATTATAACTACATTAATTATTTATTGTTTAATCAAATTTACAAAATATACATCAAATTTAAATTACATTTAGATATAAAAAATTTTAATCTTTTGCGTGTTATAACGTTAATAACATGTTCTCTCACCCAATAAATGGGGTTAAATTTAAATTAATTACCAAAACTTATATGTTTTGTATTTTTAAAATTGAAATAAATATCTAGAATCAATGAGTCCAAAACAATGAAATATATTTCTTTTATATTTTCAAATTATGAATAGTAATATTAATAATTTTTATTAACATGGTAAAAGGTTAATTATGTAATTTAGGGTAAAAATAATATTACAAATATTATAAAATTACACTTAAACATGGTATAATTTCATTAGATGAGTGGGTTTCAAATGAAATCATCCTTGGTATGATATTATCACCTTTCTCATCCACATTGATGAGAGAAAGACATTTATTATATTTTATATAAAGAGAAGTTAAATATTTCATTATTATATTACCAATAACTATATAATTTTTAATATTGGGTTATAATGAATATAAATCAGATTATAAATATAAATTTCAAATATAAAATGTTTTTATTTATTATAATAAATTATTTAAATTTTTTAGGAAATAAATAAATACCTTAAAGGCTTATTCAATAATGATGCAACAATTGATTAGTTAATTTTAATACCGGATTAGTTATATTAATATTATTATAATAAGTATAATTTGACATAATTAATGTCATGTTTTAATATTTTCTGGGTCTTTTAGATGTTTGGGATGAGTTAATATAAGTATTTTTGACGATATCATGTTATTATAATTTTTTTTAAAAATGATAAATAATGAATAGTTTCATGATTTAAAGTAATGATATTTTATGAATGTAATATTTTCAAATACTTTTAAAAAGAAAAAAAATATTAAATATGAAAAAGAAGATTAAATTTGTTTTAAAATATAATTTATTGACCATATAAGGTCAAATTGACACTCTATATGTAAAAATTGCACTCATAAAAATAAAAAGTTTGATATCATAGTTAAAAATAAAATAGGTAACCTAAGGTTTAATAAAATTATTATGATAAAATTACATAGAAACATATCTAAAATGTATTGGATTATTATATTAAGAAATTAGTTCATATTAGCTTCGCATCCATGTCGGTTTTGAGTTATTTGGATCAAGATTGACTGTATTAAAATTTAATATTTTCAGAGAGTCCAATATTGCCCCTACCCTATCTTATAAAATGGAACCATTCATTCCATTTTATTCACACCTCTAAATCCATCTGTATCAGCCAAACTTTGACCAAGTGTCCTCAAAAATTACATTCTATTATTTTATAATCCTTCATTTGGTTATAAATCAAAATGATGAAGTCCTTTTTTGAAAATGTAATAGGGATACTGAATGAAATGGAAATGTTCATCAATGTAGGTTTCTATTTTATTTATTCCTTGAACCACATAAATTTTTTTCATGTTTATATCATAACATTAAAATTCTCAATATGCTGATATGTTGTTATATTATGGGTTCTAGATACATTTTCACACACTTCTATCTAATGGGTAACGAACATATCGTTCATATGTATGGAGGATTACCACCTTAGGAAACTATTATTGTTAATTTTTTCCTTTAACACCACTCATAGTGGGAATTATGATAGATACACTATTCTTTATGATATTTTTGAAATAATTATACTCTTGCAATTATAATATCATATCTACAATTTTCACCCTATAAACATTTGGGAAATGATAACGTCACACTTTCCTACGTACGGATTACCATCTCTATGATGAGATGTGATTCTTTTGTCTTATATATTTCATATGGATGGTAATAATGATGAATTTTATTAATAAATATGCTATATATGATGGGTATTATATCAAGGTAATATAATTGTAATGTTGCAACAACAGAACTATAGCGGTGGTGACATTGTTGCTTTAGAGGTACTGTAGAGGGAATAATAGTGTTGGTGGCACTATAGTGGGCACTGTAGAATCAAGGGTACTATAGCATTACAATTCACCAATGGGCCTTTGGGGCCAAAAAATGGGCTTTCATGCCCCTCTTCCTTTGGGCTATGTAATGGGTCTCCCTATACTGATTCAAAATAGGTATTTTCTTTGATTTAATTATAAAATGAGGTTTTGACCCCATCCTTTAAAAAAATAATTCTAGAGAGGATGATGTCTTGGTCGATATAAGAGGACTAAGGATAAGAAGTAAAAACTTGAATTAAAAACAAATCTATTATTACCCAAGACATTACATTAACATGAAATTTTTAATAAGGGATAAATATAAATTAATAATTAAATAATATATGGTATTAAATATGTGAATATGGTTCTATGGTATATTTATAATAAACTTATATTTTATTATACATGAGGTTTTAACATGTTCGAAAGATGTTAACACTTATGGTAAGGGATTACCATCTCACATTTATTTTTCATGAGATAAAATCCATGTTCACAACCTATTTTTTATATGTGGTATATAAACTACCCATGAATGTATTTTATGAGTCTTTTCCTAGATTTAAGATTATTTAAATTTCAATATAAGTTTATTTCTCTCATGGGGATGTGATTTCATTAATTACATAGCTGCAAGGGAATTTCATCTTTCTTTTTATTTCCTTAAGATATATTCCATATTCACGATTACCTTCTATTGTGATGTATATATACTATGATATGATTTTTTATAATTAATTTCCTTTATTTAAGGATATTAAATTCTTTAATTTATATTATTATTTATGTGGAGATCATTATTCTAATGTTATTCATATAGTAAGGCATTTATGTCTCAATTTTATTTCTATTGTAGTCATACCTTGTGCACTAATTGTTTATTGTATGTGGTGTATAATCTAACCATGAATGTATTTTGTGATTATTATCTTGACTAATATGGTGTTTTCATATCTGTATGGATTTATTTATTGTGTGGGGAAAATTATTCTTCTGATTATAATGTTATGAGTATTTTTTTCAGAATCACATTAATATTTGGGATTGTTTCATTTTAAGACTGTATTATGGAATATATTTCTTCCATTTCAACATTTTCAAAAAAAATAGTTTTTTAAAACTATTATACTATGCACTTCCACATTCATTTTTAATAAATTTTTTTTACTACACAGTTTAAATGGAATATTTTTTTTATAATTTCAAAATGAGTAACTCTGTGACCTTTCTAGAAAAGGTATAAAAGGAATATTTTTTTAACTTATAAGGAACTAAAAAAAATTAAAACATCATGAAACCTTAATTATTTGAAGATTAATTTACATGATTCTAGAGTTATTTTTAATGAAATATTTATTTAATTTCACACCATTATATGAAAGGATAATAATTATTAAAAGGAAATGATATTTTCGTCCAAATTTTTTTTCATGTGATGTTAAAAATTATTTTCTGTCAATGATAAAATTATATGATATTACTTATGGTTTAATATGGATAGGAATCAATGATACCTTTTTTATTCTTATAATGAATGGTTTATCTCTTTGATTAAATGATATTTATGAAACCCATTTATCTTGATGGGTTGTGTTTTGATTGAATGAATATTATGAAACCCATTTCATTCCATGTGTTCTGATACGATGAATGATTTATGATCTTATGGAATTCATATGTATGGTTCTAATTATGTAATGAGTTTGACCTCTATCTCCCTCCAATGAATCGGGTAATGATAAATGTTTTATGATATCAAATGGTACACATGAATTCATTCTAATCCCATAAAAAAGAGGGTACATGAGAGTTCGTCTAAAGACTGTAAACAAGAGGGTACATGGGTGGACATCTTAATACCATGAAAAGAGGTTACATTGGAGGAAATCATAATCCTGAATCTACAAGGAACACTGAAGTCCATTCAAATCCCAATTTAGGTACTTGAGTGATTAACCCAAGCCTAACATACTTTTAATGTATTTGTAGGAATCATTGAAATAAGATATTCTTGGATTATGTGTATAAAACAATTTCCACATCATTTTCCCTTATTATTCTATTATGGATCAAGTTATTTGATTGTCTTATGATTTATTTCTAATGAACTACCAATATTTATTACATGAATCATTTTTAGGTTCTTTGATATGTTGGGTATGCTCTTTTAATGTAATAGCCATGTTCTCATAACATGTATACTCATATTTATGCTAACATATTACCCTTGTTTACCCTTTCTGAAAATCTAATATCACCCTTTTTTTATGTTTCATTTTCCCCGGTTATAAAGAATGTTTTTTGGTATGGTCACAAAAGGAGATTATATTTTGGGAAGACATTGATTATATTTATATAGAATAGAATTTAATGTTACATCTTTCTTAAGAAACTAAACTAATATGGAATTTTTTTCATTTGTTTGTGTAATTTATGAAATGATCCTAAAAATGATGTAATTATTCTTCTACATCAACCATGGGTTATTATAGGGTTAAATATTATAATTATGATCTAATGATAAGGATAAAATAATGTGTAGTGGTTGATGACTTCTATTGATGAATAAGAATTGTAGCTATTATTGAATAAGATGAATTTAATATATTGAATAGTAATTTAGAGGCAAATTTACATAATCGGACATATTTCATGGATTTAAAATTATAAAAAAATCACCATATGCCTTTGTAACATTAAAACCTCAGATATAAATCCTCTTGATTAGTTTAGTTTGATCTAAATATTAGTGATGATATGAGTTTTATGAATGTGGATAGTGTTCATATAAATTATTTTGAGGGAAAGTCTAACAAAATTAACTTGATTAATTAATTGATATATTTTCCAGTGAGGTTCATCATAAATAGAGTGGGGTATTTAGAGGACAATTAACATTAATGGAATGAGATATTAGTTTAGAAAAATAATTTTCGATGAGGATTAAATATGAAAATTTTAGATTGATGAATAATGTGATGTTGAATTTCTAAATTTTTAATTATTTTTATGATATTCTATGATTGACTATTTCCATTACTGATGTTTTAATATCATAGTTTTGATATTTTTTAAATAATAAAATGTTTGAGTTTTAATGAATAAGGTGCGGAAAAAAATGAATATTTTTTGATGACTTGATTTATTGAATATATTAAATATTGTCTCTTATTTGATTCATTTAATGGTTTTGGACATAAATAATTAATATAAACTCTTATGTGAGTTTCTGATTAATTGAGAGATTTAAAATTATTAGCTATCACAATCATTCCACTTATCAAATTATTCTTCTGATAAAAGTAAATATTTCTCTAAATGTTTACCACACTCTTCTTTATTCAAAGTCAATTTTTTAACTAAAATGAAATTTGTGAATTTGATAATATGGTAACCCTATGATGGTTACCCAAAAACATTACCCATATCAAGGGTTTAAAATTATAATTTTTTTTATCATACATCACTCTTGTATGTTTATTGATTTTAAGTCATCAAAATAAATTATAAAATATGGGAAAAATATTTAAGGGCGATGATGTTCAGGGGGATTCATAACACATTAATGAATAATAATATTTTCATTATATATTGTGTTATGATTTTAAAATATTTGAGAATAGTCACATTATAATTAATTAATAAAATGCATTATGTCATGATATATTAAAACTCATGAAAAGTTCGTGAGATGACTCGTGGTCCATGTGGACACACCTAAGAGGAAGAGAATTATGTGTTTTCAAATTTTTTAAAATTAGGATTTTTTCTTTCAATCCTTTATAACATTTTTGAATTGTTCCAATTATTCCATTTATGAATATTTACATTCTTTATTTATCCCATCTTATATATAAATGCAAATGGAAATTTGTAGTAAATAGAACATACATTTTTCCAAGGTACATCCCCTCATGAGAATCCTACTCCTTATTTTACATTGGAGGATGAAGGAACTTTTTAACTTGTATAATATTATAAAAATGAATATTATGTAGTTAATGAATAATGAAATCATAGAAAAAGCATACAACATATGTGAAAGATCACAGTATTATACAAGGGATAACAGTAGAAACCCATTTATCTTGTTTATATCAGTATCCATTTTTTCATCTTTTTATCTACACTGTGAAGAACATTAAATGTTATTTGTGGATTTATATCCATCCACAAATATTTATATTCTTCTTAAAATAATAAACTCATTGAATTCAATAAAATTTCAATAAATATAGTTACAACACAATATCAAGTATTTTACATAATTATGAGTCCTTTTTGATATATTTACTCTCTTATGAAACATATTTATAAAGGAAAATACAATATAATCATCACAATAACTTTTAACATGTAACTCACTAAATTTATTCACTATAACAGATAAGAATCATGTATATAAGTTTGAACATTTATCACCTTATTCTTTATATACTAATTAATATTGAATGACTCATTTGTTTACAGAATAATTACTGACCTCTTTACCATTTAGAATCAAATCCCAATAATATTAAGCTTTAATTAACTATATGATCATTATTTTTCATATTCATTAACTTCAATTCAAAATATAACTTCCATAGTAGCTCTTAGTTTCTCAACTCGATAATATCTACGTATCTATCTTATTCATTTTATTTTTGTATATTGTTCATATACAAATAAATATTATTATAAATAAAATATAGATAATTCCGTCAAATATTTTAGTTCCCATGCTCCTCTAAAAATTACCTTTTTACATATGAGGGTGTTCCCAATATATAAATATTCTCATTTCCTCTCAATTAGTGTTTACAGGGAAAATCTAGGATGGTCTATATGTATATTTGGATTTTCTAAGAAACATATATTATATACTCTTATTCTACAGCATCCCTCTAGATCCTTATTATCATCTAAAAACGACACACCAACATCCAAAAGAAAACCTCATTACATTATCAAAATGAACATGTAATAATTAATTCATTTTCCTGAAAAAATTAAAATTCATATTTTATCATGAAGTGAAAAATGTAGACCCATTGTAAATTTGAAATATACAAAAGTTTTACTACTTGATAGAATTAGTAAATTTATCATAGGTATAAATATTAATTATATAAATCTAATATGAGGGCTTAAAATGACTCCTCATCTTAATCTCAATCATGAAACACAACATTATTTTTTTATATTAGATTCATTGAATTATATCATCAACATCAACAAAATTAACTATCATTTGGATTGATAGAATATATTTTTAGATATTTTAATTTAAAATCCCCAGCTAATTTGAAGAGTGATATGCTTGTATTCCATATTCATAAATCATTCTCATAAAGTTATTTGTTAATGGAATTTATACCCATTATGATTTTTAGATCAGTATATGAGGTATCAATAATACTCTAATTTCAAATCCATTATAACAAAAATAAATTATGGGAACAAACCTTATCATTATATAATTATTTATTTACCTATAAATATCATAGTGAGTTATTTAATTACTTTTAATAAGTGTTAAATTTTACCTCTACATTACATATAATATATCAGTTGTACCTTTATGTAGGTTAAGGAGTTCAAAATTATCCCTTAGGCATCCTTGAGACTTCTTGAGTCACTTTCACAATGTCCAAAAGTAACCCCTAAAAAACTAGTTATAGCTATTTAAATAATTTTATTTATCAAGAATATTAATTTTTATGATCATATCATATCATATTAATAGAATTAATCATATATCATGTTAGAATTTTCTTTATTTTCATGTTACTAACATGTTGTTTAAAAGCATTACTATTCATTTATCTCCATAATATTTTAATAACTGATGTATCTATGTTCATCTAGATACATTATACACAAATATATATATATATATATATAATATGTATATCCAGAACCCACAAATATATATGTTTAGAAACAAAGGCTTGAGGTTAGTAACGAATTTTACATAATTTTACACTCAGTCAAATGCTATTTCATAGTAGATTAAATAATATCGTTTAGTCCAAAGGTTTATGGGGAGTTGTCAAATCTTTAGGTTAAGATTCAAAGATAAATTCTCTATGAGAAAAGTAATATTATAAATTCCTTTTATAATTTTTTCCTTATAGTTAACATCAAATATACATTTGGTATTTATAGAATATTTTTTATAAAACACGAAATTAAATTCATTTTTAAGACTCTTAGACATCTTCAGCAACATCAAATCACACCATAACACCTTTGTGAATTTTTATAAATTTCATCAATATTCCTATGAAAATCACATGAACACTCAACACCTTAAATCCATTCTAGAAACATCATAATTCAAAAATTTCTTTATATCATTGAGAAATGAAACAAAAATATTTTGAGCTCAGATACTCAATAACGATATAGAATAAAAATATAAAAGAAAAAAAAATAATATCATGGGAATAAGGGTATGAGAAAATGAGGATAAATATTTTTAAATCATACCCATCATATAATAGATTATAATATTGATTTATTGTATAAATATCTTAATTTCATAAAATATGAATCATAATGGAATCAAAGAACATGATCTATTATATCATAACATTGTTAAAATAAATATCTTTGATAACATAAATATAATTATAAAAAATAATTTATTTAGACTTGTATTATGTCCAAGACTGTCTTAGTGTATTTTTTCACTCCTAATTCCATCATATCCATATTCAAGATTCACTACAAAGACTATCATTGTGGTAAATTCTTCTTACTAAATCTGGTTCAATCCTCGTTGAAGTGCATATTATTTAATGAGATATAAATGTAACGCCTCGACCCCAGCTACCCAGAGCCGGTGCGTTACTTCGTAACATTGGCATTATCACAAAAGATCTAGTCTCGAAAGACCGATTAGTTTAGTAGCCTTGGAAACACTAGATACATTGATAAGTCTTACATTACATCATAAAGTGAAAAACTAATAACAAAGTCTTCATAGTCCACACTCATATCCTCTTCTGACTATCCCTGCAGGTTATTCATAAAATACATCTTCACATCCTGGAAAATATTAAAACATTGAAAGGGGTGAGCTCGGATGCTCAGTAAGGTTAACAATAGAGCGGAAGCTTTCATAAATACACATTAACATTTAAGGCAATGTATAACTAAAACAAAAGCCTTTTAAACTTGAACTTCAACATAATATGGCAAAAGTAAAATGAGATAATGCCATTCACTTCTTCACATGGATATTCTATTGGTCGAATAATCACATGCAATAACAATAACCACTTTCATAATGATGGAATGCATAATTCCAGACTATCATAACCACGTAGCCAAGGCCTCGTGCCAAGACCACAAATAAGATTTTGTCAAGGCCTCGTGCCAAGACACTAGTTTGTCTCATGAGACCTGCCGATGCATCGAGGAGATATAGCGGGCTCCACCCGTCACTTATTAATTCCAATGCATTCCTCATATGAATAGTTTTAAACATATCATAAACCATAACATAATCGTATCACATAAGACATGCATAAAGGAAACATAACATTTCCACATTTCAATCACAAGATATCAATACAACACATTGATATAATAAAAACTCTTTAAAAACCATTTTCAATACCAAAATAAAATAAAGTTAAAACTTTGTATTTATTTTTCATTAAAAAAAATGATGGCTTGTAGAGGAAGCCGAAACTCAAATAATGGTCACGGCGGCATAGAAGTCGTTGTCGCCGCATATGTTCAGAAAGAAAAACATTCCCTTTTTTCGTTTAGTTAAACAATTTTTATAAAAAGATTCCTTTTGAATAAACGTAAAAGTCAAAGGGGTTTTTACACCGTATAAAAGAAAGTTGTGTATAAAACCAAATATGCCTCAATGAAAGGAGATTCAGACGAAGTCCTTAAAAAGATCATTTTTAAAATAAAATATATCTATTATGTGTATTCACTATAGGTACAGATAAATAAAGTAAAAATACAAAATAATACATAATAATATCATGACATAATTTGAAAGTATGAGATTAACCCAAAGAATAGAAATTGGGTTAAGAAGTTACCTTACCTCGTGTCTGACTTGACTCAACCGTTCTTTAACCTCCTGAATAATAAACTAGAGTTAATATATACCTTATTAATAACCATTTTCAATTTCATTATCCTTTTTATATCACTTATTACAATGTTATGAACATTATGTAATTATTTAAGTTAATAACGGTCGTTTTGTCGATCTTTGGTACTTGAGTCAACAATAAACTTCTTATAATTACAAGTTGTTTATGTGGTAGAGTATCCATTATCTCCAGAATTATATTCATGATCTAGATTTCATATATATCATATATATCCAGTATATACATTTAAAATATTACGCAACATTTAGAGGTAAGAAATGAAATGCACCGTTCATGGAGACGGTAAGCCGTACGTACGCATGAACGCTACTTTCATTTCAATTTCATATTTAATGGAACGAAATCATAATGATATAAATGTATAATATAATTCCAGTATAATATAGTGTATAAAACCATTTACTCCATCCTTTATACATCCCACATATGGCATTAACGATTCAAATCAATTTGAGGGGGCGGTAGTCCGCACTTCCTAAAATGAAATTATCGCGTTTTACCCATAATGGAAATCATAAAGTATGCCATAAATGAGAAATACAGAAGCATAAGTAAAACATAAACATATTATATATCATATATAAAAATAGTGACATCTTAATGGCCACCTTTGAAGGTGTTATATGAGTGTTGAACAATCATCGTTTCGTGAGGCAGAAATTCGCCATCCACAGAAACCGTATGTTCTTTAACCATTAGATGTAGGTGTGTGTAAGTGTAGCTCGAATACATATTATAACAACATCCTAGTACATTGAGGATACTGGTGTTGTTACAAAATAAATGAATAAAAAGAGTTTAGGGGGTTGGAGAAGAAAAACAAAACAAAACAACATTAGAGAAGACATTACCTCAAAATCGGGTACCTCTTTTTGATTTGAGCCAAAGGCTTACTTGAGAAGAGTTTTGCCCAAAGTGAGGCTTCTAGGAGTAATAGGGGGAAGTTGGGAGAGTATGTGGGCAGAGGTTGGCTGATCCAAATGGCTTGAAAGTGTAAATGAAGTGGGAGAGGTGGGGGCCTTTTATAAGTGGAGAGGAGGGGCTCTTTTGGAAAGATTGAAATGTTACATTATTATACAATGCTTTTCGGATTCTAAAGGTCCCACACTTATATAATTAGAGGCTAAGGTGATAAGGGTTTGAAATATCCTCATCCAATAGGCTTTGGACAAGTGTAAGCCTTGGATTTTGCATTATCTTCCCATTTTATTTAAATCGTTAAATAATGAGGTCATCGCTGCACCATCATGATGTCATAGATAATTTAATTTATTTAATGTCTAAAAATTATAAAAAAATTACTTTAATGTAGGAAATCTTTTTAGATTTCTAATGAATATTTATAATCAAAATTTGGACTTGTGTAACTCCACTTAAAAACTGTTTTAGTAAAACAACTCATGTTTGTGTCAATTTAATTTTAACATTAAATATATATATATTAATGTCATTTTCCAACCAAAGTGGCTCCATGGGGTCCCCAAGTTGACCCATGGGTTGTATTGGTCGGCCATGACTTATACAATAGGAGTAGGACAAGTGTCAAGCTCATATTATATTATTAAAACATTATTTTTACCTTAAACTACACTAATTACCTCTAATCGCGATTAAGAACTTAAAAGTTACTATTCACCAAAAATTATTTTAATCTCATTGAACCATATTTTACTTCTTAATGACAACCATGTATGTCGGATTTTTGAAAATCAAATCACATAAGAGGTAATATTTCATTTAAAAGAAAAATCAGTTATTTAACTACCACTTAGTGGTTTCACTATTCATCAAAAATTGAAGTTTTTCAGAACAATGCCAAAATTTTACCCTAAGCTATAATTGATATTATGAATTCAAAAATGATGTCTATTTTACAAAATTCCAATCATATAAGTTGCATTAATTAATTTTATAATTAATTCCCGCTGTCACAACAAATAGGGTGTTTTTAAGAAACAATTTATATCAAAAGATTGGCAATTGTTTATGTCCAATTTCAATGTTAAATTAATTCTAATGACCACCATTGGATAAAATGGTAAAAATATATTCAAATTATACTTTAAAACCACTCAATAGTATAACTTATCACTATAAATTATTTTGATTAAAAAAGTTGTTTTATGTATTTTTCACTATTCCTAAAAATTTGGAAGTTCTCCGAAAATTACAAAAATTCAACATAGGCTAATTTCAATATTAGGAATACAAAAATAAAGTCCATTTTGAAATATAAAATTTCTATAAATTTAAAAAGTGGTTATTAATATTCATAACGGCTACTTTGATTAGTTGTGGTGTGTTAGAACTCAAAGTTGCGTACAATGCAAGTTATTGCATTATTGAATGAGATGCGTATCGTGGAAGCTCAGGGTGTTACATTCTCCCCTCCTTCAATAAATTGCGTCCTCGCAATTTGAAATTTTTCTTTGAAAATAAAAGGTTGAAAAGAGAAAATACCTTTGTGGAAAACCCACATCGGAAATAAGGTTAATAAATATATAACATTAAAATAAAGCAAAATAAGTACAAAGGTCACCCGATATAGCCCATTCTAGGATTCTATGAAAATATGGATATGAAGGAGAAACAAACCATCAAGGTCTGATGGAGACTTATAGAAAACAGGATTAGGAGAAAGTTTAACTACAAGAAAATCACAAACTTGTGATTGGTTAAACGGTCATTGAATCCCCAGTTGGAAAAGTTAACCGACAACATTTTTGTTTTAAGTTACCTTTTATAATGTTGAGGAATTTATTTAGGATATTTACTAAGAACGTAAGGGAATATACATACTTGTTATGTATACTTTCATTCATTAATAAATTTTTACCACAAACCCAACTTTTACTCCAAATGGTAACGGAACTCAAAAATATTCTATTTATCCTAATTGTATAAGGTTCCAAATTTTAACACAGACCATTTAGATTAGTAAAACTATTTTGTAATAACCAGAGACTTCCTGTAGGCTAGTGGTAGGAAATAAAGGCTTGTCGCACTATGGTTGTGGGTTCGATTCCTGCAGCTTTGTCCGACGCGACGGGTTATTCCCCACCCTGCAGGTTGTCCTTTTCCTAAAACTATAGTATTATAATATTCCAAAAATAATCTTCAGAAATGCTTTAACCTTAAACAATACTATCCATGGTTCAACTTAATCCATTCCAACCTTAATAGTTATCCAAAATACCTCCGTCCAGACTTTCTCTAAAAGGTCTCTAAATTCCAAAATCAATTGTAACATCAGATTCCCCAAACAAAGAAAAGTTTCTCTTATTGTCACATACTAAAAATATGATTACCTTAATCATAATAAAACCTTACTGAAATCAAAAAGTACTGCAGTACAATCTTTATATATATCACATTATTCTTATAACCAGAATATAATCCTTGAGTCCAAAAGCACCAATACATTAATTATTCTACTTCAACTGTAGTCACAGCATAAGATTGGCCTTGATCCCTTGGCCTTTTCTGAGGTAAGTTTCCTTGACGCTGAGGAAATTCATTTGCATAATGCCCCATTTCCCTACAATTGTAGCATTCAACTTTGACAGCCTCTTTCTTTCCCTTACAATCACGAGCCTGGTGACACTTTTCTTCACATTTATAACAAACTCCCATTCCTTTTAGGCAAGTACCAGGGTGATTCTTCCCACAATTATCACATAATGGAAAGTCCTTCTTTCCCTTTTTCCCTTCATCTGTCTCTTGTTCCACCGTTCTCTTCTTCTCTTGCTTTACTTTGTTTTCATAAGACTTAGAGAATTCCTTTTCTGTCTTGATAGCACACGAGACAATATCTTCGTATGATGAGAAAGATTGTGATACTAAAGATCGTCGGAGAAATGGTTTTAACCCATCAAAGAAACGATCAATCTTACTCCTTGGGTTACATATATAATCTGTAGCATACCTTTCTAACCTTGTAAAGTTGGCCTCATACTTTGCGACATTCTCATCCTCCTTCTGCCTCAGACTCAGAAATTTCCTTTCCATATCCGCTCGATGGTCTCGAGGAAAGTATTTTTCTAAGAACAGCTCGTTGAACTCCCTCCATTCCATATTCGATACGTCATCATCTTCCTTTGTGTTTTGAATCAGCGACCACCACTGATCGGCATCTCCAGTGAGGCGGTAAACTGCCATGACAACCTTCTCCCTTTCGCTACTCCCCAAGGCATGGAATATTTCTCTAAGGAGTTTATCCATTGCTCAGCTACTAACAGATTTGTACCCCCATTAAATGTTGGTGGTTGTTGCCTCATGAAGCGGTCTAACATTGATCCTCCACGTTGCAGATCAAGGTGCTCCATATGAGTAAGGTTATTATTCATAACCTGAGTGAGTTGTCCCAGTATGATAATAAGTTGATCAGCACCAGTTGTATCTCCAGATCCACAATAATTATCTTGAGCAGGAGGGCAATCCCTACACGGAGTTCGTGCATTGATACGGTTTCCATTCCTTCCACTAGGAACCATTTCTAAACAATGGAGTAAACTAGATTAGTTTATGAATCAAAATACATAATTCCATACTTGTAAAATACATTACATAAATTGAACTATTTATGGATATAATCCATAATCATAAAAAGAAATGTTTAATTTGAGGAATTATATACTTATAACCGTTCATAGTGGTTTGTAAAGAAAATGAGAATTATCCTAATCATATCCCCCGGGAGTGTCGTAACCAAGAGTGCAGCAAGGCCCGTTGTCGTGCACCATTTCCCGTTCGAGTCTAGCTCAAAGCGGTGTTTTCAGGTTTTACCCCTAGGTACATCTGTGCCAGAGCTGCCTCTACCTGCTCGTATCCAGAGAGGGATATATTGCTCAGAAAACTCACAAAATCTCTACAATAACGAAATTCTAGGAAGTTCTTCTATACTAATCCTGAAAGTCTATCTTTGGGCTATGTGCTCTAATCAGAGTTTATCTAAATCTAGCTTCCAAGGTTAGTACTAAACTTCCTTTGATACCAACTGTAATGCCCCGACCCCAGCTACCCAGAGCCGGTGCGTTACTTCGTAACATTGGCATGATCACAAAATATCAATTCTCGAAAGACCGATTAGTTTAGTAGCCTTGGAAACACTACATACATTTATAAGTCTTACATTACATCATAAAGTGAGAAACTAATAACAAAGTCTTCATAGTCCACACTCATATCCTCTTCTGACTATCCCTGCAGGTCATTGATAAAATACTTCTTCACATCCTGGAAAATATTAAAACATTGAAAGGGGTGAGCTCGGATGCTCGGTAAGGTTAACAATATAGCGGAAGCTTTCATAAATAAACATTAACATTTAAGGCAATGTATAACTAAAACAAAAGCCTTTAAAACTTGAACTTCAACATAATATGGCAAAAGTAAAATGAGATAATGCCATTCACTTCTTCACATGGATATTCTACTGGTCGAATAATCACATGCAATAACAATAACCACTTTCATAATGATGGAATGCATAATTCTAGACTATCATAACCACGTAGCCAAGGCCTCGTTCCAAGACCACAAATAAGATTTTGTCAAGGCCTCATGCCAAGACACTAGTTTGTCTCATGAGACCTGCCGATGCATCGAGGAGCTATAGCGGGCTCCACCCGTCACTTATTAAGTCAAATGCATTCCTCATATGAATAGTTTTAAACATATCATAAACCATAACATAATCGTATCACATAAGACATGCATAAAGGAAACATAACATTTCCACATTTCAATCACAAGATATCAATACAACACATTGATATAATAAAAACTCTTTAAAAACCATTTTCAATACCAAAATAAAATAAAGTTAAAACTTTGTATTTATTTTTCATTAAAAAAATGATGGCTTGTAGAGGAAGCCGAAACTCAAATAATGGTCACGGCAGTATAGAAGTCGTTGTCGCCGCATATGTTCGGAAAGAAAAACATTCCCTTTTTTTCGTTTATTAAAACTATTTGTATAAAAATATTCCTTTTAAATAAACGTAAAAGTCAAAGGGGTTTTTACACCGTATAAAAGAAAGTTGTGTATAAAACCAAATATGCTTCAATGAAAGGAGATTGAGATGAAGTCCTTAAAAAGATCATTTCTAAAATAAAATAGATCTATTATGTGTATTCACTATAGGTACACATAAAGAAAGTAAAAAATACAAAATAATACATAATAATATCATGACATAATTTGAAAGTAGGAGATTAACCCAAAGAATAGAAATTGGGTTAAGAAGTTCCCTTACCTTGTGTCTGACTTGACTCAACCGTTCTTTAACCTCCTGAATAATAAACTAGAGTTAATATATACCTTATTAAGAACCATTTTCAATTTCATTATCCTTTTTATATCACTTGTTACAATGTTATGAACATTGTGTAATTATTTAAGTTAATAACGGTCGTTTTGTCGATCTTTGGTACTTGAGTCAACAATAAACTTCTTATAATTACAAGTTGTTTATGTGGTAGAATATCCATTATCTCCAGAATTATATTCATGATCTAGATTTCATATATATCATATATATCCAGTATATACATTTATAATATTACGTAACATTTAGAGGTAAGAAATGAAATGCACCGTTCATGGAGACGGTAAGCCGTACGTACGCATGAACGCTACTTTCATTTCAATTTCATATTTAATGGAACGAAATCATAATGATATAAATGTATAATATAATTCCAGTATAATATAGTGTATAATACCATTTACTCCATCCTTTATACATACCACATATGGCATTAACGATTCAAATCACTTTGAGGGGGCGGTAGTCCGCACTTCCTAAAATGAAATTATCGCGTTTTACCCATAATGGAAATCATAATGTATGCCATAAAGGAGAAATAAAGAAGAATAAGTAAAACATAAACATATTATATATCATATATAAAAATAGTGACATCTTAATGGCCACCTTTGAAGGTGTTATATGAGTGTTGAACAATCATCGTTTCGTGAGGCAGAAATTCGCCATCCACAGAAACCGTATGTTCATTAACCATTAGATGTAGGTGTGTGTATGTGTAGATCGAATACATCTTATAAAAACATCCTAGTACATTGAGGATACTGGTGTTGTTACAAAAGAAATGAATAAAAAGAGTTTAGGGGGTTGGAGAAGAAAAACAAAACAGAACAACATTAGAGAAGACATTACCTCAAAATCGGGTAACTCTTTTTGATTTGAGCCAAAGGCTTCCTTGAGAAGAGTTTTTCCCAACGTGAGGCTTCTAGGAGTAAGAGGGGGAAGTTGGGAGAGTATTTGGCAGAGTTTGGCCGAGCCAAATGGCTTGAATGTGTAAATGAGGTGGGAGATGTGGGGGCCTTTTATAAGTGGAGAGGAGGGGCTCTTTTGGAAAGATTGAAATGTTACATTATTATACAATGATTTTCGGATTCTAAAGGTCCCACACTTATATAATTCGAGGCTAAGGTGATAAGGGTTCGAAATCTCCTCATCCAATAGGCTTTGGACAAGTGTAAGCCTTGGATTTTGCATTATCTTCCCATTTTATTTAAATCGTTAAATAATGAGGTCATCGCTGCATCATCATTACGTCATAAATAATTTAATTTATATAATGTCTAAAAATTATAAAAAAAATAATATGATGTAGGAAATCTTTTTAGCTTTCTAATTAATATTTATAATCAAAATTTGGACTTGTGTAACTCCACTTAAAACCTGTTTTAGTAAAACAACTCATGTTTGTGTCAATTTAATTTTAACATTAAATATATATATATTAATGTCATTTTCCAACCAAAGTGGCTCCATGGGGTCCCCAAGTTGACCCATGGGTTGTGTTGGTCGGCCATGACTAATCCAATAGGAGTAGGACAAGTTTCAAGCTCATCTTATATTATTAAAACATTATTTTTACCTTAAACTACACTAATTACCTCTAATCGCGATTAAGAACTTAAAAGTTACTATTCACCAAAAATTATTTTAATCTCATTGAACCACATTTTACTTCTTAATGACAACCATGTATGTCGGATTTTTGAAAATCAAATCACAGAAGTGGTAATATTTCATTTAAAAGAAAAATCAGTTATTTAACTACCACTTAGTGGTTTCACTATTCATCAAAAATTGAAGTTTTTCAGAACAATGCCAAACTTTTACCCTAATCTATAATTGATATTCTGAATTCAAAAATGATGTCTATTTTACAAAATTCCAATCATATAAGTTTCATTAATTAATTTTATAATTAATTCCCGCTGTCACAACAAATAGCGTGTTTTTAAGAAACAATTTATATCAAAAGATTGGCAATTGTTTATGTCCAATTTCAATGTTAAATTAGTTATAATGACCACCATTGGATAAAATGGTAAAAATATATTCTAATTATACTTTAAAACCACTCAATAGTATAACTTATCACTATAAATTATTTTGATTAAAAAAGTTGTTTTATGTATTTTTCACTATTCATAAAAATTTGGAAGTTCTCAGAAAATTACAAAAATTCAACATAGGCTAATTTCAATATTAGGAATACAAAAATGAAGTCCATTTTGAAATATAAAATTTCTATAAATTTAAAAAGTGGTTATTACTATTCATAACGGCTACTTTGATTTGTTGCGGTGTGTTAGAACTCAAAGTTGCGTACAATGCAAGCTATTGCATTATTGAATGAGATGTGTATCGTGGAAGCTCGGGGTGTTACAATAAACCATTTCCAATTTAATTATACGAATATATAGTTTCATGCCAAACCTTCATGTAATAATAACCCATTTACATGTTTACCACAATATCATAATACATTCAACTTATATGATAACCTGTGGAATTGAAATAGGTTTCATAATCATTTCAACAATTCATCATAGCATAACCTTTAAAAAGTCAATAGGTTTCATAAAAATCTCTTCAAAATTTAAATAAACCATCCAATGAAAGAATAAATATGGTATCCTTGTACTATATACCAATTAAAGAATAAGTAACAACAAAATATATTATCAAAAATGAAAATTCCATTAAAATATATCACTTCAAATATTTCTTGTGGAAAATATTATTTTCATTATAGAGGTAATTCATTAAAATATAAAAATTTCCAACATATTACGGAAATAATATTCATTGAAATTATCCCTTTATACATTCAAATGATTATTAAAATATCTAATTAGTCATTAAGGTGGGAAATTCTATTAGTGTATTGTTTATTTAAATAAATAATCCTCTTACATTTTTGGTAACGAGTAAAAATATCATAGATTTGGAAAATGAAAAGTGTATTATACATAAACATTTTTTAGAAATTCAATAATGGGTTAATGTAAATTTATATATAATTGTATATTATAGAAAAAATTATTTAAAAAATTTAGATAATATTGGTTTTAAAGAAAATGGATTTTAAACTAAAGAGACAAAAAAAGTTAATTTTATTTAAATGCATTCATTCAGAATCTTGAATTTTAAATTAGAAGAAATTGAAAAAAAATGTAATTTCTATAAAAATATGGAGAAGAAAATTAGTTGGATTTATAATTGTAAATTAAAAAAAATTTATCATCAAAAATGTAATCATAAAAAATCTTCATAAACTATGAGATTTTAACATAAATCCCTTACCTCATGATCAGATTTTTTCAATGGTTATGGAACAATTGGTATGATAAATTTAATAATTTATAACACTATAATTGAATAATTTATATATATAATATTATATGTTATCTATATATGACTTATAAATAACCATTAAATAACAGTTTTTTATTAAAATAATGTGTCAACTGTTTCTTTTGCCGTGAGAGTTTCAGTACGTAAATTCTAGCCCTTGAAAATTGATCATGGATTCATAATCTCTAGAATGTTAATTATGATTTAATTATCATATATATTCATTATATATATATATATATGTATACATTGATATTATTCTTGAAATAGTATAGATAGATAGATTAATTGCACTATTCATGGAGACAATACATCATACATTCACATGAAAGAAATTATAACTTTTCAGAGGATAGAGAAAAAGGAAGTTAAATAATAATTTAAAATTTAATAATAATTATTATATAGTATATATTCCTTAAATATGTATTTTTTACCATCCATTAAAATAATTAGTGAAAAAGTAATCACATCCCTCAATGGAGGTTGTAGTCCACACATATAGACAATCGACATTATAAATTTACAATAGTTATGATCATTAAGAGGTAGATATAATTTATTAATTTTGTTATAATATATATTTCATAAATATTTTATATAATATTTAAACAAATCATTATAACCATACATGTTATATGGTCATGGAAATTTAATTATATCTCTATGTAAATGTGGTAGTCCACACATATACACAAGTGACTGTTTCACTTCCCATTTGATTGAATGTGGGGAGAATCATTGTAATAATATAATCATAGTAATGTTTAATTGTGTTTATTGAAATTAATTTTTTATTTTATGATTATTACTATTGAATTATAGTTTGTATAAGAATGAATAATTTGAAATGGTTTGGG
Organism: Viscum album; assembly: GCA_963277665.1. Classification (NCBI taxonomy): domain Eukaryota; kingdom Viridiplantae; phylum Streptophyta; class Magnoliopsida; order Santalales; family Viscaceae; genus Viscum; species Viscum album. The sequence continues at coordinate 1,468,048,904 of OY728128.1, read as the reverse complement.
ATTGATGATTACATCTTCTTGGGTAGGCCAACATTAGATGATTTTAAAATTACCATTTGAATTGTATTTTAAGAGTAAAAAAACAATAAATCATAGAAATAAATGTTTATAAGAGAACTAGGTAGATGTAAGTATATATATATATGGCTCAATGTGGTGTAAATAAGTTAAAGTAAAAGTTTCCATTCTTAAGTGGGGGAGAGGACACACATGGATTTTCATCACAGATGATAATATAATAAATTAAAAAACAAGATATAGGAAAAAAATTGAAAAATGTTTAATGGTTGGATATTATTAGATGTTAATATTCCCATATTATAGGATTATGAAATGTTTAATTGTTAGTAATACCCTTATCTTTCGCCCCATCCCCAACAAACCTCTTTTGACTATAACCACGGTGACCAAATTATTTTTCATTGTTCATTATGAAAAAAATAAATGTGGACTCATTATGAAACATGGAAATTATAGATTTTTATGTGGAATCAATATTTTTCAAATTGAATTCATATAAGTGGTAGAGATGAATTTAAAATTATACCATTAAAACAAGACAAATTGGGGTCTTCAAGGGAAAATGTTTTCTTCAATATAATAAATTTTAATACGAAATTTCAAGATAAAATTTAATCCATTGAACATATTTCGGTTATTTTAACATAAATAGTGTATTGATAAATTAAATAATTTAAAAATTTACCATTTTTAATTATTTAAATGATATCTTATTTTAAATAAAAATTAGTAATTTTCATTATTGATAATGAAATTTATCTTTAACAAAAATTCTGAAAAAATTATCTCTAAAATAGTTCAAACTTTATGATTTAAAAAATTAAGTTCATTGTGAAAATAAATATTATATCTTTGGTATAAATGTATTTATTTATTTTCTAAAAAATTCAATAATGAATAATTTTTTTGAAAAATGTTTTTTTTTTGAAGTATATAATGACAACATGAAAAATTTGAGTACTAATCAATATATTTTATTTATCTAAACACACACACACACACATATATATATATATTAAAATTCTGTTACTCCATGTCAAGAAATCAATTTAATAGATTCTTTTATTATAGTATACTATAATATTGTTTATTTATCCTCAGAGGTGTGTGTATTGAAATATATCAAAAAATAAAAAAGAAATCAAATATAAATATAGAATTAATTCTCCAGGTGTTACATTATAATCCCCTTAAACTAATTTTTCCTCCATATTCCATCACATTGATATAAAAAATTTTGAAAGCATTGTCCCATAAAATCTTATGGTTCTTAATTTTGTTTTACAAATGTATGATTCCAATAATGAACATTTAGTAGGTTAGTTATCCTGTTCCATAAAACATTATCTCTAGGATCTGTGATTCTTATTGGATGTTCTTTATAGGAAAGGTTAAAGTCCTTTAGCACACCCTTTGAGTTAAATAAAATATATGTACTTGTAATTTTCATCATGAAGAGATAAACATGGAACACATCGTGATCTTGATATAGGTTTAGTGGAAGCTACATATGATAACATTTCATCCATACTCGATCAAGAATCAAAAAGGAGAAAATATTTAAAGGGATCAATTTCCCCTTCATCACAAATCACAAAAATAAATTACACAGAGAAATTTTATGAAATTCCTTCATACTAATATTATATTTATTATTTTTATGATTATTTCCAGAATAAAAATTATATTGACTTTTATAAACATTTTTTCACTGCATAATGGATATGACATTCTATAATATTTTATAATCTATATCAAGTCCCCATTAATTCTATTCTTCAAATTCATCCTATAAAATTGGAGTTATACAGTTATTTAAACATAGGTCATCATAAGGATCCATAATTTTTCTCAATTGAAAGCTATTGTTTCATGGAAACTCTTTTTGTTGAAGTTATTGATCGTAACAACCTATGAAATACATAGAAAACGATATCAAAAAATCATAATAGGTTTTAATGGATCTATCAAACTGAACATATATCGATGGATTATATGATGTACTAAAATATTACTCTAAATCCCCATCTTGTTGGAAACTTTTAAATAACATCAAGGTAAATCTGTTATCCAGATCAGTTATAATAGAATGTTCTATTCCATGAAATCATTCAAGTTTATTCATATATTCATTCAATATGATCGTGATAAAAATATTCTTAAATAGAAATTTAGTGTCTTTAATTTCAAAGGATATATACTAAAACAAAAATTGAACTATATATATTAAATGTTTTGGGGATTTTGGTGACAAAATCCAATGTTTTTTTCCATTCCCATTATGATATGATTAATAGTTAAAACATTTCTTATACATCTATATCTCACTCTTTATATACTAACATACCATGAACCGATATACATATTCTGAAATATCACCCTTTATGGTGTCCCAAAAGAATACTCATTCATGTCCCTATACATATTTTTATTTAAAACATGAATAGAGAATGTTGATATTTAATAATTATCCAAAAAATAATTATTAAAATATGTATGGATAGAACACATACAAAATTCTTGATCATTATCATTCCCTCAAAATTAATGTTGAACATGGGAACATTTCATAGAATATATTGTAACTATAAATATTCATTTTGTTCCAATTTAATATCCACTTTTAATGGTGTTCGAACAGTCATTCCCTACTGAAAAAACATCTTATACCCACTATTCAAAACCGTGGGCATAGCCCCCAAAACAGTGGGTATAGCCTATACCCACGGTTTTAGGAACCGTGGTCATTGGTGGCATCGATATAGGTCCCCTGTGTATACCCACGGTTTTCAAAAACTGTTGGTATAGCTGTTCTTCCACTATGTCAAAGAATAATACACAATTTCTATGCTTTCAATGTCTTCTACCCACAATTTTGAAACCCTGGGTATAAATCCTATAAGAATACTGGCAGCGGGTTTCGATCCCACAACCTTTTCGCTAAAAACACTGCATCTTAACACTACCCTAACATCACCTATGTGTGTGTGTATATATATATTGTTAAATATAGTTATAAAAACCGTGGCTATAGAGGGAAGAACCGTGTGTATAAGAGTCTCGCAAAAAACAATTTCCATCCCGTGGGGAAAAAAATTTCCCGTGCACAAACGGGACACCTATTCCAATGGTCTTTCATAACCGTGGTTATACGTAATTTAGCTTGGACCTACCCTCACGGTTTTGAAGAAAACGGTCGGGATAAGTACCCCTATACCCACGGTTTTTTAAAACGGTGGGCATAGGAAACTTTTCATGACCTATTCCCATGGTTTCCCAAAACTGTGGGTATAGGTCCAGCAAAGTTTTCTATGCCCAAGGTATTCAAAAACCGTTGGTACAGGGGTAGATATCCCCATGATTTTCCCCAAAACCGTGGGGCTAGGTCTATTTTTCAATAGTGAATTGAGTAAGATAATATTTCTATCCTACCATAATAATTTTTATATTCATCCATTTCAAAAAAATCTGTTTTCTGATCATCATCAAAGATAATCTTGGCTAACCCTTTCAACTTAAAGTACCATCCACCTTGGTCACTTTCCTTGAGATATAAATTATTTTGAAGTTATAATTCTTAATCAAATCGAACCATATTCTCTAGTTCATATTAATCACTTTAGAAGTGAGTATTTACCTTAAAATTCATGAAAAATAATTAAATCAATAAATTCATCATAAAAATAAATCGTCTATATCATTTATGTCAACAATATAATAGTAGATTCCAAATAATTATTTGGGTAATATTTCATATCAACTATCAATTGAAATATGAAATATACAATCACCATAATATTTTGAATGAGGATGTATCCCAATTACATTTTTATCTATGATTATTTATCACAAACCCTTCTCCACTAGAGTGTAGTGTTGGCATATTCATGTAGACTAACCATCCCTCCATTTCCTAGAAATTTTCCCCATGCTTCAATTTTCTAAAGGAACACACCTCCCATCCTAATTAATATTGTGAGTGGATTATAAATCCATTGGAAATTATCCATAAATAATATATTATATCCATCCAATATAAGTAAACAATTAATATAAGTCATCATAATTCTTCTAGGACAACATTTGATAACTCCCATATTTTTTGGATATACAGATATACCCTATTTTGGGATTATATGACTCAGTAATGAAATATTCAATATCCAAATATCATAAATCATAAATTTAGTATAAAAATTCTTCCTCATTGTTATCTTTAGAATAATCATCAAATGATCTTCTTAATCTTCCTTACTTTTTTTCAATATTTTATATTTTCATCAATTATGACTATTAGAAACTAATCATGCTAATATATAAATAATAATTTCATTAAATACCTAATTTTAGTAGGGTCATTTTTAAGACCTAATATAATAAATATAAATTCATAGGGTTTATACCTCATATGGAAGGATTTATTCTATTTTTCTTCACTTTTTACCATCAACTGATACTATCTATATTTAATATATATCATGAAAATTTAATGATCTCTTCATAGTTGATAAAATAATCTTTAATATAGGGAATACGATACCTTATATTGATTTTTATTTTATTTAGTTCCAGAAAATCAGAATGGAGGTTCATCAAATCATCCTTCTTAAAAAAATGAACATCTTCACCCCATGGGGATGACCAAGGATAAATGTACCCCTTTTAAATATTCCCCCAAGATTATTCTCAATTTCAAGAAACAAAAATGGGGACATTCCATAACAATTCATTAAAATATTTATATCACCTGGTATGAGTTATATTGATAACTCAACTTCATGATTTAGAGGAAAAATATTCCACTCTTTAGTAAGGACATAAACTAACTCTCATACAATAATAATATCATGTATGTTATGTTTTTTCAAAACTGTATGAGATAATTACCCTTTTTATAAAGTAATAGATACCCATAAAATATATAAAATTTCAATTGGATGTTAATATTTATCAACACACTAATAGACAATCATAGGATAGTTAGGAAAATAAACATGAAATCGCATAATCAAAAACAGATATAGGAATTATATAAACAAAGAATGTCCATTCCTATAATAAATCAAATTAAATAGGAGGGAGAATAATGATATTTATAGGAAGCAAATATCATAAATTTAAATTAGGGAAGAATCCTAGACTTGATATGCAATAATAGTTCAATTATGAGGCTTTACTAAAAACTAAATATCTAATCAGTGAGGTGGTATTGTAATACCCTTAAAAAACATTTCATAATCAAATGATTGGGTAGATCCAGAATAAAATAATTCATTTATAGTTCTACAGTGAATGGGTGGACTATATTTCACCAAATTATAATCAAATCCACATATAGAAATAGCGATTTTATGATGTTTCGCGTTTCCTTTGTGATTATGAGGATTATAACATTGATCATCAAATTTAACTTTCACATTTGAGAATCAGTATTTGTAATTCCTATTCACTTTTCATTTAAACACTTGTTTTTGGGTGGTTAATTTTTTGGTTTTTTCTCTCTATAATTATCTATTATTATCATCCCATCACTTCAGCACTCAATTACCCTATGTACTTATATTTTAAAAATTAAACATTTTCCAATCCATTTAATAAAAAAAATTCACTATTTCTTTCCTCAAATTGACTGTAATAGAAGTATTATATTATTTTCTCCATGTTTGTTTATTATAATTTCTATATAATTATACCATTTATTCCTTAAGAAAACTATAAGAATTTTTTGTAACTCCAATCCCTATTTCTATCATATTAGCACATAGAATTAATTTTTCATAGATAATAAATTACTTTGTAGACAATTACTTTTAATTAAATGGTTTTACACATCGAATAATTGAAAAATATTAAATTTATTTTTAGTGATAATATTATAAGCATACCTCAATAGTCTTGTAAAATTGTCGTTATAGGTGTAGGTGTATTCATTATCATTTCATTTACTATATAAGCAATTCATTTTCCATTTTCATATGAATAATATGCTGTATGTACACATTAAATAATTATTCACTTAAACTCATCCCCCTCCATTAGGTAAATTTATTCTTATTTCCTCGTGTTTTTAATAATAGTCCATAATTGATATCCTTGAAATTAAAAAAGATAAATAAAAAATCACCTTGCCACTAAACACAAGACGACTGAAAATATATATTCAATGGTACTAATCAATTTCAAAATAATTAGTGTTTCAGGAGACCAACTAAATTTGGGTGTTTAACACCCCACGATCTCATAGTACTTTATCTCATTAAGGTAATTTAATAGCTTGCACTATACGCAACACTGAGTTCGAGCGCACCACAACATTACCAAACTAGTCGTTCGAAAAAATGGTTATAAATAGTATTAAATAAATTTTGAATCTTATATATTATATATAATTTTAACATCCATATTATGTGTTTATTAGACATAATATAGGATAAAATTCAGTTTTTCAGATAAAAGAAGTATTTTTTTTTAAAAAAAAATTTACCACCTTTTAATGAAGAACTCATTTTAAATACAATATTTGACAAATTTATATATTCAATTTTAAAAATTAATGTTCTTATTTATAATTGGGAAAAAAATTTATTTTAGATAATTTTTTGGTGTTTTTCTGATAACATTAATATTTGGGTGAATAGTGAGAATTACTAAATTTTAAATGAAAACAACTTTTTTAATCAAAATAACTTATAGTGTTAAATTATAAATTTTAATGGTTTTTATGTATAATTATATTATATTTTTATCATTTAATACAATATTTTTCATTATAAGTAATTTCACATGTAAATTTTATATAAACACATGTCAATCTTTTGATAGTTTTTACTTTTCTAAAAACATGTTTTTTATTGTTTTAACAATGGGAAGTAATTTTATATTAATAAAGGAAACTTATATGTTTTTTATTTGGTAAAATAGACCTCATTTTTGAATTTGGAATATCAAAATTATCTTAGGGTGAGTTTTTGGTATTTTTCTAAATACTTTTAATTTTTAATGAATAGGGAAAAACACTGAGTTATTGTTTCAAACTGACCTTTTTTAATTAATTATATATTATATTTAAAGTTATTTTATGTAAAAATATATATATAATACCTATATATGTTCAATTTAAATCATTTTATAATAAATTTAGATATATGAAAATTTTATGGAACTTTTTACCGTCTTTTACCCAACTATTAAGAGCATTTGAAAATTTGCATGAAACTTAATTTTACCGCTTCTGAAAATTGCATTTCCAAAATTTGAGTGAAACTGTTAATAACAGTAAGGAAAATGTGGTGCAATAATATTAAATAATTTTTGGTCAATAGTATCTTTTTTACTTTTATTTACCACGGTTAAAAGTAAATAGTGTATTTATAAGGAAAAATGATATTATTATTACCCTTACGCATGTTCTAATTATATTGGTTAAGTGTAGTTCTACCATAAGCAACCTTATGAATAAAATATGACTTTTTAGGTCCATTTGGATTAGATCAGGAAATTTATTATTATTTAATTTAAAGAAGAGTTAAAAGTGTTAAATGCAGGTTTTTATAGCTAAAACATTTTAATATAGGGTTATACATAATTTAAATTCGACTATAAATATTCATTAGAAATAAAAAAAGATTTCCCACATAATGGAATTTTATTTATATTTTTTATACATTAAATAATTTAATTTATTAATGACACAATGATTATGCAGTAATTACCTAAATAATTAATGATTAAAATAATTGATATGTTATATATCCAAATAAATGTAATTTGAGACTTTAGATTAATTTAACTAATTATATAGGTTAATATGACATGTTAGGGTTGATTAGATTAATTTGTTTCAATGTTATAAGGTTTTTATGGCATTCCCAAAAATAAAATACCAAATAGTGTCAAAATTGATCTAAATTAAACATTAAAACAAATACTAAATTATTGGTTGATAAAATATTCCTAAAAATCTAAGTTTCATCCAAATGGCTTAAATAATATTATAAATTTCATTAATGAACCACTTCAGGTTCTCATGGATGTTTATAGTAATTTAATTAACCATAAAATGTAAGAAAACAAGAAGACGTGGTAAAAGATAAATTATTTAACTTAGAGATAAATATAACAGATAAGGTTAAAATGGTAACCTAAACTAGTCTAAAACCTATTTGTTGAGAGTATTTCGACCCATACCATCATTATGTTAAATTCAGGAAAATTTTGAGCCATTATAAACCGAATATTATTTTATTATAAAATAATATTTCAATCTTTTCCAAAGGTCCCTTTCACCCCTCTTATAAATGGGTACTCCCCCTTCTCTAAAATTCACACTTTAAAAGGCATTTAGATAAGCCAAACCATACCCAAATATCCTTTAAAATATCCTCCCTTCATCCAAGATACATTCCTTTTGTCATAAATCTAACCAAATTATCCATTTTCATCAAATCAAAAGGAAGAACCCGAAAACGAGGAAAACATTTAATCACCTCTTTCAAGTTCTTTTCTTCTTCCACTTCTTCTTTCCTTGTTTTTTCCATTGTAAAACAATAAATACAGTATCTTATATATACTGTGATGTTATTATTAATATTTTACAACCATATTCATTATTCTATCCATCATATGAATGACATGTCACCATACGTGCGTACGTACGGCTTACAGTTTCCACGTCGTGGTGTAGTTGTTATTTAATACATTATTATATTGGATTGGTATAATAATGATGTATATTTGATTTAAATAATAAATATAACATGTTAATGATTATTTATATATGATATACCAAAAAATTATATATGATTTAATATCAAATGAATGATATTGTATCTCTTGTGTACGTACGGATGACCGTCTCCATGACGCAATGAGATTCATTTCCATGTTCACCATTCAATGATGATTATAAAAATATATATTATTAATAATTATGTCATATATGACACAATAATGATATTGGAGATATATATATATATATATATATATATATGTATGTATGTACTTACATATTTCTTATTCACTTACATCCATTCAATACGATGTGAAAACAGAAACATCATTAATGCATACGTACGGCCAACCGTCTCCATAAACGGTGTCTTCTATTTCATATATACATCAATTATAAGTATATATATTATAAATATATATTATATATAAATAAAGGTTTATATTCTGGAATCATTTAAATCATTATCTAAATGATATGATCAATATTAAAAAGTTAAAACACATATGATAAAGAAAGCGATTATTACCCAAAATGTTATTTTAACATGGAAATCATTATTAAATGGGTAGTAGAAAGTCATTAATGAACCATGTATGATATAATAAATATGAATATGGTTCTATTATAATTTAATAACACACTATGGTCATTATACATGAGGTTAAATGTACCCTCGACCAAAGGAAAGTGAAAGGTAAGGGTTAATTCCTCAATCTCATTTTTATTTGAGATGGTTTATGGGTATGTTTTTACTCAGACATATTTATTATCTATATAAATGTTTCATAAAAGTGTTTAAAATGGGATTATTTTTAGGGACTATTTTATTAAACCATCATTCTAAATGTTTTAAATATGTTTTCTTCTATATCATCCTTATTAATGTCCATGTTTTCAAAATGGGTTTTTAAGGTTTTATTTATACAAACATGAATTTTTTTAAAATGTTAAATCCATTCAAATGTTTAAAAGTGGTATGGGAAACTTTTATTAAAATATTTCTTTAAAATTATTCCATTCTAATTTATTTGATGTTTAAATATTTTCATAAAAAAGGGATATTTATCTCAGATAGTTTTACAAATCATTTTCATCTATGTCAACATCCATTGATGGATTTTAAACTTGTTTGAAGTTGAATTATTATGATACAAATATTCCATATAGTATTAAATGTTTGGTGATATGTTTGACTATGAATATGTTATTTTTTACCCTTAATTTTTTATGGTTTAAGTATTTACATTTTGTATGCTAGTTCTAATACAAATGTTTACGTTATGCTTCATCCTTTTCATATGAGAAATATATTGGACATAGTAAGTGATAGGTGGAGCCCACTATAGAATCTTGATGCATCAGTAGGTCTCATGAGACAATTCAGCATGGAATTTCCCAAGGCCTTTCCCAATTTGATATATTGTTTTGGCCGAGGCCTTAATCATTTTAGATGTTTGGATGAGGCCATGAAAAAATGTTTCAGAATTTCTGTAATTATACATTCCCTCATTATAAAAATAATATTGATGGTTCATGTTGTTATTCTACTAGTAGAATACCCATGAATATGTGTTTTTATGGAATTATTTACTTAGCACCTATTTCTTCCATAAAGTGTTCATGTTTTTTATTTGTAAAGCCATGTGTTTTCAATTATTCCCCATTCCTATTGTTTATGTTATATTCTGATAAATTATTTACCCTTACTGAGCATCTGAGCTCAGCCCTTTATTATGTTTTATTTTTCGAGGATCCCTAGAAGTGATTTATGTTTGAGATGTAGGGTTAAGCTAAGGGAACAATGGAGTTCTCAAAGGATTCTTTTTTTTATGTTATAATGTGTAATGTAATTTTCTTGCATGAAATCTATTTTCCAAGACTGCTAAAATAATAGGTCTTTCTGGGATTGATTCCTTTTAGTCATGCCAATGAATTAAAATAATTCACCAACTTTGGGAATCTAGGGTCGGGGCATCACAGTTGGTTTCATAGGAAGTTTAGAAACATCCATAGAAATATATTTAGATAAAAATTGATTACAGCATTACCCTAAGATATACTTTGAGGATTAGTATAAATGAACATCATATAATTTTCGTAATTTAGAGATTTTATGAGTTTTCCAAGCAATACATCCCTTTTTGGATATGAGTAGGTAGAGGCGGCTTTGGAACAAATGTACCTAGAGGTAAAACCCCAAAAACACCACTTTGAGCTAGACTCAAATGGGAACTGGTGCACGGAAATGGGCCTTGCTACACTATTGGTTATGACACTCCCGGGGGAAATGTTTAGGATAATTCACATTTTCATTACAATCCATTATAAGGATTTAGGAATAAATACTTCCTCAAAGAATAAATTTTTATTACTATGGATTATATCTATAAACTGTTCAATTTACATTTGTTATTTTACTAGTTTGAAATTATTCACTGTGATTCATAAATTGAACTACTGTATGCCATTGTTTAGAAATGGTTCCCTATAGAAGGAATGAGAACACCAGCAGTACTTATGATCCAAAGAGTAAGAAGGATAATATCTTCCATGATATTAAGCCAATGTTTAGAAGGGAAATAGTCTCCCATATATTCTAAAAATTTGACAAAATAATATAATGTGTTAATAAGATAAGTAAATAATTCATTGATTCCAATGGCTTTGAAGGGAAGAAAGAGAAGAAAAGGATGGTTGAGAGAAATATAGATAAAGAGAATAGGATAATGAAAAAATTTACAATATGTGATAAATGTGGAACAAATCACCTTGGTAAATGCTTGAAGGGAATGGGAGTTTGTTATAAATATTGAGAAATAGGACACCAAGTACGTGATTTCAAGGGTTTGAAAAAGGATTCAAATGTAAAATGATTCATCTACAAGGTTTTGGGACACTACATGAATCAATGTCTTAGTCATCAGAGTATACCTAAAATGATGATATTGGATAATAATAGAGTTATGATACTACCTCAGACGAAGATGAATGACTAGAGTTATAAGGTTGTTATTATGGAATTATTTCATTTGAGTGTTGTATCAACAATATACTAGTTATATGAATTATGTAGAGAAATAAGGATTGTACTATAGTACTATTTTATTAAGTATTTGAGATTAAATGGTTCTATGAAAAGTGACTTAATAGTAAGCTTCACTTTTTGGAAAATACATGGTTGAAGGAATGTCAGTCCTAAATATGGTCCTGATAATGATGTATGGATTTTTGAATAAGAGATGATTGATTTGGATAAATTATATTGGATATTCTTGACTTCCTTGGAACTGATTAATAGTTTGATTATTTCATCATTGTTGTAATATTCAAAATTTTGGGATATAAGGAATATATCCAGTATTCTATAATGAATAAGGGATCTTGAATTTAATCAATGAGGTTTTATAGTAATTCAGGGTGTTACCATGTTTTAAAAAAACATGATGAAGGTGTTCACATGTTATTACGTGGAAAAAAAGATCATCATTGTGTTTAACTTCATTTAAATTTTGTACTGTGAGTTTGGATAGAATTATTTTTGATAAGTCTAAAGGATAAAATGGATTATGTTTGATATTGGATACAATTGTTTAGGTTATTTTTGGATTTTCATAAAAAGGACAACCCAAAGGTCGGGTGACAACCAGTCACGTCTGGCAAGGCTGCGATACATGAAGCCCCAACCGAAGGGCGACAAGGGTAAATCACATACCGCTGGACTACGTGATATCCTGGATTGTATAGTGTAGTTTCTTTTTTAGAAGGCCTGATAGGTTAATTATAAATTCATTATTTTTTGCAACCCTATATGATTAGGATAAATTGAATATTTTTTTAAATATTTTGGAGTGAAAGATGAGTTTGTGGTTGGAATTAGTTAAAGGATGTAACTCTACTTGTCAAGTATATATATATATATATATATATCCCTCTTATTGTATGACTAAATTAATTCATAAACATTAGTTAATGGACTGTGTATCAATCTTATTTTATTATTACATCCTTTTATTTCTAAACAGCTTTCTTTTATACGGTGTATAAATCCCTTTGACTTTTCATTTCAAGGGGAATCTTTTTCCACAAAGCATTTTACTAAATTAAAAAATGTTATTCTTTTTTTACATTTGCAGAGACAATGACCTTTCTATTGCCTCGAGTTTTATTTGATCTTTGGCTTACTTAACAATGAAAAATGTTTTTTTAAAAGAAAATAAATACAATATAATATTTTTACGTATTTTGTTATTGAAAATGGTTTTGATAATGGATTTGTTATGTAAATATATATAAATGATATATTGTGATTTATGACCTCAATCACTACCTATAAATATTTTCGTCTTCCCTCCAATTATGTGTATCTAGTTACCACCAATGTTCTCCTAATCGAGATCATAATTTGTTGTTAACTTTTTAATTTTCCTTTCCCTCTTATTAAGACTAAATTTTATTAACCCAATTTCCGATGTGGGTTTTCCATGAAGGTATTTCTCTATTTTTAACCATTTATTATCAAAGAACAATTTCAAATTGTGAGGACACAATTGATTTAAGGAGTATAGAATTTAACACCACAAGATCTCATAGTACGTTTTCTCATTAATGTAATTTAATAGCTTGCGCTAAACGCAACACCGAGTTCGAGCGCACCAAAATATTACCAAACTAGCAGTTCAAAAAAATGGTTATAAATAGTATTAACTGAATTTTGAATCTTATATACTCTATATAATTTTAACATCCATATTATGTGTTTCTTAGACATAATATAAAAACAAAATCATTTTTTCAGATAAAAGAATTATTTTTCAAAAAATGTAATTTTACCGCCTTTTAACGGAGAACCCATTTTAAATCCACTATTTGACACTTTTATATATTAAAATTGACAAAATAATTTTCTAATTTTGAATCGGGACCTAAAAATTTTGTTTTGATAAATTGTTTGTGTTTTTCTGATAACATTCATATTTGGGTGAATAGTGAAAATTACTAAATTTTAACTCAAAACAACTTTTTTAATAAAAATAATTTAGTGTGTTCAATTATAAATTTGAATGTTTTGGAATTATAATTAGATTATAATTTTATCATTTAATACAATTTTGGTAATTATAAGACATTTCATATTTAAATTTGACATAAACACGTGTAAATTTTTATTAGATTTTACTTTTATAAAAACTCGTTTTTTTGTTTTAACAAGGGAAATTAATTTTCAATTAATAAATTAGAATTTTATTTTTTCAATTTGGTAAAATAGACTTCATTTTTGAATTCTGAATATAAAAATTAACTTCAGGTGAATTTTTGGTATTTTTCTGAAAACATTCAATTTTTGATGAATAGTGAAAAACACTGAGTTATTGTTTAAAACTGACTTTTTATTTTAATAATTATTTAATTTATGTAAATCTAATTTCTATCCAAACAGATTCATAATATCTATATATGTTCAATGTAATTCATTGGAGTCATTTTATAATATGTTTAGATATATAAAAATTTTATTGAACTTTTTACCGTCTTTTACCCACCTCTTATGAGCAATTGCAAATTTGCATAAAACATAATCTTACCGCTTTAGTGAATTTAATTTCAAAAATATGAGATAAACGGTTGATATCAACAAGTAAAATTTGGTTCAATATGATAAAAATAATTTTCGGCAAATAGTAACTTCTGCCTTTTATTTACCACGGTTAGATGTAAATTTTATAATTAAAGGTAGAAATGACCTTATTAATACCCTAACACATATCCTAATTATTTTGGATAAGTGTAATTTGACCAAAAAAACCCTTAAAAATAATATATGACCCATTAGGTAATCTTGGATTAGATTTGGACATTTATTATTATTTAATTTAAATAAGATTTAAAAGTGTTAAATTTAAGTTTTCATAACTAAAACATATTAATATAGGGTTATACATAATATAAATTCTACTATAAATATCCATTATAAAGATAAAATAATTTAATACATAATTGTATTTTATTTATAATTTTTAGACATTAAATAATTTAATTTCTTAATGACATAATGATGATGCACTAATTACCAGATTAATGAAAAATTAAAGTAATTCAAATTATAAATATCCAAATAAATGTAATTTTAGTCTTTAGATGAATTAAAGTAATCTAATAAGTTAATATGACATCTTAGGGTTTATTAGATAAATTTTTTATAAGTGATAACGTTGGTATAATTTTCACAAAAACAAAATACCAAATAGTGTCAAAATTGACATAAATTAATTTTTAAAACAAATACTATATTATTGGTGGATATAATATTCCTAAAAATATAAGAATAGGACCAAGGTCTTAAATAATATTATATATTTAATTAATGAACCACTTGAGGTCATCTTGGATGTTTATATTATGTTTATTATACATATAGTGTAAGAATACCAGAAGACACAATAACAGTTAAATTATTTAACTTAGAGTAAAATTTAAAAGATAAGGTTAAAATGGTAACCTAAACTAGTATTAAACCTATTGGTTGAGAGTATTTAGACCCACCCCCAATTTATATTTTTAATAAATCAATTTGGATCCATTATAAACCGAATATTATCTTACTATAAAATAATATTTCAATCTTTTCCTAAGGTTCCCCTCACCCCTCTTATAAATGGGCACTCCCCCTTCTCTCATATTCACACCATCAAAGCCATTTGGCTCAGCCACTCCTGCCCAAATATCCTATCAACTATCCTCCATTAATCATATATTCATTCCTTTGGTCATAATTCTACCCTATGGATCCCTTTTGATCAAATAAATTGGAAGAACCCGAAGAAGAAGTAATTATTTCATCCCCTCTTTCAAGTTTTGTTCTTCTTCCACTTCTTCTTCCTTTGTTGATATTATTGTGAAATAATAACTCCATTATCTTCTATATACTGTGATATTTTTATAAATATGGAACAACCATATTCATTATTCTATTCATCCTATGAATGACATGTCACCATTCGTGCGTACGCACGGCTTACCGTCTCCATGTTGTGGTGTAATTGTTATTCAATACATTATTATATAGGATGGTCATAATAATGATGTATTATTGATGTAAATAATAAATATATAATGATAATTATTCTGTATATATGATATACCATCCAAGTATATATGACTTTAAAATCAAAAGAGTGATATTGTCACTCGTGTGTACGTACAAATTACTGTATCCACGACGCGATAAGATTCATTTCCATGTTCACCATTCAATGATGATTATAAAATATATATTATAAATAAGTAAGTAATATATGAAATAATAATGCTACTGGATATTTATATGTATGTATGTATGTATTTATGTACTTACATATATCTTATTCACTTACTTCCATTCAATACTATGTGAAAACGGAAACAACGTTTATGCGTACGTACGACCTACCATCTCCATAACTGGTGCCTTCCATTTCATATATAAATCTATTATTAAAATTTATATTATATATATATGATATATAAATCAGTGTTTATATTCTGGAATCATTTAAATCATGTTCTAAATGATACGATCAAGTATAACAAGTTAAAACACATCCGACAAAGAAAGCGATTATTACCCAAAATGTTTACTTGACATGGAAATCATTATTAAATGGGTAGTATAAAGTCATAAATGAATCATGTATGATATAATAAATATGAATATGGATCTATTATAATTTAATAACATACTATGGTCATTATACAAGAGGTTAAACGTACCCTCGACCAAAGGAAAGTACAAGGTAAGGGTTAATTCCTTAATCTCATTATTATTCAAGATTGTTTATGGGTATGCTTTTACTGGGAAATATTTATTATCCTTGTCCATGTTTCATGAAAGTGTATTCAATGGGATTATTTTAAGAGTCTCTTTTATTAAAACATCATTTTAAATGTTTTAAATATTTATTCATCTAAATCATTCTCATTAATGTCCATGTTTTAAAAATGGTTTTTAAGGATTAATTTATATGTACATGATTGTTTTTAAAATGTTAATTCCATTCAAAAGTTTGAAAGTGGTATGCGACAATTTGATTCAAAAACTTCTTTAAATGTATTCCTTTCTAAATTGTGTGACTTTTAACTATTTTTTTGAAAAAGGGATATTTCTCTCAAGGAGTTTTACAAATCATTTATTTCTATTTAAACATCCTTTGATGGATTTTAAACTTGTTTGAAGTTGATTTATTATGATACAAATCTTCCATATTGTATTGTAGGGTTTTTGATATGTTTGACTGTGGATGTGTTATTTTTATACCATTCATGGTTTATGGTTAATTTTGTGACATTTTATATGATAATTATAATATGAATGTTTATGTTGTGTTTCATCCTTTTTATATGATGAATATATTAGACATAGTATGTGACGGGTGGAGCCTGTTATAGCTCTTCGATGCATCGGTAGGTCTCATGAGACAATTAGATGAGGAATTGGTTGAGGCCTTTCCCAATATGATATATTGTTTGGGCCGAGGACTTAATAATTTTTAGACATATGGGCTGAGGCCTTGACAAAAAGTTTCAAAATGTCTGGAATTATACATCCTCATTATGAAAACAATATTGATGGTTCATGTGGTTATTTGACTAGTATAATACCAATGACTATGTTTTATTATGGCACTATTTACTCATCTCATATTTCTTGAATAAAGTGTCCATGTTTATTATTTGTAAATACAGTTGTTTTCAATTATTCACCATGACTATTTTTTATATTATATTCTTCTTAATTATTTACCCCTACAGAGCATATGAGCTCACCACATTCTTATGTTTTATTTTTCCACGATCCCAAGAAGTGTTTTATGTTTGAAATGCAAGGTTAAGATAGGGGAATAATGACATTCTCAAAATATTTTTTTTGTATGTTAGAAAATGTAATGTAATATTCATTCATGTGATATATTTTCAAAGACTACGTAATTGATCAGTCATTTAGGTCATGATTCCTTGTAATCACACCAATGTATTAAAATAATGCACTAACCCTAGGAATCTAGGGTCGGGGTGTTAAAGTTGGTATTAGAGGATCCTTAGCAATAACCTTGGAAATAGATTTATATAAACTCTGATTAGATAAAATTACCCTAAGATAGAATTAGAGGAATAGTATAGAAGAACTTCCTAGAATTTTGGTAATTTAGAGATTTTTTGAGTTTTTTAAACAATACATCCATGTCTGGGTATTAGGAGGTAGTTTCGGCTTTGGCACAGATGTTCCGAGGGGTAAAACCCGAAAACACCACTTTGAGATAGACTTGAATGGTAACTAGTGCACAACAATGGTCCTTGTAGTACTCTTGGTTACGACACTCCCTGGGGATTTTCTTAGGATAATTTACATTTTTATTAAAAGCCATTATGAAGGATTTAAGAGAAAATACATCCTCAAAGAAAACATATTAATTATTTTGGATTATATCCCTAAACTGTTCAATTTACATTAGGAAATTTACATGTTTGGAATTATTCATTGTGATTCATAAAATAATCTACTGTATTCCATTGTTTAGAAATGGTTCCCAGTAGAAGGAATGGGATATCTATCAATACGTATGATCCAATGAGTAAGAAGGATCATACCTTTCAGGATATTAGGCCATCATTTAAAATGGAAAATTTCTCCCATGTATTCTCATCATTAGAAGAAATAATATCATGTATTAATAATATAAGTAAATAATTCTCTGAGTCTAATGGCATTGAAGGGAAGGAGGAGAAGAAAAGGATAGTAGGTTAAAAGATGGATAATGTGAAGAGGGGAATGAAGGATTTTCACATATGTGATAAATGTGGAAAGAATCACCTTGGTTAATGCTTGAACGGAATGGGAGTTTGTTATATGTGTGGAGAAAAAGGACACCAAGTATGTGATTGCAAGGGTAAGAAAATGGTTTCAAATGTAAAATGCTTCATCTACACAGTGTTGGGACACAACGTGAATAAATGTCCCAGTCATCAAAGTGTACCATAGATGATGCTATTGTATTATAATCAAGTTATGATACTACCTCGGATGAAGTGGAATGACTGGTGTTCTTATGTTGTTATAATAGAATTATTTCAATTGAGTGTTGTAATAACAATATATTAGTTTTATGAATTATGGAGATAAATCAGGATTGCACTACAGTACTATTTTATTGAGGATTTGAGATTATATGGTTCTATGAAAATTCACTTAATATAAAGATAAACTTTTTAGAAAATACTTGGTTGAAGGAAAGGTAATCGTCAATATGTTCTCGATAATGAGGTAGTGATTTTGGAATAAGAGATGGTTGACTAGGATAAATTATATTGGATATTCTTGGCTTCCTTTGAACTTATTAATAGTATGTTTATTTCATTATTGTTGGAATATTAAAAAAATTGGATATAAGAAATATATCTTATATTCTATAAAGAATAAGAGAGCATGATTGTAATCAATATGGTTTTATGGTAATTCATGGTGTTACCATGTTTCAAAAGAATACATGATGAAGGTGTTCAAATTATATTATGTGGAAAAAAGGATCTTCATTGTGTTTATCCTCTTTATAAATTTTAGACTGTGAGTTTAGATAGATGTTTTTTGAATAAGTCAAAAAGTTGGAATGGATTAAGTTTAAAATATGATACAATTATGAAGGTTATTTTTGGATTGTCATAAAAAGGACAACACAGAGGCCGGGAGACAACCAGTCGCGTCCGGTAAGGCTGTGAGACTTGAACCCCCAACCGAAGGGCCAAAAGGGTGCATCACCTACCACTGGTTTACATGTTGTCCTAGATTTTATAATATAGTTTATTTTTTAAATGGTATGATAGGTTAATTATAAATTCATTATTTTTGTAACCCCATACGATTAAGATAAATAGAATACTTTTTGAAATCTTTGGGAGTGAAATATGAGTTTGTGGTAGAAATTAGTTAAAGGATGTAACTCTGCTTTTCATGTGAATATATATATATTTCCCTATTATTATATGACTAAATTAATTCTTAAACATTATTTAAGGGACTTCGCCTCAATCTATTTTCATTGAGGTATACTTTTATTTCTAAATGACTTTCTTTTATACGGTGTACAAAACCCTATGACTTTTCGTTTCAAGGGAATCTTTTTCTACGAAACGTTTTACTAAAAGAAAAAAAGGTATATTTTTTTAATGTAAGCGGTGACAATGACCTTTCTTCCACCACATGTTTAATTAGATATTTTTCTTATTTAACAAGCCAAAATGTTTTTTAAAAAAGAAAATTAATAATATATACTCTTTTTAAGTATTTTGGTATTGAAAATGTTTTTGATAAATGATTTGTTATGTCAATATATTTAAATGATATATTTTGATTGATGACCTCTATCACTCCCTATAATTATTTAAATTTTTCCTCCAATTATGTGTCTCTAATTTCCACCAATTTTTTTCTAATCGAGATCATAGTTTGGTGGTAACATTTTCATTTCCATTTTCCTCTTATTAAAACTAAATTTTATTAACCCAATTTCTGATGTGGGTTTTCCACAAAAGTATTTCTTTATTTTTATAATTTTATTTTCTAATATCAATTTAAAATTGTGAGGATTAAATTTATTGAATGAGGGGAGAATGTAACACCCCAAGATCGCATAGTATGTTATCTCATTAAAGTAATTTAATAGCTTGCGCTACACGCAACACCGAGTTTGAGCGCACCACAACATTATCAAACTAGCCGTTAAAAAATTTTAATAAATAGTATTAACATAATTTTGAATCTTATATACACTATATAATTTTAACATTCATATTATGTGTTTCTTAGACATAATATAAGAACAAATTCATTTTTCCATATAAAAGAAGTATTTTCACAATAAATGAAATTTTACCGCCTTTTAATTGAAAAGCCTTTTTAAATAAATTATTTTTCACTTTTATAAATTAAATTTGACAAAATAAACTTCTTATTTTGAAATGGGACATAAAAATTTTGTTTCGATAAATTTTTGGTGTTTTTCTGATAACTTTCGTATTTGGGTGAATTGTGAAAATTTCTAAATTTTAACTGAAGACAAATTTTTTAATCAAAATAATTTATAGTGTTCAATTATAAATTTTAATGGTTTGGAAGTATAATTAGAGTATATTTTTATCATTTAATACAATGTTTTTCATTATAAGTATTTTCAAATATAAAGTTGACATAAACACATGTCAATCTTTTGATAGTTTTTACTTTTTTTAAAAATCGTTTTTTACGTTTTAACATGGGGAATTAATTTTAATTCATAAATGAAACTAATATGTTTTCAATTTTGTAAAAAAGACTTCATTTTTTTATTCAGAATATCAAAATTAGCCTAGAGTGAAGTTTTGGTATTTCACTGAAAACTTTCAATTTTTAATGAATAGTAAAAAACAGTGAGTTATTGTTTAAATATGACTTTTTATTTAAATAATTATTTGTTTTATTTAAAATTATTTTATGTAAAAAAAATAGATACATAATACCTATATATGTTCAATTTATTTCATTGTAGTTATTTTATAATATGTTTAGATATATAAATATTTTATTGAACTTTTTACCATCATTTACTCACCTCCTAAGAGCATTAGAAAATTTGCATAAAACATAATTTTACTACATCTGTGAATTGAATTTCAAAAATCTAAAATACATGGTAGATATCAGTAAGTAAAATTTGGTTCAATAATTAAAAATATTTTTTGGTGAATAATAACTTATGATTTTTATTAACCACGGTTAAAAGGAAATAGTGTAATTAATGATTAAAATGATATTATTATTACTCTAAAACATGTAATAATTATATTGGATAATCGTAATTTGACCAAAAACAAACTTAGTAATAAAATATTACCATTTAGGTCTACTTGTATTAGATTAGGGTATTTATTATTATTTAATTTATTGAAGTGTTAAAAGTGTTAAATTCATGTTTTCATAACTAAAATATTTCAATATAGATTTATAAAAAAGATAAACTCAAATATAAATATTCATTAAAAAGATAAAAATATTTCCTACATAATGGTAGTTTATTTATAATTTTTATAAATTAATTAATTTTATTTATATTTGACACAATGATGATGCAGTAATAACCTTACTAATAAAAGATTAAAATAATTGATATTATAAATATCCAAATTAATGTAATTTGAGACTTTAGATGAATTAAACTAATTTAATTGGTCAATATGACATTATATGGTCAATTAGATAAATTTTTATCGAAGTGATAAGGTTGTTATATATTTCAAAAAACGAAATACCAAATCGTGTCAAAATTGACATAAATTAATTTTAAAAAAAATACTATATTATTGGTTGATATAACATTCTTAAAAATCTATTGTTTAGAAAAAGGGTTTAAATAATATAATATATTGCATTATTGATTCACTTGGGGTTATGTTGTATTTTTATGTTATGTTTATTAACTATATAGTGTAAGAATACCAGAAGACACGGTAATAGTAAAATTATTAACTTATAGTTAAATCTAAAAGATAAGGGTAAAATGGTAACCTAAACTTGTCTAAAACCGATTGGTTGATAATATTTAGACCCATCCCCAATTTAAATTCTAGATAAATTAATTTGGAACCATTATAAACCGAATATGATTTTATTATAAAATAATATTTCAATCTTTTCCTAAGGTGCCCATCACCCCTCTTATAAAAGGGCACACCCCCTTCTCTAAAATTCACACCTTCATAGCCATTTGGCTCTTCCAATTTTTTCCCAAATATCCTCTCAACTATCATCAATTCATTATAGAGTCATTACTTTGGTAATAAATGTAACGCCCCGACCCCAGCTACCCAGAGTCGGTGCATTATTTCGTAACATTGGCATGATCACAAGACAGATCAAATCCTGAAAGACCGATTGGTTTAGTAGCCTTGGAAACACTAGATATAATCATAAAGTTTTACATTACATTTCAAAGTGAAAAACTACTACAACAACAAAGTCTTCATATCCACACTATTAACCCCTCATAATATCCCTGCAAGTCATTCATAAATTACTTCTTCACTACCTGGGAAAAATAAAACATAGAAAAGGGGTGAGCTCAAATGCCCAGTAAGGATAACAATATAGCGGAAACTTTCATCAATAAGAATAAACATTTAAGGCAATGTATAACTAAAACAAAAGCCTTTTAAACATGAACTTTCAACATGGTATGGCATAAATAAAATGAAATAATGCCATTTACTTATTCACATGGATATTCCACTAATCGAATAATCACATGCAAAAATAAATAACCACTTTCATAATGTTGGAATGCATAATGTCAAACGTTAATTTCATTGTCTAGGCCTCATCCCAAGACCTAGGGGTTACTTCTAACCGGAACCCAACCCGGAGTGCCTCTAATAACCGGACACCAACCCGGAGTGCCTCTAATAACCGGACACCAACCCGGAGGGCATACTTTTACCAGTCCCTAACCTGGAGGTCTTACTTTAACCATTCCCCAACCTGGAGGGCTTACTTTTACCAGTCCCCAACCTGGAGGGCTTACTTTTACCGGTCCCCAACCCGGAACATACTTGTTTAGCACATTCATCTGAAGAAAAGTTTGAAATATAACATAAACATTCGGATTAAAACTAGCATACGAAATGTCAATAATTTCACTATAAACTATGAATGGTATAAAAATAGCACATCCACAGTCAAACATATCAAAAAACCTTCAATAAAATATAGAAGTTTTGTATCATAATAAATCAACTTCAAATAATCTTAAAATCCATCAAAGGATGTTGACATAGATGAAATCAAAATTCTTTTTAAAGAAGTATCTCCTTTTATTATGAAATCATTTAAGATCCATATAAAATAAAACATTTTCTTTGAAAATATTCTTATAAGCTTGTATGGAAAGCTTCGACGATTTTATAACGGCGGAAAATAACCGCACCCGCCGTATAAGTTAAAAAAAACCATTCTTACCTCAATTCTGTCGAAAAGGTTAAAAAGGACATTGTTTTGAAGACGACGGAAAGATTCCTTATAAACCTCTTATAAAAGATCCAAACAAGGGTATAAATGACTTTAACCCATATTCTTGTAAATAGTAAAAATGTTTTGAAATACATTTTTAAGAAAACATGGATGTGGATGATAAAGAGATCCCAGTAGATTATTACGTATAAACAACCTCGGATAATGAAGAGATTGTGAAATAACCCTTACCTTGTAATTTTCCTTGGTTGGGGTAGGTTAACCTCCTGTATAATGGTGAAATAGTTGTTATTAAATTATACAAGAATCATATATATTAATATGATATCATATATGATCTTTTAACATTGATTTGTTAATAATATCTTAGAATTATCGTCGTTTCGGGAGTTAACTTACTCATTTTCTTTTATATGTTTTGTTACATAAGCCATGGTTGTTGTATCTTATTCATATCCAGAATGATATACAGTCCTTAAACATCATTTTTAAATCATCAAATGATAATTATACTTGAATGGATACGATGGAGAATGAATCTCATCGCGTTCGTGGAGACGGTAGTCCGTACGTACGCACGAGCGACAATATCATTCTTTTGATATTAAAATAATATATAAATGGATGGTATATCATATATAAAGAATCATTAACATGTTATATTTATTATTTACATGAGTTACACATCATTATTATACCCATCCAAATAATATTATATTGAATAACAATTACACCACGACGTGGAGACGGTAAGCCGTACGTACGCACGTATGGTGACATGTTATTCAAAGGGTGGATAGAATACTGAATATGATTGTACCATATTTATAATAACATCACAGTATATATGAGATACTGGAGTTATTATTTCAGAATGGTAAGAACAAAGGAAGAAGAAGTGGAAGAAGAAATGAACTTAGAAAAGGGTGGTGAAATCATTACCTCTTCTTCGGGTTCTTCCTTTTGATTTGATCAAAAGGGCTCCTTAGGTTGGCTTTATGATCAAACTAAGGCCTCTAGGTTGTAGTGAGGGATGTTGGGAGAGTATTTGGGCAGAGTTTGGCCGAACCAAAAGGCTTTGAAGGTGTGAAGAAATGAGAAGGAGGAGTGCCCTTTTATAAGAGGGGTGAGGGGCACCTTTGGAAAAGTTAGAAATATTAATTTATAATAAATTCATATTCGGTTTACAAAGGCTCCAAAGTTGACTATTCAAAGTATGAGGTGGGGATAGGTCGAAAACAACTCATCCAATAGAATTTAGACAGGTTTGGGTATTTATATTAACCTTATCTTTATGTATTAACTCTAAGTTAATTAGTTTCACTTTTACAATGTCTCTTTGTATTTTTATATAATATGGTTAATAAACTTACTATATACATCCAAGAGACCCCCAAGTGGTCCATTAATGATTAACCTATCCTAATATAAGTCTCTTGGCCGAACCTTATATTTTTAGGAATTTAATATCAATTAATAATATAATATTTGTTTTAAGAACTCTTTTATGTCAATTTTGACACTATTCAATAGTTGATTTTTGTGAAACTCATAACAGATTTATTACTTCGAACAAAGTCCATTAAATCAATCCTAATATATCATATTAGCCTAGAAAATTAGTTTAATTCATTAAAAGTTTCATATTATATTTATTTGGGTATTTATAATATCAATTATTTTAATTTTTCACTATTATATTAATTACTGCATCATCATTGTGTCATAAATAAAATAAATTATATAATGTCTAAAAATTATAAATAAAATATCATTATGTAGGAAATCTTTTTAGCTTTCTAATGAATATTTATAATCGAAAATCCAACATGTATAACCCTATGTAAAAATTGTTCTTCTAAAAGATGTAAGCTTATGCCATTTTTATTTTTATTTTAACTTTATTAATATAATGTGTCCCTACCACATACAAGTGGCTCCAAGGGGTCCCCAAATTGACCCAAGGATGCTCATGGTCGGGTATGTGTCCACCAATAAGGTTAGGACACGTTTTAGGGTAATTTTGTATTATTATAATATTATTTTTTAACCCTTATTTACCGGATTTACCCTTTAACCATGGTAAATAAAATATTTACCGCAGTAATTATTCAAAATGTCTAAAAATAAAAGTTACCTATTTACACAATTTGAACATCCTGATTCCAAATATGGAATCCATTTTCCTAAATTCAAAACACAGAAGTGGCAGAAATTAATTTAAAATTAATTCCCGCTGTCAAAACAAAAAGCGTGTTTTTAAGAGATAATAACTATCAAAAGATTGACACTTGTTTATGTTCGGTTTAATTGTAAAATTATGTCCAATGATAAACATTAAATTGAATGGTAAAAATATATTCTAAATATACTTTAAAACCACTCAAATTCATAATTTATCACTATTAATTATTTTGATTAAAAAAGTTGTTTTTAATTAAAATTTAGAAATTTTCACTATTCATCAAAATATGAAAGTTATCCGAAATGTACCAAAATTTCACCCTAGGCTAATTTTGATATTCCGAATCCAAAAATGAAGTCCATTTTGAAATATAGAATATATATGATTTCAAAAAGTAGGTATTACTATTCACAACGGCTAGTTTAATTAGTTGTGGTGTGTGTTAGAACTCGAGGTTGCGTACAACACACGCTATCGCATTATTCGAAGGGAAACGTACCGTAGAAGCTTGGGGTGTTACATTCTCCCCTCCTTCAAATAATTGCGTCCTCGCAATTTCTAGGGTATTACTGCATAAAAAGACTCGGGTGGTTCTTCATCATAAGTTCCTCGGGTTCCCACGTTGCCTCTTCCATCTTATGATTTCTCCACAAAACATTTACCAGACGCGTCGTCCGGTTTCTCAGTACTTGTTCTCTTGTATCAAGAATCCTGACGGGCTCTTCGCAATAAGACAGATCGGGTTCCAGTTCTAATTCCTCATAGGTGAGTACATGCGTTGGGTCAGGCATGTATTTTCTCAACAGAGATACGTGGAACACATCGTGAACTTTGGAGAGACTTGGCGGCATTGCCAATCGGTAAGCTACAGCCCCAATTCGTTCTATAATTTCGAAAGGTCCGATGTACCTGGGACTCAATTTACCTTTCTTACCAAAACGTATGACTCCATTCCACGGAGATACCTTCAGGAAAACATGATCACTGACTTGAAATTCCAAATCCTTCCTTCGATTATCGGCATAGCTCTTCTGCCTACTTTGAGCTGCTTTGATGTGATTTTGGATTACTTTCACCTTTTCCACCGTTTCCTCCACCAGTTCTGGGCCTACAAGTTTTCTTTCACCAACGTCATCCCAACAGGTTGGTGTACGACATCTCTTTCCGTATAACGCTTCATATGGTGCCATCTGAATACTCGAATGGAAGCTATTGTTATAGGAAAATTCTACCAGAGGTAAATATTGATCCCACATACCCTGAAAATCAAGTGAGCAAGATCTCAACATGTCTTCTAAGGTCTGAATAGTCCGTTCTGATTGTCCGTCTGTCTGAGGGTGGTAAGCAGTGCTCAAATGAAGTTCAGTATCCAGGGATTTCTGAAGACTTTTCCAAAACCTTGAAGTAAAACGGGGATCACGATCCGAAACAATTGATAAGGGTACTCCATGAAGTCTCACAACTTCATTAATGTATAGTCTTGCTAGACGTTCCAGGGGTAGATCTTCTCTTATAGCAAGAAAATGTGCTGACTTGGTAAGACGATCAACAATAACCCATATTGCATCGTTCCTTCTAGGAGTCTTTGGTAGCCCCATGACAAAGTCCATTGTAATATTGTCCCATTTCCACTCCGGTATGGGAAGCGGTTGCATGACTCCTCCAGGCTGTTGCCTTCCAGCTTTCACTTGTTGACAAACCATACATCTTGACACAAAATCAGCATTCTCCCTCTTCATGTTGTCCCACCAAAAATGTTCCTTCAAATCTCTATACATTTTGGTGCTCCCATGGTGTATAGAGAAATTGGAACTATGAGCATCATCCAGCAATTCCCTTTTTAGATCAGGTATATTGGGAACACAAAGTCTCTTCCCGAATTTCAAAATTCCATCTTCATACACAAAGTCTCTCAATCTCCCATCATTCACAGCTTTAATCTTCTTCTGAAATTCTTCATCATCGGTCTGGGAACTCTTAATCCTTTCTAGTAAAGATGGTTTGGCAACCATTTGAAAAAGCATTGATGTTTCACCTTCCCTGGTTATTCCCATGTCCATCTTCTCTAGATCCATGAAAATTGGATCCCTTTCAATTCTCATCATGTTCAGAACTCCATGGCCTTTTCTGCTCAAAGCATCTGCTACTTTGTTTGCTTTCCCCAGGTGGTAGTGTATCGTGCAATCATAATCCTTGAGTAATTCAAGACATCTCCTTTGCCTCATGTTGAGTTCTTTTTGTGAGAAAATATACTTCATACTCTTGTGATCAGTATAAATCTCACATTTTTCACCATAGAGGTAGTGCCTCCATATCTTCAAAGCAAAGATCACAGCTGCTAACTCAAGATCATGAGTAGGATAGTTTTGTTCATGAATTTTCAACTGTCGTGATGCATAGGCAATAACTCTATCATTCTGCATAAGGACACAGCCAAGTCCTTTCTTTGATGCATCACTATAAATAACGAACCCATCATTCCCCGATGGTAGAGTCAATATAGGAGCATTGACTAATCTTCTCTTCAGTTCTTCGAAACATTCTTCACACTCTTTTGTCCAAACAAATTTAACCCCTTTACGTGTGAGCTTCGTTAATGGGTTAGCCAATCGGGCAAAATTCTGGACGAAACGTCGATAATAACCTGCCAAACCAATAAAACTACGTACCTCAGTTATACTCGTAGGTGCTGGCCATTCTTGGATTGCCTTGGTCTTAGAAGGATCAACAGAGATTCCATCTTTAGAGACAATATGGCCAAGAAAAGAAATCTCTTGAAGCCAGAATTCACACTTGCTAAACTTTCCATATAATTCATGCCTCCTCAGAGTCTTCAAGATAATGCGCAAGTGATTTTCATGATCTTTGTAGGTTTTGGAGTATACCAAGATATCATCAATAAATACCACCACAAATTCATCGAGATAATCCTTGAAAACTCTATTCATCAGATCCATGAATACAGAGGGTGCATTATTCAATCCAAACGGCATTACAGTAAACTCGTAATGCCCGTACCTGGTTCGAAATGCTGTTTTCGGAATGTCTTCCTTCTTTACACACAACTGATGGTATCCAGATCGAAGGTCAATCTTTGAAAAGTATTGAGCCCCATGCAGTTGGTCAAATAAATCATCAATACGAGGTAGGGGATACTTGTTCTTTATCGTTATAGCATTGATCTCCCTGTAGTCGATACATAACCTCATAGATCCATCTTTCTTTTTAACAAAAAGAACAGGGGCTCCCCATGGAGAAACACTAGGGCGAATAAATCCCTTATTACTCAATTCCTCTAGTTGTTTCTTTAGTTCGACTAATTCTACAGTGGCCATTCTATAAGGGGTCTTCGATATAGGCCTTGATCCAGGAATCAAATCAATAGAAAACTCAACTTCTCGTTCTGGAGGATGTCCAGGTAAATCTTCCGGAAATACATCTACAAATTCATTCACAACAGGTACATCCTCTATTTGAACATTCCTTTCCTCACCGACAGTTATTTCATTCTCTTCCTCCCCGATAATTGAATTTAGTTGAGCTATTGAGGGTGGATCTAAATAAGAATTAGGTGGTGACGATTCTGCTCTAAAAATAAGGTGTTCCTTATCATTATCATCAAGAATCGTAACCTCTTTCTTCTTACAATAAATCTTCGCATCATAGTCCGAAAGCCAGTCCATACCGAGGATTATATCAAACTCAATCATAGGTATGACGATGAAATCAGCAGATAAAGAAAATTTATGTGCTCTAATGGGGACTGATTCACAAAACTTTGTTGCAACGATACTTCCCTTAGGAGTTTTAACTGACAACTCCCTTATTAAATCAAATTGGAAATATCTAATTTTCTTAGCAAACTGGGAAGATATGAAACAATGCGATGATCCAGAATCAAATAATGCATTTGCTAAACTTGAGGAAACCATTAAATTACCTGCCACCACGTCTTTCGGAGCTTCTACCTCAGCAGTAGTGATAGCATAAGCCTGGCCTTGATCCCTTGGCCTTTTCTGAGGTAAGTTCTCCTGACGCTTAGGACATGCATTTGCATAATGCCCCATCTCCCTGCAATTGTAGCACTGAACGTTGGTAGCTTCCTTCTTCCCCTTGAAATCATGAGCTTGGTGGCCTTTTTCACCACACTTGTAACAGACTCCCATTCCCTTCAAGCAAGTACCAGGATGTTTCTTCCCGCATTTACCACAAGATGGATATTCAACCTTTCCCTTCTTCCCCTTATTTCCATTCCCAGATTGATCAGCAGGTCTCTTCTTCTCTTGCTTCGCTTTAAAGTCATAAGACTTAGAGAATTCCTTTTCGGTCTTGATAGCACATGAGACAATGTCTTCGTACGATGAAAAGGATTGTGAGACTAATGCTCGACGGAGAAATGGTTTTAACCCATCAAAGAAACGATCAATCTTACTTCTTGGGTTGCGAATATAATCTCCAGCATACCTCGCTAACCTTGTAAAGTTAGCCTCATACTTTGTGACATTCTCATCCTCCTTTTGTCTCAGACTCAGAAATTGCCTTTCCATATCTGCTCGATGGTCGCGAGGAAAGTATTTTTCTAAAAACAGATCTTTGAACTCCCTCCATTCCATGTTTGATACTTCATCATCTTCCTTCATGTTTTGAATCAATGACCACCATTGATCAGCATCTCCAGTGAGGCGGTAAACTGCCATGGTAACTTTTTCCCTTTCACTACTCCCCAAAGCCTGAAATATTTTCTCTAGGGAAAATATCCATTGCTCAGCTACTAAGGGATTTGTACTTCCATTGAACGTTGGTGGTTGTTGTCTCATGAATCGATCTAACATTGATCCTCCACGCTGCGGATCAGGGTGCTCCATACGGGTAAGGTTATTATTCATAACCTGAGTAAGTTGTCCCAGTACGGTGATTAGCTGATCAGCACCAGTTGCATCACCAGCCCCACTATAATTATCTTGAGCAGGAGGGCAATCCCTACATGGAGTGCGTGCATTGATACGGTTTCCATTTCTTCCACTAGGCGCCATTTCTAAAAAATGGCATAAACTAGATCAGTTTATGAATCAAAATACATAATCCCATACTTATAAAACACTTAACATAAATTGAACTATCTATGGATATAATCCATAATCATAAATATGTTTTCTTTGAGGAAGTATATACTCATAAACCCTTCATAATGATTTGTAAAGAAAGTGAGAGTTATCCTAAGCATATCCCCCGGGAGTGTCGTAACCAAGAGTGCAGCAAGGCCCGTTGTCGTGCACCAGTTCCCGTTCGAGTCTAGCTCAAAGCGGTGTTTTCGGGTTTTACCCCTAGGTACATCTGTGCCAGAGCCGCCTCTACCTGCTCGTATCCAGACAGGGATGTATTGCTCGGAAAACTCACAAAGTCTCTACAATACCAAAATTCTAGGAAGCTCTTCTATACTAATCCTCAAAGTTCATCTTAGGTCTATGTGCTCTAATCAGAGTTTATCTAAATCTAGCTTCCAAGGTTTGTACTAAACTTCCTCTGATACCAACTGTAACGCCCCGACCCCAGCTACCCAGAGTCGGTGCATTATTTCGTAACATTGGCATGATCACAAGACAGATCAAATCCCGAAAGACCGATTGGTTTAGTAGCCTTGGAAACACTAGATATAATCATAAAGTTTTACATTACATTTCAAAGTGAAAAACTACTACAACAACAAAGTCTTCATATCCACACTATTAACCCCTCATAATATCCCTGCAAGTCATTCATAAATTACTTCTTCACTACCTGGGAAAAATAAAACATTGAAAAGGGGTGAGCTCAAATGCCCAGTAAGGATAACAATATAGCGGAAACTTTCATCAATAAGAAAAAACATTTAAGGAAATGTATAACTAAAACAAAAGCCTTTTAAACATGAACTTTCAACATGGTATGGCATAAATAAAATGAAATAATGCCATTTACTTATTCACATGGATATTCCACTAATCGAATAATCACATGCAAAAATAAATAACCACTTTCATAATGTTGGAATGCATAATGTCAAACGTTAATTTCATTGTCTAGGCCTCATCCCAAGACCTAGGGGTTACTTCTAACCGGAACCCAACCCGGAGTGCCTCTAATAACCGGACACCAACCCGGAGTGCCTCTAATAACCGGACACCAACCCGGAGTGCCTCTAATAACCGGACACCAACCCGGAGGGCATACTTTTACCAGTCCCTAACCTGGAGGTCTTACTTTAACCAGTCCCCAACCTGGAGGGCTTACTTTTACCAGTCCCCAACCTGGAGGGCTTACTTTTACCGGTCCCCAACCCGGAACATACTTGTTTAGCACATTCATCTGAAGAAAAGTTTGAAATATAACATAAACATTCGGATTAAAACTAGCATACGAAATGTCAATAATTTCACTATAAACTATGAATGGTATAAAAATAGCACATCCACAGTCAAACATATCAAAAAACCTTCAATACAATATAGAAGTTTTGTATCATAATAAATCAACTTCAAATAATCTTAAAATCCATCAAAGGATGTTGACATAGATGAAATCAAAATTCTTTTTAAAGAAGTATCTCCTTTTATTTTGAAATCATTTAAGATCCATATAAAATAAAACATTTTCTTTGAAAATATTCTTATAAGCTTGTATGGAAAGCTTCGACGATTTTATAACGGCGGAAAATAACCGCACCCGCCGTATAAGTTAAAAAAAACCATTCTTACCTCAATTCTGTCGAAAAGGTTAAAAAGGACATTGTTTTGAAGACGACGGAAAGATTCCTTATAAACCTCTGATAAAAGAGCCAAACAAGGGTATAAATGACTTTAACCCATATTCTTGTAAATAGTAAAAATGTTTTGAAATACATTTTTAAGAAAACATGGATGTGGATGATAAAGAGATCCCAGTAGATTATTACGTATAAACAACCTCGGATAATGAAGAGATTGTGAAATAACCTTTACCTTGTACTTTTCCTTGGTTGGGGTAGGTTAACCTCCTGTATAATGGTGAAATAGTTGTTATTAAATTATACAAGAATCATATATATTAATATGATATCATATATGATCTTTTAACATTGATTTGTTAATAATATCTTAGAATTATCGTCGTTTCGGGAGTTAACTTACTCATTTTCTTTTATATGTTTTGTTACATAAGCCATGGTTGTTGTATCTTATTCATATCCAGAATGATATACAGTCCTTAAACATCATTTTTAAATCATCAAATGATAATTATACTTGAATGGATACGATGGAGAATGAATCTCATCGCGTTCGTGGAGACGGTAGTCCGTACGTACGCACGAGCGACAATATCATTCTTTTGATATTAAAATAATATATAAATGGATGGTATATCATATATAAAGAATCATTAACATGTTATATTTATTATTTACATGAGTTACACATCATTATTATACCCATCCAAATAATATTATATTGAATAACAATTACACCACGACGTGGAGACGGTAAGCCGTACGTACGCACGTATGGTGACATGTTATTCAAAGGGTGGATAGAATACTGAATATGATTGTACCATATTTATAATAACATCACAGTATATGTGAGATACTGGAGTTATTATTTCAGAATGGTAAGAACAAAGGAAGAAGAAGTGGAAGAAGAAATGAACTTAGAAAAGGGTGGTGAAATCATTACCTCTTCTTCGGGTTCTTCCTTTTGATTTGATCAAAAGGTCTCCTTAGGTTGGCTTTCTGATCAAACTAAGGCCTCTAGGTTGTAGTGAGGGATGTTGGGAGAGTATTTGGGCAGAGTTTGGCCGAACCAAAAGGCTTTGAAGGTGTGAAGAAATGAGAAGGAGGAGTGCCCTTTTATAAGAGGGGTGAGGGGCACCTTTGGAAAAGTTAGAAATATTAATTTATAATAAATTCATATTCGGTTTACAAAGGCTCCAAAGTTGACTATTCAAAGGATGAGGTGGGGATAGGGCGAAAACAACTCATCCAATAGAATTTAGACAGGTTTGGGTATTTATATTAACCTTATCTTTATGTATTAACTCTAAGTTAATTAGTTTCACTTTTACAATGTCTCTTTGTATTTTTATATAATATGGTTAATAAACTTACTATATACATCCAAGCGACCCCCAAGTGGTCCATTAATGATTAACCTATACTAATATAAGTCTCTTGGCCGAACCTTAGATTTTTAGGAATTTAATATCAATTAATAATATAATATTTGTTTTAAGAACTCTTTTATGTCAATTTTGACACTATTCAATAGTTGATTTTTGTGAAACTCATAACAGATTTATTACTTCGAACAAAGTCCATTAAATCAATCCTAATATATCATATTATCCTAGAAAATTAGTTTAATTCATTAAAAGTTTCATATTATATTTATTTGGGTATTTATAATATCAATTATTTTAATTTTTCACTATTATATTAATTACTGCATCATCATTGTGTCATAAATAAAATAAATTATATAATGTCTAAAAATTATAAATAAAATATCATTATGTAGGAAATCTGTTTAGCTTTCTAATGAATATTTATAATCGAAAATCCAACATGTATAACCCTATGTACAAATTGTTCTTCTAAAAGATGTAAGCTTATGCCATTTTTATTTTTATTTTAACTTTATTAATATAATGTGTCCCTACCACATACAAGTGGCTCCAAGGGGTCCCCAAATTGACCCAAGGATGCTCATGGTCGGGTATGTGTCCACCAATAAGGTTAGGACACGTTTTAGGGTAATTTTGTATTATTATAATATTATTTTTTAACCCTTATTTACCGGATTTACCCTTTAACCATGGTAAATAAAATATTTACCGCAGTAATTATTCAAAATGCCTAAAAATAAAAGTTACCTATTAACACAATTTGAACATCCTGATTCCAAATATGGAATCCATTTTCCTAAATTCAAAACACAGAAGTGGCAGAAATTAATTTAAAATTAATTCCCGCTGTCAAAACAAAAAGCGTGTTTTTAAGAGATAATAACTATCAAAAGATTGACACTTGTTTATGTTCGGTTTAATTGTAAAATTATGTCCAATGATAAACATTAAATTGAATGGTAAAAATATATTCTAAATATACTTTAAAACCACTCAAATTCATAATTTATCACTATTAATTATTTTGATTAAAAAAGTTGTTTTTAATTAAAATTTAGAAATTTTCACTATTCATCAAAATATGAAAGTTATCCGAAATGTACCAAAATTTCACCCTAGGCTAATTTTGATATTCCGAATCCAAAAATGAAGTCCATTTTGAAATATAGAATATATATGATTTCAAAAAGTAGGTATTACTATTCACAACGGCTAGTTTAATTAGTTGTGGTGTGTGTTAGAACTCGAGGTTGCGTACAACACACGCTATCGCATTATTCGAAGGGAAACGTACCGTAGAAGCTTGGGGTGTTACAATAAATCTAACCTAATGTACCATTTTGATCAAATAAAAAGGATGAACACGAAGAAGAGTTAAATATTTCATCACCTCTTTCATGTTCTTTTTGTCTTCCACTTGTTATATCCTTATTTTTTCCATTGGAAAGAAATAACTCCAGTATCAAATATATACTGTGATATTCTTATAAATATGGTACAACTATATTTATTATTCTGTCCATCCTATGAATGACATGTCACCATACGTGCGTATATACGGCTTACCGTCTCCAAGTCGTGGTGTAGTTGTTATTCAATACATTATTATATTGGATGGGTATAATAATGATGTATAATTGATTTAAATAATAAATATAACATGATAATGATTATTTATATATTATATAACATCCAATTATATACGATTTTAATATCAATAGAATGATATTGTCACTTGTGCGTACGTACGGATTACCGTCTCCACAACGCTATGAGATTAATTTCCATGTTCACCATTCAACAATGATTATAAAAATATATATTATTAATAAGTATGTAATATATTACATAATAATTCTACTGTATATATATGTGTGTGTGAGTGTGAGTGTGTATGTATATATTTACTAACATATATCTTATTCTCTTACTTTTGTTCAATATGATGTGAAAACGGAAACATCGTTTATGCGTACATACAACCTATCATCTCCATAAACGGTTCCTTCCATTTCATATATACATTTATTATAAATATTTATATTATAAATATATACGATATATTAACCAAGTTTTATATTCTAGAATTATTTAAATCGTGATCTAAATGATACGATCATGATTAACAAGTTAAAACACATACGAAAAAGAAAGCGAGTATTACCCAAAATGTTAATTTAACATGGAAATCATTATTAAATGGGTAGTATAAATTCATAAATGAATCATGTATGATATAATAAATATGTATATGGGTCTGTTATAATTTAATAACATACTATGATCATTATATAAGAGGTTAAAGGTACCCTCGAATAAAGGAAAGTGAAGGGTAAGGGTTAATTCCCCAATCTCATTATTATTCGAGATTGTTTATGGGTATGTTTTTACAGGGACATATTTATTTTCCATGTCCATGAATCAAAAAATAGTTTTTGATGGGATTATTTTATGGGACTATTTTATTAAAACATCATTTTAAATTTATTTAATATTTATTCTTCTAAATCATTCTCATCAATGTCCTTGTTTTCAAAATGGTTTTTAAGGATTTTTTTATATGAACATGAATGTTTTTAAAATGTTATTTCCATTATAAAGTTTCAAAGTTGTTTGGGACACTTTTATTTAAAAATTTATTTAAATTTATTCCTTTCTAAATTATTGGACTTTTAAATATTTTCATGAAAAATGAATATTTCTCTCAAAAAATTTTACAAGTCATTTTAATTTATATCAACATCCTTTGATGGATTTTAAACTTGTTAGACATTGAATTATTTTGTCAACAATCATACATTTTTTATTGATGGATTTGTGATATTTTTGACTGTGGATGTGTTATTTTTATACCATTCATGGTTTATGGTTAAAGTATTCACATTTCGTATGCTAATTATAATACAAATGTGTATGTTATGTCTCATCCATTTAATATGAGAAATATATTGGACATAGTAAGTGACGGGTGGAGCATGCTATATCTCTTTGATGGATCGGTAGGTCTCAAGAGACAATTAGATGTGGAATTGGATGAGCTCTTTCCCAATTTGATATGTAGTTTCGTCCAAGGCCTTAATAATTTTTTGACTTCTTGTCTGAAGACATGACAAAATGTTTCTGAATGTCGGGAATTATACATTCCCTCATTATGAAAATAATATTGATTGTTCAGGTGGTAATTTGACTAGTATAATACCCATGACTATGTTTTATTATGACATTATTTACTCAACTCATATTTCTTCCATAAAGTGTTAATTTTTATTACTTTTAAAGGCATATGTTTTTAATTATTCACCATACCTATTGTTTATGTTATCTTCTGCTAATTATTTA
Source organism: Viscum album (assembly GCA_963277665.1). Lineage (NCBI taxonomy): Eukaryota > Viridiplantae > Streptophyta > Magnoliopsida > Santalales > Viscaceae > Viscum > Viscum album. The sequence continues at coordinate 1,468,011,467 of OY728128.1, read as the reverse complement.
CCTTTATTAAGCATATGAGCTCACCCCTTACTTGTGTTTTATTTTCCTAGTATCCCAAGAAGTGTTTTATGTTTAAGATTCAGGGTTAATATAATGGAAAAAAGGCATTCTCAAAGGATAATTTTTTTGTTGTATGCTATAAAGTGTAATGTAATGTTCATGCATGCAATCTATTTTACAAGACTTCTAAACTGCTTGGTCTTTTGGGGATTGATTCCTTGTAATCAAGCTAATGTATTAATATAATGCACCAACTCTAGGAATCTAGGGTTTGGGAATTACAAAGTGGATACATCATCAAGGAGGACACAATATAATTTTGTTCTCGACATATCTCAATTGTAATCTCATCATGACTCATATGTTGAAAACATTTATTATGCATAACAAAAATATTTTTCATTATGGGACTTATAATATTTTTTTTCATTAGAGGAAAATAATTTCAATCTTTGTCACATTCAACATTACCATAGTTCTTGTTGGTTCAATCCATTTTATAAACCACAAACGAATAATTTGATTAACAATAATTGTAGTGGGGAACAACATATTCATGAAAAAATCATATATTTTATTTGTAAATCCTGACACATTGTTTTCAATCAATGACATAATTTTTTAACCTAGACCATCCATTATTGTCAAATACTCAAATCCTTTCTAATGTTTCATAATGAAAATTTGAACTAAACTATGAATATTCCATTTGAGTTTGTAATCGTTTAACAAAATGTTTATAATTATAATTCACCAAAATTATGTACTGTATATACTCAACTAACTCTTTTAGGTGTTACTTCATATAGATTTATGAGTTCGATAACCATCCCACTTATAGTATCCAGATCAGGATTTATTTGTTGGAATACATTCCTCTTTTCTCTAACATAACATATGTTGTTATCCTTTATATTATATTAACCTAAGGGTCCACACAAATGTTGTATCATCCTATTTTTTAATGTTGACTATACCTTGATATAATATAATCTATAGAGACACAATTTTTGTCTTTATAAATAGTTCATATTATTAGTTCAATATTAAAAAGAGAATATATTGATTAATTTAAAAATAATATAGGTTTAGTGTCTCTGGAATCATGGGTACATACACCAAATGTTTATAGGATATCTACACCATCGTCCAATCTATTTTTCATAATTAGAAATCTTATTAGAAATATAATAATTTTAACCTTTCTTCATAACTCGAGGAATGGAAATGTTAAAATAGGCTGACAAATGATGCTCTATTAGGGTAAAAAGTGAGATATCAGTGATAAATAAAGAATAAAATGAGAACATTGGTATTATAACATGATCTTAAAATTTTAAAATAATACACATTATATCATAGATTATAATTTTGGGTCATCAAATAAATCATATATGTTTATAAGGCATCAGTCATAAAGGATTCAAAAAACATGATCCATGAGTGCCTAACATTGGAATAATATACATGTTTTTGGAATAAACATAATCATATGAATAATTTTCATTATTAAAGGTTAACTTCCATGACTATCATAGTGGATTGGATTCTCTCCCAATTATATTGTATCCTTAGTCATGGTTTATTCCCACAAAAATATATATGATCCCGACCTTTAGAGGGGGAATGTCTTTATTTAAATTTTGAGTAAACACATTTATAATTGTTAGTGAAATGTTTCAGGAGAATAATATAGTACTGAGGGGGTGTCTCGAGTGTTCTTTCCATGACAAAAATGATGAAAAGATATTATAATTTGTAGGGTGCATGGTTGTTTCATTATTAGTATTCACATTGTTCCTTTAACATGAAACATGTAGAGGGGAGGATTCAAATTTTAAAACCCGTGAAAGGGAATCCTCGTAACCCAATAGTTTTAGAAAGATAAAAAATGATGGATTATTCATGGTTTCTCATACTGTGTGTTCTTTTTAAGAGATTTTGTGACCCAAACCCCCTCTCTGACAGAGGATACACATTGTAGGCTCATGTTTTGGCCAACTGTTCAGCCAAACCATGGTGATGAAATCCATTAAAATCTAACATTAATATCTAATAATATTCCATGAGATAGGGGATACTATAAACTTCTACCTTATTATTTTGTACTTTAAAATAATAACTAACTCGAACCCCTGTTATTCAATGGCCATATACTACTAAGATACCATAATTCCAAGGAAGTTAAACTCTCATATCCAAAACATACACATAGACAACATTCCATAGAGATGGTGGAATTGAAGAACAATAAAATTCTATCTAAGATGTTTTTAATTCTAATCCTTGGAATTTGAAAAGATGGATATGACATCAATGAACATGAAACCAAAATTGTACAAGGATTAAATGAAAACATAGCACATTTTCCCTATTAATATTTCTAGTTTATTCGCGAAACTAACAACATGACAAAAAAAATAATATTTCCCATGCATGTATTAGAAGGATTTCTTCTAGATATAACACTTATTTACCATAAACTAGTGATATCCAGACAATATTTTTATTATAGAAAACAAACATTATCCCCTCATCTAGTCAAAAGGTTCTTTTATCCTTGTAAGGGGGTAACAAATCATGATTATCACATAATTCAAACTATATTAGTCTCTAGACAACCTCAAAGAAAAAAATGTATTTTTTGGGAATAACATAGAGGATCCCAAAGGTGGAACACATGGAAAGGGAAAACCCTAACAATTATAGGTGCCTCTTCCATACCAACATATTCTAATTTCACAGATATGTTAAACATGAATGAAATGATGGGTTCCACATGTCTATTACCCAGTAGGCAACTCTGAGAACAAATAAAAACCACACAATTTCCAACTACATCTAAAAAATAACTAAACTACGGATGTAGTCGATAATATAATTCACATAATAACACGATCAATATTAAGGATGATACCATAAAATATCATATGAATAAATAATGAAACCCCACATGATGGATGTAGCCCCATCATTAGTTTACACCCCTAAAACACATCAAACAAGATCTTAATGCCTTTGAATAGACTAGTCAACACTAGGGGAATATGAAGCTTCTCTATCTCTAGTCTTCGACCATAGACTAGATTTGTTGAAATAAACTAGTTATAATATCTTGAATATGAAAAACAATAGAAAACAATAGATGATAAAATTATCATACATCAAATGATCTCTGAACCCTTTTATGTTGCAACCACCAATCAATATTACTATCCACATACTGCTCATCTTCCCCTTTGATGATGGCCTCCTCCATGGTAATTCTCAATTTGAGTTCCCTAAGCATGAGTAACATGCTCGATTTTCCTCATACATTCTCAATCCCCTGTCAGCGAGTTATAAGCATGCTACCCCTACTATTGAAATAGTCTCATTGGAAACAACTAATAAATTTGGTGTTGTGAAATAATTCCCCTAGAAAACATTGTTTGGAGTACTATTTTTCATAGATTTTGATGTTGTTCATGATCCCCATATATGAAACACATTATCACTAATCCCATAGGAAAATCAAGGAAACCATTGGCCCCTTAATCATGAATGGGAAGCTACTAAGGATGAATCCCGGATAGTAAAAACCTCAATGCATATAGTAAAAAAAGCATACTACTGGACCCCTACTCTTCAATGAACCATACCAGTTCCCCTATCATGGTAAACCTCCCCATGAGAACATATTATCAATCACCTCAATCTTCTAATACATATTCATATACATCAACAAAGAAAATTGAGTAACTGAATACTACATAAAAGGATGCAGTTCCTCCTCAAGACACCATGCTAGGAACTCCTCAGCTAGAAAATGGTCTGGGGAAATACATGACAGATCCTTGGACCTTATTCATACAACCATTTTAGAAATATATCACTACTAATGATATTGAAACTACTATGTATTCAATTACTTCATGGACAATAAATGTTTGTCTTCCAGGAACATTTTTAGGATGTCGGCCCATAACACATATTCTTCTTTCCTCTAACTAAGACAAAGTTTGGACCAATGATGCACAACTCCTCATATCTGAATAAAAAACAAGGGGTTTCAATACTCCATTGTAGATCAAATCAAATTGAGAGTGATCTTGAGCTCCTAGAACTAGATATCAGTCTCTAAATCGAAAATTCTACTGTCATAATTCCCCAATGTTTACCAATAAAATTAACCCAATATTACCCTCAACTAATCCTCCTCCTTAACTAGGTTAAACCTATAGTGGTCAACCAGGAAATTATTTTAAACCTTCACTACAAGAACCACACAATGATAATGACTGTGAGGAATTTCTAAAATAGAAGTAATTATTTAAAAATTCTTATAGACTGAAATTATTTTAAGATTCATTTAATATTTTATCACTTCACATTTCCAAAACCACCCAACTCAAGAATGAACTCAATTCAATAATTATACAAGTTTATCTCCTAGGAATCTACACTACAAATAGAACCAACACATTTGATCACTTAGTGAGATCAAAGTCCTTGGATGATATCATAGAGTTATACAAATTCATATGTCCAATATGTACCTCCCTTTCACACATCACACATGAAGATCAACTCACACCGTTTCCTTAACAACCCATGAAATCCTCACTATGAAAAACTCCAAAATCAATCCCATATCTAAACCATTACCTCTGATAACACTTTTTTCTATGCCCCCCCATAAAAAGGTTATCCTACTGGGTAATAAATGAATTAATATAGATAATGAACCCTAATTCACTATTTCAGTGGGCTCTTGGATTACAACTTGCACCAGGGGTATAAAAATATTGTAATAAAGAGGAATTGTCCAATATAAAATTTGGGCATAGTGAAAGGATATCAACGATAAATCAAAACCATGAAATAAAATAATATAAAAAACAAAATCATTAACATAATTCATTTAATATTTTATCATATATAGATAAATTAATCAAAACAAATACCCTATAAACAAGATAGTGACAAAAAACTATACCAAGGTCGATGCTAGTAATTTCCATCACGTTCCAAATAGTCATCCTAGAAACCAATAATGAGTAGTATAAACATAGGGTAATCAAAAAATTAAACTCAGTGGAATAATATGTATCTCCAAGAAATATAAAAGAGGAATAATATTTAACCATTGAGTAAATATCAGATGCAACATCAGTCAAAAATTTCAACTATCCATCCCATCTCAGCTGTTTTCGCACACAATATAATATATACTTGTATAATTATATAATATGATTCATATAAATTATTGGGTACCCTACACCACTTTCTCCCAAGTTATCAACTCTTACACCACAAAATAATGCCTCCTAGATCTCCCAAATTATCCTGATCACAAATGGCCCACAGACACTGAGTTTATAAAATCAAATCACATCAAACCACATCACCTCACATCCAACCCACAAACTTCTATCCTATCACATCACATATCATATAATATAAATTAAATTGGGAAATCACATCTAATACAGCCACATAACAATGGCTATAGAGCATCATGAACATTAAGAAGATCAACCTCGTTACATCCTCCTATAATAAAAAAGCTCCACCGTAAGGCATCTCGCCTAAAGACACCAATGCCATCACACTACATTGGGTCACATAAGAACATGAACTTTTTAATTATTTCCATAAAATAACATTGTTTTCATAATTCCTTGGATATTGGAATGGTGACGAGTGGGTGGAAATCCATGAATCCTGACAATTAGGATGTTGGAAAAAACACAGCCAATACTATTGGTTGATGGCACTAGGAGATCAAAATAGGTTTCGTGCATATAATTAACAATAAACCTGAAATATATATATATATATATATACATATATATATCTATATCCAAGGATAATACCAACCTAAAATTAAAGAAAACACTAACCAACACATGGTATTTACATTTTGTCTACCACTTCTAAATGAACATCATCGTTCAACAAGCCACAAGACACATTTCGTCATCTCTGTAAAATCCAATCCAATTTTCATATTTTTATTTCCAATCCATTTCAATTTAAATATCCAATTAATTAAATTATTCCCAACACATTAAATTTTTCATTTAATTCATTAATTCCTCACATTACTTAAGTTTATATATTAAACATTTTAAACAATACATCTATCGTTTAATTCATATATTTACAAATTTAATCCCATTAAATAAACCAGACCATTTAATTTTAGTTTTGATATCATAGTTTATTTACAATAAAACCTTAGTATGTATAATAAAATATTTACACATAAGTAAGCAAAACAACACATCTTTTCAAAAAAACAATCCCACATATCATCACCATTTCACATTCAAAGCCTCTTTGTATAACACAAGCATTTTCCCTCATGCCACTACCACTTCACGTAACATAACCACCCCACATCACAACTACATATCACCTCCCCATAGAATTTATACACCACAACACATCATCCAAAACCCCAAAACGAAACATCACACATATTTACATACCATAAACAAATTGAGATCATAATTTTTTACAATTTTTCATGGGGATTTTAAAAAAATACACTTATTTATTTTATTGTTGTTATCAAAGAAGAAATATATCTGTGTTTCCAATTAACTTTATGAGTATATATAATTTACCTTTTATTCATGATAGAGCCAAAAAAACATACATCAATGGTTTCACAACTCATATCAAATTGGTATAAACAGTAGCTCCCAAAATCAATGTTTTTTAGTGGAATAATGATAGTGGATAATCATAATATAATAGTAAAAAAACTATATAAACATGTGACCTATATTCTTACCCATTAAAATTAAAATTAAAATTTATTTATCACTATTAAGAAACTAAAAAACACATTTCCAAAGGTGGAAAAAATTAAACCCCATCCATATGATATACAAGATGAGAAACAAGTGATGTCAAACCTCAAAAGGAGTTTTCTAATCTTTTGTGAAACGTTGAAACAAGATCAAGGCCTCTTAAAATAAATATGATGATGAATATCAACTACTTAACCCTAAATACAACATCCCACAACATCAACATACAAAAAACACCAATACCTATGATTCCTTAACCAAAACCCCGACCAGATGAAGAAACTACAAAAAACTGTGAGAAAACGTTATGGGGAAATCACCTAAACCCCGAAAGATAAATATATAATTTTCTAGTTTTAAATCCACTAATAAGGGGCCAAAAGGTATCCTCAGGCTGGTTTTAATTCACCTAGGAAATGAGATAAACACTGGAAAAGTAATAAAATATGAAAAACACTTGAAATTTATAACCAGACCGAAAAACACAAGTTCCAAACATAGCCCCTACACCATGCCACTGAACTCCTAAAAACATAATAAAATATAGAAAATATAAAAATACAATGTTGTAACCCATGTGTTTAAACGATATATATTCTTTAGAGTCACTCAAACATTTCATATCTAACAAATGTAATGAAGACTAGGGCGTAGCTAGGTCAACTACAAAACATGGCCTTGATACCTAAAAAGTAAGCTATGTAATAGCCCTTTTACATAGTAAAAAGTGATAAATTTTGTAGAATAATTGAGGACCGACCCAAAGAACTCCCCATTTTTTATTGAGCCCATGTGTCGTAATAAACATGTTAGTTTAATCCTCTGGAAAAAAGTTGTATGCCTCCACACTAGATCTATTCCATATTTTTGAGTAGCACCGATTACCTCCCCATACCAATACATCATATCCTCCCCCAGCCAGTATATAAAAAAACACCCCTATACTAAAACACCCAGCTACATGCCGCAAATTTATTCTCGAACCAACTCTACCATTTCTTCTCCAAACAACTCATGAATACCTTTGGGCACCTTCAAAACTATAATTCTTGAAATTTAATGGGTTCCATGGTCCAAGATAATACAATATCATAACATCAACAACTATATATACAAATATCTTTCAAAAAATTAATAACTTTTCATAATAAACCTTTTTTATCATATTATAGTTGTGATAGAACCTTATATCCAATTTTGAGGTATCCTAGGATATGATACTAATTGAGATGTCTAGTGGAAATTATAGACATGCATATAGTGGGGGATGAATTTCGATTCATTTAATATAAAAAATTTAAAATATATTATTTCAAACCTATATAACCCATATGGATTGGGACATATAATATCATTTAATAGTATTAAATTTTTTCATTAACTTACATGACACCATATGAAATACTAATATTACTGTAATTAGATCATTTTTTTTAAAAGTTTTGGAACCTCATAGGAGTCATACTAATTTCCATACATATGATATCTAATGAATAAATACTCCAATATGTTTTTAACGTCATTAAATGTGGATTTTACCTAGTATTATCATGAAACAAAACACAATATTCTATATAGGTTTGATATCACAAATTTACATATGTAATAATAGTATCATCCCACTTATATTTTTTATATGGGTATCCCGATGGTTTCTATTATGTTTACCCATATCCCAGTGAATTATATCATTTTATATCCTATTATTTTTATTTTCTAAAAATTAGTAAAATTCATAATCAATCTATAGTGTTTTGGATGACTTTATTTTCCTAACTGAATATTCAACTATGCCCCTTATATTTTGGTCAGTTCCTATAAATTTTGAATATGTTTACTAGACTCTCAAAATCACTTCTCTAGAGCTTATCTAAAATAAATTTATATATATTATATCCCATATTACTCATAGTAAGGCTTTCTAACAACTATTAAGAATCATGAACTATATACCATACTTTCTTCACCATCATCCACTTCATCTTCACATCACTGAATCATAGAACAAGTCAAAAAATGATGTCTAATTTATTCAACATTTTAATATCATATACATTGATATTTTAGATATGCACAGTTTCATATACTCGTTATTTTTTTCTCTCAATTTTAACCATATATCCATTAATATATAAAATTTAATTTGTTTACTTGAAATGAACTACCTCTCACACTTATTGTTTATTTTATAAATAGATCATTAGGAAATTATAATCTTTATACATACATTATTTAATATGAAATAATTTTTTTAGTTCCCATAATCCTATCACTTTTAAATGTTCATATATACTAAATATCACAACATTTACATGAATTTCACTTAATCAAATTTTAATGAGATTTAAAAAAAATCACATTTATCATTACATATTTTTCTTATCACCAAAAAAATCATGCCTACACCAAAAAATAGAAATTTAATAGCTAAATTATTTTGTTCTTATAGAAATTGCATGTACACTATAAGAAATAAAAAATACTCATTAATTTTTTACTTTTTTTAAAATCATAGCTCCTATAATTTATATACATAAATATTCCAGTAATCATAAATAATGATCCAAATTAACATTTAGATGTAAACCAAACCAATATTAAGAGATAATCATTAATCTATTGTAAAATAAATTTGAAGCCTGGTACAAGATTTTATAAGAAGACTTCTCAAACAATGTGAACTTGCTAAATTCTGAACAATAAAATTAAATAACCTGAGAATATATATTCTCAACTCCAAATTCCATAATTTATAGTTATATCATCACCAAATATGTAAAAAAATTCTTTTATAATGATTTTACTAAATATGAAACACCTTAATCAAATTCCAATCCATATGTTAATTATTTATTTCCCTTTAAGACAATAATTTTAAATATAACCAATAATTCATTAGTTAATAAATTTAATAATTTCTTTCCTTTGTACAAGCCTCTTCAAATTTACATTTATATTATATATAAATGATATGTTATCATTGAAATTCATAGATTCATATTCAATGTAAACTTCCTCTTCATATTGAACCTTTAATATATTTAATGTATATCACTTAGAAAATTTTTATATAGTATATTTCTCCAGCTATCATTTATTCATAATTTTCTATCCATTTATAATTTCATAATTTCTGTACATGATATTAGGTATTCCAATGGTTTAAACATCAATTTATTAAAACTGAAAATAATATATTTTACCAAAAATACTATGGGTAATATTTCTAATAAATTTTATCATTATGGCGGACATATTGATAACTTCCCAAGAACACAAATTTGTGATAAGTTTTTTTCTCAATAATTTATCTAATACATTGATTCATAATCATCCATTTATGAATCCTAATGATTCTAAAAAATGGTTTTCATGAATTAGTCTATAACATTTTAGTAACCTTCATTAATATCATATTGTTTCTTCTAGATGGAAATCACAATTTTTCTACCCACAATTATTGTTAAATACTACATATAGGGAGACACGGTAGCCCATTTATATGTCCTCAATTTATTGAAATATTCATAAAATCATTAAATGTAATGAAATCATCAATTTATCATAAATAACAACCATTCATGGTAATATAGAGAACATAAAATCCCTATGATAGAAGATTTGAAACTTTTAGGACATTTTGAGGTTGTACTTAAATGAGTCCTTATGATATCTTTAATTCATCATAGAGTGTTATAATGTTCTATGAAAAGTGGGATTGATCTATGATATACCTTTTTGAGTAAAAAAAATCTGCTAAAACATATGAGAATTTTTTTTCACTTCATCCTAAGGTAATCATGGACATAACCATGAATAAGAAATTTCAATGAGTGATATTTTGGATCAATGAGATGGTAATTCCATGGTGGGGGAATGTATTACAGCTAAGACCTAGATATTTTAGGGTTATCATGTCTTGCATTATGGGTCAAGAAATACTAATACCCAGGGAAAAGTGGCATCCAATATGGTTGGATTTGATGGTGTGAACCACACATTCATAAGAGTGGTCATGCCATAGGGCTAGGGTAGGTGCTTCTAGTCCAACCATGAACTATGTTTCATTCCTTGAGAAATAAATTTCCATATTATTAACTTTATGATTTTCAACTATTCTCCATACTGATATTTAAACATCTTATTACGATAATTTCTAACCCCATGATCCATGTATCCTGATAGAATCATGTCCCTTTGTACCTCTTTCCCATAGAGAACTCTCTTGGGTTTTATATTTTTTTCTGATGATTAATTACTGTACGAACTTTTAAATATCATATTCCAATTTTTATCCAAATTTCGTTATAATTTTTTCCCTAATTTGGTAATTGTGGATAACAGTTTGTAGATATTAAAAACATTATTCTTTGTTTTCATGCCTTGGTGATCTTATTAATATATTATGGGACGTTCATTACTCTTATGGTGGATTAACACTGCAGGTTGTGAAAGATAGTTTTAGTAGTTGGTTTAATCCATTCTTGAATCCATATACATAGATCCATGGTTTCTTTCCCCATTAATCAATGATTTAGACACCCAATAAAATTATTAATTATGGTGAATAATGTTTTTCATAAGATTTTTTATAGTTAATTTTCATTGGATACAAAGGTTTATCTCTTGTTTTATACCATTTAAATATGTACATACATAATAACACACACTAATTTTACTTTTTTATTCCTATATTTCAATTTTTTAAGAATTATAAAATATAGATATATTTTTTAGTCTTCAAATAGATATTAGTGATTCTATATTCAATCTAACGGTTTATTTATTTTCATTTAAGGATTTCTGGAATGATCTAAATTTCATTATTACTTGATTATCTTTTTTTATTTGTGATTAAATTGGGTACATTACATATTGGTTCACAATGTGTTATTATAATTTAATAATGATTAAAAAAATGACATGAATTAAATGATTCAAGTTTAGGAAAGTGAATGAAAATATTCTAGTTAGTTTACATGTTTTCTATAATTCTTTCTTGATATAGAAAAGGTATTTCTCCTGGAATGGTTTTGGGAGGTGAGAGGCATTAGAGGTTCTTGATTATAATATTTTCATATTCTTTACTTCTTTATTACCCACCTACACAGTATATATCACACGGATTTAAGAATATATAGGTGATATGTTTAAGTACATATGTATAGAAATAGAAAACGTAGATTCCATGAGATGGTTTTTAATCCATTACATTGGTATAAGAAATAAGTTATTTTTAAAGACCCATAAATTTCAAGAAATTTTTTTTTCTTAATTTTCATTGGAATTTTACAAGAACGCAGTTTTTGACGGCACATGATTCCGAGGCCCGGTGTGCCCGGAATCATTTTCCGAAGTTTAGCTCAGGTACGTTCAGTGAATGAACGAGCGGGTTTTTCAAACTTTTGAACCGGTGCTTGGAATTGATATCTGAGGGCACCGATGAACTTGTAGCGCCGGTTTTTGCTTAAGAAGACCCTTTCTAGAGTTGCGTTTTCTCAGGTGGAGTTTTACTTAATTGGGATAGCTAATGAATAAAATAAAATACTGTGCAACAGAATGTATTTTTATTCAAGGAAGTGTTAACCTAATATAAAGTGGTTGAGCGGGACCCACATCCTAACTAATCCACTAGGTGGGATACTAGTGGGGTGGGTCCCACACGAGCCCCACCTTTTCAACTTCATAAACCCCTCCTTAATCAAGGTAACGCACCCACACCCCCCTTTTTAAATAAAGTCAACTCGTGCGTTTGATTTAATATTAAATGCCTCTATTAATTGGGCGGTTTAATCATTGCAATTAAATTCAATTAATTGGTTGATTCAATTTTTGAATTTCATAGTCGTTGACTTGTGTGTTAATAAAATAAGAAAAGTCTTATTTTATTATTGTTGGGCTTGTTGTGTTGAGTTTTTGGGAGAAAAAGGGGTGTCTTGGAATTATTTGTTCTTTGTTGAAGAACGTGAAGAACGCACCGCTGCTGACAAAGAACGCCGACCTCCAACGATGGACGAAGGTGAGAGACGCCTTCCTTAGAGATCGACGACCCGACTCACATCTCCTCGTTCCTTCTTTCCGCGTCAAAGGGAGGGAGGCACCGTTCCTTCGCGACGCGACGATCCGTCTTCTTCCGCGACAATCATTTATGCGACGTCCCTTCCCGCGACAAACCTCATTCGACGACTATGCTCGAGGTAGGGGAATTATTTTTTTGTTCATAAATACTTCAGTCCCCTTTTCTTCGTTTCAAATTGGGCCACCAGTTTTCAAAATAACGGGAGGAGGTTGGACCGCACGAACACGGACGACCCTCCTCCCCGTTGTTTTATTGATTTTATTGCGCCACATTCGAATGTGGAGCGGTGCCATTGCACCATGCAGAAACAATGGGAATGGGCAAGGATGCGCGGCGCCGTTGCGCCATGCCGATGAAGTCGAAAAAGGTCGCGGCGTCGTCGCGCCGTGCTGGAGAGTCACGAAAAACACCACGGAAGGAGCGGGTTCGCGGCGAAGGGGCACGGCGCCATCGCACCGTGCCGGAAGGACCAAGGCCCCGGCTTTAGACCGCGGCGGAGCAAGGACCGGCGGCCAACTTCTGGCTGCCGGCCTCAGAGCAAGGGGACCGGCCCCCACCGGTCCCATGGTGTAGCAGCTGACCGGCAGGAGCGGGCTGTCCGGTCAGAGGAGGAGCCGGGGGATACGACCCCCGGCTGGCCGGACAAGAGAGGACCCCACATGGGGGGCCACAGTTACGAACTGGCGGGAGCAGCGTGCCCCCTATGCACCCCAAAACCGCTCGGCCTTTTCGGCAGAGCCATCTGGCCAGCGGACCGTGCTGGCCGCGCCAGCGCGCCGGGCCGAGCAGCCAGGCCGGACCGCCAGGACGGGCCGCACCCAGGCCGGGTCGGGCCGCTTCCAGGCTGGGCTGGGCCGCGCCCAGGTGGGGTCGGGCCGCGCCAGAAGGGCCGCCCATGGGGTCTCGGGCCGGTTCGGTCCGGGCCCAAAACCCCCACTATCGGACCTCTTACGGTCTTTTGCCTATATCATGGGTTTCGGACATCTGATCGATGCACCGCCAGTTGCGACGCGATCTTTGGATCGACACGGTCGTTTCTGTATATTACACTCAAGGTTTTGGAGAAATTTGAGTACGGCCGGTTTGGTTCGGATACGAAACCAACCGGGCCCTCGGAGCGAAAAAGTTTATATCTTGAGCTCCGGACGTCCGATTGACATTCCGTCAACTTTGTTGGATTCCTCTTGATGAAACGGAACTTTTGTCATACTTTGCCTGAGTTTTGGTTGCAGTTGGATAGTGTCCGGGTTGGATTGTACCTGAAATCCAACTGGTCCCCTGGAACGGAAAAGCTGATATCTTTCAGACCGAACGTCCGTTTGACAAACCATCAGCGGCGTTGGTGTTATCGTTGAGAAAAGGTCCCTATGAGCTTACCCTCTGAGAGTTCAGGGGACAATTGAGATACAGACGGGTTGGTTCACACACGAAACCAACCGGGCCCCTGGGAAGAAAAGGCTAGTAACTCACAGACCGGGCTTCCGATTGACGCGCCGTCGGTTGCATTGAGACCCCTATGACGAGGCGGTCCTTTGAGATACTTCTTCATGGTAATTTCAGATACTTGGAGTATCAACCAGTAGCTCGTGGAGCGGACCCTCCCGAATACGAGTGTTCGGAGTACGGAGACCGTGTAGCCGACTGAGACCTGATGACTGCTTGACTGACTCCACTTGGAGTGAGTCGACTAGCACAGTGGATGGAGCACTACTTTGATTAGGTGCAGACCCATGGCGGATGGAGCACTACTTGTTTGGGTGTAGACCCGTGGTACTCGTCCGGAGAGTACCTTTACAGGCTATTAGGTGGTGTGCACTACTCTGTTTGGGTAGCAGACCCCGACGGGAAGCACTACTGTGTTTTGGTGGCTGGCCCGCGATACTCGACAGGAGGAGTACTTCAGCAGTCTTAGGTTAGTGAGAAGTACCTCGGAGTTGTGACAGGATCACTGTATACTCCAGAGACGGGGCTCTTCAGTAGTTACTGTTTCGATAATTAAAATCCTGGTTTGAGCTGAGTCTATGACCTTTGTGTTTACCTCATGATTCAGATGGGTCACTTGATAACATAGGTATATGTATGGGCATATACCTAGGTAGTGGTTATCCATTGATTTCATAATATTTGTGATTCCTCATGATTGAGATGGGTTACTTGATAACTTAGGTATAAGTATGAGATTATACCTAAGTAAGGGTTATCTGTTGTGATTATGCTTTGTGGTTATCCTTGATTGATTTAGAGAGACCTTGAGGGTCTCGGGGTACCTACTGATTATCGTTATACTCACCCCTGCACGGGCTATGCCCGCACCTCATTGTGTACGTTGCAGATGACGGGCAGTGCTGACGGAGGCCGAGTGTTCAAGGACTGGATGGTACCCGAAGGTGGACCACATGACGAGTCAGTATCCGGAGGTGGACTTCACGACGAGATGACACTCGGAGGAGGTTGACGGGAAAGAGTGTTGTGGAGGATATCTGTACCTACCCTTTAGGTATGATCCGTGGTGGACGATCCAGGAGCTGCGCTATCTGTACCTACCCTTCAGGTAGGATCCGAGGAGGACGACCCAGGAGCTGCTTCCATTCTTCCAGCTGTTGTCTTTTTCTGTTGTACTTTTTTTCAGTTGTAGTTGTACTTTCTATTGGGTTTGTATTCTGGCCCATTTACTTTTCAACACTTTCTGTTGTTCTTAGTGTATACTTCCGCTTGTACTCTGTGTGTTTGTTTACTTTTTTTAAGGCAATGCCTTCCCAGTTATCGGGATTTACGCCTTTGGTGCTATTCGCTAGCCCCTGGCCTATGAAGGCGGTCTTGGGGTAGTCACGGCATGGGCCCTGAGGATGGGTCGTGAAAAATTGGTATCAGAGGAGTTCGGTTCTACCGCAGAACTTATAACTCTGATATTTTCTTTCTATGAAGCGACAATTTTAAGAGTATCGAGTGTGGTTTTCAGTTCAGGGAGTCCAGTGTTGGTGTGGGAAGCCGACATATCCATAAAACAGGACCTTGACAACTGATTTCTGACTTTGTGCACAAAAACCTTGATTGCGTGTGTGATTTCAAAGGTTTTCCCTTAAAACAGCTCAAACCAGGTCAGCTCACCAGGTATAAATCGTTTGACTGTGTCACATTGTTTCTTAAGGATGCCTTTTTACGGATGACCAGCTAGAGCCCAGAGGGATGTGCATACTGACAGCCTGCCGAGCGACAAGGCTTCGGTACAGGGCCCTCTTGTAGTTGAGGCACCAGCGGAGGCACCAGCAGTACTACCATACATTGGGCCACCGATGCCACCAGCCACAACAGCAGGCGATGCACGTCGCTTGAGCGCGCTGCATGAGTTCCAGCGCTAGAGGCCACCCAGATTCCAGGGAGAGACGAACCCACAGGAGGCTAAGGATTGGCTGGAGGCTGTGGAGAGAGTCTTCAGGCTAGTAGGGATGCCAGCAGACGTTTATGGTGATCTTTGCTTCCAGCCTCTTTCAGGCAGCCGCTGAGAAAAGGTCAAGTCACTTGTTCCAGTTTTGCGATGAGATGACCTTCACTTGGGAAGACTTCGAGACCTTCTTCAAGGTGGAGTGTGTACCAGTATCTCTACACCCCGAGCATGTTCAAAAGCTGTTGCCTTTGCCGCGTGTTTTTCCATCAGTAGTCGAGTCATCTTTAGGCAGTAGACAGACGATGCAGAGGTCCAGGAGGATCAAATCAGCAGTTGGGCGATCTCGGGTTTTAGGATCGGTGGTGTGGGGCACCCGGGGTGGGGTCAGAGCCAGGCATGCCAGAAACAGACAGTGTTACTCCTGTGGCAGGAAGGGTCACATGGCACCTGACTGTCCGACTCCCCGCACAGTTGATCTGCAGTCGTTGGAGGAGCCACCAAGACAAAAGCAGCGGCGGGTGCTTGAGCAGCAGCCGAGCGGTGGACAAGGAATTAGAGCTCTAGAAGAAGGTGGACATGAGCAGAACTAGTGCATACCTTTTTGTTCTTAGTACTTCTAGTTCCATGTTGTTGTTGTTGTTGTGTCCTTGTACTATGAGCTGCTATAATAAAAGACACTTATCTTTGTGGTGTTTTCTTTCCTTTCCTTTTTTTCGGTTGATACTGAGAGGTTCCAGTTAAAAACTGTTGACTTGACCCTCACATTCAAGATTTCTACTGGAGGAGACCCAGTGACCTCACACTGATGCCGACAGTGTGACTCGACCCTTGGAGGCGAGAGTGACAGTTGGATCTCTTGGTAGCTACGTCGAGGCCCTACGACGTCATCCATGGCATGAATACATCATTCATGTCAGGATTGACTGTATTAGGCAATGGGCGTGGTTCATCTGGGGGATGAGACCGAGTTTCTCTTTTCAGCAAGGGAGAAATCTTAGCAGCTCTTTTAGATCGTAGGCAAAGAAGGTGCAGATCATCCAGGAGAAGATGAAGACTACACAGTGCAGTAAGAAACAGGAAACCGACGCTAGTATTAGAGACTCGGGCGTATTAAATGTTTCAAGAAGAGGATGCTTTAAGGAGAGATGAGTCTGCGAATCAGCAGATGTGGAGGCAGATCTAGGAGAGCAGCATGAGGTGGTGTACATTTTAACATGCTACAACCACCCTCCTTAGTTGCCCTGCCAGGATCAGGAAGCTGGAGGGCGGAGGAAGAGTGCGGCTGCATGCGGTCAAGGAGTGTGACCCAATGGCTCTAAAAATGATTCAATGGACAGTCTGTGTCCCCTACTAGCTGTCATAGTAACAGAAGTCCATATGAATCATTACTTCCTTACACGAATCTTGTCCCAGACCTAGAGTTTCTGGTAAGCCGTGGACTTGACCCTCACGTCTGGAGATACCTTTGGAGGAGACTCGATAACCACACTTACGTCGACGGTGTGGTTAGACCCTCGAGGTGAGAGTTTCGGTTGGAATATCTTGGTGGCAGCATTGAGGCCTTACGATGTTGGTTTGAGTATGGACTGGGCAATCACAGTTCATGCACAAATTGACAGTATTAGGAAAAAATGTTGTTGTTTAACTACAACGTCGGGATGGGTTTTCCTTGGTCGGCGGAAAGGAAACCCCAGGCAGCACAGGATAAACTCATGCACAGGAGGGTGCGGCCGATCACTCTTGAGTCAGCCAACCATACCCTTGCAGCAGCATGAGTTTTTAGTTTCAGTTACAAACATGAATTGGAGACCTCTAGAGTTCGAGGATGACAATCGCGTCCTTATACGAGTCTCACCTCGACTAGGTTTACGTAGATGTGACCGAGACGACAAGTTATCGCTGAGGTTAAATGGACCATTCTAGGTCCTCAGCATGGTAGGAGAGGTGGTTTTCTACTTGACCCATCCACCTCACCTGCACTAGGTGCACGATGACTTCCATGTATCTCAACTGAGGAGATACGAGCATGACCCTTCGTATATCATCAACCATGAGGAGCTGGACGTTGGCGATGGGGTGACTTCAAGGATGATCTAGTGGGGATCTAGGATCGACAGGAGGAGATCCTATGAGGACGGTCGATTCCTCGAGTGTGCATTCACTAGTAGTACGGGAACCTCCAGGTGAGCACATGGGATCGGAAGGCTCAGATGCATGCTCAGTACAGCTTTTGTATCCCTAATTTGTGTTAACACTTTACGGGGACGTAAAGACCTAACGTTGGAGTTATGTAAAGACCCAGAAATTTCAAGGAAATTTTTTTTCTTAATTTTCTTTGAAATTTTACAAGAATGCAGTTTCTAACGGTGCCTGATTCTGAGATCTGTTCTGCCTGGATTCATTTTCCGAAGTTTATCTCAGGTACGTTCAGTGAACGAATGAGCGGGTTTTTCAAACTTTTGAACCGGTGCTCAGAATTGAAATCTGAGAGAACCGATGAACTCATAGCGTCGGTTTTTACTTAAGATTACCATTTCTAGAGTTGCGTTTTCTCGTGTGGAGTTTTACTTAATTGGGTTAGCTAATGAATAAAATAAAATACTGTGCAACGGATTTTATTTTTATTCAAGGACGTGTTAACCTAAGCTAAAGTGGTTGAGAAGGACCCACATCCTAACTAATCCACTATGTAGGTTGCTAGTGGGGTGGGGCCCACACGAGCCCCACCTTTTCAACTTCCTCAACCCCTCCTTAATCAAGGCAACGCACCCGCACCCCCATTTTTAAATAAAGTCAACTCGTGCGTTTGATTTAACATTAAAAGCCTCTATTAATTGGGTGGTTTAATCATTTCAATTAAATTCAATTAATTGTGTTGATTCAGTTTTTGAATTTCATAGTCGTTGGATTGTGTGTTAATAAAATAAGACAAGTCTTTTTTTATTATTTTTGGGCTTGTTGTGTTGAGTTTTTTGGAGAAAAGGGGGAGTCTTGGAGTTCTTTCTTCTTCGTCGAAGAACGCAAAGAACACACCGCCGCCCACGAAGAACGCCGACCTCCAGCGATGGAAGAATGTGAGAGATTCCTTCCTCAGAGATCGATGACCCGATGCACATCACCTCATTCCTTCTTTCCACGTCAAAGGAAGGGAGACACCGTTCCTCCATGATGCGACGATCCGTCTTCTTCCGCGACGATCATTTCCACGACGTCCCTTTCCGCGACAAACCTCGTTCAACAACAACGCTCGAGGTTGGGGATTTATTTGTTTGTTCATAAATACTTCAGTCCCCTTTTCTTCGAATCAAATTGGGCCACCTTTTTTCGAAATAACGGGAGGAGGTCGGACCACACGAACACGGCCGACCCTCCTCCCCCCTATTTGTTTGATTTTATCGTGGCACATGCGCAGGCGGCGCGGTGCCGTTGCACCGCGCAGAAACAATGGGAATGGGAAAGGATGCGCGGCGCCGTCGCGCCGCACCGATGAAGTCGAACAAGGTTGTGGCACCGTCGCGACGTGCCGGAGAATCAAGAAAAACACCGCGGCCGGAGCGGGGCCGCGACGGAGGGGCGCGGCGGAGCAGGGACTGGTGGCCAACTTCCGGCCGCCGGCGTCGGAGCAGGGCGACCAGCCCGCGCCTGTCCCATGGTGTAGCAGTCGGCCGACCGGAGAGGGGCGACCAGTCAGAGGAGGAGTCAGGGGTTACGACCCACGGCTGGCCGGACAAGAGCGGCCCCCCACATGGGGGCCACAGTTACGAACTGGCGGGGGGCAGCGCGCCCCCCCTGCACCCCAAAACTGCTCGGCCTTTTCGACCGAGCCATCTGGCCAGCGGACCACGCAGGCCGCGCCAGCGCGCCGGGCCGAGCTGCCTGGCTGGACCGCCAAGCCAGGCCGGGCCGCGCCGTACCCAAGTTGGCCGGATCCGGACCCGGGTTGGGTCGACCCGGTTCGGGCCGACCCAGGGGGTCTCGGGTCGGGTCGGTCTGGGCCCAAAACCCCCACATTCGGACCACTTATGGTATATTTCCCATATCTTGGGCTGCGTACCTCCGATCGACGCAATTTCAGCTGAGATGCGATCCTTGGATCGACACGGTCGTTTTGGTATATTAAACTCAAGGTTTCGGAGAACATTGAGTACGGCCGGGTTGGTTCGGATACGAAACCAACCGAGCCCTCGGAGCGGAAACACTTATATCTTGAGCTCCGGACGTCCGATTGACGTGCCTTCAACTTTTTTGGATTCCTCTTGATGAGACAAAACTTTTGGCATACTTCTCCGGAGTTTTGGTTGTTGTTTGATAGTGGTCGGGTTGGATTGTACCCGAAATCCAACCGGGCCCCTAGAACGGAAAAGCTGATATCTTTCAGACCAAACGTCTATTTGACGAACTGTCAGCGGCGTTGGTGTTCACGTTGAGAAATGGTCCCTATGAGCTTACCCTATGAGAGTTCATGGTACAGTTGAGATACGGCCGGGTTGGTTCGCACACAAAACCAACCGGGCTCCTGGGATGAAAAGGCTAGTAACTCACAGACCGGGCATCCGATTGGCGTGTCGTCTGTCACGTTGAGACCCCTATGATGAGGCGGTACTTTGAGATACTTATTCTTGGGACATTCAGATACTTGGAGTATCTACCTGTAGCTTTTGAAGCGGACCCTCCCAGAGACGAGCATTCGGAGTATGGAGACCGTGTAGCTGACTGGGACCAGACGACTGCTTGACTGACTCGACTTGGAGTGAGTCGACTAGCCCAGTGGACGGAGCACTACTTTGTTTGGGTGCAGCCCCATGGAGGACGGAGCACTACTTGTTTGGGTGCAGACCCGCGGTACTCATCTGGAGAGTACCTCTATAGGCTATTAGAGGGTGTGCACTACTGTTTTTGGGTAGCATACCCCGGCGGGAAGCACTACTGTGTTTGGGTGGCTGGCCTACGGTACTCGACAGGAGGAGTACTTCAGCAGTCTTAGGTTAGTGAGCAGTACCTCGGAGTCGTGATAGGATCACTGTACACTCCAGAGACGGGGCTCTTCAACAGTTATAGTTTCGATAATGAAAATCCTGGTTTGTGCTGAGTCTATGACCTTTGTGTTTACCTCATGATTAAGATGGGTCACTTGATAACTTAGTTATATGTGTGGGCATATACCTGGGTAGTGGTTATCCGTTGATTTCATAATCTTTGTGTTTCCTCATGATTGAGATGGGTTACTTGATAACTTAGGTATAAGTATGGGCTTATAACTAAGTAAGGGTTGTCTGTGGTGATTCTGCTTTGTAGTTATCCTTGTTGGATTTAGAGAGACCTTGAGTGTCTCGGGGTCCCTACTGAGTATCGTTATACTCACCCCTCCACGGGATATGCCCGCACCTCGTTGTGTTGGTTGCAGATGATGGGCATTTCTGACGGAGGCCGAGTGTTCGAGGACTGGATAGTACCCGGAGGTGGACCACATGATGAGTCAGTATCCAGAGGTGGACTTCACGACGAGATGCCACTTGGAGGAGGTTTATGGGAAAGCGTGTTGTGGAGGCTATCTATACCTACCCTTTAGGTAGGATTCGTGGTGGACGATCCAGGAGCTGTGCTATCTGTACCTACCCTTCAGGTAGGATCTGAGGAGGATGACCCAGGAGGTGCTTGCATTCTTCTAGTTGCCTTTTTCTGTTGTAATTTTTTTCAGTTGTAGCTGTACTTTCGATTGGGTTTGTATTCTGGCCCATTTACTTTTCATCACTTTATTTTGTTCTTAGTGTATACATCTGCTTTTACTCTGTGCGTTTGTTTACTTTTTTTAAGGCAATGCCTTCCCAGTTATCGGGATTTACTCCTTTGGTGCTAGTCTCCAGCCCCTGGCCTATGAAGGAGGGCTTGGGATAGTCATGGCACGGGCCCCGACGATGGGTCGTGACAAATTGTTATCAGAGGAGTTTGGTTCTACCGTAGAACTTATAACTCTGATATTTTCTTTCTGTGAAGTGACAGTGATAAGAGTACCGAGTGTGGTTTTCAGTTTATGGAGTCTAGTGTTGGTGCGGGCGGCTGACGTATCCATACACCAGGACCTTGAAAACTGATTTCTGACTTTGTGCATGAAAACACTGATTGCGTGTGCGTTTTAAATGGTTTTCCCTTAAAACAGCTCAAACTAGGTCATCTCACCAGGTATAAATCGTTTGACCATGTCACGTTGTTTCTTCAGGATGCCTTTTCACAGAAGACCAGCTAGAGCAAAGA
Source organism: Viscum album (assembly GCA_963277665.1). Taxonomy (NCBI): domain Eukaryota; kingdom Viridiplantae; phylum Streptophyta; class Magnoliopsida; order Santalales; family Viscaceae; genus Viscum; species Viscum album. Next base: position 1,467,988,948 of record OY728128.1, on the reverse strand, counting down.
GGGATGTGCATACTGACAGTCTGTCGAGCGACGAGGATTCGGTAGAGGACCCTCTTGTTGTTGAGGCACCAGTGATACTACCATACATTGGGCCACCAATGCCACCATCCCCAGAAGAAGGCGATACACGTCGCTTGAGTGCGCTGCACGAGTTCCAGCGCTAGAGGCCACCCAGTTTCCCGGGAGAGACGGACCCATAGGCGGTTGAGGATTGGCGGGAGGCTGTGGTGAGAGTCTTCAGGCTAGTAGGGACGCCAGAAGACTTTATGGTGATCTTTGTTTCCAGCCTCTTTCAGGAAGTAGCTGAGAGATGGTGGAGTCACTTGTTCCAGTTTTGCGACGGGATGAACATCACCTAGGAAGACTTCGAGACCATCTTCAGGGTGGAGTTTGTACTAGTAACTCTACACCTTGAGCTTGTTCAAGAGCTGCTGCCTTTGCCGCATGTTTTTCCATCAGTAGCCGAGTCATCTGTAGGTAGTAGACAGATGATGCAGAGGTCCCGGAGGACCATACCAGCAGATGGGTGATCTCGAGTTTTAAGATCGGTGGTGCGGGGTACCTGGGGTGGGGTCAGAGTCAGGCGTTCCAGAAACGGACAGTGTTACTCCTGTGGTAGGAAGGGTCTCATGGAACGTGATTGTCCGACTCCCCACATAGTTGATCCGCAGTCGTTGGAGGATCCACCGAGACAGAAGCAGCGGCGGGTGCTTTAGCAACAGCCGAGTGGTGGACAAGGCAGTAGAGCTCCGGAAGCAGGTGGACAGGAGTATAACTAGTGGATACCTTTTTTTTCTTGGTACTTCTAGTTCCATGTTGTTGTTGTTGTGTCCTTGTACTATGAGCTTCTATAATAAAAGACACTTACCTTTGTGGTGTTTTCTTTCCTGTCCTTTTGTTCGGTTGATACTGAGAGGTTCCGGTTAAAACCTGTTGACTTGAACCTCTCTTTTTAAATTTCTACTAGTGGAGACCCAGTAACCTCACACCGATGCCGATAGTGTGAATCGGCCCTTGGAGGTGAGAGTAACAGTTGGATCTCTTGGTAGTTATGTCGAGGCCTTACGACGTCATCCATGACATGAATACATCATTAATGTTAGGATTGACTATATTAGGAAATGGGTGTGGTTCATCTGGGGGATGAGACCGAGTTTCTCTTTTTGGAAAGGGAGAAATCTTAGCAGCTCTTTCAGATCGTAGGCAAAGAAGGTGCAAATCATCCAAGAGCGGATGAAGACAACACAGTGCAGTAAGAAATAGGAAACCGGCGCCTGTCTTAGAGACTCAGGCATGTTAAATGTTTCAAGAATAGGAATCTTTAAGGAGAGATTAGTCTGTGAAGCAGCAGACATGGAGGCAGAGCAAGGAGATCAGCATGGGGTGGTGTACATTTTACCATGCTACAACCACCCGCCTTAGTTGTCCCCACTAGGCTCAGGAAGTTGGAGGGCGGAGGAAGCGTGCGGCTGCATGCGGTCAAGGAGTGTGACCTAGTGGCTCTAAAAATGATTCAAGGGATAGTCTGTGTCCACTACTAGCTGTCGTAGTAACAGACGTCGATATGAATCATTCCTTCCTTACACGAATCTTTTCCCAGACCTAGAGTTTCCAGTAAGCCGTGGACTTGACCCTCACGTCTGGAGAGACCTTGGTAGGAGACTTGATAACCACACTTACGTCGATGGTGTGGTCAGTCCCTCGAGGTGAGAGTTTCGGTTGGAATCTCTTAGTGGCAGCGTCGAGGCCTTATGATGTTGCTTTGAGTATGGACTGGGCAATCAAAGTTCATGCACAAATTGATAGTATTAGGCATAAAGGTTCTGGTTTAAATACGACGTCGGGATGGGTTTTCCTTGGTCGGAGGAAAGGAAACCCCATGAAGAACAGGATAAAATCATGCATAGGAGGGTGCGGCTGATCACTCTTGATTCGACCAAGCTTACCCTCACAACAGCAGGAGTTTTGAGTTTCAGTTACAAACAAGGATTGGAGACCTCTAGAGTTCGAGGATGACGATCACGTCCTTATATGGGTCTCACCTCGATGAGGTTTACGGAGATGTGGCCGAGGCGACAAGTTATCTTTGAGGTTCAACGGAACTTTCTAGGTCCTCAGCAGGGTAGGCGAGGTGGTTTTCCGCTTGACCCATCCACCTCAGCTGCACCAGGTGCACGACGACTTCCATGTATCTTAACTGATGAGATACGAGCATGACCCTTCGCATATCATCGACCATGAGAAGATGGACGTTGGCAATGGGGTGACCTCACAGAGGATCTAGTGGGGATCGAGGATCGACAGAAGTGGATCCTACAATGATGGTCGATTCCTCGGGTGCACATTCACTGGCATTATGTGAACCTCCAGGTGAGCACATGGGAGCGGAAGGCTCAGATGCGTGCTCAGTACCGCTTTTGTATCCCTAATTTGTGTTAAAGCTTTACGGGGACGTAAATCCCTGAGAAGGGAGTAATGTAAACACCCAGAAATTTCAAGGAAATTTTTTTTCTTAATTTTATTTGGAATTTTACAAGAACGCAGTTTCTGACGGAGCCTGATTCTGAGGCCCGGTGTGACCGGAATCATTTTATGAAGTTTAGCTCGGGTACGTTTAGTGAACGAATGAGCGGGTTTTTCAAACATTTGAAACGGTGCTCGGAATTGAAATATGAGGGCACCGATGAACTCATAGCGCCTGTTTTTTGCTTAAGACGACCCTTTCTAGAGTTGTGTTTCCTCAGGTGGAGTTTTACTTAATTGGGTAAGCTAATGAATAAAATAAAATATTGTGCAACAGATTTTATTTTTATTCAAGGAAGTGTTAACCTAAGTTAAAGTGGTTGAGCAGGACCCATATCCTAACTAATCCAATAGGTAGGATACTAGTGGGGTGGGGCCCACACGAGCCCCACCTTTTCAACTTCCTCAACCCCTCCTTAATCAAGGTAATGCACCCGCACCCCCCTTTTTAAATATATTCAACTCGTGCGTTTGATTTAATATTAAACGCCTCTAATAATTGGGTGGTTTAATCGTTTCAATTAAATTCAATTAATTGGTTGATTCAATTTTTGAATTTCAAAGTCATTGGCTTGTGTGTTAATAAAATAAGACAAATATTATTTTATTATTTTTGGGCTTGTTGTGTTGAGTTTTTGGGAGAAAAAGGGGAGTCTTGGAGTTCTTTGTTCTTCGTCGAAGAACAAACCTCCGCCGACGAAGAACGCCGACCTCCAACGATGGACGACGGTGAGAGACGCCTTCCTCGTAGATCGACGACCCGACGCAAATCTCCTCGTTCCTTATTTCCGTGTCAAAGTAAGGGAGACACCATTCCTCCGTGACGCGACGATCCGTCTTCTTCCGCGACGATCATTTCCGCGATGTCCCTTTCCGCGACAAACCTCGTTTGACGATGACACTGGAGGTAGGGGATTTATTTGTTTGTTCATAAATACTTCAGTCCCCTTTTCTTCATTTCAAATTGGGCCTCCTATTTCCAAAATAATGGGAGGAGGTCGGATCGCACGAACACGGCCGACCCTCCTCCCCCTTGTTTGTTTGATTTTATTGCGGCACATGCGAAGGCGGCGCGGTGCTGTTGCACCATGCAGAAACAATGGGAATTGGCAAGGATGCGCGGCGCCGTCACGCCGCACCGATGAAGTCGAACAAGGTCACGGCACCGTCATGCCGCGCCGGAGAATCACAAAAAACACCGTGGCCGGAGCGGGGCCGCGGCAGAGGGGCGTGGCGCCGTCGCACCGCGCTGGATGGACCAAGGCCACGTCTTTAGGCCGAGGCGGATCCGGGACCGACGACCAACTTCCAGCCACCGGCATCAGAGCAGGGGGACCGGCCTGCATCGGTCCCATGGTGTAGCAGCCGGCCGGCCGGAGCGGGCCGGCCGGTCAGAGGAGGAGCCGGAGGTTACGACCCCCGGCTGGCCGGACAAGAGCGGCCCCCCACATGGGTGCCGCGGTTACGAACTGGGGCGGGGGGGGGGGGGGGGGCGCACCCTAAAACCACTCGGCCGTTTCTGCCGATCCCTCTGGCCAGCGCGCCGGGCCGTGCCTAAGTGGGTCGGACCCAGACCTGGTTCTAGCCGACCCAGGGGGTCTCGGGCCGGGTCGGTCCGGGCCCCAAAACCCCCACTTTCGGACCTCTTACGGTCTTTCGCCCATATCGTGGGCTGTGGACCTTTGATAGATGCACCGTCAGCTGCGATGCGATCTTTGGATCGACACAGTCGTTTTGGTATATTACACTAAAGTTTTTGGATAACTTTGAGTACGGCCGGTTTGGTTTTGATACGAAACCAACCGGGCCCTCGGAGCGGAAACGCTTATATCTTGAGCTCCAGATTTCCGATTGATGTGCCGTCTACTTTGTTGGATTCCTCTTGAAGAGACGGAACTTTTGGAATACTTCTCCTGAGTTTTGGTTGTAGTTGGATAGTGGCCGGGTAGGATTGTACCTGAAATCCAACCGGGCCCCTCGAACGGAAAAGCTGATATCTTTCAGACCGAAAGTCCGTTTGACGAACCGTCAGTGGTGTTGGTGTTCACGTTGAAAAACGGTCCCGATGAGATTACCCTATGAGATTTTGGGGTACAGTTGAGATACGGCCGGGTTGGTTCGCACATGAAACCAACCGGACCCCTGGGATGAAAAGGCTAGTAACTCACAGATCGGGCGTCCGATTGACGCGCTGTCTGTTGCGTTGAGACCCCTATGACGAGGCGGTCCATTGAGATACATTTTAATGGGACTTTGAGATACTTGGACTATCGACCAGTAGCTCGTGGAGCAGACCCTCCCAGAGACGAGCGTTCGGAGTATGGAGACCGTGTAGCCGACTGAGACCTGACGACTGCTTGACCGACTCGACTTGGAGTCAGTCGACTAGCCCAGTGGACGGAGCACTACTTTGTTTGAGTGCAGACCCATGGCGGACGGAGCACTACTTTTTTGGGTGTAGACCCGTGGTATCGTCCGGAGAGTACCTCTGCAGACTATTAGGGGGTGTGCACTACTGTGTTTGGGTAGCATACCCCGGTTGGAAGCACTGTTGTGTTTGGGTGGCTGGCCCGTGGTACTCGACAGGAGGAGTACTTCAGTAGTCTTAGGTTAGTGAGTAGTATCTAGGAGTCATGACAGGATCACTGTACACTCCAGAGACGGGGTTCTTCAGCAGTTACGGTTTCGATAATGAAAATCCTGGTTTGAGCTGAGTCTATGACCTTTGTGTTTACCTCATGATTGAGATGGGTCACTTGATGACTTAGGTATATGTATGGGCAGATACCTGGGTAGTGATTATCCGTTTATTTCATAATCTTTGTGTTTCCTCATGATTGAGATGGGTTACTTGATAACTTAGGTATAAGTATGGGCTTATACCTAAGTAAGGGTTATCTGTTGTGATTATGCTTTGTGGTTATCCTTATTGGATTTAGAGAGACCTTGAGGGTCTCGGGGTCCCTACTAAGTATCGTTATACTCACCCCTGCACGGGATATTCCCGTACCTCGTTGTGTTGGTTGTGGACGACGGGCAGTGCTGACGGAGGCCGAGTGTTCGAGGACTGGACGGTACCCGGAGGTGGACCACACGATGATTCAGTATCCAGAGGTGGACTTCACGACGAGACGACACTCAGAGGAGGTTGACGGGCAAGAGCATTGTGGAGGCTATCTGTACCTACCCATCAAGTAGGATCTATGGTGGATGATCCAGGAGCTGCGCTATCTGTACCTACCCTTCAGGTAGGATCCAAGTAGGACGACCCATGAGCTGATTCCATTCTTCCAGTTGTTTTCCTTTTCTGTTGTACTTTTGTTCAGTTGTAGCTGTACTTTCGATCGGGTTTGTATTCTGGACCATTTACTTTTCAACACTTTCTTTTGTTCTTAGTGTATACTTCTGCTTGTACTTTGTGTGTTTGTTTACTTTTTTAAGGCAATTCCTCCCCAGTTATCGGGATTTACACCTTTGGTGCTAGTCGCCAGCCCCTGTCCTATGAAGGCGGGCTTGGGGTCTTCACGACACGGTCCCCTAGGAACGGTCGTGACAGTATTACACCATGAAGAAATGATCAGTTTATCGGTCATAGAAAATAAAATGAAAATATGATGGAAATATCACCTTATAATAAAAAATCATACAATGAAAAACCTTATAACATTCTTGAAAATATTTTATTGTTTTCTACTTTAAATCTGTGGGAATGGAAAAAAATAATGGTATATATAATATGCTTCATAAGGGTATCATATAGTGGGATCTATCTTGGGTAAATAATGCATAATCAATATTATAGAACATATAATAAAAACATTCAATTTATTAATAACATGGTCCTCAAAATATACCCCTAGTAAATACTTATATTAAAATAAAATTTATAATAATAAGAAAAAATAATGAAGGAAATATCTAATACAAGATATCAGGATCTTGCTATCCAGGCCTTGTATGATGAAAACATGGTCTTTATGTTCTCACCTTCGGGTTAATAAGTAATAAATATAGTCAAGGACTAGTACTAGGATAGCATCATTAAATTCACATGAATACATTATGAAATATCCATTATTGTTTATCTCAAAAGTCATACGAATGTATCGAGACGATATCTATAACTAGGTCCCACCTACCACTTACATTTAAAATGCATTTCTTATATATTGAATTGAAAATATAATAAAAATTAATAATGTTTTATCAAACGAGAAAGCAATGTAGAGTCATGAATATATATTATCAACATTTCCCTAGAAAATGAAATTAATTTAATATAAAACATCCTTTAGTTCACACCATAAATAATAATTTATAAATTATTTAGTCATAATTTAGAGAAACAATGATGTTAAAAATACATTCATGAAACTGAAATTATTAATTTAATGAAAATTAGTAATAGAACATAAATCATTAATGGATGATAGATGATAATAATTCATCATATATAAAATTTTTAATTAGAGTAAATTATTTTAGGAATTAAAGTGTACAATAATATAGAAACAATAAAAGGAACATTTTTTATATATATTGAAAAAAAATTTAAAAAAAGGTTATAATACTTTTAAACCACTTTTCATGAGGTTTTATAGTGGCATTTTTTATTATTCATTATAAAATAATACAATAAATATATTACCTAATTATTATAAACTAAATGCGAAGTGGAATAAAAAAATTTATGTAACACTAAATCAATTTTAAATCCATTATGAAAAAAATACCAATTTCATTTAAAATAAAACATAAAATTAATAGAATAATGGAAAAATAATCGTCTTTGAAAATAAATTTACGATTTTAAGGGATTCCAATTTTGGATGTTTTTCATAGTCGTAGGAGAACCCATTCATGATTTATAGGATAAAAAGATAATTCCATACACACTTTCATACATCTACAAAAATGAATTCATTATAAGGAAATGAATATATTACTTCTTATGCTGTTTAAATAAAATTATAGGTGTCATAATAAGACCATTAACAATATATTAAAAGCACATAAAACATCATTAAAATATTATTTAGAATGTAGTAGTATATGGTAAACATTCATAACAAATATAAGAGAAATAAGTTCATATTTTATAAAAATCTAATCCTTAATTTATAGTACCAATTATTTTATTTCTTTAAAGAAATAATTCAAACCCAATAACAATGGTATAAGAAAATATATGGTTTTAAATAAAAAATGGGCATATAATTCATCCAAATAAATTGAAACCTAAACCATCTGAATGACGTAGATATTCAAAAATAAACCCATATAGATTTAATAACATTTGAATCAAACCCTTATAAATGTGAAAATCTATGGTAAAAATTAAATAAAATTAATATAGATAAATTTATTATATAATACTTCAATGGGGATTTATTTACACCGTATAAAATATATTACATAAAAAATTAAAATATTCGTAAATGGAGTGGAAATGTTATAGAAAACAATTTCCTTTGATTCCAACATGGTGAGGCACATTACATACTTAGGAATTATCAATTTATATATATTAAATAATTTAATAATAATATTATTCATAATTATTGTTTTTTAAATCATTTTATAATCATTTGACATCAATTACATATATTTTTATTTCTTCTGTTGATAGCATAATGGTGTTCAGTCAATTGTCTCAAAATTGCTTCACTGAATTGACTACGGTGAATGGTGTTATGAAATATAACTATAATCTTTAAACAATTTAATTAAAATGGAAAACATGTTTATTCATTATATTAATTTTTATAAACAACCATAAATGTTTTTAATAGAAAAATTAAATATTTCATTCATAGTGGAGGTAATACACACATACACATATTGGCATTTTAATTTTAATAATGGTTCTATAATAAATAATTTTTAGAATTAATACTATTTAAAGAATCATAATTATTTAATTTATATAATTTATATTCATTAAATATATTCTAATATTTGTAATATAATGAGGTAAGGAAAGACAAATCACACTATTTCATGGAGTAAGTAGTCCACGTGTACACATAAGGGACATTATAATTTACAAAGAATGGGAGGGTGGAAAAATGGTTAATATTATAATAATAAAGAAAAATAATTATGTTAAAAATATATATATACATTAAATACATCATTATAACCTTCTATATGAGCTCGTGATGCAAAATGATTGATATCACTTTATAGATGTTGTTGTTCGTACGTACGCACATGCGATGATTTCATTTATAATTTGATTAAAAATAATATGATGAAGGGGTAAATATTAAATATAATTAAATTAATTTATATTTTTTAAATATAATTTATTATATATATTTGATTATTATGGATTTGAATCATTTACAGTATTAAATATATATGAAAAATATCATATATTATTTATATAACTTTTGGGTAAAACTGAATTTTTTCTAAAACATAATCATTGAAGGAAAATGATTTGGTGAGATAAAGAATTAAATGATGTCAGTATTGATGCTACTACAGTATTTTCATAGGATTTGTCCAATATAGAGAAACCGGTTAATTTTAACAATTGATGATAGGCGGTGCCCTTTTATATCTGAGGTTGGTAGAAAATATGTAAATATATGAATATTTATTATATTATATTAGTATTACTAACATAAAATGGCTCAATAGTTTCATAATTTTTAACATCAGAAGGTAAAATTATAAATTCATCAAACCAATGTTATTTAATAAACAATGTTTTGTTATAATTGATCCACATTCCTTCATTTTAAACCTTTTAACACAATTTAATGTTAACCACGGTTGAAGGTTTTTATCATGGTAATTATTCAATATTAATAAAATTTAGATGAAATAAGTATATAATATTAAGTATGTTGATGTTAAATATTTATCCAATTTTATATGATTAAATTCCTATAATTCTTAGGAATTAGTTTTGTTATTTGGTCACAAAGAAAAATATAAACCGTTTTTTGAAAAATATTCTTCTAAAACATATAAATGTTTTCCACCAAAATTAATTATATTGATCATTAATATGTAATAAATTAAATAATGTCCAATCAAATGATTCTTATGTGATTTTCATGACAAAATATAATATAATGTAACCTTCTTATTACTACATTAATGGAGATGAAGCGAAAATATTTTATATTTTATTAAAAATGATACATTAACTTCGATAATGTAAAACATAGAATTATAAATTCAAAATTATTTTTTTAGATAAATTTTTTAATTATTAATAAAATATTATTCCTTGAAATATTTTTCAAATTTCATCATGTAATTTTTTCATCCCAATAAAGAAATAATAGAGATAATATTTATGAATACTATATTAGCCACAACTAAACAGAAAATCTACCATTTATGAAAAATTCCAGAAAAATATCCTCAATCTGATTTTTATATGATCAATTAAATAATTGTGTACATTTTATGAAATATAATATTAGAAATTTCTATAATATATTTCAAATATTCATGAACAATGATATCAAATGAAATTTTATTAAAAACATTATTTATGATGAATAAAATAAAATTGTTCCCATTACATTTCAAGAAACTACCATTAAGTGATTTCTAATTTATAATATTGAATATATATATATATAATTTTTTTTTCAATAAATAATTAATTAATACTTATTAACTAATTTTTTTATTAACTAATTTGTTTTATTAACAACATATTATGAATTTAAATATATTTTTTATTATAAAATATCAATTTTTATCATCAAATGATTTATCTTTATTTCATAAAAATTTATAATCAATATATGAATGATGATAAAATAGTCTAAATTTATAAAAAAAAATAATAAATGAATTACTCATTATAATAGAAATTTGGATTTTAAATGAAACACATATAATATATAGAAAACCCGATTTTATTGAAAAATAAACCATTTAAAAATTAATTATTCTTTAATGTGTGTCATTAATACATGTAATTAAAAATTGATCTCTTATGTTTGTAGATTTGCTTGATATATGAGTATTAGGATTCATTTTCTAAAAATATTTCATATTTTAATTACTCCAATTCATACCCTCCAATACGATGACTAATTTAAATGTTCAAATTTATATAATAATATTTCTAAACTATATAATGATTTATTTAATCTCATTTTTCCATTTATAACAAGGTAACATATGTTGTACTCATAATTTATAATCATGAGATGATACATTATCCCCTCCTTATAGAAATTGATTCCCTGATGTTTTATTTAATATTTTCCCAAATCAATAGAATAAATTTATCATCAATTAAAATTTATATGGTATAAGAAAGAAACATACTATTTCATAAATAATTATTTGCTTAAAAATATATATACCATTATAAGACTTATAATTGACAGGTGGTTATAATAGTGTAACATAATAGTAACTAATGTTTTCCACAGAACTCTTTATAGATTTATATTTATTTTATTGATTTTGGGAATTATAATAAATATATTAACCAATATCATTCATCAATTTTTTTTCAATCAACTCTCAACCTCTAATTTCATTATATTAAAAAATTAAAATGAAAAAATTAAAATTTTGATGCTGGAAGCAGAAATTTTTTTAATGGATATTTAGATCAATTAAATGATAGTTTTAATTGTGGAATGAACGATTTAATGAACACTGATTCTTTTCATTTCTATCCATCTAATAATTTTTTTTGCATAATTAAAAATAATATTCAACAATTTAAACCTTCAAATTTAGGATTAATATTTTAATATCCAAAGTCTCAATAATAACAGTAATGGTAAAATATTAGTATTTTTGAAAAAAATCTTCAAAATATGGCAAACCAAATTATAGTGTGTCATTATGATATATCAATATAAATTTATTATAATGTCCCTTAAATAAATTCACATAAATCCCTAAAGGTTATATATGAAAGAGAGGGCAATCCTTATGATTGAAACATCAATAAATATTCAATATATTGCCGAAATATATTCATAAAAAGAAACCTTTTGAAGTCAAAATTACATTATAAATTTCTCATATAACCCCATTCCTATGAGAGTCTCATAAATTGATCACAAGTAATTGTTAGGAAAATCATCCGTTTTAGATTATTAAAATTACATAAATAAAGTAAATATTAAAATTATCAATGTAATCAATAATGATAAGGAGAATCCATATGAATAGTATTTCATATGCATATAGATGGAGCCCTAGAAAGAAGTGGATTCATTATTACCTTTACATTTCAGAGATTTAATTACTTTATCTATACACTTATAACAAACATCCATTCCTATTACAAATTTTCTCAGAAATTTCATTTCAGAATATTCATTTGTTGAATGTTCAACTCCACCCTTACCATTCTTCATTACATTTCTTTTTTTTTTATTTTTTTGGCCATCCTTTTCTTAATTTAGTTACCTTTGAAAACATAATACATACAAAAATATTTTTCTATGTTAATTAATATTCGTGTTAGATAATAATAATATGATATCTATTATTATACTATGTCCCATAAAAGGTCTGACTTTATCTAATGTAATAAGTGTTTAATATTAATTTTCACATTTCATATTCAGTCTGTAACATTCATTGGAAATATTGAATATTTATACATAAACTATGAAAAAATATCCTCTTATATATTTATTAAAATAAAAAATTACATGTGTATATCTAATTATTGTTCTTGCAAAAAATATTTATCAAATAATTAAACCTTAAAAATTCCCTATTTAATTAATTACATCCCATATTCCACCATATTATTCTTAATCAATGTATACAATTGATATTCATATCCTTTTAAAGAAAATTATAGTACTACAACCATTTCAAATTCATGATATCCGAAAGATAAGAATAAATTTTCAAGAGATAATATCCATTATATATATTAAAATACATCAAGAGTTCAAATAAATGATTGAGGATTTATCCACATGATGTGGACCAACAACAATTCACTATACTGAGAAGAAAATTTTCACTCAATATAAGAATTTTTATTGGTCATAAAATTATAAAACTACCTTAATATATTCATAATATATTTATCTTACGAAAAAATTGAATTAATATACCATAGTGGGAAATCGTCCAATTTTCCATTAGTGTATATTTGACTTTCCTTATTTTAGTAGCCATATCTCAAGGATGACACTGAAACAGTCATATAATATTAATAATAAATAGTCTTTTATTTAATAAAATTACATATAATGGTAAAAATTAATTAATATTTTAATTGATTTATCATAATGCTCATACTCACTGTGTTTTTCAAATCATTTGTTCCCAAGTGTCCTAATAACCATCCATTGATGAAAACTACATTATTATGTACTCCATAAAGCTAATTCTCATGTTTGGATTATTAAATTAGAATATAAAATAATGTATTTCTCTATTATTGATTTATTAGTTTAGTCGTCTTTGAAAAAAATATATGTACATGACTACCATGACAAATTGTAAGATATAAATATAGAATTGAAAATTTCCATTCATCATTGAATATTATTTAATGATTCAACATTCATATTTTTGGGAAGGAAAATTTAATTGGGGAGCTCAGATTCTCAGTATGTGTAGCAAACATTGAGATCAATCATATGTAAATAAGTAATAATTAATTTACAATGGTGGATAATAAAAAACACATGCAAACTAATTAAGAAAATTGAGCATCAAAATATGTTATTGGAATATAATAATATAAAAATCATTCAGTAATTAATAATTGATATATTAATGAATTAAATGTATAATACCATCTAACATGACCTTAACATCAAGGCCTCTTTACCAGACACCATGAACATTACCATCACGACCCTCTAAAAAATATTTTACAAACCATCAAGGCCATATTCCATGAAATTGTCAAAATATGGGACGGATTAAAAGGTGGAATACCCATTAATATTCGTCTCATTGGTCATATGGATGCATCAAGGGGTAAAATATAACTATTATATACCCATCAATACATATATCCAATGTATTACACATGTACTAAATCATAATAAAATATAGAAATAAGATTCCGTATCAATAAATAAATATCTACAATAAATCAAGAATATGGAAAATCATTATTTCCCTAGAAAATGAAATAAAATTACTATTAAAAAACCATCACATTAAGCCAAATATAAAAATGAGTATAAAATTGAGAAAATAATTAGATAAATAATGATAGAGAGAATGTATTTAAGAAATAGAGTTTATTTCATGTGAATAATTTCAGATTTTAACAATAAATTAGAAAAGGATACCCTTGATCATCCCAGTAACATATATCGTATCATAATTTTTTTTAATTCTCATAATCTTATCCATGCCCAAAAAAGTGTCATCATAATTTTAATATCATTATCTAATAAGTCATTGTTGTTCCATGGACAATGAACTTATTCTAGTAATCTCAACAATACCCTCCAGTTAGGTAGTTGTCTCTAGGGAGAACCCTATATATGTCATTATAAAAAATAATCCACATCATTATCATAATGAAATAATTAGAATTACAACTCTCTTGGTTATTCATTTATATTCATGTTAGTCGAACAACATCACATTACTAGTATCGATCATAGACTGATTATCCAATAATTCTAGAAACAAAAACCAATTGATAATTTCCCATATATTAGAGAAAACAGTACAGATATAATACCCTCTTGTATATATATATATATAATTTAAGTATATTGTAATATCCAAATTCATTGCATAGAAAATTTTATGATAATAGATTCCTTCATAATATCGAATTGTACACCATCAATAGGAAAATGTATAGTTCCCTACATTACCTCATTAGTGCCATAATATAGGTAAGTATACATCATTAATATGATGAATCTAAAATTTCCACTACATTAATTGTTATTTTAATACATATAATTCACCTTTATTTATCTATTTACATTTGTATACCCAAATCATCTTCCAAGGATTCTTCATTTCTACCAACGTGAATAGAATTTAAAAACCCTTATTCCATATCAAATTTTTATACCTTCAAGGATAATATAATTATATCAATGATCATGGGTAAAACTATATTTATCTAATGAATCATGATCATTATAAATGTCATAGGACATCAAAGGTATACACTCATCCATAAAGAATATTTTTTGAATTTCACAATCACAAAATATCCAAACCACTCAATAGAAAAAACCTTTGCGGTCTATATAAGAAAATGACTAGAATAGGAACATTCAAGAAGTTCATGGGTCACATTGTCGGTAATCATTATGTGTATTATTGGAAATAGAAATATGGAACATTAGTGAACATAGTTGGTCTTAAAAATATAACCATTAAGATCTATGAGAAAAATCAATGGAAATTGAGGATTCCATTATCTAATGAGGGTACGTTTTCTAAAATTTATTTTTTAATAATTAAAAATTTATTTATGTATGATAATATTGTTTTCATTGTTGTCATCATAGTTTTTTTCCCTATTGTTTTTTATTTTTTATTACTAATACTAGTAATTAAATATTCATATAACATATTAGTAATAAAATACATTTGTTTCACAAATTTATATTTATCAAAATATATATATTGTGATACAATATCATTAAAATGTTTGAAAATACAATGTATTTAATAATCGGGAACATGTATTCAAATATAATTGAATTTGGATATCGAACTAAATAAAGGGAGATGATGGATTAATTTTTGAATATAATCCCAAATAATAAACAAAATAAAACAATGAAAAATAGTATTGAGAATAACATTGTTAACTGTTACATTTTATTATCACATAACCACACACACACATTGAAATATATATATATATCACATATGTGTGACAAATTGGTTTGATTAATCTTCTCTTTAAATATAATTTATAGTGTCTACGATTAATGACATCGGATAGATCTTCATAGAGAGATCGTCATGATAATTATTACCAATGCAAATAAATCCCATGAGAATCACCGGTAATTGAAACTATGATAATCCAAATTTATTTCATAACACTCCCAATTGAATGTCATCAATATAAATGAATACTTTTTGTCCCACTCGTATTACTTTTTTGTAATTAAATAGAGAAAAAATAATTAAATTTCATTTCAATATATGATTCCTAATTAGAAACTTTATCCGGATTTCACATTGGGAAAATTATTTATAAGGGGAAAAGTTATACAATAAACCCAACCCTCATTATTTATTCAGGATTGAATTTATTTTATACAAATCCAAATTAAAAAAAAACTCAAAAGTTTTTATTGGTTATGAATTCATGAATAAATCATTATGATTATCACATTATGTTTAAATTTGGATATATATATATATCATCATTCAGTTTCATCTTGTGGGAAAATGGAGTTTTAGGGACATGTTTCGTTTTATTAACTTTGATATAACCAACTTTTAATAAAAAAAAATACAATTCAAATTACGATTATATAATATTGTGGAAATATCATTATATATATTTAATTTATAATTATTTCTAATCACAGACAACTCAATAAGAAAAAAGATTCATGAGTCACGAACAAGACTTCGAAAATCCCAGAACCCAGTCTTCAAATCCGCCACTGTCGGAACACACTTCAAATCCAAACATCCTTCGCAAAGCTAAAGAACCAGACACCCAAACGGCAACAACAACTCAAAAAAAACACGAACACAAAATAAGAAATGATTGAAGTCCAACGCCAATGCACGAATGAAGCACCACAAACCCAAAGGCATCCAAACACAAAATGAGTTTTAAAAAACACAAATAAGAGAAACATCACCATTCCATTGGGGGAAAGACCTGCTGCAAACCAGATCCCGTCGCCACCATCCATATCGCTCGTGATGAAAATTGAAAACAACCCAATGCACACACTAGGGATGGGACAAAAAATCTAAAGCTGCAATAGCTGGAACTCTACCATGGGCCTCCACTGCGCCGTCATGAGAAACCCTATCGAGATTAGGAGGATTTGGGAAAGAAGAGGCCATCCACGGTTCAAATCCTTGAGGCAACCGAGTCCACGAAGTCGCCGACACCGCTGCAACAGAAGGTTCTCCACCACGATCTCGCCGAGTACGTAGGTGGGGCAAGCCAATCTAGATGAGGTAGGAGGCGGAGACGAGGGAAAAACATAGCTCGAAGTTCCCCTTACGGGCTAATCCCCTCTTCCCATCTCTAAAACATTTATTCAAATAAATAATGTGATTAAAAAATAAATTTTATATTCTTTCTGGTATAAAATTGTCATAAGATTGATACATGAAATATTTCTTATTCATTTCACCCAACATAGTAACATATGGTATTACGTTAAACTCTCATATTTCTGAATACTTTCAGGAATTTTAAACCATTCAATTATTCATGTATATATATTATAATAATTTTTATCAAAATAATGAAAATTATTTTAATAATAGGAAAACAGTTGAATAGTTTTAGTAGATTTTTTCCTAGAACCTACCACTTTTTAATAATAATTACTATTATATTTATGTTATTTAATTTTAGTGAATATATTATCACATTATGGCTGTTCCTAGAGGAAAAATTAATGTGATAATTTCCTGAGAGTATCAATCACATCGAATGGTCATAGAAGATCCCCAATATGATTAGAATCTTAAACTAATATAATAATATTCATAAATATATATTTCGTGGATAGAAGAAATATTTTTTATGAGACATATATGTAATATGTTATTAGGTATAGGGAAACGACAATAAATTTATAATTCATTCCTAGAGGTTAAAACATGGTAATCAAGAATAGAGAAGTTTATGAGTGCCATGACCCAAATGGACGAGGTCAGACCTGTGACTTACCCAATCACACCTCTAATAGGATAGTGGCTAGTCACCAACAACCAGTAGTCATATCTAAAAAACGGGACACATTAACTTAAAGTATATGAACACATTCACACATCTCCAGGCCCAAAAAATGATGAATTGAAAAAAAATGCATTCATAAATATAATATCCAACAATAGTGTAAGACCGTAAAGTACTAAAAAAAGAAAGAGGCTTGAAATATAATCCCATAAATGTAATGATTCCATCATTCTACGACGGTGAGGAATAATTAAAATAAAAACTACCAGTAACCAACTCGTTTTAACAAGATCAATCTTTTCTCCACCCACTCCCTATCCTCATAGGACACTATCGAATGGGTCATCATCTGCATAAGACACTACAGGTGTAGGGAAAGACCATGTACAGATAATTAAATCAATACTCAATAGGAAACCCGAAAAACACTAAATAGGATGAATAATGTATAGTCATCCAACTAAATTATATAATAATAAATTTATAACTAAAAACACCCAGATATACTATGGAAATAAATCATGTCACCAGATGATCATAAAAAAATTCAACTACAAGATTCTTCTTGAAGAAGTGCTTGGTCTAGGAGAAATGACTCCATAAGCCATGATATCATATAAGACACTAAATAAAGAGGTCTATATTATAGGGCCCCAAAAAATGAAAGATCATCTATCTGTGAAGACTCTGATAACCAAATAGGTGGTCATGCCTACAACTGCTGGGGGACATGAAAATCCCATTATGGATCAACCCGCTGCTTAGGGGATCATATGATAATGATTCCTGAAACCCTAAAGATAATGATTCCTATACCAAGGATTAAATCTTATCTCAAACACGTCACACTGATTCGAGAAACCCCATATAGGGAACTATGGTGATAGAGGATCACACTATAGTCTCATGGAGGGATTCCACAACTCTATCAGATACTCAACCTCTATAGGGGATGAAGATCATGTGATATAGATGTAATGTTGGACTATACCCTAAAGGGAAAGTACCAATGGAATGAAATCAACAATTACTAGTCAGAAATATGAAAATAAATAGCCAAAATAACTCTTGAAGGGAGTAAACTTATTGTTCTAGTGTGTACATCATGTATCCAGTTATTCTTATGCTTGCATGTGTGGAAAAGAATCACATTAAATGTAGCCTCCTTATACATAACATTTAGAAAGAGTACAGAACAAGTCAATTCACATTATTTCCTTCCCATTTGTCATGGTTATGTATGTGTACCATGCTCGTGTCCGTATACCGACTCGTGTATTCAAAGATTTGTCTTTGTATCACCCCTTGTACATCAATTCATGCATGCATTCAAGTACATGGCATGTATCATTCCATGTTATATTGATCTTGTACATTTACATTCCTAATTACATGCCATGTCACACAGAAGGGTTCACTTGTCATGTTAGATAGGTCACATACTGTGTGATCCATATCTCTGGTCATAACCCAGACACCGAAGCCATGGTGCTCCACACGATGTGTATATTTGGATTACATGCTTTGTATTGAGAATTATTCCTGATATCATGATCTTGTTCTGTACACTCTATCTATTTATATGGATTTAGATTTGCTTATCATTTCCCCACACAAATGTAGAACTACCATTTTCAAATCATGCCATCACAAAACCATCATTATTTGGGCCTTCAATCCCCTCTTAAAATAGTGTTTCTCATCGTTATTTATTACGTGTCGAAGAAAAAAAACAGGTATTCAAACCTTATGATCATCTACCATCTCCAACATCACACCATCACTATGTCTTATTGATCCAAAATCTTTTATATCATATTATTATTGTAACACCCCAACCTTCCATGGTACGATTCTCTTTGAATAATGCAATAGCCTATGTTGTACGCACCATGGAGTTTTAACACACCATGACCAATCAAACAAATTGTTATAAATAGTAATACCCACTTTTTGAAATTTTAAAAATTTTAACATTCAAAATCGACTTCATTTTTGGATTGAAAATATCGAAATTAGCTTCTGGTGAATTTTTTGTATTTTTCTGAAAACATTCAAATTTTGATGAATAGTGAAAAACACTACATTATTGGCTAAAATAAACTTTTTATTTAAATAATTAGTAATTTTATTTAAACATATTTTAGGTAAAAATAAATAAATAATACCTATATATGTTCAATTTAATTCCTTGGAGTAATTTTATAATAAGTTAAGATATATAAAATTTTATTGAACTTTTTACTGTCTTTTACCCACCTACTATGAACAATTGCAAATTTTCATAAAAAATAATTTTACCGCTTCGGTGAATTGAATTGAAAAAAACCCTAGAGACACGATTGATATTATTAAGTAAAATTCAGTTCAATTAGATGAAAATTATTTTTGGTGAATAGTTACATTTGACTTTTCTTTACCACAGTTAAATGTAAATAGGTTATTTAAAGGTAAAAATGATATTATTATTACCCTAACACATGTCTTAATTCTATTGGAAAAGTGAATTTCAACCAAAAACAACCTTATGAATGAAATATGATCCTTTTGGTCCAATTGTATTAGAATAAGACATTTAGTATTATTTTATTTAAAGAAGTGTTAAATGTGTTATGTTTTAATGTTTAATAAATAATCCATTTTTAATATAGGGTTACACATAAGATAAATTCAACTATAAATATTAATTATAAGGAAAAAATATTTCCTACATAATTTTATTTTATTTATTATTTTTAGTCATAATTTAATATAATTTATTTATGACACGTTGATGATGCAGTAATTACTTAGTTAATAAAATATTAAAATAATTCATTTTATAAATTCCCAAATAAATGTCAATTGAAAATTTTGAGGAATTCCATGAATTTTATGTTTTAATGTGACATGTTGGGGTTTATTGATGTAATTTATTTCGATGTAATAATGTTATTAGGACTTTAAAATAATCAATTACTAAATAGTTCCAAAATTGACATAAATGAGTTTTTATAACCTATACTATATTATGAATTTATATAATATTTTGTAAAATATATGGTTTGGCCAAAAGACATATATAAGGATAGATATATAAATAATGAACTACTTGGGGTTCTCTTGGTAGTTTATAGTATATTTATTAACTATATAATATAAAAATACACAGCTACATGGTAAATGTCAAAATATTTTACTAAGAGTTAAATCTCAATGTTAAGGTTAATATGGTGACCTAAAACTATCTAAACCCTATTGGTTGAAAGGATTAAGACCCATTCCCACCATATCATCTAAATAAATCTTTCTGGAGCCATTATAAACTGAATATGAATTTATTATAAAATAATATTTCAATCTTTTCCTAAGGTTCCCTCACCCCTATTATAAAAGGGAACTCGTCCTTCTATCAAATTCAAACCTCCAATGCCATTTTTGTCAGCCAAACCCTAGACAGAAATCCTCTCAACTATCCTTCCTTCATCTTATATGCCTTCCTTTGGTCAGAAAGTCATTCTATAGAGCCCTTTTTATCAAATCAAAAGGAAGAAACTGAAGAAGAGTTAAATGTTTCATCACCTCTTTCAAGTTCTTTTCCTCTTCCACTTACACTTTCTTGGTTGTTTCCATTATAAAATAATAGCTCCATAATATTCAATATATTGTGATTTTATTATAAAAATGGACCAACCATATTCATTGTTATACCATCATATGAATGAAAAAGTCACCATACGTGCATACGTACGACTTACCGTCTCTACATCATGGTGTAGTTGTTATTAAATACATTATTTTTTGGATGGGTATAACAATGATGTATAATTGTTGTAGATAATAAATATAAAATCATAATGATTATGTATATATTATATAAAATCTATTTACATATTATTTTAATATCCAAATAATGATATTCTTGCTCGTCCGTAAGTACAGATTACCTTCTCCATGAACACGATGAGATTCATTTCCCCATCATAACTATTCAAGAATAATTTTCATTTGATGATTAAATATAATGTTTAAGTACTTAATATCAATCTGGATATGAATCAAATACATCCTATCTATAACAAACATGGCATATGATACAAAACATTTAAGGGAAAAAGAATATGTTAACACCTAAAACAACAATAATACTAAAATATTAATAAAAAATCAATATTAGAGTATCCTATATGGTATCATATTTATGTATGTGTATATTTTATAATTTAATAACAATTATTTAACTATTTTACATGAGGTTAACATACCCTAGACCAATGAAAAGTACAAGGTAAGGGTTAAATTCACAATCTATTTATTATTCGAGATTGTTTTTACATAATTATCTACAGAGACCTCTTTATCATCCACATCCGTGTTTCTTAAAAATATAGTTCAAAACATTTTTAATTTTTAATAGACGATTGGTTAAAGTTATTTATACCCTTACTTGAGTTTATATGTTTTTAAATTAATCTTTCCGTCATATTCCAAACAAGTTACTTTATGACCTTTCCAAGAAAATTAAGGTATGAATGTCTTTTTTTAACATATACGGAGGGTGCGACTATTTTACGCCGTTATAACATCATAAAAGCTTCTCTTATAATATTATAAGAACATTTATTAGATAAATGTTTTATTTTAAATGGTTTCAAAGTATAAAGAGGTATTTCTTTCAAATAGATTTCATATCATCTATGTCAACCTCCTTTGATGGATTTTAAACCTGTTTTAAGTAGATTTATTATGATAAAAATCTTCCATACTGTACTGAAGGTTTTGTGATATGTTTGACTATGGATATGTCATTTCATACCATTAATGGTTTATAGATAAAGTATTGACATTTTGTATTCTAGTTTTAATACGAATTTTTATGTAATGTTTAGTCTTTTTCATATGAAGAATGAATTAGACATAGTAATTGACGGGTGGAGCCCGCTATAGCTCATCGATTCATCAGTAGGTCTCATGAGAGAAACTAGTGACTTGGAACAATGTCTAAGAAAAATTTTATTTGTAGTCTGGGCATAAGTCCATGACTATGTTGTTTTGAAGTATGGCCTTATGCATTCCATCATTATGAATTTGGCTATGGATATTGCATGTGATTATTCAACTAATAGAATATCAACACGAATAAGTAAATGGATTTATTGATTTATATTTTCCATATAATTCTGATGTTTAGGTTTAAAGGTGTGTGTTATAGTCTTATACATTGACTTAAATGTTATAGTTATTTATGAAAGTTTCCGTTATATTGTTATATTTACTGAGCATCTGAGGTCACCCATTTCTATGTTTTATTTTTCCCATGATGTGAAGAACTATTTTATAGTTGTTCTGCCGGGTTAGGGTAAGGAATAAGTTTTTTCAAAGGGCACGAGATGTTTTTGTTTTCATTTCATGATGTAATGCAAAACATATGTATGTATCTAGTACTTCTAGGGCTTCTAAACTAGTTGGTATTTCATGATTTGATCCCTTGTGATCATGACAATGTTATGTAGTAATTCACTGAGTCTGGGTAACTGGGGTTGGGGCATTACAGTTGGTATCCGAGGAAGTTTAGTACAAACATTGGAAAATATATTTAGAAAAAATAAGATAAGAGATCATTGACCTAAGATATACTTTGAGGAATAGTATAGAAGAACAACCAAGAATTTTGGTAATGTAGATATATTGTGAGTTTTCCAAGTAATACATCCCTATATGGATACGAGAAGGTAGAGGCAGCTCTGGCACAGATGTACATAGTGGTAAAAACCAAAAACACTACTTTGAGATAGACTCGAATAGGAACTGGTTCATTACAATGGGCCTTGTTGCACTCTTGGTTACGACACTCCCGGGGGATATGCTTAGGATACTTCTCATTTTCTTTACAACCCATTATGAAGTATTTATGAGTATATACCTTCTTAAAGAAAACATTTTAATTATGGATTATATCCATAAACTGCTCAATTTATGTGATGTATTTTACAAGTTTGGAATTGTGTATTGCAATTCAAAAACTAATATAGTTTATGCCATTTTTTGGAAATGGTGCCTAGTAGAAGGAATTGATACCATATCAACGCATGTAATGCATGTAGGGATTTCCCTCATACTCAAGATAATTATATTGGAGCTGGTGATCCAACTGGTGTTGATCATCTAATTACCATACTTAGACAAGTCACTATGGTTATGAATAATAACCTTACTTGTATGGAGAACACTGATCCACAACATAGAGGCTCAATGTTAGACTGCCTCATGAGGTAACAACCAACAACATTCAATGGGACTGCAAATCCATTAGTAGATGAGCAATGGATAAGTTTCATAAAGAAAATATTTCATTATTTGTTGATTAGTGAAAGAGAAAAAAATTTCATGGAAATTTATCGCCTGATAGGAGATGAAGATCAATGGTCGTCTTTGATTCAAAACACAAAGGAGGATGAAGAAGTATCCAGTATAGAATGGGGGGAGTTTAAAGAACTTTTCTTAAAAAAATACTTTCATCTTGACCATCGAGCGGATATGGAAAGGCAATTTTTGTGTCTGAGGAAAAAGGAGGATGAGAATGTTTCAAAGTATGAAGTTAACATTAAAATTTTAGAAAGGCATGTTGTAGATTATATACATAACACATGGAGTAAGACTGATCAATTATTTGATGGTTTAAAACCTTTTCATCGTCAAGATGTTGTCCCACAATCCATCTCGTTGAATGAATATATTGTCTCATGCGATGTCATGACAGAAATGGAATTCTCTAAGACTTAACAATTAAAAAAGTAGGAGAAGAAGAGATCAGCTAAACACTCTGGAAACATAAATAATGGGACGAAAGGAAAATTTGAATATCCATCCTGTAGTAAATGTGGGAAGAAACCCCCTAGTACTTTCTTGGGGGGAATGAGAGTCTATTACAAGTGTGGTGAAAAATGCCACCAAGCACGTGATTGAAAAGGAATGAAAGAGGCTGTGAATGTTGAATGCTGCCATTGCAGGGAGATGGGACATTAAGCAAATAAATTTCCTAAGCGTCAGAGATAATTACCTCATAAAAGGTCAAGGGATCAAGTCCAACCTTATGTGATCACTTCTGTTGAGTTTGATGCTCCAAAATATGAGGTGGAAATTAATTTAATGGTTTAATCATGTTTACCCATGCTTTGTTAGATTTCATAGCATCACATTGTTTCATATATTCCCAGTTTTGTTATAAAATTAGATATTTCTAATTTGATTTAACAAGGGAGTTTTGAGTCAAAACTCTTAAGGGATGTATCATTGAAAAAATGTATTGTGAAACAGTTCCCATTAGGGCATATAAATGTTCTTTATCTACATATCTCATCATCATACCCATGATTGAATTTGATATAATCCTCATTATGGATTGCCTTTCAGACCATGATTTTAAAATTTATTGTAAGAAAGAGGTTACAATTCTCGATGATAATAACAAGTACCTTATCTTTAGATCATAAACATAACCACCTGATTCTTATCTAGAAACTCCCCCAATAGCTTAATTAATTCAATTATTGGGGAGGAAGAGAATAAAATAACTGTGGGTGAGGAATGGAATGTTCAAATACATTATTTACCTATTGTACTAGAATATGTAGATGTGTTTCTAGAGGATTTACTTGGACATCCTCCAGAATGAGAAGTTGAGTTTTCCATTGATTTAATTTCTGTTTCAAGGCCCATATCAATGAACCCTTATAGAAAGGCATATGTGGAATTAGTGGAACTAAAGAAACAAGTCGAGGAATTGAGTAATAAAGGATTTGTTCACCCCCAGTGTTTCTCTATAGGGAGCCCCTGTTGTTTGTGTAAAGAATAAATATGGATCTATGAGGTTATGAATTAACTACAGGGAGATAAATGCTATAATAATAATGAATAAGTATCCCCTACATCACTTTTATGATTTATTCAACCAACTTCATGGAGCTCAATATTTTTCAAAGACTGACCTTCGATCTAGATATCCTCAGTTGTGTGTGAAGAAGGAAGACATTCCAAAGACAACATTTCGACCAGCTATGGGCAAAACTAGTTTATAGTTATGCCTTTTGAGCTGACTAATGTACCCTCTATATTAATGGATAAATTCAATAGAGTTTTCAAGGAATATATTGATGACTTTGTAGTGGTATTTATTGATGATATCTTAAAAAGATACAAAGATTATGAAAATCAGTTCCGCATTATCCTAAAGGCTCTCAGAACAAATGAATTATATGGGAAGTTTAGAAAGTGTGAATTATGGCTTCAGGATATTTCTTTTCTGGGAAATATTTTTTCAATGAATGGAATCACTGTTGAAAATTCTAAGAAAATAAAAATTAACGAATAGCTAACATCGACTAGTATAACTGAGGTAGATAATTTTATTGGTTTAACAGGTTATTATCGATGTTTTGTCCAGAATTTTTCACAATTAGATAACCCATTAACAAGCTCAAACGTAAAGGGGTTAATTTTTTTGGAAAAAAGACTGTGAAGAATGTTTTGAATAACTAAAGAGAATATTAGTTAATTATCCTATCTTGACTCTACCATCAGGGAATGATGGGTTTGATATTTATAGTGATGCATCAATGAAAGGACATGGTTTTGACCTTATGCAGAATGATAGGGTTATTGCCTATGTATCAAGAAAGCGAAAAATTAATGAGAAAAACTATCCATCTCATGATCTTGAGTTAGCAGCTATAATCTTTGATCTAAAAATATGGAGACACTATCTCTATGGTGAAAATGTTAGATTTATACTGATCAACATAGTTTGAAGTATATTTTCCCTCAGAATGAACTCAACATTAGGTAAAGATGATGGGTTGAACTACTTAAGGATTATGATTTCACTATACACTACATCCCGGGGAAAGAAAATATTGTGGTAGATGCTTTGAGAAGCAAGGATCATGGAATTTTGAACAATATGAGAGTTGAAAGCGATCCTATTTTCATTGATCTAGTAAAGATAGATATGGGAATAATCATGGAAGGTGTAATATCTATATGTTTTCTAATGGTGGTCAATCCATCTTTACTCGAAAGGATAAGAAGTTCTTAGGTTGATGATGAGGAGTCTTACAAGAAAATTAAAGCTGTAAACGATGGGAGATTGAGTGACTTGATATATGAAGATGGAATTTTGAAACTTGGAAAGAGAATTTTTGTTCCTCACATACCTGATCTAAAAATGGAATTGTTGGATGATGACCATAACAACAGTTTCTCTATACACACTAGTAGCACCTAGATGTATAGATATTTGAAGGAACATTTTTGGTGGGACAACATGAAGAGGTCTATTGTTGATTATGTGTCAAGATGTATGGTTTTTCAACAAGTGAAATCTTAAAGACAACATCCTAGAAGATTAATTAAACCTCTTCCCATACATGACTAGAAATGTGATGATACTACGATGGACTTTGTCATGGGGCTACCAAAGACTCCTAGAAGGAATGAAGAAATATGGGTCATTGTTGATCAGTTTACCATGTCAGCACATTTTCATGTTATAAGAGAAGATTTACCACTTGGCCATTTAGAAAGAATATATATTAATTATGTTGTAAGACTTCATGGAGTACCATTATCAATAGTTTCAGACCATGATCCCTGTTTTACATCATGATTTTGAAAGTCTTCAGAAGGCCTTGGTTACTGAACATCATTTGAGAACTGCTTACCACCCTCAAATTGATGGAAAATTAGAAAGGACTATTCAAACCATAAAAGACATGTTGATATCTTGCTCACTTGACATTCCAGGAATGTGGGATCAATATTTACCTTTGGTATAATTTTCCATTAAAAATGGCTTCTATTCAAGTATTAAGATGTAAGCATATGAAGCGTTATATGGAAGGAGATATCACATACCAACTTTTTGGGATGATGTTGGTGAATGAAAACTCATTTTCCTAGAAAATTTTGAGGAAATGATGGAAAATTTGAAGGTTATCCAAACCCATATCAAAGTAGCTCAATGTAGGAAAAAGAGATTTTATGATAACCGAAGGAAAGATTTGTATTTTCAAGTAAGATACCATGTTTTCTTGAAGGTATCTCCATGGAAGTGTCTTATACGTTTTAGTAAGAATGTTAAATTGAGTCCCAGGTACATCAGACCTTTCAAAATTATAGAATGAATTGGGGTAGTAGCATATTATTTGGCTCTGCCGCTATGTCTCTACAAAGTTCATGATGTGTTCCACATATCAGTATTGAGAAAATACATGCCTGACCCAACGCATGTACTCACCTATGATAAAATTGAACTGTAACCTGATCATCCTTATTATGAAAATCGTGTCAAGATTCTTGATATAATAGAATAAGTGTTGAGAAATCGGACGACTTGTCTTGTAAAAGTTCTGTGGAGAAATCATAATATGGAAGACGAAATGTGGGAACCCAATGAACTTATGATGAATAACTACCCAAATCTTTTTTATGCATTAATATTCTAGAAATTTCGAGGACCAAATTATTTGAAGGCGGGAAAATGTAACACCACATGCTTCCATAGTTTGATTCCCTTTGAATAATGCAATAGCTTGCGTTGTAAGCAACTTTGAGTTTTAACACACCACAAACAATCAATCTAGCCATTATGAATAGTACTATCCTATTTTTTAAATTTTATAAATTTTATCTTTCAAAAAAGTGTTCATATTTGGATTTGGAATATCTCAAATAGATTAGGGTGAATTTTTTGTATTTTTCTGAAAACATACAATTTTAAATGAATAGTGAATAACACTACTTTATTGGTTAAATTAGACTTTTTATTAAAATAATTAGTTATTTTATTTAAAATTATATTAGGTAATAATAAATATATAATACCTATATAAGATCAATATAATTCATTAGAGTCATTTTATAATATGTTAAGATATATAAAATTTTAATGAACTTTTGACCGTCTTTTACCCACCTACTGGACACAACTGAAAATTTTCATAAAACATAGTTCTACCGCTTATGTGAATTTAATTTCAAAAATACAAGATACATAGCTGATATAAGTATGTAATATGTGGTTCAATAAGTTGAAAATAAATTTTGGTGAATAATATTTTTTGACTTTTGTTTACCACCGTTAAAAGTAAATAGGGTAAATAAAGGAAAAAATGATATTATTATTACCCAAGCACATGTCCTAATTCTATTGGATAAGTAAATTTCGACCAAAAACAAGCTTATGAATAAAATATGATCCTTTATGTCCACATGGATTAGATTAAGAAATTTATTATTATTTTATTTAAAGAAGAGTTAAAAGTGTTAAAATTCAAAGTTTAATAAATAAACCATTTTTATTATAGTGTTAAACATAAGATAAATTCTTCTATAAAAATTAATTAGAAATATAAAAAGATTTCCTACATAATTTTATTTTATCTATAATTTTTTGACATAAAATAATTTAATTTATTTATGACACAATGATGATGCAGTAATTACCTTATTAATAAAATATTAAAATAATTGATATTATAAATACCCAAATTAATGAAAATTGAGACTTTTGATGAATTCAACGAATTTTATAGGTTCAAAGGAAATTTTAGGGTTGATTAATTGAATTTATTTAGAAGTAAAAAATGTTACTAGGACTTTTAAAAAATCAAATACTAAATAGTGTGAAAATTGACAAAAATGAGTTTTTAAAACCAATGCTATATTATTAATTGATATAATATTCATAAATATCTAAGGTTAGGCCAAATGTCTTTTATAATGTTAGAAATATAAATTATAAACCAATTGGGGTTCTGTTGGTAGATTATTATATGTTTATTAACCATATAATATACAAATACAAGGAGACATGGTAAATGTCAAACAATTTAACTAAGAGTTAAATCTAACTGATAAGGTTGATATGGTAAAATAAACCTATATAAAACCTATTTTTTGGGAGGATTTCGAAACATACCTACCTTATCCTCTAAAAAAATCATTTTGGTGCCATTATAAACTGAAAATGAATTTATTATAAAATAATATTTCATTCTTTTCCTAAGATACCCCTCACCCCTCTTATAAAAGGGAACTACCCTAACTATCAAATTCACACATCCAAATCCATTTGGCTCGACCAAAACCTACCCCAATATCCTCTCAACTATCATTCCTTCATCCTATAGGCCTTCCTTGGGTCAGAAAGCAACCTATGGAGCCCTTTTGAACAATTCAATAGGAAGAACCGGAAAAATAGATATATATTTAATCACCTCTTTCAAGTTATTCTTCTCTTCCACTTCCTCTTTCTTTATTGTATCCATTATAAAATAATAAATCCAGTATATTCTATATACTATGATATTATTATAAAATGGTATAACCATATTAAATATTCTACCATCATATGAATGACAAATTCACCATATGTTTGTACGTACGGCTTACATTCTCCATGTCGTGGTGTAGTTGTTATTCAGTACATTATCTTTTGGATGGGGAAAACAATGATGTATAATTTATGTAAATAATAAAGATAAAAATTTAATTATTATGTATATATGATATACCATCTGTTTACATAATATTTTAATTTCAAAAGGATGATATTTTCGCTCATGCGTACGTATGAATTACCTTCTCCACGAACTCGATGAGATTCGTTTCCCATAATAACCATTCAAGAATAATGTTAATTTGATGAATAAAAAATAATTATTAAGAACTTAATATCATTCTGGATATGAATCAAATACATCTTATCCACAACAAACATAGCTTATGTAACAAAACATATAAAGGAAAATGAATAAGTTAACACCCGAAATGACGAAAAATACTAAAATATTATTAACAAAGAAATATTAGAAGATCATATATGATATCATATTTATGTATATGGTTCATGTATAATTTAATAACAATTATTTTACTATTAAATAGTAGGTAACATACCCTCTACCAAGGAAAAGTACTAGGTAAGGGATAAATTCACAATCTCTTTATTATGCGAAGTTGTTTCTACGTAAGTATCTATTTGGACCTCTATATCATCCACATCCATGATTCATAAAAATGTATTTCAAAACATTTTTACTATTTAATAGATAATGGGTTAAAAGTCATCTATACCCTTTCATGAACTTATATGTTTTTAAATAAATATTTCCGTCATTTTCAAAACAAGGTACTTTAGGACCTTTTCGACAAAATTAAGGAAAGAATGTATTTTTTTTATCTTATGTAGTGGGTGCAGCTATTTTCCATCATTATAAAATCATTGAATCATACCATACAAGCTTATAATAATATTTCAATGATAAATGTTTTCTTTTAAATGGTTTCCAAATAGAAAGAGGCATTTCTTCCAAATAGTTTTCATTTCATCTATGTCAACATCCTTCAAGGGATTTTAAACTTGCTTGATGTTGATTTATTATGATACAAATATTACATATTTTATTGATTTTTTTGGGATATATTTTACTGTGGATGTGATTTTACATACCATTCATGGATTATGGATAATTTATTGAAATTTTATATGCTAGTTTTAATACTAATGTTTATGTTATGTTTAATCCTTTTCATTTGAGGAATGCATTGGACTTAGTAAGTGACTGGTGGATCCTTCTATAGATCCTCGATGCATTGGTAGTAATCATGAGACAAACTAGTCTTTTTGAATAATTCCTTGACAAAATTTTATTTGTAGTCTTGGAAAAATGGCTTGACTATGCGGTTATGAAGTATGGCATTATGCATTCCATCATTATGAATTTGGCTATTGATTTTGCATGTTATTATTTGACTAGTAGGATATCCATGTGAGTAAGTAAATGGAATTATTGATTTATATTTTCCATATTATGTTGATGTTCAAGTTTAGAAGGTTTGTGTTATAGTGTTATACGTTGCTTTAAATGTTTATTCTTATTTATGAATGTTTCCGCTATATTGTTATATTTACTGAGCATTTGATCTCACCCCTTTCCATGTTTTATTTTTCCAAGGATGTGAAGAACTATTTTATGTTTGAACTGTATGGATAGGATATGGGATAAGTGTTTAGAAAGGGGACACTATGTTGTGGTTTTTTTATTTCTGGATGTAATGTAAAACTTATGAATGTATCTAGTACTTCCAGGGATTCTAAACTGATCAGTATTTTGGGAATTGATCCCTTGTGATCTTGCCAACGTTTTTTAATAATGCACCAAATCCAAGTAACTAGGGTTGGGGCATTACAATTAGTATCAGTGGAATTTTAGTACAATCCTTGGAAACAAGGTTAAGAAAAACTCTAATTAAAGAACGTTACCCTATGATAAAATTTGAGGATTTGTATAGAAGAGTTTCCTAGATTTTTTGTAATGTATAAATTTTATGAGTTTTCAAAGAAATACATCCTTATCTTGATATGAGAAGGTAGAGGTGACTTTGGAACAAATGTTCCAATGGGTAAAACCCAAAAACACCACTTTGATCTTAACTTGAATGAGAACTGGTACTCGATAATGGGACCTGCTGCACTCTTGGTTACCACACTCCCTTGGGATATGCTTAGGATATTTCTCATTTTCTTTAAAAACCTTTATTAAGTATTTATGAGTATATACCACCTTAAAAAATTATGATTATGGATTATATCCATAAATAGATCACTTTATGTTAAGTTTTTTACATGTATGGAATTATGTATTGTGATTAATAAACTAATATAGTGTATTCCATTTTTAAAAAATGATACCTAGTAGAAGGAATTAAAACCATACCAAGAAAGGTAATACATGTTGGGATTTACCTCCTACTCAAAATAATTATAGTGGAGCGGGTGATGCAACTGGTGCTGATCAAATAATCACCATACTGGGACAACTCACTCAGGTTATGAATAATAACATTACCCGGATGGAACTCCCTGATCTACAATGTGGAGGATCAATTCTAGACAACTTCATGAGGCAACAACCACCAACATTCATGGGGAAAACAAATCCATTTGTAGCTGAGTAATGGATAAGTTCCGTTTAGATAATATTTCATGCTTTGGGGAGTAGTGAAAGGGAAAAAGTTTTAATGGCAGTTTATCACCTCACAGGAGATACAGACCAATGGTGGTCATTGATTCAAAACACCAAGGAGGATGAAGAAGTATCAAGTAAGGAATGGAGGGATTTTAAATAAATTTTCTTATAAAAATACATTCCGCGTCACCATAGAGTGGATATGGAAGGGAAATTAATGAGTCTAAGGAAAAAGGAAGATGAAAATGTCACAAAGTATGAAGCTAACTTTACAAGGTTAGCAAGGCATGCTACAGATTGAACACATAACTGAAGGAGTAATATTGATCGATTCATTGATGTGTTAAAACCATTTCTCCATCAGGAATTAGTCTCAAAATCTTTCTTGTCGTATGATGATATTGTCTCATGTGCTATCAAGACATAAAAGTAATTCTCTAAGTATTATGACATTAAAGAAAAGCAGGAGAAGAATAGATTTAATGAACACTTTAGAAATGTAAACAATGAGAAGAAAGGAAAAGTTGAGTATCCACCCTACAATAAATGTGGGAAGAAACCCCCTGGTACTTGCCTAAAGGGAATGGGAGTCTGTTACAAGTGTGGTGAAAAATGCCGCCAAGATCATGATTGAAATGGAAAGAAAGAGGCTATCAATGTTGAATTCTATAATTATAGGGAGATGGGACATTATGAAAATTATTGTCCTAAGCATTAGGGAAACATACCTCAGAAAAGGCCAAGGGATGAAGGCCAAACTTATGTGATCACTACTACTAAGGTTGAAGCTTTGAAATATGTGTTGGAAGGGAATATAATGGTTTCCTTAAGTTTAGAAAATGCATTATTTGATTTTCGATCATCACATTGTTTCATATCTTCCAAGTTTGCTTAGAAAATTAGATATTTTCAATTTGATTTAACAAGGGAGTTTTCAGTCAAAACTCTTAAGGGATGTATCATTGCAACAATGTTTTGTGAATCATTTCCCATTAGGGCATGTAAATGTCCTTTATCTGCTGATCTCATCTTCATACCCATGATTTAATTGGATATAATCCTCAGTATGGACTGGATTTTAGACCATGGTGCGAAAATTTATTGTAAGAATAAGGAGGATACAATTGTCGATAATGATAAGGAGTACCTTATCTTTAAATCTGAAATTTTACCAACTGATTATTATCTAGATCCACCCTTAGTAGCTCAACTAAATTCAATTATTGGGGAGGAAGAAAATTAAATAACTATCGATGAGGAAAAAATGTTTGAATATTGGATGTTCCCATTTTACATGAATATATTGACATGTTTCCAGAGGATTTACCTGGACATCCTTCAAAAGGAGAAGTTGAGTTTTATATTGATTTAAATCCTGATTCATGGCCTATATCAAAGACCCCTTATAGAATGGCCAATGTGGAATTAGTGGATCTAAAGAAACAACTAGAGGAATTGAGTAATAAATTATTTATTCACCCTATTTTTTCTCAATGGGGAGCCCATGATAATTTTGTTAAGAAGAAAGATAGATCTATGTGGTTATGCATTGACTACAGGGAGATCAATGCTATAATAATAATGAACAAGTATCGTCTATCTCGCATTGATGATTTATTCAACCAAATTCATGGAGCTCAATATTTTTCAAAGATTGACCTTTGATGTTGATACCATCAGTTGTGTGTAATGAAGGAAGACATTCAAAAGACTGTATTTTGAACCAGGTACGAGCAATACGAGTTTACAGTAATTCCTTTTGGTTAGACTAATGTAACTTCTATTTTCATGGATATAATGAACAAAGTTTTCAAGGAATATCTTGATGACATTATAGTGGTATTTATTGATGATATCTTGGTATACTCCAAAAGCAACCATGATCTAGAAAATACTTTGGGAATTATCCTAAAGAATCGTAGACAAAATGAATTATATGGGATGTTTAGAAAGTGTAAATTCTGGCTTCAAGAGATTTCTTCTCTGGGCCATATTGTCTCTAAGGATGGAATCTCTTTTGACCCATCTATGAAAAATGCAATCCAAGAGTGGCCGGAACAGACATGTATAAATGAGTTAAGTAGTTTTATTGGTATAGTATATTATTATCGACTATTCGTCAAGAATTTTTACTGATTGGATAACACATTAACCAAGCTCACAGGTAGAGGGGTTAAATTTTTTTGGGCAAAAGAATATGAAGAATGTTTTGATGAAATAAATAGTAGATTAGTCAATGCATCTTTCATGACACTACCATCTAGGAATGATTATTTTTTTATTTATAGTGATGATTCAAATAAAAGACATGGTTGTGTCCTTATGCAGATTGATATGGTAATTGTTTATGAATTACGATAGCTGAAAATTCATGTGTCAAACTATCCCACACACTATATTCAGTTAGGAGATTTAATCATTGCAATGAAAATATAAAGACACTATCTCTATGGTGAAAATGTGAGATTTATACTGAACACAAGAGTTTGAAGTATATTTTCTCTTAGAAAGAACTCAACATGTAGAAAAGAAGTTGTCTTGAACTACTCAAGGATTATGATTTCACTATACACTACCAATCAGAGAAGGAAAATAAGGTGGTATGTGCATTGAAAAGAAAGGATTATGGAGTTTTTGACAAGATGAGAGTTGATAGAGATCCTATTTTCATAGATATTGTAAATATGGATATTGGAATAAACATGGAAGGTGAAACATTGATACTTTTTCGAATGGTTTCAAAACCATCTTTACTAGAAAGTATAAAAAGTTCTCAGGCTGAAGATGAGGAGTTTCAAAAGAAAATTAAAGATGTGAACGATGGGAGATTGAGTGTCTTCATATATGAAGATGGAATTTTGAAATTTGGAAAGAGAATTTGTGTTCCAAATATACCTGATATGAAAAGGGAATTGTTGGATGATTCCCATAGCTCCAATTTCTCTATAAACCCACGTAGCACCAAGATGTATAGAGATTTTAAGGAACATTTTTTGGGGGACAACATGAAGAGGGAGATTTATGATTATGTGTCAAAATGTATGGTTTTTTAACAAGTGAATGCAAGAAGACAACATCCTAGAGGAGTCATAAAACCTCTTCCCATATCTGAGTGGAAATGGGATGATATTACGATTGACTTTGCCATGGGGCTACCAAAGACTCCAAGAAGGAATGACATAATATGTGTAATTTTTTTGTCATCTTACCATTTAATCACATTTTTTTCCATAAGAGATGATTTACTACTTGGACGTTTAGAAAGACTATATATTAATGAAGATGTAATACATCATGGATTACCCTTATCGATTGTTTTGGATAATGATCCCCATTTCGCATCACGATTATGGAAAAGTCTTTAGAAGGCCTTGGATACAGAACTTCGTTTGAGCACTGCCTACCACCCTCAAACTGATGGACAATCAGAACAGACTATTCAAACTTTAGAAGACATGTTTATATCATTACCAATTAAATTTTTAGGCATTTAGGATCAGTATTTAACTTTTTTATAATTTTCTAATAATAATAGCATCCATTCAAGTATTCAGATGGCACCATATGAAGCGTTATATGGAAAGAGATGTCACACACCAACTTGTTGGGGTGATGTTGGTGAATGAAAACTCATAGGCCCAGAATGTGTTGAGGAAATGATAGGAATGGGGAATGTTATCTGAACCCACAATAAAGAAACTCAAAGAAGGAAAAAGTTTATGAATATTACCGAAGGGAAGATTTGAAATTTCAAGTAGGAGACCATATTTTCATGAAGGTATCTACATGGAAGGGTATTATATGTTTCGTTAAAAAGGGAAAATTTAGTCCCAGGTACATCGGACCTTTCAAAATTCTAAACTAATTTGGGTTGTAGCTTATCATTTGGATATGTTGCTAAGTCTCTACAAAGATCCTGATGTTTTCCAGGTATCATTGTGGAGAAAATACATTCCTCACCAAACGCATGTACTCACCACTGAGGAAATTGAACTGGAACCTGATCTGTCTTATTGTGAAGAGCCTGTCAAGATTCTTTATACAAGAGAAAAAGTGTTGAGAAACTGGATGACTTGAATAGTAAAATATCTATAGAGAAATCATAAGATTAAAGAGGCAACATGGGAACCTGAGGAACATATGATGAATAACCCCCCGAATCATTTTATGCAGTAATATTCTAGAAATTTTGATGAAAATTTATTTGAAGGAGGTGAGAATGTAACACCCCATGCTTGCACGGTACGCCTCCCTTTGAATAATTCAACATCTTGCATTGTACACAACTTGGAGTTTTAACACACCAATACCAATCAAATTAGCCTTTATGAATAGTAATTCATACTTTTTGAAATTTTATAAATTTTATATTTCAAAATGGATTTCAGTTTTGGATTTGGAATATCAAAATTAGCTTAGGGTTAATTTATGGTATTTTTCTGAAAACATTCACATTTTGATTAATAGTGAAAAACACAGCATTATTGGTTAAAACCGACTATTTATTTAAATAAATATTTATTTTATTTAAACTTATATTAGGTAACAAAAATACCTAATACCAATATATGTTCAATGTAATTCACTGTAGTCATTTTATAATAAGTTTAGATATATAATATTTTATTGAACTTTTTACCATCTTTTCCCCACCTACTAGGCACAATTGCAAATTTACATAAAATATACTTTTACCGCATATGTGAAATGAATTTCAAAAATCCTTGAGACACGGTTGATATCAGTAATTAAAATTTTGTTCAATAAGGTGAAAATAATTTTTGGTGAATAGTAACTTTTGACTTATATTTACCAGGGTTAAAAGTAAATATTGTAATTAAAAGAAAGAATGATATTATTATTACCATAACACATGTACTAATTATATTGGATAAGTTCATTTCGACCATAAACAACCTTATGAATAAAATATGTTTTTTTAGGTCCACATGGATTAGATTAAGACATTTATTGTTATTTTATTTAAAGAAGAGTTAAAAGTGTTAAAATTAAAAGTTTAATAACTAAACCATTTTTAATATAGGGTTACAAAAAAATCAACTATAAATATTAATTAGAAAGATAAAAATATTTCCTACATAATGTATTTTTATTTATAATTTTAAGACATCAAATAATTTAATTTATTTATGACACAATGCTGATGTATTAATTACCTTATTAATGAAATATTAAAATAATTTATATTTTAAATACACATATAAATGTAAATTGAGGCTTTTGATGAATTATACAAATTTTATAGGTTAACATGACATGTTACGGTTTATTAAATGAATTTAGTTCGATGTAATAAAGCTATACAGACTTTAACAAAAATCAATTACTAAATAGTGTCAAAATTGACATAAATGAGTTTTTAAAACAAATAATATATTATTAATTGATTTTATATTCCGTAAAATCTATGGTTTGTCCAAAAGACATAGATAAGGTTATATATATAAATAATGAACTATTTGGGGTTCTCTTGGATGTTTACTGTAAATTTATAAATCATATAATATAAAAATACAAAGGGACATTGTAAATGTCAAACTATTAAACTAAGAGTTAAATCTAAATGACAAGGTTAATATGGAGACCTAAAACTTTATAAAACCTATTGGTTTAGATGATTTCAACCCATACCCACCTTATCCTCTAAATAAATAATTTCACAGCTATTATAAACCAAATATGAATTTATTATAAAATAATATTTCAATCTTTTCCTAAGGTGCCTCTCACCCCTCTTATAAAGGAGCACACCCCCTTCTCTCAAATTTACACATAAAAATACATTTGAAAAAACTAAACCCTAACCAAATATCCTCTAAAATATCATCCAATCATCCTAGAGGCCTTCATTTGGTCATAAAGCCAACATAAAGATCCCTTTTTATCTAATCAAAAGGAATAACCCGAAGAAGAGGTAAATATTTCATCACCTCTTTCAGGTTCATTTCCGCTTCCACATCATCTTTCTTTGTTGTGTAGATTCTAAAATAATAAATCATGTATATTATATATAATGGGATGTAATTATAAAAATTGTACAATAATATTCATTATTCTACCATCATATGAATGACAATGTCACCATACGTGAGTACGTACGACTTACCATCTCCATGTCGTGGTATAGTTTTTATTCAACACATTATTTTTTGGATTGATATAATAATGAAGTATAATTGATGTAAATAAAAAATATAACATGTTAATAATTCTTTATATATGATATAAAATATATTTAAAAACTATTTTAATATCAAAAAAATGATATTGTCGCTCGTGCGTATGTACGAATTTCCGTCTCCAGGAACACGTTGAGATTCATTTCCCCATCGTAACCATTCAAGAATAAATTTAATTTGATGATTAAAAATAATGAATGAGAACCAGATATCATTATTTATATGAATCAAATACATCCTATTTATAACAAACATGTCTTATCTAACAATACATATAAAGGAAAACGAATAAGTTAACACCCGAAATGACGATAAAACTAAAATATTATTTTTAAAGAAATATTTGAAGATCATATATGATATAATATTTATATATATGGTTCTTGTATAATTTAATAACAATGATTTAACTTCTATACTAGAGGTTAATGTACCATTGACCAAGGAAAAGTAAAAGGTAAGGGTTAGATTCACAATCTCTTTATTATCTGAGGTTGTTTTAACGTAAGTATCTACTGAGACCTATTTATCATTCACATTTGTGTTTCTTAAAAATGTATTTCTAAACATTTTTACTATTTACTAGACAATGGGTTAAAGTTATTTATACCCTTACATGAAATTATATGTTTTGAAAGGAATCTTCGATCATTTTCCAAACAAGGTACTTTATGACCTTTTAGACAAAATTATGGTAAAAATTTCTTTTATTAACTTATACGGTGTGTGTGGATATTTTCCATCGTTATAACATCGTTGAAGCTTACCTTAAAATTTTATATGAATATTTTTAAGATAAATTTTTTCTTTTAAATGGTTTCAAAATAGAAATAGTTATTTATTTCAAATAGATTTCATTTCATCTATGTCAACATCCCTTGATGGATTTTAAACTTGATTGAAGTTGATTTATTATGATACAAATCATCCATATTGTATTGAAGGTTTCGTGATATGTTTGACTATGGATGTGTTATTTCATACCATTCATGGTTTATGGATAATGTAATGAAATTTTGTATGCATGTTTTAATACTAATGTTTATGTTATGTTTAAACCTTTTCATATGAGGAATGCATTTGACTTAGTAAGTGACTGGTGGAACCTGCTATAGCTCCTCGATGCATCGGTAGGTTACATGAGTCAAACTAGTGTCTTTGAACATAGCCTGGGAAAAAATATTTTTTGTAGTCTTTGAACAAGGCCTTGAATATGTGGTTATGAAATTTGGCATTATTTCTTCCATCATTTTGCATTT
The DNA here is from genome assembly GCA_963277665.1 of Viscum album. Lineage (NCBI taxonomy): Eukaryota > Viridiplantae > Streptophyta > Magnoliopsida > Santalales > Viscaceae > Viscum > Viscum album. The sequence goes on along the minus strand of OY728128.1, from coordinate 1,467,949,110 downwards.
GTCTATTGATATTGCATTTGATTATTCAACTAGTAGAATATCCATGTGAATAAGTAAATGGAATTATTGATATATTTCTCTATATTATGATGAAGTTTATGTTAAAAATGTTTTTGATATAGAATAATACATTTCCTTAAATGTTTATGCTTATTTATGAAATTTTCAACTATATTATTATCCTTACTGATCATTTGAGATCACCCCTTTATATGTTTTATTTTTCCAAGGTTGTGAATAACTATTTAAGGGTTGACCAGCAGGAATAGGATAAGGGATAAGTTCTTTCAACAAGGAAAAGATTTTGTTGTCGTTTTTATTTCGTGATGTATTGTAAAACATATGTATGTATCTAGTACTTCCAGGGATACTAAACTGATCAGTCTTTCAGGATTTGATCCCCTGTGATCATGCCAATGTTAGGTAATAATGCACCAAATCTGAGTAACTAGGGTTGGGGCATTACCATTACTATAAAAACTAGGTGCACAATGGTCCAATAATCTGAATATTTCAAACCATGGGCCAAAAAAAGAACACCCATGGCGAATGAAGAACTAGGGGAAAAGAACCAGAAAATTCTAGAGGAATGATCCCTGGTCGATTTTCATGTTGACATTGATCCATTTACATGAGAAAGAGAATGAATAAATCATTAATACTAAAATAATTCTCCCAAACCCAATTAAATCTCACCCATACTAAAATAAAATCAAAACAGAGATCAATCTATTCATATATTGATTTGTGTTCAACATAGAAATCAATAATTGGGAACGAATCCAAAAAAAATCATACCTAGATTTTGGATCAATATTTGACAATGATTGGCTCTATTTCCATCATTTATGAGACCCTACAACTAAGTAGGCATAATGAACCACTATCTGATCCCATATCTTGTATCGTTCTCCAAGAATGTTCACCTCCAATGGATCCTAGTTCTCTAGGGTATAGTGGGCCACCCTTGGCAAAAATCCATAGTCGTACTCAAATAGCATAAAAACAGTCACTATAATGAAATAAAAAAATTATCTAATTTATGTCGTCTAATTGTTCTCGTAATGAGTATTTCACAAATAGGATGTACCAAAAATGGTTATGTCATGACTATGGTAAAACCCACTTTTTTTACTCTATAGTGGCCTCATATTTTTGAATCGGGCCATTTTTTCATCGTTATTGCACATTTTCATGGAAAATACATATGTAGTGTATTTAATATATTTTAAACATTTATTATGAGCACATAGGGACTCGGAATCACACATTTTCTCTACGTTTAGTCCTAAAAATAATCCATAACATAAAAAATAATAATACATGGAAAATATGAGATGTTACATTATCGCCAAATTAGGCCCTTTCCTCCCAGAAAGTGGAAAACCAACTCAAATACATGCAAGTGTTGTTCTTTTATATGTCTCTCTGATTCCCATGAGCTCTCTGGAAGAATCTAGTGATGCCACTGAACCCACATAATAGAAATTTCAATCCCACGAAGGATCCTCTCCTGACAATCGATCATCTCAACTAGGTACTCTGTAATAGTAGCTACATCCTAGATATCTCACTCACCCTAGTTGATAACATGTGACTTTCCAAGCATGTACCTCCTCAGATGCAACATGTGAGAGATGTAGTTTTCCAAGTCCAACTATGGCTATAGTGATAAGAGGTATGCAACCTCAAAAACTCTATACAGTATCTAGAAGAGACAAATGAGTCTCATAGATTACTTTCTACTGTGGAAAAATATCATCAATCCATGTCATGTTGAGAATATCATGACCTTATGGTCTCCTTCCTTTTTCTTTATAGGTCTTTATTATTAGTCTCCATAAGAATTATTATGGATTTGTGTAGTCCTCATCTAATCCTGGATGATGTGAACCTTCTATGAAGTATATCACACCAACACCAGGCCCAAGAGTGTGGACTCACCTAAATTACTATAAAAAAGTGGTGACCTACAGGATCACCCATAGAAAACATTGAATCCTACCATAAATTTTTTTTAATGGTAACGTTTTTGTCTGAAAATACCACAATGTGTAGGTAATCATCCCAACTACGGAAAAACTCCAACATTCAGGATCACAACATGTCCTCTATGACCCGAATGGCCCGCTCTATCTGGTTGTTAGTAAAGGGATGAAATGTATTGACAAACTGTAACTATGTCCAGATGTTATCTTGTAATCTTCTCTATAACCTATATTTGAAGAAAGATTCCCAATAAGAGATGATCATTGAGGTAACTCCATAATGTCAGACTATCTCCTCCATGTATAGGCATCCCATTATCTCTATTTAACTATACTATTGAATAGTTGTGAAGTGTCATGGATTGGTGAGTCGATATACAATTAACCATATGGAACCATTTCCTCTAGACAAACATGGAAAGACTATCACTAAGTCCATTAATATACCATCCCACATCCACTATGGCACCAAAAATGGTTTATCTAAGCCCACTAGAACATGACGCTCAACCTTTACTTCCTAAAAATTAATGCATCGAGATATGAACTCTACAACCCCCTTAATCATGCATATCCACCAAAACTCATTTCAGAACTCTAAGTAAATATTTTTATCACATGGATGTACATCCAATGGGGATTTATAAAACTACTACAACACCACCTCCCCCAATATGAAAGGTATCACCATCTTCCCTCTAAAAAGTGTAACATGATCCCCACAATCATAATATCCATCTGGATCACGTCTAATTGATATTTGGGTATGTAAGGTCTCACAACCAGTATATCGTCATCGATAATCCCAATAATTCTAAAATATTGTTGGGGTAATAACCATCGAATGTATATATAAATCACTGTCCTTTTCCAAAAAGGAATACTATAACTAGGATAACTGCTCTGATGCCACAAAAAAATTGAGAAAAATATATCCTGTTGAGAATTCCTATCACCACATTCCCCTTCCAATAAGTATAGAAAATATTGAATTTATTGTTCTCGATGGACTTTATCCATCTATATTTTTTTCATTTTCAAATCCTTTTGTGATAAGATATACATGAGATTATTTTCGTAAGAGGTGATGATAAATTTATCTTCCATTAGGTTTTTTTCCAACATTATCAATGTGAAGAATTCATCTACAAACTCAAGATCATTGGTAACATAGTTCTTCTCATGTGGTCTCAACTAATGTGAATAGTAGGAAATAACAGTCTGCCTCTATATCATCAGACAACTATGTTTGTTCCCTGATGTGTTACAGAAAACAACATATTTGAAACACACCTCTGGAAATATCAATATTGGAGATATTGAAAACCTATATCTCAGCATCTAATATAATAATTGACACCTTTTCATCCACACAAACCACATTCTATTCTGAGTCGAAGATATCTAGTGTACTTAAACTCTAACTAATTCAGGTACAAACTATTGATATTAACCTACAAAACCAAGGAAACACCACAATATGGTAATACTATTTGGTGGATCCCAACAAAACACTTCCTAAACCTTTTCTCGATCCACTAATAATCTATCTGATGAGAATGAATTTCACCAAAAAGTGGACCACTAGAATCCAAAACAATATCTTTGAAATAATCCCATAATGTTGGTGCTCTCAGAGTGTGTCTAAGACCATCCTCATGTGTCTCGCATGTTCCTCCTCAATGTGAAACACACTGTGATGTCATTGATGAAGACTAACATGAAGTCTAAGAAAGGTTGAATGATACAGTACATGAGTTCCATGAATAATTATGGGGAGTTCATCCAACTAGATAGAATCAATAAATACTCATAGTGACCATAGAGACATTTGATGGCATCCTTCAGTGTATTCTCATACTGTAGTCTTAGCAAGTGATAGCCTAACCTGAGGTCAGTCTTCGAGAAATATCACTCCCCTATCAACTAATAAAACATTTCATTGATCTTTGATATTGGATACTTATTCTTCACATTCACATGATTCATGAACCATTAATCCAAAGATAACCTCAAACTCACATCCTTTATCTTGGAAGACAACCCTGGGGTTTCCCCTGGGCAACCAGTGGGTCTCAAAAATCCACTCAAACGACATTCCTCCAATTTTACCTTCTAATCTCGAAGCTCTGTGGGATATGTATTTTATACTGGTGTAGGTATCAGTGCAATCCTAGGGTTCAAGTTGATGTAGAATAATATCTCTTGGCGGACAGGTAATCCTCATATATCCTCTGAAAATACATCATCACACTCCACAAACATTGCAAGAAAATGATATATGAAAGAATCCACTTCCCCCAGAGTCATTCTAGACAACTGGTGAGTAATTCGTTTCACTCTCATTTTCCTGAACTTATCTTGCTTGACCAAAGATTCTTTTTCATAAATAATGGAAACCCCATTCTTTCACTATGAGCACACAACATCCTCCACCTAAAGTATTCAATCTATGAATGAACTTAGTATAGTCATTCCATACCTAATATGATATAGGAAGGCCTTATTATTACCAAAATGATATCCTATACAAAACTATCAACTCCAACTGTCAGATCGAATTGTCGACATACTTTTTCGATTGTTGAGTCACCACCTGTCGGTGTCTCCAACCACATGGTTCGATCAAATTGCTCAACCATAATCTCTATGAATCAAACCAATTAGGTGTAATGTAATGAATGTATATAACATGTGCCTATAAATACTAAATCTAATGATTAAAAGTCACATAATGTACCTTGTATCATCTCTGATGCCTCGAGGTCATTGGCCTCTATATATTTCATCTGGACTCATCCTTTCCCATTTTCTACTTGAGCTGGGCGTGGACCACCTGGGGATTGTGGTGGTAAAATATCAAACATTATAACACCAACGACTACCCTTTCGGCCCATCTTACATTTCCTTATCTATAACACCCTGAGATTTTATGAGAAGTATTATTTTTAATTTCTTTCATGTATTTTTTTATACGCTTCACCAAGAATAGATTTCACTATACACAACACCGTATTAGCTTGTAGTATACGCAACACTATTCTTGGCTTGTGTTTCACACAATTTCAAGTTCTTTAGAATAAAATTCATTTTACACAACACCAAGTATAGATTTTTCTCAAACTATAACTGAAATATATTTTGATTATGTTATACGCAACACCAAAGGAAGCATTCCCTACAAAGAACTATGACTTGACTTGCATTACACGCAAGAGCGACCTTCCTCGATAGCGTGCGTTTTACACAATACCAAGTTTCACTAAATGAGATAGTGTTATAATATTATTATGAACTAGCCTTTATAAATAGAATTAAATAAATTAGTAATTTAATAACATTAAAATTCATCTTAAACGTTTCATAGAATGAGGTATGAGAACAAAATCAATTTTTAAGACAAAAGAAATATTTTTCAAAAAATACATTTTTTCTGCCTTTTGATAGTGCACCGATTTTAATTCTAATTTTCAGAAATTTTATAAGTTAAATTCAACAAAATAACCTTCTTATTTTGAATCATGATATAAATTTTTACATTGGATAATGTTTTGATATTTTTCTGACAACGTTCTTATTTTGATGAATAGTAAAACACGCTAAATTTTAATTAAAAACATATTTTTTAATCGAGATAATTCATATGATTAAATTATAAAAGTAAAATGTTTTAAAGTATAAATATAATATATTTTTACCATTTAATATAATTTATATCATTATAAATAATTTTACAATGAATTTTTAGGTAAAATCAATTCAATCTTTTGTAATGTTTTAAACAAAAACCCATTTTTTCGACAATGAGATTAATTTTAAATTAATTTCGTCAACATTTATGTCTTGAATTTATAAAAATGGATTTCATATTTGGAATTAGTGGGTCCAATTTTTTCTAATAGGCTACGTTTTATTTTTGGGCATTATGAATAGTAAATACGGTAAATTTTATTTACCAGAGTTAATGGTAAATTAGGTAATTAAGGGTAAAAAAATATTATAAAATTATCCTTACACTTTTATAAATATAATAGAATTATTATATTTCATCCTAAAACATACATGGGTTGAAATCTAATCTTTTGGAACCCACTTGGATGTGATTAAGACCTTTAGTTTATTTTATTTAAAGGAAAGTGAATTATGTCTCGCTAAAACATTAATAATTAAAGTATTTTTAATATAAGGTTATACAGAATATATAAATTCGATTATAAATACTAATTTTAAAACTATAATTTTTTTATTTATCATAGTAATTTATTTATAATTTTTATGAAATATTTAATTACCTTAATAACTTATACATTAATGATGCATAAATTATTTACTTAGTGAAAAATCAATAATATAGTTTTTATTAAAGTAATAATACCCATAAAAAGACCCAAACACTTGACCAAAAATTGTTTTTTGAGTATATCTATACCAGTAGCAAACATGTGTAGACTTGGGGGGTTATTTGGAGCTGTATAAAAGAGATCATGATCTTTATAATATTTTATTTTTAATAATGTCAAAGTTGTCACATTCATAATTTAATAAATATATCAATTTAAATGTTGTGATTTTAAGATGATAATTTTGAGTAAAAATATTGTTATGAAATTAATTAGATATATCTTCATCATAGGATTTTATTTTTAATTTTTATAAAACAAATAAGTATATTAAATAATTAGAAAACAATGTTCTGGTAATTATTTTATTAAGAGTAATATCAAATAAATGGGTTTAAAAATATTAAAATAAATATTATATAAACAAATTAATGTGATATAAAAATTGTTTATATGAATATGACATGTTAGGAATCTATTAAATATTTTGGTTCAAATATATATTCTGTGTGAATTTTATTTAAATTCAAATATTTGAATAGTGTCAAAATTGAAACTTGATATTTTATAAAAATACCATATTATTAAATTGTTTAAAAATAAAAAACAAAATATTTAAAAATGAAAAATTGAAAATTATATGGTCAAAAATGTAATATTGTATCTAATTATGGAATATTAACAACAAATAAGAATGTATTTATAACAATTTAATAATTAGAATATTATTACCACAAATAAAACTAAATAGATTAAATAAGGATTAATCAAAATGATAAGGTTTAAAATAAACATAAAACATGTCTAAATTTTATAGGGTGATAAGATTAAAACTATATATCATCTCATCTTAGAATTGAGTCATTTTTTGTTGTTTTAAAGTGGGTTTTGATGTTATTATTAATTAATATTTTTTAGTTTTCCAAAAGTGCCCCTCCCCTCTCTTATAAAAGGGCACCTCCTCCCTCTTATCTTCACTCCATTTTAAGCCTTCAAGCTCGGACAAAACCTTCCAATTCCTCTTATAAACATCTCTAGTTATATCATTGAGGTTATGGTCTCCTCAAAAGGAAAACTCTTGTTCCCTATTATATGTTTAAAAGAGGTACGTCGAAGAAGAGGAGGTTCAGATACCTACAAAGCATATCAAACCTAAGGTAAGGGATTATTTCATTCAATTTTATTTATGTGAGACATACGCCTTAATCAATACCTATTTATTTTTTATGGTTTATATGCTTCCCATGAATTTTTTATGTTTTTTATTATTAAGGATATGATATTTACATATGCATGTAATTTTTCTTCATTTTATGACACATATAGTTCCACTGATTTTAAATGGTAAGGGATAACATTACAAATCTCGTTTTTTTCTGAGATTGTTTATTCATAAGAATTTACTAAGTTTATATTTATCATCCATGTCCATGTTTTCTAAAAATGGTTTCATGTATGTTTAATAAATTTTTACCCATTTTTGACTTTTACTATATAGTATGTAAGGAATGTTTCTTTTGTTTACCATACGAGGCACTTTTTGACTTTTTTGGTAAAATTATGAGTCTAATGTTTTTTTAACTTATATGGTTTGAATGGATTTTTATGATTTCATAATGCCTTATTTACATGAAGCATTCTATACACGATTTCATGATTTGTTTCAACAAAAATATTTTATTTTAAAATTGCAAAAAATTTTGAGAAAACATAATGATTTTGAAGAATAAAGGATATTTTCCTCAATAATTGATTTCAAGTGTTTTATTCAGACTATTTTCCATCTATGATTAAATTCATTAATATGGTCATGTTTCAAGTATAATGTCTCTATTATTTACATGATTTGATTTTTATTATGATGAAATGATATACATTTGTTTTATATGCATTATGTTATGATGGGATGATGTTTATGAAACCCATATTAATTTTTGGGTTATGATAAATGATTTATGTTTATTTTTTGGAAGACAAAATAATGATTTCATTATGAGATGAGTAAGACATATATCTCCCTCCAATGCATTGGGTAAAGATTTATTTCTCATGAGATAGACATGGATGGAATGAAAAGTAAATTTGGTTCAGTAATACAGGGCTGGAACGACATGTAAACCCGATTCAGTAATAGAAATGTCCCACTATGATGTTCTTGGAAGCAATGCCTTGGATGATATGGAAATCATATCCTGTGCTTAATGGTTTTCCACAATTCCATGTTTTATTCCCATTCCATTTTATCATTATTAATGTTCCTTTACAATATATTCCTTATGTACTGCCAATATTTATGTCATTGCTCATGATTATGATGTTTTATGTTCATTTGTTTACGTTCTAATATTAATGGATTGTTTTTATTTTCCCCATTTTTACCCTTACTGAGCATTCTAGATCACTCTTTATATGTTTTCTTTTCATCAGGATATAAAGACAGGTTTTAGGTATAAAAACAAAAGGGGAAGTTCATTATGGGAGATATTGAAGATCTTTCACCATGATTAGAAGATTATGTTCTGAGTTTCCCAAGACACAAAACTAACACGGTCTTTGGGTGTCCTTTTTTGTCATGTATTAAGTTTCCCACAAAAGTAATGTAATTTACATGTACATCAAGCTTGGGTCTCTATTGTTGGTATCATAGCAAAGGATTAGTTATCCTTTGAAAACTAGGAACCCGAAAACATTAGTTAGATCCCTAGATATATTTATAAGGTATGTCTAGGGATGTCCCCAAGGATTAGTATATCTATAGTTTACAGTCCAAGAATTATGTTGACGATCAAGAAAAACATAGTGTAAACCTAAGGTTTCATGGATTAAAGAATATGTGATAAGTTAGACATCCCATAAGTGACCTTTTATGATTATGTGGTTCCTCATTTTTTAACTGTTTCTTACACAATGGTTTCTGTTTTTAGTTAATAGAGGCAACCCGATGTAATTGGGTTAACATTGAATTTGATGGACAAATTGGTGACTATGAGAAGCGATATTTCAAAATTCCTAGAGAGAAAGACACTATGATTATGAAGAATCAGTAATCACAATATATTATTAACAAGGTGAACATTTGTGGTATTCCTAATTCATCAAATAAGAGGAAGAATGACTTTTATGCATGTTCTCATGGAGAGGAAAAAAGAGGAAGGAAGATGAATCTTTCAACATATCAATAAGAAGGGATGAAGAACCTTGGGAATACCTAAAATGGAGGGGAAGATGTTATCTATGTGGGGAAAAGAATCATAGAGTGAGAGAATATTATGGAGTTTAATGTCCTATCTATGGAGAACATATGCATTACCCAACTTAATGACTTGACCTAAGAGGTTGCTTCTAAATCAAGGAAGGATATATTCCATTCAATTCATGGAAGAGGATGGATTGAGGGTTTTATATATTCGAATTAAAGAATAATGTTATTGAGATACTTTTATGGTATATACGAATATTGATGTATTGGTCCATTGTGGTTTTCCTTAAGAATATGGTACCGGTAACCATGAAAAGTGATTGAAATATTTTTGAAAATGAGATGTTATGCGCATAATGATCGGATAAAGAGAAAGTAATATGTTTGATAGTATTAATGAGCTCATGATTGATATAAGGACAAATTGATATCATGGTTTGAGTATAAAGAATTTTTGGGATTTTGGTATGTGTAAAGAGTTAAATTTTTACAGCATTTATGTTTTCAATAAGGTTCTATGGTAATTCATGTTTCAAATGATTACAGGATTAAGGTATTCACATCGTTTTCTTTATACTATGAGATTGGACAGAAGTATTTTGGATAATCCTAAAGGTTGGAATGGATTAAGTTGGACATCAGATATTATTGTTTAAGGCTAGAAAATGATGATATTATTTCTTAAATGTTATAATAGTATATTTTTAGAAAAAGGAAATCCCGTAGGACAGGCGACAACCCATCATTTCGGAAACGTTGCAGGAATCAAACCCACAACCGAAGTGCGACATACCATTATCGCCTACCACATGCCTACAAAAAGTCCCTGGTTAGTAGAAATTATTTTTCTTTTATTATGTGGTATGATATAAGATGTATAAGTACATTTTTGGAACCTTATACCATTAATCTCACCATAGATGGACTTATATATATTTAATAACTTTTGTTAACCTTATGTTTGAGATAGATGGAATGACCTATCATTCTATTTCATGATCTGCTAATACATCAAGAATGAAAAATTCAAATTCATTTCTTAAAATAAGAGATGTAGTGGATATTGTTCAAGGAATGACAAATGATGATATTACACTAAAATCAAGTAAGTATTTCGCATTATGTAAAAATTCATCAACTTTAGGGAAATAATCTTGAAAACCAAAAATGTTGTCCAAGTACTCCCATATCCTATGATTCAGATGATACCTTAGATCATCCCAAATTTATGGCTTTTTGATTTTTGGATTTTTCATAACCATGTTCTCTACCACTCTTCATCATAACATGATGGTTAGATTTCTCCTCCATTTCCATATTTTCACCTATATTCTCCTATGTGGAAACCCAGTGCTGAGTTACTTTGGGTGACCGTTATGTTTCTAGCTCTCCTTTTTAAAATTAAGTTTCAGTATTCCTTTTTTACGGTGTGGGTTTCTATGAAAGAAACATTCAATTAGAAACCATTTATAACCCCGATGAATTTTGAGGGAAAAATTCATTTTAAGGGGGGTAGAATTTAACACCCAGAGATTTTATGAGAAGTATTATTTTTAATTTATTCCATGTCTTTTGTTGTACACTTCACCAATATTATCTTGCGCTATATGCAACAGTGTATTATCTTTTAGTATATTCAACACTATTCTTGGCTTGTATTGAGCACAATTTCAAGTTCTTTCAAATAAAATTAATTTTACACAACACCATGTATAGATTTTGATCAATGTGTAACTGAACAATATATTGATTATGTTATACGCAACACCAATGGAATCTTTCCCTACACGCAACCCTCATTGGCTTGCACTACATGCAAGAGCTACCTCCCTTGATAGAGTGCGTTGTACACAATACCGAGTTTCATTAAACGAGATATTATAATTATATTATTATGAAATAGCCGTTATGAATAGTATTAACTACATTCTGAATTTTAAAACAATAAAATTCATCTTACACATTTCCTAGAATGAGGTATGAGAACAAAATCAATTTTTCAGATAAAAGAAGTATTTATCAAAAAATGCAGTTTTCCCGCCTTTTGATGGCGCACCCATTTTAAATCTAATTTTTTAAAATTTTATAAGTTTAATTTTACAAAATAAAATTTTTATTTTTAATTATGATATAAAAATTTACATTGGATAAGGTTTTGATATTTTTCTGACAATGTTCTTATTTTGATTAATAGTAAAAACATGCTAAATTTTACTTAAAAACAAATTTTTCAACGAGATAATTTATATGGTAAAATTATAATAATAAATGGTTTTAAAGTATAAATAGAATATATTTTTACCATGTAATATAATTTAAATCATTATAATTTCTTTTACATTGAATTTTTAGGTAAAATCAATTCAATATTTTGTGATGTTTTAAACAAAAACCTGTTTTTTTCGACAACAAGATTAATTTTAAATTATTTTCTGAAACTTTTGTGACTTGAATTTGGCACAATTTATTTCATATTTTTAATTATTAATTCCAAATTATCTTAATAGTCTACGTTTTATTTTTGGGAATTATGAATAGTAACTACGAAAAATTTTATTTACCACATTTAAAGGTAAATTACGTAATTAAGGGTAAAAATAATATTATAAAATTACCCTAAAACTTATTTTAATATAATTGGATTATTTTATTCCGTCCTAAAACATACATGGGTCGAAATGGAATGTTTTGGAACCCACTTGGATTTGATTAAGACATTTAGATTATTTTATTTAAAAGAAAGTGAAAAATATCTCACTGAAACTTTAATAATTTATGTATATTTAATATAAAGTTATACAAAATATAAATTCGATTATAAATACTAATATTAAAGATAAAATGTTTTTATTTATTAAGCTAATTTATTTGTAATTTTTAATAAATATTTAATTATCTTAATATCATATACATTAATGATGCAGAAATTATTTACTTATTTAAAAATCAATAATATCATTTTTATTAAAGTAATAATACCCATCAAATGGCAAAAAAACTTGACCAAAACATAAAAGGTCAAGTATATCTATACCATAAGAATATAAGGGTAGGCTTGGGGACCATTTGGAGCCTTATATAATAGATTACGACATTTATATCATTTTATTTTTAATAATGTCAAAGGTGTCACCTTCATAATTGAATAAATATAACAATTTAAATTTTTTTATTTTAAGATTATAAATTTGAGTTAAATATTATTATGAAATCTATTAGATATATATTCATAATAGGATTTTATTTTAAATTTTTATGAAACAAATATGTATATTAAATAATTAAAAAAAATGTTGTAGTAATTATTTTATTTAGAGAAATATCAAATAAATGGGATTAAAAATATTAAAATAAATACGATATGAACAAATTAATGTGCTCCAACAATTTTTTAGATGAATATGACATGTTAATAATCTATTAAATATTTTTATTCGAATATATATTCTGTGTGAATTTTATTTAAATTCAAATAATTGAATAGTTTCATAATTGATACTAATGATATTTTATAAAAATAACATATTATTAAATTGTTTAAAAAACCAAAAAATATTTAAAAATTAAAAATTGAAATTTATATTGTCGAAAATGTCATAATGTATCTAATTTTTGAAAATTCACAACAAATAAGTAATTATTTATAGAAATTTAATAATTAGGATACTATTTCCCCAAATAAATTTATATAGATTAAATAAGGATAAATAAAAATCATAAGGTTTAAAATAAACATAAAACATGTCTAAATTATATTAGTTGATGAGATTTAAACCCTATATCAATTCATCTTCGAACTGAGTCGTTGTTGGTGGTTTTTAAGTGGGTTTTGATTTTACTATAAATTAATATATTTGAGGTTTCCAAAAGTGCACCTCTACTCTCTAATAAAAGGGCACCTCCTCCCGATTTTCTTCACTCCATTTTAAGCCTTAAATCTCATCCAAACCGTGCTAATTCCTCTTCTAAAAATTTCTAGTTAAATCATAGAGGTTATGTCCTTCTTAAAAGGCCATCTCTAGTGCCCTATGTGGATGTTTAAAAGAGGCACGTTGATGAAGAGGTGGTCCAGATACGTAGAAAGCATATCGGACCTAAGGTAATGGATTCTTTCGTCTCACATTTTTTTCTTTGAGATATATGACTTAATCACCACCTATTTCCTTTGTTTGGTGTTTATGCTTCCCATGAATTTTTTATGATTTTTATTAAGAAGGATATGATATTTACATATGCATGAAAATTTTCTTTATTTTATGACATGTACGATTCCACTGATTATAAATGGTAAGGAATAACTTTTCCATTCCCATTTTTGTTTGAGATTTTTTATTTTTGAGTATTTACTAGGGTTATATTTATCATCCATGTCAATGTTTTCTAAAAATAGTTTCATGTATGTTTAAATTCATTTTAACCCATTTTGACTTTTACTACATAGTATCTAAGGAATCATTCTTTTGTCTACCAAACGGGGTGATTTTGGACTTTTTTTTGTAAAAAGTACAAGATGGATGTTTTTTTAACTTATACGGTGTGAATGGATTTTTACCATTTCACAACACCTTATTTCCATGAAGCATACTCTACAATATTTCATGATTATTTTAAACAAAAATCATTTCTTTTAATATTGCACAACATTTTGAGAAAACAAAAATATTTTGAAGAAGAAAGGATATTTTCCTCAAGAATTCATTTCAAGTTTTTTGAAAAGACTCTTTTCTACCTAAGATGACAATATTTAATATGGTCATGTTTCAAGTTTAATGTCTCTATTATTTACATGGTTTTATTTTTCTTATGATGAAATGATATCCATTTGTTTTATATGGATTATGTTATGATGTGATGATGTTTATGAAGCGCATATTATTCTTTGGGTTATAATGAATGATTTATGTTTAATTTTGTGGAAAAAGAAAGAATGATTTCATTATGAGATGGGTGAGACTTATATCATCCTCCAATTCATTGGGTAATGACTTATATCTCATGAGGTATACATTGATGAAATGACAAGTAAATCCTGTTCTGAAATACAGGGCTTGAATAGAATGTAAACCCAGTTCAGTAATGGACCTTGTCCACTATGATGGTCTTGGAAGAAATCCATTGGCTACTATGGAAATCATATCATGTTCTTAATGGTTTTCCACAGTAACATGTTTTATTACCATGACATTTAATCATGATTAATGTTATTTAATGATTTATGCCTCATGTACTGCCATGAATTATGTCATTCTTCATGATTTTGATGTTTTATGTTCATGTTTTTATATTAAAATGTTTATGGATCATTTTTATGTTCTCTATTATTACCCTTACTGAGGATTTGAGATCACCCAATATATGTTTTGTTTTCCCAAGGATATAAAGAAAGGTTTTAATGACGAAATCAAAAGGGGATGATCTTTATGGGAGATGTTGATGTTCTTTCACCATGATTGGAAGATTATGTTCCGAGTTTCCAAATACACTAAACTAACATGGTATTTGGGCGCCTTTTTATGTCATGTATTATGTGTTCTGCAAAATTAATGTAATGTACATGTACATCATGCTTGGGTCTCTATATTCTCTCTATAGACCACGATTCTCACTCCCCTATATTTACCTTTGGGTTACCTCAATAATATCATGATCAGCTGTATGAATCCCTATAGAATCCCAAAAAATATCCCCTACTTTCCTAGGAGAAACAAAACATGTCCATCAGCTAATTTTATCCTCCATTTTATCTCGACACTATTGGACCTGATTCATGGGATCACCTCTAAATGTTTCTAACATGATTGGATCCATTTGACTGTTGTCGAATACCATTTTTTGAGGTGTCGGCTACTAGGTTCCCACTAATGTCTCTAGATACAGGTGTCTTCTCTATCAGAAATATATCCACCAACAAGGCTCGGTCATGCACCCCGACATAGTAGTAAATTCTAGGGAATGACCCTGAATCCATGATGTATAGACACAAGACCTACTCAAAGGTCTCAATTATGAATAAATGACCACAATCCATATCTAAGGATTAAAATGAGAGACCAATAAACCTCATTGAGTACTTTTCTATGGTCATAAATTCCTAATGTAGATGTATAATTTTATGTATGCATATTGATCACAACATGGCCGGATAAAACTATTCTTTGAATATATTCTCAATATTTTACTATGATAGAGTTTTCTCATCATGTGGATGATTCAATAATCTCCACCAATTCCCAAAAGATCCACATATAAGACTAACCACGAGGCCTCTCATCCAATCTAATGGTGTACACACAAGGCAAAAAAACATGGGTGAATACCTCTAGCCAGTCCTTAGTCACATTGGAGTCTGGCTCAACTCGTAAACTGGGATATTACTTCCTTTGAATCATGTGAAATTCACTCATATAGTGATCACCCATAGATGTTACTTCTAGATATACCTACTCATTGATAGGTGGTGGTATAGCTGGTAAACAAGCCATAGATACTATCTTTGGTACATGCCCCTATACTGATTCCTCATCACTACGAGGGTCATCTTAATGATCATTAGGTGTAATCCTAACTGGGTGTCAATGTGGAGTAATCCTTAAATTAAAACAAGATATACCATGTTAAAAAAAGTATATTTAAAAAGAATAATTAATAAGTACATTGAAAACACTATCATTCCAATATGATAAATTTAATAAAAAATTTCCCTATAATATATGTTTACATGTACCGAGTCGAAAATAAGGTGAATAGAGTCCTACAGTATTGATAGAACAGCCACCACACTAACATTGGTGTCTCTATCTAAAATTTATGACATGATACAATAATTTTTTACCCAAACTAATCTCGCCAACTTCTGTCCTATGTTATTACCAACTAGCTCTCATACAACTCTGTCATAACTTGATGTTATGAGGTCTGACTGGTGACTACCCCAAGGTCGGCTTCAATAGTTTAGGGGCTGGCGACCAATGATGAGTATGAATATCCCAAAAATAGGAGGGATTTGACTAATGTACATTTACATATGTGCACATCTCAAAACCCACAAAATTATGAAGTTTCAACGAACTAAAAAATGGAGGCATACATCAAATATCCCACAATATATTATTATACTTCGAACACCCCAAGGATGACATACATAGACAAAACATTTATTTTGGGTAATACTTAATACATTACACAAATATACGCCAAAAGACCATCTTATTTTAGTTTATTTGGAAATATGGGACTCATTATTCTATCTTGGGGAAGGATCATCAACATTTCTCAGAAGTATATTCCCCTTTAGTTTTCCTACCTAAAAACTCTCTTTATATCCTAGGGAAAAGAAATAAGAAAAGGGTGAGAAAAATTCTCAATAAGGGTTATCATGGATAACATTAAATAAAACATAGACATAGTAATATAAATACATGAATATAAATTATGAATATCAAATTCATGATTCGTGAAATAAATCTTGGAAGTATATAAGGAATAAATCATAATGGAACATGAACCATGATAAAATTGAATTGGCATAAAACATTGAATTGGGGAAAAACATAAGCATATAAAATCATTTCCATATTAGCCATGGAACAGTTACAAGACCATCATAGCGGAAAAAGTCCATTACTAAACCTAGTTTATTCCTCGTTATAACCTTGTATTACTGAACAAGATTTACTAGTCATTCCATCCCTATATTACTGAACCAGATTTACTTGTCATTACAGTCATGTATTACTGAACCAGATTTACTATTCGGTCTAGTCCTATCTATCTAATGAGATATAAATCTTTACGCAATTCATTTTAGAGACATATAGATCCCACAAACCTCATTATGAAATCACACTTACAGGTTATAGAACAATATAAATCATTCATCATGGAATAAACCAAAGAATAAAATGGGTTCTGTGAACATCATTCCATCATAACATAATCCATCTAAAACAAATGTATTTTATAATTAAAATTCCATCACAATAATAGTCAAACCATATAAATAATACGTATAGTATACTTAAAACATAACCCTATTAAAAAAATTTCAACTTCGATATAATGTTTTTTGATAAAACAGTTGAAATTAATTCTTGGGTAAAATATCCTTTATTTTTTAATTTTTTTCTTTTTTGAAGCCACCATGAAATTTTTATAAAAAATAATTTATTTTAATATAAAATTGAAAAACTTAAAATTAACCTTCCTCTAATAATTCATTATGAAAGCGTAAAAATCTATTCATTCCATATAAGTTAAAAACACATTCCGCGTGCACTTTTTCTTGAAAAGTTAAAAAGTACCTCATATCAAATAATGAAAAAAGTTTCCATTCATACCGTTTTTAAAAAATTCACCAATGGTTAAAATATACTTTTAAAATTTTAAGATAATAGAAATATTATTAAATATTAAAGGAAAAAGGATGTAGATGACAAATATACCCTAGTAAATACTTATAAATAATCAATCATGGATAATAACGAGATGGAAAAATTATCCCTTACCTTAGTTCTAATTTCCACTGTATGTATCTGAACCTCCTGTATAATGATTTAAATATTTTCATTGTCTTACTAGAGAATCATTTTAATTTTTAGGATATCATATATGATCATGTTTTAATTTATTTGTTAGTAACAGTTCATTGCTACTCATTATTTAGGTGTTAACTGCTTTATTATCTTATACATGTTTTGTCCAATAAGATAAATTTCTCTTTCTTAGGTAATATTTATATCATTAAAAAATAATTATAACATAATATGTACCATATTTATTCATTCTATGCATTTATATTATGATTCTTTAATTAATATCATGTAAAATGAATGGTAGGTCGTACGTGTGTAGAAGTGATGATATCATTCCTATAGTTATTGAATCGTATTGAATTGGATGGTTTTTAATATTTTATAATTAATATCATGTTATAATGATCATATATAGTTATTATTTCCATCATCCATTCCAGTAAGGTACTGGTGAAATATATATTACACCACAGCATAGAGATGATAAGTCTTATGTACACACGCGTAGTGATTTAATTATTTATAGGATGGATATAAAGAGAAATAAGGTTGTATTATAATCATAATAATATCAAATTATATAATTTATTCTTGTATTATCACTTTATAATGAAACAACTCATGATGTGGAAGTATAAGAAGAAAAAAGTTTAGAAGAATCAGTATAGTAGATTACCCCTTCTATGATGTGCATCCTATCGATCTCCACTTAAAGGTACTATAGTTGGTCTTTGAAAAACACTTGAAAATATAGAATGTAACTAGGGAAGTTGATATGTTAAATGTTCAAGGTATTTATGAGATTTAAGACTCAATTAGTTGTGATGAAATGAGGGATGATGTTCCATTTTATAATTGACGATGGGGTAACGATTGGAATTTTAAAAAATATTAATTTATAATAAACTCAAATCATATACAAAAACCTAAAAATGTCCTAATTTATAATATTAAATGACATAATGTTCTAACATAATCATCCAATAAAATTTATAAATGTATTTCTACCCATTAAAGCTTTATGATTTCAATTTAACACTTATTTATTCTATTTCATTTTAAATATGATTCCCAATATTTAAATATTAGAAAGGGTAAAATATTTACTTATTTGTTATAAATTAGATCATAAAAAATAATTTAGAAAATTTTAGACCATATCATATTTATTATATATTTTTTTAAAATGTTTTATTTTTTTTTAAAATAATTCAATAAATCTTTATTTTGATAAAATATCAATTGTGTCAATTATGAAAATATTCATTTCATGGAATATTAAAAATATCAAGATAATATGTTATACACAATAATTTTTTTTTATTATATCCTCATGGGGTCAAGGTGATATATAAAATTCATTATAAATATTAAAAATTGAAAATTATATTTATTTTCATATTGTTAGTCACACTAATTTGTTATTTCCATTAAAAAATAATTATTTCATCAGTTTTGTGTAATTATTTAATATACTTATTTATTGAATAAAAATTAAAAATAAAATATTATGATGCAGATAAATATTCTAAATTTCATATAAATACTTATAGTAGGATATACATTCTATAGAATCCTAAATTAAAAATGATATATTTTATTAAAACATTTATGTGATAGGTTTAACATCATTTTAAATAAAATATTATTATTTTTATAATGTTTTAAATTTTTCTGCAAATGGTCAATAAATCAACCCTTGGACTATTATAGCTGATATATACTCCAAAAATATGATTTTTTCTAATATTTTGTTGTTTTAATAGTTATTATAATTTTAATAAAAATAATTATCTTGATATTTCATCATTAAATAATTTATTCATCATCAATGTATACACTTTTAATGTAGTAATTTACATCCTAAAAATTAAAAATAAATTACCATGATAAATAAAAAATTTTATAATTAAAATTAGTTTTTATAGTCTAATTTTACATTTGTATAAAATTATTTTAAAAATTATTAACAACTTAAAATTTGAGTTAGACATATATAAATTTTCATTAAATAAAATATAATAAATATCCTAAACTCATCCATGTGGCATCCAAATTGTATAGTTTCAAACCAGGGATATCTTTGGTAGAAAAATAAGTCATCCAATCATATTATTACAAGTGTTAAGGTTGTTTTATAATATTATGTTTACCTTTAATTTTTCAATTTACCTTTTTTACTCTATTAAAACATATTACTAAAGTTACTATTCATAATGTCAAAAAATAAAATAATATTAATAAAATAATTTAAAACTAAGTATTAAGAATATGGAATAAATTTTTTAAAATTCCAAAAAAAAAAATAGTAATGAATTTATAATTATTCTTGTTGTCGGAATGTAAAACGATATTTTTAACGTTAAAACATTATATAAGACTAAAATGTTGTTACATCAAAATTTGTCATAAAATTAATTCATATGATCTAAATTATATTTAATGATAAAAATATATTTTGTTTATACATTAAAAACATTCAATAATATAATTTAACCATATTAATTATTTTTATTAAAAGAGTTTTCTTCAACAAAAATTTTGTGTATTTAAAACTATTCATCGAAATATGAATGTTTTTAGAAAAATATGAAAAATTAAATCAAAGTAATTTTTTATTTCACTATTACATTGTAATTTTTTTAAAATATAATATATAAAAGTTTCAAAAATAAGATTTAAAATCAGTGCACTCTCAAAAGGTGCCTATAATACATTTTTTTAAATATGTTCTTTTATCCTCAAATAGAATTTATTCTTATACCATGTATATAAAATGTATAACATGAATTTTAAAAATTATATGGAATATATTACTTATATATTACATTTAAAAATCTATCTAGTGTTATTTTATTATTTTATAACCTCACTTATTTCCTTTTAAATAGTATTTCAAAATAATGTTAATACTGTTCTTACCCAACATTTTAAGGAATGTGTTATAAGGGAACATTATAATATTTATTTTCTCACTTTCACATAGTATTGGGTGAACTGAATTAATTCAATATAACTTTAAATTGGGTGTAACACAAGAAAATCATATAGTTCTATATACTTCAAGATAATTCAGTGTTGTGTATAACACAAGTTTATCTTGGTGTAGCGTACAATGCAAGACATCATAGAAATTTAAAAAAAATTTGTCTCCTAAAAATAATGGGACATTACATTCTACCCCCTTAACCTTATTATTTTCCCATGAAATTCATTTAGTTTGTTAAAGTATTTTATACGTGAAATTTTATTTCACAGAAACCGACATCATGAAAACGAGGACTAAAACATCCTCTTAAAGGGGAATAGTTGGAAAATAAAATCTATACAATGTAAATAACAACTATATATCTACATAGTGGAACATATGAAAATATTGGAAATGGGAGAAAAGCATAAATATCCATAGTGATTGATAATGTTCACTAATCACAATAAAGTTAGTGATCCAGTGAAAGTTAGCAACCACAAAACCATAAAATAATGAAGCGTGAAAGAGGTCATTAATATCATAAAGAATTATGATAATAAGAAACCATTTTACATAATGATCCATTTCATTAATGTTGAAGAATTTTCAAGAAAAGATATACTTACTTGATTTCATTATAATATCACTGTTTTTCGTGCCATGCAAAATTTCCAATGATGTTGAAGTTGTCATTCCTAAAGAATTAGAGGATCAGGTGATCCATAAATAGAATGATAAGTCATTTCATCTATATTTATCACAAAAAAATGGATAGCACATGTTATTGAATAGGAATATGTGCACCTATAGATATATAATACATTAATCGAATAAATACCATCTAATGTTTAACATATTCTATCAATAAATTTGCAACCTTATAATCCATCAAAAAGTTGAATATCTAAAACTATTCGAAAGCGGCACACTAACTTGGTTTTAAATTTATCCCCCATATATACTATGGTATCTCTTCCTGGTCACAATCCAAACATGTGATCACCTTCATCATGTATTTTATAGGGTCATGGTAGTAACCTGATTTACTATATTTCTTTTGTGAAAACATGCATGTTTCATTACTCATAAGTATGAAATGCTGTGAACATCACCCATAGTAGCATAAAAAACTTGTCAACGAATACTTATTCAGTTTTATGAAAATCATTATCGTCCAATTTACTTATTCATATCCATCATATCTTTATCAAAACATCATTATCTTTACATAAGGTAAATACTAAGGGTTATCTTTCCCTTAATTTGTTTTCCAAAAATATATAAATAACTTTTATGGTAATTAGTACCATTCAATATATAATTTCAAATACATATGGAAAAAATTAGTGTAAGAATCCTTAGATGTTTCATTATTCCATAATACCATAAAAATACTTATACAGAATTATTCATGATAAACATGAAATCATTCAAATGTCATCTTATATCATTAACTGAACATCAATGTTTTATTCCCTATAACTTCTTTCATCTCATATATCATTCATAGTCTCTTCATCATCAATAACATAAATACTACCCATAGGACATTGCTGATTCTCTTCATGAGATTTTACCCTAGGGAATCTATTTTCATAATGCCCTAACATCCCATATTTAAAATGTTTCACCATTATTGAATCCTTAAGAATACCATTATCCTAGTCCATCGTGTCAACTAAACCTCTTCCATTGAAATTACTCAACTTCTGTCCTTCTTTTCCACACACAAATAATCATCCAGTTCCTTTGAAACATTCTCCTTAATCCCTCTTCCCACAATATTTACATGAGTTAAATTGACCTTTTGTTCTTCTATAGTCACCATGAAACTCCATATTTTACTTATTAGGTGGGTCAAGAAAATCATCAAAATTGAGACTATTGATAATATTATGAGATTATTGATTAGGAACAATAATTATGTTTCACCTTCAAACTCTTATTTTATTTGGATTTACATAAGGAATATCATTCCATTTTCTATCATATTCTCCAATAAAAAGAATCCTATTGTTTCCATCTATTTTATAAAACCCAAAAAGAATAGTGTGAGAGGAAAAAATAAATCTATGAAAACAAAATAATCATCGGGGGGGGGGGGGTGCTTTCAATCTATATCATCTTAGGTTTAATCCTATGATATTAATGATTATAAAAAAAACTCTAGGATTATAACCTAGACCTATACTTATCCTTAGGAAATGTGAAGACATATCCTTCAAAATATCTTTAGGAATCTCACTAATGTTTTCAAATCCTAGTTTACAAATGTTGATTAAACCATCACCCTGATACCCACTCAAATGACCAAAGCTTGACATATATGGAAAATAGATTTCTTTTTCCCTAATACTTCATAAATTACACAAATCAATGCACATAGACCAAATTAGTAAAGTGTATTTGGGAACATGGAACACAATCTTCTAACTTGGGGAAAGATCATCAATATCTCCCACAAAGATATTACCCATTAGTTTTCCAAACAAAAAACATTCTTTATATCATGGGTAAAAGAAAACATAAAATGGTGAGACCAAATTTCCAATAAGGTTAATCATGGAGAATATAAAATAAAACATAATATTTAAAATGTAAAAACATGAATGTAAATTCCGAATACAAATATATTGAGTAATAAAATAAATAATGGAAGTACGTAAGGCATAAATCACAATGGAACAAAAAACATGAAAAAATATTATTGGCATAAAACTTTTATTTAAAAAAACACCTAAAAATTGAAAATAATTTCTATATTATCCATGGATCATTTCCATGACCATCGTAGTATACAATGTTCATTACTAAACTGTTTTCACTCATCATTCCAACCCTGTATTATTGAACCAGATTTACATGTCATTCAAGCACTGTATTACTGTACCAAATTTACTCTTCGTTCTAACCCTGTATTACTGAACAAGATTTACTTTCTGTTCCATTCATGTCCATCTCATTAGATATAAATCATTACCCAATGCATTTTAGAGAGATATAGGTCCCAACCATATCATAATGAAATCATTCTTATATGTTCCACCAAAACATAAATCATTCATCATAGCATAACCCAATGAATAAAATGGTTTTCTAAAACATCACTCCATTATAAGATAATCCACATAAAAATTCAATTTTAAAAATATCATTCCATAATAAAAATAGTAAAAGAAAATAAATAATAGCGTTAGTATAATTAAAACACAATCCTGTTAAATAAAGTTGACATAGATGAAAAATTATTTTTATGAAATACTGTAAATTAATTCTTCGTGAAAATATCATTTCTTCTTCAAAAAAAATTCATTTATGAAAAACACCACAAAATTTTAAAAGAAAAGATTTTCATTGAAAATAATCTCGAAAAAATTTATTATACTTTTCATTAAAATATGGTAATAAAAAGCGTAAAAATAAATTCATTCCATATAAGTTAAAGTAACTTTCTCTTCATACTTTTTCTGGAAAAGTCAAAAGATGACTTGTATTGAATAACGATAAAATATTCCTTTCATTACATTTAATAATAATTCACTAATGGATAAAACTAAATCTAAAATATTTTAGATGAATTGAAATAGTATTACATTTTTAGGGAACATAGATGTGGATGACACATATAACTTAGTAAATACTTGCGAATAATCAACCTCATCTAATAATGAGATTGAAAAATTATCCTTTGCCTTAGGTCTAACATAATTTATATGTATCTAAACCTCATATATAATAATTTAACTAATTTCATTGAATTATTACAGAAACGTATTATTTTTAATGATATCATATATCATCATATTCTCAACCGTTTGTGAGTAACATTTCATTATTAAACGTTGTTTGGTCGTTATCTGTTTTATTATCTTATAAATGTTTTGTTGAATACATTATAGTTCTCCTTCTTAGGATATATTTATATCATTATAAAGTGATATTAACATAATATATAAAATATTTATTCATTCATTCCATTTATATAATCATCATTTTAATGAATATCATGTAGAATGAATCACATCACATCGTGGAGATGGTAGGCTGTTTATATGCAAGAGCGATGATATCATTCATATAATTGTAGAATGGTATTGAATTAGATGATTTATAATATTTTATAATTAATATCATGTTATAATAATAATATATACTTATTATTTCCATCATTATATCAATCCCAGTAAGGTAGTGATGAAAAATATATTATACCACATCGTGGAGATGGTATGTTGTACGTACGCACATGTGGTGATTTAATTTTTCATAGGATGGATATTAGGTGGAATATAGTTGTCTCAAAATCATAATAACATCCTATTATATATGTTCTACAGGTTTTATTACATTATAATGAAAAAACTAATGAAGTGGAAGTAGAAGATGAAATATGTTTGGAAGAATCGGTACAAGAGATTACCTCTTCTTCGACGTGCTTCCTCTAAATCTCCCCTTAAATGTACTAGAGATGGTCATTGAAGAAGATAAGAATCTCTATAATGTAAATAGGATGTTCAGAGGGTAAATGGGTTGAGGATGGCTCTAACACCCAGTTTTTTATGAAATATTTCCCCTAAATAATATTAATTCTTTAATAGCATTCATTGAATGTAATCGCGAGTTTAAATGAACTGTGAGATGCCCTTATAGAAAAAAACAAAATTTTAACCTAGAAATTAGGTTAATAGGAATAAATATAACTAACTTAAGAATATTTATGGTGAAGTCATTCGCTTCCAATTATTTAAAAAAAATCTCTTATATATTTGTATAATTGTATTAGTAAATTGAGTGAAATAATATTACCAAAAGAAATTAATGATATATATATGTTATTAATATTTTTTATATTCATATAATAGGTATTTTTTTCTTATAGTATGAATAAACCCTATTTTATGTATAAAAACCTATATTTCTCAAAATGCTAATTTTCAGCGTTTTAATGGTGAACACTATTTAATATAAGATTATGACACATGAATAATTTTTATATGAAATCATGACCATATACTTTGAAAGAGGGATATAAATTTTACATTGGATAAAATATTAATATTTTTTTGATAACTTAAAAAAATTTATGAATATTAAAAATACAGTAAATTCTTATAGAGAATAAATTATTTCAACGAAATAATTTATATGGTTAAATATAATATTGAATTATTTTAAAGAATAAATAGAATATATTATTATCATTAAATATAATTTATGTTATTAGAATTAATTTTACATATACTTTCGATATAAAAACATTTCAATCATTTGCAATGTTTTATATTTTAAAACATGTTCTCTCATTCTGAAAATATGAATAATTTTTATTAATTACAGTAAATTATATATTTTGAATTTTGATAAATGGATTCCATATTTTAAATCATTAGGTCTGAATTATGTAAATATCTTTGTTTTATTTTGGGTTATTATTAATAGTAACATTAGTAATTTTTATTAATACAGTAAAAGGGTAGAACAGGTTATTAAGGGTAAGAATACTATTATAAAATTATTATCTCACTTATTTAAATATCATGGAATGAGTCTAAATTTACCTAAATAATCCTTGGATTGAATTTTTTTTCTTTTAATGAAAATTGTATGAGATTAAGACATTTAATTTATTTTGTTTAATGAAAATTTAAATATTTCCCACTCAAATTTTTATAACTAAATTATTTTTATATAATGTTATACAAAAGATAAATGAAATGGTAAATACAAATTTGAATGATATAATATTTTTCCCGGTGATGGTAATTTATTTTTAATATTTAGATAAAAAATAATTACCTTAAAGACTTGTACGTTGATTATGTAAAAATTAATTAATTGATGAGAAATCAATCAAAAAGTTTTTATTAAAATATTAATAATCTAAAAATGACCCAAAAACTTGACCAAATCTTATTGGTATAGTATATATGGACCATTACCATCTAAGGGTCGATTCAGTGAATATTTGGAGCCTTATAGAAGGCATTGGGACAATTTTATTATTTTATTTAAATTGATGTTAAAGTTGTCACAATCATAACTTATTTAGTATAACATTTTAAATGATGTATTTTATAGAAGATACTTCCAAATAAATATATTATTATGAACTATTGTATATTTATCTTCATCTTATTTATTTACTTGAAAATTTTATTCAACGAATAAGTATATTAAATAATTACACAAAATAGATGTAGTAATTATTATATTAATGGACATATCAAATAAATGTTATTAAGAAATATAAAATAAATATTATTTAGGATAATTATTATTTCAAATTAAATTTATATATTACCTTTATCTATTATTAAAATAATAAAATATTTTTTTCTTAGTTAACTTGTTATCTTAACATTTTTAAAAATCAATGAATTGAATAGTGTCAAAATTCACACTATGGATTGTCATTTAATCAAATGTTTTATTAATTTAATTAATAAACATAAAAGTTTTATTTTAAAATATAATATAAATATTATATGGTATAAAATGTTATAAGTTACTTATTTATGGTCTAATTAACCTCCATTAATTAAATATTTTACCTTTTTAATATTTAAATATTTATTTCATAATTAAAATTAAACATAATAACTATGTGTTAATTAAAATTATAATGCTTAAATTGACAGAAAAACATGTATAGAATATATTGGTAGATGATATTAAAACCATATATTTTCTAATAATTTAAATTGGGACATTTTAAAGGTTCTTTTATAGTGCGTTATTTTATTATAAATTAATATTTTTGGAGAGGCCAAAAGTGCCACACACCACAATTATAAAAGGGAATCTCATCCCTCATCCCATTAGATTACATTGAGGCATCATCCTCATCCATACCCTACCCTTTTCCCTTCTAAACTTCCCTAGTTACATTCTATTAGTTCTCGTATTTTTCAATGACCAACTCTAGTGCTCTAAGAGGATATTTAGAGGAAGCATGTCGAAGAAGAGGTAATTTGATATACTGATTCCTTCAAACTTATTTCTGTTTATAATTCATATTCAAGAGTTTTTTCATTATGAAGTAATAAATCCAGTATCACTTATATATTGAGATTTAATTATAATTATCAAACAACCATATTCCACCATCTATCCATCGAACAAAAAAATAACTACTCCATGGTGTAATCTTTTTTTCACCACTGCCTTACTTAGATGAGTATAATGATAGAAATAATAACTATATATGATTATTATTACATGATATTGATTATGAGATAATATAAAACATACAATTCCAGACCATTAAATCATTATAGGAATAATATCATTTCTCGTGCGTACGTATAACCTACCGTCTCCACAATTCGATGCGATTCATTCAACATTATATTCAATAAATAATGATTAAATAAATGAATAAAATGAATGATATATATTATGTTAATATAATTTTTTAATGATATAACTATGGAAATATTAAGGCTAAATGTAACTTATTCAATAAAACATGCATAAGAAAATGATGTAGTTATTACCCGAATAAAAGGTAATAATGAAATGTTATTAACAAATGTATTATAATGTGATCATATATGATATCATAAAATTTACTATGATTCATGAATAATTCAATGAAATTATTTATATCTTTATTCATGATTTTTGGATACATTAAAATGATATCAGACCTAAGGTAAGAGATAATTTTTAAATCTCATTATGATTCAAGATTCATTATATGTAAGTATTTACTGCGGTATATTTATCATCCACGTCCATGTTTCCGAAATATGTAATATTATTTCTATTAATATGTAAAAAATTTACTTAATTTTTTGCAATGGTAAATTTTTATTAAATATTATGAATTGAAGCTTTTGTCGTTATTTGATATGAGGTACTTTTTGAAATTTCCAGGAAAAGTATGAGAAGAATTATTTTATTTTAAATAACATGGTATGAAAGTATTTTTGCGTCTTATTAACAGCTTGTTTCCAAGATTATTATTCTAAATTATTTCATGTTTATTTTCAAATAAAAGAATTTATATTAAAATTGCATGTCATTTGGAGAAAATAAAACGTTTTTGAAGAAGAAAAGATATTTTAATCAATAATTTTTTGAAGTGTTATATCAAAATTATTTTTCATCTAAGATGGAATTATTTAATAGGGTTATTTTTCAAGTATAATATCATTATTTTTCCTATGATATCATTATTCTTATTATTTAATTATATTAATGAAATCCATTTCTTTTACGTGGATTATCTTATGATGGAATGATGTTTATTGAATCTTATTTTATTCCATTTGTTATGTTATGTGGATGATCTATGTTTTTGCGGAACATGTAATAAGGATTTCATTATGAGATTTGTGGGATCTATATATTCCTCCAGGGAATTGGGTAAAGATTTATATCTCATGATATAGACATGGATGGATTAGAAAATGATCTCGGTTTAGTAAAACAAGGTTGTAATGAGGAGTTAACATGGTTCAGTGACGGACATTGTCTGTTATGATTGTCTTGAAAATGAGCCTTGACTAATATGAAATGATTTTATATGCTTCTATTTATGCCACAAAACATCTTGTCATTTGTTATGATTTCTAGGATTATTTTCATTGATTTTTATGAAATTTTATAATTTATCCCATGGCATGATATCATGATCTCTCATATGAAGGATAATATATTCAAATCTTAAGTTCTTGTGTACTATAATTATGATATGATTTATACTTTCCTTGTTTAGCCTTAATGAGAATTTGAACTCACCCTTTTATATACATATTTTACCCAGGTCATGGAGCAGGGAATTAGTTAAGATATTCAAAAAGGGGTCTAGTTATGTTAAAATAACTGGGAGACAATGAAGACGTCTTATGAAGTAGTTGTTTATCTTTCCCAGTTTGGAAAGACACTATACCTATATGGGAATTTTGTGGATTTGTTATATTTTGTAATGAATATTATTCAACATTTATGTAATATCATTTTATGTAAAATATAGGGAGTTATAATTGTCAAGCATGAATCCTCAATTAGTTGTGAAGAAATGAGGGAGGAGGTTCTCTTTTATAATTTAGGTTGAGGGAACCATTGGAATTTTCAAAAATATTAATTTATAACAAATTCAAAAAACATACAAAAACCTCTAAAAAAATAATTTAGAATATTATATGAGATAAAATTTTAATATCATCAACTAATAAAATTTAAACAAGTTTTCATATCCATTCAATCCTTATCATTTCAATTTAGCACTTTTTTATTCTATTTCATTTTAACTAGGGTGAATAAATATTTCAATATTAGAATGTTAAAACATTTACATATTTGATATCAATTATATCATAAACAAATAATTTTTAACATTTTAAATAATATATTAATTATTATATATTTTTAGAAATGTTAAATTAAATTAAAGTAATTTAATTAACAATTATTTCGATAAAATATCAATTTTTTCAAATTTGAGACTTTTCATTTCATAGATTTCTAAATATACCAAGATAATATGTTATCCTCAAAAAAAATTTAGATCCCTATGGGGTCAAGGTCATCTATAAAACACATGTGATATATTAATTATACAAAATTATATTCATTGTGATATTTTCAATCACATTAATTTGATATTTCCTGTAATAAAATAATTACAACATCAGCTATGTGTATTTATTTAATATACATAATTGTTCAATAAAAATTAAAAATAAAATACTAAGATTAATAGAAATATTATATATTGAATATAAATACATATATTTGAATATATCTTCTATAGAACCAACAATAATCATATTATATTTATTAAAATATGAACGTGACAGGTTTAACATCACATTAAAAAAATATTATGAGGATCATAATATCATCTTTATCCCTCAAAATGGTCAATACCATGAACCTTTGATGTTTATGGTGATTATATACTCAACTAATATAATTTGATCAAGTGTTTTGGTATTTTAATAGTTATTATAATTTTAATAAAATTTATTCAAATTATATTTCATCAATTAAATAAATTCTTCATCATCAACATATAAGCCTTTAATGTAATTATATATTTCCAATAAATTACAACTAAATAATGATCATAAAAAAATATTTTAAATTTAAAATTAGTATTTATTGTGGAATTTTTCTTATGTATAAACTTATTTTAAACATTATTTTTTGTATATTTTGAGAATGATATATTTGACTTTACATAAAATAAAATATATTAAATTTCCTAATCTCATAAAAGTGGCTTAAAAGGGTATAATGTAAATACATTGACAGTTTAGATCCAAAATAAGTCATCTAATAATATTATGACTGTGTTTAGGTATTTTTATAATATAATATTTACTCTTTGTTAGCAGATTTACCTTTTTACTATATTAATAAAAATTACTAATGATATTATTCATAATTCCCAAAAATAAATGAATGATAATTAAATAATTTGGAAAAAATTATTTATGATATGGATTCATTTTTTAAAAATTCAAAATATAAAATTTCCAATAAATAATTTAAAATTAATTTCATTGTCGAAATGAAAAACAAGTTTCTCAAAGTTAAAACATTGCAAATGATTGAAATGTTTTTACATAAAAATTCGTCATAAAATTAATTATAATGAAATATATTTAACTAAATAATAAAAATATATTCTATTTAAACTTTAAAACCATTTATTAATTTAATTTTTCCATAAAAATTATTTCAATGAAAAAGGTTGTTTGCAATTAAAATTTTGTGTATTTTTACTATTCATCAAAGTCTGAAAGTTGTCAGTAAAATATCAACAATTCATCCAAAGAAAATTTTTTATATCCTAATT
Organism: Viscum album; assembly: GCA_963277665.1. Classification (NCBI taxonomy): domain Eukaryota; kingdom Viridiplantae; phylum Streptophyta; class Magnoliopsida; order Santalales; family Viscaceae; genus Viscum; species Viscum album. The sequence goes on along the minus strand of OY728128.1, from coordinate 1,467,917,270 downwards.
ACAGAGAAAGGGTTTATTTTGTTAAATATAATATATAAAATTCTTAAAAACTAGATTTAAAATTGGTACGCCATCAAAAGTCGGCAATAATGAATTTTTCGAAAAAAAACTTCTTTTATCTAAAAAATTGAATTTGTTCTTATTTCATGTCTATAAAATATATGAGAAAATTTTAAAGATTATATTAAATATATTACATGTATATTACGTTAATAAAATCCATCAAGAATGATTTTATTATTTTAAAACTTCACATATTTTATTTTAAATCATTTTTCAAATGAATGTTAATACTGTTGATATGCTCAATTATGATGACTAGGTTATAAGGTAACATAATAATATTTATTTGTTCAATTAATCCCATTATTGTGTGTAATTAATTATGTCAAAAGAACATTAAAATGGTTGTGACAAAATCCAAGCATAGTGTTGCGTATCTCGCAAGCTAAGTCGATGTTGCCTATAGCACAATCTTATCTTGGTATAGATTACACCACAAGAACTCAATCAAAATAAAATAATATCTTATAAAAATCTCTAGGTGTTACAATATTAATGTAATGAAAGAAGAAAAAGAAAAAGAATTTAGGCAAAAAAAAACTGTAATGAGTCAAACCCAATCCAAAGTTGAGGAATAATTCGAATAAAATATCCCAATAAACACTATAGTCCAAAAATACTATTCTATGCCTCACCCTCTCCCGATCCTCCCAAGAACCCATCACCTGGGTCATCATCTGCATAAGTCAGGACATGTGTGGGAAGTGACCATCCCTTGGTGAGTTTAACAATACTAAATAGGACAACCCTAAAACACTAAACACAAACCACAATGTATAGTTATCTAAATAAAAGATATAAATATAAATTTATAATAGAAACATCTATACATACTTAGGAAATACATCATGACACTTATAGGTCTTATCCAACTATCAACCACATGATTTTTCTTGAAGAAATACTAGTTCTGGGAGAACCTACTCCATGAGCCATGGTATAATTGGGGAAACTCGACTAAGAGGTCTACCACATTGGGCGCTTCCAACTGAAAGATCACTAGTCTAAGAACACTCTAATACATAGATAGGGGTCACATCCAGAACCACTGAGGGACACCACAAACCTGATATTGATCAACCCATTATGTAGGTGATGTTTTTCTAATGATTACACTAACCCTACCAGTATATCATTCTAGATGGAAGATCAACACCCTTCTTAGTGAGGTCACGTTGATTCTAAAAACCCCAAATTGGGAATTAAGGTGATAGATGATTACAATCTAGTCTCATTGGGTGATTCTATAACTATATCTGAGACTTGGCCCCAAGAGGGGATCACAATCCTGTGATATACATGTAATTTTTTACTATACCCTCGAGGGAAAGGACCAATGGAATGAACTAAAACTATAATGGTTCAAACAGTGATAATAATGAGACACAAGAACTCATTATGGGGTTATATATAACGTTCCAGGGTTTACACAATGTCTCCAATAATCCATATACCTACTTATGTGGTGAATACACACATGGAATTTAGTCGCAATATGTAATGTGTATAGATATAGTATAGAGTTTTTAGAGAGAGAAGGTTTCATATCCAGGCCTCCCGGCTATGTCTGTGTACTGCGCCGACATCCATGTCTGGCCTTGTGTATTCTACGTCGTGTCTTTGCACATGTTCACAACATGCATAGGGTTGTGTATTGTTTCCCATGTATGTGTACTTCCCAATGTAAATGATGAGTTTCACAGAATGGGTCACAAGTCATATGATAGGAATAAAATGTCATCTGATACTTAACTCTGGCCAAAACCCTAGAGTCACAACCAGGGGACCCACATGACAAGTAGACCTAGATTACACACTACGTAGTGAGGATTTTCCTATAAATACAGATCTAGTTCTGTGTTCTATGGATGTTGCGATTTCCCTCATTCTAGTGATCATTTTTCAACAAATATCATTGATCTAGCTTCCTTGAGTCATTCTATCACTAAGTCAACAAAATCCAGGCCTTCGATCTGCTTGGAAAATGAGGTTTCTTGTCCTTAATCATTGTACGTAGAAGAAAACGAATTGGGTATCCATGTCATTTGATCATAAATCATCTCCATCATCACGCAATCTTCATATTGTTCCTATCTTACATATTTGATATCAAATATTTCCAAAATGAAATTGGTGAACAATAATCGATTGATGAAAACTATGTCGAACCACATGCCAATCATAGAACGCCCACAGTGATCGAAGAACCATGGGATAAAAGTGCAACAATAATCAAGATGAATAAAACATGATTGATGTTTGTGTCGATCTATATCCATCTACATGTGAAAAACAAATATGAAGTCATAATAATAATTTAATTCTAATAAAAACCGATTAAATCTCAGCCATCCTACATGATGTTCAAAACGCAGATTAATCTGTTCATTGATTGATTAAATTTTATCATAAAAAATAAGAACAAGGAATCAATCCAATAAAAACCTCATCCTACCAAGATATTGGTAGGATCATCGAATAAAATTAGTTTTGTTGCCTTCATTGACAAGATCTCCAAGTCCATCGGCATAGTGATCCTTGATCTGATTCCAGATCTTTCATCATTTTCCAAGAAAGCTCTCATCTAACGGCTCCTATGTCTCTAGGGTTTAGCACCTGAACCTCGGAAAAAATCCATATCCTTAATATTATAAGAGAAAAACTACCATACATTGAAATTATAAAACAAATAAAATATTTAATTTAATTTATTTAATTACACCTACGATGAATTCTTCACAAACAGGTCATGAAAAGAATTTTTATGTTGTGTCTGTGGTAATACCCACATTATGAACTCAACGGTCCATTAGATTTATGATCTGGGCCCCTGTTTGGGAGTTATTTTAATTTTTCAGTAAAATAGTGAGCATGCACTATTTAATATATTTTAAATATTTATTCTGGGAATACCAAGACACAGAGTCACACAACATCTCAATTATAGGTATCAAAAATAATCCATACAATATAAAAAAATAATACATGGAAAATCCATGGTGTTAGAATGACAATATACCCACTATCTTTAATTCCATGTGATATATTTTTTCAAGGATATTTCTATATATATATATGTGTATTGGACTGTAGACGTTATATTAGAAATAATATCTATGATGAATATTATACAATGATGCATTGATAAAAAAATAATGGATGATGCTCATAGTGAGGTAGAATATATAGTCTAAATCATAAGTAATATGGAATTAATGAATATATTAAGAAATTCTTTTTCTGTTATTGAGTAGATGAAGTAAATATCTCATGATCTTTTATGGGAATAAAATAATCTAATTACATATATTTCTATAGTGATTTGACAAATGAGTTAATATTTTGGAAATTAAATTAAATATATATTATGCATTTGGGTATATGACACAAGTATAAAACCTACTCTATGAGATATTGAGATAAATAGATTATATTACAATGTGAGTTTGTGTTGGAGTTTATTATCATTGTAAAATTATTAGATTTCTCGATGGGTTTTTTAGAAATATTCCTATAATATAATCTTGAAAATTATGTCAAGTCCCATAATTCCATTCATAATGCGGCATTGATGATAACATAATATGTGTATCTGTAATATCAATTAAATTATATTTTAATTATAAATTAGAATAAAAATATTTTTCAAGTTCTGAGGAATGGTAATTTTTATGTTTTATTGATCACTTGAATATTTATTCATAAATACTATAGGTATATTTATTTATTTATTAATAGTTATAATTCATCATTTGAAAATTTTTAGGAAGGATTGATATGATGAGTTGAGGATATATTTGAAATGATATTTAAATGTATGTTAGTTTTTATCATATCAAGAAAACTAACAATATTATTATTATTATTATTGTACATGGGGTTTTAATAAGGATAAAAATACTATCCATAGATCTTTTGAAATAACAAAAAAATAATTATTTAAATAAAAACACTAATATACAATTTCAATTTTAATGGGAATCTACAAATAGAATTATGTTAAGAATGATAGAGAAATTTTGAATAATTCTATCAAGAATAGTGAGTACCGATTCTACTCCAACTTATTATGATCATGTGAACTATACTGAATACATCATGTCTATAAGGAATTCCGGTTTTCCTTAACGATAAATGACTCATGAAATTTGGGTCATCCATGCTTTCACCTGAAAATCTGATAGTTATGTTATGAGGCTCATTGTGAATATGTGGATAACTCTTTAGAGTTTCACCTTTTGAATCCTTCATCCAAATGAAAATAATATTGGAGTGGACATCTTTCACAATAATGACGAATTAATTGATAGTTTAGGAAATTATAACTAATATAAATTAATTATAAATTATATATTAAATGGTCCTATTATAAAATAATATATTGATCTATTCATTATTATTTTTGTATTAATACAAATAAATTGCTGAAAACCATAATTGGTCAAGGTCCCTACTAGTTCCACTAAACCCCATGACTATCAATTCGGGTTATAGCTTTTACATATTAATTTAAAATTATTTTTTAATTATTGATCAATTTACACATTTATTTTATTTATTTTTTATTGAGAATGTATTTTCATGGTATGAAATTATTGAAATTACAATAATTCAACTTCATTTGACCATGAATTGGGAAACCAAAGATGTGATATTATTGAAGAAATCATCGGGAGATGCAAATGATTCGGGGAAGATGACATTGATACACTATGTGTAACTAAAAAGCACACATCATATACCCTTGTTAAACGCAGTTGACGAAGTAGAACAAATCAGAACACATAATGTAGGAGAGTAGTACACAATATAATTAGAAACCACATACTTACTATTGAGTTTTATATTGAATTTATTAGGTTATAATATAGGTATCAATAATACATTCCATGTAACCCCACATGGGTTTTTTTTAGGGATTATTAGGAAATGTGTGGTCAATTTATAAGAGATATAATTAATACATATCACATAATGAGTAACTTCTGAGAGATATGGTAATACATGAAGTATATTGAATGGACCATGTTATAAAGTCAATGTAACAAGTTATCACCCAAACAAAGAATACACTAAATCCAATTTCATGTAGTGATAGTCAACACATTCAGATAATTAATGAATGCAACTAAACTACATGGAGTATACCTGGTGTTTACATCACGTGACATGGTTTCAAAAAATAGATTTCACATAAATTATTTGATTCGAATTTTTTTAGTATTAAAATTATTTATTAAAAATTTAAATATAATTATTCAGTTATTTGAAATTTATGGTCATCTTACATACTGTCAACTTCATACGTATTTCTAGTACTATAGACTGTACATATTTAATGAGTATTTTGTAGTTTTTTTTAATTTTCATATACTTCATTGATTTAATTTGGGAAAAAAATTCCATGTATATCTTGGAAAGATGTGTTGGCATATATTCCATGTAAAAAATTAAATGAAAAATTAAATTCATAGGGTTAGTCACATATCACATCATGTGATAGATCACCACATGTCATAATTAAACTATGGTAATGTTTTTAATAAATAATTAGAATGTTACACCTTTTTACACCTAGCATAAAAGTCATGAAATTATTATTTTTATTTAAATTAATTTCTGTAATTTATTTATAATTATAGTGGATGATAATATCAAATACATATTTTTGTATAATTTTGTTTAATGAAAGAATTAACAAATAAAATACATAATTTACTAATTCAGTGAATTTATCTTATCATAGAATGGATTTAAATGTTTGAATGTTAGATTAATTAAATGTGTACTTATTGATTTCTTGGAGGATATTAATGTTTAATTTATTATATATGTTTTTAGTTTGTTTTCATTAAAATGTTTTCGAATGTGTGTTTTAATAATAATTATTAAGTTAAAATGATGATTTTATATCATCCCCTCCTCCTTATTATAAACAAGCATGTGTGTATGTGTTTTATTTTATGTCACACACTACCCCAAGTTCCCATCACCTTTGTATGACTAAGAATATAAAATAGAAGTATCACTCGTTCAAGAGTATAATTTTTGAGATGTAGCTATAGTGAAACCAGAAAAGGACATACACATGTTAGAGTTCAAATTCAACAACTATAACCAAGCTCGCTTCAAGGATTTATTCCCCTCATGTTAGAGGTCAGATTATCATTCTATTAACAAACTAACCATTAGTTAAATATCAGGATAATTGCATTTATATTTAATTAATTTGTTTTAATAGATTGGTTAATTAGTTGTTTATGAGATGCATATTTAATCATGATCATATAATGTAAATAAAGTATTAAGTATTCAATATGAAATAAAATAAATGGATTTTGTATAATTTAGTTTATCAAGATGTATTTGATATGTTATGTAAAATACACAAAATACCAATAAGCATGTAAAAAAATGAAATAATAAATATTTATGCATATGAAAAAATACCACAAGTAAATATTATTCTAGAAAATATCATTCATTACATGATTTAGAATGAAATAAAAGGTCAAAGTTTTTGTCTAGCCTACATCTAAACACATCTATTTTTTGTGGATCTCTAGGGAAACTTTTTGTTTTACGTAACCAAGTTAAAATGTAATATACATTCCCACTTGGGACATAGTGTAACATATAGAGGATACTAAGGATGTTTGAAATAAGGATCTCAGGAATGGGGAGTCCACAAAATTAATCCAAGAACTATGAGTTATTGTAGTTGAAAATAGATCCTATAAAAATACCTATGAGTAAACTTTACCAAACATTTTTTGGAACACGAGAGTGGAAATATAGGAAATTTCCACTAAAATATCCACATGAACAGATATTCTAATTCCAATGGTTGGGGGTATTGGTATTTGATTAATTATCATGAGATTATTTAAATAAAATTTATTATGTCGTAATTTTTGTAATCATGATAATGTACTAAAACATTATTCATTTTTTTATGTAGAAAATAAAATATCAAAAAACCTCATAATTATTCAAATGATTGATCTCAGATAAAGAAAATGTCCTCAGTAACATGATGTTCAAATAGTAGTATAACACTTATGAATCATTCTATACCAAGAGATGGAATTTTGTATGTTATTATCCTATATCCCTGATGATAATTCTAAATAGGTGAGTGATGAGGACCTTTCAGTCTTTATAAGATACTTGTATGATTTTATAGATATATAGATTTGAGGTTATCATACAATTCTAATGATATCAATATTTATTCATGAAAAAATGGATATTTATATGATGTTTTCTCACATCCATGGTCATTATTTTTTGAAGGATAGTGATTAGCACAATGAGATCACCAAGGTACTCTTTACATGCATTCACGGGTAAGGTGTGTCATCCAAACCTCATGAAGACAACATGGTTGTCCATATTGATCATTTTGACAACATTGGATTCAAGAAACCCAATGTGTTATGAATCCACCTCATGATTCCCTAACTACCGTAGAGTTTATCTAGTTTTATATTGAATAAAAATATGAACATTACTGAGACGTCACTCCCATGAATTTATACTCTGATTGTTGAAGATGATATGTACACGAAGCATTGAATCCCTATAGTCACTATGGTTAATAAGAGAAGGGTATTGGTAACAGATCGTAAGAATACTTCCATGTGTGAGGATTCATCCCACTATATGACCAATATAAGGAAGATCTATAAGAAGAATAAGGAAAAAACATTGCATCAATTTTCATGTGGCTAGAATGGCCACTAGAAGAATATTTGACCAAATTTCACAAAAACAGAATTTATAATGGTGTTTCATAACATAATAATGTAAATTATAAACTATAATATGAAAATAATTTTTTTCAATTCAATAACTTTTCTATTTCACATGACTCATTTCAATCATAGTTTTTGAATGAGTGATTTGTTCATGAAAATAAGAATCAATTTTAAAAGATATATGAAGATATGTTTTATGATATTTTGGACTAAATCCACACTGTATGTGTCAAAATTGTTTTCACGGTAAAATTTCAAAACTAGTTGTTAACACCTACCAAATGAGCATTGTGAAAGAGGTCAAAACCCCCACAATCAACCATCAGGACCGACCAAACCCGCCACTCGTAGGGTCTCTCAGGTCATCTATTACCTATCGAAAGAAAAATGGTGATCCTGATACAAATATCTGAAATAAAAAAATGATTAGTTTATCATGCATCAATACACATTTTTACCTTAACAAACAAAGTTGCAATAATGACATTATCTTATAGAGGATCCTATGAAAACATGGATCTCATCAAATAAGTAATCCACATTTTCATATGTCCAAATGAGAATATTTTATGAATCCAAAATAAAAGGAATTTTTTTTAAACCATTCATATCTGATTGATCATAGTATGGATTAAATATATAATTAATCGATAAACATATTATTTTTCATATCCACAAATAGAGATACCACTCTCAGCATTTTAATTCGTTAAAATGTATTCATCAGCAAGTGATCACTCTTTTAAATCACATAATGTAACAACAACCCACGGGTTGCTAGATGATCTCACCAACTTGACAACTCCAATGATAGGAGTAAAACAAAATGGTTCAGGATTACCATTAATATAGTAAAATCCCAAACATGGAAGATTCCAACGATGTTATCCATGTATGGAAATTGGGGAATCCATATCACCCAAGGAAGACTACTACTAAGCTAGTAGCCCTTATCGCTACAACCCACCCCATACAGAGATAATACCTAGAACATGACAAACACAAACATCAATATCTACTGAAGATGGACTAGGAAGCGCAATAAATCTCCCATATAGTTTAGGTTCCACCAATGAGGGAACCTCTCAAATAACTACACTAACATCGTTCCACCAATACCGAGAAGTCACCTGCTGAGGGTACCTCCTAACTCACTATTCCATATGATTCCCATACACAGTCTATAGGGAAGAATCATTGGGAATGGAAGGTGTTGGATACCCAGGAGAAGGATCATATACCCACTCCTACCAATGAGGTATGTCAGCATATTATGGCAGTATCCAGTTAGTTAGTTCATGTCCCTTCTCACTCAAAAGACGTCTGCTGGCATATTCCCATAGTACGCATGGGGGATGTGCATATTCCTACCACCATGAATAAAGTACATCATCATAATCTGATGGCTCAAAAAATACAATATTTTTTTCATATCCCCACTTTAATTTATGTTTTCTACTAGTGTTAAACGGGGGAAAATATACAGGCTCATATCCCTACACACACTTTGATAAAATTAAATTATATTTTAGAAACAGATGAAGAACTTTGCCGATATATTCTGGAAATATTTTAGATAAAGGGAAAGGTGAATATTCAATTCATTACAGCCAAGACTTCTCAAAACTCTGATCATCATGAACAAGTTTCTAGGATAGAGATTTCAAAAATTCCTGTTCCCATTTATGTGGATTATCCGCATATTTCAATAAAAGGTGAGGCATCAGAGTTGGATCATACTCTCCTTCTAATTGTGTATCTCTAGGTGAGAGTGGATCAGGACCCAGGACAGGGGAACATGTACATCAATGATGTCAAGCGGCATATTAAAAAGGCTTAGAATTATTACCATATACCCATTATAGCTGGGGTTCACCAAGTGAGGATGATATAAGCCTTGTGACTGGCTCAAATTCCATTCAAAGATGTCCACTGGCATACTCAAAAGTCCAAGGATTAGGAACGTATCCTCGTTCTTGATTGGGAATCCCAATTGAGAATGTCACAAGCCTCAAGATAGGCTCATATTACTATTTGTGAATCTTCCTAGCATATCCTTCTAGGATTTGAAATCCATGGGAATATTCTTCACTCCTCCAATGAAATAATGCACCATCATCATCCAAATGCAATATAAGAGGAGGTTCATATCCTTTATCTGATTATAGTGGTCCGTTAGTATATTCCAACGGGGAATTCATTTCTAGAGAAGGGTCATATTACTTCTCCAATTGGGGAACACCAAGTTAGATTGGCACACGACTTAGGGTTGGCTCATATTCGGAACAATGATAGAGTAGCTACATATTCCAATGGCTAAAGATCGACACCATACTCCCATCCTAATTTAGACATTCCGAGTAAGAATGGAACATGCCTCTGGATATGCCAGTAATTCTTTCAATAATGAGACATCACATAAGAATATTCCAGCAGCTTCTTCGAAGTATGATCATTTTCATGAAATGCAAAATGCTTATAAGAACGTACTAATAACCATCATAAAGCAGACTCATATCCCAGTAGAGTATAAAAAGGATTGTCTGCATATTCTGACCATGATGTAGAATATAGCCCATATTTGTAATTTTCTCAATTCCAGTGTCCTTGATATTTTTTGAGATACATTATCGACACCACAAGTTGTTGTTGAATTTTACATTAAAGAACCTGTAGAATAATTTCATTAACATGAAATCCATCCCTACGGTGTTATGCATATGGATCTCTAGGAATCTACTCCTAACATTTGACGTAGTTGAACTCCCCATGATCATATCTCCCATAGATAAGTAAATCCTATACTTCCCCAAACACCTTCATTTAGAGAGGTGTTTAAAAAATAGACATCTTTATATAGATAGGTGTTAAAAGATTACATTCCTTTATATAGAGAGGTTCATGAAACATATTGGTAAATTGCTTATAGTTCCCCATTAACTTCTAATAGCAGTCCACTCCCATCAGCAGGTGACCCTATGAAGCTTCTTCTATGGTCTATCTAGATGGAGGAATGAGATTTTGATGAAGAGGAGGACAACATTGACATATGGAGAGAGTTAACCTGAAAAAACCTCTCCATCAGGTTTTCAACCCTCACTACTTCTAGGTATGAGATCTCAATTGAGCTAGAAAATGAGTCTATGGCTTATATACTCTAAAATAAGTGGGATTATCATTAGTGACTAAAGGCTATACACCTCCCATATCCATGTTATGTGGGTCACCATCATACCATCAAGATACACTATTTTCATCTTGATATGAATGCTATCTACCTGGATTGAGATCCAAAACTATATAATCCTAGCACAAATTTGTAACATGCATTTCTCCATTGAATCCCAAGTCTTTGGTAAAAAATATATGATGTTGCATAATTAATTTCTATTCGAGTTTGTGGTTAATATCACGAATTACACTTTTTCTCACTATTTGAAAAATAAAACCCCTCATATACAGCATGCTGGAATGTTATAGGCTCTTGTGAAATTAGTGGACTAGGTAAGTCTCAGTCCATTTGGTCACTAAAATAGAAATCCCTTACTTCAATGGTTCCCCAACATCATGAGTATATGGATTGGAAAGCCAAAATGATTTTAAACTAGGAAACTCAAAGATATAGGATTTCATTTCAGACCCAATAATTGATTTTGTGATCAATCAAACATCTTATTGTGTAGAATTATTCCCATAATGTGATACCATCGCACCCATATCCCATGTGAGCATAGATACACCGCATCAATCATGCCTTTTTAGTAGCTTCCATAAAATCCATCCATAATCTTACCCAACTAACTATGCTAGGATAATATATACCACCATATCCACCTCTCGGTTCATCAATTCCATAGAAGATTAAGGATACATCAGTAGTATTTTTAATCAGACCTCATCCCACTGTGCTAGGGGAATTTATATCTCAATCACCATCACCATGTTCATCAACCCCATAGTGGGTCCTAGGGAAATCAACAATGATTCTAGATCAACCCAAACCCACTGGGTTGAGGGATTTTATTTCTTCATATCCATCCTAGGAGTCAAAAAATCTACAATAGAAATAATTGTATCCTAAAAAACATGACCAATATATGTAAAATACGGCCCCATATGACCCCCCATTATTTAGATATGGGAGATTTTTCATCATCCTCATCACCAAAAATAAAATTATTCTTCTATTGGTTGGGAGGAAAATTGTCATATTCCAACCTATTTCTCCTACTTCAAGAAAAACATATGCTAGTTGGGCCCCATTAAATAATAAAAAACATAAAACTATTTCATGGAAAACATTAATATAACACGAGTGGAGGATTTTATGGAAAAGGTATCAGACCTTGTTGGGGTCGCCATCCAAAATATCCTAATATGGACAAGGTTTCATATAACAACAGTGATGAAGGAAACACAAAATCATCATGTTGCATTGAATGTAATCGAACTAACACCATTTCAAGATATTATCCTTTGAATATCATCTTAGTTAACATGATAAATAGTGATCAATATGAATATGTACATGGCACAACATGGAAAATCTACCACAAGAGGAGGGTGACATAGATTCACCAAATATTGTTGCATGCACCTGGAACCAAAGAAGGCTCCCATATGTTGCACCACTAAAAAATGAGTTTCAATATCTCCAGTGGAATACAACCAAAGAAAATTGGAATAGTGCAACTACATCCAAATAAACTTCTAGAATAGTTTAGGTTCATTCCATAGAGAAATAATTATCACAATATGAGACAGAAATAAAAAGTATCTGATGACTCAATAAGAATATACTCATGTGAAATATTCTTGTTGGTTATTGTCTTTATGAAGAGATGAATATTTTCCCTCATATAGGTTATCCTCCAGAAAGAGTGGTATATGGGCATGAAATTGGATCTAGATCTAGGAATATAGTCTAAATATATGAAGACGTCAAAAATTATTGTGACTTACACCCATTACAGTGACATCCTCTTCCCCTCCAGAATATTCATTCTATCAAGGGATGAATCGAGAATTTTCGGGAGACAAAAGTGGGACCACATCACCCCCCCTGACCGCTCCCCTTGGATTAGAGGTGTCCCATTCAATACTACCCCCATATTTTCTAAACATCATTGCATCCATGGCTCTTCAAATTTATTCCATGGAATGATGATGTGCACCTGGTAAAATTGAGAGGAATCCATATCCTGAATGGGTGGATGGCACTTTGCCTCCACCCATTTTCTTCATTCCTACCTTCATTACTTTTGAAAGTGGTGGTGACCCCAAATAACATAACAGACATGTAATATCCCATTGTGGGCCGATGATGGGACCTTAATATCAATAGGAGGAATCAAAGTTGAAGTTTTTTGTATAGACTTTGACATGACCATTCATTATTTTGTATAGAAGTCTACCCTAAGGATCCCTTATAGGATGTTATTACCTTTTTCATCAGTTACCATGTAAATTAATTTCTATTCTTAGGAAAACTACAATCCTTAACCTGAAAATTTTCAAACAACGTGAGAATGAGAGGGTGTTTGAATTCATAGTGAGATGGAAAAGTATAACATATTCACTCAACATACCTATCTCATAGGAGAAACTATTGGAAGTCTATGAAGAAAATATTAATGAGGAACTGTAGAATCCCATAATCCTAATGAAACTTATTTGTGGGTTATATGAGTCACTGAAATGGAATAATTTATTATGAAGGCCATTCATTGAACCTAGTCCAAAACTCAACTCATTCCCCTTAAAAATGTGAAATGTCTAAGAAATGCAAAAGCTATATTTTTCACCCTCAAACCCATAGTTGTGCCCATCCAAGCATGCAAGATGGTCTCGAACATCCCAACCACCTCATTTCAAGTGACACTAACCATAGAATCAACCTTATCCATAATCATATAAAAATAAGGGCCACCTAGTATTTGAGTAAAAGATGAAAAAAGAATACTTCTTATTAACATGATTATTTCTTGGGAGCCATTGTAAATAACATACTCACACTATCGAATCCTAGGAAGCCCAAGGAGGTCAACCTCACCAGTCGTTTGGATTATTATCCATTCCATTGAAGGATGGCTCATAATATCTGGGACTATATTGTCTTTAAGGGTTTCCTTTGTGACATGATTCATTCTGGAAAGGTGGTGTTAGATAACTCCTTAGATCGGTTACCAGTATAACCATTTCTCTTCAAGAATGAAATGGTGATTGCTAAAAAGGTCTATCCATTCATGAGGGGAAGATAAAGAATAAGATGAATCAAAAAGTAGTTGATAGAGATCATGACACCTTAAGAGAACAACTACACAGTCCCACAATAGACCCACCACCTTTGATAAAGGTATCAGATATACCATCCAATGGTGGGTGTGACCATTAAAGACAGTAATAAATAGATGAAGAAGAGTTTTATTATTCTTTAAATCAATCCCTAAATCTTGAAGACTTCTTCCATACAACATCATCAAGATGATTACCACCCCAAAAATCAAATAATAATTGAAAAAAGAGATAATACATGGTTCTATCAACATGATTAAACTTCCAGTCCCCTTATCTGATGTTGAATATTCCCCTGAGTATGAGTTTCCCACACCGAAATAGGGAATATAAGGCTACATGCATGAGAACCGAGGATATAGGTGACAATTCAGAAGTGTTTGGACCTAATATTCCATTCATTTTCCCACAGAGAACATATATGCAGTGGAAAATCAGGGGAAATAACTCCAGCTAGCCCAAAAATGGTATGGAGGATCCCTAGAGCCCTCTGACAGTCATCTGCACCAAATTGTCTTCCATGACCGTCTAGTGGGGTTCCAATTATCTGACCAACCCAGGAAATGGGGATGGCTGATGTGAGATTCACCACTAGAAACATATATTCCCTCTATATCTATTCATGAACCGGTCCTATCCACCTTAAATGCATCAGTTTCTGAACCACAAGCTTTTGAGAAATTCCATATCAGAAAGCATAAACCATTGAAAAAAGTGAAACATTGTGAAATATATGGATGTTGTTAAATATAGGAACTCCATCCTAGATGTGCTCTATCTCTCGAAATAACAGAGGTAGGCACTCATTGAAGCCCTCTAGAGGCCAAAATTATTCAAGGAAGAAGTCATTACCACCGAGGTCTTTTGGGTAGGGACCATTTCATCTGAATTCCATGCCTCCATCTCATTCACTAATTAGTATCTGGAAGATGAAATTTAAGGAAACATCATGCCCCTATATGTATCGATCAAACTCAATAATGTTGATTTCCAAAGGGCCGTGATTGATAATGGTTTTTGGAAAAACATCATTTTAATTCTAACCTTATTATGTTTGGGATATAGTGAAGGGGATTTGTCTCCCACAAGTATGACCACTAAACTGTGTGACAAGGATGATAAATGGGATCTCATGAAAATAAAACTCGAATATCAATTTGGATATCTCATATATTACATTGATTTTATGGTCATCCATCATTAAACCACATTCAATTTCTTTATATGAAGACCCTATATTCCAAAACCATTTGGTAGTACCTTCAACATTTCGTCAGTGTCAGAAGTACTCTATCAATGAAATGTTATGTATACTACATTATGATAATTCCACCTTTGAAACTTGTGGATCATCATATACTGAATCATATTTATAAAATATGGGAGATATATTACTAATGATATATGATTATATATAGGTTTCAGGCCCAAATTTCTTGGTTACAACCCTTAAAAATCTCTGGAGTATGCTCGATAAATACTATATTGTCCCCATAAATCTAGTCGAGGTGATAAAATTGACCACAGATGTCCAATATCCACATATTCCCCGTAAAATTGTAAATTTTAGTCAGCCCTGACATCAATCTACAACAAATCAAGTAGATAGGGTGATGATGTCACTTCTCATGGCCTCATTCACCCAAATAATGAAAGATAAGCTCCTATATTTCCATCTTCATCTGAAAATGTCTCCACAGACTCATAGGTGGAAGAAGATGAGGTGGACCTCAAGAACGCCCTCCTGCATTTGAGGAAGGTGACTCCACCACCATTTATGATCTTAGGAAAATAAATCAAGGAATATAAGATGACATGTGGCCTAAATTAAATAGTTCCTCTATTGCCCTCGATGATAAATATATGTATATTGAATTTATGAAGCTGCACTAATATGTGTTTTTCTATAACTATATAGAAATTTTCAATATGATTCCAAATGTGGCTATACAGTATCTCAGACTACCCAATGAGTAATGATACATAATGAAGATTGAACGGAGGATTTACCCCTCACATGATACCATTATTAAGGTAGAGTTTGAAAATTTTATTAAATCCAACTTCATCTAAGATTTTCAATACCCATGATTGAAACACAAAATTATCCCTATCAAGAAAAATAATGTGAATATTATAGTCAACATCAATTTGATAGTATTGAATTGAAATTTCCCAAAGGAAGATTTTCCATTACCAATAAAAAAACTCATGATCTATTAACCTTCTTGATTTCAGTCCCTTTACATCATGGAAGGGTACTTTGGGTATAATAAGGAAAATATAGAACCTGAAGATGAAGAAGACACTGGATAATGAGCACCTTAGGGTATCCATTACGATCAAGTCATGGCTTTTGGGTTGATGAATCAAAACTCCACATACCAATGTTCTATGAACAATATCATTAAGCTATTCATGGTAAGGATATATTAATGTTATTTCAATGACATGGTTGTCAAATTATGAATGAAATATTATCACTCCATAGACTCCAAACATACATTGAAAAGATGTGAAAGCACTGCCTAAAGATGAATCCATTGATGTGTGCGTTCGGGGTAACATTAGGGATGTTTCTTGTCTCTTTAGTGTGCCTCTGTGACATCATGATTATCCCAGAAAGGAATTGATCTATTCAAGAAATGTCACCCCCAATGAATCACAATTAATCAAGGGGTCTCCAAGAGCACATCGCCTGCATTCAGCAATTCAAATGCAACCTGTTCAGAAGATCTCTACCCAACAGTAGGCTAATAATGAAGTGAACCAACTATTAATGGTTTGATGACTCCCAATAATCCTTCCAAAATCTCAAGAAGTATATCCTTCACCCACAGGTCCTAATTCCATTGGTGGATGAGAGTTTACTCATCTTATATGTGGGTTCCATGTAATGCTCAATAGGAACTATCCATCTACATAAGAATGATTTTTGTAGAATAATGGTCTCTACATCCTCACAAAGACAAATATTGGTATTGAGGCTTAATACTATGACAATGATAAGAACTACCTTGCACTCATCACCTTTGTTAAAAAAATCCAAGGCATTACTTTCTGAACTATGAAATCCATATAGTCTCTCATATTGATATAATCAAGTACATAATTTTCCATCCAATGTTAACTGGGCACCTGGCTTGATGGGTGGTTATTCATTGTGAATATGACATTCAGTTTTCATCACAAAAATCTGGGAAAGGGTAATCCCTTGAATATTTCAGTGCTTCACATCCTACCCCTAAAAATAAACTTATGGACACCAATCATCCATATGAGGATTTCTTACATGCCCATAACATTCCCCAGACATGGGAGATGTTTTTTGATGGTACCTCCTGAATTCATATCGATAAAAGGATGGAAAATATAAAGCACAAAAGGGTTGTCATTGGGGATGAATTTGATTATCCAAAAAAAGAAGGTTTTCACTACTCTTTATCACTATATAATGGATAATAAAATAATGAGGCTGAGTACCAAGCCCTCATCACTAGGTTGAAACTATCCCTACAGATCCTCAAAGACTACTTAAATATTCAACAATACTCCTTTATAGTTTATAAAAATTTCAATGGTGAATATTCTATTAAAAACAAAGAATTGGACCCTGTCATTATCTATGTTAGGGGATTTATGGAAAAGTGCCCTTTTGAGACCACATTGCATCATGTTCCCCAGTCACTGAATAATCATGCCGATACATTGGCCAAAGAAACTATCAACTTAGCTGGCCTGGATCAGGAGGAAGCAATTTTCCACATCACACATAGATTAATGGTCTCATCGATTGTTGTTTTTATATGAAAGAAATTTATTAGTTAAAAATATCCCAGAGGGTGACAAACCATTTTCCACCCCTAGATGGATGGAACCTAAATATTTTATATACAAAATGGGACTCCCCTAATTGATAGAGCCATAAGGGAATAGTTTTGGCACTGTGAATTGAAATTCAATCTAATGGATGGTCCAAATGAACAGAAATCCCTCTAAAAATTTGTTTTTGATAAAATAAATCTCATATGTATAGTAGTTTGAGAGATTTACACCTTCATGCAATATGTACATTCTTGTTCTTGCAGTTACCATTAGTTAGGGACCAAAATCTCTAATCAAATTTAGATGTTTGGATATAACTAGAAAACTATGATATAGGACATTGAGGAGTTCACCTATAAACATCATGAATATTAGATTCATGAAAATTTTAAACATCAACCCACAAAATGTTTTACATAAAACTAAATACCCATGTCAATATTCTATAAGTGGAATGGAATTTGTTGTGCCATATCCCCCAACCATTACTAAGAAGTACATGTACATCCTTACTACTACTGAATTATTCCTTAAATGGTATGACTCAAAACTCATAATATAGTTCGGGATGAAGAACATCATTAAGTTCATAATGTACTATTTCATGATCCAGTTTGGAGGTCTTTAAAAATATTATGGAAAAAAGACAACAACTTATATTGTAATAAAACTGATTAAACTCTACCAGGAGTACAACATCGTGTCCAATCACTCATATCACTATCATGTTGTGGAAAATGGATATATAGAAGTCTTCGATAAAAATCTGTCAAATATAGTCCATCATTTGTTGAACAAGGATAAGATGTCTTGTGTATAAGAAATTCTTGATGCTCTTTGGGCCTACAGTGCCTCCACACATACTACTACACAAGAAATGACATACTCAATGGTTTATGGGATCAAAGATATATTAACCATAGAAATCACACTACCCTCAATCCTAATATGCATTTCTGGAATGATCTATGATGATGAGAAATCACATAAGTAATTGGAAGATGTGGAGTAGATCGATGAGAACAGGTTGCACACATTACACAACCTTGATGTAAATCAGAATCGAATTGCATGATCCTTCAATATAAATGTTTTCCTTCATTCATTCCTCTAAGGAGAACTAATGAAAGCTATAATAACCCTAATGATACCAAATAATAACCCTATGAAGCTAGATCCCCAGTGGGAGGTACCTTACATCATACATAATTTCTATCCCAATGGGGATTACTCATTTTCCATAATGGATGGGGAGTTTATTAAATCCACCACTAATTTAAGGTTTCTAAAGAAGTACTTTTCATTTTTGTCACCATGTTAATCCACATTAGTGTATGTCCCTCAATTTATCTAGGTAACATGATGTTAATATATACCAATTTTTCCAAACCACATGACATTAAAATGTAAAAAAATTCTTTTATGCATGTCCTTAAATTGCACTGATCCACAGTCTTACCTCTTGTATCAAGAGAGGAATCCCAATGACCTTTCTGCATGATATTAAAATGTATAATATTAATGAACTATGTTTATCTTGATTTATAAAATCATAGGATACATAATTATGCCCAAAACATGATTCTTTGGTCCATCTACAACATCCATCATATTTTATGTGGAGTTTCAATCATGCTTACCACATAAAATTGACATGCCTGACATATTCCTTTTATGAAAGACATTAAACTGCATGGGTTTCATAGAAATATTCATGGAAAGTTATCATTCAAATGGGATATGTTTTGAATCCTAGATTCTACATATTGTCCTGGTCACTACACAATTAAAAATTCCCCTATACTACTTTTGAATACCTTTTCATTGTGAGAGTATCCCTTGATGTTCCGTGTTTTTTACTTCAAGAATAGTTCACCTGGGATTAGGAGTTCTGGAAAGGGATTTCCCAGATGAATAAAGCATAAATAAATCTGATAGGATCATCATGGTGCTGAATTCAAGACTTTAAAAATCAATCTAACATTCCTCGTTACATGACAATAAACTTCATAGCTAATGTCCCTTTCTTGACATAAAACTATACACTCCTATGGATTTCACCTGAGAGGACCACTATTATTACTTATTTTATTCTAGAAATCCTCCATATTCAATAAATATGTATGTATCAATTCTTATTTTCGTGAAATTCAAAGTGAAACATAGATTTTATTGTAATTTTTATTACCCTTTGTCCCATCTACAACATCTCCTTATTGTTTTTTACATCGGTCCATCTTCATCATTTCCACATGAAATTACATTACACTGTTACTTATGAACTATGTGTGTCTTGATTATTGTTATCATAGGATACATAGTAACCCTTGGATCTCTAATCTTGATCCCAACATTATAAGTACACCAAAATGATGCCCACCTATGTGTATGGGTTATACATGTGTGGGGTGTTTCATTTTAATGAACTATGAGTGACCTGATTCATGGGTTCACATGATATGTAATGATACATGACTCTTCAATCCCAAAACCAATCATTATAAAAAAGCATAAAAATACCCCCTTCTACATGTTTCAGACCTGCACAAGTGAACTAAATCAAAACTATCTGTGGATTGTTTATCAACCATAGGTGATACATAATGATTCCTTTATTTCCACACGGGGACCCAACCACAACAATCCAAATCATGAACATCAGTTCATCTTTTTCCTTATAGTATGTCATTTAATTTCATGGCTCCTCACAAGCTAAATGTTTCATGATTCCTTCCATCACAAGACACATAGTGACACCAAAATATCCCATTATAGGGCTAGCTACTAAAACTAATAAAAAAAGAATGAACAGGCATAGAATATATCAAGTACGAATATTTCATGTTGGTTCTCACTTCCTTACCACTCAACGTTAAATTGAATGAAAAATATCCTTACTATGTGATGCTAAAATATTTAGAGAATTTCCTTAATTTATGATGTTAAATACCCATTATCATTCCTCTTACATGTACTAAAAGATCTTTATCCAAGTTTACCAGAATACGAGGTGCTTCCAAAATAATTGAAGCATCCTAAATCTATAAATAATACATCATGTATCGAGTTCCTCAGGTCACAAAAAATCATCTATATACCCTATAAAGAATAACTAGATTCAAGGGACCCTTCTCTTGACTATGTGTGTATTCCTATGACTTCTTCATAAGACCCTATGACCATTAACAAAATGTGATGCTTTGAAAAAGGGAATTCTAATCACCATGAGCCTAGAAATAATTGCGGATGAACCCAATAACATAGTGTGTCTAAAATAAACCCCGTATAACTATACCATATCATTAATTATTGTTTCAGAACATCAATTCGTGATTTTCAACAATTTCATCTTCCCCTCAAGGGGATGGATGATTACCCTTTACCTGGATATCCAAAATATGATATTTCATTTTTTTATCCATATAGGTCCATGTGCTTCATGGCCATAAATTCCCTACACAATGTTCAAATATGTTCAACGTAAAAATGTATCTTGTAATGTTCCGATTTGTAACACCTTAAACATCTAGAGAAATAGACACAAAATTTTAAATTAGAAAACACACAAAGGGAGTCCACAAAAAAATCAATTATTCGCTAGTTAAACTATCCGTATCAAGTGTTTAAAAAATGTTAGTGAACAAATAAATAAGGAAAAAATATTGTAAGGCCTACACCATAGACCTAATTAAGTCCAAGTTATTCTCACTGGACTCCCTAGTTTATGAAATAAATTTCCATGATATTTCACATCTCTTTAGTGTAAGAATTAGTTTGGTATAATGTTACCTTAACTTTAGGGCCATAATTTCCATCTTGGATATTATTGTCTCAAAAAATAACACATCATTATTTTTGGTACTTCAAATCACATTAAAACTTCCATGGACCATGTACGAGATATCAGACTTCAAGGGATAATTTTTTTGTCTATGAATGTATGCCTATGGATCCTCCATATACACCTATGGTCATTAACAAAATGTGTCACTCTAAAAAGGGACATTCCCACACTTGTGAGACCTAACATCAATGTGGTAGTAGTCATCAACTTAGTGTGTATAAACTACTCCTAAAATGACTATCCAATATAATTTTCCTAATCCGAGTACTTTAAATCATAACTTACAATTCTCATACAAAACTATCTGATAATACTCTAAATCATCAATATTAAATAACTATTTTTTGTACCCTTTCCAATGTAAGAATATGACAATCAATTATCAAATTTGTGTTGGCCCACATCATGTGATTTTGAACCACGTGGAAAAGGGCTCGAGCTGCATAACTCAAGATCTAACTACTATAGGATTCCAGAACCAATCATTGATAGCTCTCTACCATACTGAACATCATCATTAGTATGTTTTAGTCATCTTGAATCTTATATGGACCTCAGAAAGAGTTGATATCATAATATTCATAATCATGCTACCGAAGAATAAAAGCATTTACCCACCAACTAAAGGCATCTTCTCTTTTACATAACATAGATTTGATCCTTGTGATCCCTATAAACACAGTGTCAGAACATGGAACATTAGAATTTCATTATACATACCCAACAAGTCTAACCCATATAATATTAATGACTAAAACTTTTGTGTTGTGACTGACATCAACCGTATTCCAATTATCATGGAATACATAATATCTATAGTATTTATCCCACAATCTAATATTACCTCTATAAATCTTCCGTAGACCCAGGAAAAGAAACCCTACTTCTATGACCCTTTTTATGACTATTCAAGTATGCAAATAGATCATGTATATGTGCTTATGGTTGTCAACCAAATTTGACACTCTACAGTAATGGGTTTATTGTCATTATGATCATCAGTAACACAACAATAGATCCCAACAATGCATTGTATTTTTGGTCACTCCTAACATGTTTTCACCACATCCAATAATAATCAATATAAGTTCCAAGCTTAAAGACCACAAACTAAAGAAAAGGATCTTCCAACAAAAAAACCATAAACAAAATCATCAGAAGGTACATGCTAAAATACCATAAAATAATTTAATATAATGTATGATATAAAAGACCCTGTACTAAAATAATAGATATTCTATGAAAAAAATATCCAAATCAAAAGAAATATTCGGTTTGAGCTAAAATACCCTAAACAAAAGGAAAAATGGTAGGACCTAAAATAATCTAAACTAAAACAAATCCATGATTTGGTATACAAGAAAGTAGACACCTGTGAGGCCTATCATATGGACTTAGAAACTTCAAGCCACTCTATCCAAGACTATCATATTTTTAATAATAAGAGGACACTCCCTCTGGGACATGAATTCTACACAAATTTGATTTTTCATGTCATGTAACCATATGATAATTATAATAAATATGTCTCTAATAATTCTCATGTTGGTGGGAACTCATTATAATTACCATAAGAAAAATATTTTATTATTTAGGACATTCAAATCAATACATTCAGGTTTATATGATATCATGAAAAGGATGGGTATCATTGATGATTCACATAATATCACAACAATGAAATATCTCGATTATCATGGATTAAAATAAACTAGACATTAATATGAAATATTTATAAATTCCATTTATTTATATTGTGAAAAAAGGAAGGATGAATATCCACATACCAAAGTGTCTCCCATGAAGATAAAATCTCAATAAATATTGAATGTTTGTGATTCCTTCATGGAATTTTCTTAAATTTGTTTTCAATCCCAACAAGTATCTCCACCATGGATGCCAAAAATTGTTGTAATTGATCAATAATATCTATTTCTTACTTCACAGTTGGCTTCACCCCCTCTTCCCAGACAGTGGATTTAAGCCATGACTTTTCTTTTATTATAATAAGTCCATGTTCAGAGGGTGTATTGAAATTGGGATAGATCTATATGAATACTTCTAATCTCGGACATAATACAAACTATTTCAAACTAAAATATCCAATTTCAATATTCCTAGCATTTACTACATCCGGGTAAGTGTATTCCTCTATCTCATGTTGGGAGGATTCTTTTAAAGCCTCATCCCTATTCTGGTTCACTAAACAGGAGGCCTCAGGAGCATCCATTCTCAATTCGAGGGTCCTCTTTTGTTCCATTAGAGAGATGAATTCCTTTAACTGAACATGAGTGGTGGAATAATTGAAACCCTCATAACCAAGGGTAGGAAACATAAACTAAAGATGATCCAACCGATCCTTCAACTACTCTGAGGCGGTCTCAAAAAGTAAGGCCCATACCTCCCACCACATGTGTCCCCTCATCAACTAATAGATTATGCAGACCCCATACCTTCACTTAAACCCTTTTCGGAAACAATGATGTATGTCGGGAATTGTTAACTCATGTAAAGAGTTGAAATTAATTCCCTTAATGATGAGAGCATAGAAAGAACCTACTAATTGTTAGGTCTAGTTGGAGGAACCCCCAAGGGAGAAATCATTAATTCCCCCAAACATTGAGTATACGACACTATAGTAAAATACATAGGGGTTTGGTTATAGGATGAATAATATAGTATCACCTGGTAATTAGGGAATATGACTGAGGATAGAATCAAAACTTCTCTTTTATTTCAATAGAAAAATACACTACCCCATCCCAATACATTGTATAAGAAGACACTCATTCTTATGAAGAGTGGATTTGTGGCACTTCTGGTGTTTTTTCAGAAGAAATAGTTTTATCACCATCCCAGAGAACTGTATGAGAAATATGATAATAACAAGCGATATAAGAATAAAAAAATTGACCACTCTTGAATATGTATTTATCATCTTCAAAACAATCTTCCATTAAGGATAATAAGGTAAAATATTTTCTACATGTGTCGACATCCAATAAATTGTTTCCCACCAACAACATGTCATTGGGGGATTCTACTGACATTGGTAATTTTCTGACTTCCCTACGAGGTTCTTCTAGAGCATTCAGCCCTTTAAAATTCATCTTTTTTCTAAACATGGGATTACGATCCACATCCGATGGTTGGAATTCCTCACTTACTGAACTGGATAACATCCAAATGAGATATTATTGAATCCATATATATGCATATCTAAGAGATAATGCAATCACTGCATTACATGGAGGGATGTTTATTCATGCAATGGTCACCTTCCTAGTAAACATAAAAAAATTATAATGGTACCATAAACTGCATCTTAGATCCAAAAAAAATTGAGAGGGGATGTACTAATTGAACACACAATAAATGATAGCTAAAATGATAGGATGCATACCACTCATAGATAAACTCACCATCAACACAGGTGGAAATAACAACATTGCATTGTGACACCACATAAGCTCGTACATCTAGACTGACCTCACTAGTTTCAACAATGTCAACTATCAACACCAGTATATACAGTCTAAAGGAAAAACAGTCACAAAAATTTAAATAATTACCAACAACTCTAACATTAAATGGGATGGGTCTCACCCTATAAATGCATTGAATGTATGGTTCAAAGAGAATGTTGGGAATATCTCTAATGTTCAGATATTCATAACCACCATGGTAATCTCCTATCCAAACCTGTAATACATGGATGGGTTCCCATGATCATGTAAGGGAAAATTACACTATAGTAATGATGTATAAGATAGTAGATTTTGGCCAATATGAGGACAATGAGCCTGGTACACACCCCCCTTCTATAGGATTCCCCAGTAAGAATCTGAAATCTCTAATAACTCCTTTTTACGTCATTTTATGCATGTACACACTCTGGTATATGGTTTGGAACTTGTTAGTTTAACAAATTGATAAATACTAGGGATAACCCCACATCCCCCATTATTCACTTCCCTTCCACAATAGTGGGACCATAAGCCCATTGCACACCATGTGAATAGTTTTAAGTCATTCTTTTGGCCTTTTAGGTTTTAAATTAGAACTGGACTTCTATATAATGAATTATTCCCATGTATTTAAAGGGATATCCCCACAAAGAAGAAAATCTTTTTAAGGTTAATTCTCAACCATCTTAATAATCTCCTCCGTGATAGGAGGAGTCCTCATTATTTCATCTCAAGAAGATCATGGATAAAATAACTTGACATAAATGACACCTAATATTGGTACACAGAAAATATGCTCTACATCCCAAGGACTGATGCCCACCTCACTATTTGTTAGGTGAAAATTGTTTGTATCCATGCTCCAATGACTGAAGAACTCCGTCATCAAATCATTTTTGCAATATATGTATGTATGGGACATCCAGATAGCCTTCTACATTCCAATTAACTCAACATACTTAGTGAATTCATAAGCAATGTGATAGAACTAGAAGGTCCATCCCCAGTCCATGAAAAACATACATCTTGATCATAAGTCGCAGTGGGTAACCCACAAGAATTTTTCGTAAGAATTAGATTTTATTCATTATTGATTGATATATATAGACATCCTCATCAGGTGTGAGATCAATCTCATTTTTGTCTGTGGGAATTATGGTTAGTATGTTCTCATCTTCATAGTCCCCCTGAGTGATAAAGTATCCCATAGAGATATATTCACCCACAAATTTTCGTGTGTCATATGACTCCAAGTAGTGGGTTCAAATAATGACTTAGGTAATGGAATGGAAGCATTTTCAGCAATCCCAATCCTATAAAGAGAAAAAATGTATGACAGGGGATCATCTGAGAACTTTAATCTCATCAATCTTTTCAGACTCATTTGGTTTGACCCAACAAAACAACAACATAAAATCAATATGTTTTCCACAATAGTATCAAGATGATATATCGTTGCCTTGGCCTCCGTCTTTGAATGTTTTAGGTTAGATCGATGAGAACAAGAATCCATAAGAAATTATGTATGTGGAATATGATAGACATATAGAATAATATATTATTATAAACAAGACATTAAATTTCCTGCATCATCATGTTCATCATGTAAATATTAATGGGATTTGAAAACCATGGAAGGGGTGCATGAATACCCTGATCCCCAAATGCATTTTGGGTAAAAAAATCCCACAGGGGATCGCACAATCACATGACCATTTAGAGACTCATGATCAGATAATGAACATATGGTCACACATATTTCATGATAATAAAGTCATTCATATGATTGAGCCATCATATATCACTAAACCCTTGAGACACTCACAATCCTCATGGTTGATGTTCATGAAATTAATGATGTATTTTTCAGAGGTTGTTCTAATGAGCACATAAGAAAAAGTGATCTAGAAAAAAATATCTTCTGACAAAGGCTCTTGATGAGGTCTCACTATTAGGTCATATGGAATGATATTTCAATGCTGGTACATGACATATGTAAAGAAAGATAACTCTAGATAAGTGGAATATGGTGACATGAATGGATCTCCACCCCCATCCAACATATATTGTGAATTTTGTAGAATATCAAGCATCAATAGGTAGACCAAACATCACTCAAGACACTATTTTGTGATATAGACAGAGATACATATGGATTTACATTCCTCAAAATTGAGACCTTGTCCCTGTGGACATTTCTCCTGAGTGAGGGTATTTTTTGACACCCACTAAATGATAATTGAGAAATTCAAAAAGGAAGAAATACCAGATATGAGAATTATTTTTCCCCTAAAACTAAAAAGAATGAGAGGGTGGAAATGACTTACAGATCAAGTTATCCTTCAAGGGACTCATTATTACAAGACCATCATAAGGTCACGTGAAAGGACAACGAGAATTTCATAGCCTACATCAGATCCTGCAAAGCCCATTTTGACAAGTCCTCTTTCCCTTATTAAGGATTTTTGACACCCAGTGAAGATACGATGGTAGACATAAAAAATTCCCCCAGTCCACATGGATTTTAATCTGGTGTAAACCTAACAACCCATATAAAAATACTATGAAAATATGATGAAAAATTCTTAAATGGAGAGGAATATTGTGTTTTCAAGGATCATGTGATGAATCACCAGTGGGAATGGTAATTATCTATAACAATATCTGAATAATTAGGAAACAATCTAAAGTCTTTGTGGAATTAAACAACGGAAATAAAATAGAGGAGGAGGGATAATCTCATGGTTCTTACATGTCATATGATGTGGCCCCAGTGATCCATAAGACATCGCAAGACTCTGGAAAAATTCCCACCTCACCTCACAAAATCCATTTCGAATTTCATAATTTCCGCAAAAAAGCCATTGGATTTGTCCAGGAATCCATGAGCTCCCCATTTATCCCTATAAGGGAAAAATATTTCTTGTCCACAAAATTCTTATACACCCCTATAGGACCTTTGCGAGTTACGACAAACATCACAAAAAAATAGAGTAATTGTCTTTCAAAATACTTGTGCCACCTCACATGACCCTGAAACTTTATAAAATGAAACAAATTAAATAAAAGGGGGAGGAGGAAGAAGCCTCTTACATTAATAAAACATTTGTGACGTGATAAATAATTCTACAACACTATCTCATGAGACTCTTTGACAAGTCGAACCGATCCCACGAAGGCCCATTGGAAATTCATCATTATCTCATGGAAATTCCTAGACAAGTAACGGGAGATCACATGAAGGCCTTCTGATAGATTATCCGATCTCATGAAGGCACATGGACAATTCAATATGAAAATATAAATGTTACTTGTAATATATGAATAATTCATCAAGTCCCCGTTAATTGAAAATAATCCAACAAAGGTAGGGTTGATGGGAGGGACTCACAATCACTAAAAATATGGTGATGCCCACGGAACATTCTATGACAGAGACTCAAAAAGATTCATGGTGTTATATCCCTCTTCCAACCCCAACATGGATTCTCCTAAGATATGGCACACAAACTGAATAACAACTAGGGTGTTGAGTCCTATAAATCCCCCACCCCAGCATGAAAATGCACCCATACCAACTACAAGGATGATGTCTTAGGGATACCGATCATAACCAATAAGATGAACTCTTGGAATATTTAACTAGTAATAAGGGATGGTTTCATAGAGATTCTGATATTACGACCAAAAAGTATTATATTTGGTAATATACCAGTGCATAGTCAGACCGATCATGCACTCCACATAAAGCACATCACATGATCATATGTAGATCACATGATGGACTTATAGTAGTAAACGAGAAGAAAATCCCACAGGTATCGTAGATTGTGTAAGACTTTAAATAAACCAACACTATATAAATATAAAAAATTCACAATATAAAGGATAGAACTAAGACTAATAAATGGTATACATAAGTTAAATTTGCATGCACTAAACCCTATATGATTTGAGTGAATCATCTGAGACATACAACATCTCCAGGACATGTCACACAGATCTTTCGATGATCTTCCAGTATGCTATTTTGATCACATGACGACCTCTTGAAATTTCAACGACTGTTACACAACACCCCTTATGAACTTCATACAAGTCTCATAAAGTCATTTGAACACTCCACTAAATTTTTGAGTTGAACTTTATGACATGTCACCTGTCTCATATAATGGAACTAGTTCAGGTCAGCTAGGTCTCACGGTTGCACCCAGGTATGTCAAATAGCCCTCAGGATGTCCTCCATGAATGCCATCTGGGTCTTGTGATGGACACTAAACATGTCATCCCGTACAAGAAACACTCTCTGTGACATGTCACATTGACTCTCGTGAAGCCCTCCATATGTGTCAGCAGACACTTGCAATGAAACCAGTGTATGTCAGCCAAATCATGTAGCATCCTCAAGATAAGTCAAAAAGGATAATATGAAGGATTCATACTTAAAAAATATTGGTCTTGCAATATATATGAGACAAGTCAACCCAGGTCATAAGAAAACCCCCAAACATACCGTCAATGATATGCAGTGTCTCTCCGATAGGCCAAATAGATCATGTGATTGTCCTAGGACATGCATAGTAGACATCCTCCGATATGTGAAAATAGAAATCAATACAGTTTGAGTAGAAAATCAATGTATGGTAGGTAGGTGAGAATACCAGGTCAATTGGGAATCCTAGGACATGACCACCTTGTTCATCCTTATTATGTAATAACCATTCATAATAGATTCATTAATATATAAACCCTAATTTCTGATATAATATGATGTGTCTAATATCATAAGGGCAATGTCAGAGTGTGATACTTAGTAAATCAAACTATGATTACTTGGATTCCTAAAATAATTATGATACATAAGTGGCATCCCCAATGCCTGATCTCTATATTAAAACACCCCTAGGGTAGTTCCAACATGTAAGTCCCACATCCATATGAAATGAGTCTAATAATATACCATCCCTTATTTTCCACATTGAGGATACCTCACATTGTATTAGGGAGTTATTATGATCATTTTGTCTAAATCATAAGCCTTCATAAGAACACATGCATCCTTAGAGTGAAATCCACGACCAGTGGAAGGATATGAAATTCCCCACTTATATGGGGAGTGTCAAATAATAATAACCAATTAAAAGAACTATGAGGACTGAGACTCATACCATAACATGGTTACATAGGTTATATTCTTATGGACTGAGCCCAACCTCAAATGAGCATATACCACAATGTGAGTTCCATCATGTTTATGATATTTCTGCCATCCTAACCTAGTTATTTCCATGGGTTGATCAATACCTTATCCCCCAATGGACTAATAAATTATTAAACTATGATGAATATGATTCCTTCTATAACCAAGATACATAGTATGCCTCCCTAAGGAACAATGTCCATATTAAGAATCCCATGGGATGTCCCAATATATAAGCCTTGTTTCCATATGTAGTGAGATCGATTACTCAATATCCCTTATTTGTAACATTTATAATAGCTCATGTGGGATTAGGGTGTTATGGAGGTCATCACATTAAAATTTTGAATATACACATGCTAGAGTGATCTAATCATGTAGGCCTCGATGAGTGGAATGATATAATCATCCCACATATGTAGAAATATAACTTGGGTTCAGTATGAAGGGCATGATTGAACTGTGGTGACTCTGACTCCTACCATAACCATGATACATATGATTTATCCTTTATACATGAGCTAAAAAATATAGCATCCAACTGGCCACATACATGTCCTCTCTAAATGATGTTAAACTGTACGGGTCTTAACAAAACAATGAGGGTTTTTATTCTTGTAATAACTAGGGTATGTACATCACATTATAATTGATCAGTCTCCTCCTCAAAATATTAATCACCTACCTAGATGGAAGAATATCCAGAATCTTCTTGTTATACAACTTCAACATAAACCAGAAATCAATCATTAGGGAAACATATGAAGAACCCCATATACATACATATGGATTCATTTATTATATATATCATATCTTCTATAAATTAATGAAATTCCCTTTCAATTTCACATTTGGAGAATTAACATACAATCATTTTGTTAGGGTAATCAGTACGGTATCTAGATTAAAAAGAGATTCAATAACATATCCTAAATCAATAAGGGAGTCTCAAAGTAGGAAACAATTACACTCAAATGGGTATGATAATCCCAACCACCCATCATCTTGACCAAAGTGTGTCCGTATGCTTCATTGGTTTTGAAAGCCAAATCAACCACCTACCTTTGGAAAGTAGGTTGGTACCTAGTTGCAGAGGATGGAACCATTGGGATATGAATTTATGAAAGACAATGTCCCGATGTTATTTATTAGGAAAGAGGTAAACCCCCCCCCCCCCGTAATAGACCATCAGGCCTGACCAAACCCACCCATGTGACGGTCTCCCCAGTCATCTAATACACATCAAATCACCATCATTTGGGAAAATTTTGAAAGGGCTACCAAACATCTGGAATTAGTTCACATATATGTATGTGTACATCATCCAAATAAAAATTCTATGAAAAATATTCAAAAATGTTACAAATTACTTGAGTTGATATTTATAGTTCTACTAAATATGATACGTGTCTTATTCCATTAAAATATTTCAATATCTAAAGAATTATTTAGAGAATCATATAGGTATAATAAATAAAAACACTGATTTCATCATTTTTCTAAATTTATTAAGGTATTCTTTGTCAAATTCCTATCATGTTTTCAAATTCAATATCAATTAAAAACTCTGAATACAATAAAATTTCATATTTTCAGAGAAAGGAGGAATGACACTATTATGGGCATGGTCAGTTCAATGATGACTCATGAACAACATACATTGTTTTTTAGGTATATGAACTATAGACTTCAACAAAAAAAAAACTAATCCATGTCAAAACTAAATATTAAAAAATTATATCATATGAGTTATGACATGGGATGGAATTCATGTTGTCATACATACATCTATAGTGAAGAGAGGCATTTTTTAATGGCATTTCATGTAAAAAAACATTAATCCTAACATATAAACTATATGTTTGTAAAATTTCATATTGGTATAAGGAATATTATATATAAAATAACATATAAAAAAGGTATTTGTTTCCATCTATTTTATATTAATTTATAGGTAGAAAATATATAAAAGAGATGGTTGGAGGAAGATAGACTTCTATGATGTTGATTCTCAAGAAACAAAAAGAATAGAACTTGAAGAAACTTCACATCTACCTATGGATGATTTTTTTAGAGACACAGGTACTACGTAGATGTAGTAGAGAGCATATAGATCAAGAGAGATATTATTTTCTGGTCAATGATGATGAAAACTCGTTATTAGTTGATAATGATTCCAATTAATCCAAAACAAAATGAGTAAGAAACTTATACGTTGAAATACGTAATGAGTCCAAGAATTATAAAGTGAACTCCATATAGAATAACCATGTTTATATTTTTGGTTGATCCTCTAGTAGATAAATGTATTTTTGGGTGTAGAGGGGTACTGAAAAATAAATTTTACATGGAAGGTAATGTTTGTACCTTTAATATAAGATTCATTTCAAAATATTTTATGAATTATTATGAAATATACTACGCAGATAATATTTCCCCAATAACTATGATAAAATACACCAGAATTTTTCTTTACATAGTAGCTTAACATTATTATAATATTAAGAAGATAGATTTTAAAAAATATTTTCTTTAATGGAATGCTATGTAATATGAATATATGACACAACCAGAGGGGTTTGTGACATCACCTGAAAAAATTAATGTATGAACATTTCATTTATCCATTTATGAACTAATCAAGGTATCCAAATCAAAAAATATTTTCTTTTATGAAACCATAGGGTAATTTAGTTTCATAAATAATGAAAACTATCCTTTTTGTATCAATTTTTTAGTGGGAATATAGTTTTTTCCCTAGTAAAATATGTTTATGAAATATTATTTATAGGAAATGAGATACCAATCATAAAGTTAGTTATGATATGGTGGAAAACATGCTTCTCCATAAAAGGATAAGGTGAATAAACTTAGACTATAGGGTTAAAGATCATTCAAAATCTATTTAAGTGGATTCATGGACAAAAACTGTTATATAAACTGATAAAATACTAAAGAAATTTAATATGGAATAATACAGGAGAGGATTGATCAAAATGTAACATGGTGTACATATCTCTAAGAAAATGTACCCTATTACCAATGTGGAGACATAGATGATGACTGAGATTTCATAAAAGTTAATGATATGATCAATCATGTGTTCCAAATAAATTATTATTATTATTTTTTCTTATTCCTCGATCATGGTTGAAAAATGTCAATATGATCAATGATAAAACCATTTGATGTAATTAAAGATATTACCAAATTTATTGAGGTGTACATGGGATATGTTTCATGTTTATAGAGTATATAAAGTGTTTTTCAACAAGGGAAATATCAATTCTAGTTTCCAGAAATATCATAATGAACTAAAATCAAAGTCATGATATGTATTATCACTTAACATGGGTTCTATGAGATGGATGAGCATAAAACATCCTGTGATAATTGATTCAATTGAAGATACTAAGTGTATTTTTTTTATTTTGATGTAGTGAAGGATTTATTTCAGATATAAACACTATCTAAGATCATGATAGGGTATGAAATATTAAAGTGTATATCACATTGTTTTATGATATGTTGTAGTAGTGTCCCTCATCAGGGGTTCATGATCACATAAATCTAAAAATCATAAACACTAGAAGTATCACCAATTTAAAGATTATATTAAAAGGATCAAGTCATAGAAAGTACAATTCCCACTATGAATAACGTCTTGTATGCATTTAAAAATTCCTTATCTCAACAGAATCATGAATTTAATGTGATGGAAAGCATATTGAATTAGTTAGCAACTAGTTATAGTGTATGTGGGAGTATATTAGAGTTTCTTCCACAAGAATATCTTCTATATACATTTTATTAACAACATGTTCATAGTATTTTATTTTTATAAATATACTATCACATGATGAGTGTTATTATATGTAAATAATAATGTTATAATTAAATTATACTATCTATCAATTACGAAAGACATAAAAGTTCCCTATCTATGATGAGAATATTGAATTGATATGAAAATATTAATAAATATTTACCCTATGGTCAGAAGATATATATATAATAGGATATAGATAATTAAATATATTAATTTTATGGGGATAATAATAAATTTGGACTTCATGTCATGGTGTTCACACCTAGAAATCTCTAAGAGAGGAGGTTATGAAAATAGAATCATGGGTATAAATTCCATAAGATATACACATCATTTCAAATTTTTATCTATGTACATGTGTATTGGTCTTTATACATGACATTATTTTTAATATATATCATGAACCAAATCAATTTATTTATTTAAGAAACCTATGATGAAATATTCTTATGGTGAAATACAATACATTGGTTCCTTTGTATGTGATATAATATTAATTAATATTAAATGAATGGATTTTACATTTTCATATTAATAAAATTAAGTAACTCAAGACCATTAATTAGAATTTAACAGTCTAATTAATGCATTGTCCATAGAAGTTTTACTGATGGATTTATTTCATGAATTATAATGAATTATATACCAAGTATATCAGTAGATAAAAAAAGTATGAATCAAAATTAATGAGATACTGGTACAAATGGAGTGCATTACATACTATGGTTTTATATGGGGTTTTTTTATTATGATATTAACAATTTTCTATGTCAGTGTATTGAGGTGTTGTTGGACACTAATCAGGAACATAAAGGTAGTTCTAATAATTATATTGAGAAAGATGCAAAGATTTTCCCACATTACGTGTATCCAAAACCACAATTAAATATTATTTGAATTTAATATTATTAAAAATTTATTCTCATGTCTGGATGAATAATATTTTTTTTGGATTTTTTTATATCATAATTTATTATTAGAAAAGTAATTCAATGATATATGAATTTTAAAATTAGAAATTTATTATGCAATATTTCATAAATAATGATGAGGATTTTTAGGTTGAGTTAAAGGTATCGTTGATATTAAATATAAATGTGCATGGGTTTGTTGTATGTCAATGTAATAATATTAATAATAATTTTAAGAATAATATTTTAGTTGGAAATTGGGTTTTATTTAGGATAACTATATTTTCTGAGGAACTTTTTGTGAATAATATTTCTCTCTAGGGAAATATATATATACCAAGAGAAAACTTATGAATAATAGTCTTAAGAAAAAATAGAAATAATCTTACTTCCCCTCTCTATGTTGAGAGAACTAGTCTTAATTTTCATATCCAACAAGATTTATTATTATGATCATGTATGAAATATTCAAGTGATCTTGTTATTCCAGACAAGAACCTAGAGATCAAACAATAATTTTCTTATGTATCTGGGTGACTTATGGATACATATAGATGTATTCTAACTTTGAATCCTTTATTTAAATGAAGGTATAACAATAGTAGTCAACATATTTCATAATTAATAAATAGTTCAAAACATCATAATTTTAATTTATATTAATTCATTATAATTTATACATGAAAACACCCTCTCTATTAATCTGTTATGTTCTCTTTCATCAATTTTGAGGATTCATTTGACGAAAATGAAGAAAATTCAATGTACGGAATGGGATTAACCTCTATATTATCCCCCAAAACATCAATTAGTACATTGGATAACAAATATAAAACAATATATGATGAATATATCATATATTCCTTCAATTATTTTGGAAAATTATTTTAATGTTAACATCTCCCAAAATCCGTTAACATCTTTGCCTTTTTGAAATCATTCAAAAATTTACATATATCATCATCAAAATTTAATTAGATATCATAATTTATCAAGTACAAGTATCATATAAAGGAAAATATATAAATATAAATTATTTTAATATTTTTTCTTCAACAATGAAAAATAATTTTAATTCTCTCAAATAAGAATGATTTTATAATATAATTTGATAAACCAAACATATGGTGTACTTAATTTGACTTATAATTTTAGAATTTTTTTAAATAATTGTTCCTAAAATTATTTTCAGACACTATCAATTGTTTTTATGGCCCATTTTATATATGAACCATTATTCTGAATAATTATTTTAATTAACAGATATATAATTTGATGAATAATCACCAAAAAATAATAATAGCCATTTATGAATCCTTGAAATTTTTTTAATGGTATTACATAGTTGGTGGGTGACCGCATATGTTTTTAATAATCAGTACCCAATATAAAAATTTAAAATTCACTTATAATATAGCTTATGGTGACATAGATAATTTAACTTTACAATAGGTAATGAAAGAAAAATCATCCTTCATGGGGAATTCATATTAACATAATAAAAATTCATATATCTATTAAAATTGATAATTTATTAATAATACATCCCTTAAATAAAATTTTCACTCCTCCCATGATTTTTTTATAGTATTTATCACTAAATTGACAATCATATATACTTATGTCAATGTTTTTAATTATAAATTATCTTGGACGACCTAAATGATCACATCATTTATTCACTATATTAATATCCATAAACATCTAATTTTACATAATTAATTTGTTTATACATAGAAAAAATAAACACATAACCTATTATTTTGAATCAAATCATGTATACATTAAAATACTATTTTGTATATTGAGTTATTTCATCGATTATTTTTTTTTTAATTTCATTATGTTATATTTATTTCTAGGAATAATATTAGTCATAAATATATTTCATCATTACTTCATATTTAAAAATGAATAT
The DNA here is from genome assembly GCA_963277665.1 of Viscum album. NCBI lineage: Eukaryota > Viridiplantae > Streptophyta > Magnoliopsida > Santalales > Viscaceae > Viscum > Viscum album. The sequence goes on along the minus strand of OY728128.1, from coordinate 1,467,880,159 downwards.
TGACTAAATACTATGTACACCATGTAAGAATATATTTATTCATTTCTTGATGCTGAAAAATTTTCTATTTTGGTTAATTACTTATAGTTGTTTTATTAACTCGTATAAGGATTAGAGTAATAGTAAAAATATATAATGTCCTTGAAAATATTGAATTCAAAAAATATTTTCAATCCATTTTCTAAAAGGTATAAATAAAAAATAGTCTTCATGATCTCACATTGTGCATACGTAACTCATTCATGGTATGTGAAGGAAAACTAAAATTTTCCAAATTTTCTAAATATTTATAATTTCAACTTTCAATGGTTGATTATGAATTAATGAATTCAAAATATAATCAAAATAGTTATTTACCATTAAATAGTGTATGTTATATGCTATATAAACTCTAGCACAATTCTCTATAAAATATATCTAAAAGGTAGTGTATCCCCCATTTATTTTATTGTCTATGCATATGGAATGATAATAAATAAGGGAAAATATTTAGCATTAAAAAAACTACATCGTTAAGGCCATGATTATATATCACGAAATTATTTATTAATTATCCAAATCAAGGAATTAATTGATAATTTTAATAAACATTTATAATATATCTCAAATATCTATGCCTGAAAATACAAATTTTATAATGAAATATAATGAATAATATCATTATCATTGTGGAATGTAAATAAATAATTAAAACTAAATTGAAAATGATTAATAAATTTATTAATTTGATATAATGATTAATGAATGATAATAATTTATTTTTCAATAATGATAAAATTATAGAAAAATATTAATTGAATTGATGATTGATGATCATTGATGAAAGACTTCATGTGGTAAAAACATTTTCTTAAAATATATTAGATTGTAAAAGTTATAAAATTTGATCACCTCATCTGTAAACTATAAAATCAATGACATACACTTTAGGTGATAATTTAATGTTATTACATGATGTGACTTTGATAGTCTATAAGAACATGATAAATAGTAATTTTTGTTCATATTATTGTTGTGTGAGAATAAATTGATAATGGAATATATTAATCAATAAAATATCAATGTATATTATTATCATATCATCACATACTATCTTATTCAACCATAAAATAATTTAAAATAAAGTCATGTATATATGGATTGACATTTAATAATGAATTTTTATTTTATTAATTAACCATTCCATTCACCTCAAGGAAAATAATAAATGTATTTTATCCATTTTTATGATGTTTCAATGAAAACCAGTGAAACTTTAGTGTATTAATTTTCTATTAATTCAGTGTTTGAGTATCAATTAAATATATTCATGTTTCTATAAATTTTCACCAATTTATTTTTAAATTTTACAAAAAATAAATAAAAATAATGGAATGGAAATAAAACAATACATATTTATGAAATATATAGAAAATAAATATTATACCCTTCCTAAGAATTTACGTATTTCAATTAAGATTAACACCTCTTTTGTGTATAATGAAATAAGAAAAGTTAAATATTATTACAACATCATCATGTTAAATGAAAAGAATTGTAGTGATCACTTCGAAATTCAGTAGATACGTCATTATCAATATTCAATAAATTATTATGAAAAAGTTTCATAATTTCTTTGATCAATAATGTTTCTTCAACATTTAATATAATTAGTATTAATATAGTTTTTTTTATAATTAGTTTCCAAAAAAATACTTTTTACATTATATTTCATTTATATTATACCGTTCGAATATTAATAAATACCTTATCACATATTTAATTAGTTTATACATAACAAAAATTTTCTAATTATCAAGATGTGGTGAGTTGAACTATTGGAATATTACTTACCACATATAAATGTTTGGATAACATAGTTGAAATATAAAGAAATAAATATAGTTATTTTTAATGTAGTTTAGTTCTAAATGAATCATCTGTACTTATCAATCCCCTAAAATAAAGAGAGTGACAAAAACTTTTATAAATGAATCTTAGACATTTTAATTGATTCAGAACACATTACAACTTCCTTTTAAATCCCTTTTGAAACTACCTAATAATTTATTTTTCTCTCAGATAGTCACAAAACTGATATCGTGAATTTTTTACCATAGAGGCACAAAAAAAATTGTCATTCCATTTTTTACCTAGAGACACAACCAAAAATTCAATACTATTTCCCACTAAGAAGTAGAACCTAAAAAATTATTCTTAATAAAATATTACATGATTACGTATCATATATAATTTAATGAAATAATAAATATGAATACCATGTGAAAATGAAAGGATGTGACTGTCGAGGAATCAATTTTTCCTCTACCAAGAATGTATCAAACAAATGAACTTCCACAAAAAAGATCATTTTATAGGTGTATCTCACATAATAGTTAAATAATATCCCCAAAAAATTTATTTTAATAAAATTCAGTCAAATACAATATATAATGATTCTTCATTCGTATCAGATTCAAAAATTGAATACTATTCCATATTTTCTCTTCCAATGATTCGGATGAAAAAAATTTCAATTAACACATTTTGAGGTTTTAAATGTTTCTATGTCGTATGAATTTTTCATTTCATGATCATGATAAATATATTAATGTTGTATTTATATGATATTTTTTAGAAGTAAATAGTATTATAATATAAAAAGTTTTAAATCTTATAGAACACATAATATCCATTATAATACATATTAAATAAAATGGGAACACTCCCATAGATTTTATGATGAAAACACATCATAATTAATAAAATTTAATCCCAAATAGGTGATGATTTAAGAAAGAAGTTCATGCATGATTATATTTTATGTTATTTAAATGTAGAAAAAATTATATCTAAAAAATATTATTTCAGATTGCAATAATTAATGCGTTATTAAGGACTAATTAAACTATGAAAAAAATTAAAATAAATGTGCAATAATTTGAAGTATTGATTATTATGGAAAATAAAATTTCTCTTAAAGATAAAAACAAAAATGAAAATAATTGAAAGTTAAATTTACGGAAGATAATTCATGAATAAACCAGAATTATCCTCATAAATGATATATTTCATATGAGGGAATCTTGATTATATAAGCATCACTTATTATCATAAAGAATACCCATAGAATATCAATCATGATAGCCCAAGAATTCTAATTAGTGAAGATTTATTTATCCTCATGTATGAGAAATATTGGAAGCACAATTTCATGAAATATAATCTGATAAACTTCTCTATAAAGTATATGTTAATCTCATGGAACATAAATATTATTCATTAAAAAATAGGATATCTCAAGGATGTTAAATTTTACTCATATAATAATACTTATTTTTATTTAAAGATATAAAAATATCATTTAATAATTTAAAAAATCATGGAGGAACAAAATATCTCATGGTAGCATACTCCAGGAAGACTAAAACAAAACATAGAAGATAAAGGCATCTCACATAATCTTATAATAACATTGTGAAGAACATCACATCTCATGTACAATCCTTGATATATCCAAGTATATCATAATATGATGTGATGGGACGTACATGTATTTTATAATACTCAAAGAATATTAAAAACAGTCATGGAATCTCAATGTTATTAAATGTTATATCAGTGAAATTTCAATACTTCTCTTATATTATGGCGACTGAAAAAAATTACACATAGAAGGATTATTAAATCTCATGGATGATCATGATAATAAGAATAAATTATTGAAATAAAATATATGGGAAATTATAATTATGAAATAAAATAAAATTACAATAATAAAAATTATAATAATCATAGTGGATCAATGAGACAATTCTATATTCTCTCCCTTCTATAGAATTAAGAAATAATGGAAAATTTCAAAATTTCTCCACATTTTTGGAATATATAAACAAAATTTATAAAAAATAACATTTCTAAATTTAAAAAAAAATTCTTACATTACTAGGAATAATACTGACACTTATAATGTTCACATTGACATAAAAAGGTCCACCTTAATGACTACTAGGAAAGAAAATGACCCTAATGGTTACCTAAAACACATTAATATGGTTCAATGAGATTAATATATTTTCCAACATATATTTAAGATATAAAATTTTAATAATTTATAGTCTTTTTAATAATTTTTTAAAATAATTTTTGAAGACTTAAATATTCAAGAAAATATTTAATGATTTTAAAATACATTATATTAAAAGAATTAAAATGTTGATAACTATTACAGTATACATATTTATATGATTAAAATGAAAAATCAGAATATTTATATTAAAGAAAAGGCATTATTTAAATATCTATAATCATAGTTAATGATTATAAATTTCAATAATACCATGTTCAAATTTTATTTCACAAAAATAATCTTAATCCAGCGGTTGGTAAAAATGACAGCATATTGGTATTATATAGAAACTGATTATAAATTTATATTCCCCAATTCATATTTATATTTAATAAATTTATATATAACATTATTTTTTCTAGTACTAAATAACATAAAATGATTTTAAAAAATAGAAATTGGGAAATATTTATCAAAATATATTAGGATCTTCTAAAAATTAAAACTGTAATAAGATAGTTTTTGTTTCAACCATAATGATTGTGAACAAAAAAATATTTATCAACATACTCACTAATTATATTATATAAATAGGGTGAATTTTTTCATAGAAAATTATCAAACTAAACAATTACTAATAATGTGATATATAACACATTTTATTTTCTTATCACCTTGAAACCAAAAAATGTATCATATGTAAAACTAGTCTGCTCAAATTTAGTATATGAAATATAGAATAATAATAAATTCATAGAACCTTTATCATACATAATTACCATTTTCTATTCATTTAAAAAGAAATATTTATGATTATATTTGAATATTTCACAAATAATAACCAAATTCATTAAGTATTCTACCAATGCACTCATAAAATTATGCATCCAAGCATATCATTAGAGACATTATTATCAATTGGGGTTTAATAATCATTCTAATTTATCATACAATAAATACTAAATTGAATTTTTTTGTTTTCACAACCATTAAGGAAATAACATTTAACATATTATTTGATTATTTTTGTTTGGTTAACAAAGATTCCATCTTTCCTTTAAACAATTATTATACATAAATACTACATATGTTCACCCATAAGACTCATGTAAAAATCATAATACATTATATTTAAAATTAATTTCAATGTAAAAAAATTTTGGATCAAAATATTATATCATAATCCTAAATTTGAATAATTAAACTATATTTTGAATCCCATTTAAAAAATAAATTTTTATCAAATTTCCCTTTTTCAAGACCATTATTTTATAAATATAAAGAAAAAAACTCTTACCAAGATTATTGATATTATTTTAACCCATATAAATAGTTAAATTATTTACAATAATGGATAATTTTACAATCATTCTCGTAACTAGGGGCTAGTTGAAAAAACAATTTAAGAAACAAACTAATTTAAAAATTCACCTTTGGAATCCATTGAATTTACTTTTATTCTATAATTAGATACAAGTTCAGAAATATTTATTATATATTATAATTGACCAATTTGGAAAAATTATTCTTAAAAATAAAATCCTTCTTTTTGATTGTATCCTTTAGAAAATAACATCAATTTGTTTCAAATTACTTTACCAATATCATCTAACTTATTAATAATGATCCATTTAGTGAAAATAAAATTTTGATTATAAGGGTTTCTTATTATGGTTATTATATTAATCAAATCAAACTATTTTAATTCTTTATTCAATTCCATAATCTATGTCTAATTTGATAAAACAACATCAATATTTTTAGGCAAAAAGAAAAAAAGAACAAATATTGATTGTTAAAAATATTTTTTAAAGAACTATAAGATTTAACATCAGTAGTTATACAAAAAAATAATTTTTTAACTAGGTTATCATTATGAAATTTTAATGTGTTTTTAATAAATTTTCTTCCCCTCAATTGATGTAAAAATATATAGGAATATTTGGGTTCAACAAAATAGAAATCTCTAAACACATTGTCAACCATTTATAAATCATATATTCTTTATTTAAAGTAATTTTTTTAAAATTTAACATGCATTTATTCTTTAACAATTAATGTTATTTTTGAATAAACTAAATTTTTCTTACCTGATATAGTATAGAAAAGAAAAAATGCTTCATCTAATTTTTAATCATTTTTTTGTATAGAATCATTAGTTATAAGAGATTATACTATACAACCTAAAACTCATATATAGAGAATTATTGTCTTCCATCCTTTCCAAATATCAATAGGTTAATTATTGAAAAATGTCTTAAGAAAAATTAAATTTGAAATAGGGATAATGATATAATAGATTCAGCATAAAAATATTTTCAAATTTTTTTCTCATTTAAGAGAGTTATAATCATTTATTGTAATGCCTTACATTCATTATACAACACCATTTTGTTCTGATGTCATAGGGGTTTAAAAAATATTATCTTAACCATTATATTTAATTAATGTCAAAAATTGTATATTTGAAAACTCAACCCATCTGTCCTATATAATTTATAAATTTGATAATGTTTTTCATTTTGATCAAATTTAAAATATGAAATTAATTTTAAAAAATATCTTACATACATATAAGGAAATAAATCCTTGTAAATTGACTATAGTCAACATCAAAAAATTACAAATTTCATTTTCCCACAAGACATGAATTTTTTATAGGTATAAATAAATTCAAATGATAAAAGATAAAATATGATGTCTTTTGGTAAATAATTATCATAATTTAATGATACTTTTTAATACATAACATTCAATTATAAATCACATGAATAGGTGATGTCTAATTTCAACATGGGAAAATCTATCACCTTATTCATTTTGAAAATTTTGAGTAAAAACCTATAATTTAAATGGCCTAATATTTTTTCCCACAAAACCATTATAAGATAAAACAACATTTAAAAACATATATTTTTTAAGATAGCTTATTATAATTAAATAACTAAATATTTTCCGTTCATATCAAATAAAACAATATAAAAACATCTAAAAAATAAAACACTAAACATTTTCATATTTCACATTTATATTATCTTCCAAAATTTAAGAGGTACTTATTAATGTTTTTTAATCCTATAAAAATCATTATCTTATATAAAAAACTAAATTTCTAATTCAATATTCACTAACACACTTTAAATTTTCCATTGAATTATTACTAAAATTAATAATTCCACTATCAAACTAATTTAATGATATAAATTTAGGTATAACACTAGTCATACATTGTGAACATCCACTATCCATGTCACACAAATCCTTTTTAATGCCTCTAAAAAATGTTTCCTAAAAATAATTAAGAAGTCTTTGTTACTCATACAAAATTATGTCTAATAAGGTTGGAAAAATAATACTTTGTGCCCTATATTTATTTCACGATATATATTATAGGTAATCTTGAAGAAAATGATTTTGAGATAGAAGCCTTATTATGACAAATATACAATGGAAATATCGAGGAATTTTCATTTACATAATGGCTCTAAAAATAAAATATAAATAATGTAACACTATAAATATTTTCATATAAACCATTAAAAAATAATTTTTTATACATATTTTGTAGAAGAATATAATAACAATTACCAATTTCATTATTGTTTATTTTATACAAACTACTAATTTTATTATAAAATTTCTTAACAAAGGAAAATCAGGATAAATATTCCTTCAAATTTTCAATTACATATCTTGGCTTATCATTTTCTCTTAAAAAATGGAATTAAATTATTTAGGATTCATCATATTTAGATTAGGAATCTTCATTTATTTCAATTTCATCTTGAAAACATTCCATATCAGTACATAAATTGTTATTTGTCCTCAATGGAGTATTTTTAATGTTTTGATTTTAAAAAATATGCTCCGTATGTTCGATCTTATGTTTTTGGAATTATGCTCTAATATTATTATAATTATGATTAATTCTATAAAAAACATCCTTAATCTCTTCTTAAGAGGTATTAAAATAATATTTAGAAGAGGAAGATTAATTATATTTACTTTTCTATCATGATAAATCTGTTGAAAACAAGTTTATAGTTAATTTTTCAGAACAATATTCTTTACCAAAATATAAATCCAATGTTAATCTCTAACTAGTCCCACATCCTTCTAATCCTTTTTATACTTTATATCTTATTCATATAATTCATGAGGTTTGGTATGTTGGTTTATATTTACCCTCTTTATCTTCATTAATAATAAATGAATTCAATATCATCATAACCCTTTTCTTTTTTTCTTTATTGTTGGTATTTCCTGTTGATTATTATTGAATATCCTTTTTTTCATTTCCTATTAGGAATCCTATACAACTTGGTCTATTTCACTACATTGTACTTCAGAATCAAATGACTGAGTGGTAATAAGAATTTTTTATTTAAAATAAATAATGATCCTTTAAATTTCATCATGTAAACAATATTTTTTAACTCTAATTTATTAGGTGATAAATATCAAATATGGTCATATAATATATATTATATTAAATTGTTACTTTTATGAATTGTTAACTTCTTATCATTCAATTTATTCAATTAGTCTCTTAAAACCCATTTAAATAAAGTATAATTATATAATATTTAACCTAAATATATAATTCTATTTATAGTACATATAAATATATGATATATTAGACTAATATTCTCCTCTTATCCCTTTTAGATTTCATGACAATCTTATCGATATTATATATCAAAAATATTCTCAACCTTATTATATTAATACGGTTAATTCAAGCTCAATATATATAGTCCTTTTATTAATAATAGATTCAAACTATGAATATTGTTTGATCTCTTACATTTCAAACCATCACCTTGTGGAATTTATAATAAAATAATTTGGAGTTGTTTGGTTTTGTTATATAATGTGAATTTTCAATTAACTTCACATGAAAAATTAATCACATGGGATCTATTTGATAATCTATAAATGTAAGCATGATATAAAACTCAACACGTTATAATATTAAATACAAAACATAATATCCATAATAATAATTATTAAATAACATTGGAATATTCCCATTAAACATGGTAGGAAAACACTTTATTATAATTGAATTTAAAATCGAATAATTTAATTCCATATTGTATTTTAAGCATGATTATATTTAATTAAATTTGAATATACTAAGTAAAGAGTAATTAATCCAAGAAAAACATTTGAAATAAAAAAATAATAATTAAAAATATAAATTTCTATTCCAAATAGATCATGATTTGGAAAAAAAATGTTAAATTAAACAGGAGACCAAGAGCTGCACAGAATATCATTCAGTAATGGTGTGAACATGTATACATGGATGCACTATTTCTCCATATATAATATTATTTATAGAAGCACCATTTCATCTCATTAGATAAATATCACAAAAGACCATTCCTAATATCTATGAACATCCCATCATGAAATCCATTTTTCTCTTCATTGATGATCCATTACAGAAAAACTATTTCTTCAAATGGAATCTAATTAGCATATTACAGAAGCATAAGTTCCACACATAGAGGATATATCTCATTCATGAATATATATGATATCTTATAGATGGGTAATTTCACTCATATAATAATGATTACATTACATGAAATATCATAACATCTAATTGAAAACATGAACACTAAAAGATGTGAAAAATTGATCATTGAATAAATCCCATGGTTTATTAAGATAACTTATGGAAGAATATGAAATATCATGGAATCATACTCATGGATGCGTATAAAAACTCATTTAAAAACATTAGATCTCATGGAAGATCCATGATATCACACAAAATATTCATACATTGTTTAGTAACATACTCATAAATGATATAACACTCATAAAATATCCATTAAACTCAAGAAATCTCAATACAATTACATTTTCAATCACGAAATTTTTCTTGACTCTAATAAATGATTAAGGCATTTCTAAATTTTCACTAAACAATGGTTCATTACCTCGTTGGAAATATCATATAAAATTGAATAAATATTAAAATAAAAGTGGTGAGAAATTATTAATATGATATAACATAATATTGTATTAATCAAAAAATAAATAATAAAATTATATCATTGAGATGCATTAACCAATTATTCTTATATTAATAATTACTATGAAATGAATATCAAAATAGGTCCAATTGAAAAGGTCATATGTAGTTACCTAATATGATGGGAAAAATTATATGAAAATTAAATATTATCCTACTTCATTACATTGTGAGATAACATTCTATATTGATACATATAGAATGTTAACTGTTATGACGGAGTACACATAAGTAGTTGATACTTCATCTCATGAACATCAAACATGGTGATCAATAAGACAGTGTATTTGGAGAACTAACCCAACTTTATGCAATTCCCATGTGTATGTACCATTATATATTCTTGTATACATGTGTGTGTAATGATCCGTTGACAATAATATTTTTTTAATATCTTTCATGAATTACATGATTTTATGAATTATTGTAAACTATTAAAAAATATTATCTTGTAAATATTGGGTACATTGGGTATTTCATAATTGTTTATAGATTATTGAATAATTCATGTATAAATTATTCCATTCCATATTTATTGCAGATAATATCCACTCTTTTGATTAAAATGGAACTATCACATTATATTCCATGGCATGGAGTAATGATATGTTTATATTAGATATTCCAAAAATGATATATCATGCATAAATGTTTATGTCCTTTGTGTGAAACCCACATGATAAGATATTGTGATCAAGGTATTATATTTCAAATTGAGCATTTGTATGTGCCTATTTTCATTGTTACTTATCCTCTTCCTATACATGTTATTTAACCTATTTCTATATAGTAATCTTGATGTTTAGGCAGGCATACATAATTACACTAAGGAAGAGACCTAATCTCAGTTAAATTTTATTCATATTTAATAGTTTTAAAAATAGTAATCATTATGGAAAAAAAATATTTATATAAGATCTATTTATCAATCACAAATATTATATGATCATTTATTCGTAATGTAATTATTTAATTACATGAATATATTATATTTATTTTTCTATTTTTATTGCCAATAAAATAAATGTTTATTTAGTATATAAATAATTTATTTTTTTCATGAATATTTAAATAAATAAATTTTCCCCTAACATGTTATAGAATATTTATTTATTTATTTAATGTATATTTTTTACATATTTATTTAAGAATTCAATAATTTTTTAGGAAAATGAGCTGACTATATTTTTTTGGTGATAAATGTTAATATATTTGTTTTCAAAATAAATATTTACCCTACTATTAGTCATAGAACATTATGAAATAAAATAATAATAATATTATATTATTACATGGAATGGGTTTCCATTTGGGTTAAACGTATTTTTATGGGAATTATGAAAATTAATTAACAAAAAATTATCAAAATAGGTTTACAAATATAAATTTATGATAAATTTGAGGGGTTGGTTTTTTGCATAATAATATCTTCCTAAGAGAGTTATACATCAATGAGTAATGTATTTACTATATTGTTTCAAGATCAATGGATTCTCTCTTTCTACATCACTTCTTATTTACCCAGAGAGAGAAACAGATAATATTCTTGACTAGAGGGGTCATGGTATCAATTAATTGAAATTTTATTGATGATCAGTTCCACCACACTATCACATTTAGTACCATTGATGACATTCCAAGATCAATAAAGCCCGTTTGGATCACCACTAATGGGGATACACATTGGGTCCACATCAAATGAAATTAAAAAACAACCCAATAACCATCAGACGATCAACAATTTTTTCAATGAAATAACTCAAGATCGAGTTATTTATTAATTATAATGAATTAAATATAAATTAATGTGGAGAATAATATCTCTTGGTTAAACCTTAAATATTGGTCAATTTTTTTAACAAAAATCATTGTACATCACATTAAAATAATTTCCATTATTGATGATTACTTGAACCGGAAAAAAGAATAGTTGAATATATTACCAATAAGATTATTCAATATATCCAAAAACATCATGTGGTATTAGAGTAGTCACTCTCAATATATAATTATTTATTGATTGTACATCCGTAACTTATTAAAATTTTATTTTTCATTTCATGAAAATGTAATTCATTCTTTTGATCTATCATTCAAGATAATATAAGATACTATTAATTTCTTACTCATATAACCTGGTTCTGGTAAATAAGTAACAAGGAACATCCATAGAATCGATTAGGGTATTCCAAGGCTATTGGATAGAAAATAGAATAGTGAATGACATATAGCCCAAATGCTCCCACTATTTACCTATGTTCAATACACCATGACGACAATCGAATTAAATAGAATACTTTTATATTAATTAAATTTGTTATTCATAAATTTTAATCATTGTATGGATTGGTCAAGTATTGAACATAGTTGGTTCGACTAAATACGAGTAACATTCATACATGTAGTGTTGTACACATGTTGTTCTAGTGGAAAAATCTATCCCCATGCCATGTAGAGCATATATTACATGGAAAATGGATTGAAATTCACATAACAAGGATGTTACATGGAATGTACTAGTTTTAAAATTCATTTTCCTTAGAATATATTTTAAAATATATTCCTTGTCCCTAGATCACTATCATATAGATATGAAAACTATGATACAAGCCATGTTGCTGTAAGTAAAAAACTTATATAAAATTTATTTTCAAAAAAATCTAATTTATTTTTAATTTATACCTCCTCAACATATGTTTTTATGTCATTTATTAATTTATACACACCACATAAGAGGTTATTTATATATAATCCAGAATTAATATTGTTTTAAAATTCTAAAATATATTCCAATTATATTCATAATACGTTGACTACTGTGATTTCCATAAAATAATTACACACCATGTTAATTATGTTGTTTTTTAAACTTCATTTATTAACCCACATACTCCATTTAATTAAATGAATGTTTTTTGTTATATTTCACATTAGATTATTATTTATGATCTTAATACATGTTGAGTAGTGTAGGATTGGTATAGATTATGAGGTTTCTAACCTATGATACCAATTGTAGGATCGAAATAATGATGTAGATGATCAATCTACAAGAGGGGGGGGGGTGAATTGTATACTTTAAAAATTCCTTTGGAACCTATAAAGTTAGTTACAATTAACTATGTTTTCCTTAATCAAAGGAAAGGGATATGTTTAACAAAGTTAAACTTAAGCAAGTTCACAACACCTCTAACACCAAAAGAAAACTTAGAAAGAGATTCTGAAAGTAGGTTCCAGAAATATGGTTCCGGAAATTGAAACTTAACAAAAGATAACAATATGAGATTCTACCTTAAAGTGTATAGAATCTAAATGAAACAGAGTACAAGTAAGGAAGTATAAGAAATTTATACTTTCCTTATAATACAAAATGCAGCGGAATCAAACAAGTAGTAAAACTACAAGTAACAAGATATTTGTCTTTTAACACAAAGAGAAGGGTATCCAACAACTTGGATAAAGGTCCCTTTATTTATACTTTCAAGAAAGTATGTCTTACCCACACTAGGGTAAGCCCTCGATACGAAGATCAGAGTCTCTGTCTTGTTATCCCCGCAACCCCTCAACTTCAAGGTAGTTGGCAACCTCTGTCTTCCTCAGCAAGGAAGCCCTCAAACTTCAACGTAGTCGGCACCTCTGTCTTCCTATCCCCGGATGTCCTCGAATGTAATCACCAACATTCAGAGTCGCACGAAGCTTTGAGAGTTAATAGGATCCTCTCTCTCTAGAAATCACTTCATGTGTGTAATCACATGAGTTGAAGATCGGTCATCATTTCAGCACACAGTTCTTCATTTCAGCACTGAGCTCTTTCAAATGAGCTCCTATTTATAGGTAAGGTCGGCCTCCTTTCCAATGGTCATATTTTCCTTAAAAATCGAAGGGACCTGTACACGTGTGACTTAACCAACGGTTAGTTCATAATAAAATAGATGAAAACATTTTATAACAAAACAAGTGTAACAGAAAGTACGACATCATTTAAATTATAAACTAAAATGTTCGGAGTTAAGATTCGAAGTGAATGTTCGGAGTAAAAAATATATATTAAAGAGTAGACAAATTATAAAAGCATAAGAAAAATGAAAGTTCGGAGTCTAACAAAAAATAATTTTCGGAGTCTAAATAAATTCACAGTGTATAAAACAAAGATGATTAGATTCTGTTTAATAGGTGAATTCAGAATGAGAATTCGGAATGAGAATTCGTTAATAGAATTCGTAATGAGAATTCATCATCAGAATTCGTAATGAGAATTCATCATCAGAATTCGTAATGAGATTTCATCATCAGAATTCGTAATGAGAATTCGTATCCAGAATTCGAAATGAGAATTCATCATCAGAATTTGTAATGAGAATTCGTTATCAGAAATCTTAATAAGAATTTGTTATCAGAATTCGTAATGAGAATTCGTCATTAGAATTTGTAATGAGAATTCGATGTCGAACTTCATAAGGATTCATATCCTGAATCTGGAGTAGAACTTAATCCGAGTTCGTATCCGGAATTCGGAATGAAACTTTATCATAGTTCTCATTCTGGATTCCGGAGTGAAACTTTATTACAGTTCTTATCCAGATTTCGGATCCTAAAACAGAATACTTTATAACAAAGTTTCAAACAATTCCGAGACTATAGAAATTAATCTGAATCTTATACTTAATAAAAATATGGATGAAAATATGATAAGGATAATTTTTCTTACAAAAGCGATTTTCCTTATAAAAGAAATTTTCCTTATAAAAGAGATTTTCCTTATAAAAGCGATTTTCTTAAAGAAAGGTGTTTGTGATTTTCAAAACAAGAAGGAATGGAAATGTCATAAAGAAAAACCTTATTGACTCAACAATCTCCCCCTTTTTGGAAAGCACAAACATCCTTACGAAAAATAAATTCTAAGAAGAAAGAAAACATAATGGCTTATCTCCCTTTGCTTTAAGGATATTGATGAATACGACTAACTCCCCCTTAGGCTTTGAAACTCTGAGGACCATACTCTAGATTTCCGGAATGACATTTCATTATGAATAATAAAGTCTTCTTTAATGAAAAACTCCCCCTTAGATAAATTCTTATTAGAGTTTGTTTTCCTTCTCACCCTTTTTTAATATTATTTTTCCCCTTTTATTAGGGTTCTTTTCCTTCTCCCCCTTTGTGATTTTCAAAAAGAATTCAAGGGAATGGAAAATATAACGAAGTACCTGAAAAATTAGTAGCAATAACAAAAGAAACGAGCAAGCACAAATTTCATTAAGTTTGAAAGCTCGGCAACAAAGAAATTTAGATACAAAAAAAGATCAGATCTGTCTATTTTGGATCTTTTTCTTTCACCATGAGACCCTTAAGAATAGTCTTTATCTTCTTCAAGTCTTTATGGTCTTCCTCATATTTCTTCTCTAACACAATAATTCTTGCACTTTGAGCTTCAATATTTTCTTCCTAGGCTTTCAACGTCTCTTCAAACTCAATCTGATGATCCCTTTCAAACTTCCACTTTTGAGAAACAGAATTTAGCTTCCCATTCAGATCTCTGACTTCTTGAATCCGGAAGTTCTTTTCATCTGTCAACTTTTCTTCAAAGGATGAAGTAAGTTCATTGATCTTCCTATCTTCTGTCTCAAAGGCATCCTTCACATTGTCTTAGAATTCATCAAAGAGCCTCATCTCTTCCACAGTCTTCCTCGACCAACTAGTCATCCTCTTACAAGATCTTTTGTGGGCTTCATAGCCGACAAAGAAAGTTTTGAACTGAGCCTCTATCTCAACACACTTGTCCATAACCATAGATACAGAGTCTTTTTTCTGATTCAAAGCAATTTGGGGAATTTGGCATCTTGAATCTATACTTGAGAAAGTCGGAATAGTACCTACCAACTTCTTTAAAGACTGAACAACAAAGTCATGCCCCAACGAAGATGACTCTGAATCCGAGACTTTGCTTGGAGAATTTTCTTCTTCAATGTTCTCAACCTTCTTCTTAGAAGAACTACCCACTTCCCTTCTCTTTACTACCATAGAGCTCGAGGTATCAAAAACAAGTTGCTTTCCCTTGTCCTTTTTCGGAATTGAGTCTTGTTCCGGAGTTCTCTTTTCACTGTCAGACACTTGGAAAACATTGTCTTCCTCATCAGCAACTTTCTGAGCACCAACCTCTACATTCTCCATTTGAGAAATACCATGTAGAAGTTGTTCTTCCTATGCATGATAAGCTACTTATACTTATCCTTTCTCCTCATCCATCTCTGGAGTGACTAACTTAGAAGACTCATCTTCTGAGGTTTGGAGCGACAAATGTTCCGAAGGTGTCCCCTTATAATCATCTACTTGCTTTAAAAAATCTCCGGTTCCACCACTTCCTTCAGCAACAACTTCTTCTTCTTCCACTTGCTCAATCTTCTCTACTTCCTCAACAGGCTTAGCTACTGCCTCTTCCAGAGCAACAAAGTTTCTTCCTGGAGTCTCAGGTAGAGAATCCAGAGGGAAAGATCTTGGAATATGAATGCTTGCTGAAACCATCCCATTGAACTTCAACAAAGCCTGAGCTACCTTAGCTTCAGACATCTTCTTCTTAAGCTTCTTTTCTTTCACTTGTTTTTCTAGCTCATCCGCAGTTCTTTCCGTCAAGGCCTTAGCCTCCACAGGATCCAAGACAAACTGAGGCTCCCCTTGCACTCAATTCTCTTTGATATCCCTCCATTTGGAAACTACCTCATCTGGGTAAGCTTTCTTCATCTTTGGTTTTGGAGGTACAGAATGAACTTCCTTAGACTTGGGATTCTCTGCATCAACTTCAACTTATTTAAACTTTCTCTTCCTCACTGGCTTAGAGGATTCCGGATCAGCAACTTTCAGAACTGCTTCTTCTTGAGCAGGTAAATCAATAAACTGACCAGTCTTCTTGTCAAAGGCTACATCCATCTTTTTGAGTGTACCATCACTCACCAGCATAATCTTGCAAACTCTTGTCTTAGACATGAAAGCCTCCTTTAAAGACTCAAGGCACCGAACTATCAACTTTGAGGGGATTGCTGGATACATTATGATCTGAGCTCTCAGATTCCCTTTCTTAACATTCTCAAGAGTAATGAGAAGGCCTTGTACCCATAACTTTAGAATTTGTAAATTTGTAGACAGAGAAGAAATATTCAGAGCCTTGTCATCTTCCAGTCCGAGAGTCTCTAATGCCTTTTCCTTGTCTAAGCTTACCTTTGAATCCGGCAACACATGAGATATGAATTCAGCTTCTCCTTCAATGTTCAGCCCTACCAAGCCGGATGCCTTGGCATAAGAAAGTTTATAAGTCTTGCCACAAGACTTAAACGACTACTTCTCCTTGAAATCTTCCTTATAGAAGGAAACTGTCTCATAGAATTCTACAAGCAAATCTGAATAAACTTCATCTTGATTCCCGAGCTTTGACTGTAGAGACCCGAAGCTTGACGTAAATGGATATTTCATTACTTTTGCGGAATACTTAGTACATAACAAAAACACACACACAAGGACAGTAATAGTTTAGTGTCTTTGGAAACTCGGAATATAATCTTCTAATCGTTGTGAAAGATCTTCAACATCTCCCATAAAGATCTTATTTTTTTTAAACCTAACTCCTTTTTTTATATCTTGGGGAAAAGAAAACATAAAAGGGTGAGCTCAAATGCTCAGTAAGGGTAAACAAAAGAAATATCAATCTCATTGTATTCATAAGAACATAACTTTTGGAAATCTTAACCTGCAAAAGAGATCATAATTTTCATAACATGGGATAAATCATAGTAGTGAAATGTAATCCCAATAATAATAACCTAAAACATGAAACTTTGTGGAATACACACATAATCATAGAGAATCATTTCTTGTTAGTCAAGACTCATTTAAAAGACTATCTTAGTGGACAAAGTCCATTTCTGAACCGAGTCACCCTCGTTTCAGTCCTGTTTCACTGAACCGGTATAACCTACCGTTCCATCCATGTCTATATCATGAGATATAAAATCATTACCCAATGCATTGGAGGAAGATATAGGTCCCACCCATCTCATAATGATACCATTCTTATGTGTTCCACAAAATCATAAACCATACATCATAGCATAACCCATGAAATAAAAATGGGAATCTTAAACATCGTGACATCATAAAACAATTCATATAAGATAAAGGAATTCATAAAAATATAATTCCCTCACAACATAATCAAATCAATGTAATAATAGGTATAAAAATAGAACCCTTTATTATCTTAGATGGAAAATAATTTTGATAAAACACTTGAACTCAATTCTTGAGGAAAATATCCTTTCTGCTTCAAAAACATTTTTCCTTTCTTAACATGTCGTACAATTATAAAATAAAAGAAGTTGATTAAAAATAAACTTGAAAACTTGTAAAGGAAGCTTATTTTAAAAATCCATTCATGCCGTATAAGTTTAAAAAAACATTCTTCATACTTTTGTTGGAAAAGTCAAAAAATACCTCGTACAAAAAACGACAAAAGATTCCTTTCATATCTTTTACTAAAAACTCACCGAAGGGTAAAATTGGATTTAAACAATTATAGTTGGATGTAAATAATATTACATATTGAGGAAAAATGGATGTGGATGATAAAATACACCCCAGTAAATACCAAAGTATAAACAATCTCGGATAAAAATGAGATTGTGATATTTCCCTTACCTTATGTCCGATATGCTTTGTACGTATCCGAACCTCCTGTATAATGATTTAAATAATGTCATTAACTTATTACAGAACCATATTCATTGTTATGATATCATATATGGTTCACTTATGACTTTATATTACCCGTTCTTTTGTAAATTCCATGTTAAAGAAGCGTTTTGGGTAAAATCGTTTCATTTATCGTAGGTGTTTGGACTTGTTGTTCTTGACATTATTATTACTTATATCATGATTTAATTACTTCCAGAATATAAAACATGATTTATATATCATATATATTCAGTATATATATATATATATAATAGATAGATAAATGAAATGAAACACACCGTTCATGGAGACGGTAGTCCGTACGTACGCATGAACGTTGTTTCCTTTCCTTACTGTCTTGAATGGAAGTAAGTAGATGACATACATATATACATAAATCCAGTAGCTTTATAATGTAATATATTTAATTATTATTGCTTATATATACTGTATAATCATTCTTAAATGGTTAACATGGAGAATGAATCTCATCGCGTCGTGGAGACGGTAGTCCGTACGTACGCACGAGCGATGATATCATTCTCATGATCGTGAAATTGTGTTGAAGTGTATGTATACTATTTCAGTATCAATATCAATTTATAATAATCATATATAGTTACTCATTACACCATTATACCCATCCAATTAAGGTGGTGGCAGAAAATAGATTACACCACGGCGTGGAGACGGTATTCCGTACGTACGCACGCGCGGTGATTTCCTTTTTCCGTAGGATGGATAGAAGGTTAATTAGAGTTTTTTCATATTTATAATAACATATTAGTATATAATAAATACTTATGTTATTACTTTATCATGAAACAACTAATGTAGAAGAAGTTTAAGAAGAAAGAAATTGAAAAAGATCGGTAATGGATATTACCTCTTTTTGACGCGCCTTTTCTTAACCTCCACTTAAAGAACTAAGGATGGTATTTGAAGAAAACCAGGACCTCTAGGATGATACTAGAGAAGTGGACAAGAGATTTTGGCGGGGTTTGGCCGAGCATGAATGCTCAAATTGGTGTGAGGAGGAGAGGGAGGAGGTGCCCTTTTATAAGGGAGGAGAGGGGCACCTTAGGAAAATCTCAAAATATTATTTTATATTAAGGTCAAATTCGGTTTAAAATGGTTCCAAAGGGTCTTATTTCAAATATAAAGTGGTTATGGGTCGACATCCTCTCATCCAATAGGATTTAGACATGTTTAGGTTATTATTTTAACCTTATCAATTAGATTTAACTCTAAGTTAAATAATTTAACTTTTACCGTGTCTTTTTGTTTTCTTACACTATATGGTTAATAAACTTACTATATCAAGACAAACGAACCCCAAGTTGTTTATTATTAATATATATAACCTTATCTAAGTCATTTGGCAGAACCATAGATTTTTAGGAATAAAATAACAATTAATAATATAATATTTGTTTTAAAAACTAATTTATGTCAATTTTGACACTATTTGGTACATGATTTTTATGAAATTAATAACAGAATGATAAGTTCACACCAAGTTACTTATATCATCAATAACATGTCATATTAACCTAGAAAATTATTTTAAGTCATAAAAAGTCTCAAATTACATTTATTTGGGCATTTATAACATCAATTATGTTAATATTTTCTTAAAAAGGTAATTACTGCATCATCGTTGTGTCATATATAAATTAAATTATTTAATGTCTAAAAATTACAAATAAAACAAAATTATGTAGGAAATATTTTTAGATT
Organism: Viscum album; assembly: GCA_963277665.1. Lineage (NCBI taxonomy): Eukaryota > Viridiplantae > Streptophyta > Magnoliopsida > Santalales > Viscaceae > Viscum > Viscum album. The sequence continues at coordinate 1,467,859,604 of OY728128.1, read as the reverse complement.
TCTAATAAATATTTATAGTCGAATTTATCTTGTGTATAACCCTATATTAAAAATGATTTACTTATTAAACATTGATTTTAACTATTTTAACCCTTTTTAAATAAATTAATAATAAATGTCCTAATCTAATACAAGTGGGCTTAAATGGTCATAATTTATTGATAAGGTTGTTTTTGGTCGAATTACACTTATCCAATAGAATTAGGACATGTTTTAGGGTAATAATAATATCATTTTTACCCTTAATTACCCTATTTACTTTTAACCTTGGTAAAAAAAAGTCAAAAGTTACTATTCACAAAAAATTATTTTCATCTCATTGAACCACATTTTAGTCCTTGATATTTACCGTGTCTCTCGGATTTTCGAAATTAAACTCACAGAAGTGGTAACATTATGTTTTATGAAAAATTCAGTTTTTTAACTACCACTTAGTGGTTTCACTAATCATCAAAAAATGAACGTTTCCAGAAAAATACAAAAAATTAGGCCTAAGCTATATTTGATATTATGAATTCAAAAATGAAGTCTATTTTACCAAATTCAAAACATATCAGTTACATCAATTAATTTAAAAATTAATTCCCGTCGTCAAAACAAATAGTGTGTTTTTGAGAGATAATAACTATCAAAAGATTAACACTTGTTTATGTCTGGTTTAAATGTGAAATTACATCCAATGACTATCATTGTATTAAATTGTAAAAATATATTCTAAATATACTTTAAAACCACTCAAATTAATAATTTATCACTATTAATTATTTCTATTAAAAATGTTGTTTTTAATTAAAATTTAGTAATTTTCACTATTCATTAGAATATGAAAGTTATCCGAAAAGTACCAAAATTTCACCCTAAGCTAATTTTAATATTCCGAATCCAAAGATGAAGTCCATTATGAAAAATAAAATTTACAAAATTTCAAAAAGTGGTTATTACTATTCATAACGGCTAGTTTTAATAATATTTTAATAGCGTATCGTTGTTTAGTGAAACTCGGTAATGTGTACTACACACGCTATCGAGGAAGGTCGTGATTGCGTGTAATGCAAGTCAAGTCAAGGATGTGTGTTGTGCAAGCTCCATTTGGTGTAGCGTACAACACAAGACATTAATGAAATTAAAAAGAATATTTTTCATAAAATCTCGGGCTGTTATATTCTACCCCCCTTAAAATGAATTTCGCCCTCGAAATTCGTCAAGGTTATAAATGGTTTACTATTCAAAAGTTTCTTTAATAGAAACCCACATCGTAAATAAGAATACCAAAACCAATCTTTAAAAAGAAAAGTATGAAACGAAACGGTTACCCAAATAAACTAATAACTGGGTTTCCACATAGGTGAAAATATGGATATGGAAGAGAAATCTGAACATCATGTTCTGATGGAGAGTGGTAGAGGACATGGATATGAAAAATACAGCAATCACAAAGCCATAAATTTGTGATAATCTAAGGTACCATCTGATTCATCAGATATAAGAGCACTAGGACAACATTTTTGGTTTTCAAGATCATTTCCCTAAAGTTGATGAATTAAAAGAAATACTTACATGATTTTGGTACAATCTCACTGTTGTTCATGAATTGAACAATTTCCACTTCATCCATTAAAGAAATGAAGTTGAATTTGTTATTGTGTTAGCAGATCATGTGATAGAATGATGGGTCATTCCATCTTTTTCAAACAAAAGGTTAGAAAATGTTATAAGTCCATCTTATGGTTAGATTAAACGTATATGGTTCCAAAAATGAACTTATACTTCATATATCATACCGCTTAATAAAATAAAACTAGTTTCTTCTAAACAGGGACTTTATGTAGTCCAGTGGTAGGTGATAAAGGCCAGTTGCACTTCGGTTGTGGCTTCGATTCCCACATCCTTGTCCGATGCGATGGGATGTCGCCCGTCCTGCAGGTTGTCCTTTTTCTAAAGCTATATTACTATAACATCCCATCAATAATATCGAAAAAAGTTCTATCCTAACTTATGTCCAACATAATCTATTCCATTCTTTAGGATTATCTAAAATACTTCGGTCCAAGCTCATAGTATAAAGAAAATGATTACTTGAAATGTCATCAACCAACCATCATTTATCCCCCATTATCTTGTTGGTCACATTCCAATCATGTGAATACCATAATCATGTATTCTCTTGAAAAATGAATACCCATTAAACCTTAGTGAAAACATGAATGATGTAAAAAGTTAACTCTTTCCACATACCAAAATACAAAAATTCTATATAGTCAAACCATGATATAACCTTCTCCTTATATCAGTCATGAGCTCATTAATACTATCAAACATTTAATTTTCTCCTTATCCATTCATTATGTGCATATCATCTACTTTCCAAAAATACTGGTACCATTCATCACATACTTTCAAAACATAAGGAAAGACAACAGTGTAACAATCCTTAGATGTCTCTTTATTCCATAGTACCATGAGATTACTTATACAACATTACACTTGATAAACATGTAATCATTCCAATACATTCTTAAACCATTGACCGAGCATCAACAATTCTTTCATCTCACATATCATTTGTAGTCTCATCATCATCATCAACATAAATACTACCCATACGACCATACTGATTCTCTTCATGAGACTTTCCCTTAGGGAATTGGTTTGCATAATGCCCGTACATTCCACATTTAAAACATTTAACCATTGTTGATGTCGTAGCAATACCATTATCCTCATCACTGGTGTTAATTGAACCTTTTCCTTTGCACTTACTGGATTTGTGTCCTTCTTTTCCACAGCCAAAGTATCTTCCAGTTCCTTTGAAACATTCTCTTTGATGCCTCTTCCCACATGATTTACATAGGGGAAATTGAACTTTCTTTCCTCTATGATCATCATGAAACTCCATATTTATCTTATTAGTCGAGTCAGGAAACTTACCAAATTTTAATTTATTGATCATATTATGAGATTACTGATTCGACATAATAATGATGTTTGCACCTCCAAATCCCATTTCATTTGGTTTCTCATGAAGAATATCATTCCATTGTCCATCATATCCACCATTATCGTGAATCATCTTGTTTCCAGCCATTTTCTAAAACCCAAAAAGAATAGTGTGAGAGGCAAAAATCATGCTAGGGAAAACAACATAATAAAGGGGGAGTACCCTTAATATCTAACATCTTAGGGTAAATTCTATGATCGTTACAGTAGTTCTAGGACTGTATCCTATACATATACTTATCCTTAGAGACATCCGTAGACATACCTTAGAAATATCTCAAGGGATCTCACTAACGTTTTCGAATCCTAGTTTCCAAAGGTTGACTAAACCTTTCCTCTGATACCAACTGTAGAGACCCGAAGCTTGACGTACATGGACATTTCATTACTTTTGCGGAATACTTAGTACATAACAAAAACACACACATAAGGACCGTAATAGTTTAGTGTCTTTGGAAACTCGGAATGTAATCTTCTAATCGTGGTGAAAGATCTTCAACATCTCCCATAAAGATCTTCTTTTTTTTAAACGTAACTCCTTTCTTTATATCATGGGGAAAAGAAAACATAAAAGTGAGAGCTCAAATGCTTAGTAAGGGTAAACAAAATAAATATCAATCACATCATATTCATTAGAACATAACTTTTGGAAATCTTAACCTGAAAAAGAGATCATAATTTTCATAACATGGGATAAATCATAGTAGTGAAATGTAATCCCAATAATTATAACCTAAAACATGAAACTGTGTGGCATACACACATAATCATAGAGAATCATTTCTTTTTCGTCAAGACTTATTTCCAAGACTATCTTAGTGGACAAAGTCCATTTCTGAACCGAGTCACCCTCGTTTCAGTCCTGTTTCACTGAACCGGTATAACCTACCGTTCCTGCCATGTCTATCTCATGAGATATAAAATCTTTACCCAATTCATTGGAGGGAGATATAGGTCCCACCCATCTCATAATGATACCATTCCTATGTGTGCCACAAAATCATAAACCATACATCATATCATAACCCATTAAATAAAAATGGGAATCTTAAACATCGTGACATCATAAAACAATTCATATAAGATAAAGGAGTTAATAAAAATATAATTCCATCACAAAATAATCAAATCAATGTAATAATAGGGATAAAAACAGAACCCTTTATTATCTTAGATGGAAAATAATTTTGATAAAACACTTGAACTCCATTCTTGAAGAAAATATTCTTTCTTCTTCAAAAACACTTTTCTTTTCTTAACATGTCGTACAATTATAAACTTAAAGAAGTTGATTAAAAATAAACTTGAAAACTTTTAAAGGAAGCTTGTTTTAAAAATCCATTCATGCCTTATAAGTTAAAAAAAACATTCTTCGTACTTTTGTCGGAAAAGTCAAAAAGTACCTCGTACAAAAACGAGAAAAGATTCCTTTCATATCTTTTACTAAAAACTCAACGAAGGGTAAAATTGGATTTAAACAATTGTAGGTGGATGGAAATAATATTACATATTTATGAAACATGGATGTGGATGACAAAATATACCCCAGTAAATATCAAAGTATAAACAATCTCGGAAAAAAATGATATTGTGATATTTCACTTACCTTATGTCTGATATGCTTTGTACGTATCCGAAACTCCTGTATAATGATTTAAATAATGTCATTAACTTATTAAAGAATCATATTCATTGTTATGATATCATATATGGTTCACTTATGACTTTATATTACCCATTCTTTTGTAAATTCCATGTTAAAGAAGCGTTTTGGGTAAAATCGTTTCATTTTTTGTAGGTGTTTGGACTTGTTGTTCTTGACATTATTATTACTTATATCATGATTTAATTACTTCCATAATATAAAAAATGATTTATATATCATATATATTCAGTATATATATATATATAATAGATAGATAAATGAAATGAAACACACCGTTCATGGAGACGATAGTCCGTACGTACGCATGAACGTTGTTTTACTTTCCTTATTGTCTTGAATGGAAGTAAGTTGATGACATACATATATACATAAATCCAGTAGCTTTATAATGTCATATATTTCATTATTATTGCTTATATATACTTTATAATCATTCTTAAATGGTTAACATTGAGAATGAATCTCATCGCGTCGTGGAGACGGTAGTCCATACGTACGCACGAGCGATGATATCATTCTCATGATCGTGAACTTGTGTTTAAGTGTATGTATACTATTTCAGTATCAATATCAATTTATAAAAATCATATATAGTTACTCATTACACCATTATACCCATCCAATTAAGGTGGTGGCAGAAAATAGATTACACCACGGCATGGAGACGGTATTCCGTACGTACGCACGCGCGGTGATTTCCTTTTTTCGTAGGATGGATAGAAGGTTAATTAGAGTTGTTTCATATTTATAATAACATATCAATATATAAGAAATACAGATGTTATTACTTTATCATGAAACAACTAAAGGAGAAGAAGTTGAAGAAGAAAGAAATTGAAAAAGATCGGTAATGGATATTACCTCTTTTTGACGCGCCTTTTCTTAACCACCACTTAATGAACTAAGGATGGTCTTTGAAGAAGACCAGGACCTCTAGGATGATACTAGGGAAGTGGAGGAGAGATTTTGTAAGGGGTTGGCCGAGATTGAATGCTCAAATTGGTGTGAGGAGGAGAGGGAGGAGGTGCCCTTTTATAAGGGAGGAGAGGGGCACCTTAGGAAAATCTCAAAATATTATTTTATATTAAGGTCAAATTCAATTTATAATGGTTCCAAAGGGTCTTATTTCGAAGATTATGTTGGGATGGGTCGAAATCCTCTCATCCAATAGGATTTAGACAAGTTTAGGTTATTATTTTAACCTTATCAATTAGATTTAACTCTAAGTTAAATAATTTAACTTTTGCCGTGTCTTTTTGTTTTCTTACACTATATGGTTAATAAACTTACTATGTCAAGGAAAACGAACCCCAAGTTGTTTATTATTAATATATATAACCTTATCTAAGTCATTCGGCCGAAAATTAGATTTTTAGGAACAAAATAACAATTAATAATATAATATTTGTTTTATAAACTAATTTATGTCAATTTTGACACTATTTGGTACATGATTTTTATGAAATTAATAACAGAACGATAAGTTCAAACCAAGTTACTTATATCAATAATAACATGTCATAGTAACCTATAAAATTATTTTAAGTCATAAAAAGTCTCAAATTACATTTATTAGGGAATTTATAACATCAATTATGTTAATATTTTCTTAAAAAGGTAATTACTGCATCATCGTTGTGTCATAAATAAATTAAATTATTTAATGTCTAAAAATTACAAATAAAATATCGTTATGTAGGAAAGCCTTTTAGATTTCTAATGAATATTTATAGTCGAATTTATCTAATGTATAACCGTATATTAAAAATTATTTACTTATTAAACATTGATTTTAACTATTTTAACCCTTCTTTAAATAAATTAATAATAAATGTCCTAATCTAATCCAAGTGGGCTTAATTGGTCATATTTTATTCCTAAGGTTGTTTTTGGTCGAATTACACTTATCCAATAGAATTAGGACATGTGTTAGGGTAATAATAATATCATTTTTACCCTTAATTACCCTATTTACTTTCAACCTTGGTATAAAAAAAGTCAAAAGTTACTATTCACCAAAAATTATTTTCATCTCATTGAACCACATTTTAGTCCTTGATATTAACCGTGTCTCTCGAATTTTCGAAATTCCACTCACAGAAGCGGTAAAATTAAGTTTTATGAAAAATTCAGTTTTTTTAACTACCACTTAGTGGTTTCACTATTCATCAAAAAATGAACGTTTCCAGAAAAATACAAAAAATTAGTCCTAAGCTATATTTGATATTATGAATTCAAAAATGACGTCTATTTTACCAAATTCAAAACATATCAGTTCCATTAATTAATTTAAAAATTAATTCTCTTCGTCAAAACAAATAGCGTGTTTTTGAGAGATAATAACTATCAAAAGATTAACACTTGTTTATGTCTGGTTTAAATGTGAAATTACATCCAATGACTATCATTGTATTAAATTGTAAAAAAATATTCTAAATATACTTTAAAACCACTCAAATTAATAATTTATCACTATTAATAATTTATATTAAAAAAGTTGTTTTTAATTAAAATTTAGTAATTTTCACTATTCATCAGAATATGAAAGTTATCCGAAAAGTACCAAAATTTCACCCTAAGCTAATTTTAATATTCCAAATCCAAAAATGAAGTCCATTTTGAAAAATAAAATTTACAAAATTTCAAAAAGTGGTTATAACTATTCATAACGGCTAGTTTTAATAATATTTTAATAGCATATCGTTGTTTAGTGAAACTTGGTATTGCGTACTACACACGCTATCGAGGAAGGTCGTGATTGCATGTAATGCAAGGAAAGTCAAGGATGCGTGTTGTGCAAGCTCCTTTTGGTGTAGCGTACAACACAAGACATTAATGAAATTAAAAAGAATATTTTTCATAAAATCTCGGGCTGTTATATTGACACGACAACATCTTCCCATCCGTTGAGCTTAATATTCTTGGATATGAGAGAATCATATTTGTTGAAGAAATCAGGATGAACCAACCTTTCTCTATAAACTAACCACTTCGAAATCAGCTTAGAATAAGACATGTCTTGAGAAGCTATTTTCACAGACATTCGGATTTGAATACCTCTGAGAAGTTCGGAACCGAGAAATCTGAAGTTCGGAACGGCTTTAAAACAGAGAGCCAGAGCTTCGAGACGCTGGAGCTTGAAAACCGTTGTGGGATAACCATTTGGGGTCCCCTTTATATAGTAAATGAGAAGACGGTTCAACTTCCTCAGTTGATCGAACGATTGTGACAAGCTGAGATCAGATCTGACGGTTGAAAACCAATTCTCAAGAAAACTTGAATCTGATCTTTTGAGGTTTTTATTAAAACAAAGAATTAAGAAAACTATAATTCGAAAACAAAATATAAGAAAATGCCAGCAAGTAATGTATGATTACGAAAACATGAGTAAGGAAATCCTAACTTTAGGATTGGCTTAGGAAGATTATTCATAATTGGTAACATTCTTAAGAAAACTACAAAAAAATCTTTACTACGAAAATACAAAATTCACAAAACTCACTACGAAAAAAAACTCAGTACAGAAAACTTAGTACGAAAATTTCATTACAAAATTTGAAAACCTAAAACTCATTATGAAAGATTCGGTATAAAAATCTCGTTATGAAAATACCAGTACGAAATTTTCCATTTTGGAAGTTTTCAATACGAAAATTTCCATTCCAGAAGTTTTCTATACGAGAATATCCAATTTTGAAAATTTTAGTTCCGGAAATTCCCATTCCGGAATTTTAGTTCCGAAAAGTTTGAAAAACTAACTTTGAAAAATTTAGTTACTCTAACAAACAAATGTACTCCCCCTATGAAAAGGATTTTATTATTGTAAAGATACTTTTTCAACAGAAAGTTAATGAAGAATGATTACCTTATAGTTATCATTCATAACTTTTTTTAATGTATTCAAATCTATCAGAAGGCAAAGATTTTGTGAAAATTTCAACAAGTTGATCTTGCGTTCCGATAAACTAAAGAATAATATCTCCTTTTAGTGTGTTATCCCTAAGAAAGTGATGCCTAATATCTATGTGTTATTCATGAGAGTGATGTGCAGGATTTTTAGTTAAGGCAATGGCACTTGTGTTATCACACAAAATTTGAGTTTTAGTAAAACTCAAGCCATAGTCTTTGAGTGTGTGTTGCATCCACAACACTTGAGCACAACAACTTCCAGCTGCTACATATTCAGCTTCAGTAGTGGAGAGTTCTACAGAATTTTGCCTCTTGCAGGACCAAGAAACTAATGAATCTCCTAAGAAATGACAAGTTCCAGATGTACTCTTTCTATCCATTCTAAATCCACCAAAGTCAGCATCAGAAAAGATTTTTAGAAAAAAATCATTTCCAGAAGTATAAAATAATCCTAGATCCATGGTTCCCTTAAGGTAGCGAAAAATTCTTTTTACTGCTTTTAAGTGAGATTCCTTAGGATTGGATTGATATCTTGCACATAAGCATACTGAGAACATTAATTCTGGTCGACTAGCTGTTAAGTAAAGTAAAATTCCTATTATACCTCTAAATTTTTTTGATCTACTGGTTTCCTAGCTTCATCAAGATCTAAAGAGTTTGAGGTACTAATAGGAGTAATTATACTCTTAGTATTGTCATAACCATACTTTTTGAGAAGATATTTAATATACTTATGTTGAGATATGTAGGCTCCTTCTGGTTTTTGAGAAATTTGAAAACCAAGAAAAAATGTTAACTCACCCATCATACTCATTTCAAACTCAGATTTCATTAGAATTGCAAAGGAGTCAGTTAAAGATTGCTGAGTTGAGCCAAATATGATGTCATCAACATAAATTTGAACAATCAAAACATTTTTCTTATATTTCTTGATAAATAGGGTTGGATCTGCATTTCCCTTAACATAGTTATTTTGATGCAAAAATCCAGTGAGTCTACCATACTAGGCTCGTGGGGCTTATTTAAGACCATACAAAGCTTTGGTAAGTCTAAAAACACGATCAGGATGTTTTGTATCTTCAAATCCAGGAGGTTGTTCAACAAAAACTTCCTCTTGGACATAACCGTTAAGAAAAGCACATTTCACATCCATTTGGAATAGTTTGAAATTAAATAATGCTGCGAAGGCAAGTAGAATACAGATAGATTCAAGTCTAGCTACTGAAGCATATGTTTCTTCATAGTCTATTCCCTCTTGCTGATTATAGCCTTTAGCAACAAGTCTAGCTTTATTTCTCACTATGACTCCATTTTCATCACATTTATTTCTGAAAACCCATTTTACTCTAATAACAGAAGTTTCCTTAGGTCTTTCAACCAAGGTCCAGACTTTATTCTTTTCGAATTCATTTAGTTCATCTTGCATGGCTTTGATCCAATCATCACCACCTAAAGCTTCATCAGTGATTTTAGGTTCTAATTGGGAAAGAAATGCTAGATGTTCTACTTCATTTCTTAAGGAACTTTTAGTCCTTACAGGTTGGTTTACATCACCAATGATACTATCACTGGGATGTTTTTTAAGAAACACCTGATTTGGCTTTTGAAAAGCCCGTTCATCAACATAGGGTAGAATGTCTTTCAGGGTAAATGTTTCAGAATTATCTTCTTGAACATTATCCTTATCAGAAGGTTCTTCTATCAAAGGTTGACAATCAGTTTTAGAAAACACATCCGAGGATGTAGGCTGGGATGGTTTAAAAACAAAAGGATCAGACTCATCAAATTTTACATGTACTATTTCTTCAACAGTATAAGGATTTTTATTAAAAACTCTATAAGCCTTAGAAGTTGTGGAATAACCTAAGAAAATTCCTTCATCAGATTTTGGTGCGAATTTATGTAAGTTATCTTTAGTATTCAGAATGAATACTTTGCAACCAAAAACCTTAAAGTAGAATAGTCTTGGTTTTCTACCATTCTATAACTCATAAGGAGTTTTATTAAGAAAAGGTCTAATCAAAACTCGATTTATAGTATAGCAAGCAGTACTTACAGCTTCAGCCCAGAAATGTCTAGCTATAGAATATTCACTCAACATGGTTCTAGTTATCTCTTGAAGAATTCTATTTCTTCTCTCAACTACACCATTTTTTTGAGGAGTTATAGGTGATGAAAAATTGTGAGTAATACCTTTTTTACTACAAAAAGTTTCAAAATAAGAATTTTGAAATTCTCCTCCATGATCACTATGAATAGTTTTCAATGGAAGGTTTTTCTCATTTTTAACATTAGCTGTAAAACTTTTGAAATAAGAAAAAGCTTCAGACTTATTTGCTAGAAAATTGACCCAAGTAAATCTAGTGTAATCATCAACTAGAACAAACACATAGTATTTACCTCCAATACGTCCAGTTTCTGTTGGACCAAAAAGATCCATGTGCACTAACTGTAATGCATCAGTTGTCGAGACTTCACCGATTGATTTAAAACTAGATTTATGTTGCTTGCTATATTGACAAGGATCACAAACTTTAGAAGAATCAAATCTAAGCTCCGGTAGATCCTTAACTAGTTTCTTCTTAGAGAGTTTACATAGGTTTCTAAGGTTACAATGACCTAGTCTTCTATGCCATAACCAGGAATGATCTTCCATTGCACTTAGACAAGGTAAATCATGACTCCTGAGGTCTTCTAAGTTTAAGGTGTAAACATTCTCATGCCTATTGGCAGAGAGAATAAATTATTCCTTCGAATTGTGAACTAATCATTTATCATTCCTAAAAATCACAAGGTAACCTTCATCACATAACTGAATTTTGCTAATGAGGTTGTGCTTAAGACCCTTAACAAAAAGAACATTTGAAATCAAATTTTTACCTAAAATAACAATATTTCCAATACCAACAATCTCACCCTTAGCATTATCTCCGAAAGATACCTTTCCTCCTTTCATTTTGATAATTTTATCAAAATAGCTTTTGTTACCAGTCATGTGCCGGGAACATCCACTATCCATGTACCATGTATTGTTGCTGGTACTCTCTTTATTATCCTGAAATCAAGAAGAAAATTAGACTTTCAGAATCCAAACATGTTTGGAACCGAGATTTCCAGATAACAAAATTTTAGGAACCCACATCTTCTTAGAAAAGTAAGCTTTGTGAAATCCTAGAGATTGGGTTTTGTTTAAGGAACACTTCTTTGCCCAGTGACCACCACATTGACACTTAGTAAAAAATGGGGCACTTTGAGGAACAAAATAATTGTTACTAAAAATTGGTTTTGCATGGGTATAACCAAATCCAGATTTATTTCTTAATGGTCGTATTTGGGAATACATTTTATCAAAATTTTCCTTACCATGGGTAAAGTTTGATAAACACTTCTTTAAGGAAAAAATTTCAGACTTGAGTTTTATATCCATGTTTTTATCCTCAAAATCATTAGTCTTATAACTAGAGCTAGGCTCGAAAACATATTTCTTAGAAATTACTTTTTCTAATTCTGTAGAAAGTTTGTTCTTCTCAGAACTTACTTCTTCAAGATTTTTTGAGATACTTTCAAAATCATCATTTTTTCTATCAAGATCTTTAGAAAGATCTGATATCTCTTTTGTAAGAATAGAATTCCTAGAGTTTTCCTTATCAAGTTTTTTATTGGGTTTGGAATTCTCAATTTCAAGATGTTCAGAAAACCTAGAGACTTATTCATAAGTAGGTAAAGTATTTTCTTCATCAGAAGAGGATTATTCATCAGAAGAGTTATAATACTTACTATCATTAGAATTTAAAGAAACATTGGTTAATGATTCAACATTTCATACTTTAGCCATAAAACAATGATTATCAATTGGTAATCTGGATATAAGACCAAGATTCTTCTATCCGGAAGATTCGTAATCAGAAGATTCATCTGAAGAGTCACCACCACTGGCACTCCAGGTATCATTAGCTTTCAAAACTTTATTAGCTTTGGATTTATAATACTTCTCTCTGTTCCTGTCTGAATGCCTTTCTTTCCTTTCTTTCTTTTTAAGCAAAGGGAAATCTGGTCTAATATGTCCAGCTCTCTTGCATTCATAACAAGCGACTTCTCCATCTTTCTTATATTTCTTGTCCTTTTTCTTATACTTGGATTGGAAATTTCTCTGGCCCGCTATCTTGTTCATCCTTTGAGAAAGATTTTCTAACTCATTCTCAGATATTTCACTCTCACTAGATTCGGATTGGAAAATAACTTTCTTAGACTTGGATCTGGTTACTCTCTCAGGATTCTTAGCTTTCATATGATTTGATGTTGTTATAAAAGCAACAGTACCATTTCCATTATTATTTTTGATGTTGTCAGTATCTCTCTTCATTCTGGTTTCATTTTGTAGAAGTGTCCCAAATAACTCATCAAGAGAAAGTTGAGTAACCTTCCTATTCTCATCTATAGCTATTATTTTGGATTCCCACTCATTGGGCATGATATCAATTATCTTATCCACGAGTGCTTCATCATCTAACCATTTTTATCCCATAGACTGTAAACTGTTGACAATAGTCATAAATCATTGTTGAACTTTACATATTGGTTTACCATACGGAAAATTGAAGCCATGGTATTCAGCTCTAAGCATAGCTCTCCTAGTCTCAATCACCTTAGAAGTTCCAAAGTGTGTAACCTCTAACTTCTTCCAGATACAATTAGCTGCTTCACATGAAGAAATTTGGCTATATATATATTCTAGTCATTGAACAAAGTAGAGTATTGCGTAACTTATAGTTGATTTGATACTCTTTCTTTTCTTGGTTAGTGAAAGTTATAACTTCCTTATCAAGAATTTTATAATCACCAGTAAGCATAACAAAGTTGTCCACTCCAGTATTGATAACAAAAGTCTTTATTCGATCTCTCCAGTACTCATAGTCATTTCCATCAAAGATTGGTGGTCTTGTAGGATTTAGATTATCAATAGAACCAACATTGATTCCTACCATACTTAAAAACCTTTGGCACACAAACTTGTTAGTAGAAAAAGTTCGTAATCACAAAGTTCGGAATGAGAATGTTCGGAAAGGGAAAGTTTGGAATGATAAATTTCGGAATGACAAAGTGAGAAAGAAAAACTTATACGTGAGTACAAGTATTTCAGAAACCTGGCTCTGATACCAATTGTAGGGTTGGTATAGAGTATGAGGTTTCCAACCTCTAATACCAATTTTAGGATCGAAATAATGATGTAGATGCTCAATTTACAAGAGGGGGTGAATTGTATACTTTAAAAATTCCTTTGGAAACTTTAAAGTTAGTTACAATTAACTATGTTTTCCTTAAGCAAAGGAAAGGGCTAAGTTTGACAAAGTTAAACTTAAGCAAATTCACAACCCCTCTAACACCAAATGAAAACATGGAAAGAGATTCCGAAATTAGGTTCTGGAAATATGGTTCCGGAAATTGAAACTTAACAAAAGATAACAATATGAGATTCTACCTTAAAGCGTATAGAATCTAAATAAAACAGAGTACAAGTAAGGAAGTATAAGAAAGTTATACTTTCCTTATAATATAAAATGCAATGGAATCAAACAAGTAGTAAAACTACAAGTAACAAGATATATGTCTTTTAATCCAAAGAGAAGGGTATCTAACAACCATGGATAAAGGTACCTTGATTTATACTTTCAAGCAAGTCTGTCTTACCCACACTAGGGTAAGCCCTCAATACAAATATCAGAGTCTCTGTCTTGTTATACCCACAAGCCCTCAACTTCAAGGTAGTTGGCAACCTCTGTCTTCCTCAGAAAGGAAGCCCTCGAACTTCAAGGTAGTCGGCACCTCTGTCTTACTATCCCCGGAAGTCCTCGAATGTAATCACCAACATTCAGAGTCACACGATGCTTTGAGAGTTAATAAGAGCCTCTCCCTCTAGAAATCACTTCAAGCATGTAATCCCATGAGTTGAAGATCGGTCAGCATTTCAGCACACAGTTCATCATTTCAGCACTGAGCTCTTTCGAATGAGCTCCTATTTATAGGTAAGGTCGGCCTCCTTTCTAACAGTCATATTTTCCTTAAAAATCGGAGGGACCTTTACACATGTATCATAACCAATGGTTAGTTCATAACAGAATAGACGACATCGTTTTATAACAAAACAAGTGTAACAGAAAGTACGACATCATTTAAAGTCTAAACTAAAATGTTCGGAGTGATGATTTGAAGTGAATGTTCGGAGTAAAAAAAATATATATTAAAGAGTAGACAAATTATAAAAGGGTAAGAAAAATTAAAGTTCAGAGTCTAACCAAAAATAATTTTCAGAGTCTAAATAAATTCGGAGTGTATAAAACAATGATGATCAGATTCTGTTTAATAGGTGAATTCGGAATGAGAATTCGGAATAAGAATTCATCAGTAGAATTCGTAATCATAATTCATCAACAGAATTCGTAATGAGAATTCATCATCAGAATTCGTAATGAGATTTCATCATCAGAATTCGTAATGAGAATTCATATCCAGAATTCGGAATGAGAATTCATCATTAGAATTCGTAATGAGAATTCGTATCCAGAATTCGGAATGAGAATTCATCATCAGAATTCATAATGAGAATTCGTCCTCAGAAATCTTAATGAGAATTCGTTATCAGAATTCATAATGAGAATTCGTCATTAGAATTCGTAACGATAATTCGATGTTGAACTTCATAAGGATTCGTATCCTGAATCTGGAGTAGAACTTAATCAGAGTTCGTATCCAGAATTCGGAATGAAACTTTATTAGAGTTCTCATTCTGGATTTCGGAGTGAAACTTTATTACAGTTCTTATCCCGAATTCGGATCCTAAAACAGAATACTTCATAACAAAGTTTCAAAAAAAATCCAAGAATATAGAAATGAATCCGAATCTTATACTTAAGAAAAATATGGATGAAAATATGATAAGGATAATTTTTCTTACAAAAGCGATTTTCCTTATAAAAGCAATTTTCCTTATAAAAGCGATTTTCCTTATAAAAGCAATTTTCGTAAAGAAAGGTGTTTGTGATTTTCAAAACAAGAAGAAATGGAAAACTCATAAGTAAAACCTTATTGACTCAACAAGTAGTTCCCACAAATACTCATTGATCTAATTCCATGTAAATTTTAGTGACATAATTAACTAAATTAAAAATGTATTTTATTTATCTAAAATAAAAATAGATGGATTTAACCATTAAAGGTTGGATGGATATCTCAATGAATGGTTGGATGGATATTATGATAAAATCAATTAATTGATAAACTAGAAAATTAATTGGATAATTCAGATAGATTTTATAAAAATTAAATTACCAATCAAAATGAATGATAGCCTATTATTTTTAATATTTTTATGTTGTACAAGATGATAATAATGGTCTTAGACAAGCCTATATATGTGTATGGATCCTTTTAATTTATTTATCCCTTTGTTTGAGACAATTATTTTTAATTAAATTTAATTGATGGAATGTGAGTCATCCAACCATCCTTAATTTTTACAATTGTACATGCCCAAATATTATTTTATATAAACCCCAATATTGGTTTCATTCAACAAAGAGTGAATATGATTCATGATAAGGATTCGTTTCCTAGATCCATATAGTTTGTTTAAGTTAGAGATGAGGTGAAATAGAACCATGAATATATAAGTGGCATAAGTGGAATGTTACCAGTCGATCCCAGACCATTACAAGGAGTTGGTCCCCTAGGTTCAATGGTGTGTTTATATTCTTTTCAATACAACCCATTAATTAATTTCCATGATCACGCCATGATTTATTTATTTCTTTATTTATTGATTCATTATTAACATTATGAATACCCTATATGGATCACATAAATTACTATATTAATAGGAATAGATTGAATTTTAAAAAAAGTTTTATTAATAAATATTTTATCAGTACCCAATTTTTCACTTAATTAAAATTAACATAATAATATCTAAACGTGTAAAAGAATAAAATACAGAAAATTTATTTATAAAAAAAATCTATCATTTTATTACTAACTAATTATGGATTAAATTATTTGAATTATGTCAATCGCATATTTAAGGGTTCAACTCTGTCCTCTTATGATTGTGCATTTAATTTTCATAAAATCTTAACATATATATTTCAATAACATTGAAAATCGGTATTGGATTTAATTAATATATATGTTTAAAAATATCAATGAAAAGTGTTGATGAAATATTAATCAAGATTTCAAGATTGGGGTTTCCACTCAATTCAGTAAAGAGTTTCAAGCATACAGTTGGAATGACTACTTTCATAAAAAACTTCTTATAATTTCTCTAGATGTTGATTGGATTATAAGAAGGGAAATGTTGTTCCATAAAACTATAGTGTTTCTGTGATGAAACATTTAATGTTAAGTGGTGGGGGTCATTGAGACTTCATGGAATAAAAATAGAATGAATAAAAATAATTAAATTATTACACCTCACTAATTATATAATCAAGTGAATCAATAAAAATACATTTACAATATTCTAATAAAATGGAAATGAAAACCATGAAAAATTTCATTCAATATTTAACATAAATAATGTCTTCACATAAAAAGATTCTTTTAAGAGATTATATATTTTACAATAATTTACAATTAGATAATTTTTATGATGTCTTGTAATTCATGTTCTAGATTTTGAAATTATTTTGTATGTGATATTGAGGTGGATGTCTATATTATAATAACAGTGGAATCTTTTTTTAGCATAACAAAATTTATGGTTTATGAAATAATAAATTATCATACAGACATGAATAATTAAACTATGATGTTTCACCACCTTAATATAAAAATTTAAATGGAAGTACATTATGTAAAAAATATTTTTTTCTATACTTAATAAACATAAAACTAATAAATTTATAATAGTTAATCATCTTGTAATAAATAATACTATATTACATTGACATGATAGAGTCATTGGGATTATATTTAGATAATAAATTATCCCATAATCTCATATTATCATTCTCTCTATCTTGGTTTCCCTAACTATCCCATGACAAGCTTAATAATATAGATAAAATGCTCAGGTAACATTTGACTCTGTATTTCTAGATAGAAAGTATTTTTATAGAACCAATTCCCTATCCCTTATTACGTAGTAAAAGGAATAGGTGAGGAATCAGATGGATATTTTATGGTAAATTATTCCATTATGGAATTATTCAATGATAGAATAATTAATAGTGAAATAAATAAACATGAATCTATTTTATTATCATATGGTAAGAAGGGACATTGAAAGAATAATTTCAATTAAAGAAGAGGTTAATATAATTTTCTTATGTATGTTCATTCATCATTACATATAATTTTTTGATAGAATATTTTGTGATAAGTTTTCACATATACATGCATTTTAAATATTTGAACTATATAAATATATAAATATTGCAATAATTGAGGTTTTCTCCAAACATAACTAATGAATGGTGGTTTCTAGATCTATATTGAGCAGAAAACTACCTATGGATTTTAGTGTTGAATGATTAAATATAAAAAACTTTGAGTATTACCGAAACAGTTCTCTCATTGTCTATTTTATATAAAATGGGACATTGTTTCATATCTGAATTATATATCAGTGTGGTATTTCATAATAAAATAATAGTTCAGTTATTGAATAATAATAAATATCCAAACCTCAATAAATGATGAATAATATGTATGATTCAGTTGGGTGATGGTTATGAGATATATCATTGCTAAGAAGAACTGATATATTTCAAATAATTTATATCTAGAAAATTTTTTATGATATATTGAGCCAACATTATTGGTTTAATAATAAGATAATTATCATGATTAAGATAAAAAACCTTCAGAAATAATGGAATGACACAAAGATTCTAGATATAGTTAAACATAATGAGGTGAACTGTTATAAAGCAATAGGAAAATCCATATTCTTTAAGATATTCATTTATAAATATTTCAAATGATCACTAAAGAAAATTTTGGTCAATTATTATGTAATATTAGGGGTGGGTTAATTTCTTCATTAAAAAACTAATTTCAAAATAAATTTTAATTTCATAATTAAATTATTTTTAAATAATATATAGAAAAATCATCCATTCAATAGTTAACAAATATGATACCTATTTATAATGATAATATTCTATTAATTAAAGAGTTTAAATGATAAAATGAAAATTATTAAGGTTTTTGAGTCGATGCTAAAATTATGTAGTGTAGAAAATTATAGAGGAGACAAATACAATTGATATGGAGTTAAACAATTTTTTATGTGAGCCTATATGTCTCCACCACCATATTTAGAGGATTATTTTATAAATATCTTGGTATTAATTTTTATAAATAAAACATCCCTCACAATTGAGGTTTTTGGGAACCCTCTTGATTTTTTTTATTGAGATGATCTAGAGAGATCTAGAGCTTTGCCATCAGTTGATATTTTGATAGTACATCATTGGAAACCATTGAGAAATATGATCTGAAAATGTTTAATGGGATGATTTTTATAGGCTATAAAGATCTCAAGAGACATCTATAATTCTTTGGGTGCATTAAAGATGAAGAAAAAAACATTGAAGTTCATTTTTACCATTTAAAATAGATGTTAACTATATCTACATGATGCAACTAGTTTCTTTGTATCCTATACTGGGATGCATGAGGGATTCATGTAGACATATTATAGGTAGATGATCCCTATTAAAGAGCCACTACATTCAATAGAATTGTCGATGGCCTTTGGGTAGATGCCATCCTTATCGGTTGAGCCATCAGGTATCCGGTGCTCCCCGATCAGATAGTTTTACTAAAAAATTTACCTTTTTTCAAGAGAGACATATACATTAGTAATGGTACATTTTATATTAGTAAAACGTTTTACTAACAGATATGTCTATGTCACTAAACTATTACTAAGAACATTATAACGTATTTTTATAGACATAGATAAAATAGTTCTTTTACTATTATAATAATTCCAAGAGAAAAAAAATATGTTGGTCAATGTTAACTAAAAAATATTCATGTGAAATGTTTTTTGTGGAAAATAATACATCCAATATATAAAATGTATTAATAAATTTCATTTAAATAAAATTTATATTTTTTTCTAGTCAGATTTCATAATATATTTTTTAATTAATAATATATAATAATCCTATTTTTATTATCAAACTGGTGAGACTTTCTAAACATGGTAAAACATATAAAATGATTTATTATATGAATGAATGATTGTAAAAAATGAATCAGGTTATTGGTGAAATTACATAAAACATAAAAGGTCATAAAAGTCACAAAAATAAAGGATCTATATATCCCCTCCTTGAAAGGGTATGTTTTATCATGGGTGAAATACTCTATGAACTAGACCATGTCAGCTCTTGTACTAGCGAGGAACCTAAATTCGCTGCTATGACAACCCCATTTGTTCAATGATCTACACAACAATGACCCAAAAATCAAACCCACAAATCAGTAAAAAATAACTTCCTGAATTGAAACAAAAATAGGATTAAATGAAACTATAATAAAAAGATCATCATATAATGATCATTTTTCATCAGCACTATTGACATCTCAAAGATTGTAGTCCAAATGATTCAAATCATGTAATTATTTCAACATAGTATCCAAAAAAACAATGTCTAAAAATTTTATTTCCAAATTAAATTTGATGGGATAAAATAGATTAAAAATGTTTAATTCACATCATTAACACAATAATAAAAATTTATAAAACAAACAATATCATAAAATACATTCGTATTCCATCTTAACATGACCACTAATCCACTTAAAAAATTTCCATTAATCATCCTTAAACACATTGAAATTTAATATTAACATTTAACAAAACACTATAATTTTTTCACCAAATGACCCCTTCAGAGTATTTTAAAGAAAATACAATAATTATTACGACCAATTATTGGTCTAAATTAGTTTAAAATTTGAAATCATCATCATGATAAAATTAACAAGTATTTGAAAAAAATCATGAATGGTATTTAAACACAAATCAATGTATAAATATATATAATTTTTTTGTTTTTTATAACAGGAATGTTGTTACATCCAATAAAAATAACATCACCTTCTCTGTGTGTAATAGAGTCAGATGTTAGTGTGTGTAATAGTAGTATGAGTCACTAGCCAATTGGGTTTGCTGAAATTGGAATTTTATGTAGTATATGTCTACTGAAATTTGGAATGTTATGAATTGTACTTATATTACTATAGGTGGCCATCATCATTTTTAACATGTCCTTCACTAGATAAAATGTAGATGTTTATAATATTTTAAAATTATTTCTACTGCTTAATGTACACATTAATACAGACACATATTTACATGTTAAGAAGTAGACATCTATTCTTTCAATAGAATCAGATTTAACAATTTGTCTATGTGTAACAACAACAAACATTATAATAATGCATTTTAACCACAAAAATAGTTTGATAATATAAAATTCTGGCAAAAAACTTGTTTGAGAATAAATAAATCAGTTTAAAACTAGTTTAAAATGATAATATTCTTGAAAATATAAGGAAAATAAACCAACTAGTTTTATCATCATCAAATGAGTAATGATATATTTCTTCATCTTAATTTGACCAAATAATAGATTCTTTATTTATCTATCTTCTTTCATGGTTTTATAACTATAATTTGACAATAAATACAATTCATGGATATATTAAAAATAATTGATGAACCAAACATTGAACTCTAAGGTAAAAGATATTTGAGGTAAAAAATATAAAATATTATTTTTTTGACTTGTAGTGTTTAGGGTGTACTATTAAAGAAATTCTCTATGAATTTTATACTTCATGAAACACAAGTAAATACAATTTAAAACTATTAATAATTTTCACTACAAATTTTTACTAATAAAATCAAAATATTATTCCAACCATACATGAATAAGAGAAATAATGAGGAATTATTCCTTCAAAATAGATCAGCATAACTCCAGAATTCAAACCAAATCAGCCCGTGTATACTTCCCACATTTCCTTGTAGAATTTCACATCCCTATGTGAGATCCTAAAGGGGAACTCAGTCTATCATGTGATACATTATTCAATTTTTTCATCAATTCTGTCATGTAACTATTTTACAACACAAATAGATTATAAATTTAATATTACCAACATATATAAATAATAATACACATGTATTATAAATATAATAATACTTAAATATTATAACACCCTAAAATTATAGAAAAAATAATATTGTAGTAGACAACGTTAATGAAACACAAAAACAAGAACATAAAGGAATATAATATCCTAATAATTTATAAAATATTTACTAGTTTAAATAAAATCAATATATTTTATAGCTTTCAATGTGAAAAATATTTTATTAGTGTATTTTATAGGAATATAATATATGTATTGCTCTCTCTTGGACAATACAGACGGTGACCATAACAATAAAATCAAACATATATATTCCCCAAAACCACATTATATATGAAAATATTTTAAATGGTTTATCAAATATTGCGTATATTACATGAATAAATTCAGATAATAGAAAACATTCCACACAACTAATATCCTAGTGTGTTTTTATATCAATCCTTTATTTGTATACCTAATCACAAGGATAATAAAATCAAATTTCCTTCTGTAAATACACTAACTATTCCACTGATGTGTTATCAATGATTTCATTCAACAACCACTCAATGAAATTTAATGTAAAATATATCCATACCTAAGTATACATATCTTGTTATAATAAACCCTAACTCATTATAGAACTAAAAATAAAGCAATAAATCATAATTTACCTCATCCTAAAAAAATGTGCTTATATATTTCTAAAGTAAAATATATTTATCAATTTATGATAGTGTCCAATCCAAAGGTATGTCTCAAAAATACAACTTCTACGTAACAAGAATTATAAAATTTATATTAATTAGGTGAAATTGATTATTAAACTACTTAAATATTATCTAAGGATGTAATAATTAATTTTTTTATATTATAATTTTCTAGAACCATTTTGTTTTTATTAGAAATGGCTTTCAAAAATATTTCTTACTCATTTTAAATAAAATTATCTTATGTAAAATAATATACCAAAATTATTCTATTAATGATCTCACTAACCAAGGGCCTCATGGAATTTTAAATTTTATCCCCAACTAGAGGTTTTAAAACATATATAAAAAAACTAAATGTTTCCAGAACAGAAATAGGAGGGAGGGTGTTTTGATATTTTTTTAAAACCCAAAACTTTATAACATAAAACCAAACACAAAATATCAATTTTACAATAATTTATTTCAAAATAGATTAAAAATATAATCAATTAACATTAACATCAATTTATTTCTATTTTAAGTAATTTAGAAACTCAATTTTAGATCACAAATAATGGAAATGATATTTCAAATTAAAAATATCCTAAATCACTATAATTATCTTTTTAATGGAAGAATATTTTTAATAACTTTAATCTTTTTAAAAAATAGGTATATTTTGTAAACAAATGAGAAACAAAGTTGACAATCTATCAATGTATGAATTGAATCAAAACAAAAAACAAACATTTAGGAATAAGGAATCAACCATGATGTTTGCAAAAAAATCAAAATTTAAGAACATGTGATTCATAGATAAACCCTCCCAAACCTGAAATACCATCAATTCTCATTTCAAGATTCTAAGAAATCAAAATCACAAAAATAACATCAAGAATTGGAAGTGGAGGAGGTATATAATCTTATGATGAAAAAGAATAATAACATATAAAGGATTAAATTCCATACCATTTTCCCCAGCTGTTTTTTCCTCAACCTAATTCTACTGGGTGGTCTAATAGCCTGCTGGTATTGCACAGGACATGCACCAAAAGGACAATATTCCCTACTAGATTCCAATTGGGGATAGAAATCAATATTATTACTATGGTAGTTGGAGGGTGTTGATAATGAGATAAACAAGAATGTCCCTGTATGTATATATATGATGATATGGTACTGATGGATGGGTGTGTCCCAGATTAAGGATATTAATTATTTTTAAAAGATAAGACAATTTTTATTTATTTTAAGTAATTATTATTTTATGTGGATTTTTTATTCCAAAAAAAATTTTATTAATTTTTTTATAGATTCTAAAATTCAATTTGATTTTTGATAGATTCTAAAAATTCAATATATACATTGGATAGATTATTTTTTGACCAGAAATAATTTTTAAAAAATTTAAAATTCATTCAAAATGAATTTTTTTAGGATGGATAATTTTAAAAATATAATATTTAAAAAATAATATCACTTAATAATAATAATATATTATTATATTTATATATTTATATTTATATACCTTTCAAGAAATATTTTTAGGTGACATATAATATAATTTAGTGTATAAGTATATATTATGAATGATGTGTTGGTTTTAACAAGTTAATAATTATATAATTAAATTTTTTATAAAATATTAATATTATTGAATAATATTTTCCATGATAATTTTTTGATATTAAAATATTTTTCTGTAATATTAATTATAATTAATATATATTTTTGATAGTAATTTTTTTTCATATTAATATGATAAAAAATTAATTATTAGTAATAAAGTTTCTTTATTAAGTGTTTAATATCAATGGATATATCTATTGATAAAAAATAATTGTTTTTATGTATAATTAAAACAAAAAGGAAAAATATGTGTTCAAATAGCATATTTCAAACAACAGATATATTATTTTATTGTAAATTTCCATATTTATAGATTATTTTTTATAGTAGATCTGTGATATTTCTATACATCTAGAATACTATTAGAATATAACAAGGTATCTTGTTTAGTACACAGACTAGAAAGTGTTGTCGGTAATAGCACACCTTCATCTATAGCCTCGCTGATTTTATTATAATTCCTTATATGATTCTCATTATGTTTAAACCATGGAAATTAATGATGAATTTTTTTTGACTAAACGTTTTTTAGGATAAGTATTTATTAATCCATTAAAATAACTATAACTTGTCATTAATATTATCTATTTAAAATTTTATGAAAACAATGAAATTAACTTAAACTATTCTTATAGTAATATAGGTGACTATTTAGGATTAGGAAAACACCATGAGAGAGAGAGAGGTATAACAATATATTCATTTTTTATTAACACAAACACATAAAATCAAGTATTGAAATTAACAATATAACAAAAATTAATGATATTAAAATAGAATTTATTATTTAAATTTTTTTCACTATTCACTTGAAATAAACATTGCAAGGAATACATTTAGCATGTATAAAGAGGAGTTTTAAAAGATTTTTTAAGATACCTAATTTTTTAATAAAATTTATTTAATATATTCATCCCCATTTGTGATTTTGGAATAGCCATAATAATTGTGATTTTTTTTAAATATAATGTTTATAAGAGAATAATATATTGAGTTTTTTTGAAAATTACTTTTAATTTCCATTCCTAAAAAAAGAAAATAATCATTTGAGAGTGAGAGGAATTTAAAAATAATAAGAGGTAAAGGGGGTGAACTTAAAAACACACATCATAACAACTAAAAATCCCCAAATAATATAATCATTTTCTATAGAGAGGGGAAAGATAAAATAAGAATGAAGAAAAATATCAAAGACAAATAGGAAATAAGAAAAAGTGAAAAGAGAAAAGAAAATCCAGAATGAGAAATAAGTTGTGGTAATGGGTATAAAACAAAGAGAGAATAAAATCATGAAAAAAAACATGTATAAACCATTTCCACATCATAATTTTCTTTATGGAATGGATTCAACATCCTAGAAATATTTCATTATTAGATCGAGCTTATATAGTTTACTCTTGTTATATGATACTGTATTTTGAAACGATGTCTTTTATTTAGAATTTCATCAATGGAATCATCATTGTAATGTATTAGAAATGAATAAAAGCTATACATTACCCATCATTAATATTCTGTAAGAGAGAAAAACAGATTAAAAAATTTTTATATAATAAATATTATGATGAAATTTAAAAAAATTATTTCATTAATATAAAATGAAAATTGTCCATTTTAAATTAATAGTAATAAATTTTTTAAAATTTTAATTTTTTATGGAAATATGAATTTATAATTTTTAAAACATGAATTTTTTTGAATTTTTTTAATTAATTGATTTTTAAAAATATATCTTATAAATAAAATTTCGTAATTAAAATATGTTAAAATCGCCCTAAAATTATAATATTTTTTTGGTAAATGGATTATAGTCAATAAAGAACTAAAAAGATTATACTATAAATTCATGTAATTTTTCAAAAACAATATTTTATGAAAAAATCTATGTGGAATTACAGATAGCTATATATCAACTGAAGAAACTCCAAGGATAAGTATTCCAATTTCACCTATGATGAACTAGAAATGATAAAGTACTAATTGGATTGTGAATATATCAGTAGGTTGACATGCTTTTTGGGATGAATGTAATTGGATATCAAGTATTTTGTGGTGGTATATTAGGAAATGGTGATAAAGATCAATATATTTTATGGATGACTAATGAATTTTATTATAAGATATATTGATGGCATTAGAATGTTTCACTTGATATGAACATGGTCAATGGTTAGGAAAAAATCCATGTAAGTGTGTTTCATCCATATAATTTGAGTGTAACAACTCCTAGTAGGAATGTGACTCGTTGAAACAATAAAAAGAGTAACAAAATTATTTTATTTAATATTTCGTGAGATAATGTATTTTACTAGAAGATGGAATGTTCTACTAGGAATTATACTAACTAGTTGGAATCCACCAAAAAGAATATCAGAAAAATAAATTAATTCAAAAGTGGTTCCTTTTAGTTAAAATTAATTGATATATTTAGTTACTTTTAAAAAATGAAAAATACTTTTGAACAAATTTGAAATGATATTAAATATGATTTTATTGAAAATGAGAACAGATTCAAACAGTGAACATTATACATGTCCAAATCACTAAAATTGAAATCTCACTACTGTTCAAACTTCTATAAGTGTTATTTTCGATCATATCACTAGATTCATCCAACTAAATTTATAAGTCATACTCATTGGAGTATTAATTTCACTAGTATGATCCATTCATTTTTTTACGATTTCATATTTTTATTTTACTAGGTTTAAAAATATTCCATAATATTGGTGACAAATTTTAAAATAGGGGATAAATCAGAGTTCACCCATTAACCTCATCTCAAATTCCATGATCACTAAATTAGAAAATTCAAAATAGTATTCTTCATTAGTAGAGCCGAAAAAAAAATCATAAGACTAAATATGAATTTTTATGATAACATATGAGATATGTTTTAAAAATAGATTTGTGTTATCTGTTCACATTATTACACCATTTGAATGAAGATAATTTGGATGATTTTTATACTGAAATTTAGATTATTATTTTAAATCATAAAGAGAATTGGTATGTTATAAAATTAAAATTTAAAAAAAATGGGATTTTCAAAAATGGGTGGTTGTTCCAAAAAAATTCACAAATAAAATCATTTAGAAAATCAGGTTTCATATCCACTGTAAAATGTTTGAGATTAATATGAGAGTTTAATTCTAAATCAATTATTAAGGATTTTAGTCAAGTGATGGTTATAAATGTTTCACCATAGTTAATTTCTTATTATATATTACAACTATTTTTAAATAAACGAGTTTTGTTTATTTTAATAATACCATATTCATATAATTTAAATCGAAAACCCATTTAGATCCCATAACAATATGATCACTTTTCATCCATTAAAGTCTATATATTAGTTTGAGTGAATTAATTTTTTTCACTATTCATGGAAGTACCCAATTTTTTTCATTAAGGGATTTGTAAATGTTTTAGGGTTCATAGTGAGAGGAAATTTATAAGTGTTCAACCACATTTAGAACCTATCTATAAGTACAAGAACCAATATATAATAAAAAAATAAATTTTCATTGGGATAGTATTTTTATTTTTTAAAAATATTTGGAGGTGAATTTTAAAGAGATTAATTTTTCTATTCATCCTATTTAGTTTGAAAATTTTAATTTAAATAGAAATTTTCAGGTACAATTATAGAAATTTATTTTTTTATGATTTCATTAAAACAACAAAGGCTAATTCTTCCACTGTTATATAATTTTTTTAAAATACAAGTTAAGAATTTATTTAGAAGGATTTCTAATGAATAATTCATTTATTGGAATTAAAATGAAATTATCCTATATTTTATTATAATTTTTAAATAAAACATTTGTAAATAAAACATTTAAACTACTCACCATAGGTTTTCTTTTCACCTATCTTTAATAAGGGATTTTCTTAACAAGTCCTCCTGGTAATGTAATAAATGATTTATCATGAAGTATTAATGGAGTTTACAAAATAAAAATTTGTATGATAAATTTTATTCAAAATATTTGGAGAAACATATTGGATTGTATAGTTTCTCCACTATACAACCCTATTTATTTGAGTTTTTTGAGGAGTATATAGTGAATGAGTTCATCCTTGAAAATAAAATAAATGATTGAATTTTTTATTTTCAAATTATAATCCATGATAATTATAAATCAAAATAATAGCAAAAGACCTTTTATTTTCATTTTTTATAAATAATTATTATGTATTTAAAATCATCATGTCTATGAGATTATAAACATTTCATTTTAAATATTCTAATTTGAAAGAATTTTTTTTTGATGAATACAATTTGATTAGGACCAAAACATTCATGAAGAATCGTATGAAGATATTATTGGGAGAAAACTTCTTTTATAGATATAAAAGAAGATTTTTGTTTCTAACTATAGAGGAATACTTTACAAGAGATGTCATTTTTGAAATTTAGTTTATAAATTTCATGTACTAGTTGATAACTACTGAGCTTGAAAAGAAAATGTGAGATATAATTTCCATGGAATCTATTATAAAACCATGAATCATTCAACTGTGCATTAAATTATTTGAAAATATGGATTCTATTATATTTCAAATTATTTTTTTAATCATTTTGAAATCATGAATTATTAAAAATAATATTTTATTTTGAATTAAAAAATTTTAAAAAATAATTTCCGAAAGATATTTTAAAACCACCATCACATTATTGACTAATACAAAGTAATGTTTCCTTCATGCATTTTATTATTGATGATTTTTAAATATGGTTGAGTTAGAAAAACTGACGATACCATCACCAAATATCTTATCCATAAAATTACCACAGAAGCAGACATCAAATTATTCACTTTTGTCAATTTTTTTATTTTAGAGAGGTTTCCATCGACGTGTTTTGAAAAACTAAAATATCGGTAGAATATTTATTCTTCGGTTTTCTCAAAATAAAAATTTCATAAAAAGGAAAATGATTTCTAGGTTTAGTACCCACAAAAACATGTGTCCACATATGTTAGAAAATAAATATTCCATAGGCTATATTTACTTTAATTTCTATATTATAATAATTCAAAAAATAATATATTGACTTAGGTGTTGAATATCATTTCATTATACAATCCAATTATTAGACTAAATGCCTAATAATTTCTCAATCAATAAAAAATTTACCTTGAAAACACCATTTACAAAAGTAGTTTTATAATGATTGTAATCGGTTTATGGAAGATGGAATAACCAAAGACAACCCAATATTTCCATGGTTTTTCAGATCCCAAATGTTTATTTAGTTTTCATCACCTTGGGTGAATTTGGAAGAATAATGTTTTAGTTTTTTAATGCAGGATTTAATATCATTAACATTCATTTAATTTTTAATTTACTTTGGGAGATCATCTTTTTCATTGAGGAGGATATAATATTATTTTTAGATATTATATATTTCTTAAATGGTCAGATTATATTTATTTTCAAGTTATATACATAATATATCATCTTCGTTATGTCAAATTTCAAGTGGATTTTATGCATTTTTTGTTTCAATATAATTTAGGTAAATAGAGGAGAAAGTAGAATAATTAGAAAAAGAACGAGGCGAAGTGGATGCAGAGAAGGAAACTGAAATGTGAGTGTTGACCTTAGTGTGTTCATAAGCATGTAACATATTCCAATTTGGGTTTGAGTCAGTTTATATGGATGATGGAGTTGATTATATATATGTTTATCTTTTATTCCATGTAAATACTTTAAAATAATTCTACCATTATTATTTTCTATGATAGTTATCAAGTAGATGGGTAATTCAATTTTGTTTTAACTAAATTTTCATATTTGTAGCATGTCACCTCCAGTTATACTTTTTTATTTTACATTTTGGATTTCATTCATATGTGCTTCTATTCAAGGTTATTGAAAATGATAATGGTATTAAATTTTTTTTTAAGGAAATCACTTCCATAATTGGTAGCTTTTATGGGGATGATTTTCTTGAAATCATTAGCTTCATTATCCTCCTAATATTCTTAGATTTTAGCCATAATTTCATATAACATTAAGGATATAAAGTGTAAGATCCCATATTCTTTAAATTATGTTTCTCTTTGAGTCTCTCATTAAGCATTGGAGGTGGTTCCCTATTCAGAAGCAAAAAGCCTTTTCTGGGGGAATGGACATAAATGATCGGGGATGTATGCTTGTTTTAAATAAATAGAGTCTAAGTAAATGGAACTATGTGTTAATATGAGTTCTTAGAATGTTGAGAATCATTAAATGAGGTTCATAGAGTTAGTGTAAAAAGGGAAAAAACTCCAACTACCTAACATTTAAACATCATGTAAAGTGATTACACATCGTTTAATGATTTTTTGGTTTTAATAAAATAAATGCGAGTTTATGGTTTTTTCCATGGAAACCATTAAAAAAATTTACATGACCTATAACTATATTACACAATGTATAAATCTCCGACCATATATTTTAAACATGGCGTGTTTCTGAAATTCTATTCATTCCACTACAACTCTTCTCCTCTCGGCCTCTAGTAACCCTCTTTGTGATTTTAGAGTTTCAAAACCACTTTTGGACATACTATTCATGCGATCAATCAGTGATAAATTATTTTGGTCCTTTTTTATCCTTATTCCATTGTTTCTCCCACCATTGTGGTGATTCCTTTTACCAATTACATTTTTGGATTTGATCTTGATCATTTTTTATCTAAGGAACCACTTAAAAATCATATGCACCTTCTTCCTTATGAGAGTTGGCCATAGGAAGCGTTGTTGGATCGTCTAAATAAGGTATAGATCTAAACATTAAATTTATGGTTTGGAAAATCCATGTTTATCCAATTTAAGCATTTCACCATTGTTTCATGCACCAAAATTCATTCCATAGTAGTATGAGATTATCCCTTTAATTCCTTTGTTTCAGATGGATTTATAATTGTCTAATGAATTAAAGTATGGTTAGTATGACATGTGACCAAGGGTGGTTTTTTTGTTATAGTATCCATAAACTATTTCATATTTCTATTTATATAATATTTATCCAATTGTAAATTTAATTACATGTGGTATATGAATGTATATTAGTAATTCACATAATTAAACCTTGAGATATATGATGTGATTATGTGATATCCATGATTTTTGGTAGCAATTGTGTTTCATGCTGAGATACTTATATAACACTCTAGGGAAAGTCCATTGCATAAAAATATGCTACAATGATTATAGTGAGATGGCTCGGCCCAGTCCACATTATTTAATTCTTAATGGGTTTTAACTCAAAATGTTGTAATGCTTATTGGTATTTGACCCAAAATGTTGTAATTTTATAGTTCATTGTCTCGGATTTTTTGTTGTGACTATAACATGGTTATATGGTTGTGGTTGTTATGGTTATAAGACAATCTAAATGATATTTCAGCATGTCACAGATAAAGGTTCTTTAACTTGGTAATATTTTTTGTGGTTGGTATGGTCATAAGACATGCTCAGCGGTATTTTTTCAAAGAGAAAAATTAGGTTGATGTGGTATTTTATTAGTTATAGAATTAATTTAATGTACATTTTATCGATTTATTTCATAAAGTTCTTATCGGATTGGTTTTTTAGACACATTGGTTTCAACCTACTTTGTTATACTCACACCCTATTTGAGCCACTATTTCTCACCCAATAAGATTTCATGGATATAAGTTTAGACAAGGGAAAGGGACATTGTAGTTGATTTCTAGTATTCTATTGGGCTAGAGTTTTGATATGGGACCGAAAAGAGTGTGGAACCTGATTCATTGAGTCTTTTGTTTGAGTATTCTAGTCTTTTCATTTATTGGTGTATCATGTCATTTACTCACATTTGAGAACATAATTATTTTATTCCATTATTATTGTTGGATTATTTAGTTGGATATTATTGTTCTATACTGTTATTGTCTTTACATTGATTCTTGTTTCCATTTTTTATGATTCTTGATACTACTATGACACTTAATACCAGGGGTATAATCTCCCTAGTAAACATTTCACAGCCCCACTTCTAGTTGGCATCCTCTGCAATACAAATAGGAAAACATGAGGTCTCATAAATAACCCTTTATGACCACGTGAGAGATTACCTAATTGAGGGACATTATAAAGAGGTATCAAAGGATCAAGTTTTATTTTCATTTATTAGGATTTACTATTTATTAAATGTGGGAAAGAGACTATTATGTGTCAATACATGGTAATGAACTTGTGCGTGGGAGTATTTAACCCATGTTTGAGGGGAAATACGAGTACCCGGGGTTGGGATTGTTGTTTTTGTTATGTAATTTTATAGATGGTGTTATTTCAACATGGGTGATTCAAATTTTGTGTGTGTTTTTTGTTGTATAATGTTATTTTTCCATGAAATTATAATCGAGGCTCAGTATGGATGGAGACAATAATACATGCATCATATTAAGTGAATATGGATATATTGACATGCATTTTTCTTTATTTAGAGATATCAATTTTTTCAGGTAGTATATATAGTCTTCTTGAACTATGATATGGGATATCTATTTCAGTAGATTAATAAAATTAGTTTTTCTGTCATGATAAAATACATGTATTCCATGTCTAAAGAGACTCGGAGATCATTTTTCCCTATTACAAACTCCTATTGGGTTGACCTTATTTCTTGAAACGTTATCTAAGGTTTTTTTGTCTTGTATAGATAAATGCATCATCATCATCTTTTAAATGAGATTTTGAAGAGTTGAAATATAAATAATCCTAACATAGCTGAACTAAAACATCCTATATTTTGTGAGGATAAAATAGATGTTCATATTCACAATATCTTCTTGAGGGTCATGTGATCCATTGATCTAGATGTTTTTCATACCATTCCTTATATGTTTGAGATGAGAGGAGTGTTCCAACATCATTACCTTCCTGTTTTTACAGGGGAAGGGGGAACCTTGGTAACTTAGTTCTAGACAGATTCAATCCAGAACATCCTCAATCATCTTGAGACACCTACAGATAGTAGGGTTAAAGTTTCTATTTATATTCTTAATGAAACTTCCATGTTTTGGTGGGATATTCAAGACGAAGTTGGGAATAATGAACAACTATATGAGAATGACATTGAGATGATGTTCCTTATCCATTTATATCAAAAAACCATCAGGGATGAAAAAAGATCAGGATTTCATACATCAGATGTAGGAGGGTTTTTCATTATTGGACTATGCTAAATGTTTTACTAATCTATATCTTTTTGCAAAATATTTTGAAGCTAATTATATCTCCATGGTGATAAATTTACAATATGGTCTCCATTATGAGATAAGGTCAAAGGTAAATTTTTTCCTTTTAAGAATATATGATGATGTGACAAATCAAGTACTTTTCATGAAAGGGAATCTAAGAGAGGTCCTGAGCAACATTAAGGCTATTCCAATAGGCCGATCCGTAATTCATTCTTCATGTAGTTAGAAACATCATTATGATAGTATTTCCAAGGTATTAATGGTAAGAGAAGTTAGTTACATTAACTACCATCTCATGATTTTGTTCTTTTAAAGTGCTATTTGTGTGGTCACAATTTCACGATGTGCCCTTAAAATGCAGTTGTGTGTCCCATCTTTGGAATAATTGTTCATCATCAGAGGTTATATTTGAAAATTATGTAGCAGGATATTGTCGTAGAATTCAGATAGGAACAAGATTTTGGAAGGGGCTCAACTAAATCTCAGAAGGCTGGTAGCTAAACATCCACATGTTGTTCAGGCCTAGGTAAGGGATGGGGTAACCCAGTCCTAGAGCAACAATAACAAGTATGGTAAGTATCTTCGGGTATTCATAATAGATCGCATGGAAGAGGGAATATTTAGTTTCACAATATTCAGACTACTTATACTAACAAATATGTTGTTTCATCTATCATTATAGGTACGATTCGTAAATCATCTACCTTATCATGTGTTTTTTTTGACACAAGTCCTCTACATTATTTTATATCATCTATTTTTGCAAAAGGTTTTTCATTGATGTGGGTAGAAGAGATGGTGTTTTAACTATTTACACACCTTTGGGTGTTTTTCCGAAAAATATCATTCGTTACAATGTGTATTATCAAATGATTGGTGGTTATAATTTCATTTGGGAACCGTTGGTGGTAGAAAATATACGCTAGGAATTGATTCTAGGTAAGGATTGGTTAGTTATATTTGAAGATCATTTATACTATTATAGAAGGATAGATGCTTTATTATCTCTTGAAGGAAGTGGTTATTATCACCAAGGTATGTGGGATAGTCATGCTATTCATGTGAGGCCAATTTAGTGAAGATTAGATTGGTTCATGGCCCAAATAACTAGCCTTGGTCTAGATAGTGGTGTAATGTAGCAAGATTATTTTCCTCCAGTAGTAGACTGTTTTCATGATATTTCCCTTACAATTTATTTTTCTTATCACTTGACCATTAGGATGAGGGCATGGTTGAGTTGGTACCAGGAGAAGAACTAGTTTCCATTTTACCTTACTGAATAGAACCAATAGAGATTCAGGATTTGATGGTTCAGTTGGAATAACATCAATATAATGGATTCATATGGATGAGTACATCTCCTTTGGTTACACTAGTTCTCTTTTGCAAAATGGATGATGGATCATTCAATTTATGTTTAGATTATCAGATGTTGAACCAAATGATGGATAAGAACAGGTATCCTCTTATATGAATTGATGATCATTTCAATTAGTTAAGAGGTGATATGATATTTTCCAAGATTCATGTGATATCAAGATATCATCGGTTAAGGTTTATACTATTTAACATATGTCTGACCGATTTTTGGAGTATGTATGGATTATATGAATTTGTATAGATATATTTCGGGTTGACTAAGGGGAATGAATTATTCAAGGCCCTAAGGAAGAAGATCTTTCATCATATATAGGTAATTGTTTTTGTGGTTCTCATCAATCATATCATATTGTACTCTATGTCATAATATGATCTTTACAAACATCTTGACATCATCATGAGTACATTAAGAGAGAATTGACATTACACTAAGTTGACTAAATATAGTTTCTGGATAAATAAAGAGCACTTCTTTGGCCATGTATTCTCATAGGTAGGAGTTTTAGTAGACCCAGAGAAAATCAAAACCATGGTATCTTGGTAAAATACTAATAATGTCTTCAAAATATGTAGCATTCTGGGTTTAGCAGATTATTACAAACATTTTATCCAATATTTCTCTCAATTGGAAACACTGATATTTGAGATGACATACAAAGGGGTGAAGTTTTTTTGGTCTAATTCTTGTGAGATGGATTTTGTAGGGCTTAAAGGTATTCTGACATAATCACATATCCTCACATTACCAATTCTAGGTAAATCATTTAGCTTGTACACTAATGCATCCATAGGTAGATTCAGAGAAACTATAATGGTTGAGGATCACATGGTTACTAGTGGCTCTAGGTAGCTGAGAATACATGAGAAGAATTACCCCACTCAATATCTAGAGTTAGAATTACTTATACATGAACTAATATGTTGGAGACACTATCTCATGGGTGACATTTTTGTGGTCACATGGATCACAAGATCGTCAGTTACATATTTTCTCAACAAGACCTTAACCTTTGGTAGAGGAGGTGGGTCACGTATCTAGTGTCTTTCAACATTGAATAGTATTATAAACTAGGAAATAGAAATATAATTGATGAATTTTTGAGTGAAAACAAATAGATAAAAGAAAATGAATTTCTTGTGATGAGTGGAAAATAATGGACATTTTTTGCTGACATGTATTCAAATGTTCAGGAATCTCATGGGTGATTAGCTTTGACAAAAATATTGGTCATACATATTCTTTTGGAGTGGATTAATACCAAATAGTAATCTGATTGACAAATATGAGTTTTGATAAACAAATTATATTATGGGGATATGTAATCAGGGTGGTCTCTAAGAAGTGTAAATTCTCTTCTATTCAGTGTCTCAATATGGGTTAGTATGAACTTTCACAATGTCTCAATGAAGTGTTTCAAGTTTCTAGATGGGAGGTAAATCTTGGTTTGATAGTTATGTATCATGATCTCTATAGATAGTAATGGTGGTTAATAATGAGGAAGGACATAGAAGGATTTGAGGATAGATGCTTCACTTGTTAGTAGTTGAAAGCCAATTATCGAAGGCTGGCTAGGTTTTTGAATCCTATTCCCTTCTTGGTGTAGAAGTAATATGAAGTCACAATGGATTTTGTGAGAGGATTACCTAGTAAGACTCTTAATAGTGATTTTTATGGGTTCTTTTGGATCAATTAATGAGTGTATCATAATTATTTCCTATCAGGGATAAAATTATAGTGAATGATCTTGGAAATCATTATGTGTGCAATATAGTTCAGTTTCACGATGTTTCAAGGAGTATCATTACGAATTGAAATCCTTATTTCACATTGAGTTTCTGGAAGTGTCTTAAAAAATTTATAGGATCATGAGTTCTTTTTAATGAAAACTGATCAACCACATACTAATGGTAAATCTCATATGACTATTCATGTTTTGGAAGATATGTTTGGAGAATGTGTTTTAAATTTTGGTGGTTCATTGGTGGAACATTTGGATCTTATGGAGTTTACATATAATTATATATTACAATAATCAATCCAAGTAGAACATTTTAGTATTTATATGTAATTACAATATGTTTTCCTCTTCGTTGGTAAGGGGTAGGTGAGTTAGCATTTTGTGGGCCTAGTATCAAATAATCTTAGTTGATCAGACATCATTTGGTGGCCACAGAGAGCAGTCAGAAATGATATGATGACCACCAGAGAGGACCTCTAGAGTTCAAGATTAGTCATAATCCCTTTATTCAGGTGTCACCTAGGTTGGGATATCATCATATTAGGAGATAGGGAAGGCCAACACCTAGTTTCTTTGGGACTTTTGAACTAGTGGCTATGCTTAGTACAGTGGCATACCATTTATCCCTTCAATAGTTTTACAGTTCCACACATGATGTCTTCCATGTATTTCTATGGTGATGATTTCATCAATACTCTTCTAATGTGATAGATGTAGCATACATTGACCTTTTTGATGATGTGTCCTTTGAGTAGCATCTGATACATGTTGTGGATCATAGTGATAAATATCTTCTGGTTAAGACTATACCTTTGGTTTGAGTGTAGTGACAGCATGGGTGAGTTCACCAAGTGATCTGGGAGAGGTATTTTGATATGAGAACATAGTGGCTAGACATGTTCACTAGGACATCATAATTACACCTGGAGAATCATGGGGATGTGTTTTTATATGGTGGGGAGGTTTTAAAATCTTGTCTTTTTTCATGTACATTTCAACTTGAGTTTGTCATTAAGACATAATGGTCATGTATTCTTCGGATGTGGATAGTATTTTATAGTGAAAATGAACTCAATGTTCAGGGATGTATGCTTTTTTGAAATAAATAGATTCTGTGTAAATGGTAATAAGTGTTAATATGGGTTCTTTTTATGTTGAGAGTCATTAAAGGAGGTTCAGATAGTTAACGGGAAAATGGGATAAAAAATAAAATACAAAACATTTACATGTTGTATAGAGGGATTACACATCATATAATGTTTCGTTGGTTTTAATAAAAAAATCAATTGTGAAAGGTTTTTTAAAGAATGAAATTAAAAATATTTAGAGGTCGTGTAACTATATTAAACGACACTTAAATACCCGACCTCGTGTTCTAAACATGATGTATGGCATAAATTCTATTCATTCTACATCAGTTCTACTCTCGACCTAGGGTCACCCTCTCGGAAATTTGGGAGTTCCAAACCCACTTTATGATGTCAAGTTCATGCAATAAATCCCCAGTATGTACTTGTTTTCATGTCTCTTCCTTCTTCCTTTGGTTCAACAATCATTGTGGTTAACCCATTACCCAATTGAGTTATTGGTTTTGACCATGATTGGTTTTGATATATGGAATATTTTTCAAATCATCTAAACCTTCTTCCTCTTGTGTGTTGACTGTACGAATCATTGATGGATCGTCGGTATATGGTAGGGGTCTATACATTAACCCTATGGTATGATAATTCTAATATTTTGAAATATATTGATTTAACCATTTTTGAGTGAACCCGAGTTCATTTAATATTTGAATGGTATTATCCCTTGAATTTCCTTGGTTTCAAATGGTTTTATAATTGGCTAATGGATTAAATTAAGTTTAGTATGACATGTGAATTAATGTTGTTTTGTATTAGAGAAACCCTAAATTATATATTTTTTCTTATTGATATAATCATTAATCAATTGTAAATCAATGTGCATGTTTCGTATAAAATAATAACGGTAAATCATATTATTAATGATAGAGTTATATGATGTGATATTTGTGAGATGGTATGTGAGTATGATATTCTCTATAGTACCAAATGTTGGATCAAATATGTAAACATGAGATGCTAAAATACAATAGGGTGGTGAATTGTATACTTTAAAAATCCTTAAGGAAATTTTGCATAACCAAACCTCACAACACTTCTATGTTCAAATATATTGCCTGATTCTAGAAAAGTGATTCTAGAAATGAAACGTAAAAATAGTTTACAACAATAAGATTCTACCTTAATGCGTATAGAGTCTTACAAAATCATAGTACAAGTATATGGAAGTATAAGATAGTTATACTTTCCTCAA
This sequence comes from Viscum album, assembly GCA_963277665.1. Lineage (NCBI taxonomy): Eukaryota > Viridiplantae > Streptophyta > Magnoliopsida > Santalales > Viscaceae > Viscum > Viscum album. Next base: position 1,467,820,880 of record OY728128.1, on the reverse strand, counting down.
TAATACAAATACAGCGGAAAACTTGTAACAAATCAAGTATCAAGTAGTAAGTCTTAACCCAAATAGAAGGGTATCCAACAAACTTGGATAAAGTTCCCTTGATTCATACATTAAAGAATGTTTGTATTACCCACACTAGGGTAAGCCCTCGAAATGAAGATCGGAGGAAGTCTTTCTATCCCCGCAAGCCCTCAACTATCAGGTAGTCGGAACCTATGTCTTCCTCAGCAAGGAAGCCCTCAACTTCAAGGTAGTCAGAACCTCTGTCTTCCTATCCCTGGAAGCCCTCGATTGTACACAGTAACAATCAGAGTCACACGAAGCAAATATCCACGAAGAACAGTTTGAACAAGTCATTCAAACATTCTGCACGAATCCTGAGAGTTTATAAGAGCCTCTCTCTCTAGAAATCCATTCAACATCATGTAAGCATAGTTTTAAAAGTTTTTATGAGCTCTTTCAAATGAGGTCCTATTTATAGGCATGGATCCAACAGTCGGCTCCCTCCTCCAACGGTCATATTTATCCTTGAATTTTGGAGGGACATGTACATGTGTCACTCAAACAATGGTAAGAGAGTAACTGAAAGCACAACAACATTTTATATCAAATCAAGTGTATAACTAAAATCTGATATTTAGAATGTAAGTAAATGAAAGTTTGGAGTATAACCAAATATTGAATTCAGAGTCTATAATAAAAGGATATTCAGATTCTATTTTCTAGGTATTCAGAAACTATATTCTTATAGAATTCCAGAGTCTAAATTTCAAAGAAATTCATAATCTTCATTTATAAGAATTCAGAATCTGAAGATACAATGTTTGGAGTCGATGTTCATTAGAATTCGGAGTCATGACTCATAGGTGTTTGGATTATAAATTTAGAGAACTCAGAGTCAGAAATCGGAAGAGTTAGTAACCAGAATTCGTAGTCAAGCATTATGAGAGTTCGTAACCAGAATTTGGAGTTGAAATATATGACAGTTTGTAACCAGAATTCAGAGTCAGACTTTATGAATGTTCGTACCCAGAATTCGGAGTTGAACATCATAAACTTTTGTATCCTCAATTAAGAGTTTAACTTCATAAATGTTCATATCTGGAATTCGGAGTTGGAATTCAGAGAAGTTCGTAACCAGAATTCTGAATCAGAATTCAGAGTTAGAACTCAGCAATGTTCGTAACCAAAATTATGATTCAGAATTCAGAGTTAGAACTCAGCAAAGTTCATGGACAGAATTCTAAGAATTCGGATCTTAGAACAGAATGCTTCATATATAGGTAATTATTGGCTTCTGAGGTTTTGGTTACAATCCAAATTTTACCCTCAGTAAAATTATGATATGAATAATAAAATATGGTAAGGATAAATTTTCTTTGGTAAGGAAATTTTTCTTTATAGAAGTAAAACATTGGGTAAAAAGAGATTTTCCTTAAGATAGAGTGTTTGTGATTTTCAAAACAAGAAGGAAGAGTAAAGTCATAAAGACAAATTAATGACCTGACAATATCCCCCATGTATGAAGGAATGTAAAATTTATAAGGAATACCTTATTGACTCAACAGTCTCGCCCTTTTTTGAAAGCACAAACATCCTTACGAAAAAGAATATAAGGACTTAGAAAAAGATTTTCTGGACATTGAAAATAAAACTTATCTCCCTTAACATATGAACAATGGTGAATACGACCAACTCCCCCTTAGGTTTTGGAACACTAAGGATCGTATTCTAGATTTCCAGAATAAGGATTTTCATTTGAATGTGGAAATATTCGTAATGAGAAACTCCTCCTTACTTAAACTCCCCCTTACATAGGGATAATTATTCTTTACTTAGAATTCTTTTTCCCTATCCCCCTTATAATTCCTTTTTCTTCTCCCTCTTTGTGATTTTCAAAAAGTGTTTGAGGGAATGGAAAAGAAAAAAACTGGTACCTGAAATATTAGTATAAAAAACCAAACAAAAAACAAGAAACCACAATTTCATTATGATTGGAAATATTTATACAAGGAAAAACTTTACAACAAAATATCGGATTGGGATCTATATTTCTTTTTTTTCCTTGGGTACCAGCTTCTTCACAATGGTTTTCAGCTTCTGCAATTCCTTGTGATCTTCTTCATATTTCTTCTCTAAAGCTTTGATTCTCTCTTCATGAGACTTGAGAACTTCTACTTGGGCCTTCAGCAACTGAACTTGCTTCACAAGCTACACTTAAAACTCAATATGAAGATCCCTCTCTATTTTCTAACTTTGGACAACATAATTTAACTTCCCATTCAGATCGTTAACATCCTGGATCTGAGAACTTTATTCAATATTTAGCTTTTCATTAAAGATGTTTGTAAGATCCTGGATTTTTGTGCCTTCGGTATCAAAAACTTCCTTGAAATCTTCTTCAAATTGATCAAGCTCACTCATTTATTGTACTGAACTCTTTAACCAGATGGATATCTTCTTACATGAATTTCTGGGAGCTTCATAGCCTATGAAGAATGTTTTGAAATATTATTCCATCTTGACACACTTTTCCATCACCATGGACACTGAATCCGATTTCTGATTAAGAGAATCTTGAAGCATCTGGCATATACAGTCTATGCTTGAAAAAGTCAGAATAGAGTCAACAAGCTTCTTCAAGGATTTTTCAACAAAATCATGACCAAGCGAAGATGATTCAGAATCCAAGACTCTGCTCAGTGATGCTTATTTTTCTAGCTGAATAAGATTCCTCTTTAAAGTTCCACCAAATTCCTTCTTCTTCACTATAGATTTTCTAGAAGTATCAAAAACCACTTGTTTAACCTTATCAATTCTCAGTACAGCTTCCTCATCAGGGGATTCATGATCGCTGTCAGACAGCTGCACAACCCTATCTTCATCTACTTAATCTTTTTTACTTATAGCCTCAACAACCTCAAGATGATTGAAATCACAATTTAGACTTACTTCTTCAGACAATTTTTCATCCTCTTCTCCACCTTTCTCTTCACCCTTATCTTCATACTTCTATGAAGTGACATGCCGGGAGGATCCGGCTTGAGAAGTCCAGAGTGATAAATTTTTGGATGGGGTTCCCTTGTCTTGATATTCTTCAACTTGTTTTATAAGATCATATTTGTTACCAATACCTTCTTCTTCTTATTCTTCTTCTACCAGTTCTTCCACTTCTTCCTCTTATTCCACTTCTTCCACATGTTTTTTTAGCTTTTTTCGGAGTGAAGAAATTCTTCCATGGAGTCTCACGTAAAGGCTTTATCAAGAAATATTGTGGCACCAGAATATTCTCGGATGCTACTTTAGTATCCTTCAAGATATATTGCACAATCTTCGCATCAGACATTTTCTTCTTAAGTTTCTTCTCTCTGGATTTCTTCTAAATCTATTCAGCATTTGATTCTTTCAAGGACTTAGCCTCAGTAGGATTCAAACCAAACTATGGCTCCCCTGCTTTTCTATTATTCTTATCCTTCATCCATTTTTCTACCACCTCATCTGGGTAGAATTTATGCTTCTTGGGTTTAGGAGGTGTGGATTGGACTTCCTTATACATACGAGTTCTACCTTATACTTCCACTTACTTCAACTTTCTTTTCTTTCCAATCATCTTTGATGGTTCATCTTTTCAGCAATTTCTGGAATGACTTTTTCATCTTCCACTGGAAGATCAGAAAACTCACCTGATTTTTTGGAAAATACCACGTTCATCCTCTTTAGAGTATCATCACTGATTAGTATTACTTTGAAATTCCTCAACTAGGAACTACAAGGGATATTGAAATATTCAAGACACCAGACTATCAACTTAGAGAGTAAGGTATGATACATGATAATCTATGCTCTTAAATTCCCATTATTGATATTCTCTATCGTAATGAGAATGTTCGTCATCAAATTGATTTTCCTAAGATTTACCGAGAAATCCAAGATATATATGTCACTTTTCATTAAGGTTTCCTTATCACCTTTTCTCGATACAAAAAAACCATAAACCCAAAATTACGGGATTCGATTGTTGATAGATAAGTAAGAAATATTTTTATTCTTGACATCTGATAGTTCAAGAAATTCCAAAGCATTTACCTTAAAAAAAATTCCTTGAACATCTGGTAGTTTCTGATATCAAAACTCGGCTTCTCCTTCATAAGATAACTCCACCAAGATAGCAGCCTTGGTGTATGAGAGTTTATAGGTTTTTCCATAACTCTTAAAGGAATATTTTTCATTATCAAGTTCCTTAAAAAAAGAAACTGACTCATAAAATTCTATAAGACAATCCAGATAAACCAAGTCATGATTTCCTGGATTTTATATGCACACACTCTCCCATCCATTAATCATGATATTATTAGAAATAATAGATTCATATTTGAAAAAGTTCGAATGGACCAACCTTTCCCTGTACACTTTCCAATTGGAGATTAGCTTCACGGTAGACATATCTTGAGAAGATTCTTCTACAAACATTCGGATTAGAGGAACTCTGATAGATTCGGAACGGGCTTAAGAAAGGGGGGAAGAACTTCAGTACGTGAGAACTTGAAAACTGATGTGGAAAAACCATCCAGGGGTCGTTTATATAGCCGATGGAAGTGACCTTTCATCTTCCAAATCCAATATAATGGTTGAGAAACCTTTTGATCAGATCTAATCGTTGATATGATAGACGCAAGAAAAAATTGGGTTGGATCTGCTCTTTTGAGTTTTTTTATGAAAACTAGAATCCCACAATTTAAAATACAAATGAAAATACCAACAATGAAATAATGACTACGAAATTTTAAGAAGGAAATCATACCATTCAGATTGCTAGGAAGATTATTCATAATAGGTGATATTCATCATGAATAATTTTATATTTAAAAAAATTTGACTACAAAAAACAAATTACGAAAAATCTAATGTAGAGATTTTTATTGCAAAAATTTTGAGAAAAAAAATTCCACTACGAAAATTTTAAATATGAAAATTTCCTTTAAGAAAATTTCAAGTATAAAAAATTCTCATTACGAAAATTTCAGGTATGAAAATCTTTATTATGAAAACTTTATTATGAAAATATTCATTGTGAAAATTTCAATACGAAAATAATCATTACGAAAATTTCAAAAACTAGCTATGAATGTTTTTATGATGAAAAATTAAAAAAAACTAACTACAAATATTTTAATTATGAAAAATTTGAAAAACTAACTACGAAAATTTTCATTATGAAAAATTTGAAAAACTAACTGCAAAACATATGAAGATCTTCATTAACAGATGTACTCCCCCTATGAAAAGATGTTTATTAATATAAGGAGATTAGTGTAACAGGATGTTAATCAAGGAATATTACCTTATAGTTAACATTCCTAACATTTTTTTAATGTATTAAAATCTATCAGAGGATAAAGATTTTGTGAAAATATCTGCAGGTTGATCCTGCATTCTGATAAATTGAAGAATGATCTCTCCTTTTAGTGTATGATCCCTAAGAAAGTGATGCCTAATATCTATGTGCTTTGCACAAGAGTAATGTGCAAGGTCTTTAATAAGGGCAATGGAACTTTTATTATCACACATAATTTGTGTTTTGGTAAAACTCATACCATAGTCTATGAGTGTGTGTCGCATCCATAACACTTGGGCACAAAAGCTTCCAGCTGCTACATATTTAGCTTTAGCAGTGGAGAGTGCTAATGAGTGTTGATTTTTGCAAGACCAAGAAACTAATGAATCTGCTATGAAATGACGAGTTCTAGATGAACTCTTTCTAACCATTCTACATCCACCAAAGTTAGCATCAGAAAATCATTTTAAAACAAAATCATTTCTAGAAGTATAAAAGTGTCATAAGTCCATGATTCCCTTTAAGAAGAGAAAAATTATTTTCACCGCCTTTAAATGATCTTCCTTCGGATTAGATTGATATCATGAACATTATAATACAGAAAACATTATTTTTGGATGACTAGCTGTTAAGTAAAGTAAACTTCCTATCATACCTTTAAAAGATGTTTGATCTACTGGTTTCCCAGCTTCATCAAGATCAAGTGTGTTTAAGGTACCAATGGTAGTACTTATTCTTTTAGTGTTGTCATATACATACTTTATAATAATATATTTAATATATTTATGTTGGGAAATATAGATTCCTTCTGGTTTTTGAGAAATTTGAAAACCATGGAAAAATGTTAACTCACCCATAATACTCATTTCAAACTCATATTTCATTAAATCCGTAAAGAAATCAGTTAAGGATTGCTAAGTTGAACCAAATATAATGTCAACAACATAAATTTAAACAATCAAATCATTTTTATTATATTTTATTACAAAAAGGATTGGATCTTCATTTCCCTTAAGATATATATTTTGAAGAAAAAATCTTGTAAGTCTATCATACAAAGCTCAAGGGGCTTGTTTATGTCCATACAGAGCTTTGGTAAGTCTAAAATCATGGTCATGATATTTTGTATCTTCAAAGCCTAGAGGTTTTTGAACAAAAACATCCTCTTGAACATAACCATTAAGGAAAAAAATATTCACATCCATTTGAAAAACTTTGAAATTGAATAATGATGCAAAGGCAAGTAAAATACAAATAGATTTTAGTCTAGATACTGGCGCATAGGTTTATTCATAGCCTATTCCTTCTTGTTGATTATATCCTTTAGCAACTAATATAGTTTTATTTCTAAAAATGATTCCATTTTCATCACAATTATTTCTGAAGACCCATTTTACTCCAATAACAGATGTTTCCATAGGTCTTTTAACCAAGGTCAATACTTTATTCCTTTCGAATTCATTTAGTTCATCTTGCATGGGTTTAATCTGGTCATCATCACCTAAAGTTTCATCAGTGATTTTTGTTTCTAATTGGGAAAGGAATGCTAGATGCTCTACTTTGTTTCTTAAGGAACTTGCTGTACTTACAGGTTTATTGTCATCACCAATGATACTATCACTGGTATGATTCTTTAGAAACAACTAATTTTGTTTTTTTGAAACCTTTTTATCAACATAGGGTAGGAAATCTTCTGGGGTAAATGTTTTAGAAGTAACTTATTGAACATTTCCTTTATATTAAGGATCGTCTAACACAGGTTGATAATCAGTTTTTGAAAAAACATCCGTAGATGTAGGATGGGATTGTTTAAAAACAAAAGGATTGGTTTCATCAAATTTGACATGTACTGTCTCTTCAACAGTACAAGTGTTTTTATTTAATACTCTATAATCCTTGGAAGTTGTGGAGTAGCCTAAGAAAATTCCTTCATCAAATTTTGGTGAGAATTTATGTAGATTATATTTAGTATTCATAATGAATACCTTGCAACTAAAAACATTAATGTAGGAAATTATAGGTTTTCTACCATTCCATTACTCATAAAGAGTTTTATTAAGAAAATGTCTAATCAAAACTCGATTTATAGTATAGCAAGCAGTAATTCTGGCTTCAGCCAAAAAATGTTTAGCTATAGAATACTCACTCAACATGGTTCTAGTTATCTCTTGATGAATTCTATTTTTTCTTTCAACAGCACCATTCTATTGAGGTGTTCTACGTGCCAAGAAGTTACGAGTAATGAATTTTCTACTACAAAAAGTTTCAAAATTAGAATTTTGAAATTTTCCTCCATGATCACTATGAATAGTTTTCAATGGAATGCTTTTCTCATTTTTCACTTGGGATATAAAAATTTTGAAATAAGAGAAGGCTTCAGACATCTTTTCTAGAAAATATACCCACGTAAATCTAGTGTAATCATCATCCAAGACAAAAATATAGTATATTCCCCCAATTCTTCCAGTTTGTGTCACACCAAAAAGATCCATATACAGTAGCTGTAATTCATCATTAGTTGAGAAATCACCAACTAATTTAAAACATGATTTATGTTACTTTCTATATTGATAAGGGTCATAAACTTTTGAAGAATCAAATTTATTCTCTGGTAGATCCTTAACTAATCTTTTCTTAGAAAGTTTTCATATGTTCCTATGGTTACAATGTCCTAACCTTCTATGAAATAACCAAAGAATGATAATCCATTACACTAAGTCAAGGTAGATCTTGGCTCCTAAGGACTTCTATGTTTAGTGTACATACATTTTCTTGACTATGGGAAGAAAAAATGAACTCTTCCTTGGAATTGTGTACTAAGCACTTTTCATTACTATAATTCAGAACGTAGAATACATCACATAATTGTCTTATGCTAATGAGGTTGTTCTTAAGACCCTTAACAAATAAAACATTTGAAATCAATGTTTTTCCAAGAAGAACGATGTTACATATACCAATAATTTCGACCTAAGCATTATCTCTGAAAGTTACTCTTCCTCTATTCATCTTGATAATCTTTTAAAAATATTTTTTGTTACCAATCATATGCCAAGAACATCCACTATCCATTTACGACATATTGCTGTTGGTACTTTCTCTATTTTCTTGAAAATAAAAGAGTTAGACTTTCAGAATCCAAAGATTCTTGGATCCGGAAATTTCAGAAAGTAAAATTTTAGGTACCCATATCTTCAAATAAAAATAGCCTTTATGAAATCCTAATGACTGGATTTTTTTTAAGGAACAGTTCTATGGACAATATCCACCATGCTGACACTTAGTATAGAAGGGAGCACTTTGAGGACCAAAGTAATTGTTACTAAAAAACGGTTTAAAACTAGTATAACTAAAACCAGAACTATTCCTTAGAGGTCGGATTTGAGAATACATTTTATCAAAAAACAAATTACCTAAGGTAATGTTTGAAAAAAAATTACTCAATGAAAATATTTCTTATTTGAGTTTTATAACAAATTTCTTGTCTTCAAAAATATTTGTTTTCGAACTAGAGCTAGGCTCGAAATAATTTTTCTTAGAAATTATGTTTTCTAGATCATTAAAAAGATTATTCTTCTCAGAATTTACTTACTCAGGATTTTTTGAAATACATTCAAAATTAGCATTTTTCTTATCAAGTTCTTTACAAAGATTCGATATTTCCTTAGTAAGAATATTATTCCTAGAATTTTCCTTATCAAGTTTTTTCATGAGTTTTGAATTCTCAATCTCATGAATTTTTGAAAACCTAGAAACTTCTTCATAGGAGGGTAAAGTATTATCTTCATCTGAAGAAGATTCTTCATCAAAAGAGTTATCAATTTTACAATGATTAGAATTCAAATAATCAATGGTCAATGATTCGGAATTATGTACCTTATCCATTAAACAATGATTTTCAATAGGTAATCTGGCTATTAGACCAAGATTCTTCTATCCAGAAGATTCAAAATCTCAAGATTCATCTGAAGAGGCACCACCACTGCCACTCCATGTGTCATTAGCATTTAGGACTTTCTTAGCTTTATCCTTATAATACTTCTTGATATTTTTCTCATAATGCCTTTAATTTCTTTCTTTTCTCTTGTGCATAGGACAATCATGTCTTATGTGTCCACCTCTTTTACATTCATTGAATGTGACTTCTGGATCTTTCTTGTCTTTCCTTTCCTTTTCTTATATCTGGATTGAAGGTTCCTATGTCCAGCTATCTTGTCCATCCTTTGAGAAAGATTTTCTAATTCATTTTCTGAGGATACACTTCCACTAGATTCGGATTGGATAACAACTTTCTTATATTTGGATCTTGTAACTCTCTTAGGAGTCTTGGATTTCATATGATTGGAAGTTGTAGTAAAAGATACACTTCCATTTCCATTATTATTATTTATGTTGTCAGAATCTGTCTTCATTCTAGTCTCTTATTTAAGAAGAGTTCCAAATAGTCCATCTAAGGAAATTTGAGTAACCTTTCTTTTCTAATCAATAACAGTTCTCTTAGATTCCCACTCATTCGGAAATATGTCTATGATCTTATCAACAAGAGCTTCATCATATAATCCTTTCTCACCCAATGACTGTAAACTATTCACAATAGTCATGAATCTTTGTTGCACCTTACATATGGGTTCTCCATAAGGAAAGAAAAAACCAGGATATTTAGCTCTAAGCATGGCTCTTCTTGTTTCAATAACTTTGAAAGTTCCTAATCGAGTAACTTCTAGTTTCTTCCATATAGAATCGGCACATCGCAAGATGAAATTTGGCTATATATGTTTCTTGTCATGGAACAAAGAAAATTATTGTGTACCTTATAATTCAGTTAATATTCATGATTTTTCCTGATTGGTAAAGGTACAAACATCTTTGTCTGGGATTTTATATCCTCTATGAGCATAAAAAAATTATCAACACCATTATTGATAATGAAATTCTTCATACGATCTATCCAATATTTATAATAATTTCCATCAAAGATAGGTGGTCTAGTTGGATTGAGATTTTCTATGGAACCAACATTGATTCCTATCATCTTTATGAAAAGTCTTTCCACAAAAACATGTTGATAGAAAACGTTTGTATACAAAGAGAAAATTCCTAATCAAGGAAAAATATATAACAAGAGTAACTCTAAGAAAAAATGAATCTGAACTATATGTGTCTGAAAAATTGATTCTGAAAAATTATGAATCCAGAAAGGTCAATTCCAAAAATTCTCTTCTGAACCTAATCATGAGATTAAATCAGAGATAACCTTCTATGATACCAATAGTGAGAAGGTATGTGAGTATGATGTACTTTATAATACCAAATGTAGGATCAAATATGTAAACATGAGATTCTCAAATACAAGAGGCGGTGAATTGTATACTTTAAAAATCCCTATGAAAATTTTGCATAACCAAAATTCACAACACCTCTATGTTCTAATAACATGCTTGATTCCGAAAAAGTGATTATAGAAATTAATCTTAACAAAAGTTTACAATAACTAAGATTCTACCTTAACATGTATAAAATCTAACTAAATCAGAGTACAAGTATAAGGAAATATAATATAGTTATACTTTCTTCAATAATACAAATGCAGTGGAAAACTTGTAACAAAGCAAGTAACAAGTAGTAATTCTTTTAACCCAATGAGAAGTGTATCCAACATCCTTGGATAAAGGTCCCTTGATTTATACATTCAAGAAAATATTTCTTACCCACTTCTGGGAAATCCCTCGATTTGAAAATTGGAGTCTGTCTTGTTATCCCCACATGCCCTCAACTATCAGGTAGTCGAAACCTCTGTCTTCTTCAGCAAGGAAGACCTCAAATTCATAGTAGTCGGAACCTCTGTGTTCATATCCGTAGAAGACCTCAATTGTACACAACAACAATCAGAGTCACACAAAGAAAATATGAACGAAGTAAAGTTGTAACAACCTATTCAAACTTTCTGCACAAATCCTGAGAGTTTATAAGAACCTCTCTCTCTCTAGAAATCACATCAACAACATGTAAGCATAGTTGTCAAAGTTGTTATGAGATCTTTCAATTGAGCTCATATTTATAGGCATGGCTGCAACGGTCGACTCCCTCCTCCAATGGTCATATTTTTCCTTGAATTTCGGAGGGATCTGTACATATGTAACTCAAACAACGGTTAGTGAGTAACTAAAAGAACGACATCATTTAATAACAAAACAAGTGTTTAAATAAAATCTGATATTCGGAATGTAAGTAAATTAATGTTTGGAGTCTAACAAAAAATTAAATTCATAGTCTATAACATAAGGATATTCAGATTCTGTTTTCTAGGAATTCGGAACCTGCATTATTATAAAATTCAGGAGTCTGAATTTCATGGAAATTCGGAATCTGGATTTATAAGAATTTGGAACCTGGACATACAATGTTTGGTGTCATAGTTCATGAAAATTTGGAGTCAAAACTCAAAGGAGTTTGGAGTCTGAATTCAAAGAACATGGAGTCAGAACTCAGAAGATCTCGTAACCAGAATTCGGAGTCAAACATTATGAGAGTTCGTAACCAGAATTCAAAGTCGAAATTTATGAGCGTTCGTAACCAGAATTCGGAGTCAGACTTTATGAATGTTCATACCAAAAATTTGGAGTTGAACTTATTAAACATTCATATCCAGAATTCGGAGTTGAACTTCATAAACATCCGTATCCAGAATTCAGAGTTTTATATTAGAGAAGTTGGTAACCTGAATTCTGATTAATAATTCGGACTTAGAAATCAGAAAAGTTCATAACCAGAATTTTTATTCAGAATTCAGAGTTTGAACTCAACAAAATTCATGACCATAATTCTGAGAATTCAGATCCTAGAACAGAATGCTTCATATATTGGTAATTATATGATTCTGAGGTTTGGGTTACAATCCAAATTTTACATTTAGTAAAATTATGATATGAACAATAAATCAAGGTAAGGATAAATTTTCATGGGGAAGGAAATTTTTCCTTATAGAAGTAAATCATAGGGTAAAAAAGAGATTTTACTTAAGATAAGGTTTTTGTGATTTTCAAAACACGAAGGAAGAGTAAATTCATAAGGAAACCTTAATGACTTGACAATCTCTCCAAAGTATGAAGGAATGTAAAAGTTATAAAAAAACCTTATTGACTCAACAATATTGTGATATACATGATGTATTTTAGGAATGGTGTTCCATTCTAAGATTCTAATATAATGGGCTAGGCCTAAGAACTTAGACACAAATTTTTTGTACTCATAATAGTGAATGGGATCGATCCAGTCCCCATGTTGTAATACTTACATCGATTTGACCCAAAATGCTATAATTCTTTTAGTTTATTGACATAGAATGTTCTGATTCTTATTTAGTTTTGTCCAAGATTGTTTTTTGTGGCCATAACATGGGAATATGGTTGTTCTTGGCATTGTTGAAAGACATGTTTAGAGAAATTGTGTAAATTTTCCAAAGTAGGTTGTTTACCTTTGTTATATGGTTGTGCTTGGCATGGTCGTAAGACATGCATAGAGATATTATTGCATGGAGTCGAAGTCAGTTGATGTGGTATATTATTAATCATTGCTTTAATTTCACACACATTTTTTCCCTTTATTTCATGAACTTTCTATCAGAGAGGTTTTTATTAGACATGGTGGTGTCCACTTACTGATTTATACTGACACCATATATAGCCACCATTTATAAATCGATCAAATTTTGTAGATGAAGTTTTAAGAAAGGTCAATGGACCATAAAGCTGATTTCTTTTTTAATATTTAGATGGGAATTGGAGATGGGATCTTTATGGGATTCTGGACCGAGGAAATTGATTATTTTATTTGAGTCGGATAGTATTTTGATGTATTATTCTATCATTTCATTTTTAACATTCGAGCTCATAATTAAATAATTCTATTATTATTATTTTATTATTTAGTTGGATTTTATTATTTTCTTCTTCTATTTTCATTACATTGATTTTAATTTCATTTTTTTATTATTTTTTCACCCACTATGACACTTCATACCATGGGGTATAGCATCCCCACTATACATTTCACACACCTAAATCTAGTCAGTAGCATCTAGAAAATGAAGAGGTGCACCTGAGGACCAATAACTAACCCTTTTCAGCCACTTGAGAGAGTTCCATATTGGGGGATGTTATGTCACAAGTTCTTCTACCAAAATATTTTTCATTTCTTTGGATTAATGTATATCTATAATCATAGTAACCCAGAAGCTCAGTAACAACCAAATAATTTTCCTTAAAATAATTTCGATAATATATTCCTAATTGGGGGACATTATACCATTATAGATGTTAGAAACTCACATAAACATAAATGTTATAGATTAATTAGAACATATACTAATACATTAAAAATATTGATGGTACAAATATAATCAATTATCCTTCAATTTATTTTCGACTTCATGTGTGACACATATGTGGACTACTTCTATCATTGAACCAGGAAGATAATGCACTAAACCATTCTACTTTTTCTATCTCTATAGGAACACCTTTAGCTAGAGCCCCCTCTATTTATTCCAATTTTTTCTATGGATCTTATTTTTTTGATTCAAATTATTTGAAAAAAGGAATACTCTATAACTAGGACTCAATAATTTATATAATGGAACATATAGTTTTCATTGAATTGTAATAATTTATATTCAATGTAAAAAGTAGAGTTCAATTAAATGAAATTTATATTAATATTGGTAGGTGTTTATGATCATGAAAATATAATGATAGAGAGAAAAAGGAAAAATAATAAATTATTACACTTTGTAACGATGAAGGAACCTCTTCAAATTATTTTTTGAGATCATATTATCCTTGTAATCATTGATCAAACATATAGATTAAAATTATTTGAAAAATCATAATTACTCTTATATATTAATATACAGATTATTGTAAAATGAAGAACATTTATGAGTCTAAAATTTTGAAAATATCCCATAATTTTTCAATTTACATGATTGGTAAATTTTAGTGAAGAAACTAAATAGATGATAACTGCATTTTCTAATAGATATCATTTAAATAATTATATGACAAGAATGTATTAGGTCAAAACATTAAGTGTTTGTTGGAAAATATCTATAAATATATGGGTTGAGATACAAATTAATTTTAACACACATAATGTATCTATACTAATAAACCTACATCCATGAAAAATATTAATTCCATTCCAATACTAACCTTATTTACATAAAGTAAACATATCTACTTAATTAAATTGAGAGAATAATTAAATTCCATTGGTTAAGGATCTAGATGAACATGAGGTTGAATAACAAATTTTAACACCCCTAAAATTAGTGGAATTAGTCGTTCTTGTGAAACATTCTGCATTTTAAGTTGTAACCAAAGAGTTGGTTTAGGTTCTCAATTATGGTGATACATATACTATTTTATTATAACAATGATTCCAATAATTATTTGGTGAATGACAATATTCTAAGGTTGGCATGTATATGTGAATTAATGTAATGGATTCCATATATCAAGATTTAGAGGATCTATATTTTGAATGATTTTATGATCCGAAATTTTTGTTGAGTATTAATTTGAAACTATGATTACATAGTAAATTCCAATAAAAATAATTTCTGATTTAAAATTTAATTTTTTAGTCTATGAAAAAAACAAATCATTAATAATCATGAATTAATTTTTTGAATTAATTTTTTCAATGAATAATATTATGATGATCATAGAGGGTTATAGATTTTCAAGGCCACCACATTTGGAGGAAACCGTAATAATTATGTCAATATGATCTGCAAAAAAAGTAGACACTATGGTGTACATTTAAATGACATAACCTCAAATGATCTATGGAAAAAAATAAATTTCAATAAGATATATAGATTACATAAATTAATTTATTTCTAAATAATTTATAATAATCATTGAATGTTCAATTAGTAATAAATGAGTCCCATGTATCTATAATAAGTGATAGGGAGGGCTATATATATTCTAGAGAGATTGTCACGACCCATCCTCGGGACCCGTGTTGTGACTATAGCAAGACCGCCTCCCATAGGCCAGGGGCTGGTGACTATCACCAAGGTGTAAAACTCGACAAAAGGGGAAGGCGTTTCCTTTATAAAGTAAACAAACACCACAGAGTAAGAAAGCAGAAGTAAACACTAAGTAAAACTGGGTACAATAGTAGTGCGGAAAATTATGTGTGCCAGAATACAAAACCAAACTGAGAGTAGAGTACAACTGGAAGAAAGTACAACAACTGAAAGTAAAGTATCAACGTCGAGCCGTCCACTGGAAGTCCCACCTAAAGGGTGGGTACATATAGCCTCCTCAGCTCCTCGGGTCTAGCCGTCCACTCCATGTATGTCCCGCCCAGTGATCCACCTCCAGGTACTGACTTGCTCCACAAGCCTCAACCACGATTTGCGATGTCCGTCGTCTACATCCAACACAATGTAGTGTGGGCATAGCCCGTGCAGGGGTGAGTATACGCTACCCAGTAGGGACCCCGAGACCCATGAAGGTCTCCCAGAATCCACAAAGGATAATCCACAAAGGAAAGATACAATCACGAAGTAACATCAAACACTACTTAGGTATATGCCCATGCATATACCTAAGCATCAATTCTAGTTCGGCTCCAACATTCGAGCCCAAGTTCGATCACGTCCACACAGGATAGTACAACCCAATCCACACAGTATAGTACAAACAAATCCACTTAGGAAGCAAGTCAATCAAATCTATGATAGTGATTGAATGTCAAGACTCGGCTCACACAGGTATACCACTTCATAAGGTGATAGAGATGATCAGAGGTAGCCACTGATTCATCTACGATGGGACCCACGTAGGATACTAAACCAGCTAAGCTGTCAGACCCACGTAGGATACAAGACCAGCTACTCTGCCAGCCCCCATAGGATACAAGAAAAGAGTCGAATACTAACGGACCCATGTAGGATAAAAGAATAGTAGTACTACCGGACCCACGTAGGATACAAGAATAGTAGTCATCGCTGTCGAACCCACGGAGGATTTCAGTACGGTCGTCATCGCTACCGAACCCATGGAGGATTTCAGTGAAGTAGTCATCGCTGCCAAACCCATGGAGGATTTCAGTGCAGTCCTCATCGCTGCCGAACCCACGGAGGAATTCAGTGCAGTCGTCATCACTGCCGAACCCACAGAGGATTTCAGTGCAGTCGTCATCATCGGCGCAGTCGCAGACAGCTCTAGGGTTCCCGCACACGGCATGCTCGATTCCGGGAGGGTCCTCTCCATGATCCAAGGGGCATCGATACATCAACTGACACGTAGTCCGGAGTTGATGTATCCCAGAGTTTCGTCTCGACAAATGGAACTCAACGCGACAGATGGTGCGTCGATCAGACGCCTGGTCTAAGAGTTATTGGCTTTTTTGGTCCAGGGGCCCGATTGGTTTTTAAGTCAAATCCCACACAACTATACTCCAACTGCGTCCAAACCTTGAGAAAAGTAAGCCAAAAGGTCTGTCTCACTATGAGGAATCCAACAAAGTCGACGGCACGTCAATCAGACGTCCGAAACTCTAGTTATGAGCGTTTCCGCTTCGAGGGAACAATTGGTTTCATGTTCGAACCAACCCATCCGTATGCACAGTTCTCATAACCCTTGGATTTAGTATACTAAAATGATCATCTCGTTCCAAGGATCACTAAGCAACTAACGGTGCATCGATCGGAGGTCCGTAGTCCAAGTTATGGGCAAAAGACCGAAAGTGGTCTGAAAGTGGGGGGTCTGGGCCTGGTCCGACCCGGCCCAACCCACCATGGGTCTGACCGACCCGGCCTGGCTGGGCGCGGCCCGGTCCAGTCCATGCAACCCAGCCCGGCCGGGTGGCACGCTGGCTCGGCCAGCGACCGAGCTTGGGGGGACGTGGTCCCCCCCCTCCCTTTGCGCTACGGGGACGCGACGGGTGCCGCGTCCTCCTCCGGATCCCGCGCGGCCGTGGGATCCCAGTCACCTGCGGCCGCAACATCAGCCGCGGTGGTTCCTTCTGGCGGCGCGCCAGGACGCCGCCGCCTCCGGGTGGCCGGTCGGTGCCGGCCGCCGCTGGTGAAGTCCGCGAGCCACTGGAGCCACTCTGGTGGTCCGTTCTTGCTCCCGTCTGCGCCTGGGGTCATCTCAGGACCCGTATATTTCTGCGACGACCTCCAATTACTCAACGGTCCCGTTTCATCGTCTCCCAACATTCCGCGCATCAAGAAAAGAGAATCGGTGGGTTCAGACTTGTTCGTTGGTCCGCACCCACCACATTTGTGGTTCAAAAAACTTCCAACAATTAAAACTCATGTCGAGGATATAATCCACATAAATTAAATTAAACCAAACCCCCTTCCTCAAAGAAGTTGTCGAAAGAGGATCGTCGTGGAAAAAGACGTCGCGGAAGAGGATCATGGGCGTCACGGTACACGGAATCGCGGAGAAGAGGATAGTCGGCGTCGCGTCATTGATCTCCAAGGTACTTACGTTCTTCGTTATCTTTCGTCGGAGGCTGACGTTCTTCTTTGTTCTTCGCGTTCTTCAATGAGGAAGAACATTCTTCAAGACTAGAGTAATTCTCCCAAAATCTTCTTCCACAACACATCAACAATAATAAAATAAGGCTTTGCCTTATTTTATTACTCATGCCATCACTTTTTGAAAATCAAAATTAAATCATGATTTAATTAACATGCGTTGACCAATTAATGAGGCATTTAATAATCCAATTAAACGTGAGAGTTGACTTGGCATTTAATAAGGGGGTGCGGGTGTGTTACACAAAAATAATGGGGGTTTTCCAACTAAATGGTAGGTTTTCGGAAGTTGAATAGGTGGGGATAGTGTGGGGCCCACCTCACTAATATCCTATTAAGAGGGGTTAGGATTTAGTGGGTCCCACCTCAACTTCCATACGTATGTTTAAACTACATAGAATAAAATTTTTTGCATAAATTTTATTTTATTCATTAGTTAAAAAAAAAATTTTATAACAACACCCGAGCAAATGAAACTCTAGAAAAGATCTTCCTATGGAAAAACCGACTCTGTGGTTTCATCGGTGCCCTTGGATTTCAGTTCCGAGCACCGGTTCAAAATATAGAAAAAACCTGCTCGTTCGTTCATTGAACGTAACCGAGCTAAACTTCAGAAATTTGATTCCAGGCACACTGGGCCTCGGAATCAGGTGCCGTCAAAAACTGCGTACTCGTAAAATCCTAAAAAAATTAAGAATAAATCATCCCTTGAAATTTATGGGTCTTTACATTACTCCCACCTCAGGTATTTACGTCCTCATAATGATACATCACAAACTAGGGGAACAGATGAGGGTACTAAGCACGCATCTGAGGCTCCCGCTCCCAAGTACTCTCCTATAGGTTCCCGTTCTGACATCTAATGCACACTACAGGAATCGACCGCCCACATAGGACCCACTCCTATCGATCCTCGATCTGCACCGAGACCTCGGCAAAAGTCGCCCCATCGTCAATGTCCAACTCCCCACGGTCGATGATATGTGTCGGGTCGTGCACGTACCTCCTCAGCTGAGGTACGTGGGAGACGTCGTGCACCCGGTGCAACTGAGGTGGTAGAGCCAAGCGGTAAGCCACCTCTCCTATCCTACTGAGAACCTGTAATGGTCTGATGAAGAGCGGAGATAACTTTCCACCCCGTCTAAATCTTCGTAATCCACGTCGAGGTGAGACCAGCAAGAAAACATGGTCGCCATCCTCGAACTCTAGTGGACTCCGCCTCTTATCAGCATAAGTCTTCTGCCGGCTCTGAGCTGTCCTCATCCACTCCTGGATGACCTGTAACTTCTCTGTCATGGCATGGACCATCTCTGGTCCCACAAGTGCTGACTCCCCAGGGTCTGTCCCGCACAGAGGTGATTTTCAAGGCCGGCTGTACAATTTCTCGTATGGTGCCATCCCGATGGTGGAGTGGAATCTGTTGTTGTACACGAACTACACCATGGGTAGGTGGTTCTCCCAGCTGCGACCAAAGTTGAGGACACATGCACGGAGCATGCCCTTGAGAGTCTGAATGGTCTTCTCCATCTGACCATCCTTCTGAGGGTGAAAGGCGATGCTCAGACGTATCTACGTACCAAATGTCTCCTGTAACCCCTTCCAAAGCTGGGAAGTAAAGCGACCATCTCGATCAGAGACGATAAATGATGGCACACCATGAAGCCGTACAATCTCCTGAACGTAGAGATGTCCCAAGCTCTCCACTGAGCCCTTCTCTCTGATGGGTAAGAAGTGAGCCGACTTAGTGAGTCGGTCGAAAATCACCCAAAAGGAGTCATGACCTCTAGAAGTACGTGGAATTCTAGTAACGAAGTCCATAGATATCCCATACCACTTCCACTCTGGGACCTCCAAGGGCTGCACCAAGCCTGCTGGTACCTGGTGCTCCGCCTTCACCTACTGACAGGTGAGGCTTCGAGAAACGAACTCTGCCACAACCATCTTCATACCCGACCACCAGGGCTGTAGTCTGAGATCTTGGTACATCTTCGCCACTCCTAGATGTACAGATAAAGGGGAAGTTTCAAACTCCCTCAGCACCTCTTCCTATAAAGAAGCTGGTACCATGGTACGTCCTCTGAAAAGGTAGTTATTCTCTCCACCTATAGGGAATCCATCAGGTTCCTATCCTGAGGATATCTATGCACACCGCATCTCACAGTCAACGTCTCCACGCTGTGCCTCTCTGACCCGCTGAAGAAGTGGAGGAGTGATTGTGAGTGATTGAAGAAAGGATACTCCATCTCTATCCATGAAGGATATCTGGAAAGCGGCTAGCTTCTCTGTCGCCTCTCCAAGTAGCTGAATGCCCATCCTCCTGTTGAGAGCATCGTCTACTATGTTTTCCTTTCTAGGAGTATAAACTATCTCGAAGTTATAGTCCTGGAGGAACTCGAGCCATTGCCGATGTCTCAGGTTCAGGCCCTTCTACGATAATATGTACCTGAGACTCTGGTGGTCAGAATATACTATAAACCGTTTGCCCATCAGATAGTGTCGCCACATCATCAGAGCGAAGACCACTACTGCTAACTCCTGGTCATGGGTAGCGTAGTTCTGCTCATGCTGCCTCAACTGGTGTGATCTATAGGCGATCACTACTCGCTCCTGCATCAGGACACATCCAATTCTGGTCTATAATAAATCGCAGTAGACTACGTACCCTACTCCCTCCTCCGGTGGCCTCAGGATAGGTGCGCTGGTCAATCTCTGTCTCAGCTCCTGGAAGCTCAAATGACATCTATCTAAACACACGAAGGGTTTCCCCTTTTTAGTCAAAGCTAAAAGTGGTGCCGCAACTCTGGAGAAGTCTGGCACAAACCTTTGGTACTACCCAGCTAGCCCCAAAAAACTCCACACCTCCGTCACGCTCCTGGGTGGCTCCCAAGATAGCACTGCCTCGATCTTTGCAGGATCCACTACAACTCCCACCTCAGATATGATGTGTCCTAAGAAGTGGACCTTGTGTATCCAGAACTGACACTTCGAGAGCTTATCGTAAAGATGGTGCTCTCGGAGTGTGTCTAGTACAACCCTCAAGTGGTAGGTGTGCTCCTCCTCAGTGGTTGAGTATATCAAAATGTCGTCGATGAAGACCATGACAAATTGATCGAGGAATTGCTGAAAGATCCAGTTCATGAAACCCATGAACACTGTTGGAGCATTGGTTACGCTGAAAGGCATAACCAAGAACTCACAGTGGCCATACTGACATCTGAAGGCCGTCTTCTACACGTCCCTGTCCCGAACTCTGAGCTGAGGATAGCCTGACTTGAGGTCTATCTTCGAGAACCACCGTGCTCCCTTGAGCTGATCGAAGAGGTCATAAATTATCGGAAGCGGATACTTGTTCCTCACGGTCACCTGGTTCAGGAAATGATAATCGACACACAGTCTCAATCTCCCGTCTGCCTTCTTGGTGAACAATATCGGGGAAGCCCAGGGTGAAACACTGGGTCAGATGAATCCCTTTCCCTGCAAGTCCTCCAACTATACCTGTAGCTCTCGAAGCTCCGCGGGGGCCATCTGATATACTGGAGAGGATATCGGGGTTGTCCCGGGGTATAGGTCAATATAGTAGTCTACCTCTCTACGAGGAGGTATTCCTGGAACTTTATCATGGAAAACGTCGGCATACTGATCCACCACTGCAGGAAAACTAGGACTCCGCAGGTCAACTACTCCTAGGATGAGGCTAGCCAACTGATTAGTGATGGGCTGTCTTCTCCTTTGCGTGAGTCCATCCTGTGCTGCAAAGGCTCCCTTCCGGTGAAGGTATACCTGCTACCATCAGTGCGAACACACTGCACCTTACACCTAATACTGTCAATCTGAGCATGGACTGTAGATAACCAATACATGCCCAAGATGACGTCGTAAGGCCTCGATGCCACTACAAGAAGATCCCAGCTAAAGCTCTCACCTCCTATAGTAAGCTCACACTGCCAGCACCAGTGCCTAATCATTGAGTCTGCTCCCGTAGGAGTCTCTAGACGTAAAGATCGAGCCAACGGCTCCATCGGAATCTCCGAGCTCCAAACAAGGGCAAGGGTAATGAAATAATGACTCGCTCTTGGGTCTATAAGAACTGCAGCAAGGGTGGAGTAGACACATATAGTACCTCGAATCATCTCTTGTGCGCCATGGTCGTAGGCCTATTCTGCCTGAAGCTGAGCCTGTCTCTGCCCGCCAGCTCCCTATGGTCAGGGTGGACCTCCTGGTGATGATGGTGGTAAAGCCTTAAAGCGTCGCCCACCACCCGCTGCTCGGCCAGCTCCTCTTCCTCGTCCACCTGCTCCCTTTGGACCACCACGGTTGACCCTCTCCCTATACCTGGGTGGCCCATAAACTGTTTTCTGCTCCTCTGCATGGCGGGTCGGTTAGTCACGAGCCATGTGGCCCTGCCCGCTGCATGCATAGCACTGTCTGCTCCTCGGAAGGCTGGCTCTACACCGGGTTCCCCGCACCTCTGAGCCAGTGTCCTGAGGTCGTCCTCCTGATGGTCTGGTTCGCCTGGACCCCTGAGACATCCGTCGACTACCAGCTGCTGATGATTCTGCTACGTGTCACCCCACGGTAGGTCTCGCTGCTCGTGTAGGTTCAGCAAGAAAGCTCTCTACGAGAAGAGATCGATCTTGTACTCCAGCCTGTGTCAGAATGCTGAGGGAGATCATCGATGCCCTGATCTTATGCCTCAGTCCCTGTTCGAATGTCTGGGGCCGGATGAATGGGTCTCGTACCATGTCCGTTGAATAGCGCGAGATATCGGTAAATCTCACCGAGTACTAAGCGACTGTCATGCTGCCCTACCGCAGCTGTAGTAGCTCCTGGATGCGCACCGCACAGAGGGTGGCTGGGAAGAACTCTGAGCGGAAGAGGGTCTCAAAGTCCGTCCAGAGAAGAGATGCCTCATCGTGCACCTGGAGCATCAAGATCCACCATCTGCCTGCTGCCGCGTGCAGGAGGCTTGCTGCGAGGATCACCATGAGGCCAGGTGGTGTCCCCACTAGCCTAAAAACTCGAACTACAGCCTCCATCCAATCCTCAGATGCTTGAGGGTCCATCTCCATGCAGAACATGGGCAGACTCTAATGCTGAAACTTGTGAAGTTCACTAAGGCGACTTGCACTCTCAGCAGATGGGGCTGGTGGCCTCGGTGCCTCGGTGGGTAGATATACCGCCAGTTCCTCCGCTGAAAAAGGGCACTGCACCAAGGCCTCGTCGCTCGGTGAGCTTTCATCTCGCACAAAGCTCGGAACCCTAGTTGGCTGCTATCGTGGGGCCATCCTGATAAGAATAAAGTGCACCACGGTCAAAACAGTATACCTGGTGAGCTGACACCAAGTAATCACAAAGAAAAATTTTGAAACACACATGCAATCAATGTTTTCATGCATTGAGTTGGAAACCAGAAGTCAGGGTCTTGGTGTACGGATACATCGGCCACCGCACCAAAACTGGACTCCCTGTACTGATAACCACACTCAACACCCTTAACAATATTCCTTCACATAGAAGAAAGATCAGTGTCCTGAGTTCTGCGGTAGAATCGAACTCCTCTGATACCAATTTTTCACGACCAGTCCTCAGGACCTGTGCCGTGACTACCCCCAGCCCGCCTCCCATAGGCCAGGGGCTAGCAACTAGCACCATGGTGTAAAACTCGAAAAAAGAGGAAGGTGTTGGCTTTATAAAGTAAACAAAAACCACATAGTAAGCAAGCAGAAGTAAACACTAAGTAAAACTGGATACAATAGTAGTGCGGAAAAGTAAGTGGGCCAGAATACAAACCCAAACAGAAAGTAAAGTACAACTAGAAGAAAGTACAGCAACTAAAAGTATAGCAGAAATGTCGAGCCGTCCACTGGAAGTCCCACCTGAAGGGTGGGTAGAGATAGCCTCCTCAGCTATTCGGGCCCAGCCGTCCGATCCGTGTACGTCCCGCCCAGTGATCCACCTCCAAGTACCGACTTGCTCCACAAGCCTCAACCACGATCAGCGATGTCCATCGTCTGCATCCAACACAACGTAGTCCGGGCATAGCCCGTGCAAGGGTGAGTATACACTACTTAGTAGGGACCCCGAGACCCACGAAGGTCTCCCGGAATCCACAAAGGATAATCCTCAAAGGAAAGATACAATCACGATGTAACATCCAACACAACTTAGGTATATGCCCATACATATACCTAAGCATGAATTCTAGTTCGTCTCCAACATCCGAGCCCAAGTTCGACCACGTCCACACAGGACAGTACAACCCAATCCATACAGGATAGTACAACCCAATCCACATAGGAAGCAATTCAATCATATTGAAGATAATGATTGAAAGTCAATACTCAACTCACACATGTATACTTCTTCGTATGGTGATAGAGATGATCAGATGTAGCCAATGATTAATCTAAGTTGGGACCCACATATGATACAAAACCAGCTAAGCTATCAGACCCACGTAGGATACAAGACCAACTACTCTGCTAAACCCACGTAGGATACAAGAACAGAGACAAATACTGTCTTACCCATGTAGGATACAAGAACAGTAGTACTGCTCGACCCACGTAGGATACACGAATAATAGTCATCGTCGTCGAACCCACGGAGGATTTCAGTACGGTCGTCATCGCTGCCGAACCCACGGAGGATTTCAGTGCAGTCGTCATCGCTGCCAAACCCACGGAGGATTTTAGGGCAGTCGTCATCCCTGCCGAACCCATGGAGGATTTCAGTGCAGTCGTTATCGCAGCAGAACCCATGGAGGATTTCAGTGCAGTCGGCATCGTCGTCATAGTCGCAGCCAGCTCCAGGCTTCCCGCACATAGCATGCTTGATTCCGAGAGGGTCTAATCCATGATCCAAGGGGAGTCAATACATCAACTGACACGTAGTCTGAAGTTTATGTATCCCAAAGTTCTGTCTCAACAAAAGGAACTCAACGCGATAGACGACGCGTCAATCGGACGCCCAGTCTGAGAGTTATTGGCTTTTTCGTTTCAGGATCCCAGTTGGGTTTTAAGTCAAACCCAACCCTAACGTACTCCAACTGCATCCAAACCTTGAGAGGAGTATTCCAAAAGGTCTGTCTCACTAAGAGGAATCCAACAAAGTCGACTTCATGTCAATCAGACGTCCGGAACACAAGTTATGAGCGTTTCCGCTCCGAGGGCCCGGTTGGTTTCATGTTTGAACCAACCTGGCCGTACCCAAATTTCTAAGAAACCTTGGGTGTAGTATACCGAAACAACCATCCCATTCCCAAGATCTCTACGCAATTGACGGTGCATCGATCAGAGGTCAGTTGCCCATGTTATGGGAAAAAGACGGGAAGTGGTCCGAAAGTGGGGGGTCTGGGCCCTGTCCGACTCGGCCCAACCCCCCTGGGTCGGCCCGAACCGGGTCGACCCGACCCGGATCCGGGTTCGGCCCATTTGGACGCGGCCCGGCCCGGTGGGTGTGGCCCGGTCCGGTCCGCGCAACCCAGCTCGGTCGGGTGGCACGCTGGCTCGGCCAGCGGCCGAGCATGGGGGGACGTTGTCCCCCCCTCCCTTTGCGCTCTGCAGACACAGCGGGTGCCTCGTCCTCCTCCGGATCCCGTGCGGCCATGGGATCCCAGTCGCTTGTAGCCGCGGCTTCTGCGACGACGGTTCCTCTTGGCGGCGCGCTGGGACGCCGCCGCCTCCGGGCAGCTAGCCGATGCCGGCCGCCGCCTCCGGCCGCTGGCGCTGCCGGTGAGGTCCACGGGCCACCGGAGCCGCTCCGGTGGTCCGTTCTTTCTCCCATCTGCACCTGGGGTCATCTCAGGACCCATAAATTACTGCGACGGCCTCCAATCCTTCAACGGTCCCGTTTCATCACCGCCCAATATTCCGTGCATCAAGAACAGAGAATCGGTGGGTTCTTGTTCGTTGGTCCACACCCACCGCGTTAGTGGTTCTTATGACTTCCAACAAATAAAACTCATGTCGAGGATATAATACACATAAAATAAATTAAACCAATCCCCCTACCTCAAAGAAGTTGTCGAACGGGGATCGTCGGGGAAAAAGACATCACGGAAGAGGTTCGTGGGCGTCGCGGTACACGGCGTCGCGGAGAAGAGGATCGTCGGCATCGAGGTACACGGCGTCGCGTCGTTGATCTCCAAGGGACTTTCCTTTTTCATCGTCTTTCATCGGATTCTGGCATTATTCGTTGTTCTTCACATTATTGAACGAGGAAGAACGTTCTTCAAGACTAGAGTAATTCTCCCAAAATCTTCTTGTATAACACATCAACAATAATAAAATAAGGCTTTGCCTTATTTTATTACTCATGCCATCCCTTTTTGAAAATCAAAATTAAATCAAGATTTAATTAAAGTGCATTGACCAATTAATGAGGCGTTTAATAATCCAATTAAACGCGAGAGTTGACTTGGCATTTAATAAGGGGGTGCGGGTGTGTTATAAAAAAATAATGGGGGTTATCCAACTTAATGGGAGGTTTTTGGAAGATGAATAGGTGGAGATCGTGTGGGGACCACCTCACTAATATCCTATCAGAGGGGTTAGGATTTAGTGGGTCCCACATCAACTTCCGAACGTAGGTTTAAACTACATAGAATAAAATTTGTTGCACAAATTTTATTTTATTCATTAGTTAACTGATTTTTTTATAACAACACCCGAGCAAATGAAACTCTAAAAAAGGTCTTCCTAAAAAAACCAACACTATTGTTTCATCGGTGCCCTCAGAATTCAGTTCCGAGCACTGGTTCAAAAGATAGAAAAAACCATCTCGTTCGATCACTAAACGTACCCGAGTTAAACTTCAAAAATTTGATTTCGGGTACACCGGGCCTCAGAATCTGGTGTCGCCTGAAACTACGTACTCGTAAAATCCAAATAAAAATTAAGAAAAATATTTCCCTTGATATTTATGGGTATTTAAATTAAATGTAACACCCCTGGAAAAGTGAGACTTAAAAGGATAAATGTTACTACCCATGTCAACAAGGTGCACCTTTCTTTTCGAGAGCTAACCTGATTAGGACCCATTAATTAATCATGCTTGGCCTAGAGTAGTAATCAGGATGGGTGAGCTTCTGATAATTTTCCCAGGGTGTGTGTGAGTGAGGAAAAAACACACTGAAAGAACATGTGTTGGCCTATGGGAATAGTCATTAGTCTGATAAGCGACCCTAGTGAGTAGTAGCCTATGGTGTGCTGAGAAGGCAACCAAAGTATTACAGGAGACCCATGGGGTCAGATGACAAGGTTCATGGCTTGGGGAGGTGCATCGTGACAAATGGTATCAGATCCAATACCCAGCAGGAAGAGCTTAGTCAATGCTTGGGTTTTAGTCTTGGGGTCCAAAATGAGGGCGTTGTGCTTTAAAGGGGTGGATAATGTAACACCCCTGGAAAAGTGAGACTTAAAATGATAAATGTTACTACCCATGTTAACAAGGTGCACCTTTATTTTCGAAATATTACCTGATTAAAACTTCATAATTAAGCATGCTTTGCATGGAGTAGTAATCAGTATGGGTGACCTTCTGGGAAGTTTCCCAGGGTGTGTGTGAGTGAAGAAAAAACACACTGAAAGAAAATGTGTTGGATTGTGGGGATAATCATTAGTCTGATAAGAGACCCTAGTGAGTAATATCCTATAGTGTGCTGGGAAGTCAACCAAGGTATTATAGGAGACCCATGGGGTCAGATGACAAGGTTCATGGCTCTGGGGGGTGCATCCTGACAGAGATACGTTGATAACATATGGAAATCAATGGTTATGTCTTACCAGTTAGTTAAGACTATATATTTAATTTATCCAATAATGAATATATGTTGAAACCACATTATTGGTATCAATATCTAAAAAAATTCTATGGGATACTTAAATCTACTCATATTATATATATTTATAATATAGGAAAAAATACTTGTGGAAAAAATTCATGATCGAATTTTGATTGGCATATAATATTTTCCATAGAACATTCATGGGAATATGAAGATATTATTAACATTAATGAAATTAATTTTTTTTGTTCTATGAATTTATCATATATGATATTATATGTATTGAAAATTTATATTAATGATATATTAATCATAGTAGTAGAATATCAATTTGATATAATATAATTTCCCAGACTAAAAGATATAATTATCTTTCAGTGCATGAAAATGAATAACATTACAAGTTTATAGATTCTAGAGAAGTAGGATTACTAATATATAAATGAATTTTATAGTTGTATCAATTTATATGAATTTATTTATTATAACAGTAGGCCTAGGGTAATATTCAGGACAAATTTAATACAATGGGTGGCTTCCATATCTATAATACTCGAGTATATGGTTGCTTTAGATGTAGTGTTTTAAGCAGTTCATCTATATCTAATTCATCTTTGGAGTTGTAGAAAATGTAAGATAATTTACATTATTATGATAGAATTTATAATGGACTTAGCCCTTATTTTAGATTTATAACATATGAACAAGAGGTGTATACTCAATAATACTTATAAAAAATGTATTTTCTCAAGGATAGGAAGCCTCAATATAATGATTAGCCACAAATTCATGCAGTAAAATAAAAATATCCATGAAATGTCAGGTTAGTCCTTGCAGTTATAGCTACTCATTGTAGAATCATATATACCGAGTAAAAAAAATATCCTAAATAGTTATTATCCATTGGATCTTGTGAATGTTGGTGTTTGTTAGTGTTGGTTCTTAAGAACCAACAAATTTTTACTTTTTATTTCTTGTATATACATGGATTGTAATATTATGAAATAAATTATCAGATAATTATTTATATTATATATAAAATTAGTTTAATAATGTCCAAGAATATTTTTCTCATTGATAACTTCATATGTAGATCCCTACTATGATGGGAAGCCTAAAATGAAATAAATATATACATAAACATTGATCAAATTTTCCATAAAATTTTATGATATGACTCATAACATGAATACACATAAATTGTATACACTTAATTCCATGAATTATTATATAATAATACACATAACAGAAACAAAATAGACAATGTTGTGAATTTTAATTGGCTAATTAGATATATATACCAATAACATTCAATCAGGATATAACATCATTAGTAAAAACTACTTTACATGCTCTTAAAATTTCATCATTATTCTAAAAATTACTGGGATAACCAAGTGATATACATAAGAAAGGGGTGAGCTATAAATCTCAATAATGGTATAATCATAAAATTTGTAAATTAATAAATGTGAATCATGAGTCATATTAAGGTGACATTATGGGGTTGAGAATCTTAAACACTAACATCAAATAATTATATAATATGATAACATCAAGTAACCAACGAAATGTGGAACAAATATAAAACCTGAAACTATAAGAATAATTCAACGATAAAAACTAATATATCATAACATGATGTTATTATGATATCCTCTTATGAACTATACATGGTTTCTCTTGAAGTTAAAATATTATCTTACACATTATAGGGATATATAATTATGGTTCCACCTGTCACATTCATATGATATATATGAATTTTTTTCATATATATCTTATAATATAATTGCATATGTTAGAACTTTAATACCATTATTAGGTAATGTGGGTAACATACATATATTTCCCCAACAAATAAATAATAGTTCCATCTAGGTGAGTACCCTTATGTGTAAATGGGGATGGGAATTCACTAGAAAATTTTTTGGAATTGAAAAATCATAGGACAATTTCAGCAGTATAAAGGGTGTACATAATGATCCAAGGAAGGGATTAATGAGAGATAAATTTGGTCTTTTATTACCTTGAAATCTTATGTACAAGAATATTTATGTCAAAAAATAAATTCTAACATGAATAATTGGATATCAAATGTTATAATACAAAGAATGTTCTTGAATAAAGAGGAGTAGAAGTGAATCCCCTTACATCATCATTTTAACAAATTAGGTAAAAATTAACAAGATATAGGTTAAATAATCCCACATTACTAGAAAATTAATTTCTCAGTAAATTGAAATATATTATGACATAAAAACATAATAAATTTCTATTCAAAAGGCTTAATAAAAATAAGGTTCTTGAATGTAAAACATGATAGAGAGAGAAACATTAACTTGATAGGGAACTTTTAAAATTATGAGAGGATCTTATTAAGAAAATGAGAAGAGTATGGAAGGATTTTGAGAGTGATATGGAGGGGAAAATCATGCTTAATGGGTTTGAGTGAGGGGATTTGGAAAATGCATTGGAATTTATATAAACGGATATTAAAATTCATTATTAATTTCTAAACATAGATTTTGGACTCTATATAGTAAAACAGTAGATCAAAAACCCTTAATATGGATTCATTACATGGTTTCAAATAAATAATAATAGTTTTAATTATATTTTCAGTAAAGAAATATATTAAAATAATACCATTAGTTTTCTGGAAGGTAGTCATGATTATAATTAATTGATTTTAAAACATTAAATTACTATATAGGTTTTCAAGGATAAATAAAATGATCATAAAATTAATGAAATAAATTTAAATATATGATATTTTTAAGAGTAGATATATATATTTTCATGGATTTATTTTATAGAATTTATAACAACACATTATATTTATTATGTTGTCATAATAAACACCGTATGTTTATACTGCATTTAATTTATTCTGAAAAATTTGTATGCCTCCAAAAATTATGAAAATTTTCCCATTTGGTAATTATTACATGTGGATTTCAAAATAATAATTATTTTACCAAAGAAAATTTCTATATAAAATAATTATCACTTTTCAATTAAAATAATATTTTTTAGAATTTTTTTTATAATACTCACAAGCTTTGAACACTTAAAAATTACATTGGACATCAATATTTTTTAATATAATATTTATTTCAATAAATATTATTTAATAACAATATATTTTAAAATTAATATTTATTTCAAAATTTCGAAAATTTATCAAAAGGTTTTCCGAATTTAGACTATATATTATCAAAAAAAATCAAATTTTCATTTCTTCTTTTCAAAATATAATTTTAATTAAAATCATTATATAATAATTTTTAATTTAATAATAAAATTGGTTAAATATAATCAATATTTTATTAAAGTCTATACATGTTAATACTACTAAGGTATAGATACATAACCCTTTATTACACCAGTGTATGCTATAAGCTTTGGCTATGTGACTGTGCTTCTTTCTTGCAGGGATTTTCTGACCATATTTTGGGTTGTGATATCTATAATATTTAACATCACCCATAAACGGTTCTGATTCTATTTTAGTTATTGAATATCAAACTAGTCTTATTCAAGGGTAAATCCTAGTGATTCTATTTCCCATGAAATAATTGATAAATATTCTTTATAGGGAGTCATACTACTAGTTGAGGTCTTCGATTCAACCATCTGTGTCAATTGTAATTTAACATAACAATTAATATATTCTTGTTTTAATAGACATTATACAACATCTATGTTATGAATGTCTAATATTCATAAAATACTTTTATCTGAAATTTAATATTTTGTAATTGTCCAAAATAATTAATGAATAGTACTTTTTATTTATAAATACATTACATAATGATGATTTTATACATTCAAATATAGAGTTTCAATTCTGAAATTTGGAGTCATTAAATTCACCCCCCTTGAAATCTCACACTTGAAATTTCATTTTTCATCACTACAACGGATGAGGGTACTACTATTTTCTCTGGTCTTATATTTAATATGTCTCCTATTTATCCTTATTATTAAAGCAAAACACTTTGAACATGTGGGTTGTATTGTTTCATAGAATAATGACTCTATGATCTAATATTTTCTTATAGTTTCTCAAATTATGAATGATCATTCTCTAAGGGTACCACCACTATATTAAGTACACGCAGAGGGTCTACTATATACTTCCTCAACCGCATCATGTACTTGTGATAGGTTAGGTGGTAGTGATATTTGATATTCTATAGATATGAGGTGATGATGGATCTAAAAATGGAAAATTTATGTGGGAGTATGTTTTCCATACATCCTAAACCTCATGAAATTATATCATTATTAACTTTTAAGAAACACCTTATATACAACCAAAAATTTCATGTCTCGTTGATGATTTTCTACACATCTTTTTTATCAGGTTTGATTGGATTTTATATGATGTAGAATTTCTTGAAACTTCCCCATCATCTGTTTTATTTGGTCATATCCTCTGTGATTTTTCTCCCCAACTCATTCCTAATATGTCAAAATCAGACAACTTTTCTCAAAAGGATCCTCACAATGTATCATTTGAATTGTAAAATGGACGAACTATTTTACATGAGAACTCCACTAGCAGATGTTATTGATCTCAATATACTTATAAATTCATTGTACATTATCTCATTATAACCAATTAAGTTATAATGTCTCTCTTATAAGGACCATCTTTCAAAGGGTAATATGAATTACTGAAACACAACTCTATGTCCCAAACTTTATAAAGGCTTTTACAGAGCCACTTGTTTGACCTTAGGTCTTCATCAAATTTAACAATGAGTGATACTCCATGGAATATCACTAAATCCCTTATGTATATCATTGTGACATGGTCAATAGGAAAAAATTTCCTAATAGTAATGAAATGTAATAACTTTTTAAGGTGATCTTCCACCACCAAGATGGTGTTATTTTGATTATATTTCTTAGGTATTCTTATGAGTAAACCAATGGTTATGTTTTCCCATTTAAATAATATAATGAAAAATGGTTTCAACATACACTTAGAATTATTTCGTACACCATTCAATTTATGGTATACCATGAATCCATATACAAGTTATTTAATCTCTATCATTATTTTATTCCACCTTATGTATGTTATATATCTATACATTTTTTGATTGCAATATTAATATATATCCATGAGTTAAATGCATCATCAATAAGTTCCATCTATATCTTTAGTTTTATGGGACACATTAATGGGTGCCAAACATTATAACTACATAATTATTAATGTTTATCTGTAGAATACTCACTACCTATATTTCTAGATCCTCATTATCTTACTGCTTCATCATGATATACTCATGAGTAGAAGGTAATGAATTTTTTTGATAAAGGTAATATGAAGTTATTTTTATGTTCCCCATTTTTATCATTAGAATATCAAATAGTATTTTATCCCATTAAATCATCACCATTCAAATGGTTGAATGATCCATTATACATATAGAAAAATTTAGTTTGTTCTTCTTTCCAGGATGTTAATGGATTGAGATGCCATAATCATTGAACAACTTTAACCATCTTCATAGGATTATATTAAGATCCTTTTCTGTGAATATGTATTTGTTTATTTTATGATATGTATAGATGTCATGCTTCTCCCTATAAAGTTAGCTTCAAAAAATCATCAATTCAGAGATCACAATAGGCAATTAAAAACCATGACATGGGTGGTTCTTCTCATGGATCTTTAATTTCAATGAGGCATAATATATCACATTGTCATATTGAATGAGTACAGAACCTAGTCATTTTTTCGAAAGTCATTGTAACACCCTGATATTTTTTAAAATATATTTTTTAAAATAAATTTTAACATTATGATGTTTTTCATTGCCGACAATCTGACTTATATTTCATTACATGAATCACTAGTCTTATCTTATGTTAAAGGTAATAATGAGCTTAGTTTGAGTTATACATAACACATATCTTAACCAAACATGACATAATATTGAAATTTTATTTTGTTTATCACCTTTAAATTTAAATGGTGAGTATGAATAATATTTAATTAATTATGAAAATATATGGTTTACAAATGTATATAAAATTAATTCTTTTTTAACTATTTAATTAAAAATTAAAAATTAATTAATTAATTTTCAGAAAAAAAATTATGTAAAAAAATATTCTACATATGTTATTTAAAAAAACACATTTAATGAAATATAATCATCATATTTATATATTATACCTTAAATAGAATATTTAACACATATATTGTGTTTTTTTAGATAAAATAAAATAAGATATCAAATTTTATGCTTAAAATTGTATTCTTCTAAAAAGCAGTTTTGTCACTTTTTTGAAAAATAATAGTTTTAAAATGATTTTCTTCACATTTATTATTTTTTAATAAAATAAACATATATTATAAAAAATTAATATCGAAATTTTTTTATGGATATATTTTGAGAATTTTTAAAAAAAATTAAATTTTATATGAATAGTAATAATTACTAAACTTTTATTGGAAAATTCCTTTTTCATTTAACATATTTATAAATGAAAATTATATTATATATTTTTTTGAATGTAAAATTAATTAAATTTAATATCTATTAATACAATTTAGTTCATTTTTAAATTCTTAATATTGATTTTGGATATGATAAATTGGAATGCTTTTGATCATTATTTCATCAGAAACTCTCTTTATCATCGTCTCGTGAGGATTAATTTTAAATTATATTTTTATTCTAATTTTAATTGAATTTGGAAAAATTGATTCCATAATAGGATAAATAGTAATTCATTATCTAATAATTTAATCAAAATTTTTGACCAAAAAAATTGTTATAATTTTAGAAATTAATTACAGTTGTTAGGGTAAAAAATTTTCTAATGGGGGTTAAACAAAAAGGATAAGGGTTAAAATGACATAAAAATTGCTTAAAATATAATTTATTCAAATATTTAGACTATATAATGTCTAAACCTTTATCAAAAAAAATTCTTACCTTTTTAATGTTATAAACATGGGTACACCATTTTTTTCAAACAATTACATTTTCTCCCCAAATATCAATTATAAAAGGACATTGACTATTTTATATTATTCAAATGATAAAATACATTTGGATCCGATTATACCTGATATATTCAATTACCAACGCCCCAAATCTCATAATATAATAATTATTTTTTGATTAAAGGCATCTTAGGAAGGATTTTTGTGCAAATATATAGAGGTTAGTAGATGAAGAGGTAACTTTCTTCTAAAGGATTTTTATTTTTTTTCTTCCTCAAACTCCTTCAATTCATAATAAAAAATTCCTATATTATAACCAAATAATATTATGTATACTAATATGTTGTTATGATATGGTAATTAAATACCAAACATCTCTATATTCATCAATTGGGTTATGAAATGGTATTATGTGTGTACGGAAGACTACCACCTCGCGAACCTATGTCATCTGTTTTCCCATTACCACCTCTAAAGGTTTGGAATGATGATAGATACAAAGTATATATATTATATATATAACATAATAATACCATTTTAATCATTATATCATATATAAATTCTTATCTTCAATAATTTATGGGATATGATAATGTCACTCGTGTGTACAACAGACTACCCCCTCACGAAGTGATGTGATTCATTTTGTCAGTAAAGATTTACATTGAATATAATAAAAATAATTTTAATGAATATATTGGATTTAAATAAAATAATTATTATATTAATGAAATATTATCATTATTAAAAGGTAAAATATCATTTTCTTTCTTAAATTTTTTTTCACTGAAAGATGATAATGTCTCTTATATACATGTGGGAAACATCCTTCACAATGTGATGTGACACTTAATTTTCATCACCAAGGAAAATAAATGTTATTTATATGTATATTTAGAGAACAAATATTTTATTTATTATATAATTATAATAAATTGATTATAATATATTATATATTTCATTACCATAAAGATAATTTGAAAATGGACAAGTTACTCATGCCTAGATAAGTCCTACCATCACCGTGATCGTAACGTATTACATTTATCAAAAGAATCCATCATGAATTGTATTAAAAGAATACTTGGTGAATAAATATGATAATTTTTTAATTATTATTATTATTATTTATATTATTTAACCATGATTAATTTAATAGGACCCAAAATAAAAAAAAACATATATGAAAATAAAGTGGATATTGTTCAAAACGTGACTTTTATAAGGAATTGGTAATAAAAATGCAATGATTTCTCATAATTAATTCAGATAAGGTATTATTTATATAATTATGGTGAGAAAATATATTTATAACAATATTATATTTATAATAATTTATTTTAAAACATAAAAAAATTATAATGAGGCATAATGTAAGGGATTTATAGCCTTTCTTTTATATGTAGACTTGTTAAAATTCCCCACTAGTTTATATTGGATGGTGTATATACATCCCCATGGAAATTTAAAATAATTAAAATAATTATTTTAATTAAACATAGTGTTTCATTTTATTTTAACTTTTATTTTGGAAGACTATATAAAATATTACAAAAGATGTAGGGGATTTTTGTCTCACATTTTACTTCCATGAGACATGTTCCATATTCACCCCCTATTCCATTTTTGTGATGTATATACTTACCATTATTTGATTTTATGATTATAATAGTTTCAATTAGTGGGATTTATACACGCATTTTATTATCTCTCTTTCATGGTGTTTAAGGTTCAAATGTTACCAAACTGTTAAAGGATTTTTTTTGTCTCAAATTTCATTCTTTGAGATATATGTTTTTTATGCATCAATATTATTTCAAAAAAATTATATAATTTTCCATTGAAATGTAATATCATGAAATTATTTATTCTCGTTTTATTTTATGAGTCATTTAATGTTATTAAATAACAGGGATTATAAGTCAAAGTTACCAGAAAGGAAAATATTTTTTTTAAATATCATCTTTTATTAGGATAGTTTATGCTAATGATCATGATTATAAAATATTTAGATAAATATCTCAGTAAAATCATTTATTTTAATATCTTATTTTTGTTTCATGTGATTATTTTTTTCCTTAATTTTCATCACTTTTTGTAACCAAGAGGTCAGAATGAAGTTTTTATAATTATTGTCTTTACTTCTCTCTTCATTCGTAAACCCTTTTTCATCTAAAACCATGTTTTATAAAATTAATTTTAAAAAATAAAAATTATAAAAATTATTTATTATTTAAATTTATACCCATGTTTTACTTTTTAAAAAATTATTTGAATGTAATCTCCATGTCATTTTCCAAAAAACTCATGTTTGGATTTTATCGAAATGTTAATGAAATCTTAGTTTTAATGTTTATAGAATGAACCAAATTTCTCATCATTATGATTTTTTTAATATTAATTTTTATGTTTTCAAATTTATTATCAATGAAAAATTGTATCAAATATTGTTTTACCAATTTTGTGATTGAAAATGTGATTATTAAAGAAATACTATTTCCCCCAAGAAATGTTCAAATAGATCTTCCAAAATCATTCCCCTTCTAAGATGATACCAATGAAGTAACTTATAGTTTTCCTGGGATATTATCCAAGTATACCATTATTATTATGCCTCTAAATGTAATATAATGAGAGAAATTTTGGATACCCATTTCCCTTCCATGGGATATAAAATGTTAAAATTATTATCAAACCCACTTATTTTCAACAGGTTGGCCTATGCTGGAATGATGAATTGATTATGAAACCAACATCTTTTTCCCATGTTGTAATTTGATAATGTTTTTTGAATCACATTTAATTTAATGGGGTTTCATAAAATAAATTTTTATGATATTGTGTCACACATACATATGATTTCCATTTTATGATGGGCAGGACCTATATCTCCCTCTAATTCATTGGGTTAATATAGATTTTGTTAATGGTTTGGGCCGAAGCATCATTTATTATTAAAGCAAAGTAAAGAACTATTTAACTGGGTATAGGGAGACCCATTACATAACCTAAAGGCTAAGTGATGATATAGCCCATTACACAGCCCGTAGTACCAAATTATTGGCCCAATGGCCATTCTGTGAATAGTGCTGCTATAGTACCTGCCTACTACAGTACAACACAGTACCCGCTGCTACTACAGTTCCATGCCACCTCTACAGTGACCTACTACCGCTACAGTGCCCACCATTGTTACAGTCTGCAACTACTACAATACGCTGTAGTGCCACTACAGCACCTGCACCTAATGGGTTTTAAACCCTCATTTTCATGTAGGATTATGTGTTGCTTTCCACTAAGCCAAACCCCAACTACATTTTGTAAATATAGATAAATAATGAGTAAATATGTTATTAATAAACCTGAATACATACCTAAAATGATATGCATGAAACTAATTACATGTTAAAAATGCCATTCATGAACCTTACTACATGTTCAAAATGTTATTTGGGGACCTTATTACGTGTTCAAAATATTATGTGTGTACCTATAATTCATGTAGATAATGTTTCTTAAGGACCTAATTACATTTCTATAAGTTTATTAGAGTGACTGTTATAACCTTCTTAACATAATTATTGATCCAATATCTATTTATAAGTGTTCAAAATGATATTGTCTTATGTGTATCCCAGAATTAAATTTCTTATTCCAATGTTATGCCCTATTTGGATAATGTTTTGTTATTTACTTTTGATTCATGCCTTATGAACCATAAATATTTATGTAATTACTCCATATTTGGATTATTTATAGGAAAGGAATGGTTTACATATCATATTATCCTATTATCATACCCATATTTTCATAATATGATTACGTATCTACCTTTTTACCCATTACAGATCATATGAGCTCATTATTTCTTAGGCTTCCGTTCCCCAGGTTAGGAAAAAAATATTTTAGTGGGCTGTATTTTTCAAGAGTATTTTAATAGAATATATTTATGGGATATTCTATTTATATTACACTAAATTATACAATTTTGTACCTAGTCTCTAATGACACTAAACAATTATGGTTATCATGCATGAGTTTGTGGAATGTGTTGAATATTCATCTAAAAATATATAATATTCAACTATGAAAATCCTAGGTTTCTATATTTGGTATGAGAGAAAGGTTTTGGTAACCATTGGAAAATAGGATTATAAAACATTAGTGATACCCTTAGGGTTATTTCTAAAGATTTTTCTAGGGATTTATCTTATGATATGTCTATGGGGTTTTCAATGTATAAAAAATTTTAATGAATTTTAGTATGTATATATAAAGTGGTTCCTAAAAAGTTAAATTCCTAGATTGATATTACACATTGATTCGGCTCTTTCTTCGAGGTATATATGGGTAATAACTCCAAAAAAATGGTACATTATGGTATAATCTATTATCACTTGGTTCACAAAAAAAAGTACCTTGATGTATATAACGACCCATACTCTGCATACATTGTTAATACTTCAAAATTGAATCACACTTATTACAACATATGACAAAACCACAAAGGATCGTATAGGTATAGTGTCTTTAGAAACTGGGAAACAAAAACAACTGGTTCATAAATCTTCTACAGTGTCTCCCATTTATTTCATCATATCTAGGATCCCTTTTAGCATATTCTACTTAATATCCATCTTCCTGACCTGGGGAAAAGAAAACATACAAAAATGGTGAGCTCAAATGCTCAGCAAGGGTAAATAAAGGAAATAAAAATCATATCATATCTTTTTGAAAATCATAACCTGCAAAAGAGATCATAATATCTTAACATGGAATAAATCAAAGAAGTGAAAATGAGATCCCCATTATCATAACATAAAACTTGAAACTTTGTGGCATGCACACATAATCATGGAAAATCATTTCTTGTCAGTCATGACTCATTTCCAAGACTATCTTTGTGGACAAAGTCCATTTCGGAACCGAGTTCACTCCTCGTTTCAGTCCCGTATCACTGAACCGAAATAACCTTTCGTTCCAGCCATGTCTATCTAATGAGATATAAATCTTTACCCAATGCATTGGAGGGAGATATAGGTCCCACCCATCTTATAATGAATCCTTTCTTATGTGTGCCACATAAATAATAAATCATACATCATCGCATAACACATGTAACAAAAATGGGATTCTTGAAACATCATGACATCATAAAACAAATCATATAAGGTAAATGACTTCATAAAAATAATTCCCTCACAACATAATCAAATCAATGTAATAATAGGGATAAAAAGAGACCCCTTTATTATCTTAGATGGAAAATAATTTTGATAAAACACTTGAACTCCATTCTTGAGGAAAATATCCTTTCTTCTTCAAAAACACTTTTCTTTTCTTAACATGTCATACAATTATAAAATAAAAGAATTTGATTAAAAATAAACTTGAAAACTTGTAAAGGAATATTCTTGGAAGTAATTTTTTAAAAATCCATTCATGCCGTATAAGTTAAAAAAACATTCTTCGTACTTTTGTCGGGAAAGTCAAAAAGTACCTCGTACGAAAAAACGACCAAAGATTACTTTCATATTCTTTACTAAAAACTCACAGAAGGGTAAAATTGGATTTAAAATATTGTAAGTGGATGGAAACAATATTACATATTGAGGGAACATGGATGTGGATGATAAAATACTCCCCAGTAAATACTTACGAATAAACAATCTCGGATAAAAATTAGATTGTGATATTTCCCTTTCCTTAGGTCCGGTTTGCTTTGTACGTGTCCGAAGCTCCTGTATAATGGTTTAAATAATGTTATTGACTTATTACAGAATCATACATATTGATATGATATCATATATGGTCATATTCTTAGCTTCTTATTAGTAATATTTCATTGTTACTTGTTACTCGGGTCTTTA
Organism: Viscum album; assembly: GCA_963277665.1. NCBI lineage: Eukaryota > Viridiplantae > Streptophyta > Magnoliopsida > Santalales > Viscaceae > Viscum > Viscum album. The sequence goes on along the minus strand of OY728128.1, from coordinate 1,467,780,344 downwards.
TTGCCTTTTGTTCTTATGCGTGTTTTGCCGAATAAATTTTTATTCCTCTTTTAAAGTTATAGATACATTATATCCAAAATGGTATTAGTGTAACATATATCATATTTATTCATTCAATTCATATATATAATTACTATGTAATGATGATCATGTAGAACGAGTCGCACCACATCGTGGAGACGGTATTCCGTACGTATGCACGAGAAATGATATTGTTACCATGATCGTGGAATTGTATTTAAGTGTATTTATACTATTTCAGTATAAATATCACTTTATAATAATCATATATAGTTACTCATTACACCATTATACCCATCCTTGTAAGGTGATGGTGGAAAATAGATTACACCACGGCGTGGAGACGGTATTCTGTACGTACGCACGCGCGGTGATTTCATTTTTTCCGTAGGATGGATAGAAGGTGAATTAGGGTTGTTTCAAATTTATAATAACATATCATTATGTAAGTAATACTGATGTTATTACTTTATCATGAAACAACTAAAGAAGAAGAAGTTGAAGAAGAAAGAAATTGAAAAGATCGGCAATGGATATTACCTCTTCATTGAAACGCCTCTTTGAATCCTCCACTTAGGGAACTAAGATTGGTCTTTTAAGAAGACCAGGACCTCTAGGAATATTATAGGGAAGTTGAGAAGGGATTTTGGCAGGGGTTGGCCGAGCTTGAGTGCTCAAATTGGTGTGAGGAGAAGGGGAGGAGGTGCCCTTTTATAAGGGAGGAGAGGGGCACCTTAGGAATATCTCAAAATATTATCTTATATTAAAGTCAAAATCGGTTTATAATGGTTCCAAAGGGTATTATTTCGAAGGTAAAGTGGGGATGGGTCGAAATACTATCAACCAATATGATTTAGACAAGTTTAGGTTATTATTTTAACCTTATCAATTATATTTAACTCTAAGTTAAATAATTTAACTTTTACCGTGACTTTTTGTTTTCTTACACTATATGGTTAATACAATTACTATAACATGCCAAACGAACCCCAAGTTGTCTATTATTAATATATATATCCTTATCTAAGTCATTTGGCCGAACCTTAGATTTTTAAGAATAAAATAACAATTAATAATATAATATTTGATTTAAAAACTATTTTGTGTCAATTTTGACACTATTTGATATATGATTTTTGTGAAAGTCATAACAGAAATATATGTTCAATAAAAGTTTATTAAAGCAACAATAATATATCATAGTAACCTATAAAATTAGTGTAATTCATAAAAAGTCTCAAATTACATTTATTTGAGCATTTATAACATTAATTATGTTAACATTTCCTTAAAAGGGTAATTACTGCATCATCATTGTGTCATAAATAAATTAATTTATTTAAAGTCTAAAAATTATAAATAAAATACCATTATGTAGGAAATCGGTTTAGATTTCTAATGAATATTTATAGTCGAATTTATCTTATGTATAACCCCATATTAAAAATTATTTACTTATTAAACATTGATTTTAACTATTTTAACCCTTCTTTAAATAAAATAATAATAAATGTCCTAATCTAATCCAAGTGGGCCTAGATGGTCATATTTTATTCCTAAGTTTGTTTTTGGTCGAATTACACTTGTCCCATAGAATTAGGACATGTGTTAGGGTAATAATAATATCATCTTTACCCTTAATTACCCTATTTACTTTTTACCGTGGTAAAAAAAAGTAAAAAGTTACTATTCACCAAAAATTATTTTAACCTCATTGAACCACATTTTAGTCCTTGATATTAACCGTATCTCTCAGATTTCCAAAATTCCACTCACAGAAGCGGTAAAATTAAGTTTTATGAAAAATTCAGTTTTTTAACTACCACTTAGTGGTTTCACTATTCATCAAAAATTGAAAGTTTTCAGAAAAATAACAAAATTTCACCCTAGGCTAATTTCAGTATTCCGAATCCAAAAATGAGGTCCATTTTGAAAGATAAAATTTCAAAAAGTGGTTATTACTATTCATAACGGCTATTTAAATAATATTTTAATAGCATATCGTCGTTTAGTGAAACTCGGTATTGCGTACAACGCAAGCTATCGAGGAAGGTCGCGATTGCGTGTAAAGTAAGTCAAGCTAGTGTGTCGTGAAAGATTCCTTTGATGATATATATATAACATAAAAACAAAATATTACTCATAAAAATCTCGGGTGTTACATTCTACCCCCCTTAAAAAGAATTTCACCCTCGAAATTCGTCACTTTGTAACAAACAGATGAGGATACTTCTCCTTCATCATATCCTCAAGCTCCCATGTAGCTTCTTCAAGTTGGTGGTTCCTCCATAAAACTTTCACCAATCAAGTGGTCTGGTTTCGTAGGACTTTTTCACTACGATCCAAAATCACTATCGGTTGTTCTTCATAAGAAAGATCTTGCTCCAGCGGTACAACTTCTGAGCTGAGTACATGTGAAGGATCATGTATGTACTTTCTTTGGAGAGATACATGGAACACATCGTGAACCTGAGAGAGATTCGGTGGAAGCGCCAATCGGTAATCTACCTTTCCAACATGATCCAGTATTTCGAAAGGACCGATATATCTAGGGCTCAACTTCCCATTCTTTCCAAATCTCATAACCCTCTTCCATGGAGATATTCATAAGAACACTTTATCACCCACTTCAAACTCTAGGTCTTTTCTTCAGTTGTCGGCATAACTTTTCTGTCGACTCTGAGCTGCTCTTATGTGTTGTTGAATAGATATGACCTTTTCTGCCATTTCATCAACGAGATCAGGTCCTAATAGCTTTATTTCCCCAACTTCATCCCAGGAAGTTGGAGTCCTGCATTTCTTTCCATAGAGAGCTTCATAAGGATCCATCTGAATACTGGAGTGAAAGATATTATTATAAGAAAATTCCACCAAAGGTAGGTGTTGATCCCAACCTCCTTTGAAATCCATAGAGCAAGCTCTCATGATATCTTCTAGGGTTTGAATTGTTCTCTCAGACTGACCTTCTGTCTGAGGATGATAAGTAGTGCTGAAACTCAACTCTGTATCCAGAGTATGCTGAAGACTTCACCAGAACTTCGAGGTAAATCTCGGATCCCGATCAGATATAATAGAAAGTGGTACTCCATGCAATCTTACCACTTGCTTTACATATATCCAGGCAAGCTGATCTAGAGACAAATCCTCTCTAATAGCAATGAAGTGTGCAGACTTTGTAAGACGATCAACTATGAACCAGATAGCATTATTGCCTTTGGATGTTTTAGGAAGTCCTGTGACAAAGTCCATAGTGATGTTTTCCCATTTCCATTCGAGTATGGGTAATGGTTGTAACATCCCCTTAGACTTCTGTCTCTCAGCTTTAACTTGTTGACAAACCAAGCACCGAGAGACATATTCAGCAACATCTCTTTTCATGCCATCCCACCAGAAGTACTCTTTCAGGTCCCAATACATCTTTGTACTTCTAGGATGAATAGAGAATGAATAACTATGAGCCTCATCCAGTAGCTCCTTCTTTAATTCGGGGATGGGAGGAACACAAACCCAATTCCTAAACTTTATTATCCCATCACAATCAAGGTTAAACTCAGGAACATTTCTCACCTTCTTTTGTAACTCGACATCTTCTTTCTGTGCCTCTTTAATCTTCGCATGTATAGATGGTTGAACATTCATTTGAGAAAGATAAGATTTTTCCCCTTCCATTATAATTCCAAAATCCATCCTTTGTAAATCCATAAATAATGGATCTTTTGTGATCCTCATCATGGATAAACTAGCATGGTCTTATCGACTTAATGCATCTGCCACCTTGTTTGCTTTCCCAGGGTGGTAATGGATTGAGCAGTCATAATCCTTAATCAGCTCCAACCATCTTCTTTGATGCATATTCAGATCCTTGTGTTTGAAAATATACTTTAAACTTTTATGATCAGTATAAATATCACACCTTTCACCATAAAGGTAATGCCTACAAATCTTTAATGCAAAGATTACCGCAGCTAACTCCAAATCATGTGTTGGGTAATTTTGCTCATGGATTTTCAACTGTCGTGAGGCATAAGCTATCACCATATTATTTTTCATAAGAACACACCCCAATCCCTTCTTGGATTCATCACTGTAGATCACAAACCTTTCTCCACTACAATGCAGTGTGAGCACAGGTGCACTGGATAACCTTCTTTTCAACTCCGTGAAATTCTCTTCACATTCCTCTGTCCAAACAAACTTAACTCCTTTCCGAGTCAACTTGGTGAGTGGGTTAGATAATTGTGAAAAATCTTTTAAAAAACGTCGATAATATCCATCCAAACCAAGAAAACTTCGGATCTCAGTTACTGTTATTGGTCTTGACCATCTTTCGATAACCACTGTTTTTGCTGGATCCACAGATATCCCCTCTTTTGAGATTATGTGACCCAAAAATGCAACTTTTTGAAGCCAAAATTCACACTTGGTAAATTTGGCATAAAGCTTCACCTTTCTCAGGGTCTTCAATATAATTCTCAAGTGATCTTCATGCTCTTCCTTTCTCTTTGAATAGACAAGAATATCGTCTATAAAGACTACCACAAATCGATCAAGATAGTCTCTAAATACTATATTCATTAGATCCATGAAGATAGCAGGGGCATTAGTAAGACCAAATGACATCACTATAAATTCATAGTGTCCATACCTTGTACGAAAATCCGTCTTTGGTATATCCTCCTTTTTGACCCTTAATTGATGATACCCTGAACGAAGATCAATCTTGAAAAAGTATTGAGCTCCGCGTAGTTGGTCAAATAAGTCATCAATGCGTGGGAGAGGATGTTTGTTCTTGATAGTGATCTTGTTATGTTATCGATAATCAATGCAGAGTCTCATTGATCCATCTTTCTTCTTAACAAATAGAATAGGTGCTCCCCAAGGTGACGCACTAGGGCGTATGAATCCCTTATCAAGATTCTCTTGGATTTGCTTCTTCAATTCCTGCAACTCAATTGGGGCCATTCTATAAGGTGTCTTTGAAATAGGCAAAGCACCCGGTACGAGTTCTATTGAAAACTCAACTTCACGATTTGGTGGAAGACCCGGTAATTCCTCCAGAAAGACATCATCAAACTCCCGTACGATGGGAATATTTTTAATCGCGAGTTTCTCACCAACCATTTGAGATAAATAACCTTCATTTAGTGGAATCAATACCCATAAAATGGAAGACATTTCCACTAGAAGGTTATGTTCATCCTTTCATTGATAGATGATCATAGATTGATCTGGAATATGAAATGTGACTTCCCTTCTTTGGCAATTGATATGAGCTCCGTATAAAGAAAGCCAATCCATGCCAAGAATCACATCGAATTCCACTAAAGGAAGGATCACAAGATTTGCAGGAAGCACTTTCCCACAAATGTCAATTGGAGAAGAATTATAAACTTTTGATGTGATTGATGTGCCATTAGGTGTTGTCACAGCTAACTCAACATCTAATTGTTGAGGTAATACGGTGATACCCTTAGAAAATTCTTCAGAAATAAAAGAGTGGGTGGATCCAGAATCAAATAAAACATTTGCTACTTTAGAGTGGATGGTAAGTGTACCTTTCACCACTTCGTTATCGTACTCAACATTGCTGATAGAAATTGCATGTGACATTCCTTTGTCTTTAGCCTTAAGAGTTTGTTGACGTCGACCATCATCATCAACCCTTGGATTTGGGCATTGATTGGCATAATGCCCCATCTCCTTGCACTTGAAACATTGAAGTGTAGTAGGTTCATTCTGTGTATCCCTTCCTTTGTTTGCATCATTAGACATCTTCTTCCCATTATCGCAGCATTCAAATGCCCGATAACCTTCCTTTCCACATTTGAAACATTTACTTGTCCCTTTAAGACAACTCCCTCCATGTTTCTTTCCACACTTTGAGCATAAGGGAAAGATCATCTTCTTTTCAGTGTGCTCTTTAGATTTTCCTTTGAATTCCATTTTCCTCTTCTTATCAAACCCATATGACTGATGGGTTACTCCAATCTCCATCTCGACTTTGAGAGCACATCGAACAATTTCCTCGTAGCTATTGAAGTCCCTTATGGCTAACGCCCTTCAAAGACTTGGTTTTAAGCCACTAAAGAATCGATCGATCTTACTCTCAGGTTGGATAATAATACCAAAAGCGTACCTTGAAAGTCTTGTAAAATTTGCTTCATAGGTACCAACAGATTCATCATCCCTTTGCTTCAGTTCAAGAAACTCTTTCTCCATATTTGTTCCGAGAATACAAGGGAAGTACTTATTGAAAAATAAGTTCTTGAACTCGTCCCATTCCATGGACTCAATTTCATCCCTTTGCCTCATATTCTTAATAAGATTCCACCATTGATCAGCATCTCCTTCCAAACGATACACTGCTAGGATGACTTTATCATGTTCAGAACATTGAAGAACTGAAAATATCTTTTCAGTAGTACTAATCCATTGTTCAGCAACTAATGGATCAGTAGACCCTCTGAAAGAAGGTGGACGCTGCCTCATGAAGGATTCAACAGAATGTTTCTCCTTCCTTTGCTCGTTTGGAAGTCCTGCATGATTCATAGCTTGAGAAAGTTGTGTGAGCATGGCTACAAGATTTTGCATTCCAGCTCCCATATGGTTTGGTTGCTCAGGGGGACAATCATTGCATTTCCCATCGCATTCCGCATTAACACGGTTCCTTTGGGTTCCAGCCATTGACTAAAACCAAGAAGAATAGTGTGAGCAACACTAATTATAATTGGAAAACCACATAATTCAAGAATAAAATTTTCACGCTTAAGGTCTTTTCCTAGGTTATTCATGGACATTTCTAAAACACTAAGATTGTGTTCTATGCTTAGACTTATCCTTAGGTTTCTTACTAAGGCTTTCACATCCTAGTTTACAAAGGTTGACTATACCTTTCCTCTGATACCAAATATAACGACCCATACTCTACATACATTGTTAATACTTCAAAATTGAAGCACACTTATTACAACATATGACAAAACCACAAAGGATCGTATAGGTATAGTGTCTTTAGAAACTGGGAAACATAAACAACTGGTTCATAAATCTTCTACAGTGTCTCCCATTTATTTCATCATATCTAGGGTCACTTTTAGCATATTCTACTTAATTTCCATCTTCCTGACCTGGGGAAAAGAAAAAATACAAAAAGGGTGAGCTCAAATGCTCAGCAAGGGAAAATAAAGGAAATAAAAATCAAAGCATATCTTTTTGAAAATCATAACCTGCAAAAGAGATCATAATATCTTAACATGGAATAAATCATAGAAGTGAAAATGAGATCCCCATAATCATAACATAAAACTTGAAACATTGTGGCATGCACACATAATCATGGAAAATCATTTCTTGTTAGTCATGACTCATTGCCAAGACTATCTTAGCGGACAAAGTCCATTTCGGAACCGAGTTCACTCCTCATTTCAGTCCTGTATCACTGAACCGAAATAACCTTCCGTTCCAGCCATGTCCATCTCATGAGATATAAATCTTTACCCAATGCATTGGAGGGAGATATAGGTCCCAACCATCTTATAATGAATCCTTTCTTATGTGTGCCACATAAATCATAAATCATACATCATCTCATAACACATGTTACAAAAATGGGATTCTTGAAACATCATGACATCATAAAACAAATCATATAAGGTAAATTACTTCATAAAAATAATTCACTCACAACATAATCAAATCAATGTAATAATAGGGATAAAAACAGAACCCTTTATTATCTTAGATGGAAAATAATTTTGATAAAACACTTGAACTCCATTCCTGAGGAAAATATCCTTTCTTCTTCAAAAACACTTTTCTTTTCTTAACATGTCATACAATTATAAACTAAAAGAAGTTTATTAAAAATAAACTTGAAAACTTGTAAAGTAATCTTCTTGGAAATAATTTTTTAAAAATCCATTCATGCCGTATAAGTAAAAAAAAACATTCTTCGTACTTTTGTCGGGAAAGTCAAAAAGTACCTCGTACGAAAAAACGTCAAAAGATTCCTTTCATATTCTGTACTAAAAACTCACCGAAGGGTAAAATTTGATTTAAAATATTGTAAGTGGATGGAAACAATATTACATATTGAGGGAACATGGATGTGGATGATAAAATACTCCCCATTAAATACTTACGAATAAACAATCTCGAATAAAAATGAGATTGTGATATTTCCCTTACCTTAGGTCCGATTTGCTTTGTATGTGTCCGAAGCTCCTGTATAACGGTTTAAATAATGTTATTGACTTATTCCAGAATCATATCTATTGATATGTTATCATATATGGTCATATTCTTAGCTTCTTATTAGTAATATTTCATTGTTACTTGTTACTCGGGTCTTTATTGCCTTTTGTTCTTATGCGTGTTTTGCTGAATAAATTCTTTTTCTTATTTTAAGTTTATAGATACCTTATATCCAGAATGGTATTAGTGTAACATATATCATATTTATTCATTCAATTCATTAATATAATTACTATCTAATGATGATCATGTAGAACGAGTCGCATCACATCGTGGAGACGGTATTCCGTACGTACGCACGAGCGATGATATTGTTCCCATGATCGTGGAATTGTATTTAAGTGTATTTATACTATTTCAGTATCAATATCACTTTATAATAATCATATATAGTTACTCATTACTCCATTATACCCATCCTTGTAAGGTGATGGTGGAAAATAGATTACACCACGGCGTGGAGACGGTATTCCGTACGTACGCACGCGCGGGGATTTCATTTTTTCCGTAGGATGGATAGAAGGTGAATTTGGGTTGTTTCATATTTATAATAACATATCAGTATGTAAGTAATACTGATGTTATTACTTTATCATGAAACAACTAAAGAAGAATAAGTTGAAGAAGAAACAAATTGAAAAGATCGGTAATGGATATTACCTCTTCTTTGAAACGCCTCTTTGAATCCTCCACTTAGGGAACTAATATTGGTCTTTTAAGAAGACCAGGACCTTTAGGATTATTCTAGGGAAGTGGAGAAGGGATTTTGGCAGGGGTTGGCCGAGCTTGAGTGCTCAAATTGGTGTGAGGAGAAGGGGGAGGAGGTGCCCTTTTATAAGGGAGGAGAGGGGCACCTTAGGAATATCTCAATATAGTATTTTATATTAATGTCAAAATCGGTTTATAATGGTTCCAAAGGGTCTTATTTCGAAGGTAAATTGGGGATGGGTCGAAATACTATCAAACAATAGGATTTATACAAGTTTAGGTTATTATTTTAACCTTATCAATTAGATTTAACTCTAAGTTAAATAATTTAACTTTTACCATGACTTTTTGTTTTCTTACACTATATGGTTAATACACTTACTATAACATGACAAACGTACCCCAAGTTGTTTATTATTAATATATATATCCTTATATAAGTAATTTGGCCGAACTTTAGATTTTTAGGAATACAATATCAATTAATAATATAATATTTGATTTAAAAACTATTTTGTGTCAATTTTGACACTATTTGATATATGATTTTTGTGAAAGTCATAACAGAATTATATGTTCGATACAAGTAGATTAAATCAACAATAATATATAATAGTAACCTAGAAAATTAGTTTAATTCATAAAAAGTCTCAAATTACATTTATTTGAGCATTTATAACATCAATTATGGTTACATTTCCTTAAAAGGGTAATTACTGCATCATCGTTGTGTCATAAATAAATTAATATATTTAAAGTCAAAAAATTATAAATAAAATACCATTATGTAGGAAATCTTTTTATCTTTCTAATGAATATTTATAGTCGAATTTATCTTATGTATAACCCCATGTTAAAAATTATTTACTTATTAAACATTGATTTTTACTATTTTAACCCTTCTTTAAATAAATTAATAATAAATGCCCAAATCTAATCCAAGTGGGCCTAGATGGTAATATTTTATTCATAAGTTTGTTTTTGGTCTAATTACACTTATCCAATAGAATTAGGACATGTTTTAGGGTAATAATAATATCATCTTTACCCTTAATTACCCTATTTACTTTTTACCGTGGTAAAAAAAGTAAAAAGTTACTATTCACCAAAAATTATTTTCATCTCATTGAACCACATTTTAGTCCTTGATATTAACCATGTCTCTCGGATTTTTGAAATTCCACTCATAGAAGCGGTAAAATTAAGTTTTATGAAAAATTCAGTTTTTTAACTACCACTTAGTGGTTTCACTATTCATCAAAAATTGAAAGTTTTTAGAAAAATACCAAAATTTCACCCTAGGCTAATTTTAGTATTCCAAATCCAAAAATGAGGACCATTTTGAAACATAAAATTTCAAAAAGTGGTTATTACTATTCATAACGGCTATTTAAATAATATTTTAATAGCATTTCGTCGTTTAGTGAAACTCGGTATTGCCTACAACGCAAGCTATCGAGGAAGGTCGCAATTGCGTGTAAAGTAAGTCAAGCTAGTGTGTAGTGAAATATTCCTTTGATGATATATATATAACATAAAAACAAAATATTACTCATAAAAATCTCGGGTGTTACAATGTACACCTGGTTCAACACTCTTAAGCAATATTCTTCGGAAATTCAAAACCTCTTTATGAACCATTATAAAGGATTTAAATAATGCTAATTTATGTCCTAGTATAAGACTTAAGTTACATGATGTATACATATTATAAGTTATTCTTTGGTTTGCACAATGATATGTGTATCACACACAATGATTGTTGGTTTTTGTTAAGGGTTGGAACTAGAAGGACTCATTTTAACATCAAATCTGATCAAAATTTGGTAACGGTGAGATTCCAAATTGAATGATGACTTGAGATAAATATATTTTCATCTTACTAATCATTTATCATAACATATGGTTAAATATATGAAATTAACTGAGAGTAATAACAAATAATATAACAGGATGGTGAATGGTAATGAATGTTTATGTGCTAATGAATATAGAGGAAATAATATTCATCCTTCCCCATGCTAAGAAGGTGGGAAGAAACACCTTGTAGAATATCTCCAATGGAAGGTAAGATGTTGTCTGTGTGAAAAATAATGTCATTGTGTGAAAAATTGTTGAGGAGTTCAAACTATTATACATAGGGAACACTTGAATTATTCAAATAAATTCCATTAACCCAATAATAAAATTCTAGATCAAGTAATGACCTATTAAATGTTAATCAATTAATTGGAAATAGGTAAGTATTTATGTATTCATATTCTAGGATTTTAGTTTATATGTATTCATCTAATGGAATTTGGGTTGTATGAATCATGAAACATTTAAGGAATATGTTGTTTTTAGATCCATATATGTCTCTGTGTAATATTAACATAAGATTTATCGACTCCAACATGGGTTTATCTTCTTAAGGATGATCATATTTTTAAAGTATTAGAAACCCCTCTCGAGGTTTTACACGATGGGAGTTTACCATGTTTAAGGATAAATTAGGAGGCATTAATAGAAACAAAACCTCCTTTTTTATTATATGAATTAGTGAAGTTGTTATTTGAGGAGGAATTATGGTATGTTTTTTTTGAAATATGATTAATGGTTAAGGTATCCTTTAGGGTTTAACTTATCTTTGATGTTGATGTAATTATGGGTAATAGTTGATCAAATAACGACGTTAGAACACCTCTTTTCTATCATAGAATATTTTTCTTGAGATCATTATTCTATAATATACATTAAAGAAGTGTTATGTATTCATAGGGTACCACATTCAATTTTATTTATTTTGGATCTAAATTTGACCTTGATGTTTTGGTTATGTCTTCAAAGAGATATTGGTTCAAAGATTAGTTTCAGCATTGCATATCATCCTTAAACAGATGGTCATTCTAAGATAACAATTCAACCCCTAATGGTTATGTAATTATACAGTTCTATGGATTTCAAAGTTTTTTTTGATCAAAAACCTCCTCAAGTTTAGATTCTTTCAAATATATCTTCCACATAAGAATTTAGAAGAATCCATATGAAGCTCATTGTGTAATAGATATGAATAACTCGATCCTAATTTAATTGTTATATAGAATGAAAGATATTAGTAGATATGAAAGGCGATGAGAAAAAAGATAAGGTTGGATACATTCAAAAATATGTTCGGAATACGTAAGGTCAACATTAATATTATGATAATAATAATCAATGTGATCTAAACTTTTAAGTTGGTGAGAAGGGATTTCAACGAATGTCTCCATGGAATAATGTAGGGAAAACAAATACCTTTGTATATTGGTGCCTTTAAAATACTTGATCATGTTTGGAAATTATCTTAACAGTTGAATCATACAATGAACCTCTATCAATTTCATGATGTGTTTATTGTATCTCTTCTATGGATTTATATACATTATCGATCACATTTATGGAACTCAAAGGTCATAAGGCTTGAGCATGGTCATTAATATGGGGAACAAATGGTGATGATTCAAGATCCTAAATATGAAGGTTATGAACCAGTACCACTAAAATATTCAATTTTTTATGAAACCACAAGAATGATGTTGTTATATGGGATCATGAGAATGTAATGAGGTCAAATTATCATTAGTTATTGGTAAAAATGTTTCAAATTTCGTGGGAGAAATTCATTTTAAGGGGTAGAATGAAACACATTAAGATTTTGGGAAATAATTCCATTCAAATAAATAAAATGTTTCTCTATTATAACTTACATGAAATACTGGGTTATCTTGTGATAAAAGAAGCACGAATTGTGTTATTTGTTACATGAAACACTGATATTATCTTGTGTTACATGCAAAACAAGGTTTAAATGATACATGATTTTTTTTAAACATTATTTTTATCAGTTATGTAACGCCCCGAACCTAGTTACCCAGAGTCTGTGCATTATTACATGACATTGGCATGATCACAAAGGATCAAGTCTCGAAAGACTGATTAGTTTAGTAGTCTCGGAAACACTAGATATATTCATAAGTCTTACATTACATCATAAGGTAAAAAAAACTACAACAACATCTTATCTTCATATCCCCTCATACTATCCCTGCAGGTCATTCATAAATTACTTCTTCATAATCCTGGGAAAAATAAAACATTGAAAGGGGTGAGCTCAGATGCTTAGTAAGGATAACATTATAGCAGAAGCTTTCATAGATAATCATAAACACTTAAGAAAGTTTATAACTAAAACGAAAGCCTTTTAAACTTGAACTTCAGCATAAAATGGCAAAGATAAAATAAAATAATGCCATTTATTTACTCACATGGATATTCTACTAGTTGAATGATCACATGCAATATCAATAACCACTTTCATAATGATGGAATGCATAATTCCAGACTATCATAACCACATAGTCAAGGCCTCGTGCCAAGACTAAAAATAAGATTTTGTCAAGGCCTTGTTCCAAGACACTAGTTTGTCTCATGAGACCTACCGATGCATCGAGGAGCTATAGATGGCTCCTCCCGTCACTTATTAAGTCCAATTCATTCCTCATATGAAAATGTTTAAATATAACATAAAAATTCGTATTAAAACTATCATACGAAATGTCAATACTTTAACCACAAACCATGAATGGTATAAAAATAGCACATCCATAGTCAAACATAACTCACTCGATACAATATGGAAGATTTTATTGTATCACATTAACCTCAATCAAGAATAATGAAGGATGTTTACATAGATAAAAATAATCATGAAAAAATATTTGAGAGAAATATCCGCCTTTTTCTTGAAATCATTTAAAAGTCACACTATTTGTTAAGAAGCCATTTAAAAATATATTTTTGAATCAAAGTGTCCCATACCACTTTGAAACTTTCAAAAGGAGTTTAAATTTTAAAACTTTAATGTCTATATAAATAAATCCTTAAAAACATTTTTAAAACATGGACATTAATGAGAATGATTTATATGAATAAGTCTTTAAAACATTTAAAAATGGTATTTTAGTTAGATATTCTAACCAAAAGAGAGACACTTGAATACAAATAATTTAGGTAATCAAAATTTTATAATATCATGAGAATAAAGGGATTCATGATATACTATGTCAAAGTACATTATATACACCACATAAAAGTGATTTGGTGTATAACAACAAAGAAGTATCAATGGAATGTAAATTGAGATGAAATCTCTCAAAAAGGCCGTATCCTTAGGTTAAGGATAAATAAATGACATAATTATGTGTGAAAAATATAAATACACTAAATATTATTTGATATTCAGTGTAAAAAAATCAAGGGACATTCACACATATTCTAGTAAAAATGACACCAATGAATTGGATGTTTATCTCAACAAATCGAGATTGACTAAAAATTACTCCTATCAAGTTCATACCGATGACTTGAGAATTTATCAATGGAGTTATTATGTGAATAAAAAGTATATCCACAAAAGGGGAGTGGAACTTATGAAATAATCAAATGTATAGTGATTCCACACATAATCATGGAGTAAAATAATCAATGAAGTATGCGTAAAGCCGAATGAGTGGAAATGGACATTTCAAATTCCCTTATTGATTTGGTAACATAAAAAACATACACCCATGAAATAAGGATCATACAATGATGATGTTAATATACATGAATTAAAGTATATTACACAACGAATACAAACATGGGTAGTACACATACCACATGTAATACATAAGTGGTGAACAATGGAATTCTCATGGAATTAAAAGTGAGATAAGAAACCCCTTACTTTGTAATTTTTCCTTGGTCTACGGTAGTTTAACCTCCTTTATAATGGTGAAATAATTTTTATTTAATTATAAGAGAATTATATTCATTAATATGATATCATATATGATCTTTTAACATTGATTTGTTAATAATATCTTAGAATTATCGTCATTTCGGCTGTTAACGGGTTCATTTTACTTTATATTCATTATTATGTGAGTCATATTTGTTATTAATGGGATGTATATTATTCATATACAGAATGATATCAAGTCCTTAAATATTATTTTTAATCATAAAAATAGAATTATACTTGAATGGATATGATGGAGATTGAATCTCATCGCATTCGTGGAGACGGTAGTCCGTACGTACGCACGAGCGACAATATCATTCTTTTGATATTAAAATAATATATAATTGGATGGTATATCATATATACAGAATAATTATCATGTTATATTTATTATTTACATGAGTTACACATCATTATTATACCCATCCAAAATAATAATATATTGAATAACAATTACACCACGACGTGGAGACGGTGAGCCGTACATACGCACATATGGTGACATGTTATTCAAAGGGTGGATAGAATACTGAATATGGTTGTACCATATATATAATAACATCACAGTATATATATGATACTGGAGTTATTATTTTAAAATTGTAATAAAAATGTAAGAAGAAGTGGAAGAAGAAAGGAACTTGGAAAAGGGCCGTGAAATCATTACCTCTTCTTCGGGTTCTTCCTTTTGATTTGATAAATGGGCTCCTTAGGTTGGCTTTCTGATCAAAATAATGCCTCTAGGTTGTAGTGAGGGAAGTCATGAGAGTATTTGGGCAGGGTTTGGCCGAACCAAAAGGCTTTGAAGGTGTGAAGAAATGATAAGGAGGAGTGCCCTTTTATAAGAGGGGTGAGGGGCATCTTTGGAAAAGCTTAAAA
The DNA here is from genome assembly GCA_963277665.1 of Viscum album. Taxonomy (NCBI): domain Eukaryota; kingdom Viridiplantae; phylum Streptophyta; class Magnoliopsida; order Santalales; family Viscaceae; genus Viscum; species Viscum album. The sequence goes on along the minus strand of OY728128.1, from coordinate 1,467,764,680 downwards.
TATTAATTTATAATAAATTCATATTCGGTTTATAATGGCTCAAAAGTTTATTATTTAAAGTTTAAGGTGGGGATGGGTCGAAAACCACTCAACCAATAGTATTTATACAGGTTTGGGTCATTATATTAACCTTATCGTTAAGTATTAACTCTAAGTTAATTAGATTCACTTTTACAATATCTGTTTGTATTTTTATATTATATGGTTAATAAACTTACCATATACATCCAAGATACCCCCAAGTGGTTCATTAATGATACACCTATATTGATATATGTCTCTTGTCCGAACATTAGATTTTTATGAATTTAATATCAATTAATAATATAATATTTGTTTTAAAAAACTCTTTTATGTCAATTTTGACACTATTAAATAGTTGATTTTTGTGAAACACATGACAGAATGATTACTTCGAAAAAAGTTAATTAAATCAATAATAATATGTCATATTAGCTTATAAAATTATTTTAATTCAATAAAATTCTCATATTATATTTATTTGGGTATTTATGATATCAATTATTCTAATTTTTCACTATTATGGTAATTACTACATCATCATTGTGTCATAAATAAATTAAATTATAAAATGTCTAAAAATTATAAATAAAATATCATTATATAGAAAATATTTTTAGCATTATATTTAATATTTATAGTATAAAATCCAACATATATAACCCTATGTAACAATTGTTTTTCTAAAAGATATATGCTTGTGTCATTTTTGTATTCATTTTAACTTAATTAAAATTAAGTGTCCCTGTCACTTAAAAGTAGATCCATGGGGTCCCAAAATCGACCCAAAGATGCCCATGGTCGACCATGTATCAACAAATAGTGTTAAGACACGTTTTAGGGTAGTTTAGTATTATTATAATATTATTTTTAACCCTTGTTTACCGGATTTACCCTTTAACCATGGTAAATAAAATATTTACCGAAGTAATTATCCAAAATTTCTAAAAATAAAAGTTACCTATTTACAAAATTTGAACATCCTGATTGCAAATATGGAATCCATTTTTCCAAATTCAAAACACATAAGTGGCAGAAATTAATTTAAAATTAATTCCCGTTGTTAAAACAAAAAGCGTGTTTTTAAGAGATAATAACTATCAAAACATTGGCACTTGTTTATGTCTGGTTTAATTGTGAAATTATGTCCAATGAAAAACAATGAATTAAATAGTAAAAATATATTCTAAATATACTTTAAAACTACTCAAATTCATAATTTATCAATATTAATTATTTTGATTAAAAAAGTTGTTTTTAATTAAAATTTAGTAATTTTCAGTATTTATCAAAATATGAAAGTTATCCGAAAAGTACCAAAATTTTACCCTAGGCTAATTTCGATATTCTGAATCCAAAAATGAAGTCCATTTTGAGATATATAATTTATAACATTTCAAAAAGTAGGTATTACTATTCGTAACGGCTAGTGTGATTGGTTATGGTGTATTAGAACTCGGTGTTGCGTACAACACACGCTATCAAATTATTCAAAAAGAAGAATACCGTAGAAGCTTGGGGTGTTACATTCTCCCCTCCTTCAATAAATTGCATCCTCACAATTTTAAAATTGTGCTTGGGAATATAATGGAAAGTCCCACATCGGAAAAAGAGTAAATAAAACTATCACTTTAAAAGAAAGAAAGAGAGGTATAAAGGTCAACCATGATAACCCATACTCGGATTCCATGTAGGAAAACATGGAAATGGATGATAAAATAAGTGTCATGTTCTGATGGAGAGGGATAGAAATCATGATCAGGAGAAAGTTAACAATAATAAAGCCAGAAACTTGTGTTGGGACAAACGACCATTAGTCTCCTAGTAGGAAAGTAAACTGACAACATTTTTTTTTGTTTTAAGTTACATTAATTTATGATATTGATTAAGAATATAAAGATATATACTTAAAATTTAGGTAGAGTTTCATTATTTAATAAATTTCCACCACAAACTCATTTTTTTAAATGATGAGTATTCAAGAAGACTTGGTCACACTGGAAGAGCTAGAATAAACTTCTATAGAATCACATGATCTATGCAGGATGAACTATATATTTACATTGTCTTTAGAGATTAATCAAAACCAAAATGGTTAGTACAAGATCTAATGATCCCCCAAAAGGAAATTCCTTGAGAGAAATAAACACTAATCTTAATTTCCAAAATTAGACCAACAATACCCCAAAGTTAAATAAATACCATTCAATAATCAATTGTCCTTAAAATCCTTTAATATAATCAAAACTAATATTTAAAACCAAAACTTATTATGAATGTAGTATTCATGTTAAATTGTATCTCCAAATGAATTAATTACTCTTAAAGTCCCATACTTAAAGTAATTAACCAAATCATTTCCATAAATAACCCAAATCATTATAAATCCACAATAAAAACATAGATAAAAATCCACCATTACTTCTCAAATGAAATCCCATACTACTCTATTTTCCTTTGGCATAAAGTGTTCTCAACAAAGTGAACAACTTCCAAAATAACATTTATCACTTAATCAGAAAATCATTTTCCTATACTAAGGGTATTCATTTGATAAGACATAAGATCCAAAATCAAATTATTATTGATCAATAAAATCATTTAACTAAAAATAATAGTCACACTAACCAGGGACTTCACGTAGTCTAGTGGTAGGTGATAAATCCCAATCGCACTTTGGTTGTGGGTTCGATTCCCACAGCTTTGTCCAACGCGACGGGTTGTCACACGGTCTACGTGTTGTACTTTTTCAAAAACTATATTTTATAATATTACCAAAATGAGATAAATTCCTCAAAATACCATAACATAATTTAACCACAAATCTTATCTCATACCTTGCATTTTCATCCCAAATTATAATAACTTATAATTTCCTCATACCCAATGATCATATAAGACCAAATGGAAATTTATAACTATATCCGCAACAGAAAAGATAATTATTCCTCAAATATCATTTTCACATGATAAATTGCAGGTTTACACATACAAGAGAAAATTATTCCAAAGTAATCCCATCAATAAAGAGCACTAACACTTTTAAACATTTCACCATCCATTTATTTCAACATAGGTTCTTCATCATATGTTCCTCGGGTTCCCACATTGCCTCTTCCATCTTATGATTTCTCCATAGATCTTTTACCAGACGAGTCATTTGGTTTCTCAACACTTGATCTTTGGTATGAAGAATTCTGACAGGCTCTCCACAATAAGATAGATCAGGTTCCAGTTATAATTCTTCATAGGTGAGTACATGCGTTGGGTCAGGCATGTATTTTGTCACTAGATATATGTGGATCACAACATGAACTCTGGAGAGACTAAGCGGATTTTCCTTTTGTTAAAATTCGTTCATGTGTCACAATGGTAGCTCAGAAATTTTTCAAAATCATCTACTTCCTTTACCCAAAAACTCCTCATACATTTTGGATTATATCGATGGAAGCATCAATGCATCATAAAAAAATAGTTATTTCTAATATATAATTTTGAGACATCGTCTTTAACATGTTTTTATAGAAAAATTCTCACTGATTCATCTTCAAATATTTCACAATAAGGTTTTGGTAAATTAATTTTCATATATCCCAAAAGACATAAATATATAATTTGATACATATAGGCTGCTCGAAGGTCTCCCTCTTCTGTAGCATCTAGAAAATCATTTAGTGCATCGTAATTTTTAGATAAAGTGAATAATTTGAAAATACCCTGATGGTACTTCCCACACATTGCGTGGTAAGAAAGTTGAGAGCGCAACATTATCCCATAGTCGGTACTTGATCCTTGAAAGAATCGTGCAATGCTAGAGGTATTGGATGTCTCATAAAGTTTTTTGTATGTAACTTGGACATTTGAAAAAGTTTCAACATTGTCTGTGCATGTCTTCTGGATAATAATTGTAAGTAGTTCTTCAGGAAGAGAGAGAAGAATTGTTCGTGATCTTGCTCCCTCCATGTTTCAACTAACAAAAGAAAATACAATTAGGTTTTTTGAATACATATCTAATAATAATTTAAAAAATATACATAATAGGATAATCTTGTAATTGAACAATATATCCTATCTTGGGGTACCCTATGTTAAAATCTAGTTTGTCCACTATTTATTTTCTGACATATATTCTTAGGGGATTTTTTTGTATTCTTTTAATAATGGTTTATACTAATCTTTTGAATTTACCAAAGCATATCCCCCGAGAGTGTCGTAACCAAGAGTGCAGCAAGGCCCATTGCCGTGCACCAGTTCCCGTTCGAGTCTAGCACAAAGTGGTGTTTTCTGGTTTTACCCCTCGGTACATCTGTGCCAGAGCCACCTCTACCTGCTCGTATCCAGACATGGATGTATTGCTCGGAAAACTCACAAAATATTCTACAATACCAAAATTCTAGGAAGTTATTCTATACTAATCCTCAAAGTTCATCTTAGGTCTACGTGCTCTAATCAGAGTTTATCTAAATCTAGCTTCCAAGTTTTGTACTAAACTTCCTCTGATACCAACTGTAATGCCCCGACCCCAGTTACCCAGAGTCGGTGCATTATTACATAACATTGGCATGATCACAAAGGATCAATTCTCAAACGATCGATTAGTTTAGTAGTCTTGGAAACACTAGATATATTCATAAGTCTTACATTACATCATAAGGTAAAAAACTACAACAACATCTTGTCTTCATATCCCCTCATACTATCCCTGCAGGTCATTCATAAATTACTTCTTTATAATCCTAGGAAAAATAAAACATTGAAAGGGGTGAGCTCAGATGCTCAGTAAGGATAACATTATAGCAGAAGCTTTCATAGATAAGAATAAACACTTAAGGCAGTTTATAACTAAAATGAAAGCCTTTTAAACTTGAAATTCAGCATAAAATGGAAAAGATAAAATAAAATAATTCCATTTACTTACTCACATGGATATTCTACTAGTTGAATTATCACATGAAATATCAATAACCACTTTCATAATGATGGAATTAATAATGCCAGACTATCATAACCACATAGCCAAGGCCTCGTGCCAAGACTACAAATACGATTTTGTCAAGGCCTTGTGCCAAGACACTAGTTTTTCTCATGAGACCTACCGATGCATCGAGGAGCTATATCGGGCTACACTCATCACTTATTAAGTCCAATGCATTCCTCATATGAACATATTTAAACATAACATAAACATTCGTATTAAAACAAGCATACGAAATGTCAATACATTAACCACAAACCATGAATTGTATAAAAATAGCACATCCACAGTCAAACATAACTCACTCGATACAATATAGAAGATTGTATTGTATCAAATTAACCTCAATCAAGAATAATGAAGGATGTTTACATAGATATAAATAATCATAAAAAATATTTGAGAGAAATATCCCGCTTTTTCTTGAAATCATTTAAAAGTCACATTATTTGTCAAGAAGCCATTTGAAAATAGATTTTTGAATCAAAGTGTCCCATAGAACTTTGAAACTTTCAAAAGGAGTTTTAATTTTAAAACTTTAATGTCCATATAAATAAATCCTTAAAAACATTTTTAAATCATGGACATTAATGAGAAAGAATTAGTTGAATAAGTCTTTAAAACATTTAAAAATGGTATTTTAGTTAGTGATTCTAACCAAAAGAGAGACACTTGAATAAAAATAATTGAGGTAATCAAAACTTTGTAATATCATGAGAACAAAGGGATTCATGATATACTATGTCAAAGTACTTTATATACACCACATAAAAGTGATTTGGTGTATATCAATAAAGAAGTCTCAATGGAATGTAAATTGAGATGAAATCTCTCATAAAGGTCGTATCCTTAAGTTAAGGATAAATCAATGACATAATTATGTGTGACAAATATAAATACTCTAAATATTATTGTATATTCAGTGTAAAACAATCAAGGGACATTCACACATATTCTAGTAAAAATGACACAAATGAATTGGATGTTTATCTCAACAAATCGAGATTGAGCAAAAATTACTCTTATCAAGTTCATACCGATGACTTGAGAATTTATAAATGGAGTGATTATGTGTATAAAAAGTATATCCACAAAAAGGGGAGTGGAAATTATGACATAATCAAATGAATAGTGATTCCACACATAATCTTGGAGTAAAATAATCAATGAAGTATGCGTAAATCCAAATGAGTGTAAATTGAAATTTCAAATTCCCTTATTGATTTGGTAACATAAAAAACATACACCCATGAAATAAGGATCATACAATGATGATGTAAATATACATGAATTAAAGTATATTACACAACGAATACAAACATGGGCAGTACACACACCACATGTAATAAATAAGTGGTGAACAATGGAATTCTCATGGAATTAAAAGTGAGATAAGAAACCCCTTACTTTGTACTTTTTCCTTGGTCGACAGTAGGTTAACATCCTGTATAATGGTGAAATAATTTTTATTTAATTATACAAGAATCATATTCATTAATATGATATCATATATGATCTTTTAACATTGATTTGTTAATACTATCTTAGAATTATCGTCATTTCGGGTGTTAACGGGTTCATTTTACTTTATATTAATTATTATGTGAGCCATATTTTATATTAATGGGATGTATATTATTCATATAAAGAATTATATCAAGTCCTTAAATATTATTTTTAATCATAAAATGATAATTATACTTTAATGGATATGATGGAGAATGAATCTCATCGCGTTCGTGGAGACGGTAGTCCGTACGTATGCACGAGCGACAATATCATTCTTTTGATATTAAAATAATATATAATTGGATGGTATATCATATATAAATAATCATTATCATGTTATATTTATTATTTAAATGAGTTACACATGATTATTATACCCATTCAAAATAATAATATATTGAATAACAATTACACCACGACGTGGAGACGGTAAGCCATACGTACGCACGTATGGTGACATGTTATTCAAAGGGTGGATAGAATACTGAATATGGTTGTACCATATTTATAATAATATCACATTATATATATGATACTGGATTTATTATTTTAAAATGGTAATAACAAAGTAAGAAGAAGTGGAAGAAGAAAGGAACTTGGAAAAGGGTGGTGAAATCATTACCTCTTCTTCGGGTTCTTCCTTTGAATTTCATCAAAAGGGATCCTTAGGTTGGCATTCTGATCAAAATAAGGCCTATAGGTTGTATTGAGGGAAGTTGGGAGAGTATTTGGTCAGGTTTTGGCCGAACCAAAAGGCTTTGAAGGTGTGAAGAAATGAGAAGGAGGAGTGCCCTTTTATAAGAGGGGTGAGGGGCATCTTTGGAAAAGCTATAAATATTAATTTATAATAAATTGATATTCGGTTTCTAATGGCTAAAAAGTTTATTATTTAAAGGTTAAGGTGGTGATGGGTCGAAAACCACTAAACCAATAGAATTTAGGCGGGTTTGGGTCATTATATTAACCTTATCTTTAAGTATTAACTCTTAGTTAATTAGATTCACTTTTACAATGTCTCTTTGTATTTTTATATTATATGGTTAATAAACATACCATATACATCCAAGCGACCGACAAGTGGTTCATTAATGATACACCTATCATGATATAAGTCTCTTGGCCGATCCTTATATTTTTAGGAATTTAATATCAATTAATAATATAATATTTGTTTTAAAAAACTCTTTTATGTCAATTTTGACACTATTCAATAGTTGATTTTTGTGAAACACATAACAGAATGATTACTTCGAAAAAAGTTAATTAAATCAATCATAATATGTCATATTAACTTATAAAATTAGTTTAATGCAATAAATGTCTCAAATTATATTTATTTGGGTATTTATAATATCAATTATTCTAATTTTTCACTATTATGGTAATTACTGCATCACCATTATGTCACAAATAAATTATATTATATAATGGATAAAAATTATAAATAAAATATCATTATGTAGGAAATCTTTTTAGAGTTATATTGAATAGTTATAGTCTAAAATAAAACATATATAACCCTATGTAACAATTGTTTTTTAAAACGATATATGCTTGTGTCATTTTTGTATTCATTTCAACTTAATTAAAATAAAGTGTCCCTATCACTTACAAGTGGATCCATGGGGTCCCCAAATCGACCCAAAGATGCCCATGGTCGACCATGTATCAAAAAATAGGGTTAATACACGTTTTAGGGTAATTTAGTATTATTATAATATTATTTTCAACCCTTGTTTACCGGATTTACCCTTTAACCATGGTAAATAAAATATTTACCGATGTAATTATCCAAAATGTATAAAAATAAAAGTTACCTATTTACACAATTTGAACATCCTGATTCCAAATATGGAATCAATTTTTCCAAATTCAAAACACAGAAGTGGCATAAATTAATTTAAAATTAATTCCCGTTGTTAAAACAAAAAGCGTGTTTTTAAGAGATAATAAATATCAAAAGATTGGCACTTGTTTATGTTTGGTTTAATTGTGAAATTATGTCCAATGACAAAAATTTAATTAAATGGTAAAAATATATTCTAAATATACTTTAAAACTACTCAAATTCATAATTTATCAATAGTAATTATTTTGATTAAAAAAGTTGTTTTTAATTAAAATTTAGTAATTTTCACTATTCATCAAAATATGAAAGTTATCCGAAAAGTACCAAAATTTCACCCTAGGATAATTTAGGTATTCCGAATCCAAAAATGAAGTCCATTTTGAGAGATAGAAATTATAACATTTCAAAAAATTAGGTATTACTATTCATAACGACTACTGTGATTGGTTATGGTGTGTTAGAACTCGGTGTTGCGTACAACACACGCTATCACATTATTCAAAAAGAAGCATACCGTAGAAGTTTAGGGTGTTACAACCTAGATGTTGGAATGGTACATATGAATTAGATTAAATAAATTATGAAAATATATTGTCTACTCATGTGTATAAAATTAATTCTTTTTAAACCATTTATTTTAAAATGAATATATATGAATTCATTTTTTGAAAAAAAAAACTATAAAATAATGTTCTTCACAACATTAAATTAAACAAAAAACTTTTGTCTAATTATTTTCCTTAAATATATATATATATTATTTATTCAATAAATTGTTTCAAATTCATATTATATGTTTTCTAAACAAGATATAAGAATAAATCCAATTTTTCACTTTAAAATATTTTTTTAAAAGAAGTTTTTTAATATTTTTTGGCAATTATTTTTTAAAAATAACATTTTCAGGTTTTGAAACATTATTTTATAAAATAAAAAATATTTTTAAAATTATCTTCTCAAAATTATCTTATAGTGAACTTTTTATATTTTCCTAAAAATAAACATTTTTTATTAATTGTGAAAAATTATGAATTTATAAATAAAAATAAAATTTTCATTTAAATTATTTATATATATTAATTATGTATTAAATTGTTTTTAATGTATTATTAATTAACCCATATGTATATTAATCCTATTTAATTCATTAGAAAATTTTATAATTGATTTTTCTATATAAAAACATTATACAATTTTGAATATTTTCTCTTTTAAACGTACTTTCACATCGCATCTATGGGATTAATTTTAAATTAAAATTTACAAATTATGTGAAATAAATTTGAATTTTTTTAACATATTTTAAAAAATCATTATTTTTTTATCTAATACATTCAACACAATTTTTTACTAAAATTAATAGTGAAAATAGTAAAAATAAATTATTGTGGTTAAAGTAAAATATAGGTTTATCAATATGTTAAACTGTAAATATAAATTTTGAAATGTCATAAAACTAATTTTAAATATTTATTTTCCTATATGTAGACCCTATAATATATAATTATATAAACTAATAATTTTTGGATGATTTTTTCATGATAATAATGTGGGTGGACGTTTTTATAATCAATAAAAAATCAAGTCTTCCACTCACATCAATTATAAAATATCACCCACACCCCATTCATAATAATAGATTAAAATACTATTTAGACCAATAACTAACCAAATAACATCTTAAAATCCATCCTTTCATCATATAATCCTTATTTTTTTATGAATGAAGTTCTATGAATTGTTTTGGTTGAATCTAAATGTGGTTTCTTAAAGAATAGGTAATGTTCTTCAATGAGAATTTTTTATTTTATTTATTCCTCCACCTCCATAAATTCTTATTAATTTATGATGACATAATAATTTGACCATCATAAATATAGTTATATATTTTAATGTAAATTTAATTAACTTCAATCATCTCCACTTCCTTCAATGGTGTTTTAAAAACATCATTCTTTTTTATGGAGGACCACCACCTCACGGACCGATGTCATTCATTTTTCACATTGCATCCTCTAATGATTGAGTTTGATTATAGATATAAATTATATATTTTATATCCATAAAATAATTAATCCTTTTTGTTAATTATATAATATAATCCATTTTAGCTTTAATTACTTCGGGGATATGATAACATCTCTTGTGTATACAACATAATATTAACTTGTGAAGCTATATGATTAGATTTTCACTAACAATTTACGCTGAATATAATAAGGGAAAAGTTGATGAATATATGTGATATACATTAAGAAATTATATTATTAAGTAAATATTTAGCATTATTATAATATTTATAATTGTTTTCATTATTATCTTCGTACTCACTAAAAGAGATAACTTCATTTTGGATTTTTTGGGCTACCCCCACCACTGTAGAGACCCGAAGCTTGACGTACATGGACATTTCATTACTTTTGCAGAATACTTAGTACATAACAAAAACACACACACAAGGACCGTAATAGTTTAGTGTCTTTGGAAACTCGGAATATAATCTTCAAATCATGGTGAAAGATCTTCAACATCTCCCATAAAGATCTTCTTTTTTTTAAACCTAACTCCTTTCTTTATATCCTAGGGAAAAGAAAACATAAAAGGGTGAGCTCAAATTCTCAGTAAGGGTAAACAAAAGAAATATCAATCACATCATATTCATAATAACATAACTTTTGGAAGTCTTAACCTGCAAAAGAGATCATAATTTTTATAACATGGGATAAATCATAGTAGTGAAATGTAATCCCAATAATCGTAACCTAGAACATGAATCTTTGTGGCATACACATATAATCATAGAGAATCATTTCTTATTAGTCAAGACTCATTTCCAAGACTATCTAAGTGGAAAAAGTCCATTTCTGAACCGAGTCACCCTCGTTTCAGTCCTGTTTCACTGAACCGGTATAACCTTCCGTTCCAGCCATGTCTATCTCATGAGATATAAAATCTTTACCCAATGCATTGGAGGGAGATATAGGTCCCACCCATCTCATAATGATACCATTCTTATGTGTGCCACAAAATCATAAACCATACATCATAGCATAACCCATGAAATAAAAATGGAAATCTTAAACATCGTGGAATCATAAAACAATTCATATAAGATAAAGGAATTCATAAAAATATAATTCCATCACAACATAATCAAATCAATGTAATAATAGGGATAAAAACAGAACCCTTTATTATCTTAGATGGAAAATAATTTTGATAAAACACTTGAACTCCATTCTTGAGGAAAATATCCTTTGTGCTTCAAAAACACTTTTCCTTTCTTAACATGTCATAAAATTATAAACAAAAAGATTTTGATTAAAAATAGACTTGAAAACTTGTAAAGGAAGCTTGTTTTAAAAATCCATTCATGCCGAATAAGTTAAAAAAACATTCTTCGTACTTTTGTCGGAAAAGTCAAAAAGTACCTCGTACAAAAAACGACAAAAGATTCCTTTCATATATTTTACTAAAAACTCACCGAATGGTAAAATTGGATTTAAAAAATAGTAGGTGGATGGAAATAATATTACATATTTAGGAAACATGGATGTGGATGATAAAATACACCCCAGTAAATACCAAAGTATAAACAATCTCGGATAAAAATGAGATTGTGATATTTCCCTTACCTAATGTCCAATATGCTTTGTACGTATCCGAACCTCCTGTATAATGATTTAAATAATGTCATTAACTTATTACAGAATAATATTCATTGTTATGATATCATATATGGTTCAATTATGACTTTATATTACCCGTTCTTTTGTAAATTCCATGTTAAAGAAGCGTTTTGGGTAAAATCGTTTCATTTATCGTAGGTGTTTGGACTTGTTGTTCATGACATTATTATTAATTATATCATGATTTAATTACTTCAAGAATATAAAAAATGATTTATATATCATATATATTCAGTATATATATATATATATATAATAGATAGATAAATGAAATGAAACACACCGTTCATGGAGACGGTAGTCCGTACGTACGCATGAACACTGTTTTCCTTTCCTTATTGTCTTGAATGGAAGTAAGTAGATGACATACATATATACATAAATAAAGTAGCTTTATAATGTCATATATTTCATTATTATTGCTTATATATACTTTATAATCATTATTAAATGGTTAACATGGAGAATGAATCTAATCGCATCGTGGAGACGGTAGTCCGTACGTACGCACGAGCGATGATATCATTCTCATGATCGTGAACTTGTGTTGAAGTGTATGTATACTATTTCTGTGTCAATATAAATTTCTAATAATAATATATAGTTACTCATTACACCATTATACCCATCCAATTAATGTGGTGGCAGAAAATAGATTACAGCACGGCGTGGAGACGGTATTCCGTACGTACGCACACGCGGTGATTTACTTTTTCCATAGGATGGATAAAAGGTTAATTAGAGTTGTTTAATATTTATAATAACATATCAGTATATAAGAAATACAGATTTTATTACTTTATCATGACACAACTAAAGGATAATAAGTTGAAGAAGAAAGAAATTGAAAAAGATCGGTAATGGATATTGCCTCTTTTTGACACGCCTTTTCATAACCTCCACTTAAAGAACTAAGGATGGTCTTTGAAGAATACCACTACCTCTAGGATGATAATAGGGAAGTGGAGAAGGGATTTTGGCAGGGTTTGGCCGAGCTTGAATGCTCAAATTGGTGTGAGGAGGAGAGGGAGGAGGTGCCCTTTTATAAGGGAGGAGAGGGGCACCTTAGGAAAATCTCAAAATATTATTTTATATTAAGGTCAAATTCGGTTTATAAGGGTTCCAAAGGGTCTTATTTAGAAGCTAAAGTGGGATGGGTCGAAATCCCCTCATCCAATAGGATTTATACAAGTTTAGGTTATTATTTTAACCTTATCAATTAGATTTTACTCTAAGTTAAATAATTTAACTTTTACCGTGTCTTTTTTTTCTTACACTATAGGGTTAATAAACATACTATATCAAGACAAACGAACCCCAAGTTGTTTATTATTAATATATATAACCTTATCTACGTCATTTGGCCGAACCTCAGATTTTTAGGAATAAAATAACAATTAATAATATAATATTTGTTTTAAAAACTAATTTATGTCATTTTTGACACTATTTGGTACATGATTTTTATGAAATTCATAAAAGAATGATTAGTTCAAACCAAGTTACTTATATCAACAATAACATGTCATATTATCCTAGAAAATTAGTGTAAGTCATAAAAAGTCTCAAATTACATTTATTTGGGCATTTATAACATCAATTATGTTAATATTTTGTTAAAAAGGTAATTACTGTATCATCGTTGTGTCATAAATAAATTAAATTATTTAATGTCTAAAAATTACAAATAAAATATCATTATGTATGAAATCTTTTTAGATTTCTAATTAATATTTATATTCGAATTTATCTTATGTATTACCCTATATTAAAATGATTTACTTATTATACATTAATTTTAACTAATTTAACCCTTCTTTAAATAAATTAATAATAAATGTCCTAATCTTATCCAAGTGGGCTTAAATGGTCATATTTTATTCCTAAGTTTGTTTTTGGTCGAATTACACTTATCAAATAGAATTAGGACATGTTTTAGGGTAATAATAATATCATTTTTACCTTTAATTACACTATTTACTTTTAACCTTCGTAAAAAAAAGTCAAAAGTTACTATTCATCAAAAATTATTTTCATCTCATTGAACCACATTTTAGTCCTTGATATTAACCGTGTCTCTCGGATTTTTGAAATTCCACTCACAGAAGGGGTAAAATTAAGTTTTATGAAAAAATTAGTTTTTTTAACTACCACTTAGTGGTTTCACTATTCATCAAAAAATGAATGTTTCCAGAAAAATACAAATAATTAGGCCTAAGATATATTTGATATTATGAATTCAAAAATGAAGTCTATTTTACCAAATTCAAAACATATCAGTTACATTAATTAATTTAAAAATTAATTCCCGTCGTCAAAACAAATAGCGTGTTTTTGAGAGATAATAACTATCAAAAGATTAACACTTGTTTATGTCTGGTTTAAATGTGAAATTACATCCAATGACTATCATTGTATTAAATTGTAAAAATATATTCTAAATATACTTTAAACCACTCAAATTAATAATTTATCGCTATTAATTATTTCTATTAAAAAAGTTGTTTTTAAATAAAATTTAGTAATTTTCACTATTCATTAGAATATTAAAGTTATCCGAAATGTACCAAAATTTCACCCTAAGATAATTTTAATATTCCGAATCCAAAAATGAAGTACATTTTGAAAAATAAAATTTACAAAATTTAAAAAATTGTTTATTACTATTCAGAACAGCTAGTTTTAATAATATTTTAATAGCATATCATTGTTTAGTAAAACTCGGTATTGCGTACTACTCACGCTATCGAGGAAGGTCGCAATTGCGTGTAATGCATGGCAAGTCAAGGATGCGTGTTGTGAAAGCTCCTTTTGGTGTAGCTTACAACACAAGACATTAATGAAATTAAAAATAATATTTTTCATAAAATCTCGGGCTGTTATATTCTACCCCCCTTAAAATGAATTTCGCCCTCGAAATTTGTTGGGGTTATAAATGGTTTACTATTAGAAATTTTCATTAATAGAAACCCACATTGTAAAAAATAATACCAAAACCAATCTTTAAAAACAAAAGTATGAAACAAAACGGTTACCCAAATAAACTAATCACTGGGTTTCCACATAGGTGAAAATATGGATATGGAAGATAAATCTAACCATCATGTTCTGATGGAGAGTGGTAGAGAACATGGATATGGAAAAGCCAGCAATCACAAAGCCATAAATTTGTGATGATCTAAGGTACCATCTGATTCATCAGATATAAGAGCACTATGACAACATTTTTGGTTTTCAAGATCATATCCCTAAAGTTGATGAATTAAAAGAAATACTTACATGATTTTGGTACAATCTTACTGTTGCTCGTGAATTGAACAATTTCCACTTCATCCCTTAAAGAAATGAAGTTGAATTTGTTATTGTGTTAGCAGATCATGTGATAGAATGATGGGTCATTCCATCTGT
Organism: Viscum album; assembly: GCA_963277665.1. NCBI lineage: Eukaryota > Viridiplantae > Streptophyta > Magnoliopsida > Santalales > Viscaceae > Viscum > Viscum album. Next base: position 1,467,749,229 of record OY728128.1, on the reverse strand, counting down.
TTCTAACAAAAGGTTAGCAAAAGTTATAAGTCCATCTTATGGTTAGATTAAAAGTATATGGTTCCAAAAATGAACTTATACTTCATATATCATACCTCTTAATAAAATAAAACTAGTTTCTACTAAACATGGACTTCCTGTAGGCCAGTGGTAGGCGATAAAGGCCAGTCGCACTTCGGTTGTGGGTTCGATTCCCACAGCCTTGTCCGACGCGATGGGATGTCGCCCGTCCTGCAGGTTGTCCTTTTTCTAAAGTTATATTACTATAACATCCCATTAATAATATCGAAAAAAGTTCTATCCAAACATATGTCCAATATAATCCATTCCAATATTTAGGCTTATCTAAAATACTTCGGTCCAAGCTCATAGTATAATGAAAATGATTACTTGAAATGTCATCAACCAACCATCATTTATCCCCCATTATCTTGTTGGTCACATTCCAATCATGTGAATACCGTAATCATGTATTCTCTTGAAAAATGAATACCCATTAAACCTTAGTGAAAACATGAACGATGTCAAAATTTATCTCTTTCTACATACCAAAATCCAAAAATTCTATATAGTAAAACCATGATATAACCTTCTCCTTATATCAGTCATGAGCTCATGAATACTATCAAACATTTAATTTTCTCCTTATCCCTTCAATATGTGCATATCATCTACTTTCCAAAAATACTGGTACCATTCATCACATACATTCAAAACTTAAGGAAAGACAACAGTGTAACAATCCTTAGATGTCTCTTTATTCCATAGTACCATGAGATTACTTATACAACATTACACTAGATAAACATGTAATCATTCCACTACATTCTTAAACCATTGACCGAGCTTCAACAATTCATTCATCTCACATATCATTTGTAGTCTCATCATCATCATCAACATAAATACTACCCATACGACCATACTGATTCTCTTCATGAGACTTTCCCTTAGGTCATTGGTTTTCATAATGTCTGTACATTCCACATTTAAAACATTTAACCATTGTTGATGTCATAGCAATACCATTATCCTCATCCCTGGTGTTAACTGAACCTTTTCCTTTTCACTTCCTGGATTTGTGTCCTTCTTTTCCTCACCCAAAGCATCTTCCAGTTCCTTTGAAACATTCTCCTTGATGCCTCTTCCCACATGATTTACATAGGGGAAATTGAACTTTCTTTCCTCTATGATCATCATGAAACTCCATCTTTCTCTTATTAGCCGAGTCAGGAAACATACCAAATTTTACTTTATTGATCATATTATGAGATTGCTGATTTGACATAATAATGATGTTTGGTCCTCTAAATCCCATTTCATTTGGTTTCTCATGAAGAATATCATTCCATTTTCCATCATATCCTTCATTATCGTGAATCATCTTGTTTCCAGCCATTTTCTAAAACCCAAAAAAGAATAGTGTGAAAGGAAAAAATCATGCTTGGGAAAACAACATAATAAAGGGTGAGTACCCTTAATATATAACATCTTAGTTTAAATTCTATGATCATTACCGTAGTTCTAGAACTTTATCTTATATGTATACTTATCCTTAGAGACATCCCTAGACATACCTTAGAAATATCTCTAGGGATCTCACTAACATTTTCGCATCCTATTTTCCAAAGGTTGACTAAACCTTTCCTCTGATACCAACTGTAGAGACCCTAAGCTTGACGTACATGGACATTTCATTACTTTTGCGGAATACTTAGTACATAACAAAAACACACACACAAGGATCGTAATAGTTTAGTGTCTTTGGAAACTCGGAATATAATCATCTAATCGTGGTGAAAGATCTTCAACATCTCCCATAAAGATCTTTTTTTTAAACCTAACTCCTGTATTTATATCCTGGGGAAAAGAAAACATGAAAGGGTGAGCTCAAATGCTCAGTAAGGGTAAACAAAAGAAATATCAATCACATCATATTCATAAGAACATAACTTTTGGAAATCATAACCTGCAAAAGATATCATAATTTTCATAACATGGGATAAATCATAGTAGTGAAATGTAATCCCAATAATCATAACCTAAAACATGAAACTTTGTGGCATACACACATAATCATAGAGAATCATTTCTTGTTAGTCAAGACTCATTTCCAAGACTATCTTAGTGGACAAAGTCCATTTCTGAACCGAGTCACCCTCGTTTCAGTCCTGTTTCACTGAACCGGTATAACCTACCGTTGCAGCCATGTCTATATCATGAGATATAAAATCTTTACCCAATGCATTGGAGGGAGATAGAGGTCCCACCCATCTCATAAGGATAATATTCTTATGTGTGCCACAAAATCGTAAACCATACATCATAGCATAACCCATGAAATAAAAATGGGAATCATAAACAACGTGACATCATAAAACAATTCATATAAGATAAAGGAATTCATAAAAATATAATTCCAACACAAAATAATCAAATCAATGTAATAATAGGGATAAAAACAGAACCCTTTATTATCTTAGATGGAAAATAATTTTGATAAAACACTTGAACTCCATTCTTGAGGAAAATATCCTTTCTGCTTTAAAAACACTTTTCCTTTCTTAACATGTCATACAATTATAAACTAAAAGAAGTTGATTAAAAATAAACTTGAAAACTTGTAAAGGAATCTTGTTTTAAAAATCCGTTCATGCCGTATAAGTTTTAAAAAAACATTCTTCGTACTTTTGTCGGAAAAGTCAAAAAGTACCTCGTACAAAAAACGACAAAAGATTCCTTTCATATATTTTACTAAAAACTCACCGAAGGGTAAAATTGGATTTAAAAAATTGAAGGTGGATAGAAATAATATTACATATTGAGGAAATATGGATGTGGATGATAAAATACACCCCAGTAAATACCAAAGTATAAACAATCACGGATAAAAATGAGATTGTGATATTTCCCTTACCTTCTGTCCGATATGATTTGTACGTATCCGAACCTCCTGTATAATGATTTAAATAATTCATTAACTTATTGAAGAATCATATTCATTGTTATGATATCATATATGGTTCACTTATGACTTTATATTACCCGTTCTTTTGTAAATTCCATGTTAAAGAAGCGTTTTGGGTAAAATCGTTTCATTTATCGTAGGTGTTTGGACTTGTTGTTCTTGACATTATTATTACTTATATAATGATTTACTTAATTCAAGAATATAAAACATGATTTATATATCATATATATTCAGTATATATATATATAATAGATAGGTGAATTAAATGAAACACACCGTTCATGGAGACGGTAGTCCATACGTACGCATGAACGCTGTTTTCCTTTCCTTATTGTCTTGAATGGAAGTAAGTAGATGACATACATATATACATAAATACAATAGCTTTATAATGTCATATATTTCATTATTATTTCTTATATATACTTTATAATCATTCTTAAATGGTTAACATGGAGAATGAATCTCATCGCATCGTGGAGACGGTAGTCCGTACGTACGCCCGAGCGATGATATCATTCTCATGATCATGAAATTGTGTTGAAGTGTATGTATAATATTTCAGTATCAATATAAATTTATAATAATCATATATAGTTACTCATTACAACGTTATACCCATCCAATTAAGGTGGTGGCGGAAAATAGATTACACCACGGCGTGGAGACGGTATTCCGTACGTACGCATGTGCGGTGATTTCCTTTTTCCGTAGGATGGATAGAAGTTTAATTAGAGTTGTTTCATATTTATAATAACATATCAGTATATAATAAATACTGATGTTATTAATTTATCACTAAAAAACTAAAGGAGAAGAAGTTGAAGAAGAAAGAAATTGAAAAAGATCGGTAATGGATATTACCTCTTTTTGACGTGCCTTTTCTTAACCTCCACTTAAAGAACTAAGGATGGTCTTTGAAGAAGACCAGGACCTCTATGATGATACTAGGGAAGTGGAGAAGAGATTTTGGCAGGGGTTGGCTGAGCTTTAATGCTCAAATTGGTGCGAGGAGGAGAGGGAGGAGGTGCCCTTTTATAAGGGAGGAGAGGGGCACCTTAGGAAAATCTCAAAATATTATTTTATATTAAGGTCAAATTCAGTTTATAATGGTTTCATAGGGTCTTATATCGAAGCTAAAGTGGGGATGGGTCGCAATCCTCTCATCCAATAGGATTTAGACAAGTTTAGGTTATTATTTAAAACTTATCAATTAGATTTAACTCTAAGTTAAATAATTTACTTTTACCGTGTCTTTTTGTTTTCTTACACTATATGGTTAATAAACTTACTATATCAAGCCAAACGAACCCCAAGTTGTTTATTATTAATATATATAACATTATCTAAGTCATTTGGCCGAACCTTAGATTTTTAGGAATAAAATAACAATTAATAATATAATATTTGTTTTAAAAACTAATTTATGTCAATTTTGACACTATTTGGTACATGATTTTTATGAAATTTATAACAGAATGATAAGTTCGAACCAAGTTACTTATATCAAGAATCACATGTCATATTAACCTATAATATTATTGTAAGTCATAAAAAGTCTCAAATTACATTTATTTAGGAATTTATAACATCAATTATGTTAATATTTTCTTAAAAAGGTAATTACTGCATCATCATTGTGTCATAAATAAATTAAATTATTTAATGTCTAAAAATTACAAATAAAATATCATTATGTAGGAAATCTTTTTATATTTCTAATGAATATTTATAGTCGAATTTATCTTATGTATAACCCTATATTAAAATGATTTACTTATTAAACATTGATTTTAACTATTTTAACTCTTCTTTAAATAAATTAATAATAAATGTCCTAATCTAATCCAAGTTGGCTTAAATGGTCATATTTTATTCCTAAGGTTGTTTTTGGTCTAATGACACTTATCCAATAGAATTAGGACATGTGTTAGGGTAATGATAATATCATTTTTACCCTTAATTACCCTATTTACTTTTAACCTTGGTAAAAAAAGTCAAAAGTTACTATTCACCAAAAATTATTTTCATCTCATTGAACCACATTTTAGTCCTTGATATTAACCGTGTCTCTCGTATTTTCGAAATTCCACTCATAGAAGCGGTAAAATTAAATTTTATGAAAAAAACGGTTTTTTTCACTACCACTTAGTGGTTTCACTATTCATCAAAAAATGAACGTTTCCAGAAAAATACAAAAAATTAGGCCAAAGCTATATTTGATATTATGAATTCAAAAATGATTTCTATTTTACCAAATTCAAAACATATCAGTTACATTAATTAATTTAAAAATTAATTCCCGTCGTCAAAACAAATAGTGTGTTTTGGAGAGATAATAACTATCAAAAGATTGACACTTGTTTATGTCTGGTTTAAATGTGAAATTACATCCAATGAATATAATTGTATTAAATTGTAATAATATATTCTAAATATACTTTAAAACCACTCAAATTAATAATTTATCACTATTAATTATTTCTATTAAAAAAGTTGTTTTAAATTAAAATTTAGTAATTTTAACTATTCATCAGAATATGAAAGTTATCCGAAAAGAACCAAAATTTCACCCTAAGCTAATTTTAATATTCCGAATCCAAAAATGAAGTACATTTTGAAAAATAAAATTTACAACATTTCAAAAAGTGGTTATTACTATTCATAACGGCTAGTTTTAATAATATTTTAATAGCATATCGTTGTTTAGTGAAACTCGGTATTGCGTACTACACACGCTATCGAGGAAGGTCGCGATTGCGTGTAATGCAAGGCAAGTCAAGGATGCATGTTGTGCATGCTCCTTTTGGTTTAGCGTACAACACAAGACATTAATGAAATTAAAAAGAATATTTTTCATAAAATCCCGGGCTGTTATAACCACGAAGCACTGTGGCTATCTCTTTTTTATAATCAAACCACAAAAAATATATGTATAATTATTTTGAAATAAATAATATTTTATTTATGATATTATGATAGATTTTAATGATAAAATATTACATACCTCCATTCTATAATTATAATTTAAAAATTAGAATGTTACTCATGCGTACGTATAGCATGCCATCTTAATTATTATAACATACATCTATTAATTGAAAAATATTTCATAATTGGCCTTGAAATTATAATTTATATAGAGTTATTATAATTATTTCAATAATATTATTCTTTAGATTATGGGAACATGATATATTTAATAGTACATAACATAAAAAAACATATATCCAATACAAACCGGTTTACACCCGAAACATGATTTTTAAATTGAATGGGTACTAAATAGGTAAAAATGGTCATAATAAAATAATATATGGTAAAATATTTATAATTATAGTTAAATAATATATTTTTAATAAATTTATATTTATTTCAAAGGAGATTTAATCATTTTTTATGGAATTCAATTCTTATGTTAATGGATTTCTCGAATCCCTTTTATTTCTGGGAGACATTTAAAAATACAACACTTGTTTCTTTTATGTGGTGTTTATATCTCAATATTCAAATGGTATATCATGAGTCTAATTATTTAAATGGTTTATTAATTTTCATTTTATGGTATTATTTATTTCATCATTGGATACAGATTATTAATAATAATGGAAGGGATTTCTATCTCAATTTTTACCCATGTGAGACACCTACCATATTAACCATATATTTCTTTTTATGTGGAATATATAATAATAATGAATTTATTTTATGATCATTATCATTAAAATAATTTTTACTTATATATTCACTTTAGGTTCTCTAATTCATGGTGTCTATGGGTCAATAATAACAAAATCATTATGGTATTGTTGTCTCAATTCACCTTCTTTAAGACATATATTATGTTATATACTTATATTCATTTTTGAGGTGTATATAAATCCAAATTTAATTTTAATATCATAAATTTATTTATAATCATGTTTTTTATGTATCATTTAATGATATTTCTTTATGAGGATTTAGTTCAATATTACCAAAGTTTAAATAATTTATGTTTCAATCTCATCGTTTATTAGTTTTATTTATGATTATATTAAAAAAAATAAAATCATGTGGTATGCATATCAAAAACCTAATTAATTTTATTCAAAACTATTAATTTCATGATAATAAATGTTTTTTTTTTCATTTTATCTCTTTATTTACTCATGTGTTCAAAATTATTTTTTAAGAAAATTTTCTTTATTTGTCTCTTCTATTGAAAACACTTTTTTCTTCCAAAATCATAGTTTTTAAATGTTTTCAAAAAAAATTTCAAAATTATTCAATTGATTTTAAATAAATATTGACCCATTTTTTACTTTAAAAAAATTATAATGGAATATTCATGTGATTTTAATAACAAGGTATATTTGTCTTTTATTAAAAATGAGAGTAGATTATTTATTATAACATCATTGAAATGATAAAAATTTCCACCATTAATGACCATAATTTTTTTAATCATAAATTCTATGTTTCCATGGTTTTTTTGAAAGAAATATATTTGTAGAAAAAATATGATTTTTTTGTTTCAGAATGTTATTTTCAATGAATATTTATTTTCCATTGAAAATGATCCATGTGATCTTTCAAAGAATTCACCATCTATGATGAATCTATTTAGAATAGTTGTTGATTTTATAGGGATATAAATAGAGTATGGACATCCTATTAATTATATGAATGGTTTATCATTAAATGATGTTTATAAAACCAGTCACTATTCCATGGGTTATACCACAATATAATTCATAAGGAAAATGATACGTTTTTTTAAATTTATATTATAAAGAAATGATGAAATTATTAGGAAACCTACCTCCTCTCCATAGGTTTTGATATGATGAAATGTTCATGAAACCAACTTCATTTCAGGGGTTATGATACCATGAACTTTTTTGATGTAATGGAACACATACATATTATTTTTATTACATTATGGGTGGTACCTATATGTACCACTAATGCATTGTGTAAATATGGATATGTCATAAGTAAATATGTTATGCATAAACCTGATTATATTTTCAAAATGATTTTCATGAGCCTGAATACATATTCACAATGTTATACTTGAAACTTATTAAATGTTAACATTGTTATTTTTTAACTAGTTTATAGGAACACAATATTATGCAAGAACACATATTTCATTTCAATAATGGTATGTCTGGACCTAGATTGATTTCCGTAAGCTTATGTTGCGGCCTAATTTCATGTCATAAACATAATGAGTGAACCTATATATATTTATTCATGCTAAAAATATTATATGTTTATGTGTATTCCAAAATTTCATGTCATATACCAATATCATGCTCTATTGTCCCATGCTCTTTGATTTCATTATGATTCATGTCTAATGAATTTCCAATCATTAAATGATGACTCCATATTATGATCATTGATAAGAAAGGTATGCTTTTTAATTAATAGGATCATGTTTCTATTCAATTTTTTTATGTTTATGTATATCCCTTTGTAAAACTTACTAATCATCAATTATATTCCTTTATTATGATTCTTTTCCCCGGGTTATGAAGAATGTTTTTATGTAGGGTATATTTGTAATGAGTGAAAAAGGATAAGATAGTTATGGTAGATGTTTAAGATCATTCACCAAATTATTATACTTTTTATGTAGTCTCTAAAGGAACTAAATTTTTATTTTCATCATATTTTTTATTTGATTAATGTGCTTATATATTCGTAAAAAAATTTGTAACATCCATGTATGAAAATATTGGGTCAATATTTTCACTATATATCTAAAATACTTTCCCATTGGTATGTAATTTGATTATAAGTGAAAATATTAAACTTTTTTTAACTCATTAATGTTATCCCTTCATTCATCAGTCAGAAAAATCAGTCCCTTTCGTGTTATTTTGGTTAGTCGGTCTAACCATCAGGATTATTTTCAAACAAATCGGTAATGGTACCCCTATAAACCAAAATATATATGGATATTTATCATATATAATGGTATTTTACAACATTTAAATACCTATATTTTATATGAATACATTAATATCACATTTCTAGTGATACAATTCACCATTAATTTGGATTTTTCCTCACAAAACCTAAATTCACTTTACTTTGCGAATAACTTTTAAATTCACAATGTCTTCACTAAAACATTAAAATTCCCCATGTTTTTTCCTTTTTTTGGTGTATATAAGAATATATTTTATAAATTCTATATAAAATATATCAATTTAATAACTAAATATGCTATTCATTATATCCATAAAGATATTTGGGTCATCCAAATGTCCAAATGGCATCACTGTGAACTCATAATGCTCATTCCTTGTATGAAATTTAGTATTGGGGATAACCTTATTATTCACCATTACATGATAATATATCAACCAATGATCTATATAGGATAATTAATAGGATCCACATAGTTGATAAAACTTGTCATAAATATATGGAAGATAATACTTGTTTGTTATCATGATTTATTTCAGCTTGTGAAAATTAATGAGGAGGTTCATTGAGTCATCTATCATTAGTAGGAATAGGGGTGACACACCCCATATTGATGGACTTGGGAATATAAAACCATTATCCTGATTCTCTTATAGTTTCTCCTCTTGATCCTTATGATAAAAATAATCATTTATATATACATATATATTATTTAATATTGAAAAATCTCTAAGTACAATTTGGATTAATAAATCAACCATTCATATAGTTTGAGGACCAGGTAATTATTTAGGATATACAATAATGTATTCCCTCACAATGGGCATGCCATAAATTTGATATTTTATTTAGTGTAGATAATTTGATAAAAATATGATTTCTCATAAGTAAATGATCTCCCTTCTTATAACGATGATTCCAATATTGATTATTCCTCTTCTATACACATTTATAGAATTTGAGGGTTACTCATTATATGGAGGGTGATTTCCTTATAATAAATAATAATACTAGATTAATAACTTTAAATCAAATATATACCTATAATTTCATTTGATTTCTCTAAATGGATTATCATAAGGATTTTTGGGATGTTTAATCATGGAAATATAGATAAGGAAAAATATATATATTAAGTATTCAATAATTTCCCCATTTGTTATTTTCAAAAATTACAAAACTTCTTTATTTAATATTGTTTTCTGAATTTTTTTAATAAATATTTGTTACATTAATGAATACGTAGCGACATAGTCATATATGATATTTTATTTTCAACATTTGAATATTGATTATTTTCACTATTTCATATTGTTTCGTTTCATTTATCTCAATGAAAATCGACTTAGGGATGAAAATTTTCTCACTATAGATATTGAAAATAGAAACTATTAACATTGAATAGATAACACATGAATAGAATTTATTTTATAACTAATGATTTTACATGTTACCATATATGGTATCCATGGTCTATTTCTAAAAATAAAAATATATATGCAGTTTTTTCCCTATAAAATTTCTAACAATGAGCTTGGGAATTTACCAAATAATATCCCCTTATAGTTTCAAAAAATTTATGAAAAATGAAAACTTTTTCATGATCTAGGTGAAGATCATGTTAATACCCAATTCTCTATTTTTCAGTTATTACCCCTATGTACAACTATTCCATAACCCCATCCACTTGTAGTATCTTAAAATAGATTTTGTTCCATGGAAACCAGTCCATCTATAATATAAGATAATTTAGGGATACAATCATATGTTTTTTCTTATTACTATTTCATTTATTATGATATTATAATTATAAAGACTAAAAATAATTATATCTTTCCTCTGGTAACAACTATGATGATCCATATATTTTATGTACTTTATTTCATGATTTTTTATATAATGATACATATAACAAAAACCCATTATATTGAGAGTCCAAGTGTTTTTAGTTAATCCGAAACATAACACAATATCATTTAATATTGTTAAAAAACATTTTTAAAATATCCATAACAAGATATTAAAATCATATCTCTCTTTTAAAATGGCACGGTATAACCTCCAGATGTACATAATGAATGGGTGAGATACAAATCCCGTTAATGGAATAATAGAGTAATAACATGATGAAAGTTATACATATATTAAAAGAGGAATATCATTTTTAAAACAGTGGGTTGATAATCATAAACATGGATGTCAAAGGATTATACAATAAGGTAACATCAGGGAAACATAGCAATGTGGAAACAACACAAAAAAGACATCATAAATATATGTTAATGATAATCATTGATACATCATAACTTAATGATCTTAAGGTAACCTCATGGGAACTATACATGGTTTCTCGTGACATAAAAACATTAACTAGTGCATTATAGGTCCATATAGTTTGGAGGCCACCCGTCACATTTAAAATATATATAGGCATTTGTGGAAAACATGGATCGTACAACATAAGAATTTATTTTTGTGAATTTTAATATAATGATTATGAAGTGTGAGTTACATAAATGAACTCCCAAATCAGTGAAGGATATATATGTCACGATGAATGTCTATTATTGTAAATGGGGATGGTTATTCTATAGAAAAACGTTTTTTATGAGAAAATAACATGAAAATTTTTATAGCATAATGGTTATACATATCGATGAATGGAAGGGTTTAATGAGTGTTAATGTTGGTATCTCAATACATTTACATCATAAGGATAGTTAAATGGTTGTGTAAACAAATTACAATATTCACAATGAGGAATTAAATGGAATACCACACCAAATTGTTCAAATATAGAGGATAATGAGATAGTCCCATTTGTTGGACAAAGTTGTAGCTTTGTTAAAGGTCATATAGATAGGGTATAAATGATATATAATTCATATAAAATAATTTTTTTAGGAATTTAATATTAAAAATATCTGCAATGCCTAATCAATTGATATTAAAAATGCTAAATAATATATGGTTCTTTAATGTATAGAGAGAGAGATCCATTACTTTGAGAGGGAACTTTTAAAAGTCTGGGAATATTCTTAAGATTATGAGAATAGATTGGATTATATATGAAGAGGGATATAGAGAGTAAATTCTCGAACAATGATTTTTGAGTATCGTTTAAAGAGAGCTTGGGTGGGTATTTATAGAAAAATAGAAGAAAATTATTTATTACCTTCGAAACCTAGTTTTTGGACTCTATATATAAAATAAAAAAAACTAAAAATAGAACCATCATTTTTCTACATGTATTATTAAATATTGGAATGTTTTTAAATAGTTTATAATTCAAATAACATAACATATTATAAAAATACCATTGGGAATATTGTATTGAGTTATGTTCATAATGAATTGATTTTAAAACAAAAAAATATAATAATGGTTTTGGATGATCAATTAAGGAATTTAAAAATTGATAAAATAACATGATTTTTTTAGGATAATATGTATTTGGTTGTGCATGAATTTTATATAATTTAATAAATCAATTTAGATCTATTATAATGGCATAATACATACCATATGTTTATAACATTTTTAATATTTTACAAAATATTCATCCATAATATAACACTATGTAAAATTCACCATTAGGTAAATGAAAAATTATAATTTATAAAATAATATTTATTTTACCAAATAAATTATAAATCATAGAAATTACACTTTTATGTAAAATTCATTATTTAGTTCATAATACTATACTTTATAATACTAACCACTTTTTTCCCTTTCAAATTTTATATTGGACTTCATTAAATGTAATTATCATTTATATTTAAATGAATATTATCTAATAATTTTTTTATTAAAATGTTATTTATTTTAAAAATTATTAAATTTATTAAAATAGTGTCTTTTTAAAAACTATATATTTCCCAAGAATACAATTTTTATTTCATCATATCAAAATATAATTTTTATCAAAATTAGTAAATTTATAATAAAAAGGTAACAAATAAAAGATTATTTTTTTAAAATGAAAAAATAATAGAATATAATACCCAGGTATAGATACATAAACCATTATTACACCATTTAATTCCATATGGGTATTGTGTGTGATGGTTGTTCTTTGTTGAGTTTGTTATGTGAACATGTTTTGTGTTGTGATATCAAAAAGCATAAACTTCTCTATAAAACTTTTCATCTCATATTTTTGTTTTACAATAATATCCTAGGATTAGTAAATGAAATAGAATAGTTATTCCACTTCCCCTATTAATATTATATTAATGGTCTCCATATGGTATAGCCCTTCTGGTCGAGGCCATTAATTATTTGATATGTGTCAAATTTATTTTATTAAAACCTTAAAATATTTTAATTTTAATTGCCACTATAAAATGGATTTATTATTTATTTTATAGATTATTAGTAGTATTTTAAATAATATATGATATATTTTATAGCGGTCCAAAATAAAAAATAATTATTCCATGTGTTTCCAATGACTACATTATATAATGATTCATTTATTCATTCAAAAAGATAAATAAATTTATTAATGATTCGGTCATTACACATAGTATGTTGATAGTCATGTGTGAGTGCTCATAAGTAGATGATACATTATCTTATGAAGTATGAACTTGGTAACCTCAACTATGGGAGATTAAGTGAACCTACCCCACCTATAAGAAATATACCAGATTTTTTTCATTTGAGATTCTTGTATATGAGTGTGTATAATTATCTATTAAATTTAATATTATTATTAATACATTTAATGGCTTCTAAACTTTGATGTATTTTTATAAACTATGATGACATATAATCATAATTAAGTTGGGCATGTTTGGTATGTCAAGAAAGACATGCTATTAATGAATAATTCGAGATATGATTTTTTCCCTATCATTTTTTGGATATTCAAACATCAAAATTTGGACTAAAATAGAATCATTGCGTTAAAAATAATTATAACGGTGTAACAATGAGTTTATTTTAAATTTCCTAGATATACAGATAATGCATACTTGTCAATATGTTTTAGGAATCCTACATGATGATATGTCATTACAATGTAATTATATTACATAGTGAGTGTTCATATGTGGTTTTTCCTTATGACATATCCTATTCCTCTAGGGTAGCCTTGAAACATTGGTAATCAATAATATTATACTGTACACAATCAAACCTAATTTCATCGATGAAGTGTTATATACTGTCACAAATTAATGTTTCTATTGATATGAATTAAATAATATTTATATTTAACTGTAAGTATAAATATTACTCTTGAGATCAAGAAATAACATTTATTCATTATTTTTTATTATTTTAAAAGATTAAATATAAATTTATTTGTATAATAATTATTTAAGTATGTGAATATGTAATATTTATTTACCCCTGTTATTTTTAATTTAAAAAATTATTCATTTAACTGAAATTATTTTTAGTTGAATGAATATTAAAATAAATTATATTTTCTAGACACTGAATATAATATTTGTTTATTTATTACTTGAATAAACATTCAATAGCTATTCAATAATTAAATAAATGATGGGGAATGCTGGAAGACCAAATTTTTTTGATGATAAATATTTATTATCTATGTTTTAAATAAATATTTATCCCTGTGATCATTAGTACATGTCCTAAAATTATCAATATTACCATTTTATAACATAGAATGGGGTTTCAATTGGGTTTTATGTATTATTAAATGGTTTTTTGAAATTAATTAATATGAATCACATAAAAAGGGTCTATAAACATACAATTCTGGGAATTGTGAACTGTTGGTCATTATGCACAACAATCTCTTCCATAAAATAAATATCATAAAAAAGAATTCCTATATGGTTTTCTCTAATGTTTTTGAGACTCTTCCTTCCTTCATCCCTTTCTCTCATATTAGAAAGATCATGAGATTATCCTTTCGAGCTGATGGGATAATCAGTCAAATGAGTGGTAAAAGAAAATGGCTATGAATTTTCTAGAAACCAAAGTATGATCGATTATTTTTCATAATAAAAGGATCCCATGTAGATCACCTCTATAGGGGATCCAATTTTGATCTTCATCAATTCCAAAAAACTATTGTGGAACAGCCTTCCAACAATCAACACTTTCATCAAAGAAAAAATGTATGAATGACATATTAAATTAGGTTAGAAAAGTAATTATATATTAAGGGGAAAAATATACTCTCTTGGTTATAGAGTAAATATGTATAAATATTATGGGGGAAAAATTCATTGGTTATGGAATTAATGACTTTATATTGTGGATGATCCACTGAACTTGGAAATGGTGTTGTTTTCCATGGTCCGAACAACATATTTTTCAACATCTGGGACCATCATATTTGAAAAATACAATCAAATAAACATAAGAGAAGGGTGTGAAATATTTCTATTATAAAGAATTACTTATCTTTATGATCACACACTATAAGAAAATTTACGTTTCAAAAATACATTTTATGTTTCTAAGAGTAACCCACAACACATAATTAAGTGTATGTTATGGAAACTAAACATAGGTAAATAAAATCAGTTAACATATCAGAGTTCCACTAGTTCTCAGGCACACCTCCATATATGTTATATGTTATCGACTTGTAGTTGGGGTTTAGGATGGTATGGTTTAGATAATATACCAACATATTAGAGTTTAGTATTAGTGGAAATAATGAAAATCGTATACATCATCATAAAAATGAAAAAATAATAATCATTAAATCTTCCATGTAAATAAGATTAAATAATGTTATGTCAATATAATATGTCAACATGTAAAGTAGTCATATATCCGTAAAAGGTAAAATACCTCAAAAACCAATACGGAAAAAGAAAAAATCTAGTAAACTACATCATAACAGTCCTCATCTTTATCCCTATAAAAAATATTATTCTCGTTTCTAACAATCCATGTCATGAATTAGTCACAATGACCATTCAATTTTCCCATACTACAACCATAATTATTACTCAGGATCGAAAGGGTGGCCCATGTAGGGTATCTATATGACATAGAATTCTACCACCACCAATGTCTCATAGTATATCCATTATATTAATATGATTCATGTCGATGTGAATAATAAATAAAGTAATGAAAAATAAATAATTTAAATTGAATATCAAGTTCCATGATGAATCCAAAATTGACCATGGACACTTTACCCAATTCTAGATATATCTGTCCACAGTATAACTTCAAGTGTACATTCAAACCCCATAGAGGATATCACATGTGGTAAAAAGAAAGTAGGCATTATCACTAACCCGATTAGGAAGATCATAGGTAGAAAAGATAGTCAAGAGACTCTATCAACCCTGTAGTTGATGAATAGAGGTGTTCCAAGTTATTAGGAAACATTTTTGACCCCTAAGAAGATGACATCAGTCGATCCATGTAATTAAGAAACACATCCAATCCAAATGAGGATAATAATGTAATTTATAATTAGTCATCAATTACTACAAAATACAAGAGGTAAATGTATGATGGAATTTAAAATTTTAAGGAATAATTTGAAATTCATATGGGATTACCCATGATAATCCATGTATTGAGCCTTATCATTGAATCCAAATGTAATTATACCCATGGAATTTCTAGTAGTGATAATAATTTTTGTAAACATATAATTCATTAATAAATTCATTAATTTAAATACATCAGGTTTCCCATAATAAAAAATACTCTACACCCTACTAAACATTCTAAGAACCCATAATTACAAATACATGGTCATATATTAATTCCAAGGAACACGTATACTCTCCTATTTAATTTCCCAAATCATTTTCAAGACAATTGTACTTCAATTAGTGCATATTTTTTTATACTCTCAAAAATATTGTTCATGTCTGGTGGAGAGGACTGATTTCATGATTTAGGGTCACAAATCATTAAAATTTTCATTTATTTCAATCATGTGGTATTTTGGTGTGCCTTTCATACATAAAAACAATAGGAAAATAGATTATTATGATATAACATGAAAACAAAAAATAAAATAATTTTAGATTCTTACAAAACTAATGTCTTCCATTCATTTGAAATTGTACAATATATATTGTAAGTTTAGAAGAATATAAGGGAAATTGATTAGAATATATATAACCAAAACAACACTACTTGACTAAATTATGAAAATAGTAAATATTGTAGATGAAAGTATAGACTCACCACTAACTATCAATCACAGTTTATGATGTGAAATTATGATTAGAATCATGGGAGAAGTCAACATAAAGGTGATGAAGCTATGTGTGTGGAGATTATATCTCTCTTATTGGATATGATAGATACCCAATAATCATTATAGAAAACATATAAATTAACTAGTTAAATATAATTAAATAAACATGACCATGATTCCTGGAAAGTACAGTTATTGTAACAATAAACAACTTGAGGTAGGGGTTTTTACACACTTCATGAGCCTTTCATAGTGTGAAAATTTTCATCACACAATAAATGGTGAGGTACTGATTTTTTTCTAATATGGGATTTTATTATCCTCTCAAATTTATTATGATCTACTCTTATCCCTATGATCATTCATAAATGGGTAAAATATAACTTTTCCCTTGATAATAATTAGATTCACACTTCAAACTGGGTTAGGATTTAAAAACCCATCGCCATACAAGATTTCTTACTTGATATGTTCTCCTCGAGATTATGATGCTTTTTGAAAAAAATACCAGGCATAAAAATTTCATACCCAACACCCACTACTATCCTACTCCAAGATTCCTCTCTAATTCCACAATATGAACCCATGATCTATCTTTTCAAGGAGATCCTCCCCAAATGTGTCCAACTACACATGTTAGAATCTACTCAAAGTATATTTCATTCTTAATATTATCCACATTGGTATCATGAATTAGAGATTGATTAGGATATTATTACTGATGAACCATTATATGAAACATATCGCCCATAGAATAGAACAAAAAAGGGAGAATAAACTAGTATTCCACTTCATCGATCGTCTTTGAAATCTTAAGAATCCCTTAATATATGGAAATATTGGTCATTAAACATATACCTAAATTACCATAAAGTGTATAATGGTTTGAAATATATATTGATGCATCTAGGAATTGATTATGATGAATAATAAGGTAGAATTAATTTCTTATATCTTATTCCTTATGATAATAAATGTTTCTTGAGAAAAATTTCTCAACTGCTGATTTGGATTTAACTGTGGTGGGATTATCATTATTGATATCAAGGAATTATCCTTTTGAAGTTAAGTCTAATACATTTAATGATAAAAATTTTTTAGTATATATATTAATATAGAAGTATATGAATATGTCCTAATGAAAATGATTGGAGTGAATTAAATATTATGACTATTCAATATAATACCACCCTTTGAAAGTGAACAGGTTAGACAATACGTTGACTTAAAAGGATAATACTTTCTTATCTATGACTAGGATCACAAAAGATCCAATTTTTATGAATTTTTAAAGGATGGATCTTGATATCTTGATGTAATGGGATAAATGGATTATTTCATAAATTATTGTTCAACCATTTATCTAGATAATTATTAATGTGGTGAAGAAGGAATACATAGAGTTATAGAATAATGTGATAAATGTACTTGAGTTTAACCATGATTATTATTGAATGATAATGTTTTATAACTATTATTTTTTTCATCCATATATGATTTTAATATTGATCTACTATTATAGGCTTATAAGTTTTCACTATTTTTTCATCATATAGTTAAAAAGTTGTATCCATATTTGAAAATGAAATTATGGGGGGATTGGATGATATGAGATATCATAGTGTTTCTATAATAGTGAGTATTATTTAAAAAATTTATGCATTAGTGACTAATGATGAAAGAATTTTACGACCATTACCCATACCAGAATGAAAATGGGAAAACAATGTCATGGATTTTATTGTTGGAAATACCAAAACATCTAAAGGTAATAATGTTATTCCAATTATAGTCAACTGTATTAAAAAGTCATCACACATCATCTCTATTTTACAATATTTAAATTTGGATCATATTTTTCGAATATATATTAAAGATGTGATAAGGATTCATGTTGTGCCACACTAAAATGTATCTAATCAGGATCGGAGGCATACCATAACATTCTAGTCCATTATTTCCAGTGATATAGATATAATGTTGATTTTCAATACTAAATATAATCCTTAAAAATATGTTGAGACTAAAATAAAAAATCAATCCCTATAAGAAATTTTGAGATCTTATTCTATGAATTTAGTGGTGATTTGGATCAACACCTTCCTCTAGTAGAGTTTTCAAAATTCAATAGCTTTAACTCATTCATTATGATGGATTATATTGAATACCTATATGGAAAAGAATGTACTAATCTATTATATTGGGTTGAAATTTTTATAAACAAAGCTACGAGTACTTCAAAAAACTAATGAAATGGTAGATAATGTTAGATCCAGTCAACAACAGATAAGGGTAACAAAATTTCAGTAGAAAAGTTTTCTTAATAATCACCACCATGAGCTAGAATTCAAACATGGTGAAAAGATGTTTTTCATAATTTCTCTATGAATTAAAGATATGAGATCTGATATAAAATGGAAATTATTCACTATGTATATAGGTACCTTGAAAATTCTTTGTTGTATCAAGATTGTAGCTTATTACTTGGCACTTCCATGGATCATCTCCCAAGTTGACAATGTGTTCCATGTGTCCCCCCTGAGAAAGTAAATACATGAGCCTTCACATGTACTAAACTCAGTGTTCATACCATTTTTTAATATATTTATTAGGTGTAACAACAAGTGGAAATCCATGGTTTTATAGAGAATGTTCAACGAAACAAGATCACTCTCTTGGGCATTGTTTTATGTCAAAACCACTAGCTTGAGGAAGTTGTATTGGAACATGAGGATATAATGAGGTAGTACTATCCACATTATTTGGTACAAATGTGATATAATTTTGAGGGAGAAACACATTTTATAGTTGGAGGTAGAATGTAACAACCATATATTTTATAAAATATTTGGTTAAAAAATTTATTTTTTATACAATGTTATTCATGGAACACCATGTTTTAACAAACCATGATATATATTAAATATTATTATTTAAAAAAACGATTATATCCTAACCATTAAAATATTTATATGAATAGTAATGGAAACTTTTTAAACATTATATATAATGGTTTTATATAATTGATTCTTATTTATAAAAATGTATATTATTATGAGTAATGTCTTTATATGATTTGAAAATACAATTTTCACAATAAAATGATTTTTATTTCATTCTATTAATAAATAATAAAATTAATTTTAATAATTTTATGAATTTATTTTTAAAAATAATAAATTTTTTAAATTAAATGTCAAATTTTTTATTGATTTTATTTTTTCTATTTTTATGAGAAATCTAATTTCATTATGAATAGTAAAAAATACTGATTTTTATTAACAACTACCTTTTTTCCATGAATTTGAATGATAAATTTTATTTTAATATGATTTTAAATTTAAAATGATAGAAATTATTTATTTATTAATCAGGTTTTTTCTTTGGAATCAATTTCCTATTAATTATTTATATTAAAACTTTTTATAATTTATAAATTTTTCAATTTGAAAGCCCTTTATTTGTAATATGTGGGTTTATTTTAATTTTAATATTTTCAAATTATAAGAATTCAATTATGAAAAAGAGATTCCATGACTATAATAATCATAATAAATATTATATAATAAGTATAATATAATGTTTTTTGAAAATCAACTATCATAACAGTAAAAATAATAATTGTGGTTAATGTTAAAATAGTTCTGGGGGTGTTAGACATAAACATTAATGGGTAAATGATCTATAAACCCATCAAACACACATTATATGGAAGTATTTGGACCTTATAACCTATAAGGTTCAATAATTACTAATTTTTGATCATATATTGATTTAAAATATAAGGTTACACTTAATTCTATTAAAATATTCCATGTGTTTCTACTCCCCAATTATAAAGGGAAACCCTACATACATAAAAAACACATGAAAAACCCTTTAAATTAGAAAGTAACATTTTAAATATTTTCCTTACATCCCTACCCATATAATAGAGGCCTCATTTTTACTATAAACCCCTCTTATATAGGCTTTAGGTATAATAAAAAATAGGTTCTCCAAAGAAGATATAAAATTATTAAACTTGGGTTCTTGTAATATTTCTACATCCAAATCGTTAAAATAATATTCAAATATGGTAAAATAAAAAACCACCTATCAAACATATACTGATAAATTCTTATGTTAATTACATGACCTTTATCTATCTCATATTCCATCAAATTGGAAACCAAACTATCGATCCTATGTACTACAGACCACCTACTTCTTAACCGATGTTATTCCTTTTCCATCACCAAATATCATAGATAGTAATAATTATTGATTAAATATTTATAAATTATATTTATTGTATTCTTATAATTTTATAATTTTAATTTCACAAATTCCTTCTTATTTTCCATTCCATGTTAATATGATAATGTTTCTCATTTTTATGGTGGACTACCGCCTCGCTAAGTAACACAGTTCTCTTTACACTTACACAATTCATTGGAGACAATGATGGTAAATTTAACTAATATATGATATATATTATATAAATAATATTATATGATGATAATAAGTTATTTACCATCCTTTATTTTCAATCATCACGAAAATGGATACTACATTCTTGTGTACATAAAACTCAACATCTACATGAATGGTGAAACAAATTTTCCTTCAATCAGTATAATGGATTAATATAAATTATTATATAATGATTATATATGATATATAAATATAATTATTAAAATTATTTATATGATGTATCAATGGTAACAATTAATGGAATAAAGATACAAAATGAAAACATATAAGAATAACAAATCAGTTTTTACCTTAAATAATATTTTAATAAGAAATATTAATGGTTGGGTAATATAACGTCATAAGTAAATCATATATATAATTATTTGTATAATAATTATTATTTAATATCCGTGGAATTAAAAAAATTATTATATAGGAGGTTTGAATGTGTTCAAAGGAATCTGAGACATAAGGTGAATGATTTGTTTCTCAATTTTTATTCTTTCGAACTTACATTATTTTATTTAACTATATTATTTTATGTGGTGTATATACAGCCCAATTCACATGTAACATCATAAATTTAATTGTTATCATGATTTTTTTATTCAATTAATTTAATTCTTTCATGTTTATTATGATTCAATTGTACCAAAGTGGATTGGGTTTTACGAAATAATTTTATCATTTATCAAGATTTTTCATGTTTATGCTACTGATGATGAAATAATATGATTAATCTCTCAAGAAGATCATTTATTTTATAATTCAATTGTTTTTTATGAAAATAATTTTCTCCACTTCATTTTGATATCTTTATCCCTGAAATAGTTCAAAATAATGTTTTGTTTGTAAAAATGAACTTTAATTTTATCTTCGATGTAAAATCCATTTTCTTCCCTATATGTGTTTTAAAAATATTTTTTAAATAATTTCACTATACACTTGATTGGTTTTTTGAAAAAAATTAATTTTTTAACTTTTTTAAAAAATATTTTCAAATAAATAATTTTTTATTTTTCCAAAACAAATCATGTTTTTAATTTTCTAGAAACATGAAAGTATTCCTTTATATTATATATTACATAAACACAATTTCACCTTTTTATTAACAAACAATACTTCTAAAGATTATATATTAAGAATAAAAGTGTATTCTCAAATAAAATTATTTCCAAAATATTTTATGAATTTTATCTAATAAAAAAAATCAATGAAGTTTTATTTTCATAATGAACATTTACAAGTGGTATTTCAAAATCCCTTTCCATCTAATATGGAATCATTTGATAGTACTTATTATTTAATAGTGATATTATCATTGGATACCAATATTATTCTTACTCTAGATGTATTTTGTTGATGACGACAAGATTTTTATGGCACTTTTTTCTCTTCCAAGGGTTATAGCATGTTAAAATGATTTTGATACCCACTTTTATTACACAGGTAACGCATTGATGAAATAGTGAAATTATTATGAAGCCTATTTCATTCACATATGATATCTTATGATAAAATTTTTATGAAACAAATTTATTTTCATGGGTTCTGATACGATGATGTTTTTACAATAACGATGAACTTTTATGTTTTTTTTCATTATGTGATGGGAGAGACCTATTTCAACCACAATTTCCTTGGGTAATGATTAATAATTTGTGAGATAAATAGTAATGCAATAGGGAGTTATCCCATCTTAGTAGTGGAAATTTTCTACTATGATTTTCTTGGGTGGGAACCATGACTTCTATGACAGTTTGGAGGGGGAATCCATTCCACAATGATATTTTTCTCTATGAACCATGACAACAAATGAAATGAATTTCAACACACATGTGGGTGCCAAAAATCTATATATTATGACCATGTTGTGATTCTATGGCTCATGTTCTTTGATTCAGTTTTGATTCATGTCTTATTAAATACCATGATTTATTCTTTGACTAAGGTTTATTATATATGATGTGTTGTGAATGACTCTTATATGTTAATTTCTTATTTTCCAACCCATTTTATCTTTTTTATCTTATGTGATCAATGATATATCCCTTGGTTACCGTTACTGAGTATCTAATCTCACCCTTATTATGATTCATTTTCCCAAAATAGGCTAAATGTTAATATGTATTATATTTCTAGCAATGGTGATATTAATAGAGAACATAGTGGGATATGAAGTAGCTCACATATTAACTAATTATTAATGTTTACATTTATTGAAATCCAATAGACATAAATGATTTAGGCGTGGATCATTAAGTTGTTTAATAAAAATTTACCTATTAATATGTAATATTTTTTAATTTCAATTTTTGGTATTTATAGTTCTGATGGTTATGGACACCATAGATCAAGATCTATCATTATAATCAGAGTCGTGTTTTGGGTAGAACCATTAGATTATTGATTTTTTTATTAACACAACATTAATGTATCATTATATATGGTAGAATTTAATAATCTTATTAATGATTTATTGATTGAAATATCTATGGATCATGTTTTGAAAAATGGTTTACCTCATGTATAGAGTTGTATAGTATAATATCATCCTACTTTCATATGTAGAATCAGATGAATTGTTTGTGAATTGAAGACCTAGGAATTTCAGATGTGAAGTTTTAATGGAAAAAGTGACATCCTATAAAAATAATTATTGTTGCGGATAGAATTTCATAACCTGTGTTTGGATTAGTGGTGAGATTTATCTGAGTTTTTTATTTTTAATTTTGTGGTGGGTTAATTTTTGTAACTCTATCCTAGGATAGGGTTTTAATAATTTGAGTTCATATAATGAGTTTTTATTGGATGAGGTTTATGATGTGGTGGAGGCAATATTTGTCTCATCAGATATCATAGAATGGAAAAGATCATGAGCCACTACAATTTTTTAGTAGTAGTCCTTTCATGATGTGACCTAAATGATCTTTCTATTAGTTTTGGAGATAAGGAATTTCACCATCCCATGGTTGTTAACTAGAAGAAAATAATTTCAAATTGTAAAACTGTTTGGGGTGTTTCATTATTTTAATATAGGGATTCCCCCCCTTCTCTCTTTGTATAAGATACTATAAGGAAGTCCATATATAAATTGTTACATAATCAATTTTAATGTACACCTACTTTTGATCATAAATTCACATAGAGGGTGTTATTAAATGTTTTGAGTTATTTTAGGAATTTATGAAAGGAGATAATGAAAAATATCGAATGCATATTTAAGCTATTTAATGTAGTAAATTGATTATTTATGATGTTAATTACTCAGGGGATGAAGCCACAAATTTTTGGTTCAGGATATGAAAATCGTATATGATGTGAGATGTTGTTCAAGTCATAAACTAATCCTTAGGGATTTCTAGTTAAGGTAATGTGTTTTTCGATGTACATGATATCTTAAATGTACATGTTGTGAATCAATGATTCACACTATGAATGATTTATCCTCTTTAAGATTTAATTTTTTTTCAAACCAATCTCTTCTCTCATTAGGATGCATATCCTCCATCGAACCCTATGTCTCCTCCATGTGATTTTAGGTGTTCTATATCCTAAAAATCTCTTTCTATTATTTTTTTGTTCTATGGTTCATTGGGTACACCCATTTGAAAATATATGGTCTAGTTTTTTCTTAGTTATAATTTATTATATTTTAAATGGAAGTGATGTTGGACTATATTTTTTGGATCTACAGATCATGTTATGATCCATCTCTTATATCTTCTAGAAAACATTTCTAATTACCTTATAATGGATAGAACTAATGTTTATTTTTGTGTTCCATGTGATATTCCCAGGTTATGTGTTGATATAACTTATGAGCTGACCCTTTTTTCAATGGAATTCAATTATAAAATTTAAGAGTTGATTTTAGGGATTTCTCTTACTTTTCTAATCTGTTCTAGGGGGTGGATACTCTATTGGGCGGTGTGTGACATGTGTGAGCTATGTGGTTATATCTCTAGATGATATAGTATGAATCTCAAATGATCTGAATTTATTAAATTATTTTATAAATGCATTTACTCGATTATATATTGATTTATTAGTGTGATTAAATGGATTTTTGAGAAAATATGGTTTTCCCTATGTTTTGTTAAATGAAAGGTGTTTTTCAATTGATTTTGAAATTTATAGTAAAATTAGTATAAAAAATAATGTTATAAAAAATAAAGGGATAAATTTGAAATGTGAAACACCATTAAAATTGATTTTATATATGAAACAAATTGGACACATGGGTAATTATGTGGAAGGTGTAATATTGGGATTCTTCTACAATTATTGTAAGGGATAATGTACGGTGGTCTAGTCCTTTAGAATATTATAATTTCATTTGATATCTTAACATTATTGAAATTATAAGGTATCAACAATCTAGGGAAGTCCTCTTTTCCCATGAAATAGATCCAGGGCTCTAGGGACTTGAGTTCACACTAGTCTTTAATTGAGATTGAGGTAAAAATGCAATATCTAGCCTTACCAAGGATTTCATTAGGGTGTTCTGCTTTATGTTTTGGCTTTGAAAAACTTATATTGATAAGAAATGAATAATTCTTATATTGATGTAAATGGTTTTTTGATAATTATTCAATGAAACTTTTTAACTTGTTTTTTGAAATATTTTGAATGATGGAAAACTATTTATCATGCATTTGATAGAGAAATATTTAACTTATAATCAATGATATTTTTTCTATCATTAGGAGAATATTGTAATATTTTTATAAATACATGATATGGTACATCATGGTAGTTATTCCAGACCAAAATCATTGGTTACTTTATCTATCTCAATGTTCTTGTGTGTTAAAAGTACTTAAGGGATACCTGTTTGATGAATTGAAACCTATTAGTGTTCTTTTTTCTCGTTATTTTAGAATATCATTATCGTAGTCTCCTACCAATAATTTTTGATAATGAATATGCGGTTAAAATTATATATTACAAGGTTTTAGATATAATTACATATGATATGTTTTTTACTTGGTCAAATGTATCCTTCTCTATGTGTTCATTGAGTAGGTTCATAAGAAATTTATGTAATACACATTAGTATGCGCTTAAGTGGATATTGAGGTACATCGATCTTACTTCATCTATTTCAACTTGTTATGGTAGGAATTTTAATTTTGGATACATAGTGACTCGTTATGTAAATTCTGATTATGTAGGAAATATTGATATAAGTAAATCCTTGATTATTCTTTTCACTACACATGGAGAAACTATCTCATGAAAATGAAATATGTGATTTATGGTAACCCTCTCAACCATTGAGTTTGAGTAAATGCCATTTAAAAAGTCTATCAATGAAACCATTTTACTCATGTTTTTTATCATTGAACTCAATTTATGTAATTCTGTTATTCTTATTTATTGTGATTCACAAAATACCACATATCTCTATATGAATCTTGTATGGAATGGTATATCAAAAAATATAGATATTTTTTTTCACTTAATTAAAGAGGTATTTAAAACTGAAATAATATGTTTCAATAAGATACATTCTAATGAAAACCTAGTTGATATTTGACTAAGGCTATGGATTTTTTCATGTTTATGAATTGTTTTGATATTTTGAACATGGTTCGACTTTAAAAACATTTAGGTGAAAGAATATCATCTTTTATTTGGTTTATTTTCGTTTATAAATGGTGGATATTTATTGATTTTACCATGATAAATTTTTTAATTTTTTTTGTAATTTATGTTGTTTAAATATTTATTATTACTCTCTTCTTGTTTTTCTTCTTCTCATTCTGATTACCCTTTCCATAGTGTTGGTTTTACCTTTACATGAGATTCAAAATACCTTTATGTAAGTTTGTTTCTCTAGTTTAACCTTTATGTGGCTCCAATTGACACTTATATGAGGTCCTTGGTTACCCTTACATAGACCATGTACCAAGTGCATAGACTTTATGTGTGGTCTAATGACCCTTAAGTGGGAGTGTAGGTGTTAACCCTTTCGTATAAGTCCCTTGACCTTTATAAATCCACTACAGATTTCCATTACCTAGTGGATGATGCTTAATTTAAATTAAGGGATTCATCTTACCCTCACGCATCTGCTTCTAATTACCTTTAAACAATTAGTTCTGTGACTCTTACATGATGTATCTTAACACATATATAGAGGCGTGCTGGTCCGTTTATGAGATGTTAGGGTTGTTTTAATTTGATTCATGCAAAACACTTGTTCAGTTGATCTGTTTAAAAAACATAGAAGAGCTAGGTTATTTCTAGCCTAACTAAATCTATATTGAGAGGAGATTCATTTAAAGGAATTTATAGAGATGATTAATACTATTCCAGCGAATGAGATATCTTTTTCCAGAGGTGGACGATTTTTGGTAGAGGCATTATTCCTTGCCAAACCCATCGTTACCTAATGAAAGACGATTCATTCCATTCCATTTTATTCTGATAGAGATCATTATGTTTTTGATAACGAGGTTCCATTACTATCAAGGTCGTTAGATATATAAAAATAACCACCAGGTAAAGGTCGATTCAAAAATCAGGCAATGTGATAATTACATTTTTACATTTCTTTTGTGGTGCTTCTGTTGTGGTGTTACCTCTTTCTTTAGCATCTTGATTTCTTATGAATCTTATATGTTTTTTTTCATCATTAAATAAAAGATGGATTATTTTCATGTTATTAACATGGATTTGGAAGATAGTGTCATGGACCATATTAAATCATCATTTCCTTATCTTCTATTTTCTTTGTTTTCCAGTTCATTATTAGTTTCCCACTTTTATCATTTGGTCATCCCTCATCTATAAAACTCAATATAGACTTGAAAATTATACTCACTGCGTGATCCTGGGAGTTGAATAAGGGAATATGTATATGATTCCGCTCTATAGATTTTAACATTGATATTGTAATTGTTTTTAGTTTAATCTTGTACTGGAATGGTTCGTGTTATTTCTTTTTTGGCCGGTGTACTATATTTCAGTTCTTTTGATAGTTGGATTCCAATTTGAGAGATCTCACATGGTATTTACGTTTTTTTTAATATTTTTTCTCATCCCAAGTTTTCTTGGATTCCTGAGGATGATACTAATTTAAATTGCATCTAATATCCAGGCCTAGACATTCAAAAGGACATATCGTTTGAGTATTTAGGGATTCCTGGTTTTTTGAGGAAAAGGGAAAGCTGTGGATGGAATTTGAGTATATTTTTTACATGATGTTAAAAAAGTTGTAATTGCATTAATTACATAGTTATTTGTTTCCATGTGATATTATTTTTTTATGTGTTGAAGCAAAAGAATCCATATCAATGTTGGAAATTTTGACATGTACATTATGTTGCAGTTTCTATTATTATAGCGTGATGGTATAAAATTCATTATAATACATTGTGGGGATGGATTATTAGTGTTTTTGTGCACTGATAGTTTGGCCATATTTTTAGAAAATAATCACTTAAGGAATCAAGTGTTGTGATTTAATAATATTCATTACGTCATGATTAATTTTTTGCATGATTGAATGAAATAGGAATATAGATATTGATTTTTTGGAGGTCAAGTATGTTTCAACCTAGAATTTGGAGGCCTAGGGTAGTACTGTATCATAAAGACAATTACATTATAATCTACATTGATATCACTGGATTTAAAAGTTTGAATGATGTGCTATTTAATGGGGGATAAGGGACATTTGTGCCATGAATTTTGGATTTTTGGTTATATTACACCCATTCTAGTGTAATGAGTGTCAATACTCCACACAATAAGAACCCCCCTCATATGGATGGAACATTTGGGATGAATATCATGTCGGTCTAAAAAAATATTAGGCTTAATTATCTTGGGATAACTCCATATCTTCCATAGAGGAGTAACCTTTAATATATTTGGAATGGATTTTTTAAGATAGACTTGAACCCATAAATGATATGTTGGAAAGAATTATTGCTAATTAATATATAGGATGGATTTGAGTATATAACAGAAATATATTTTTCCGATAGATTAAAATTTCATCCCAAATTAGTTTTGCATGCACATTTATTTGAGTCTGATTTAAATCAATCCTAGAAAAATAAATATTATATACTTATAATATAAATATAAAATACATGTGTGTATATATAAATAAATATATAAAAATAATTACATTTTAATTTACGTATATTTTTAAACATATATATTTAGAGAAAATATATTTATATATAAATGAGTGTGCATATGTATGGTCAGAGACGTATAATTTTATTTAATTGATTAAATTGAATAAATAAATGAAAATATTAGAATTTATAATGAAATATATATACATTAATAAGATTAGATATTTATAAATAATAGAAATACCTCAATACATGGGATATATACCACTTCCCTCTCAATAAATGAAAAATTAATAATAATGATAGAAGAGTGTTAGGAGATGTGAGTACAAATATCCCCGACCATGTTTAAGAGGTGTAAGTGTACACGCTGAACAAATAAATGATATAACCAAGGATAATCATGAAGTTCCACCACCATTTTCGAAAGTTCATTTTCAACCATATTACCTTCCCTATGAATGTGAGTGGAAATGACTGGCATCTCTAACATTTGATCTAAAGAGGTCCTCCAAGAAGAGTTAAGCTACCATGGAACACTATTTGATCTATATCATCCCAAGTTAGTAACTAGAGTAGTGCCACTCTCAAATAAAAGATCATGTCATTTATTTTTTAAAGTGTAATTTATTTTATAAATAGAACTCCATATTTCATCCTCATAAGTAGTGTGAGTGAAAAAGAAGTAGTTGAATGTACCCTTAATAAAACCCCTCAAATTTGTGAAGATATATCCACTGCTAGCCAGGTCAAGAGAGCCCATCACTGTAACACCCAGAAATTTTATGAGAAATATTTTTTTTATATCTTATGTTATACGCAACACCAAAGTAATCTTTCACAGCACATAATACGGACTTGGCTTGCATTACATGCAATCGCGACCTTCCTCGATAGTGTGTGTAGTACGCAATACTGGGTTTCACTAAGCAACGATATATTATTATGGAATATCCTTTATGAATAGTATTAACTACATTTTTAATTTTATAACATTATTATTCATCTTACAGAATTTCTAGAATATGGTAAGAGAACAAAATAAAATTTTCAGGTAA
The DNA here is from genome assembly GCA_963277665.1 of Viscum album. Lineage (NCBI taxonomy): Eukaryota > Viridiplantae > Streptophyta > Magnoliopsida > Santalales > Viscaceae > Viscum > Viscum album. Next base: position 1,467,718,548 of record OY728128.1, on the reverse strand, counting down.
AATAAGTATTTTTCAAAAAAGACAGTTTTGCCGCCTTTTGATGGCGCACCAACATTAAATTTTGTTTTTGAAAAATTTATAAGTTCAATTTTAAAAAATATAATTCTTCTTTTGAATAAGGATATAAAAATTTACTTTGGATAAATTTTTGATATTTTTATGATAACTTTCATATTTTGATAAATAGTAAAAATATGCTAATTCTTAATTAAAAACAACTTTTTCCATTGAGATAATTTATATGGATAAATTATAATATTTAATGGTTTTAAAGTATAAATATAATATATTTTTACCATTTAATATAATTTATGTCATTAGCATTAGTTTCACATTGAATTCATAGTTAAAAACATTTCAATCTTTGACAATGTTTTAACTTCTAAAACCCGTTTTCTTAACAACAGGATTTGTTTTAAATTAATTACTGCAACTTATGAGTTTTTAATTTTGAAAAATGGATTCCGTATTTGGAATAAGTGGGTTCAAATTATGTTAATAGGATACTTTTTATTTTTTGAGAATTATGAATAGTAACTACGGTAAATTTTATTTACCATAATTAAATGTAAATCGGGTAATTAAGGGTAAATATAAGATTATAAATTTACCCTAACACCTGAAAAAATCCTATTGGATGACTAAATGTAGACCCATATCACCTAAGGGTCGTATTATATTTATTTAATGTACTTTTTTCCCTGAAAATAATTTAATTATTATTAAAACTAAAGAATGTGACAACATGTCACTTTCTTAAATCTTATAAGTATAATAATTTTAATTTATTTATAAACTTTATAAAAAATAGAACATGAATATTATTCAGAAATCTAATACAATTATCTAAATCATAGAAATTTATTTGGAATTTTTAGGGATTAAATAATTATCATTAATTATGAAACAATAGTGATGTTGAAATTATTTTATTAATTAAAATATCAAATAAATGGTTTTAAAAATATTAAAATAAATATTATATAAACTATTTAATGTTCTCCACTAGTTATCTAGATACATATGACATTTTATGGATCTATTAAAGCTTTTATTTCGAACATATATGCTGTATATATTTTATTTAAATTTAAATAAATAAATAGTGTCAAAATTGACACTATTGTTGCATTATAAATAAAACATATTATAAAAGTGATTAAAAATCACAGAAATATTTAAAATTATAAATTAAAATTTATATGGTCGAAAATTTCATAAAGTGTCAAATTATGGAAAATTCAAAACACATATGTAATTATTTATAATAATTTAAAAATTAGAATATTATTACCACAAATAAAATTAAATGGATAAATAAGGGTAAATCAAGTTGATAATGTTTAAAATAAATTCCTAACATGCCAAAATTTTATTGGATGATTAGATTAAAACCATATATCATCTAATATTATGATATGTGTCATTTTGGAAGTTTTTAAGTGGGGTTGGGATTTAATAAAAACTAATATTTCTTATATTTCCAAAGGTGCCCCTCTCCTCCCTTATAAAAGGGCACCTCCTCCCTCGCCTCCTCACACAAATTTGAGCCTTCATGCTCGGCCAATCCCTACCCATTTCACTTCCCCACTTCCCTAGAAACATCTTAGTAGTCCTGGTATTCTTCAAAGACCAATTTTAGTGCCCTAAGAGGAGGTCTCAAAGAGGCGCTTCAAAGAGGAGGTAATGTCTGTTACCAATTCTTTTGAATTTATTCCTTCTTCCACTTTTCTTATTTAGTTGTTTCATTATGAAGTAATAACATCAGTATCACTCATATAATGGTATGTTATTATAAGTATGAAACAACCCTATTTCACCATCTATCCATCCTACGGAAAATGAAATCACCGCGCATGCGTACGTATGGAATACCGTCTCCACGCCGTGGTGTAATCTATTTTCCACCACCACCTTACATGGATGGGTATAATGGTGTAAATAATAACTATGTATGATTATTGTAAAGTGATATTGATTATGAAATAGTATACATACACTCCAATACAATTCCATGATCATGGGAATGATATCATCGCTTGTGCGTACGTACGGAATATTGTCTCCACGATGTGATGTGACTCGTTCTACATGATATTCATTGCATAATGAATATATAAATGAATTGAATGAATTAATATGATATATATTACAGTAATACAGTGCTGGAAATGAGTTATCTATAACCTAAATAGAATAATAAGAATTTATTCGACAAAACACGCATAAGAACAAAAAGTAATAAACACCCGAATAACAAGCAGCAATGAAATATTACTAATAAGAAGCTAAGAATATGGCCATATATGATATCAAAACAATTATTATGATTCTGTAATAATTCAATGACATTATTTAAATCATTATACAGGAGTTTCGGACACTTACGAAGAAAATCAGACCTAAGGTAAGGGAAAATCTCACAATCTAATTTTTATCTGAGATTGTTTATACTTCAGAATTTACTGGGTAATATTTATCATCCACATCCATGTTTACTCAATATGTAATGTTATTTCCATCCACCTAAAATTGTTTAAATACAATTTTACCCTTCTGTGAGTTTTTAGTAAAAGATATGAAAGGAATCTTTTGCGTTTTTCGTACGAGGTACGTTTTGAATTTTCCGGCCAAAGTACGAGAAGAATGTTTTTTTAACTTATACGACATGAATGGATTTTTAGTACATTATTTCCAGGAATATTCCTTTACAAGTTTTGATGTTTATTTTTAATCAACTTTTTTTAGTTCAAAATTATATGACATGTTAAGAAAGGAAAATGTTTTTGAAGTAGAAATCATATTTTCTTTAAGAATAGAGTTCAAGTGATTTATCAAAATTATTTTCCATCTAAGATAATATAGGGTTCTGTTTCTATCCCTATACTTACATTGATTTGATTATGTTGTGATGGAAATATTTTTATGAATTCCTTTATCTTATATGAATTGTTTTATGATGTCACGATGTTTTAGATTCCCATTTTTATTACATGGGTTATGCTATGATGTATGGTTTATGATTTTGTGGCACACATAAGAATGGTATCGTTATGAGATGGTTGGGACCTATATCTCCCTCCAATGCATTGGATAAAGATTTATATCTCATGAGATAGACATAGCTGGAATGGAATGTTAAATCGGTTCAGTGAAACAGGACATAAACAAAGAGTGAGCTCAGTTCAGAAATGGACTTTGTCCGCTAAGATAGTCTTGAAATGAGTCTTTACTACTAAGAAATGATTCTCCATGATTATGTGTGTATGAAAAAAAGTTTTCTATTTTATGTTATGATTATTGGGATTACATTTCACTACTATGATTTATCCCATGTTAGGAAATTATGATCTCTTTTGCAGGTTAAGATTTCCAAAATGTTATGTTCTTATGAATATGATGTGATTGAAATTTCTTTTATTTACCCTTACTGAGAATTTGAGCTCACACTTTTGAATGTTTTCTTTCCCCAGGTCTGGAATAAGGTTATTAAGTAGGATATGCCAAAAGGGACGCTAGATATGATGAAATAAATGGGAGACAGTGTAGATGCTTTATGAACCAGTTGTTTATGATTCCCAGTTTCTAAAGACACTATACCTATATGGTCCTTTCTTGGTTTTATTATATGTTGTAATAAGTGTACTTCAATTTTTATGTACTAACAATATATGTAAATTATGGGTCATTATAGTTGGTATCAGAGGGAGGTTATAGTCAACCTTTGGAAACTAGGATGTGAAAGCCTTAGTAAGAACCCTAATGATAAGTCTAAGCATAGAACACAATATTAGTGTTTTAGAAATGGACATGAACAACCTATGATAAGACCTTAAGTGTGAAATTGTATTCTTGATTATGTGTTTTTCCTATTATAATTAGTATTTCTTACACTATTCTTCTTGGTTTTAGTCAATGGCTGGAACCCGAAGGAATCATGTTAATGCGGAATGTGAAGGGAAATGAAATGATTGTCCCCCTGAGAATCCAAACATTATGGGATCTGGAATGAAAAATCTTGTAGCCATGCTCACACAACTTTCTCAACCTATGAATCATGCAGGACTTCCTAATGAGCAAAGGAAGGAGCAACATTCTGTTGAATCCTTCATGAGGCAGCGTCCACCTTCATTCAGCGGGTCTTCTGATCCATTAGTGGCTGAACAATGGATCAGTTCCACTGAAAAGATATTTTCAGTTTTTCAATGTTCTGAACATGATAAAGTCATCTTAGCAGTGTATTATTTGGAAGGTGATGCTGATCAATGGCGGAATCTTATTAATAATATGAGGAAAAGGGATGAAATTGAGTCCATGGAAAGGGACGAGTTCAAGAACTTATTTTTCAATAAGTATTTCCCTCGTATTCTTCGAACAAATATGGAGAAATAATTTCTTGAACTAAATAAAAAGGATGATGAATCTTTTGGCACCTATGTAGCAAATTTTACAAGACCTGCAAGGTACGCTTCTGGTATTGTTATCCAACCTGAGAGTAAGATCGATCGATTCTTTAGTGGCTTAAAACCAAGTCTTCGAAGGGTGTTATCCATAAGGGACTTCAATATCTACGAGGAAATCATTCGATGTTCTCTCAAGGTTGAGATGGAGATTGGAGTAACCCATCAGTCATATGGGTTTGATAAGAATAGGGAAATGGAATTCAAAGGAAAATATAAAGAGCACACTGAAAAGAAGATGAGCTTTACCTTATGCTCAAAGTGTAGAAAGAAACATGGAGGAAATTGTCTTAAGGGTACAAGAAAATATTATATGTGTGGAAAAGAAGGTCATCGGTAAATTGAATTTCGAAATAATGGGAAGAAGATGTCTACTGATACAAAAAAGGAAGGGATACACAGAATGAACCTACTACACTTCAATGTTTCAAGTGCAAGGAGGTGGGGCATTATGAAAATCAATGCCCAAATCCAAGGGTTGATGATGATGATCGACGTCAACAAAATCTTAAGGAGAAAGAAAAAGGAAAGTCACATGCAATTACTATCGGCGATGTGGAGTACGACAAGGAAGTGGTGAGAGGTACACTTACCATCCAATCTAAATTAGAAAATGTATTATTTTATTCTGGATCCACCCACTCTTTTATTTATGAAGAATTTTATAAGGTTATCACTGTATTACCTCAACAATTAGATGATTAGTTAGCTGTGACAACCCCTAATGGCACAACAGTCGCATCAAAAGTTTATAATTCTTCTCTGATTGAAGTTTGTGGGAATATGCTTCCTGCAAATCATGTGGTCCTTCCTATAGTAAAATTTTATGTGATTCTTGGAATGGATTGGCTTTATTTATATGGATCTCATATCAATTTCCAAAGAAGGGAAGTCACATTTCATATTCCAGATCAATCTATGATCGTCTATCGAGGAAAGGATGAACATAACCTTCAAGTGGAAATTTCTTCCATCTTATGGGTCTTGATTCCACTAAATGAAGGTTATTTATCTCAAATGGTTGGTGAGAAACTCACGATTAATAATATGCCCATTGTACGGGAGTTTGATGATGTGTTTCCAGAGGAATTGTCGGGTCTTCCACCAAATCGTGAAGTTCAGTTTTCAATAGAACTCGTACCGGGTGCTTTGCCTATTTCAAAGACACCTTATAGAATGGACCCAATTGAGTTGTAGGAATTGAAGAAGCAACTCCAAGAGAATCTTGACAAAGGATTCATACGCCCTAGTGCGCCAACTTGAGGAGCACCTGTTCTATTTGTTAAGAAGAAAGATGGATCAATGAGACTCTACATTGATTATCAAGAACTTAACAAGATCACTATCAAGAACAAATATCCTCTCCCACACATTGATGACTTATTTTACCAACTACGTGGAGCTCAATACTTTTCCAAGATTGATCTTCATTCAGGGTATCATCAATTAATGGTCAAAAGGGAGGATATACTAAAGACGGATTTCCGTACAAGGTATATACACTATGAATTTATAGTGATGCCATTTGGTCTTACTAATGCCCCTACTATCTTCATGGACTTGATGAATAGGGTCTTTAGAGACTATCTTGATCATTTTGTGGTAGTCTTTATAGACGATATTCTTTTCTATTCAAAGAGCAAGGAAGAACATGATGATCACTTGAGAATTATATAGAAGACCCTGAGAAAGGATAAGCTTTATGCCAAATTTACCATGTGTGAATTTTGGCTTCAAAAAGTTGCATTTTTGGGTCACATAATCTCAAAAGAGGGGATATTTGTGGATCCATAAAAAACAGAAGTTATAGAAACATGGTCGAGACCAACAACAGTAACTAAGATCCAAAGTTTTCTTGGTTTAGCTGGATATTATTGACGTTTTGTGAAAGATTTTTCACGATTATGTAATCCACTCACCAGGTTGACTCGAAAAGGAGTTAAGTTCAGGTGGACGGAGGAATGCGAAGAGAATTTCAGGAGTTGAAAAGAAGGTTATCCAGTGAACCTGTACTCACACTTCCTTTTAGTGGAGAAAGGTTTGTGATCTATAGTGATGCATCCAAGAAGGGGTTGGGGTGTGTTCTTATGCAAAATGATATGGTGATATCTTATGCCTCACGACAGTTGAAAATCCATGAGAAAAATTACCCAACTCATGATTTGGAGTTAGCTGCGGTAATCTTTGCATTAATTATTTTGATGCATTATCATTATGGAGAATGGTTTGATATTTATATTGATCATAAAAGTTTAAAGTATATGTTCACAAAAAATGAGCTGAATATGCGCCAAAGAAGATGGTTGGAGCTAATTAATGATTACGACTGCTCAATTCATTACCACCCTGGGAAAGCAAACAAGGTGGCAGATGCATTAAGTTGAAAAGATCATGCTAGCATATCCATGATGAGGATCACAATAGATCCAATATTTATAGATTTACAAAGGATGGATCTTGGAATTATAATGGAAGGGGAAAATTGTATCTTTCTCAAATGAATGTTCAACCATATATACATGTGAAGATTAAAGAAGCACAGAATGAAGATGTAGAGTTACAAAAGAAGGTGAGAAATATTCCTGAATTCAACCTTGATTGAGATGGGATAAAAAAGTTCAGGAATCGGGTTTTTGTTCCTCCCATCCCAGAATTAAAGAAGGAGCTGCTGGATGAGGCTCATAGTTCTTCATTTTCTATTCATCCTGGAAGCACGAAGTTGTATAGGGATCTGAAAGAGTACTTCTGGTGGGATGGCATGAAAAGATATGTTGGTGAATATGTCTCTCGATGCTTGGTTTGTCAGCAAGTTAAAGCTGAGAGACAGAAGTCTACGGCGATGTTACAACCATTACCCATACCTGAATGGAAATGGGAAAACATCACTATGGACTTTCTCACCGGACTTCCTAAAACATCTATAGGCAATAATGCTATTTGGGTCATAGGTGATCGTCATACAAATTCTGCACACTTCATTGCTATTAGAGAGGATTTCTCTCTAGATCAGCTTGCCATGATATACATAAAGGAAGTGGTAAGATTGCATGGAGTACCACTTTCCATTATATCTGATCGGGATCCGAGGTTTACCTCGAAGTTATGGAGAATTCTTCAGCATACTCTGGATACAAAGTTGAGTTTCAGCACTACTTATCATCCTCAGACCGACGGTCAGTCTGAGAGGACAATTTAAACTTTAGAAGATATGTTGAGAGATTTCTCTATAGATTCCAATGGTGGTTGGGATCAACACCTAACTTTGGTGGAATTTTCTTATAATAATATCTTTCACTCCAGTATTAATATGGCTCCTTATAAATCTCTCTATGGAAAAAAATGTAGGACTCCATCTTGCTGGGATGAAGTTGGGGAATGAAAGGTATTAGGACCTGATCTTGTTGATGAAATGGCAGAAAAGGACAGATCTATTCAACAACACATAAGAGTAGCTCAGAGTCGACAAAAAAGTTATGTCGACAACCGAATAAAAGACCTAGAGTTTTAAGTTGGTGATAAAGTGTTCTTACGAATATCTCCCTAGAATAGGGTCATGAGATTTGGAAAGAAGGGAAAGTTGAGCCCTAGATATATCGGTCCTTTTGAAATTCTAGATCGTGTTGGGAAGGTAGCTTACCGATTGGCGCTTCCACCAAATCTATCTCAAGTTCCTGATGTGTTCCATGTATCTATCCTGAGAAGGTATATACATGATCCTTCACATGTACTCAGCTGAGAAGTTGTACCGCTGGAGCAAGATATTTCTTATAAAGTATAGCCAATAGAGATTATGGATCATAGCAAAAAAGTCCTATGGAACAATACCACTCGCATGGAGAATGTTTTATGGAGGAACCACCAATTAGAAGAAGCTACATGGGAACTTTAGGATATGATGAGGGAGAGGTATCCTCATCTGTTTGTAATGAAGTGACGAATTTTGAGGGTGAAATTCATTTTAAGGGGGGTATAATGTAACACCCTGAGATTTTATGAGAAATATTTTTTATGTCTTATGTTATACACAACACTAAAGGAATCTTTCACAGCACACAATACTGACTTGGCTTGTATTAAACACAATCACGACCTTCCTCGATAGCGTGTGTAGTACACAATACTAGGTTTCACTAAAAAACGATATATTATTATGTACTAGCTGTTATGAATATTATTAACTATATTTTGAATTTTATAATATTATTATTCATCTTACACATTTTCTGAAATATGGTAAGAGAACAAAATAAAATTTTCAGCTAAAATAAGTATTTTTCAAAAAATGTAGTTTTGCCACCTTTTGATTGAACACCCACATTAAATCTAGTTTTTGACACGTTTATAAGTTCAATTTGACAAAATAAAATTCTTCTTTTGAATCAGGATATAAAAATTTACTTTGGATAAATTTTTGATATTTTTCTGATAACTTTCATATTTTTATGAATAGTAAAAATACGCTAATTTTTAATTAAAAACAACTTTTTCCATTGAGATAATTTATATGGTTAAATTATAATATTGAATGGTTTTAAATTATAAATATAATATGTTTTTACCATTTAATATAATTTATGTCATTAGCATTAATTTCACATTAAATTCATAGGTAAAAACATTTCAATCTTTGAAAATGTTTTAACTTCTAAAACCCATTTTCTTAACAACAAGATTTATTTTAAATTAATTACTACAACTTATGTGTTTTGAATTTTGAAAAAATGATTCCATATTTGGAATCAGTGGGTCCAAATTATGTTAATAGGCTACTTTTTATTTTTTGGGCATTATGAATAGTAACTACGGTAAATTTTATTTACCATAGTTAAAGGTAAATCAGGTAATTAAGTGTAAATATAAGATTATAAAATTATCCTAAAACCTGACAGAATCCTATTGGATGACTAAAAGTCAACCCATATCTCCTAAGGGTCGGATTAGAATCATTTAATGGACTTTTGTCCATGAAAATAATTTAATTATAATTAAAACCAAAGAATGTGACAACATGTCACTTTCTTAAATCATATAAGTATAATAAATTTAATTTAGTGACAAAATTAATAAAACATCGAACATGAATAGTCTCAAAAAATCTAATACAATTATCTACTTCATAAAAAATTTATTTAGGATTTTTAGGGATTAAATAATTATCATTAATTATGACACAACAGTGATGTTGAAATTATTTACCAAAAAGGTTCAGCCATGGGTTCTAAACCCCGACCCTAAATTTATTTGAAAAAAAAAGATAGTAATGATATAGCAGATTAAGGGGGTGCTTACATCCATAGATATACACCATAAACTAATACAAAGCACACCACAGAGTTACCTCTTCCTAGGTCGGCCACGGCCCCTGGATCCTCCCCTGTTATTACGCCCTCTTCCCCATTGAATGCCTTCATTCTCCATCCAATTCAAATCTGAATCCTCATGAGAGGGATCCCTATCCTATCCAAGATCATTCTGATGTATAGTGGGGTGGTTATGTAGGCCATCCCCTTGCACTACATTAATAACCTGCACTGCAATAGGAGACTTCTCATGCAGTTCATCCCCTTGCACCTCTGTGACCTGCTCTCTTTGAGCATCAAAATGAGTAGTCGACTCCTTCTCCATAGAGCCCTCAACATCCTCTTTTGCAGCAGGAATGAATCTTTTGTTGATACAACCTGCATTCTTCAGACCTTCAAGGTTCAGCATATCAAAATCAGGGGTGTTAATAGTTTCTAACATAGAAAAAAAAATTGACAGCTGGTTTTATTGGTAGCTCCTCTTTATTCTCTGCCACCATTGCCTCATCAGCATATCTACTCTCCATTTGATCCAAGAGAGTTTAGTCATGGGACTTTTCAGTTAACTACTTCACTAGGGCCATTTCTACTTCCAGAATGCCTGCCTTGCAAGCAGGAGATCCAGGTGGACATGCCACCCCTGGATCACCGTGAGAATGTCCAGATTGATGAGCCAAATGCATATTTACCACATCATCAATCTGAACTTTTTCCTGGGAAAGTTTTCCAGCTCTCACCTTTTTGTACATCACCAACTGAAATCCCTCATTATCAACAATCTTCAGCTTGCCCTTACTAGATATAGGGACCATTTCAGCACAGTCAAGTTCATGATTCACAATCTCTTGAACAACCACCTCATGTTTCGATATATTCCCTTCCTCCTCTTCAATTTCAGCCCATGCCTTTTTCTCAGCTCCAACCTTAATACCAGATGAGGCCATACTTAAAGAATTATCAGTCTTCATAGATGCATCAGCAGTGGCATGCTGGACATCATCAGACTTGGTAAATCCATGCTGAACCGCCTCAGAAAAATATGGGGCTACCTTTGGAGGGTCCTTTATCTTGGAGTCATCCTTATTGAGCTTCTTCTTGCACTGATCAGATGTGCAACCCAATGATTTACATAGGGAGAATTTTAAACTCCTATGACATTGTGGATGGATATGACCAATGCATAAATAGGATTTAAAAAAGGTAGGAAGCCATTCATATTGAATGGAGATATCTAGATTTATTTCACCCACAACAAGAGAAATAGTATCAATGAGAACATTAGCCAAATCAATCTCAACAAGGTCTCGGGAAAAATGGCCATACCTAGGATGCTCGGTCTCCTTCTCAACCTTAATGGGACAGCCAACGGCAGATGCAATTTTCCATAGGACATATGGATGCTAGAAAAACAAGTTTATCCCCCTGATTCGAATCCATGTCTGGGTAAATGAGTTCTTGATAGAAAGAGGGATCATCAAAGGATCCCACTGCTGGACCATGATGTAACCAGGCTTCATCGCTATAGGTCCAAAACTCCATGCCACATTTTTCAATTCCTTAGAGGGAAAGACAATGTGAAACATACCTCTTTCAGTTGAGATCAACTTCCAATCAGTAAATCCCCAGCTCTAGGATAGGTGAGCTCGCACTTCATCAACCCTAACTGGAACATCACTCCGGGTTCCCGACAATCTGGCCAGAAGAGAGATTCGACATTCCTGAAGCCGCTCTTCCAAAATCTTCTGGCTCACTTCAATGAAAACAATTGAACCATTTTTTGTGATTCTTTTGATGAGAGAGGCTGATTCATGGCAAGAATCAGAGAAAAACTTATTCTGAGAGGCCAATTCATATGATTTCCTCTTAGGGTTCGTCACCAGCTTCGTTCCATCATTCTTCAATGCATCTATAAGAAACCCAATCCCACCATGCGCATCCACCAGATTTGAAGGAGGTATGAAGACATCACTCGGATCGAAGTAGCAATCCACAATCTTGGATCTATTAAAGATTTTAGTTCGAACATATCGTCTGTATATATTTTATTTAAATTCAAATAAATGAATAGTGTCAAAATTGACAGTATTGTTATTTTATAAAAATAACATATTATAAAGTTGTTTAAAAATCACAATAATATTTAAAAATTATAAATTAAAATTTATATGGTCGAAAATGTCATAAAGTGTCAAATTATGTAAAATTCACAACACATATGTAATTATTTATAATAATTTAAAATTTTAGAATATTATTACCACAAATAAAATTAAATTGATAAATAAGGATAAATCAAGTTGATAATGTATAAAATAAATTTCTAACATGTATAAATTTTATTGGGTGATGATATTACAACCCTATCTCATCTAATCTTTGGATATGAGTTATTTTGGAAGTTTTTAAGTGGGGTTGGGATTTAATATAATCTAATATTTCTTATATTTCCAAAGGTGCCCCTCTCCTCCCTTATAAAAGGGCACATCCTCCCTCTCCTTCTCACACCAATTTGAGCCTTCAAGCTCGGCCTATCCCTGCCCATTTTACTTCCCACTTCCCTATAAACATCCTAGAGGTCCTGGTCTTCTTCAAAGACCAATTTTAGTGCACTAAGAGGAGGTCTCAAAGAGGCTCTTCAAAGAAGAGGTAATGTCCATTACCGATTCTTTCAACTTTATTTCTTCTTCCACTTCTTCTTCTATAGTTGTTTCATTATGAAGAAATAAAATCAATATCACTCATATACTGGTATGTTATTATAAGTATGAAACAACCCTATTTCACCAGCTATCTATCCTACGGAAAATGAAATCACCGCGCGTGCGTACGTACAGAATACCATCTCCACGCCGTGGTGTAATCTATTTTCCACCACCACCTTGCTTGGATGGGTATAATGGTGTAAATAATAACTATATATGATTATTTTAAAGTTATATTGTTTCTGAAATAGTATACATACACTCCAATACAATTCCATGATCATGGGAATGATATCATCGCTCGTGCATACGTACGGAATACCGTCTCCACAATGTGATGCGACTCGTTCAAAATGATCTTCATTGCATAATGATTATATAAATTAATTGAGTGAATGAATATGATATATATTACACTAATACCAATCTCTAAATGAGGTATCTATAACCTAAAGATAAGAATAAGAATTTTTTCGACAAAACACGCATAAGAACAAAAAGTAATAAACAACAGAGTGACAAGTAACAATGAAATATTACTAATAAGAAGCTAAGAAAATGGCCATATATGATATCATAAAAATGATTATGATTCTGGAATAAGTCAATGGCATTATTTAAATCATTATACAGGAGGTTCGAACACTTACGAAGCAAATCGGACCTAAGGTAAGGGAAAATCTCACAATCTCATTTTTATCCGAGATTGTTTATACTTCAGAATTTACTAGGGAATATTTGTCATCCACATCCATGTTTAATCAATATGTCATATTATTTCCATCCACCTACAATTGTTTAAATCCAATTTTACCCTTCGGTGTGTTTTTAGTAAAAGATATGAAATGAATCTTTTGTCAATTTTCGTACGTGGTACTTTTTTTGACTTTTCCGGCCAAAGTACGAGAAGAATGTTTTATTAACTTATACGGAATGAATGGATTTTTAGAACATTATTTTCATGAAGCTTCCTTTACATGTTCTTAAGTTTATTTTTAATCAACTTCTTTTAGTTCAAAATTATATTACATGTTAAGAAAGGAAAATGTTTTTGAAGTAGAAAGGATATTTTCCTCAAGAATGGAGTTCAACTGTTTTATCAAAATTATTTTCCATCTAAGATAATATAGGGTTCTATTTCTATCCCTATTATTAAATTTATTTGATTATGTTGTTATGAAAATATTATTATGAATTCCTTTATCTTATATGAATTGTTTTATGATGTCACGATGTTTAAGATTCCCATTTTTATTACATGGGTTATGCTATGATGTATGGTTTATGATTTTGTGGCACACATAAGAATGGTATCGTTATGAGATGGGTGGTACCTATATCTCCCTCCAGTGCATTGGGTAAAGATTTAAATCTCATGAGATAGACATGGCTGGAACGGCAGGTTAAACCGGTTTAGTGAAACAGGACTGAAACTAGGAGTGAACTCGGTTCAGAAATGGACTTTGTCCGCTAAGATAGTCTTGGCAATGAGACTTGACTACTAAGAAATGATTCTCTATGATTATGTGTGTATGCCACAAAGTTTCATGTTTTTAGTTATGATAATTAGGATTACATTTCACTACTATGATTTATCCCATGTTATGAAATGATGATCTCTTTTACAGGTTAAGATTTCCAAAATGTTATGTTCTTATGAATATGATGTGATTGATATTTCTTTTGTTTACCCTTACTGGGCATTTGAGCTCACCCTTTTGTATGTTTTCTTTCCCCAGGCCGGGAAGAATGTTATTAAGTAATATATACCAAAAGGGATGCTAGATATGATGAAATAAATGGGAGACAATGTAGATGCTTTATGAACCAGTTGTTTATGTTTCCCAGTTTCTAAAGACACTATACATATACGGTCCTATCTTGGTTTAGTTATATGTTGTAATAAGTGTACTTCAATTTTGAAGTACTAACAATGTATGTAAAGTATGGGTCGTTATAATCACAACTCCATCCACATTCAGATTGATGTTAGGTTATATTGGTAGTATCCACCTAACATATTTTTATTAAGATGGTCTTTTTGGAATGTAGTAAATTCCAATAAATCTGGAAATAAACTCATTAAATCAGTTATTTATAACTCTTGTCTAGATTTTGGAAGCCAACTGAATTTCCCAGCTAATGTGAGTACAAATCCCCATAATATAAAGAGGATTATTAAAAAAATAGATAACATTCCATGCCATTAAAATATAGAAATTACTAGGTACAATAGAAATAATAATAAGTATATACATTTGGAAGCTGAGATTGAGGTCAATAAAAGATTCCATAAAATAAGTTGCAAGATACTAGGATCCATATCATTCAGGAATCATCCCAAGATAAACACTAAAAATGATTATAAAATTAAAATTTCTGGAAGAGTTTGTCTCAATTTTCTAGCCCATTTATACAATTAAAACAAATATAAGGGAGACACATACCGATTATGAAAATTCAATCATCGTTATGAAACATGTTATACCAAATTTTCCAGAGATCAATATAACAGGACAGTTGAATAAAAATATACATCATATATTTCAACAATATTAGAATATTCTCTGACATGTCACAAAGAGAAGTATATTATAGATTAGTATTAATCACTCCCATTCATTTAGGAATCCAACGGTAATGATCAGTGTCACCAAATTTATAGAGTCCAATGTAGTTGTATAAATCATTAGTAAAAATCAGCACAATTTATACAGGGTTACTCACAACATAACCAATTAATAAGTTTGTAAAAGTAGTTATAACATTGAAGGTATTAAAAATGAGACTGTACCTCAAGTTGGTGTCCCAAAATTTCAGATTTGAGTTTCAATAAGGGACCCATTGGATCTACATTGCAGTCTCCAAGAAACGGTTTGTAAGGGGTGGCCAAACAATATAGACCGAATAAGTAAGATTACCCTTGAGAATATTATTGATAAGTCTTCATATTTGGACGTTATATGAAATTTATGTGCCTTGATGGATAACCATATAAAATAGGTGAGGATGGACTTATTTAAAACTCCATGAGTTGGAATTCCCAACCCAACCTATTCAATTAGTTTCACAAAGTTTTCCTAATAAATGGTGATTATACTATTTTCATTGATGAATCCTGAAAAAAAATAGTTTTATGGAAGTATTTATAAATACAAATGAAAATAAACCAAGTACATTTATAAACCTGTAAATATTATACAAACATAGTGAAAAAAACTTAATTAACCAGACAAATTCAACCAGCTTGAGAGAAGGATTTCCCCTTCCAGGTAGCAAGTTGCGTGGTAATTTTATAGCTATTTCCCTCCAAGTAAGAGGAATTGATCCTACCATAAAAAAGAAGAATATACAAGTAGTTTAAAAAAATTATCCAACTCTAACCCCATGGGATCTACCAATACAATTTCTCCTTGAGGTAGTAAAATATTTCCCAACATAAAAGTAGGACTTGTGCTAGATAATAGCTTGACATAAAATAACATTAAAATGCTGAAAATTAACCTTAAAACCACTAATAAATTTACCTTACACTTTAATAAATATGTGAATTCCATAAATGTCTAAAATATTTTTATGATACCTCAAATTTAAAGAAGTATTCATTAGAGATAAAGGACACAAATATATAGCCTTGTAGAGACATATACAAAGGCAATCCTCTATAATAAAAAACAAAAGGTTTGAGAGGGGATCCCCCTACCAAACACCCCTAGTAGAACCATTATTCCCTTTTATAGTATCATTAACAACAAAATATAGATTTTATATAATAAAAAGTTCACTGATGAGTCTGATAATCCTCGCTGAGAAACTATACATTTAGAGCACTTCAAGTAAAAAGTGCCAAATGAGGGTATCAAAGTATTTTCAAATGTCAACATTAAGATTAATTCCCTTATTTAAATAATTAAACTGAATTATATGAACACTTTTATACATATTATAAAGGGACTCTTAAATCCTTCTTCAATTAATGAACACATATTAATTAAAGGATAAAATTTGACTATCAGTATCACCAAGCCTGGATATAATGACTTTTTGATAATATTTTAAAATGTGTTACCAAAATATGGATCTATACTCAAACATATCCAAGGAATATTCAATCCTTATGATAAGGCTCATGAATTGTGTGTTGGATTTAGGATGAATAATCTCCTCTCTAAAGAACTCATGCACTAAAAGAAATAGATAAGATTAAACAAGGTCCCAAAAATTCAAAAACAACATGTTAGTGAAGCCCCTGGGACCACATGAACTTTCCATTTGAAGTGAAATGAGGGTCTGCATAAGTTTCTCAGTAGAGGGGATAAAAGTTAGAAAATAATTCCACATGACATCGACAGAGTTGGGAATCACAACTGCCACATTTTGCACATGCTAGTGAGGATGATTTGAATGAAAATATTATCAAAATTGAAAACAATAGCATAATAAATAATATAATCATCATAAAAAGTTTCTCTATCAACCATAATAGAAGATTTTTTTTAAAATATTCTTCAATTTATTCAAAATCATAATGAACATGGAATATCACAATCCATGATCCATCTCAAGAACATTTCTCCTTTAATGAACTCTTAATTACTGTTGATAAGATCATTAAGTTTATATAATAGATTGATATCTTCCTATAAAGTGGAATCATGAAGGAAAAACATTTATTTTAATCCTTTTAACTCATCTCTATATTTTTTAATGTCCAAATCAAGGTTAGAAAATATGAATTTATCATATCCTGTTAGTTTCAATTTGTAAGCTTTCAATCTAAGTATGTGTCTCTAAAAACCATTCCCCTAAAATTGTCAAGTTCATTCTCGATTGATAATCAAAATTCATTCACCAAATCCTATCTAAGCATTATTAAATTTGAAAGGCAGGAAACAGTTCATTCCAGGTCACTTGATGTTTAGTATTAGAGGTGAGTGCATATAATTAATATCAGGGTAGGGATAGATGAGTGAAAAAGGCACCATGTCTCCCCTATCAATTAAACAGAAGATCTATCATGTTTTTTGGATTTCCACCCAATAATGTTTCACCTAGTCCATGTAAAATTGGAACATTATAAAATAATCACATAGTAGAAGTATTGGTTATTGGATTTTTGGAAGTCCAAAAAAGAAGTAGAATAAAATTTAAACCACCTCTTCTAATTTCAATTAATCATGGTGTTAAAGTAACTCAAAAATATCTGTGTACAAAATATGTTGTAGGAAATATAGGAAATATCATCCCAATATAGTCTTCTTCATGTATAGTAGTTATGATCATAGTAGTTGGGGTTTGACATTGTGGTAAGAACCCCATAACCCTATATGTTAAATGGGGGTTCAAACCCCATTGGGCGTAGGTACTGTAGCAGACTGTAGAGGTACTATAGCAGTGGTGGTACAGTTCATCAACGGGTACTCTAGAGGTGGCAGGACATGGTAGCAGCGGCAGGGCACTGTAGCAGCGGCAGTACTGTAGCAGCCGGGTTACTATTCACAGAATGGGCCTTTGGACAAAAATTTGGGCCTACGGGCTATGTAATGGGATACATTCCCACTGGTCCTTTGGGCTATGTATTAGGTCTCCCTCTACCCAGTTAAAAGGGGTCATTACTTTACTTTAATAATAAAATGAGGCTTCTGCCCCAACCTTTAAAAAAAAGTTATGATCATAAACTAATAAGAATATAAAATTGTGTCCATCCTTCACAAAACTAGTGTTTATATGCTATTGGATCTACATTAAGACATGAGAGTTTATCTAATCCCTTTTATGAGTCTATAAGGATAAAATTACAACAAATATATATTTATAGGTAATGATATCACATCCAAGAGAGGAATATTTGAAGAGTTTCATGAATACCAATTGGACCATAGGCTCAACAATTGTTTAAATATCTAGATGATACTTCGTAATGAAATGCATGAGGGATAAGAAGGTGTCAGATCTATTTATCCATAAATAATTTTGAAAGAATTAAATCCTTTTAGAAGTGATTGTCCCTTATATTAAGCCTTATTGTTGTTTCATTTTGACTTCTCCCCATAAATTATTCTTATTATAATATCCCTCAGGCTTTCCTATTTGACTTCTCAAAGGTGTTTCCATAGATGAAGAGTTCAAAAAAATTCCAATACTTCTTTGATTCTACTTCAATATCTTCTATGTCACCATATGTATTCATGTTATACCCAAAGAAATAATTCATCTCTAAGGAAATAAATATAGCAACTACATACTTAATTATTTCCAAGGAATATTTATTAGTCCCACATTCAAAAGGCTTATTTGAAGTCGCTTTTTCATCTCACTCTCATTCCACAATCCGATTATTCTTCTATTCCATTTCTAAAAAATTCATGGTATTATTAATGTTTAATGGAATATAATTATTTTAACCAATGTAAATAGTCTTATTATGATTTTTTCATTAGTTATGATCCCATTAGAGTTATCATTTTACTGGTATGTTGGATAAACACTAATGAGGTTCCTACCATAGTTGATGTCTACTATGTTCTCAGAGGAAATTAGGGAGCCTGAGGTGGAGACCAATGTCCCTTCATTATTTACTATATGAGGGTTATAGTGACCCTATAATTTTCATATCTTATTACATTATTTTAATCATAATCAACCATCAAATACAATTCAAGGATCATAAATTCTAGTGTCTTTAGAAGATTAGATACATAATTAGAAAGCATGAAACCGAATAGTAATAACAAATTTTATTTAATCTCTATAAAGAGCTCTTAAATTCATTTTACATATGACATATTCATAGGATACCCTAGGTAATACATGAAATAAATGGATGAGCTAAAAAAACTAGTATGAAAATAAACATAAGAATAAATAATAACACATGGGTTAGAAGGCACAACATGAGGACATAAAAAGGAAAGAAACACGAATAAACCTAATGAAGTAAAACATGTAGATCATGGGATCATATAATCATGGAATAATATATATGTGTAATTAACAAAAATAATGACATAATAATTATTCAAAGATAACTTCCAATATTATTGAACATGGAGGGAAAATACGTATAATGAAATCAGGTACACTCCCTATCCCAAAATGACATCTCGTGAGGCTAACCAATACCCAACCCATTAGAGCGCTCTCTGGGTTCACTCATTATAAAATCTTCATGCATAAGTGTGACACATGATGAATAAAAAATAATTTATATACATGTGGTTTACCCTTGGAATGAAATGGGTATTATAATCATGTCGTAAGGAATAAACTATGGGAATATCATAATAATTTCCATTAAAGAAAGGTTTTAAAACATACAAATAAATTAAAGAGGGAAATTATCCATTGAAAATGATAAATTATGTCCAACTAAAGTGAAAATTTTAAAAAATATTTTTTAATAAAATTTATAAATGATCCACTTTGGTGAGGTTTGTGGGAATATATAAATGATTTTTTGAAGAATACAAAGGCATAAATGTTTTTATAAAACCAAAAAAGAACTATGATAATTTTCGATGACAAAAATAGTGATTTTAGATAAATATGATTCAAATAAAAAATATTTGAGGGTGTTCTTGAAAATGGGCAAGAAATTGGGAATTTTTCATTAATTGGGCATGCTTATCTAGAGTAATTTAAAAGGGAACATTAAAAAACATGTATTTTACCACCAATGAAAGAAGAATTGATCTAGGTAAAATTTCATGGAACATAAACATAGAATTTAAGAGGATTTCATAATAATAATTCGTAATTACATTGGTATAAATATTGATAATCAATAACCTGAAAGGAAAATAGTGGTTCGGATGTAATCCTTTACCTTATGGATGAAAGTGTTCTTCAATTTTACATAATTTCATGTATAATAAACTAAAACAATTTAATTATTTAATAACCTATTATACATTTTTTAATTTATTATAATTTTTTTTTTATATTTATTTATGTCCATTTCATCGACGTATAATGGTTGATTTCGTCATTCCAGGAGCATTCGTTTCATGTATTTCATGACCCATCCCATTGAGTTTTATTACTGATGTTCATATAAAACTGTGATAACTCTCCGATAGTGAAATTATATGGAATTAATTTAATTAAATAAATTTAAAATTTTCCTTATAACAATTTATGATTTTACATAAGAATGATTAATTAGATAAAACAATTATTAAAAATGATTATATTATTTTGGCGATTTTTAGGACAATCGTGATTTAGTGTCATTTTGTTTAATAATATTTTAATATACTGGTTCCAAAACATTAAATATGTTTTATTAAAAATATTATAATCCTATTTAACCATAAAAATTGTATTATGACCAGCCATGAAGGTGTTAATAGAAAATTAAATGGCATCATCCATGGTGGCGGTAAATTGACACTT
Organism: Viscum album; assembly: GCA_963277665.1. Lineage (NCBI taxonomy): Eukaryota > Viridiplantae > Streptophyta > Magnoliopsida > Santalales > Viscaceae > Viscum > Viscum album. The sequence goes on along the minus strand of OY728128.1, from coordinate 1,467,697,692 downwards.
CACTAATGATATTTTCAATTTAAAATGATAGAGGAAAGATATTTAATGATGGATTATTCCATTAACAATATAAAATTCCAGTATAGAAATTATACTATAGTTTTCATCATGTGATTGCATAAGGGAATGTGAGGAGAGGATATGAAATAAAAAGAATGTTGAAAATAAATTAAAAGAAAATGAAATAGGATTTTACCTCATGAACATTTTCTCGATGAGAACCACCTTAGGTAAATTGGGTTTGGTATTTTCTTGAGACCAAATGACCTTAGATATAGGGGGATTATTCTTAAGAGTATTAGTAAAAAAATTACAATCGTAAATGCTTTGAAGTTGTTATAATAATAGGTGGTGAGGGTGGTATTTATAGTGGACGAGAGGGGTGTTTTTTGAATATTTTATTCACTCATTTATTATTTTTTTTCAAGAATATCAATAGATTGGATTATTATGACTTTGTAAAGTAACTATTTCATGCGAGTTTGAAATATTTGAGTTTTAATCATTTATACATCATCCATGACTCAATAATTCATTTATTTAGCGTATACAGTAAATTATTGTATTTCACTATTCAATGAAAATACAACTATTACAGAAAAATCCCAAAAAAATCTCCCCAACCAATTCTCAACATGTAGATTTTAAAAATAGACTCTATTGTTATGAAAAAAAATATTCAAAATATTAGAAATTTAATTCTTATTTAAACTTATCTTTTACTTTAAAAATAATAACTTTATAATTATAACTATTTTTTTAACACTTTGAAAAATTAATTAAGGTATTCAAAAATTATATTCTAACTATAATATGATAAAATATTAATTTTAGAATCTATTTTATGAAACAAAATTCATTGAAATCGTCATATTAATTAAAAAATTGTAAATAAAAAATCATGTTTCACACAAATTCTAATACACAATTTATCATTTTTAAAACATTTATTTACCTATTTCATTATAAGAATATTTTATATTTTCTTTTATAAGAACCCTAAATTTTTTTTATACATTCATAGTTGAGGTTACTATTCTACTATCCAGAGTAATATTCCTAGATGTCATATTACTATTCCAATAGTCATGTTACTATTCCATCAGTATATGTTCCTTACGTTCCAGAATTACCACTTATTTCATTCGTTCTTCATTTATAAATTTTGTATTATTTTCTCTATTTTATTTACATGAGAGTTATATAATATAAAATATTTATATGAAGTAAATTTCATTGATAGAATTATGGGTTGTTACATTCTTCCCCATTATGAAATTCCATCCTTGAAATATCATTTTACATAATTATGTGAAAATAGGTTATGGTACTTATCATTCATGGCTTCATCCGGTTCCAATGTTGTATCTTCTTATGTATGGTTCTTCGATATTAACTATACCAGGTGAGTAGTCTTGTTGTGTAAAAATTATCTGTAACATCCCATTACCATTCTAATAGGTATGCCTCAAATTTTATCACAGTTTTTATTTTCATTTATGGTGTAGGTGAGTTTGGATTGGAAGGATACCAATAATTTTGAAGTCAGAGTTGTAGTGGATTCTATCCTTTAAATCGAATTTTATTATAGACTACCAAAGTTTTACATGTTGTGCAGTATGCTTAAACACTCCATAATGGTGCAGAAAATAGGTCATGATCGGCTTCACATTATGACGGGTACACACCGTGATGGCTTTTATGATCGGTTTTCTACATAGGGGGTTAGGTTTTAATCTAAAATGACACATGTTCCGATGGTTAAAAAACGTACGTATTACAAATTGAGTAAAACCCCGACTTCATTTTTAAAATAGGAAGTTCCTCTGGTTAATTCTTTTTGGCTCCTCTACATTTTCTTCTCCCTCAACCAAAGGATTAACTAAGAAATATTGAATATGTAAAACTCTTCCAGATCTATTCCTTTGGCATTAAATCATCATTTCACTTGTGGTGTGATTCTTGAGTATGTGTTTTATCTCATTCTCCAAGAGTCTCTCTGTCTCCTCTATTCAGTTTTCAATTGATGATCCTTGAATTGATGGATCTATGTCATGTGGTGTTGGATCCTGCATCTAGGTTGTGTTTCGAGGTCTTATACACCTTCGTTCTCATTGATGGGTGCCAATGTGAGTCTTGATTTTAGGGAAGAGGTGTGTGTTTCCATCCTAATTAGACAAAATGATTATTCCATAATTTTATGATTTATTTCAATTTCTGATTTAAATTTATTTCCTCTAATTTTCATTCAATTAAATTGATAAGACCTGATTCTAAATAATTGGTAGATTTGAAATGGTTTTAGAATGTAAATTTGGAAAACCCTTCAATTCAATTTAATCGTGTATTGTTTTAGGGAAATTGGTTGATTTAAATTGTTGAATTTACATTGTAGATTTGATGGAAATTATGTCATATAAAATTTTTAATTTACTAGAGGAAATTAATTGTGAAAAGGAAGGAATTAGTTTTTAATGGATTTAAAACATATGAAAATTAATTAAATTTATTTGGTAGAAATCCATCTATTTTATTTTGGAAAAGTTGTGTTTTAGATTATATCACATTTTGGTTTTAAATTGAAATAATTTGAAAATGTTGAAATTTAATAATGGGATAAATTATATTTTAAACAGTCTTAATATAAATTTCCAATCATGTAAGATATCATGAATTCCTTAGGTAGTTTGTCAATTATTTACATACACTCTACACTATTACAACATTCTATAACATACCTGAGACATGTCACATCCTCTATGGGAAGGTGATGATTCACTTCTGGACAGTGTGAGGGGGACATGAGTATACTCATTTTTTATCACATAGAGAGTCAAGAATAATATAATGTGTTAATTCTATCATATCGACATCGAAGATACCATGTATGTAACTTATTTATTTATATTTGAGAATAAATGATTTCCAATGTTTAAAAACTACTTTACATGCCGTTGTTGGATTTACATTAACTATTTTTTGTAACTGTTTTATTTAATACTTTATTTTCTAAATATTTCATCTCTTATAAAGTAAATCATTTAAATTAAAAGTATTTTTCATCATTTTGAACATGTATATCATGTTTTGTTTATATATTCATTAAAATTTACAAACCTGTTTATTTTAAAAAATGAAATGTTTTCCTTTAGATAATCTAAATTTGGATCCATTGGTGTTATCCTACTGCTCAATGGCTCACACCCTACTTTAGCCTTCGAGTGTTTGTAGACTTTCACATTTTTGTTTCAAGCATGGGAAAAGGACATCTTGGAGGTGGATGGAGTTGTTGAACCTTTGTCAAGGTGAGTATTGTCCTTAGGGAATTGGATTGTTTACTCGGTTTGGTACTTTGGTTGTAGTACTATGGGATTTTGATTCCTAGTTGTATTCTGGTACTTTACTCCAAGTTGAGTTTATTTTACATGAATATTGACTTTCTTGTCTTACTTACATTATGTATTATGGAAATATCACTCCCTCTTTAATGTTGTAGGATTCTAGGTTCAATTCACCATCCCATGGGTATCTTGAACACCCTTTGGGATATTTGAAGGATGGCTCAGTTATCGGGTTACCAAGGTACCTGGGCTGGTTCGTGAAATTATCTCTACAGGACATGATCTTCAACAGTTTCTCTTCAAATGAGAGTTCATTCTCTCATTGTACCACCAATGGATTTAGTAGATGTGGGGGATCTAGTATGTACATCCTGAATAGGTTTTCAGGGAATACATTGTATACCAGAGACAAGGTATGTGGAGGTTCTAGTCTATAGACCATAGCTCTGACAAGATAAAGAGTCATGAAGGGGACGATGAACCTGGGACATAGCTTTCCAACATTCCCAAATATCATGATCCTCTTCCAAATAGATATGAGGAGGAATACCATATCTTCAAATTTATACTATATGTCTTGTCAAAAATTGTTTGCATAGTTTTTTATAAACATTGGGATTAATTTATGTGATACAGAATGGTTGTGACCATTCCTAGAATTTGTTTATCCCTTTCAGGTCATAACATCTTATGTTCCCCAAAATCATCTCTACTTGCATATTTTTTACAAGTTTTCCTATAATTTTCTTCATATGGTTCTATTTTTAAGCTATAGTGGAAACTATTATTGTAGAAGAACTCGAACGGAGGTAGATATTGGTCCCATATTCTTGTGAAGTCCATAAAATATTCTCTCAACATGACTTCTAGATTCTGAAAAGTCAACTCAAATTGGCCAATATTTTGAGGTTTATAAGTTGAATTGATGTTTAAATAACTGATTTGAGGATGTTTGATAATTTCTTAAAACATGGAGGTCAATATCATATCTCTATCATATATAATCTATAGTGGTACTCCATGCAGTCTTAACACTTCTTTGATGTATATTTGTGCAAGTTAATCGAGTGAGAAGTCCTCTAGAATTTTTATAAAGTGTGTTTTCTTTGTAAGTGGGTCCATAATGACCCATATCAAAATATTTCCTTTGGATGTATTTGGATGTCTTGTGAAAACGTATATGGTGATGTTTTCCCATTTCCATATTGGCATGGGTAATGGTTGCATCACCCCCTTATAGTTTTTTTTCTAACATCACTTGCTAACATACTGGACCATTGATGTATATTCAGTGCTCTTCTTATTCATATATTCTCTCCATTAGTGATCTCAAAGATTTTGATACATCATTATGCTTCCAGGGTGAAAATAGAAGGATTAGCTATGTGTGTTATTCAGAATCTCTTTTTTATCTTTGGATTGGATGGAACTCATAATCATGACCCAATTATACAACTACTTCCTCGTGAATTTTATATTTAAGGTATTTGCAATTTATGATAGCTTCCCCTTTTTCCTGAATTTCCACATCATTCCATTGAGAATCGTTTATTTTATCCACAAGGGATGGTTGAGAAACCATTTGAATAAGTATTGATGATATTCATTCCTTAATGATTCCCATGACCATACTTTTCAATTCTGTGATTATTGGATCTTTCTCAATTCTCATCATTGATAATTTTGGGATATCATTTCGACTTAGAGCATATTCCACTATATTATCTTTACTAGGATGGTAGTGGATTGAGTAGTCATAATCCTTAATGAGAACTAGGAATATTCTCTGGCACATATTAATCTCCTTATGTATGAATATATATTTGAGGCTCTTATAATTAGTATATGTCTCATTCTTATCCAAATAGTGATATTACCACCAGATTTTCAATGCGATGATTACAACTGCCAACTCCCAATAATGTGTGGGATACTTTTGCTCATGAATTTTAAACATTCATGGGGTTTAGGCTTTCAATTAATCATTTTTTATCAGTACATAGCATAATACCTTCTTTTAAGAATCACTTTATTCCAAAAAGTGTTCCCCACTTAACGATAGTTTGATTGTTGCGGCAGTGATAAACCTATTTTATTACTCTTTGAAGTAGTCTTCACATTCACTAGTATAGATAAAATTTACTCCCTTCTGCTCAATTATATTTTTCATTGAAGGGTCCACATATATTCCATTACTGGTGATAATATTCCCCATGAATTATACTTCCTCCATCCATAAGTCACATTTACAATACTTTTCAAAGTCTTCAACGTAGTATTAAAATTCTCCTCATTTTCCTCCTTTCTCTTGTGGTATACCATAATATCATCAATAAATACAACTAAATATTTGTTGAGGTAATATCTAAAGATTTTTTTTCTTTAATTCCATGATAATTACTAGAGAATTAGTGAGTCCGAAGGGAATCTCTATGAATTCATAATGTCCATTCCTTGTTTGAAATGTAGTCCTAAGAATATTTTCATTATTGCCTTTTAATTGGTGATATCCTGACCTAAGTTCCTCCATAGATAAATACTTTACCCAATGTAGTTGACTGACCAAGTCATCTATCAATGGAAGGGGATACTTGTTCTTCATCGTTATTTTGTTGAGTTGATGATAATAAATGCAGAGGGGTATTGACCCATCATTCATCAAGGTGAAGAGGACTAGTGCACACCGTGATTCAGTATGTAGGCATATAAAGCCCTTATGAAGATTCTCTTGAACATTTTTCATTAGTTCCTCTAACTCAATGGTGGAAATTCTCTAAGGGGTCTTTGATATTGGAAGAGATCCAAGTATATTCCCAATTGAGAACTCAATCACTCAGTCAGGAGAATGACAATAAAATTATTCATGGAATACATTAGTGTAGTCCCACATAGTGGGAATGATTTAGAGAATGATCCTTTACTTTCTCTCAATCATTTGAGAAAGATATTGTTTCTCATAAGGGAATAATATCAATAATTGATATAATTATTATGAATGAGATTCATCTTTCTCCATACACGTGTATAGTATTGGATTATGCTTTAGGATATAAAGAGTGATCTCCCTTTCTCAATATATAATTTTGGATTTATATAACGATAACCAATCCATTCACAATATAGGATCAAACTCCTTAAAAATATGTAATAAAAGGTTTTCTGGGAGGTTCATTCCATAATCATTAATCGGGGATGAGTTCTATACATTGGATGAAATAATTTCCCTATTCATTATTCTCATTGATAACTTGACCTCTATATTTTGATGGGTTGTTTGAATAGTTCTACTAAACTTTCAAGATAAGAAATAATGCATAAAACGATAATCAAATAGTATATTCTCTATTCTTGAATGAATAAATATCATACCTACCACAACATCATTGTTGAGATCCACCTCAATAGTAATGATAACATATTCCCTTCATTGTTTCCTTTGATGTTGTTGTTGTTGATTGCCTCCAACATCCCTTGTCTTGGGGAGATAGCTCACATAATACCCCTGATCCTTGTTGTCGAAACACTGCACTACAAGATGAGTGAGTATCTGAACATTCCTTTATTTATTTTCATTAGTGGTATTCTTCATATCTATTCAATGGTTATTAGCGAGATTCCCCTCTCTACCACATTTGAAGTATCTCCTGGTTCCCCATAGGCAGTTTCCACGATGGTTCTTCTGACACTTTTTACCCATGGGTTTTTGGTTTTTCATTCCATCATGGGATTTATCTATTGATCCTCCAATAGTAAACTCTATTTTATTCTTTTATATCCAGACCCACAAGACCACTTAGGGTCTCTATTGTCCATTTCATCCTTAAGGGAAGAACATAAAATCTCTTCATAGATATCAAAGTATCAAATCACCAACAATTTTTGTGTACTCAACTTTAGTCTTCTAAATAAGTTATCCACCATGATTTTAGGGTTCATGAAAAAGAAAGAGGGGTATATTTTAATCCTTTAAATGTTCTCCTCACACACCATGATATAGTCATCTTCATTTTTCGATAGTACAAGGAACTGTTTTTTTATCTTAATAAGTAGTATTCTAGGAAAGTATTTATGAAAAAATATTTTATTGAATTATTCCCACTCCATGGAATAATTTTCTTATTAAGAATTTTTTTTCTTGATCTGTGTCCACCACTGATCAGAATCCCCATGAAAATGATAGATCACCATCCCAACATTCTCTTTATCTGAGCATAGGAGGAAAAATAATATATTACTGTTGACTCTCCTTTTCTTGACATTGTTTAAATGAATGGAGAGGGAAATGACATAGCACAAATTGATTCATCCTTTGAAAAAAACATCAAAAATCGACAAAGGAATGAAATATGATTCAAAGGACCCTAGGGCGCGCAAGTTCCCTTACTGCTGTGAAAGTCCACTTGCGCCCCGCCTAATGGTCATGCAAGTACACATCCACGCCCTCTTTGGAAACCACCCGGGGTCTTCTCCAGCCTATAAATACCCCCGATGGGCCCCACATTTCGAGGATAAATTTTTCCATAATTCAGATACAGTGCTTTGAACGCCCAAGTCTCTTATTTAAGTCTTTAGAACACTTCTAAGGTAATTATTTACCTATAATGGAAGGTATAAACAAGAGGAATAATGTCTAAGTGTTAGAAATCACTAAAACTTGTGCGCCTAAGTGTTTTTCAAATAAGGGAAATGAACAAAATTTCGCGCCTCCTTACCTACTCATTGAATCTTGCGCGCCACTCTTCTAAAAGTACCTCGGGATAATTCTAAAGGCTTTGATCAAAGATCACCCATGTATTAACCTACTGGTTAACTATCGTGCAAGTACCCATGTGTTGCGCAGGTATACCTACACAACTAGGACTTTCATTCCCACGCAGTACCTGCGTGCCTGCCCGGACTTGTGCACCATTTCTATTTTTGGGTACCCTTCCTGCCCATTTAACCCCTCTTAGGCCATTCCACTTCTCCTATTCAAGATTCAGTCTTCAGGACACTCTTCAAATCCATTTATGTCATGTTTTCTTGATTGAATCCCTTATTTGAAAGGAGTTCCATGGAACATCTCTCAAAACCTAGTGATTTACACATCTTGTGTCACTAAAATTAGAGATTTCATTCATTTGACCTCATCCTTTAAGATGAGAGAACCCTATTCTTGGGCTTCCTTTTCAGGAATAAGCCCCAAGTCCTCATTAATATGGGCCTCCTTTTCAGATGTAATCCCCAGTCATAATTCCCCTTAACTTGGGCCTCCTTTTCAAGAGTAATCCCCAGTCCAAATTCTCATTAATGTGGGATTCCTCCTTAGGAGTAAGCCCCATGTCCCCTAATATGGGAATCCTCCTTAGGAGTAAGCCCCAATCTTAATGTTCCCAAATATGGGAATCCTCCTCAAGAGTAAGCCCCAACCATAATTCTCTTAACCTGGGCTTCCTTTTCAGGAGTAAGCCCCAGTATCAAATATTGGCATCATCTTTAGGAGTAAGCCCCAAGTCCCTTAAATTTCAAATCCCTTTAACCTGGTCCTCCTCCTTAGGAATAATCCCCATTCTTAATTTCTCTTAACCAGTAATAATTCCTTTGGATCTGGGCTTCCATCTTAGGAGTAAAACCCAATCATAAGTCCCCTCCTAACTTGGGCATCTTCCTTAGGATTAATCCCCAAGATTAGAGAATCCAAATCTCTATGAAGCACATATACTTTTATGGACCATGTTCATTGATTTCTTCCCTGAAGTAAATCTTAATCCTCAACTATTTGGGCAGTCATACATACATAAGCCCCACATAATTGCATGGAAAAATTGTCTGGTTTCACCAAAACCTCTTATTTCTCACACCGAGCATGACTCACGTGAGATTAGAGTGTAAAAGTAATCATGAAATCTTTCTTTGAGCCATCAATCATGCATAAACATCATACTCCCTTACTCAAACTACATGGGTTCTGATTCCTTTTCCAAAACAAATGATACGTAGGTAGCCCATCTGTGGGTACGATCCAAACTCTGAAATAATCAATGTCCTTCTGAATGACAACAAACTTCAAGTGCCCCACTGAGTGGCTTTAAAATCAGTATGGTCATCATAATGACAAATAGACTTTTATATATTAAAGGAGACCATTGACTAAGAATCTCTAACAAATACAGATGAATATCTATCGATGAAAAATCTCAAATACATATAAAATATTCTCTAAATTTCCTACATATCAATCATTGATTGTCATATCTAAAGGAAATCTCATTTTATACTTGGTAATGTAATAAGGATTCATGACCATAACTTAAATCTATAAAGAGAGTCCCGGAGTAGACAATAATTCCCCTCAAAAGGTGTGATGAGTCCAACCTCTCATCCTCTCGACCAATGAAAATTTATAAGCTTAATCAGTTCACAACTAATGAGTGCCTACCTTTGGAAAGTAGGTTCAAATTGATATGGAATCATTGGATGTTTCCAGTTCAATGAATAAACCCATTAGAAACTGCTTGGAATGTTTGAATCTTAAATCAATGAGATCATCCCCAATTCCAGAGGAAATAAAAAAATGGTGAACCCGACATGAATCCTTAACCATATTAAAATGATACTTTGCTTATTTTTAGTCCCCTATTAAAACTCAATGAGAGGGCCAACAAAGCGATCAATAACATATTTTATTATCCAAAAGATGTAGTGGCCTGAATTATCTTGATTGTGTATGTTATATCAAACATGCACTCTATTCCAAGATCTTCTGCATTTCCAGAATGGATTCCCTTATGTTCACATCTGTGAATACTTCTGCTATGAAAACCTCTGCTGCAAATGCCACTACTACTACTCTTGCTGGATCGTCGTCCACTCTGAGGATGACATCGCCTACTCAGCATCCTCAATGCTGGGTATTAAATGCACTGGTTAATAAGTACTGTCAACATGGTACCATTCCAACTCTGGAGGCTGCTCGACAAGTCCTCCAAGTGAACAATTCACCCTGTTCGTCCGGACAGCAATGACCAGTGGTCAAGAAGCAGGCGGTGCTAACCACCGTCTCTAACCGTGTCAAGTCGTTATCCTCGGAACGCAACAACCACTCACTCCTATATTCTGAGGAGGTGAATGATCAGGTCCCTCATTGCCTTAATTTAAGGAGACATGAGTCCTTCCGAAGGTCTCCCATCAACAATCTCCACCAGACCTGTGCAGAAGTGCGCCCTCAACATGATGAGGGTATCTACTATAGGCATTCGGATCAGGTTCCTCGAACCCGAGAAGGTAAGACGAATCACCAGAGGCAAAATCCGGTCAATAGTGATCATATTCTCATATCTTACCTCTCCGGATAAGTCCACCGACCTAACTTGGTGGAAAACAATGAGCGGGAACATACACCAGTCCATTTTAATTACGCTGTCCAGTAGACTCATCTGGCAGCATCACAACAATCCCGCCCGGCAATTCTGGTGGAGTACTACATGCAGGAACTTACACCTGTTTATACTTCATCAGCTAGTCAGAAGGCTCGTCTGACTATATATGATGGAGCCCATAAACCACGTTCGGTGAAGTACAATCAGCAGGCACATACACCTACTAGTATTGATCAAGCCTACCAATAGTCTCGCTTGGTAGCACTCGGAGATGTTAGTCGGAAAGCTCCGGCGACAAATAAGAGGCAGACTCAACTCTCTTCCCCTACACATAAGAACTTTCAAGATTCAATGACTGGAAAAGGATGAAAGGAGTAGGAACACACACCTAATCCAAGCACGGAATGGACGTATATCCCCATTATGGTAGCTGAAGTCACCAAGCATATTCTATCAATGGTGAAAGAGAAGAAGCAAATCCATGCTCATATTCTGGATGCTTTCCAGGATATTATAACAGCTTCAGCAGCATCTCAGGGAATGACACATAAATCTATCCCTACCAGTGGAGTGACACATCAATAGTTCACTCTTGAATAGACACACACATATGTTCTAGTCCAAGAGGGTTGTGGGGAATACTCCCCCATATCATACGGACAACCAAGTCATGAAAATACACCTGATTTGAGTGGATATCATCATCCTAACCAAGCCATCTCTCTTGATCAGGCACATACACCTGCTCAGAGTATCCACTTTAGTCAACAAGTGGTTTACAAGGAAAGTAAGAAGGCGTCTAAGAAGAAAACCCACCATGCATAGTCAAGAGGTCAAGAGACAATCAGTAACAAGGCCTTGCTTAATGCTGGAGTTCTTGAAGCCCTCAGACAATTATCTGTTGGAATCTAAGATTCTACTCCCTTATTTCCCAATAGTGGGAACATTAATTCAGAAGGTATTCAACAGACACTTCCTCATGAAGGCTTGCTTCATGATAGTTCAGTCGATCTTGAAGTTTCATCTTTAGATGAGAGCTAAAATAACCCTCTGGGTGGCCAGAAGACCAAGGAGAAAGAGATATCATCTTTTGTTGTAACCCACCATGATGGTCCTCCCAATAATGATAAATTTCTCTACGAAAGTCCTCTCCATAGTAGTGATTCACATTGCCTAGAAAATACTCCAGTGGACAATGTAGTGCCGAGAAATCCCTCTTATCTTGAGGCACTTACAAATACAAAACCAGTCATGTCTGATGCTTCATCGCTAGCATGTGAAATACTTTCTCAATCAGAAGATATCCCGGGGTGTAGGTCATTCTCCGAACCACCCCTGTGTCATCCATCTTCTAGTTTGATCAGTGAATTCTCTACCAATCCTGTTGAATCTAACGAATCAACAAGGAAGCACTAGCTCTGGTCAAATCAGGTAGAAGAATCTTCATTGAATGATAAAGAGGAAATGTTGAACATGAGAAAACAATTGGAAAAAGGTGAAGTACCAGTCATGTTTTTGCCTCTGGATGACTTTCACTATGACATTCCAGAGATGTTGAAGGAAGATGGAATTCATGATATTCATCTGAATATATGGAAAACTCTTTTTCAACTGAAAAGGAAATTATTATCTTATGATGAATATGAAAATCATGTTACAAAAATATATGGGTTACAACGTCAGATTGATTTGGAGTCTCAAGAGATATCTCGATATCCGAAGGCTGAAAATAAGCAGAGAGACCTTAAACATTCATGCCTTGGAACACTAAGAAGATTGCGCCAGTTAATTTCCAATGCCTCATCTGGTATTCATGTCAGAGGATGGGGTGTTCATGGAGTACTACATTTCACTATGCTCTCCAGTCAGCAATGCCTGCTGAAAATGGTCTCATGTAATGTTATTGACCATGGCTGGTCACAATCAATGGGTTTTGTTTGTAATCAAAAGGATGAGCAAGAACATGCCTCAACTAGTTCTTCTCAAAATCGAAAATACAAAGAACATGTTGTTGAATTACTCCTGCATCAAGAAAACGAGAATATTGAATAGGCCTCTCATATGGGGAAAGCACATCATCAAGTGACATAAGTGTCAGAAATCATCCAACATTATTTTGAACTGGGTGATAAAAGTGGATGCTGATTGATGCATCCAGCTAATTTCCGGACTAAGGTCTGCAAGATCAGGAGACCTTTTAAGAAATTCTCAGACATAGCATGTCAAGAACCACCCCAGCTTGCCAGACTGGGGAGTTTTTTAACCCAACCCTCAGAATCAACAAATATGATTAGAGGAGTTGAGAAAAGATAGCAGGAACAGCCCCAGTCCACCAGACTGTGGACTTTTTCAAATAATCATACCCCTCCTCAGCGAAAGTCGGGTTTCCCTCGATTGGGGAAGAAATCTCAAGAGGAACGAAGAGAAAAATTATAAGAAGATTCTATCCAAATTATGGTTCGCCAAGAAGTTCCCGAGGGATCAAATCAACAAAAGGAAATGTCTCGTCCAGGGCATGGAAGACGAAAATATCACAGAAATGTTGATAAAAGGTATGAAATTCATTATGCGTCAATTAATGTCATCAATGCCATTTTTTCTGATCCACCAATTGAGGCTCACTCAAGGGACTCAGATGAAGAGGTTCCTTCTCAAGAAGTTATACGCACAGACAAAAATGAAGAAGGTGTGCGTACATGAAATCAAAAGCTTACCCAAAATCTAGGTAATAATTCAAATAACTCACTTCCCCCTCTCCGAAAAGGACCTAACAAGGGGAAAGGAAAGAATCAGGTTACATAAGCTTCCTCTAGAGATGTCCAATCACTCTCACTAGAGAAAAGGTTTGCGCAACAGGAGGAAGAAATGATGTAATTAAGAAGGATGAATGCAGAACTACTTCAGGGTAGTCTTCCTCTTAATTGTGCTGGAGTCAGTCAGCCAAGGGAGTTTGTTGCAGTTATTGATATAGAACAAGAATATCCTCCTCTATCAGTATAACCTCATAGGTCTAATTATATGAGTCAAGTAGAACAACAATTGGCGGTGCTACCATCATTTGCAGTACCATCCACCACATCTGTACCAGCTCTAGTCATTGCACCTACCCAATTCCAAGTTCAATTGGATGTTTATCAAAAGTTAATAACTACCATTGAGTCATTAACATCTTGGTTAGAGACTATGTAAGGGAAGCGTGCAGAGGTTCAACCAGAAAAGATAGCTTACCCTAAATAAGAATATTCAATATCTCCCCCATAAAGTTTTGGAAACCATGTATTCCCTATTTTCAATGGATCCGGCGATCCTGAATAGCATTTGACGCATTACGTGTCTTATTGCGGTCCTATGATGGGAACTCTGGAACAGAAAGAATAAGTGAAACTCAGATGCTTCGTGCGAACCATGAAAGGACCAGCTTTTGTCTGGTACACAAGCTTGCAATCCCGGTCAATTACCAGGTGGGACGATCTTCGCCAAAATTCCTTCTTCAGTTCAGCTCAATGTTGCCAAAGAGAACAGTTTTTTATCTTAAAAACTGTAAGCAAAGTGAGAATGAAAGGGTCTCAAATTTCATTGCTCACTGTAAGGGATTAACATATTCCCTAAGTTTAGCACTCCCTCAGGAAGAACTGTTGCCAATCTGTGTTGCGAATCTGGGTGACGAATTTCGCACGTCGTTGATCCCTGTGAAATACATAGGAGGGTTTCGAGACCTTACTTAAATCGCTCAAGAGATTGAAGATTATCTTATAAAGAATAAGGATAAATCTCGGGTAATTCCATCAGCTCTAGGAAGGAGAATGGGTAAAGTAGAAACTACTACAGTTATGCTTAAACAAGAACATGTACCTGCTTCTACTTCAAAACCTTCTTCTTCACGAAGGGATCCATCTCTTGAGCGCCAACAACAGAGGCTGTTTCATCAAGATGATCAAAGAGATCAAAGACAAATACAATTTGAGGATCTGAAGAGAAAAACATACTCTTTCTGAAATGAACATGTTCCTGGTTACATCATTTCGGCTTTGGAAAATAATTTGGGTCAATTTCCAAGGTCCAAGATGCCAAATAAGGAAGGAGATTAAGACCGTCCCAACTATTTCCCCTTTCATCAAATGTTGGGGCATCCCATCTAGGAGTGTTTTGTCTTCAAAGACCTCATGAAAAAGATGGTCGACTCATGACAAGTCAAATTAAAATTCTCTTCAGCCCAGGTAGCATGTATTACTACAACAGTTCCAGAGGAAGAAGGCGAGTGGCATTAAGTTAAGAACAAAAGTGCACAAAAATATGATCATTGGATGGTCAGAAAGATGATCAACCAAACTCATTCTATTTTTCGAACACAATTGAAGAAACCAATTGTGCCTTCTGCCATAAATGCCGCAACAAAACCCTCTTCATCAGAGGGAAAATCCTCAAAAGGGATGCATAATTCCAAAAAAGAGGAACAATCAGAAGAAGATGAGTATGTGTCAAAGCCTAAGTTGTCTTTAACTATGGCAGATTTCATTCCATTTACTTCGAAGTAACGGGCACCACCCCACCAAATGGCACAACCTAAACAGGCTAATCAAGCAGAGTCTTCATCAAATGAAGAGTTGATTTTCGGTTCTGTTAATATGATTCAATTAACAGATCCATATGCCAGTCACAGTTTCGATTTTGATGGGCCCAAATTCCATATATAAAATAGGGGAATCAGAGGAAGTTCCAGAGGCTTAGGATATAGGGGAAGACGTGGATCTTTCAGAGGACACTATTCTAATTCTACCCCTTCTAGAACTGTGTATGTTGCAGAAACTCGTGGTAGAGCCCTTCAACGAGCTCAACAAGAACAAGAAAGTTCATCCACACAAGGCAGACTCAGCCCTAGCACAATTATTCTAGAAGATCGGTTTAAGGTTCCATCTTCTTCCTCTTAGCAAGTAAATAGATCTAATCGGTTTAATCTTCTAAAACCAGAAGTGTTTCCAACTCCTATCCCGGTACAAGATGCATCAAATTCCGAAGCATCAACTTCCAAGGCACCTACAAAACTACATGTTCCTGTTGGGAAACATAGACCTTTGGATCAAAAGTACGATATATCAAAATGCCTGGCCAAAGTACCTGCCAAGTTATCAATTCTGGATTCCTTGATTTTATCAAAGGATCTTCGGGAGGCATTCATTGAGGCTTTGTCAAGTGCTCAAGAGTTTGAGACTAAAATTTCTACAGCTGAAGTCTACCATGTAGAGAATAATCCTGCAAAATTCCATGTAGTAATATATTTTACTGATGAAGATGAAGAGGATGTCGTGCATGGAATATTAGACCTTTGTACTTATCTGGAAAGGTCAATGGCATAGACATCAGAAGATCTTTCATTGATAATGGTTCAGGAGTCAACCTCATACCCATTCGTACACTTCGTCGATTGGGCCTCACAGAATCTGATTTATCTCTTTCAACTATGATGTTACAAGGATATGATAAAAATGAACAAGAACCACTGGGTGAGATTACACTCACAACACAGTTTGGAGATCTTGTGTGCAATTCAGATTATTGGTTTTTGATCAAGACTCAGCCTTCAACATTGTGCTTGGAAGACCCTGGCTACATCGACATGCGGCTTTCCCTTCATCATACCATCAATGTCTCAAGTTTTTTTTTGATGGTCAAGTTGAGACATTGTGTGGTGATAAGGCCCTGTTCAAGACATGTGAATATCAATACATTGAGGCAGAATTATATCACATGAAGGGAAAAGAGGAATCCACAACAAAGGAGATTACCAAAGTTAATGCTCCGTATGGTTTGGAAAAGATTCTAGTAATCCCATTAGCACATGTGAGTACAGATTATGTGTTACCTATCAGTCAAATTTCAAGGATAGACCCAAATCAAAATATACTTTTGGAAAGATCCATAAGGTCAATTATGGAAATCAAGCCAGACAACATGGGAGAAATTGGTGGTACACCAGGCAATGATGAAAGCTCAAATGGAGATGTCTTTATGTCATCTGCTGAAATCCAGAAAGTCTATAATTCTGCCACCAAGCCAAAATAAGTTATAGAAATGATAGAGGTTACTGATGATGTCGATTCTCAATCCATCATCTCCACTTTATTACCCAAAGAATAACCTTCATCATCAGTTGGGTCAGAAATGGAAGCCTCTTCTTCAAGATGTTCAAATTCTAACATCTCTCTTAATCATGGAAATTCCACTTCATCATCTATTATGAAAGTAGAAACAAAAGAAGTAACACATGTTGAAGAAGAAGAGGAAGATCTCATTGATGCTCCACCATCATTTGAAGAGGTTATTTCTACCACTGTGGATGAACTCAGAGAAATAAATCTAGGTATAAAAAAAGATCCACACGCCACTTTAATCAGTGTGGCCCTGAATCTTGAAGAGCAAGAGATGTATATTTCCTTTTTAAGAAAAATTGAGATATATTTTCTTGGAACTATACAGAGATGATAGGGCTTGATCTTGATGTTTCCACTCATCTTTTGGGTTTTCCGGAAGAACATCGAGGATTTAAGAAAGCCGCAAGAAGAACACACCCAACCTATGCTTCCAAAATTGAGGCTGAAGTGGATAATCGTATAAAATCTAACATCATTAGAGAAGTTAAATATCCCAAGTGGATGGCTAATATTGTCCCAGTGAAAAAGAAGAATTGGAAAATTGGGGTTTGCAATGATTTCAGAGTTCTTAACCGGCATTGTCCTAAGGGTGATTTTCCAGTTCCGATTACAGAACTCTTGATTAATGCAACAGCTGGATATGAAGCACTTTCCTTCATGGATGGATATTCTGTATATAATCAAATTCGGATGGCTCCAGAAGATGAAAAATCTACAGCCTTCAGAGCCCCTCAGGGTGTGTTTTTCTATCGGATAATGCCCTTTGGTCTAAAGAATGCAGCCGCAACATATCAGTGTGACATGCATCATATCTTCAAACCCTTTCTGGGAAAGTTTTTTGAATGTTATGTAGAAAATTTGGTGGTCAAATCCAAAAAATGTTCTAATCACTTGGATGATTTGGATTTCATATTCCGCAAGCTTCAAAAACATAATTTAAAGATAAACCCCTTAAGTTGTGATTTTGGGGTAACCTCAGGAAAATTTCTCAGCTTTGTTCTACGCCATTGTGGTATTGAAGTCGATCCTAAGAAGACAAATTCAATCCTTGGTATGTCAACTCCTATAAATTTTAAAGAATTGTGAGGACTTCAAGGACACTTATCCAATATTCAGTGTTTCATCGCCAATTTGGCTGGCAAAATTCTAACCTTCACCAAATTGATGAAGAAGGGAGTAACTTATAAGTGGATTGAAGAATGTCAAGAAGAATTCGATATTCTTAAGAAGTATCTCTTGATTCCACCAGTTTTATTGCCACCTTTTGAAGGAAGACCACTTATCCTCTATATGATAGTTGTAGAGCAATCATTGGGTTCTTTTATTGCTTAGAAGAATTATGCTGGTAATGGAAACATCCTCTACTATCTCAGTCAAACTATGCTTGAAGAAGAAACCCGATACTCAAGTATTGAGAAGTGTTACCTAGCATTAATCTTTGCAGTTCATAAGTTGAGACACTACCTGAAACATCACGAGGTCCAATTGGTATCTTGAAATAACCCGCTCAAATTCATCCTTAGTCATCCAATGCTTACAAGACGTCTGGAAAGGTGGGAAGTTATCTTGCAGCAATTTGATATTCAATATGTGTCTCAAAAGGCAATAATAGGCCAAGCACTGGGTGATTTTCTTGCTGAACACCCTTCACTGGAAGACACATCTTCAGATATTCAACTCCCTGATGAAGAAGTCTTCTCTATTCAAGAAATTATTCAATCATGGTAAATGTACTTTGATGGTGCTTCCAGAAGTCCAACAGGGAGGAAAATGGAAAATCCTAAATTCAAAAACGTTGGCTTAGGGATTGTGCTCATTTCTCCAGAAAAGGAAGTGCTACCTTATTCCTTATCATTATTTGGAGTTGGTACAAATAATGAAGTATAATACCAAGCTCTCATTGTAGGATTAGAGTTGGCGCTTCAGGAACAAGTGAATCACTTAAAGGTGAGAGGTTATTCAGATCTGGTAATCAAACAAGTCAATGGGGATTATGCAATCAGAAAATAAGAACTAATCCCTTTGTATGATTACGTCAGATATTTAATGGAAGAAATCCCTTCATAACCAAAATTTTCTTATGTCTTGAGATCACAAAATGCCCAAGCTGATGCAATGGCTAATATAGCCACAGCTCTGGAAGACCCGGATCAGGATGAGGCAACCATCAGTATTTCCCACCATCGTACAATTTCACCTTGTGTTCAAATCATAACAGAGGAAATCAATGAAATTAGTCCCATATCAAAACCATACGGTCACACTATGGGATGGATGGAACCTATGAGGGAATACCTTCAAAATGGAACACTTCCACCTGATAGAGATGGGAAAGAAGAAATCTGACGACGTGTGGTCAATTTTACTCTTTATGATGGCCCAGATCACCTAGATAAAATTCTCTACAAGCGTGGTTTTGATGGAGTTCTCTTCAGATTCATTGATGGTGAAGAGACAATGGATGTCATGAAAGAAGTGCATGCAAGAGTGTGTGGTGCCCACCAGTCTGGACATAGACTGTCCGATCAGATTCGAAGGCTTGGGTACTTTTGGCCTTCAATGATACAAGATTGTGTTGATTTTACAAAGAAATGTCATTCATGCCAAGTACATGTTAACATCATTCATCAGCCCCCAGAGTTGCTTCATATAGCTAAATACTTGTGGCCATTTTCCACATGGGAAATGGATGTGGTGGGACCTTACCCGTCAGCTATGGACAAGCAGATTATGTATATTCTTACTACTACTGATTTATTTTCCAAATGGGCAGAGGAAATACCTCTCAATGAATTCAGTTCTAAATGCATTGTTAGCTTCACCAAGTCTAACATCATTACCAGATTTGGTTTCCCTCATACCATATTGACAAGAAAATGGAACCAACTTCTGTTCATCTGAGGTGAAGAAGTTGTATCAAGAATACAACATCAAATCCAATCATTCATCTCGGTATCATGCAGCGGCCAATGTTCAGATAGAATCTTTCAACAAGTCTCTGTCAAATATACTGCAAAAGATGGTGGATAAAGATAAGAAGTCATGGTCTGATAAACTCTTTCATGATTTATGGGCTTATCGAACCACCACCAGCACTGCAATGCGGTCAACTCTATATTCACTTGTATATGGAATGGAAGCAATATTTCCAATTAAAGTCCAATTGCCTTCGCTCAGAGCAGCCATTTGTGATCAATCATCTATAGATTAACAATCTCAAGAGCGATTGAAATTATTGGAATGGTTAGATGAGAAAAGATTATGCACCCTGCACCACTTGGAAGTCTATCAGAATCGAATAGCATGAGCTTTCAACAAACAATTTTCTCTGCGTTCATTCATTCAAGGGGAATTGGTATTAGTTCTCAGAATTCCAATGATACCAAGAAAGAAACCTCCCAAGATTGAGCCAAATTGGGAAGGACCTTATTCAATAGATAAGGTCTATTCCAATGGAGATTATTCTGTAATCTCAATAGATGGAGGAATCATCACTACTCTGACCAATGCCATATTTCTGAAGAAGTATTTTTTATAAACACAAAATGCACCATCGAGAGTCCATGCATATGACTTTAAACCATTTTCATTTCTTTCGTCCCACACGACATTAAATTGTGACATCCTAACTACATGACGGTAAACTGCACATAAGTCTCTTATGTCCAGCAAGACATTAAACTGCACCATCCAGAGTCCATGCATATGAATTTAAACTATTTTTATTTCTTTCATACCACATGACACTAAACTGTGATGTCCTAACTACATGATGCTAAACTGTATAAAATTCCCTTACATCCAGCAAGACGTTAAACTGCATAATCAACAGTTCATGCATATGACCTTAAACTATTCTCACTTTTTTCCAACATGACGCTAAACTGTATGGTCCCTTTTTTCATCCAACATCACGTTAAACTGTGAAAAAGTCCCTAATACGTCCAACATGGTGTTAAAATGTGTTCTCTTTTGTCCTTACTAAATGACATTAAATAGCACAGTTCTCTTTCTTCCAACATGATGTTAAACTATATTGTCCCCATCGTCCTAGCTACATGACGCTAAAGTATACAAACGTACTTTAATATGTCCTACATGAAATTAAACTGTACTTTGTCCCTGCTATATGACATTAAACTGTATAGCACCAATAGTCCTAACTGTATGACTTTAAACTGCATGGTCCCTTCATATTTTCTACATGACATTAAACTGTGCGTCATTAAGGTTGTTGTTACCTCTTGTTTCTCACACCGAGTTTGACTCACATGAGCTTTTAGCAAATTTCAACAATAAAACCCTCTTTGGGCCGCTAACCACGTGTATGTCCCATCATCATTTTTAGGTCATTGTCCCCAATAACAACTTGATCATTAATTCATTCTTTAATTGAACTACAAGGACTTTGATCTTTTCCTTCTAGGCTGGGTACGTAGGCAACCTCCCAAGGTTTAAGACCAAAAACAATCTATTCACATCGGTTAACCTCCATCTCGTACAATGTTGATTCGTGAAACCGCCCCTAGAATGAATATCTTTACAATGGTTCACCATCGTCTTTTCTATACGAAGTTAAACTGTACAACACATTTTTCATGTGTGACAATAAACTACAATATTCTTTAATACCCTCACCTGAGAGGGAATCATTATTTACATTGATTTTCAATCATGTTTCATTCACAAGACTACGTTCATACATGGAAATGCCCGAACCTTTTACCTTGGGTTAAAACTTCATTGCTCTAAAGTCCCCTTTCACCCTTCACATGTACGAACCAAATTT
The DNA here is from genome assembly GCA_963277665.1 of Viscum album. Classification (NCBI taxonomy): domain Eukaryota; kingdom Viridiplantae; phylum Streptophyta; class Magnoliopsida; order Santalales; family Viscaceae; genus Viscum; species Viscum album. The sequence goes on along the minus strand of OY728128.1, from coordinate 1,467,676,055 downwards.
GTACAGAGGGTATTTCTAAAACTACGTGGGCTTGATTACCATCCTTATGGGATACATAGAAACATTTGAGTGTCCCTCGAATCCAGCCCCAAGTCTTTTGGGCCTAACCCCAAATTCCACTTTTAATCCCTTGGATGAAAATTCCCCATGAAAACACACACTTTGTATTTCTTATAAATGGTCCAAGATCTATGACCCTAAACTAAGATCTCCTATATTTTCATCCCGCACGACGTTAAACTGTAGTTCAATAACTACATATGGCTTGATTCCCATCCTAATGGGATACTTAATGAAGTCCAACATTTCAATTCAGGATCTGTCCACAACATGGTTATGGTTATCATTGATCCATGTATCTCTGCATACATTGGACAATACCCATCTTTATGTGTTATAATCCTAGTCCTGAATACTTTCAGATCTTCATAACCCTTTTCTTGACATCTGGTCACAAAATTTCCAATTTCTGAGAATTATTTTGCTTGACCATGCAGCACGTGCCCTTAGGCAGCCTTGTATAAATAGTCTACAAAATAGACGTGTCAGACAAAAGATGATATTATTTGACTATGCAGCCAATGCTAGGAAACCCTGTATAATTCAACCCCCTAACGGGTTTTCCAAATAGTTGTAACTTCATTCTTGGGTGGAAAATCTCTTTTTTCCTTGTTTTTCTTAATGAAAATATGTAGGGATCCGAAAAAAATCGCTATCCTTAACATATCTATCCCATACACTTTTTTATGATCTGAAATTATCCAAGTCTATGTTTTATATTTTCCATCCCTACGTTCAGGTCAGACCTTCGTAGGAGTAATAGTCATCCAATTCTTAGTCAATCCTATTTGGAAATATCTTCTCCATATTCAAGTACCTTTCTCCATACAGAAAACTCTATACTTTGGAAAAGTTGAATCTCCATAAACTTTCACTAAGCTTCTTTGCATTAGAAAAGAAAATTTCTGAGAGTTCTTATGCCTGACTATGTAGCACGTGCCCTTAGGCGGCCTCGCATAAGTAGTCTACATAATGGACCAGTTTGCCAAAAGATGCTATTTATTTGACTATGCAGCCAATTCCCTTTGGTGGCCCTTCATAATTCAACCCACTGACATGTTTGTTAAATAATGGTAACTTCATTCTTGGGAACTACTTCTTCTAATGGATTTTAGTTCTTTTTCATATCATTCCTCAGATTCAAATTTTCTTAAGTCACAGTTTACATATTTTCCCTCATACTTGAGTGTGGTATTTTGTTTTCAGATAAATTTTCAATGAATTGAGTCAGTTTTAATCCATTTCGGTCAAAGCTATTTTGACCTTAAACATTATCCTCTTTTTGTCCGACGTGAATGACTTTAAACTGCCCATAAAAGACAAGGGAAATATGAATAAAAGTCAAGTTCCAGCTCACTAAACATACATTTTGTATGATTTAGGTAATATTGACCAATTAAAAGAATCAAAGTTTGTAGGGTTATTTATAATAATCCTAGTAAAAATCAAACTATGATTACTAGGCCCACTAGCTTAGGTAATATTTAATTTAGGTAGCAGGAAAATGTGTGCACAAGTGATTGATGATGAAAGCATTCTTTCCATTTGAGGCACAAGAATTGGAAGGACATCCACATACTGAAGTCTCTTATCTTTTATAAGAAATTACAAGAGGATGTCAACATAAGTCTTCACTTGATGAACAACATCCCGAGCTTCATCAACAGCTACTTGAAGCTCATGCACCTGACCAACATCACTCTTTTCAGCCTGATGGAGTGCTTTCTTAGCATACACAATGGCTTTTATACCATTCGTTTTATCTTTCTCCAGTGAATTATTGAGTTGGTCAAGTTCCCCAGTAACAACATCTAACTGTTGCTGGAGGTGGATCTGTAGGACGACTTTGTCTTTGATCTTATGCTTTATATCCTTTATCTTGGCAGCATAGTCAGCCTCAGCTCGTGATACTGCAGCCTCAAATTCACTGATGTTGGCGGGCAGCTTCACCCTAGTCAGATCTTCACTACACTTTTTCTCATGTTCCCTTCTGAAAATGACCTGTTTCACCACAGTATGGATCTTTTCATATCCAAAACTACCAAGTGCTAGCATCACGAACATGGAAGACAATCGAGGGATCTTAGATGATAGCTCTCCTAAAGGCACCTCAGATATGATTTTCCATATGTTGTTCCATGCCTTGCATCGTGAAAAGCTGAGCACCTTAAGTACCTCCGGGTCTGATTCAACATCATCATCACATGGGGGGCATGTAATCTTGGATTAATGCACTTAGGGAAGTTCCATGTTCTACTCCTTCCCCCTGACCTGAGCTTCTTCACTTTCCATTCTCGTTGGGGTGGTGGGTGAGGCCTCACCTCTAGATTTAGCCACTGTAATTGATGGCCCTGCATAATTAATTGAATTCTTTGGTTAGTTTCAAAGGATAACTAAAGAATGAATTGTATTTCAAATTAATTACAATCACAAATATTGTTATTTCGTACCCAACGATAGATCAGCAAACTAAAAAGGCTCCTCCCCATCTTTCCTAGCTTCGACAGGATTTTCAGGATGAGTTTGAGGAAGCTCTACTGGGTTCAACTCCACTTGTGCTAATGTCTCTACAATGGTAGGGTTTTCTATACCCCCTTCAGGCATGGGTAGTTCAGCAGCTTGCTCAGACAAAACTGCACATTTGAACCAATCATGATTAGACATCTAATATGAAGTTATTCTTAATTAGATGAAGGATAACACTCACATCCATAATCTTCTAAATTACATTTTAATTTAGCATGATTTATAAAATCTTAGAAAGATGCACCAAGTTCCATCATTTTAGCTAATGTCATCTCAGAATCCTGGTTAGTCTCACTAGTGGGAGCATTTGATGTGTCTTCTGGGTGACCTTCATCCTGTAGTCCCTGACCCAAGGTAGGATCTTTGGATAAAATCACGGCATCAGTTGCAATAGCTTCCAAAAGCTCTAATGAAGGGTTTGAACCTGATGTATCACGGAATGGAAGTCAGACGATGTTTTATTCAACATTTTATGAAGCGTTGTTAACTTACCAGTAGTAGGTTCTTCTCTTCTTTCAACAATAGCAGGAGGGATACTGGGCATAGATGTTGGCTCTTCTCCAGGAGCAGCCAAGTCAGCCTGAGTTTGAAATTGTTCCACAACACCATCCGTGGTCCTAAGAGGAGGATCAGTCCTCTCCCTTAGTGGGGAAATTGAAGAAGCCCCTACAATCCCCAGAAATATGAGCAAACTTTTAGTGGGTATAGATTCATGATTATCCGAAGGACTTAACGCTACTAATGAAGCATTTAGCTGTGGACTTCTTCCTATGATACCTTTTCTTCTTTGGATTTTTGGGAGTGTCGACAGTCTCCCTTATTGGAACATGAATTGGTGAATGGAAGGCCATGTCCATCTCCTCATTCATGGCCTCCTGGCCCGGAGATATCTCACCCTATTCACGAGCAGATTCATCAGTGGCCCCAATGGCAGTACCACCAGGGCTATACTGTGGTGAAGTAACTTCAAAAGTTCCTTTCTTTACAAGCTGTTGGATGAAGAAAATAATTTCCTTAATTAACAAAGCTTTGAATGAAATCAAGTTGCAAGGAAAATAAGGAAAGAAAAAAAAGTTAAATCTTCAGGGGCCACATAATCGTGCCACTCCTCATCAGTCCCCTCAGCGGTGCCACGATCTATCAATTCTTTCACCTGCTTGGTGACAAGAATGCAGTCATCAGTGGAATATATGAGCATTTCCAGCTCTCTGATGTAAGTCCAATCTTCATTGGGGTTATCCTCATATTGGATATACGTAGAAGCCACGAGATTCCCTATTCCAGGGAGTTGTAGACCCTCGCACAAATCGATCCAGGCAGTCTCAGTACCACAATATAGACTCCCATGTCTGGACAACCTCCGATCGTAGATAATCAGTGCGTGTATCAGAAGGCTGCGAGGAAGGTCCTACAGTATTTGACTTCAATTTCTTCATAGCTCCTGCACATATTGATAGAGAATATGAAAATAAGACTTATTTATTTATATAGTGATGGTGATTAAATTACCTCAATGAAGTAACTCACCAAGAGTTGATGGAGTAGGTCTTCTGATTCTAACCGAAGGATTATATTGGGCACGAGGCCTCTTTGCCACTTGTTGTGCCTCATCATCCCCATCATGGTAATCCGGTGAATTAGTCCTAGAGGAGGAATCTGGTGAATCAGATTCAGTTGGGAAAGCATCACCTTCATGAGGAAGGGTTTCTTTCTCTACAGTACTCTTACTTTTCCCCACCTTATAAACTAGGTGATTCAGCACCCCTATAGTCTATGATGCTATCCAGTGCTCGTCATACAATATAGTCAGATTATGTACCGCTTTTTCAACTGGTAGATCAAATACCGCCCCAGTCTTCTCCCTTGACGTCATCAGCCACAGTTGCTGGGAAACCATCGGATGTTGCTCTAACCTGACTTGTACTGGGGGAGATACAGCAATCTATTGCAGACACTTGAATTGATGTGCAAATCTATATAGGGCATATGCCTCCCATATAATTTCTCTGTCAATCCAAGAAACTAGAACACCATATCTGCAAGCTAGCATGTATGCCCCCAAATCCATGTGGGCAGTTCCATCGTCAACAAACCGTCCGGTTGGTGGCTTTCCATAGGGAAAGAAGTTGAATTCCTTAAACATTGTCAGCCTCACTTTCATGTCATAGGCATTAATATCTAATGGAGCACTCCAGAGAATGCTAGCACTAACTACATGAAAGAACTTCCATGAATTTTTAATCTATTATGTACATTATAATTCCTAAAGTGAGTGGAGATCCATCCCCATAAAACTTGGAATGGTCCCACTATTCTTAAAGAGATTTACCCATGAAGAAATGAAGTAAACTCTTGTGAATATTTGCTAACACGGGGGTAGCCAGCCCAACCATTTTTCCCTCAGCCAACTTTGCCGCAATAACGAAGGTCCCTGTTCTGACGCCACCCTTCGAATCCCTGACTGTCAAGAGATAAACACTGAGCCACAAATCCAAGAAGCCCTCAATATGAGTCTTCCTTGGGATCCTTTGAATCACCTCATGTCCCCATTTCTCAAACTCTTCTACTTCTAGAGTTGGCCAGAATGTGCCAGGAGCACCCCACTTCTTAGGTTTTGTGTAGTTTGTAGGATGGGTGGGAATCTTATCCTTGGATTTCTTTTTCTTGGATCCTTTCTCCTTCGGCTCCTTCTCCTTTGGATCCTTCTCTTTCTTCTCAATAATAAATATATTCATCCACTCCTCCAGATGAATATCTGTTTTATAATGATTTAAGGAGGACTCTGAACACTTGATCCTGTGGAAGATTTTAAATAATTCCCGATCCAAAGCAGGAGTCATCTTTGAATCATTCCAAGTCACCTTGGGAGGAATGAATTCATCATACATGTCACCTAAAATTGGATCCACTGAGATCCTGTGGACATCCCACAGACTGATGCCTACTTCTCTATGAGTTAGATGGAATGAATTGGTTTCTGGGCTCTAGTGGCTGAGTGTCTCCGGCACGAAGTTATCATGTCTATAAACATATGTTGTCCCAACCCAGAAAGCTTCTTATATCACTACTCCATTAAGATCCTTGAGAAACTCTACATAGGTTTGTCACACCCAGTATTCCCACATCCATGTTGTCTTCACACCTCCCCCAGGACGGAAGTCCCAACTTTTATTCCAGCCTTTGGATTGATCCATCTGAGCATTTTGGAAGATTGAATGATGACAATGTGGTTGCAGCTCAGGCTTATGTGGTTTTAGATCTGGCGTAAAAGGTCTCTGATGCATCATGTGGGCCTTCTCTACTGTTCCAGCATTTATAAATCCTCCTCCACATGAGATATTTGCTGAAGCAATGTTGGTGTAATTCTGAAACAATGAAAATGGGAGATAGTTCTTTTCTTCTGGAATAGTGACTTCTTGCAGATGACCATAGCCATACAAAGGCAGATAAGTGCTTTGTGGGAAATCAAAGTGATATTTCTTCAAATATTTTGCCAAATATGGAAGAGTGCTATCAGAGACGGTATAATAATCGTGGCCAAGGATATCCATCACATCATCAAGGCGTTTGCTTTCCAATTTATCAGTCGTTCCAAATCTTCTTGGAGCCATTGAATCTGCAAAAAATTTGAATAATTAACTCCTATAAAAGTTGATTTTTCATAAAATTTGTGAAAGAATTCAAAAAAATGGCCAATGCATTAAGGCGTGCAAGTCTAAACTGGGAGAGCAAGTGTGGATTTGTTGTGCAAGTATAATGTGTCATGAAAGTATCACTACGCAGGTCCAGATACCTTAATAGCAGCACGACAGTAAAGGAAATGTGGAAAAGAGAGAAACTTGTGCAGCGGAGATAACCTATGCGGCAAGGGCTCAAAAATTCGATGTTCGGTGCAATGCGTGACAACTGAGCGCATATATATAGGCCAAGATGGCCTCCTGCGCATATACAGCCAGTGCACTTCAGCCCTGCATGACTCGCACCTGCGTGATGACAATTGTGTGGTGAACACCTACGTGCCTCTTTCCCTTTTGTTTTCTTCTTTTCCTCAGAGTCACATCCTTATTCTTTCGAATCCAACTCTGAGGGGGGACTTTTGTTGATGCTCCTTTTTGCCACATTGTTTAAAGGAATGGAAAGGGAAATGACTTAGCACAAATTGATTCACCCTTTTAAGAAAACATAAAAATTCAGAAAATAAATGAAAAAGGAGTCAAAGGACCTTGGGGTGTGCAAGTTCCCTTACTGGCGCGCAAGTACACTTGCGCGCTGCCTAATGGTCGCGCAAGTACACTTTCACGCCCTCTTGGGAAACCGCCCGGGGCCTTCTCCTACCTATAAATACCCTCGTTGGGCCCCCCATTTTGAGGAGGAATTTTTCCAGAATTCAGATACAGAGCTCTGAACTCCCAAGCCTCTTCTTCAAGTCTTCCGAACACTTCTAAGGTAATTATTTACCTAGAATAGAAGGTATAAACAAGAGGAATAAGGTCTAAGTGTAATAAATCACTAACACTTGCGCGCCTAAGTGTTTTTACCTTAAGGGAAATGAACACACTTCTGTGCCTCCTTACCTACTCATTGAAACTTGTGTGCCACTCTTCTAGAAGTACCTCTGGATAATTCTAAAGGATTTGATCAATGATCACCCAAGTATTACCCTACTGGTTAACAATCGCGCAAGTACCCATGTGCTGCGCAGGTATACCTGGGCGACCAGGACTTGCGCACCCACGCAGTACCTACACTCCGGCCCGGACTTGTGCAACTTTTCTATTTTTGGGTGCCCTTCCTGCCCATTTAACCCCTCTTATGCCATTCCACTTCTCCCATTCAAGATTCAGTATTCAAGACACTCTTCAAATCCATTTATGGCATGTTTTCTTGACTCACTCCCTTATCTGAAAGGAGTTCCGTGGAACAACTCTCAAAACCTAGTGATTTACACATCTTTGTGTCACTAAAATTAGATATTTCATTCATTCAACCTCATCCTTTAAGATGAGAGAACCTTATTCTTGGGCTTCCTTTTCAGGAATAATCCCTAAGTCCTCATTAATTTGGGCCTCCTTTTCAGGAGTAATCCCCAGTCATAATTCCCCTTAACCTGGGCCTCCTTTTCTAGAGTACGCCCCAGTCCAAATTCTCATTAATTTGGGTTTCCTTCTTTAGTGTAAGCCCCATGTCCCCTAATCTGGGCATCCTCCTTAGGAGTAAGCCCCAGTCTTAAAGTTACCAAATATGGGCATCCTCCTCAGGAGTAAGCCCCAACCATAATTCTCTTAACCTGGGCTTCCTTTTTAGGAGTAATCCCCAGTACCAAATATGGGCATCCTCCTTAGGAGTAAGCCCCAGTCCCTTAAATTTCAAATCCCTTTAACCTGGGCCTCCTCCTTTGGAATAATCCCCAGTCTTAATTTCTCTTAACCAGTCATAATTCCTTTTGATCTGGGCTTCCTTAATAGGAGTAAAACCCAATGATAATTCCCCTCCTAACATGGAAATCTTCCTTAGGATTAAGCACAAAGATTAGAGTATCCAAATCTCCATGAAGAACAAATAACTTTATGGACCCTGTTCATGGATTTCTTCCCTGAAGTAAATATTAATCCTCATCTATTTTTGAAGTCATACATACATAAGCCCCACATCATTGCATGGAACAACTGTTTGGTTTCACCAAATCCTCTTGTTTCTCACACCGATCATGACTCACGTGAGCTTAGAGTGTAAAAGTATTCATGACATCTTTCTTTGAGCCATCAATAATGCATAAACGTCATACTCCCTTACTCAAACTACATGGGTTCTGATTGTGTTTCCAAAATAAAGGATACGTAGGTAGCCCATCTGTGGGTACGATCCCAACTCTGAAATAATCCATGTCCTTCTGAATGACAATAATCTTCAAGTGCCCCACTGAGTGGATTTAAAACCAGTATGGTCATCATAATAACTAGGATACTTTTATGTATTAAAGAATACCATTGACTACGAATCTCTAACAAATACAGATGATTCTCTATCGATGAAGAACCTCAAATACATATAAAAGATTCTCTAAATTTTATACATATCAATCATTGATTGTCAGATATAAAGTAATGCTTATTATATAATTGGTAATGTTATAAGGATTCACGAACATAACTTAAATCTATAAAGTGAGTCCTGGAGTAGACAATAATTCCCCTCAAAAAGGTGTGATGTGTCTGACATCCCATCCTCTCGACCAATGAAAATTCCTATGCTTCATTAGTTCACAACTAATGAGCGCCTACCTTTAGAAAGTAGGTTCAAATGGATATGGAATCATTGGATGTTTCCGATTCTACGAATAAACCCGTTATAAACTGCTTGGAATTTTTGAATCTTAAATCAATGAGATCATCCCCAATTCCAGAGGAAACACTTACCAATAGATTTGATCCATTGTTATGTGATGAGGGTATTAGATATCAACTAAATATTAAAGGCATTTTTTGTATGAAGGATTCACCTATAACATTATCATTCCTAAGAGGAGGAGGTAGTTTCACATGATTCAAGTTATTATTCATAACATGATTCTGTTGAACAAGTACTGTCATGATGTTTTGACTTCCCATTCCCATCAATTTTCTCATTTCATTATGAAATTTTCAAATTTCCCATCACATTGATTATTTTAATGTGTTCTCATATTTACATAAATTAAGTAATAAAAATAAAATAATATTATGGGAGTTTAATACATAGCTAATAATCATGTAAAAGGAAACACTGAACATAGAAGGAAAAACCTAAAAATGAAATGTATATCTGATCTTGTGACTCCCTAATTTCCAATCTATGTTATCCATGATGATATAATTATACCTAGGGTTTTTACTAAATTTTTCTGCTCCTAATCTCCAAAAAACAACAAGATCATTATTTGAAACTCATTATAGTGAACCTTGCCTCTTTCACATGTTATTATATGTTTTTAAGCATAATCAACCATCAAATTCAAACCAAGGATCTTAAAACATAGTGTATTTGGAACATTGCATACATAATTTGAAAGCATGAAACCCAAAAATGAAAACATATTTTATTTATACTCCATATAGATCTCCAAACTACTTTTTGGCTTTTACATCTGCATAGCACTCCAATTCATTGTGTAATTACCTAATCTCTAGAGATGACCAGTTTAAAAATACCTTGGGGATGGACCTTGGAAATTTTTAATGACACCTTGGGGATGGACCTTGGTGATATGGAAATGATTGTGTAAGTTAAAATGCTGATGCCGTGTAATTAAAGTTATGTTACAAGTTCTTTTCAAGATAATATGCCTCTTATTTCACTGAATTTATGTTTTTATAAAGTTCTTGTTTCACTAGTATAATTTGGGAGCATGATTTATGTCTATCACATAGTAAGATAGTAACCAGCAAATGAAATTGAAGTTGTTTCCTTTATTCGCAACTCTGATTATGCATTACTCTTAGATGTTTATGTTTATACTTAAGTATCACACGTCGTACATGTTTATGAAGACCATTATTACCCCTTTATGAAATGTCATAATTGTTTCATATGTTCCTTGAAAATCTTGATTGAGCACTTTGATGTCATGTGTTACTGTTCTCCTTAAGAGAATGTTCCAGAGGTAATTTTTTTAAACGAATGTTTTCAAAAGTCACACTGTTTTTATTTTTTTTATTTTAAAAAACCCTTACTGAGTATATCAATTCTCAACCTACATTTTGATTTAAAATTTTCAGGTAATAGAATTTAAAAGATGAATCATTTCAGAAGTTTCCGGTTTCCCAGAGCCTGAGCCGCAATCATTCCTTTGTATGGGACATGATGTGTGTTTTTCAATGCATGTTTTTATTTCAAGATACACATCATGTTCAGAAGGCACATGTTCCTGGGTTTCTAGATTCCGGGTCCCCACAGTTGGTATCAGAGGTTCGGTTTGGATAAATCTGGAAAACCAGAACTGAAACAAATAAAACAATTAATAATATATATATATATATATATATATATCAGTATTACTAAAAAAAGAGTTTTCTTAATTCTCAGATGGAAAACAAAGGTACTAATCTTTTTTCTCTCCCCACGGAGGCCTTAGAGACCACTGTGTCTTTAACTAGCCATGACAATTTTCTAAACTATGCCCATATCTGCATGACATGAAAACACCTTTATGACTTGTCCAACTCACCAAGGGTGCTTCAGTTACACCGGGGGGGGGGGGTAGGAATGGATTACCTCCTTATGATGATGACCCAGTTTCCCTCCTATGTACGTCAAAGAAGGTACTATGAGGGACTTTTCTGGGTGTTCACAGTAGGTGAAGACTTTGGTTTTATGACCCTCGACGCTTTTCAAGAGACTGCTGCTGCCGGTGACCTCCGAGAAGCCTACCACTATCAAATCATGAACTTCGGCATATGGGGCGAGTTGTTGAACTTTAGAATGCTAGAAGATGAATCCACCCGACTATCTTGCAGACAACAGGTGTATTCTGACATCTCCCAACTTCATACCCCTCATGCTAGACTCATGAGATGTCACAGGTTCCCCCATGAGCTTAACCCTGAATTCTCAGCATGTGTTTTGTTTAAGGAGATAGGGATTTTTTCCTTTTTGTGTGGAGTTTTTGTATTAAATAATTAGGGGAAACTCAATCACTGATGTTTAATAATAAACTTTTGTTTACTGAAATGTTGCCTTTCCCTTTCCGTATTATCTTTGTTTATACCTTTGAATGGTTTTCAAGTGATTGAACTCCCTTCTTAAACTTTTAGATTGAAGGACAAACCTACAGGTTATTTCTTCCTACCGAGATATTGGAGATCATTGCGATCAAAACATGTGAAGACGAGTATAGTCCCTTCGTAAACCTATGAGGAACATGCAAACAGTTGTTCAAAGTGACAAATGTTCTAGAGAATATTCGCACCTGTCAAGGTAACGCTTCCATCTTCTACTGGATATGCTTAGCACAATTGGTCGAGCATGAGCGAAGGGGGTAGTACCACGAATGGCTCTTTCTTGTGTTTCACCCTAGGCCAGAACTACATGACCAGAATAAAATTTCAAGAGGGTGCCTTGGAGGGAAATGTATGTCCAACCTATATATACCAACTTCTCAGTGTTATCCTGTATGAAAATGTCAATGATTTTGATATTCTCGAATGGGACATAATTCGGTGAGTTCTCCGTACGTTGGTCCTTATGGACATTTCAAAACTATGTATTGTTCAAACCTCCCTTTGGAAGCCGAAGTTTTTGGAACACGATTTCAACTCCTTCTGCCCCAAGTGTATCTGGATCAGAGAACTTGAGAAGTTTCACATCAATGTGGGACTTCCACTGAGCACACCTGATGATTTTCCACGACGGGTAATATGGTAGAATCAACTGGAATATTCTTCTTAGTAATTTTGTATGAAAGGAATTGCGAGGACACAATTATTTTAATAAGGGGATAATGTGACGCCCTGGGATTAATTAACCCAACTTTGTAGACAATGCTATGTTTTATAATGATGTATCTTGTTTTACATGGTTTGTTTTTGGTACCAATAAAGGGATTGAAACTAAAGAGATGAAAAACCAGGGGAATAATGAGAACTTGTATACATTAAAATGTTACATTCCTACAAATACCAAAACTAACCAAGAACACCATGTTCAAGACTTAACATGGCCACAACAAGACTGCTAAGAATCACAACTTGAGTAATCAGATAGTATTCATCTTTTAGGTCCATCAGTGTGAAAAATATAGTAGCCAGAACCATGAGACACATACTCAGCAGCAATGGTATGGGGAGATCCATCCACCTAGGGTCAAGTGTTTTGAAAATGTGAAACACCCTAACCCCCTATTTTTATAATGGTCCTATAAGAAATTATGATTGTTATATGTGTAACTGTTGCAGTTTTCACAATAACCTTTGGGTTTCTATTGATAAAGTTTATCTTTAAATAAAATCTTGGTTTTTGTAATGCTCTTATAATCTTATGATATTTCAAATATTTTAATATGTCTAGATGTTTTTCAAAAAAATCATAGTTTTAAAATAAAAAGAATATTCTTGAAAATAAATCTATTTGTTTTTACAAATTCCCGATGGATACCAATATGGTTGAAAACTTAGTATTTGAAAATGTTATGAATGTTATGTTTAAAGGGTATCCATAAAAAATGAAAAATATATCTTATTTTATCTCTAAAACTATGTATTTTTAATTGGGGAAAACTATTGGTATTTTAAAAATAATATTATGAATCAAATAGTAGAGTATATTATAAATTGAGTTTTTGATTTTCTTTAGGGTTATTTATAAAGGTTTGGTATGTTAATTATTAAATATATATCTTCTAAAAGGGTTACATGAAAATGTAAAGTATACTACATATCCTAGATTTTGATTTTAGATTTGAAAATTTTAAGTTAAAACTATTTATTTCATTGTATAAAAATTCAATTTTTACCAATATTCATATTTCACAATATTTTGAAACTATGTATTCTATTACTATTTATTTTTTATATGTAAATAAATTTTTAATAAAAATTTTGGTTGGGACCCAGCCAAGCCGAGGTCATCCCTTTGGGGACAAGTCCTCAAGGCCGAGACTGAGCCCCTAGGGACCCGAGGTACCAACCATCGGATCCCGAGCAGTGTAGAGGTGTCAACCAGGTCCAAGCCGAGCATAGCTTCGTGCAGTCGCACGTGGGCCTTTGTATAAGGCCCATGGCGCGCGTTGCATAGGGTTGGTCCAAGGCCCTCATGGGGCAGGTGTATAAGGCCCCGATGTGTTTGTGTTTTTGTTATTTCTTCAAAGGCTGTGCGTTCTAAGTTATAAACCACGCCTCCACTTTGGTTCATCTCGATGTGGGACGCATTCCACACATTTTGAGCTGTTCGATTGACTTCTCCTTCAATTGCGTCCGTCCGATTACGTTAGCCGCATGATCTCCCCCGTGATTAATCCCGACCATCGATTTCTTTTAAACCACTCAAACCTATCTCCCACTCTTCCCCCAACCGTTCAATCTTGCCTGTTCTAATCTGGGCCATCTGTTCCATCTCCACGTCGCACCACTCCTGTGTCTTCTTCCTCACGTCGAGGTCCCGCACCAGTAGGCCTGCACACACAAGGATGCCTCGACCTCCTCGGTTGCACTGCTCCACTTGACTCTCACACACTCCATCACCTAGGGAACTGTTTTCTCGTCTCCCTCACACTGGCCTACCCTTGGGGTCGAGTAACTTGTGCTCTGAAGCCCTACAAAACCCCCTCCTGCCTCATGAAGCCCTGTCAGCTTCTTCTCCACTAGAACTCCTTCTGAACTCTCCAGCAAATCCAACGAGCTCCCTTTTGATCTGAGCATCCTCCATAATCACATTAAGGGTGATTGGTTGATTTTTTTTCATTTTTGGAGAAACCTACACCCGTCATAAACAGTTTATATATGTATATATACCTAATACATACCCCTCGGTTTGTATTGTTTTCAAAAGAGTTTGCCATCATGTTTTCGGTAGGGTATAATTAAGGATGTTTTATGTTTTTCTCTCATTAAGAAATTCTACTCTTCTATGTTTTAGTATATACAGTTTATATATATATATATATATATATATATATATATATATATATATTTATAATGCAAACCATCCTGTTTTAAAACGGTTTCAGGGGTGTTTTTTTCCTAAAAGAAATACTACGAAGATTACAAGTGCAAGAGATTATCTAGATTTGTTTTAAAACCAACCCTTTAAAATATGGTTCATGTATATGGGTTATCTATATATATATATATATATAGGTTTTATTTTCTTTTCTTGGATCGACCTATGTAGGACAAGACGTTTGGGTGTTAAGTTTTGATTGTTTTCTTTCAGTTTTATTTCACAAAACATATACATATATAAATATTTGAAATATACAGTTTTGTATATTTATTTAAATATATTTATATCACAAACCCAAGCTATTTTCGGATTTCCAATATGATCCAGTATTTTATACTAGTAATTATATATTCATGAGGGTTGTTTCAAACTATTTTTTTCCATGAAAATCTCCTTTTAAAACTTTATATATATATATATATCTATGTACTCATATACATGTAGTCCAGTACAAATCAAATTTATGATTTTAAAAGGATATATATCAATCTTTAAGTAAATTATTATTTTATGCGAATCGTGTTCTATTAAAGAATTTTTACTAAACTATGTATGATTTTTATTAGTTATTGACATATTTTTCAATGTTAACTTTCGTATCATGTAGATGTTATTAATACTTTCATGACTTATTATATTCCCCCTTTACTGATTTTATATGAAATGTTCATAATTTGTGTGAAATATTAATGTTTTTATATTAAGTATAATTTTTGAGCATTTTTAGAAGTAGTCCAATTGAGTCAGTTTTATGTTTTAATAATAACTATCACTACACTGATCCAAATTGTGTGGTTCTTGCTTTTTAGGATTCTAGTTTCAATATACAACATTTCATTAGAAGGTACCATGAGCCAATTTTGCCATTTGAAGGGTCATATGGTCCTCACAAACAAGACCAAAGAATCTGTGAACAAACTGGACCAGCCTTGAAGATTGATTTACTGGGCTCAATACAGAAGTCCAAAAAATTTTAACTCTCAACCAAAATTCTGGGGACACTACATGTCATCTTGGATAAAAATTTCAAGGCCCAAATCCAATTACAATGGGTCCAAATAAAGATTTGAAGTCCAGCCAACCATTCTGGCTGAGAATTAAAATCAGTATAGTATTCATGACATATCTCATGATGTAAGTATCATATCGAGCTGATCTTTTGCAGTGTGAAAGAGGCGATATAGGCAGCCAACGTTTTTGAATAAACCATTCGGATTTTAAGGCATCTTCATATTCAAAAACCCTTTCACATTATGGGATTCAAAAATACTTGATTGAAATGGACAGTTTAACTTTGTTTAATCAACCGGCCATTACTTTTGATACTTAAGTTCAAATGACTCCAAATTTTGAGAGTAGTCGTCCAACATTATTTTCTACAACTTTGAATAAGGAAATATTTTAATATTCGGCTGTCTGTATAGCCCAATGGACGATTCAATTGGAGGGACAGATTGAGAATGCAAACAGTCTACTCCTTGGGCTATAAATACTCTCCCCTTCTCTCCTTGAGAGGGGTTGGCATTTCAGAAGATAGGAGAAAATATTGGCATGACCAAGGCCATGAAAAAGGCTTGGTAGGATCTTCCATACTCAATTTTTCACTTGAGAGTACTTTCCTCCTCTCTTTGTTTTCACTTACTTTTGTGTCCTTCATTTTTGTAATTTTGTATGTCCTTTATTTTGTAATTCTTTTTTAATGAATGTTTCTTCATAAATATCTCTTATTCTCATCCACATTATGTATTTTAATATTAATGTTCTTAAAATAGTTTAAATTCAGTTCAATCCTTTTCACTTCTTTAGCTTCCCCATTCAATTGAAAGTTCTTTTTTTATTTTCATCATTCTTCGTGTGTGTGTGTCGACGTACCACTCTTTTCTTATCCCTTTCTTTTTCTTCTCTTATTAATTTTAAATCATAATAATTATAACCAGATTATTAATCACCCAAATGGATGAGTAAATCTATCATTGGGGTGAGTTATAATTTAGGTATGTTAAGTGATTGAGAGCTTCTGCTCGATGAATATTCTTTGAATTAACATTGTGTATGTTGGACTTAACATGTCATGAATTAATGACTAGTTTTGTTTAAAATGTGGTTTCCATGGATTATTGGAAACATAAATACACCACCATAAATAAGATC
Source organism: Viscum album (assembly GCA_963277665.1). Lineage (NCBI taxonomy): Eukaryota > Viridiplantae > Streptophyta > Magnoliopsida > Santalales > Viscaceae > Viscum > Viscum album. The sequence continues at coordinate 1,467,659,624 of OY728128.1, read as the reverse complement.
TGATTGAGATTATAACCTCAAGTAAAGTTAAGGCTTTGTTTAAAGCCTTACCACTTTAGAATTCTAATCAACATCATCTTGTGACATGGGTGTTAATTTAAATGCAATGTAAAGAAAAGATCAAGGATATCACAAGCTTAACTAAACTAATGATGAACTCACCCCAATCTTCATCAATTTGTTAAATCAAACATCATCCATGAATTATTTTATAAGCTATGCAAACAAACCCCCCAATCAGAAAACAATTAACTAAAAACAAATGACTTTTACAAAGTATCATCGACGAGGATTCGACCCGAGTGCTGCTATACACATTAGCAAAGCACCAGAACATTGACCGGTCGATAGGCGACAATCGGCCGTGCATTTCAAATGGCACCGTTGCCAGGGATGGTGCTTTAAGTAGTCATTAGTTCCAAGTTATTGTCAAAAAAACCAAAAAAAAAAACCAAAAAAAACCAAATTTTTAAAAAAAAAATTGAAAAAAAACACAAAGAAAAACCCGTATTCCTCTTATAAATAATAAACTAAAAAAAAATAAAAACAAAAACCCATCTTCCTCTTTCTTCAAAAATCTCTCTGAATGCCTCGTAGCCTCCCAAACAATCCCATGGATTTGTTTGACCCTAAAATTCATAGAACTCTTCGTCGACTTAGGAGGACCATTAGGGATAACCAAATCACCCAAGAACCAATCATTTCCCTACCAATTGAATTCGATATGGCCAATCCTAGGGAACAAACATTGGAAGAACTTTCTGCCCCTGATATAAATTAGCAACCCCTTGGTATTCAATATCCAAACATAGAGGCTGACTTCAAGCTCACATCGGGTTTGATTCATCTTCTACCTTATTTTCATGGGCTAACCGGTGAGGATCCGCATCTACATCTCAAAGAGTTCCTGGTGGGGTGCTCTACCATGAAGCCTCAAGGGGTTTCTGAAGAACAAATCAAACTTCGAGTATTCCCATTCTCCCTAGCTGACTCTGCTAAGTCATGGCTCTACTACCTTCCTCCTAGTTCCATAACTACATGGAATGACATTAAGCATCTCTTTCTAGAAAAAATCTTTCCTGATTCTCGTACCGCTTCCATCCGAAAGGAAATAAGTGGTATCCATCAATTCCCAAATGAATCACTCCATGAGTACAGGGAGAGGTTCAAAAAGCTTGTGGCAACCTGCCCACATCACCAAATCCCTGACCAACTCTTGATCCAATACTTCTATGAGGGGTTATTGGCTATGGAGAGAACCCTCATTGATGCCGCAAGTGGCGGTGCTCTTGTTGACAAAACTCCAGCAGTTGCAAGAGATCTCATAAGTAACATGGCTACAAACACACAACAATTCCATACTCAAGCACATGCTCAAGTCAAACAATCCCAAGATAATCAATTAATGGAACCGAACAAAATGAACGAGTGGATGAGTGAACTTATAGGTCTTGTGCGACAACTAGTTGTGGTTACCAAATCCCCAACATCATCTTCTCCACAGTCACTATTCCCTAGACCTATCAAGAATTGTGGAATCTGTAGCTCCCCAGCTCATCCAACAGACACATGTCCACAACTTCAAGAGGATCAATCTGATTCATTCGGACCAATGGAGACCAATGCAGCATACGCTCAGCGGAACCCCAACCCTCAACAATCAGGTCAGTTTGTTAGAAACTTCAACCAACCTCACTCTGAGCCTTTCTATTCTTCCTATAACCAAGGCCTTAGGTATGTTAATCCCATATCTCACCCCCCTCAATTCCCTCCTCAAAACCCAAACCAATTCCAATATGGTCAAGGTGGTGGTAACTTCCATCAACCTTATCCTTTTGTTCCTCAACCTCAAAGGAACAATCCTCCTCCTGGATTCCATTATCCTAGTGAGCCTTACCAATTCCAAAACCAATACAATCAATTTCCCAAGAACCAAAATCAAGGCAATCCCAACCAGGGACAAGCCTCTTCTTCCAAGAAAACATGGGAAAGTGTCGTGGAAGATCTTGCCTCCTTCACCCGTTCTAGCCTTAAAAACATTGAAACTAAAATAGGTCAACTTGCATCCCACCTGAGACAGCAACAACAATCAAATTCTTCCCAACTCCCAGCTTAACAATTACCCAACCCCAAGGGTAATGTATGTGAAATTTCACTTAGATCATGAAAGAAACTTCCTATTCCTCAAGATAAATCCTCAAACCCTCCTTTAAATTTTGACCTAGAAAATGAAAATAAAAAGAAAATTGAAAAGGAATCTGAATCCATTCCATAACCTCCTTCCATTCCACTTAGGAACACAATTCCTTTTCCACAAGCTGTTTCTAAACCAAGGATGTCCTTTGAACCTGATCCTGAAATTCTTGACATGTTTAGACGTGTTGAAGTCCACATTCCCCTCTTAGATGCCATAAAAAAAATTCATAAGTATGCCAAGTTTTTCAAGGAGTTGTGTACCCATAAGAGGCAACTTAGGACCTTCGAAAATGTTTCCACCCAGCAGTCTATTCCCATAAAGTGAAAATATCCAGGGACCTTTACGGTTCCAGGCCAAATTGGAAGTTCCAACTTTGATGATGCACTCATAGACCTAGGAGCCTCAATTAATGTAATGCCCAAATCCATCTTCTCTAACCTTGGTCTAGGTCCCTTGCACCCAACGAGTGTTGTCATTCAGTTAGCCAATCGAAGCACAGCCAGTCCTGAGGGAATAATTGAGGATGTCCTTGTCCGAGTCAATGATCTTATCTTCCCTGCTGAATTCTATGTCCTTGACATGGAAGGAGAGACGAACTCTTCTCGATCTCCCCTAATTCTAGGAAGACCATTCCTCATGACTGCGAGAACCATGATTGATGTCCATTCAGGCATCCTATCCATGGAATTCGGTGACCAACTGGTCAAGTTCAACATTTTCCAAGCCATGCGATACCCATCTAAGGATCACTCCACATTCTCAATCAATTCTTCTGAGGACACTTCTAAGAGTCAATTGAACCCCATTCCATCATGTTCATCCTGTTATGAAGAGATAGGATCTTGTGAAATCTGCACTAGGATTAACCAAGCCATAAATAGTGAAGTTGATGTAGACCTTTCATTCATAGGCTACATCAATTTAGAGGATCTTGAAAACTCACTTGAATCCCATCTAAATTCCGATCATAACTGCTCCACCTTGGACTGTATTGGGAAAAATGAATCTAAAGCAATTGAAGTCCCATCCTCCATTTCTGAGTTTCCTAACCCAAAAATTAATGATGAGACTGATCTGAAACCTCTTCCTGCACACCTGAATTATGCATTCCTCTTCCATGATCACTCATATCCTGTCATTATCTCTGCCACACTTACTGAAACAGAGCAGTCCAAACTTTTTCAAGTGTTAGAGGAGAACAAAAAGGCCTTAGGTTGGACCCTATATGACATACCAGAAATTAACCCTGCCCTTTGCATGCATCACATCTATCTGGAGGACACATCCAAACCAGTTAGACAACCCCAAAGAAGACTCAATCCACTCATCCTTGAGGTAGTTAGGGAAGAGATCACCAAGCTACTTCAAGCTGGTATTATCTACCCAATTTCTGATAGTGAATGTGTTAGTCCAATTCAAGTTGTACCTAAGAAGGCTGGGATAACTGTTGTCACAAATGAACATGGAGAGGTAGTGAAAACTTGAGTGAAGAACAAATGGCGTGTGTGCATCGACTATAGGAAATTGAATGTTGAAACCCGAAAAGATCACAACCCTCTTCCATTCCTTGATCAAATTCTAGAAAGATTGGCTGGGATGTTACACTATTGCTTTCTTGATGGATACACCGGCTACTTCCAAATCCCAATCGCACCTCAGGACCAAGAAAAGACTACTTTCACATGCCCCTTTGGAACATATGCATATATAAGAATGCCTTTTGGCCTTTGTAATGCTTTTGCAACATTCCAGAGGTGTATGATGAGTATCTTCTCCGAATTCATTGAACACTGCATGGATGTATTCATGGATGACTTCACCATTTATGGTGAGTCATTTGAATCTTGTTTGAATTCACTCTCTCTTGTCATCCAAAAGTGTGTCAAGTGCAACCTTGTGTTAAATTTGGAAAAATGTCACTTCATTGTTTCAAATGGGATTGTTCTAGGGCACATAGTTTCAAAAGATGGTATTGAAGTCGATCCTGCCAAAATTGAAGTGATCCAATCACTTCCTCCACCCACTTCTGTTCGAGACATCCGTTCATTCCTCAGTCATGCCGGTTTCTATCGGAGATTCATCCATAACTTCAGTAGGATTTCCCTCCCACTCACTCGGTTGCTCCAAAATGATGTCACCTTCCATTTTGATGAGGTTTTCAAGAGATCCTTCATTGAACTCAAAGCTTCTCTTACATCTGCCCCGATAATCCAACCCCCAGATTGGTCCTTACCCTTTTAATTGATGTGTGATGCTTCTGATAGAGCTGTTGGGGCTGTTCTTGGTCAAAGAAGAGAAAAATTCCTCATGTCATCTATTATGCCTCAAAAACATTGGATGAAACTCAAACTCACTACACTGTGACTGAGAAGGAACTTTTAGCTGTGGTTTATGCCTTAGATAAATTTCAGCCCTATCTCTTAGGTGCCAAAATAATCATCTTCACAAACCATTATTCTATTAAGTTCTTACTCAAGAAAAGTGATTCCAAACCAAGGCTAATAAGATGGATTATAATGCTCCAAGAGTTTGACCTTGAAATCAAAGATAGACCTGGAAAATAAAACCCAGTGGCTGATCACTTGATTAGAATTCCCAATTCTCCTCATTCTAAAATCATTGATCCTGAATTTCCAATTGAGAACCTTTCATGTCTCACTCCAAAACTACCATGGTATGCCCCAATTGTAAATTACTTGGTTTCTGGTGTTTTTCCTGAAAATTTTTCAAATGAACAAAAAATGAAGTTGAAAAGTGATTAAAATTCTATTTTTGGGAAGAAAATAATCTTTGGAAAACTGGGGTAGACATGGTAATTAGGAGATGTGTTGATGAACATGAATATTCTTCCATCTTAGAATTCTGTCACTCACTTCCCGGAGGTGGCCACTTTGGACCACAAAGGACCTCCTGAAAGGTCCTAGACTCTGGATTCTTCTGGCCTTCACTCTTCATGGACTCACATGAGTTTTTTCAATCATGTCCCACTTGCCAAAAGTCTGGCACAATTTCAAATAGAAATAAAATTCCCCAAAATCATTTAATTTTTTGTGAAATCTTTGATGTTTGGGGCATCGATTTCATTTGACCATTTCCCCTTCCAATGGATTCTCATACATTCTTCTTGTGATCGATTATGTTTCAAGGTGGGTTGAGGCCAAACCCACTAGGAAGGATGATTCTCATACTATTAGTGAGTTCCTAAAGAGCCACATCTTCCAACGATTTGGCACACCACGTTCCTTGATCAGTGACTTAGGAACCCATTTTTGTAATAGAACCATGGAAGCTCTTCTGAAAAAGAATGGGGTTGTTCATAAAACTTCAACTACATATCACCCCCAAATAAATGGCATGGCTGAACTTTCTAATAGATAAGTGAAAATGGTACTTGAGAGAATTGTAAAACCCACCAGAAAAGATTGGCCTGAGAGACTTGGTGAAACCCTTTGGGATTACCGAACTGCCTATAAAACACCCTTTGGGATGTCTCCTTTTAGGCTAGTTTTTGGTAAATCGTGTCACTTACCAGTTTAAATCCAACATAATTCTTTTTGGGCTGTGAAAACCTATATTTTTTATTGTGAAAAATCTGGTGAAGAAAGATCGTTGCAATTGGATGAACTGGAGGAGCTTCGACTTGAATCCTATGAGACTTCAAATCTGTACAAAGAGAAGGCTAGGGTACTCCATGACAGACACATCCTGAGAAAGGTATTTCATGAATGTGAAAATGTAATGATCTTCAATTCTCGATTTCAGCTTCACCTAGGTAATCTTAATTCTCGTTGGGAGGGTCCTTTTGTTATTACTAATGTTTACCCATTTGGTGCAGTGCAAGTCCAAGACCCCTCCTCCAAAAGGAAATTTACGGTAAATGGACATCAGTTGAAGCATAACTATGAGAGGACACACAATCCTAAATCATCATCTACTTCCATTGGATCCACAGTAGACCCACCACTGGATGGAGATGGAAGCCCAAAAAATTCAAACCAGGGGGCACCTCTTTCCCTTTAACTCTCTCTCTATCTCATCCTCTCTCTACCTATTTCTTCTTTTTCCTATCTCTTTCATTTTTTTACCACTATATTCATCAAACCCTTTCATTTTCTCTTTCTTGTGTGGGTGTGTATTTTAAAAAAAACCCTTAAAAACTAAAAAAACCCAAAAAACACAATTACTTAAAAAAATTACAAAAAAAGAGTCATGATTACTCACCATCGAGTTTTGAAATTTTGTCCAACCATTTTGGGGAGTTAACAGACATGTTTTCATCTCAAAAATTTTGTATTTTTATCATGACTTTGGATAAAGAATTTTGTGTCAAAATTAAAAAATTTTGAATGCTCAATTTTTGATTTGGAAAATGCTTTCCCAAACCATGAGAACAAACAATTGCTTTCATGCCAAGGCCACCTAAGGCCATCTTTTCAAAATGTGTGTTTTCACCCCCATTTGTGGTTCTTGAGTTTGTGGACCTTCGAGCTGAATTTCTTTCCTTAGTGTGCATTAATATGATAGAGGAATTTTCTGAACCACATGAGAATCACAACAGCCAAATAGCCTCTCATTACCCTTACATTAATCCTCCTTTTGAAAGCCCCTTCAAGCCTTTTAAAACATTTTTTTATAGCCACATTATAAGCCCAATACCTTATCCCACCTAATATCAACATGGATTTTCATTGCATAAGTTTTTTAAATTTAAGTGTGGGGGGGAATGGATTTCATTTTTGGGTATCATTTCCTTACTTTATAGTGTGTTATCATAAGCTTGAGGTCAAACATCCATTTTAGTGTGGGGGGGATATTGTCATTTAGTGAATGTATTGTACAAATGATATTGAAAAGTGTTCAAAAAATATCAAAATTCAAAAAAAAAATCAAAAAAAAAATGAAAAAACGGGTTGTGTCTTGGGTAGGTCAAAAATCACTCTTCTTCAACATTTGATCTTGTTATAACTATTACAAATAGTATCATGAGGAGATCAAACATGGGTTGGGATATGAGCGTGAGATCTGTTTCAAGGTCAACTTTCTAAAAAACAAAGAAAAAAAAGAAGAAGAAAAAAGAACACTTGCATTATATTCTTATATCATTGGGAGAAGTTTTGTGTCTTATAAATATTCCATCATCTAATTAACTTCATATTTTATTCCTCTATTGTGTCTTTCTTCACACAATCATTCCCTTGTAAATATGTGTTTTCATTTCCTTCCATGTTTTATTTCAAAAAAATGTGCATTGCTTTTTCTATGTTTGTATTTTAACCCTATTATTCGCTCTCTTGGACATTATATTCCTACCATCCCATAGCCACAAAAAACCCCTTAAAAAGACCTCTTGATTCTTGTTCACTTTGGATAGGGATTGTAAGCTGAAAGCTCTTTTCAAACTCTAAGATTTTCACTTTTGGTTGGTGAAAGAGTGAACCTCCACAAATGAATTTTATCATATTGAGAGGTGTGAGTTTTGAGTGTCCACATTTTCCATTTCTAAATTTGAGCATGAAAAAATGAATTAGTTTTGGAACATTTTTTCTGTAACAACTTGTGGTGGAATTCAAAATGGATGAGTGAAATAGTCTAAACCTCCCCTGATTGGAGAAAACAAAATTTTAATATCTGTTAGTGAGTAAAAATGATTTTGTCATGTTTTTATATTTGTTGCACATGAGGAAATGCACAAAAATAAGTGTGGGGGATTTGATGTTATTAACATTTTCATGACTTATTTTATTCCCCCTTTATTGGTTTTATATGTAATGTGCATAATTTGTGTGAAATATTAATGTTTTAATATTAAGTATAATTTTTGAGCATTTTTAGAAGTAGTCCAATTGAGTCAGTTTAATGTTTTAATAATAACTGTCCCTATACTGATCCAAATTGTGTGGTTCCTGTTTTTTAGGATTCTAATTTCAATATACAACATTTCAAAAGAAGGTACCATGAGCCAATTCTTCCATTTGAAGGGTCATATGCTCCTCACAAACAAGACCAACGAATCTGTGAACAAACTGGACCACCCTTGAAGATTGATTTACTGGGCTCAATACATAAGTCCAAAAATATTAACTCTCCACCATAATTCTGGGGACACTACATGTCATCTTGGATAAAACTTTCAAGGCCCAAATCCAATTAAAAGGGGCCCAAATAAAGATTTGAAGTCCAGACAACCATTCTGACCGAGAATTAAAATCAGTATAGTATTAATGACATATCTCATGATGTAAGAATCAAAGCGAGCTGATATTTTTCGGTGTGAAAGAGGAGATATAGCTGGTATCCTTTGTTGAAGAAACCATTCGGATTTGAAGGCATATTCATATTCAAAAACCCTTTCACATTATGGGATTCAAAAATACTGGATTGAAATGGATAGTTTAACTTTGTTTAATCAACCGGACATAAAGTTTGATCCTTAAGTTCAAATGACTCCAAATTTTTAGAGTCGTCGGAAAACATTATTGTCTACAACTTTGAAGAAGGAGATAGTCGAATATTCCGCTGTCTGAATAGCCAAAGTGGCGATTCAAGTGGAGGGACAGATTGGGAATGCAAACAGTCCACTCCTTGGGCTATAAATACTCTCCCCTTCTCTCCTTGAGAGAGGTTGAAATTTCAGAAGAGAGGAGAACATATTGGCATGACCAAGGCCTTGAAAAAGTCTTGGGAGGATCTTCAATACTCATGTTTTCACTTTATAAAACTTTCCTCCTCTCTTTCTTTTCACTTACTTTTGTGTCCTTCATTTTTTGAAATTTTGTAAGTTCTTTATTTTGTAATTCTGTTTTAATGAAAGTTTCTTCTTCAATATCTCTTATTCTCATCCACCTTATGTATTTTAATATTAATGTTACTAAAATAGTTTAAATTCTGTTCAATCCCATTCCCTTCTTTAGCTTCCTCATTCAATCGAAAGTTCGTTTTTAATTATCATCAATGTTCGTGTGTGTGTGTCGATGTACCACTCTTTTCTTATCCCTTTCTTTTTCTTCTCTTATTAATGTATAATCATAATCAATATAACCAGATTATTAATCACCCAAATGGATGAGTAAATATATCATTGGGGTGAGTTATAATTTAGGTATGTTAAGTGATTGAGAGCTTCTGCTCGATGAATATTCTTTGAATTAACATTGTGTATGTTGGACTTAACATGTCATGAATTAATGACTTGTTTTTTTTAACATGTGGTTTCCATGGATTATTGGAACCATAAATACACCACCATAAATAAGATCTGATTGAGATTATAACCTTAATTTATGTTAAGGCTTGGTTTAAATCCTTAACACTTAGGAATTCTAATCAACATCATCTTCTGACATAGGTGTTAATTTAAATACAATATAAAGCAAAGCTCAAATATATAAAAAGCTTAACTAACCTAATGATGAACTCACCGCAATCTTCATCAATTTGTTAAATCAATCATTATCCATAAATTATTTCATAAGCTCTGCACACAAACCCCCAATCAGAATACAATTAACTTAAAACAAACGACTATTACAAAGTATCATCGCCGAGGATTCGACCCAAGTGCTGCTATACACATTAGCAGAGCACCGGAACTTTGACCGGTCGATAGGCGACAATCGTCCGTGCGTTTCACATGTATTAGAAAATGTGTAATGGTTCATTATTCATTTTAGTTATTATTGTACATAATGCATGCCTTTTGACATTTCACGATAATGAACTAAGAAATTATATTACCCAAAGTGGTATAGGACACCTTGGGTAATATGAAAATGAATGAGTTATACAAGGTGATGTGGGACATCTTGAATATTCAAACCTTTTAAGTAAAGTATGAACTATGTGGCCAACATGGTTATAAGGGAAAATTTAAAGGTGTGACCTAATAGTGCTCCAATGCATTGGGTAAATACCTAATATCTAGAGATGACCAGTTTAACGATAACATGGGGATGGACCTTGGTAATTTTTAATGACACCTTGGGGATGGACCTTGGTGATACAGAAATGATTGTCTAAGTTAAAATGTTGATGCCAAAGAATTCAAGTTATGTTCTAAGTTATTTTCAAGATAATATGCATATTCTTTTATTTCTTTTGTGTTTTTATAAAGTTCGTGTTTCACTAGTATATGTTTGGAGCATGATTTATGTCTATCACTAAGTAAGATAGTAACCAACAAATGAAATTGAAGTTGTTTCCTTTATGTGCAACTCTGATTATGCATTACTCTTAGCTATTTAATTTTATACTTAAGTATCACATGTCGTACTAGTTTATGAAGACCATTATTACTCCTTTTAGAAATGTGATAATTGTTTCATATGTTCCTTGAAAATATTGATTGAGTACTTTGATGTCATGTGTTATTGATCTCCTTAAGAGAATGTTCCATGGGTAATTTTTTTTAAACAAATTTTTTCAAAATTCACACTGTTTTTATTTTTTTATTTTTAAAACCCCTTACTGAGTATTTCAATGCTCACCCTAAGTGTTGATTTAAAATTTTCAGGTAACAACTTTTAAAAGATGAATCATTTCAGAAGATGTCGGTTTCCCAGAGCCTGAGCCGCACTCGTTCCTCTATTTGGGACATGATGTCTGTTTTTCAATGCATGTTTTTATTTCAATACACACATCATGTTCAGAAGGAACCAGATCTTGGGTTTCTGGTGTCGAGTTCCTCACAGGATCTCACCGTGCAACCCTCTCCCACAGCAGCGCCCTCCTCCCCCACCAACTCTCCCACAACGTCACCCTCCTCCCCGACAACCTCTGCTCAGCGGTCTCACCATTTGCAGGTAGAAGCATATCGCTCTTCATGCAATTGAGACTGATTCCCTAATGGTCTTCAATTACCTTCTAGTATGAGGTCTCACACCATGGACTACTGAATACACCATATTAAGAATCAAAATGTTTATGAAAAACAACCTGGAGGTTCCTCATGCTTGGAATGAAAAGAACATAGTGGAGGACTTTCTAGCTTCAAAGGTGAATTATGAATAATAGGTTAATCTATTCGCAGGTCTCAGATCACTTCCAGGGGAGGGTGAAAAGATGGTCATCACAGATGCTCTTGATCTTCACCATTATAGGCCTACATAATTCTAGGTGAGACTTTTTTGTCTTCCCCTTTGTTTGATTCTTTTCTGAACTTGGTTTGTACCTTCTCAGAACTCTTTCATTTATTTTAAAAAGTAGTTTTTGAATCATGATTTATTCATTATTGTCAAATAGAACAAATCCACCTTTATCATATTTGATATTTGTAATAAGATTTTTATTTCTGGTCTTGTGTGTGGTACATCTTCTATCGAAAAATCGAAAATTGGGAATGTATATATCATTAAAAGAATCCTTAGATAAATTTTCCTTCTAGTACCATTTCTTCTTCTTCTATGACCATTGAGGATCTTCTTCTGATGTTTGATACTTATGAGGATCTTTTTGTTCAAAACACTCCCTATCATCATGAAAAACTAAAAAACATTTTTATGTGTTGGAAGATGTTTTAAGCTACTAATATCCCCATTTTTTAGTCTTAGAAGTCACCTTTAATTGTACCCTAGTGGCATAGTAAGCATCCTTGTTTCCATATGAGTAGTAGATTACTATCCATGCGCCTTTAAATTTTATCATCGTTTTATATATTAATTTGGTTTACACATAATACGACCTCAATTTTCATTCATTTCTAATATGATGTAGGGGAGTGAGGGGTGATAAAGGGAAAATTAAGCTTTCTCAATTACCATGGGTTGGTGAAATTAGTGCATCGAAAATCATTTTTTCCACTACCTAACCTAACACAATAAAGAGAGAGTGAATGGATTGAGATCTTGGGTCATTCTAGGGTATTATTTAGGGGGTGAATTTATTTTATAAGAGATCATTATATAATTAATTAGAGAATTATATAAATCCACCCTTCATTATATTCCTCATTTTCTACTTTTATTTTATTTATTCCATGTAGATGTGGTTCCGCTCCTTCATTATTTCATTATTTTCAAATTAATAGTGTTATATTATTATAGGTGCGAGGATAATGAATGATTATATCCTACCATGAACGGGTGGTTCCCAATCTCTTTTCACCATAAAATGTAGTATTTTTAATTTTCTATTGTATTACATTTCTAGATTGGAGATGCAAATTAGTGGAAATCATGTTTTGGATCCCCATCTCTTTTCACTATAAAATGTAGTATTTTTAATTTTATATTGTATTATATTTCTAGATTGGAGTTTCAAATTAGTGGAAATCATGTTTTGAGTTATTAATAAGATCTACCAATTGATTTAGAAATCACTGGTGTTTTGCATGCTGCACTTTGATCATCCTTTTGGAATCATGCTTTTGATTAAGGACATTTATATAGAAGACTATCTGTTAATGCATAACTTATAGAATGATTTAAATTTATGTTTCATATAATCATTCTTAGTTGAATATGCAATTGATTAACTTGGATAGAGGGCAGGACAATGCTTATTTTCTTGATTATCAGGTTGGTCCAAGAGGAATATGAAGACATTTTTTTGATGAAGTGAAACACTTCTAATTATGGAAGAGAGGAAAAAGTGGATGTTGCAACATGATTTTCTATATAGATTTTTGCTGGGATTTATGGATCATATGGTGACTCCTTTACCTCATTATGTAAAGTTTTATTATAAGTCATGTTTATATCCTCTTTCAATTACTTAATGGTGCATGCTCATTGCACCTCATGTTTCCACTGTGGCTTGAACCTTCAATTTTTTTCCAGGGCGTGGGTTGGAAAACCAACTAATTTATTTATTCACTGTTTTAGTTCATTTGTTTTTCATTGAATAATTACCTATCAGAAATAGTGAGCTTAAAATGGGTGTTGTGCAGCCTGTGGTCTACGGTATGCATTGCTGGCTTTAAAAGGAAAATTTTGATTTCTAATTGTCTTCCTGTACAAGTTCAACTTGTTAATTGATATGTTGTTAATCCTAAATCAAGTATGATGAAAAATGATGAGTTACCAATTATGACAAAGAGGTGAATAGGGGTAACTGCAACACCACAGAGGGACCATGAGGTTAACATCTTTTATTCTACTGTGTTTGGAGAAACCTGGTTATGGTGATTATTTCATTTCAATTCTGCGAAGCACATAAAAATATCAGTGTCCTTTTTATGATTTCTTTAGAGCTTTATATTGATTGGTGTTGCTAGCGATCACATATATTCGATCTTTTTTTATCATACTAATCATGATTATTGATTTGGTGTTAATCAAAATGGTTATTTTAGTTTCTTTTCAGCATGTTAAGATGCTATAATTTTTACATGAATCTTTTCCATGTAATGACTTGTTCCTGTGAGTTTATATTTTGGAATTAGTATGTATAGATTTTATTTTATTTTATTACATTTTAAGATTGGTATTATTCAATTATTCATACTTCTATCTTTAATTTACAGAATAATACATTTGTTGAACTATTGTATTTAAACTTTTAGGGCTGTTGGTGCATGCTAGGGGGCTGGGGGTGTAGGGGGTAGGGGATGATTGTGGGGTAGGGGGTGGTTGGGGGGAGGCTAGTACAGGGGATGGGGTGGGGGTGGTGTAGTGGGGTTGGTGCAGGATAGGGGGGTTGGGGAACTTTTGCAGGCAAGGGGCTGGGGGTGGGGGGACTGGTTTTGGTGGGAGGGGACCAGCTTTGGGGGGAGGCTAGTACAGGGGAAGGGTGGGGGTGGTGCAGGGGGGTTAGGGGGGATGGTGTAGAGGTGGAGAGGTTAAGGGGCTTCTAAAATATGGGGGTGTTTGGGGTGTGGGGATGGTTTTGGGGGAGGGTACTCGTTTAGGGGGGAGGCTAGTACATAGGGTGGTGGGGGGAGATGGCTTGGATAGACATAGATTTGAGGTGTCTTGTTCAGAGAAAATGCTCAGGGATGCTAGGAGATTCTGTAGAGACCCGAAGCTTGACGTACATGGATATTACATTAATTTTTCTGAATAATTAATACATAACTAAAGAAGAAATAGAAGGACCGTAATAGTTTAGTGTCTTTGGATACTCAGAATATAATCTTCTAATCTTGGTGAAAGATATTAAACATCTCCCATAAAGATCTTCCCCTTTTTTTCTTACCTAAAACCTTTCTTTATATCCTGGGGAAAATAAAACATAAAAGGGGTGATCTCAAATTCTCGGTAAGGGTAATCATAGATAACATAACAATCCTTAGACATTTTAATGTAAAAAACATGAGCATAAAATCTAAACATCAAAATCTTGAGCAATGACATAAAACATGGCAGTACATAAGGCATAGATCCTGAAGAAACATTAACCATGATAAATTAGCATGGGAAAAACATGTAATTTTGGAAACCATTAAGCACATTATATGATTTCCATAGTAGCCAAGGCATTTCTTCCAAGACTATCTTAGTGGTAAAAGTCCCTTTCTGAATCGAGTTCACTCCTCGTTCCAGTCCTGTATTACTGAACCGTTTTAACTTTCCGTTCCAGCCATGTCTATCTCCTGAAATATAAATCATTACCCAATGCATTGGAGGGAGATATAGGTCCCACCCATCTTATATTTAAATCATTCTTTCGTGTGCCACAATATAAACATAAATAATTCATCATAACCCAAGAATAAAATGGGTTTCATAAACATCATTCCATCATAACGTAATCCATACAAAAAAAATTTGATATCATTTCATCATAAGAAAAGTGAAACCATGTAAATAATAGAGACATGATACTTGAAACATACACTTGTGAAATAATGTCATCTAAGATGAAAAGGGTTTTGATAAAACACTTGAAATGAATTCTTGATGGAAATATCCTTTTTTCTTCAAAATCATTTTCTTTTCAAAAAATGTCATGGAATTTTAAAAGAAAAGGATTTTGTTGAAAATAGTCATGAAATATTTTGGATGAAGCTTCATGAAAATAAGGCTTTACAAAACCATAAAAATCCTTTCATGTCGTATATGTTAAAAAAACATTCTTCTCGTACTTTTGTCGGAAGAGTCAAAAAGTACCTTGTAGGGTAAATAAAAGAAAGATTCCTTACATACCATGTAGTAAAATTCAAAAATGGGTAAAAAGGACTTTAAACATACATGAATACAGTTTTATAAAACATGGACATGGATGATAGCAATAACCCTTAGTAAATACTTACGAATAAGCAATCTCGTATAAAAATGAGATTTGAAAAATTATTCCTTACCATAGGTCTGATATGCTTTGTACATTTCTGAACCTCCTGTATAATGATTTAAATAATGTCATTGAATATTACAGAATCCTATTAATTGTTATGATATCTTATATGGTTCACATATGACTTTATATTACCCGTTCTTTTGTAAGTTCCATGTTAAAGCAGCGTTTGGGTTAAATCGTTTTATTTATCGTACGTGTTTAGACTTGTTGTTCTTGATATTATTACTTATATCCTGATTTGCATAATTCTAGAATTTAAAACATGATTTATATATAATATATATTCTGTATATACATATATATATATATATTATATATCGATTAAATGGAATGAAATACACCGTTCATGGAAACAGTAGGCCGTACGTACGTATGAACGCTGTTTTCGTTTCCCTATTGAATTGAATGAAATTAAGTAGATTACATACAAATATATACAAATAAATCCAGTATCATTATTATGTAATATATTTCATGATTACTTATTATATATACTTTATAATCATTCATGAATGGTTAACATGGAGAATGAATCTCATCGCGTCGTGGAGACGGTAGTCCGCACGTACGCACGAGCGATGATATCATACCCATGATCGTGGAATTGAATTTAAGTGTATGTATAATATTTTAGATTCAATATCACTTTAAAATAATCATATATATTTATTATTTACACCATTATACCCATCCAAGTAAGGTGGTGGTGGAAAATAGATTACACCCCGGTGTGGAGACGATATTCTGTACGTACGCACGCACGGTGATTTCGTTTTCCGCAGGATGGATAGATGGTGAAATAGGGTTGTTTCATACTTATAATAACATATAAGTATATCAGTGATACTGATGTTATTACTTCATAATGAAACATCTAAAGAAGAAGATGTAGAAGAAGAAATAAAGTTGAAAGAATCGGTAGCGGACATTACCTCTTCATTGAAGCGCATCTTTGAGACCTCCTATTAGGGCACTAAAATTGGTCTTTGAAGAAGACCAGGACCTCTAGGATGTTTCTAGGGAAGTGTATAAGACAATTTTTCATGGTTTGGCCGTGCTTGAAGGCTCAAAGCGGTGTGAGGAAGAGAGGGAGGAGGTGCCCTTTTATAAGGGAGGAGAGGGGCACCTTTGGAAAAACTAAAAATATTATTTTATTTAAAGTCATATTAGGTTTTTTAAGAGCTCAAAATTGATTTATTTCGAATCTAATTTGGGGATGGGTCTCAATCCTCTCATCCAATAGAATTTAGACAAGTTTAGGTTTCTATTTTAACCTTATCATTTAGATTTAACCTTAAGTTAAATAATTTTACCTTTACCGTGGCTTCTTGTTTTCTTACACTATAAGGTTAATAAACTTACTATAACAAGCCAAAAGAACCCCAATTTGTTTATAATTAATATATATAACCTTATCTAAGTCCTTTTTCTTAACCTTAGATTTTTAGGAATAAAATAACAATTAATAATATAATATTTGTTTTAAAAACTATTTTATGTCAATTTTGACACTTTCTAGTAATTGATTTTTGTGAAAATCATAACAGAATGATTAGTTCGAAAAAAGTTAATTAAATAAACACTAACATGTCATATTAACCTAGAAATTAGTTAAATTTATAAAAAGTCTCAAATTAAATTTATTTGGGTATTTATAACATCAATTTTGTCAATATTTCATTAATTAGATAATTACTGCATCATCTTTGTGTCATAAATAAATTAAATTAGTTAATGTCTAAAAATTATAAATAAAATACCATTATTTAGGAAATATTTTTATCTTTATAATGAATATTTATAGTCGAATTTATCATATGTATAACCCTATATGAAAAATGATTTACTTATTAAACTTTGATTTTAACTATTTTAACCATTCTTTAAATAAATTAATATTAAATGTTCTAATCTAATCCAAGTGGGCCTAAATGGTCATATTTTATTCCTAAGGTTGTTTTTGGTCGAATTAAACTTATCCAATAGAATTATGACACGTGTTAGGGTAATAATAAAATCATTTTTACCCTTAATTATCTTATTTACTTTTAACTATGGCAAATAAAAGTAAAAAGTTACTATTCACCAAAACTTATTTTCATCTCATTGAACCACATTTTAGTCCTTGATATTAACCGTACCTCTCATATTTTTGAAATTCCACTCATAGAAGCGGTAAAATTAAGTTTTCTGTGAATTTGGAAATTCTCCTAGAAGGTGGGTAAAAGACGGTGAAAAGTTCAATAAAATTTTTATATATCTAAAATTATTATAAAATGACTCCAATGAATTTAATTGAACTTATATAGGTATTATGTATCAATTTTGACCTAAAATAAATTTAAATAAAATAAATAATTATTTAAATAAAAAGTCGATTTTTGAATAGTAACCCAGTGTTTTCACTATTCATCAAAAATTGAAAGTTTTCAGAAAAATACCTATAATTCACCCTAGGATAATTTCGATATTCTGAATCCAAAAATGAAGTCCATTTTTAAGATAAAATTTCAAAAAGTGTGTATTACTATTCATAATGGCTATTTTATATAACATATCGTTGTTTAGAGAAACTCGGTATTGCGTAAAACACACGCTATCGTGGAAGGTCACGATTGCGTGTAATGCAAGCCAAGTCAGGGATGCGTGTTGTGCAAGCTCCTTTTTGTGTAGCATACAACACACGACATTAATGAAATTAAAAAGAATATTTTTCATAAAATCTCAGGGTGTTACATTCTACCCCCCTTAAAATGAATTTCGCCCATGAAATTCGTCGGGGTTATAAATGGTTTACTACTTGAAAGTTTCTTTAATAGAAACCCACATCGTAAAAAGGAATACCAAAACTTGGCTTTAAAAACTAAAGTATGAAACATAAAGGTTACCCAAATTATCTAATCACTGGGTTTCCACATAAAAGAACATAGGTGAAAATATGGATATGGAAGAGAAATCTAACCGTCATGTTCTGATGGAAATTAGTAGAGAACATGGCTATGAAAAATCCAACAATCACAAAGCCATAAATTTGTGATGATCTAGGGTACCATCTGATTCATCGGATATAACGGCACTTGGACAACATTTTTGGTTTTCAAGATCATTTCCTTAAAGTTGAAGAATTTGAATTAGAATAAATACTTACTTTATTTTGGTATAATCTCACCGTTGTTCGTGCCTTGAAAAATTTCCACTTCATCTCTTTAAGAAATGAAGTTTAATTTGTCTTTCGCGAAGTTTTAGTAGATCATGTGATAGAATGATAGGTCATTCCATCTGTCTCAAACATAAGTTAGCAAAAGTTATATACATAATTCCATATATGGTGAGATTAATCATATATGGCTCTAAAATGGACATATACTTCATCTATCATCCTGTATAATAAAATAAAACTAGTTTCTACTAACCAGGGACTTCCTTTAGGCCAGTGGTAGGAAATAAAGGCCTGTCACACTTCGGTTGTGGGTTCGATTTCCACAGCCTTGTCCGACGTGACGGGTTGTCGCCCATTCAGCAGGTTGACCTTTTTTTCCTAAAAATACAATACTAACTTATTTCCAACATAATACATTCCAATCTTTAGGCTTATCCAACATACTGATGTCCATTCTCATATTATAATGAAAATGATTACCAAATAGTTCATATAACAAGCATGTTAATACCATCGTTGATCCCCATATATCATAAGATATGTCTTGTTGGTCACATTCCAAACATTCTAAGGCCTTAATCATGTATTCTTTTGAAAAAAATGAATACCCATTGAACCTTGGTGAAAACATGAATGCAGTTAAAAGTTAACACTTTCCACATACCAAAATACTCAAAATTCTATATACTCAAACCATGATATCACTTAGTCCTTATATCAATCATGAGCTCATGAATACTGTCAAACATTTCATTTTCTCTTTATCCCTTCATTATGCACATATCATCTGCTTTCCAAAATATTTGAATCACTTTTCATGGTTACCAGTACAATAAAATTATTGAAAACCACAATAGACTAGTACAAAAATATTCTAATGCACCATAAAAGTACCTCAACAACATTATTCTTGAATACCAATACATAAACATTTCAATCCATCCTCTTCAATGATTGTCCTGGAATAAGTCCTTCCTTGATTTAGAAGTACTTTTTAGGTCAGAGCATTGAGTTGGGTAATGCCCATGTTCTCTACAAATAAGACATTGAACTCCATAACAGTCTGTCACTCTATGAACCTTTTCTCCACATAGATAACATATATCCCTCCATTTGAGGTATTCCTCAAGGTTCTTCTTCCCTTCTTTATAAATCTCAATCTTCCTTTATTTATGCTCCTCAACATGCGAACATGCATAAAAGTCTATCTTCCTCTTATTTGATGAATTAGGTATACCACTAAATTTCACCTTTTTAATCATATATCGCGATAACTGATTTGTCATAATTACAATATCTTTCTCTCTAGGCATTAGGCAATTTTGTTGCTCATAGTCACCAATTTTTCCATTGGATTCAATGTTAATCGAATTCCTTCTGTTTCCCTCCATTGACTAAAACACAAAAAGAATTCTGTGAGAGGAAAAAATCATTCTAGGGAAAACAACATAGTAAAGGGGGATTACCCTCAATATCTAATATCTTAGGTTGAATTCTAAGATCATTACCGTAGTTCTAGGACTATATCCTATACGTATACTTAACCTTAGAAACATCCCTAGACATACCTTAGAAATATCTATAGGGATCTCCATAAAGTTTTCACATCCTAGTTTCCAAAGGTTAACTAAACCTTTCCTCTAATACCAACTATACAGAACCGAAGCTAGACGTACATGGACATTACATTAATTTTGTGTAATAATTAATACATAGCAAAAACAGACACACAAGGACCGTAATAGTTTAGTGTCTTTGGAAACTAGGAATATAATCTTCTAATTGTGGTGAAAGTTCTTCAACATCTCCCAAAAAGATCTTCCCCATTTTTTCTGTACCTAAAACCTTTCTTTATATCCTGGGGAAAAGAAAACATAAAAGTGGTGAGCTCAAATGATCAGTAAGGGTAAGCATAGAGAACATAAACACTCCTTATATATTTAAATGTAAAAAAAACATGAGCATAAAATCTAAACATCCAAATCTTGAGCAATGACATAAAACATTGCAGTACGTAAGGCATAGATCATGAAGAAACATTAACCATGATAAATTAGCATGGGAATAAAACATGTAATTGTGAAAACCATTAAGAACATGATATTATTTCCATATTAGCCAATTAATTGCTTCCAAGACCATCTTAGTGGACAAAGTCCCTTTCTAAATCGAGTTCACTCCTCGTTCCAGTCTTGTATTACTGAGCCGGTTTAACATGCCACTCCAGCCATGTCTATCTCATGGGAAATAAATCTTTACCCAATGAATTGGAGGGAGATATTGGTCCCACCCATCTTATATTGAAATCATTATCTCATGTGCCACAATATAAACATAAATCATTCATCATAACCCAATATAAAATGGGTTTCATAAACATCATTCCATCATAACATAATCCATAAAAAAATTGGATATCATTTCATCATTAGAAAAGTGAAACCATTTAAATAATAGAGACGTGATACTTGAAACACACACCAATGAAATAATTTCATCTTAGATGAAAATGGTTTTGATAAAACACTTGAAATGAGTTCTTGAAGAAATATCCTTTTTTCTTCAAAATCATTTTCTTTTCACAAAATGTCATGCAATTTTAAAAGAAAAGGATTTTGTTGAAAATAGTCATGAAATATTTTGGAGGAAGATTCATGAAAATAAGGCTTTATAAAACTGTAAAAATCCTTTCATTCCATATATGTTAAAAAACATTCTTCTCGTACTTTTGTTGGAAAAGTCAAAAAGTACCTTTTAGGGTAAATAAAAGAAATATTCCTTACATACATTGTAGTAAAAGTCAAAAATGGGTAAAAATGACTTTAAAAATACATGAATACACTTTTATAAAACATGGACATTGATGATAGCAATAATCCCAGTAAATACTTACAAATAAGCAATCTTGTATAAAAATGAGATTTTCAAAATTATCCCTTACCTTAGGTCCGATATGCTTTGTACGTTTCCGAACCTCCTGTATAATGATTTAAATAATGTCATTGACTTATTACAGAATTATATTCATTTTTATGATATCTTATAAGGTTCACTTATGACTTTATATTACCCGTTCTTTTGTAAGTTCCATGTTAAAGCAACGTTTGTGTTAAATCGTTTTATTTATCGTATATGTTTGGACTTGTTGTTCATGATATTATTACTTATATCCAGATTTACTAAATTCCAAAATGTAAAAAATGATTTATATATAATATATATTCA
Source organism: Viscum album (assembly GCA_963277665.1). Taxonomy (NCBI): domain Eukaryota; kingdom Viridiplantae; phylum Streptophyta; class Magnoliopsida; order Santalales; family Viscaceae; genus Viscum; species Viscum album. Next base: position 1,467,637,812 of record OY728128.1, on the reverse strand, counting down.
TTATATACGTATATATATGATAGATCGACTAAATGGAATGAAATACACCGTTCATGGAGACGGTAGGCCGTACGTACGCATGAACGCTGTTTTCGTTTTCTTATTGATTTGAATGAAATTAAGTAGATGCCATACATATATATACACATAAATACAGTATCATTATTATTTCATATATTTCATGACTACTTATTATATATACTTTATAATCACTCATGAATGGTTAACATGGAGAATGAATCTCATCGTGTCGTGGAGACGGTAGTCCGTACGTACGTACGAGTGATTATATCCTTCCCATGATCGTGGAATTGCATTTAAGTGTATGTATAATATTTAAGAATCAATATCACTTTACAATAATCATAGATAGTTATTATTTACACCATTATACCCTTCCAAGTAAGGTGGTGGTGGAAAATAGATTACACCACGGCGTGGAGACGGTATTCCGTACGTACGCACGCGCTGTGATTTCCTTTTCCACAGGATGGATAGATGGTGAAATTGGGTTGTTTCATACTTATAATAACATATCGGTATATGAGTGATACTTATGTTATTAATTTATAATAAAACAACTAAAGAAGAAGATGTAGAAGAAGAAATAATGTTGAAAGAATCGGTAACGGACATTACCTCTTCTTTGAAGTGCCTCTTTGAGACCTCCTCTTACGGCAGTAAAATTGGTCTTTGAAGAAGACCAGGACCTCTAGGATGTTTCTATGGAAGTGTAGAAAAGAATTTTTCAGGTTTTGGCCGAGCATGAAGGCTTAATGTGGTGTGAGGAAGAGAGGGAGGAGGTGCCCGTTTATAATGGAGGAGAGGGGCACCTTTGGAAAAACTAAAAATATTATTTTATTATAAAGTCATATTCGGGTTTTTAATAGCTCCAAATTGATTTATTTAGAAGCTAATGTGGTGATGTGTCTAAATCCTCTCATCCGATAGAATTCAGACAAGTTTATGTATCTATTTTAACCTTATCATTTAGATTTAACCTTAAGTTAAATAATTTTACTTTTATCGTGTCTTCTTGTTTTCTTACATTATAAGGTTAATAAAATTACTATAACAAGTCAAACGAACCAAAATTTTTTTATTATTAATATATATAACCTTATCTAAGTCATTTGGATGATCCTTAGATTTTTCAGAATAAAATAACAATTAATAATATAATATTAGTTTTAAAAACTATTTTACGTCAATTTTGACACTATTTGGTAATTGATTTTTGTGAAAATCATAACAGAATGATTAGTTCAAAAAAAGTTAATTAAATCTAAAATAACATGTCATGTTAACCTATAAAATTAGTGAAATTTATAAAAGGTCTCAAATTACATTTATTTGGGTATTTATAACATCAATTATGTCAATATTTCATTAATTAGATAATTACTGCATCATCTTTGTGTCATAAATAAATTAAATTATATAATGTCTAAAAATTATAAATAAAATAAAATTTTGTAGGAAATGTTTTTATATTTCTAATGAATATTTATAGTCGAATTTATCTTATGTATAACCCTATATTAAAAATTATTTACTTATTAAACTTTGATTTTAACTATTTTAACCCTTCTTTATATAAATAAATATTAAATGTCCTAATCTAATCCATGTGGGCATAAATTGACATATTTTATTCATAAGGTTGTTTTTAGTTTAATTACACTTGTCCAATAGAATTAGGATATGTGTTAGGGTAATAATGATATCATTTTTACCCTTAATTATCTTATTTACTTTTAACAGTGGTAAATAAAAGTAAAAAGTTACTATTCACAAAAAATTATTTTCTTCTCATTGAACCACATTTTAGTCCTTGATATCAACCATGTATCTCAGATATTTTAAATTCTACTCATAGAAGTGGGAAAATTATGTTTTATGTGAATTTGGAAATTCTCCTAGGATGTGGGTAAAAGACGGTGAAAAGTTCAATAAACTTTTTATATATCTCAAATTATTATAAAATGACTCCAATGAATTAAATTAAACTTATATATGTATTATATATCAATTTTTACCTAAAATAAGTTTAAATAAAATAAATAATTATTTAAATAAAATGTCTGTTTTTGAATAGTATCCTAGGGTTTTCACTGTTAATAAAAAATTGAATGTTTTCAGAAAAATACCTAAAATTCACCTTAGGGTAATATAGATATTCTGAATCAAAAAATGAAGTCCATTTTGAATGACAAAATATCAAAAAGTGGGTATTAATATTCATAACCGCTAGTTTATATAACATATTGTTGTTTAGCGAATCTTGGTATTGTGTACAACACACACTATCGTGGAAGGTCACAATTGCGTGTAATGCAAGCCAAGTCAGGGATGCGTGTTGTGCAAGCTCCTTTTGGTGTAGCGTACAACACAAGAAATTAATGAAATTAAAAAGAATATTTTTCATAAAATCTGTAGAGACCCGAAGCCTGACTTACATGGACTTTACATTACTTTTGCGGAATACTTAGTACATAACAAAAACACACACACAAGGATCGTAATAGTTTAGTGTCTTTGGAAACTCGGAATAAAATATTCTAATCGTGGTGAAAGATCTTCAACATCTCCCATAAAGATATTCTTTTTTTTTACCTAAAACCTTTCTTTATATCCTGGGGAAAAGAAAACATAAAAGGGTGAGCTCAAATTCTCAGTAAGGGTAAACAAAAGAAATATCAATCACATCGTATTCATAAGAACATAACATTTTGGAAATCATAACCTGCAAAAGAGAGCATAATTTCATAACATGGGATAAATCATGGTAGTGAAATGTAATCACAATAATCATAACTTAAAACATGAAACTTTGTGGCATACACACATAATAATAGAGAATCATTTCTTGTTAGTCAAGACTCATTGCCAAGACTATCTTAGTGGACAAAGTCCCTTTCTGAATCGAGTAACCCTCATTTCAGTCCTGTTTCACTGAACCGGTATAACCTATCATTCCAGCCCTGTCTATCTCATGAGATATGAAATCTTTACCCAATGCATTGGAGGGATATATAGGTCCCACCCATCTTATAATGAATCCTTTCTTATGTGTGCCACATAATCATAAATCATACATCATCACATAACACATGTAACAAAAATGGGATTCTTGAAACATCATGGCATCATAAAACAAATCATATAAGGTAAATGACTTCATAAAAATAATTCCCTAAAAACATAATCAAATCAATGTAATAATAGGGATAAAACCGAACCCTTTATTATCTTAGATGGAAAATAATTTTGATAAAACACTTGAACTCCATTCTTTAGGAAAATATCCTTTCTTCTTCAAAAACACTTTTTTTTTCTTAACATGTCATACAATTATAAACTAAAATAATTTGATTAAAAATAAAATTGAAAACTTATAAAGGATGATTCTTGGAAATAATGTTTTAAAAATCCATTCTTGCCGTATAAGTTAAAGAAAACATTCTTCTCGTACTTTTGTCGGAAAAGTCAAAAAAGTACCTCGTACGAAAAACGACAAAATATTCCTTTCATATCTTTTACTAAAAACTCACCGAAGGGTAATATAGGATTTAAACAATTTTAGGTGGATTGAAATAATATTACATATTGAGGAAACATGGATGTGGATGATAAAATACACCCCAGTAAATACTAAAGTATAAACAATCTCGGATAAAAATGAGATTGTGATATTTCCCTTACCTTAGGTCCGATTTTCTTTGTACGTGTCCGAAGCTCCTGTATAATGGTTTAAATAATGTTATTGACTTATTCCAGAATCATACATATTGATATGATATCATATATGGTCATATTCATAGCTTCTTGTTAGTAATATTTCATTGTTACTTGTTACTCGGGTCTTTATTGCCTTTTGTTCTTATGCGTGTTTTGCCGAATAAATTCTTATTCTTCTTTTAAGGTTATAGATACCTTATATCCAGAATGGTATTAGTGTAACATATATCATATTTATTCATTCAATTCATTTATATAATTACTATGTAATGATGATCATGTTGAACGAGTCGCATCACATCGTGGAGACGGTATTCCGTACGTACGCACGAGTGATGATATCGTTCCTATGATCGTGGAATTGTATTTGAGTATATATATATTGTTTCAGTATCAATATTAAATTATAATAATCATAAATAGTTACTCATTACACCATTATACCCATCCTTGTAAGGTGATGGTGGAAAATAGATTACACCACGGCTTGGAGACGGTATTCCGTACGTACGCACGCGCGGTGATTTCATTTTTCCATAGGATGGATAGAAGGTGAATTAGGGTTGTTTCATATTTATAATAACATATCAGTATGTAAGTAATACTGATGTTCTTATTTTATAATGAAAGAACTAAAGAAGAAGAAGTTGAAGAAGAAAAAAATTGAAAAGATCGGTAATGGATATTACCTCTTCTTTGGAACGCCTCTTTGAATCCTCCACTTAGGGAACTAAGATTGGTCTTTGAAGAAGACCAGGACCTCTAGTATTATTCTAGGGAAGTGGAGAGGAGAAAATGGCAGGGGTTTGCCGAGCTTGAGTGCTCAAATTGGTGTGAGGAGGAGGGGGAGGAGGTGTCCTTTTATAAGGGAGGATAAGGACACCTTAGGAATACCTCAAAATATTATTTTATATTAAAGTAAAATTCGGTTTATAATGGTTCCAAAGGGTCTTATTTCAGAGCTAAAGTGGGGATGGGTCGAAATCCTATCAACCAGTAAGATTTAGACAAGTTTAGGGTATTATTTTAACCTTATCAATTAGATTTAACTCTAAGTTAAATAATTTAACTTTTACCGTGTCTTTTTGTTTTCTTTCACTATATGGTTAATACACTTACTATAACATGCCAAACGAACCCCAAATTGTTTATTATTAATACCTATATCCTTATCTAAGTCATTTGGCCAAACCACAGATTTTTAGGAATAAAATAACAATTAATAATATAATATTTGATTTAAAAACTATTTTGTGTCAATTTTGACACTATTTGATATATGATTTTTGTGAAAGTCATAACAGAATTATATGTTCAAAAAGAGTGGATTAAATCAACAATAATATATCATAGTAACCTAGAAAATTAGTGAAATTCATAAAAAGTCTTAAATTACATTTATTTTGGTATTTATAATATCAATTATGTCAATATTTCATTAATAAGATAATTACTGCATCATCTTTGTGTCATAAATAAATTAAATTATTTGATGTCTAAAAATTACAAATAAAATACCATTATGTAGGAAATATTTTTATCTTTCTAATGAATATTTATAGTCGAATTTATCTTATGTATAACCCCATATTAAAAATGTTTTAGTAAATAAATTTGATTTTAACTCTTTTAACCCTTCTTTAAATAATATAATAATAAATGTCCTAATCTAATCCAAGTGGGCCCAAATGATAATATTTTACACATAAGGTTGTTTTTGGTCGAGATAAACTTGTCCAATAGAATTAGTACATGTGTTAGGGTAATATTAATATCATTCTTACCCTTAATTACCCTATTTACATTTAACCGTGGTAAATAAAAGTAAAAAGTTACTATCCACCAAAAATTATTTTCATCTCATTGAACCACATTTTACTTACTGACATCAACCATGTCTCTCGGATTTTTGAAATTCCATTCACAGAAGCGGTAAAATTAAGTTTTATGAAAAATTCAGTTTTTTTAACTACCACTTAGTAGTTTCACTATTCATCAAAAATTGATGTTTTTTCAGAACAGTGCCAAAATTTCATCCTAAGATATATTTCATATTCCGAATTCAAAAATGAATTCTATTTTACCAAATTCATAACATATATGTTGCATTTATAATTAAATCCCGCTGTTCAAACAAATAGCGTGTTTTTAAGAAACAATATCTATCAAAAGATTGACACTTGATTATGTTTGGTTTAAATGTGAAATTACATTAAATGACCAATATTGTATTAAATTGTAAAAATATATTCTAAATATACTTTAAAACCACTCAAATTAATGATTTATCACTATTAATTATTTCTATTAAAAAAGTTGTTTTTATTTATAATTTAGTAATTTTCACTATTCATCAGAATATGAAAGTTATCCGAAAAGTACCAAATTTTCACCCTAAGCTAATTTTGATATTACGAATCCAAAAATGAATTCCATTTTGAAAAATAAAATTTAAAAAATTTCAAAAAGTGTTTATTACCATTCGTAACGGCTAGTTTTAATATTATCTTAATAGCATATCGTTGTTTAGCAAAACTCGGTGTTGCGTACAACACACACTATCGTGGAAGGTCACGATTGCGTATAATTCAAGCCAGGTCAGAGATGTGTATTGTGAAAGCTCCTTTTGGTGTAGCGTATAACACAAGACATTAATAAAATTAAAAAGAATATTTTTCATAAAATCTCGGGCCGTTACATTCTACCCCCCTTAAAATGAATTTCTCCCTCGAAATTCGTCGGGGTTATAAATGGTTTACTATTTGAAAGTTTCTTTGATAGAAACCCACATCGTAAAAAGGAATACCAAAACTTATCTTTAAAAACAAAAGTATGAAACGTAACGGTTACCCAAATAAACTAATCACTGGGTTTCCACATAGGTGAAAATATGGATATGGAAGAGAAATCTAACCATCATGTTCTGATGGAGAGTGGTAGAGAACATGGCTATGGAAAAGCTAGCAATCACAAAGCCATAAATTTGTGATGATCTAGGGTACCATCTGATTCATCGGGTATAAGGGCACTAGGACAACATTTTTGGTTTTCAAGATCATTTCCCTAAAGTTGAAAATTTGAATTAGAATAAATACTTACTTTATTTTGGTACAATCTCACTGTTGTTCGTGCCTTGAACAATTTCCACTTCATCTCTTAAATAAATGAAGATGAATTTGTTATTCGTGAAGTGTTAGCAGATCATGTGATAGAATGACGGGTCATTCCATCTGTCTCAAACAAAAGGTTAGCAAAAATTATATACATAAGTCGATCTATAGTGAGATTAATCATATATTGTTCCTAAAATGGACTTATACTTCATATATCATACTGCTTAATATAATAAAACTAGTTTCTACTAAACAGGGACTTCCTGTAGGCCAGTGGTAGGTGATAAAGGCCAGTCGCACTTCGGTTGTGGGTTCGATTCCTACAGCCTTGTCCGACGCGATGGGCTGTCGCCCGTCCTGCAGGTTGTCCTTTCATTACTATAACATCCCATCAATAATATCGAAAAAAAACTTCTATCCTTAAACAATACTCACTTATGTCTAACATAATCCATTTCAATCTTTAGTCTTATCCATAATACTGCAGTCCACTCTCATAACATAGTGAAAACGATTAACAGAGATTGAATACCATCGTTGATCCCCATATACCATAAGATATGTTTTGTTGGTCACATTCCAAACATTCAAAGTCCTTAATCATGTATTCTCTTGAATACCTTAGTGAAAACATGAATGCTGTTAAAATTTAACACTTTCCACATACCAAAATCCTCAAAATTCTATATACTCAAACCATGATATCACTTAGTCCTTATATCAATCATGAGCTCATGCATACAATCAAACATCTCATTATCATCTTATCCCTTCATTATGGGCATATCATCTACTTTCCAAAAATACTGGTACAATTCATCACATACTTTCAAAACTTAAGGAAAGACAACAATGTAACAATCCTTAGATGTCTCTTTATCCCATAGTACCATGAGATTACTTATACAACATTACACTTGATAAACATGTAATAATTCCACTACATTCTTAAACCATTGACCGAGATTCAACAGTTCTTTCATCTCACATATCATTTGTAGTCTCTTCATCATCATCCACATAAATACTTCCCATACGAACATACTAATTATCTTCATGAGACTTTCCCTTAGGGCATTGGTTTGCATAATGCCCGTACATTCCACATTTAAAACATTTAACCATTGTTGATGTCGTAGCAATACCATTATCCTCATCCATGGTGTTAACTGAACCTTTTCCTTTGCACTTACTGGATTAGTGTCCTTCTTTTCCACACCCAAAGCATCTTCCAGTTCCTTTGAAACATTCTCCTTGATGCCTCTTCCCACATGATTCACATAGGGGAAATTGAGCTTTCTTTCCTCTATGATCATCATGAAATTCCATCTTTCTCTTATTAGCCGAGTCAGGAAACTTACCAAATTTTACTTTATTGATCATATTATGAGATTGCTGATTTGGCATAATAATGATGTTTGGACTTCAAAATCCCATTTCATTTGGTTTCTCATTAAGAATATCATTCCATTGTCCATCATATCCTCCATTATCGTGAATCACCTTGTTTCCAGCCATTTTCTAAAACCCAAAAAGAATAGTGTGAGAGGCAAAAATCATAATAAAGGGGTAGTAACATAAATATCTAACATCTTTGGTTTAATCTAATATCGTTACCATAGTTCTAGGACTATATCCTATACGTATACTTATCCTTAGGGGCATCCCTAGACATACCTTATAAATATTTCTAGGGATCTCACTAACGTTTTCGCATCCTAGTTTCCAAAGGTTGACTAAACCTTTCCTTTGATACCAACTGTAGAGACCCGAAGCCTGACTTACATGGACTTTACATTACTTTTGCGGAATACTTAGTACATAACAAAAACACACACACAAGGATCATAATAGTTTAGTGTCTTTGGAAACTCGGAATAAAATCTTCTAATCGTGGTGAAAGATCTTCAACATCTCCCATAAAGATCTTCTTTTTTTAACCTAAAATCTTTCTTTATATCCTGGGGAAAAGAAAACATAAAAGGGTGATCTCAAATGATCAGTAAGGGTAAAAAAAATAAATATCAATCACATCGTATTCATAAGAACATAACATTTTGGAAATCATAACCTGCAAAAGAGAGCATAATTTCATAACATGGGATAAATCATGGTAGTGAAATGTAATCACAATAATCATAACTTAAAACATGAAACTTTGTGGCATACACACATAATCATAGAGAATCATTTCTTGTTAGTCAAGACTCATTTCCAAGACTATCTTAGTGGACAAAGTCCCTTTCTGAATCGAGTAACCCTCATTTCAGTCCTGTTTCACTGAACCGGTATAACCTACCGTTCCAGCCCTGTCTATCTCATGAGATATGAAATCTTTACCCAATGCATTGGAGGGAGATATAGGTCCCACCAATCTTATAATTAATCCTTTCTTATGTGTTCCACATAATCATAAATCATACATCATCACATAACACATGAAACAAAAATGGGATTCTTGAAACATCATGGCATCATAAAACAAATCATATAGGTAAATGACTTCATAAAAATAATTCACTCAAAACATAATCAAATCAATGTAATAATAAGGATAAAACAGAACCCTTTATTATCTTAGATGGAAAATAATTTTGATAAAACACTTGAACTCCATTCTTTAGAAAAATATCCTTTCTTCTTCAAAAACACTTTTCTTTTCTTAACATGTCATACAATTATAAACTAAAAGAAGTTGATTAAAAATAAAATTGAAAACTTATAAAGGATGATTCTTGGAAATAATGTTTTAAAAATCCATTCTTGCCGTATAAGTTAAAAAAAACATTCTTCTCGTACCTTTGTCGGAAAAGTCAAAAAAGTACCTCGTACGAAAAACGACAAAAGTTTCCTTTCATATCTTTTACTAAAAACTCACCGAAGGGTAATATAGGATTTAAAAAATTGTAGGTGGATGGAAATAATATTACATATTGAGGAAACATGGATGTGGATGATAAAATACATCCGAGTAAATACTAAAGTATAAACAATCTCGGATAAAAATGAGATTGGGATATTTCCCATACCTTAGGTCTGATTTGATTTGTACGTGTCCGAAGCTCCTGTATAATGGTTTAAATAATTTTATTGACTTATTACAGAATCATACATATTGATATGATATCATATATGGTCATATTCATAGCTTCTTGTTAGTAATATTTCATTGTTACTTGTTACTCGGGTCTTTATTGCCTTTTGTTCTTATGCGTGTTTTGCCGAATAAATTCTTATTCTTCTTTTAAGGTTATAGATACCTTATATCCAGAATGGTATTAGTGTAACATATATCATATTTATTCATTCAATTCATTTATATAATTACTAAGTAATTATGATCATGTAGAACGAGTCGCATCACATCGTGGAGATGGTATTCCGTACGTATGCACGAGTGATGATATCGTTCCTATGATCGTGGAATTGTATTTGAGTATATATATATTATTTCAGTATAAATATTACATTATAATAATCATAAATAGTTACTCATTACACCATTATACCGATCCTTGTAAGGTGATGGTGGAAAATAGATTACACCACGGCGTGGAGACGGTATTCCGTACGTACGCACGCCCGGTGATTTCATTTTTCCGTAGGACGGATAGAAGGTGAATTAGGGTTGTTTCATATTTATAATAACATATAAGTATGTAAGTAATACTGATGTTATTATTTTATAATGAAACAACTAAAGAAGAAGAAGTTGAAGAAGAAAGAAATTGAAAAGATCGGTAATGGATATTACCTCTTCTTTGGAACGCCTCTTTGAATCCTCCACTTAGGGAACTAAGATTGGTCTTTGAAGAAGACCAGGACCTCTAGGATTATTCTAGGGAAGTGGAGAGGAGAAACTTTCAGGGGTTGGCCGAGCTTGAGTGCACAAATTGGTGTGAGGAGGAGGGGGAGGAGGTGTCCTTTTATAAGGGAGGAGAGGGGCACCTTAGGAATACCTCAAAATATTATTTTATATTAAAGTCAAAATCGGTTTATAATGGTTCCAAAGGGTCTTATTTCGGAGATAAAGTGGGGATGGGTCTAAATCCTATCAACAAATAAGATTTAGACAAGTTTAGGGTATTATTTTAACCTTATCAATTAGATTTAACTCTAAGTTAAATAATTTAACTTTTACCGTGTCTTTTTGTTTTCTTTCACTATATGGTTAATACACTTACTATAACATGCCAAAAGAACCCCAAATTGTTTTTTATTAATACATATATCCTTATCTAAGTCATTTGGCCGAACCTTATATTTTTAGGAATAATATAACAATTAATAATATAATATTTGATTTAAAAGCTATTTTGTGTCAATTTTGACACTATTTGATATATGATATTTGTGAAAGTCATAATAGAATGATATGTTCGATCCAAGTTGCTTAAATCAACACTAATATATCATAGTAAGCTAGAAAATTAGTGGAATTCATAGAAAGTCTTAAATTACATTTATTTTGGTATTTATAATATCAATTATGTCAATATTTCATTAATAAGATAATTACTGCATCATCTTTGTGTCATAAATAAATTAAATTATTTGATGTATAAAAATTACAAATAAAATACCATTATTTAGGAAATCTTTTTATCTTTCTAATCAATATTTATAGTCGAATTTAGCTTATGTATAACCCCATATTAAAAATGTATTAGTAAATAAACTTTGATTTTAACTCTTTTAACCCTTCTTTAAATAATATAATAATAAATGTCCTAATCTAATCCAAGTGGGCCTAAATGATAATAGTTTACACTTAAGGTTGTTTTTGGTCGAGATAAACTTGTCCAATAGAATTAGTACATGTGTTAGGGTAATATTAATATCATTCTTACCCTTAATTACCCTATTTACTTTTAACCGTGGTAAATAAATGTAAAAAGTTACTATCCACCAAAAATTATTTTCATCTCATTGAACCACATTTTACTTAATGAAATCAACCGTGTCTCTCAGATTTTTGAAATTCCATTCACAGAAGTGGTAAAATTAAGTTTTATGAAAAATTCAGTTTTTTTAACTACCACTTAGTAGTTTCACTATTCATCAAAAATTGATGTTTTTTCAGAACAATGCCAAAATTTCATCCTAAGCTATATTTCATATTCCGAATTCAAAAATGAAGTCTATTTTACCAAATTCATAACATCGAATTTGCATTTATAATTAAATCCCGCTGTTAAAACAAATAGCGTGTTTTTAAGAAACAATATCTATCAAAAGATTGACACTTGATTATGTTTGGTTTAAATGTGAAATTACATTCAATGACCAATATTATATTAAATTGTAAAAATATATTCTAAATATACTTTAAAACCACTCAAATTAATGATTTATCACTATTAATTATTTCGATTAAAAAAGTTGTTTTTAATTATAATTTAGTAATTTTCACTATTCATCAGAATATGAAAGTTATCCGAAAAGTACCAAAATTTCACCATAAGCTAATTTCGATATTACGAATCCAAAAATGAATTCCATTTTGAAAAATAAAATTTACAAAATTTCAAAAAGTGGTTATTACTATTCGTAACGGCTAGTTTTAATAATATCTTAATAGCATATCGTTGTTTAGCGAAACTCGGTGTTGCGTACAACACACGCTATCATGGAAGGTCGCGATTGCGTATAATTCAAGCCAGGTCAGAGATGTGTATTGTGAAAATACTTTTGGTGTAGCGTATAACACAAGACATTAATAAAATTAAAAAGAATATTTTTCATAAAATCTCGGGCTGTTACAAAATCTCAGTGTGATATAGATTCATTATGGACCATGAGGATTTGTGATAGTATTGGTCAACAATACAGATAAACAGAGATCCAATAATATGTCAAATGTGGAGGATCTTCTCAGTACTTCAGGTTTTGTGAAATTTTCATATATATGTCTTGTTTTCATTTTATTTTCTATTTTCTCTTGCATATATTATATACAGTTCATTTGATTATATATATTATTCTGGTATTTTGGATTTAACTTTTTTTCAGTTGATTATATATATTCTTCTGGTATTTTGGATTTATCTTCTGTCCAGGTTGGGGTGCAAGGGGGGGGGGGAAAGGGGCAGTGGGGGAGGGAAAACTGGTAGGGGGAGAGTGCAGGAGGGTAGGGGGCAGGGGGGAGGGGGCAGGGTGGAGGGGGCATAAGGTAGGGGGATGTTTTCAGGGCAGGGGGAGGGGGAAGGGGAGGTCTGCATGGCTGGAGGAGGTCTGCAGGACAAGTGGAAGGGGTGGGTGGAGGGGGCAGGGTGGAGTGGGGAGGTCTGTAGGGAAGGGGGGTAGGAGGGTGGTTTGCAGGGGGTCTGCAGGGCATGGGGGAGGGGGGTTGGGAAATGGGGTAGTAGGGCAAGGGGGTTGGGTAGAGGGGTTTACTTAGTCTCTGTAGGTTTCTTTATTCTTAGATATAGTTGAATAACCATTACAATCCATCTCTAAATCCCTCATTTCTTTATGATTAGGTTTCTCCAAAGATTACCTCCTATTTACAACAGATTTCTTTCACTAAATCATGTCTTGATATAAGTTGAAATAAACTTGATTTTGTATGATACCACTAGTTGTTATTGGTATGGCTTTAACTCCTTTTATTTTAAAAATCCAGGCCATTATGACAACTTTTCTCTTCTTTTAGATGTTTATTATTGTTTGAAAAATGCATATTCACTTGATCAATTAGAGAAATCTAATTTTTTTTCATTTTTTTGATTTATCCTTTTATAACTCATCAGACAATATGATCAAACAACCATTATTATCATGTTCAACCTTCATCAAAGGTGTGGATCCATATTTTTTATGATATATTCTATTTGATTAGAAATTGTGTCCACTATTAATCTTTTATTATCAGGTGGGATAAAAATTTGTGTCAAAAAAAACCAAATTAAGATCAAACTTGAGACAAACTAATTATATACCATTAACATGAATAATAATTGTTAATTAATAGGAATGTACTATTTGACAGTATCATTTTGAAACATGGATCTAATTCCCCCTTGCTTGCAGGAACAAGATTTGACCCCTGCGGCATTTTGGTTCTTATATGTTGGACGGTGAGGTGTATAGTCACAAGAGACAATTACGTTTTTGTTTAGTTTTTATTTTATTTTCATTATCACATTGGCCACATAGGTCTTTTAATTCTTTCTGTGGACAAAGGGTAATTATATTCTACAAAGGGGGGAAAATGTGGTTCAGATTGATTCAGTCTTCCGGCTTCAATCTGAGGTAATATTATATCCTTACAACTTGTCTCCCACCTCATTTAGTTGGGGATATATATTTTTTTGACTCCATATTATGTTTTCTGTTGGGTGTTGGATCATTTCATATTGGTTTGGGTGGATTTGGTTCTCCCAATAGAAGTAAGGATTTAATGCTGTTGGTTGGTTTCTCACTGGTTATGTAGCATCCTTTATGTGTTTTAATGTTATTAATATCCTTTGTGTAGTGTGTTGATCCCTACTCATTGGTTTTGAGTAGCCAAGTTAAGGGTGACTCGCATGTGTGGGAATAGATAAGAAAGTATTTGTATGTAGGTTCCCCCATTATGTGTATAGTCAACTATGGCAGTGATTGTGCACGTATGGGGCTATGTGTTCCCATGTATATATATATATATATATATAAATGCATATGCAAGTGAGTGGAGACTGGTATATGCATATAAGCATATGTGCAAGGATCCCCTTGCACATGCTCATGGCCATGTGGGTGTGTGTATAGGGGATAGGTGTCCTTTCATGTGTGTGAAGGTGTGTATACCTAGTGGAAGAGAAACAACCTTTAGTTTAAAAGCTCCAAGAGCTGAAGTGGACAGTTTGGTTTCACCTTGAGGTAGGATCCCTCTTCTAGCCTCTTTAATTCAAGAATGCTTTAAATTGAATTTATCATCTTTCTTAATTATTCTTAATTATAATTAATTGAATATCTTGAATAAGTGTTCTTTAATACAATTGTTTCATTTGATAAATAAAGTCATGTTTTTATAATAAAACCCCTCAAACGGAAGTGTGATGTCTGTGAAAACTCACAGTTATAGTTATGTTGATCTAGTTTCTTAAATTATTGCATTTGATTTATGCTGAATGAGTTTTCGAATAAATGTTAAATATAATTAAATGAATTGTGTGATAAAGCAATGCCATGATTTTATAACAAAACCCCTCCAATGGAGGTGCGTTGTCTTCTAAACCAAAGAGTACAGATAGTTATTTGTATCATGTTTATATTTGGATTGAGTCTTTCATATGCTTATTGTTGGTGTTTGTTTTGTGGCTAGTTAGTTTTTGTTTTCTTTGAATAATATAAATTTGCTTGTCATACTCGTTTAATTCAAATGAAATTTCCCGAATAGGCATATGCCTTGACCATGGCACTCCTTTACACACTTTGAATATAATAAATTAAATTTCCATGTTTAGGAAAAGTGAATGAATTTGTATATGGTTTGTGTAGGGTGTGTGATTCTTTTCTGTCATTTTGTTTCTCTTTAGATGTTGCGTCATTGTGCTGCTCGCTACAACCTTCTCTGGAAATCCCTTATTATAGCATATTAAATAGTTGATTTGTTCTATCATCTGTGAGTGGGGCGACAGTCGGAATGTTGACCCGCCTCCTCCGACACCATTCGCTCTGGGCTGGCAGATGCTGCCCCACAGATTTCACTGGACTAGGACAACTTGTCGCGGTCACACCGCGGTCACGCCGTGATTTGGCCCTGGTCTGACACAAGACCTCGCGGCGGTTCATAGTGATTGTATTCCATTAGTCTTGTGATCAATGTTGAGACTGACTAATCATAATTTCTGCTAGTGGAGAGATGTCTAGAATGTTTCCACACCTCGTCCCACTCCCATCGCTCCTGGCCGGAAGATGCTTCCCCATGGATGTCTATGGACATGTCCAACATGCTGCGGTCAGACCACGGTCATGCTGTAGTCACGCCACGACCACGCAGCGATCACGCCGCGATCATGTCGTGATCACGCTGTGATTTGGACCTGCTCCAGGATGACACCCTGTGGCGGTTCGCAGTGATAGTATTCCATGAGCCTTGTGATCAATGTTGAGACTGAAAAATCACAATTTCTTCTAGCTGGGTGATGACCAGAATGTTGCCACGCCATCTCCCGCTCACTTCACTCCTGGCAGGAAGTTGATTCCCCACTGATGTCGCTGAACCGGTCCAACACATCATGGTTACATCGAGGTCACACCGTGGTCATTCCACGACCACACCGCTGTCACACCGCATTCACACCATGGTACTGATGTGATTTGGAGCTTCTCCAAAATGCCACCCCACGTCGGTTCTTAGTGATAGTATTCTATGAGTTTTGTGATAAATTTTGAGACAGACTAATCATAATTTCTACTGGTGGCGAAAGAACTGGAATTTTTTCCCACCTCCTCCCCCCCCTTCGGTCCTGGATAGAAGATACTGGCCCACAGATGTCGCTAGACTGAGCGAACACTCACACGGTCACATCGCGTTCACACTGCATTCAGGCCACGATCACGCCGCAGTCACGCCATTTTAATTTCGTGATTTGGACCTGCTCCAAGATGACACCCTATGGCGGTTCGTAGTGTTAGTATTCCCTTAGTCGTTTGATCAATTTTGAGACTGACTAATCACAATTTCTTCCGATGGGGTGACGATCGTAATGTTGCCCTGCCTCCTCCTACTCCTTTTGCTCCTGGCCGGAAGATGCTGCCCCGTGGATGTCGCTGGACCGAGCCAACATGTCGCGGTCACACCGTAGTAACACCGTGGTCATGTCGCGGTCACGTCGCGGTCACACCGCAGTCACACTGCGGTCACTCTGCGGTCACACCGCGGTAATGCCGTGATTTGGCCCTACTCCAGGACGGCACCCCGTGGTGGTTCGCAGTGATAATATTTTATGAGTTTTGTGATAAATCTTGAGACTGACTAATCACAATTTCATCTTGTGGGGTGACGACTAGATTGTTTCCCCACCTCCTCCCACTCCATTCACTCCTAGACGTATGATGCTGCCCCACGGATGCCGCTGGACCGGGCCAACACATCGTGGTCATGCTACGGTCACGCCGCGGTAATGCTGTGATTTGGACTTGGTCTAGGAAGACACCCCGTGATGGTTTGCAGTGATAGTATTCCATGAGTCTTGTGATCAATGTTGAGACTGACTAATCACAATTTCATCCGGCAGTGCGATGGATAGAATGTTGCCCCACCTCCTCCTTCTACCTTTGCTCCTAGCCGGATGATGCTGCTCCGCAGATGTCGCTGGACTGAGCCAACACGCTGCGGTCACGCCACAGTAATGCATTGATTTTTCCCTGCTCCCGCCACATCCATCCCACACCATCCCCCTTCCACCTTCATTTATGTCACGACCTGTCCTCGGGGCCCGTGCCGTGACTACCCCAATCCCACCTTCCATAGGCCATGGGCTGGCGACTAGCACCAATGGGGTAAATCCCGATAACTGGGACGGAATTGCCTTTATAAAAGCAAACAAACACCACAGAGTACAATCGTAAGTAAAACACTAAGTACAAAAGAAAGTGTTGAAAAGTAAATGGGCCATAATACAAACCCAACTGAAAATACAGCTACAACTGAACAAAATTACAATAGAAAAAGACAATAGCTGGAATAACGGAAGCGGCTCCTGGGTCGTCCTCCTCGGATCCTACCTGAAGGGTAGGTACAGACAGTGTAGCTCTTGGATCGTCCACCACAGATCCTACCTAAAGGGTAGGTACAGATAGCGCAACTCCTCAATGCTCTCGCCCGTCGACCTCCTCCGTGTGTCGTCTCGTCGCGAAGTCCACCTCCGGATACTGACTCATCGTGTAGTCCACCTCCGGGTACCGTCCAATCCTTGAACACTCTGCCTCCGTCAGCACTGCCCGTCGCCTGAAACCAACACAACGAGGTGCGGGCATAGCCCGTGTAGGGGTTCGTATAACGATACTCAGTAGGGACCCTGAGACCCTCAAGGTCTCACTAAAACCAACAAGGATAACCACAAATAAGATCTCAACAGATAACCTCTACTTAGGTATATGCCCATACATATTCCTAACTTATCAATGTGACAACCGGGTCCCGGTGATAGCACAGCCACCCCGCCTTAACAAGGCTGTCAGGTCCTGGCCCACCAAGTACCCCTAGTTGCCCCCACAGACACGTGGGGCCCACCCCGGGGTCCACCCACATGCCTGAACAGGTCATCTGACTAATGATTTCCCCATAGACCAACACATGTCCTTTCCAGTGTGTTTTGTCCTCACTCACACACACCCTGGGAAACTTCCCAGATGGTCACCCATCCTGATCACTACTCGAGGCCAAGCACGCTTAATTGTGGAGTTCTAATCAGACAGGCTCCCAAAAAGGAAGGTGTACCTTGTTGACATGAGTCATATCATTTAGTCATTTAACCCTTTATCATTTGGGGATGTTACAATCACCCCCCCTTTAGAGCACAACACCCTCGTTGTGGGCCCTACATCTCAACCCAGGCAGTGCACCGCACTTATGGTTGGGTTCCTCCTCTGATACCAACTGTAACATCCCAGTCATATGGTTCCTCATGAGACATGATATACTTAACATTTCATTACAACATTTACAAATAATATATCATGTCCCATGAATACAGAAGATCGCAAGGCTCAGGATTCTAAGAAACCAGCTGCTCTGATAAACTTCATCAATACATACCATGCCTGAAAATTATTAAACAAAAACGTAGGGTGAGAAAATATGCCCAGTATGGGGTTTTAAAAACGTTTTTAAGAAAAATCTATCTCAACGTAGTCCTTTTTAAGGAGAATAAAACGCTTTATTAAAAACCAAACATTTTCTTTTCATGAAGCCAACATTTTGAAAACCACTTGCACATAGAAGTACGTACTTGAAATAAGTTTTAAAGTAAACATGATCAGAGAGCGCAACATAAGAAAAATAAACAATGCATTATAGTCAAACAAGGCTACTTAAATTCTAAAAAAATAATTCTGTGACTAAATAGGGAAAGCGTTCATAACATGGTTCATGAGAAACAATACAGTTTATCTAGCAGTTCACCACATGAAAAATAGTTCTTGACATAAAAAATTATATTCTCATAGTCATGGGAGTTTTCAACTAGGGGTTGTCCTGTTAGTTGAACTAACCCCTGGTTGACCTTTATCATTACATGCAGAGGGAATGCATAATACTGGACTTTGTCAAGACCTCGCGTCATGACCTTAAAACATAACTTTAGTACGGGTCAAGGCCAAATGCCAATCCCGTTTCCCATAGTATCACAATCCAAGGCTAACCGCCAAGACCGTCGCACATGATAGCATAAGCCAAGGCTATTCGCCAAGACCGTCGCACATAACGTCTCATGAGACTCTTGATTTACCCAATGCATTGGAGCGTTGTATAATTCTGGGCGCACCCGTCCATTAACATTTAAGTCCTATATATCCCTCACATATCTTGACATGGTCATTCATTCGTAGGGTTTCATACATTCTTACTCAACCCCCTTTTCACATACATATCCATAACATGCAAACAGTTAAAACAATATGACATGCATGCTAAAGCTTTGTGCTCATAAAAAGTTTACATTTGAAAACATGGGTTTTAAGAAAAGTAAACATAACATTTTAACATTCCATACATCATGATACCCAATTAAATCATGTTCATTCATAACTTTCACATATGATGATAATTGGATTTCATGGGTGTTTAATACAGGTAGTTGAAGTTACAATGTGCATATTCATGTCCACCTTTGGGAAAGTCATATATATAATTGTGTAAATTCGTTTGATAAACATCATCATGCTATAATGTAATAAATTACAAAACATGGGAACCAAGTTCATATTAATGTATATACACATTGATATAACCACATGTACATATATATCAACAATATACCTCAATCACTTGCATGGTTTTACATGTGTGGATATAAATGTATATAAATACATACATATATGAACACAAGGTGTGAAAAGTAAGAACCCACACCCAAATAAAAACAGAACCTTCGAACCCTTACCCCCACTTTTAGGTTTTCACAAAGGGGCCAACAAGATTAGTTCTAGGAGTAGTCAAAACAGGTTTATATGGTCCTGTATATATTATACACAATTATACAACAAGTGTATAACTATATAAAACCTACATAAAAAGTAGGAGGCGATGAGGAGGACTTCCCTCTTTCCCAATATTCGGTTCTTCAGGTTCACACATAACAGAAATGCATATATATATATATATAATACATTTATATATACATATATATACATATTTATATAAACCCAAAACTTGACAAAACCAAACCGAAATTAAAACATGTTTCTTACCTTGCCCGGAGAGGAGTGGGCGAGGCAAGAGGGACCGAACATATAAATCCAGAAGATATATATATATATATATATATATATATATATGTCATGTTTATACATATATATATTAATATATAAACCAAAGCTTAACCAAAAATAAGAGAAAAGAAAAAAAAACAGAACATGCCCCTTACTTCTGCTTGGAGAGGAGAAGGAGAACGATGCAGCAACGGGGCAAGGGGAACCGAAGGTGTATACATAGGATTTATACACGTATATATATAACCAGTATGTAATTATATGAAAGAAAACCGAAGTTCAAAACAAAACTTTAAAAAATAGAAACAGAGTTCGACCCTTACCTTAGCTCGACGAGGAGGAGGAGAGACGACGGAGCAGTGAAGCTGAGCCGGTGGTCGGAGAGATCAAGAAGCTTGGTGCAAAGAAATCACCCTGCTTTAGTGCAACCAGGGTTCTTAATAAAAATGGAAGACGAAGTCCCACTTTAAGGGGGGTATCTGAGGCCGTGCATTTAATAGACGGCGCCGATTTTGTGGAATGAGGGAGGCGAGATGTGCGCGCAGCTGGCCTAGGCGGAGAAAAAGAGAGGTAGGCCTGGTGCAGCATACGCGAGGAAGAAGAAGGCCATGGGGAGAGAGGGAAAACCGGAAAATGGTGGACAACCAAGATTAATCTGGATTTTATCGAACGGTTCAGAGGCAGCGTGGCTTAAAAAAATGGATGGGTGTGATAGAAAGGGGAGGGATCGGACGGCCCAGCAGGAAAGAAATGTTTTAAAAAAATCGGCTTTGTTTTTAACGTCTTAACATAATATATATATATATATATTTCCTTTTTCCTTTTTTTTCAACGTTTTTATCATACAAAAACTGTTCTTATATTATTTTATTAAACCTGTTATAAAATCATTAATATAACCTTATTAATAAACTAATATTATCCTAAGTCAGGGGTTATTAATAAACCTATATATTAAACTATTAAACCCCTATTTAAAACATAAATTATATTTTCATTTTTCCTCTATTTCCTTTATCAAAACCTATAATTTGATTTAACTTATTATTTATTTATTTCTACTTATATAAATTTAAATTTACATGTCAATATCTAAATGTTATTAAAACAAAAAGACTATTTCACCAAAATTTTCAAAATAATAAATTTTCATTTTACGTTGATGAAAATATAATTTTATAACGTATGGAAACTTAATATAATTATGCTAGCATGAAAATATATATATGTATATATATATATTTTAGTTTCCTTTATTAGTTAATTACCTTAATATTCTTAATTAAAGATTATTATTAAATGTAACTACATTTAATCATACATAAAAGTGTGTTGATATAATTATCATTACCACAAAACACATGAGTAGAAGAAACCATAATTTGACGTAGTTTCCAAAATAGTTAATAAAGTTCAAATTATAAAAGAAATAGTATATCTAATTTAAGGTTTGATGTAATATATATAACTCATAAATCAAAAATCCATCATGTTTAATATAATTAGAAAATAAAAGTTTAAGTGTTCAAATTAATTTTTATAGTGGAAGAAAAACAATAATATTAATTTCCATCGTTTAGAAACATAAAATAAAATTCTAGTTTTGGGAAAACAAGAGGTAAATTAACTAAATTAACATTTATGTCATTTTGAAGCAAAATAATTTTCCGAACCTTCCAGGTGTAAGCCATCCTATTTCTATCGGTCAAAAACAAAACATAGAGGATAGGAGGAACCAATGGTCAAAATAAAACATTGGATTCTTGTGGAAACCAACGGTCGAATTTATAGCCATTTGGGGTTCAACGGTCAGATTAGAGTGCTTATAAAAGGGTCTGGTCTCGGGGTGTTCCTCATTCCAGGGGACTAAAGGAGGAAAGGAAAGATGGTTCATGTGATCCCCTTGTTGCTGAGCACGGTTGCAGTGGCTTCGGCCATCCTCATGTTTATTATGATGGATACTCGAAACCCCTACTGCATTCTCGGGCTCTTAGTAGTTTTAAGCGGTCTCCCCATTATTGTAATCGGGTTCTTAGTTGGGATTTTGGGTTAATTTACCCTTTTTCTTAGTCAGTGGAGGTTGTAGCCGAAGTGTTACTCATTTGAATAAAAGAAGTTTTTCATTCATTTGATGCATTTTGTTATTGATTGTTGGTTCACTTGAAAAAAACAAAACATGGTATCTCGGGTCGTTACAATCAAGTAACCCATCTCAATCATGAGGAAACACAAGGATCATGAAATCAACGGATAACCACTACCCAGGTATATGCCCATACATATACCTAAGTTATCAAGTGACCCATCTCAATCATGAGGTAACCCAAAGGTCAAAAGTCTCAGCTCAAACCAGGATTTTCATTATCGAAACCGTAACTGCCGAAGAGCTCCGTCTCTGGAGTGTACAGTGGTCCTGTCACGACTCCGAGGTACTGCTCACTAACCTAAGTCTACTGAGGTACTCCTCCTGTCAAGTACCACAGGTCAGACACCCAAACACAGTAGTGCTTCCCGCCGGGGTATGCCACCCAAACACAGTAGTGCGCACCCCCTAGTAGCTTGCTGAGGTACTCTCCGGACGAGTACCGCGGGTCTGTACTGTCACACAGGTAGTGCTCCGTCTTCCATGGGTCTACACCTCACAAAGTAGTGCTCCGCCCACTGGGCTAGTCGACTCACTCCAAGTCGAGTCGGTCAAGCAGTCGTCAGGTATCAGTCGGCTACACGGTCTACGTACTCCACACTCTCATCTCTGGGAGGGTCCGCTCCACGAGCTACTGGTCGATACTCCAGGTATCTCAAAGTCCCACGAAGAAGTATCTCAAAGGACCGCCTCGTCATATGGGTCTCAACGCAACAGACGGCCCAACAATCCGACGTCCGGTCTGTGAGTTATTAGCCTTTTCGTTCCAGGTTCCCGGTTGGTTTTGTAAGCGAACCAACCCGGCCGTATCTCAACCATACCCTGAACTCTCATAGGGTATACTCACAGGGACCGTTTCTCACCGAGATCACCAATGCTGCTGACAGTTCGTCAAACGGACGTCCGGTCTGAAAGATAACAGCTTTTCCGGTCCAAGGGCCCGGTTGGATTTCGGGTACAATCCAACCCGGACACTATCCACCAGCAACCAAAACTTGGGAGAACTATGCCAAAAGTTCTGTCTCATCATGAGGAATTCCACGAGACAGACGTCGCATCAATCAGACGTCCGGTCTGTGAGTTATTAGCTTTTTATTTCCAGGGGCCCGGTTGGTTTCGTGAGTGAACCAACCCGACCGCACTCCGAAGGCATCCAAACCTCGAGCGGAGTAATCCAAAAGATCTTTCTCGCTTAGAGGAATCCATCAAAGTCAACGGCACATCAATCGGACGTCTGGAGCTCAAGATATAAGCGTTTCCACTCCGAGGGCCCGGTTGGTTTCGTATCTGAACCAACCCCGCCAAACCCAAACTATTCCGAAACCTTGAGTGAGATATATCAAAACGACCGTCTCGTTCGGAGGATCGGTATGAAACTGACGGTAAGTTGATCGGAGGTCCGTAGCCCATGATATGGGCAAAATACCAAAGAGGGTCTGAAAATGGGGGTTTCGGGCCCGGTCCGCCCCGGCCCAAAGCCCCCTGGGTCGGGCCGAACCGGGTCGACCCGACCCGGGTCTGACCCGGTGGGGCCTGGACCGGCCCGACTGGCCGCGGCTCGGCCAGCGTGGCCGAGCCAAAGTCGCGGATCGGGGGGGTGCGAGGCCCGCCCTCGCCGTTGATTGAGGCCGGCGGTGGATCTGCCGCCGCTAATCGTCCGGCGGCGCGCTCGGGCGCCGCCGCCTCCTGGCGGCCGAATGGCTCCGGCCGCCGCCCCCGGTCGCCGGCGGCGCTGCGCCGGCGACCCGCGCCTTTGGGTGTTTCCGCGGGCCACCGGAGTTGCTCCGGTGGTCCGTTTTCAAAACCGTCTGAGCTGGTGTTCATCTCGGGTCTCGAACTTTACTGCGCAAGCTTCAAAAATACTTTGCGGCCCCGTTTGTCATCGCCCGTCAATCCTCATGTCAATTAACAAAACGTACAATCTTTGTGGTTTTCCGGCGTGATGCGATGGCGCCACGCCCCTTCGCCGTGGCCCGACATCAGCCGCGGTTCTTTTGCTGTTCTTCAGCACGGCGCGACGGCGCCACAGAATTGGTTCAAAAGAATTGAATGCGCAGCGTGACGACGTCGCGCATTCTTACCGCTCAATCCCATGCAGTACTATGGCACCGAATCACTTTCATTTGATTCACAATAACAAGAAAAACAATAGGGAGGGGGGCGGCCATGTTTGTGCGGTCCGGACTCCTACCATTTTCTGATATCATGCGGTCCAAATAAACGCGGATAAAAGACGGAAGAGAATCACGTAAGGAAAAATCACGTAAACCCCCTACCTCGTGCGAGCTTGAACAGAGGTTCGTCGAACGAGGATTCGTCATGGAAAGAGACGTCGCGGAAGAACCGTCGTGGTAAAAGGCGTCGCATAGTCAGTCTCTGAGGACTCGGCGATCTTCGACGGAGTTTGATGCATTCTTTGCGTTCTTCGTGTTCTTCGTCGAAGAAGATGAAGAACTCTAGATTTCCTTAGCTTTCCTCCCCAAAACTTTCAAGAAAAAAAGGTTCCAACCCCAAAATAAAATAATCTTACCTCTTATTTTATTAACATAACAAATATTTTAATTTCAAGATTTTAAAATTCAAATAACCATACTTAACTCACTTAAGTAATAACATAATTTATTAAACTTAAGTTGTCAAATATTAAATGTGAGTTTAGGGGGTTAAAGAATGTGAAGAGTAATGGAAGGTTAGGGAAGGTGAAGGGGTAGGGTTCATGTGGGCCCCACCACCTTCATAACCTCCCTTGGGAAGTTGGGTTGTAACCCAACTTCCACCCAAAGCCTAATCCTCTTAGTTAATATAAAAATTGTAGTTTATTTTTTATTTCAAATTCCACAAATTCTAACAACTTAACGCGTATAAACGCAACTTCGGAAGTGGCATTCCTAAGCAAATACTAGTAATACGGTTCCATCGGTGCCCTCGGAATTCGATTCTGAGCACCGGTTCAAAAGATATGAATTCCCGATTGTTCATTCACTGAACGTACCCAAGCCAAACCTCGGAAAATGATTTCGGGCACACTGGGCCTCGGAATCAGGCGCCGTCAGAAACTGCATTCTTGTAAAATTTCAAAGAAAATTAAGAAAAAAATTTCCTTGAAATTTATCGGTCTTTACATTACTCCCACCTCAGGGATTTACGTCCCCATAAAGCTTCAACACAAACTAGGGTCACAAAAGCGGTATTGAGCACGCACCTGAGCCTTCCGCTCCCATGTGCTTACCTGAAGATTTAGTACTACCAAAGAAAGCACACCCGAAGAATCGACCGTCCTCATAGGATCCACTCCTGTCGATTCTCGATCCCTATAGGAACCTCCATGGAAGTAACCCTGTCACCATCATCCTGCTCCTCATGGTCGATGATATGCGAAGGGTCGAGCGCGTATCTCCTCCATTGAGATACCTGGAAAACGTCATGCACCTGGTGCAACTGAGGTGGATGGTGCAACTAAGGTGGATGGGTCAAGTGGTAAACCACCTCTCCTACCCAGCTGAGGACCTAGAAAGGTCCGCTGAACCTCGGAGATAACTTGCCGCCCTGGCCACATCTCCGTAAACCTCGTCGAGGTGAGACTTGTATAAGGACGTGATCGTCATCCTCGAACTCTAGAGGTCTCCAATTCCTGTTAGAACTAAAACTCAAACGACTACTGCCACGAGGGTAAGGTTGACCGACTCAAGAGTGATCGGTCGCACCCTCCTGTGAAAGAGTTTATCCTGTGCTTCTTGGGGTTTCCTTTTTTCCGACCAAGGAAAACCCATCCCGACGTTTGCCTAAAACCGTAAATTTGAGTATGAACAGTTATAGCCCATTCCATACTCAAAATAACGTCGTAAAGCCTCGACACTACCACCAAGAGATTCCAACCGAAACTCTCGCCTCGAGGGTCTGACCACACCGTCGACATAAGTGTGATTATCGAGTCTCCTCCCAAGGTATCTCTAGACGTGAGGGTCAAGTCCACGGCTTCCGGAAACTCTAGGTCTGGAACAAGATTTGTGATAGCAAGGAATGGTTCATATCGACGTCTGTTACTACAGCAGCTAGTAGTGGACACAGACTGTCCCTTGAATCATTTTTAGAGCCATTGGGTCACACTCCTTGACCGCATGCAGCCGCACTCTTCCTCCGCCCTCCAGCTCCCTGAGCCTGGCGGGGATAACTAAGGTGGGTGGTTGTAGCATGTTAAGATGTACACCACCTCATGATGCTCTCCTAGCTCTGCCTCCACGTCTGCTGCTCTGCAGACTCATCTCTCCTTAAAGCTTCCTCTTCTTTAAACATTTAACACGCTCGAGTCTCTAAGACTAGAGTCGGTTTCCTGTTTCTTACTGCACTATGCAGTCTTCATCCGCTCCTGGATGATCTGGAGGAGCTGCTTAAATTTCTCCTTTGCTGAAAAGAGAAACTCGGACTCATCCCCTGGATGAACCACGCCCATTGCCTAATACAGTCAATCCTGACATAGAAGAGGTATTCACGCCATGGATGACGTCGTAAGGCCTCAACGTAACTACTAAGAGATCCAACTGTCACTCTCTCCTCCAAGGGTCGAGACACACTGTCGGAATTAGTGTGAGGTCACTGGTTCTCCTCCAATAGAGATCTTGAAAGTGAGGGTGAAGTCAACAGTTTTAACTGGGACCTCTCAGTATCAACCAAACAAAAGGACAATAAAGTAGACATCACAAGATAAGTGTCTTTTTATTATTTTATCTCATAGCACAAAGACACGAATAAAACAAAAAAATAGAACTAGAAGTACAAGGGACGTATCCACTAGTTCCGCTCCTGTCCACCAGCTCTCGGAGCTCTACTGCCTTGTCCACTACTCGGATGTTGCTCAAGCACTCGTCATTGCTTCTGCCTCGGTGGCTCCTCCAACACCCGTGGATCAACTATGCAGGGGGTTGTACAATCATGTGCCAGGTGACCCTTCCTGCCACAGGAGTAACACTGTCTGTTTCTGGCACGCCTGGCTCTGACCCCACCCCAGGTTCCCCGCACCATCGGTCCTAAAACCCGAGATCGCCCAACTGTTGGTCTGGTCCTCCTGGACCTCTACATCATCTGTTTACTACCCACAGATGACTCGGCTACTGATCGGAAAACACGCGGCAAAGGCAGAAGCTCCGGTACACGCTCGAGGTGTAGAGCTACTGGCACAAACTCCACCTTGAAGAAGGTCTCGAAGTCTTCCCATGAGAAGGTTATCCCATTGAAAAACTGAAAAAAGTGGCTCCACCTCGTGCCTGCTGCTGCCTGAAGGAGTCTGGCAGCAAAGATCACCATGAAGTCTGCAGGCGTCCCCACTAGACTGAAGACTCTCACCACAGCCTCCAGCCAAACCTCAGCCGCCTGCGGGTCCGTCTCTCCCTGGAACCTGGGTGGCCTCTAGCGCTGGAACTCGTGCAGTGCACTCAAGTGGCATGCATCGCCTACTGCTGGGGCCGGTGGCATCGGTGGCCCAACGTATGGTAGTACCACTGGTGCCTCCACTGGTTCCTCATCAGCAAGAGGGCCCTGTACCGAAGCCTCGTCGCTCGGCAGGCTGTCAGTTCACACATCCCTCTGGGATCTAGCTAGTCGTCCATGAAAAGGCATCATGAAGAAACAACGTGACACGGTCAAACAATTATACCTGGTGAGCTAACATGGTTTGAGCTGACATTTAAAAACTTATGGAAACACACACGCAATCAGTGTTTTCGTGCACAAAGTCGGAATTCAGTTGTCAGGGTCCTGGTGTATGGATACGTCGGCCGCCCACACCAACACTGGACTCCCTGAACTGAAGACCACACTCGGTACCCTTAACACTATTGCTTCACAGAAAGAAAATATCAGAGTTGTAAGTTCTGCGGTAGAACCGACTCCTCTGATACCAATTAGTCACGACCCGTCCTCGGGGCCCGTGTTGTGACTACCCCAAGCCCGTCTTCCATAGGACAGGGACTGGCGACTAGCACCAAGGGCATAAATCCCGATAACTGGGAAGACATTTCCTTTATAAAAGCAAACGAACACCACAAAGTACAAGAGGAAGTAAAAAACTAAGTACAAAAGAAAGTGCTGAAAAGTAAATGGGCCAGAATACAAACCCAACTGAAAATACAGCTACAACTGAGCAAAAGTACAACAGAAAAAGACAACAGCTGGAAGAATGGAAGCGGCTCCTGGGTCTTCCTCCTCAGATCCTACCTGAAGGGTAGGTACAGACAGTGCAACTCCTGGATCGTCCACCACAGATCCTACCTGAAGGGTAGGTACAGATAGCGCAACTCCTCAACGATCTCACCCGTCGACCTCCTCCGTGTGTCGTCTCGTCGCGAAGTCCACCTCCGGATACTGACTCGTCGTGTAGTCCACCTCCGGGTACCGTCCAATCCTCGAACACTCGGCCACCGTCACTACTGCCCGTCGTCTGCAACCAACACAATGAGGTGTGGGCATAGCCCGTGCAGGGGTGTGTATAACTATACTCAGTAGGGACCCCGAGACCCTCAAGGTCTAACTAAAACCAACAAGGATAACCATAAAGAAGATCTCAACTGATAACCTCTACTTAGGTATATGCCCATACATATTCCTAAGTTATCAAGTAACCCATATCAATCATGAGGAAACACAAGGATCATGAAATCAATGGATAACCACTACCCAGGTATATGCCCATACATATACCTAAGTTATCAAGAGACCCATCTCAATCATGAGGTAACACAAAGGTCAAAAGTCTCAGCTCAAACCAGGATTTTCATTATCGAAACCGTAACTGCTGAAGAGCTCCGTCTCTGGAGTGTACAATGGTCCTGTCACGACTCCGAGGTACTTCTCACTAACCTAAGACTACTGAGGTACTTCTCCGGTCGAATACCGCGGGTCAGCCACCCAAACACAGTAGTGCTTCCAGCTGGGGTATGCCACCCAAACATAGTAGTGCACACCCCCTAGTAGCCTACTGAGGTACTCTCCGGACGAGTATCGTGGGTCTGCACTGTCACATAGGTAGTGCTCCGTCCGCCATGGGTCTGCACCTCACAAAGTAGTGCTCCATCCACTGGGGTAGTCGACTCATTCCAAGTTGAGTCGGTCAAGCAGTCGTCAGGTGTCAGTCGGCTACACGGTCTCCGTACTCCGCACGCTCGTCTCTGAGAGGGTACACTCCCCGAGATACAGGTCGATACTCCAAGTATCTCAAAGTCCCATGAAGAAGTATCTCAAAGGACCGCCTTGTCATAGGGGTCCCAACACAATAGACGGCCCGTCAATCGGACGTCTGGTCTGTGAGTTATTAGCCATTTCATCCCAGGGGCCCGGTTGGTTTCGCGAGCGAACCAACCCGACCGTATCTCAACTATACCCCGAACTCTCATAGGGTATACTCATAGAGACCGTTTCTCAATGAGATCACCAACGCCGCTGATGGTTCGTCAAACGGACGTCCAGTCTGAAAGATAACAACTTTTCCGTTCCAAGGGCCCGGTTGGATTTCGGGTACAATCCAACCCGGACACTATCCAACAACAACCAAAACTCGGGAGAAGTATGCCAAAAGTTCCATCTCATCAAGAGGAATTCAACGAGACAGACGGCGCGTCAATCGGACACCCAGTCTGTGAGTTATTATCTTTTTCGTTCCAGGGGCCCGGTAGGTTTCGGGAGCGAACCAACCCGACTGCACTCCGACGGCATCCAAACCTTGAGCAGAGTAATCCAAAAGATCCGTCTCACTTAAAGGAATCCATCAATGTCGACGACACGTCAATCGGATGTCCGGAGCTCAAGATATAAGTGTTTCCGCTCCGAGGGCCCGGTTGGTTTTGTTTCCAAACCAACCCGGCCGAACCCAAAGTATTCCGAAACCTTGAGTGCGATACACCAAAACGACCATCTCGTTCTAAGGATCGCTACGCAACTGACGGTACGTCGATCGGAGGTGCGTAGGCCAAGATATGGGCAAAAGACCAAAGAGGGTCCGAAAAGGGGGTTTCAGGCCCGGTCCGCCCCGGCCCGAGGCCCCCTGGGTCGGCCCGAACTGGGTCGACCCGACCCGGGTATGACCCGGCTGGGCCCGGCCCGGCCTGGCCGGTCCGGCCGATCCGAAGTCGCGGAGCGGAGGGGTGCACGGCCCGCCCTCACCGTTGATTGAGTCCGGCGGCAGATCTGCCGCCGCCAATCTTCCGGCGGCGCGCTCGGGCGCCACCGCCTCCTGGCAGTCGGATGGCTCCGGCCACCGCCCCTAGTCCCCGGCGGCCTTGCGCTGGCGACCCATGCCACTGGGTGTTTCCTCGGGCCACTGAAGTTGCTCCGGCGGTCCATTTTCAAAACCGTCTGATCCGGTGTTCATCTCGGGTCTCGAACTTTACTGTGCAAGATTCAAAAATACTTTGCGGCCCCATTTGTCGTCGCCCATCAATCCGCACGTCAATTAACAATATGTACCGTATTTGTGGTTTTCCGGCGCGACGCGATGGCTCCATGACCCTTCACCGTGGCCCGACTCCGGCCGCGGTACTTTTGCGGTTCTTCGGCACGGCGCGACGGTGCCAAATAATTGGTTCAAAAGAATTGAATGCGCGGCGTGACAACATCGTGCATTCTTTCCGCTCAATCCCACGCAGTACGACAGCACCGCGTCACTTTCACTCGATTCTCAATAACAAGAAAAAAATAGGGAGGGGGGCGGCCGTGTTTGTACAGTCCGACCTCGTCCCATTATCTGATATCATGTTGTCCAAATAAACGCGGATAAAAGACGGAAGAGAATCATGTAAGAAAAAATCACGTAAACCCCCTACCTCGTGCGAGCTTGAACAGAGGTTTGTCAAATGAGGATTCATCATGGAAAGAGACGTCGCGGAAGAACCGTCACGGTAAAAGGTGTCGCGTAGTCGGTCTCCGAGGACTCGACGATCTTCGACGGAGTTCGATGCGTTCTTTGCGTTCTTCATGTTCTTCGTCGAAGAAGATGAATAACTCTAGCTTTCCTTAGCTTTTCTCCCCAAACCATTCAAGCAACAAAGGTTCCAACCCCAAAATAAAATAAGCTTACCACTTATTTTATTAACATAACAAATATTTGAATTTCATGAGTTTAAAATTCAAATAACCATACTTAACTCACTTAATTAATAACATAAGTTATTAAACATAAGTTGTCAAATATTAAATGTGAGTTGAGGGGGGTTAAAGAATGTGAAGAGTTATGGAAGGTTAGGGAAGGTGAAGGGGTAGGGTTCGTGTGGGCCCCACCACCTTCATAACCTCCCTTGGGAAGTTGGGTAGTAACCCAACTTCCACCCAATGCCTAATCCACTTAGTTAAAATAAAAATTGTAGTTTAATTTTTGTTTCAACTTCCACAAATTCTAACACCATAACGCGTGTAAACACAACTTCGGAAGTGGCGTTCCTAAGAAAATACCAGCACTACGGTTCCATCGGTGCCCTCAGAATTCGATTCCGAGCATCGGTTCAAAAGATAGGAATTCCCGCTCGTTCGTTCACTGAACGTACCCGAGCCAAACTTTGAAAAATGATTCCGGGCACATCGGGCCTCGGAATCAGGCGCCGTCAGAAACTGTATTCTTGTAAAATTCCAAAGAAAATTACGAAAAAAATTTCCTTGAAATTTCCGGGTCTTTATCCCACCAGCATTCCATCCCACAATAGACCCCCCCCCCCCGCCGCCTTCAAATCTGCCCGCACCATCCCCCATCACCTGCAACCAGCCCCCTTCCACCAGCATTTATGCCCCCTCCCACCTGCATTTGAGCCTGCACCATCCCCCAACAACCTGCAATCCATCCCGCACCAGCCACCACACCAGCCACCACCCCCCCAGACTCCTGCAAAAAACTCATGCAAGCCCTCTACCACCTGCAAAATAGCCCCAGCCACAAGTTCCGGCCCTCACCAGCACCCAACCTCCAATGTCATGGTGGAAATCTCCAATGATTTTATGGTGATGTCAAAAAGTCTTCTCAGATGATATATTGTCCCATAAATCCATAGACATGTGTAAATAAATTCAAAATCATGGGTTTGGGTTTAGTTGTTTTTTGGGCCATGTAATTTGACATGTATCCCTCACATTTGGTTATAAATAGCCACCTCTTTGTACCAATTAAAGTTTAATTACGAATTTTGAGATTTTCTAATATTATTATGTTTGTTTTTCTTGTGTTCTTAGGTGAATTCATGTAAGGATTATAAAAGTAGTGATCAACCTTCTTGGTGGTTTAAAGTATGGTTTTAAGGAGAAACTATCCTTGGTGTCCTAATTGATTATCCCCCATCCTCTTTTATTTCCTTTTCACTTCATTAAATTTCAATTTTTACAACATCCATCACTTTTCTTTCCACATTTCATCTAATGAATACCCCATATATATATTTTATCATATCAATAGAACAATAGAAACCCTCCAAATAGAATAAGATCCCAGCATATGCACCACTTACAAACCAGTAGAAGGAATCGAAGAAGCTCCCAAGCACAAAACCAACAAGCACTCCTAGGGGAAGTATAACCAAGGAAACAAGGCAGATAAAAGAGAAATATAAAAACCAAAAAAGTAGTAGTCGCAAATGATATAAAACAACAACACACACACATTCATGAAATCACTCACAACCACCCACCCACACACACCCACACACTAGTTTCCAAAATCCATCACCTATCCAAAAGACTATATTTATCCAAAGAAATAGGACCACTGAACACCCCACCCCACAGCCAACATCAACCAACCAGACCATCATCCATATCCAAACAAAGCCTAGAGTGAAATACCTATAGACAACCATGTTAGGTAATGGCCACTACACCAACACCTTCTTGCACAAGAACCCTAAACCACACCAGATCCAACCACAATAAGCACCTATAGTAGACACAATACCCAATATATTAGCTTGAAACTAAATCATCCCTAGACCACCATCTGGCCCTATCCATCACCATCTGAACACCTTGCATCCAAATGGACCACCCTACCATAATAAAGTCTAAAAAACAAGCAGTATACTAGTACCATCCATCTGAAGTGCCCCACATCAACCACACCTAACCCATCATACAACTTAAAGTATCCCCATGCAGTCCTTGGTCCAAATGTGAGCTAATACCCACCCTGAATCCAACACCTCTATACCCACCAAGTAGTCAACATGCACCCACCCTAGAAAAAAACCACCAATCTAACGGAAACATGCCTTCGACCTACAACATCCAACATCTCAAGGGAATTTCAGAACATCCACCATTGAAATCCCAACACCATCATCAACCAACATACACAAGATGGGAAAACCGAGGAAAATCTATCTGAACTTACTCCACTATAGATGGAAATCACATTACTCCTCCAACCAATTACATGTTTCTAAAATAGTCATTCACATAAAGAAACCATGTGTCCTAGTTTCATTATGTTAAACATTATAATAACTATCTTCCTCACCAAATTATGTTAAACTACATATCTACATCCAAGGCAAAAGAAGTTAAACTCTACACGAGGTCGCGCTGTAATAAGAGTTCATTCTCGAGATGCAAGGCCACCCCATTATCCTATCAATGACTTCATTAATTGTATTGAATGAGATGGGCTTGGGTACGAGGGCCAAAGGTTCTTACATCTATAATGAAGGTCTACATTTATAGGTATCATTGCTCACTACTTTGGATTCTAAATAACAATTTTATCGTATCAACATCATAAATTGTATGGGGTTTTAAAGATGTTTTCATGAAAATTCATGCAATTGAGAGGTATGGGTGTTTGGGAAGCGTAACATTGAGGTGGAAAGGGTTGATGTCCCAACTCAGCACATCATTGTGAATGTTAAAGTGGGAGTCAAAATGTTCTTTGTATACTTTGTATAAGCTAACTATGATTTCATTTGCTGGAGGGAGTTAAGGCTTCCTTTAGAAATGTTCTGCACTAGGAATATGTCTTGGTTTGTGGAATGTGATTTTAACACTATTTATAAGGCTTGTGAGAATGAAGGGGGTGTAGATTATTCCAATATTTCCATGTAAGAATTAAAATTATTTACGACATCAATTTTATTATTGGATTTGTGGTATAAAGGTTGATATTTCACATGATGCAATAATAGAAGAGGCAATAAGCGCATATGGAGAAGAATCGATTGCTGTATAGAAAGCATAAATTTATTGGATTCATTCACTTATATGTCGATAAAAAACATACCTAGAACCCTCTCTGATCATTATTTGGTAGTGGAAAATATAAAAATGGGGAATATGGGTCTTGAACCCTTCATCTACTCAAGAATTTGGTCAACAATGTATGGCTTCACACAATTTGTCATTGACTCGTGGTTGAAGGAAACTGAAGAGAGTCCATAGTAATGCCAAATGAAATGGTTGAAACATCTATGAAATGGAATTTTTGATTGGAGGGTTGGTATAAGCAACAATGTCTATTATCTAGAGTCGATTTAAAAATATGTTGAAAGGCTTTAAGGCAGTCTGGAATGAAGTTGGGATGCTGATGTGTTTTCTGATGTCAGTGACAAGAAAATGTTACTTAATGATAAACTGATGGAGGTTGAGAGGACATATAGGGATAAAGCTATAGCTCCCTTGTATAATGATGGTGATCAAAAGATGGCCTATTTTCAAGCGTTTATTAAAGAGAAAAGGGTGTCATGTTAGGTTCATATCAAAATGCAAGATGGATCCTTCACTAATAATGTGGTCATCACTCGGAACATGGAATGTTATCATTTCTAGACACTACTGGAATAACCATATTACTACATATAAAAGAGGATGGATAGGGATGATGAGGAGAAACGATTCTATAAGGGCATTCATTGTTTGATTAATGAGATTGACAATAATTTCTTTGAGGCATTGCCAACTAGGGAGGAGACAAAGGAATCTATTTTCAGTATGAAAGATGAGAGCACACCAGGGCCAAATTGATTCCCTAGATAGTTCATTATGGATGTATGGGGGATCATTGGAGGTCAGGTGAATGAAGCTGTTTGGTATTCCTTCAAAGTGGGGGCTCTTCCGAGAAAAGATTGTTCATCTAAGGTGGCCTTGATACCTATGGTGGAGCAACCGGAAACATTGATTTAGTGTCACCCCATTTTCTTATGCAACATTGTTTATAAAATCATATAAACCATCATGTATAAGAGTATGTATACCATTGTTATGAGAATGGTTTCTGAGGAACAAAATTGGTTTATTCATGGGAGAGGCATCCAAGGTGAGGTAGTAATTGTGCATGAAATGGTGGGAGATATCAGTAAAAAGACTCTGGGATCAATCATCATCCTCAAGGTTGACATGGACAAAGTGCATGATTGGTTTTAGTGGTGCTACCTCATTAGAATTTTTAGGATTTTTGACTTTATTACATGGGTTTGTGATTTTCTGTTTAGGTGTTTTTCTTCCCTACAACTATCAATTTCATTCAAGGGGAAGAAATTTGGATTCATCAAAATGGTTTGAGGTCCCTGGTAGGATGACCCCATATATCCTACTTTATTTATCATGGTTTATAATGAAATATCAAGGAATATAAAACACAACATGGAGGAGGGGATCATTTTTCCTTATAAAAATAGGGTAAAAAAAGTATGATATTGCATTTGATGTTCGTTGATGATATTATTTTCCTCATTAATGGTCAGAAGTGCTGATCCATAAAAGGATGGGAAATATTAATAAAGATATATGGGGGGAAAAATTGTGTATAGGATGAACATAGAAAAGAGCAATGTTTACATCTCTTTCTAATGTGGGGCATGTCGAGCCAGTGATATCTGCAATAATTTGGGTATGCATAAGATATCTTCCTATGATTTATTTGGGTGTAACCATTTCAAACTGTAGAGTCAATAATTTTTTGTTTGAAGAGATGATATATAAAATAACATGTCAAATATATAATTGTAAGAATGTATTTATATCCATTGGTGGTCTCATAACATTGATAGAGAGTGTGCTATCATCTAAGGAAATGCATGTGCTCTCAATTATTTGGGTACCAAACAGAAAAATTAATAGAATTGAAGAAAACATGAAAACGTTTCCTTGGGATGCCGACGATATGTGTAGATTCCAATGGGTGAGCTAAAGGTGGTTGGAACTACCAATTGATGAAGGGGTAGTCAACTTATGGGATATTACAGAAACCATGAATTCCATGAAAGTGAATATTTAATGGGTGATAATTTAATGGGATTCTAGTTGGGCGAGATTCATGAAGCCCTGATACAAAGATATGTGGAATGACTGGACCTATCGAGGGAGTTTTGAGATCAGTTACTGGAGATAAAACTTGAGTGAGGAACCCATATTCATTCCAGACTTCTCGGCACTAGATTTATCCTTCAAAGAAGTAGCTGTGTATCCGACTCTCATCCAGGAAATGCTCAACAATAAACAATGTGATATTTTTACAATATTGTACAGAATGAGGAACTAGATAAATGCATTCTTATAGCTCCAAATTCATGGTGTTTTAATGGATGTGGCCTTCTAGAGTGTTTTCATGTTAAGAATGGAAATAAGGAATGGGAAAAAACCCTCTGGCGAAAATGTATCACATCGAAGCTAAATTTCATGGTTTGGAAATTGATGAATAGGTCTCTTCTGATAGAGGGATATATATATAACAAAATGTCTATCTCTATCCTCTCCTTTCTGGTGCTGCGACAGACTAAATCGTACAATGTGCACAATTGTACACCACGGAGCAGTGCTCGACTCTGCTCCCAGAGAGTTCCTAGGTCCATAATATGCACTAAATCCCAAAGTGACTGAACCTTTGTTATCCCTTATCATCCCTCCACCTCTCATGAATCCATCAACACATAACCCATCCACATTGAGTTTTAGCCTAAATGACAGTGGGTTCCAACATACCCTCTCTCCCCTATTGGATTTTTTATTTTCATCTTCTAACAGAACATCCCTTGGAATAAACTTCCTATGAGTTGGGGAGTCATACCCACCAACATAGAGACTCCCTAGTTTAGCCACCCGGTTTCGTATCCGCACCTGTATCCTATATTGAGAGAAATATTTTACCACCATTTGTTCTAAGACTCTCAAATAACCCATAACCCAATAGAGAATTGCATGATGTGCTCTTTAGACTCCTCACCACATGTATCTGTCCCCTGAAACCAATTAAAAATTCATTAATCCATGGATTCAACACCTTCATTCACATCCATGAAGCATGCCATAAATCTCTATAATCCTTCCAAAAAATCACTCTTGAAGGAAATATTCGAGAATGACTCTTGACTTAGTGGGAAATGACTCAAAACCTGTAGTGGAAATGATGGAATAGAGGATGAAGGTACCATGGGAGATGACTTATATTATCCAGAATGGGAGGATCTTTTTGGATCCTGAACATAAGGTCAGGCATACACCACCAGAAGATCCACCCCAAACTATATGCACCACACAAGACAATCGAGAGAACCAGAAGACTACAATAGTAATACAAAACAAAGAAGAAACACCATAAAGACAAACCCTATGCACCAAAAACATGTTACCAACCATAGTATAAATCACAAACCAACCAGAACCACACACCATGTAAGTATATAATATACTACACCATATAGAAAAATCCAAATAGCAACACCCCCAGCCGAAACCCATCTTCAAAGGTCCTATAATTACAAACAGCAACATGAAACTCACAACCTCACCTCATAATTATTCAACAAGAAACCTAAAACCCAAATATGAGAATATATTTAAGTCTCTCTTGGATATACCCATCATTTCCCAGCCTCAACCTTAACAAGCATCCAAACTAAGGGGGGTTGCTGTCCAGAGAGGTCCATCAGGAGGGGGCAGCTATTCAGGGGGGTCCAGTAGGGGGGGCAGCTGTTTGGGGGGTCCAGCAAGGTGGTTCTGTCCAGGGGGATGCTTTCCAGGGGGGTCCATGGGGGGTTCTGTCTAGGGGGGCTGCTGTCCGGGGGGTCCAGCAGGGGGGGAAGTTGTCCAGGGGGTCCACTAGTGGGGGGGGGGGGGGGGTGGGGCTGCTGTCCAGGGGGTCTAGTAGGGGGGATGCACTATTCTTTTTTATTGAGTTATATTCTTTGTGAATATTCTAAGATGTTTTGTTTTACCATAATTTTTGGGGATGATAACTACTTTGTTCTACCTTGTGTTGTAGGTACTTTTGACCCGGTTCCTGAATTCTTTAATCATTTGTCTTATAGGGAGACTCATGTAAGTGAAGTTATGTGTTTTTTTATATTTTGATTTGTTTAATTCTTATTATGTAAGTATATTTTGTGTATAATTTAATTTGGAGGGGACTGGATGTGGGGAAACAAGCAGGGGGTGAAAGTGGGGGCTGGTAGGGGGTGCAAGTGGGGGCTGGCAGGGGCAGGGGGTGGGGTGGGTCAAGACTGGGGGGATCAGGGGGGTGTCCAGGTTCTGGGGGGTTCCAGGGTCTTTCCAGGAGGGTGGGGGTGGCTTACCAGAAGAGTAAA
The DNA here is from genome assembly GCA_963277665.1 of Viscum album. Lineage (NCBI taxonomy): Eukaryota > Viridiplantae > Streptophyta > Magnoliopsida > Santalales > Viscaceae > Viscum > Viscum album. Next base: position 1,467,598,861 of record OY728128.1, on the reverse strand, counting down.
GGTATGGGATGTCGAGGGGGATCTTTCCAGGGTCTTGGGGGTGTCCAAGGTCTGTCTGGGGGTGTCTAAGGTCTGTCCTGGGGGGTCCTAGAGGGGGGGGATGTTTGGGGGGGGATCTATCTAGGGGGTTAGTGGGGTCTGTCCAGGGTGGGAAGGAGGCTGCAGAGGGAGGGGTGCATGGGGGGATTTAAGGTGAAAGTGAGGTGTAAGGGGGGGAGTGGGGGGGATTTGCGGGGGGCGGTGGGGAGGATACAAGGGGCCAGCACCGGCTGAACAGTGCTGGTTTTTTTTACAAAATGTGTAGGCCTGTAGCCATTGTTTTAAACCATAGCTCTAGGTCTATATCCACGCTTCCTATCTGTTTCTATATGTGTATAGCCACGGTTTCAACTGTGGCTCTAGGAGATGAGTGATTTTAGCCTATGAAAGTGTTGAAAACCATTGCTTTAGGGTTGTTTCCATGGTTGGAACCTTGGATATAGGGCTATATCCATAGTTTAATCCGTGGATAAAGGTCAATGGACATTATTGGGAACTGTGGCTATAGGTTTTACCCTATAGTCATGCCAATACCAGCCACAGTTGTGGGAACCGTGGCTATATCCTATTGCCACGATTTTTGGGCCTATAGCCACGGTTTAAAACTATGGTAATATACTGATTTTGTAGTTGTGATCTTAGATCATAAATCACATCATATAATTACTTTTACAGAAAAAAACAAAATTACATACCTCAGTTCAATATCGACCAAGCCAAAAGTCAACACCTATTTTGGTGAATGCTCAAACAAGCCTTCAGGGACTACAAGAAAGACCTCAAACCAAAAATCACCATTAATAAGACACCCAAAACATTATATCCTACTAGGTAATACCATAGGGTTCATGTGATAGGTGTAAATCAATGGAGAGATTAAAGGGCGTGGAAAAGAGATAAATAAAGAGGAAGCTGGGATTCCCTTGGAATATTTACATGAAAATGGAAGAGGATATTGGAAATCATATGAGAGGGAGGGAGGGAAAACATGGTTCATTAATTAGGTAGGTTTAATTAGTGATAAGATAAAATGGGGTGGAAAATATCATGATATAACCCACCAGGGCCCGTTTGGCTATCAAAAAGTCAGTTGTGACAACCCCAGCCTGTCTCCAATGGGCTAGGCACTGGAGACAAGGCATAAATTGTAATGGGAGACATTGGTCTAATGTATTTGCACACACAAACACAACCAAAACCATGTAAAAAGTGGATATGAATAATAAAATTCTAAAACATTTAGAGTAGATCCAGAAATGTAATACCATATAGGTAATATATTAGAGTACAAAAATATAATGAAAAGGCATAAAGGGAAAAATATACAGAAACCTAGAATGAGGTCCCAACATGCCAATATCAAAAAAATAAAAAACATAAGAGACCTCAACATATAATCACTATGAACAACCACTATGCAAGATCAAAGAACCCATGTATTGATATGATCCTATGATGTCACCAATGATCTACTTTGGATCTATATAAGATATGACAAGTTCGGAAAAAACCTTGCAGGGGTGTGTATATACATACTTAGTAGGATGTCCTAATATCCAAAAGGGGAGAAATAAAAAGATACAATAGTAGTTAGATCAACCCATAAAGGCTGATCAATCATAACATAAGGCCAAACCATAATAATAACCCAGATATGCTCAATAGGAATCCCAAACAATGAGAGAAAAGAGATATTTATTTTCATAACCCATCTATGAATGATGAGTCTTCCTAAAGCTCTAATGTTCCATCACTAATGCTCATCATAATACATAACCACATCAGAATATGTTTGTAGGGGCACACACTTCACTACTACACTCTACATTCAAGGGATCCACCACTCTATTCATGCATCGTGTGTAACCACTTATGAATTTGAGTTGAGGGGCTCATTCCTCACCACTACACTCCATAGTTGCGGCATCCAAGCACTATGGAGGACTCACACCCCACCAGAGCTCGAATATGGGGGAGTACCACACATTAAATAGAGTACATGAAGCTATAGTATGGGTTACTACTGACTCTACATATGGTAAGGGTATGGGGACATGTGCCATTTTGAAATAGGGGAGTAACCACCCTACAATCACTCCGATGATCCAACCCTGATCCCTGCTATTTCCAAGAATATCCTAAAGATGGATCATTATTGGACAACCTCACATCATATATTGTAATCCACAATAAATGATACCATCATGTTCTATGTGAAAAAACACTAAATATAGGATACCCATGGGCTAAGACCATAGTCTCGAAGAAGGACATACAAAAGGTAGAATTTTTTCGGAGAAGTACACGATGTATATATGGGGTGACACAGTGTGTGAACTCACCTCACCTTTTGGGTTTGTTCTCCATTATACATGTATTAGGAAGCCATGTAGTACTATATGACATATACATGCACTACATTCCATGTCTTATCCATGTCGGGCCTACTCATGTGCTCCTAGCCATGCTCGTGTACATATGGCCATGCCCATGTACATATAGACATGTTTGTATATTGAGAAATTACCATGTCCTCCTAACCATTCCCATATTCCTAGATGTTCCTGAGACAGTATACTCCCAGAGTATTCATTGATCCACCATCATGGGGTCACATTATGTGAATGGAGTTATACACGACATGTTTTTTTATCTTCATGTGAAACCCTATTCACCGCTATCTTGGAAAGAACTATATATGTTCTTCACATCACATGTCGTGTAGTCTATTTTTAAAATAAACATATTTTCCTTCATACATATCCATGATCTACCTTTAAAATATTAAAAATGACAATTTGAATTCTCTAAATTGAGATGGTCGACTCTGGTCGTTGATGTTCGTCCTCTGGTGGCTGTTAATCGTAAATCCATTCACCAACCAAAGATCCATCACACCATCCATTTCCACTCAATATCATAAATTCCTAGAGGCATCACCCACTCTCTATAATCCATATTGATCCATCCACAAATCCCTATCCTATAATTCGTTCAGACAACCGCCATGAATCCGGGGGTTCTTTCATGCTCGAACCCAACCAGAAAACATTAAACCACGAACTAGTGGACCAATGGTGATGATTCAAATAAATATGTGAATACATGAATATAAAAAATATAAATAATTTTTTTTCATGTTTTCTCATCCAAAAATCATATAAATGGGATATACAAGGGTGATAGAAAAAGCAACGATAGAGTTTTTATCAGATTAATCAAACCAATATGCCGAAGGGCTCATGCGAAGATCAATAAATCACAGATCAAAAAATAATACAATTAAATACATAAATGGAAAGTAAAATAAGGCATAAATTAATAAAAAATGTTCCATAAATTAATTATGGTTTGATCATTAGTGAAGAGTGCATTCTATAATAATGAATATAGTTTTTGACATTCATAGATTGCCTCATAATCCACCTTAACCCATTCGTTGTTATCCTCTGATCTTGATCCGGTAATGAATAATGTTCCTCCTCCACTAAAATCCTCCAAAGGTTATTTAGATAACCCCAAGGATCTGTCATAATGGGGAATTTATAGAGGGAGAATTATTTTAGGTCATTTAACTAAAATAAATAAAATAGAATATATATTTTATTAAATGCTCCTACCAACAACTACTTTCCTCGAGCTCTCCTAAAGGTTCCCATGCTATTAAAAAAACATACCCGAGGTAAACACATAACCATGAAGGGTATTCTCTTACTAGTTCCCAAAATCCATCAATCACATTGAAAAGGTATCTCCACCCTTGATTTCTAACTCACCCTGGTCAACATCTTGTAATGAGTCATGCACATATCTCTATAGTTGTGACATGTGAGATTCATCAAGTGCCTAGTCCAACTATGCTCACAAGGTTAAGAGTTACACCACTTCACTGACATAATATTGTAACTACAATATTGTCAAATAAAACTCATAGATAACCTTCCATCCCAGACAAATACCAATAATCCTCGATGAGGATGGATCTCTTGGAATACAAGATATCCATGTCGAACATCAAATTATATTGTTTCCAGTAAATATAGAACTCATACATATCTTGGTAACCCTCATCCACCCATGGATGAAGTACACCTTTCACAACTATTTTTAGCACTAAATATAGCCGCACAATAATTTTATCCAACTATATATAACCATTACAATGATGAATTATAGGTTTTATAGTACATGGACTAAAATTGTGATACACCGGTTGAAGATAATCTTCCTTGATATTTCCCATGACTAAAATCCAAAAACGAAGCATGTTTTACATGACCTGAATAGTGTCCTAAATGTGGCTATCTATTTGGGGAGAAGAACCATGATCAACTGACACTGATTCCCAACAAAATCTTATATCCTATCAATAATTCTGACATGAATCATGCATCATGGTCTAAAATTATCATTGATGGAACACCACAAACCCATAATACCAATTGCATGAAAAACCACCCCAAACTCTCCACTAATATCTACTCTTGGAGGTTTTGGAAGTAGATAAACATGGTGATCTAATCTATGATCACTAGGATTGGTTTGTAACCTATCACTAATCATGGAATCCCCATCATGAATACCAGAAAATATACCTTCCCATTTCTACTTCCATTCATGAACTTCAGTGTCTACCTTTAGATAGGTAACATGCCAAGAGTTAAACCTAGAAATTATATATAACATCAATGGATTCCCAAACCAAATCTGCATGATCCGGATACATCCTCACCTCTCTTATATGAACCTACAAGGGAAAAAAACATCCTAATAACCTCATTTCATAGAATGACTTGTGTCATAATCTATCCTTATACATGGATGACATTCTCCCCACCATCAGAAAAATCTATTAGGATCATGTCGAGTGTACATATGGTGATACAATATATCATATTCAGTATCTCCAAGATGAGCCTTTCTAACATGCTATAGTGGTGGTGGGGTAAAAATGATCTACTGGTGGATCATTTCACCTTCCACAACCTTAAGGTTGAACTACTCAACCACCTCGCTCAATATTAGTGAATGAGAAACTTTATTTAGGGTATCTATTACCACAACAACTCCTTTGGGGGCCCTCAAGCTTGCACAACATCAACAATTTCTAAGCCCATTGTCACACCAATGTCTAAGAATATATATCTTAGGGAACTATACCTCTTGTCTCATTGACTTACTTTATGACAGCTAACCATAAATATGGAACTCTAGAATCATGTCTTAAACCATTATCATATGTATCACATGATCCACCATTGATGTTATGTATACATGGATTTAACTATAGAATACTACTATTTTACATTCCAAGAAGGGTTAAGGATCCTGTAACTAAGTCCCACAACCTCTGTGGGGGATTCTAACACACCAAAGGGTATCACCAGGAACTCAAAGAAATCATAGAGGCTCTAGAAATCCATGATCAGTACATCCTCCACTAAAACCTAGAGCTGGTGATAACATGTCATGAGGTCAAAATCTTTGAACCACTTCACCTCAATCTACTAGTTGATGTAATCATTGATTCTCATGGGTGGATACTCCTCCATGACAGTTTATTGGTTCAGGTGTTGTTAATATTAACCTAATATCTATCTCTCGTTTGCATCATAGGAAAATAACACTGGGATACATAGTGAAACATAGTCAGTCTAACATGTACATACATTACTAACTACTCCAACTGCACCAATAGCTCTCACCGCTACATAGGGTCATCCAATACAATAACATAGATAATGATTCATCCCTAGCCTAAGTCCATGTTGAAAAAAACTCTTGATGGGAAGTTAAATTATAAACATCCTCATGGAAGAAGTTCTTATACATCTCCCATGTAATATGAAACTGAAAGCTCATAAAACCCACTGGTCCGAGGTTCATAATATCCAATTGATAATGAATCAGTTGTATCCTCTTGTCTATGAGGTCATCCTCTTCTATATGGAATTCCTTCTCATCCAATAGTGAAAATGAAATTCCACAACCTATAGAGAACCATAACCCTCACTAGTGATAGTCATTTTGGAATGGATAGTAAGATGATAGTCCATGCTAAGGAAAAAATCATAGGGCCTCCCTACCAACTACGGAAGGATTCAACATGAGTATCTACCTCCTTTCAGAGTTATATCACATTGGAAAAAAAGTGTGTGAACACCTCTCCTCTCTATATGGGCCTCTACACCCAGGGTTCAAGCTAAAAGGTTCCATCAGTATCAATAACCCTTTAATAAGGGATACACCCATAAAAAAGTGGTTTGTGATCATGTACCACAATTTAAACTAGAGAAAATATGGAAAAGATCATACCTTGATCACACCTAGAGCCTCGGGTCACAATCTTATTCTAATTGAATCTATATTTCCCCTTACCCACATATCCTTCATAACTAGGGTTTGATTCAAAACCTTATCAAGTCAAAATGACCTCAATCATAAAAGCCAGAAGAAATCATCCACCACAACTCAACAATATATTATTTGGGATGCACTGACTTGTCTACACAATTTTAAAGCTTTTAAATTTTCCCTCTTCATTGCATGCCCAAATACACATCAAAAATCAATAAAATATTTCCCTACCAATAACTCGTGACTCCTTAGAGAAGTCTCACCACCAGAACTACTACCAAGAGGGACCCTATCTAAGCAGTACTTTTTTACCATATTATTTTTCATGTCCTCTACCACACGAAAATGGAGGGGGGACACCATGATGCCTAATAAATCACTATCACCTAATCTAATGAGTCGCACTCAGTATAAATTTTCCATCTACTGGTACTACTATAACCATCTATTGCTTCGCAGGGAGTACTTATTGTGAATGCAACCATCTGATCTGTTATGGTCTACACAAGTTGGAAAAACCATTCCACAAACTCGAGATAATACTCCACTACTTAAGGGCCTAGATAACTACAAAATCATTATCATACTCTATCAGTTTAACTATCAATGATTGGGAAGCCTGTGTGTACCATCAACTTGTCCTGTTGGATCCATAAACTGTTCAAAATGATGATGATCATCCTCCTAGAACACAATAGGTGGGATCATTCACTACTCGATAGGGGGAAGTACTACTCAATGTTATCTTAGAGGAAACATCTCATAAAGGGGTCCTTGAACTGTGGCCTCATGTATCAACAAGTCATTATCATGAAACTATCTCAAAATTCAACCTCACTGTCATTGTAGAGGCATCTTGAGAATGATCAAGATGTAACATAGTAAAAGATCATATTAGGGATCTTACTCAAGATGGATAGTTAAAGGAATCAATCTTATATAATTAATCTACCATTTATTACCAACAACCGATTTCTTGGCATGTTGAATTGAAAAGCAGGTAGTCGGATTCATGGTGAGTGGATAGGTTAGCTTCTACACAAACACTTGGTTCCCTCGCCAAAAATCCAAACTCAAAACACTACAACAATGATTCCCTATGTTACCAAAAAATACTACCATGGGTTTGTCTCTAAAATTAATTGTGGAAGAAACACCTCTAATAGCACTCTATCATGATCTAGACAATCGAGGCCCACATTGTTAGTGGTATGATGGGTGTGACAACCCCAAGTCTACCTCCAATAGGATGGGGCTACAGACATGCATCAAGAAGGAATAAATAGTAATGGTAGCCTAATGTACCTGTACATCTGAAAACAACAATCTCTTTGAAAAAGATTAAATTAATAAGAAAATATTATAACATAAATTTAATAACCATTCATGTGATAACCTCTTGGTATTTAATATGAGTAAAACAATATAATTCCAAAACATAAATGGGAAAAACACATACCCAACTAAAATGAGGTCCCAACCAAAAAAAATATGGAAAAAGGGAAAAAATGAACAGTATCTAGATCCTGATCTCTACATTCAATCAATAAATGTGGTCAAAACACCCATATACCTCTATTCTCCCCTGATTTCACCACTGATTCTGCGGTCATCTTCATTAGACACAAATTGTTTGAAAAAAGATGATATCGGGGTGAGTATATACATACCCATTAGGATGACCCCAAAACCTCATTGGGAGAAACAAAATGATACCATAGTATTCAATTCAAACAAAAAATGTCTTCCTATCATATTATGATATAAAACCATAATAATATAGAAAATTTTCTAAAAAGTATCCCAAACTAAGATAAAAATGGGATCTTTAGCTCCACATCCCAACTAATAATGATGACTCATCCTAAAGATCGAAAGGTTTATCAACGAAGCCCAATATTATACAAAACCTCACCTGAATCTATTCTGAGGGTAATACACCCTTCCACTATGATCCTATGTTTACGGTGTCAAAAATCTATCCATTCAACTTGAATAACTTTAAAATAATATGAGGGGAGGTTCTGTCTCCTCTCCATTACGCTCCACAGTTGATGGATCCATGCTCTATGATAGACCCAAACCCTATCGAAGAAGAAATATGGGGAGTAACACTCCGCAGATAAAGGACATGCATCATACTATATTATGGGGGAGTAATGACTCTACCTATGTAAAGAGTATGGGGGACTAATTCCCTTGTGTGACATGGGTGTACCGACTGTGACATCGCTCTGAGGATCCCTCCCCGATCACTTCCAATGCCAGGGATTTATTAATGAACCATCATTATTTGAAAACATCACATTGTATTTTAGAAAACACAAATAATGATACCATAACATTATACATGAAAAAACAATTAGTATAAGTTACTCGCAAGCTAAAATACAAGTCTCAAAGAAAGAGATATGGAAGGTAGAAATTAATGGGAGAAGTACATGACATATAAGTGGGTTCACAATTCATGTGACCTTGCCTCATCATATGGGAATTTTATCCAATGTTCATGATATGGAAATATATGTAGTGCTATATGGAGTGTATAGGCACTACACGGTGTATCTGGTCTACCCAAGGATTTGGCATTTCTCCTAGACGAGCCTGTATACATCTGGTCATGCCCATGTGCCTTGTCATGTATGTGTACTCCTAACTGTTCCCTTGTTCCTAGTTGTGTATGATCCTGTATACTCACAATCTACATACAAATATTCTATCACAAGGTCACATGTAATATATGAGTTCATACATGGTGTGTGATTTTTATCTCCACCTTAAATCCTAGTGACCACAACCATAGGACTACAAAACAAGTGTTATTCACTATATATGATGTTCAGTTGGGTTTTTTAAATTAAAATAATCTCTATCATGTGGATACTATATCCTACTTTTCCACCACAAAAACAACCATTTGACTGCCTGAAACATAGGGTGGTCAACTCTGGCAATTGATCTCCGACCTCTCATGGCCAGTAATGGGAATTCCATTCACCCACCGATGAGTCGTGACACTTCCTATAACCACTCCAAATCCCAAATACATGTATTCATAACCAACTACCTGAAATCATTCCTAATCCATCCTCAAATCACAATCCCACATTCCTTTTTCGTAATTACCATGAATCTGGGGGTTCAATCGCACTCCGACCCACCATGAAAATGTTGAACCATGACCCTATGGGCCAATGATGAAGGGAAACAAGAATGATGGGGATGAATTCACATAAAAATAAAAATATACTATTTACTGATCATTCTTGTCCAATAATTACAATAATAGGATATTTAGGGGTGATTAAAAAAGAAAAGAGGGTGTTTTATCAGATTAATCAAAAAAATGTGGCAGCGATCATGAAAAGATCAATACATCCATGATCAAATAAGTATATAATTAAATCCATTATTTAAAAATAATATAGGGTAAAAATCCATAAATATTTTTCCCCTCTAAGATTATAGATTTATAGATGGTGATGAATGTGTTCGCTAGGGATGAAGATATTTTCAGCGTTCATTTCATGCCTCTCAATCTATATTGATCCATTCCTTATTGTCCTCAAATCCCAATCCACTAATAAAAAACATTCCTTATCCTCCAAAATCCACACATGTTTATGTGGATAACTTTAGTTATCTATCATAATGGGTTATTTATATAGTTGTATTAGGTTAGGTCATTTAATAAAAATAAATAAATAAAATATTTATTTTATTAAATGCACCATCCAATGACTGCCTTTTATAGAATATCAAATAATGACCCAACTTTGATTGTTCCTTTTTTAAAATACTTGTCCCAAAATCAAAAATGGTCTTAGTTTCCGATTTTATGCACTTTTTTCATTATATTCAAAATTTTCTGAAAAGATGATCTCGTGTAGTATAATATATTTAATATTTTTATATCCATACATGGCCACTCTATGCCCTGGAATATCATGTTGACTCAGAGAATGGAATTAAAAATATTACATAAATTATTTAAAAGTCTTAATGGGGAAAGATATAGTCAATAAAAAACCCCTAAACATTCAACATGGGAATTTTTGGAAACTAAAACTTTAAATTTATAGGTAACTCAAAAGATTATGCTACATAGTTTGGTAAATTGTGTAGAAATATTATGATTTAAAATTCATAACCACACCAACCCACATAGTATTATTTTACAGTTAGGGGAAACCATGCACCAATAATGTTAGGATCTTAGTAGGTCTCTAACACTTTGAAGAAAATACTAACATGGTTTTCCTAACTATGTGCTACAAATGTCTGACACCCAAGACCTTCCAAACAAATCTATATTTCATACCCAACCTATAGAATAAGGTCACACCCCCAATGAATAAACAAAATAAATAAAATAATAAATGAATTTAAAATATATATGTGATAATTCTCACCACCAAGCAACTTTCTACCCAGAGAATTCCTTAAATAATGTATAAGTATTATAAAATGATCCCCACAAATATTCTACTAAATGTTGGAGTGTAAAAAAATAGACACTATAATGAATGAAAACACCAAAAACTAATTAATTATCATAAATAAAAAACCAATTCTATAAAAATTAAAACATGTCTCCAATAATATTGATACATGATCACGAAGAAAGATTTTACGTGAGATGGTGATAGAGCATATGCCTCCAAAACATTTAGAAATTCTCTATTCGGTGTGGAAAAAAGAGAACATACCATGAGGACAATAAATCAACAATGATAGTGAATTTCCAAGAATCAACCAAAAATCACCCAAAAATATATTGGAATAGCAAACAATAATGAACAAAATCTAATTCCCAAATAAAATAGAACCCAAAGTGAACTCAATATACATAAAAAAATAGTCATGATGATGAACACATATCTAACCCTTAAAACATATGAAAGGAAACTCACAATAATGACACAAGAATGAAAACATTGGTTCTAGCTCCTGGATCCTAGAACCCAATAGGTAAAGTTGGATCACAACATGAAACATCATCCCATGATGAACCCAACAAATATATCACCATAAGGTGCTCAATAGATAAAAGGTAATACACATCATAGTTATCCAAGACTAACCCAAATGTAACACCCCAACCCCAGTTACCCAGAGTCAGTGCATTGGTACGTATCATTGGGATGATCACAAAAGATCAAGCCTTGAAAGACCGATTAGTTTAGTAGCCTTGGATGTACTAGATACATTCATAAGTTTTACATTACAACATAAAATGGAACACTACAAAAACATTATTTCCATAGACAAAATTGAGATTCCATAGACTATCCCTACAGGTCAGTCATAATATACTTATTCGCATCCTAGGAAAAATAAAACATTGAAAGGGGAAAGACCATATGCTCAGTAAGGATGACAATATAGCGGAAACTTTCACAAATAAGCATAAACATTTATGGAAATGTATAAAATTAAAACAAAAAACTTTACCACATAAACATCATCATAATATGGAAAATATAAATCAAATTTTTTCTATTTACTTACTCAAATGGATATTCTACTAGTCGAATAATCTCATGCAATATCAATATCCACATTAATAATGATGGAATGCATAATGCCTGACTTTCATAACCACATTGTAAATGCCCTGTGACAAACCTATAAATAATATTTTGTCAAGGCCTTGGGACAAGACACTATTTTGTATCATGAGACCTACCGATGCATCAAGCTTCTATAGCGAGATCCACCCGTCACTTACTATGTCCAATGCATTCCTCATATGAAAATTCTGAAACATCACATAATCATTTGTATTAAAACTATCATACTAAATGTCAATAATTTTTCCACAAACCATGAATGGTATAAAAATAACATATCCATAGTAAAAAATAACTCATTCAGTACAATATGGAAGATTTTATTGTAACAAATTAACCTCAATCGAGAATAATGAAGGATATTGACAAGATGAAAATAATCATCAAATCAATTTGAGAGAAATATCCCCCTTTTTCTTGAAAACATTTAAAAGTCAAAGTATTTTTCAAGAAGCCGTTTAAAAATAGATTTTTGAATCAAAGTGTCCCATAACACTTTGCAACTTTAAAAGAGGTTTTTAATTTTTAAAGTTTAATGTCCACATAAATAAATCTATAAAACCATATTTAAAACATTGACATTAATGAGAAATATTTAGTATAATAACTCATTAAAACATTTAAAATGATATTTTAGTTAGAGTTACTAACCAAAAGAGAGATAGCTGAATACAAAAAATTGAGGCAATAATAACTTAATAATATCATGGGTATAAATGGATTCATGATATACTATGGAAAATTACATTATATAGACCATATAAAAGTGAATTGGTGTATAACAACAAAGAAGCCTCGATGGAATATAAATTGAGATGAAATCTCTTATAAAGACTGTATCCTCAGGTTAAGGATAAATCAATGACATAATTATGTGTGAAAAATATAAATACACTCAATATGATTGGATATTCATTGTAAATAAATCATAGGACATTCACACATATTCTTTTAGAAACAACACCAAGGAATTGGATGTTTTACTCAATACATGGATATTGTGTTAAAATTACTCTTATCAAGTTCATATCGATGACTTGAGAATTTACAAATGGAGTGATTATGTGTATCAAAAGTATATCCACATAAAGGGGAGTTTAAATTACTACACAAATAATTAATAGTGATTCCACACATATTCATGGAGTAAAATAATTAATAAAGTATGTGTAAAGCCCATTGAGTAGAAATTGAAATTTGAAATTTCATTACCGATTTGGTAACTTATGAAACATACACCCCATGAAAGAAGTATCATAAAATGAAGATGTAAATACCAACACATTAATATATATTACAATAATAATACAATTAGGTTCAGTACATACTCCACACAAAAGTAAATAGTGGCCAATATAGCATGAATCTCACGGGAATAAAAGTGAGATGAAAAATCCTTACTTCATTGTAATCAATCGAGTCATATGAAAAAATGATAATAACCACCAAATGAATCATAGAATACCATGAATATATATACCATCATGATAATATATATCAAATGTAATTACACAATACACCACAAGCAATAAATTAGTGTCGAACAATGGAAATCTCATTGAATTAAAAGTGAGATAAGAAACCCCTTACTTTGTACTTTTCCTTGATCGAGGGTAGGTTAACCTCCTGTATAATGGTGAAATAACTATTATTAAATTATACAATAATCATATACATTAATATTATATCATATATGATCTTTTAATATTTCTTGGTTAATAATATCTTAGTGTTATCGTCGTTTCGGGTGTTAAGGTATTCGTTTTCCTTTATATTCTTTGTTATGTGAGTCATATTAGTTATAGATGTGATGTTTTTTATTCATATACAGAATGATATAATGTCTCTAAAAATTATTTTTAATCATCAAATGAAAATTAGTCTTGAATGGATATTATGGGGACTGAATCTCATGGCGTTCGTGGGGATGGTAAATCATACGTATGCACGTATGGTGACATGTCATTCAATGGATTGATAGAATAATGAATTTGGTTGTACCATATATATAATAACGTCACAGTATATAAAATATACTGGATTTATTATTTTAGAATGGAAAAAACAAAGAAAAAGGAAGTGGAAGAAGAATGGAACTTGAAAGAGGTGATGAAATATTTACCTCTTCTTCGGGTTCTTCCTTTTGATTTGATTAAAAGGGATACATAGCATGGCTTTATGACTCAAGGATGAACTCTAATTGAGGACAGTTGAGAGGGTAATTGGCCAGGGTTTGTCTGAGACAAATGGCTCTGAAGGTGTGAATTAGAGGGAAGGGGGAGTTCCCATTTATAAGAGGGCTGAGGGGAACCCTAGGAAAAGCTACAAATATTATTTTATAATAAAATAATTTTCAGTTTCTAATGCCTCCAAAGTGGATTATTTAAAATATAAGATGTGGATGAATAGAAAACCACTTAAAAATTAGATTTTATACAGTTTTGGGTCACAATATTAATCTTATCCTTTAGATTTACCTCTTAGTTAAATAGTTTGACATTTACTACGACTCTTTGTATTTTTGTACTATATAGTTAATATACTTTCTATATACTTACAAGAGAACCCAAAGTTGTTCATTAAGGATACACGTATAATTATATATGTGTTTTGGCTGATCCTTATATTTTTAGGAATATAATATCAAATAATAATATAATATTTTCTTTAAAAACTCTTTTTTGTCAATTTTGGCACTATTTGTTATTTTGTTTTTGCTAAATTCATAACTGAATTATTACATCAAAAAAAATTCATCTAAGAAACCATAATTTGTCATATCAACCTAGGAAATTAGTTTAATTCCTAAAAAATCTCAAATTACATTTATTTTGGATATTTATAATATCAATTATTTTAATATTTTCTTAATTAGGTAATTTCTGCATTATCATTGTGTCATAAATAAATTAAATTATATAATGTCTAAAAAATATAAATAAAATACCATTATCTATGAAATATTTTATATTTATAAAGAATATTTATAATCTAATTTAACTTCTGTGTAACCCTATATTAAAAATGTTTTATTTATTAAACATTGATTTTAACTCTCTTAACTCATCTTTGAATTAAATAATAATAAATGTCCTAATCTAATCCAAGTGGACCTAAAGGAACATATTTTATTCCTAAGTTTGTTTTTGGTCGAATTAAACTTATCCAATAGAATTAGTACATGTTTTAGGGTAATACTAATATCATTTTTACCATTAATTACCCTATTTACTTTTAACCGTGGTAAATAAAAGTAAAAAGTTACTATTCACCAAAATTTATGTTCATCTTATTGAAACACATTATATTTATTGATATCAGCCGTGTTTCTCGGATTTTTGAAATTCAACTCACAGAAGTGGTCAAATTACATTTCATGTAAATTTGCAAATGCTCCTAGGAGGTGGGTAAAAAATGGTATATAGTTCAATCAAATATTTATATATCTAAAATTAATATAAACTAACTCTAATGAATTACATTGAACTTATATAAGTATTATGCATCTATTTTTACCTAAGATAAATTCAAATAAAATAAATAATTATTTAAATAAAAATTCGGTCTTAAACTATAATTCAGTGTTTTCACTATTCATCAAAAATTGAAAGTTTCCAGAAACATTCAAAAAATTCACCCTGGGATAATTTTGATATTCCAAATCCAAAATTGAAGTCCATTTTGAAATATAAAATTTATAAAATATCAAAAATTGGGTATTACTATTCATAATAACTAGTTTGATTGGTTGTGGTGTGTTAGAACTTAGATTTGCGTACAACATACACTATTGTATATTTAAAGAGAAGCGTACCGTGGAAGTTTGGGGTGTTACACAAAAATTCACCCTTGATTAAACCATCTTGAAACAAACCTCAATATTATTAAACATAAGAAAGAACCTGAAGCCCTGATATAAGGAAAAAAAACAGGGCATGAAAAAAAATCAGAAACCCAATACCACCCCAAAAAAAGATGGAGGGCCTACATACTAATACATAATTAATTTCCATACAACAGATAATGATTACAAAATCCATGATACAAACCAAAATAAAAACACCCAGGAAACACTATAAATTAATTTCCCAAATATGTTATCTACCTGAAACCCATACCACATCTCCACTACAAAAAGAAACATCAAACAACATAAACCAAAGGACACTATTAAAAAATTATCATATTGAATCCAAGAAAATATAGGTTTTATCTCTTATACACTATCCTATGTCTAGGTAGAGTGTTTAACTAGGATTAATACACTTATGAATAATGATAAACATCTAATATTCCATTAACACCATTTTAGGAGGCATATAGTAAATAATAAGAAACATGAGATTATCTAATCATGGACCTAAATCAAATCAAATTTTCTCATAATCAAATAACCAAAAAAATTACCATTCACAAAAAATGTAAAAAAAACATTTTACATTCCATTTATAATTTGTGAAATGACACCTTTCTAAAACCAAAGCATCTAATGAATTTTCATCATAAAATGAAAAATCCCTTCGAAATTCTTACTCATGATAAAATATTTCCAAAAACACATTTCAAAATAAGAAAAAAATCCTCTGTGTCCCTTGATTACCAAATTTTTTTTAATTCCAAAATACATTAAAATTTTAACTATGAAATAGATTTCATTGAATAAACTCTAAAAAAATATTAAAAGTTTCTATCTAAAAATTTTTATCTTGAAAATTTTCAATCATCCAAAAGTAAATCAACTTTACAAAAAAAATCCATTAAAACCATTTTTTCAAATAATTTAACACAACTCATTTCTAAAACACAATTTCAAAATACAAAACCAATTTCTAACAAAAAGAACAAAAGATTTTTTCACATCCATTATAAAATTTCTTAAAAAACACCACATAAATTTTTTTTCCATTCCAAATACCACTTTCCATACACATAACAAAATATACCAATAGAAAACACCAAGAATCCAAGAAAATAATATCAATAAAACCACATTAAATCACATCAATTTACATCAGAAATATCTTTTATTTACATCACACTAATGATTAGCACCATTGGGTATATTTCAAAAAACAACAGAGGCAAACAAATATACAGGGAGCAGAAATCACACCGTATACAGTTTAACAGCACTAGATGGTAAAAAATGTTCTAACTATGTTATAATCTTTATTAGGGATGTAGACCCATTATACATGGGATATAATTTTTTATCAAATAATTCATTCTAATCTTGGAACATTGGTTTATTTGAGATTCTCATTTTTGAAACTCAAAACGACCACAGAAATCATTAACACACTCATCAAGGACTAAGTTATCATCACAATATGTAACATTCCATCAAATATATTTCACACCAAAGTCAAAATCAATACTCAAAACCTGACTACACATGGAAACTCAAGGATGGTGAGAAAGAGAACATAACACTCTCCCCACACAAACCTCTCAATTTCTCATGATTGTACCAGTATCCATATTACCAAGACGTTCCCAAATAGAAAAAGAGAGTTCTCTCATTCCATTTTTTCATGAACCATCCAAGTACACCACTATATTGAGCACTAGATTTGACATATGACACACCTGAGTCATATTCTCAACTTCCCTAGGCAGGAAACTAGTGTCTGGGTATTTGAACATAACCATTGAAAATAATTTCACTAGTATAAGAAGAAGTTAATTTCATAATGGAAACGACCTCATACAATCACATACCATGTAATATAATCCTCTTTTCAAGATATCTCATCAAGAAGGTTGAATACTCATTTCCTCAATCTATATGCTCGATATTTCTTTCATTAAATATATAAAATAATCACTTTAATACACCCTGAGTGGGAATTTTACTTTGAAAATTTCCATCTAATATAAGGTTTGTGACATAATCATAGATAATGATGGAATGTGAAAATACTTTCATGACATATTCATTAATAACATATCACTCATGACACACCCAACATTACCTACTTCACCGTGAACATATAGTGTCTTTATTTCCATAAATATATCAATGAAAATGAATCATAATATATATTCTTAACAAAATTGATTTCCAAGAATCATTCCATGTGTTCACAGTTAGGGATATCCAATGGAAAAACAAAACATGTGGACTTCTTACATGCAGGTTTATGTTCATAATATCCCATATTGAATATTACCAAGTGTAAAATTCATTGGATGAAAATTACTACTCTTAGGAGTATCCAAAAAATAATATTTTTCATTATTTTTGTTCCATTAGATGATGTCACACATGTATATGACTAATAGTTAAGAGTATCATAATAAAATTTAATGGTCCTCATCATTGAGGGGAACTAAAATGACCCACGTCATTGATACATATACTCTAAGACATTATCACATTAATGTTATCAGAAATTACAATCAATTTGTGATAATGAATTTGTTAATATTCAAATATTAAATATATAGGAAATCTAAAGTACAAAGTTATTGGTTCTAGTGTAAAAAATCCAATAGTCTCCCATGTGGACAAGAGTAAACTATAATGAATTTCAGTGCAGTAGATCACATATGATATTTATTATTCTACTAATAAAGGGATCTAATTAATGGGACTAGGATAATCTTTTCCATGGAAACTCTGCTCATTATAACCTCACATATTTGAGAAAAATACAACAAGAGATATTACTTCTGATGTATGTTCTTCTTCCATTGACGTAACCGTGGCTCCATGGAAAGAGGAACAACTATAGTATTATCACAATATAGTGTGATAAGATCTTTATAAATTAGAACCACATTAAACTATTTGAACATTTTTTATATTCATACTAATTCTTTAGTTATTTGGAATATGAAATATACTCGGACTCTACTATTGAATCAATGACCAATTTCTTCTTTGAGATTTTCTAGCTCCGGAAACCTCTTTTGAGAGTGATGATATATCCTAATTGTGATTTTAAATCATCTTGATCTATTTAGAAAATATTATATGTATATCCTATAATGACTAGAACCTCATATCATCTATAAAACATGAACATATCCTTAGTACACCAAATATACTTTAGTATAGTCTCAATTACCATCCAATGGTAGTGTTCTATGTTGTATTGATATATACCTACAATTATAAATGAATAAGAAATAACTATACTGCTACACAACATGACATACACGAAATAACCTATCACTAATTGCAATGAGATCCTGGTCATCAACAGTATCACCTCATGTATCTGAGGAAAAAAATTCTAAGACAGATGTATAAAATGTGACATTGCAAAAAATCACCACTTGGATTTCTCCATAAGTAATCTCTTTATTATATTGTAAATGAATGTACCTTGACATATTACAAAAAAAACATGTGGATATTGAATAATGGATCTTAATCCCAAGAAAGTGTACTACTTTACAAAATTCTATGATGGAGAATCATATGTTAAAATCTTTCTTAACATATATTAATATTGGTTTCTAGTTTTTAATAAGTATTTTTCCATGAAATATATGATTAAAAAGATATCCACACTCTTAATAACCCACATATAGTCACAATATCTCATTAATTCTTTATAAAACCAAATTATATTATATCTTCATCAAATTGAATGCACTATGACCTATATTCTTGATTTGATCAATAAATAGACCTCTACATTTTTAATACCTTATTAACATCCTCTGGAGTCTCATCCCCTTCTAGTTGGGTTATATTGAAATCTTATAGAAGGTTACCTTTATGAAATGGATTTTTAAAATCTCTTTTCCAAACCATATAGTCAAGGTAAACTGCCATGGAAATTCGATTTATTATGGATTTCAGTATAACAACTCATGAAATGGTTTTTTCATATTCTATAAATTGATGATGTTTAAATTTATTTACAAATAGTCATACCTTATAGGCACCCAGTTGTCTATCCCTGCCAAATTTTGTCTTTAATTACCATTTTCAACTAATGGGATTTACATCCATTAGAAGATATTTATGGTTTTGGTTGAATCCATATCAGAATTCATGTCCTATTTCCACTTCATATATTCTATTCCACTCACTGCATCCTTGTAGGTTATATGTTTATTATCCTTATCAAATAATCATTGACTTTCCTTAGTGACTATATAACTATATGTTTCAGGATATCTAACATCTCTACTACTTATATATAGTATACGTGTCTCCAGAACATCCTCTTTCATGGGAATTTATGGAATCTATTTCTGTACCAACTCTTGTGTATCTTAATCCATGACTCCATCACATCCATTCTCAATCCCACTATCTCTTTTCGGTGTTTCCTCCCTCTCAAGGAATACAACTTTTATTTTTATTATCTTCAATCTTCCTGATTGGTCATGTAGTTAATACTCTTTAGTTTCCTTAGGATATCCTAAAAGATACATTTAGTTCCTTGAGGTGCTAACTTATTACATGAAGAGTGGTTAAAAAATTATTCCCACACTAAAGTATTTAAATATGGAAAATGGTTTCTTTACACTTCATATTTTAGATAAAACAATTTGTGCCTCTTTTGTTGGAACATGGTTTAGATTATATACTGTTGAATGTAATGTGAATCTCTAAAAGGATAATGGAAGTATTTTATGTATCATCATTTATTTATCTATGTCTAATAATGTTTCATCAATCATTTCACTCAAACATTTCTATTATGTTTAATAAGTTTGAGTGAGTGAAGATAAGATCCTAATGTACAATTAATTATGAATTAACTCAGGGTTAAGATATAATTCACTGAAGTTTGGGAAATGTTTCATTATCTTCTTACCAATTTGGTTCACAACATTATTCATTTATTTCATGAATTTATCAAAGGAAACCAACTTATAACATGTTATGTAGATATATCCATATACACTAAATTCATCAGTACAACTTATAAAGTATGAGTATCCACTCCTCACTAAAATTTTAAATGGTCTATATACATCAGTATGAAATAAATCTAGACTCTATGTGACCGTTTCACCATTTCCAATAAATAAATATTTTTTTCATTTCACCTTAAAAACAATTAGGACACATTCACGATAGTTTTATTTAAAAGGTCCTTGAATCTATCATTGATGGGATCTCGAATAGGTTCTGTGAAATGTAATGTAAAATAGAGTTTCGTAAGGTTCTATAAAATCTTTATGTTTTAGTCTATCGATATTCAAATTCCTTCCTCAAAAAATTATATTAAAAATTATATTAGATCTATGTATATATCACTATTTGTATAACTACTACTGACTACACACACACACAAGGGAGCTCTTCTAAATTTATATTTCTCCATGTATAATTATATATTGGAGTATAATAATAACAAAACATGGATCCATGTATCAAGGACAAAATCTGGAAATTATGA
This sequence comes from Viscum album, assembly GCA_963277665.1. NCBI lineage: Eukaryota > Viridiplantae > Streptophyta > Magnoliopsida > Santalales > Viscaceae > Viscum > Viscum album. The sequence continues at coordinate 1,467,577,521 of OY728128.1, read as the reverse complement.
TGTTTTATTTAATTCATCAATTTATTTTTTTAAGAATAATTATTCTTAAATCCACATGTGGATGAAAACATTTAATTCATTTAACCATCCATTGGAAGAATTAAATTTTAATAAGAGTCTTTATAGTAACAGTTGCATTCTGGTGATAGATCTCTAAATGGTAGAAATATTATTGTGGTGGATTGTCACTGGTATTTGATGAGTTCTTCAGGTTTCTCATCTAGGTGGTAGAATAATTTGATGGTATTATATAATAGTGGTAGCAGAGTGCAATGGTTGACTGGTTCTTATAGTAGATAAAAATAGTAAACAATTTTTTTTACAAAGTTACATAGAATATAATTTACTATCATAAAACATTTATGTTTTTAGAAACATAAAAAAATTATTTTTGATCATTAAAATAATAAGGTACTACCAATCAACCACATTTTCATGATAAATAATGAATATCAATTTGAATATTTTTTTTAATAAAATTTACCATCTTAAATGAGATTCATATATACCTTCCCTTTTTGGATCATAAAAAAATAAATAAATAATATAAAAGATACGAATAGGAATAACATAAAATATTCATTAGATTTAAATTTCAATGATTAAATACCAATAAAAAATAAAAAAATCAATTACCTATTAAAATCATTTTAGGATTTGAACCTGCCCCTACATGATGAGATAAAGTGACTAATGGATCCTTTCCTTTTCCTTTAACTAGATGTGTCGAGGTGTAGGTAGAAAAGAATATAGCTTTAGGTGACACTTATGTAGTCTTATAGGCAGAAAAAATGTGTTCAACAAGTTACAAAAATATGTTTTAATCCTTCCACCATAATCGATTAATTTGAAAAAATGATTTTTCTCCCCCATGAAAAGATTGAGCGGAGGGGCCAAAACAATGAGCTAATTGACATTTTCCTTGAATTCCCTAGTCATAGTATGAATTCTTAGATTCTCAATAAGATACATAATGTGATAATGGATATCATTATTTATCTAAATCCTTGATAGGTAATACTTAATGGATTTATCGTTAGTCTCTCTATAACTCCAAGACTCAATCAACCATTCCCTAACCAACTTATAAATATAATCACCACGTGCCTTTATCTAAAAAATTTCATCTCGAGGAGATATAGAATGATCACCCATGACAAAATTCAACTCCAATATAATAATCGATTGAATAACATCTCTATCAACTGAAGGAGATGGAGGTGGAGAACTAGATGTGGAAGCACCATCTAGAGGTAGATACTCCAATTTATCTATAATAAATAATATCTCATATAAACATATGCATTTTATCTCCTAAATGATGTATTTTACTTATTACATCACAGTAAACACCCACTTAATCTCAATCTCTAGTACTTTCATAAGATCACCATATGATGGATAAGAGATATCACTAACTCAAATATCCACATGGTATTAGATTTACTAATATTGGTCTCTTTAGGAAGTTAGAATCTAAGTATCTCACCAATATATTGTCACGACCCATCCTCGGGGCCTGTGCCATGACTACCCCAAGCCCACCTTCCATATGTCAGGGGCTGGCGACTACCACCAAAGGCGTAAATCCCGATAAAAGGAAACGCTTTGCGTTTATATAAGTAAACAAAAAAAAACAAAGAACGTAAACTAAAGTAAACACTAAGTAAACTCAGTACAAAAGTAAGTGATGTAAAGTAAATGGTCTAGAATACAAACCCAACTGAAAGTACAGTACAACTGAAAAGAAAGTACAACCACAGTAATGTGAATCAGCAACCACCGAGTCGTCCTCCGGATTTCCCACCCGAAGGGTGGGAACAGATGTTATCCTCAGATCCTTGGGTCCGGTCGTCCACTCCATGTACGTCCCGCCTGATAGTCCACCTATGGATACCATACCGCTCCTCAAGCCTCAACCAAGATCAGTGTTGTCCGTCGTCTACAACCAACACCACGTAGTGCGGGCATAGCCCGTGCAGGGGTGAGTATACAATATTGAGTAAGGACCCCGAGATCCTCGAAGGTCTCCCAGAATCCACAAAGGATAAACCACAAAGGAAATATACTAGCATGTAATATCAACCAACTCTACTTAGGTATATTCCCATACATATACCTAAGTCATCAATTCCAGTTTGGATCCAACTCACGAGCCCAAGTACAACCCAGTCCACACAGGAAACCACAACCCAATCCACACAGGAAAGCACAATCCAATCCACATAGGAAATAAAGTCAATCATATCGATGATATTGATTGAAATTCAATACTTAGCTCACATAGGTATACTACTCATGAAGAGGGGTGGAGATGATAGATGTAGTCTCTGAATCATCTCCTTTTCCGAACCCACGTAGTATCGAAGTATAGAAGTCGTCGCTGCCGAACCCATGTAAGATCCAAGTATAGTAACCATCGCTGCAGAACCCACGTAAGATCCAAGTACAGTCAGCATTGCTGCTGAACCCATGGAGGATCCAAGTACAGTCGTCCTCGCTTTTGACCCACGTAGGATCCAAGTACAGTCGTCGTCGTCGTAGTCGTAGCCAGCTCTAGGGTTCCCGCACACAACATGATCGATACTGGGAGGGTCTTCTCCACGATCCAAGAGGGTCGATACATCAATTATCTCAAATTATAGAGTTCATGAATCCATAATTTCTATCTTTTTAATAGGAACTCAATGCGATAGATGGCACGTCAATCGGACACCCGGTCTAAGAGATGTTGGCTTTTCCATCCGAGGGGCCCGGATGGTTTTTAAGCTAAAACCAACTCAAACATACTCCAACTGCATCCAATCCTCAAGTGGAGTAATCCAAAAGAACCGTCTCACTAATAGAAATTCAAAAAAATTGAAGGCACATCATTCGGATGTCCGGTCCTTGAGTTATAAGTGTTTCCCCTCCAAGGCCCCGGTTGGTTTTGGGTTCGAACCAACCCATCCATACCAAAATTTCTCTGAAACCTCTAGTGTAATATATTTAAACGGTCATCTCGAACCAAGCATCTCTACGCAACTGACAGTGCGTCGATCGGAGTTCCGTAGCCCAAGATATGAGCGTTTGAACGAACCTAGTCCGAAAATAGGGTGTCTGGGACCGGTCCGACCCGACCCAATACCCCTGGGGTTGGCCCGAACCAGGTTGACCCAACCAGGGTCCGGGCCCGGACCGATTGGACGTGGACCGACCCGACGGGGCATGGTTGGGCCAGCCCGTGCGACCTGTGACCCGGTTCGGATGTCGTCCATGGCTCGGCACTGGCTGAGCGGGATGCAAAGGGTGCGCTTCCCCCGGTTTGCGGAAATGGCCGAATCTGTGGGGTCCACCCTAAAGGTAGTCGGGGGGGGGGGGGGGTTACGCCCCCCCGCTTTTCTTCGAAACGGTCGGCCATGATGGCCGGATTTTGTGTAACCGTGGGACACCTTCGTGTCCTGCCTCCAGGTGGCACCCGCTGCCGGCGTGGCCAGACGCCCCGTGGATGTCCGCTGAGGCCTTAGGTCACGACTCTTGTTCGACCGGTGCGGCGTAACGGTGTCGCGGCCCTCCGCCGCGGTCCGCTGCAGATGCGGCCTTCCTCAAATTCCCTGTCGCGACGCGACGGCGCCGTGAACCACCGTGGCGGCCCGCTCCGGCCAAGGTCCTTTCGGCCTCACAGGCGTGGCGCGCCGGGGCCACACACCACCACCGCGGCCCGCTCCTACCGCTGTCCTCTTCGTCCTCGTGCGGTGCAACGACACTGCGCCTCCTTCGCCTCAAACGTCAATGATGATCGATAAGAAAATTGGGGAGGAGATTCGACCGTGTTTTTGCGGTCCAATCTCCTTCCATTATGGCGATAACAAGCGGTCAGTATTTAAGTAATGAATATTGATAATTAAAACTCGAGAAAAAATATCCCCTACCTCGTGATGTGATCTGCAGAGTGGTGGCGTCATTCGTTGACATCAAAAAGGTGACGTCGTCCTTTAAAAATTCCCCACGGTGGTGTCTCCTCCCTTGATGGAGACCCGTGAAGCATTCTTTGTTGAGAAGGATGGTCTTTCTTCGTCAGAGGAATAAGTTCTTCAAAGCTTTAGATTTCTCCTTCCAAATCCTCCTCACACAACAATTCTAACCAAAAATAAAATAAGCTTCTCCTTATTTTATTTTACTTTACCATGCATTTCCAAAACATAAAATTCAAACCCTTAGTTAAATTAATTGTAGAGGTTTAATCAATTAATTTAGTCTTTGTTGGCATGAATTATTGTGGGAGAGGAGGAGTTATTTAATTATGTTCAAAGGGTTTTACAACATTAAACACAATGAGCTTAATGGAGGGTTTTAGAGGTTTTAGGGAATGTGAAGTGTTGGGGCTCGTGTGGTCCCCACATCACATTTATTCTCACATTGGCAGTTAGGATGATAGTGGGTCCCACCTTAACTTCCCCATGTAGGATAAAACCACCTTATTTTGAAATAAAACTGTATGAACATTTTATTCACTTTTTATTTAATCCACTTTTTTTAACAACTCCTCCCTAGAAAACACATCTTCAGTAAAGGTCCTCCTAAGTAATTACCGATGCTGTGGTTTCATCGGTGCCATAAGATTTCAATTCCGAGTACCAGTTCAAAAGATAGAAAAACCGCTCGTTCGTTCAATGAATGTACCCAAGCTAATCTTCATAAATTGATTCCGGGCACACCGGGATTCAGAATCTGGTGTCGTCAGAAACTGCGTACTCATAAAATCCCAAAGAATTTAAAAAAAATTTCCTTGAAATTTACGGGTCTTTACATTCCTCCCACCTCAGGGCTTTACGTCCCCGTAAAGATACATCATAAACTAGAGAAACAAATGAGGGTACTGTGCATACATCTGAGCCTCCCCCTCCCATGTGCTCTCCTAGAGGTTCTCGTGCTGCCACCTGATTCGCACAAGAGGAATCGACAGTCCGCATAGGACCCAATCCTATCGATCCTCAACCTCCACTGAGACCTCCGCAAATGTCGCCCCGTCATCAATGTCCAACTCCCCGTGATCAATGATATGTTTCGGGTCATGCACATATCACCTCAGCTAAGATACGTGTAGGACGTCATGCACCTGGTGCAACTGAGGTGGAAGTGCCAGGCGATAAGCCACCTCACCTATCCTTCTGAGAACCTGGAATGGTCCGATGAAGCATGGAGATAACTTTCTGCCCCGACAAAATCTCCGTAATCCACGTCGAGGTGAGACCCATAGAAAAATTTGGTCGCCATCCTAGAACTCTAGTGGTCTCCATCTCCTATCCACATAGGACTTATGTCAGCTCTGTGCCATCCTCATCTGCTCCGGGATGACCTGTACCTTCTCTGTCATAGCCTGGACCATTTCTGGTTCCACAAGTGCTGACTCCCCAGGGTCTTTCCATCACAAAGATGATCTGCAAGGTCGGTCGTACAATGCCTCGTATGGTGCCATCCCGATGGTGGATTGGTAGTTGTTGTTGTATGCAGACTCCACCAAAGGTAGGTGATCCTCCCAGCTACGACCAAAGTCGAGGACACATTCACGGAGCATTTCCTCAAGAGTCTGAATGGTCCGCTCTATATGACCATCTGTTTGAGGGTGAAAGGCGGTGCTCAGGCATAGCTGCATCCCAAATGCCTCCTGCAACCCCTTCCAAAGCCAGGTTGTAATGTGAGAATCTCGATCGGAGACGATAGATGATGACACACCATGAATCCGTACGATCTTCTGAACGTAGAGGCACACCAAGCTCTCCACTAAGCCCTGCTCTCTGATAGGTAAGAAGGGGGATGACTTGGTGAGTCAGTATACGATGACCCAGATGGAGTCATGTCCTCAGGAAGTACGTGGATGTCCTGTCATGAAATACATGGATATCCCCTCCCACTTCCACTCCGGGACCTCTATGTGTTGTACCAAGCCTTCTGGTACATGGTTCTCCACCTTCACCTGCTGGAAGGTGAGGCATCAAGAAACAAACTCTGCCACAACCATGTTTATACCCGACCACCAGTGCTTTCGTCCGAGATCCTAGTATATCTTTGCTACTCTTGGATGTACCGCCAATGGGGAAGTGTGAAAATCCCTCAGCACCTCCTCCTATAATGCAACTGGTACCATGGTACGTCCCATGAAGAGGATCATGTGCTCTCCTCCTACAGAAAATCTTTCAGGTGCATATCCTGTGGATATCTGTGCACGTCGCGTCTCACAGTCAAAATCCCCACGATGTGCCTCTCTGACCCGATGAAGTAGTGTAAGAGTGACTATAAGAGACAGTAGAAAGGCTGATCCATCTCTATCCATGAAGGATATCTGCAACATGGCTAGTTGCTTCGTCGCCTCTCCAAGTAGATTAATACCCGATCTCTGGCTGAGAGCATCAGCTACTACGTTCCCCTTCCTAGTAGTATAGACTATCTCAAAGTCATATTCCTTGAGGAACTCAAGCCATCGCCACTGTCTCAGGTTGAGTTCCTTCTGTGAGAAGATATACCTGAGACTCTGGTGGTCAGAGTAGCCTGTAAAGTGCTCACCCATAATATAGTGCCACCACATCTTCAAAACGAAGACCACTGCTGCTAACTATAGGTCATCGGTAGCGTAGTTCTTCTCATGCTGCCTCAACTGTCAGGAACCATAGGTGATCGCTGCCCAATCCTACATTAGGACACACCCGAGTCTGGTCCATGATGCATTTCAGTAAACTACGCACCCTACTCCATCCTCCAGTAGCCTCAAGATGGGTGCACTGGTCAATCTCTGTCTCAGCTCTTGGAAGCTCTGCTGACATCTATCTGACCACACGAAGGGTTTCCCCTTCTTCGTCAAAGCTGAAAGTGGTGCTGCTAGTCTAGAGAAGTCTTGCACAAATCATTGATAGTACCCATCTAGAATTAGGAAACTCCGCACCTCTGTCACGCATCTCAGTGGATCCTAAGCTAGTACTGCCTTGATCTTCGTAGAATCCACTGAAAATCCCGCCTCAGAGATGACGTGTCCCAAGAAGTGGACCTCTCGAATCTAGAACTAACTCTTTGAGATATTACCATAAATATGGTGCTCTCGGACTGTGTCTAGTACAACCCGTAAGTGGTAGGCGTGCTCCTCATCAGTAGTCAAGTAAATCAATATGTCGCTGATGTAGAATATGAAAAATAGATCGATGCTAGAATGAAATATCCTATTCATGACACTCATGAACAATTATGGATCATTGGTTATGTTGAATGGAATAACCAAGAACTCATAGTGGCCATAATGACACCTGAAGGACGTCTTCTGCACATCCTCGTCTCGATCTCTGAGCTAATGATAGCCTGACCTGAGGTCTATCTTTGAGAACCATCGTGCTCCCTTGAGATGATCGAAGAGGTCGTCAATCATCAGAAGTGGATACTTGTTCTTCACAGTCACCTAGTTCAAGCGATGATAGTCGAAACACAGTCTCAAGCTCCCATCTGCCTTCTTGGTGTACAAAATCGGGGAAGCCCAGTGTGAAACACTGGGTCAAATGAATCCCTTGCCCTGCAAGTCCTCCACCTGTACTCGTAGCTCATGAAGCTCAGCGGGAGCCATCCGATATACTGGAGTAGGTATCGGGGCTGTCCCAGGGTATAGGTCATTGTAGAAGTCTACCTCTCGGCGATGAGGTAGTCCTAGAACGTCTTCAGGGAAAATGTCCGCATACTGATCCACCAAAATTGGGAAACTCGGACTCTGCACGTCAAATGCTCTGAGGATGAGACTAGCCAACTGATTTGTGATCGGCTTCCCTCTCCTCTACATGAGTCCATTCTGTGCTGCAATGTCTCCCTTCTCACCGGTGAAGATGGACCTGCTTTCATCTGTGTGGACACACCACACCTTCTGCCTAATAAAGTCGATCTGAGCATGGACCATGGATAACCAATCCATGCCCAAGATGACGTCGTAAGGCCTTGGTGCCACTACAAGAAGATCCCAGCTGAATCTCTCGCCTCCTAGAGTAAGCTCACACTACCGGAACGAGTGCATAATTGTCAAGTATTCTCCCATAGGAGTCTCTAGCCGTAAGGATCGATCCAACTGCTCTATCCGAATCTCCAAGCTCTGAACAAGGGCAACGACAATGAAATAATGACTCACTCCTATGTCTATAAGAACTGGAACAAGGGTGGAGTAGACGCAGATAATACCTTGAATTATCTCAGGTGCGCTGTGGTCGTAAGCGTCCACCACCTGAAGCTGAGCCTTCCTCTGTCTTCCAGATCCTTATGGTCAGGGGTGGACCTCCTGGTGGTTGTGGTGGTAGAGCCTCGAAGCGTCATCCATCACCTGCTGCTCGGCCAACTCCTCTACCTCATCTGCCTGCACCCTACGGACCGCCATGGTCGAACCTCTGCATCTGCCTGGGTGGTCCCTCAATTGTCTACTTCTCCTCTGCACGACGGGTCGGGCAGTCATGAGCCATGTGGCCCTGCCCTCTGCATGCATAACACTGTCTACCTCTCGTATGAATGGCTCTGCTGCAAGTGCCCCGCATTTCTGAACCAGTATCCCAAGGTCACCCACTTGATGGCCCGGACCGCTTGGACCTTTGAGACATATATCTACTGCCGGCTGCAGAAGACTCCACTATGTGTTACCCGGTGGTAGGCGTCGCTGAAGGTGTAGGCTCATCAAGGAAGCTCTCCACAATACGGGCTCTCTCCAGTACTCATGCCTGCATCGGAATGCTGAGGGAGATCATTGAAGCCCTAATCTCATGCCTCAGTCCCTACTCAAAGGTCTGGACCCAGAAGAATGGGTCTCGTACCATGTACGTGGAGTATCGTGAGAGGTCGGTAAATCTCTTCGAGTACTGGGATACTGTCATGATGCCCTATCGTAGTTGTAGTAACTCATGGATGTACACCGCACGGAGGGTGGCTGGAATGAACTCCGAGAAAAAGAGGCTCTCGAAGTCCGTCCAATGTAGATATGTCTCATCGTTCACCAGGAGCATCAGGCTCCACTATCTACCTGCTTTTGCATGCAGGAGACTCACCGCAAGAATCACCATGAGGTCAGCTGGTGTCCCTACTAATCTTAAGACTTGGAAAATAGATTCCATCCAATCCTCGGCTGCCTGAGGGTCCGTCTCTCTGCAAAACCTGGGCGGCCTCTGTTGCTGAAACTCATGCAGCGCACTCAGGCGGCGTGCACTCTCAGCTACTGGGGTTGGTGGTATCAATGGCTCGGCGGGTAGAGGTACCGCCGGTGCCTCCGCTGTAATAGGGCCCTGTACCAAGGCCTCATCTCTCGGTGGGATGCCATCTCGAAAAAAGCATGGAACCCTAAATGGCATCCATCGTGGGTCCATCCTGAAAAGAAACAGGTTCGCCACGGTTAATAAAGTATACCTGGTGAGCTGACACAAAGTAATCACAATGAAAACTGTTAAATTACACATGCAATCAATGTTTTCGTGCACTGAGTCAGAAATCAGAATTCAGGGTCCTGGTGTATGGATACGTCGGCCGCCGCACCAACACTGGACTCCCTGGACTGATAACAACACTCATTACCCTTAACACTATTGCTTCACATAGAAGAAATTATCAAAGTCTTAAGTTCTACGGTAGAACTGACTCCTCTGATACCAATTTGTCACGACCCATCCTCGGGGCCCATGCCGTGACTACCCCATGTCCGCCTTCCATAGGCCAGGGGCTGGTGACTAGCAACAAAGGGGTAAATCCTGATAAAAGGAAAGACATTGCCTTTATATAATAAAACAAAAAAACAGAGAATTCAAGATGAAGTAAACACTAAGTAAACTGAGTACAAAAGTAAGTGCTGGAAAGTAAATGGGCCAGGATACAAACTCAACTGAAAGTACAATACAACAGAAAAGAAAGTTCAGAAGCAGTAATGTAAATCAGTAACCACCGAGTCATCCTCTGTATATCCCTCCTGAAGGGTGGGTATATATGGTCTCCTTAGCTCCTCGAGTCCAGTCGTCCGCTCCGCGTACGTCCCACCTGATAGTCCACCTCTGGATACTATCCCGCTCCTCAATCCTCAACCACGATCAGCGTTGTACATCATCTGCAACCAACACCACGTAGTGCGGGCATAGCCTGTGCAAAGGGGATTATACAATACTCAGTAAGGATCCCGAGAACCCTGAAGGTCTCCCAGAACCCACAAAGGATAAACCACAATGGAAAGATACTAACATTTAGTATCAACCAACTCTGCTTAGGTATATGCCCATACATATACCTAAGTCATCAATTCCAGTTCGACTCCAACTCACCAGCCAAAGTACAACCCAGTCCACACAGGAAAGCATAACCCAATCCACACAAGAAAGCACAATTCATTCCACACAGGAAAGCAAGTCAATCATATCGTTGATATTGATTGAAAGTCAAGAATCAGATCACACAGGTGTACTACTCACGAAGAGGGGTGGAGATGATAAATGTAGCCTCCTAATCATCTCCCCTGCCAAACCAATGTAGGATCAAAGTACAGAAGTCGTCGCTGCCGAACCCATGTAGGATCCAAGTATAGTTACCATCACTGCTGAACCCACGTACGATCCATGTACAGTCGTCATCATTGCCAATCCTATGGAGGATCAAAGTACAGTCATCCTCGCTGCCGAATCAACGTAGGATCCAAGTACAGTCATCATCGTAGTCGCAGTTGTAGCCAGCTCTAGGGTTCCCGCACACAGCATGCTCGATTCTGGGAGGGTCCGCTCCATGAGCCAAGAGGGTCGATACATCAACTCTCACAAATTCTATAGTTGATGTATCCCGAAGTTCCGTCTCGTCAATAGGAACTCAACTCGACAGACGGCGCGTCAATCAGACGCCCTGTATGAGAGATATTGGCTTTTCCGTCCCAGGGGCCCGGTTGGGTTTTTAGCTAAAACCAATCCGACCATACTCCAACTGCATCCAAACCTCAACTGGAGTAATCCAAAATAATCATCTCACTATGAGAAATTCAACGTAATTGAAGGCACGTCATTCGGATGTCCGATCCTTGAGTTATAAGCATTTCCGCTCCAAGGGCCCAGTTGGTTTCGGGTTCGAACCAACCCGGCCGTACCAAAAATAAGATTAAACCTCGAGTGTAATATATCAAAACGACCGTTTCGATCCAAGGATCACTACACAATAGACGGTGTGTCGATCGGAGGTCCGTAGCTAATGATATGGTCGTTTGAACAAACCTAGTCCGAAAATAGTGGGTCTGGGCACGGTCCGACCCAGCCCAATACCCCCGGGTCAGCCCGAACCGGGTTGACCGGACCAGGGTCTGGGTCGGGCCCGATTGGGCGCGGTCGGGCCCGGCTGGTGCGGCCTGGCCCGGCCCAGCGGGGCACGACCGCCCCAGCCTGTGTGGCCTGTGGCCCAGATAGGAAGCCGGCTGCAGATCATTGCTGGCCGAGCGGGATGCAAAGGGGGTGCCGCCCTCTGTTTGCTGAAACGGAGGACCCTGTGTGGTCCACCCTAAAGGTTGTCGGGGGAGAGGGGGGTTACGCCCCCCCCAGTTTCTTCGAAACGGACGACCGTGATGGCCAGACATTGTGTTACCGTGGGACCCCTTCAGCTTCCGCTTCTAGGTGGCGTCGGCTGCCGGCATAGCCGGCCGCCCCTTGGATGTCCACCATAGCCCTAGGCCGGGGCCTGACGGTGCCGCACCCCTCCGCCATGACCCGCTCTGGCCATAGCCTTCCTCGGCTTCCCCGTCGTGACGTGACGACATTGCGCACCGCCACCGCAGCCCGCTCTGGCCGCGGTCCCTTCGGCCTCACCGGCGCAGCGTGACGCCACCAGACACCACCGTCGCGGCCCACTCCGGCCACGGTCTTCTTCATCCTCTCATGGTGCAATGGCACCGCGCAGCCTTCGCCTCAAAGGTCAAGTATGATCGACAAGAAAAATGGGGAGGAGAATCGGTCATGTTGGTGCGGTCTAATATCCTTCTGTTATGGCGATAACAAGCGGTCAATCTTTAAGCAACACAGATTGATAATTAAAACTCGAGAAAAAAATAACCCCTACCTCGTGATGTGATTTTCGGAGAGGTGGCATCGTTCGTTGACATCGGAAAGGTGACGTCGTCATTTGTGAATTCCCCACAGCGGTGTCTCCTCCCTTGATGGAGAACCGAGAAGCGTTCTTCGTTGAGAAGGATGGTCGTTCTTCGTTGGAGGAAGAAGTTCTTCAAAGCTTTAGATCTCTCCTTCCATATCCTCCTCACACAACAATTTTACCAAAAATAAAATAAGCTTCTCCTTATTTTATTTTAATTTTCCATGCATTTCAAAAACATAAAATTCAAGCACTTAGTTAAATTAATTGAAGAGGTTTAATAAAATAATTTAGTGTGTGTTGGAATGAATTAAAGTGGGATAGGAGGAGTTATTTAATTAAGTTTAAGGGGTTTGCCAACATTAAACACAAGGAGTTTAATGGGGGTGGTTTTAGAGGTTTTAGGGAATGTGAAGTATTGGGGCTCATGTGGGCCCCACCTCATAATTATTCTCACATTGGTAGTTAGGATGCTAGTGGGTCCCACCCTAACACCCCCATGTATGATAAAACCACCTTAGTTAGAAATAAAATTGTACCACAATTTTATTCACATTTTATTTAATCCACTTTTTTTAACAACTCCTCCCAAGAAAACGCATCTTCTGTAAAGGCGATCCTAAGCAATTTCTGGCACTGAGGTTTCATCGCTACCCTTGGATTTCAATTCTGAGTACCGGTTCAAAAGATAGAAAAACCGGCTTGTTTGTTAACTGAACGTACCTGAGCTAAAATTCGGAAATTGATTCTGGGCACACCGGGCCTCGGAATCAGGTGCCGTCAGAAACTGCGTACATGTAAAATCCCAAAGAATTTAAGAAAAATAATTCCTTCAAATTTACGGGTCATTACATATCTAATAACATACAAAGTATAAATGAATCCATATTATCTTTAGTTACATCCTAGATGGTAGAGGAGTATAAGGTATTGGATATGAAAACCTCTCTTGTCTAGGTAGGTTATCCTCCATATGTCCAGATTCAGCTAAATTATCCCCATAGGTAAAAGATTACAATTGGCCAACTTCATCTATTTTTTCTACCAGATATCCTTGATAAAATTGTCTATAAATAGAGATATGATGTCCACCATTATATGGTGGATTTCCATGATTAGAACCATTATTACAATCTTTTGATTCTGACTCTGTATGGTTAATTCCAAGTTGATAATCACCTTGGGATTTTCCCCCTTAAAATGTGTTCTCTACTCAACTATTCCAGAAACTACATCATTATAATGATTCTTAGAAGCTACTAGATCATCCATATGATTTATAAAACACTAACTTTATGATTCAATTTGATCATATCTAAGAACATATAATTGGCTAACAAAATTATACTAAGTAGAACTAACTTTAACCTCATCATCATAAGTTATTAAAGAAAAATGATTGGGAGAGTGACGTGACTAATCTTCCATAGCATAATTACCATCACCAATCTCAAACCCATCATATCCAACATATCCACATAAAAATTTAATATCTTCTCTTTAGATCATAGAATAACTTTTAGAATATTCATTACATGAGACTTCAGTATCTTCAGATTCAACACGTTTACATAGTAAACTTTATTTATAAGGAGGAGGAGGAGATGGACTTACTGGTCCATAAGAATCATTTGGAATTCGGACAACATTACGATCACTTCAATTATCTATTGAAATAGGGAAACATTATTAGTCTCTAAACTTATTCTAGTTCTTCTTCTTTATCATAAACCTCAAATTCCCCATTAGAAGAGTAAAATGAAACTTCTTCTGGTTCTAAGCCAGGACAAACCATATCTTTATCTCTGAAAGTGTTCAATATATTGATAAAATTCTCATAAATTTTATCATTACTATCTAACCATTTCTTTAGACAAGGATTCCAATTAACATTCATCCTCATATTAGGAAATGGTCTTGAATAGATACCTCTATAACTGATTATAACTTCTTTATCTACAAGAACTATATGTTTTCCTTCCAACATAGTCAAAATGAACTTAGGATAGATCGAAGAATTTAATCTTGATTTGGGATTTCTCATTTCAATCATATGATCCATTAAGTATATACACTAATTTATTTCGTCTTCTTTTTTCTTAAGAGATAATAAAAACACATGTTGGTACCTCATATTGCAAAAGAATCCCTTCATATAAAAAAATATATGTTCGATAAATTTAAACAAGATCCTGCACTCCCCATCTAGCTTTAATTCATTAGGTATTTACACAAAAATATTACCATTAAACTCTAATAAAGGATCCTAATACATGAAAAAATCACTCTTACTTGGAATGGATACCTAAAAAATACTCAGACATACCTCTATGAGGAACATTCAGACATATGAACTATTGTTTCAAAAAAATGATCAACTTTTTTCATCAATCACAGTCCTAATAACATATTTATTTTCACCAAAATCATAATCTACAAACTGATAAATCTATTGAACCAAACATGGATATAATGGTCCATATTTCTTCGATAATCATTCCTTCTATCCTTGGTTATCAATCATATTCAATAGTAGAGAACTGATCGAAACTAACTATTCAACGTCTATTTCCTTTTTAGAAAAAAAATCAAGGGATGAGAGTAAGGGATTATTTAGTTTGAAAATTATAGACCAGCTAGATTCACCACATGATTTATTTGAGATACTTGATCCTTTATGAGATGAAACATCAATGTGTTTTACTCTCACCATCTTCCCATTGATTTTATGGAATAAGGGAAAACTCAATGAGGACTGCAGTTCAAGAGAGTAAAAAGAATATAAGGATCAAAGGATACATGAAACAGAGGATTCTAAAATTAATATTTAATCAGATTTTATCATTAATGGATTTAGAATTAAAAAATATATTAAAATATATATAAATAACCCCAATAAAAATTTAATTTCTAAAAATAATATTGGTATCATACAATCAAAAAGTCTCAAATGGTTGATCTCCAACAGTGGATTTCCAATCGAAGATCTAAAATGAGAGATCAGCAATGGAGGATCACAAATGGTGGATCACCAATGGTAGATCAATAATGGTGGATCACCAAAAACAGACCACTAATGACAGATCACATGTAACATATCACTAACGGTGGATCACCAAATATGGATCATCAATGGTGGATCACCAATGGTGGATCATCAAAATTAGATCTGTAATGGTAGATCAAGAATGTAATATAACCAATGGTATATCACCAATTGTATATCACTAATGGTATATCCCCAACGGTGTATTTTCTCTAAAATTTTAATTATTAGAAAACAACTAATTAATGTATATTATTTCTAGTTCATATCTAATATAGTTTAATCTCTCATTATTGATAGGATTTTTAAATATGTCATCATGTTTATGTTTAGTTTTAATGAATTCAACAGTTATATTAGATTTTTTAGATAATATCCCAAAAATAAATGTGTCATATCAATATTTTTTGTCCTAATATGAGATACAAGATTCTTACATATATTTATAACACTTTTGTTATCACAATTTATAGAGACATGATAAAATTTGTATCCATAGTCTAATAAAGTTTTTTTCCCTATAATCTATGCACAAAAACTTCTTGTTTATATGTAGTTATCCTCAATAGTAGACAGTTCAAAAAAATAATCTATTTACTACACCATGAAACTAGTGACTTTCATAAATGGTGACATGTTCTAGAGGTTCTTTTTTAATAAAACTTGCAAATTCTGAAATATGTATCTGAAAAAATCACCAAATCAAATTATTTTACACTAGTATAAAATAGTTCTAATTTAGTTTTATACATGAGTCACTTGAAAAAAATATATTTTGAATGTTATTAAATGTGATTATTTATGATTTTCTTTAAAACTAGCACAAATACATCCACAAAACATAATATCTAGTCATATAGTAGTTAAATTTTGAAATATTATAATCAATAATATATAATTGGTTTGATCAAATAATTTATAATTTAATCAAGATACATTTTATAAATTGTACTCATAAGACTATCACTACTCTTTGTGCAATCCATACCAAAATGTGTTAAATGGTCTTAATGTACTTAGTCTAGTTTAAGATATTTCCATCTTTATTTTTCAAAATTTGAAACCTATGATAGAATTTTAACTCACCCATTAAACTTATTTTGAATTTAATTTTCATAATTTTTAAAAAACTAGTACATAATAATTTTCAGAATATCCCAAAATTATATCAATAACATTAATTTTTACTACAAAATTATCTTTTGAAAATATTTTTATAAATAATTCATGGTTATATATTACTTCTGAATAACATTTACATATCATAAATCAGCTGAGCTTATTATACAATGATCTTGTAGCTTGTTTTAAACGATATAATGTTTCACTTAATTTAAAAAATGATTTGGAAAATGGGGATATTGAAATCCATGTTGTTGTTCAAAAATAACATCCACAACCATATTAATATTTAAGAACATATTATTAACATCAATCTGATATAATTTGAAATTAAAATATATTTCATAGGAAAGAATAAATCTAATGTATTTATGTTTAGATTTTGGTTTAATGTTTTCCTCATAGTTAAAACCATCCACTTGATTATATCCTTGTGCAACCAATCTAGTTTTGTTTCTATCTATTTTTTTCTTGAATCATCAATATTATTTATAAAAAAACATTTAGTAATAGTGTTGATAATTTATTTAGGTCTACATAGTAATTAATAGATTTTATTTCATTCACATTTATTGAGTTCATATTGCATTTAAATTTCCAAAAAATTATCGTTAATTTCATCATTTCTGTTCTTAGGTTCAAGTAGTGAAAATAATGCTTGATGTTCAACATGATTTTGAATAGAATATCTATTTTGAATTTTATTATCTAGGTCTCTATGTAAAGTATCTAAGGTATGATATCTATGAGTCCAATTTATTCAATGAAAGGAAGTGATGGATATTTTATGATCCTTTATAGGTTCTGGTTCTGGTAGTTCATCAGAACAGTAAGATTTTTTTAAATGTTTCATTGAACTATCATAGGGTTTAATATTTATATTCCAAATCAACATATCATCTTCAATGTTGCCTAAATGATTCATCAACTCATGTGGATCTATTTCATAAAACATGACATGTATAAATTCCTCTATAATCATAGGGTCATTATTAAATACCCTATATGACTTACTAGTTTTTGAATATACAAGGAATATTCCTTTATCAATCATAGATGTAAACTTGTCAATATTATCTTTTTTTAATGAAAATAAATACTTTCCAAACATAAAATCTAATGTAATTAAGATTTGGTTTTCTTCTATTCCATAATTCACAAGGGATTATTTTTAAGAGTGGTCTAATTGAAGATCTGTTTATTATATAGAAGGTTTGGTTTATAGAATCTAAAAACAAATAAATAGGTATGTCATACTCATTAATAAAGGTCTATAAAATTTATTTAATGGTTATAGTTCTCATTTCTATTATATCATTATTCTATGGGGTTCTTGTATTGGGAAGGTTATGATTATTGAAAAGTTTTTATAATAATGATTCAAAATATTGATTTCAAAACTCATAGATATGTTCAATTATTATTGGTTTAATTATAATTCCATTAATATTTTATACTGATTTATCATACATAGAAAAATAGAAACAAGATTCACTTTTTGGATCTATAAATAATACATAAATGTATCTAGAATATTTAACCACTAGAACATAAAAAAAGTTCTTTCCATTTACACAAGAATCTACAGAGGGTCCAAAAAAATCCATGTGAACCAATGATAGGGGATGAAAAGTTTAAAATTATTTATTTCATTTGAAATATATTTTTCACTACTTCCATTTTTGACATGGGTTAAAGAATTTTTCATTTTTAAATTATAGTTAAAGAAAGTATTTATGTAAACCTTTCCTTGTTATATTTTTAAGTGAATGTTTATTGCAAGGGATTATTTCTCTAAGCCAGAGCCAAGACTCTTTGTAAAAGGAACATATAAAGGAAATAGTATGAGAATACAATGGATATAAATTAACAACAAATACATTATCATTTCTCAATGTAGAGAAATTTTTTTTTCATAATTAGAAGCATTTCAGAAATTATTTTCATAACTATCGTGGAAACCATCATCACATTACTATGATATTCTAAGTAGATTATACTAAAATCCATCTATAAATAAAAAATTGGAAATTAAAGTAGTATTAGAGGGGACAATTTTACAATGTATAATTATTTATCCATTGGAATTGTCACTGAAGGTGACATATTCACCACAACCCTTCATTGGGTTCTTGAAACTTAAGTAATCCTCAGTCAAGTGCCTAGAGAAACCACTATCCAGATACCATAAGTTATTACTATATATTTTCAATATGGTTTCGTAAAAAATATATTTAAACTAAAAATGGCTTTGGTATCTGTATCTTTATGGGCCTATAGATGTTAGTAATAATGGATTTTTTAATCCATAGTTGTTTCATAGGATTATTATAAGAAGACATGAGACTTTTAGAAATGAAACCTTTATTAGTTTAGTAAGAATTTGTAATATTTATAGTATGGATAGAAATAGAAGTACAAATTTGTTTTGGTCTTATTGATCTTTCTCTATCATGGATGATGTCCAATTCTTGTGGTAAACAGTAGTATATTTTTCATTCCTTGAATTTGTGTTAAATAATTTCATTCATTTTTAAATATTTCTATATATTTTTTAAAATTTTCATAATATAATTTTAGCTCATAATTTACTTTTATCAGTTTATTATTTTTATATTATTCTATAATAATATTTTTTTAAAGTGAGGAGATAAGTCATTTTGCTTCATTAAACATCATTATTTATCTATAAATTCATTGAAGGTGTCCTATAACATATTACAATATTCAAACATTTCTTCATTGAACATGTTTTCTCAACTATTTTAATATTTTTAAAATTTTAATTATGAATAGAATATTCAAAAAAAATATTAGACACCTCATATGTATTTTACATGAACAACATATTGGATAAGTCATGATTGTACTCTTTTTATGAGTTTAAATCACTTCAACTATCTTCTGAATCACTCAATGTTGCTTTAATATCCTTCCCATACCTCTTATATATATCCTTGTAATTTTTCATTAAATTTATCATATGATAATATGCATTTATATGACATTTTCTTTTGTATTTTTGTTAGACTATTTCATTTGTAGAATCATTGTTTTTCCATTTTTTTCTCTTGATACCTCTATTTTTAAAATCTTCATTTTAGTTTGTATTCTTGAAGAATTTATCTATTTTATAAAAAATATTGATTTTTTTATAAGTGATCCATTTCTTAATCACTTCTTAAAGATAATCCTCCATCACATGATCTGTGCTCATTAATCTTCCATTTTGTCATTGAGTCAAATGTCTTGAAGGATTAGGACTTATAATTTAGTTCATCTTCTTCTTACCTTTTTACATTAATTTCCACTTCATACATCAAGAGATTTCCTATTATATATTTTATAAGAAACATTCTTATATCGCATGATTCATGAATTAAAACTCATGATCCTCTCTATCTATTTAGTAAACATCTCAATTGGCACATCACATGATCCTTATCAGTAATTGGTTTCCCAAGTAAATTAATTATGTTCATAATCTCATTGATCCTAAGATACATATCAAAAATTGATTCAATTGGTTTCATATTAAAGTTATAATATTTAATAGTGTATGTATTAAAACACATTTCTTTGTAATTTGATGTTTCTTTATGAGGAACAACAATGTATCCAAAATATCAAATACAGTGGTACATGAAGATATTCTATTAAAATTTTAATATCATAAATCATATTATAAATAATTAATAGATTTATGGTTATTATAATATGACTATCTAGTATTATCACTCCATTCATATTTAAAATCTTTGGGTAATTCATATTTATCCTCAATGAGAGTCCAAATTTCAAATCCCATGTCTTCAATATAAATATTTATTTTAATTTTCCAATGAGTATAATTACTACCATTAATATAATGAGGCTGATTAATAGTAGTTATCTCTTGTATATTATTATCCATAATTATATAAATTTAGAATAAAAATAAATTTAACATATTTATTTTGAAACTAGATCATAATAAAATGATATTTTCAAAACACCCACTGATACCAAATGTTAGTTAGAGTTAGTAAATCAACAGGTGTGTGGACTGCTTTCCAAATAAAATTATTGTTTATTTTTTAAAACATAATTAAGAAAATTTAAAATAAATCATAGTTAATAAAAATAGTATAGATATATAATATACATTTTCAAATATCTTTTTCAAATCGGGATCAATACTCAGTTGAAATAATCATTGAAATGACATTAAATTTTGAATCTAAATTAATTGATCAAATAGTCTATATATAACAAAAATCAAGAATAACTATCACTGTAATTTCTTGATAAATTTTTTAATATATATATTGTTGTTAACTTTGAGATAAAAATAAAGAAATAATAAAAAATATAGAGGAATTAATATAGGGGGTTTGGTCTGAAGCTAAAAATTAATGCCCTCCACATGGAAATCACCCACTACTAAGGAATTTATTTAATAATAATCTTGATCCAAAACCTAGAATGGAGTTTATAAACAACAACACCTGAGGATATGTAGGGAAAAAGCCTCTTCCATAGTTATACAAGGGATAAAAACAAATACATGTTACTCATAACCTATTCCGTATTAGTCATGATTATAAAAATTAAAAAATTTGAGAGAGTGTCGATCACACTCCTATTAAGTATAGGAAGCTATGCATTATAGTTAAATATATAAATACTAAACACAACACAAATACAAATATAAACGAAATTGAATGTAATTATAGAGGAGAAAAATTGATGTTTCTCAATTCAAATATCTTTAGATGTTCATACGTCCACAAATCTATCTTTGAAAGGAGATTGAATATGTTACACAAAAATGTACAAAAAAACATAATGTTGTAAAGGTCTTGAAAATAATTTTGTTTTCAGTCTATTGTTGTCTATAATCTTTCCACACAAAAGTGTATCGAATATTATTTTTTATCAATCCATGAATCGCAAATTTCACCACTGCTATTTTCTACACATACACATGAAGGATTTCATCTGAATTTAAATAACTCCATGTACAATTACCCATTAGAGAATAATAATAATAATAAATCATGAATCCTTGTATTGAGTATAAAATAAAAAAATTATAAATTTTAATTTAATGGTTCCATGGATTAGTTTAAGAATATTGATTATTAAATCCATGTATAATTAACTGAATTTAATTCCTTAAACTAGTCGTTGGAAGAATTAAATTTGAAAAAGAGTCTCGATAGAAATGGTAGAAATCTAGCTATAGATCTCTAAATGGAAAATCTATTCAAGAAATAGATACTCACTGGTGATAGATTATTTTTTAGGTATATTATTCTGGTGTTAGAATCAATTAGTGATAACATATTTTGGCGATAAAATAGTCCAATAGTATATCTGTGTTGATGGTAGATGAAAATTTCACAAAATTTATTTAAGATGTTACTTATAATATGATTTAATATGATAAAACATTGAGATTTTTATAAACATAACAAACATGATTTTTTGATCTTTAAAATAAGGAGGTTCTAACATTTTCCTTATCACAACAAATGATTTATTTAAAAAATAATCAAATTTTATTTCAAAATTTGATAAGAAAATTATATTTATCACGAATGGACATAGAAATAATGTTTTTTGATAACATAAGGAACAAAATAATATTTCTTTAAAACCAAGATCATTTTATTCTGTAATGTGAGGTGTTGGTCACCAATAGTAACCAAAATGAGTCTATCTCCATTGGTAGATCATAAATTCACATCACCTAACGCAACTCTTATAAATCATATCAGTTCCTATAATTGGATAAAAGTTTGAGCATAAAAAGATCTATTTAATACTCAATATAAATATGTAGAAAGATTTCACATGATATAGAATGTACCTAAATATTTCCCTTACTTATCTCCCATGGAGTAGTTCATCTTCTAGTGGATTTTCCTTCCACATAGAACATATATGGAATTAATCACCCATGCTTGATCCTGGATATTTGGTTTCTCAAATGAGTCATTTGAATAATCCTAATACTTATAATCAGTCTTGGGGAATTTTTTTCATTCCCTTCCTCTTATTCACTATAATAACTGAAGGATTTTCATGATGTATTTACTTATCATCCTAGATATTTAGAGTTAGGAGATTCGAGTAATGTTGGTCAATTTTTTCATTTTAAATTTTAAAAAAACATTGACAATATTAGATGTATCTATGTAAGTATGAAATCTATGTAAATTTAATCAGGTAGATTAACTATAAAAAAATCAAGACACATAATGTATCCAATATTTTCACTCTCTGAGGACCATCATTCAAACCCTATCTATGTTTTCTCATAATTATAACATTGAAAATCGTATACCAAACCAATATTTCCAACTCTCGATAAATATAGCAGAGATGTGTGAGTTTAGTTTATGTTCCCGTTGTCTCATGTTTTGTTTGAAGATCAGTAGAAATGAAAAATCACATAAAAATGGACATCTAACACATCATCCATGTTTTTCTCATATTTAGAGAGCTCCTCATCATTCAACTATTTAGTATGTGGATCAAGAACTAGGGACTCCATCATGTAAAGATTTCATTCAAGGCATAATACAATAAAAGAGATCCAATACCATTCCTAGAAGTTTCTACTAGTAATGAAAATTATCTTTCTACATTATATTTTCCAAGTATAACATGTTTGACAAACATTCTATATTACTATACAAATATAAAATCCGATTATTAGTTCTTTACAAGATTTCTAATATACGTGAGATGAAATCATTTAATTATCTTATTATTTTCCCAATATTTTATCATGTCCAAGGCCCCTCTCCCCTTGACTCATAATTTCCTATCACATGGAAATTATAATATAAATGATATATATTTCCCTTTTCTAATTTAGAATTTTTACTAAAAATTTAATCCAATCTATTTATGTAGGTTATTGTTTCAACTTATAGCTTTTATGACCTTAATTCACTGAGTATACTCAAAAATCCTAAAATACCTACTAAGATATCATCAAAAATTTCCACCAAGTGACACTAATTCCTAATTTGGTAGTCAACCCTTGATTCTACTACATTATGTCAACCAAAAAATCTTGTTAGAAATCCATGATAAATGAAAGAACTCTGAATTTTTCCTAACATGTACTTTGATGTATGACTCCATCCATGTTATAAGTAATGGCAGACTTAATCTGATTAAAATTATAATGATGAATTTTGTTTGTTATATGTAAATCTCATTATTTTATTCTTTTATATGTCTATTTAATATTCATTGAATTTTACATAAATGATTAAACATATATTGCTAAAATATTTATTCATAATTATTTTTATTTTATTTCATCTAAGTATGAATGTTATTTAATTAGTTTATATCGGTAATCAAGATAGAGAATCATTATAATAAAATAAATAACTATGTATAATAAAAAATAAATATATGTAATGATCATGAGATATATCTACCGTTTTATTATGGAGAACACACTAAAAAACCATTGGACATAAGAGGAATAAATCCTTGAGTCGATCTTGTCTTGAGTAACAACATTACACCATTGTATTTTGTATCACCTCTATAACGAACCAAACCGGGATACACTTCCTTGGTACACAAATCATCCAACCATAAAGCCTGAAGCATGTTCTCAATAACCACAAGCTTACAACAAGTGTTTGGTCATTATTCTTAACCAACATGGGAATTATTTTTATCAATAAGTTACAAAATATAAGAATAATATCCTTCAAAAAGTTTGACATGAATATTCAAGATGATGGAAAGTCACACATTATGAATAATCATTTTGGAAAATATAAAAAACTAAACATAACATAACATAATGAAATAAATATTTAAAATTCACATAACCCAAAAATAATCTAGATTACAACTTTATAAAATAATCCAATGTATAAAAAGATTACATGGAAGAATTCGGCCAATGAGACACTGTATAAGATGATAGAAAAATCATGATCATAATGTAAACAAAAAACAAAACAAAACCACCAACCACCATGTAATAAGAAAAGACACATTAATTTCCACATCCATCAAACTCAAACCAAAATATTTATCACACCAAAGATTCAATGAAACATCCAAGCCTATAAATAATATTATAAAAACTACATACACATATACTATGCGTGTGTATGGTGTGAGAAAAATAGGCCTTGTAGGATCCCACTAAGTACTCTTTCACATTTAATTTTGAAGACAAATACATGAACACTAGTTTTAAATATAAAATAAAAGAAAAATTACATTTTTTATTTTATAAATACAATATCTAAAGATGTTTTACTCGTTACCAAAAATATCGATGTCACATAAAATCATAAAATAATGGAACCATAAACCATTGATAATAAAAAACATTAATTCAAAATTATGACCACTTCTAAGGAATTTTTCATGCATAATTTTAAACAAAACATCACTTTTCAACAAAAAAATAACCATGTTTATCTAAATTTTTTTTGGAGGAATTATTTTAAAAAAATTTCATAAACATCCCAAAAGTCATTTAATAAAATAAAATTTACATTTCACAGGGGGAAATATTTTAAGGATTCGACCATGTTTCATCATATTTATAAAAACCCTTTTTTGAGTGATAACTTAGCGCATGAAAAAAAAGCTTAATAGAGGGGAATATAAAAAAGTAACAATAGAAATCTCAATTATTATAATGAAATACAAGTGAGAAACACCATTCATCATTGAAAAAACCTATGTCACTAAGTATGTGTTTCTAAAAAATAAAAATGATAAAACATCATATGGCTAGATAGTGAACATAAACATCACTTTCACTCATTTTTCTCTCCTTCCCAAGAGGTGAAAAGACCTTTGCAACAATCCTACACTATTGATAGTAGTTAGTGTGTTATATCAACTATTATAGACATTTCCCCTTGAACTCTAACTTATCTACCATGGGTTACCAAGATATCAAATGGAGTTTATAAATTGAGTAAATATATATAAATACATATATCTAAAGAATAATACACATTAATAAAGTCAAAAACTCAGACTTCAAATTTAAACACACTTATAAGAAATAACCCATCACATCAATATAAGATTATAACTTTGATTCAATTCATAATAAATATTATATCATGTCACCATAAATTAATAACAAAGGGGCATGTCAATAATGGTTGAAAAAAAAATAATATTGTGTAGCACCCTGACCCATATGCCACATTAAATGGTGCTATAGGACAGTTGACCACTGGTCCTTAGGTGCGACTCCACATATGCCGAAGGATTCCCATTAGTATCTAGGGTGTAAAATGGTGATAGTGGAGAGACATTAACCTCAGGATGTGATGTTAATAATGGCCCACATAGAAATATAAATGGGAATAATTTCACAACACAAAGAAATAAAAAATATAAACTTATCAGAAGAATATAAAAATTACATAATAAGAATATCAAGCTCATCATATCATTCGTAGAAAAAAAAACAATCCATGATAGGTCATACACAACACTAAACATAAGGGCTTCCCATGGGAAAACAATAGTACATATATATATAGGCATACCGAACAAAAGGAAACTCAAAAGTAAACTCAATCTAATGAAAGAACCACCATGGTCTCTTGACATCCATCCCATAAAAAAGGTACCACATGATATCAATGGTCTATCTCCTGAGCTCAGTCCCTTACTAGATCACAGAGACATAAATACTACATGCATCCCAAGTGGCTCATGTAGGGTGTGAGATTAAATCTCAGTAATCCACCAAAAACATGTTCTTATCTTACCTCCATAATTATCTAGGTGTACTGAATATAAATAAAAGTTCATTTTATGCATATTTAATCAAAAACCACTTCACATTTGCTTCGAATCTATAATGAAGTTTTCACCAGCTTTGACCATTATCGATAATCCCTGAATATGTACCCCATAATATATATATATATATAGCATACAACAACTTTCCATATATATAAACGAAGTGATGATAATTAAATGGATAAATCCCATGGAATCCCCAATCAAAATAAATCTAGGTGAACCCTCAGGTTAAACTAATAAATACCTCAATTAAAACCTCATGCCTTCAATATCATAACCAGAAATACAATGTCCAAAATGTAAGTACCTGGTCCCTCAGGCCTCATCATAGAAAATCTCCATAGGATTGATTATTAACAAAATAAGGCATACTGATTTCTTTCCTCTAAATAATTATCTTGGTCAGCTCAATAGCCGACATCCGGATGCATGGTGATATCCATTCTTCCATGTCCAGGACCAAAAAATACAATTATCACATAAATCCTCAACCCCTAACCGATGGTCTCTTCATTATCAACCAATGGTCCATCACTATCCACGTGTCTTTTTATGATGATTACTCCCATCATATCTAATTTTATACACTATAACCTATTCTATATAGACTATAGGGGCCTTCACCCACAGTGAGTGGTCGACACCTTCTCATATAAGTCCAAACTATGTGCACACGACTCCAAAAACACGTCATCCAACAAACAGTAATCATAAATCACAAAAAGAAACTATGTCACATCATCCTAATCCAAATTCCCCTACAACCTTGTTGAATAATATTGATGGTCAAAACCACCTCAAGTACTAAGAGCCAGGCCTTTAATATGAAGATCACATTTCCTCAATCTAAAAAATATATCACCCATACCTGTGATCAACATCACTCATATATCCCGATCCTCACCTAACATGATGAACTGAATCACCTCAATACAGCTGTTCAACACCACCTCAATCCTCATTCCATTCCCATCATGTTCCAATAGAAACGCGAAATTCAATATAAAAAACTGAATTTAATTTAAATAAAACACACAACCTAAACTATCCAGGGTAGTCAGTTTCCCTCACCAAGATTTTATAAGTGTAGTGTAGTAGGAGCATTCCCATAAGAATCTCACATTATCTATTTTATAAATATTAAGGGTAGAAATTAAATAATTATGGTCTCCATCAGACAACCCACATGAGTCATATAGAGTGTGTCCCCAAAAAACTTGTAAAAACATGGATAAATATATAAACCTCCTATATTTATACACATAGAGGCATTCTTGTTTGATATCGACCCATAACAAGAGACAAATTGGAAGAAAATGGCATTTTATATACATGCCTTGAAAATACGAAAAAATGGATCACACAGGTTTATCAATATGTATGGATAGATAAATGTATAAAATAATACAGTAGATGAAAGGTATTATCTATGGGCTTACAATGATAATAATGATCGTCAAATCAGAGCTTATATGAAAAGGTTAGGATATACCCTATGTGAGAGAAAAATTGAGGCTCCCCCTATACATTCAATGTGATGTGAAGGAGGAAGGAAGAGGATAATCTAATTACGGATGGTGGGGAGAATTTTTAATTTCACAAAAATAATTGTGCCGCATAGTTTGGATAACAGTTTTCCAACCGTATAGTCCTCATAGTCCAAGCACCACACTGCGCATGTTTAGGCACAATGTTTTCCAAATTTTGAGAAAGAACACTGTTAAAAAAACATTTTTTCGCAACTGTGAACTCCTACTCACATAATTGGACAAAACGTTTCCACTCTTTTAGGCTAGCCGCACAGTTTCTACAGACATGCCACATGGGTTGTCCAAAACATGCACTTCTGTCTACCCATTCCAAAAAATGGAGTTTCTTGGCTATTCCGCTTCATAAACTCACTCAAAAATACGAATTACATTATAGGACTTTAAATCCATCTAAAAATTTCCCTAGGTAAAAAAATCTTTTTTAATTAGGCTTTAGTGATCAAGAAAATAGTGGTTCCAACCACAAGACTCAAAAATTAAAAATAGTTGAGGATTTTCAACCATCTCAAAAACATCATATTTTACATAATGACATTCAATTAGTTTACCCAATGGTCCATAAAATATAAAATAAATCCAAATACTCTTTTAAATATACGAATATTCAAATGGAACATTACATATAAAAAATTAATTTTTCTGAAAATCATTATAATAATTTGTATAAATATATTGATTTATAATAAACACCTATATTTTTCTTGTCTTAGTTTCCTAAAAAAACCATAAAACCTTAAAACTCAAAAAATAGTTATCCATTTATGATTTTTTTAAATATATTATTCAAAAAAAAATCATGGTATTTTATCGAACCCCTATAGTTTAACAATATATATGAGAATAATTTTCAAACATTAAATGAATGAATCCACTTTGGTATCTTATTCGATTTTGGGAAAATAAGAAGTAAATCAACACATGGCAATCATAGTCAATGAATACAGCTATAATATATAATAAAATATCATTTTAAATTTCAAATAACCCATGGATTCATAAATAATATAGTATATATAGAGGAACCTACTAGAAATCGATGAATCCATTTTCAAGATGAGTTATTCCACATAATGAATAGGGGAATAAACCATAGAAGGCCTTGAGAATCCCAAACATATGAAAACCCAAAATCAATTTTTTAGAAGATGATATTATAGGCTTCCATGAACATTTTAGGTCAATAAATGGAAATAGAAAAGAAATAAGTTTATAGGAGAATATTTGATGAAGAAATCATAAAAAGTTATGAACCTTTGATGTGAAATTACAATTAACGTTGGAAAATATGAAGGAAAATGAAGGGAGCATGACCTTTTTTGGACAACCGCCTTAGAGTTAATTTAAATGGATTTATACTCATTTAAAAATAAGTTATGTAAAAAATTATTTAGGTATTAATGGGAATATGATTTTATGAAGTGGTTTAGTAAACCATTCGTAAAAAGGAATAGCTTAGAGAAAACACATTTGTGACCTATAGTTGAGTGTTTTATGGCTTGTAAAAAATGTGATCAAACCACGCGACGTTAAAAATTTCTAAAAAATATTTAAATTATTTCCCAAATAGTTGGTGGATCTATCCAATGATGAATGAATGAATTACACACCATGTAATGAAATTGTGTGTTTCAGAACACTCCACATCATACTAAATGCTACCCCTAATAAGTACAAACCAATTAATTAATCACGAAAAAAATATGAAAAATCATCTTATTCTCAAGATATCAAAAATATAAAACTCCTAATAAACTAATGACTAATACACAAAAACATTATAAGGTAAAATCATCAATGATTAGGCTAATCTCTTGGGCGAGGGTGGGTTGGACAGATGAGTTCTTACTAAATCTATGAACACAACAGTCTTCCAAAATCATCAAGAAAGGGTGGGTATATAATGAAACAATCCACTAACTAGATAATACACTTTTCTCATGAGGGTATCCCTACCATTTAAAAATCCCGCAATAGCTCAAGGGGTTATAAATCAAGGACAAAAAGACTACACAAGGTATATTCACCAACTACACAACTCATAAACAGAACTTATAAAACCATAATTATTTCCAATAAATTCTTAATTTACAAAAATTATAACCCAAAAGAACCATAATCCATAATATCTATCAGTCACCATAAGATACATCACAAGGATGTTCAACTAAAAAGGATCTCAAATAAAATAAACACAAGTATGGTTGGATTCTTAAAACAAAAACTTTCTAATGATATTTCAAAAAAATATAGAACTATTTTAGATTACATAACTGGTCAAAACCAGGACATATATTTCAAGCCTCCTAGTATATAGAATTTTTATTATCTGAATTTCCACAATGATAACATTCCCTGATTTTAGTCTTAGTGGTATGAGAATAGGAAAATCATGTCGGTCATTTTACACCCACATAATGACAAAGTCTGACCTATTTCCTCATTATACCAATCTATAATTAATGGATACTCTGAGGTAAGTAAAAAAATAATCTATAATCTTGATATACCAGTGGTAAGGGCCTCTATTTCTAAATATCGATACCCCATTTCCATATGAATCGTGAATTCATACAATGTAAATCTTTGCTGGATAATATGATGAAGTCTCTTTATAAAACATTAATCCATCCAAATATCATCCAATACTATTTTATGTAGATATAAACCATATTTTATATATTTACAATGTATTATAATATTAATAGATCACCCTCATAACTATAATAAACCTTCATAGATTTATTCACATTTTTTGCTTCAGGGTAAAATATTGAATGGAAGATGCTCTAAATCCATCCATTGACTACTCCTTCCTTCAATTTTCCTAAATGATGAAATTCATAAATTCCCAATATCTCCCTTTAAGTTTAAATATTAGGAAGATAACCTTGGAACTCTTATAAAGTTCAATCAAATCGAACATTTCATCAAACTTATCCAAAAACAACTCCTATTCTGAGGAAATCCACTCCCCTATGAATATAGGTGGACTATGATCTTGAAAAACTCATTTATAATATCTATATTGAAGAGGAAGAAGAATATCACCACCATTAAAATCCCTAGAACCCTAAAAAACTACAATAACAAACTAGGATCCACAAGAGAATTAGTTCATAATAACTCACCCACAACAATCTCATAAGGATTCATATGGACATTTTTGGGTGGTAGAAATCTGTAATAACAAAAACACCGAAATGATCAAAAAAATCACCAATATTAAATTATGTGAAATCAATATGAGGTAATGAAATTACACTTAAATATCAGTGACATAAACTAATATAATAGCTATGGGGATAACATAAAAGAAATTTGTGGTCATGTAGGTCCTCATATAATGAGAGGATGGGATGACATGAATGCCATTACATTAATATAATTATAAAAATTAAATACCGATGAAATAATTATATAAAATTAAAACAACAAGTACATAGGTTGGCCATGTTCATGATCATATACACATGAAATGAATATTCATTTAATAAAATATTAGTTTTTTCATTTTTTTCTTAATTATGATAAAATATTATAGAATTATTTAATTGTATTTATTAATTAAATAACTAATTTATCTTAATTTTCATCCAAAACTTATTATATATTCCCATATACTATAATTTATTAAAAAATTAAAAAAATTATTTTTAATTAAAATTAATAATTTACACATTTTATATATTTTGGAAACATAAAATATAGCCATCTGAACAACCCAAGATGGTCATCATCGTGTACCATGCACTCAAAAAATATATACAATACCAGAAATTTTACATAATTTCTTGGTGTTCAGTTTGAATAATTGAAACATATACCTATGTTAATTTATACGATGTGTAATTTTTTTAAATCAATTAGAGTACATAGTGTGTAATGATAACCATACATAGCATGTAGATCCAAATTTACTGTGAAAAATAATTAACCATTTATTATTATTTAAAACCTATCAAAAAACATGTAGTAATACATTATGACACATATACAAATATTGAGTTGATTTAAAAGAGCAACTAATTTTCTATCACATCAAATAAATTACAAAGTGTACAACTAGCCTTGGTGTATGTTTTATAAAGATGGGTATGCATTACATGATGTGCATTGATGGATACATATCATGTAAAATTTTTAACCCATTTCCATGATTCTCACTTAGGGACTCAACGTGTATCTTGAATATAGAAATTTATGAGGATCATTATGTGTCTGCTAGCTACACCTCGCGTGCCCTCGGGGTTTCATGGTTGTTAGTAAAATTTATCGTGTATGAATACAGGTCACATATTTGACAATTTGGTTTCCAATATGAAAAAATGTGGACTACATGGAGTTGAAAAATGTTTGACGATGTGTCATCTATCAATCCATATGACAACCTATAAAGCCAATACATGTTTTTTAATGATTACATTTTCTATTTATTACACGACGTGTTGAAATAATTTCACAACATGTCCAATTTCAATTAACATTGATACATTATGTGTACCTTTGGTATACATTCCATATAATCTAGTGTAATAAATCCAAAATCCTCAACACTTCTATATGGGTTTTCCCTATGTTCTTTATGTATTTTTACCGTGTTATTGGTTATATGAAGGATAACTAAGAAGAAATGTCAACTTTTAGATTCAATAATGAATTTCAAAAAATGAAAAAATAAATGAAAATGCACAGAGTGAACACTGATTAATAATTAATTTAAAATTTGATGATGACCACTTTTAGTATTAATTGAAGGTTTCTATCACAACTAAAGAACCTATTAGGATTGTTCCTAACTCAACAATTGTCATATTTAATGAATAATCTTGAATATACATGATTATAAATGTCATGACCAATGAATTTATCCAATGAAAAAAGAATAATACAACTATAACTAGGATATATGATCCTTAATGTTAAATTTATAAATATTATAAAAGAAACCAAATACTCTACTATGATCCTGATGAGTCATCGATGGTACATTGGGTGCTAGTACGGTGGCACAGATAAGGATTAGTCATTATTCTCCCATTCTTGAGAGGGTTTATAGAGGTTGATTATATTTTCTTGAGCTTTAGATAAATCCTTATGGAATTTATTCAGAGAGCTAATTCCCTATACAGTAAATCATTGTGCATAAATTTCATCTAACCCTATGAAATGATATAATAAATATTTACAGAGCATGGTTAGGGAATAGAAACTTTAATATAGACCCTTAACATTCTATTAATCCTTATTGAACCCCACATGAAATAATAATAATATTATTATTATTACTTTTTTGATATGTTCATATCTCATAGATAAAATATATATCCTTTACATAAATTAATGAATAAATTAATATTTATTTAAATGATATTTTATATGTAATTCTCACAAAAATAGTTATCTCGGTTTTAAATTCTTCCTCAAAAATTTCCAAACCTTTAATAATAAATATTATTAATTTGATAAATAAATAAATATAATATTCATGACCTTGTGATTAAATATTTATTTTAATATTCAACTCACAAAAAATAATGATTTAGTATATGCGATCTATAAATACTAAATAAATATTTTTTATATGATTGGAGACTAATATATATTCTAATAATTAAATTCAAATAGAATTTAACAGAAATCAATGGAAACACTAAGTGGTGAGCCTCTATTATTCTTACTTAGTGGTATTAGTTGGGTTTTCCTAAAGTCCAATATTAGTATCTACCAACACCTAAATCCACCCATAGAGTATGAATTTAATTTTACAATGACAAAAATCACATATAAACCTTAACTATTTAATATAATGACATTGTCCAAATATCTCATCAATCATGTTTCATACTCATGTTATCAACCTATATTCTAAATATGTATTTCTTTGAACATCTGAAATAATCTCCTTGATAAACCATATCCATGGAAATTAGTTTTATAGTTTCATTCCAATCAAAGGGATAAGTATTCAACTTCTATAAATATGGACAAGAAAAATCTTTTCTTGAAATATTCATTAATATCATATCACTCATGATACACGCAATGTTCCCCACATCCCTACAAACATATAACATCATTATTTTTCAATATATCAAAGGATGTGACTCATGTAACATATTTATAATAATATTAATGTCTAATGATTATTAAAAATGGTCATAGATAAGAATATCCAATGGTTTATAAACATGTTGAATTCCTACATGTTGGTATATCCTCATAATATCCCATATTGGAGACTACCAAGTGTGAATATCATGAGATAAAGTCTCATCCTACTATGAGTATCCATCAATTGATAATAATCATCATCTATTATCCCACATAAAACCTCCCGCGACCATAGGATGGATGTTTAATAATATCAGCATAGAATTTAACGGTTCTCATCATAAAGGGGAACTAATATGACTTTTTTAAATGTGATAAAAAATCTTAGAAATTATCCCATTAATTTTATGAAAAATAAAAAGGAATATCTGATAAGAAATTAATTAATATTCCAGTAGTGAATGTATAGATAATATAATGAACATAGTAGTTAGTTTTAGGGAACCACATACAACAAATAAATCATACATTTCCCCAAGTGAGGCATCTTATTCTAACATTCTTTATCTCTATCTCTATTAATGAAACTACACTCTTAATGTTTGGGTATTCTACTTAAACATAGACTATTAATTCCTTTATCATTTCTTGGAGTCATTCACCCATCATGTGTGTCTTTTCTGGTGAGTACATTAATCACATAATTATCTTAGATTTGGAATAACCCAATCATGTCACCCTTATTCTATGCACACTCCCTAAGTTGATATCAATATCTAGATCATTATACAGGAATATGGAACACCAACACCTCCTTCATATACTAGACCAAGATCAGACCACTTCCTTAATGTGCTCTGTCTTGCGGATGACATATTCCTCCTGCTCAACCCCCAACTCAAGGCATATGTCAGCCTTTCTGTGTGAATTCTACAAAATTATCTACATCAAGTTTTTTAGCAACCATAACCTCTATTACCACTTCAATTATTCTCTATTTGTACAACCTTGTATAGACACCCTCAAAATATATGTATGGAATAATACGAGGATTCACTCCCTTCTAGGCGAAGAGTGACTATATATTTTTTCTACTATTGAAGAATCATCCCTAATTATTGTCCGTGTATCCCCTTACTTACACAACCTCTTATAAGAAATATATCACACCCCTATCATGTCATATCTAGTGTAAACCTTAAAAAACCTCTATGTTAGGACATTTCTTCAAGCCTGAAGCACATTCATAATTCCCTAATCTGTCCCACTCCAACAATGACTGTACTGGGACCCTTATATGACATTAGTCAAATATCCCTATATTATGATATCTATTTACTAGTGTTAGTCTCCTAAAACATACATGGGAAGACTATAAACTCTAATATCCAAAATAAGAGTCTTGCCCAAAATATAAAAAAACTAATCCAGTATGACTCATTCTTATAAAAGACATTCCCAAAACCTATAGATATAAACATGGAGCCCAGAGGGAGCATGATAGTATATAATATTAAATTAAATCATCTACATCATATAATTCAAAAACAAAACAGTTCAATAGTGTGATATACATACATAAAATACCTCAATAAGTACATAGTTGGAACAATGTAGGACATATGTTCAATAAAATTGAAAAGTAAATAAATAACAACCCATGACCAACTCACATTACCAATTCCTAAAAAATACATGAACTCCATACAACTGCTGATCTAATATATTTTTTATATTTACATGTTTTTAAATTTCCTTGAAATAATAATATAATGTTTTATCTACGTACATTGAAACTCATGTCATGTACACATGTAGGGGGTGAGTCCAAAAACCCAAGAGAATTCCCCCACTCTCCTCAACACACTATGTACCAGTGATCAAGGGGATGAGAAAAGAAGTATTTGGAGAGTGAAAAACTATTATAAGTGTAACCTACCAACCCAATGAAATTCTCCCTGCCACACAAAAAAACCATACACACATGACATTATGTCTAGAAAATGAATACACCTAGAAGATTTATATCAAAGTTAATCGACTGAAGTTAGGTCTAAAATACCTGTAACCGAAGTCATGTATGCCCTCATGACCTGATGAGGTATATACATAATAGCTCTTGAATCATAAAAAATAAAATAAAAACTGTTATATTCTATAAGAAAAAAGTCATATTCATTTGATTCCCACTTTACTTATAAGTTATCTCGTTTCCAATAAATAAACAGAACAATAAAATACCACAACAAATAAATATTTTAAAAATGTAAAATTAAGTGCAATCAATGAACACCCAATGATCCACGAAAAATTAAATATAATTCTATAAACCAAAAGGGTAGTCAAATAGGGCCCATAGAATCAAATATATATTTAAGAAAAATATCTTGATAGAGAATTGAGGAAAAAGAAAAAGAAAAAAGCCCAACTATATGAAATATCAATCTGAACTCTTATGTTCTGGCTCATCTCTACTAACTAGTCCTTTCTGGAGATATCCACCATGTAATGAAGTCATACCTCCAAAGGTACCCTTCCTAGGAAAACAATGAAGGATGATAGATAATTACTCATGAGTCTCACCCCCAATAGGTCTTGGGATGGTGACTAAAACTAAGGCTATAAAGAAAGACAAACATATATGTAGCATTACCCTAAAAAGAAAAAAGTAGTATTGGGAGATGAGGAATTAAACAATAAATAACACCATAACATAAGGAAAAGGAAAACGCCCAATATCGTAAAATGTATATAATTTTAAATTAATACAAACAAAAGTCCATATATAAAGTACCAAAAGAAAATTATATAGTGGAAACTCAGTAAAATATCGAACACCCAAGCATGTAGTGTCAAGCTCAATTTTTGAAGTATAACTAAAACTCTAAAAATAGTTTATATATATGTAGAGAGAGCTCAAAATGTATACTCATTATAATAATACCTGAGGGATCTTGTGAATACTTGGGTAGATTTTTCTAATGCTCTATTGAATAAATGATCGTATAAACAAGCACCTATCCGGTCAACTTGTTCCTAACCTAACCAAAGATCACTCAATAAATAATGCATCCAAGTAGAATAATATAATAATAATCATAAAAAGATAAATGTTCCCCACACTACAACCCCACTATTTTTCCACTATCATGTCCCAATTCTATACCTCCTAGTGCTCCCATCCATCCCATATCCACCATCCTCCTTCAATTATAAGCCTCCTCACATTGGGAAATACTTAACAATCAATTCATTCCAAAACAATCACATCCTCATATCCTCATAACCACTAACATAATCCATAATAGTAAGGTATCAGGAACATAAAGGACATAAACCTCACTCCCTCCTCCCACCATGCACAACTCTTTACCATGAACCACCTCATACTCTCACCAATCATCACCTCTTGTTAAATATATCTACAATTCATTAGATCCAATGTGTAACAACCTCACCTAATTTGGTGAGTTAGGAAGAGGAGGTACCCATTCCATCAATCCTTAACAACATAGAAGGTTTGTGAAAACTCTCGAAACCTAAAACATTTGGATGTCATTATAAAAACATGACTTGGGTGGGGTGTATATATAAATCAAAAGTAAAACAAAAAATTACAACAGTTACACACAAGAACAAACTACAATCCCACACAACCAAACCACCCAACTAAAACAATCTTAGAACCATAAAGATTGCATGCCAATATTACCACCACAACATTATCCACCCATACAGTCTCACATACCAATAACACAAACACACATAAATTTCAATGTTCTCATTCAACAACATCAATTAACAACCATTTAAATCTTCATTTATCATCTTTACATATTAAAATTAAACAACATTAAACTATTTAATATTCCATAAATAATTTAATTACATCTTTAAACCTTTTAGTCCAACCCAAGTTCATTTAATTAGAACTTACCACTATTTATGTATTACCAAACAAATAAGAAACTATCAAGATAACATAAAATTCCAACAAAAATTACCTTATTTATCTCATGATCATGTATCACACATAATTACTATATCCCCACAATTAATTTTTTTTTAATAAACTCCATAATTCCTAGCCATCACGCAAACTATTATATCAAATTAGCTTCACAAGTAAAGGGGAAAATTTTCTTATTTATTGATAACCCATTCAATTACCATTTTAAGGTATTTACCATTTTAATGTGAGGTGATTTTACACAATTATATTTTAGAAAAAAATAAAATATTCTCTTTAGTAAATAAAATTCATAGACAATAATATCTATCATGTAATCATGGAAAGAAATATAATGAAAACACGTAATGCACATGTGATATCTCCCATTTATTTTTAAATAATTATATCTGAAAAATTATATTCATTAGAAAACAATTAACATCACCCCAAAAGTAAAAAATCATTATAATATCATATATGCATAGAAAAATAAATTTATAACTTAAATCCCCTAACATTATAAGAGTTTTAAACACAACCACACTCCCAATAGAATGATTTGTGGATAAAACTCCACCAATATCAAACAAAAAACTACTAAAATATACCCAAATAAAGAAAAACCAAACCAGAATTATAAATCATCAAAAAAATATTATGGTTACCCACAATGAATATTCAGAAAAAAATTAGAGGATGAAATAGAGAAAGGGGAGATGAGGGTACATTAATTCAATGGCACTCGATTGTCTACAATCCAAGAGGTTAGAATTCTTAAAAGAGATGATTAAAGGGTTCTAAGGGAGTGTAAAATTATCCAAATCGTAGAGGAGAAGGAAAGTTAATCATGAAAAGAGGGGTTAATCCCTCTATTTATAGAGGAATCTCAAACGGTGCCGACACAGTGTAGAGACAACCAACAATTCCATGGAATCCCTTAGTCAATGGAGATAAGAATATCCCAAGACCATTTCTATTTTTAGAAAATTATTTAAAAACATTGTTTGATTATCACCATAACCTAGGAAACAACATGACCAATAAATTTTCGACACTTTTGATGCCAATCTCGACCAAACACTATGGCATAACATAAAATGATTTGTTGTTTTCTCCTCACCATGCCTATGATAACAACATAGTGAGATCCACCTCCCTATTTTCTATGGGTTCTATCCAAAAAACCAATCCCTAGTGTGAAAATTATTTTTGGGAATTTCCAAACTACCAATTTCACATAGGGTAACCACCCAAGCACTACTCCCAACACCATACCCAACCGGTCTATTTCACCCATCCTGGTGTATCCTAAAATCCCACTTCTAGCTCCGCGACCTAAGAATAAAACTCTAAAATGGTCTTCCCCATTCCCCACAAAACGTCTTTGTGACCCTATGAATGGATATAAAACATCCTTAGTCTTCATAACACATCAAAAATCCTTCTTGATACCACAAATACCTAAATAACATAATGGGGGGTCTTTAGGAATCCGAAACCTCATATTAGATTCCTCTCAAACAATTCAAATAATCCTGAATAAAAAAACAATAAAAGAGAGAGGATAATGGGGAAAATTTTATACAATTATCCCAACATATAACACTAAATTATCTCATTACAATATAATGAATCCAACAACCAATAATTATGAAAAATTCACATTTTTTAAATTAGTAACAAACCAAACATTAAAACACCCACTAAAAAACAAGGACAAAACTCAAACAAATGAGTATACCAAGCATACATTTATGTCTCACATTACCAGGTATACTCATCCAATCTATTATGCCTCCACAACACATGAACCAAAGGGATTACTCACCCATGAAACACCTTCTCTCAAAGGTCCTAGATCTCAATATGTTTCTCTATGATCATTGCATCATCCTCAAAATCCAACTCTATCAAATCAATGACATGTGGTTCATCATAAAGATATAAAAAAATATGAGATATTTGGATGAAATTTTGAATAATTTACATCTACAAAGGAAGTTCCAATTAATAATACACATCACGAACATGATCCAACACCTTAAAAGGTCCAACGAAACAGGCAGAAAACTCACTTCCTCAACTAAATCATTGATGTCTATGGAAATCGGAAACCTTTCGAAACACATGGTCACTAACATAAAACTCAAAGGGTTTCCACCTATGATCCAAGTAAGGCTTATGATAGCCTTGAACAACCTTCATCCCCTTATAAACTATCTGGACCATCTCAGGTACACTCCTCAAATCCTTGTTTTTTATTTTTTAATAACAATTCTAAAGTCTAAGGGTGAACCTTTACAGAGTTCCAACCAGATTAAACATCCAAGATATTGAAAACCATCACAACCCACCAACATCAAAAAATAGAAACAAACACGAATTATAGAAAACAAAATTCAAAATCTGTATTGAATGTGTATCACATGTGAACCTAAGCCGGTCCATAGAAAAACCATTATCCACCATCAACGTCGTTCATAACTCCGCAATGCTGAAAAATGAAATAACTATTTCCAATTTTTAATTTATAAAAACATCTAGACCATCATCACGCCTTGGTCTTCGTCATCTCAGGATGAAAACATAACACCAAAGATGTCTTCCATCAACATGTCTCGATCACCATCTCCACTAGAAACTTTATTCACTATCATCACTAAAAATGCCATAGAGAACATTCTTTTGAGGACCCCATCACTGGCGTGAGCTTCCAACACCATCTCTGTCACTGTTAACAACCACAAGAAACAATGTACTACATTAGGACAAAGGAAAATTAACTCAATAACATCAATACAACATAGAATGGATTGATATTAGCTGCTATAAAATACCTAAAATGGATCCATATTGATGGAGGAGTGGTGGTTTTTATTATAAGAGAATTCAAACAAGAACATGTGCTTCACCTAATACCTTCCCAAATCTATGAAGAAGGCCCACAAAATATCCTCCAACACCTGAATGGATTTCTTTGACTATCCATATTTATGAGGGTGGAGAATAGTGATAAGGTGTAACTAATATCCAAAATCATGATGATATCCTATCTATACTAATAAGGTAAAACAAGAATCCTAATTTGATATTATGAACCTTGGAACTCCATGTATCTATATAACCTCATCCACATACCTCTGTTACAAAAAAACTATGGTTCTAAACTCCTAGATTTCTAATAAGTGATCCAAACTCATCTTCAAATCCATGATTACCTAGATTGAATCTTATTAACCTTGAACCTAGGGTAATCTTGTAATGAAATCCATAGATATTTCTTCCTAATTTCACTCAAGGATTTCAAAAGGTCATTAAAAAACTATGAACATGATGTTATACCATTCCCATATGGAAAAACAAACATTTCACCATATACTATTCCACTTCCCATTTCATCTCAGGCCACAAAAAATCTATTTTAAAACTATGATACATCTTTGATACTCTTGGGTGAACCACTAAAGGCGAGATATGAAACTAATGAAGGAACCCCTCATGCATAACCATTAGGATGAAAACCATCCTATGATACATCAAATGATGTGATTCATC
This sequence comes from Viscum album, assembly GCA_963277665.1. Taxonomy (NCBI): domain Eukaryota; kingdom Viridiplantae; phylum Streptophyta; class Magnoliopsida; order Santalales; family Viscaceae; genus Viscum; species Viscum album. Next base: position 1,467,536,351 of record OY728128.1, on the reverse strand, counting down.
ATGTGAACACCATTTAGTGGAATAAACCTAAACAAATCGACCCCACATCAATTACACCTATTGGTATCCTCATTGAGACTCCCCCACCCACAATATCAAATAAGGATAAACTATCATGAAAAAAATTACAATACCATATGAACTATCCTGATATATAGTTTAATGGATTCTAAAACTTTTATTTTCTTCCATAAATCTGTATACTCCCAAAAATATCCTTTTGTGACTTCATGATTAGTGTTTCAACCATAAAATTACATTTTCCCAAGGTGTTGGATATCTAAAATTAAAAGTATTGGGGATGATATATCCACCTCCATTGCTTCATATTCATATTGTATTAAGATAAAACATTCCTTGAACTCTTGTTATTTTGGAATACCATGAAGTATTCTATGATTAGGTAAAGCCACCAAAAATTAATGGAAAAAACTACTTATGATAATTCCATGCCATGGGTGTTATAGTTATGTTTTTTGGGTGTAAAATTTTGACCAGTTAGAGATCACAACCCATTTATGTATTAAGACACAAACCAAACCCAAATAGAGAGTTTCATGAAAAGACATGAACATTAAACACTTCTCTAGTAACTAAATAACTATGGCACTGACCAACAACCCCTTCATGTTTTCAAAATCTCCCTAGAACTTATTGGTCTAAATGGAAAACCTCATACATCATGGTTAGAGTTGTAAATTTTATTTTAATATAATAAAATTCTGAAAAAATCATTGATTATATCACATAAGGCCATGAATGTTATTAGCCTCTACCACATTTTGAGGTTCCACACAAGATACAACCACGTCAACCATCTAGGGCTCCACCATTGATCCCAATCAGGACACCAAATTTCTACGGAAATAAACCTTTTACATCCATATATTTCACTTAAATAATTTACCATGGAGTTGGTGGTGTTGGAGAGTCTATTAAATTTCCCTCAGATGGTAAGTATGCTCCTCCTTTGATCACATGCATATGAGAAATTTATCAATAATCATGATGAAAAAAATGGTCTAGGATCTCATGGAATAAAAAGTTCATGAGTCCCATGAACACTATCTGTGTGTTCATGAAGCTAAATTTTGTAACTATAAACTCAATGTGTTTATATTTTCATTGAATGGTAGTCATCAAGATATATTCGCCCTTTACCCTCAAGAAATGACATAAAGGCCACAAATAAATCTATGAAAACTAGTTAGCTCCACTTAATTAGTCAAAAAAATATCAATGAGCCTAAAAAAGGGGTAATTATTTTTGATCATCACCCAATTATCCCTTTGGTATTATATACAGAGACCTAGACTACCATCATCCTTTATAGAGAATAAAACTAGGGCACCATATGGTGACACACTGGTCTGGATGAAACCCTTTTATATCAGATCATCTATCTGGATCCTCAACTCCTATAACCCAAAAGAACCATTCAATAAGGCTCCATTGAAATTAGAGAGACACCCATGTGTAATTCTATCTCATACTCTATGTCATGTCTAGGGGTAGTGTTACAACCTCTTCAAGAAATATGTCCAAGAAATCCCTAGAAAATCTGGGATCTTCCACTATCCTTATACCCACTAACTTCACAAAAAGTTATGATATCATGGAATGAATCGGTTCCGCATAACTATTAACCATATAATAACCCCTCTCATTGATTAATCCTACACACTAACCATCCTCATCAGACAATGTGACTCTCCTCTAAATGAAATCGATATCCACATATTTAGATTACAATGAATCCATTCCAAGGATGATATCATATGACTATATCTATAACAATAATGAATCCACACATGACTGATGTTTCTCCATCATCAGTATACACCATAAACATACACCAAACAAGCAGGTGTAGCATTTAACTAATGTAGTAAACAAGAGGGAAATGAGAAGCCTCTCCACATCTAGTTCCGAATAAGAGACTAAGGCGGGTGTAGTAAAGGAGTGTGAGGCTCCTAAAACAAAACAATCATGCATGAGAGTAGGTAGTTATCTAATACTAACTCAGAAAATCATTAGCCTATATGGTGCTAGAATATCCATGTCAAGTAGCAATCTACACCCAGATCCTCTGCCCTATTTTTGTTGACCAACTACATAGTTTCACTATGTTCTAGGTACCTGATGGTGAGGAACATCTTGTGGATAAAACCTTACATATATTTTATTGCTTGAGAATAAGCTTACTAACCATACTGATGATGCATATGACCATTTGGAACTAATAATAATCTCTATACAGAGCTCCAAGGATTATTGGGCACTGATAATAGAACTGAATATGAACCCCACAAAAAATTCACACTGGTCCAGATCCCATTCGAAAATCATGAGAACTACTAGACCCTCAAAACAAGAAAGGAAGTTGAAATATATGACTCACCATTGTCCAAAACATAAAAATACTTATCATATGAGAATATCCATCCATAATATTTATCCTTGATTAACCCTATTATCTCCCCTCTTATGATATCCCTTGTTGATTGTAAATTTTCCTGATCACCTTTTCTTTATTCTATGCATCCACGTACATCATCATTGTAAATAGAGTAACCTTATACTAGATATATGGGAAGCTTTAATCTTCAAGAAATAACACATAGGACACCTAAAAATGAAAAATATCAGAGGTGATGTAAATTATGTCCTTAAATGTAATCTTAATCTCTTTCACCATTATACATTCCTACAGAAGATAAAGTAGCTCATTCCGCTTTACTACCTCTAATGTTCATGATATGAATTCATCCAAAACCTCATTTTCTAAATATTTTTAATTAATTTTATACCTTTTCCTAATACTAAAGATAAAATTTCTTCCATGAACATCCCTCATCTAATTGACTACTAGTAGACCTCAGTACTGTGCATTAGAAGGAATCAAAATCAATGAGATCTCTAGATTCTCCAACCAGTTCTATTTCTCTATGTCAGAGACATTTCTTTCATACATTTACATATATTGATTCTTAAATGAATGAAATTTCCTATTAAACATCTTATCCTTTTTATCTAGGTCATCCTTTTGGTGGTCAACCAATCCAGTTTTCTAAACCTCACTAGTCTAAACCACAAACGGATGTTGTTAAGGATCCATAAATTAAAGGATGAAAATGATTTCCTAGGCCTGATAGTATGGAATACTAGGATCAATTAATTTTATTCATTTTAAATTCTATAATTCAACCCATTCCAACACAATCATAAATAAGAATGATGAATTTACCTCACATAGGTCTCTACCTTGTAAGCAATTCCACTTTGTTTGGTCATTCTGTGAGCTCAAATTCCTTTAATAGGGTAACAAGGGACCATAAAATTCTATGTCCAAGATGGTCTCTCTGGTTTGTATCATGAACCATGTTATGGGAATACCATTTCACTTCCAATCCATGGAATCCTCATATGTTCCTAAGCACATGGTCCACTTTTTCAGGGGCCCAAAATGAAGGAAGATATATGATTACCCCTGAGTCCCATCTCCAACAGGCCTTGAGTTCGAAATTAGCACTGAGTTTCTAAATAAAGTCACCAATATAGGATTTATTACCCTCAATAGAAAAAATATAACTAAGGGATGGGATATCAACCACAAAAAACACTATAACACAGGGAAATAAAAAAATCTAAAATATCCCACAGTGAATGTAATTCCATAAAAATAAAAATAAAATACTCTATGTAAATTATAATAACACAATCCTATGATATCAACTCAAAATAAAAACCAATGACCAAGCTAGTGTTGTCAAGCTTTGTTCATGAAATCCTCCTGAAAAAATGAAAAATATTTTATATATACATAAGGTGAGAATAACATGTATTCTCAATAGGATCATAGATGGGGAATCTAGTGGAAGTGTGGTAATATCATGCAAATGACCCAATGAAGAAATGAAAGAATCCACAAGCACATATCATGTCATCAAGTTCCTATCCTCACCAAGGCTCACTCACCAAATATTTAATTCAAGTATAATAATATAATAAGAATAATATTATGAAAAAGGTACCCCACACCACATCCCTACTGATTTTCCACTCCCAAACCCCATTATAGACCATCTTGGTTCTCACGTGCAATCCGTATCCACTAGCCTCATACCATCAAAAGCCTAATCACTAAGGGAAATCCTCATATCTCAACTCGCACTATAACCATTACATTGTCATCATTGAATAACAACTTTAGTAAACCAAAATATTATGGTATCATTCACATGAATGAAAAAAACCACATTCCCTCCTCCTACCATGCATGACCCCCACCATAAACCACTTAATCCTATTATCAATCATCAACTCTAGGATACTATATCTATAATCCATCACACTGTATGCATAAAAACCTCACATGGAAGAGATATCATGGACGACGAGGTAGACAACCATTCATCCCCTCTATCCTAAATGTTTAGGGGAATCATTTGGAACCCAAAACCTTTGGGCATCGGTGTAAACAAATTCATTTGGTGGGAAGCATATAGATATCAAAAGTAAAATAAAACATTTAATAGTTAAACACAATCCCAACCTACAATTCCACAGAACCAGACCACTCCACCACTATAATTGCTACATCATGACAATCCCATTCTAACATTACCGCCACAATATTGTCTAAACATCCAGTGCCACATACTAAACACACCACTACCCATCGATTTTATAGTTGCTATTTAACCACATTAATTACCAATTTTTTTTATTATTTTATTATATTTCCATATTTAAATTATACACCATTATCCCATTAAAAAATTTCATAATTTATTTAGTTCTATTCCCAAAAAATGTATTCCAACCTATGTATATTTATTTAGAACATACTAGTTTTCAGGAATTCCATAACTATAAGGAAACTACCAAGACAACCCACAACAGTAACAAACACTACCACATCAGTCCCATGATCCTATATCACACATCATCACTGCATCCCCCCAAGTCAAAATGAGCAAGAAAACTATAATTCATATCCATAATGTAAGCTCTTACATCAAATGAACTACATAAGAAAATAGGAAACACACTAATTTTCTATTTGCACACACTAGTTTAATTACCATCTTTAAGGGAATTACCATTTTTATGTGAGTTTATTTTCTATACTTATATTTTAGAAAACAAAAAATATATTTATATAAACCAACACATTTCATAGCCAACAATATCCTGTACAAAATCAGGGATGTTTATATCATGAAAACAAGTAAATGACATGTGATATATCCTATTTAATTGTAATTAATTATATATAATTAGTTATCTTTAATTGGTAAATTCCTACCATCAACAAAAAGGGAAACAAAAGTACGATAATATCACTTATTCGGGTAAAATTAAATATAAAACATGAATCTCATACCTTTATTAGAGATTCAAATAGAACCATTCTCATAATGCAATAAACGGGGATCAGACTCCAGCAAGCTTGAAAGAAAAACCACCATGATCTAGCCTAAAAAATATTTTTCAAACCACACATAGAAAATATCCTAAAACATCACAGTTATCCAAATTTAATATGTGGAGAAAAATTGGTGAAAAAAATAGAGAAAGGGGAGAATATCAGAACACGATTTAACAGAACTTTGTTTTTTATGACCTAAGTGGCTAAAACCATCAATTGATATGATTAAATGGTGAAAAGGGAGTCTTAAGTCCACTAAATATCATATTAAAAGGAAGAATAATTGATATAATGGAGTCTAGGGCCTCCATTTATAGAGGTATCCTGAATGGACTCACCACAACATGGACACAACCTGTTAAACCACATCCTCCTTGAGCCAAAAATGATCTGATTCTCCCGCGGTTGTTTCCCATATTCTTGAATATTTTAGAACCGCTATTTGACCATAATCAATGAATAGTAAATAGTGTTGTAAAATTCATGTTTGTTTCCTTATAGATCTCCAAGACTACCTACTATGGCGTAAGAAAACATTCATGGCCATTTTATCATCACTACACATAAGAAGACAACATGTTGGGCTCCAGATCACTATTTTACATAAGTGGCCTCCTAAACCACCATGTATAGCTCTAAAAACATATATTTTTGTTTCTAAGACACTTATTTCACACAGGGCCACCACCCAAGATCCATTACCAACACTATGAACAAGTAGGATGTTTCAAACATCATGGGACATCCTCACACCACACAACAAACCCCATATCCATCCTCCATGAATTAAATGCCAAAAAGATCATCACCAAACCCTGAATCATCACAAAAAGGCCCTTTGAATTACTATAACACTTTCATATACCTTAAAAAACCTCCAAATAATATATCTAGAACAAACTTCCCTATTAATACATAAGGGGTTATTTTGAAATTCAGGCCCTCAAACACTAGACAACCCATAAAACACCTCTATCTCTATACCATATATCACAATTCATCATAGAGGTTGTCTCCCATTTCATAATGGTTAAATAGTATGGTTGTATAAGAATCAATTAAAAAAATCTCTCGTAATTATCATCAAATAGGTGTGTCGTGTGGTCATATTCTTACCTTAAGTGAAACCTCATAGGTCACATGTCCTCTCTCACATATGTAGCTAGAAATATTATAAGGACGTGACCCTAGTTTCCCATAGCTAGTGCCTTATTTTATAAGTTGGCATATAAACAAGGAATAGGTATCACGAAGTACCAAAGAGTTTAGTATATTTTGAACACATGATACATATATAAGCTTAAAATTACATCATGATGGGAAATACAACACTAATTTATTCCATTAGAAAAATCCCATCTTCCTAGATTATGCATGAAAATCACTCATAACTAACTTCTTCACATCCTAGGAAAATAAAACATAAGAAAGGGGTGAGATTAATGTTTAGTCAGAGTAAGCAATAAAGTGGAAGAAAACACAAAAATAAACACTAGGCAAGGTGAATAATTGATAACACACTCCATTAAAAATAATAAACTTGAACACATTATGGAAGGAATATGAAATGAGTAAAAAATCCATAATAAAACATAATAATGGGTACTCTACTAGTTGAATAAACACATAAACATTCAATTACTATCTTCATTATGATGGAAGTGTATATTCCAGAGATTCTGAAACATTTTCTCAAGGCCTCGACCAAGACGTTTAAAAATGAATAAGGCCTTGGCCAAAACCATATATCAAATTTGGAAAGGCCTCAGCCAATTACACGTCTATTTGTCTTATGAGACCTACCGATGCAACGAGGGTACATTTAGGGCCCAACCCATCACATAATAAGTCCATTGATTTTCTCATATGGTGGGGGATAATCAGAAACAATATTCATATTGAAACTAGCATATGAAATGTAACTAAATTTCCCCAATCATTAAAAAAGAAAACACTAACCATTTAGAGTAATATGGTGATTGTTTTTAGGATAGATAATCGAAAATAAAATTAGTTATAAAAAAATCAATAAAATATGGTATATGAAATCATAAATAATTAAACCCAATAATACATAATAATCAACAAGACTGTTGAATTTGACAAAAATACTCTTATAAAATCATTAATCAATTCTTGAGATAAATACTCATTTATTTTGAAAAGAATAGTTCTTTTGAAAAAATACTTGTATAAAACCTGAATTGAAGTAAGATAGTATTTTCAAAATAAGATGACTTATTTTATAAAGGTAATGGTTTCCAATAAAAATATTATAGTGTTCTTTTGAAAATTGGTAATAATTTGAGAAATTCCATTGAATCTGGCATGTATTATTGAAACAATTTTGAATGTTCCATAAAAAATGTGTAACTATCCATAAAATATGGAAGGTTTATGGATGGAAAAAATATATATAAAACTAAAAAATATATTTTTAGGATTAAATAATAATATAATGTAATTTCATTGAGGTAATTAGACAATAAATGTCACCTGGATGAAAATGGAGGTTCGGGTGAGAAAACCCTTACCTTAAGTACGAATTTGTTCCCCTCTTGAATTTCCAGTGATGGAATGTGAAATTATTCTCATTAATAGCTTTATTAAAAACCTATTAGGAATTTATATAGTTTAAAATAATTTCTTTAGTTTATTTATGTCCTTATTTATAAGTTATAATATCAAATTTCATCGTTCTGGAGTGTTCATTTGTTTGATTTTCATAATCGATTAACTTGTTTTAAAGTAATGGAGTTCATGTGGAATGGTTGTAAATATATAAAATTGAAATTTAATATTATTTATGAACATACGGAGATGTTAATGGTCATTTTGATCATTTTGTTACACAAAATGAGGATGAATCATTAGATGAAAACCACCCCAATTATTTGGTGGTATTTGTATTATTATGAACTATTTTTTTCATATTAATTAATAATATGTATAGATAATGGTTCCTGAATATTAATTAGGTTATAATACATATATTATAGTCTTTTTAAACAATGAAAATTGTTTAATTACCAGTAATGGGGTAGAAATTTAAGAACGAAACATTGTCTTCCATGAAAATTATAAATTGGAACCTCATGGACGTTGATTTTGTTTATAAAAATAAAAGGGTGGGATAATATTATTGATGATGGGTATTCCATTAACATGATATAATTCTAGTATATATATGATAATGGAGTTATCATGGTAATTTGGATAGAGGAGTTTAGGATAAGAAAATAAAAGAAGATAAATTGTAATGAAACTAAATGAAAAAGAAGGGTGATTTACCTCTTAAAATAACATCCTTGAGAACCTCCTAAAGGGAATAGGTTTTGGTCTATTGGAAAGACCAATAACATCATGAACGTGTGGTGACTAGGGAATGGTAATTGGGAAGATATTTTAGGATATTCAATTCATATAGGAGTGAAGAAAAGAAGGATTCAGGCAAGGTTTTTATTGTGGAGGAGAGGGGTAAATTTGGAATATTTTATTCCTTATTTTATTATATCCATCAAGACAACCAATAGTTTTGTTTCATGTGGCCACTAATAGTAATAAGTGAAAGTGAGTTTGAACCATCTGGTCATACATCACTTATTATGTCGTAAATAGTGTATTTTTCAGATAATTTGAATATATGGTATTTTAACGTATTTCACTATTCATAAAAAATTCAAGAATTTCAAAAAAATAACAATAATTCACCCATACCATTTTTTAATGTGTATAATTAAAAAATGAACACCATTTTTTAAAAATAATTTTCTATGTATTATTAATTTAATTTTTAAATAAAATCATAGTTATTTCAAAATATTACACATTTAAAGGTATAATTAGTTTTATATCATGTTGAAAATTTAATTAAAATTTCAATATCTTGTTACCATATGAAAATTAAATAATATCATTATTTACTATTCATAAGAGTTATATTACAATTGTTATTACTATTTATACGGGTATGTTACTATTCACTAGAAATCAATTTTTTTCTATCAGACTCAAAATGACATACTGATCCCAAATCTAGATTACAGTTTTTCAGAATTCAAAACATAGTATAGGAAATGTTGTGTTTAATGTATAGATTATAAAAAGAATTTAATATTTATTTTAAAAACCTTGGGGCATTACATTTTCCCCTCCTTAAAAAAAATTCATCCTTGAAATTCACAAAATGTTACCTAAAAAGATTTGGGTATGTCTTCAATATATGCTCCTCATGTTCCTATGTTTCTTCCTCCATCTTATGGTTCCTCCAAAAAAACTTTTCCATGAAAGTCATCTGATTTATCAATAATTTTTCTATGGTATAAATAATTTTGATAGGCTCTTCACAATAAGATAGATTGGGTTCATGTTTTATTTCTTTATTGGTGAGTACATGTGTTGGGTCTGACATGTTCTTCTTTAACATTAACACATGGAACACATTGTGAATTTTGATAAGACTTGGTGGCATTGCCAAATGGTAAGCTACGGATCCAATTCGGTTTAGGATTTCAAAAGTTCGGATGTACCTGGGACTTTATTTTCCTGTCTTACTGAATCGTATAATACCTTTGCATGGAGATACCTTTATGAAAACTTGATATCCTTCTTGAAATTACAAATCCCTCATTCGGTTATCATCATATCTCTTTTTACTACATTGAGCTATTTTTATATGAGTTTGGATAATCTTTACCTTTTTCGTTGTTTCCTCAACAAGTTCTAGGCCTATAAGCTTTATCTCACCAACATCATCACATCAAGTTGTTGTACGACATCTCATTCAAAACAACACATTATATGGTTCTATATGAATACTTGAATGGAAGCTATTGTTATATGAAAATTCTAAAAGAGGTAAATATTGATCCCACATACCTTTCAAGTCATGTTAACAAGAACTAATCATGTTTTCCAACTCATAAATAGTTTCTTCTGACTTTCCATCAGTTTGTGGGTGGTTGGAAGAGCTCAAACGAAGATCAGTATCTAGGGCATTCTGAATACTTTTAAATAATTGTGATGTAAAATAGGGATCATGATTAGAACCAATTGATAATGATACACCAATAAGTATTACCACTTCATTAATATATAGTCTTGCTAAACGTTCAAGTGGTAAATCTTCTCTTATTTCATGAAAATGTGCAGATTTTGTAATATGATCAACAATGACCCATATAGAATCATTAATTCATGGAGTATTTGGTAGCCCCATGAAAATTTCCATTGTAATATAATCCCATTTCTATATAGGAATAAGAAGGAGTTGCATGAATCTTCCAGAACGTTGTCTTCCAACCTTCACCTTTTGACAAACAAAATATATCAATACATAATCTGCAATATCCCTCTTCAGGTTTTCCCTCCAAAAGTTTTCCTTTAGATCTCTTATCATATTTGTGCTACCAGGGTGTAGAGAGAAACTACATCTATGATCATTTTCCAATAGTCCCTCTTTAGCTCAGAAATAGCTGGAACACAATGCCTCTTTCTGGATTTCAAAATTCTACCTTCATATACTAAGTCAATAAACATCCCATCATTTAAAACATTAATTTTATTTTGAAACTCCTCATCATCAACCTGAGATCTTTTTATCCTTTCCATTATATTAGGTTTTTAATACATTTTAAAATGTAGTGATGTGATACCTTCATTGATAATTCCCATATCCATCTTTACTATATCCATGAGAAAAGGTTCCCTTTCAACTCTCATCTTGTTAAAATTTCATGGTCCTTTCAACATAAAGAATATTCGACCTTATTTTCCATCCCCCAGTGGAAGTGTATAGTGCAATCATACTCATTGAGTAGCACAATCCATCACATTTGTCTCATGTTGAGTTATTTATAGAGAAGATATATTTTAAACTCTTATGATCTGTATATATCTCACATTATTCTCCATAGAGGTAATATCTCAAATCTCTAGAGAAATGATTGATGCTTCTAACTCAAGATAATGATTTGGATAGTTTTGTTTATGAATTTTTAGCTTACAAGATGCATAGAAAATCACTCTATCAATATTCATAAGGACACAGCAAAGTCCTTTCATTGATGCAACACTGAAGATCAAAAATCTATCATTCCCAGATGGTATATTCAAGATTAGATCATTCACTAATATTCTCTTCAATGCATTTAATAATTCTTCCCATTAATTATTCCATACTAACTTAACCCCTTTTCATGTATTCTTGGTCATTGGGTTGTCTAAACGGGAGAAGTTCTGAACAAAATCTCGATAATAACCCACGAAACCAATAAAACCATGTACCTCAGTCATGCTCATTAGAGTAGGCCATTCATGCACAACCTTTGTCTTCACAAGATCTATAGTTATTCCATACTTAGAGACAATGTGGCCATCAAAGGAAACTTATTGGAGCCAAAAATCAAACTTTCTAAACTTCCCTTATGATTCATTTTTTCTAAGAGGCTTCAGAATAGTGCACAAGTGATTTTCATGATCTACATAGCTTTTAGAGTATACCTGTATATCATCGACAAGCACCACAAAAAATTCGTCAAGATATTACTTGAAAAATCTATTAATTAGATCCATGATAATAGATGGAATATTAGTTAATCTAAAAGGAAGTGCTATAAATTTGTAATGCATGTACCTGGTTCAGAATTTTGTTTTTGGAATGACTTCCTTTCACACAAGCAACTGATGATTTCCAGATCGAATATCAATCTATGAAAAATATTGGGATACATAAATTTGATCAAATAAATAATCAATGTGAGGTAGGGGAGACTTGTTCTTTATTGTTATATCATTAATCTCCCTGTAGTCAATGCATAACCTCATAGACCCATATTTCATCTTAATGAAAAGAACAGGGGATCCCCATGGAGAAATTCGAGGTAAAACAAATCCATTATAAATCAATTACTCTAGTAGTTTCTTTAGTTCTACAAACTCAACAGTCTCCATTCTATAAGGGGTCTTTGATATGGGTCATGAACCTAGAATTAAGTGAATAAAAACTCAGTTTCCCACTCTAGAGGATGTCAAGGTAAATCCTCTGGAAAGACGTCAATATATTCCTAAAAAACATGTACATCTTCTTTTTTACCATTCATTTACTCACCCATATTTATTGCATTCCCATCCTCCATAATAATTGAATTCAGTGAATCTACTACGAGTGGATCTAGATAAAAATCAGTTGGAAAGGTTTCTACTCTAAAGATAAGAGATTCTACACCATTCTAAAAAATTGTGAGTTCCTTCTTCTTGAAATAGATTGTTACATCATAATTTCATAGCCAATTCATACTGAAAATTATATCAAATTTAATCATTGGTATGATGATAAGGATAGAAACTAAAGCACGTTTATGTGACATGACGGGGACTGATCGACATGCCTTTGTTGTAATGATACATCCACTCAGAGTTTTGACTGACAACTCCTTTATTAAATAAAATTGGACATGTCTAATTTTCTTTTCAAACTAAAAATATATAAATGAACGCGACGATCCAAAATAAAATAAAGCATTGTCTATGTTTGATGAAATGATTAATGTACATTTCACCACTTAATTAGGAACATCAATATCAGCGGATGTGAACGCATAATCTTGTGCCTGCTCCCTTGGCCTATTATATTTCGTGTTTCCTTGACGCATTGGACAATAATTAGCATATTATCCCATCTACTTAAAATTATAACATTGAAAATTAATGGATTCTTTCTTCTCCATACAATCACCAACAATATGGCATTTTTTTCCACCTTTGTAGCATACTGATTTTCCATTTAAGTAGGCACCAGTGTGTTTCATTCCAAAATTGTCACAGGGTGTAAATTCACCTCTTCAATTATTCTCTGTTTCCTTATTTCATTTTCCAGTGTTTTCTGCTGCCCTCTACTTCTATTTCTTTCCCTTAATGTTATAAGACTTAAAAAAATTCCTTTTTATGTCTTGATTTCACATGAAACTATATCATCATATGATTTGAAAGTCTGGGAGCCCAGAGCCCCCTGGAGAAATGTCTTTATTCCATCAAAGAATCGATCAGTATTGCTCCTCGGATTTTGTAAATAGTAAATAAAATTCCTTTCTAACCCTGTGATGTAAGTATCATATTTTTTCACATTTTTATCTTCCTTTTGCTTCAAATTCAGAAACTACCTTTCAATATCAGCTCAGTATTCATGATGAAAATATTTCTCTAGGAAGATTTCTTTAAAGTCCCTCCATTCCATCTCATCTATCTCTACCTCTTCCTTTGTGTTTTTGATTAACAACCACTACTTTTCTGCATCTCTAAATAGATGATAAACATCAATGACGACCTTATCTCTTTCTTTACATCACAAAGTAAGAAATATATTCTCTCGAGAACATATCCACTATTCAGCAACAAATATGTTTTTAGTTCAATTTAATGGTGGAGGTTGTTGTCACAAAAAGTAATCTAAAAAATATCCTCAATGTGGAGGATCTAGATGCTCCATAAAAGTAAGGTAATTGTTCATAACCTGAGTAAGTTGTCCCAGCATAGTTATAAGAAGCTCTCCACTAGTCATTTCACGAGATCTTACATCATTATTTTGCATTAGAGGGGAATCCCGACATAGAATATGCTTCTTCGTGTGGTTTTCATTTCATCCACTAGGTGCCATTTCTTGATGATGGCATACACTAAATTAAGTTATGAATCATAATGTATAATATTAATATAACAAAATACATAGAATATAATGGGGTCCTATGCAATTCTATTCCCATAATCACAAAAATTGTTTCTTTGAGAAGAAATTTACATTTTAATACTTCATAATGGATTGTAAATAAAATATGAATTATCTAAAGAATATACAAAAGGAGTTTCAAATCCATAAGTACAGCCAGGCCTGTTTTAGTTTACAAGGATAGCCTAGGTCAAGCCTGAAACTCATTATCAGAGATTTTACTCCTAGGTACATCTGTGCCAGAGCAACCTCTACCTTTTTGTATCCATAGAGGGATGTATTTTCTAGAAGGGTCTACATAATCTATTCCTTAACAAAATAACATGATTTTCTTGTATGATTATCCTCCAAGAATATCTTAGGGATTTGTTCCCCAATCATCATTTTCTAAATCTATTTTCCATGTTTTCTATTAAACATTCTCTGATACCGACTATAAGGACCTGACCGATGTTTCTCGAATCCAATGTATTATTTTATTACATTGGTATATAAACAAGGAATATGTATCCCAAAGGACCAAGTAGTTTAGTATCTTTTGGAAACATGATACATATATATGTTTAACCATACATCATGATGGGAAATAAAACACTAATTTATTCCGCTAGAAACACCCAAGCCTCCATGATTATGCCTGGAAGTCTCCCATAAAAAACATCATCATATCCTGGGAAAATGAAAAATAAGAAAGGGGTGAGATCAAATTCATAGAAAGAGTAATAAATACAGTGGAAGATAACGTAAACATAAACATTAGGTAAGGAGAATAATTGAAAACACAGGACATTACAAATAAAAAAACATGAACACATAATAGAAGGAAAATGAGTTGAGTAAATAATGCCAAAATAAAACATAATCATGGGTATTATACTAGTTTAATAACCACGCGAACGTTAAATTACTATATTCATAATGAGAGAAGTTCATATGTTGGAAATTCTGAAACATTTGTTCAAGGCCTCATCCAAGACATCTAAAATTTATTTAGTCCCCAGCCAAAACCATATATCAAATTGGTAACGACCTCATCCAATTCCACGTCTATTTGTCTCATGAGACCTACCAATGCATCGAGAGGATATATCGGGCCCAACCTATCACGTAATATGTCTAATTAATTCCTCATATGATCGGTGGTTAACATAAACAATATATACATCCATATTGAAACTATCATATAAAATGTAACTAACTTTCCCGAATCATTAAACATAAAACACTAACCATTTCGAGTAATATGGTGAATGGTTTTAAGATAGATGATCCAAAATAAAATTTTTCATAAACCATTCAATAAAATACGGTAGATGACATCATATTTTATTAAACTCAATAAGTTATAAGAATTAACAAGAGTGTTGAATTAGATGAAAATACTCTTATAAAATCATCAAACAATTCATGAGATAAATACTCTTTTTTTTAAGAAGAGTTCTTTTGGAAGAATATTTGTATAAAACCATATGTGAATTAATATAGTATTTTCATAATAAAATAAGTTATTTTATAAAGATAATGGTTTACAAAAATAATATATATTATTGAGTTCCCTTTAAAATTGGAAAGAATTTGAGAAATTCCCTTAAATCAGGCTTGTATTATGGAAACAATTTTGAACGTTCCTTTTAAAATGTGTAAATATCTATAAAATAAAGAAGGTTTATCATTGGTAAAAAATATATAGTACACTCAAATAGTTTTAATGTGGATTAAATAATAATATACTAGAATTTCATTGAGGTAATTAGAAAATAAATGTATCCTGAATGAAAATGGAGGTTCTTGTGAGAAAACCCTTACCTGAAGTCCAAATGTGTTCCCCTCTTGATATTAATATCCTTGAATATGAAATTATATTCAATAATAACTTAATTCATAACCTATTATATATTTATTTAGTTTATCAAAATTCTTTTTAGTTTATTTGTGTCCTTATTAATAAGTTATAATATCGAATTCTTTCCTTCCAGAGTGTTTGTTTTCTTGATTTTCATAATCAATTCACTTTTTTTTAAGTAATGGAGTTTATTTGGAATGGTTGAGAATATCCAAACATTAAATTATATATTTTTTATGAACATAAAAAAAATTTAATTGTCATTTCTATCAATTTCTTACATGTAATTAGGATGAATCATTAGATGACAACCACTTCATCAATTTGGCAGTATTTGGATTACTATGAAGTAGTTTTGTCATATAAATTTATAATATGTACATATATTGGTTTCTGAATATTAATTAGGTTATAATACATATATTATAGTTTTTTATACCATAATTTTTTTTATATGTAGTAATTAAGGAGAAATTGAAGAACCGAACTTCGTCGTCCATGAAGGTTATAAATTGGAACCTCATTGACATTAATTTCTTTTATAAAAATAAAATGGAGGGAGTAAGAATATTTATAATGGTTCTTACATTAACATGATATAATTCTAGTATATTTATGATAATAGATTTATCATGGTCATTTGGAAAGGGGAGGTGAGCATATGATAACAAAATAAGATAAATTGAAGTGAAACTAAATGAAAAAGAAGGGTAATTTACATCTGGAAATTACCGCCTTGGGAACTTCATTAAGGTAAGGGGTTTTGGTATTTTGGAAAGACTAAGAGATTCTGGGATACGGGGAGGGACTATAAAATGGTAATTGGGTAGAGCATTAGGGATCATAAAGTAATAGAGTAGTGAAAAGAAGAGGGAGTGAGTGGGGGGTTCTAGTGGAGGAGAGGGGTAAATTTTGAATATTTTGTTCATTATTTTATTATTTCCATCAAGAAAACAAATATTGTTGTTTCATGTGGAAATGAATAGTAATAAGTGTCACTGAGTTCGAAAAAGTGGCCTTAAATCACATATAATGTCATAAATAGTGTATTTAACTGATAATTTGAATATACAGTATTTTACCATATTTCACTATTCATCAAAAATATAAGAATTGCAGAAAATAAAAAAAAATTAACCCCTACCATTATTCGATGTTTGGAATTCAAAAATTAACTCCATTTTATAGAAAATTTCATTTATTATTAATTTTTTTTTTAAATAAAATTATAGTTAATTCAAAAAATAACAATTTTAAAGGTATAATTAGTTTTATATCACATTGAAAAATTAATTATGATCCCATTATCTTATTACCTTAAGAAAAAAATATCATTATTTACTTTTCATAAAGGTCATATTACTACTCATATTACTCTTTATAAGGGTATGTTACTATTCACCAAAAACCAAGTTCGATCTATCAGACTCTAAATGACTTACTGATCACTACTCTAGATGGCAGTTTTTCAAATTTCATAACATAGTAGATGAAATTTTTTTTTTAATGGATTGATTATAAAATGATATAAAAATTTATTTCCACAAGATAGGGGTATTAAAAATATCCACCTAAAACATAATCTATATTGAATATAGTTTAATACATCATCATTACTTGGCTACATAATTTTGTGGAAGAAAAAAACTTGAGTGAGTCCCAAAACCTAACAAAAGAAATAAAATTGTTCATGTCACTTTGAATGAAAGTATTCATGTTCCTTAATCAAAATTTAAAACCATATGGTTTCCCTTGTTTTTACCTTATATAGGGGTTCTATACTCATAAAAAGGTCCATTGTAAAAATCTCACTACCTCAAATGATACATTCCTAATCACTCTTTCTAATAATTGAATATGACTATATCATTCTGGAGGAATCCAATCATCTCGTATCGTAGCACTAAGGAGAGAACACAAACCTTATAACCCATATCTTGATCCATATATAGGATCATTATTACCTTATGACTACTAATCATCAATCCATCCTTATAAATCACTATAAACATAAAGGTTCAACCTCTGACCTCATCCAAATAGATCTATTTAAAATGAAACTCCTATGAGATCTAATGATTCCAACCATTCATTAATAATAATAATTTTTCTGAATGGTTGATGTAAAATGATCTCACATATCACTTTATAAATTTATGGTCTCATTGAACCAAATAACTAAATCCAAGAATTTTGGCTAACTCAAGAGTAATAGATTTTAACTCGTTCGAAACAGTATCTTAAGGTTATTGTGAATATACATCCAAAAGGAAACCCACTCAGTATCTCAACCCAATTTAACTAACCCATTCCTAAAGTTAAGGTTTATCTTATAGTTCATATGTTATCATGAATCATAAATAATATAAAAAAACATACAGGGTAACCATAAACAAAAAATATCAAACTAGTATACAAGATTTGGAATACAATTCATATACCAAATGAGGTCAACAGGAGAAACCACTTTTCAAATGAACTTTCTTTACTTTACTTCAAAACATTACTGAAAACTGATTTTATAAATAATTTCAAAATGGCACCACATGTTTTCATACACATAGAAGGGCCTCACCAAAATCATTATTGAAACCCTATTTAGAAAATCCTATCTTTTAATTCGAAATACTCTTTTAAAATCATCACATTAAATACCTTATTTCATTTTAAATTTATATTAAAACTTATCCCTTTAAATTCCTCGTTTAATTGTAAGACAATTTTCATTTGAAACAACAATTTAAACATATTTCCTCATAAAAAAGAAGTTTAAAATAGTTGAACTATTAAATTTTTAAAAAATCATTGCCACATGTGATCCATAAAATAGGCCACTAAAATCATTCAACCAAGGAACCACCAATTACCCATTTTATAATCTATTTGATTCTTATAGACATTTTAGTCAATGTGAACTTTTACAAACCCATGATCAATTGGATCATCAATAAACACCAAAAAATTAATATACAATTCATTTTAAAATAAAAACCACAATTGGAATAACCAATTAAAAACATACCAATTATAATAACATTATCTAAACTCTAGAAATGGAAGAATGTTTGGATAAATTTCACACACGTGTCTATAAAAAATACCTTATTTATAAACCCAAAAAAATGATAATCAATTTCCTCCAAATTCATTAAAATCCCCAAAAAAGGAGAAATAATTACCTTGGACTAATGATATGGAATATCTTAAATGCACCCATAACAATAAAGAAGCAATGAAGGAGGGATATCTAATAGGGGTGGCTCCCCATTCCTCTGGTAGAGTGGGATATGGAAAAATATGGGGGTTTAAAATAAACCCCATAAAATCTACCCTTCCCCATTATGAAAAGAATAAGTAAGTCTATCAAAAAATGGGGGTCTCACTAAAATCCTAGTGAAGACACTTAGATTTTGACTATATTCTACTAGGAATTATGTGGCATGGGATGTGGGAGACCCATAATAATCAACACACTGGACATTTGGTAGGGAAATTCTACCTCCAACTATGCTACGATGCACTTTATTGTGATGTATTTCTCACCCCAGAATTTTCTATGGAAAATATCCAAAAAATACATCTAATACATTTTCCATTATATCGATTCTCAAAATTTTAAATTCACCCATCCAATAAATCAATTAAAAACCCAATCAATCACCCAATTCACTGTCACACAATCATAAATATCATTAAAAACACGCCACCATAATGCTTCTTAGCCTCATAAAATCTCACTAATCATTATCCCATAATTCATGATCCACAATGATGATCAATTCATATATAATTCACCATATCCCACCATTAAAAAATATTCACCCTTCCTCCATACATTTCAAACACCATCCATAACATTCACTGAATTCTATGCCACCAAATCACTAAGTCTCACACTAATCCTAACATTATTTTCATCACATGAATATGATAGTTTTCCTCCAGATCATCTGTACATTCTTTATAGACCAGATCTAATCCAAAGATATCCCCAAATACACCTATTACCAAAACACGTTGATGGTGTATAAACTAACACTTTGATCCCAAGACACTGATTATTGGCCAATCCCTATCCTTATAACTCTAAACATTATAAGAACAAACTACCAAAATACAATATTTTCTAATTATACTCACCCAATATAAATTTCTGATTGATTCCAAATTTAAGTGATTTAATCCACACATCCATAAATTATATATCCATATACTTGAACATTTATCCATCAACAAGCAATTCAATCCTAGATTAAATGAATCTCTCAAATATATAATTTTTTTTGTAAAGGCATAAATTTAATAATTTAAATTCCCACCTACGTCAAAATGATAAAATCTATGAAAAAATAGTTACATAGTCACCAATTTATTATTTTGAAATCCCTATCAAAAACATTTTATACATACCCACACTCATTTGATTTCTCCTCAAAAAGCCCTTAACACCATAGGGTTTTCATCAAAACTAAAATCCTAAAATATTCAGCCTATCCTATGCTTTTCAAAGAAATTTTTTACAAAATCCTATTTAAAAATCTAAAACCAAAACCAAATTCCTAAACTTGCTTAAAATCCAGAAAATCATAAACATTTTCAAGATCACTAGATCTACCTACCATTTTCATGTGGAATCAAGTAGTAAAACCAACTCCAACACACCCCATGACACTACATAGGTATTTTATAAAAATGATTATTTTTAATAAAAAATTTTAAAACCCCCAAACCATTTCCCAATTGAGGTAAAATAAACACATCAATAATCAAATTAATAATCAAACAACCCCTCTATTGCATATAAAACTAGTCACCCATTATTATTAATTATAAAAAGATATAATAAATAATAAATTGTATTCAATTAATAATAGATATTATTAAGGTAATATGTCTAATAACCTTGATTATAAGTGTGTGTATCATTCATAATAACACAATTATCATTATGGGTAGATAATGAAAAATGAAACCCAGCCAAGCTTCAATCATATTCGGAGTCCTACATATCATAGAATGACCAAATGATAACACCACTAAAACAAGAGTACCTCATCCAGATACAAAACATCCCTGGATGATGTGGGCTTCAACCAAAGCCTTGTTTTATAGTCATGCTCACGTTCTACCTCTCATGTCATAAAATATTATCTTCACTTGTAACTTATATTCTCTTAACCAAACACATTATTTGATAACATCAATAAATCCTCAACCCATACCACTGATATAGTGATTCATACAGGAGCACTATTTTTCCTCAGCTTGATATACCTATATTTAGTAGGACGATTATTAGTGTTATGGTCCTAAAAAATCTAGGGGTAGACTATTATATAAAATATAAAACATAAGGTTCATATTTGAATCTACTAAAAATTATTCATTAACCATCTATATAATAAATATATTGAGAACTTATATACATAAACCAAGTATCCAATAGTGTATTTTGTGGTACGGAATATAAAAGTAATGTTTTAACATGATATTCATTAATAATAGAATAGTGAATGTAAATTAGACATATATATATATATATATAATATCAAAAAATAAATAATTTTCATATTTGATGAAACATATACAATATATTTTAAAAGTAGACAAATAATTTCCCCTGTCCCAACTCACAAGACCAACAATTACTAAATCCTCGAGCTCCATAACATAACTCATCATGAGCCACGAATCTATCTCGAAGATGATTACCATCCGAAAATGAAAATAAAAATGTTTACCTGCATACATCAAAACCAATTTCATATACATAGGTAGGTTTTGAGTCCAAAAAACTAATAGAATTCCCCCACCCACCTTAACACATTGAGTGTTAGTAATCAAGTAGATAGGGATTAAAGTATTTAAAGAGTATAAATTAGTGATAAGTGTAAATCACCCATCTAGAAACATAACTCAAGTATGCACAAACAAAACTATATATGTGTTCAAATATAAGATGAGAATATACACCCCCTAATACTCATTATAATGTTATAAAACTCAAGATAGGTCTTATCTTTTGGTAAAAAAAGATGTTCATACACTTAGGATCTAATTATGTATACACACAACCACTCTAATCTAATTATAATTGATCCATAATTGGTTTATATACTGACAAAAAAGGCTCAATCATTAGAGTCCCACATGAACCATCATTTATATAATAGTATTTCAATATCCGAAATCATAAAATGTCTTGGTAAATAATGATTATATCAATAATAATAAAATCTATCAATGATAGAGGGAATAATTTTTCCTAAAAACATAAAAATACAAAAAACAAATTATAGTCAATGTAGACCCAAAGCATTAAATATAAATTAAAAAATAATACAATGAGTACCTCTATCCATAGAGAACCTCTATCTTTGTCCCATATATCACAATCCATCACAGGAATATATGATCTCATACATCCAGTAGTTCATTACATTATTTTTTTGGGTGTTAGTGGCATTAGAGTGGGGCTTTGAGATTGTTTGAGGGTGAATGAATGTTTTCTGGATTATTAGAGGCCCAAATCCTATTGTGGGCTTGACTTATAGCATTATCTTGTGTATTTGTGTGACTTTAGGGAGTCTTCCAATAATAACCATTTTAGAAGAGGCCAATCCATTTCAGTATACATGGTCTTGGTAGGGTATGTAGGTATGTATATATTTTTTATTTATGGTGGTCTGTCAATATTTTGATGTGATTTATGCTATTTTCGGTAGAGTTTTGGTTGTTTAGGGAATGGTATTTCCCATTTTTAATATAATGTTGTATGGATAGAGATTTTATGGGAAATAAGGGTTAAAACACCTGTTTTGGTTGATGGGGTTGGAAAACACATATTTTCAGGATATTTTTATACTATGGTATCTTGAGGGAGTAAGCATGGAAATGGAGGGTCTATGATGACTACGTCTTGGAAGTCCCTAGAATGGGATGTGGTTTGAGGGAAACACTTTTTTTATCTATAGTTATGCCAATGTAGAGTTTAACACCTTGTACTTACGTAAAAATATATCGTAATAAAGTCATTGACTTCTATTTTATGGCCCAAGGAACTAGATCTCGGAATGATTATGGTTAAAATGCCCATTTTGGTTCATTGACACATTGTGGTGGGTTACCATTATATTTTATTATAAATTTAGGTTATTCAATATTTTTTTCAGTTTCCCCGCTTTTCGTTCTAAACCTAGGTGGTTTTAGGTTCACATCTTGGTGTTCCCATGCCTCTATGATCGATCATTATCTCCTAAATTCATTCAATTGATCCTTTGCAACCCAAGTCACTCTTTTACTCTTTATATCATCATATGATCTTCTTTTATCTTCTCATAAGACCGAAATAGTGTTATTTGTCTAATTTTTAATTATTCATGGTCATTTTTTGATGATTGTATGATGTTGTATATTGTTTTTGTGTTTTATCGAAAAATATTGGGGTATCTTCATCATTATTCATCTTATGTGTGGGGATCTTTGAATTTTTATTTCAGGTAGGAATTTAAAACCTCACATCTATTATTATTTGTAAATATAAATTAACATTCTTTTTTCATCAGGTAAAGAGTTTGAATTATCCTAACTTAAAAAGGGGGAATGTGATCACATGTGTTTTTCATGATTTATGTGATATTGATATATGATATTGTTTCTCATTCTACCTTTTATATATTATTTCTTGGATTATTTTCTATTTTTTGTGATATTTTGATTTTTTATTGTTTATAATGATCATAATTAGATAATATCATAATAAATGTATGTGAATATGGATGATTAATTCTAGAATAATATACTGATAATGTCTATGTATAGAGTTTTTAATATAATTAATCATATTTGAAATGTTATATGGTTATTTTAGTTTTATGTTATTCACAAGTGTGATGATCATAGTTTAATTTTTTCTAAATCAAAGAATATTTTTAGTGTGATTAATATATTATTTTCATTTTTAATAATACAATGTTGGTGTTAATGGTATGTTGTTATTGTGATGTTAATTGATGTGATTTGATGATTGGATAGTTTCATTGATAGTGGGTAGTGATGTCGATGATGATATATTTTCTATAATGGGATGGTGGTAATAATGTTTTTGTTGATGGTTTAATTATTGATGTGTATTGTTTAGAAGTAGTTGTAATTGAGTTATAGTTACCCAGATTGTGAAATGGTGATATGTTAAGGAATTTAAATGGGTAACTGCCATGACAACATCTATTGATATGATTGAAGAAATTAATATTCTTAAAAATATATTTAAAATTATATTTAATTAAATTCTAAAAAATTTAATGATTGGATAAAATAGAAAGGAAAGAGAATATGGTATTGTAGTGAGGTGTTATTATGGGTAATGTGGTGTACTAATGGTATGTGATAAATAATATTATAATGTTTGAGGGAGATGGTAATGTGTAACTATAAAGGGTGTAAATATATTTGTGTTTTAATGAATATAAAATATATTATTAATCAAAAAGTTTTTGGACCAGAGTTACTCATACCTAGTGAAATATTCATAAAAAGTAATGTATAGAAGAAGTGTTACATAGAGGGTTTATTGATGCATGTGTGAATCTCACCCCTAGCATCCATGAAAACTAAGGGTGAATAAGTGAATGGTATTTCCCTAGACCACATCAAGTTGATTTTATCTATCACTTTCTTCGAGACTGCATCCACCACTTTATTTTATTACATTTAGATATCAGTCACATTCAATTTTATTTCATCAATAAATTTTTGAAATCCTTTGCAGAATATTACTCCATGGTAAATTTCTTGCCAACAATTCAAAGCTTCAACAACAAGGGATAAATAAAATTCAACCCATAGGTGATTCCATCCAATGTGGCCCACATATTTATTTTCATATATCATAGCCCAGAGCTTTTCCTCCAAAGTACTTTCATTGACTATGTAAAAATAGAAGAATCCCTATATAATGACACAATAGGTTCAAAATACTCCACCAAAACCTATAGGGATTACTTTTTTGGTCTATGTACCATAAACACTAACTTTAATAAAAATTTTATATGGTGGTATCCATCTAATTTACTTAACCATAAGGGGCCATTTGGTTCTTTCAGGCACACCAAATAATAATAATGTAGTTTTATATTAAATATAATTCCTCAAAGAACCCATTTTAAATTTGGAAGTTTCCTTTATATATGCGTGTATCACATTAATTCATGCATGGATGGAAATATACATAGTGTTGATTATCATGTAATTATTTTTTTTATATATGTATCTAGTTGTTTGTATATAAATTTTAGGTATATGGCTGTAAATCTACTCATCAAATTAAGAATCACTGATAGAAATCATATGATCATAAAACCCATTATGGAGGAATAACTTGATTAAAATTATCTTCTCTATATATTCACATAGTTTTAGACATAAAATACTCTCTCATATAGAATTATACTAGAATACTAAATGTCCAGACCAGTAGGTCTCTGTTGATGTAAACATTTTTCAGCATCTTCTGAAAATTATCATAAGGGATAAATCTATAGAAATCATCAAGATGATTTCTAATATTACCAATATAAAAGTTTTAATTGTTCAACAACACCATTCCATGATACTTTAAGGTAATTTTCACCAAATATATATTTTAAAAGTTTATTTCATAACAATGTCAAACCAAAAAATTTGAAAATATTATCTAATCGAGGGATGATTATTTTAGTACTGCACAAACTATTGATGAAATATAACAATAGTATCCACTATAAAAAATTGAAATTTTTTTGTTCATGTGAATATAAAGTGCCTCATCCTCAGAGGTAAATATATTCTAAATGAATTTATAAATTAGTGCCTTGTTAAATTTCATGAGATACTTAATTCCCAATCCACCCATTTCTATAGTTTTTGTTCATTCCTTTTATGCTAAAATTAAAAGTGTATTTTCATTGATTTATCGATCCAAAATATATTGTAATGTTGTTTTAAAGATTTTTTAGAAGACACATGGGCCGTTTATAAATGGAAAATGCATAAATGAACATGGATGTAATCACTCCATTGACCAATCATGTCCTACTTTCATGGGACATAATCTTTCATTTCCAACTAACATTTTTAAATGATCTGGAGTATATGTTTTCCAAGTAACAACTTTTCACTCTACCTCAAAGGAGAGAAAAACCTATATATTAAAAAGGAAAGGGACCCTTTCATGACATTATGTATTATGGATATCCAATTTTGTTTAGAGATCATAAGTACATATCTATAAAAATAAAATATTTATTCCATAATATGGGTCACTCAATAATATATCCATATTTGAAACGAATAAATTTATGGATTTCATTGTCCTTTTTGAGGAAACTCCAAAGAGAATAATTCCATTAGCATAAAGAATGTTCAACATAGATTATATGCATTTTCCAACCTTTATCGAGTCATAAAGGCTTGTTTGTATGAGGTCAGTTATACATTTTTTATATCAACCTCTTCAATTGAAAGGAGGAGTCCAGAGAGAGTATTCCCTTGACTGACTCCTCTAGAACATCCAAATTACTCATTTGGGGACTCATTGATAAGTATAGATAGTCCAGAAGTCATTAGAATAAAACCTACCATTTTGATAAAGAATTAGAGAGGCCATATCACTTCAGAACAGATAATATAAATCTCTATTTATAGTGTCAAATTCTTTAGAGATATCAAATTTTAAGGAAATGTTTTGATTCTTAACAATTTTCTTCAAGGGATTGATATAATCTAATCTAGTTATGAGGCATATTTGAATATTCCATCCCATGGTAAAACCAACCTGCTTAGGGGATAGAGAGCTAGAAATAATATTCCCTAGCCATAAGACTATAATTTTTCTTATTATATTAGGAACGGTGTTCCCAATAACATCTTACCTAAAATATTTTATTTTTACAACATTCTCTTTTTTCAGAAGGAAATTAATTGGAGTGTTCACACAAAGAAACATTGAGGTTGAAAATAAAATTCACCTCCCATAATTTGTTAATTCTGTGGGGTGGATATTTTTATATGACCAACACAATGTATTTATAGAATCCCGCCTTTTTATCACATTAACATTCATTTTATTTTACAAAAACGAGGATCTTTAAGGTTTAGTGTCTTTGAAACCAGGAACTTAAAACCTGAAAACATAAGAAATTATTCTTAAACACTTGAAAGGATTATCCTCATGTTCATCTTAGGTTCATTACTGCATCTCATAACCTGGGGACATATATCAAAAGAAATGGTGAGCAGAAGGCCCAGTAAGGTAAATAAGAGAAACATTTAACATGTGAATTTGAGATAGATCAACTATGTCATAAAAACAACTTTAAGTCATGAGAAAGAAATCATGTGGAATATCATAATAAAAATAAATTTTTTCATAAATTTAAGATGTGGCTACATCATTTAACATAGACAATATTGAACATATCACTAAGGTCCACCCCGAAGGAGTCATTTGAAAATTACCAAGGTTATTCACAAAGATATCGTGAAAATTGTAATCTCTAGTGGTTACATCATTACCCAATGCATTGGAGCGCTATCAGGGCGCACCCTTAAATTTTCCTTTATTATCATGTGAGTCACATATATCATCTTAAATCATTTCATAAACAACCCATATAGCATAATATAAATGGGTTTCATTTCATAATCATAACATTTTAAAAACTACTTTAAAGACATGATCTTTACGTCACTTTAAACCCACAGAAGGGGAGAGCGGGTCTCATGTATGTAAATCCCAGAATTTAAAATAAAAATTTTGGTATATATTTAAATACCCATTTTGAAGAATGATTTTTGAGTATTCACTTAATAAAATAAAAGTACCTTAGAAAGAGAGAGAGACATTTTGAGACGGAAATTCTGCAGCATAACGGCTATGTTTCTGGGTTTTTAAAAAAACATTGAAAAGAGAGGGGATATGAGTCAAACACTCATAAATGACCCATAAAATAGTAGAGGGATATAATATAATGTATTTGAGAACATGGTAATGAAATTTGAAAGATATACCATATGAAATGAAGAACGTAAAAGGAATACAAAAATAAGATTTCTCTTATGAAAATTCGGTAGCCCAACGACGTCACTTAAACTTCAAAAAAAAATGAATTGATGAGATCAACTAGGGTCTCTAATCATATGAAAATAAAAGATCAGTATGATAGATATAGAAATCACACACCAACATAATAAAAAAGGAACTTGAAATACTTGACATGAAAGTAGATCTTTGAAAAATGAGGAAGGCAAACGAATCCCTTAAAAATTCGGCAGCCTAACGACGTCACATAAACATCAACCAAAAATGAATTGACAAGATCAAAATAGGGTCTCTCATCATATGAACATAAGGGTTCATTATTATAGATATATAGATCATACCCCAACATAATAAAAAGTAACTTGAAAGACTTGACATGAAAATAGATCTTGAAAACGAGAAGGTTGAAAGAATCCCTTAAAAATTTGGTAGCCTAACGGCGCCACTTAAAACTTCAAAATACTGAATTGAATAGATAAAATGGGATCTCTCATCATATGATCATAAAATATCAGTATTATAGATATAGATAGCATACCCCAACATAATAAAAAGGAACTTGAAAGACTTTACATGAAAATAGTTCTTGAAAAATGAGAAGGGAGAAAGAATCCGTTAAAAAATTTTGGCAGCCTAACGTGGCCACTTAAACATTCATAAAACGAAATAATGAGAGTAAGAGGGGATATATAATTATATGGAAATGAAAATGGCAGTAATAGGAATATAAAATAACATCCTACAACATAAGAACAGGGAGAATAAAAGAAATGACTTAAAAGAGATCACTTGAAAAGAATGAGAGGGGTCAGATCCCTTACCTTAAAACGTAACTCTTAAAACTCAATGGTTGGGACCTTGAGGGCTTGGGGTCACCTTGGGATGACTCATTGGGAGGTAATGAGACCATAACATAGTTGGGGGAGAGTGGGTAGCTGAATTTATGAGATTATTTCTTGGTATTTATAAGGAAAGTGAGGGGACAAGGCATTAATGGCCATGGGACAACTCATTGGTGGTTTTGGAAAAACCATGGGCTTGCCCATGGTATTTGCCCATGGTATTGGCCACTTGGGAAACTTCATACAATAATTCATCCCCTTTAGTCGACCATCCCTTAAAATATCTCATGAAATCATCATGACACCGTTATGATGTCATTAAACATACAGAAACCCTAAAACTGTATTTTTACTATTCACTGAAAATTCAACTTTCTCAGAAAAATCCCAAAATTTCACATTAACCAAATATCAATGCTCTGATTTCAAAAATGAACTCCATTTTATAAAAATAATTTTCTAAATATTTTTAATTAAATTTTTAAATAAAAACACTATTCACCAAAAATTCATTTTTTTTTCAGAAAAAACCCCAAAAATTACCTTAACATAATATCGACTCTCTGAGTTCAAAAATGAAATCCATTTTGTAAAAATAATTTTCTAAATATTTTTAATTTATTTTTTAATTAAAAAACTCTATTCACTCGAAAAAAATAATACTTGATTAATAATTTATGAAACCGTTATTAAACCATTTTATTGAATCTCATTACTTAATCAAGGTGCCTAGATTATATTAATACTTTTTTTAAGTGAGATTACTAATCCATTTGGACTCATTACTAATCCTAATCATAAAACCACTATTCATAATTTACTATTCATTAAAAATCAAGTTGATCTTATTAGACTCTAAATTTTGTACTGGACATAATTGTAGAAAACCATTTTTTGAAAATCATTACACATTTTTAATTATTTAAGGTTTACGTAAACATTTTTAAAATATATTTTTTCTAAAATTCATCAAAAATATGCATACTATATTTATCTGGTCATTTGAAAATTCATAAACTTCATCATAAGAAGAAATCCCAAATTTTTATTTAAAACAAAGGATTACACAAGGCAGTTACGGTCTCCTTACATAGCCCCTTATCACACCAGCATAGGACCTAAGTGTAAGGTGTGCTAAGGTGAGAGAATACGAAGGAGGATCGGCCAACATTGCACGAGTAGTAATTTCTACCAGTTTAAACTTCTCTCGAAGGAGATTCCGTTCTGGCTTCACACGATGAAGTTCGGCTTGGGTTTGTCCCAGAGCAAAGCCTAGTGGTGCTACCTCGTTCCCATGTTCTGTTAGATGGGCTTCGATCAGTCCAAGACTACTAGGTGAGGCCATCAAATCTTCTTTCTATAATAATTAACCAAGATTACTTGTATTTAGAGATAATAATCGAAACGTTTAGTTTAAAACGATCATATTGACCAATGGTCATAAAACAGTCAAAACCCAATGGTCTCATTTTAATTATACTCATGTTATCAAATGAAACATTTTTGTTGAGTATAAAAATAAAATAAAATAACACACAAAATTAGGAAACAATATTTATTCATAATTTCGTGTCGTTACAATCTTCCCCCCTTAAGAAATTGCATCCTCGCAATTTTTAAAAATTGGGTTTTGAAATTTCATTGAAAGTCCCACATCAGAAAATGAGTCAGTAAAACTATTACTTTAAAAGAATGAAAGGGAGGTACAAAGGTCACCCGAGTTAACCCACACTAGGATTCCATGTAAGAAAACATGGACATGGAGGAGAAAACAAAGGGTCAAGTTCTGAGGGAGAGAGATAGAAAACATGATTAGGAGAAATTTAACCATAAGAAAATCCCAAACTTATGATGTGTGTAAACGGTCTTTGATTACCTAGTAGAAAATGTAAACCAACAATGTTTTTGTTTTACATTCCTTTTCATAATTTTTTGGAATTTATTTACTACATAGAATAAAAACATAAGAAAATATACCTACCTTCATGTAGAGTTTCATCCTTTAATAAGTTTCTACCAAAACTAATATTTTCTCAAAACGATGAGTATTCAAAAACACTTGGTCTCATCAAAATCACAAGAATCATATTCTAGAGAATCACATAATCCACAAAAGATTAACTATCTTTTTCTTCTATCTTTAAAGATTATCCCAAAAACAGAAAGGGTAAGGTAAAACAACTCTTCAAAAAGAAATAATCCCATGGGAATGGAAACTACTTTTAAATCTTCAAAGTTCCATGGTACTACCCAAAGTTCATCATAGACCATTCCATAAATAACGGTCCTTAAAATTCCTCAAAATAAACCAAACTAATATTGAAACCCAAATACAAGAAGGATTTGATAACATACTCTTCCAAAATAAGATTCATTGTTCATCTCCAAACAACATCAACCACTCCTAACATCTTATAACAAAAGTATCTAACCAAAACATATTTTACCCAAGATAGGTTAATCATTTCCATAAGTAACCTATATTACCATAAGTTCACCTTAAATTCATCGATTCTTTAAAATATAATTCAACCTTACTCCTCAATGAAAATGCCATCGTAATCTATTTACCTCGATCATATAGGGTCCCCAAAATAGTGAACGTCTTCCAAAATAATAATCATCTTTTAATCCCCTAATCATCTCTATCATATTAATATGGAAATCACCGCATTTCCTATCACATTGGTTTTTGTGATATGTTCTTCCATTTCTCACCATTAACTAAGAAGAGAAAGTGTAATTAGGGGCTTAAATACTTAGCCAATAATCATGATAACGAACTTAAAGCATATAAGGATAACTTGTAGATGAAAATTATACCCTAACTTGTGATCCCCTAGGTTCCCATCTAGGTTATCCTTGATCATATATTCTTTTGGGAATCTTTATTTTATTTTATCTTTGTTCCTTTACCAATGGTTCATACTAAGCATATGAATTTACCAAAGCATATCCCCGGGGAGTGTCGTAACCAAGAGTGCAGCAAGGCCGGTTGTCATGTACCAGTTCCCTTTTGAGTCTAGATCAAAGCGGTGTTTTCGGGTTTTACCCCTATGTACATCTATGCCAGAGCCACCTCTACCTGCTCGTATCTAGACATGGATGTATTTTCTTGGCAACCCATTACTCAATACTCATCAAAATACCAGGAAGATTCCCTATATATAAAATTTTCTATAGGATTCTTCCTAAAGTTTTCATATCCTAATTTCCACAAATAACTAAACCATCCTTTGATACCAACTATAGAATCCCGCCTTTTTATCACATAAACTTTCATTTTATTTTACAAAAACGAGGATCTTTAAGGTTTAGTGTCTTGGAAACCAGGAACTTAAAACATGAAAACATAATAAATTCTTCTTAAACAATTGAAAGGCTT
Organism: Viscum album; assembly: GCA_963277665.1. Classification (NCBI taxonomy): domain Eukaryota; kingdom Viridiplantae; phylum Streptophyta; class Magnoliopsida; order Santalales; family Viscaceae; genus Viscum; species Viscum album. The sequence goes on along the minus strand of OY728128.1, from coordinate 1,467,504,046 downwards.
CTCCTCATGTTCATCCTAGGTTAATTACTGCATCTCATAACCTGGGGACATACATCAAAATAAAGGGTGAGCAGAAGCCAGTAAGGGAAATAAGAGAAACATTTAACATGTGAATTTGAGATACATCAACTACGTCATGAAAAAAAACTTTAAGGCATGAGAAATAAATCATGTGGCATATCATAATAAAAATAAAATTTTTCATAACTTTAAGATTTGGCTACATCATTTAACATAGACAATCATGAACATATCACCAAGGTCCATCCCCACGGTGTCATTTGAAAATTACCAAGGTTATTCACCATGATATCGTGAAAATTGTAATCTCTAGTGGTTACATCATTACCCAATGCATTGGAGCGCTTTCAGGGCGCACCCTTAAATTTGCCTTTATTATCATGTGAGCCACATATATCATCATAAATAATTTCATAAAAAACCCATATAGCATAGAAGAAATGGGTTTCATTTCATAATCATAACGTTTTAAAAACTGCTTTAAAGACATGATCTTTACGTAACTTTAAACCCACAGAAGGGGAGAGCGTGTCTCATGTATGTAAATCCCAGAATTTAAAATAAAAATTTTGGTATATATGTGAATACCCATTTTGAAGAAAGATCTTTGAGTATTTAGTTAATAAAATAAAAGTACTTTAGAAAGAGAGAGAGACATTTTGAGATGGAAATTCTGCAGCATAACGGCTATGTTTCGGGGTTTTTAAAAAAACATTGAAAAGAGAGGGGACATGGGTCAAACACTCATAAATGACCCATAAAACAGTAGAGGGGTAGAATATAAAGGATTTGAGAACATGGTAATGAAATTTTAAAGATATACCATATGAAATGAAGAACATAAAAGGAAGACAAAAATAAGATTTCTCTTATGAAAATTCGGCAGCCCAACAGCGTCACCTAAACTTCAACAAAAATGAATTGAAGAGATCAAATAGGGTCTCTCATCATATGAATATAAAATATCAGTATGATATATATAGAGATCATACCCCAACATAATACAAAAATAACTTGAAATACTTGACATGAAAGTAGATCTTTGAAAAATGAGAAAGGCGAACGAATCCCTTAAAAATTCAGCAGCCTAACGACGTCACTTAAACTTCAACCAAAAATGAATTGACAAGATCAAAATAGGGTATCTCATCATATGAACATAAGGGTTCAGTAAGATAGATATAGATATCATACCCCAACACAATAAAAAGTAACTTGAAAGACTTGACATGAAAATAGATCTTGAAAACGAGAAGGGTGAAAAAATCCCTTAAAAATTCGGCAGCCTAACGGCACCACTTAAAACTTCAAAATACTGAATTGAATAGATAAAATGGGGTCTCTCATCATATGATAATAAAAGATCAGTATGATATATATAGAGATCATACCCCAACATAATAAAATGGAACTTGAAAGACTTTACATGAAAATAGATCTTGAAAAATGAGAAGGGAGAAAGAATCCGTTAAAAAAATTCAGGAGCCTAACGGTGCCACGTAAACATTCATAAAACGAAATAATGAGAGTAAGAGGGGATCTCTCATTATATGAACATGAAAAGGGATGTAAGAGGAATATAAAAGAACATCCTCTAACATAAGAACATGGAGCATAAAAGAAATGACTTAAAAGAGATCACTTGAAAAGAAAGAGTGGCGTCAGATCCCTTACCTTAAAACGTAACTCTTAAAACTCAAATGTTGGGACCTTGAGGGCTTGGGGCACCTTGGGAGGACTCCTTGGAAGGTAATGAGACCATAACTTTGTTTGGGGAGAGTGGGGAGCTGAATGGATGAGAGTATTTCTTGGTATTTATAGGGAAAGTGAGGCGACAAGGCATTAATGGCCAAGGGACACCTCATTGGTGGTTTTGGAAAAACCATGGGCTTGCCCATGGTATTGGACACTTGGGACACCTCATAAAATAATTCATCCCATTTAGTCTACCATCCCTTAATATATCTCATGGAATCATCATGACACAGTTATGATGTCATTAAACATACCGAAACCCTAAAACTGTATTTTTGTTATTCACTGAAAATTCAACTTTCTCAGAAAAATCCCAAAATTTCACATTAACCAAATATCAATGCTCTTATTTCAAAAATGAACTCCATTTTATAAAAATAATTTTCTAAATATTTTTAATTTAATTGTTAAATAAAAACACTATTCACCAAAAATTCATTTTTTTCAGAAAAACCCCAAAAATTACCTTAACATAATATCGATGCTCTGAGTTCAAAAATGAAATCCATTTTGTAAAAATAATTTTCTAAATATTTTTTATTTAAATTTTAATTAAAAAACACTATTCACTCGAATAAACTAACACTTGACTAATAATTTATGAAACCGTTATTTAACCATTTTATTGAATCTCATTACTTAATCAAGGTGCCTAGATTATATTAATACTTTCTTTAAGTGAGACTACTAATCCATTTGGACACATTACTAATCCTAATCATAAAATCACTATTCATAATTTACTATTCATCAAAAATAAAGTTGATCTTATTAGACTCTAAATTTTGTACTGGACATAATTGCAGAAGACCATTTTTTGAAAATCATTACACATTTTTAATTATTTATGGTTTACATAAAAAAATTTAAGATATCCTTTTTCTAACATTCATAAAAAATATGCATACTATAGTTATCCAGTCATTTGAAAATTAATAAACTTCATCATAAGAAGAAATCCTAAATTTTTATTTAAAACAAAGGATTACACAAGGCAGTTATGGTCTCCTTACATAGCCCCTTATCACACCAGCATAGGACCTAAGTGTAAGGTGTGATAAGGTGAGAGAATCCGAGGGAGGCTCGACCAACATCGCACGAGTAGTAATTTCTACCAGTTTGAACTTCTTGCGAAGGCGATTCCGTTCTAGCTTCACACGATGAAGTTCGTCTTGGGTTTGGTCCAGAGAAAAGACTAGTGGTGCTACCTTCTTCCCAAGTTCTGTTAGATGGGCTTCGATCGGTCCAAGACTACTGGGTGAGGCCATCAAATCTTCTTTCTACAATAATTAACCAAGATTACTTGTATTTAGAGACAATAATCGAAACATTTAGTTTAAAACAGTCATATTGACCAATGGTCATATAACAGTCAAAACCCAATGGTCTCATTTTAATTATACTCATGTTATCAAATGAAACATTTTTGTTGATTATAAAAATAAAATAAAATAACACACAAAATTAGAAAACAGGATTTATTCAGAATTTCGGGTCGTTACAGTATTGGTAAATATATCTTGGCCATCAATGTTGTAAAGATTCAGAGAGAATAATGTATATTTTATCTCTTCTTTAGAGGGAACACGAAAATGTTATAGATTTTTATGTTATTAAATTCATGGGGTGAGGGTATTAGTCATATGTGGGCTATTTTCAATCCCATTATCTTTTTAAAGACCATGAAAATACATAGTCACAACATTTGAAATATCAATTCATATGTGAAAACAAGAAAATTTATACAAAATTCATGGATTCACATCTTATCCTCATTCTCATTGTGTAGATGTTAAAAAAGACTAGAATTTCAATCACATTCTTATAAAAAAAAAATTATATAATTTCTTTTCATGAAATTATTTGAGGGTAATAAGGCCATCCAATATATAATTCATTTGGATTTATTCCTATGATTCTATTCCATTATCCTGATTGTCTGATTAGTAACATAAAATGTTATAATCAGCTACTTTGATATCATCATCAAATTTAAAGAAAGATTCCTTACCACGTTCCTCTAGGTGATACTTAATAATCCATATATTTTCAGATAAGATATGGGGGGTAATGCAAGATATTTTAGACGTCCATCCATTAGATATTTTCTCCCTACACCGGAGAATTCCGAACCATACATTATGGTATTAAAAATGTATAGGGAATGGTGTCAACTTTTCCAAAGGGAAATAAAAAATTATGGGTTTTTTATCTAAATTAAATCTTGGTAGAGTGAATCCTACAAACTCAACTAAAGTACTATTGTTCCCAATATGGTAAAGAAATATGTCTAATTTACTTGTTTTCCTACCATAAATTGAGTCTCTTTCCCATGTGAAATCGACATATGTAATTGGCACATAAATCAGACTAAAGTTTTCAATGAATTAGTAGAACCCATCTGAAAAAAATATATTTTTGATGTTGTCTCCAATATTTTATTTAGGCGTCAAAATAGTGTTAAATTCACTAATGATATTGTTTATTTGACTCATTTTTATAGACATCACATCCATTTACTTATAAATATTCCTCCTCTTTATATATGATTTAGAATCCTATATATATGATACAGTTAAAGTATTTCTATTAACAAGAATAGAAAAATAGAATTGTTATTATCATTTAAAATATGAAAGAACATTAATACTTGTGTGTTTGAGGACCCACACGGTTTCAACCACACTGTCATCCATTTTATGTGAGATAAATGAGTATTCAAGAGGCTCTTATTTAAATGATTTATAATTTCAAATATTCCTAATGGGCTCAGCAATATCAATGAGAAAAAGGATTATTGCAGAAAAGAAAGTATCTGATAGCTTGTACAATGGGTAAATTTAAAACCCCTAAAAAATTACAATAAAGAAACATTATTAATTTCACATTCTCCTTATGTGTAGAAGATTATTCTTTTCCACCTCTAAATATTTCACTTTATATCTCCTTTTACACATTATTTATTTCATCATAACACTATATTGCAGAAATGGATTGTCAATATCCCTAGGTATATGTCTTTGAGAATCATCCCTACCATCATAAGCCTCCATAGAATCATCTTCCCAAAGCCTTCCACAAATAGAATTGATTTTTTTTAGAATCATCAATTTTTGTGAAAGGTTTTTATTGGGAGTTATTCTATAATCCTTATACAAGTATTACACTATGAATAGAACTAAATATTTTTCTTAAAAGGGAGTCATTTGAACATCGTGATTGAGAGGATGAACTATTTGAGCCTCCATATATTCAACAAGATCTGCAACATACTTTTCATTGGTGTTTGTAAGCAATATTTCTCCTTCTAGATATTTTTGATTGTTTATATCTTCTTCAATTGGTAGAGAATTTTAGAGTGTAACCTCCACAACTAGCTGGGATGGGTCAGGTAGTTCAATTTTGATCATAATATTGGAAACATACTCCCCATTATTTTCCCGAGTATCCTTGTTATAGATGATGTTTTTGATAGATAAACCCACCACTATTACTTGTGAATTAGAATGATCCTCACATATAATTTCTAGTTTATTAATCTCCAGGTTAGAATCATCCTCTCCATGAGTAACTTCATACACATTGATTTCAACTAGGCTGATATTTTCTTGGGATTTCTCCTCATATTAGATAAACTCATCCATAGAGAGATAATTATTCTTAGTATGTATTTTTTTCAGGAACCGTATTAGAGGATGATGGATCCTGAATCTTCACCTTTCCCTTTAGTGGGTTCTCATGACATGTTATTTCATCATACCACCTAATATTTAAAAAAAATTTATACCTTGACCCTCCTACGATTCACAATGTATTTACCAATATGACTACACTCATCATATAATAGGGGGAATCACTCATATTGAATTTCATGTTTGAGGGTTTCCTTCAATGTAGCGAGAACCACTTCCTCAACCAAATATTATACTAAGTCGACTTTAAACAGAACCCTAGAATAGTTTCTAAAGCTTGGGTTATCCAACTTCATGTCTAATATAATGGGAGTTACCTCTTAAGAGAGATATACTATAATATGCGCAAATTCCAATAAAAATAAATGTGTTTTAGAATATGGATTCGGATGTGTGTATGTCAGTTCCTAACATTGTGAGGATCAAAATTCAAGTCTCATTCCTTAATCTTGTGGATTCTAGGTTTTAGATCAATTAATAATAAAATAAATGCTATTGTTTTTCATTAATCTGAATGGAAGAAAATATTATAATAAACCTTAACCATTTTTTTCATTTTAAAATAGAAAAACCCTATACCACGACAATTATATTGGAATGGTCATTAAAAATCCATAAATTTTCACTTTTAGGAATAATTTACATTGAAATATCAAAAAAAATCATTGGAGGAGTGTTTCTTTAAGTGATTCATGGTTCATAGAGACATGAGTTGTGCATCCATTTTGAATCACCCTTATATTAGTGGTGAAGTCAGAAAAGAATAATCATGTCACAGATCCAACAACTTCTTTGGATTTCTTCATCATCTACACCCCTAAGCAAACATTGGTTGGAGGTTGTATGGGAGGATATTATAATGATGTTGGTTCTTCTTGTGGCTAGAGTTAATGTGTATGTTGTTGTATTGTGATGATATTTATAGTTTAGTGTCTCAGCATTAGATAATTGACCACAGTATAGGCTTGTAAGCTATTATATATTCATTTTACTTTTTTTATTTCATACACACCTCCTCTTGAGTTGGGTAACATGATTGACACCTATTTGAGGTTTGGGGTTCCAGGTGACCATACCAATATCAATGATATAGAGGATATCAATGGATGACTATTCCCCTTCCCCACTCTCTATTCTAGAAATAATATAGTATATATATATAGACAATGATGTGTTAAGGATTTGTTATATATCTAAATATATAACTTATAAAACATTTCACTTTTTCAAAAGGGAACATATCTATTGGTTAAAGTTTATTTTCTATTGGTAAAATGTTTTACCATCATATATGTCCCTGTCACTAAATTTTTGGTAATAGCTGTGTCGGTAAATGTCTTTATGACAACTTATATTTTTTTGATGCATTTATCAAAAAACCAACAAATAATTTATAAGTTGATTAAAGTGTTTAGAAACATGTTCTGGTAACAAATTTTTCTATTGGTAATAATATTAACCATATAAATATTTTTTTTAATTAAATTAAAAAAATTATAAATTTTTAGGTATATTAAAATTTAATATTATATTTATTAATTTATTATATATAATACATATATTTTAATTATTAAACTGAAGATGATTTTAACACATGTCCAATATTATACAAGAATTAATTATATTAATAATTGAATTCATTACAAATATAACCTCTTGGATCCCCACCCAGATTGTTACACAATTCTGGAAAACCCTACCCCACCCACCCCCACTAGATCCCCCCAAATAGGATCATCAATCGTAACAGCTCTAACCCATCATCATGAGAGACTCCATCACTAGAAACTCTAGCCCATCCATGTTAAATCCAACCCTAGCCCATCCATGATAGATCTATCCCCATCTATGACATCTCCAGTCTATGCTAGATCATCCAACTCTAGCCCCATCCATGTCAGCTTCAATCCATGCCAACTCCAGCTCCAGGACATCCATGTAAGCTATAGTCTATGGTAGCTTCAGACTATGCCCCATCCATTCCAGCTTCAGTCTATGCACAAATAGATGAGAAAATACCTCATATGTAATTGTTGGACGTACACATACAAGTTATAGAAATATACTCACATGGTATGTATAAAGGTAGTACATACACAACAACGAATAAACATTTGAGTTGAACATCATGAATTTGTGTTTAACTTCCTTTTTACATTCAACAAAGGTAGTACCTACACAATAGTGAAATAAAAATTCAAAGAAAACTTTTTATTTAGAAACAATATTGACTTAGTATTATGTTTAAAATAATAACATGAAAATTATGCATGATATCCTATTTTCTACTCAATGTACCTAACAATATCAATATACATCCTTCCAAAAATTATCTCCAAGAACGTGACATAAAATCTGTACACATTTTACTTGGTAGTTAACTGGTCGTCCCATGAATACTTTATAGCATAACATACATAGGTCCCCATCAATAAAATTAATGAAGATGTTTTGTAGGAAGATAGTTGAGGTTTCCACATAGATTATAAGGAACTATATTTAATTCCCCTCTGTTCTGTTTATAATGAACAACCTCGTTTATAACCCTCACGGGGACCGTCCACTATTGCTACTTTGTTCTCTTGAATCCTATTAATATCATGGATATTTCACTAGCTCAGTTTCATTCTATCTTACTGATGTATCTTCTTCTAATTTTAATGATAATTACATCATCCAATTTGATTACAGATTAAAGAAAACTAGTAAATGATTTTTAAAGGAATGTGAAAAAAATATGACTACATCAAAACTATCAATAAATTAATAGTAAAAAAACTAATCAGAATATAAAACCATGACCCAAACCACCTACTTAAAACAAATAAGGTCATTAGAAAAATCTAAAATTTCATGGTTGGAGGATGATGCATCTTACTGTACAGATTTTACAAGCTACATGGGCTACCCACCCTCAAATAAAATGATATGTACTTGTAGAACATGCAACTAGAATGAAAACAAAGAACCTCTGAATCAAGGAAAATACAATAAGACATTCAATGAGGGTTCACAACACTCATTATTACATGAACCTATATGATCCCATCAACTGAAACATGAATATGGACACCAACTCTACTACACATCACTATCTTATTCCCATGCCCTATCTGCAATGATGATGAAGAAACTAAAACCGTCATCACATTACAAAGAGAGTGAAATGGGAACTCTGAAATAGATTCTAGATTATAGATTTCACCCACAAGACATAGATAAATCTAGTTAAAATCTAGACTATGTTTTCAAAGTGGAACACTAAGAAACCCAGATGAAAAATACGTGAGGGAATATATTTCCTATACATCAATTCAAATTATATTTATACCAAATAAAAATATGAAAAGGTCAATAAAATATTCCCTCTCCCTAATAATTATAGTACACTTTCAAGTCACTCTCTTTAGATTTAACTAGTGCACATTTTAGCCTTTCAATGGTTTTCTATTGCAGGTTAATTGATTAATTTTGAGTAATAGAGGTGAATGTACATTTTGTGGGAAAATTTTCCCATTACTTGCTAGTTGAAAAAAATGAAAACCAATATTTATCCATCCATCTAATAAAATATATATGTACATGTTCAGCATGTATCTTCATATGGAAAGGACATTTAGCCTCTTCTTTGGGGCCTCATACCTCCCCTTCTGAAGCAGGTAACGTTTCACGATAGGCCAGACCATGTGGGACTAGACATCAATGCACACACTCTCCTTTGAATGAAAATTATAGATTTCACAAATATTACATAGATTCTACACATGGTATGAACTTCAATGATCATACTCAACCTGTAATAAAATTTATATATTTCACAAATAGTTTATAGATTCTATATTTTACACAAACTAAGAAACACACATTGCTTATATTTATATTACACACACAGATGAGGCATAGATTTCATAAATGAAGGATGCATCAATATATTTTTAGTGAAAACACTAAAACAGATTATATATTTCAAACAGAGACATTATAAAGTAGTGAGGGGAATGAAGCTATTAGTAAGAACACTAAAACAAAAATGAGGCATTAATACATTACCTTAAACATGTGGTTCCGACTATTCTGAAAACTCCATGACTAACTATGGAAAAAGTAACACCTTCCAAATCGTCATGATACAAGTTAATAAGGAATCAATGGAATAATTAATTCCTATGATAACAACTTCGAAAACATTATTCTTTTCAACCACAAGAGGTAGAGTAATCTACAAGTAAATACACATGTAAAAAATGATATCATTATTGTATTATTATCATCACAGGGCTCATTGAAAAGATGTTTAATAAAACAATAAATTATTACCTTATCAAGAAATTTATCCTTCTCATTTTTAGGTGAATTTGGAATTTAATTAAATGTGATTTTTCCATTTTGATTTTGTTGGCGCTCCCATCCAAAGGCTTCATTCGAGATTTAAATATGATCACAGTTTTCCAAAAATGGAAGATATAGAAATTATATGGGATTTTTCTCTTATAAAATTAAAAATAAGGATTATAATGACCATAAATATAAATAAAATCAATTACAAGTACATGGAATGGGAATTGGGAAAAAATTATCTTATCTCAAATGAACCACATCCACAAGACGATCCATGTCCTCATACATAATGGAAAGCTAATTTAAAAATATAATGACTATTCTATTATCATTATTCATGCTAATTTGGAGGGATCATAAATCATAAGTATATGATTCACTGATATTAATGTAATCGGCTTTATAAAGTAAAGAACCCACATTACCTACCTGGATTCATTTGGTGGTTATTAACCCGACTTGGAAACAATTTTAAAATTTGGAAATTGGATAACCAATCTCACTAGGAATAAAAAAAGTAGGGTCACAATTATAAATCAAAATCATTTTCATTAATATTATACATATGTTTTAATTGTCCTTTTTTTAAGGGAAATATGTAGCAATTCTAGTTGAAAATTCAAAATGATATTCAAATTTAGACTTGAGTTCTAGAAAGTTTAAATATAGAGCCTACAATAGACATTCACATGTTTAGTACTTGAGGAGGGTTTGAACAAAGATCTAATCACATGACTAGAAAAAACACACATCTTATCAAAAATATCCTATCATAATCAGCCTTTTCAACCTACTATTTTTTTCTTTCAACTTCAGAAAAATAACATGATGTATTTTAGTGTGAGTTTTATTTAATTATTAAATATAATTTTTTAGATATTTGGGATTGGAAATTGGAACAAGATATAGATAATAGACTACCCATGAGTTCAAAAATTATAAATTGAGTACTAAAAAATAGTATAAAATTAAATATTATTTTTGGGAAGAGATCAAGGAAGGGACTTGAAAGAATCTCAGAGAACTTTTTGAAGATCATACCAATACCACTGTCACTAATTATAGACCCACTAAGATCTAGCAATTCTACAAATGTATAACTTGAAGTAATGGAAACAATTTATTCATCTGTGATTTATGATCCAAGCATCATTTGGGGCATCTACAAACTCCAAATGTTATAAGACACTAGAGAAAGTATAAAAACAGAAAAGAAGTATTCTAAATAACCATGTAAATTCATTGACTTTGGGAAAATCCTTCCCAGAAAATCAATATTACAATTTTCTAGAATAAAAAAACCTTGAGGGACTTCCCTAAAATAAGATAATTTTATTTATATCATTTTCAAGGACTGAATATTCAAAAGAAAAATAATTGAAAGGCTAGAAGAATCCAAGATAAAATCAATGATATTACCACATGATTAAATCTTATGTACTGTCAGACACTTTTTATCAGTAAAAAAGAGACCCAATTCACCCCCAGTTATTCGATTAAAATTTATTGTAAAGGTTCCATTTATATTGTATGAGTTATTTTTTGGTAAAAGATCCTAATTTCCACTGCTTATGTTGTGGGAAAAGTAAAATCATGGGAAAAATTGGAACAACATACCAAAATTTATACACGGTTTTATTGGTTCAAAATGTATAGTTGAAATAGAACCACAACGGGACACAGGGATGAAGATCATTGAGCAGGGGAAGCAGATGTGGATCTGGGAGAGGAAATGGTACGGAAACCATCATGTGGGTAGAGAGAACACAAGGGCATAATTGTGACCCAAGGCAGAGGAAGCTGGTAGGGGATTAGGGAACCATAAACTTCAATGGAGGCAGGCAAGAGTATGAGGGATGTGGGGGACACAGTGAAAACCTAGGCAGGAAGAGGGGATGCAAGGAAAGACTGGTAAAGAAGGAGGTAAATATAGAAGTAGTGGTGGTCGATCAGAGAGGTGTGGAGGCTAATCAATTGTGGGGAGAAGGTGGTCGGGGAGGCGGGGGAGGCTAAGCTGTGGCATGGGAGGTGGTTGATCTAGGAGGCGTTGAGGCTGAGCGGTGGTGGGGGAGGTGGTCAATTGGGGAGGTGCAGAGGGTGAGTGGTGGTGGGGGAGGTAGTGAGGTTGGGAGTGTTGTGCAGCGGTGGTGGGGAATAGGGTTTTAGGGTTGGGGAAGTGGTCATGATCAGGGGGCACTGTTTATGTGTTTTGTGATTTTTTTCATATATGGGTGTATATATATAGATTCATATCTTTTTTTCATATTTGGGATTATGTTTATATATATATAATTTTTGATGTTTTTTAATATATGGGTTTGCGTGTTTATCATATTAACATAAAAATAATATATGTATAAATTCACAGATTTCAAACTTATATATATGTATATATATATTAGAAATAAATATTACCTAATTATTGATATTTTAATTAATCACATTTTTGATATGTTTGTAATAGTTAATATATATATATTCTATTTTTTTGATAAAATAATTTATATTATTGAATAATTCAATGCAAAAAACTATTATAATGGTAACATATTTTTTTAATAGTAATTAATAACAATATATTCATTTATTAGTAAATCTATTGTTGGTATTATTATGATAGGTGAACAAATTTAAATATTTGGTAAAGGGTTTGTTGGTATTTAACTACTAATACAAAAAGATATATATTTTGTTAAAAAAATGGTAGGTACCTGTAGTTAATATAAATATTATTTAATATATTTTTGAATTAATCTTTTTTACCAATAGAAATATTATATGTCTATAATTTTTTGTTGGTAATGGTCACTTTTTTGTAGTGATATGATCTCCAATGGATTATAGTTATGATATGTGTATATATACCTAGGATGTAATGGTGTAAGGAATAGATGTGTGTATATATACATGCATTAATGAATCATGGTTATTATACATGGTGATTTGGAAATAATTATGTGGTTGTGGTTATGATGTGGATATGTAGAAGTGTTGTGTAAAGTGATATGACTTATGGAAGGGATGGTAGCACCAAGACATGTATCATTAGGGAATAGGGGTGGATTATTTAATGAGTCAGTGGTTGTGGGTAACCTTTTTTAGTATATAACATTTCCAAATTATGTTACTTATATTTCTAGGTGAGAGATGGTGAGGATGGGAACTTGGTCAACCTAGTGTAGGTAACATTTTGGTTTCCCTGTTTATTCACAGAGGATTTAGTATGATTCTTCCACATTTAAAAGAGTGTTTTTTTGGAGTACCCTACTATATATATAATACTATTACCACCCATATATATATATAAATATATTTATATTTTTTTATTAACGTCCACAAAGTAATACTAGTGAATATGATAACTTCACTAGCTCATGGAAGTTGTTGGAGTTAGCAGGTTTTCATAGAGTTGGTTGTGTAGTAGTTTTTCCAATGATATTGTGTAATATAGTGTTTATTTTATGTATCACATGATATGTATGTTGGATTGGATAATTTATTATGTTATATGATTAGGGGTTTTGCATTATTACTAGGATTCCTGATGGTAATTCCTCCCCAATACGTGTGTTTATACCCTTTTTTCTGGTCACCAACCCATGTCTTATTAAAGAGGGGATTCATTATCTATACTGGTCTTTAAAACATTTGTAGGATGTGTTCTATTGGGGGTGGGTCATTTCAAATCATTATCAGAAATTTTGATTAAGATATGGAATGGAGTTTTGAGTTAGTCACTAATGAGGAATGTATGGTTTTGATAGTTAACTGATATCAATTATTCTTTTTTTAAAGGAGGTTGTGCCTCTTTTATTAAAAAACCAACAAAAGAACAAAATCCAAAATCATACGGGAACCCAGGGAAAACCCAAGACAGATAGCTACTGATATCAATTATGCTAATTATGTGATACATTAAAGATTGTCCTACTAAGACATGGGAAATCATAGCCCCTCATAATCTAATGTAAGAAGCTTAATAATACTGAAAATTCTAGGTGATGTGATACCGATTTAATGTTATATACATAGATAATTCATAAACATAAATCTTCAGTGCACATGTGATTGAATTGGGAACATCATGTTAAAGTGTAAATGAACCTAACTAAATAAATCTATAAAATTAAATATTCATGGGTTAATCAGTTCCTATTTCATTCTTATCATTATTCAGATGGTTCTTGATTATAATCCCCATGATATTGTAATATATTTTTAATTTTTTTTTATGCTAATGTGGATGATGATTGTAGGAATACATTTTGAGAGTATTAGAGATAGATCTCACCCAATCATATGAGATTTATTTTTTATCCAGATACTAAGAGATAATTGGAGGAGATAGAGATTTATTTCAAATTAATATATTCTTGGAAGGATCACTAAATTTCATTATAATTTAGTTTATTCTATGTAGATTATATTTAGTGGTGGATCTTGTATCGTAGTTACCATATTAAGTAAGTATTATTACAGGAGAAATACCATGATCAGTTTCCGGATACGATCTATTGTACGACTATGAAGGTGATGTGATAACAACAATTTATTTCACTCCAATAGGGGAGAACTAGTATGAAAGAGTTTTTGATTTGGTTTAAGTACCTTCTTCATTCACTTCATAACTCATACTATATGAATATGTTATAGAGGGTAATTTTGATGCTGTGTTGTATCCAAAAATCCATCTATTGGTTGCCTAATTTACATTACTTATGTATATTGTGGAGCTAACGAAGGAATAGATGAAATAAAAATGCTACCATAGACAAGAGTATCTTGAGTAGTAAGTTTATTGGATTTATTAAAGAGTGTATATTTTTATAGAGGTTCTCATTTTTCAAACTATTTGATATTTCATCCAATAGGGAGTTAGCCCCATATCTACACTTCTAATTTCATTAGAGTTGGTAGTTTTTTAATCTATCTTTTATTCAGTCATATTTTTATTTTTCGAGGTTTAAAATACCATAATATCTAGTATTTTCCCTTCTATTATAGTCATTTTGGATCTGGAAATCCAATATAAGAAGACCACTTATTGTAATTTCCACTAAGGATTAAATAGAAGAAGCAGTGGGGTGATCAGGGTTATGGATGGTAGTCATGAGATGGAGTAGGCAAAGGATATCATCCCGATACCTCCCATCCTTAAGGGCACATGGATAAGTGTGGTAATGGTGTTTGTCACCACTAGGGTAAGTAGGGAAGTGGATAAAGATATGGTCATATACATTCTATAGAGTTTCCATGGATTGGTGGAAATGTTATTGTATGGTACCTTCTATTTATCATAACTTTAGGGTAATTTTTTTAATTAAGATATTCACACTCCTTCATTTCACCTATCGTAATTGGAGATCTAGAATATAAGGAATTTTGACTTCTAAATCCTTTATATTGACTAATATTGTTATATGGCAGCCTAGTTTGTATTGAATGTGTAAATATTATGAGATGGTTTTTGGGTACCATCATCCATTGAGATATTTCCTATATTTTCACATTCAACTATACAATTTATTCCTTGGTATGGATTATTTTTATTCTATGCAAGATATAGTTTATTCATTCCAAAAAAAAATTCTTGATGCATAAGGTTAGTATATAGTGTTGTTTGATAAGCGAGAGTATGAAATAGAAAATATGTATATGAAACCTCATTCTTCATATTTTAAAGTGTTATTATTGGGATTAGTAGAGGCCATCCAATGGTGTTTTTAATGGATGTGGAAAATTTAACTAAATTATTTTTAAATAGGTTGTGATTATACCCCATTAATGTGATATTAAGTTCAAAATAGAGTTATGGTTGGGTGTTTCATTTATTTTAATGTCAATATATAGGATGGATGTTTTTGATATATTGGATTTTTGGATTCAATTAGATGATATATTGAAAAAGGGTTTAATCTAGCCGTGTATTTCACTTTATTATTCTCTAGTGTTGTTTTCAAAGAAGTCAGAATGAATTTTTACATAGGTATCTATAACCACTGTATTAATCTTGTGATGGTGGATGATTAATGATCTATTTTACTATTTGAAGGGACATATTGGGTTCTCCAAAATCGATATATGTTCAGGTTATCAATATATGATGGTGATGTATGAATATATCCTAATGACTTCTTTCAAGTGTCATTACAGATGCCTTGAGTTCATGGTTATGCTTTCTGGAATCATGAATGGATTAGTGGTATTCATAGGACTGATGATATCTATCTTTTGAAATTTCATGGATTTGTTTATGGTAGTGTTCATTTATGGAATTCTCATATATTCGAGGTTTGATAAGGATCATACTAATCTTATAGGTGTTTTTAGAGGATATTCAATGTCATTAGCTCTATGATATTTTTTGATGTTTAATTATTTATAGAAATGGGTTTATTTTTTTTTGTAAATGTTATGTCTTATCAAGGATTATTTATGGATCCTTCAAATATTCATAATGTTTTTTCATATGGGTCCTAAAAATAATGTAAAATTTATGGATCTAAATGGTATTATATGCTATTATTAGAGGGTTTTTCCTATTTTCTCTCAATTTTTGACTCCTTTGATGGCCAGACTAGAAAGGATTTGGGCGTCATATAGAAGAACCAATGTTAAGTTACATTTTGTTACCCAAAGAAGAATATGTTTAATTCCCATGTTCATTTTTTCTAGAGGAGGAAGTAATGTTTGTGATTCTCTGTGATGATTTATTTTTTATATTAGGTTATGTTTTAATATAATAGATGATGGTGATCTACTAGGGGTATTGAAAACTTTATACTCATGGGAATAACTATGTCACCCATGGTCTCAAGAGGGAGGTATTTGTGTTTTCCTTGCTATTATGGAGTCGTTATCATAAAAGTGGAATTTTTTTGTATTTATATATTGAAAGAGCTTGAGATATATTGTCTATCAATATGATTTTAATTTTTATCAGTAATAGTGGATTAAATTATTTCCTGGTTATGACTTTGAGATCTCTTATACAATGGGGAAAGAGAATGTAGTAGCTGATTTGTTGGGTAAGAAGTTATATGAAAATATTTCAGGATTCCATAGATGTGCATATGATAATATAGGAATTTGGATCATTTAATCTAAATATGGATAAAGTGTGTGGTAGTGATTTTCTTTCTCATGTGATATTATGTTCATCTTTGGAATATCGAGTAAAATAATCGTAGTTGTGAGATTCCAAGGTAGAGGATTGGAGGGTGCATGCTTTATATGGTAATTCTCTTGAGGTATGATATAAGGATGATCTACATCATGTGATGTTTCAAGGGAGTCTTTTTTATCCATTAATGATTCAATGAATTGTTTTATAAGAGTTTTAAAGCTTACATTTTTCTATGAATCTTAGTGTAATTTTTTTTACCATTCCTTGAGGACTCTGTTTTTATCTATGGATGAAGTTGTTAGGGGCTTAGTTTGTGTCTCAATGTTTAGTCTATTCAAAGGTGAATGTTGAGAGTTGTATTATATAGGTATCGTTGCATCAATTAAATATTACTCATTGATATTTTGGGGACATATCAATTATTTTTTTCATTAGTAATTGTCAATCATTAGAGGGATGTGATCTTATTTATGTGATTGTGAACTGAATGAAAAAATTCATCTTGTTTCATTAATATTAGTGAATAATGTGTGGGTGATGCTTTATTGATGTATTATATTGATGAGGTTTTGTTACTTCATATGGTATTGAGGAAATTCATCACTGATCATGATCCTTTCCCAAATAAACATGTATGGAATGGTATTCAACATTATTTTGGATCTTAGTTATATTTTAACACAATGTTCCGTCCTATAATGTGTGGTAAATTATAGAAAACTATCCAAAAATTATAGGAAATATTGAATGTTTTTGTTATAGATTCTGATAGTTTTTGGGTGAATCAAAACCCATGTTTTTTTCATTAATAATAACTATCACTGAACCATTATCATTGATCCCTTAAATACATTATACAAAAACAATTATGATATCAGTTTTGCTGGGATGTGTTTAGAGAGTCTATGATTCTCAGATGAGAATATGTGAATAATATGATAAAAAAGATTCAAGCGATTCATTAGTGGATAAATACTTTCTAGGATCATCAGAAGTCCTATGAAGATCATAAGAGGAGAACTTTAGAGTTTTAAATTGATGATCATATATTTTTGATGGATTATTATCATCCTATTTAATTAATTTTTCATTGTGGAAGTAATATTTATCCTTAATTTTTTAGTATTTTCATGGTGTTAGATAAATTTGGTGCGATGGAGTAATAGTTGCTGAAACCAATATAGATGGTTTTGATCCATGATGTTTTTTACGTCACAGATTCATTGATATCATAATGATGACACTCGTATAATTCATTTGGGAAATATAGGCATTGATGATGATGAAATGTTCATGGAGTAGCCTAATGAGATTAAATACCATCATGAAACGTTTTTATGTGCGAATGATACTCCTTTGGTACTTGTCTTATGATGTCATAGTGTATTGGAAGAGTGTATATGGGAATTTGAGTTTTAAATGCATTCTCAACATCCTAAAGTCATGATGGTTGTTTATTTTTGATATGGTGATGATTTTTTATATTTATATGACTGAAATTATTCCTCTTTTTTGTGTGATTTCATTGATATTATTTTCAGATGGTGAGATTTCAATTTGAAAGGAATATCATTTTATGTTTCGTTTCATGGATCTTCTGTTAAATTTATGGTTTTTAAATTTTCAATGATGATAATCATTTAAGAGATATATAATGTAGATCATTGGACCTTAATTGGTATTTTCATTTTATTATAGGGTATTCAAGGTGTTACAGTAGGGATTATATATGGTTTGATTGTGAAAGGATGAGTTTTTTCTTCTTGGTGGTTAAAACCCCAATTTTGGGTTTGTATTATAACATCACGGGGGTACTTTTTTTATTTAATTTATTTATCATGTAATAATTATTTTTGAGGAGTTTGAGTGGTTTCTAGTTTTTTGGTCCTTTTGGGGCATGGAGGTCTACCAATCTTGATGGTTACGGTGGTTCATAGGCATTTTCGTATGGTCTATTCCATTTTGGTTGGTGTTTTGGTTGTCAAGGGCATGGTGGTTCCCATTTTTTGAGGGTGTTTTATAGTGATGGATGTTACATAGGAAACAAGATCAAAATTCCCATTTTCATTAATATGGTGGATAATTCCCATTTTTTATATGATTTTCTACCATGGATATAGAGGGATTTCAGGGTAGAAAGAGGGAGGTCGGGATGAAAATGTCTTGATAATCCTTGGATTGAATCAGTAATTGATGGTAAAACTTCCATTTCATCTACAACCATGTAATGGTTGAGTTGAAATCTACATACCATAGTGAAATGAGTTGGGGGTTGTTTCTGACACTTTCTTCGGGGCGCACGCACATCCGTCATGCAGAGGGCGCACTGCTATTACACCGTATTCCTACTTTCCAAAGGTGGGCGACATCCACTCCTTATTCAGGAATGTCTTCTCCTAGATTGAAACGAGATGATGGGATGTTGGTTCTTCCTTCCGTGGATTCCTCCTCGGAGCTCGTCACCTAGTCCGGGTCTCCCTCATAGATTTAATACATAGTTCGTGACACTCTTCCTCGTGGCATTTCTTCATGGATGCTAGTTAATTATGCCACTTCTGTCAGAACTTTCCAAGGAGTCCGGTCAGGGCAACAACCTTCGGTTAGGGGAGTAGTCGCGTTGGGCATCATAGGCATGTCTTGACACTAGGGAATTGGCATGTCTGTCTTCTGTCCCCTATTATAGGGATTCTCGAGGGCACTGGATCCCAAGGAATCCCACATCAAATGCATGGAATTGTATTCCATGAGAATGTATCTGAGGTTTTCCTCATCTTCCCATATTTAACACAGGGTTAGCGGTAATTTTAATGTCCAGTGGAGACAGATCGGACTGATTGGAACACTGGTTAGAGTGGATCAAATGGGCACAACCCCTGAAGGGGACACTGAGGTTGGTGCTGATACATGGGCGGCTTCCCGAATGCTATTAAATGGAATTTTTTACGAGGTGGCATGATCTCACCGGAATGTGGCGGCCCGAGTAAGGATCAAGATGGACGACAAATTTGGGAATGAGGCTCGAAGAGACTTCCTACATACCCCAGTGGTAGGGAATCAAAGTCTACATAGTTCGGTGGAACTATGGGACACCTGAAGAGGCCACCCATGAGAATGGTTGCATCGATGGGACCCAGAGGATGTGGAACCCCCAGATAAAGGCATGAGCCTCCCGAGACATGTGGGCTCGAGGGATAGATCAGGATGATACATGGGTGTTGGGATTGTACCTCATGGACGTTTCCTACGTATCCCCGTGGTAGGGAATCAAAGACCACGTCGTTCCGATGGTGAATATAGTTTAACCTCATCTGGTATGGGGGAGAACCTAGAGTGAAGGAACGATCGGGTGTTGGGATTGAACCTCGTGGAGACTTCCTACATATACCCGTGGCAGGGAATCAAAATCCACATATTTTGGGATGGACTAGGGCTTACACTCTGAGGTGGCCCAAGGTGTTGGGGCTTGAACCTCATGGAGTCTTCTTACGTACAATGCCTCGACATGGATCAAATTCCCCATAGTTCGCGACAGACTGGGGCTTACACTCTATGGCGACCCAAGGAAGTGTGGCTTGAACCTCATGGAGTCTTCCTACGTAGCATGCCTGGACATTGATCAAAGTCCCCATAGTTTGGGATGGACTAGGGCTTACACTCGGAGGCAGCCCAAGGTGGTGGGGCTTGAACCTCGTGGAGGCTTCCTACGTACCATGCCTTGACATGGATCAAATTCCCCATAGTTTGAAATGGACAGGGGATTACACTCCAAGCTGGCCCAAGGTGGTGGGTCTTGAACCTTGTGGAGGCTTCCTACATACCATCCATTTCATGGATCAAAGTCCCCATAGCTCATGATGGATTGGAGCTTACACTGTTAGGAGGCCTAAGGTGGTGGGGCTTGAATCTCGTGGAGGCTTCCTATGTACCATGCCTTGACATGGAAAATGTCCCCGTAGTTCGGGGTGGATTGGGGCTTACACTCTGAGGCGTCTCTAAGGTGGAGGGGCTTGAACATCATGGAGGCTTCCTACATACCATTCCTTGACATGGATAAATTTCCCCGTAGTTCAGGATGGATTGGGGCTTACACTCTGTGGCTGGCCAAGGTGGTGGGGCTTGAACATCGTGGAGGATTCCAACATACCATGCCTTGACATGGATCAAATTCCCCGTAGTTCAGGATGGATTGTGGCTTACACTCTATGGCATCCCAAGGTGGTGGGGAATGAACCTCGTGGAGGTTTCCTATGTACCATGACATAAAATGGATCCAAGTCCACATAGTTCGGGATGGAATAGGGCATACACTCTGAGGCGGCCCACGGTGGTGGGGCTTGAACCTTGTGGAGGCTTCCTACGTACCATGCCTTGACATGGATAAAAATCCCAATAGTTTGGGATGGACTGGGGATTACACTCTGAGGCGGACCATGGTGGTGAGGCGAGAACCTCATGGAGGATTCCTACATACCATGCCTTGACATGTATCAAAGACCCCATAGTTCTGGATGGATTGGGTCTTACACTTTGAGGCGGCCCAAGGTGGTGAGACTTGAACCTCGTAGAGGCTTCCTACGTACCCTGCCTTGACATGGATCAAAGTCCATGTAGTTAGGGATGGACTGGAGCTTACACTTTGAGGCGGCCTAGGTTGGTGGGGCTTGAACCTAATGGAGGATTCCAATGTACCATGCCTTGACATGGATCAAATTCCCCATAGTTCAGGATGAATTGGGGCTTACACTCTGAGGCGGCCCAAGGTGGTTGGGCTTAAACCTCGTGGAGGCTTCCTACGTACCATGACTTGACCTAGATGAAAGTCCCTGTATTTTTTGATGGATTGGGGCTTACACTTTGATGTGTCTCATGGTGGGTCATGATCGGTGGTCACTCTAAGCTCACGTGAGTCATTCCCGGTGTTAGAAACAAGACCTCGCAGACACCTGATGATCACGTCATGAAATGTACATCCATGGGAAGAGGAATGGGGATTACACGTTGAGCGGCCCAAGGTGTCAGGAATTATTCTAGGATGGAGGCCCTAGGGTGATAAAGCCTAGTGGGAGGGGGATTTGGGATGGAATAAAGAATTATCACCATTCCCCATCATGCCCTTGGCGGGCCTTAGCGTAGAGGGAGTGAGGAGGAACAGAGGTGGTACCTCCTGCAAGAATGGTTAGGGGCTTACACCAAGGTGGTTACCCTTACCTATGGACAAACTCCACTCCTATAAGGAATATATCACCCCATGTGAGGGATGATCCCATCCTTGTGGAGATGAGTAGGCATGGAGAATGTCCAAGGTGGGGGACCCTATTGCTGTGGCATGGGGCTAGGTCACCGTTTAACGTCATGTGTTCAGGACGATGGTGCTTGGCACTTTTATGTCATGCAGCTCGGATGTATTGGGCTCTCTCCTCACCCCTAGGACATACATAACCGGTACCCTCTTCTCATTTTGGGAGGGAAGGCATCGGAAAGGCCGTACTGAGGGTTTGTCGCAGAGTGAACCATCGAGGGGTCCATGTTAGCATGGCTATGCGAAAAGCAAGAGCCGTTAGGGTGTCTATGAGAAGAGGCATGAGGAAAAGTGACGCAACGAGAATAAATTTCCAAGATACATTGACGTTACCTCGTACGAGCCTAAAAGGTCACATGGGAAGACAGTGCATGATGTTGATACCCAAGGGACAAAAGTCACCCCGAATAGAACCCACAAAGAAGAGCATTGTGGTGAGGGGTCCTAGGGAATTGCGCGCAACCTTTGAGGATTGCGTGAAAAATAATTGACATGTGTGAAAAACACCGGGGTGGCACAAAATTGGTGAATCTGGGGAGTAATTGGGGGTAGAAGTTTTTCACGCGACTAGGAGGATTGCGCGCAAGGAGTATGAAGTGCGTGCAAGTGGCAGAGGCTGCACGCTAGGAAAGGGAGTGCGCACAATGAAAGGAACCGCGTGCAATTGACCGGTCTGCACACAATGGAAGGGATTGCGTGCAAGGGGGGAACCTTGAAGGGATTGTAATTCAATCTAAGACATGGGGATATCGTTCAAAGGCAGACCCTAGGGTGACATGGCATGAAAAGAATCGTACCCGAATGCTATATTGCACGCGCTGAAGATAGATTTTGTGCACGACAGCCGGTTTAGATTCTTAAGCCCTGAAATGGAAGGCGGACGCCTTTTATTTATAGAAGCCAGTGGTAAAGAAAACCACTCGATGCAAAATAAATGTGCTCCAGAGGCGGCGGCATGAAATTTCAACCATGTGGGGCGCAGGCACGAAATTACTTCATGCATGTGCTGTGGACTCTTCACGAATCTCAGAACTTTTTGTGCAACAAACATTTTTTCATGTCGTTAACCATTTTTTTCACGCACCACCTCCCCCCCCCCCGGATGGGGAATTCGGGTCCAAATCGGACTTCTCTTTGTCATTTTGAAGCATTCTTCAACACTTATACACATTTCCGCGTCTACAGGGATTAAAATGGGTAACAATCATTTTAATGGGCAGAAAAGCCATATATTTTATTTACTAAGGCTAAAACATCAATTTGATGTAACCACTATGCTATAGAGTGGTCCAATGATATTTTATTATAAATTAATCTAGGTAATTCTTATTAGTTCATTTTCTCCTTCTTCTCTAAAACCCCATGTGGCTATAGGTTCACTTCTTGGTGGTCCTGGTATACTTTGACAAATCCTTATCTATTCACTTAGTTTGATAATTCCTTTGAACCCCAAGGTACTATTTACCTCTTTATCTCATTCTTTCTTCTTATTTTCATCTATAATAAGACCATGGTAGTAGGGTTTATGTATTTTTTTATGGTTTGTGGTCATGTCTTGATGATGGGATGGTTGTTATAGATTTTTCTGGATTCTTATTATGAATTTTTGGTGGTGTGTCATTATTCATCATCTTATTTTTGGATGATGATATTCAAATCATTATTTGAGGTAAAATTCAATTACACTGTTTTAAGTGAATGTGTAATTATAGTTATTTAGTTTTTATTTTGCAATGTGATGGAAATGACTTAAGAAGTTAATGAAATGGACTTATAAAATTGGAAAACGGGGGAAATGTGATCAAATGTGCTTATAAAGATTTTAGTGATATCGAGATATATAATATTGATTCACATGAAATTTTTTATATATATTTGCTTATAAATTTTGAAAGATTATTACTATGTGATATTATTATAGTCATTGGTTTTTTATCATTATCATAATTGGATATTAAAATGTATGTGCTAATGGAAAGAGTCTGATGAATTCAAGCCTTTTTTTTATTATTTATCTATAGATTTTTTATTATGATTTAATAATGTTTTAAATAAAAATGGTTGTTATAGTTTGATGTTAATAATTTTTGTGATTTTTTTAGAATCATTCTTGATAAAGATATAACAGGTTAATAATGATATAAATTGTGTTATTATTGTTGTGGTGTAGGTGGTGTAGGTGGTGTTGATGGTGTTTTATTATTATTTTTGGTAATTATTGATTGGATTTGATGATGGTATAGTTTAATTTATTCATAGTAGTGATGTGTATGATGTTTTGGATTTTATCATGAGATTGTGGGGATGATTTTATAGTAGTTGACTCAATAGTCTATTTATGTTGTTGGAAAATTGATATAGTTGTGTTGTATTTTATTAGAATATAAAATGGTGATATGTTACTGAATATGAATTACGATTGAATTTTATTACTTGAATTGATATGTTTTTTGTAACTGATAATTTAATAAATATATTTAAAAGTGTTATCAATGAATTTTATACTAAATGAATGAATTAAAAAATTAGAAAGGGAAATTAATATGGTTTTCTACTAATGTGTTATTAAGAGTATTGTTGAGGTCTGATGACATGGGGTGACTAAATTATTATTGTTAAATAGATTTGGTTATCTGTAATTAAATTATGGAGATATATTCAAGTATTAGTGAATATAAAATAGACTATTAATGTTAAAATTGTTAATAATGATGTGGCAATTGAATGTATATTTAAATAAAGGAAAAATAAATTATTAAATGGAGGGTAATTGATTAATGTGTGATGATTATATGAATATTTGATTATAAAATTGGATTAAAACATCTTATTATATTTTTCAGTAATTTTTAATTGATTTAGTATTTGGGAGTAGTGATTCTAGTCATATCGTACAATGACCATGTGAATTTGGACCGTGTCGAGGTGTCATGGGTGTTAGAATATGCTGGGGTTGACTCTTAGGAGTTATCTGGAGCTGGGGGATGAGTTTTTATGAAATTTTACTATTAGGGTATTTATTTTAGAAGATATTTTTTGGAGTGATTATCTAAAATTGTAATTATATAGATGTTTTTTATGAATTTAGTTTTATTTTGGACTAGCAAATAGTTTTCTAAAAAAATTAGAAAACTCACGTTTATAATAGTAACTTATTAGTGCATAAGGTTCCTCACGTGTAAAGGTCACAGTGATTAAAAAATTGAACATGTCTCTATATACAAGTTTTCATACATAAAATTAAAATCTTATGGATTAGAAAATAAATTATTACATATTGAAAGTTTCTATGATATGTAAAAGTAACTTGAGTCACCCTATAATACATAAAAGTAACACTTCAACACTTATGTTTCATTCTATGAAGGGAAGGAGAAAAATAAAACATATCAATACAGGGTGATCAATACCTAAAGGTAACCTAGACGATATATAAATGTAACTCTAGAGTTTCCTTGTATATTTAAATGTAAAATTGTATTAAAGTGTGTATGTAAGATAAATCTTATGATATGTTCAAAGGTAACTCTGTGTACCCTATAATCTGATATTTGGATATGTGTTTAGTGTTCCCCGTGATAAATAGAGGTAATTTTTTATAATTAAAGGTAATTCCCTAGTATTTAAATAATATTTAATATAAAAGTGTTATAAAATATAATGTGCTAGAATATAAGGGTAACTATTATTATATTTTGGGGTCATTTAATTGATATGTGAGGGTCTTTCCAACAAAAAAAGTGTTGATACAAAAGGGTGACAAGAGGTTCCCTGTGATATGTAAGGGTCATTAAGGGGTGATACATAAGGGTACCAATGTAAGTTAAAATTTGATCATGATGAATCATTTTGTAGATTTTTATAAAATGATAATTAAATGAATTTGTAATTATAAAATGAGGAAATAGACAATTTTGTTCAAAATGTATGTGTTGCGCCTCGGTTATCATCTATATCACCCTTATTCCTCCTTTATTATTAGTTGTTTTCCACTACATTTTTAATTCCTCATGCCATATATTACGACTATTCATGGGTAAGGCTACTTCTACTTGGGTGATGATTGTTGGATTTTCTCTATTTTTCATCATCTTTTATTATTTTTTTCCTAAATTAATGATTTTTAGATTACTAATTTCCTCTTATTAGATCCATACAGACTATATTTTATAGATGAGTGTGGTTATACTAACTCATAGTAGGTCATCTCTTGATATTTTATATGTTATATGTATTTAAATGCATTACGTGTTAAATCATCTTGGATAATTTCATGTTAGTGTTTTTCAATGTAACCACTTGGGATTTTTAATCATCATAAAAGATAGTTAAGGGTAGTATCATATGAAAAATGAGGGGTTTGGCCAAGTATGTTTTGTCTATTTGGTTCTAGGTTTTTAAAAGCGTGATTTTTATCTAATAAAGAATATATTTATCTGAAATGATGGTTGATATTGTTTATTGGGAACATGGTAGGTGTAATCAATGTGACTTTGGGTGATGTTAATCACTAGGAAAGTAGATATAGTGGTTAATAGGTGTTGTAAATATGATGTTAACAATTCCTAATAGTGTAATCATAGGTTTTTGGAGTTTTTTCCTTAGTATTGGTGATTTACACTCATCGAGGGATAAAGGAGGTTATGTACATGTACACACACGACATGGAACCTTAGTGATTTTACTATCATTATGGAAGAGGGACATGTCATTTTTGACCAAATATAGTGTATTGTGGGACCAATATATTTTATTAGGATACTCACCATATATGTGGATTGAGTTATGAGGGATGAGCTAGATTTTGTAAAGAACTGGTGTTTCTATGCCTTGGGTTTTGAAAGGCTATTGAGAAAATGATTGGTAAAGGGTTTGGAAGATATTAAGACTATCGATATGGTTTTTTAAATTAATTTTTGGGGAAAATATTAAGAAATAATGGCTAATAGTCATGTATCAATGTATAATACCAAGTAAAATTAAAATACAGTGGAAGGTTGAAGGGACATTCGGTATAACAAATAGTGTTTGTATTCTTCCACTTTTATCCTCATTGATATTGGAAAATGATCACTTAGAGCTATTAAATATTGATTAGAATGGTCTGTGTGGTGTTTTTGGTTATTTTTCATTGTGCATTTCATACATTGGTATACATATATGAATATTATCAAGGGACATCATTGGTAGTGGCCCACTGATTCCATACTAACACACTATATGAGTCCTCCAAGATACATGGAGACATTATATATCTTGGAATAGGTAAGGGTAATGGTTTTTCATCATTATCCAAATTATAATGGGATTATTGATTGTTCACAAGATGGGATTTATGGTTTTCAAAATGGTTCGGCAGTTCCTCGATACTAGTCTAGTAGTTTATTTTGGTCACTTGTGTTTTGAATATGTGATCGACATATGGGTGTTCATGTTTAGTTTTATATTTATAAAATCACATTATAGTATTTTTTCTTATTATATGTATGTATTATCTTTTTTCCCATCATTTCACGTTTCTTAAATTTTTTTGATTTTTTTTATTAATAGTTTTTGGGTATAGTAACTCCACTATCACTTCATAGACCCTTGCTATTTTTTGGTGGACATTGCCATATAGATAGGTAAAATTACGGTTTATTGGATCTATTATCTAGTTATTATAGAGTGAATTGGTTTGGTAAATTATAAAATGGTTTTAGAGAATGCTTTTTATAATTTATATTATGAGTTTTGTTGTTATTTAGGTTGTGGTAGATAAATTATTAGGTATCTGTCCGAAGTTACTCCCCAAAACTAAATAGATAATGGATGGAATGATGTTTTAATTGAGAAATAGTTTGAAATGAATGCAAATTAATCAGTGTAATTGATATTGTTTCTTGGGTTTTTATATTTACAATTTAATTATTTTATCTTGATAAATGAGTATTTGATTTATTTAATTTTTTCACTCTTGAACCTTAGAGAAATAATTTTGTACTCATTAATAATTATAGGAATGTATATATCACATATATTATTTATTATAATTGTTATTTCAATGTTTCTTCTATAATATTTTGGGTTTGGATGTTTAAATTATCCATAACAACGTGTATGGTGTTTTAATATACAACTTCTTGGTGGAATTCAACCTATCCTGGTCAGGGATGTGATTCTTAGTGTGAGTATGTTTGTGATATTTTATGTGTATGGTGTGTAGTACTTATCCATAACATAGTTTGGTGTGTGAATGAGGCCATATATTATAGTAAATGGGTGTCGTCGTGAGGTAAAGGGCTAGTGGATCATATTTCATATTACAGATTCCCTTATTTCTGATATTTAGATTTTTTTATCTTTATGGAGCATGGTATTCGATTATCAATGAGATTAAATATAGGTGACCTAGATTGTAGAATTAGGATGGAAGGGATATATCACCATTAAGGCATGAAATTGATGTGTTCATTGAAATATAAGGTGATCATGATCCATGAATAGAGGTTGTGAGGTAGACTGGCCGGCCATGATAACTACGGGAGATGGGGAAGTGGTTAATTGAAAAACAATGTATAAATTTTGGGCAAGTTATCTAGAGTATATATCAAAGAGATTAGGGGTTGATAAATACATGTAATACCTACCATGAGAGTTTTGGTAACAATATCCTCCATTTTTCTTGGGAGGGGGTGAACCCCAAGCAATGAAGTACTGGATTGAGTTTGTAAGAAATATTTTTTATTGTATCAAGATACCAACATGGTGAATGGGAATGTTGGATACATATATTCATATGGGAACACCATAATAATAGTGGGATGTATAGTTACATACATTTAGACATATGGGTATGACATGGACAGACTTTAAGGAAGTGTTCCTCAATAACTTCTTTCCCATGAATTTGAGAGGGAATAGATCCCAGGAGTTTATAAACCTAGTGAAAGGGTTGGCCTTCGTAATGGATTATTCTATGATCTTAACATATTTATTATATTTTATAATAATTCTAGTTGTAGATGAGACTATTATGGTATGGATATTTGAGTATTATTTATGAAATGAAATCATGATGTTGTTAATTGTCTTTTGGTTGACTTCATTTTAAGAGGTAGTGAAACAAGTGTTGGTAGTGGAATTAAACCTGGAAGATGGAAATATTCCAAGTCATAATGTTGTGTTAGGTGATAACAGTAATGGATCTCTAGGTATCCAGAAACCGGAATTTGAGTAAACCCATAGGGCAGGTAGAGCATAGGTTTGATGATTCCATAATGGAGTGGCTTATCCTTGATATTTATCAAGTATAGGAAAATAAGGAATGTTTAATCCCAGTTTCATTAATCACCAGAAGTTTGTTAGGCATACATTAAGATGGGATATATAGATTATTATATTTTGGGATTAACTGATAGGTATAAAGTTGTCATGGATCATGAAATACTCATGAATCTAATATAAGAACATAAATAGTACTAGTCATCAGTAAATTG
Organism: Viscum album; assembly: GCA_963277665.1. Lineage (NCBI taxonomy): Eukaryota > Viridiplantae > Streptophyta > Magnoliopsida > Santalales > Viscaceae > Viscum > Viscum album. The sequence goes on along the minus strand of OY728128.1, from coordinate 1,467,474,337 downwards.
GATTCTTCTGCACATGTTTTTTTGAGGTAGTTGGTGTCATGGATGAGAGTGAGTGATATTACACACAGAAATTAGGTATAAATATACCAAGATTCGGGTTTACTATATATAATCAGGATTATGTATTATGATAAATATGCGGATATATTGTGAGTTAGAGTTATTCTGAGCGATTTTTTTTGTTTTTTCTAATGAATACTACTGTATCATGGGTTTATGTGATAAGTGGAATAAATATATGTCTTTTAGGGTATAGAAATTATGTATGATATGGGATGGAAGTTGTAATCATGTATTATGTGGGACAATCATGAAAATTAAGAATTATTCATGCCGAGTGTGGTCATCGAGTATGGTGGGGGATGCTTAGAGGCATCCAGTATGATGTAAAACAATTGTGGGACTTGAGGATAATGTGAGATATCTATATATACTGTGAATGATTTATAATTAAAGTGAACATCATTAGAATTTAGGATAGGGATTGATAATGTATGGGTATATATGAGATGGATGAGTATGACACCGTCATCGTGTGAGGTAATTTGGTTAAAATACTACCACCTCCAATGGCCCGAAGGCCTTCATTCATAATTGATTTTTGATAATACACCTTTCAATGGGTGAGGTGGAACCCTTAAAAGTCCTGTAGGTATAAGTATTACATGGCCCGTAGGCTGTAGAGGAATTCATTTTCCCATAGCCTTCAAACATTATATACAACCAAGACTAACTACTTGGAACTGCTCCTCCCCATCATCTTCATCATGAAATCAGATCTCCACCTTCTCATGGATATTCGTCTAGGAATTCCCATGCATGCATAGGCTTTTCCCGATGGCTAGTTCCATACCCTCTCATTCTTGCAATCCGTTTAGCTTCGGCTGTGGTGAAAGCTCATTTCTCATCCTCATGTAAAGCTTGTTCCTTGTAGGTTTTCTGGTTTGCATCTATTATAAAGGTCACCCGAAGGCATTTAGGTGGCCCAAAGGCCATACCGACCTGAAGGCTTGGGTGTCCAGAAGGCCTTACAGGACTCAGGGACCAAATCGGTGGCCCAAAGGCCCAAACGGGGGCATATTCCCAGCTGCTACAGGGCCAAACATTGCCTATTACAGTTCATTCTACAATACTACTACAGTACTTCTAGGTTAGTGATTCCTTTGTTATATAGTTCTCATAGATGGAATCCATATGTTGGAGTTGGTTAGTTGGGGTAATCATTAAATGAATATATACATTCAACAACATCATTGAGTTTCATGAATGTGTTGTGTGGGAACTCATGTTTAAGTAATGGTTTATTAGTGTGTGGCACAAGAAAACATAGGGATGATGTATCATATAGTGGAGAGGTTTTGATGGTTATTATATTTTGGACTGGTGATTCAGATTAAATCTTGGACTGAACATGTGAATTTATACCCAATTTATAGGGGGTTTTAAAATATGTTGGGGATTAAGTCTTGGGAGATGTCCCGGACATGGGGGACAAGTTGTTGTGAATTTCCACTATTGATGGTTTTTAAAAGTGGATTATAGGTAGGAAGTGATTTTCAGGCATGGTTTTCTGAATTATTAATTACATATATGCTTTTAAATGAATGTTGACTTATTTTGGTGTTGTATTATTTTTCTATAATATTCATAAACTCTTTTATTTAAGATTAATAATTTTGGTGTGTAAAGGTCCTCATTATTACTGGTTATGATGTTTAGAAAAGTGTAAAATACTAAATATGTACGTGTCTTAATGCATAAGTAACCCTATGAAGGGTTTTAATGAAATGGATAAGTGTTGGTAGCCCATGTGATACATAAAAGTACCTTCAAGTCACCCTATGATATGAAAAATGTAACTCTTTTTTACACAAGAGTCATTATGTAAAGGGTTGAAAAAATGGTAAAGTATCTATATGGGGGGATCGATATTAAATATTAATTTTGATTATACAATAAAGCAAAATTCTATTTTTCGTATATATATAAAAATTAAAATTATGAAAAAGTAAATATGTAATAATAACCTTGTGGGATACATAAAGGTAACTATGATTACTATATATGTTAAATTTGTATAATTTTTGGGTGTTATTTTTGATACATATAGGTAATGTATCGATATGTCAACATAATGACTCAATATGTAAAGGACATTTGATATATAAGGGTAAGAAAATTGTAAATTCGTAGAATGTAAGGGTATCTAGTATGGTACATATGTTCAATTTCATTAATGTTTATGGGTATGTCAATGTTAAAGTATCGATAAGTAAGGGTAACTAAAGGTTCCCTACCATACGTAAGGGTCTCCATGGGATGATACACAAGGGTTCTCAAAGGGGGTTATATGTAAGGGTCCAATTATTTGTTAAAAATTATGTTTAAAAAAACTATTCATAAATATTTCTAATATTATTATTAAATGATTTATTATATATATATAAAGTGTAAAATTGGATATTTTACCAGAATGTAATGGATGTTCCCCAGTTCTCATCTCATTCTCATTCCTTTTTCCTTCACATAGTATACTATCCATTTCTTTTCAATTATTAATACCATCTAATTAATAGAGTGTCTCTTGTAAGGATAGTTTTACCTTGGTTAATTATATTGGATTCTATCTCTATTTCCTTAAGTTCTATTGGTTGTGTCCTAAATCGTGTATTTTTTTAAATTAACTGTTTTCAATTGATTATATATAGACCAAAAAAAGTATCATTAAGGGTGAATTTATAAAAACACTAGTAATAAATTGCATATATATTTCTTATATTATAAATTTGACTATGTATTTTTTGATAAATGGGTCTGGGTGGGTTTATATAGTAAACTAGGAACCAATCCAGTTGAAGTTAATGTTGTTTTTAATTGATTCTAAGGGTAGTCATGTGTGAAAAGTGAAGGGTTTGGACTAGAGTAGTTTGGTTGTATGGTTGTAGGATTTTTGGTTCCTGATTTCATATGATATAAAGAAGATATTTATGATATATCATGGTTAATATGGTTCACTAGGAACATGATGGGTGTAATCTATATTATTAAGGGTGATTTTGATAATTGGGAAAGTAGTGAGGTGGTTTTCCAGTGCGATGAGGATAATTTTAGTCGTTACAATGGGTGACATAGTGGTTCACAAAGTTCTGGCCTTAGGGTTAGATTTTTTCTATGGATTTCATTAGATCTAGTTCAACAGGGCTACCTTTTACCCAGAATGGGAAATATATTTCGATAGTTGAGATATCAAAGTGAAAAATGATGAAGCACTTCTGGTTGAAAGCCCTATGGGGATCTCTCTTCTAGAGGCACTCAATGGCATATATCTATACAAATCTACCTCGACTAGTGAATCTCTTTGAAATAAACATGAAGATGAACGATTTTCAATTGAGGTAGTCCTTGAGGATATCCAACAACATTTGAAAATGTGTAAGTTTTCGATCATGGGCTGCATTTCATATTTTAATGGAGATAAACCTTGGTCTAATACTGGTCATATGAATAGAAATGCACATGTCTGGGATTTCTATGATTGAAATCTTGTTCCAATGAAAAAGGATATTTTTATATGCTGGTATGATCCTAGGAGGCGTTTGACTGATATTAGAAACTATGGAATTTACAGATCAAACCCGATATCCTCAAAATCTCAGAATGGGACTGTTCCTATAATCCTCATTCCATTAGGAATAACACAGTACATATATAGGTTCTACTGCATGACATTAGCTGGTTATTCTAGAATCCAAATATCCTGAATGACATAGTATCCTACATAGGCACTCCACCCAAAATCCATCAACGAACCATAAATGTAGAGATTAGATTATATGCTCATGTTTGGTGGGTGTTTGACCTTGCCTCTAAGATTCCAAAGAATATTTAATATAGTGAAAGAGACTAAAAAACAGAGGTCTGGATTGAATTTTATCATATACCACCATATTTTGAACTCTTTAAAATTGTAGTAAATTCTTTGATAAATTTTAGAGTTTTAAAAAAACAAGTTTCCAATCCAAGGAATGATGGATGAACTGAACCATGATGGAAGAAGAATTAAAAAATACATTTTTGGAAAATCCTGAACCCTCCAAGAAGAAATATGAAGTATGGGTGAAGAAGGAAACTCTTTTGGGTGAGTGTTCATATGATACTTGGGTAGAGCTTATAGGGGAAGAGGAGAATACCAATGTGGATCAAAGAATTCTTGGGGAAAAAGAAAAACTCATTTTGGATGCTTCTGAACATCCCCGGGATGTCATTATTTTAGAAGACTCATGTCTTCTAAACTCTTCAGAAGTTGGGAATCTCACCTCAGTCCTTCTAGACATGACCAGTGGGATTGACATCGGTAAAACTTTGGACAATAAGGATTCCTTTGTGATGAAATAGCTACTTCCTGCAACCCCAATGGGTAAAAAAAATATTTCTGATTGGGTTTCAGCTAGAAATGCAGTGTCACATGAGAAGGACACCCCTGAGGACCTAGTTCATATAGCCAAGCTGGACAGCCCTCCAAGGAATATGTTGTTTTGGGTCCCCTGGATAGAAATTCATGTATGAATCCAAAACTAAATATGGCCTTAACTAATGAGAACTCAGTGGAAGTGAGAAAGTAGCCTTTCCTTTTTATGTGCACTTCCACTTGCTCAGCCCCCAAAAGAAAATTTAGGTATGACTACCAATGGAAATATTGTTGTTTCCAATGAGACCCCAGTATCAGTGGGTATGCAGTCTTCCCCTTTTTTGTCCACAGTCACCCATATTACAAACCCCTCAATGGAATCAAGGGACATACCCACAACCACCCCTTTTAATTCTAACATACCTAAAAGAAATCATACAATTTCTAATGTAGGTACTACTAACAACTCTTTTGTTTCTCATATGAGTGAATTGGAAAGGAATCCAACTCTGTCCTATTCTCAAAATGTCAGAAGATCAACGAGGAAGAAGGGATTTGGTGGCTCAAAAAAAGCAGGGTTCTACCTACAAAATAAGGTCTTAATGAATACTTTATTTTGGAATTTTTAGGGAATTTCTAACCTTGCCACTTTTAATGTTCTTAAAAAATTTATTTTGACTCATCGTCCTAAAATTATTTCTATTTCTGAACCAAAAATCATGTATTCTTTGATATTCATCCACCTTTTTTTATGACTATAATTTTATAGGTTCATTCAAAGACGAAAATGTTGTATAATCTCTTTGGGTTTTTTATAATGCATCCTTACATAATGTACATGCATTCAAAATTTATTAAAAAATGTTTAATTGTGATTTTTCTCTAGATGGAATGCATATTTTTTTAAACATGATTTATGCTAATAATATATATCTAGATTTAAGGCCTCTTTGGCGTGATCTTTATGTTTTAGAAAAAAACATTCAAGACCCCTAGTTTTTGATTGGTGACATTAATGCAATTCATAAATTCGGTGAGAAAATTTTCCCGTCCCAATCTTCCATCAAATCAAGAGAATATATAAATTCTATTGAATATTATAACCTTGTACAAATTAACATCACTGGTTCCAAGTTCACTTGGTATCGAAGACACTACAACAAGGATGTAAAGAGATTACTAGATATGTCTTTTACGAATATCCCTCCTCTGGACATTTGGGACACCATCACTACCATTACCTTGCCCAAACTAAATTTGGACCATCACCCGATCCATGTTAGTCTTTTCACCAAATGGGTTAAAGCAATTCTCCCTTTTAGATTTAATAATGCTTGTTCTGCATATCTATAATGTTATAACATTATAAAAAAGAGTTGGGTGTCTATGAATCATCAAAATGAAAAAAATTAAAACACCTCAAATAGTGTCTCAATGGTTGGTGTAGCTCTAATTATAAAAAATGTATAAGGACATCTCTACACTTGAGCATGAACTTATCCAAATTCAAAACACCACCACTAGCTGTGATTTCTCTTCGGATCCCCAACATGAAATCAACACCTCCATGAATCATAATTCTCTTCTTACCCTTAAAGGCAACATAAATAAGCAAATATTTAAAACAAAATGGATTTATGATGGTGCTAGAAACACAATGTTCTACAACTCTCTTCAATGAATTAAAAAAGTTTGCAGACCTCTTTCACTCCTCAGAGAAGATGAAGCCTTAATTAACTCTGGGGAGGCCAATGCCAATCTTGTGGTCTCTTACATTGATAATATTTTAAATGGACCAAATATCAACAAAGACCTCTTTACTAGGGTCATTCATGTTATGGTGAATGAGTAAGATAAATATTATCTTCTAAGAACCCCTCTAGACCATGAAATCAAAGACAATGTCTTCAGACATAACCATGATAGTGCCTCGGGTCATGATTTCTTCAAAAATGGGTTTTTTCAAACAATACTGGGAGATTATTCACATAGATATTTACAAACATTATAGATCATTTTTCCCAATAGTGTTATCATCCATGTCCAAAACATTCAATTTCATACATTAATTCCTAATGTGGAACACTCCCCTAAGAGTCATCTCTTCTGGCCTATTTCTCTCAATAACTCTCTTTACAAAATCATTAAAAATATTCCTTCCAATAGATATTTTTATTTTTGCAATAAAATTGTTTCTTTGAATCAATTTGGTTTTATCAAGGGATGCTCTATACAAGACTGTATTTTTTTTGCCTCAGATTGTAACAACACTCTCAACAAAGCCACCAGAGAAGGCAATATTGCCATTAAACTTGATATTAGAAATCTTTTGATATCATTGATTTGGGATTCATCTTCAAAGTTCATCAGTTATTTTTCTGTAATGAAACATTCATCAATCGGATAAAATCATTATTTAAATTGGCTTCCATCTCCTTTCATGTCAATGGTTACCCTAAGTGTTACATAAATTTCACTAATGGAGTCAGACAAGGTGATCCCTTATCTTCCATTCTCTATGCTATTACAGAGGATTACCTGTGTAGATTGATCACTCTCCTTGTGGATCAAAATAATCTTAAACCTATCTAGGCTACTAAAAATTTAAATGTTCTGACGCATCTTCTATATGACAATGAAATCATCTTATTCTTATAAGGATATAAAAGTAATATTAAAATTTTAAAAAAATTCTGGTCTCATTATGAAGAAATATCTAGTCAATCTATAAGATGAAACAAATATTATGTTTTCTTTGGAAAACATTTCTCTTCTACTAGAATAAATAATATCACCAATAATGTAGGCATCAAAGAAGGATCCTTTCCTTTACCTAACTTTGAGTTCCTATTTTTTTGGGAATACCTAAATCTGTGTACTTTTCTACCATTATTGACCCTGTCATCAATCAACTATCCTTTTGGAAGCGTAAATTCCTTTCTATGGCTAGTAGGATCTGTCCGTTCAAATATACTATTTTCTCTAAAATTTCATACTCATTGATGGTCTACCAATTGAATGATGGTCTTTTAAAGAAAATTAATGTTTACATCCAAATTTGTTATGGACTGGAAGCATTATTGAAAGAAAGATTGTTACCATTCCTTGTTCAACTTGTTGCAAAACATTAGAGAAAGGTTGTCTCAGCATCAAAAAACTCAAAATCTTTAATGATTTTGTTTAAGAAAGACTCACCTAGAGGTTGATTCATAACGACACTGACACCATTTCTTTTCTAAAAAATCATTACCTACAATTTTAAAGAAGATAAATTTGAATTACACAAACTCTTCCATGTGGCCTTCCATTAGGAAATATCTTCCAATATCTTGAAGTATTCTAGAGGATGTTTATCATAGACTCTTCTTTGAATTTTTAATTGAATAACTAGACTGGTTCCCCCCTTATCTATATAGTTCCTCCTAAATCTCTTCTAAAAAAATACCAACTACACTATAAAAGATGTTATTCAATATCATATCATCAATATTTCTGATAAAATCATTTCTATTATTGATAATTATTACTTCTCAAATTCTAAGGATTTAATTGTTTTGTATCTTTATCACAATGGTTTACTTGATTTCAAATGTTTCTACAATCACAACTTATTGAACTCTGATATAAACTTAGGTTTTTTGAAATATTTTGACAAACCATTGATTAAACCATCGAGACATACTCTAGTTTAGAATCTTGCTCACAACTGTGTCCCCACTAAGGTTTGTATTTAGTGTTTTTGGGTCCAACATAGCTCTAACTCTCCTTTTTTCACCATCATAGAGAAGATACTAACCATTTATTTTTGTCTTGTGCCACAACTTCTACCCTTTGGAATTATATTTCTGACATTTTTGACTATAGATGGTTACTCCATGACTCTATCAGCTCACAATTAATATGTTGTGTGGAACTTGATACCTCTTAGGAGATCATGAATATCTTCTTAAATATTTTTGTTATATAGCTCCTCTATGTGATCTGTGATGATAAAAATGCTATTATTCACAACAAGTTCTCATTCAATCTTAGTGAAAGTCAAACACATATTCTCATTTCCATTAGGTATGCTGCTTTGATTCATAAAGTTTATTCTGACAACACTATTAAATAATTTGATATCCTTCATCAACTTAGGATTGATGGGATCTACAAACAATTGCAGTGCACTTTGGGTGTGTTTTGGAAGGCCCTACTCCCAAGATGGACCAATGTGAATGTTGATGGTTCTTCTAAAGGAAACCAAGGACCCATGGGTTGTGGGGATATTTTTGGAGACTACCTTGGTCAGTGTCATGGTTGCTTCTTTGGTAGTTTTAGGATTGCCTCGTATCTGGAGGTGTAAATGATGGGTGTGATACATGCCATTAAATTTTCTAATAAAAAGTTATAGAACAATTTTTTGGATTGAAAGTAATTCAACCACTATAATCCATGCTATTTGGAAGGGTGTAGTGCATATTTCCTAGGCACTAAATACCCATTGGATGAGCTACCTTGCTTCGCTTCTAGATAATAGCTACATTGTCACTCATACCTTTCATGAATAGAACATGGTTGTATACGGTCTTTCTAATAAGGGAATAAATGAGGGAATGACATGGTGGGATGACCTTCCTATTGATATTCTCCCTCTTTATGATAAATATTATAATAAGGGTCTTTTATTCAGATTTATATAGGTCTCCATAATGTTATTTAATAATTTTTGTCTCAGCCTTTGACATATGAAGTACCTTCTAAAAAAAGTAACCACTCATTGTTAGTAGTATACACTATAGTTTGAGTGGTATAAGGGTGATGCTATTGACCATTTTTAGGTAGGAGGGATGCACCATAGTTGGGACCATAGTTGAACATGATTATTAGAGTTTGAGATTAATGTATAGGAGTAGGATTCTCACCATATATATGGAATGAGCTTATGGTTATGAGATGGGTTTCATAAATAATGGGGGATTTCATGCCATGGGTTTCATCGATCTGTTGAGCCGATGGTTGGTAAAGGGTTTGGAGGATTATGGGACTTGTGATATTGTTTGGGAATATTTTACTAGTGTTAATAGGTTTAATTCGAATGGTTATCAATAATGGATCAATGTATGATACCATGTAACATAAATATTAGGTGAAAAGTTGAGGGAACTTCTATTATGAGAGACTATGGATGTATTATTCCACTACAACATAGGCTAAAGCTTGAAAAATCTCACATAGGGATAGGAAATCATGTGTAGAGAATGTATTTTAGTTTGTTTTGGTTTTTTTATTTTATATTATTTTCATTGGTATATATATTGATATTATCTAAGGCAACCATTAGTGGTGTCCTACTGTGTTTAACTCACACCCGACACAAGCCCTCTCAGATGTGTGATGGTTTTATATCTCATGATATAGGTTAGGGTATATGTTTTTTATTAGAATCATAAGGCAGATATGAGTGTAAATAGTGCATGAGGTAGGCGTTGTGGTTTTACAGATGGTTTTGGTGGTTCCTCAGTGCCGGGTGGGTATTTTAATTTTGTTACTTGTATTTAACTTATGGATCAACCTATGAACGATTCTTGTTATTTTTGTGTTACTAGATGAATATTATATATGTTTATTTCTCTTATTTTAGGTATGATATGTCTTGTTTTTTATTGTTATTTAATGTTTATTATACTATAATTGAGTTTTTATTATATATATATTAGTTATATGGTCTCTCCACTATCATCTCATAGGCCCTTGGGTAAATTAGTTATCCTTTATTGTATGGGGAGTCATGCCTAAGTTCTAATGGAACTCTGGTTCAATTACTATAGAGTGGTACAGGTTAGGACATTATAGTTATGGTCTTGTGAGGTTGGTTCTTCTTATTGCTAGAGTTGGCATTAATATTGTTTCATAGTAATGATAGTCAAAGTTGATAATTATATATACACTAAAACAATACATCCCATAATATAATGGAATGCATGGTCTATGTGAGGGAGCTCTAGAAATTGTGAGAGTCACTATGCCATTGTGCTTATACATGGAACTTATTTTATTATGTAATGACGTGCTATATCTTTTATTTCTCCATCCCGAGTTCAATCATACTTAGTTATTCAACATGAGATGATAATTTTAAGATGGTAAAACATTTTATATGTTTCTCTAAATCATTTAAAAAATTACTAGCATTGAGAAAATGTTATAGTGTCTATAACATTTATTTATTTGTATTAAATTACTCATAAATGTATTCCAAATATTTCGGTTCTTAGTGGCATATATAAACCTTCATTGTTCCTCATGTAGTGTTCTTAGAGTATTAGACTCTTTGATCTTGTTAAAATTATGAAAATAGAAATTATAGCAATGATATAATTGATTTAATGATTTTAATAAATGTTTTAGATGGTCATATCGCTAAAGATATCCTTCTAATGACTTATGAGATTCATTTAATTCATGAAAACCCTATGAGAGAGGAACTCATCATGTAATCCTTGGTGATCTACATCAAACCCATTTGGAAGAACTTGGATCAACTATTTCAAGGAACATCATTATTCATTATTTTATTATTCATTCAAAATGTATAGATAGTTATCAGTTTTTTGAGTTCTTGTGTTATTATTCCACAATTTTTAGGATGAGTGGCTACCTATAAAAACTGTTAGCAACATTAATGATATTTTTTCTAATGTTTGGATTGATTTTGAATGATTGATGAAAATTAGAAAATGATTTTTATAGGAACCATGGAATAGTCAAATCCAAAATGCCTATATTTCTAATTTTTACTAGAAAATGATATGGACCACTTGAAAATTGGAAACTCAGTACATATTTTTAATTAACAATGTTATAGATCAGGAGAAATAGTTACTAAAAAATATATAAGAAAATCCTAAAAATAATATAGCAACATAATTTGATGGATTTTCACTGTGGTTAGCTAGTTTTTGTGTTGTGTTCCAATTCCTGGTCCAAAATGCTTTAGGTCACTCCATAATTTATGGCATCCAATCCATTTTGAGACTTATAATTTTTTCCCAAAACCCCTTAGCCACTTTAGATGTCCACTCTTTTAAAATGGTTGGCCCCAAATGAAATAATCAGAATGGATTCTTAGCAAAATCGTATTCTCAAAATACCTTAGTGAAAATGATATGGCTATCTAAAATTTCATGACCAAAAATACATGGTAAACCAAAAATTCTTACCAAAAAAATTATGATTTTTGGTGTAATTATACGGCGAAAACAACTTGGGATTATGGAAAACATTCATTTGGATTTCCATTACAAGATTTGTACCAGAGGAATACCTTGTCAAGGTGAAAACTATTTTGGGTTGAATATCAAATTGTAGTGGAGGAGGGGCCCTTAAAAGATACAAATTTTTTTTTATAATTTGATCTAGGTTTAAGATGGATTTAAATGCTTAAAAAAGGTTAAATATAAAAGTTTTTAAATTTATTTATGATTAGAACATAAATTTAAATATAAAATTTATATATTAGAATCCCATATTAGGGAAATATTTTATATAATAAATATATAAATTATTTATATAAAATATAATGTTATCATTATTTGGTAATACAAGTTATTATAAATAATAACATATTTTTTTAATATCAATGAGTTCATATTAAAACCACATAAATGAAAATTTGGAATGTTCATATTGTATAAAAGTTATTTTTTTCATTTATCATTTCCAAAGTTTTAATGTGTTTATATTTTTTTTTATGAATAGTTTATAAATGATTGTCTTCATTATAAATTTATGAATTTTTCATTTATTTAGTGTATATTATTCCTTAATATCCAAATATATAAATATTAAATTTTTAATTATCATGTATGATTTAGTTTAAAGTGTTAAAACATATTCTTTAAATTATTAGACAATTGTTTAAGGAGTTTCATGCTAGGTATTATAATTGATTTGGTTTTCTTATGTCATGAATTTTCCTCGTTCTAATTTATGTGATTGAAATGGTAATTTAATTAATGTTTATACATATTAGTTGTTTTAATAATATGGAATTGATGTATCTCTTCAGTAAAGATCCATGGGTAGAGGGACCCTGGGTCAAACTGCTCACTAGCCTAGGAGCATAAGACCTATCTAGAAAATTGGAGGTTGGATACATATCACTCAATGATTACTCTTATAAAGATGTTTTATTTTATATGAATCTAATACATTATAATAAAGGGTTTCATTTACCTTATTCAAGGGATTCATTTTGATATGTGTAAATATATTTGTCTTTTAAATTGGGTTAGTATCACAAGATATGAGTTATGTAAGGAGATAAACAAAAATATGGTTTGAATATATAGATTTGATGGAAGTAATAATATTATGAAATAAATAATTAAAAAAACTATATATATAAAGGGAATACATTATATAACATGGTGAGATTAAATCCCCCATTAAAAAAATAAAAATGATAGATTTATTTAAATGAAAACACTTTTGATGACCTTGATAGTTAAATTGAGTATTTTTATCCTAAATTTGGGTTCCCCTAGATCATCTATTGTTAGGAAAGTAAGTAACGGGAGACCATAATTGGATTAGGTTACCATTTTGGAATTTAATTTAGGTTTTCTTAAACTGGGAATCCCATGGGAAGGATACCAGAGGAATAATGTTGATTTTATCCATATGATGGATAAAGATCATAGTTATCCACTGAACCTTCCAAAATCCATATATGATATTATCGGAATTATTTCCTACCTAAATAGTTAAGTGGTGAGACAAACACTAATTTGGACTCATTACATAGTGAAATATTTATGTTTCCCCCCTGATCGATGTAGTTTGTTATTAATAGGGGATATCATTTTATTGGGGGATATTTTATTATAGTCCTTATTAAATTATATTAAAACATGATTCTTATTGGATATAAATTATTTTTGTAGATATAATGGGATCATCATAATAAAAAATAGATTTCACACTAATCCTTGAAAACTAAATACAGAATAGAATTAATTTCATAAACATGTGTCCAAACATAAGAATAATTCTTAAGAAAGATGAAATATTATATATATCAGGGATACTACATTATGGGAATTAGATGGTAATGTTGTTCAAAAAGTTAATTTTATTACCTATAAGAAGAAAATAATGATTCCCCTAAGGTTTCAAATTCATTATTAAAATGTAATTAGAAAAAAAGGAACTTTAGTCTCTGCTCATATATTTAACATGAATTCTTATGTAAATGATCATAAGGGAAGATTTTGATAATGAAGTTCCAATATGCTTACAATAATAATATAAAGACTTTTACCTATATAATAGAAGATATTAACAACATTAAATTTGATGTTATGAAGAAAATAATTTTGAATACCATGTTCAAAGAGTTTGAAATTTCGAATATGATTCTCAAATCTCACCATTATTCAAACAAACATTCCTTATATATGTTACCCACAGAATGAGTTTAATGGGAATGTTTTATCAAATTTTAAAATAGATTTGTGAGATGAATTATTGATGGAGGTAATATATTTATAAAACCACAAAAATTGTCGAGAATAAAAAGAATAAATAATAGTATATCATATTGTATATGATTATATTGGGTTTTTTATATTTTTTAAGTATTCTTAATTGATTTTATGAATATAAAATGTATCATGTTATAAAAAAATTAGAATATACTTTTTCCTTATTTCATGAAGGATGAAAATTTTAAATAATGATAAATGATAATTGAACTCTCAAAGTACAACATAGGGTTATTCCTCATAAATATTTTTTGGAGTATTATATGTTTTGATGAAATGATATTGATAGTATGAGTATGATTTTTTATCGAGACGAAAAATATGCTCATGGGGAAGGAAAAATGTTTTTTGTGATGGATAACAATAATATTCTGACTTGGATGCCATATATCAGTCTCCGTGATGATTGGTTACATGACCTTAGGTGTGCCTACCTTTATGTTGAAGGTTTACAACTAGCACCAAGGGTATAATATATATATCACATGAAGAAAATATTCGCTCCTTATTAAAGCATCAAAACAGTAGAAATAACTATGTAATGACCAAAATACAATAACCAACAACCTGAATAATATAATAACCAAAAAATATAATCACATGATGAATAAAAATATAAAAAAGTATCTATAAATAAATAGTAGATATTGAATTCCAAATATTTGTCATGTTTCAAAACAAAAACCCAAATATGGACACTTAAAAATACCCCAAGTGGTTCCTGATCGACAGTATGGATCCCTCATCCATGATCTATCCATCCCCATCCCTCTAACATAGTTAAATTTTCATTATTCTACCTAGAAAAAATGAAGTATCGTTTTGTTCCGATTTGGCAGCCTGGGTAGGTTGTGACTACAACTTATTCGGACAACACTATCAATGCCTAATATAATATATATCCAATAAAAATTTATTTATTTTTATAATGATTAATGTAAAGTTTATAAAGTAAAAACTTTACCACATTTCATTTTTATTTAATTAACCACATAATTTCCTTGGGATCATGATGACACCCATACTATCAGTTACTTCTTCATCATTTTCCAAAGTTTTAACTATCCCCAAGGGATATCACATATCAAAATACCATGTTTATCATTTATAATTTCATTTCAATTTATATCATGGATAATTGGAACCATAGTCCAGTTCCAATATCATGGTTGTATTACATTGTGTGTAACACCTCGTGTGTATTTGGATCCCCTATCACTATCCATGTCCCACACCCCAATATCACATGTGTATTTGGAGCCTTAGTCCCTATCCCACACTAACCATAAAATATGGGTATTTGGAGCCTCAGTACCTATATAACACCTCAACATTACATATGGGTTTTTAGATCCTTATTCCCTATCTCACGCTTATTAACACATATGGGTATTTGGAGCCTCAACACCTATCCCACACCTCAAAGTAACATATATAAAAAATATCAAAATATCACATAAATAAAAATATCATATATATAAATTTTATACATAATTAAACTTCCTATCGAACATTCTCAACAAAGTGTACCTTTTAAATTTATCACAAAAATCATTATTATTTATTTCAATGAGATGGAATAATATGAAAATATCCTCATTATATAATTTTTAACCATTTAATGAAATATTTCATTTACCCTTCATGGTAAATCCAAACATCCCTTTGTTCCCATCAATCAAAAAATTCAAATTTCCATTGAACAATCAATTCAACATTCTATTATTCAATCAATTCCACAATCCCATAAATTGACCAATTACACTATCCCATCCATTTTTAAATTTCACTACCCCATTAATAATTCAATTCCACAATCCACTAATTAATTAACCAATTCAATTAATTCAATTCAATATGTAATTGAAAAATATGTAATAGAGATTTCATAATTACGTACACGATATTGAAATCAAGACTTTAGATATTAAACAATAGACCACCTACCTCATGATCATTGATGATTATTCATCCAATGAAAATTCTCCATATTAAGATGGAATGATAAATTACACAATAAAAAATGATATATAGAATCAAAAACTAGAAACAATATGAAACCGAACAAAAACAATCAAATTCTAGATACAAACCCTTTAAAACAATGGATAAACCATTCCTCTTTATCCTGAAAGAGGTATAGGAGAGAGAGAAATCTAATTATAATGAAATCACATAAAAGGAGAGGTGAATATCCATCAATTAATTCCTTAATTATTTAGGAATGGAGGTTTTAATTCCTTATAATTCATTTGGGAGCCATTAAAATTCATAGTAATCAATTTAAGTCACAGTGGAGGTGATTAGAGATTAATATGGGGGGTTTATTTTACTTTTTATGGGATTTAAAATCATGTGTGAACAATATCCTATATGGGGAACACGGTTTTATCCAAGTATGTGCCTTTTTCAGGATCCCAACCTGTGGGGGTGAACAGTTACACCTAAGAGTGTTCATATTTTGAAAAACTAGCCTCCAACCATGCAATCCCTCTCTATTTATGGTGGCACAATTTACTGGGGTGGGGCGCTTGGTTTGGGAAATTTTTTTACAACCATGCACTACCCAAAAATCCTCCAAAACATCCAATGTTAACCCAAATGAACCTGATACATTCCTCAACCAATGTATAAAAAATGAAAAAAGTATTTGTAAATGAGATCAATATATCTTCCAAAAAAGGCCGGGAACATACAATCTCCCAACCTTATAAAAGCTCATCCTTGAGATATACTCCCAATCATCTTTGAGATTACCTAAGTAAATGATCAGGAAAATGATCCCATATATCCACTTATATCTCCCATTTTTCCTTTCGAAGATGACCATGTCTCAAAAAATATGCAAACTATCAGCAAGGTATTTCCAAACAAAAAATTATAACATTGATCCAACACAAGTATCAGATGATCCTTAAAGGATGCTTCAGTCTCAAGATCAATATCATCCACATAGATCACATGATAAGGTTTTGGGTGATACCTCTGAAGTTGTGACACATGAAATATTTCATGAATATCACTATACATCCATGGAGGATCCAATCGGTACACCACCAGCCTGGTTCTCTCTACAACCTCAAACATTCTAACCAACCTGGGAACCATATTTCCCGGACTCTGAATCCTATAGAGACCCAATCTACGTGACACCCAAATGACCAAATGATCACCCACTGAAATCAAATGTGGTCATCGACATCTATCAGTATGTGACTTCAACCAATTCTGAGTCATAGTCATACATTTCTGAATCAGATGAACCGTCTCTGACATCTCCTAATGACGTTTGGTCCCAATGATTATAAATAATCTGCCTCTATCCAACATTGAGGTTATCTTCATGGCCTACAATAAAGATCTACCAATAGTTCCATCTCTATAGTATCTTGATAACTATTGTGATAGGATAACTCTTCCAATTTTAGGTGCTTCTCCCAAGACCCAACAATGTCTATGACACATTCCTAAATCATATACTTTAGAACCCATATATTACATTCCAATAGCCCATATTACTATAGGTGGAAAGTCATACATAATAAAACCAATGTACAAAGAACCTTCTTTAAGCCCTTACAGAATCATGAAATAAAACATGAGTCATATTCTTAAACTATAATCCCTAGAACCCCGTGTATATATACTATCTCTAAAACATATATGTCTCTCAACTACTCTACTAAGAAAGTCAGACGTATAAGCAAGAAATGTGAAAACTTAGTCAAGCATTCCAAAATCACCCTAATAGAATCATTATTCTAAGGAATCCTCAGTATACCTACTCAAAATCTAGGTTAATGTCATCCCAATTTAATTATAAAATGGGAAATGATTTTAGTAAACCACTAGGTCATCAATGCTTAACCTTAACCAGTTTAATGGTGTTGCAAGATTTCATGAACCCTGCTATCTCATTTTTCATGCCCAACCACCAATATTGTTATCTTATGATATGGTACATTTTTCTTAAACCTGGATGAACTTACCATTATGATTCAGGAAATTCATGAATCATCTCTTCCTGTATACTCATAGGCACAATAACATTATTCCTTACACAGATGATCTCATCTTCATTTATAGTTCAATGTGATAGTGTCCCCCCACCTTCAAGGATTTCACTAAAGGAAAAATATTCCAGATCCTCATACTACCATTATCCAATCTGAATAAAAAGTATAGACTCCATTGAAATAGATATGAGTATCACCTACACCTATCCCTCATGAACCAAAAGATGCATCTTACCCAGTAAGGCCATCATCATCCAATCCGAGTAAGACTCCTAAAATTCTTGAGTTTGTGTTTTACTACTTAGTTCAACAGTAACACTATTTCCCTTCCCTATTTTATGTGATAGATCAATATCAAATGACAACATATACTTAACTAACCTCCACTACTATAGATCCAAATCCCATTATGAAGAGATATAATTTTTTCTCTTGTGATCTGTATACACAATAGAATTTTCTCCGAACAGATAATACATCCAACACTTCAAGGAAAAAACCACCAACGTTAACTCATGGTTGTTCATAGGTTTGTTCCAATCATGTGTCCTCAACTACCATGGTACATATTCCACAACTCAATCTCCCTACCTTAACACAACACCATGCCCTATCATAGAAGTGTCAAAAAACATTGTGTACTCCTCACATGGATCAGTTAGAAGTGAGAATGATTCTATTTTCAAGATAATATTCAACTCCTAAAATGCATTATCACATGATCTTGTCCATTAAAACTTTATCCCCTTCTTATTAATTCCAAAAAGTTGTCCTGTTAAACCTGAAATGTCCTATATGAACCTCTCAAAATAACCCGATAATCCTATAAAATTGTGTATATTGAAACAATTTTTGGGATGGTCCCAATAAACCACAACTTGAACCTTCTCCGTTTCCACTAACACACCTTACTCCATAATGATATGACCCGAGAAATGTATCTAATCAATACAAAAAATTAAACTTATATTACATGGCACATAACTAATGTTTTTTCAATGTAATCAGGATGATTTCAAGATGTTGGGAATGATTTTCATGCATCTTTGAGTATAACAAGATATCATCCTCAAAAAAACCAATAACTGATCCAGTTACGAAAGGAATATTCAGTTCATCAAGGCCCTAAACACAATTGTAGAGTTTGTTATCCTGAACACCATCACAAAAAACTCATAAATTCTATACATGCTTCTGAAAGTAGTTTGAGGTTTTTCAAATGGTCTAAATCTCAATAGATGATACCCCGATCTCAAGTAATTATTGGAGAAAACACAATCTCCCATCCACTAGTCAAAATTTTCATCGATACACGAAAGAAGTAATTAGTTCCTCACACTTATCCGGTTGAACTTCTTGTAATAAAAAAACACTAGGTCCTATTAGCCTTCTTTGAAAACTAGACTAGAGAACCCTAAGGCAGCGTACTCAGATGGATAAACACTTTATCCATTAACTCTCCTAATTGAGTACTAATTCCTTTAATCTATATTCATTCCTTTCTATAATATGGAATGGAAACTAGATTGATCTTCGACATGAGATCCATTATAAAATCCAAATCTTTATTAGGTGGTAGGTCTAAGAAGTTAACAGGAAAAACTTAAAAGAACCTATCCAATATGGGTGGAAATACATCATTCTTTACACATCCATCATAAAATAACATATTTGAAACCTGGCCGATGAGTTCCCCCATTTTCTGATGAATTAACCATACTTTGTCAGCCCAGATATTAAAATATCCATGATAAACATAATTATCTCTCTTAAGAGATGTAAAAGTCACTCCCTTATGGAAAAAATATATATGGTCTCTATACCCTACTAACTAGTACATACCCATAATTAATTAAGTGTCCAACATGACAAGGATGTAAAGATCTCAATGAAAATGAAACTCCCAAACCTCAAGAGAGATCCCCTTTTTTATCAAAATATATCCCTCGATAATAATCCCAATGGTGTATCAGTCATCATTACTCCACTCACAAACCCCACAATCAGTTTCAACCCATTTACAAGTTTTCTATATTCAATTGAATGAGAGTAAATAGTATCAAATAAGGAACTAGAATGTATATAAGATATATGAATAATAATTATAAGTATTGATGGTCTAGAATCTCTATCCACTTGTGTATTCTGAATTGCATGAAACTTTCCTACCCTTCTTCCTTATGACATAGTCTAAGTCCCCTAAGCTATGCTACTCTTCAGATATGAAAAATCATTATAATATGTACCATGTTCACTTCCTCTACTACCATATATAGTAGAAGTAAAACTTCTAAACTGATAATGTGTAGAAGATCCCATTCCCACACTTGGGTTCTACATAGATTCTCCATTACTACCCATCTATTGTGGGTTCCTGCAGAACCACTGTACATGTCTCATCTTGCCTCAATCTCGACACTCTTCCGATGATGTGGGAAAATGTCTAAGAAAATTTACCAACCTAATTCATTGGTGTAAAAGTAGTCATGTATGATCCTGAGTAACTGATCCTTTCCCATGGCCACTATACTTTCCATTTGATTGGTCAAAATTACCATAGTGATATTTCCTTCTCATGGAAGATGTGACCCCTAATCATCTAGAAGAAACCACATGTACTACACTAGAAGCCTCCTTCAGGTTCCCCTCAAATATGAGATTCTGATCCACAACCTTACTAAATTTATTTTACCAAATGATGTATACTTGGGACTTAATCTCACATCTATTTCTATCCTAGTAATGCCTTACCATAACTATCTCATTCCCTACTAAAAGTAGAGTAAAGTTCTTTAAGATATTAAAGTAACCATCATAGTCCATCACAGTCATACTCCCTTGGGACAACATAATTAAATCATTTTCCATCTTTTATCATAGTATCTCTGGATTAATGTTCTCCATGAACTTCTATAAAAAGTCCTTTTATATCATACCATCTTCTTGCCATGTTCGAGCTGGAACATCCCATCAATGGTTCACTAGTCCTTGTAACATTTAAGAATCCAAATTTATTCTCTTCTCAGTAAGAGTCTGTAAATGGTAAAGTATTGTCTATTTGGATTCAATCCCATAGTCAGATGCCTCAGGTTTACCCTCTTCAGTGAATGTTGGAGGGGTTTATTACTGTGACTCTAGCACCCGGTCAGACCTAGACTTCACAACCTGCCCTGGGTATCCCTACTTAAACAGCATGAAGTGAGAATATTTCTCACGAATATACTCTCATGCTACATCACCCAACTCTATTAGTGCCTCAATATCCACAGCATGATGATCATTTATAGCCATATCCTTATGTAATTCTAAAAATAAGATTCTTGGTTAAGGAATATCAATACTATTACAAATAAATTTCATAGGACACGTAACAAAACATTATCACAATTACACCTAAGGTATTTAGAGAAATCCATAACAATTCATCCCCCTTATCCCACCACATGGTCAAAACTAAAGCACTAACACTACCCTTAACCCCCCCCCCCCCCTCATCTAGTTCATGGTTAAAAATGATTCAACACATTATCATATTCAAGTTTTTCATTAGACACTCACACTCTACATTTAGAATAATTTTTCAATTTTTCAATTCATTTTAAGAACTAGTTTTACTATAATTACACAAGGAATGGAAAACATTTAAATTTCATCCACTTTCCCAAAAATGCAATTTTCGTGCATGACTAAAATGATGCATGTTAAAATTATTTGGGTTTCAAGAATGATTCATTAATAAAAAACTCTCATTACATAATAGATCATGTGTAAATTCATAGAAAAATTTATAAACAATAATAACATCACATAACAATTACATAAATCAAGTTGAAATAATGTCCAAATGTAACAAGACCTTCCGATAAAAACATTACCACTCCAAGTACATGGTTTTACACCCATACATGGGCTAGCTACTCCCATAAATGAGCTTTTGACCAAGGCCAGACTAATCCAAATCTTTTATATATCTTTCCCAGATATTAATAAAAATTTAAAGAAAAGAGAAACCCTATAATACCACTTTGAAATGCCCTGACATGGGGGCCACATATCGGTGCACCGAGATGGTAGGTTACATGACCTCAGGTGTGCCTTGGCTTACACTAGAGGCATCGGATTATTTGCGAGGGTCTAATATATATATATATATATATCACATGGGGAGACTATACCCTATTTAAAAGATAAGTACAAGTTCTAAAATATCTATAAATTAACCCAATGGAAATAATCAAACACCAAAATAATAAAATAACTAGAAGAAACCAGTATCACATGATGAACCAAAAATAATAAACAATATCCATAACTAAAAAATTGACATGTCATTCTAAATAAGTGTCATTTTCCAAAATAAAAACCCAAAATAAATACACTGAAAAAATCCCCCAAGTGGGTCCCGACGCCAAGACTATTTCCCTCGTCCATGCTTCATCTCAACTCAGACATCTAACATAGATCTATTTCCATTATCATATCCGACAAACATGAAGTATATTTTGGTACTAATCATTCATCCTGTGAAGGGTGTGAGTAAAAATGAGTTGGCCACAACCAATGGTTTCTAAACCAATATCTAGTCAATAATAGTGTATAAAATTGTATAGATAATAAAGTAAAATGAATAAAGTAAAAAAGTTATCACATTTCATTATTCATTAATTAACCATATAATTTACCCAGGTTCACGATGACAACCATACTATAATTATATTCTTTGGCCCATGACATTGTCTGAACTATCCCCAAGGGCTATCACATATCCTATTACCATTATTATCATTTATCATTTTCTTTCAATTCATTTAACTGCCAATTGGAACCATATTCCAATGCCAATGTCATGGATTTATAACACTGTTTCTAGAAAACCGTGGGTATTTTGAGCCCTTGTACCTGTTCCTTGCCCCGATGTAACATATGTATTTGGAGCCTCAGTTCCTGTCCCACACTTGCTATCACATATGGGTATATGGAGGGTTATCCCCTATCCAACAACTCAATGTCACATATGGGTATTTGGAGCCTCTGTACCTATCCTAAACTCACTAACACATATGGGTATTTGGAGCCTCAATCCCAATCCCACACCTCAACATCAAATTTATCACAAATATCACAATATGGCTTAAAAATATTCATATATATCATGGTTATACATCATTAACCACCTTATCCAAAATTCTCATTAATCTTTACATTTTTAATTTATCACAAAAATCCTATTTTTTTTATTTCAATCATATGGAATAATATCAGTAATTCATCATTAAATCCATTGTCATCATTTGATAAAATAAATCATTGAACCTTCATGATTATTCCAAACATCCCTTAATACCAATTAACCTGTCAATTCATAATTCTATTGATCAATAAATTTATCATTCTATTAATAAATAAAATCCATAATCCCAAAAATTCACCAATTACACCACCCCATCAATTTGAAATTTTCATTACCCCATTAGCCATTCAATTCCACAATCCATTGTCAAATTAAACAATTTAGTTAACTCAATCCAAGATGAATTTTATAAACATACAATATAAATTTCACAATTACATACACAATATTTAAATAATGACTTTGGGAAATGAATAATAGACCACCGACCACAAGATTTTTGACAAGGGTTCAACCAATGGAAATTCTATAAAATGAAATGGAAAATAACAATTACCCATTGAAAAGTGGGATATTGAATTAAATATTTGAAACAAGATCAAATGAAACAAAAATAATCAAATACTATATCATAAACCTTTCTCACTGCGAATAAAACATTCCTCTTTATCTAGAAAGAGTGATGGTAGAGAGAGAAATATAATTGTGAAGACATCACATAGAGGGAGAGGTGCAAATCCATCAATTAGATATTCAATTCCTAAATAATGGAGGTTTGGATTATTTGTAATTTATCCATGATCCTATAAAATTCATAATAATTGGTTTAGGTTATATTGGGGTGATTAGGTATTAATACCTATGATTTTTGTATTTTATTAAATTTTTTAGGGGTTTAAAATCCTGCTTGCATTGTTTCTTGTACGGGGAACATGGTTTGTCCAAACCGTGTACCTTATCTGTTTACCTCCTCTATGGGGGTGCATAATTATCCCATAGAGGGTGTAATGTTTGAAAACCCATGTTCCAACCATACAATATCTCTCTATCTGGAGTTTCATAGTTTTTGGGGTAGGGCTCATACTTTTCGAAAACTGTGCGCCAACCATGCACTTCCCAAAATCATTCCATAAATTCAAATTTTCACCCAAATACACCTAGTAGATGCCTCATTTAATTTATCACTAAAAGGGGATAAATATTACCCATAAAATAGCATGAAAAATATCTTGAAAAGGTTAGTGGTTTACAATAACCCTCCATGTATATGACATGGAGTGTAGTACACTATGTCTTTGGTATACTCTATGTGAATGTTTCATATTTAATCCATGTAAATAGTGATTTAAATATACATATCATGATAAAATTTATATTTTGATACATTTATTATTTAATAATCACGGTTTATCTTATAAGTGGGTGGTTGGGTGTGTTACTGATCATGTCATTGGTTGAGGATTGACCATGATGGTATTTGTTCTCTTGTATAATGATTATGACATATGTTCCATCGATTGAGATAGACTGGGGAAGTGTATTTCTATACATATATAAGTTACATGTGAGGTTATTATCTATATATATTAGGGTAATGTGATATGATCATCTTCTCAAATGAATGAAATGGGATGTATTCATTAAATAGGTCAACCTATATTTGGTGATTTGGGAATGTATAATTGGTTATCAGAGTGAGATACTGCATTTATCATGGTTACTCGATTTCAGAAAAAACTGGATTATATGATTTTCCATACTATTACATGATATATCAAGCATATATTGGTATATAGATACATGGGTTTGATAGATATGCGGCTAGATTTCTTTCTAACACGAGTAGCACTAACACTTTCTAGTTGCCTCTATTTTATTAGTTTTATGAATTTGGTAATTTAATATTTTTAATACTACAAATGACCATAGAGTCGAACTTATGTTTTTATAAATGAGGATAAAGATTATAAAACCTTTTAAGATACCCCAAAAGTTTTTTATAGGACATTTATAAATTCTATATATATTTTTATAAATTTTTAGATATGATGTAACATATAGTGAAAATTTGTGATATATTATCCAAAATGAATTTATAGAATATGGTTTCATGAGTTATTACATATGATGTGACCTAAGGTGAAATTATGCTATGTCTATGAGGCTTTACTAAATATATGATAATGATGGATATTCTCACTAAAACCATAAAGGGAAAGGCATAATATATGACTTGGTTTATTTGATAGAGCTCCATGGTATAGTGAATTTCACTATGTCATGCTACTCATGCATAGTGATTATCATTTTCTATGATAATATGTTGTATAATTAATTATCCCATACAAATTGATATCATGCATAGTTATTCTTTATGATATAATGATTTTAAGGATATAAAAAATTAATATTTTTCAGGTGTTATGTAATCATTATGAGGATTGTGAAAATGTTACAATAGTTATAACATTGAGAATCATTTAAACATCTCATAAATATTTCCAACCATTTTGTTTCGTAGAGGAAAATATAAAATAGTTTTTCCGCATTGATGGTGCTTCAAGAATGAGACTCATTAATCTTTTTAAAACTCCTCAAACAAGGATTTTAATAAATCTATCATGTCATTAAATATTCTAATTAAGGTCCTAGAAGATTGTAGGCTAGAAGAAGTCTTTATTGGGTTTTAGAAGATCCATGAAACTCCTAGATACTTTAAGGGGGAACCTATTAGTTTCTATTAATTAATCTACATCAAACCCATGTGGTTTAGATAATATTTACAAGTGTAAGGTGCACCATTTTATTTTCCTTATTATTCATTTTGAAGGTATAGATAGATCATGGTTTTTTTGGTTTTAGTGCTTTCCATCCATTACATTTATGATGAGTTTTATACTTATGAAACCCTTCAATATATTTGTGTCATAACATTATATAGTTGAACTTATTTAGGGATTGTGTATAATTATATATTCCTTATGGTTTTGTTAATTAATATGCATCACCACCCAAGATGGGTAACATAACTGACAACCATTTGAGGACTTGGGTTTCATTTGATCTTCCCAACATCATGGTTATAGAAGATATGGATTGATAAATACCCCACACTCACACTATCTATTTTTGTTGTAATATATTATGCATATAGATAGGATATAATTTCTTAATGTCATGGTTTATATAAATATGTAGTATGTGATTACTTAAGGTTATGTTATTTATATGTTTATGGGATTTAATAGATTATAGTTATAATATGTGTATAATAATCAGGATTTGATAGATTAAGGTATAGATGTATATTTATGTGGGTTGTAATGGATTGTGTATTATATGGATATGTGAATGTGTAGTATTCAAATATATGACTTATTGAAGGGATATTAGTAACAAGATGTATACCATTGGGATTTGAGGGTAACTAGTTTATTGGGGAAGTGGATTCAGTGTACCTTTATTATCATATATCATCTATATAGTACATTACTCATACTTTTATAAGATATTTTTATTGGTGATACCAGGTGAGGATGAGAACATAGTGGACCACGTTTAGGTAATGAGTTATTTTCACTATTTATCCAGCAAGGCCTTAATATGATTATTTATTATTTATATGTGAGGTTTTGGGGAGGATCCCACTGAGCATACATGTATTCTAACCATTATATATATATATATATATATGTTCATTTACTTTTTTAGGTTCATATTATGAGTTTAGTGAACGGTATGAACTTTACTACATCTTGGTGAATGTCAGGGTTAGTAGGTGTTCATGCAGTCGCTACCATAGGAGTTGTGCTCATAGTATTCTGTTATGGAGGATCAATTTATATATGATATAATATAGATGTTTTATTGGTTTATTTACTATTTTAAAGAGTGTATTTGTGTCCTTAATCCAAGGAATTCATGAGGGTAATGCCTCCCATATCTGTGTGTTTATACCATCAGTACAGGTTCCAAGAATGTTACCTATTAGAGGTAGGATTATTGGGTAATACTCATATTCAAAATCAGATCAGGAGATGCTCTAGTGGTCATGAGCTATGAAAAGCTGGCTCCCACTACATGCCGGTAGATAATTGTTGCTACACATTGACCCCTCAAGTCATATAATATCATCACCACCAAACAAGTGTGTGTCATAGACATAGTATTACCTCATGTAGAACCTTGTAGGCCACAAGTCTCCTCTAACATATACAGTCAAAAATATTATTTAAATAAGATCCTACTTCTTTCTTATACTATTGTATATTTTTTCTTCATGTTTAGAATCCCATGGGGAATAACATATCTAAAAAGAGTCTTAGACTCTATTTGGGAAAATAAAACAACACATGTGATTTCTCAAGAAATTAATTGTCAAGTAATTTCTCTAAAATGACATCTTATTGACCCTTATTTTTATGAAGGACAATAAACATTATATATTTAAGATCATTTAAGTCGGCCTTTGTTTAATTTTGTCTTCCAAATTCATATCATTTGAACCTCACTTATTTTGGACTATCTCCAATTATCACCTAACAATTGTATAAAATGAAATAATTTAAAGGGATATTAAATGTTTAGTGTGGATGTTTTCAAACCAAAAATCATTAAATTGTTTTCTAATATTTTTATAGCCAATGCCTACAAATATAGGACTATGTATCATTGTACTACATATTGATGAGATGATATTATATAGTTGATAATTTCCTCCATGATATAGAGATTTTGTTTTTTTAAATATATAAGGTGATCTTAGTGCTTCTTCTTATGAGTATTTCACTGTAATAGCATTATGAATTTATTTTGTAATCAAATTAATTTTAATCATTGGTTAAAAAATCATTATGGTGATAGAAACTTGTGTTTCTTATCTTCTTATCAAATATTTCCTAGGGTAGGTAATTACAGTTGATTAGTTCGATGGATAATTGAGGTAAGAGATTATTTCATCCAAATTTTTTGATAGAAGAGGTTAAATATAGGAACATAATGATTCTAGATCATAGAAAGATCCACCTACCACATTGGATTAAAATAAAAGAGTTTTATGTATAAGTTCTAGTATATCCTCTTATTAATAAAATTTTATATGAGTTTATGAATTTTATATCTAGAAATCCATTATATTGTTATAAATTCTTTTGATTTCTTTATATTATACTCATTCAATTCATATTTTTTATATATTTTGAATTTTTATTTTACAATTTTTATTATATTTTATTTCTATGATTAGTTTGAAATGTATGATCTTTCAAACATTTCATTTCTGAAAAGATGAAAATTTAATAAGTTAAGAAAACCAGCAATTAAACCTCCACCATATATAAGATTCTTTATTGGAATCATTGTAACCAAAATAAAAACGAAAAATGTAAAACAATAATGAAATTATGTATATCACCTCTCATAGGGGGTCATATCCAAATCAAGTTGTGTGATATGAAAGACTCACTGCCTTGAAGGTGATATACCTGATCACTCTGTCTCACATTGTTATAATACCATAAAACCTATGTGTAATCCACACCTCTCTTATCATATGCTTAAGGAGGTAACCTTATGGATATATTACCAAAATATAATGTAAAACATGAGGTTTTTTTCTATATTTTATTGTGTGAAATATGTATTTTATAGGGTATGACATGTATGAGGCCAAGGTATATCATTTTCCATGGGTTGTGGGATCATGTGGCATGATATGGAGATGTCCTGAATAAATATTTCCCAATTTTATTATATGATATAGTGATATTGTAATGTGTATTAATGATATTCTATGATTCATATTATACCCTATGATTTTGTATAGAATTTTATTGTTAAGTGTTAACACTCGTGAATCTTCTATATTGGTAATAATCAATTATAACATTTCATTTCATCAAACATTTGGGATAATACATTCAACATTACAGGTTATAAGCATTATAACCACATTTTATTCACTCATACATTCATAACATATGAGTAAATGCATAGAAACTCATGAAGAGAACCAAAGGGATATATAATGAGGTTCATTCCCTCGAGATAGTGGTTGTTAGATATTTCTCAGTATTTTTATTAATTATATTGAAGCTCTCATCCTACTTCTACCATTACCACTGAGAGGTACTAGCATTGTATCTGAGTTGAAGAGAATCCCACCCAATAATTGGGGGATTCAGCTTATCCAATAGATAAAGGGTCTGGGTTAAAGTCAATGCGTCGATTAGGTGCCCAATATTGGGTTTTCATCAGTATTAATGGATAATATCCAAATAAATTAATGAACACACCACTAAATCACTATTATAGGATCATGAACATTACATTTATAATTAATTTAAATATAAAATTATTAAATATATGGTGATATCCTCAATTAATTTCCATCATCATTCTTGCCGCATTATCATTTTGGTAGAGAATCCAAGAGAAGATTCCTCTAGATATATCCACATGTGCCCCATGAATTTCCAAATAATGATCTAGATAATTTCGGTGATGGTGTATATGAATCAACTGCTTCATGCCATTCACTTTTGATTGTAATAATCTCCCTTCTTATCTCTATGTTATTGAGAGATGGGAAGAAGACAAATTTTTCTAAGGATTAAAAAAATTCTAGTGATCATCTTCATTATGTCAATACCTATAAATGTTTTCTCACTTAAAAAATGATATATTTTATAATTAATAATTAGGTTCAAATAATTATAATTACACAAAGGCACTTATCATTTTATTTAATATATATAATACCCAATTTCAAATAGTAATAATATTATTATTATTATTGTTTCCCATGACACGACATTATTCTAATATCAGTTATTAAAAAAATAAATTAATATTTATTTCAATTATATTATATAAAATATTTCATTTCCATTAGGTTATTTAACTTGACCCATATTTCCTCCAATGGAATTTACCATACCTTGACTAATAAAACATATCCTTTTGAATAAATATTATCTTAACTGAACTGAAGAATAAATATTCACCCAAATAAACATTATTATTTTTTGAGAAAATGAATAAATATTATATTCACTAAACATGTGAATAAATATTAATTTTAATATTTATGTAACATGAATAAATATTTTTTTACTATATTCACTTAACTTTTGACCAAAAAAAATATTATATTTATTACAATTTAATTAATAAAAAATAGGTATAATTAAACTAACATATTATATAATCAGGTATATCATTATTTAATTTATGCAAATAAATTTACAAGAATAGTTATTATCCCACATGGTAAAATTAATATATATTCATAATTTTAAATTAAAAATAATTTAATGAAACTATAGATACACTAAATGTGCGCCTCTCTATGATTTTTTCTCAGTGGAAATATATTAATTTACCAAAATCCCAATATTAAAATCTAGTAACATGTCATGGAACCCATAAGAGAAAGAAGTTGGTGTAGCAACTACACTAAAGTTCCCACCAATACTACAATGTAATATAATACTTTTTCTCAATTGATACCACAACAAGAATGATGAATACTTGTGTCATCACCTAGTATGCTCAATTTATTACTCATTAGCTTCCAAAAATGATCATCATTTTAAATAACAGGGATATGGATTTTATCAAATAGTTTCATTTTAATAAAAGGTATAATTTGATCTTCTTATATTAACTCATATGGTACAAATACTTTATTAACCATTCAATCAATATTATGTCACTTATTAATCACCTAGAATATACGAAATCACTATGACTATATGACATTTTGGTTTTAATACATATATCATATTATGAAATTCATGATATATGTTAATAATGATCAAAAGTATAATTTCCAATTCACATGTTCATATATAGTAATATCCAATCAAACATTGCAACATGTGGAACTCATATTGGTGGGTTTGTTCTCTTGACCTCCCTTCATGGAGATCAACAAATATAAACATCATATAAATAAGTCAAAATGTTTTATGACCCCCAACAAATTATTGTTAAACACCACATGTATCCCATTAAATAGATGTACCAAGTCTATATGATCAATGTTTATGAATATCATTGTGCCACCTATTGGTTCTCATTATAGTAGGGAACTATTATAACCATTTAATGTGAATAATATCCCAAGGATATTATCACTTTAACATCATGTAGAAGAAAAATATTAATTCGACAAGACTACATGTATTTTGTAATTAATTGTACAAATTTAGTTGGCTATAGGGAACTAAATAAAATAAACAACCACTCACACTGAATCCAAGAGTAAAAAAATCTTAACCCATTAGTTATCACATGATGTTCATGATTCTATTTTACTCTAGTTACAAGGCCAACCAAATTTTACCCCATTTATACATTGTTTACGATGATATCATATCTTTGAGTAAAATATTCTCAAAAGTTGACATCCATATGTTTATATATTTTTCCTTTGTTATAAACATGATTTCTTATCAGGTACATTTGTTACAATATTACCATAATAAATATTATGAGTGAATTAAATTTTCTTGACCCAATTCAATGAACTAGAACAAATAATTAAATATTTTATATTTCTTCGTTATCAAAATCAGAAGCTAAAACAAACTCAGTATGTCTATATATGGATACTATTGGCTTTAATAATATTCTCTTGATTATTTCCTTTTCTATACTATGGTAATATTTCAAATTGATCTGAAGGAAGACTGGTATTTCATCCCCATGGAAACTAGTGTTCCTTCTTCTCTAATCACTATGAATTAATCCCTTTTTACTTTCACAAGTACAATTAGATTGTTCATAATGTTTTCCTGTTCAGTTCTCTTTGATTTATTTGATAATTTACCACAATTATTTATGGATATTAAATATAAAATTTTAGTACATTTCTTGGAATATGTAATTAATTTAATTGATTAATCATATGATTTTCTACTAATCATTATTAATCTCCTCTTTTATTAGAACCCATAGTTGTGGATTTATTAGTTACATGTGACATATGTAGAAATTCAATCTTTAATTGTTTTATATTATATTTTCAAAAAATTTTCAATATATATAATATTCCTTGGTCCATGAAACATAATATATTATTCTTAGTAGATATTATTCCCTAAAACATGGGTTTATATTTTATGTATGTTGGAACCAAAATTTGCATACCATGAGAATGATTGATGAAGTAACGACCAATTTATAGAATATCCAAGCTCAAGTGGCCGAAAAACCCTATATGGAGTCTATTTCATGAATCCCCGATCCATAAGGAAATGGTCTGAGCTCATGAAACACCCTGACTGAGAGGGTTCCTCAGCAAACATGCGAAGTCTGGAAGGTAATACTCTAAAAAAATATTTAGAGTTGTGGAGAACTTCATGACCGCACTAATGGTTGATAGTGTATTCATGATTTTGAATTATAAAATCACATATCTTCACCCCATCATGAATCCCATGAAAATTTGTGAGAACCAATAATATTCATGAAACAAATTACCTATAAATACCCCTTCACTCTGATATTTTTGAAATGATCCCTGATCTTTCATCTTCAAAACCCACACCCAATTCATGAACCTCTTATGAATCATGAAAGAAAGAAAAATGGATCACCCAAGGTATCTTGTATTTTAAAAACCCTTTTCCATGTGCTTATAAGGCCCTCCACCATAGGTGGAGTTGCCTTTCGTGAAGGCCTGCATCCATTTTGAAGGAATAATTCTCCATGGTGCACATGACGCTTCAAAAATAATCCATCCTTCATGAAGAACTCCCCACATGAATCAAAATTTAATCTCATTAAGGGTACCCATGTTTCACAAATCATACCCCTTCGCAAAGACCATGAACTTCTCAATGAACATGAGCTTCTGGAAACAACTGTATGAAAGGATACAAGCATCACGAAACTCCTCTCCAGGGACTATCCATGGTTTCTCCCTTCTGGTGACCATTCTATGTGATGGTCCAATTCCCGAGCCACCCACACCCTTCCCGGAATGATCTAGTTGCACCATGAGTCCCTTTGTGACATGTTCCACCAACTTCCATGTCCTCCCACATCACCCAATGTGTGGATCTATCCTCCCACCTATGTTTTTCTTCTCAGCATAGGTACAATAACCCCAATTTCATCTTCGAATAGGGAAGGTAACGTGGACCTCATGACTGGCCACTAATCCATGGTAGTTCCAACTTCATGATCCTAAAAAAATGGAATGGGTAGTGGTCACATTAGCCCAATTGGTAAGGAGTGATCCCCACACTTCCAAGCTAAATGATGTAAAACTAACAAGTTCCATGTCTTAGTTGTATGAAATTAAACTGCATGACAACAACCTCACCACTTGATGTAAAAAATTAGTCTTAAAATATTAAATAAGCATAGGATTCACCATTTATGAGTGGCATGGGATAAAACCCACACTTCCTACCCTCACATGGAATGAGATCCTCCCGGAATCTTCCACACGTAAGCCCCCAACCACATCCATACTACTCCTAGAAGCCCCTTGGCAGATTCTATGTATAAAACACACACCATCCATCATCAACAGTCTTTATGTGACATGAGTGTCCTTACTGTACGACGCTAAAATACCTGGATCAGTCCAATCATGCGACCTTAAATTGTGGCATTGAACTATGTGGGTTTTAATCCCTCTCTTCTAAATAGGGTACAAAGGACACCTACATGAGGATAAATTAAGACCAACATTAAAATTAAGTTGTCCCTCCTGGGGAAGTAGCTCCTGTATCTTCCTAAAGGGGAATTTGGATCCATTGATACATGTGTGACATATTTCTTTAGAGTGAAACACCTCCCTAATCCACCTCAAGGGGCATCCTGATCGTCATCCCAGATCCACCTCAAGGGGATCCCTAGTCAACCATAGGATCTACCCCCATAGAGAATTATATTCCACTAGTAAACATTCCAAGTGTGAAATCTAATCTTCTAGGGACACGCCCCCTAATTCATCTTAATGTGAATCCTGAAAAACCTCATGATCATAATCCATGGGGAATTTTAATCCAGTGGTAAATCCAATAGGAGTGACATCTTTCCTCTTAGGGACACACCTTCTTTATATGCTTTAAGGGTCATCCTGATAAACCTCCTGGATCATCCTCAAGGGAAATCCTGGTCATCTTTAAGGGACATCCTGGTCAACATCAAGATTTTCCTCAAGGTTTATCCTGATCAACCACTCTAGTCACCTCATGGGGAGTCCATATCAACCTAAGGATCTGCCTCAGTGGGGGTATTATAAACTACTGGTAATCCTTACATGTGTGACATCTTCCCTCTTAAGGACTCACCTCATTGATCGTCCTTAAGGGGAATCCTGATAAAACTCTTGGATCTACTTTATGGATAATTTTGATCTACCCATTGATAACCTTCTAAGAGTTCCCACACAGGGACACACCTCCCTCATCTACGTCAAGGGGAATTCCAATCAACTCTTGGATCTATATCAAGGTGTTTTCTGATCCAAAGTTTTTGGTTTTCCTACATGATTTGTTATGATCCACACCAAATTTCCCCATAGGACAGTAAACCTATTCCAATATTCCCTATTTGTTAAACATGTTCCCTGGTATATCTCAACTAGATGTCCAAATCCATCTCCACAAGACGTAGAACTTGTGACCCAAACCAAAACATATACTCCATACAATACATGGGAAGCTTGATGTAAAATGACATGGGAGACATACACCCATAGAGTTGTTACATCGTGATCAAAATTGTAAGCATTAGGATCTATGCTTAATATTCCACATATGAGATGCCCTCGTAAGGGGGAGAATATAGGGCAACAATGCACCCAATGTCTAGACAAGCCCAGTAATGCCCAACGTGACTACTCTCCAAATTGAAGGTTGATTCCTTGTTACAAAAAGTTGTTTCATTTATTTTAATCCAAAAATAGATGGAACTT
Organism: Viscum album; assembly: GCA_963277665.1. Taxonomy (NCBI): domain Eukaryota; kingdom Viridiplantae; phylum Streptophyta; class Magnoliopsida; order Santalales; family Viscaceae; genus Viscum; species Viscum album. Next base: position 1,467,439,317 of record OY728128.1, on the reverse strand, counting down.
ATAATAATTTCCATGAACATGAATTAACCCATTGAGGGTGACCTATATTAGGCATCAAGTTCAAGGGAGGATTCCCTTGCAGGAGTAATGAACATCCCACCATACCATTTTGATCATGGAGTAGACATAACCAATGAAAGTGATGAAATATTCCCTCCTTTTGAATGTAGGAATATGGGGAAAAAATAAAACCATATTATGCATTATATGTCTCTATGTAGATGGTCCCCTGAAAAAATTGTCAAAAATAAAAATGGTGAGCCGGGTTAGAATTTATTCATCTCTACATGGGGATTAGTAGTGTCACTGAATCAGCAGTTTAGCATGTCACCAATTTAAAACATCCAATGCTAGTTACCACCAAGAAAATGGTGGTATCCATATAGAACTCACCATAGAATTGGGGCAGTAAACCTGGGTCATTCTTGGTCTGCAACATCATCAATTTGGATCCTTATCCACTTCAAAATATTAGAAGTTGTTTGGTCCTTCGACCTCTCTTTCATTTTATATGTACTAATAGTTAAATCCACCAATCATATAGAACCAAAATATAGGAAATCAACCACCCACCACTTGAAAGCACTAAGGATGGAGAAATACATATGTGGAAATCCCTCGGAACTCTAACCATTCCCTAAATTTTGTAGTACCTACATCTACTGAGTTCCCACTCCCCATATCATCCATGGAGATCAGCCAATGAAGGGTGATATACACCCTCATATGTTTTTATGTGTAAGAGGGAGTCATACCTACAAGTGATATTGACCTCAATGACCTAGATTCATTAATGGATCACTGACAACACCACCACCAAAGGCTGTTCCGGGGGAAACCACCCTCCTTTCCAATGGAAAACCGCTTCATAAGTCTCTCCTCAGAGTGATCATATGACTCTCTCCCCTATGATGAGGAGGTAGAGGATGGTTGAGTAAGCCAGACCATGAATACTACTAAGGAACCACCATGGAGGGGTCCCACTAGGCCCCATCAGAGCTAGTAATAACTCGTCCCTCTACACGAAGAATAGGTGGACTTTACACTTTCTCCACCAACCATGGTCTGAACCACCTTACACAAAAATCAGGTAAAATATTAGTAGAATTACTAAAAAATGGGGAATCTTATTTCATGTATATAGTATCCCCTTACACTATGAACTCATCCCACTAGTTCCCCATAATAGGCGAGGAGGGATCTGTTTTCTCACAGTTCGGATTGAGGCCTTAGAAACCTCAAAGGCATGCCAATTTGTCCCTTTCAGTAACCAACACAACCAACATCCATTACAGGCCAACCCGTAGTGATGACAACTATTGTATAGGTCCTTTATAAACCATATTCAACCTAAGATAAGGTATTCCACACATTTTAAACAACCAATATGGAGGGCCTACTGGTAATCTGGATCCTCAACATGGAGTTCATTCCTATGTCACCACCAATGAACACGAAGTCCATTCTTGTGTCCATATCAGCCAGTATGATGGTATTAAACATGATAAAAACAGTCATAGAGGGGGTATTCACCACACTGAAGAAGTAACCTATCGTGAAGATAAATCTCGATGTACATGGGTGAATTCTCCCCACCAAAGTTGGAATTCGGGGAAAAGGAAAGTCATCATTGACCTTATTAACCGTTCTAATTCCAAGGACAAAGATGACGTGGGAATGGAGTTTCGACCCTTACATATAGTGTCTGGTGTAGGAGACTAGTAGGTGGGATTTTCAATCCTAAAAGGTGATTTCCACATTATCCTTTTATCCCACTATAAGTACGTGCATGTGGAGGATGTTCTGGCTCCCATCCAGGGGCTCATAATGCTACCATCCCCAACTTCTCTAGTATCCCTATAAACCTCTACCCATGATAATGGTGAGTTATCCTAGTTTGAACTTGATCCTAAATATGGTGATAAATCCATAGAGCCACCGATCAGTGTCATTTCCCATGCACATGAGGCATTAGTGAACAACCAGTCATATAATGACACTATGATGTGGTTAGTTCTGAACCGTAGAGATGCACTATTGTGCAGTGAACAATAGAATCTTTTATTGATTACTATTCCCATCAACCACTTGAATCATAGATCCATATTATTTCTAACACCCTTCTCTCAATAAACTTTGATCGAGGCATGGGTTAACCAAGAACATGTAACTTCCTCTGAGTAATAGGTTCTGTGAGAGGATCAATAATCCAACAAGCTATCTATTGTGTTCTGGGAACCCACAACTCCCAACATCAACATGCTATAGTCCCTTCGTGATGCCCACATCATGTTCTTCCTCTAGATCATCTAGGTGATTCTTCACTGCCTCTAGGATCATCAGTTGGCTTACCCAGGAAGTCTAGGGAACCTCAAGGATATTGACTTGTAGTGTTAAAGGTTAAAATTATAGTAATCTCAGTGGATCAAAACCATGGATATCACAAATACTACTAGAAGATCTATCAAATTTTACTTAAGAGAATCATAGAGGTATATCATATTATAGAAGAGGCATATCCACATGTGCATATCTGAGGCTTGGGACAATACACTTCTCTCTACTTCAGCCCTATCCCATGACCTCCTAACTTACATGAAACTAATGAGGGTTCCCCTCCATGTATCATCCTGATAAAAAGGGTTTCTCCCAACCTTCCTTGGAACTAGGGATCTAACCTAGGGTTAGAATGGGAAAACCTACTCCAATGGGTGGCGCAACATAGGGAAGACCCTCATACATGCATCCTAACGTGCCAACAATGGTAAGTGCTTGGCCTTGCAGATCCCTCCATTGAAGAAATATTTCCCACGATTCATAACACTGACAAGGTTAAAGATCATGTCTAGTCCAATTATCCACCCTAGGGTATTCCCAAAGAAGACACAGATCCTAACATAGCATTCCTTCTCCAAGAAATGACATAACATTTGAAGCTCCTCATTGATTTCATGGCAGTTTAGCACTCAGATTATGATTCCACCCAAAAAGATAACATCTCTCCTCTGATGGGGAAACAAAAACAATTACACCTTTTCTAGTTACCCCAATATGACCTTATTAACCCTATGAACATATATATAGAATTGGCAGGGGTATACAAAAATAAAAAAAAGTCGGTGTCACTAAACCCTCAAGAACTGTGTGATTATCCTCCTCAGGACCCATGTCATGCCACACAAAAAGTCATTGAGCCCGCTTACCATGTTGATGATTTTTCCAAATAATTCTTATTTATGAATCCCCATCAAGATAGAAATACCCAAAAAGGGGATTTCCTATCCACTCTAACTACTCACCTTGAGGCCCTAGATAAACAATGGATGGAAATCACACCCAATAAAAAAGAACCCGAGAAGGGAAAATGACATGAGAGAACCCTCGGAGTTTGGGACCCCTAAATTATTCTCATTCAATGGAATTGGTGACCAACGAGAACATTTGACCCACTTTATCCCATGGTGTAGGCTAATGTTGGGAACCCTAGAATAGTAGGAGGATACCAATCTTCGGGGTGTTATCTAGACATCAGAAAGTATTGTGTTTGTCTGGTACAACCATATTGTAAAGACCCATAAAATTCAAGAATTTGTTTTTCATAATTTTCATTGGGATTTTACATGAACGCAATTTCTAATGGCACCAGATTACGAGGCCCAGTGTGCCCGGAATCATTTTCCAAAGTTTAGCTCAGGTACGTTCAGTGAACGAACGAGTGGGTTTTCCTAACTTTTGGACTGGTGCTTGGAATCGATTTCTGAGGGCAATGATGGAATCACGGTGCCGGTTTTCGCTTAAGAGGACTTTCACCTCGACGGAAGATGATCGGGTTTGAGAGTTGGTTTTTGGGTTCACATGGAATAATAAAATAAAATAAGTGACAACTTAGTTTATCTTTGTTGAACTCACGCCATGTGCATAGTGTTGGTTAAAATCTATACATGGGAGTTGGTGGTGGGACTGCCACACCATAACCTCCCATCGGAGGATAATTAGGGTGGGGACAACCCGAGAACCATTACCTCCCATGATAATTTATGACATGGGGTCCACACGGGGCTTAACCGCCATTTAATGGGCGGGGAGGAAATCTCACAATACTCCCCCATTAATGAGGGAGAGTCTCTTGCACTCTAACTCCACTCTTAATGGAGGAGAATAAAACCTCCTCAAACCACCACCCCCCCATTTAATGGGAGGAACCTCCTTGACCCTCTCCTTTTTAATTAGGTGGGGAACACCTGGGCCCCTAATCCCCCTCGAAACTCCCCAAATTAATTATGTCATCCACTCGGGCAATTAATTTGGCGGAGCCTCTCCACTTTTTGAATTTGGAATTGTCCCAACCATCATGAACTTAATTAAGTGGGGCCCACTTAATTAATATTTTCCACCAAGAATAATAGATTATATTCTATTATTTTGGGCATGTTCTTGCGCCATTTGGTGGAGATCATGAGAGGACTTCTTTCTCCAGCGAAGAACGCCAGAGATGCTTCTTCCCCGACCTTCTTCGACCTTCTTCCTCGGAGCCACTCTTTCTGATGTGGTGCTTCTCCGACGACCCTCCTTCCTCCATCCTCATCATAAATGCACTAACACACAAACTCAGAAGTGGAAGCGTGCGGTAAGCGACGTCATCATCTTCTTCCGCGATGTTCTTTTCCGCGACGAACCTTCGTTCAACATCACCTTGAGGTAGGGGATTAATTGTTTTTGTTCATGAATACTTTCATCATCATTCCTCATTTCCTAAATTGGGCTGTATGTTATCACAATAATGGGAGGAGGTCGGACTGCATGAACACAGCTGACTCTCCTCCCCCCTTGATGTTTGAATTTGTTGCGGCACGAGCAAAGGCAGCGTGGTGCCGTTGCACCGTGCGGAGGCAATGAAGAATGGGCGAAGAAGAGCGGTGCCATTGTGTCGCGCCGTTGAGGTCGAACAAGCTGTCGTGCCATCGCTCCGCGCTGGAGAACCTCAAAAAGGCCGCGGCCAGAGTAGAGGGTTGTGGCGTCGTCGCGCCGCGCCGATCGGACAAGGCTGCGGCCTATGGACGTGGTGCTGTGGGAAGCGGCGGCCGGAACCGCCAGCCAGACCGGGCCGAACATTTCATGGGGATACCAGGGGTTCGTAACCCCCAACTGGAAACAAAGAGTGGCACCCATGTGGGGGTCGTGGATCTTCAATCAGGGGGGGGGGTGGCAGTGCACCCCCCTGTTCCGCTCAGCTCAGCTAGCTGAGCTGGCCACAAGGGCCGCCCGAGCGCGTCGGGCCGCGCCAAGGCCGGGTTGGGCCGCAAAGACTGGGTCGGGCCGCGACCACCAGGTCGAGCCATGCTCTAATGGGCCGGACATGGACCTGGTTCTGGTCGACCCAAATTAGGCAGACCCAAGGGGTCTCGGGCCGGGTCGATCCGGGCCCAAAACCCCCATTTTCGGACCTCTTTCGGTCTTTTACCCATAACATGGGCTACAGATCTATGAATGATGCACTGTCCTTTGCGCTACGATCCTTGGATTGAGACGGTCATTTCGGTATATTACACCCAAGGTTTCGAAGAACTTTGGGTTTGGCCGGGTTTTTTCGAACACGAAACCAACCGGGCCCTCGGAGTGGAAACACTTATAACATGAGCTCCGGACGTCCGATTGGAATACCGTCGACTTAGTTGGATTCCTCTTAGTGAGACGGACCTTTTGGCTTACTCCGCTCAAGGTTTGGATGCATTTGGAGTATGGCTGGGTTGGTTTTGACTTAAAAACCAACCGGGCCCCTAGGAAGAAAAAGCCAATAGCTCTCAGACCGGGCGTCTGATTGACACACCGTCTGTCACGTTGAGTTTCATTTGACAATACGAAACTCTTGGATACATCAACTTAGGACTTCATGTCAGTTGATGTATCAGCCCCTCTACTCGTGGAGCGTACCCTCCCCAAACGAGCTTGCTGTGTGCCGGAACCCTAGAGCTAGCTGCGACTGCGACGATGATGAAGACTGCAAGGGAATCCTTCATGGGTTCGACAGCAACGACTACAACACTCAGCGATCCTGTGTGGATCAGTGCCTTCCGATCCTGTTTTGATCAGATCCAATGTGGTTCAGCGCTCATTGGTCCTGTGTGGGCCAGCGCATATCGATCCTGTGTGGGTCAGATCCTGTGTGGGTCATTGCGGGGGTTAGTACCTATCGATCCTGTGTGGATCATTGTGGGGGTTAGTACCTATCAATCCTGTGTGGGTCCGACAGCTTAGATGAATCAGTGGCTACATCTGATCCTCTCTATCATCTTACGAAGAAGTATACCTGTGTGAGTTGAGTCTTGACTTTCAATCTTATCTTCGATAAGGTTGAATTGATATCCTGTGTGGAATACATTATGCATTCCTGTGTGGATTGGCTTGCGAATTCCTATGTGGAATGGGTTATTTTTTCCTGTGTGGACTGGGTTGTACTTGGGCTCGGATGTTGGAGACAAACTGGAATTGATTACTTAGGTATTTGTATGGGCATATACCTAAGTAGTGTCGGATGTTACTTCGTGATTGTATCTTTCCTTTGTGGAGTATCCTTTATGAATTCTGGGAGACCTTCGGGTGTCTCTGGGTCCCTACTGAGTAGCCTATACTCACCCCTGCACGGGAAATGCCCGCACTACGTTGTGTTGGATGCAGACGACGGATAGCGCTCATCGCAATTGAGGCTTGTGGAGCGAGTCGGTACCTGGAGGTGGACCACTGGGTGGGACGTACACGGAGCGGAAGGTTGGACTCGTGGAGCTATGGACACTATATGTACCCACCCTTTAGGTGGGACTTCCAGTGGATGGCTCGACGTTGCTGGTTTACTCTTCAGTTGTTGTACTTCCTTTTTTAGTTGTATGTTACTTTCATTATGGTTTTGTATTATGGCCCACTTAGTTTTTCTCAATTACTATTGTACCCAGTTTTACTTAGTGTTTACTTTTGATTGCTTACTTTGTGTGTTTGTTAACTTTATAAAGGAAATGCCTTCCATTTTTATTGGGAATTACGCCTTGGTGCAAGTCGCCAGCCCCTGGCCTATTGAAGGCGGGCTTGGGGTAGTCAAGGCACGGGCCCCGATGACTGGTAGTGACAAATTGGTATCAAAGGAGTTCGGTTCTACTGTAGAACTCAGGGCTCTGATCTTTTTCTATGTGAAGAAATAGTGTTAAGAGAATTGAGTGTGGTTATCAGTTGAGGGAGTCCAGTGTTGGTGTGGTAGCCGACGTATCCGTACACCAGGACCCTGACTTCTGATTTTCGACTTAGTGCACGAAAACATTGATTACATCTGTGTTTCATGTTTTATTTTTGATTACTTTGTGTTAGCTCACCAGGTATACCGTATTGACCGTGGCGCACCTGTCTCTATTTAGGATGGCACCACGGTGGAATCTAGCTAGGGTTCGGAGTTTTATATGTGATGAAATCCCACCAAGCGACGAGGCCTTGGTGCAGGGCCCTATTACTGCGGAGACACGGGCGGTACCACTACCCACTGAGCCACTGATGCTACCAGCCCCAGCCACTGATAGTGCACGTCGCCTTGGTGAACTACACGAGTTTCAACATCAAAGACTGCCCAGGTTCTGCGGGGAGACGGACCCTCAGGCAGCCGAGGATTGGATGGAGGCAGTTGTGTGATGTTTGAGGTTAGTTGGGACACCATCTGACCTCATGGTGATCCTCGCAGCGAGCCTGCTGCACGCGGCAGCAGGTAGATGGTGGAGCTTGATCCTCCAGGTGCACGATGAGGCATCACTCCTCTGGACGGACTTTGAGAGCCTCTTCTGCTCGTAGTTTATCCAAGCCACCCTCTGTGTAGTCCGCATCCAGGAGCTTCTATAGCTGCGACAGGGCATCATGACAGTCGCCCAGTACTCGGTGAGATTTACTGATCTCTCGCGATATTCGAAGGACATGGTATGGGACCCATTCTTCTGAGCCCGAACCTTTGAGCATGGGTTGAGGCATGAGATCAGGGAATAACTGATCTCCCTCAGCATTCTGACACAAGCAGGGGTACTGGAGAGAGCCCTTCTCATTGAGAGATTTCTTGCTGAGCCTACATCAGCAGCGAGACCTACCGCAAGGCAGCACGTAGCAGAGTCTTCTGCAGCTGGCTGTTGACAGATGACACATGGGTCCAAGCGGACCAAACCCTCAGGAGGATGACCTCAGGACACTGGCTCAGAGGTGCGGGGCACACAGCACAGAGCTAGACTTTCGAGAGGCAGACAGTGCTACGCATGTAACAGGCAGGGCCACATGGCTCGTGACTGCCCGACCCGCCGTGCGGAGGAGCAGCAGATGGTTGAAGGAAAACCCAGGCAGAGGAAGAGGGTCGACCGTGGCGGTCCGCAGGGAGTAGTCAGACGAGGCAGAGGAGCTGGATGAGAAGCAGGTGGTGGGAGACACTTTTAGGCTCTACCACCACCACCACCAGGAGGTCCACCCCGACCACAGGGAGCTGGCGGGCAGAGGCATGCACAGCTTCAGGCAGCGGAGGCCAACGACCACAGCGCGCCCGAGATGATTCGAGGTACTATATGTCTCTACTCCACCCTTGCTGCAGTTCTTATAGACACAAGAGTGAGTAATTATTTCATTGTCTCGGCCCTTGTTCAGATCTTGGAGATTCCGACGGAGCCGTTGGCTCGATCCTTACGGCTAGAGACTCTTACGGGAGAAGACTCGGTGATTACTCACTGGTGCCGGAAGTGTGAGCTTACTCTAGGAGGCGAGAGCTTTGGGTGGGATCTTCTTGTTGTGGCGTCAAGGCCCTACAATTTCATCTTTGGCATGGATTGGTTATCTACAATCCATGATCATATTGACTGTATTAGGCGCAAGGTGCAATGTGTACGCACCGACGGGAGCAGGTTCACCTTCACCGGCAAGAACGGAGCCATCGTAGCACTAGATGGACTCTCATAGAGGAGAGGACAGCCCATCAATCATCAGCTGGCTAGCCTCATCCTAGGAGCAGTTGACGCGTGGAGTCCTGGTTTTCCTGCAGTGGTGGATCTGTATGCAGACGTTTTTCCCGACGACGTTCCAAGACTACCTCCTCACAGAGAGGTAGACTTTTATATTGACCTATACCCCGGTACAGCCCCGATATCCACCCCAGCATATAGGATGGATCCCTCCAAGATTCGAGAGCTACGGGTATAGCTGGAGGACTTGGGGGGGGCAAGGGATTCATCCGACCTAGTGTTTCACCCTGGGCTTCCCCGATTTTGTTCTCCAGGAAGGTGGAATGGAGCTTGCGACTGTGTGTTGATTACCGTCGCCTGAACCAGGTGACCGTGAAAAACAAGTATCCGCTACTGAGGATTGACGACCTCTTCGATTAGCTCAAGGGAGCATGGTGGTTCTCGAAGATAGACCTTAGGTCAGGATATCATCAGCTCAGAGTTCGGGATGAGGATGTGCAGAAGACGGCCTTCAGATGTCAGTATGGCAAATATGAGTTCTTGGATATGCAATTCGGTGTAACCAATGCTCCAGTAGTGTTCATGGGCCTCATGAAAAGGATCTTTCAGCCTTACCTCGATCGATTTTTCGTGGTCTTCATCGATGACATATTGATATACTCAACGACTGAGGAGGAGCACGCCTACCACTTGTGGGTTGTACTTGACATACTCCAAGAGAACTAGATTTATGGTAAGATCTCGAAGTTTCCGTTCTGGATACGTGAGGTCTACTTCTTGGGACAAGTCACCTCTGAGGTGGGAGTTGCAGTGGATCCTGCGAAGATCAAGGTAGTGCTAGCTTGGGAGCCACCCAGGAGCATGACGGAGGTGTAGAGTTTCTTGAGACTAGCTGAGTACTACCAGAGATTTGTGCCAGACTTCTCCAGAGTTGTGACACCACTTTAAGCATTGAAGAAGAAAGGGAAACCCTTCGTGTGGTCAGACAGATGTTAGTAGAACTTCCAAGAGCTGAGACAGATATTGAGCAGCGCACCTATCTTGAGAATACCGGAGGAGGGAGTAGGGTACGTAGTCTACTGCGATGCATCAGGGACCAGACTCAGATGTATCCTGATTCAATAATGGGAAGTGATTGCCTATGGATCACGTCAGTTGAGGTAACATGAGCAGAACTACGCTACCAATGACCTGGAGTGAGCAGCAGTGGTCTTCGCTCTAAAGATGTGGTGAGACTATCTGATGGGTGAGCGCTTTAGAGTCTACTCTAACCACCAGAGTATCAAGTACATCTTCTCGTAGAAGGACCTGAACCTGAGACTACAACGATGGATCGAGTTCTTCCAGGACTATGACATTGAGATAGTCTATACTCCTGGAAAGGGGAACATAGTAGCCGATGCTTTCAATAGGAGGATGTGCATTCAGCTACTTGGGGAGGCGATAAAGAAGCTAGCTGCTTTGCAGATATCCTTCGTGGATAGTGATGGACCAGCCTTTCTTCAGTCACACACAGTCACTCCTCCACTTCTTCAGCAGGTCAGAGAGGCGCATCGTGGGAATGATGACTGTGAGACACGACATGCACAAATATCATCAGGACAGGCACCTGATGGATTCTCTATGGGAGGAGAGCACGTCATCCTTTTTCCGAGGACGTACCATGGTACTAGCTACTTTATAGGACTAGTTTCTGTCTGAGTTTCACACTTACCCTTTAGCGGTACTTCCAAGAGTGGTGAAGATGTACCAGGATTTCAGACGACAGCATTGGTGGATGGGTATGAAGAAGGTTGTGGCAGAGTTCGTTTCTCGATGCCTCACCTTTCAGCTGGTGAAGGCAGAGAACCGGGTACCAGCAGGCTTGGTACAGCCCTTGGAGGTCCTAGAGTGGAAGTGGGATGGGATATCTATGGACTTCGTGACTGGACTACCACACACTTCAAGAGGTCATGACTCCATTTGGGTGATTGTCGACCGACTAACCAAGTCGTCCCACTTCTTACCCATCAGAGAGTAGGGCTCAGTGGATAGCTTGGGACGCCTCTATGTTCATGAGATTGTACGGCTTCATGGTGTGACATCATCTATCGTCTCCGATTGAGATTCTCGCTTTACATCCCGGCTTTGGAAGGGGTTGCAGGAGGCATTCGGGACGGAACTATGTCTGAGAACCGCCATTCACCCTCAGACAGATGGTCAGATGGAGAGGACCATTCAGACTCTCGAGGACATGCTCCGCGCATGTGTCCTATACCTTGGTCGCAACTGGGAGGACCACCTACCCATGTTCGAGTTCGCATACAACAACAACTACCACTCCACCATCGGGATGGCACCATACGAGGCATTGTACGACCGACCTTGCAGATCACCTCTGTGTTGGACAGACCCTGGGGAGTCAGCACTTGTGGGACCAGAGATAGTCTAGGCCATCAAAGAGAAGGTCCAGGTCATCCAGGAGTGGATGAGGACAGCTCAGAGCTGGCAGAAGTCTTCTGATGATAGGATGAGGAGGCCACTGGAGTTCGAGGATGGCAACCACGTCTTCTTGCGGGTCTCACCTCGACATGGATTACTGAGATTTGGCCGAGGTGGAAAGTTGTCTCCGCGCTTCAACAGACCATTCCAGGTCCTCATTTGGATTGGAGAGGTGTCTTATAGCATGGCTCTACCACCTTAGTTGCACCGGGTGCACACCGTCTTCCACATATCTCAGCTGAGGAGATACGTGCATGACCCGATGCATATCATCGACCATGGGGAGCTGGACATTGATGATGGGGCAACTTTTGCGGAGGTCCCGGTGGAGATCGAGGATCGGCAGGAGCGATTCCTACGTGGATGGTCGATTCCCCTAGTGCGCATCAGATGGCAGCACGAGAACCTCCAGGAGAGCACTTGGGAGCGGGAGGCTCAGATTCGTGCTCAGTGCCCACATTTTTTTCCCCTAATTTATGATGTATCTTTATGGGGATGTAAAGCCCTGAGGTTGGAGTAATGTAAGGACCTGTAAAATTCAAGGTATATTTTTTCTTAATTTTCATTGGGATTTTACAAGAACGCAGTTTCTGACAGCACCTGATTCTGACGCCCGGTGTGCCCCGAATCATTTTCAAAATATTATCTCAGGTACGTTCAGTGAATGAACGAGCTGGTTTTCCTAACTTTTGGACTGGTGCTCATAATCGATTTCCGAGGGCACCGATAGAATCACAACGCTGATTTTTTCTTAAGAGGACTTTCACCTCGATAGTAGATGATCGGGATTGAGAGTTGGTTTTTGGGTTCACGTGGAATAATAAAATAAAATAAGTGACAACTTATATTATCTTTGTTGAACCCACACCATGTGGATAGTGTTGGTTAAAAGCTCCACATAGGAGTTGGTCATGAGACCGCCACACCCTAACCTCCCATTGGAGGATAATTAGGGTGGGGACCACCTGAACAGCAAAACCTCCCATGAGAGGTTATGACATGGGGTCCACATGGGGCTTAACCCCCATTTAATTAGAGGGGAGGAAATCTCTCAATACTCCCCCATTAATGAGGGAGAGCCTCTTGGACTCTAACTCCCCTCATAATGGAGAGTAATAAAACCTCCTCACCCCCCCCCCATTTAATGGGAGGAAACTCCTTGACCCTCTCCTTGTTTATTAGGTGCCACCACCCGGGAACCTAAACCCCCTCGAAACTCCCCAAATTAATTATGTCATCCACTCGGGCAATTAATTTGGTGGAGCCTCTCCACTTTTTGAAATTTGAATTATGCCTACCATCATGAAATTAATTTAGTGGGGCCCACTTAATTAATTTCCACCACCAAGAATAATAGATTATATTCTATTATTTTGGGCATGTTCTTGCGCCATTTAGTGGAGATCTTGAGAGAACTTCATTATCCAACGAAGAACGTGAAGAACATTGGCGTCGCTTCTTCCCCAACCTTCTTCGACCTTCTTCCTCGGAGCCCCCATTTCTGACGTGGTGCTTCTCTGACGACCCTCCTTGCTCCCTCCTCGTCGTCAACGCACCGACACACGAACTCAGAAGTGGAAGCGTACAGTGAGCGACGTCGTCATCTTCTTCTGTGATGTTCTTTTCTGCGACGAACCTTTGTTCAATGGCACCTTGAGGTAGGGGTTTAATTGTTTTTGTTCGTGAATACTTTCATCACCGTTCCTCATTTCCTAAATTGGGCCGCCTATTATCGCAATAATGGGAGGAGGTCAGACCACACGAACATGGCTGAATATCCTCCCCCTTGATGTTTGAATTTGTTGCGGCATGAGAAAATGCAGCGTGGTGCTGTTGCACCACACGGAAACAATGAAGAATGGGCGAAGAAGCACGGCGCCGTCGTACCACGCCGTGGGGTTCAAACAAGCCACAGCGTCGTCGTGCCGCGCCGGATAACCTCGAAGAGGCCGTGGACGGAGCGGGGCCGTGACGGAGGGGCACGCCTCCGTCGCACCACGCTGATCAGACAAGGCCGTGCCCTATGGTCGTAGTGCTGTGGGAAGCGGCGACCGGAACCGCCGTCCGCCGGAGCAGGAGGGTGGGACCGCGGCGGTCCCGTGGCGGCAGTAATCGGCCGGCCGGACCATGCCGGCCGTTTCAGGGGGAGACTGGGGGTTCGTTACATCCGGCTAGAAACAAAGAGCGGCTCCCACGTGGGGGCCACAGATCTTCAATCAGGGGGGCAGCGCGCCCCCCTGTTCCGCTCAACTCGGCCAGCCGAGTTGGCCACGCGGGCCACCCGAGCGCGCCCGGCCGCTAGGCCATGCCCAGGCCCGACCGGGCCGTGCCGGCTGGGCCGGGCTGCACCCACCGGGTCGGGCCGTGCCCTAATGGGCCGGAACCGGACCCGGTTCGGATCGACCCGGATCGGGCCGACCCAGGGGGTCTTGGGCCGGGTCGGTCCGGGCTCCAAACCCCCATTTTCGGACCTCTTTCGTTAGTTTACCCATAACGTGGGATACAGACCTCTGAATGACATACCATCAGTTGCGTTGTGATTCTTGGATCCAGAAGGTCGTTTTAGTATATTACACTCAAGGTTTTGGATAACTTTGTGTTCGATCAGGTTGGTTCGAACACAAAACCAACCGAGCCCTCGGAGCAGAAACACTTATAACTTGAGCTCCGGACGTCCGATTGACGTGCCGTCGGCTTTGTTGGATTCCTCATAGCAAGAAGGACTTTTTGGTATACTCCTCTCGAGGTTAGGACATAGTTGGAGTACGGCCGGATTGGTTTTGACATAAAAACCAACCGAGCCCCTGGGACGAAAACGCCAATAACTCTCAGACCGGGTGTCCGATTGACGCGCCGTCTGTCACGTTGAGTTCTTTTTTATGATACAAAACTTTTGGATACATCAAATCAGGACTTTGTGTCAGTTGATGTATCATCACTTTGGCTCGTAGGGCATACCCTCCCCGAACAAGCTTGCTGTGTGCCGGAACCCTAGAGCTGGCTGCGACTGCGACAACGATGAAGACTACATGGGAATCCTCCGTGGGTTCGACAGCGACGACTAATACACTCAGTGATCCTATGTGGATCAGTGCCTACCAATCCTGTGTGGATCAGATCCTGTGTGGGTCAGCGCTCAGCGGTCCTGTTTGGGCCAGCACATACCAATCCTGTGTGGGTCAGATCCTGTGTGGGTCATTGCGGGGGTTAGTACCTATCGATCATGTGTGGGTAATTGCGGGGGTTAGTACCTATCGATCATTTGTGAGTCTGACAGCTTAGATGAATTAGTGGCTACATCTGATCATCTCTATCATCTTATGAAGAAGTATACCTGTGTGAGATGAGTCTTGACTTTCAATCTTATCTTCGATAAGATTGACTTGATATCCTGTGTGGAATACGTTGTGCATTCCTATGTGGATTGGGTTGCGAATTCCTATGTGGGACGAGTTATGTTTTCTTATGTGGACTGGGTTGTACATGGGCTTGGATGTTGGAGCCGAACTGGAATTGATCACATAGGTATACGTATGGTCATATACCTAAGTAGTGTCGGATGTTACTTCGTGATTGTATCTTTCCTTTGTGGATTCTGGGAGACCATCGGGGGTCTTGGGGTCCCTACTGAGTAGCGTATACTCACCCCTGCACGGGAAATGCCCTCACTACATTGTGTTGGATGTAAACGACGGACAACGCTGATCGTGGTTGAGGCTTGTGGAGCGAGTCGGTACCTGGAGGTGGACCATTGGGCGGGACGTACATGGATTGGACGGCTGGACCCGTAGAGCTGTGGAGACTATATGTACCCACCCTTCAGGTGGGACTTATAGTGGACGGCTCGACGTTGCTGGTTTACTTTTCAGTTTCTATACATCCTTTTCTAGTTGTTCTTTACTTTCAGTTTGGGTTTGTATTCTGGCCCACTTATTTTTCCTCACCTACTATTGTACCTAGTTTTACATAGTGTTTACTTCTTCTTTCTTACTATGTGTGTTTTTTTACTCTATAAAGGCAATGCCTTCCCTTTTTATCGGGAATTACGCCTTGGTGTGAGTCGTCAGCCCCTGGCCTATGGAAGGCGGGCTTGGGGTAGTCACGACATGGGCCCTGAGGATGGGTCGTGACACATATTCCCATTGGGTTGATCATTGGGTAAGAAGAACCTCATCAGTATTTCCTCTACAATTTCATCCCTACTACTTGAAAGACAAGTATTTATGAACTATTTAAGTGAAATAAAAGAGCTGATGAGTGAGTCATAGATTTTATCTCCCCATGGAAAGGCCTCACGTACTCACTCAACATGTTGCTGATTCAAGAGTAGTTTATAATGGTTTTTGTGGAGATTTTAAAGACTGACTTGGTCACTACCCCTATCCCTCATAGCTTCCCACGTGGGTGGTAGTAATTATCTGATAGTGAAAAACATCTAGATAAATATTTATAGTCGGCTAAATAGTCATGCCCACTGCCTCTACCATCTCTTGCGATAAGGTCATCCAAGGCATTGACTACCACTTCAATATATGTACATGTCCTCATACACTATATTTGTTTAACCCTTTACCTGAAGTGATTAACTGTGTGTATTAGCCCTACCAAGCATATATTCACCCAGCGCACCCTTACAAAATCTAAACTCTCACAACACTGAACTTCCAGACACCGCCTTGCCAAGATTAGTAGCCAAGACCTAAGAATGTGGTTGTAGACCCTTTTCATGCTCTCAAACCCTATTAGAGACATGATCTAATATTTCCCATTTCATATTGAAGTAACCAAACCAATTTCTTCAAGGATGTGTAGGCCCAAGGTTATTTCACCTATGCCCTGAAGTAGGGGATTCTGAAGAATCTAAAGTCTTGAACGCCCCAGGATGCTGAGAGCACTGACTACCCTAACCATTACCCTTACCAAAAGACCCTCATCCATAAAATAAAATAGTTTTATCTGTTTATGGATTGGATCCAAAACATTTTTCACAATGGTTTGGTCAAATTGTACAATGTCTCAGCATAGGTGGGACATATCTCTACTATACTTGATAGTAACAATGAGAGTGAGGGTGAATAGAAATAGGTATCCAATCATGGGACTCATAAGTATGATCTCAGGTTAGCTCACATAGTAATCATTCACACCCATTGTTTCATCCATGCCCACTTAGGCAGACATGAACCTAAAAAAGTCATCGCACCTTCCCAAGTTACTACTTCTTCATCTATGTTGCAGACATCTAAATCTCATAAGAGTATGCATTTATGAAAAAAGGAAATTAAAGTCCCCAAAAAATGATGAATCCATCTTAAACCCTTAAAGATTTCATGCCTCTTGTGTTGGGTATCAACCCCATTGTCTTCCCAAAACTAGAATACCCTTAGGATGATGAGAAGGTGTATGCCACTGTGAATGTTGCTGAGTTGAGAGACTGATTCATAATGCATGACAATGAAGATTATAGAGTGAATCCTTCGATTTCCTTTTGTTGATGCCATCAAAGGAAAGGTCAAGGTTGTGGAATCATTTATAATTCTTAGTAAAACACCTCAAACTGATCCATACGTGCTACCAAAACACAGTATAAGTTTTTTTTATAGAGCCCATTTGGCACAGTCCTCCTAGAGCACACCATTAGAAATGCCACCACTATTGACCATATTAACTGATTTATCAGGTAATCCAATGATAACCTTATTGACTGACCATGTGGATAAACCACGAACATGCTATGATTGATCATTCCTAGCTAGATATATGGATTATTCAGTAGACAATCTTAAGATAGTGTATCAGATTCAGTCACATAGGAAGTAGTAAGATATTTCTAATACTAGCCAGAACCTGGCTATTTATCAACCAACATCCATTGTGCCTCTAGCTATGGAATTCACCCTACAGGAAGAAGCATCACTTTAGAGTAGAAGTATGAGGTGTATAAGCAACTCATCAACATTTCTGCAAGTCCCTCGAATCTCAAGAACCTCTACTGGTTGAATTAAATTTATAAGTCCATCATGTGAACCTTGAAGATCCCCCTCCAATTTATAAAAGTAATTACCTTCCATAGTGACCTATTCTGTAGAGGTGGACAAGTAAGAGGAATTCCAATCCATCATCTCATTCTCTGAGGAAGATGAGGGTTCCCTAATGGAAGGGAATATTTTCTTGTTATATATCATAATATAGTTCTATGTCATGGAGATATATCACTACATAGTCAAAACACATTCTGAGATTAATATCATCCCAACCTAGAGTCATTGTAATCTGGGATAGGCTGAAGTGGATTCAACTCCCTTAGACTTGACAATTCGGGGTTTAGACAAGAGCATGTGGAAAATATGTGGAATGATTCGATTAAAGACACATTTCGGTAGCTTGATCGATAGAACTAAATTCATGATAATCTCATAAGATAATTTTGAAAATGCATTTATAGATAGGACCTATATTTAGTTTCATTCATTATTCCCCTCCTCACATTACTAGTTCCTCGAATACTCCCTCAATGGTCGAGTAGGTGTGTTCCAAGGTGATGGTCCTCTTTATACTCTTGTGAACCCTGGTATTTGGACTATAGATATTAAAATAAGGAGGGGAAGTAAGTTAATCAAAATGAGGATGAGCGTACAAAAATAATAACAATCTTTTTGGTAGACATGGACAATCCCTTCATTCTCCTCATTCATCATTTGGAGGCGACAGACCTAGACATAATAATTTTCTTTGTCGTTTCCAAGAGAAATGGTTATCACTTTTATAAATGGTAGGAACACCTATTGATTACCTCTCACTCCTATACAGTTCAAGCCCATGTGATACCAAAATCCCCCACTCGTATGATGTACTGAGAGGTTCTCATTTTGACAATTATTTTATGACTTTCTCACGTGTTTCACAGGGTAGGGTTGAATCATCACAAGTTGACTCACCACCATTAATATGATGTCAATAATGAACCATGTGGAATTAAATCCATATAGAATTGTCTCGACATCATATTTCACTATGGTTTCAATAGGACATGAACCCCTTAGCGAGTATTTTGTGTCTTACCAACACGGAATCAGTGATCCCCCAAAATCATATTGCATGGATGAACCTCCCCAAACTAATTCTCCAACCTCATATGATGAATTATATTTGGAGTACACTTATCCCACATTCAAATATTTCTTCTCCAATACCTTTGATGAGTTAGTTTGGGTGAACCATGTCACTAAATAACATATGAGATCAACACTTATCAGTTCCACCATATATCTATAGCAGTAATTGTATGTGTCCTTCCAGAAGCAGCATTGTGAATTATTTTCATTGTCTTATAAAGAGATGACGGGTCTAGACCCTTAGGTTTCATTTAACTATCTTGGTCTACCATCAAGTCGTTGCAATTTCAAGAAACCTCTTAGAATGATGCACTCATCTCATGGTTCTATTGTTAATTATGAGGTTTATGAAATTATTAAATCCAACTTTCACAGTAAATTCTAGTATCACAAGTGGATATCGAACATCATCTTAGTCATGAAGAAGAATGAGAATATCATAGTTTGTATTGAAATCCTGAACTCAACATCCATTTTATGAAGGATGGATTTCCAATTCCAGTGACACAATTTTTTATCGATGTTACAACTAGGTTTTAGGACCTCTCATTCATGGATAGATTATCTGGGTATAACAATATCTAGATGGCTTCTACGGATGAGGATTATTCTTCCTTCAGGGATCCCCAAGGGGCCTCTTTCTATCAATTAAGGCCCTTCAGTCTGAATAATGAGAGATATACATATTATCATGAAATTCACCACATCTTCACACTAATACTCCAGATGTTATTGGAATGTTATTTGGATGATTTGGTGGTCAAATCCCACTTGTTTCATGACCTCAAAGACCATTAGAATGTGTTGGGATTCCTCTAATCTACGAATTTGAAGATGAACCATATGAAGTGTGACTTCAAGGATATATTTGGAGATTTTCGAAGAATCATCATTAGATATAGAGGAATTAAATTAGCCCATACAAGATCAAGGCCATCATCCAGATGTATCCTAGAATAAACTTCAAGAGTTTGAGGCCTTCAAGGCCACTTAGAAAACATACGTGGAATTATTGCTAATTTGGACAACATGTGTAAGACCATTATGAGTCTCATAAAGAAAGGTATTATCTACAAGTTGGATAATTATTTATAGAAAATGTTTGAGGAGTTCACTTAGTATCTTCTACATCCGGATGTTCTGATGCTGCACGTCTCTAAGAAGTCTTTTTCCCTCTATGTGACCACCTTGGAATGGTCCCTTAGTGCCCTTATTTATAGACGAATGGAAGAGAGAATAGTATGTACTATATTAATTGCATGCTCCTCGATATAGTGGAAAGATACCCCCCCCCCATCGAGAAGAGACACCTCACATTGGTTTTTGTAGTGTAGAATTTAAAACATTATCTATAGTATCATGACATACAGTTGATGTACCAAGTGGATACACTAAATTATATTCAAAATTACCCCTTATTAATAGGATATTTGGAACACTGAATAGTGATCCTCATATTTTCAACATCACATTATTTCCATGAGAATCCATCAAGGGTCATACATTTGAAGATTTTATGGCTTCCCATCCAACTCCAAAATAATTCCCTCAAGAGGTTGATTTCTCAGATGATCCTATTCCTTATGTGGACCGCGTTATTTCATTCAGGAAAATGTATTTAGATAGAACTTCAAATACCATGAAGTGTGACTTTGTGGTTAAATTTGGTAAATCTTTAAGATTCATAATTAGATAAATATTCATTGATATTTTCCCATTGAAGATCACAATCATCATCTATATGTCTCCCCGAATAACCTTAAGGATCTTTGAGGCCTTCGAAGCAACTTTTCCTACGTACACTAATTAATTGATAATATGGTAGATAAGTGTAAGTCCTTTTTGTGGTTCTTAAATAATGTTACTATACACTAGTAGGATAATTAGTTCCTGGCCTTGTTTGACGATATCATGTAATATATTCCATATCGTCTATTTTTGATGTCATCCATCTCTGGGAATTATTTGGTAATCTATGTTACCACCTTGGAATAGTACATCGGTGTCCTTCACTCCAAGAAGAAAAAGGAGGGTAAAGAGAACATTTCATACTATCTTAGTCACATTCTCCTCAAAATAGAGTCTAAATACTCCCCCATCAAGAAGAGATGCCTCACACTAGTTTTTGTAGTACATAATTAACAACATTATTTGCAACATAATGAGATACATCTGGTGTTGCGAGTGGATGCACTAAGTTATATTGTAAATCTACACATGTTAGTAAGATAGTTCTCAATCTGGATAATGATACTATAATAGTTCGACATCATGTTTGTTCCATAGGAATCCTTCAAGGGTCATGCATTATTGTACTTTCCAGATGCTCATCCGAATCCTAAAGATTTGCATCTAGAAGATGATTACTTTGAAGAAGCTATTATTTTAGTGGATCATGGTATGATGTGCTAGATAATGATTTTTGATCAAACCTTGTGAATTCCAACCGGTAGAAGGCTCAACAACCCCACGCTCAACATAGTAAGAGTAGGGATTGTTTTCATCACTCATGCATAGGTTGTTCTATAATACTCTTCCCAACAATTATAAGGCTGCACCAATAATGAGGAAGGGTATAAAGCTCCCATCAATGGTCTCTATATGGACCTCTATATTGAAGCACCCTATTTTAATTTGATGTTACTGTTTCCGAAGCTTTCGAGGGGGCGCGCATCTTTCTGTGGAGGCGGTGGACGCGCTGCACTGTTGCCCCACATTCCCGCATTCCAAAGGCGGGCGGCATTCGCTCCTTATTCAGGGACGTTTCCTCCTTGATCGAAACGAGATGATGGGATGTCAGTTATTCCTTCTGTGGACTCCTCCTCGGAATTCATCACCTAGTCCGGGTCTCCCTCATAGATTTAATACGTTGTTCGTGAATCTCATTCCCGGTGCCATATATTCATGGACACTGGTTAATTACACTACATCTGTCAAGACATTCCATGGGGTCTTGACATGGTAGTGACCTTCGGTCGGAGTAGACGGCAACATCAGGCATGTCGAGGCATCTCTGGGTGCGTGGGCATTGGGGGACCTGTATTCTTCCTCATAAGAGGGCATCTTAAGGGTACATAACCCGAGGCATCAAACATCGAATGCGGGGAATCATATTCCATAGGCATGTACCTGAGGTTTTCCTCAGCTTCCCATGTCTAACACAGGGTATGCAGCATGTTTAACGTCTT
Organism: Viscum album; assembly: GCA_963277665.1. Taxonomy (NCBI): domain Eukaryota; kingdom Viridiplantae; phylum Streptophyta; class Magnoliopsida; order Santalales; family Viscaceae; genus Viscum; species Viscum album. Next base: position 1,467,417,570 of record OY728128.1, on the reverse strand, counting down.
GTGAAAACGGTTATGCCAAAGGCATTCCATCCGAGGTTTTCCTTAGGCATCTCATGTTTATCACAAGGTAGGCCGCGAGTTTAACGTCTTGCGGAGACGAAATAAGGGTGATCAGAACGTCCCATAGAGACGTATCGGTGGTGGTGTGCCCCATAGAGGGGAGATGTCACACCGTAATGGCTGATCTGAACACCACTGAGGGCAGATCAGGGGAAGTGAACCCTCGGATGGGGTACACCATGAATTACCATTGGTTGGGATTGAACCTATTGGAGGTTTCCTACGTACCCTGTGTGTAGGACAGGGATCCAAACCCACGTAGTTCGAAGGGGTGATGAATCGGGGTGTACACAGAGAACAACGACCCAGAGACATGTTGGGGCTTATGCATGGATAGCGGCCCGGGTGCTGCTAGGAGCAACGAGGAGGTGGATGGCATGATCTCACCGGGATGTGGCGGCCCAGGTGATAATCAAGATGGGTGATGGATGGATGGATAAAGTGGAAGGGGAATGAAATGGGACTATCTCAGGGGCGACAGTGAAGTTGGGCTTGAGCCTTTAAGAGGATTCCTACATATCCTCGTGGCAGGGAATCAAAGTCAGCGTAGTTCGGGATGGTGCCGGTGAATCGACGTGAAGGTGGACCTTGTCCCGATGGATATCATTAGCGAACTGACGTGAATGTGGTCCTTGGTCCGATGGGCATTGTCAGCGAACCGATGTGAAGGTGGACCTTGGTCCGATGGGTGGTGGGCTTGAACCTCAGAAAGGATTACAACGTACCATGCCTTGACATGGATCAAAGACCTCATAGTTCGGGATGGTGTTGGTGAACCGACATGAAGGTGGAACCTGGCCCAATGGATGTCGTCAGCGAACTGACGTGAAGGTGGTCCTTGGTCCGATGGGCATCGTCAGCAAACCGACATGAAGGTGGACCTTGGCCCGATGGATGTCGTCAGCGAACCGACATGAAGGTGGTCCTTGGTTCGATGGGCATCGTCAGCGAACCGACGTGAAGGTGGACCTTGGTCCGATGGGTGGTGGGCTTGAATCTCTGGAAGGCTTCCTACGTACCATGCCTTGACATGGATCAAAGACCTCGTAGTTTGGGATGGTGCTGGTGAACCGACGTGAAGGTGGACCTTGGCCCGATGGATGTCGTCAGCGAACCGACGTGAAGGTGGACCTTGGTCCGATGGGTGGTGGGCTTGAACCTCAGGAAGGCTTCCTACGTACCATGCCTTGACATGGATCAAAGGCCTTGTAGTTAAAATGATGGAAGTCGTCAGCGAACTGACATGAAGGTGGACCTTGGTCCGATGGGCATCGTCAGCGAACCGACATGAAGGTAAACCTAGGCCCGATGGATGTCGTCAGTGAACTGACGTGAAGGTGGTCCTTGGTCTGATGGGCATCGTCAACGAACTGATGTGAAGGTGGACCTTGGTCCGATGGGTGGTGGGCTTGAATCTTAGGAAGGCATCTTACGTACCATGCCTTGACATGGTTCAAAGAACTCATAGTTCAAATGATGGAAGTCGTCAGCGAACCGACGTGAAGGTGGACCTTGGTCCAATGAAGGATGGGCTTGAAACTTGGGGAGGCTTCGTACATACCATGCCTTGACATGGATCAACGACCTCGTAGTTCAAATGGTTTCATTAGTGAACCGACGTGAAAGTAGACTCAGGGGTCCACTAGTGGTGGGCTTGAACCTCGTGAAGGTTTCCTACGTACCATTCCTTGACATGGATCAATGACCTCGTAGTTCAAATGGTTTCATCAGTGAACCGACGTGAAAGTAGACCCAGGGGTCCACTAGTGGTGGGCTTGAATGTTGTGAAGGTTTTCTATGTACCATGCCTTGACATGGATCAAAGTCCTCGTAGTTCGGATGGTGACAACGGCTTGCCTTCGCACTGGAATGCAGTTTAACATCATGCTGGAAAAAGGTATAACATGACGTGAATTGGATGATGGGTGGGCTTGAACCTCGTGATGGCTTCCTATGTGCCATGACTTGACATGGATCAAATATCTCCAAGTGGTTTAATCCCAACCAATGGTAATCCATGGTGTACCCCATCCGGGGGTGCACTTCCCCTGATCTGCCCTTAGTGTTGTTCAGATCAGCCATTACAGTGTGACATCTCCCCTCTATAGGGCACACCACCACCGATCCGTCTCTATGGGATGTTCTGATCAGCCACATTTCACCTCCACAGGACATTAAACTCGTGGACTACCTCGTGACAAACATGAGATGCCTGAGGAAAACCTCGGATGGAATGACTTTGGCGTAACCATCTTCGCAAGACGTTAAACATGCGGCATACCCTGTGTTAAACACGGGAAGCTGAGGAAAACCTCAGATACATGCCTCAGGTTATGCACCCTTGAGATTCCCTCTCATGAGGAAGAATACAGGTTCCCCAATGTCCATGCACCCAGAGATGCCCTAACATGCCTGATGTTGCCGTCTACTCCGACCGAAGGTCGCTACCATGTCAAGACCCTATGGAAAGTCTTGTCGGATGTAGTGTAATTAACCGGTGTCCATGAAGATATGGCACTGGGAATGAGATTCACAAACAACGTATTAAATCTATGAGGGAGACCCGGACTAGGTGATGTGTTCTGAGGAGGAATCCACGGAAGGATGAACCGACATCCCATCATCCCGTTTCGATCAAGGAGCAGACGTCCCTGAATAAGGAGCGAATGCCGCCCGCCTTTGGAAAGAGGGAATGCAGGGAAACAGTGCAGTACGTCCTCCTCTTCCACATATGGATGCACGTGCCCCGGCGAAAGCGTCGAAAACAGTTACACTCCAAATTGGTCATCAAATAGATTAATAGTGAATATATCACCCTAAATATAGAGATGGTTCCCCTACTGTAGTGCACTCATTAGCTAAAGTTCATTCCCTTCTTAGCCTGAGGTTACTCATGTCCCTTGATCACAGAACGCTCAAGATGATGCTCTAGCTAGTTTATCCTCCTCTCTTTTATAGCTTCACTAAGATGATTCGATAATTTATGTGAATAATTGGAGGATCATCACTCCTATAATTTCATATGATGATAATAAGTAGTAGATGAACCATTTAGTTGTCGACGCTTCTATATTAGAACCATTGGGTTACCCTAAAATAGGGGAAACACCTGACTGGAAGAATAACTTTTGTAGTATATCTAGCATGGTATTATACAACCATATTGATCCAACCATGAGAGAATTTTTTTTAGTCCAATTTATCCTCCAAAGTGGGCCTAGCTTTGAATAAACTCTCTACAAAGATGGGTTTGATGGAATTATCCTCTGCATCATCCAATGATATTAGATTACATAGGTTATGTAGGAATTTCATCTAATATCTTGTGGTTCCCATCATGTAGGATTGAATATCTCATAAAAAATTAGAGGTTGTTCTAATTTTGGACCACCATGGTCCACATTTACGTCAAGTATAAAAATAGGTGTCATGTGGGTCAAATCTAGGGAAATTTTTTTCAACGAATGTTATAGATTCTCCACACCACCAAGTATTCTTGTACCTTTGTATTGTGGTGGCCCGACGTCATTGGCATGTATCCACTAGCAACAACTCTCTAGTGCAGGTTTATTTTGACCATAATAGATTTCTTCTCCAAGTGGTAATAAGTGGTTCCCCTCACGGAAGTCAAGGCATGATATGTGATCAAATTTAAAAGTAACACAAAATTTATATATGAGTATTTGATAACGATGTTCTCATGAAAAATGTAACCAATTTATAGGCAACCAAGCTGTATATATTTTACACCATGTACAAAATCTGGTCAAACCATACTTCCCATTATCATGCGCATGAAAAACAGACAGATCAAGGAATTCATTAAAATCCTCTCTAAAATTCTATAGAGAATTGTGGTAAAAAAAGAATATTTTCCAATACAAGATCCCCAAACCCCACTATTACTATCAAAATATAACTCATAAATCCACCCAGGTTACCTCATATTCCCGATTGTATGGATCAGAGGCTATCCATCCAATCAAGGATCAGTTTCCACAACTCTAAAAAATTGTCTATGATCCAAAAATGCCTAAAAAAAGAAAATGTCTGTCTTACTGACCTGGAATCCAGAATCCATTAAAGATAACATGCTCTAAGACTTGTACAATCTAGAGAGGAACCAGAATAGGATTTAAAGAGAATTCAAAAAGAAGGTCTTCCTCCTCTCTTATCTCTATGGTGATATAATATTGGGTCTTAGAATTCCAATGATACCCAACAATAATCCCCCAAGGATTGATCCCATGTGGGAAGGACAATACATCATTCATAATGTATATTCCAATGGCATGTACTCTTTAGTCCCCATGGATGTGGAACATATCACACCTCATACCAACACCATATTCCTTAAGAAGTACTTCGCGTAACGTAAGCCATCGGACCAAACTATATAACCTTACTCTAGGATACCAAGTTGAAGAATCATGAAATTAAACTATTTCAATTTCTTCCTTGAGAATGATTATTGTGGTGTTAGGCCTCATTGGAATTTATTCAGGATGGTTTTTTCACTCCTACATACTTCACATATACCTCCCAACATACTCCCTTCCTAGGTCAAAAATTTATAATGTCAAAATAAGATCCCCATGGGCCTGAAATATAATATATAAAACTAGGATCCCCATGTCCAAGAATCGTGACATTAGACGTCATTAATGTCTCCCCAATAATTCATGGTGTATCATGGGCCTCATTTTTCCTCATTCGCGTCAGGTTTTTAATATTCTACATTGCACATACCCTCTTGAGACACTCATCTCAGTGTCTAAACTCTATGACCTTAAACAATGAACCCTAGGCCAAAAATATCTGATCTTAAACTAAGAATACATTGTACCAAAATATATACCATTAAACTAGGAGACCATGTAAATGATTCAAAACTTTATTCAATCTATGTTGTATGAATTTAAACTGAAAATTTGTGTGTCCTAAATGTATGATGTAAACTTTTTGATTCAACTCTGTAAAAAAATATGGATTCCTTTTTATTAATAGATGATTTTTACCTTGTTTCAAATTGGGATTCATTATATGATAAGCCTAAATAGTGGAAAAACTATACCCCATCCCCCAAACATGGGATGTCCCACGATAACCATAGAATACCTCAATTTACCTCACCAAAGAAGATTTCACCCATTGGTATATGTATTTTACAACACTGTGTTTCAAAACAACAAATGGCTTGATTCCCATTCTCATGGGATACGTAGTGATGCATAGACATATCGTCTTCAAGAATAGTCTCAAATTTATCAACCCCTTGAACCAATGGACCCAGTTATGATGGTTGAAACTTATTTGTATATATTCATGTTTTTTTATCCCTCTATCTATGCCCTATAAGTTTCCATGGGGACAACATTTCTCCAATATAAGAATTATGATGTTAAATTTTTTTTCTCCCTTTTCCCTTATCTATGTATTATGACTTTAAACTATGGGATGTTTATCTCTCAATACATCTGTGTTATGTGAGCCTCCTTGGTCCTCAATCATGTTAGGTTTTACCTACCTTGATCCCCAAATGAATTCTTACAAAAAACATCCTTTACAATCGATATATCCTGACTTTAAAATGATTTCCCCTAGTCCAGGAAAGATGACTCTAAACTATTTTCCAGGGCCCTTACAATATGAACTTAAACTATGTGTGGCCATCATTAGGATCATTTCAAATTCTTCAGGGACTCCTTGGGTCAATCACATTGGGTTATAACTCTTGCACAGCATAAAAATCCTTGACTGATTCTCTTCACATTTTCTTGACCATATGTAATTAAAAATTGTTCATTGACCTCTAAAAATATGTGTAGAATGAATCCCATCCTCATGGGATAAATAATGACACTTAGACTATCTGTCTCTAGGCCCAGCTATAGATTCATTATAATACCATATGTTATCTATGGTGTAGTAACCCAAAAATGCCCCACAAGCCTCCTTCCAAGTATAATCTCCATTCAAATACATTTTAACCACCAGTGGGTTTGTATTCCATCATAGCTCACTATGAAGAAGGAACATCCTTAGTCCATGTTGTTAAATTTTAGTCTTACCCCAGACAAGTTCAGGATATCTCTAAAGAAGTGATGATTTTACCTTTTATCAAACTAGGATGCCCAATATGAAAAATACGAGATGAAAAACATGTAACGTCCTAAAAACAGGATGTTAAACTCTAACCTTACCCCATGTAAATTAGTGATGCGACATATCCATGTTTGGGAAGACTCAATAATAGAATTCGAGAGGGTTACCCACCAACAATGTCAGTCCTTATCCATGTCGTATATCAATGGAGGGTGTGGTTTACCAATCTATGTGTGGTAAATAGTTCCTTAGAACCACCATTCATATTATGTTTTCACTTTTTTTTCCACAAAATCCTCTTTCTAGAAACACTTATGCTACCAAGGGTCTAATAACTATGACCATAAACTATATACAACCTCACCATTATGTTTCACATGAAACATGTGTTTTTTGGACACTATTTTTGCTAGGTTGATACCCATTTGTTTCATATAAAGAATTTTTGGACACCTCCTGGTATGGATTTTATAACCATAAACTAATAGTAGATCCCATGTCCAAAAATCATGACTTTTATTCATGTACAAATTTTCTCAGGGGTGTTTTTTGTGGCATCAGGTGGCCTCCTAGGCCCCTCCTTTATTATCAGGTGACCTTCTATGGATATTGTGTGCATTCCTTCGAGACACTTTCCCTTTGTTCCATGAAACACAACCATTAAATTTTTTTCAGTCGGTCCAAGCCTTATGACATAAAATTGAAAGTTGTGGTACATGTTATTTGATCATTATACTATTTTCAAAAGTTCCATGCCATATGAACTTAAAATTGAATGTATGGTTCCATGAAACATGACCTTTAGAATATTTTAAATTGGTCCAATCCTTATGAGATTAAACTAAAAGTTGTGGTCTAAGCATAACAACCTTAAACTATATGTGACTCATGCTAATTTTTCTTTCTCAATGTAGGGTTTCTGGTCATGCTACCTTCACACTCATCTCTCATATTTGGGTGGGAATCATTCACGTCGGTTCACAATGTCCCTTTTTAGGATGCTAAACTATTACTCTAAGGGTTCCCAATTAACATGAAATGAGGAGGAAATTGTGGTAAGCTCGATGCATAATCCATACATACTACATCCTTGTCACATGATTGTAAAGTGTGGGATTTTTCCTAATACCATGACGTTAAACTATCCCATGCACCATCCTCAATGTATGATGTTAAACAACATATTCAATTTTCTTCATTGTATAATGTTAAATCATGTGTCCAATGACCTCATCATACAATATAAAATTGGAAGGAATCTTAGGCTCTTGCCCAAGAAGCCATTTCCTCTGGTGTGAGTCACCCTCCATATCATTCATGTCCTAAGACTTTTATCAAGAATTAAAGATGATGATTCCCCAGGAAGATGAGTTTGAATTTCTCTAAGACTGATTCGCCCACCCAATGTTATCCCATCCATGATGGCATAGCTATAAGAGTGTTGTAATACATTCAGACAATCAATCATTTATTTACACACATCATGTGTCTTTTATTATTATCCTCATTCTCTTCCATGTCTAATGGGACTCCATAATGGAATGGTTCCAAACAAAAATGGATCACCTACCATCCTTGGCCAATGTATTGTAGGACATTAGATGAAATTTTGAGATAGGTTCCATGTTTTGAACATGTTCAGTGGTTGACCCTTGTTTTTCTGTTTCCATCCTAGGATAAAAAATACTAATGTTTTGTTTTGAATATGTTCAACGATTATCCTCTATTTTCATACCACCATCCTTTTGTTCTGGATTTTTATCATTAGGATTCTCACTCTTTATACTCCTTTGTTCTGGTAGAATTAAATGATCATGGAATAACCCCATTTCTGCACTAGAGAACATTGGAAAAGCAATCAACATGTTAATAGATCCATATTATTTTTCCACAACCTCTCCATCCTAATCAACCTTAGTGTTTAGTAAACAATAACAAACCCCTACTGTCTGATGTCTAAAACTCTCATACAAATGATCAATCACATGATCATCACTGATTTCTCACACCGAGCATGACTCACATGATCTTATTGATTTTTCATTGGTTGGAATAAAAATATGATTGATGTACAATAATAAACAAGGAATATGTTTAGTAATTCAAGAATTTAATACCAACTAAGGTTTCAGAGGTCCATCCTCACATAATAGTCTCTCCTTTTCAAAACATTCCTTCGAAAATCGACCCCAATGGTTGAATGATATATCTCAACATTCATTTTATGTGTGTATTCCAGGGTACAATTTTACTCCTTCATATCGTCATTCGCTTATTTATCCTTGGATAGTATGTCTTCATCTCAGATTTTCTACCATTTATTCTCATCCTGAAACTCATCCACTAATGATTTCTCCTCTACTTTTGTGGCCTCATCTACTTCCAATTGGGCCCTCAAATAGTAAATGATCTTAGTATGGGTATCTCTGATCATTGTGTGGTCCTATTCCTTCCCCTCCAGGTTGGTAATATCTTCCTCCACTTCCTGGTGTTCCTTGGATCCGTCAACATTTTCCTTCTTCAAGGCTAGGTCGAGCGCCTTCCATTACACAAATGCTTGATCAAATAGTAAGTCCCAAGACAATGCATGAAGGATGCTTCAATTCATACTACCAGACCCCAGAATGACTAACCTGTGATAGAGTGACCCCACAAGGTTTTTAATTTTACCTATCTAGGTGTGGGTGATGAAGTTCCTCAGGAATCTCCATGCCTTAAGATGGACGATCAGGTTCTTTTCGACAACGTCCAAGCCAGAATCCTCGAAATCTTATAGAGGTATGGTTTTATAAAAAGGAAATATTAAAAATATATCATTAGATGTATTATTTAGTTGTAGGTTTTTAGGAATGAGAATATTTAAATCCACTCATAGAAATAAATCCTTTCTGGCCTATCCAACTGCAGAAGAAGCCTCCATTGCACCTTGTGGAACTACTAAGGAGGATGTGATCATCCCAACTTCCTTACATACCCCAATTGGTGCTTCAACTTCATCTTCAGCTCTCACATCCACCACCAGTGGATGTTATATGGAATAAAAATCTAATGATTCTCACCCAATCACCTCAGCAGCTAGAACAGTTGTAGCCTCCCCCATCAGAACATCATCTTCAACAACCGCCTATAATGGCGCCTCTCTTACAAGACCAACCACCAATGTCTATTCAACCATCCCTATTGTGGGTACTATCTCAACACCCTCCACTAATGGCATGTTACTGGTAGTCCCTTCCTGTGGCACCTTTGTAGTTATCTCAATCACCATGATTTCCTCATCCATTCCAATTGGGAGAGTAACATCCACAATCACCTTATCCCCAAGTATTGGTAATGAATGTGTTGGTGATGGTGGCTGATTCTTGAGTGCTTTTCAAACTAAAATTCAAAAATTAATCTATCATTCATATGATGGGAAATAAAATAATCATGGGAGTAAATTAATAAGGTAATTAAATTAATTGTGCACTCAATCTAGGAGCTCCAAGAGTTTCATGGGTATTCTCTCAGGTAAGGTTTAATCCACAACTGTTTCTCTAGTTTTTGGCACTGGTGGTTATCCAATAAAAGCCACAACATCGTGAAGGGACCCCAAACTCACCCCTTCATGGGTAGAGGTTTCCTCAACTTCAACATGAAGTCTATTTTATACCTCTCCCTCCTCTGTGTTTGACTCCTACGAAAGTAAAAAAGAGTTATGCAACAGTTCTAAGTATAGGTTTTTTAGGCACATATGGTCCAGATGTTTACTTGGAAAAAATAGTGCTTCCTACCATGGGAGATCCTCAAAAAGAATCAATTCCCTAAGAATATTCCAACCCATATTAAATAGGTGGGAAAAAATGCTGCTCAGTTTCCAAAAGTTAAGGGCGAGAAGACATGTTCAGAATTACCCTCAACAGACTGGTCATAAGGTGTGAGCTAACTATTGAATGGATGAGGTCCTAAAAATATTCTATATATCACACCGCCTCATCCAAGGGAATGTGAAATCAAGAATTCTCATTAAAAATCCAAACAACACACATCTCGTTTCTGTTAAGCTACTTTAATGTCCCATTGGAATTGGTGAATTACTTGTAGAAGACCATGTTTTCCAACGATTTGGGATAGAATTCATCACTTATAATGTCCACATGGCACAACTAATTCCCAGGGCCTGGGAAAAATTTTCTCAATCCACCAAGTAACACTATTACTTTTCCTATGACCACCTATCCAAGAGGGTTTGGCCTAATGTTATTGCTCCTCTCATTGCAACTCTTACTATTTGGGACCACGAACTGTTGTACCAAATGTTGATTCCCTTGTCACTGGTACATCACATCCACCTCAACTTTCATTAACAACCACTCAACCTTGGCCCCATGGTTTAGGGGATATCCCTCCATTGGATCAGGTGGTCTATTGCCATATAATGTCCCCAAGATAATCACTCCCCCGTCTTTTCACATATTCATGTACAAACCCTTATGCGGTGGTGGGTGGTGGAAAATAATTATGAATATTCCAATACTTGCATGTGAACATGAGCCAGATCTACCCAATCACAGAAGGGTGACACTCATGATTCACCACTGAGTATAAATTTAGTGTAAACTACTGCAGATACCTAAATTTTCTTGCAACCCGATGTAGGTTGTATATAACGACCCATACTTTACATACATTGTTATTACTTCGGAATTTAAGCACACTTATTACAACATATAACAAAACCAAGAAAGGACCGTATAGGTATAGTGTCTTTAGAAACTAGGAAACATAAACAACTAGTTCATAAAGCATCTACTTTACCTCCCATTTATTTCATCATATCTAGAGTCCCTTTTTGGCATATTCTACTTAATAACCTTCTTCTTGACCTGGGGAAATAAAACATACAAAAGGGTGAGCTCAAATGCTCAGTAAGGGTAAACAAAAGAAATATCAATCACATCATATACATAGGAACATAACTTTTGGAAATCTTATCCTGAAAAAGAGATCATAATATCATAACATGGGATAAATCAATGAAGTGAAATGTAATCCCAATAATCATAACATAAAACCTGAAACTTTGTGGCATACACACATAATCATATAGAATCATTTCTTATTAGTCAAGACTCATTTCCAAGACTATCTTAGTGGACAAAGTCCCTTTCTGAACCGAGTTCACTCCTCATTTTAGTCCTGTTTCACTGAACCGGTATAACTAAACATTCCAGCCATTCTATCTCTTGAGGTATAAAATCATTACCCAATGCATTGGAGGGAGATATAGGTCCCACCCTTCTCTTAATGATACCATTCTTATGTGTTCCACAAAATCACAAACCATACATCATAGCATAACCCATGTAATAAAAATGGGAATCTTAAACATCATGCCATCATAACATAATCCATATAATATAAAAGGACATCATAAAAATAATTTCTTCACAACATAATCAAATCAATGTAAAAAAAATAGGGATAGAAACCGAACCCTATATTATCTTTGATGGAAAATAATTTTGATAAGACACTTGAACTCCAATCTTGAGGAAAATATCCTTTCTACTTCAAAAACATTTTCCTTTCTTAACATGTCTTACAATTTTAGGCTAAAAGAAGTTGATTAAAAATAAACTTGAAAACTTGTAAAGTAATCTTCTTGGAAATAATGTTTTAAAAATACATTCATGCCGTATAAGTTAAAAAAACATTCTTCTCATATTTTTGTCAGAAAATTCAAAAAGTACCTCGTACGAAAAACGACAAAAGATTCCTTTCATATCCTTTACTAAAAACTAACCGAAGTGTAAAATTGGATTTAAAAAATTGTAAGTGGATAGAAACAATATTAAATATTGAGGGAACAAGGATTTGGATGATAAAATACACCCCAGTAAATACCAAAGTATAAACAATCTCGGATAAAAATTAGATCGTGATATTTCCCTTACCTTAGGTCCATTTTTCTTCGTAAGTGTCCGAACCTCCTGTATAATGATTTAAATAATGTTGTTAACTTATTAAAGAATCATAATTATTTTTATGATATCATATATGGTTATTTTCTTATCTTCTTAGTAGTAATATTTCATTGCTACTTGTTATTCGGGTGTTTATAACTTTTTGTTCTTATACGTGTTTTGTCGAATAAATTCTTATTCTTATATTTAGGTTATAGATACCTCATTTACAGAATGGTATTAGTGTAATATATATCATATTCATTCATTCAATTCATTTATATAATCATTATGAAATGGAGATCATGTAGAATGGGTCGCATCACATCATGGAGACTGTATTCCGTACGTACGCATGAGTGATGATATCGTTCCTATGATCATGGAATTTTATTGGAGTGTATGTATACTATTTCAGAATAATTATAACTTTATAATAGTAATATATAGTCATTATTTATACCATTATACCCATCCATGTAAGGTGGTGGTGTAAAATAGATTACCCCACGGCGTGGAGACGGTATTCCGTACGTACGCACGCGCGGTGATTTCTTTTTCCGTAGGATGGATAGATGGTGAAATAGGGTTGTTTCATACTTATAATAACATATCAGTATATGAGTGATACTGATGTTAATACTTCATAATGAAACAACTATATAAGAATAAGTGGAAGAAGAAATAAAGATGAAAGAATCGGTAACAGACATTACCACTTCTTTGAAGTGCTTCTTTGAGACCTTCTTTTAGGGAACTAAAATTGGTCTTTGAAGAAGACCAGGACCTCTAGGATGTTTCTAGGGAAGTGGAGAGAAGAAATTGGTAGGGGTTGGCCGAGCTTGAAGGCTCAAAGTGGTGTGAGGAAGAGGGGGAGTAGGTGCCCTTTTATAAGGGAGGAGAGGGGCACCTTTGGAATAACTAAAAATATTATTTTATTATAAAGTCAAATTCGGTTTTTAATAGCTCCAAATTGATATATTTCAAAGCTAAGGTGGTTATTGGTCTAAAGACTCCAATCCAATAGAATTTAGACAAGTTTAGGTATCAATTGTAACCTTATCATTTAGATTTAACATTAAGTTAAATAAGTTTACTTTTACCGTGTCTTCTTCTGTTCTTATACTATAAGGTTAATAAACTTACTATATCAAGACAAACGAATCCGAAGTTGTTTATAATTAATATATATAACCATATATATTTCATTTGGCCGAACCTTAGATTTTTAGGAATAAAATAACAATTGATAATATAATATTTGTTTTAAAAACTATTTAATGTCAATTTTGACACTATTTAGTAATTTATTTTTGTGAAAATCATAACAGAATGATTAGTTCGAACCAAGTTACTTAAATCAATAATAACATGTCATATTAACCTAGAAAATTAGTTTAATTCATAAAAAGTCTTAAATTACATTTATTTGCGTATTTATAACATCAATTATGTCAATATTTCATTAATAAGATAATTACGGCATCATCATTGTGTCATAAATAAATTAAATTATTTATTGTCTAAAAATTAAAAATAAAATACCATTATGTAGGAAATATTTTTAGATTTCTAATGAAAATTTATAGTCGAATTTATCTTATGTATAACCCCACATTAAAAATTATTTACTTATTAAACTTTGATTTTAACTATTTTAACCCTTCTATAAATAAATTAATAATAAACGTTCTAATCTAATCCAAGTGGGCCTAAATGGTCATATTTTATTCCTAAGGTTGTTTTTGGTCGAATTGAACTTCTCCAATAGAATTAGGACATGTGTTAGGGTAATAATAATATCATTTTTACCCTTAATTACCCTATTTACTTTTAACCGTGGTAAATAAAAGTAAAAAGTTACTATTCACCAAAAATTATTTTCATCTCATTGAACCACATTTTAGTCCTTGATATTAACCGTGTCTCTTGGATTTTAGAAATTTCACTCACATAAGCGGTAAAATTACGTTTTATGAAAAATTCAGTTTTTTAACTACCACTTAGTGGTTTCACTATTCATCAAAAATTGAAAGTTTTCAGAAAAATACCAAAATTTCACCCTAGGATAATTTCGACATTCCGAATCCAAAAATGAAGTCCATTTTGATAAATAAAAATTATAAAATTTCAAAAATTGGTTATTACTATTCATAATGGCTAGTTTTAATAATATTTTAATAGCATATCGTTGTTTAGTGAAACTCGGTATTGCGTACGACGCAAGCTATTGAGGAAGCTCGCGATTTCGTGTAAAGCAATCCAAGAAAGTGTTGTGTAGAAAAATATTCCTTTGATGATTTATATAACATAAAAGTCTCAGGTGTTACATTCTACCCCCCATAAAATGAATTTCGCCCTCGAAATTCGTCACTTTGTAACAAACAGATGAGGATACCTCTCCCTCATCATATCCTCAAGCTCCCATGTAGCTTCTTCTGATTGGTGGTTCCTCCATAAAACATTCACCAACCGAGTGGTCTTGCTTCGTAGGACTTTTTCGCTACGATCCAGAATCTCTATCGGTTGTTCTTCATAAGAAAGATCTTGCTCCAGCGGTACAACTTCTAAGCAGAGTACATGTGAAGGATCAGGTATGTGCTTTCTCAGGAGAGATACATGGAACACATCATGAACTTGAGAGAGATTTAGTGGATGCGCCAATCGGTAAGCTACCTTCCCAACATGATCTCGTATTTCGAAAGGACTGATATATCTAGTGCTCAACTTCCCCTTCTTTCCAAATCTCATGACCCTCTTCCAGGGAGATATTCGTAAGAACACTTTATCACCCACTTCAAACTCTAGGTCTTTTCTTCGGTTGTCGGCATAACTTTTCTGTCAACTCTGAGCTACTCTTATGTGTTGTTGAATAGATCTGACCTTTTCTGCCATTTCATAAACGAGATCAAGTCCTAGTAGCTTTCTTTCCCCAACTTCATCCCAGCAAGTTGGAGTCCTACATTTCTTTCCATAGAGATCTTCATAAGGAGCCATATGAATACTACAATGAAATCTATTATTATAAGAAAATTCCACCAAAGGTAGGTGTTGATCCCAACCCCCTTTGAAATCCATAGAGCAAGCTCTCAACATATCTTCTAGAGTTTGAATTGTTCTCTCAGACTGACCATCTGTCTGAGGATGATAAGCAGTGCTGAAACTCAACTTTGTATCCAGAGTATGATGAAGACTTCGCTAGAACTTCAAGGTAAATCTCGGATCCCGATCAGATATAATAGAAAGTGGTACTCTATGAAATCTTACCACTTCCTTTACATATATCCTGGAAAGCTGATCCAGAGAGAAATCCTCTCTAATAGAAATGAAATGTGCAGACTTGGTAAGACGATCAACTATGACCCAGATAGCATTATTGCCTTTGGATGTTTTAAGAAGTCCAATGAAGAAGTCCATAGTGATGTTTTCCCACTTTCATTCGGGTATGGGTAATGGTTGTAACATCCCCTTAGACTTCTGTCTCTCAGCTTTAACTTGTTGACAAACCAAGCATCGAGAGACAAATTCAGCAACATCTCCTTTCATGCCATCCCACCAGAAGTACCCTTTCATGTCCCTATACTTCTTCGTGCTTCCAAGATGAATAGAGAATGAAGAACTATGAGCCTCATCCAGTAGCTCCTTATTTAATTTGGGGATGGGAGGAACACAAACCTGATTCCTGAACTTTATTATCCCATCACAATCAAGGTTGAATTCAGGAACATTTCTCACCTTTTTTTGTAAATCAACATCTTCTTTCTGTGCCTCTTTAATCTTCACATGTATAGATGGTTGAACATTCATTTGAGAATGATACGATTTTTCCCCTTTCATTATAATTCCAAGATCCATCCTTCGTAAATCCATAAATATTGGATCTTTTGTGATCCTCATCATGGATAAACTAGCATGGTCTTGTCGACTTAATGCATCTGCACCTTGTTTGCTTTCCCAGGGTGGTAATGGATTGAGCAGTCGTAATCCTTAATCAGCTCCAACCATCTTCTTTGATGCATATTCAGCTCTTTTTGTGTGAAAATATACTTTAAACTTTTATGTTCAATATAAATATCACACCTTTCACCATAAATGTAATGCCTCCAAATCTTTAATGCAAAGATTACCGCATCTAACTCCAAATCATGTGTTGGGTAATTTTGCTCATGGATTTTCAACTATCGTGAGGCATAAGCTATCACCATATCATTTTGCATAAGAACACACCCCAATCCATTCTTGGATGCATCACTATAGATCACAAACCTTTCTCCACTACAAGGCAGTGTGAGCACAGGTGCACTGGATAACCTTCTTTTCAACTCCTTGAAATTCCATTCACATTCCTCCGTCCAAACAAACTTAACTCCCTTCCAAGTCAACATGGTGAGTGTATTAGATAATCGTGAAAAATCATTCACAAAACGTCGATAATATCCATCCAAACCAAGAAAACTTCGGATCTCAGTTACTGTTGTTGGTCTCGACCATCTTTTGATAACCTCTGTTTTTGTTGGATCCACAGATATCCCCTCTTTTGAGATTATGTGACCCCAAAATGAAATTTTTTGAAGCCAAAATTCACACTTGGTAAATTTGTCATAAAGCTTCTCTTTTCTCAGGGTCTTCAATATAATTCTCAAGTGATCTTCAGGTTCTTCCTTTCTCTTTGAATAGACAAGAATATCATCTATAAAGACTACCACAAATTGATCAAGATAATCTCTAAAGACTCTATTCATCAGATCCATGAAGATACGAGGGGCATTAGTAAGACCAAATGGCATAACTATAAATTCATAGTGGCCATACCTTGTACGGAAAGCTGTCTTTGGTATATCCTCCCTTTTGACCCTTAATTGATGATACCCTGAACAAAGATCAATCTTGGAAAAGTATTGAGTTCCGCATAGTTGTTCAAATAAGTCATCAATGCGTGGGAGAGGATATTTGTTCTTGATAGTGATCTTGTTAAGTTCTCGATAATCAATGCAGAGTCTCATTGATCCATATTTCTTCTTAACAAATAGAACAAGTGCTCCCCAAGGTGACACACTAGGGCGTATGAATCCATTATCAAGATTCTCTTGGAGTTGTATCTTCAATTCCTGGAACTCAATTGGGGCCATTCTATAAGGTGTCTTTGAAATAAGCAAAGCACCTGGTACGAGTTCTATTGAAAACTCAACTTCATGATTTGGTGGAAGACCCGGTAATTCCTCCGGAAAGACATCGTCAAACTCCCGTACAATGGGCATATTCTTGATCGTGAGTTTCTCACCAACCATTTGAGATAAATAACCTTCATTTAGTGGAATCAAGACCCATAAGGTAGAAAGAATTTCCACTGGAAAGTTATGTTCATCCTTGCATTGATAGACGATCATAGATTGATCTGGAATATGAAATGTGACATCCCTTCTTTAGAAATTGATACGAGCTCCGTATAAAGAAAGCCAATCCATGCCAAGAATCACATCAAATTCCACTATAGGAAGGATCACAAGATTTGAAGGAAGCACTTTCCCACAAACTTCGATCGGAGAAGAATTATAAACTTTTGATGTGACTGTTGTGCCATTAGGTGTTGTCACAGCTAACTCAACATCTAATTGTTGAGGTAATACGGTGATACCCTTAGAAAATTCTTCAGAAATAAATGAGTGGGTGGATCCAGAATCAAATAAAACATTTGCTACTTTAGAGTGGATGGTAAGTGTACCTTTCACTACATCGTTATCGTACTCCACATCGCTGATAGAAATTGCATGTGACTTTCCTTTGCCTTTAGCCTTAAGAGTTTTTTGACGTCGACCATCATCATCAACCCTTGGATTAGGGCATTTATTGGCATAATGTCCCATCTCCTTGCACTTGAAACATTGAAGTGTAGTAGGTTCATTCTGTGTATCCCTTCCTTTGTTTGCACCATTAGACATCTTCTTCCCATCATCGCGGCATTCAAATGCCCGATGACCTTCCTTTCCACATTTGAAACATTTACTTATCCCTTTAAGACAACTCCCTCCATGTTTCATTCCACACTTTGAGCATAAGGGAAAGCTCATCTTCTTTTCAGTGTGCTCTTTAGATTTTCCTTTGAATTCCATTTTCCTCTTCTTATCAAACCCATATGACTGATGGGTTACTCCAATCTCCATCTCGACTTTGAGAGCACATCGAACGATTTCCTTGTAGCTATTGAAGTCCCTTATGGCTAAAGCCCTTCGAAGACTTGGTTTTATGCCACTAAAGAATTGATCAATCTTACTCTCAGGTTGGATAATAATACCAGAAGCATACCTTACAAGTCTTGTAAAATTTGCTTCATAGGTACCAACAGATTCATCATCATTTTGCTTCAGTTCAAGAAACTCTTTCTCCATCGTTATTCGGAGAATACGAGGGAAGTACTTATTGAAAAATAAGTTCTTAAACTCGTCCCATTCCAAGGACTCAATTTCATCCCTTTGCCTCATATTCTTAATAAGATTCCACCATTGATCAGCAACACCTTCCAAATGATACACTGCTAAGCTGACTTTATCATGCTCAGAACATTGAAGAACTGAAAGTATCTTTTCAGTAGTACTAATCCATTGTTTATAAACTAATGGATCAGTAGACCCGCTGAATGATGGTGGATGCTGTCTCATGAAGGATTCAACAGAATGTTGCTCCTTCCTTTGCTCGTTTGGAAGTCCTGCATGATTCATAGCTTGAGAAAGTTGTGTGAGAATGGCTACAAGATTTTTCATTCCAGATCCCATAACGTTTGGTTGCTCAGGGGGACAATCATTGTATTGCCCGTCGCATTCCGCATTAACATGGTTCCTTCGGGTTCTAGCCCTTGACTAAAACTAAGAAGAATAGTGTGAGCAACACTAACTATAATAGGAAACCCACATAATCCAGAATAAAATTTCACACTTAAGGTATTATCTTAGGATATTCATTGCCATTTCTAAAACACAAAGATTGTGTTCTATGCTTAGACTTATCCTTAGGGTTCTTACTGAGGCTTTCACATCCTAGTTTCCAAAGGTTGACTATACCTTTCCTCTGATACCAACTATAATGACCCATACATTACAAACATTGTTATTACTTCCTAATTAAAGCACACTTATTACAAAATATAAAAAAACCAAGAAAGGACCGTATAGGTATAGTGTCTTTAGAAACTGGGAAACATAAACAACTGGTTCATAAAGCATCTACTTTGCCTCCCATTTATTTCATCATATCTAGAGTCCCTTTTTGGCATATTCTATATAACCTTCTTCCTGACCTGGGGAAATAAAACATACAAAAGGGTGAGATCAAATGCTCAGTAAGGGTAAACAAAAGAAATATCAATCACATCATATACATAAGAACATAACTTTTGGAAATCTTATCCTGCAAAAGAGATCATAATATCATAACATGGGATAAATCATAGAAGTGAAATGTAATCCCAATAATCATAACATAAAACCTGAAACTTTGTGGCATACACACATAATCATAGATAATCATTTCTTATTAGTAAAGACTCATTTCCAACACTATCTTAGTGGACAAAGTCCCTTTCTGAACCGAGTTCACTCCTCGTTTTAGTCTTGTTTCACTGAATCAGTATAACTTACCGTTCCAGCCATGTCTATCTCATGAGATATAAAATCTTTACCCAATGCATTGGAGGGAGATATAGGTCCCACCCATATCTTAATGATACCATTATTATGTGTGCCACAAAATCATAAACCATACATCATAGCATAACCCATGTAATAAAAATGGGATTCTTAAACATCATGCCATCATAACATAATCCATATAAGATAAAAGAACATCATAAAAATCATTTCATCATAAAATAATCAAATCAATGTAAAAAAATAGGGATAGAAACTGAACCCTATATTATCTTAGATGGAAAATAATTTAGATAAGACACTTGAACTCCATTCTTGAGGAAAATACCCTTTCTACTTCAAAAACATATTCCTTTCTTAACATGTCTTACAATTTTACACTAAAAGAAGTTGATTAAAAATAAACTTGAAAACTTGTAAAGGAATCTTCTTGGAAATAATGTTTTAAAAATCCATTCATTCCTTATAAGTTAAAAAAACATTTTTCTCATACTTTTGTCGGAAAAGTCCAAAAGTACCTCGTACGAAAAATGAAAAAAATTCCTTTCATATCCTTTACTAAAAACTCACCGAAGGGTAAAATTGGATTTAATCTATTGTAATTGGATGGAAACAATATTAAATATTGAGGGAACATGGATTTGGATGATAAAATACACCCCATTAAATACCAAAGTATAAACAATCTCAGATAAAAATGAGATTGTGATATTTCCCTTACCTTAGGTCTGTTTTGCTTTGTAAGTGTCCGAACCTCCTTTATAATGATTTAAATAATGTTATTGACTTATTCCAGAATCATACTTATTTTTATGATATCATATATGGTCATTTTCTTAGCTTCTTAGTAGTAATATTTCATTGCTACTTGTTATTCGGGTGTTTATAACATTTTGTTCTTATGCGTGTTTTGTAGAATAAATTCTTATTCTTATATTTATGTTATGGATACCTCATTTCCAGAATGGTATTAGTGTAATATATATCATATTAATTCATTCAGTTTATTTATATAATCATTATGAAATGAATATCATGTAGAACAAGTCGCATCACATCGTGGAGACGGTATTCCGTACGTTCACACGAGTGATGATATCATTCCTATGATCATGGAATTTTATTGGAGTGTATGTATACTATTTCAGAATAATTACAAATTTATAATAGTCATATATAGTCATTATTTACACCACTATACCCATCCAAGTAAGGTGGTGGTGGAAAATAGATTACACCATGACATGGAGACGGTATTCCGTACGTACGCATGCGCAGTGATTTCTTTTTCCGTAGGATGGATAGATGGTGAAATAGGTTTGTTTAATACTTATAATAACATATCAGTATATGAGTGATACTGATGTTATTACTTCATAATGAAACAACTAAAGAAGAATAAGTGCAAGAAGAAATAAAGATGAAAGAATCGGTAACAGACATTACCTCTTCTTTGAAGTGCTTCTTTGAGACCTTCTTTTAGGGCACTAAAATTGGTCTTTTAAGAATACCAGGACCTCTAGGATGTTTCTAGGGAACTGCAGAGAAGAAATTGGCAGGTTTTGGCCGATCTTGAAGGCTCAAAGTGGTGTGAGGAAGAGGGGGAGGAGGTGCCCTTTTATAAGGGTGGAGAGGGTCACCTTTGGAATAACTAAAAATATTATTTTATTATAAAGTCAAATTCGATTTTTAATAGCACCAAATTGATATATTTCTAAGATAAGGTGGGTAGGGGTCGGAATCCTCTCATCCAACAGAATTTAGAAAAGTTTAGGTATCAATTTTAACCTTATCATTTATATTTAACATTAAGTTAAATAAGTTTACTTTTGCTGTGTCTTCTTGTGTTCTTATACTATAAGGTTAATAAACTTACTATATCAAGCCAAAAGAACCCCAAGTTGTTTATTATTAATATATATAACCTTATCTATGTCATTGGGGCTAACCTTAGATTTTTAGGAATAAAATAAAAATTAATAATATAATATTAGTTTTAAAAACTATTTTATGTCAATTTTGACACTATTTAGTAATTGATTTTTGTGAAAATCATAACAGAATGATTAGTTCAAACCAAGTTAATTAAATCAATACTAACAAGTCATATTAACCGAGTTAATTAGTGTAATTCATAAAAAGTCTCAAATTACATTTATTTGGGTATTTATAACATCAATTATGTCAATATTTTATTAATAAGATAATTACTGCATCATCGTTGTGTCATAAATAAATTAAATTATTTAATGTCTAAAAATTAAAAATAAAATACCATTATGTAGGAAATATTTTTAGATTTATAATGAATATTTATAGTGGAATTTGTCTTTTTTATAACCCCATATTAAAAATTATTTACTTATTAAACTTTGATTTTAACTATTTTAACCCTTCTTTAAATAAATTAATAATTAACGTCCTAATCCAATCCAAGTGGGCCTAAATGGTCATATTTTATTCCTAAGGTTGTTTTTGGTCGAATTAAAGTTCTCCAATAGAATTAGGACATGTGTTTGGGTAATAATAATATCATTTTTACCCTTAATTACCCTATTTACTTTTAACCGTGGTAAATAAAAGTAAAAAGTTACTATTCACCAAAAATCATTTCCATCTCATTGAACCACATTTTAGTCCTTGATATTAAACTTGTTTCTCGGATTTTCGAAATTCCACTCACAGAAGTGGTAAAATTATGTTTTATGAAAAATTAAGTTTTTTTAACTACCACTTAGTGGTTTCACTATTCATCAAAAATTGAATGTTTTCAGAAAAATACCAAATTTTCACCCTAGGCTAATTTCGACATTCCGAATCCAAAAATGAAGTCCATTTTGAAAAATAAAAATTATAAAATTTCAAAAAGGGGTTATTACTATTCATAACGGCTAGTTTTAATAATATTTTAATAGCATATCGTTGTTTAGTGAAACTCGGTATTGTGTACGACGCAAGCTATTGGTGAAGCTCGCGATTTTTTGTAAAGAAATCCAAGAAAGTGTTTTGTAGAAAAAGATTCCTTTGATGATTTATATAACATAAAAGTCTCAGGTGTTACATTCTACACCACTTAAAATGAATTTAACCCTCGAAATTCGTCACTTTGTAACAAACAGATGAGGATACCTCACCCTCATCATTTCCTCAAGCTCCCATGTAGCTTCTTCTAATTGGTGGTTCCTCCATAAAAAATTCACCAATCGAGTGGTCTTGCTTCGTAGGACTTTTTTGCTACGATCCAGAATCTCTATCGGTTGTTCTTCATAAGAATGATCTTGCTCCAGCAGTACAACTTCTGAGCTGAGTACATGTGAAGGATCAGGTATATACTTTCTCAGGAGAGATACATGGAACACATCATGAACTTGAGAGAGATTTGGTGGAAGCGCCAATCGGTAAGCTACCTTCCCAACATGATCCCGTATTTCGAAAAGACTGATATATCTAGGGCTCAACTTCCCCTTCTTTCCAAATCTCATGACCCTCTTCCAGGGAGATATTCGTAAGAACACTTTATCACCCACTTCAAACTCTAGGTCTTTTCTTCAGTTGTCGGCATAACTTTTCTGTCAACTCTGAGCTAATCTTATGTGTTGTTGAATATATCTGACCATTTCTGCCATTTCATAAATGAGATCAGGTCCTAATAGCTTTCTTTCCCCAACTTCATCCCAGCAAGTTGGAGTCCTGAATTTCTTTCCATAGAGAGCTTCATAAAGAGCCATCTGAATACTGTAGTGAAATAAATTATTATAAGAAATTTCCACCAAAGGTAGGTGTTGATCCCAACCACCTTTTAAATCCATAGAGTAAGCTCTCAACATATCTTCTAGAGTTTGAATTGTTCTCTCAGACTGACCGTCTGTCTGAGTATGATAAGTAGTGCTGAAACTCAACTCTGTATCCAGAGTATGCTGAAGACTTCACCAGAACTTCGAGGTAAATCTCGGATCCTGATCAGATATAATAGAAAGTGTTACTCAATGCAATCTTACCACTTCCTTTACATATACCCTGGCAAGCTGATCCAGAGAGAAATCCTCTCTAATAGCAATGAAATGTGCAGACTTGGTAAGATGATCAACTATGACCCATATAGCATTATTGCCTTTAGATGTTTTAGGAATTCCTGTGACAAAGTCCATAGTGATGTTTTCCCATTTCCATTCGGGTATGGGTAATGGTTGTAACATCCCCTTAGACTCCTGTCTCTCAGCTTTAACTTGTTTACAAGCCAAGCATCGAGAGACAAATTCAGCAACATCTCCTTTCATGCCATCCCACCAGAAGTACTCTTTCAGGTCCCTATACTTCTTCGTGCTTCTAGGATGAATAGAGAATGAAGAACTATGATCCTCATCTAGTATCTCCTTCCTTAATTTGGGGATGGGAGGAACACAAACCTGATTCCTGAACTTTATTATCCCATCACAATCAAGGTTGAATTCCGGAACATTTCTCACCTTCTTTTGTAACTCGACATCTTCGTTCTGTGCCTCTTTAATCTTCACATGTATAGATGGTTGAACATTTATTTGAGAATGATACGATTTTCCCCTTTCATTCTAATTCCAAGATCCATACTTTGTAAATCCATAAATATTGGATCTTTTGTGATCCTCGTCATGGATAAACTAGCATGGTCTTGTCGACTTAATGCATCTGCCACCTTGTTTGCTTTCCCAAGGTGGTAATGAATTGAGCAGTCATAATCCTTAATCAGCTCCAACCATCTTCTTTGACTCATATTCAGCTCCTTTTGTGTGAAAATATACTTTAAACTTTTATGATCAGTATAAATATAACACCTTTCACCATAAAGGTAATGCCTACAAATCTTTAATGCAAAGATTACCGCAGCTAACTACAAATCATGTGTTGGGTAATTTTGCTCATGGATTTTCAACTGTCGTGAGGCATAAGCTATCACCATATCATTTTGCATAAGAACACACCCCAATCCCTTCTTGGATGCATCACTATAGATCACAAACCTTTCTCCACTACAAGGCAGTGTGAGCACAGGTGCACTGGATAACCTTCTTTTCAACTCCTTGAAATTCTCTTCACATTCCTCCGTCCAAAAAAACTTAACTCCTTTCCAAGTCAACTTGGTGAGTGGATTAGATAATCGTGAAAAATCATTCACAAAACGTCGATAATATCCAGCCAAACCAAGAAAACTTCATATCTCAGTTACTGTTGTTGGTCTCGACCATCTTTCGATAACCTCTCTTTTTGCTGGATCCACAGATGTCCCCTCTTTTGAGAGTATGTGACCCAAAAATGAAACATTTTGAAGCCAAAATTCACACATGGTAAGTTTGGTATAAAGCTTCTCTTTTCTCAGGGTCTTCAATATAATTCTCAAGTGATCTTCATGTTCTTCCTTTATCTTTGAATAGACAAGAATATCATCTATAAAGACTACCACAAATTGATCAAGATAATCTATAAAGACTCTATTCATCAGATCCATGAAGATAGCAGGGGAATTAGTAAGACCAAATGGCATAACTATAATTTCATAGTGTCCATTCCTTGTACGGAAAGCCGTCTTTGGTATATCCTCCCTTTTGACCCTTAATTGATGATACCCGGAATGAAGATCAATCTTGGAAAAGTATTGAGCTCCGCATAGTTGGTCAAATAAGTCATTAATGCGTGGGAGAGGATATTTGTTCTTGATAGTGATCTTGTTAAGTTCTCGATAATCAATGCAGAGTCTCATTGATCCATCTTTCTTCTTAAGAAATAGAACAGGTGCTCCTCAAGGTGACGCACTAGGGTGTATGAACCCCTTATCAATATTCTTTTGGAGTTTCTTCTTCAATTCCTGCAACTCAATTGGGGCCATTCTATAAGGTGTCTTTCAAATAGGCAAAGCACCTGGTACGAGTTATATTGAAAACTCAACTTCATGATTTGGTGGAAGACCCAGTAATTCGTCCGGAAAGACATCGTCAAAGTCTCGTACAATGGGAATATTCTTGATCGTGAGTTTCTCACCAACCATTTAAGATAAATAACCTTCATTTAGTGGAATCAAGACCCATAAGGTAGAAAGAATTTCCACTAGAAGGTTATGTTCATCCTTGCATTGATAGACAATCATAGATTGATCTGGAATATAAAATGTGACTTCCATTCTTTGGCAATTGATACGATCTCCATATAAAGAAAGCCAATCCATGCCAAGAATCACATCAAATTCCACTATAGGAAGGATCACAAGATTTGCAGGAATCACTTTCCCACAAACTTTGATCGGAGAAGAATTATAAACTTTTGATGCTAATGTTGTGCCATTAGGTGTTGTCATAGCTAACTCAACATCTAATTGTTGAGGGAATACGGTGATACCCTTAGAAAATTCTTCAGAAATAAAAGAGTGGGTGGATCCATAGTCAAATAAAACATTTTCTACTTTAGAGTGGATGGTAAGTGTACCTTTCACTACATCATTATCGTACTCCACATCGCTGATAGAAATTTCATGCGACTTTCCTTTGCCTTTAGCCTTAAGAGTTTGTTGACGTCGACCATCATCATCAACCCTTGGATTAGGGCAATTATTAGCATAATGTCCCATCTCCTTGCACTTGAATCATTGAAGTGTGGTAGGTTCATTCTGTGTATCCCTTCCTTTGTTTGCATCATTATACATCTTCTTCCCATCATCGCGGCATTCAAATGCCCGATGACCTTCCTTTCCACATTTGAAACAATTACTTGTCCCTTTAAGACAACTCCCTTCATGTTTCATTCCACACATTGAGCATAAGGGAAAGCTCATCTTCTCTCCAGTGTGCTCTTTAGATTTTCCTTTGAATTCCATTTTCATCTTCTTATCAAACCCATATGACTGATGGGTTACTCCAATCTCCATCTCGACTTTGAGAGCACATCGAACGATTTCCTCGAAGCTATTGAAGTCCCTTATAGCTAACGCCCTTCGAAGACTTGGTTTTAAGACACTAAAGAATCGATCGATCTTACTCTCAGGTTGGATAATAATACCAGAAGCATACTTTGAAAGTCTTGTATAATTTGCTTCATAGGTACCAATAGATTCATCATCCTTTTGCTTTAGTTCAAGAAACTCTTTCTCCATCTTTGTTCGGAGAATACGAGGGAAGTACTTATTGAAAAATAAGTTCTTGAACTCGTCCCATTCCATGGACTCAATTTCATCCCTTTGCCTCGTATTCTTAATAAGATTCCACCATTGATCAGCATCACCTTCCAAACGATACACTGCTAAGATGACTTTATCATGCTCAGAACATTGAAGAACTGAAAATATCTTTTCAGTAGTACTAATCCATTGTTTAGGAACTAATGGATCAGTAGACCCGCTGAATGAAGGTGGACGATGTCTCATGAAGGATTCAATAGAATGTTGCTCCTTCCTTTGCTCGTTTGGAAGTCCTGCATGATTCACAGTTTGAGAAAGTTATGTGAGCATGGCTACATGATTTTTCATTCCAGATCCCATAATGTTTGGTTGCTCAGGGGGACAATCATTGCATTGCACGTCGCATTCCGCATTAACATGGTTCCTTTGGGTTCTAGCCATTGACTAAAACCAAGAAGAATAGTGTGAGAAACACTAATTATAATAGGAAACCCACATAATCCAGAATAAAATTTCACACCTAAGGTCTTATCCTAGGTTATTAATTTCCATTTCTAAAACACAACGATTGTGTTCTATTCTTAGACTTATCCTTAGGGTTCTTACTAAGGCTTTCACATCCTAGTTTAAGAAGGTTGACTATACCTTTCCTCTAATACCAAATATAACGACCCATAATTTACATACATTGTTATTACTTTAGAATTGAAGCACACTGATTACAACATATAACAAAACAAAGAAAGGACCGTATAGGTATAGTGTCTTTAGAAACTGGGAAACATAAACAACTGGTTCATAAAGCATCTACTTTGCCTCCGATTTATTTCATCATATCTAGAGTCCTTTTTTGGCATATTCTACTTAATAACCTTCTTCCTGACCTGGGGAAATAAAACATACAAAATGGTGAGCTCAAATGCTCAGTAAGGGTAAACAAAAGAAATATCAATCACATCATATACATAAGAACATAACTTTTGGAAATCTTATCCTGCAAAAGAGATCATAATATCATAACATGGGATAAATCATAGAAGTGAAATGTAATCCCAATAATCATAACTTAAAACCTGAAACTTTGTGTCAAACACACATAATCATATAGAATCATTTCTTATAATCAAGACTCATTTCCAAGACTATCTTAGTGGACAAAGTCCCTTTCTGAACCGAGAACACTCCTCATTTCAGTCCTGTTTCACTGAACCGGTATAACCTACTGTTCCAGCCATGTCTATCTAATGAGATATAAAATCTTTTTCCAATGCATTGGAGGGAAATATAGGTCCCACCCATCTCTTAATGATACCATTCTTATGTGTGCCACAAAATCATAAACCATACATCATAGCATAACCCATGTAATAAAAATGGGAATCTTAAACATCATGCCATCATAACATAATCCATATAAGATAAAAGGACATCATAAAAATAATTTCATCATAACATAATCAAATCAATGTAAAAAAATAGGGATAGAAACCGAACCCAATATTATCTTATATGGAAAATAATTTTGATAAGACACTTGAACTCCATTCTTGAGGAAAATATCCTTTCTACTTAAAAAACATTTTATTTTCTTAACATGTCTTTTAATTTTACGCTAAAAGAAGTTGATTAAAAATAAACTTGAAAACTTGTAAAGGAATATTCTTGGAAATAATGTTTTAAAAAATCCATTCATGCCATATAAGTTAAAAAAACATTCTTCTCATACTTTTGTCGGAAAAGTCCAAAAGTACCTCGTACGAAAAACGACAAAAGATTCCTTTCATATCCTTTACTAAAAACTCACCGAAGGGTAAAATTGGATTTAAAATATTGTAAGTGGATGGAAACAATATTACATATTGAGGGAACATGGATTTGGATGATAAAATACACCCCAGTAAATACCAAAGTATAAACAATCTTGGATAAAAATGAGATTGTGATATTTCCCTTACCTTAGGTCTGTTTTGCTTTGTAAGTGTCCGAACCTCCTGTATAAAGATTTAAATAATGTTATTGACTTAGTCCAGAAACATACTTATTTTTATGATATCATATATGGTCATTTTCTTAGCTTCTTAGTAGTAATATTTCATTGCTACTTCTTATTCGGGTGTTTATAACATTTTGTTCTTATGCGTGTTTTGTCGAATAAATTCTTATTCATATATTTAGGTTATGGATACCTCATTTCCAGAATAGTATTAGTGTAATATATATCATATTCATTCATTAAATTAATTTATATAATCATTATGAAATGAAGATCATGTAGAACGAGTCGCATCACATCGTGGAGACGGTATTCCGTACGTACGCACGAGTGATGATATCGTTCCTATGATCATTGAATTGCATTGGAGTGTATGTATACTATTTCAGAATAATTATAACTTTATAACAGTCATATATAGTCATTAGTTACACCATTATACCTATCCAAGTAAGGTGGTGGTGGAAAATATATTACACCACGGCGTGGAGACGGTATTCCGTACGTATGCACGCGCGGTTATTTCTTTTTCCGTAGGATGGATAGATGGTGAAATAGGGTTGTTTCAAACTTATAATAACATATCAGTATATGAGTGATACTGATGTTATTACTTCATAATGAAACAACTAAAGAAGAAGAAGTGGAATAAGAAATAAATATGAAAGAATCGGTAACGGACATTACCTCTTCTTTCAAGTGCTTCTTTGAGACCTTCTTTTAGGGCACTAAAATTGGTCTTTGAAGAAGACCAGGACCTATAGGATGTTTCTAGGGAAGTGGAGAGAAGATATTGTCAGGGGTTGGCCGAGCTGGAAGGCTCAAAGTGGTGTGAGGAAGAGGGGGAGGAGGTTCCCTTTTATAAGGGAGGAGAGGGGCACTTTTGGAATAACTAAAAATATTATTTTATTATAAAGTCAAATTCGGTTTTTAATAGCTCCAAATTGATATATTTCGAATATAAGG
Source organism: Viscum album (assembly GCA_963277665.1). NCBI lineage: Eukaryota > Viridiplantae > Streptophyta > Magnoliopsida > Santalales > Viscaceae > Viscum > Viscum album. Next base: position 1,467,387,720 of record OY728128.1, on the reverse strand, counting down.
TGGGTAGGGGTCGAAATCCTCTCATCCAATAGAATTTAGGCAAGTTTAGGTATCAATTTTAACCTTATCATTTAGAATTAACATTAAGTTAAATAAGTTTACTTTTACCGTGTCTTCTTGTGTTCTTATACTATAAGGTTAATAACCTTACTATATCAAGACAAACGAACCCCAAGTTGTTTATTATTAATATATAAAACTTTATCTAAGTTATTTGGTCGAACCATAGATTTTTAGGAATGAAATAACAATTAATAATATAATATTTGTTTTATAAACTATTTTATGTCAATTTCGAAACTATTTAGTAATTGATTTTTGTGAAAATAATAGAATAATGACTAGTTCGAACCAAGTTAATTAAATCAATAATAACATGTCATATTAACCTATAAAATTAGTGTAATTCATAAAAAGTATCAAATTGCATTTATTTGGGTATTTATAACATCAATTATGTCAATATTTCATCAATAAGATAATTACTGTATCATCGTTGTGTCATAAATAAATTAAATTATTTAATGTCTAAAAATTACATATAAAATACCATTATGTAGGAAAGATTTTTAGCTTTCTAATGAATATTTATAGTTGAATTTATCTTATTTATAACCACATATTAAAAATTATTTACTTATTATACTTTGATTTTAACTATTTTAACCCTTCTTTAAATAAATTAATAATAAATGTCCAAATCTAATCCAAGTGGGCCTAAATGGTCATATTTTATTCCTAAGGTTGTTTTGAGTTGAATTACACTTGTAAAATAGAATTAGTACATGTGTTAGGGTAATAATAATATCATTTTTACCCTTAATTACCCTATTTACTTTTAACCGTGGTAAATAAAAGTAAAAAGTTACTATTCACCAAAAATTATTTTCATCTCATTGAACCAAATTTTAGTCCTTGATATTAACCGTGTCTCTCAGATTTTTGAAATTCCTCTCACAGAAGCGGTAAAATTAAGTTTTATGAAAAATTCAGTTTTTTTAACTATCACTTAGTGGTTTCACTATTCATAAAAAATTGAAAGTTTTCAGAAAAATACCAAAATTTCACCCTAGGATAATTTCGACATTCCGAATCCAAAAATGAAGTCCATTTTGAAAAATAAAAATTATAAAATTTTAAAAAGTGGTTATTACAATTCATAACGGCTAGTTTTAATAATATTTTAATAGCATATCGTTGTTTAGTGAAACTCGGTATTGCGTATGACGCAAGCTATCGAGGAAGCTCGCAATTTCATGTAAAGTAAGCCAAGAAAGTGTTGTGTAGAAAAATATTTCTTTGATGATTTATATAACATAAAAGTCTCGGGTGTTACATTGTAGGGCTTAAAAATCGGCTCATAGTCAACCCTTTCCACAAGTACCCCACCTAGGATATTCAGGAGGCACAATCTATTCTTGATGGACCCTTAAACATTATTAGAAATTATTTCCATTTGGAGTGGGAACATTTGAAATGTGAAGTACTCTTCTAGGCCATCCTTCTTCCATCATGTCCACGAGACCCACCATGAATTGGTGACTCCCCGCGATATTTAGTATCTCTAGATATATGTCTTTCATATGATGAGGGATAGGGTCATGGTAATCATATATCCCCATGTGTGTGGATACCTAGCTATAAAAGAAATGGGGGGTCCCATAACCATGTCCTGGGGTCGTTCCTTCTCTGATTTGGTGAAATACTTTATACAAGTTTTTGAGTATTGGGATAGCCAGATTGAATCGCTACCTCATCACTAGCATCACCACCATTATAAATGTGCTCTTCCACACCCCCATGTGTGAATACCTCACCGAGATAATTCAGATATAGATCAGCATGAAAATTAACCCCCACAACCTAACTATAGGATAATCTTAAATATTGATATTTTACCCCCATAGTTACCACTTTCTCTCCTGTAATATCTCCTAGTAAGATCCCTCCATTCCCCTTGGTATACTTGGATACATGTGTGTGGCTTTATCAATAGCTTCTCTGTTGGATATTCCCCTAAGACTGGGTCATTTTCTAGTTCATTAGGAAGTCCCCAAACCATTTCTTAAAGGCAATGTTCCTCATCACTAGATCCTCTTCCATGGTTCCTTTCACCAAATCCAGCTACTCCCTCGCTAGTTCCAATAACTGTTCTTAGTCCTCCCACATGTTATATCTGGCGAGGAACTCATCCTACACCCCGCCCCCCCAATACGGATCGTACAGATTTGATAAGGGTCCCATATGATGATGCCAAACTCCCCATGGTAGAAATGGAAGGTGTTGGTCCCCGGGGACCACCTTCTCTATACCATGGGCATGATTTTTTGGGTGTGGTAGATGAGAAACTATGAAGACCATTCTTCTTCATAGATCCTCAATTGCTTCATATCTCCTTTTAACTCACCGCATGATTTGAATGCCTTGTAGGCCCAGTATCCCACATTGATGAATGATCCCTTTTATCATTCCATCCATACAATGGATTTTCCAAACCTACTTGGGGATCATATCGTACTACTATGGAAATTACTCTTCCTCCAGCTTCTCCCCATCAATGTTGTTGATGTGGTTGTATAAAAATCCATTATAATTTGTTCATTGTCCTTCCACATGTGGAATTTAACAAAATTGTGCCACTATTACTACCTTGGTATGCCTCTGAACTAGTATATCGGTACATCTCTACTCGACACCATGATAATGACCTCATATCTTAGTCTGAAGGCATAAAACAGTAGCCTCTTGTATAGTGGGTACTCAATCTGAGCCTCTTATAATTTTTCCATAAGTAATTCATGGTTTCAAATTCTATAGATGCTCTCCCTTATCATAATATTCTCGTCAATGTCTTCACTACAAGTAGATGTTTTTAAAATTCCATGACCATTCATTGTATTTATGAATTAGTTTTTCTTTGAGTTTGGTTCACCAAGGTAATTTGAGAAGGTTGTTCATGGATGTTTGTCATAGAAATATGGATCATAGTGTTCACTTCACGAATATACATTCCACATAGTCTGTTTAGCCGAGATGCATTCACAGAGAAAAATTTCAGAGAAGTCTAGTACACTGAGAAGCGTTCACAGAGCACAGTTCACATAGATTGGGAGATTTGTGGGAAATAGAAAGTCTCTTTTATTCATTAGGAGAGTTCAGTGGATTTTAGGGCCCCATTCAACTATTTATTGTCACATTTATGCCTTGTGATTCATGACGACCTTCATGGAAGTAACCATCTTCAATTGGTTTCACTAATGAGCTTCAAGAGCGAGCTTCACAAATAGGGGTTGATTCCCAATTTTCATCAATTCTCCCTTAGGATCTTAAACTCTAATTTCCCACATTATACCCCATTCTATGAGTTGGTGGGAAATTATTGGCACTGAAATAAACATACCACATTCATACCCGAGGATGGTACGGCCTGTTTAGAGTGAATATAATCTCAAATGGCCCAAAACACTTTTATGAGTCTATTTTATTAATCTATGGTCCTTCATGAATAGATATATCTCATTACGATCTCTGGGAAAGAATATTCATTTTGTAAATCATTAAGTCGTGATGGTGATAATCCATTCAATAACATTTGGAGTCATGGAGTTCTTCATGACCTCACAAATTGTTGATGGTGTATTCACTAGTCTGACTCTCGGAATCACCGAGGCACTACCCTTTGTGAAGCATGTAATGATTCATGAGTGCCTCTAATCATCATGAAACCCCATTCCTATAAATACAATATATGTATGATATTTTTGGAATGATCTCAAACCTTTCAACATCCAAAACCACTCCGGATTCGCAAACATCCTAAGCATCATGAGCCAAGAAGAAACAGATCACCAAAGGTATCAATGATTTATGAAGCCCCTTTCCTTGTGTTCTTAAGGGAATCCTCATAAAATGTAGAGTCCTTTCATGATGTCCTCTATCTTTATAAAATAAAGAAGGACCCATGGGGTACTTGAGGCTTCACAAAACATACATTCTTCATGAAGCATAATGAATCAAAACCTCACTCTGAGGTAGGGGCACCCAGTTCCGTGAAGCATACCCTTTCATGAAGTCCATGACCATCTCTAATCACATGAGATTCACAATGAACATCTCTATAAAGGATGAAATATTTTCAAAAAATACTCCTTCATTCAACAACATGGTTGCTACATCTTGCTAACCCTCCTTCATGAATGTTGAGTGCCTGGGCCCCCCACACCCATCTGGGGCTGGCCTAATTGCTCCTCAAGAACCAATGTGACTTGTTCCTCACACTCCTAGGTCTTCCCACTTCACCCCAAGTTTGTATTGAACCTCAAAAATTACTTTTTGTTCATAACATAGGTACCATAACCCATGTTTCTTATTAGAACAAGGACTATAGCATGGACCTGGTGATTGACCACTCTTCTATGGTTGTCCCAACAGCATGCCCCTTCCAAAGGTTAATAGGAGGTGGTTGCATAAACCGAAAGGGTATGGAATGAGTTACCCCACATCTTAGTTAAGTGAAATAAAACATACTATTTATATGTATCATTGTTATGATGTTAATCTGAAAGATAATTTTCTCAGCACATGACATAAAATTATAGTCTTACCCTATGCAATAAGCATAGGATTCTCCATGTATGAGTGGCATGGGATGACCCCCGCACCTTATACCTTCACAGGGAATGAGATCCTCTAGGAAGATTCTATAATTAACCAATCATGACATACAATAACATTAAATCACTTTTGCAGAATACTTAAAAAATTATACAAATAGATAAGCCAAGACCATACCAGTCTAGTGTCTTTGGAAACATGGAAACATAAACACTGCTACATAAGTGAGCTAGATTATCTCCCACTAGGTTCTTCAAGACTAGTACCATTTATATATATATCACTCATAATACATATCTTCATAACCTGGGGGAACAAAAACATAAAAGGGGTGATCTCAGATGCTCTATAAGGGTAAACATGGGAGACATGTAAGCATAATCATGAGCATATAGGTTCGAGAACATGGTCAAGTAAATAGAATATCATAAACTTCATATCAAAGATAATAATCATGAATCATGGAATAAATCAAGACATTTTATAAGACATTAATCATAAGGGAAAAATGAACCTAATCCAGGAATGCATAACATAGGAATAAAACATATAATTGTGGCAGACACATAACCATATAACATGATTTCCATAGTAACCAAGGCATCACTTCCAAGTCTATCTTAGAAGTATGGGTACACTTCCCATACCATCTTGGTAGTAATGGTTCACTCCAATGGCCATCTTGGTAGCATGTTTTCACTCTTCATACCATCTTGGTAGTCATGGATCACTCCCATGACCATATAAGTAGTCATGGTTCACCCCAAGACCATCTTAGTCTATCTCATGAGATATAAATCTTTACCCAATGAATTGGAGGGATATATAGGTCCCACCCATATCATAATAAAATCATACATACATATAAAAACCACTATGTCAAATTTTTCATTCAGTGGGGGTTTAAACCATCGTCATATCATTCTGCTGTGGTTTTGGAAAACCGCTGCTAAATCGTGTGTTGGCAATCAATTAGAGGCAATTTTTTAAAACCATTGTAGAATGATTTAGGGGTGGTTTTTAGTGGTGGTTTAAACCATTTCTATTTTTTCATTCTTTTTAAAAAATTAATTTTTTAATTTTTTAATTTTTATTTATTTTATTTTTTCATTAATGTTTTCATTTTTTAATTTTTGTATTAAATTTTAATAATTAATTATAATAATCTTCATTACTTATTAATTTATTTTATATTTATTTTTTATAATTTTAAATTTAATTATTTATTTTCATAATTTATTTATTTATTTATTTATTCTTAATTTATTTATTATTATTTATTTAGTATTTAATATTTATTGTTACCATACTCATGCCCATAACCATGCACAAGCCTATAAAAACTTTGATGTTAATTTCACACTTAAACATTATTTATTACATAATATCATCACTTGATTAAACATAGAAGATCAAGAGGTCTAATGTCATTGGGGCTTAGAAAAATTACATAACCACTTAAAACAAGTAAAAAATATCGTTACTGAAAACATCTTTTATATGACCTCACACATTACTTCGTACTTAGCATTGTATGGGATAACATAAGGACATGCCTAAGAAAAGGTTGAGCAATAAAGCACAGTAAGGGAGTAAAAAAGGAATAACATGAAGAATACAGTACACGTTTGGAAATAGGCATATCAATGGATCACAAGAGAAACATGAACATAAAGGTGTGATATAGCATTATTATCATAACATGGAAATCTAGTAACAACATTTAACATGATATCAGCATGATCCAAGGCCCATTGCACATGGAGCATATGTAAACCATCATTTCACTTGAATTATAATTATTAAACCCTCATTGGACTTACGTATCATGATACTAATCTTTACATAATGCATTGGAGGTATATCAGGTCACATCCTTCTTAATCATTTCATTTCATGCATTAGTGTGCCACATGGATCATATAACATGGATTAAGTAAACATCATCATTTATCCCATGATAAATGAATGTGGAAGTCATACATGGAACTATATAATAAATAAGTAATGGTTTTTAAAGGTGAATACCATTGATAGAGAAATTTTAATGGTATTAACTATACAATGACTTTGGCGTGGAAAATTGTTGATCATTTTCTACAGCATAACATCATGAAATAAGAATTCAAAAAAAATGGTTGATGAGAGAGAAAGTGGTGTATAAAAAATTTACAAGAAATAGAAATTAATGGGTTAATAAATATACATGTCCCGACATATGTAATGGAATTTAGATTCATAATGCAAAATAACTCCTTGAATGTATATGAGAAGAGAGAAATTCCATTCGGAATTTCGGCAAGGTAACAAGTGTACATTGGAGGCATTAATGAGAGAGGGAGTTATATAATCATTCAAACATTAGGAGGAAGTTTTGGTGGGGGGGGGGGGGGGGGGTTTGAAAGCATACCCAAACATTTTTAATTGAAAATAAAAGGGCATAACAACATAAATAAATTTGGATAAAAATGAGAAAGGAAGAAATCCCTTATTTGGACATGTGATCCCATAGGATTGAGAGGGGATTGAGAGAGGATTCTTGGGAGAATGGGGTGACATGTAAGGATTATAGAGATAGGATGGAAGAGTTTGATATACATAGAAATGTTTTGAGGGAAGATGACGTTCGAGCTTGGGTGGGTTTATATAGGAAGAGAGAGGGAAGCCTTTATTATCTACATTTTGGACAATACACATTAAACTAATCAAAACCACAAACCAACCCATTTTTTTCCAATGTGTTTTTCCAAAGGGGAGGGTAAAAAATATTTTATAATTCCAATGTTTGAACTTATTAAAATATTAGTCTTGCTTATGTGAAGGTGAGTCACACTCTCAAAAATTTCATTTTAAAAAGACACAATGTTTTATAAGTCTTGGAGGGTCCACTAAAGCTTTTTAAAATAAATCAAACAAATGTAAAATCACATTATTTTAATTTTAAAAAATATATTGTCCTATAATTACATTTATTGTATTTTATTACATAACTATTGGGTTATTATGATATCATGAAACACCTTATATAATTAAATGGTATTTAATTTTTACCCAAAAATTTGGCTATCTCAGAAAATTATGAAAAATTCACCATTGGATAATTTCAACATCCTGATTCCAAAAATAATATTCATTTTATCAAATTAATTTCCAAAATATGTGAATTTTATAATTTTAAAATAAAAAATATTATTTATTGAAAAGTCATGGGTTTTGACAAAAAAGACATTCAAACCATAATAAAAATAAAAATTTTAGTCATAAAAATTAGAATATCATTTAAATATAATATAAATTAATTTATTAATATTTTTTTAATATATTATTTAATTAAAAAAACCATTCATTCATAAAAATAGATTTCTTAACTTAATATTAAATAAATATACATTTTGAGCTTTAAAAACTATTTAAAGAGTAACAATAATAAAATGAATGTGTATTATTTATTCTGTACAAAAAAAATTCACTTAATAATAGTGTTAGGGACTTGTTACATAAACCCATATAACAATCGCATATGACCTAAGGGTAAGGTGTTTGATGGTGACAGACTCTCAGGGTGTCTCAAATAACATCGGTCAGGTGGTAATTTCTATCAACATCCACTTCTTTCATAGGTGGTTCCATTCAAGGTTAACATGTTGAAGCTCGTCTTGGGCATAGTCAAGAGTGAAGCCTAGTGATGTCACCTCCTTTCCGAGCTCTGAAAAATGGGTTTTGTACGAAGAAATTCTATGGGATGAGGCCATCACTTCCTTTTATCGGAGTAAATTGGATTTGTTAAAGCCCTATATTTATACTAATCAATTTATCACTATTCAATGGTTATATCAGCAATGGTAAATATTATTAATAGTATTTTGAAATCTATAAAACCAAGGAAGGGAATATTTTATATAACAATTTTACAAAATAAGAAATTTAATTATTTTAAGATGAATGTTTTATTAATAAAAGTTTTGGTCATTACAATCTTCCCTCTTAAGAAATTTCTCCTTAAAAAATTCTTTTTAGCACACTAAAAAAGATGATGGTAACTCTGCTTCATCACTTCCTCCAATTCCCACATTGCTTCTTCAAAATTTTGGTTTCTCCACTAGACTTTCATGAGGGTCATTGTCTTATTTCTTAGAAATTGTTTCCTATGATCTAAGATCATCATTGGCTTCTCTTCATTGGAGAGATCATTTTCCAATGGTACCACTTCTGGATTGAGTACATGTAGTGGGTCAGGTATGTACTTCCACAAGAGTGATACATGGAATACTTCTTGTACATGAGATATGTTTGGTGGTAGTGATAGTTGATAGGCCACTTCTCCAATGCGTTCAAGGGTCTCAAAATAGACGATGTAACTCGTACTAATATTTACCTTCTTCCCAATTCTCATAACTCTCTACAATAATGATATGTGGTGGAGTACCATGTCTATGACATCAAAATTTAGGTCTCATTGATGATTATCATGAAAGCTCTTTTTTCGACTCTATGCAACTATAATGTGATGTTGGATGGTCTTATCCTTCTCTACCATTTCTTTGATCATTTTTGGACCTATGAGATTTTGTTCCCTAAATTCATCCCAACATGATGGTGTCTGACACCATTTCCCATAGAGGGCATCATAAGGATCCATTAAAATGCTTGAGTGGAAACTGTTGTTGTAAGAGAACACAACTAGAGGAAGATATTGATCAAATCCTCCATTGATTTCAATTAAAAATTCTCTCAAAGTGTCCTCATGTGATTGGATAGTCCGCTCAGATTGGCCATCATTTTGAGGACGATAACTTATACTAATTGTTAGATCATTATTCAGAGCATATTGAAGAGTCTTCAAAAACATAGAGGTTAATCATGGATCTCGATCAGATACAATCAATAGTAGTACTCAAAATAGCTATACCACATCTATAATTTATATCTATTCCAGTAGATCCAATGAAAAATCCTCTCAAATTTCAATGAAGTGTGCAGTGTTTTTAAGACAATCCATAACAACCCAAATAACATTGATTCCTTTCGATGTATTTGGAAGTCTGCTGAAAAATTACAGGGTGATGTTCACCTATCTCCATGCTAGTATGGGTAATGGTTTCATCATCCCATAAGACCTCTACCTCTCCGCCTTCACTAGCTAACATACCAAGAACTTTGATGTATACTCAGTGGTATGATTCATCATGTTATCCCACCAATATTTCTCTCATAGATTTCGATACATCATTGTGATTCCTAATGACTGGAAAAATTTTAACTATGTGCAACATCCAAAATTTATTTCATTAACTCTATATTTGATGGAACACATAGTCCTAACCCAAATCTCACAATTCCATCATCAATAACATTGAACACTGAGGATTTCCATTTTCTGATAGTATCCACATATTTCTTAAATTCCTACATCATCCTTTTGAACTACCTTTTACCTTTCTAAAATAGATGGTTGAGAAATATTTTTTGAAATGATTGATGATGATCCTTTGTTTATTATTCCCATTTCCATCTTCATCAAATATATGTAGATTGTATCCTTTTCAATTCTCATCAATGATAGAATCGCTGATCCCTTTCTACTTAGAGCATCTTCCACCTTTTTTGCCATCCCAAGGTGGTAATGGATTGAGTAGTCATGGTCATTGATCAGATCTATACATCTTCATTGGAACATATTCAACTCTTTCTGTGTGAATATATACTTGTGGCGTTTTTGATTCATGTACATTTCACACTTCTCCCCATAAAGGTAATGTTTCCAAATTTTTAAAGTGAAGACTAATGAAGCCAACTCTAGATCCTGTGTTGGATAGTTTCTCTCCTGAACATTCAAATGACTTGAATCAAAGCCAATGAATTTGTCATTTTCAATCAACAAAAAGCCCATTCCCTTCTTTGAACCATCGCTGAATACCAAAAAAAGTTCTCCACTTGTGGGTAGTGTGATCACAGGTGTATTGATAAGCCTCCTTTTTCTCTCCTTGAAGCTATCTTCTAATTAATCACCCCAAGAAAACATTACTCCCATTTGAGTTAGCTTGGTAAGAGGGTTGGAAAATCATGATAAATTTCTAACAAATCAGTGATAATATCCAGCTATCCTTAGGAAACTATGGATATCGGTTACTGATGTTGGCCTTAAACCTCCCTTAAATTGCAACTATCTTGGAGAGATCCACATATATTCCATTACTTGCGATTATATTACCCATGAATGAGACCTACTTAAACCAGAACTCACATTTGATGTACTTTTTATAGTTATTCTCCTTTCGTATGGTCTCTAGTACAATTCTTAGATACTCCTCATGCTCCTCCATGTTTTTGGAGTATATTAGTATATCTTCTAAAAAACTACCACAAATTTTGTTGAGGTAATATCGAAAGACTCTATTCATCAATTACATGATGATTCTTAGAGAATTAGTGAGTTTGAAAGGCATAAATATGAACTCATTTTTCCCATACCTTGTACGGGAAATAATCTTGGGGATATTCTCCTTCATCACCCTTACATGGTAATATCCTGACCGCAAGTCAACATTGGAGAAGTATTGTACTCCATGTAGTTGATCAAACGATTCATCAATTCAGGGAAGAGGATACTTGTTCATTATTATGATTTTGTTGTACTCATGATAATAAATACAAATGTGCATTGACTTCAGGGCAGGGGGTACTTTTTCATTATTTTGATTTTGTTTAGCTCACGATAGTCAACGAAAAGGACCATTGACCCATTCTTCTTCTTGTCGAAGAGGACTGGTTCATGCCATGGTGAAGAACTTGGGTGTATAAACCCTTTATCTAGATTATCATGTACATGTTTTATCATCTCCTCAATCTCCAAAACATATATTCTATATATATTGTTTGATATTTTCAATTCCTCAGGAATTATCTCAATTGAGAATTAAACATCTCTTCTAGGAGGGAGACCAGGAAATTCCCCAGGAAACACTTCAGCGAATTGCCCCACAATTGGACTGTCTTCAAGGATGTTTTCTTCCTTAGACCCAATCATTTGAGCAAGATATGTATGCTCGCAGGTCATTAATATCTACTCTTGAGATGATAGTTCTAAAGAAGACTCATCATCCTCCTTTCACTTGTACATAATTGGGGTTCGATTCACAATATGGAGAGTGATTAACCTCTCACGGCAATTTATGTTGGCTCTATATAAGGAAAGAAAATTGATGCCATGAATTGCATCAAATTTTACAATAGGAAGTATGACGAGTTTCACCAGGAAGTTCAATCCACAAATTGTGACAAGGTAGGAGTTATATTCATGGGTTGCAATGATTTCTACATTTTTCATTCTCACCAACATCTTTACATCCATGATTTGTGTTGGTGTTGAAATTTTTCAACTAAACCTTTAGGATATAAGCGAATGCATAGAACTAGAATAAAAATGTATGTTCTTTATTCTTGAATGAATAACTTCCTTACATGTCCCCACTTCATTTTCGGGATTCACTTCGGCGGCAGTGATGTAAAAATATCTCCCTTACTACATTGAAGGTTTTTGGTTTCCTCCAAAAACCATTAGCATAGGGAACTAGTTTACAATGTTCCCTAGTTCTTTGTAGTTGATGCAATGAACAATGTGTTGATGGTTAAAAGAATAATTCCTCTCCTCTATCACAGATACAAATTTTTCTTGTTGGTAGTTAATGACCAGGTGCCCTTATCTGGAACACCTAAATCATTTCCTCATCCCCTTAAGGAAATTTCCACAGTGCATATTTCCGCACCATTGGAATGTGGGGTGCTAGATTTTTCTACAACCATTGGATTTATCCAACGGACTTCCAGAATTAATGTCCACCTTATGCTTCTTATCCCCATGATACCCCTAATATTTTTCTATCTCCATTTTGACCTTGAGGGCACAGTGGAATATTTCTTCATTTCTCTCAATGCAACGAATCGTTATGGATTTCCATATTATAGGTTTTATCCCACCAAAGAAGTGGTAAACCATGCATTTAGGGGTAACGACAAAGCCATATGCTTATCGTTCCAGCCTTGTGATGTTTTCCTCTTACGCTCTAATGGATTCATATTTTTTTTGAATGAGGGAAAGGAAGTCCCTTTACATCTTATGTTGAAGGGTGTGTTGAAAATATTTATCAAAAAAAATTGTGGAAATTCTTCCTTTCCAATGCCACAATCTCCTCCTCAGGCTTCATATTTTTTTATCAATGACCATCATTGATCTGATTATACCTCTATCTGATAAGCATCCATAAGAACATTCTATTTCCTGGAACATTGAAGGATAGGGAATATATTTTTAATGGAGTTGATCTATTGTTCAGAAATTGAAGGATCAGATGACCTATTAAAAGTAGGAGGCCTTTGTCTCATGAAGCCCTCGATTAAAACTTTTGTTTCTTAGTGGGGGTTTAATGTTTCTTCTAACTAGTTTTTCTATTCAGAACTTCATTTGAATGAGAGTGTATCATGAAAAAGTTTTTGATTTCCTCTCCCATCAGATTGGACATCTCATTAGAATAGTAATCACATTGATCTTCACATCGATTGTTAGCATGAGTCCTCCTATTACAAGCTATTGGATGGAATAAAAGTAATGTTAGGTGTAACAAAAAATAGGGGAATCCAAATACACAAAAAGATAACTTATAAAATACACATATTTCCTTATCTTATGAGTTCCTAGACTTAAATCTATGTTATCCCTGATCTACATCCCAACATATATTCTTATGGGGAATTTTTTTCCCTTAAAAAAATTCATACTAAGCTGATGAATTTACTAATGCATATACATTGCGATTGTCATAAACAAGAGTGTATTAAGGCCTGTTTTCATGCACCAGTTCCCACTCGACTCTAGCTCAAAGTGATGTTTTCTGATTTTACACCTAGATACATCTGTGCCAGAGCCATCTCTACCTACTCATATCCATACATGGATATATTTTCGTGATAGAACACTTACTCAATACTCACCAAAATTTTGGGAATTTTTTATTTTACTTAGTCTTATCCTTATGTCTTTCACTTGGAGTTTCTAATCCAAATCTAAAAAATTAGTACACCTATCCCTTAATACCACCTATAACAAATCTTCTCTTTAGTTCACACCTAAAAATAATTTATTACATAAAATATTAACTTAATACAACATAGAAGATCAAGAGGTCAAGTATCTTTGGGGCTTAGGAAAATTACATAAACACTTAAAACATGAAATACACATCTTTATTGCAATCTTTTGTTACATGACAGTACAAATTCCTTCGTACATAGCATTGCACGCGATAACCTAAGGTCATGAATAAGAAAAGGATGAGATATAAATCCCATTAAGGGAGTAAAAAGGGAATAACTTGAAGAATACAATACATGTTATGGAATAGGCATTTCAATGGATCATAAGAGAAACATGAACATAAAGGCATGATATATCATGACTGTCATAACATAGAAATATAGAAACAACATTTAACATGATATCAGCATGATCCAAGCCTCAATACACATTGAGCACGAGTATACCACAATTGAACATGAATTAGAATGTGTAAAACCTCATTGTACATGATGTATCATTATAATAATATTTACATAATGCATTTGAGCGCTATCAGGGTGCGCCCTTCTTAATCATTTCATTTCACGAATAAGTGTGCCACACAGATCAAATAACACGGATTCATTTAACATAATAATTTATTCCACGATCAAGGAATTAGTAATTAATTCATGATACTCTATAATCAATAAGGAAATTTTCACAAATGAGAATACCCTTGATAGAGAAATTGTAATGGTATTCACTACACAATGACTTTGGCTTGGAAAATCACGGAGCAATTTCTCCAGCATAACGGTTTGACATAAGAATTAATAAAAATGGTTGATGAGAGACAAATGGGTGTCTCATAATATGAACATGAAATGGAAGGAAAAGGGGTTATATAGGTACATGTCCCAACATATGTAATGTAATTTAAATTCATAATACAAAAACAAATTCATGAATATAAATGAGAAGAGAGAAATTCCCAACGGAATTTCAGCACGGTAACAGGTGTACATGGGAAGTGTTAATGAGGGTAAAATAGGCCTCGCATCATTCAAAAATAATCAGGGAATTATGTGGGAGGTGGTAAATAATACCCCAATAATTTTAATTGGAAATAAAAGGGAAAAACAATATAATGAAATTTAGAAAAAATGAGAAAGGATGAAATCCCTAACATGGAATTGTGATCCCAAAGGCTTGGGAGGGGATTGAGAGAGGCTCTTGGGAGATTAGGGAGCCTTGAGAGGATTATAGAGAGAGGAGGGAAATGGTTATTCAAGCTCTAAAGGATTTGAGTGAATAGGATGTAAGATCTTGGGTGGGTTTATATAGTAAAAGAAGGGGAAATCATTATTATTTAGGTTTTGGACACTACACATTAAACTATTCAAAACCATAAAACAACACATGGTTTTTGAAAAGGGGGAGTGGAATAAAAATCTATAAGGACAATAGCCGAAAAGATTAAATTATTAGGCTTTCTTATGTCTAGGTGAGTCACACTCTCAAAGAAATCATTTTAAAAAGTTCAAATGTTTTATAAGTCTTGGAGGGTCCACTAAAGATTTGTAAAATAAATCAAACAAACCTAAAATAAAATTATTTTAATGGTAAAACAATCATTGGCCTAAAATAACTTTTATAGTATTTTATTACATCACTATTGGGTCATTATGAAGTCGTAAAACACATTATATAATTAAATGGTATTTAATTTTTACCAAATAATTCCACTGTCTTAGAAAATTATGATAAATTCACTATTGGATAACTTCAGCATCCTAATTCCAAAAATAATATTCATTTTATCTAAACAATTCTCTATCTATACGAATTTTTACATTTAAAATAAGAATGCGACATTTATCAAAAATTCATGGGGTTTTTTTAAAAAAGATTTCAAAACAAAATAAAATTCACAATTGTATTAATAAAAATTATAAGATCATTTATATTTAAAAAAAATTAATTTAGTAATAATATTTTATTAAAATATTTTTTAATTGAAAACTCCATTAATTCATCAATACAGATTTCTTAAATGAATATTAACTAAAAGTACTAATTGTGATTTAAATACTATTTACAAAGTAACAATAATAAAATGAATGTATATTCTTTATTCTGTACAAAAACAAATGAACATAATCATAGTACTAGGGTCCTATTACATAACACCTTATAACACCCATATATGACTTAAGGGTAAATTTTGTGATGGTGAGAGACTCTTCGAGTGGCTTTTATAACATTTCTTGTGTTCTAATCTCTATGAACATCCACTTCTCCCGTAGCTGGTTCTGTTCATGATTAACATGTTGAAGATTGGCTTGGTCTTTGTCAAGAGAGAATCCCCGTGACACCACCTCCTTTCTGTTCTCCAATAAATGGGCTTTGTATGGACAAATTCCACTAGTTGAGGTTATCGCTTGCTTTGTCTAAGTAAATTGGATTTGTTAAAGCCCTATATTTATACTAACCAACAGATCATTGTCCATCTTCTATATTAGAAACGATAACAGTTCTTAATGGTATTTTGAAATCCATTAAAACCACAGAATTTCATATTTTATATAACCATTTTACATAATAAGACATTTAGTTTGATCAAGAGGAATTTTCATTAATAAATGTTTGGGTCATTATAAAGCCCATGTCCATACACATTCCCATGCTAAATATATAAATTCACCATTGGGTGAGATTTGATTCCCTTACATCTTGCTTATTCTCTAAAGACTTTACCACTCTAGCAGGCACTTCATGTGGTCAATAAAGTGAATTTAATATACTTATATATATATATATTAATTGGAAAAAAATATAATAAATTACAAATAGATACAAACTAAAAATTTATTAACAAGTAATAATTATTACATAATAATTTACAAGTAATAATTATTAATTAGTAATTACTAATTAATGATTACTAATTAATAAATAAAATATAAGAGAATAATATATATATAAATATATATATTATGGAAATAAATGGTAAATAATTAATAGTAAATAATAAATAGTAAATAGTAAATAATAAATAATAAATATTAAACTGTAAATTATAAATTGTAAATTGTAAATTGTAAATTGTAAATTGTAAATTGTAAATGGTAAATTGTAAATTATAGATAATAAATACTAATTGCTAATTACTAAATAATTTTTAATATATACTATATATTATATATTATAAAATATATAATTCATAATAGAAAATAGAAAATAGACAACAGACAATATATAATATATAATTTATAATTTATAATATATAATTTATAATTTATAATATATAATATGTAGTATGTATGATATAATATATAATATATAATGTATAATGTATAATATATAATATATAATATATAATATATAATATATAATATATAATATATAATATATAATATATAATATATAATATATAACATATAATATAGAAGAAATGTATAAATAATGAATTAATTAAAAAATAAATTAATATATGATATATAAATAATTAATAATAAATAATAAATGATAAACCATGAATAAATAAATAATAAATATATATTGAATATATATTGAACATATAATAAACAAGAAATTAATAATTCATTAATAATAAACTAATTAAATAAAATATAAATTATAATAAATAAATAATTTAAATGTAAATGAGTAATAAAATAATCATAAATAAATAATTAATATATTAAAAAATTATAAATAATAAATAATAATCAGTAAACAATAAATAAGTGAATAAATAAATGATTGAATGATTGAATGATTGAATGATTGAATGATTGAATGAATAATAAATAAGAAAATAAATAAATTATATATAATATATAATTTAGAATAAATAATTAATTTTAAATAACAAATATTTAATAATAACTAATAATAAATAATTGATCGTTAATAATTAAGAATTGGGAATTAATATTTAATATTTAAAAATTTATAAATAATTAGAAAATTATTATCATATATTGAATATTGAATATATAAATAAATAAATAATAAATGAATAACAAACTAATAATATATAAATATTCTATAAATTAAAAATAAATAATAATTAATGAACAATAAATAATAAATAATAAATAATAAATAATAAATAAATGAATGAATATATATATATATAAACAAATAAATAACTAACAACTAATAACTAATAGATAATAAGTATTAAATAGTAAATAATTATTAATTATTAAAAACTAATAATTAATAATTAACAATTAACAATTACTAATTCATAAGTAATAATTAATAATGCTTAATTAATAACTGAGATTTAATATTTGATATTTAATTAATAATTATTTAAAAATAATGAATCTAAATCGATAAATTAATAATAAATAAATTAATAATAATTTATTTTTAAACTAATAAAAAATTAATAATTAATGTCTATATAATAACTAACTAATAAATAAATAATATAAATAATTAAATTATAATTAAATATTAGATTAATAAATAAACCATCAAATAAAAAAATAAAAGATAAAAAATAAAAGATAAAATATGAATAAATAACGATTAATTAAGTAAGTAATAATTAATTAATTAATTAATTAGTAAATAAATAAATATAAATAAATAAATAAATAAAAATAAATAAACAAATAAATAAATCATAAAATGTAAAGAACCCCTGTAAACCCTAAAAACATTGAAATGTCTATACAATATGATCTAGGACTCATTTTTCAGTGCGACAACCAGAAAAATTGAAGATCATGAAATGAGATTCTATATGGTTTGTGGTTTATGACTAACAGATACCTGGATCAGACGTTATAGCCATTTGATATTAAGAAATCGAGGTCAGTGACTAAAAACTCTATTTTCAAAGCATTTTGGCCATTTCTAGGGAACAATAAAGGGGTGAAATAATAAAAGAGATAGTCCCAATCCCACATCCTATAGATCTCATCACAGACATTGATTTGATATGTGGTAGAGCACAAACAAACACTCGGATCAATAGTTATGGTCGTTTGAAGTTTGAGTTCGATTTCTAACTTATTGGAAACTATCATAACATTTATTCCTTTATTTTTCACTCAATTTTATTATCACTTTGTTTTATCTAATTTCATAAGCTTCGATTTGACTAGTTGTGAAGCTGAAAACTGACTCTAGGATCAAAACTTATGGTCATTTGATGTCGAACTCTCTTTTTCAAATTACTGAATATATTTTTTTCAGTTTAAAAATATTATTAACAAATAATTAAAAATACATTTTAATTTACAAATTATAAATTATTATAATTAAAAATAAAAATTAAATAATGAAAATTAATAAATTAATAATTTAATTAAAAAATATTCAATTTTATGGTGATTTTTTTGAAAAACTGCCGCTAAAAATAGTTGTAAATTTTTTTGGAATTTTTTAAAACAATTAGAAAAAATATTTTAAAAACATTTAAATGTGGTTTTTAAAAATTCCCCAAAAAACCACCGCTAAATTTTTTATCGAAACACATTTAGAGGTGTTTTTGGAAACCATCGTGAAATACCTACAGCTAAAACATTGTTTTCCTTTAGTGAAAAATACTAAACAATTATATCTGAACCCATGAAATTAATTGTGTTTCATAAACATGTAATTGTTTCATAACCAAGTAATAAATATACTAATTTCATATTAATTTCATCATAAAAATAACCCATGAAAAAAACCAGTTTTCAAAAGTATATAACTCGTGAAAGATAAAAGGGTTTCATAAACACCATGCCATCAAATCATAATACATTTAGAGAAATAATATGAATGGAAAAATTAAATAATTTCCCCTAAAAAGCATGACTAATATCAATTGATGTTATCTTATATGGGAAATAATTTTGAAAGATCTCTTAAATACATTTCTTAGGGAATTTTTTTTTTCGTCTTTGAAAAAATCTTTTTGTAACATAAATCCTTTTTCATATAAAATAGCATTGAAAAATTATAATGGAATATTTGAAATAATATAATTTCTTTAAAATCCATTTTCCTTGACTATTCCATTCAATGATATTTTTTAAAAAAAATTGAAGACATTTTTGAAAACATGGTTTTCGAATACAATAGATTTCTGACCAAAGAGATAGAATATCAGATTTTACATAATAACATTATATTAAGTACCAAAGAGTGGAAACAATTATACTAACATATAATGATATCTCAAATAAACAGAGTGTATGGACATTCAGGATAGTTCTTGAGAGGTGGATCAATATATTTTATCAATGAAAGCAAAAACATAAACAATCTTGAAAAAAGATGAGATTGTCACAATAAATTCTTATAATTTGGCAACATGGGATCATATAATCCATGTACTAAAATTAAATTAAATTAATATTAAAAAAAATGAAATGAATATCATTCATGATATAACAAGTATAATGGAATTATATACACCTTAAGAAAATAGTTTAGGTTCATAATAAAACATGAGTCTTAATGAAGAAAAATTGAGAAAAAACAATTTTACCAATTTGGAAACTTTTGAAACTCAAACCCCATTAAAAAATTGTTTGAATACCACTAAAGTTATGTATAAAATATATAGAATACAATCAGGGGTTGTATATACACCATAAAAAAGGAATGAGTGGCGAACATAGAATGTATCTCACAAAAATAAAAAGTTAGATGGAAACCCCTTACCTTATATATTTCCTCTCTTCGCACTCTTACAAACATCTTGTATAACAAATATAAATTTATTGTACATATATAATAGAACCATATCATTATATCCAACTCCAAATGTGGTTTTAATATGACTTTATATTACGCATTTTTTAACAATTTTATGTTAAGGTTACACTTCAGGTAATATCTTCTTTGTTCTCAGCACGAGCCTTAATTTGTCATATATTTCATCCTTATTTTTATTTCATGATTTACATAATGTAAAAAATTATTTAAATATAATTTATATTCATTATATGATCATTATAATAATACATATAATATATAATTATCAAATGGAATACACAATTCATTAAGATGGTAAGTCGTACGTACGCATTAATGTTATTTCTGTAAAATTGGCGTTTTAAAAGAAAGAAGGTAAAAACATATGTCTATATGTATATATATAAAAAGTATTTATTCTTCATTATATCATATATATACACTAATTCCATCCTTAATACATTCCATTTAGTGTATGAACAAATCACAGGTTTGAGGGGGTGGTAGTCCACACTTCCTCAAACGAAATTATTTTATTAACACCAAATGGAACAGTTAAAGATATGTATTGTAAAATAATTAGAGAATCTATAAGAAATAAAAAATATAATATATATAATATATAAATAGTTTTTCCATCATAATGTCTATTATTATAGGTTATAATGGAAAAATGGAGAATGATTGTTTAGTGAGGCGGTAGTCCTCCATACACGAAAATATTATGTTCGTTACCCATTAGATTGAAGTGTGTATATGTTTAGGTTGAATAATTTTCATAATAAGTCTTATTATATTTAGGATATTGTTTTTTATAAATCATGTAATATTAATATTTTAGGTAGTTGAGAAAGGAAATTAAAGAAGTGAATTTTAGGGAGGGTTTTTCCCATTAATGGAGTAACTCCTTTTAGATTGAACCAAAAGGATCCCTTGGATTTCATTCTAACCTAGGGGAGGATTCAAGGTCATGGGGAAATAATTTGGGGAGTTATTTGGGTAGTGTTAGTCCAAAATTATGTAGCATGATATGTGCGAGAAAGTTGTAGGATAAGATGCCTTTTATAATGGAGGAGGGGTGGCACTCTTGACATATTTTAAAGGAATGGAACCCCACACACATTTTTTTATTTAATGTGGGTCAATAATGGTTCAAAGACAATCCAAGTGAGGATAGGGCCAAAATATATCTATAAAATTTCATTAGGACAATTGTGTCCGACGTTTTGGGTCTTAATGTTATGGTTTAGTCCCTTATTAAGCTAAATTTACCCTTATTCGTTGTAATTAATTTTAATTACCTCACGAATATTTTTGTGAAAAATAAGATGAATTTATTACAAATTAAATTGAATGATGATTACAAATATGGAATCTATTTATCCAAATTCAAAACACATAAGTGTATAAATTATTTTAAATTTAATCTCGTAGTCTGTTCGATAATGCGGGTTTTAAGGTAAAAATGACTAAAAATTTTCTATGTTTTATATACGATTTCAATGTAAAATTGGTCCCAATTACCTAGATTTTATTAACTGATAAAAATATAATATAATTAAACTTTTAATAAAAATTAAAATATAATATAACTTTTGTTTAAACTCCTTTATTTGACCGAAAAAGGCTATGATGGTGACCCCTAGATATTTTAAAATATCAAGGCACGAAACACCTAAAAGGCATATAAAATTTTAGAAGACCTACACAGTAGACCTACATGGTAGACCTCCATGGAAGACCTGCATGGAAGACCAATGCACCAGGATACTTTCGTCCCACCTATGTTGAGGAACTACATAGAAGGGTTGTGCGTCTGAACTATGCCACCGAAATGTTTTCGAGCAACCCCCTCCTTGTCTATATATAGGACCCTTGGGAAACTCATTTGAAAACAAAAAAACTTGAAAGACTTCCTAATGCTCCCATTGTGTGTCTATTTCACTCAGATCCCTCAAATTGTCTTAGGTAGCTCTCAAAGAACACTAGAGAAGAGATAATTAGATGGGATAAGCATGTTTTGAAATTCATTAACAATTTTATGATCTTATAGGCTTGGTATCATTATTATAAAGCATTTTTCGGAAATCATTAAGGCCTACACAGAAAATATACAGGATGTGCCTACGCAACCCACCTCTACAGGGTACCTACGTGGCATAGTTGCACGTAGGGCCTAAACATTATCTGGTAAACCAACTTCAAAGACATTCATGGATGGGTATGTCTTTCTTTAGTTACCTTATCTAAAAGAGTCTAAGTTGAAGCATACAAAAATATATCTGGACTTATCAAATAATTGGGAAAGAAACACTAGAGTGTCTTTTATTTGGGTCTGTATATTCACAGGCATAGGTTTCCCACGCTTATTTTTTAAATGGGTTAGGATTCATGGAGTTTCTATGGTTTTCAATATGCACAGTTACATGGACCTGTATGTTAGGAAGAGTTTTGGGAAGTTATTGGTTTGGAGGATTAGGCATTGGGTTTTGTCCTCCCCTTTTAACATCTAAATACCATAACATAGAGTCTCTGGTAGGGAATGTATGATGCACACTTGCATTTACATTAATGAAAATGAGAAGTCTCCCTCCTCTCCTGAGATCCACTGGGGAAGTCATCCTGTTGTAATCCCCTATCCATTGAAGTAGGATGTTGCAATATTTCTCCTATATAATTCCTTCACCTTCACTACTTACTTAAATTCAACCCTTGTCTAGTGTGAAGAGAATATAGGGAAGGCTCTTCGTCTCTCCCTCTTCCTCCGTCCCCTTGGAATATTCCACCATCTCTCCCATAGCCACGTACACTTTCACCAACAGAGTAGGAAAATTGTGTGTGCCTTTGTTGAATCGTTCACATCATCTTGTTTCTCACACCAAGCATGACTCATGTGGTATTAGAGATTTGTGATGATCAAAACATCCGCACTATCACTCCACTCGTGAACTACAAGAACTCTGATTCCCACCATAATTGGGATATGTGAGAAACCTTCATTAGGGACGGAGCTCACTAGATATTGTCTTTTGGAATCCAAACCTAATTCCCTTAATCTAGTCATCCTCCTTATAATTAAGCCCGAAATTAATACTACCTAAACATTAATGAACTATAAGAAATCGGATTCCCACCATAATTACGATATGTAGGAATCCTTCATCAGGTCCTGAGCTCATTGGAAATCCCTTTCAGGAATCCAACCTCAATTCCCTTAATCTAGGCATCATCCTTATCAATATGCCTCGTATTAAGCCCCCAAATCACCATGTCATCCTTTTCAAGAATTAATCCCAAACTCATTTCTTTCAAAGGACTATACTATCCAATGACTCACTGAACTACGTGGGATTTTATTCCCATCCAAATGGGATACGTAGGAAGCTTCTATCAGGTTCAAACCCAACACTTGAAATAATCCCTATTCTTCCGAGTACATATTCCCAAACATGTCTAATCTTACTTAGAAACCAATATTCTTTCCCCGTTCCTTGGTATGTTTAGGCATAAGTCCCACATCAATCCTTGACTAAGCATATTTTTCTTAGATTTCCATACCACATGATATTGAACTATATGGATAAGTCATTATAACATGACCAGAGAAGGTATGATGTGTCTCATTAAGCAACACTGAACTACGTCGGTTCTGATTCATTTCACAAGGATACATAGGTAGCCCATTTATGGGTATGATCCCCACATCAAAAAAACATTTGTATCCTTGGACAACAATAAATTACAGACTTCCAAACTGAGTGGCTTAAAAACTAGTATCATCTTAATAATGGTTAAAAGAATCTCTAAATAGTAAATGAGAGGATACCATTGATGGTGAACCTCAAATACATATGGATGTATCCATTAATTATGAACCTCAAATACATACAGATCATTATTATTTTCACACATGCTAATAATTGATTGAAAATTACATCGAAAACCAATTTTATACTTAGTGAATCAATAAGGATTCATGAAAATATCAAAAATCTATAAGAGAGTCCAAGAGAAGACAATAATTCACACCAAAATGGTGTGATGAGTCTTACCAGCCATCCTCTTAACGAATGCAAGTTCTTAAGTATCATAAGTTCAAACTAAACGAATGCCAAAATTTGGAAGGCATGTAACTTTTGGATAAAGATATGTTGACTATTTCCAGTTCCATAAATATATCCAATGGAAAATGCCTGGAAGCAGTGATTACTAATCAAAACACATGTTCCATGGAACTAAGAAAAAAATGGTGAACCTGATGTGAACATATACCCCAAAAGGTTTATGGGGCACACTCCCCCATATCATATGGATAACCAGAGAAGGAACATACAATCTTTCCAATTGGAGATAATCAGGCCATTCAAATGAACACTTTCAGGAAGGCACATAAACCTACCCATGATAACCACTTCTCCAAGCAAGTAGCCCCAACTACATGTAAGAGAGCATCCATGAAGACGTCTCGTCCAACATAGTTAAAAAATAAAGATCCAATATGTGATTTGGTTTCTCTTAATGATTGAGTTCTTGAAGCCCTTAGACATTTATCTATTGAATCACAAGATCCTACCATCCCATTACCAAATTTTAGGAGTAGTAGTAGTAATCCTGAAGTTCCCCATCATATACTCCATCATGAAGTGTTTTTTCATGAAAATTTAGTGAATCTAGAGAGCCTGTCTACAAATGAAAGCTATGGTAACACTCTTTATGTCTATAAGATCAAGTAGAAGGAGGATTTATCTCTTTCTATAATCAACCATTATTTTCCTCCCCATGATGGAATTCTTTGAAAAAGTTCTCTCCATAGTAGTGTTTTACATTGTCAAGATAATTCTCTAATCGACAATATAGTAAAGAGAATGACCCCTTATCTTGAGGAACCTTCCAATGTAAGGGTAGTCTTGTCTAAAGCCTTTTCACTAACATGTGAAATGATTTCTCAAACCAAATACCTCCCAGGGAGGCATTCGTTCTCCAAACATCCCTTGGGTCATTTTCCTTCTAATATAGTAGTGGAAGAAGAAACAAGTTCCATTGTTTTTAATAAAATAATCGAGATGCACCCACTCTTGACAAGCCATGTGGAGAAACCTCTAATAAAAGATGATGAAGATATGTTTAATATAATAAAACAATTGTCTATAGGTGAATTATAAGTCACATGGTAGCATCTGTGAACCTCTCAATACAAAATTCCCGAATGGATTGAAGAATATTTCATTCTTGATATTCACCTCAACATTTGGAAAACTATTCTTCATCTGAATGTCAATGTATTACCATATAATGAATATCAAAATAAGGTAATGGTAATAGAAGTGTTACTACAACAAAATGACTTGGCATATTTCTCAGTTTCCAGTATTCAAAAGGTTGAAAATATGTAAGGAACGCTTCCTTGTGCATGCCTTGATGCACTAAAGTGGCTACACCAGTTAATTTCGAATACCCATCTACTGTTCATATCATAGGATAGGATGAACAAAAAACATTTCATTTCACTGTGCTCCAAAATTATCAAATCCCACCAAAAGTGTTCTCATTCAATGTTATTTTCTACGGTTGGATATAATCAACATATTTTTGTCTAATCAATTATACGATCAAAAACATATCTCAACTATCACTCATAGGAGTCAGGTCCAAAGAGAGAAATCTGTTGAGATACTTTTGAATCAAGAATATAAGATAATTATGAAGGCCTGCATCATAGAGTATTTCAATCATTAGATGGTGAAAATTTATTAAATAGCACAACGGTCTTTCGAAATAGGTGATTTAGGTGGTTTTCGAATAATTCCCCCATCCATGTTGAGACAAAAATTCGAAAAATCAAAAGTTCATCTGTATGAATCTCATCTATAGAAGTTTAAGATCCCCCAAGCCTGTATGATTAGGGGATTGTTTAATTAATCCTTAAAATTCAATAAACAATGTTCAATATTTTGAAGAAGAATACGAACAAGAATATCCCCAACCTGTAGAGCTGGGGACTTTTTCACATCTATAATCACTTCTTCAACAGAAATCATTTCTCTCCCAGTTAGGGAAGAAACCACAAAGTGAATGAACAACTGATAAATCCAAAGATTTCATTTGGGTTACTATCCATCAAAAAGTTCACATGATTTCATCATATAGGTGAACAGAGTCTCATGGAAGATGTAGAATGGGACGATATTAAAATGATACTGACAAAAATTGAGCAATTCATTCTACATCAGTCAATGTCGATAATTCCATTACAGAAGATCCTATAGAAAATGATTCTAGTTCAGGGGAGTCAAAAGATTAAGTTATTATTCACAATTCAGTATACACTATAGAGAATGAAGGAGGTGTGCGTACCCAAAATGAGAGGCTTACCCAAAATTTGGGAAGTCCCTCAAGTAACCAACTCCCACCTCTTCGAAAGGCATCTAACAAGGGGAAAGGTAAAAGTCAGATCACATCTCACTATTCATGGGGATAAGGTCAATCTCTTTCTATTGAATAAATATTTTCCCAACAAGAAGAGGAGATAAAGGACTTAAAAATACTCAATACTGAGTTACTTCGAAGTTCTTTTTATATCTGACATGATCCACTGGTAGATCCTCAACTTGCACATCCTATGGGAACTCTTCAACAAAGAGGGTTTGTTCTAACTATAGATTTGGATAAACAATTTTCTTTATTGAGTACACATCTAGTGTAGGATTAAACATATCCTTATAGGCATATCCCCATGGGTTATCAAAGACAAATACCAGAAACAACACCACCAGAGGTTTTTCCAGTCGTTTCCCCAGTTCAAGCCCCATCTGTTGTACCTGTGCAAGTCCCAACTCATCCATATATTCCCCAAATGCTTCTGAGTACAATTGAGGAATTAAAAACTCCATTGGAATCTATGGAATAATGGTGTGTGCCAAAACATCCCCCCAAAAAGCTTACCCTTAATAGGTGGATCTGATCCCTCCCCACCAAAAATTTTGAATACTAAAATACCAATCTTTAATAGTTTTGTAGATCTGGAGCAACAAATAATGAATTTTTCTCTTGTTGTGATCCCATGATAGGGACCCCTCAACAAAAAGAAGTAGAAAAGCTTATATTCTTTGTGCAATCATTATAGGGTCCATCTTTTTTCTGGTATACAATTTTACAATCTTGATCAATTACTAGATGGAAAGTCCTCTTCCAAAAATTTAGTCTTCAGTTCTGCTCACCACTACAGAAGAAAACAGTTTTTTATCATACAAATTTCAAACAAAGGGAAAATGAAAGATCTTTAGAATTCATTTCTTGATAGAAAATATTAACATATTACTTAAATTTGGAACTACATCATTATTAATTACTTCCGATTTGTGTGTAAAATCTACATGATGTGTTACACAAACCACTGATCCATGTGAAATACATAGGATGGTATCGTGACCTTGATTCAATTTCCCAATAGGTGGAGGATTCTATTGTTGTAACTAAAGCTAAATCTCATGTAATTATATCAGCTCTGGGAAGGAGAACAGGTAAACCATAGGCTACTATAGTCACACTCAGACATGAACATGTACCTACTTCCACATTAAAACAGTTATCATACTAAAGGGCTCCACCTCCCGAATGTCAGCCGAAATGACCGCCTCATAAATATGATCAAAAATATCAATGGTGGAGGCAATTTGAGGAGATAAAAAAATATATTCTTTATGAAAGGAACAGATTGATGGTTAATTAATTTATTCATTGAAAAACAATTTGGTTCTGTTACCAAGGCTGATGAAACCAAACAAATAAAGATATGAACATCTTCGGAATTATAGTACATTTCACCAAATGTTAGGGAATCCAATTCAGAAGTGTTTTGTTTTCAGTGATCTCCTAGAAAAAATGGTAGAATATGGTCAAGTAAAACTAAAAAGTTCATCAGCCCAAGATCTGTGTGTTACTGCTACAGATTCAAAAGAAGTAGGTGAATGGCAGTAAGTCAAAAGTAAAAATGCAGAAAAATATGATGATTGGTTGATTAGAAAAATGATCAACCAAATATATTCCATTCTATGAAAATTGTTTAAACAACTTATTGTTTTTTCTGCCACTCCTACCACAGTAAATCCATCATCATCAAAAGATTTGTCCTCTAAAGGTATGTCCTTAATGATGCGATGTGATTAGAAAGATAAAGTGTAGTTATAAGACAAAGATCTAATGTCAAGGCCATGGTTATCATGGAATTTGAAAATTTTCATGCCAACTATTTTGAAAGAACAATCACCGCCCCGCCAAACGACACAACCAAAATGGACCCATCAAGAAGAATCATTATTAGATGATGAATTTGGTTCTGTTAACATTATCCTCTTAATTGATCCTTATGAAAATGATTATTCTAGTTATGATGAGCCTGAATTTCCTATACCTAACTAGTGAACTTGGGGAACAAGACAAGGTCGAGGGTACTGGGGAAGACATGGATATTCTAGAAAACAATATTTTAACACTGCCCATGCTCGAACCATATATGCAGTGGAAACTCATGGGAGAGCCCTTCAGCGGGCTCAACAACAACAAAGAAGTTCTCCAGCGAATTTGTAACAACCCGACCCTAATAACCCAGAGTCGGTGCATTATTATGTGACATTGGCATGATCACAAAAGATCACATCTCGAAAGACCAATTTGTTTAGTAGCCTTGTAAAAACTAGATACATTCATAAATTTTACATTACATCATAAAGTGAAAAATCACAATAACATAGTCTCTATTGTCCACACTCATATTCCTTCAGACTATCCCTGCAGGTCAGTCATAAAATATTTTTTCAAATCCTAGGAAAATAAAACATAGAAAGGGGTGAGCTCAGATACTCAGTAAGGATAACAATATAGAGGAAACTTTCATAAGTAAACTTAAACATTTAAGGCAATGTATAACTTAAACAAAAGCCTTTTAAACTTGAACATCAACAGTATATGGACAAAATAGAATGAAGTAATTCCCTTTACTTATTTACATGGAGATTCTACTAGTCGAATAATCACATGAAATATCAACAACCACTTTCATAATGATGGAATGAATAATGCATGACTATCATAACCACATATCCAAGGCCTCGTGCCAATACTACAAATAAGATTTTGTCAAGGTCTTGTGCCAAGACACTAGTTTGTCTAATGAGACCTACCGATTCATCGAGGAGCATTAGTGGGCCCCAACCATCACTTATTAAGTCCAATGCATTCCTTATATGAAAAGGTTTAAACATATCATAAACAATGCCCAAGAACCATAACATAATCCTATCACATAAAACATGCATAAAGGAAACATAACATTCCAACATTTCGATCACAAGATATCAATACAGCACATGAATATAGTCAAAACATTATCAAAATCATTTTCAATACCAAAACAAAAGAAAATTAAAACATGGTATTTATTTTTTATTTAAAAAATAGTTATGGCTTGTAGAGGAAGCCGAAACTCAAATAATGGTCATGGCAGTGGAGAAGTCGTTGTCACTGCATATGTAAGACAAAACATTCATTTTTTCGTTTAGTAAAAATGCTTCTTATAAAAATATTCCTTTTGAATAAAATTAAAATTCAAAGGGTTTTATACACCGTATAAAGGAAATTTGTGTATAAAACAAAATATGCCTCAATGAATATGGATTGAGACAAAGTCCCTTACCTCATGTCCAACTTGTCTCGATCGTTCTTTAATCTCTTGAATAATAAAATAGAGTTAATTTATACTTTCTTAAGAAACTTTTTAAAGTTAATTATTCCTTTTATATCATGTATTACCATGTTATGAACATTATGTAATTATTTATGTTAATAACGGTCATTTTGTCGATCTTTGGTACTTGAGTCAAAAATAAAGTTCTTATAATTAAAAGTTGTTCATGTGGTACAATATCCATTATATCTAGAATTTTATTCATGATGTAGATATCATATATATCATATATATCTAGTATATAAATTCATTTAAAATATTATATAACATTTATAGGTAACAAAAGAAATGCACCATTCATGGAGACGGTAAGTCGTACGTACGCATGAACACCACATTCATTTATATTTTGTATTTAATGGAATGAAATCTTAATGATATAAAGGTATATTATAATTCTAGTATAATATAATATATAATATCATTTACTCCATCCTTTATATGTCCCACATATGGCATTAACGATTCAAATCACTTTGAGGGGGCGGTAGTCCACACTTCCTAAAATGAAATTAGCGCATTTACCCATAATGGAAATCATAAAGGTATGATATAAATAAAAAATAAAGAAGAATAAGGAAAAAATAAACATAATATATATAATATATAAATATAGTGACATCTTAATGGCCACCATGATAGGTGTTAAATGAAGATTGAACAATCATCGTTTCACGAGACAACAATTCACCACCCACAGAAGCAATATGTTCTTTAACCATTAGATGGAGGTGTGTGTAAGTGTAGATAAAATCCTTATAATAAAAACATCCAAGTATATTGAGGATGCTGTTTTTGTTACAAAAGAAAATAATAAAAAGAGTTTAGGGGGTTGGAAAGCCAAATAAAACAAAATAACAAAAGAGAAGACATTACCTTTAAATCGGGTAAATCCACACGGTTTGAACCAAAATGGTTTCTTGAAGTGTTTTATGCCTAAGGTAAGGATTATATTATGAATATAGGGATGTGGAGAGATAAAATGAGCTGATTTCTGATGAGCCAATGGCTTGAGAGGTGTGGGTAAGGTGGTAGAGGTGGGGGTGTTTTATAAGAGGAGAGGAGGGGCTCTTTTGAAAAGATTGAAATGTTACTTTATTATGAAATGATTTTCTGATTTTAAAGGTCCCAAAATGATATATTTCAAGTAAAAGGTGATAATAGTTCGAAATAAACCCATCCAATAGGGTTTAGACAAGTGTAAGTCTTATATTTTACCTTATCTTTTCATTTTATTCAAATCATTCATTAATGAGGTAATCACTGCATTATAATGGTGTCATAAATAAGTTTATTTATTTAACATCTAAAAATTATAAAAAAAATACCATTATGTAGGAAATATTTATAGATTTCCAATGACTATTTATAGTCTATATTATCATTTATGTCGACAAAATTAAAATTCTTTTACTTGGCTGATACATACTTTTGTTATATTTTCCTTTCTTTAAAAATAAAAAGATAAAATGTCACTATCACACAAAAGTGATTCAATTAGGTCCCAATGATTGGAAAAAGAAATACCATGGTCTTCCATGGCACAAAAAGTATCATTAGGACACATGTAGGGGTCATTTTATATTATTATGATATTATTTGATTACCCTTAACTACTCAATTACTAATTAATCATGATAATTAAAGATAATTGTCGTCGTTACTATTCATAATGTCCAAAAAACAAGAGTCTTAATTACATAATTTGGACCTTTGGATTCCAAATATGGAATCCATTTTACCAAATTATAAACACAGAAATTGCAGAAATTAATTTAAAAATTATTCCTGTTGTCAAAACAAATATCGTGTTTTTAAGAAACAATATCTTATCAAAAGATTGACAATTGTTAATGTCTAATTTCAAAGTGAAATTAATTATAATGACCACCATTGGATAAAATGGTAAAATTATATTCTAATTATTCTTTAAAACCACTCAATAGTATAATTTATCACTATACATTATTTTGATTAAAAAAATTGTTTTTAAGTATTTTTCACTATTCATCGAAAATTGGAAGTTCTCAGAAAAATACCAAAAATACAACATAGGTTAATTTTGATATTCCGAATCAAAAAATGAATTCCATTTTGATATATAAAATTTTTATAATTTCAAAATGTGGGTATTACTATTCATAATGGCTATATTGATTGGTCGCGGTGTGTTAGAACTCGAGGTTGCGTAAAACATACGCTTCTCTATTATTCAAAGAGAAGTGTACCATGGAAGCTTGGGGTGTTACATTCTAAACTCATTAAAATAATTTCATCATCGAAGTTTCTAGAATATTACTGCATAAAAATACTTGGGTGGTTCTTTATCATAAGTTCCTCGGGTTCCCACATTGCCTCTCCCATCTTATGGTTTCTCCATAGAACTTTTACCAGACAAGTCATCCGGTTCCTCAGCACTTGTTCTCTCATATCCAGAATCCGGACAGGCTCTTCGCAATAAGATAGATCAGGTTCCAGTTCTAATTCCTCATAGGTGGGTACATGCGTTGGGTCTGGCATGTATTTTCTCAACCGTGATACGTGGAACACATCGTGAACTTTAGAGAGACTTGGAGGCATTGCCAAACTGTAAGCTACAGCCCCAATTTGTTCTAGAATTTCGAATGGCCTGATGTACCTGGGACTTCATTTTCCCTTCTTATCGAATCGTATAACTCCCTTCCATGGAGATACCTTCAAGAAAATATGATCTCTTACCTAAAATTCCAAATACTTCCTTCGGTTATCAGCATAGCTCTTCTGCCTACTTTGAGATGCCTTGATGTGGTTTTGTATTATCTTCACCTATTCCATCGTTTCCTCAACACGTTCTAGGACTACAAGTTTTCTTTCACCAACATCATCCCAACAGGTTGGTGTGAGACATCACTTTCCGTATAACGCTTCATATGGTGCCATCCGAATATTTGAATGGAAGCTATTGTTATAGGAAAATTCTACCAGAGGTAAATATTGATCCCACATACCCTGATATTCAAGTGAACATGATCTCAACATATCTTCTAAAGCTTGAATAGTTCATTATGATTTTCCATCAGTTTTAGGGTGGTATGCAGTGCTCAAACAATGTTCAATGTCTAGGGATTTCTGAATAATTTTCTAGAATCTTGATGTAAAATGGGTATCACGGTCCGAAATAATCGATAGGGTTACTTCATGAAGTCTTATAACTTTGTTAATATACAGTCTTTCTAAATGTTCAAGTGGTAAATCTTCTCTTATAGCAAGAAAATGTGCTGACTTGGTAAGACGATCAACAGTGACCAATATTGCATCATTCCTTCTAGGAGTCTTTGGTAGTCTCATGACAAATTACATCGTAATATTATCCCATTTCCACTCAGGTATGGGAAGAGGTTGCATAACTCCTCCAGGAAGTTACGTCCCAGCTTTCACTTGTTGAAAAACCATGCATATTGACACAAAATCAGCAATCTCCCTCTTCATGTTGTCCCACAGAAAATGTTTCTTTAAATCTCTATACATCTTAGTGCTACCAGGGTGTATAGAAAAATTGTAACTATGAGAATCATCCAATAATACTTTTTTAGACCAGCTATATCGGGAACACAAAGTCTCTTGCCAAATTTCAAAATTCCATCATTATACAGAAAGTCACTCAATCTCCCATCTTTCACAGCTTTAATATTCCTTTGAAACTCTTCATCATCGGTCTTAAATCTCTTAATCCTTTCTAGTAAAGATAGTTTGGCCACCATTGGAAAAATCATTGATGTTTCACCTTCTATAGTTATTCCCATGTCCATCATCACTAGATCCATGAAAATATGATCCCTTTCAATTCTCATATTGATCAAAACTCCATGATATTTTCTGCTCAAAGCATATTCCACCTAATTTTCCTTCTCTTGGTGGTAGTGCATCATTAAATCAATATCCTTGAGTAATTCAAGCCATCTCCTTTCCCTCATGTTTAGTTATTTTTATGAGAAATATACTTCAAACTCTTGTGATCAGTATGAATCTCACATTTTTCATCATAGACGTAGTGTCTCCATATCTTCAAAGAAAAGATTGTAGAGACCCAAGGATTGATGTACATGAAAAATAAATTACATTTGTGGAATACTTAATATATAACAAAAACAGACACATAAGGATCGTAATAGTTTAGTGTCTTTGGAAACTCGGAATATAAACATCTAATCCTGTTGAAAGATCTTCAACATCTCCCATAACGATCTTCCCCATTTCGGTTCCTTACCTAAAACCTTTCTTTATTTCCTGGGGATAATAAAACATAAAAAGGGTGAGCTCAAATTCTCAGTAAGGGAAAACATAGATATAATAAAACAATCCATAAACATTTGATAGAAAAAACAAGAACATGAAATCTAAACATTAAAACCTTGAGCAAAGACGTAAATCGTGGAAGTACGTAAGACATAGATCATAATGGAACATAAATCATGATAAAATAGCATGGGAATAAAACATGTAATTGTGTCATCCATTAAGCACATGTAATGATTTCCATAGTAGCCAAGGCATTTCTGGCAAGACCATCTTAGTGGACAAAGTCCCTTTCTGAATCGAGTTCACTCCTCGTTCTAGTCCTGTAATACTGAACCGGATTAACTTACCATTCCAGCCATGTCTATCTCATGAGATATAAAATCTTTTCCCATTGCATTGGAGGGAGATATAGGTCCCACCCATATCATAATGAAATCATTCTTACTTGTGCCACAAAATAAACATACATCATTCATAATAACCCAATAAATAAAATGGGTTTCATAAACATCATCTCATCATCACATAATCCATATAAAAGAAATGGATATCATTTCATAATAATAAAAGTGTAACCATGTAAATCATAGAGACATTATACTTGAAACATACACATATGAAATAATTTCATTGAGATGAAAAAATGGTTTTGATAAAACACTTGAAATGAATTCTTGAGGAAAATATACTTTTTTCTTCAAAATCATTTTCTTTTCACAAAATGTCATGCAATTTTAAAAGAAAATGAATTAGTTGAAAATATTCATGAAATATTTTGGAGGAAGCTTCATGAAAACAAGGCTTTATAAAACCATAAAAATCTTTTCATTCCATATACGTTAAAAAACATTCTTCTCGTACTTTTGTCGAAAAAGTCAAAAAGTACCTTGTAGGGTAAATAAAAGAAAGATTCATTCCATACCATTGGGTAAAATTAAAAATGGGTAAAAATGACTTTAAACTTACATGAATACATTTTTATAAAACATGGACCTGGATAATAGCAATAACCCCAGTAAATACATACGAATAAGCAATCTTGGATAAAAATGAGATTTGAAAAATTATCCCTTACCTTAGGTCTGATATGCTTTGTACATATCCAAAACTCATGTATAATGATTTAAATAATGTCATTGACTTATTACAGAATCATATTCATTGTTATTATATCATATATGTTTCACTTATGATTTTATATTACCCGTTCTTTTGTAAATTCCATGTTAAAGCAGCATTTTGGGTAAAATCATTTCATTTATCGTATGTGTTTCGACTTGTCATTCTTGATATTATTAATTCTATCCAGATTTAAATAATTCCAGAATTTAAAACATGATTTATAT
Organism: Viscum album; assembly: GCA_963277665.1. Lineage (NCBI taxonomy): Eukaryota > Viridiplantae > Streptophyta > Magnoliopsida > Santalales > Viscaceae > Viscum > Viscum album. The sequence goes on along the minus strand of OY728128.1, from coordinate 1,467,351,974 downwards.
ATAATATATATTCATCATATACATATATATATTATAGATCGATAAAAGGAATGAAATACACCATTCATGGAGATGGTAGGCCGTACGTACGCATGAACGTTGTTTTCATTTCCACATTGAATTGAATGGAATTAATTGGATGACATACATAAATATATACATAAATCAAGTATCATTATTATGTCATATATTTCATGATTAATTTTATATATACTTTATAATCATTTATGAATGGTTAATCATTGAGAGTGAATCTCATCGCGTCATGGAGACGGTATTCCGTATGTACGCACGAGTGATGATATCGTTCCCATGTTCGTGGAATTTTATTGTAGTTTATGTATACTATTAAATAATAAATATAACTTTACAATAATCATATATGGTTATTATTTACACCATTATACCCATCCAAGTAAGGTGGTGGAAAATAGATTACACCACGGCGTGGAGACGGTATTCCGTACGTACGCACACATGGTGATTTCGTTTTCCGTATGATGGATAGATGGTGAAATAGGGTTGTTTCATAATTATAATAACGTATCAGTATATGAGTTATACTGATGTTATTATTTCATAATGAAACAACTAATGAAGATGAAGTGGAAAAAGAAATAGAGTTGAATGAATCGGTAACGGACATTACCTCTTCTTTGAAGTGCCTCTTTGAGACCTCCTCTTAGGGAACAAAATTTGGTCTTTGAAGAAGAAAAAAACCTCTAGGATGTTTCTAGGGAAGTGGAGAAGATAATTTTTTAGGGGTTGGCCGAGCTTGAAGGCTCAAAGTGGTGTGAGTAAGAGAGGGAGGGGCTGCCCTTTTATAAGGGAGGAGAGGGGCACCTTTGGAATAATTAAAAATATTATTTTATTATAAAGTCCTATTCGGTTTTTAATAGATCAAAATTGATATATTTCTTATCTAAGGTGGGTATGGGTCTAAATCCTCTCATCCAGTAGAATTTAGACAAGTTTAGGTCATTATAATAACCTTATCTTCTAGTTTTAACTCTTAGTTAATAAGATTGACATTTACCATGTCACTTTGTATTTTTATATTATATAGTTTATAAATTTACGATATACATCCAAGAGACCCCCATGTGGTCCATTAATGATACACCTATCATGATATAAGTATCTTGTCCGAACCATTTATTTTTAGGAATATAATAACACTTAATAATATAATATTTGTTTTAAAAACTATTTTATGTCAATTTTGACACTATTTGGTAATTAATTTTTGTGAAAATCATAACAGAATGATTAGTTAGAAAAAAGTTAATTAAATTAAGATTAACATGTCTTATTAACATAGAAAATTATTTTAATTCATTAAAAGTCTCAAATTACATTTATTTTGGTATTTATAACATCAATTATTTCAATATTTCATTAATAAGAAAATTACTGCATCATCATTGTGTCATAAATAAATTAAATTATATAATGTCTAAAATTTATAAATAAAAAACAATTATATAGGAAATGTTTTTATCTTTTTAATTAATATTTATAGTCGAATTTATCTTATGTATAACCCTATATTAAAAATGATTTACTTATTAAACTTTGATTTTAACTATTTTAACCCTTCTTTAAATAAATTAATATTAAATGTCCTAATCTAATCCAAGTGGACCTAAATGGTCAGATTTTATTTCTAACGTTGTTTTCGGTCGAATTACACTTATCCAATAGAATTAAGACATGTGTTAGGGTAATAATAATATCATTTTTACCCTTAATTACCCTATTTACTTTAAACCGTGGTAAAAAAAGTAAAAAGCTACTATTGACCAAAAATTATTTTCATCTCATTGAACCACATTTTAGTCCTTTATATTAACTGTATCTCTTGGATTTTCTAAATTCCACTCACAGAAGCGGTAACATTATGTTTTTTGAAAAAATTTCAGTTTTTTTAACCACCATTTAGTGGTTTCACTATTCATCAAAAAAATGAAAGTTTTCAGAAAAATAACAAAAATTAGGCCTAAGCTATATTTGATATTATGAATTCAAAAATGATGTCTATTTTACCAAATTAAAAACATATCACTTGAATTAATTAATTTAAAAATTAATTCTCGTCGTCAAAACAAATAGTGTGTTTTAAGAGACAATAACTATCAAAAGATTGACACATGTTTATGTCTAGTTTAAATGTGAAATTACATTCGATGAAAAAAATTGTATTAAATGGTAAAAATATATTCTAAATATACTTTAAAACCACTCAAATTAATAATTTATCACTATTAATTATTTCGATTAAAAAATTTGATTTTAATTAAAATTTAGAAATTTTCACTATTCATCAGAATATGAAAGTTATCCGAAAAGTACCAATATTTCACCCTAATCTAATTTTGATATTCCTAATCCAAAAATGAAGTCAATTTTGAAAGATAAAATTTATAAAATTTCAAAAATTGTGTATTACTACTCATAATGGCTAGTTCATAATAATATTATAATAATATCTCGTTTAGTGAAACTCGGTATTGGGTACTACACACGCTATCGTGGAAGGTTGCGATTGCGTGTAATGAAAGCCATGTTTGGGATGCATGTAGTGTAAGATCCTTTTGGTGTAGCATACAACACAAGAAATCAATAAAATTAAAATGAATATTTTTCATAAAATCTCAGGGTGTTACAAAGATCACAACTACTAACTCGAGATCACGAGTAGGATAGTTTTTCTCATTAATTTTCAACTGTAGTGATGCTTAGGCAATAACCCTATCATTCTGCATGAGACACAACCAAGTCCTTTCTTCGATGAATAACTATAAATAACGAACCCATCATTACCCGATGGTAGATTCAATATAGGAGCATTGACTAATCTTATCTTTAGTTCTTCAAAGAATTCCTCACACTTTTTTTCCAAACAAATTTAACCCCTTTACGTGTCATTTTCGTTAATGGGTTATCCAATCAGGAAAAATTCTGGACAAAACGTTGATAATAACCTTCTAAACAAATAAAACCGCATACCTCAGTTATACTCGTTAGTGCTGGCCATTCATGGATCGCTCTTGTCTTAGAAGGATCAACAGAGATTCCATCATTAGGGACAATATGGACAATAAAAGAAATCACATGAAGCCAAAATTCACACTTGCTAAAATTCCCATATAATTCGTGTCTTCTAAGAGTCTTTAGAATAATGCACAAGTGATTTTCATGATCTTCATGGCTTTTGGAGTATACCAAGATATCAACAATAAATACCACTATGGAGTCATCAAGATATTCCTTGAAATATCTATTAATTAGACCCATAAAGACATAGGGTTCATTGGTCAATCTAAAAGTCATTATTGTAAACTCGTAATGCCCTTACCTGGTTCAAAATTCCGGCTTTAGAATGTCTTCCTTCTTCACTCACAACTGATGATTTCTAGATCTAAGGTCAATCTTTGAAAAGTATTGAGCTCCATGTAGTTGGTCAAATAAATAATCAATGTGAGGTAGGGGATACTTCTTCTTTATTTTTATAGCATTGATTTCCAAGTAGTCAATACACAACCCCAGAGATTCATCTTTCTTCTTTACAAAAAGAACATGAGCTCCCCATGGAGAAAAAGTAGGGTGAATAAATCCCTTATAACTCAATTCCCCTAGTTGTTTCTTTAGTTCCACTAATTCAATAGTGGCCATTCTATATGGGGTCTTCAATATGGGCCTTGAACCAGGAATTAGGTCAATAGAAAACTCAACTTCTCATTCTGGAGGATGTCCATGTAAATATTCTGGAAACACATAAACGTATTATATCACAATAGGTACATCCTCTATTTGAACATTCCCTTCCTCACACACAGTTATTTCATTCTCTTACTCCCCAATAAGTGAATTTAGTTGAGCACCTGGGGGTGGATCTAGATGAAAATTAGGTGGTGATGATTCTTCTCTAAAGATAAGGAGTTCCTTATCATCATCATCAAAAAATTTAACCTCTTTCTTCTTATAATAAACCCTTTCATCATGGTCCGAAAGCCAATCCATACCGAGGATTATATCAAATTCAAACATGGGTATGACGATGAGATCAGCAGATAATGAAAATTTATGTGCTCTAATGGGAACTGATTCCCAAAACATTGTTGCAATGATATTTCCCTTAGTATTTTTGACCAAAAAATCTCTTGTTAAATAAAATTTTAAATATATAATTTTCTTAGAAAACTGGGAAGATATGAAACAATGCGATGATCCAGAATCAAATAATGCATTTTCTAAACTTGAGGAAACCATTAAATTACCTGCCACCACGTCTTTCGGAGCCTCTACCTTAGTAGTAGTGATAGTATAAATTTGTCCTTGATCCCTTGGCCTTTTCTGAGGTAAGTTCCCCTGACTCTTAGAAAATTAATTTGCATAATGTCTCATTTCCCTGCAATTGTAGCATTGAACATTAGTATCTTCTTTCCTCCCCTTGCTATTACGAGCTTGGTGGCCTTTTTCACCACACTTGTAACAGACACCCATTCCTTTCAATCAAGTTCTGGGGTGTTTCTTCCCACATTTACTACAGGTTGGATAATAAACTTTTTACCTTCTTCCCCTTATTTCCATTTCTAGAGTGATCATCAGATCTTTTCTTCTCTTGCTTTGCTTTAATGTCGTAAGACTTAGATAATTCATCTTCTGTCCTAATAGCACATGAGAAAATGTCTTTGTACATTGAGAAAGATTGTGATGCTAATGCTCGATGGAGAAATGGTTTTATCCCATAAAAGAAACGATCAATATTACTTCTTGGGTTACGTATATAATCTGCAGCATGCCTCGCTAACCTTGTAATGTTATACTCATACTTTGCGACATTATCATCCTCCTTTTTCCTCAGACTCAGAAATTTCCATAACATATCTACTTGATGGTCACAAGGAAAGTATTTTTCTAAGAAAATCTCTTTGAACTCCTTCCATTCCATATTTTATACTTCATCATCTTCCTTTGTGTTTTGAATCAATGACCACCATTGATCAGCATCTCCAGTGAGGCGGTAAACTGCCATGATAACCTTTTCCCTTTCACTACTCCCCAAGGCATGGAATATTTTCTCTATGGAATTTATCCATTTCTTAGATACTAAGGGATTTTTACTCCCATTGAATGTTGGTGGTTGTTTCCTCATGAAGCAGTCTAACATTGATCATCCACATTATGGATCAGGGTTCTCCATACGAGTAAGGTTATTACTCATAACCTGAGTGAGTTGTCCCAGTATGGTGATAAGATGATCATCACAAGTTGTATCACCATCTCCAATATAATTATCTAGACCATGAAGGAAATAACTACATGGAGTGTGTGCATTGATATGGTTTCCATTCCTTCCACTAGGCGCTATTTCTAAACAATGGCATAAACTAGATCAGTTCATGAATCATAATACATAATTTCATACTTGTAAAACACTCAACATAAATTGAACAATTTATGGATATAATCAATAATCATAAAAATGTTTTCTTTGAGAAAGTATATAATTGTTAAACCTTCATAATTGTTTTTAAAGAAAATGAGAATTATCCTAAACATATCCCCCGGGAGTTTCGTAACCAAGAGTGTAGCAAGGCCCGTTGTCGTGCACTAGTTCCCGTTCAAGTCTAGCTCAAAGCGGTGTTTTGGGGTTTTACCTCTAGGTACATCTATTCTAGAGCCGACTCTACCTACTCGTATCCAGACAGAGATGTATTACTCAGAAAACTCACAAAATATCTATAATACCAAAATTCTAGGAAGTTCTTCTATACTAATCCTCAATTTCTATCTTTGGGCTATGTACTCTAATCAGAGTTTTTCTAAATCTAGCTTCCAAGGTTAGTACTAAACTGCCTCTGATACCAATTGTAACGCCCCTACCCCAGTTACCCAGATTCGGTGCATTATTACGTAACATTGGCATGATCACAAAAGATCAAGTCTCAAAATACCGATTAGTTTAGTAGCCTTGAAAACACTAGATATATTCATAAATGTTACATTACATCATAATGTGAAAAATCACAATAACATAGTCTCCATAGTCCACACTCATATCCCCTTCAGACTATCCCTACAGGTCAGTCATAAAATATTTCTTCACATCCTTGGAAAATAAAACATAGAAATGGGTGAGCTCAGATGCTCAGTAAAGATAACAATATAGCAGAAATTTTCATAAATAAACATAAACATTTAAGGCAATGTATAACTAAATCAATAGCCTTTGAAAGTTGAACTTCATCATAATATGGAAAAAATAAAATGAATTAATGCCATTTACTTATTCAAATGGATAATCTAATAGTCGAATAATCACATGCAATAACAACAACCACTTTCATAGTGATGGAATGCATAAATCAAGACTATTATAACCACGTAGCCAAGGACTCGTGCCCAGACTACAAATAATATTTTGTCAAGGCCTCACGTAAAGACACTAGTTTGTCTCATGAGACCTACCGATGCATCGAGGAGCTATAGCGGGCTCCTCTCGTCACTTATTAAGTCCAATGCATTCCTTATATGAAATGTTTTAAACATATCATAAAAAATTCCAAAGAACCATAACATAATCGTATAACATAAAACATGCATAAAGGGAACATAACATTTCAAAATTTCAATCACAAGATATCAATACAAAACATTAATATAATCAAAAAATTATCAAAAACATTTTCAATACCAAAACAAAAGAAAAGTAAAACTTGGTATTTATTTTTCATTTAAAAAAAGTTATGGCTTGTAGAGGAAGCTGATACTCAAATAATGGTCATGACGGCGGAAGAGTTGTTGTCACCGCATACATAAGACAAAACATTCCTTTTTTCATTTAGTAAAAACTCTTCATATAAAAATATTCCCTTTTAATAAAATTAAAAGTCATATGGGTTTACACACCGTATAAAGGAATGTTGTGTATAAAACAAAATATGCCTCAATGAAAGGAGATTGAGATGAAGTCCCTTACCTCGTGTCCGACCTGACTCGATCGTTCTTTAATATCCTGAACAATAAAATAGAGTTAATTTTAATTTAGTAAGAACCTTTTAATGTTCATTATTCCTTTTATATCACTTATTATCATGTTATGAAAATTATGTAATTATTTAAGTTAATAACTGTTGTTTTATCGATCTTTGATACTTGAGTCAAAAATAAAATTCTTATAATTACAAGTTGTTTATGTGGTAAAATATCCTTTATATCCCAAATTATATTCATGATGTATATATCATGTATATCATATATATCCAATATATAAATTCATTTATAATATTACATTACATTTAGAGGTAAGAAATGAAATACACTGTTCATGGAGGCAGTAAGTCGTACGTACGCATTAATGCTACTTTCATTTGTATTTCGTATTTAATGGAATGAAATAATAATGATATAAAGGTATATTATAATTCCAGTATAATATATTATATAATATCATTTACTCCATCCTTTATATATCCCATATATGGCATTAATGATTCAAATCACTTTTAGGGGGCGGTAGTTCGCACTTCCTAAAATGAAATTATCACATTTACCAATAATGGAAATCATAAAGGTATGACATAAATGAAAAATACAGAAGCATAAAGAAAACATAAAAATAATATATATCATATATAAATATAGTGACATCTTAATGGCCACAATGAGAGGTGTTAAAAGAATATTGAACAATCATCGTTTCATGAGACAGTAATTCGCCACCCATAGAAGAATTATGTTCTTTAACCATTAGATGGAGGTGTGTGTAAGTGTTGTTCGAATACTTCTCCTAATAACATCCATGTATATTGAGGATACTTGTTTTGATACAAAATAAAAGAATAAGAAGAGTTCAGGGGGTTGGAGAATCCAAATAAAACAAAACAACATAAGAGAAGACATTACCTTTAAATCGGGCAACTCCCCTCGGTTTGAACCAAAATGGTTTCCTGAAGAGATTTTTGGATAATGTAAGGATTCTATGATAAAGACTATGATGTGGAGAGATAAAATGAGCAGATTTTGGCCGAACCAATGGCTTGAGAGGTGTGGGTAAGGTGGTAGAGGCGGGGGGCTTTTATAAGAGGAGAGGAGGGGCTCTTTTGGAAAGATTGAAATGCTACTTTATTATGAAATGATTTTCGGATTTTAATGGTCCCAAAATGATATATTTATAGGATAGGGTGATAATGGATCGAAATAACCCCATCAAATAGGCTTTAGACAAGCTTAAGTCTTATATTTTACCTTATATTTTCATTTTATTTAAATCGTTCATTAATGAGGTACTCACTGCATCATCATAGTGTCATAAATAAGTTTATTTATTTAATGTCAAAAAAATTATAAAAAAAACATGATGTATGAAATATTTTTATCCTTCCAATGGCTATTTATAATATATAATATCATTTATGTAGAAAAAATAAAAATTGATTTACTTGGGTGATACATACTATTGTTATATTATCATTTCTTTAAAAATAAAAAGATAAAATGTCACTATCACACAAAAGGGATTCCATGGGGTCCCAAAGTTTGGCACAAGGAATACCATGGTCGTACATGACACAATAAATAACATTAGGACACATTTTGGGGTCATTGTATATTATTATGATATTATTTTATTACCCTTAACTACCCGATTACTAATTAATCATGATAATTAAAGATAATTGTTATTGTTACTATTCATAATGTCCAAAAACAAAAGAGTCTTAATTACATAATTTGGACCTTCTTATTCCAAATATCGATTCCATTTTACCAAATTATAAACACATAAATTTTAGTCATTAATTTAAAAATTATTCCCGCTGTCAAAACAGATATCGTGTTTTTAAGAAACAATATCATATCAAAATATTGACAATTATTTATGTCCAATTTCAAAGTGAAATTAATTCTAATGACAAGCATTGGATAAAATGTGAAAAGAATATTCTAATTATAATTTAAAACCACTCAATAGTATAATTTATCACTATAAATTATTTTGATTAAAAATGTTATTTTAAAGTATTTTTCACTATTCATCGAAAATTGGAAGTTCCCAGAAAAATACCAAAACTTCAACATAGGCTAATTTCGATATTCCGAATCCAAAAATGAAGTCCATTTTGAAATATAAAATTTATATAATTTAAAAAATTGGGTATACTATTCATAACGGCTACTCTTATTGGTCGCGGTGTGTTAGAACTCGAGGCTGCGTACAACACACACTGCTCTATTATTCAAAGAGAATCATACCATGGAAGCATGGGGTGTTATAGAATGACCAGTTCGGTCCTGAAATAGTTATTTAGGAGGATTTAATAAAGGTTACACCATCATTTTCTCAGCATATAGATAGACCTAATCAGTCCAATATACAAAAAATGGAATTATTTATAGCTTTCTGCACCGTCACAGCGTATATCTACATCACGAACATCAACATCCATGGAACCTAAAAAACAACATCTCTAGGCTAGAAAATGTAGGCCTCTAGACCAAAAGTACGATGTTTTGAAACAACTAGCCCATATACCAGCCATGTTATCAACCTTAGATGCCTTGAATCTATCTAAAGATATTTGAGAAGCACTTATTGAGGCTTTGTCAAGTCATTAAGAGATTGAAACCGAGGTTGCTACTTCTGAGGTTTTCTATATAGAGAATTATCATGAAAAATGTCATTTCATCATATCTATTATTGACAAAGATGAAGATGATGTTTTACATGGACATAACGGGCCCTTGTATCTATATAGAAGGGTTAATGAAATAGGCATCTGAATATCCTTCATTGATAATAGATTTTGAGTCAACCACATTCCAATTCGTACCCTTTGTTGATTGGACCTTACTGAATTAGACTTAACTACTTCTACTTTGATGTTTCATAGTTATGAAAATACTAAACCAGAACCTTTAGGAGAGATTACACTTAGAACTCAGTTTTGAGATCTTGGGTCTAATTCAGATTTTATGTTTGTTCGTCTTGACATAGCCTTTAACATTATGCTTGGAAGGAATTGGAAAAATAAACATGCAGAAATCCCTTCATCTTATCATCAATGTCTGAATTATTTCTTCAATGGTCAATTTGGGATAGTATACGGTGAAAAGGATCCATTAAAAAGACAAGAATCTCAGTATACTGAGGAAGAATTTTATCACACATATAGAATAAGGCCTGTAAAAAGAGGTAACGGGAATCAATGCTCTAAATGGAATGGATACGATCCCTACTAAACCATTCAAGTATTTGATTATAAATTATGTGTTTTCAATCAATCAAATTTAATAGAAAGGACCAAACCGAAGTACTCATCCAGTGACTTCCATAATGTTAATTGTGGAAATTGAGCCTAGCAGCATGGTAGAAATTATTGATTTACCAAGAAGTGGTGAAAGATTATATGGATATTACTTCAATTCATCGACCAAAAATAAGCATGTATCTGCTTTATAAATCAGGATATAATAAGTTGTCGCATTAATGAAGTAAGATAAGAATGATGGTCCCCAACCCATCATCTTCTCATCAATACTCCTAGAAGACCCTTCCTCATTTGTAGGGTCATAAATGGTCACCTCTTCTTCAGGATGATCAAATACTAACTCCTACCCATGCTCTAAATTTTTTTCTTCATCACCTACTATGAAACTAGAAACAGAAGAAGTGACACATAAAGAAGATGAAAAAGAAGATATCAGGTATTCTCCTCCAGTTTTTGAGGGAGGTGTTTCCACCACTGTGGATGACCTGAGAAAAATATATTTTGGTACCAAAGAAGATCCATGTCCCACCCTAATTAGTGCAACCATGAGTTCTGAAGAACAAAATATATACACTTCATTTTTTTGGAAACATCGTGATATATTTTATTGGAACTATAAATAAATGTCTGGCCTTAATCCCTATGAGGACACTCATCATTTGGGTTTTTCGGAAGACCATCGAGGATTCAAGGAGGTTGTAAAAAGAACAAACCAAACACATTCCTCTAAAATTGATGCTGAAAGTGATAAGATTATCAAGGATAACTTTTTCATGGAGGTGAAATATTCCAAATGATTGGACAACATTGTCCCAGTGAAAAAGAATAATGGGAAAATTAGAGTTTGCATTGATTTCAGGGATCTTAACTGGAAATGTACCAAAGTTGACTTTCCAGTTCCAATCAAGGAATATTTAATTGACGCAACATTCAACTACAAAGATCTGTCATTTATGGATGTATACTCTAGGTACAATCAAATTCTAATGGCTTGAGTGGATGAGGAGTATACATACTTCAGAGCCCCTTAAGGTGTGTTTTGCTATCGGGTAATGCCCGTTGGCTTAAGGAATGTTGGTGCAATGTATCAATGTGCCATGCACCATATCTTCAAACTCTTCTTAGGAAAATTTGCCGAATGTTATGTGGTTGATCTGGTAGTAAAATTCAGAAAGCATTCTGATCACTTGGATGATCTGGAAACCATATTCAGTAACATTCGGGAATAAAATTTGAATATGAATCTCTTGAAATTTGCATTTAGGGTAACCTCAGGAAAATTCCTCGGTTTTTTTGTATGCCATCGTGGCATTGAAGTTGATCCTGAGATGGAAAAATCAATCCTTAGGATGTCACCTCCTAGAAATTTGAAAAAATTAAAAGGACTTCCAGGACACTTGGCCAATATTCTGTGATTTATTGCCAATTTGGGAGGTAAGTGTTTACCCTTTACACAATTATTGATGAATGGAGTCCCCAATCAGTGGAACCAAGACTTTCCAGAGGCATTTGATACCATAAAAAAATATCTATTGATTAAAAAAATATTAATTCCATATGTTAAAGGAACTCAACTTATTCTCTATGATATTTCACTAGAGAGATCACTGGGTGCCTTTCTTTCCCAAAAGAACAATTCTGGTAATGAAAATAGTATTTACCCTCCAATTAAAACTATGATTGACATAGATACTCAATATTAATGTATAAATAGGTGTTTCTTAGCATTAATTTTTGGTGTTCATTGATTCACTACCTGTAACATCATGAGATTAACATGGTATCTCATAATAACCCACTCAAATTAATCATTAGTCAACATATTCTTATAGGGAATTTGGCATGGTGGGAAGTTATTTTAAAATAGTTTGATATCCAGTTAATGCATTGGAAGGAAATAAAATTGCAAGCCTTAGAATAATTTCTTATTGAGAATCCATCTGATGAAGATACCTCTTTGAATATTGAACTCCTTGATGAAGAGGTCTCCATGATTTTAAGATAATCCCCAAACAAGGGAAATGTACATTAATGGTCCTTCAATAAGTACAACAGGGAATCGAATGGAAAACCATAAAATCAACAATGTTGGGTTAGGAATTTTACATATCTCCCTAGCTAAAGAAGTGCTCTAATATTCTATCATGTTGTCAGAAGGTGGTACCAACAATGAGGCGGAATATCATGATCTCATTGTGAGCCTAGAATTGGAACTCTAGGTACAAGTAACCACATGAATGTTAAAGGTGATTTACAGTTGGTAAAAAATGAATAATTGGGGAATATGCTACCAGAAATGAAGAGTTAATACCTTTGTGTGATTACATTAGAGGGTTAATGGCCGAATTTTCCATAGAGCCAACATTATCTTATGTCCCTCAAACACTGTCACGACCCGTCCTCGGGGCCCATGCCATGACTACCCCAAGCCCGCCTTCCATAGGCCAGGGGCTGGCGACTAGCACCAAGGCGTAAATCCCAGAAAAGGGAAGGCATTGCCTTTGAAAAGTAAACATGCACCACATAGTAAGCAAGAGGAAAAGTAAGCACTATGTAAAAAAAATTGTACAAGCTGTGTTGAAGGAAAAAAGGGGCCAGAAATACAAGCCCAACTGTAAAGTACAACTGAAAGGAAAAACAGCAACTAAAAGGAAAAGCCGCAGCGTCGAGCCGTCCTCTGGAAGTCCCACTTGAAGGGTGGGTACAGATAGCCTCCACAGCACCTCGGTCCAACCGTCCGCTCTGAGTACGTCCCACCCAGTGGTCCACCTCCAGGTACCGTCCTGCTGTGTACGCCTCCAGCACGATCAGTGTTGTCCGTCGTCTGCAACCAACACAACGAAGTGTGGGCATAGCCCGTGCAGGGGTGAGTATAAGCTACTCAGTAGGGACCCCGAGACCCCCGAATGTCTCCCGAAATCCACAAAGGAAAATCCACAACGAAAGGTACAATAACGAAGTAACATCTGACACGGCTTAGGTATATGCCCTTACATATACTTAAGACATCAATCCCCGTTCGGCTCCAACGTCTGAGCCCAAGCACAACCCAGTCCACACAGGAAAACAAAAGTAAATCCACACAGGATAGCTCAACACAATCCACAAAGGAATGTAAACAGTAAATCCACACAGGATTGCTCAACACAATCCACAAAGGAGAGTAACACAAGATTCATCTCACACAGGTATACTTCTTCAGATGATGATAAAGATGATCACTGGTCCATCTAAGTCGTCGGACCCACAAAGGATCTATAGGTAATTAACCCCCGCAATGACCCACACAGGATCAGGGCCACACAGGACCTGTAGGCGCTGGCTCACATAGAACCGCTGAGCGCTGACCCACACAGGATCGGGCCCACGCAAGATCGGGCCCACACAAGACCTGTAGCACTGATCCACGTAGGATCGCTGAGTGCAGTAGACGTCGCAGTCCACTGAGGATCTCTTCACAGTCGTCGGTGCATTCCACTGAGGATCTCTGCATAGTCGTCGCTGCAGTCCACTGAGGATCTCTGCACGGTCGTCGCTGTCGAAGTAGCAGTCGCAGCCAGCTCTAGGGTCCCGCACACAACAAGCTCATTCGGGAGGGTCCGCTCCATGAGCCGAGAGGCTGATACATCAACTGACACAAATTCCGGAGTTGATGTATCCAAAAGTTCCGTATCGTCAACAGGAACTCAACATCGCAGACGGCGTGTCAATCGGACGCCCGGTCTGAGAGTTATTGGCTTTTTCGTCCCAGGGGCCCGGTTGGTTTTTAAGGCAAAACCAACTTGGCTGTACTCCACCTACGTCCAAACCTCGGGTGGAGTATTCCAAAAGATCCTTCTCACATAGAGGAATTCAACAAAGCTGACGGCACATCAATCGGACGTCCGTAGCTCAAGATATGAGTGTTTCCACTCCGAAGGCCCGGTTGGTTTCGTGTACGAACCAACCCGGCCAAACTCAAAGTATTCCAAAACCTTGAGTGCGATATACCTAAACGACCGTCTCGATCCAAGGATCGCATTTCCTCTAACGGCGAGGCGTTTGGAGGCCCGTAGCTCAAGTTACGGGCATTTGACCGAAAATGGTCCGAAGACGGGGGTCCGGGCCCGGGCCGACCAGGCCCGACCCCCCCTGGGTCGGCCGAACCAGTTCGACCCGACCCGGTCCGAACCCGGTCCGGCCCGGCCAGGGCGCGGCCCGGCTCGGCCGAGCGGCCGCGCGACGCGGGGGGGGGGGGGGGGGGAGCCGCCACCCCCCGCGTGACACCACTGCGGCACCCGCGAGGTGTCGCTAGACAACCAGACGCGGCTGAAGCCGCGTCCCGCGCGCGTCTAACTTGCGCGGTCGCGGTTCAGCGGGCACCGCCGCTGCGGCTGAAGCCACGTCGGTTCTTCCGGCGGCGCGCCGGGGCACCGCCGCCGGCTTCCGTGGGCCACCGGAGTCGCTCCGGTGGTCTGTTTTCCTTCCCGTCTGCGCCGTTGTCCCTCCCGGGATCCGTTCTTCACTGCGGGATCATCAAACTGCTCTTGCATCACGTTCCATCGTCACCCGTCAAATCCGCACAACCACGAAGAACGACGGAGGGTTGTCGGGCCGTGTTCGTTTGGCCCGCACCCTCCGCGTTAGATATAAACAACGGGAGAACTTTTATTCCACACAGGAAACAACAATTTTAATAAATTAAAATTGTTCACGAATCCGGTTCTTTAAATTTTTAAAGAAACATTTACGGAATATAAAAAGGGGTAATTCCCAAAATAATTCCCTACCTCATAGTCGTCGTCATACGCATGTTCTTCGCGGAATTGCTCGTCGCCGAAGGAGGGGATCGTCACATCGTCGCGGAAGGGCGTCGCGTCGTCGCGGAGTCCAGCGTTGAGTCGGCGAACTCAACGGACCATAAAACAACATATTTAATTATAAATAATTAAATCTGTGTTTCGGTAAAAACCACAAGGGGGATTAAAAAGAAAAACTGAGACTCTTACCTCAAGCAGTTGATCGAAGATTCGTTGCGGAGGAAGAGACGTCGCAGAAGAACGTTGCAGAAAGGGAACGTCGGCGTCGCGGAACACGGCGTCGCGTCGTCAACTTCCGCGGGTTCGGCGTTCTTCGTCAGAGGCCGGCGTTCTTCGCGTTCTTCGTGTTCTTCGCGAAGGAGGATGAAGGCTCAAGGATTCTGTCAGGCCTCTCAACGAGTAATCCTTCAAAAGACCTTGTTGGTCTTATTTTATTATTACGCCAACAAACGAAAAAGGGGTACGTAACGACCCATCAATTCGTTGTATTAATTCAATGAAAGTAACAGCTCATTTAATTCACGAATTAAACTGCCCAATTAAATGGTCTGTTAAGAATTTAAGAAAACGTGTCCGTTAACTTTCATAATGATGGGTTTTCGCGGGTGCGTTACTTAGCGGAAAGAAACGGCGGGGCTCGTGCGGACCCCACCTCACAAATATCCTACCAAGGGGGTAGGATATTTCTGGATAGCATCCTATCCGGATCAACTCAGCTTAAGCCACTTTTAAGTGGCTTTAAGTGGCTTCCAAGTGTCTTAAGTGAAATAAAATAAAGTCGTCGCAAAATTATTTTATTTATTAACTTTAAGACCGAAAATTAAAGACCACACCCGAGCAAACACAACTCCAGAAGAGGCGTTTCTAAGCGAATACTGGCGCTGCGATTTCATCGGTGCCCTTAGAATTCGATTCCGGGCACCGGTTCAAAAGTTAGAAAAACCTGCTCGTCCGTTCACTGAACGTACCCAAGACAAACTTCGGAAAATGATTCCGGGCACAACGGGCCTCAGAATCAGGTGCCGTCAGAAACTGCGTTCTTGTAAAATTCCAAAGAAAATTAAGAAAAAAAACTCCCTTGAAATTTACAGGTCTTTACATTACTCCCACCTCAGGACTTTACGTCCCCGT
Organism: Viscum album; assembly: GCA_963277665.1. NCBI lineage: Eukaryota > Viridiplantae > Streptophyta > Magnoliopsida > Santalales > Viscaceae > Viscum > Viscum album. The sequence continues at coordinate 1,467,335,767 of OY728128.1, read as the reverse complement.
AAAGATATATCATATACTAGGGAAACAAATGTGGGTACTGAGCACACATCTGAGCCTCCCGCTCCCATGTGCTCTCCTGGAGGTTTCCGTGCTGCCATCTGACGTGCACAAGAGGAATCGATCGCCCACATAGGACCTGCTCCTGTCGATCCTCTATCTCCACCGGGACCTCCTCAAAAGTCGCCCCATCATCCACGTCTAGCTCCCCATAGTCAATGATGTGCGTCGGGTCGTGCACATATCTCCTCAGCTGAGATACGTGGAAGACGTCGTGCACCTGGTGCAACTGAGGTGGTAGAGCCAGGCGATAAGCCACCTCGCCAATCCTGCTGAGGACCTGGAAAGGTCCGATGAAGCGTGGAGACAACTTGCCGCCTCGGCCAAACCTCCATAATCCACGTCGAGGTGAGACACACAAGAACATGTGGTCTCCATCCTCGAACTCTAGTGGCCTCCGCCTCCTGTCAGCATATGACTTCTGCCGGCTCTGAGCTGTCCTCATCCGCTCCTGGATGACCTGGACCTTCTCTGTCGTGGCCCGGACCATCTCTGGTCCCACAAGGGCTGACTCCTCGGGGTCTGTCCAGCACAAAGGAGATCTGCAAGGCCTGTCGTACAATGCCTCGTATGGTGCCATCCCGATGGTGGAGTGGTAGCTGTTGTTGTACGCGAACTCCACCAAGGGTAGGTGGTCCTCCCAGCTGCGACCAAAGTCGAGGACACATGTGCGGAGCATGTACTTGAGAGTCTGAATGGTCCTCTCCGTCTGACCATCCGTCTGGGGGTGAAAGGCGGTGCTCAGACGTAGCTGCGTCCCGAACGCCTCCCGCAACCCCTTCCAAAGCCGGGAAGTAAAGCGAGCGTCCCGATCGGGGAAGATAGTCGATGGCATACCGTGAAGCCGTATGATCTCCTGAACGTAGAGACGCCCCAAGCTCTCCACTGAGCCCCTGCTCTCTGATGGGTAAGAAGTGTGCCGACTTGGTGAGTCGGTCAACAAACACCCAAATGGAGTCGTGACCTCGGGAAGTGTGTGGAAGTCCAGTCATGAAGTCCATATATATCCCGTCCCACTTCCACGCCGGGACCTCCAAGGGCTGTACCATGCCTACTGGTACCTGATGCTCTGCCTTCACCTGCTGGCAGGTGAGGCACTGTGAAACTAACTCTGCCACAACCTTCTTCATGCCCGACCACCAGTGCTGTCGCCTGAGATCCTGGTACATCTTCGCCACTCCAGGATGTATCGCCAAAGGAGAAGTGTGAAACTCTCTCAGCACCTCCTCTCTTAAAGCGACTAGTACCAAGGTACGTCCTCTGAATAGGACGTCGTGATCTGCTCCAAGGGAGAAACCATCAGGTGCCTGTCCCGAGGATATCTGTGCATGCCGCCTCTCACAGTCAGCGTCCACACGCTGTGCCTCTCTGACCCGCTACAGTAGTGGAGGGGTGACTGTGAGAGACTGAAGGAAGGCTGCTCCATCTCTATCCACGAAGGATATCTGCAAAGTGGCTAGCTGCTCTGTCGCCTCCTCAAGTAGCTGGATGCCCGTCCTCCTGCTGAGGGCATCGGCTACCACGTTCCCTTTCCCAGGAGTATAGACTATCTCAAAGTCATAGTCCAAGAGGAACTCGAGCCATCACCGATGTCTCAGGTTCAGGTCCTTCTGATAGAATATGTACCTGAGACTCTGGTGGTCAGAAAAGACTATAAAGCGCTCGCCCATCAGATAGTGCCGCCATGTCTTCAGAGCGAAGACCACTGCTGCTAACTCCAGGTCATGGGTAGCGTAGTTCTGCTCATGCGACCTCAACTGACGTGATCCATAGGAAATCATGGCCCTATCCTACATCAGGACACACCCAAGTCCGGTCCCTGATGCATCGCAGTAGAATATGTAACCAACTCCCTCCTCAGGAAACCTCAAGATAGGTGCGCTGGTCAATCTCTGCCTCAGCTCCTGGAAGCTCTGCTGACATCTGTCTGACCACATGAAGGGTTTCCCCTTCTTCGTAAAAGCTGAGAGTGGCGCCGCAACTCTGGAGAAGTCTGGCACAAACATCCGATAGTATCCGGCTAGACCCAAGAAACTCCGCACCTCCGTCACGCTCCTGGGTGGCTCCCAAGCTAGCACTGCCTCGATCATCGCGGGATCCACAGCAACTCCCGCCTCAAAAATGAAGTGCCCCAAGTAGTGGACCTCAAGCAAGCAGAACTGGTACTTCGAGAGTTTTCCATAAAGCTGGTGCTCTCGGAGTGTGTCTAGCACAACCCACAAGTGGTAGGCGTGCTCCTCCTCGTTGGTCGAGTACACCAAAATGTCGTCGATGAAGACCACGACAAATCGATCGAGGTATGGCTGGATGATCCTGTTTATGAGGCTCATGAACACTGCTGGAGCGTTGGGTATGCCGAAAGGCATAACCAAGAACTCATAGTGGACATACCGACACCTGAAGGCCGTCTTCTGCACATCCTCGTCTCGAACTCTGAGCTGATGATAGCCTGACCTGAGGTCTATCTTCGAGAACCACTATGCTCCCTTGAGCTGATCGAAGAGGTCATCAATCCTCGGTAGCGGATAATTATTCCTCACTGTCACCTGGTTCAGGCGACGATAATCGACACACAGTCGCAAGCTCCCGTCCGCCTTCTTGGCGAACAAAATCGGGGAAGCCTAGGGTGAAACACTGGGTCGGATGAACCCTTTTCCCTGCAAGTCCTCCAATTGTACCCGTAGCTCTAGAAGCTCAGCGGGGGCCATCCAATATGCTGGATTGGATATCGGGGCTGTCCCGGAGTACAGATCAACATAAAAATCTATCTCTCTGCGAGGAGGTAGCCCTCGAACGTCATCGGGAAAGAAGTCTGCATACTGATCCACCACTACAGGAAAACTAGGACTCCGCACGTCAACTGCTCCAATGATGAGGCTAGCCAACTGATGAGTGATGGGCTGCCCTCTCCTCTGCGTGAGTCCCTCCTGTGCTGCGAAGGCTCCCTTCTCGCCGGTGAAGGTGAACCTGCTCCCATCAGTGCACACACATTGCACCTTGTGCCTAAAACAGTCAATCTGAGTATGGACCGTAGATAACCAATCCATGCCAAAGATGACGTCGTAAGGCCTCGACGCTGCTACAATGAGATCCCAGCCGAACCTCTCGCCTCCTAGAGTAAGCTCACACTGCCGGCACCAGTGCGTAATCGTCGATTCTACTCCCATAGGAGTCTCTAGCCGTAATGATCAAGCCAACGGCTCTATTTGAATCTCCGAGCTCCGAACAAGGGCAACGACTATGAAAGAGTGACTCGCTCCTATGTCTATAAGAACTACAGCAAGGGTGGAATAGACACAGATCGTACCTCGAATCATCTCTGGTGCACCGTGGTCATAGGCCTCCACTGCCTGGAGTTGTACCTATCTCTGCCCGCCAACTCCCTGTGATCGGGGCGGACCTCCTGGTGGTGGTGGTGAAAGAGCCTCAATGCGTCGCCCACCACCTGCTGCTCGGCCAGCTCCTCTGCCTCGTCCGCCTCCTCCCTTCAGACCACCACGGTCGAACCTCTTCCTCTGCCTGGGTGGGCCCTCCACCGTCCGCTGCTCCTCGGTATGGCAGGTCGGGCAGTCAGGAGCCATGTGGCCCTGCCCGCCGCACGAGTAGCACTGCCTGCCTCTCGGAAGGCTGGCTCCGCGCTGTGTGCCCCGCACTGCTGAGCCAGTGACCTGAGGTCATCTACTAGAAGGCCCGGTCTGCCTGGAACCCAGAGTCATTCGTCGGCTACCAGCTACCGAAGACTCTGATACCTGCCGCCCGGCGGTAGGTCTCGCTGTGGACTCATCCAGAAAGCTCTCGATCAGAAGGGCTTGCTCCAGCACTCCTTCCTGGGTCGGGATGCTGAGAGAGATCAGAGATGCCCTGATCTCGTGTCTCAATCCCTGTTCGAATATCTGGGCCCGGAAGAAGGGGTCCCGTACCATGTCGGTCGAGTAGCGAGAAAGATCGGTGAATCTCGCCGCGTACTGGGCGATCGTCAAGCTGCCCTTCCATAGCTGAAGAAGCTCCTGGATGCGCACCGCACGGAGGGTGGTCGGGACGAACTCTGAGCGGAAAAGGCTCTCGAAGTCCGTCCAAAGAAGAGAGGTCTCATCGTGCACCTGGAGCATCAAGCTCCACCATCGTCCTGCTGCTGCGTGCAGTAGGATCACCGTGAGGATCACCATGAGGTCAACTGGTGTTCTCACTAGCCTAAAAACTCGAACAACCACCTCCAGCCAGTCCTCGGCTGCCTGGGGGTCCGTCTCCCCAGGAAACCTGGGTGGTCGCTGGCGCTGGAACTCATGTAGAGTTCTGAGGCGTCGTGCATCGTCAGCGGTCAGCGCTGGAAGCATCGGGGGCTCGGCGGGTAAAGGTACCGTCGGTGCCTCTGCTGTCAACGAGCCCTGTACCGAGGCCTCGCCACTCGGTGGGCTGTCGTCACGCTCTACTCTCGGAACCCTAGCTGGCTGCTGTCGTCGGGCCATCCTGAAAAGGAAACAACTGTTCCACGATCAGAACAGTATACATGGTGAGGTGACACAAGTAATCACAAAGAAAACTTGAAACACACATGCAATCAATGTTTTCGTGCATTAAGTCTGAAATCAGAATTCGGGGTCCTGGTGTACGAATACGTCGTCCGTCGCTCCAACACTGGACTCCCTGGACTGATAACCACACTCAATACGCTAAACACTATTGCTTCACATAGGAGAAAGATCAGAGTCTGCGGTAGAACCGACCACCTCTGATACCAATTTGTCACGACCCGTCCTCGGGGCCCGTGCCGTGAATACCCCAAGCCCTCCTTCCATAGGCCAGGGGCTGGCGACTAGCACCAAGGCGTAAATCCCGGAAAAAGGGAAGGCATTGCCTTTGAAAAGTAAACCTGCACCACAGAGTAAGCAATCGGAAAAGTAAACACTAAGTAAAAAAAACTGTACAAGCTGTGCTGAAGGAAAAAGGGGCCAGAAATACAAGCCCAACTATAAAGTACAACTGAAAGGAAAAACAGCAACTGAAAGGAAAAGCCATAGCGTCGAACCGTCCTCTGGAAGTCCCACGTGAACGGTGGGTACAGATAGGCTCCACATCACCTCGTTCCAACCGTCTGCTCCGAGTGCATCCCGCCCAGTGGTCCACCTCCAGGTACCATCCTGCTCCGCACGCCTCCACCACGATCAGTGTTGTTCGTCGTCTGCAACCAACACAACGAAGTGCGGGCATAGCCCATGCAAGGGTGAGTATAAGCTACTCAGTAGGGACCCCGAGACCCCTGAAGGTCTGTCGAAATCCACAAAGGATAATCCACAAAGGAAAGGTACAATCACGAAGTAACATCTGACACGGCTTAGGTATAAGCCCATACATATAACTAAGTCATCAATTCCCGTTCGGCTCCAACATCCGATCCCAAGCACAACCCAGTCCACACAGGAAAGCTAAAGTAAATCCACACAGGATAGCTCAACACAATCTACAAAGGAGAGTAACACAAGATTCAGCTCACACAGGTATACTTCTTCAGATGACGATAAAGATGATCACTGATCCATCTAAGTCGTCGGACCCACAAAGGATCGATAGGTAACTAACCCCCGCAATGACCCAAACAGGATCAGGCCCATACAGGACCTGTAGGCGCTAGCTCACACAGAACCGCTGAGCGCTGACCCACACAGGATCGGACCCACACAGGATCGGGCCCACACAGGACCTGTAGCACTGATCCACGTAGGATCGCTGAGTGCAGTAGACATCGCAGTCCACTGAGGATCTCTGCATAGTCGTCGGTGCAGTCCACTGAGGATCTCTGCACAGTCGTCGCCGCAGTCCACTGAGGATCTCTGCACAGTCGTCGCTGTCAAAGTAGCAGTCGCAGCCAGTTCTAGGGTCCCGCACACAGCAAGCTCGTTCGGGAGGGTCCGCTCCACGAGCCGAGAGGCTGATACATCAACTGACACAAAGTCCAAAGTTGATGTATCCAAAAGTTTCGTATCGTCAACAGGAACTCAACATCGCAGACGATGCGTCAATCGGATGCCCGGTCTGAGAGTTATTGGCTTTTTCGTCCTAGGGGCCGGTTGGTTTTTAAGGAAAAACCAACCCGACCGTACTCCACCTGCGTCCAAACCTTGGGCGGAGTATGCCAAAAGATCCGTCTCACTTAGAGAAATTCAACAAAGCTGACGGTACGTCAATCGGACGTCCGTAGCTCAAGATATGAGTGTTTCCGCTCCGAAGGCCCGATTGGTTTCGTGTACGAACCAACCTGGCCGAACACAAAGTATTCCAAAACCTTGAGTTCAATATACCGAAACGACCGTCTCGATCCAAGGATCGAGTTTCCACTGACGAAGAGTCGTTTGGAGGCCCGTAGCTCAAGTTACGGGCATTTGACCAAAAATAGTCCGAAGACGGGGGGTCCGGGCCCGGGCCGACCCGGCCCGACCCCCCTTGGGTCGGTCGAACCTGGTCGACCCGACCCGGTCCGAACCCGGTCCGGCCCGGCCTGGGCGCGGCCCGGCCGGTCGGACCGGCCCGGCGCGGCCGAGCGACGTAGGGGGGGAGCTTCCACCCCCCGCGTGACACCACCACGGCACCCGCGGGGTGTCACCAGACAACCGGATGCGGCTGAAGCCGTGTCCCGTGCGCGTCTAACCCGCATGGCCGCGGGTCAGCGGGCGCTGCCGCTGCCGCCGCCGGCTTCCGCGGGCCACCGGAGTCGCTCCGGTGGTCCGTTTTCCTTCCTGTCTGCGCCGTTGTCCCTCCCGGGATCCGTTCTTCACTGCAGGATCATCAAACTGCTCTTGCATCACGTTCCGTCGTCGCACGTCAAATCTGCACAACCACGAAAAATGGCGGAGGGTTGTCGGGCCGTGTTTGTTTGGCCTGCACACTCCGCGTTAGATATAAACAACGAGAGAACTTTTATTCCACACAGGAAACAACAATTTTAATAAATTAAAATTGTTCACGAATCCAGTTCTATAACTTTTTAAAGAAACATTTACGAAAAATAAAAAGGGGTAATTCCCAAAATAATTCCCTACCTCGTAGTCGTCGTCGTATGCACGTTCTTCACGGAATTGCTCGTCGCCGAAGGAGGGGATCGTCGCATTCTCGCGGAAGGGCGTCGCGTCGTTACAGAATCCGGCGTTGAGTCGGCGAACTCAACGGACCAAGAAACAACAGATTTAATTATAAAAAATTAAATCCGTGTTTCGGTAAAAACCACAAGGGAGATTAAAAAGAAAAACCGGGACTCTTACCTCAAGCAGCTGATCGAAGATTCATTGCGGAGGAAGAGACGTCGTAGAAGAACGTTGCAGAAAGGGAACGTCGGCGTCGCGGAACACGGCGTCGCATCATCGACTTCTGCGGGTTCGGCGTTCTTCGTTATAGGCCGGCGTTCTTCGCATTCTTCGCGTTCTTCGCGAAGGAGGATAAAGGCTCAAGGATTCTGTCAGGCCTCTCAATGAGTAATCCTTCAAAAGACCTTGTTTGTCTTGTTTTATTATTACGCCAACAAACGAAAAAGGGGTAAGTAATGACCCATCAATTCGTTGTATTAATTCAACGAAAGTAACAGCTCATTTAATTCAAAAAATAAACCGCCCAATTAAATGTTATGTTAAGAATTTAAGAAAACACGTCAGTTGACTTTCATAATGACAGGTTTTCGCGGGTGCGTTACTTAGCGGAAAGAACCGGCGGGGCTCGTGTGTGCCCCACCTCACAAATATCCTACCAAGGGGGTAGGATATTTCTGGATAGCATCTTATCCGGATCAACTCAGCTTAAGCCGCTTTTATGTGGCTTTAAGTGGCTTCCAAGTGGCTTAAGTGAAATAAAATAAAGTTGTCGCAAAATTATTTTATTTCTTAACTTTAGGCCCGAAAATTACAAACCACACCCGAGAAAACGCAACTCTGGAAGAGGCTTTTCTAAGAGAATACTGGCGCTGCGATTTCATCGGTGCCCTCAGAATTCAATTCCGGGCACCGGTTCAAAATTTAGAAAAACCCGCTCGTCCGTTCACTGAATGTACCTGAGCCAAACTTCGGAAAAAGATTCCGGGCACACCGGGCCTCGGAATCAGGTGCCGTCAGAAACTACGTTCTTTTAAAATTCCAAAGAAAATTAGTAAAAAAAATTTCCTTGAAATTTACGGGTCTTTACAATCATAAAATGATCAAGTTTATGCATTGGATAATGTAGCCACAGCCCTAGAAGATCCAAACTAGGTCAATAAAATCATCAATATTGGCCATCATCTTGTGGTTTCACCTATCATTCAAACTAGAATGGAAGAAATTAATGAAAATTTCCCAATTTACAATCCATAAGGTCATACCATGTGGTGTATGAAACCAATCATGGAATACCTTATAAATAGTGTACTTCCACCAAATATAGTTGAAAAAGAAAAAATTTGATGATGAGTGACCAATTTTACTCTTTATTATAGTCCAGATCACAAAATGGAAGTCTACAAATGAGGGTTTGATGGAATCCTCTTCAGGTGTATTGATGGAGAAGAAATCACATCTTTCATGAGATAAGTACATGTTGAAGATCTTGGTACTCAGAAGTCTAAGAATATGATTTCTGATCATATATGAAGGCCTAGATACTTCTGGCATTTAATAACGCATGATTTCACACATTTCAACAAGAAATGTCATCCCTAATGTGTTCATTCAATCTTCACTCATCATCCCCTGGAGTTGTTACATATACCTAAATACTCTTAGCCATTTTACACATGGGGAATGGATGTAGTAGGACATTATCCTCGAGATATGGCTAATATGTTCATGTATATTCTTACTACTACTGATTTATTCTCCAAATGGGCTGAGGTAATTCATTTCAATGTAGCCATAGCCAAAATCATTGATAACACTTTCAAATATAACATTGTCACCAGATTTGGTGTCCCTCATAATATATTGATTGATAAGGACGCCAATTAATGTTTTGTGGATGTAATGAAGTTATAATAGGATCACAATATCAAATCCAACCATTCATCTCACTATCATGCATCAACCGATGGACTAATAGAGGATTTCAAAATGACTCTATAAATTATACTTCAGAATATGGTGAATAATTATATGAAATCTTGGCCTGATATAATTTTGAATGCTTTATGGGATTATCGGACTACTATCCTTACTAACACATAGGCAACTCCCTATTCATTATTATATGTCATAGAAGCCGTTTTTTCAATTTAAATTCAATTTTCATCACTCTAATTTTTAATTTTTTATCATTTATCTATATATGAACAGTCTCAGAAGTGATTTGATGATCTGGAATAATTAAACGAAAAGATATTGCATACTTTTCTTAATTTGGAAGTCTATCAAAATAGAATAGCATGACCTCTTAACAAGAATGTTTTACTCCACTTATTTCATTAAGGATAATTGGTATTAATCCTAAAGACTCTAATGATACTAGGAAATAATCCTCCAAAACAAAAAACACAGTGGGACGCACATTACTCTGTACATAAGGCCAAGTCAAATGGAGATTTTCCCCCAATATCAATGGATGGAAAATGTATTAAAACCCCAAACAATGAAATATTCTTGAAGTTATACTTTGTGTAATTTCAAATAATATGTCCTCGCAACATGGATTTAAACCGCACTACAAAGAGGCCTTTTTTAATGACATTAAACCACATAACAATCATATGTTTCCATACATCACGATGATAAAATGCATAGAAGAACTGGTCCTCATTACACAACATTAAACTGTACGATTAACGTCTTATTTATTTTACATTAAGATATTTAGTGTACATGCATAATTAACATCATTACTACTCCTTAATGGAACATGAGTTCCATTTCTCCCTATTTATGAATCAAATCTACATAGGGGCATCATGTTTCAAGAACTATGTGGTGCTTGATTATCATTTTATATGTCATTATTAGATATTCCTTGATCTCCAATCATGGGCCCATCCGCGAACACAAATTTTTTTTATTTCCATTTCATCCTCTTATATATGAACCAAATATATACAAACTACTCATTTAAGATACATGGATTGATCTTCATACCAGTTTGTGTATAATATTTAACCATTATTCTATAAGGTGTTAAAATCCCTCATCTCCCACATCAAAATCAATTAGTGTGGGAAATTATTGTTTCATGAACTACGTTCTTCTTGATTCTAATTTCAATGAGATACGTAGAGACGCCTAGATCTCCAATCTTCGGCCCAGCCATGACAAACCCCCCTTTTTCCCAGTCTATGAATCAAATCTTCATATGGAATATTCAATGATCTATGTAGCACTTGATTCTCATCCATATGTGATATGTGGTGAAACCTAGGATTAATTCCCTAGTCTAGCCACAATATTCATTTTTCACATCATAATCACATCATGTCCTTACTGCATGACTCTAAATTGCACAACATATTATTCTCGTGGCAAGATATTAAAAGGAAAAGCACTCAAAGAACTATGTATGGATTGATTCTCATATCATTAAGATACATAGTGAAAACTAGTAAATAACTCATAGTCCCATCCACGGTACAAATTTTTATATCTATTCCACAAAAAATTAAAAATATTTGTGGGAATCCTCATTTCAGATCATCTCCTTTGAAATCCAACCAATGAATTGAGAAATGTCCCCATTTTACATATGAGTCAGATCTAAGTAAAGGACACCAAACTCATGAACAATGTTGATTCAAATATGTCTCTTGTACATTGAGAATTACCCCCTTTCATATTTCACACTCTTAATCATGAATATTTTCATATCTTTATAATCATTCATACAGTTTAGAGGCGGAGTTTTTGATATTTGAGAACTCTTTTTCGTAATTATTCAAGCATGTTCCCCTAGGAGCCTTTGCTTAAGTTTCCTACATAACGGGCATGTCAGTCAAAAGATGCCACTATTTGGTTATGCAGTATATGCCCTAGTTGGACCTGCATAACAAAAACCCCATAATGGGTTTGTAAAATAATGGTAATTTAATTATTAGTCAATGTGTCTTTTCTACCATTATAAATTTGATGACAATATATAAGAATATATATTTTAAAGAATTCAACTATGTATTTTTGTAACATTACTTTTCTCTCGATCTGATTGTCTTCAAGACTATAGTTTACACATTTCCATCTCCTTGTGTCCAAATCAATATGATATGACATTGGATAATTTGACCACATATTATCTATAGTTTCCATTTTTTCTTAGTTATATAACATAAAACTAAAGACACAATACTTATTACATTCGGGTCAGACCTTCGTAGAAATTCTATTCCTCCTGTTCATTGGAAATCATGATTAGAAATACCATTTTCATATTCAGGTACCTGTTTTCATAAACCTAACACTGTGTTGTGGAAAATCTGAATCTCCATAAAAATTATTCAGCTTTTAGCTATAGAGTATCAATGTTTTGAGAGGTCATTTTGTCGAATATACAGTGCGTACCCCTATTTGGCCTTGAATAAGTTTCCTACATAACAACCATGTCAATAAAAGATTCCACTATATGGTTATGCAGCATATGCCCTAGCTAGCCCTGCATAACACAACCCCCATAATGGGTTCGTCAAATAATGGCACCTTCATTGATAGGAAATACTTTCTATAATGCCATTAGTCCTTTTCCCATATAATTATATGGATTCATTAATTCCCAAATAATAGTTTTCAATTCTTCTATTCCATACATGAATATGGTTGTAAGTTTCCAAACAAAATATCAAAAAATTAGAGAGTCTCAAAACAATGTTCATATCTAAACACCTTAAATTAAACCCACATAATGTCCTAACTGCGTGACTTAAAACTACACAGTACAATGTCCTCACTACATGACATAAAACTACACAGTATAATGTCCTCACTACAAGACATAAAACTGCATATCATCATATCAGAAAGCCCCCTTTCTAAAAAATTTAACCATTCCTCATACACAAAATTTATATAGATGTGGTTTTCCAATTCATGAAATATGTCAGCATAGATAGCCCTTTATTATTAAAATCCATTTAGTTAGAAAAACCACCAATTGTGGTCTCAAGTCACTCAAACCTTATTTTCCATTATTTATCAATAATAAAGAGTTAAATTCCTTATATCTCTTTTTCCTGACTATGTAGTATGTGGCCTTATGTGGCCATGAAAAAGTTGCGTACGAAACAGGCATTTCAGTCCAGACATGCCACAGATTGGCTATGCAGAACATGCCCTAGTTGGCCATGCATAATACAACCCCTATAACAAGTTATTCAAATAATGGTAAATTAATTCTTGGAAGAGACCTCCTTTATGTTTATCCATGTTTTAGATTTGGTGACCATAAAAATCAAGACTCAGGATTCTCATTTGATGTAATTAATGAATATTGGAGAAATTCCTTGCCATTGAGCCTTTTTTGGGATCTAATATAAAAATTTATGGTCAAGGATGTTAAACCTTAAAATTTTTCCTTTTTAGTCAGACATGCATGACTCTAAACTACCTACATCAAGAGACGTGGTACTCACCATATTTGAATCCCACAAAGGGTACTCTAGAAAAAAGTAAAGTCTCATCTCACTTGACATTCTTTTTTAGTATGGTTTTGGTAATATAAATATATAAATTGTCAAAATATACAAATTTTATGGGGTTTTTCTATATTGTAAAAATAAAACTATGCTCATTAAGCCAATTAGCTTAATAAGAAAATTATGATCACCCTAATTTATATTATTGTAATTTTGATTATCTGACATAAAGTTTTAATGTAAAAGAATCATCATCATTACATTTGATATTAAAATTTAGGAAAGAAAGAATGAAAAAATATATAATTGGAGACACAATTCCTTTCATTTATATAAAATCAGTGGGACATCCATAGAACAGAGCCTCTCTTCCATGTGTTAAAATAAATTCACATCATGAATCTTCATTTGTTGAACTGCATCAAGAGCACTGTCGACCACATGTAGATGTTTGGATAGTTGAGCGACTTCAGCCTCCTTGTCTTGATGATGTGCTTCTTTGGAAGTTGAAATTGTGGTTATCCATTATAACTCTGACTCTCCCAATAATTTCTTCAATTACTTGAGTTTTTTATAGACTTCATCAATTTTATCTTGAAGATACATCACCTCCTTCATCGCTTAAATATGTTTTTCACCGAATACGGTTGACTTCTTGCAAGGATCGGACTCTGCCTCAGCTACTGCAGCTTGAAATTTCTCATTATAAATAATTCCTTTATCCTATTCATGATCTTTTTGTAGATTATGATCCTTCTCCTGACAGCTAATGGTATATTTCATTGTACCTTAGACTGGTCGACTATTAAATCTACCAAATCCCAATACATAGAATAGTGCAAGATGTTTTCCAAAATGGGACAACAGATCATCCAAAGTATTCTCAGATATTATGATCTATATATGCTGCCATGTCATCTTATATTCCATACGAAAAGCATACTATATATCTAAATCTGAATCTGAGTCACTACCATGATGTAGAATGCACTCTAGAAATAGATCACTTAAATAGTTTCTATGTTCTAATTCTCTACAAATAGTGGTTTCTTTACCTTATACTGATGTCTGAGCCAACATAGAAGCTTCACCTTCCGATCTAACTGCTAGAGCTGATAACCCTAAATAATGCATCAAGATCATTGTCAGTTTCAGAATAATGGAAAAAATGGTGCATTATCTAGATAGCCGATAATATTTTCCCAATAATAAGTTTTTTCCTTGATTTTATTCATCCCTTATTTCCTCTTCTTCAGCAACTTGAGTAGATGTTTCTTGAGGATGGGTATTCTCTTGAGTTTTCCCAGTTTATATAATTAAAGATTTTGTAACATCTCTCAACATGGGGTCTTCAGTTAGTATTACTACAAATTTAGTAGAAGAAGGATAGAGTGGAATGCCCCATTCGTGAAGGTCTTTTGCATCATTTTTGGCCGAGACAACTGTATAAGTTGTACTTCGATGTGAAATATCGGGTAAAATAAGAATAGATATGTCTGGAAAATGAGATAATGTGAACATATGTCATTTCGATACCTCATTAAAATCCCCAAACTCCTTGATTGAACAAATAATATCAATGTTTATATTAATGGTTCCTATAATTTTAGTGTTTGTAGCTTAGAATATTATAGAATCCTCACCATTTAAGGTATCCATCAAATATTGTTTGATGCCCAAATTAGCTCCACTGACATTCTGTTCCGTCGTTTATTCAACTGGTACAACATCATCAGACCAAGTTAGGATTGGATCAACACAATTATCTACTTCAAACTACCTAGGATCTTCGTTTCATCCTTCTAGAGAAATATGAATATTATCATTGAATAATTTAGGATCCATTGGAAAGGAAAACTGATTTGAGATATATAGAAAAGAATTATATTACCAAATAAATTAATATTCAAAAGAAATGTATTTGATATTACCATGTATTTTTTATCTCTCAATAGAACTAGGAGAAGATATAGCTGCACCTTCTGATGTTTTATATGTTAAGGTAACAAATTAATCAACTTGAAGATGTGTTTATCCTGGGGTTTCCTTCACTATTCTTGATGGATCAGCACTAAATACATTAAGAGAGGAGAGAGATGTAGATCTTGAAAGAAGAAAAATTTGATTACCAATGTTTGTAAAGAAAAACATAATGCCAGAGGAAAGTATAAATACTTACTTCTCTGGAGTAAACATCAGACCAGTCTCATCACCCTCTTATGTTTCTTTTCATAAGACTACATAAAAATTGAAACACACCTATTTGAAGGAGAAACCAGAGGTAATGGTTGAGGAATCTCTATCACCATTACCCTATTCATGATTATTTCTCCTAGACAATGTTCTGGTGAGTTGGGAGGATCATTTTATGGGTAAATGGAAGAACTGGTAGGTCCATACCTTGGTGACCCGAGAACCTGTCTGTAGGTTCCTTCCCTAAATTCAAGCTGTAAAATTCAATATCATCAAGATTAATTAATGTAAATGGAAAGTCAAAATTTATAGAAAAGAAAATTAAAATACGTTCTTAGTATTAACATAAATTTACAATTACTACTCAGGTTTAATAATTACCCCTTCATGTATCCTTAATAACATCTTATGGGATACTTGTTTAGAGACATGGATTTGTTTATCAATTTCATTTATAAAGGCCTCTATCTCTATAATAAACTCTTGTACTTCATTCAGGTTATTATTTAGATGACAATCATAATGTTATTTAATGGCACCCACATAAGTTATTTGATGGACATGATGGAAGAATAACCATGAATTCCTAAGTTCATGGTTCAAGATCTCCCAAAATTGAATGGTTGAAGGCCGCACATAATTCGATCTTGGTATGGTTAGTTGTGGAGATAACTCAACACCTTTTAACTGGTGAGCCTCTTCAGGTCTCTCTTATCCTTTAGAAAGGTCAACAGATGGGAAGGGAAACTCTTTCTGATGGAGGTGGCTGGATCACCTTGGTTCCATAAGTATTGTTTCACTAGCACTTTTTTTCCTAGTGAACCATCTTCGAAGATGTTTTGAATGATTTGAAACATCCGAAACTTCTGCAGCATCATTGGAATTGGTCTTCTTACCAAAATTTCTATGCAAAATAGTTATTATGGCTACCACCCGATATATTCCTTTTGTCGAAGTCCCCTGAGGGTATGATGATGCCCACTCTTTGGCATATCCAGCTTCCAATCTGATTGATGCATCTGGTGGAGGTAAAGTAATTATTATTTTGGATATCTCTAAAGCCATAAGAATCCATAATTGTCTCACTAACATCGTGTGTTTCTCATTTCTAACACGTGGGAGGAAAATATTTGATTGTTGAAAACATCGAAACTGGGGAGAAAACTTATAGGGGACGTAATCCTCACAGATAATTTAACCATCAACCATTGTCGATAATACGCTATCCCTGCCTGCCATCATATAATACCTCAGCTCATAATTCTCTTCCTTACCGTCATCAATAAATTTTCAAGTTGGTGGGTTACCAACACGAAATAATATGAATTCTCATGATGCATTCAATTCCATTAACACTATATCAGGTCTCATGTTATGAGGCTAAATATAAGATACATTCTGTAAAAATGGGGTGAATCGACCATTGGGGACTCTAACGGAATTCAACACTGAGTATGAAGAAAAGTGTGACAAAATCCATCCCCACAACACTTGGAATTTCCCTGCATGTCTAAATGGAGGCTTTCAATTTTATAAAGGCCATAGGGAATAATAATTTTTTTTGATATAGGAGTTTCTACCCAAATACACTTTCCCTCTACAAATTTAGCAGCAATAACAAAAGTCCATGGGCTTACATGCTGTAAGAAAGTAAATTCTTAGCCACATGGAAAGGAATCCGACTAAGTGTACATTTTCATCAATATTATATATTCATTATAGAAAAAGTTCTTATAGTCACCTCTCTCAAATCTGGGCCAATATGTGTCTGTACTACCCCACTTATCTATAGAAGGACAAATAGTTGGACATCCACAGGTGGGACCTTTCTCTGTTGTTGGTTCCAAAAATGTTTTCATCCACACTCTCACATTAATATCTATCATATCATTGGGAATTTTATTTTCAATTTTGAATAATTCATGATCTAATGGTGGTGTTCCGGTAACATCAACCCATGTTGTTACCGGTAGAATAAAATCATAATACATTTCCACAAAAATGGGAGCCCGATATATTTGTTAAATATCCCATAAACTGACGTAGACCTCACCATGTGTCAAGTAGAAGATATTCATTTGTGTAATCCATCAGATCATACGTTTCTATAAACATATGTTTTTCCCATCTAGATATCTTCATAAATATGAACATCTTATAGATTTTTCTTGAATTATACTCAAGTCTCACGTACCCAAAACACCCACATCCATTTCGGTTTCACACCTCCCCCAGAACAAAGATCCCAGTCTCCCTTACAACCATTAGACTGATATATTGGGGAAGCATGGAAGGATGAATCATATAAATTTTTCCTTGGTTCTACAACATGATCTTTCATATCAAGAGTAAAACAACTATGGTGCAGGATGCATCAAATAAGAATTGTTCCTTCATGAACTGGCATACCCTTCGCAGTAATATTCTTGCAAGGACAATTGGATTACTAGAGAAACCAATTCTTTAGGGATGTAATTATTAATAGATGGAATGTGTGCATCTTACAAAATCTCATGCCCGTATAGGGGACGACAGTGAATCTGTGGGTATTCATGTTGATATGGAATTAATTCATTCTATAGTCAAGGAAGAGTACTTTCAATAAAGTCATAATAGCCTGGTACGATGATTTTCATCATCTCATTTTGACGAGCCTTATCTTCCTCTGTAACCTTCATCAAATGCGCCATTTCATTCAAATTAATAAAAGATTTCCCCCTATTAATTTTAAATCATGACTTATTTATTATTTAAGATTAAATTGATTTGAAAATCTAGACAAGGAAATACATCGCATTGATCCTTTGATGAGGGAAGTCATGTAGGTACTTCGACAAGGGTCCTAGCGCAAATCCCACAATGAGGTCCTATTGCGTAGCTCTATCGCTCAAATGGTTTCACCATTATAAATTTCAAGGATACTACACAGGAGAACAAAGCGTTGAGGCTGTAAAAACTAGATATGCAATAATAGCAGAAAATCTAGGAGATCAAGTGAGGAAAAACACAAAGGAACTAACCTATTTATAGAAATCAGCAAACCTATGAATCGGGCCTACACTAAATGGCTATGTGGGAAAGTTGTGAGAAATAGATATGTGGAAAAACTTGAACGACTCAGAAATGACTCCATAATTGTTTTCCGACCATCTTACATCATGAATCGACCCCCTTTCAAATCAGATCCAGTTTTGAGGGGGGGGGGGGATTTTGTTTACAATCATTTGTAATACAAAAAAATACTTTGAAGTTGACCTCGAGATATTTAAAAATCTCAAGGCATGAAACACCTAAAAGGAATAGAATGTTTTAGAGGACCGGTGTGGAAGACCAGCATTCCAGGATACATTCTACCCACCTACCCAGAGGAACAATGCAGAAGGCCTACGTGGTCGACCTATGTCGACAAAAACTTTTCGACTATCCCCCTCCCTTCCTATAAATAAGAATCTTGGGATCCTCATTTGACAACTGAAAAAGTTGAAAAACTTCATGAATCTTGCATTGTGTTGCTCGTTCGCCCAAATCCCTAAAATTGTCTCATGTAGCTCACTAAAACCGTGATAGAATAGATAAATAGATGTGATAATAATGTTTTGAAAGTCATTCAAAAATTTTAAGCTTTCATAATCTTGTCTTCCCAAAGTAATATCATTTTTCAGTCATCCCTATGTCCTATGCAACACATCTACATAGGGTAACTATGTGGCACACCTACGTGGGGTACCAACGCAACACAACCACGTGCAGGGCCTAAGCATCATCTTGTAAACCCTCTTTAAAGCCACTTATGGTTGGGTTTTTCCTTGGTTCCCTTATCTGAAAGTGAATAAGTTGAGTCCTCCACCAAAACTTCCTGACTTATCATACCTTTGCAAAAGGCACATTATCATTTCTTTTATTTCGGGTTTTATATCCATAGTGATAGGCTTCCCTCATTTTTTTACAATGGGATTAGGATACATGATGATTCTATGGGTTTATCTCGATTGTCACACGGACCTTTCTCCCAGGAATAGTGTTGGGAAGTTCCCAGTTTGGAGGCCTAGGGTTTTGGTTTTTTCCATCCCTTTTCATATCTAAACCATGGAACCTCAAGTCTCTGGTAGGGAAGGTATGGTTCACAATTTATTTTCCACTCATGAATATCAGATGTCTCCCTCCTCTCCTGAAATCCACTTGGGAATACATCCTCATGTAAGCCTCTAACCATTGAAGTAGAAGGTTGCATTGTTCTTCCTCTATACATCCTTCATCTTCACTCCTTCCTTACATTGGAACCTTGTCTAATGTAAAGAGAATATAGGGAAGGCTCGTCGCCTTTCCCTCTTCCCTGGTCGCCTCAACCTCTTCTGTCATTATCGCTATAGGAACATCCTCTTCCACCAGCGGAGGATGAAACGTGTGGGTGCCTTTGATGAATCTTTCACATTGTCTAATTTCTGACACTGAGCATGACTCATGTGGGCTTTGAGATTTGTGATTATCAAAATATTTTCACAATCACTGAACTCGAGAACTATCAGAACTCTGATTCCCACCATAGTTAGGATACATAGGAGGCCACCATCAAGGCTTGAGCTACCAGATATCCTCTTTAGGAATTCAACACTATTTCTCTTAATCCATGCATCATTTTTAAGACTAAGCCCCAAATTAATCCTCCCTGAACATTAATGAACTATGAAAACTCTGATTCCCACTATAATTGGGATTCATAGGATTCCTTCATCGGGGCCCAAGCTTATTGGATATCCTACTCATAAATATAACCTTAATTCCCATAATCTAGGTATCCTCTGTAAGACAAATCCTATAATTAATCCCTCAAAAAACCAAGGAAATATTTTAGGAAGTATGCCCAAACTCATTTCTATCAAAGGACTATACTCTCCTATGGGACTCACTAAACTATGTGGGATTTGATTCCCATCCAAATGGGATATGTTGGAAGCCTTTTTAAGGTTCAAACCCAACTCTTAAAATCAACCCTGTTCTTCTGAGGTGATATTCCCAATTGTGTCTAATCTTTCTTAGAAACAAATATTCTTTCCATGTTCCTTGGGATTCTTAGGCATAAGTCCTATACCAAACATTGACTAAGCATCTTTCAAATAGGTGTCCTTACCACATTACATTAAACTAAATGTCTAGGTCCTTACCACATGAACCTAAAAGTAACGATGTGTCCCATTGAGCGGCACCGAACTATGAGGGTTCTGATTCCTTTCACAAGGATATGTAGGTAGACAATTTGTGGGTATGATCCCAACATCAAAACAATCCTTCATCTCCCTGGATGACAATAAATTCCAGAGTGCCCCACTGAGTGGCTTAGAAACCATTGTCATCATAATGATGGTTAAAACAGTCTCTAAATAGTATGTGACAAGATTCTATTGATGGAGAACCACAAATACATATAGGTGTCTCCATTAATGAAGAACCTCAAATAACTACGGATGATTACAAATTTCACACATGCTGATAATTGATTGAAAATTCCTAGGGAATCCTATGTTCTTCTTGGTGAATCAATAAGGATTCATGAAAATATACCAAACCTATAAGAGAGTCCCAGAGTATACAATAATTCACCCAATAATTGTGTGATTAGTCTGACCTCCCTTCCTCTTGACCAATGCATGTTATTAAGTATCGTATGTTCAAACTCATCAAATGCATGCCTTTGGAAAGAATGTCCCTTATGGATAAAGAACTATTGGATGTTTCTCGTTCCATAAATAAATCCAATGGAAACCACCTACAAGTGGTGATTCTTAACCAGAACATTCATTCCAAAGAACTATGAAACATTGTTATAAATAAATTAGATGATAAAGCTGTTTTGAATTAAATTCCGGTATTTTTCACTATTCACCCAAAATGATGTTTCTCAGAAAAATCCCACAAATTAGCCACAACATCATTTCAACGTTATAAATTAAAAAATAAATTTTTTTATCATATATAATTTCTAAATGTGCCTAAATTTTTTTTATTATCTTTCATGTAACAACCCGAAATTTTGAATAAATCTTGTTTCCTAATTTTATGTGTTATTTTATTTTATTTTTATACTCAACAAAAATGTTTCATTTGATAACATGATTATAATTAAAATGAGACCGTTGGGTTTAGACGGTTATATGAACATTGGTCAATATGACCGCTGGAAACTAAACATTTTGATTATTGTCTCTAAATACAAGTAATCTTGGTTAATTATTATAGAAAGAAGATTCGATGGCCTCATCCAGTAGTCTTGGACCGATCGAAGCCCATCTAACAGAACTTGGGAAGGAGGTAGCACCACTGGGCTTTGCTTTGGACCAAACCCAATCCGAACTTCATCGTGTGAAGCTAGAACGGAATCGCCTTTGCGAGAAGTTCAAACTAATAGAAATTACTACTCGTGCAATGTTAGTCGAGCCTCCCTCAGATTCTCTCACCTTAGCACACCTTACACTTAGGTCCTATGTTGGCATGATAAGGGGCTATGTAAGGAGACCGTAACTGCCTTGTGTAATCCTTTGTTTTAAATAAAAATTGGGATTTCTTCTTATGAGGAAGTTTATGAATTTTTTAAATGACCGGATAAGTATAATATGCATATTTTTGATGAATTTTAGAAAAAGGATATTTTAAAATTTTTTATTTAAACCTTAAATAATTAAAAATGTGTAATGATTTTCAAAAAATGGTCTTCTACAATTATGTTCAGTACGAAATTTAGAGTCTAATAAGATCAACTTGATTTTTTGATGAATAGTAAATTATGAATAGTGATTTTATGATTAGGATTAGTAATGTGTCCAAATGGATTAGTAATCTCACTTAAAGAAAGTATTAATATAATCTAGGCACCTTGATTAAGTAATGTGATTCAATAAAATGGTTAAATAACGGTTTCATAAATTATTATTCAAGTATTAGTTTTTTCGAGTGAATAGTGTTTTTTAATTAAAAATTAAATTAAAAATATTTAAAAAAATTAATTTTATAAAATGGATTTCATTTTTTGAACTCAGAGCACCGATATTATGTTATGGTAATTTTTGGGGTTTTTTCTGAAAAAATGAATTTTCGGTGAATAGTGTATTTATTTAAAAAATAAATTAAAAATATTTAGAAAATTATTTTTATAAAATGGGGTTAATTTTTGAAATCAGAGCATTGATATTTGGTTAAGATGAAATTTTGGGATTATTTTGAGAAAGTTGAATTTTCAATGAATAGTGAAAATACAGTTTTTAAGTTACGGGTGTTTAATGACATAATTAAATGATGTATTAAGTTTTTAATCAATATGTTCGACTTATTAATAGTAAGATAAGTTATGAGGTGTCCCAAGTGGCCAATACCATGGGAGAATACCATGGGAAAGCCCATGGTTTTGCCAAAACCACTAATGAGGTGTCCCTCGGCCATTAATGCCTTGTCCCCTCACTTTCCCTATAAATACCAAGCCATCCTCTCATCCATTCGACTCCCCACTCTCCCCCAACAAATTTCTGGTCTCATTACCTCCCAAGGAGTCCTCCCAAGGTGCCCCCAATCCCTCAAGGTCCCAACCATTGAGTTTAAAGAGTTACGTTTTAAGGTAAGAGATCTGATCTATCTCTTTCTTTTCAAGAAATATCTTTTATGTAATTTCTTTTATGCTCCATGTTCTTATGTTAAAGGGTGTTCTTTTATACTCCTATTACTGCGCTTTTCATTTTCACATAATGAGAGATCTCCTCTTACTCTCATTATTTCGTTTTATGAAGTTTTAAGTGGCGCCGTTAGGCTGCCAAAATTTTTGTAACGGATTCTTTCTCCCTTCTCATTTTTCAAGATATATTATCATGTAAAGTATTTCAAGTTCCTTTTTATTATGTTGGGGTATGATCTCTAAATTTATCACACTGATCTTTTATGATCATATGATGAGAGACCCCATTTGATCTCTTCAATTCAGTATTTTTAAGTTTTAAGTGGCGCCGTTAGGCTGCCGAATTTTTAAGTGGTTCTTCACCCTTCTCGTTTTGAAGTTCTACTTTCATGTCAACTCTTTCAAGTTCCTTTTTTATGTTGGGGTATGATATCTATATCTATCATAATGGACTCTTATTTTCATATGATGAGAGACCCTATTTGATCTCATCAATTAATTTTTTTTGAAGTTTAAGTGATGTCGTTAGGCTGCCAAATTTTTAAGGGATTCTTTCACCCTTCTCCTTTTCAAAGTTCTAATTCCATGTCAAGTCTTGAAAGTATCTTTTTATTATGTTGGGGTATGATATATATATCTATAATAACGATAATTTATGTTCATATGATTAGAGACCCTATTTGACATCATCAATTCATTTTTGGTTGAAGTTTATGTAACACTGTTAGGCTGCCGAATTTTCATAAGAGAAATCTTATTTTTGTCTTCCTTTCATGTTCTTAATTTCATATGGTATATTTTCAAATTTCATTACTATTTTATTAAATCCCTTATATTCTGTCCCTCTACTGTTTTATGGGTCATTTATGATTGTTTGACCTATGTCCCCTCTCTTTTCAACGTTTTCTAAAACCCTGTAACGTAGCCGTTGTGCTGCAGAATTTTCGTCTCAAAATGCCTCTCTCTTTTTCTCAAAATTACTTCATGTTAAAGTGAATACTCAAAGCACTTATTTCTATAGGGTTATTCACATATATACAAAAATTTTATATTTTATATTCTGGGATTTACATACATGAAACCCGCTCTCCCCTTCCATGGGTTTAAAGTGATGTAAAGATCATGTCTTTAAAGCAGTTTTTAAAACGTTATGATTAAGTAATGAAACACATTTATTTTTTTCTATATTGGTTATTTATGAAATATTTGATGATGATATATGTGGATCACATGATAATAAAGGAAAATTTAAGGGTGTGCCCTGATAGCACTCCAATGCATTGGGTAATGATGTAACCACTAGAGATTACAATTTTCACGATACCTTGGTGAATAACCTTGGTAATTTTCAAATGACACCTTGGGGATGGACATTGGTGATATGTTCATGATTTTCTATGTTAAATTATGTATCCACATCTTCAAGTTATTAAAATTTTATTTTTATTATGATATGCCTCATGATTTCATTCGCATGCCTTAAAGTTCTTTTCATGACCTTATTGAAGTATCTCAAGTTCACATGTAAAATGTTTCTCTTATTTCCCTTACTTGGATTTTTGCTCACCCTTTCTTTTGATGTATGTCCCCAGGTTATGTGATGCAGTAATAAACCTAGTATGAACATGAGGAGAATCCTTTCAAGTGTTTTAGAAGAATGTTTTATGTTTTCATTTTTAAATTTCCTGGTTTCCAAGACACTAAACCTTAAAGATCCTTGGTTTTGTGAAATGTAATGAAGGATTATGTGATAAAAAAGGTGGGATTATATAGTTGGTATCAAACGATGGTTCAGTTATTTGTGGAAATTAGGATATAAAAACTTTAGGAAGAATCCTATAGAAAAGTTTAAAAATAAGAAATCTTCCTGGTATTTTGCTGAGTATTGAGTAAGGGGTTGCCAAGAAAATACATCCCTATCTGGATACGAGCAAGTAGAGGTGGCTCTGAAACAGATGTACATAGGGGTAAAACCTGAAAACACCGCTTTGAGATAGACTCGAACGGGAACTGATACACGACAACGGGCCTTGCTGCACACTTGGTTATGACACTCCCGGGGGATATGCTTTGGTAAATTCATAAGCTTAGTATGAACCATTGTTAAAGGAAAAAAGACAAAATAAAATAAAGATTCACATAAGAATATATGATAATGGATAACCTATATGGGATCCTAGGGGATGAAAAGTTAGGGTATACTTTTCTTCTACAAGTTATCCTTATATGCTTTCGGTTCCATTTCATGATTATTGGCTAAGTATTTAAGCCCCTAATTATGGTTTCTTTTCTTAGTTAATGGCGGGAAATGGAAGAACATGTCCCAACAACCAATGTGATACGAAATGAGACGATTTTCATATTAATATGATAGGGATGATTAGGGGATTAAAATATGATTATTATTTTGGAAGACGTTCACTATTTTGGGGACCCTATATGATCGAGGTAAATAGATTACTACGGTATTTTCATTGAGGGGTAAGGTTGACTTATATTTTGAAGAATCGATGAATTTACGGTGGTCTTATAGTAATTTAGGTTACTTATGGAAATGATTAACTTATCTTGGGTAAAATATGTTTAGGTTAGCTACTTTTTTTATAAGATGTTTGGAGTGGTTGATGTTGTTTGGAGATGAACAATGAAGTTTATTTTGGAAGACTATGTTATCAAATCCTTCTTCTATTTGGGTTTCAATATTAGCTTGGTTTATTTTGAGGAATCTTAATGACCGTTATTTATGGAATGGTTAATGATGAACTATGGGTAGTACCATGGAACTTTGAAGATTTAAAATTAGTTTCCATTCCTATGGGATTATTTCTTTTTGAAGAGGTGTTTTACCTTACCCTTTCTGTTTTTGGGATAATGTTTAAAGATAGAAGAAATAGATAGTTAATCTTTTGTGGATTATGAAGATAATTCTTGTGTTTTGATGAGACCAAGTAGTTTTGAATGCTCATAGTTTGGATAAAAGATTAGTTTTGGGTAGAAACTTATTAAAGGATGAAACTCTACCTGAAGACCTGTATATTTTCTTATGTTTTTGTTTTATGTTGTAAATGAATTCCTCAAAATTATTAAAAGGAACATAAAACAAAAACGTTGTTGGTTTATATTTCCTACTAGGTAATCAAAGACCGTTTACACACATCATAAGTTTGGGATTTTCTTATGGTTAACTTTCTCCTCATCATGTTCTCTATCACTCTCCCCCAGAACTTGACCCTTTGTTTTTCTTCCATGTACATGTTTTCCTACATGGAATCCTAGTGTGGGTTAACTCGGGTGGCATTTGTACTTCCCTTTCTTTCTTTTAAAGTAATAATTTTACTGACTCATTTTCCGATGTGGGACATTCAATGAAATTTCAAAACCCAATTTTAAAAATTACGAGGATGCAATTTCTTAAAGGGGGAAGAATGTAACAACCCAAAATTTTGAATAAATCTTGTTTCCTAATTTTATGTATTATTTAATTTTTTTTATACTAAAAAAAATGTTTCATTTGATAACCTGATTATAATTAAAATGAGATCGTTGGGTTTAGACGGTTATATGACCATTGGTCAATATGACCGCTGGAAACTAAACATTTTTTATTATTGTCTCTAAATACAAGTAATCTTGGTTAATTATTATAGAAAGAAGATTTGATGTCCTCACCCAGTAGTCTTGGACCGATCGAAGCCCATCTAACAGAAATTGGGAAGGAGGTAGCACCACTGGGCTTTGGTTTGGACCAAACCCAAGCTGAACTTCATCGTGTGAAGGTAGAACGGAATCGCGTTTGCGAGAAGTTCAAACGGATAGAAATTACTACTCGTGCAATGTTAGCCAAGCCTCCCTCAGATTCTATCACCTTAGCACACCTTACACTTAGGTCCTATGTTGGTGTGATAAAGGGGCTATGTAAAGAGACCGTAACTGCCTTGTGTAATCCTTTGTTTTAAATAAAAATTGGGATTTCTTCTTATGATGAAGTTTATGAATTTTTTAAAGGACCGGATAAATATAGTATGCATATTTTTGATGAATTTTAGAAAAAGGATATTTTAAAAATGTTTATGTAAACCATAAATAATTAAAAATGTGTAATGATTTTCAAAAAATGATCTTCTACAATTATGTTCAGTACGAAATTTAAAGTCTAATAAGATAAACGTGATTTTTTAGGAATAATAAATTATGAATAGTGATTTTATGATTTGGATTAGTAATCTGTCCAAATGGTTTAGTAATATCACTTAAAAAAAGTATTAATATAATCTAGGCACCTTGATTAAGTAATGTGATTCAATAAAATGGTTAAATAACGGTTTCAAAAATTATTATTCAAGTATTAGTTTTTTCGAGTGAATAGTGTTATTTAATTAAAAATTAAATTAAAAATATTTAAAAAAATTATTTTTATAAAATGGATTTCATTTTTTGAACTCAGAGCACCGATATTATGTTATGGTAATTTTTGGGGTTTTTTTTGAAAAAATGAATTTTCGGTGAATAGTGTATTTATTTAAAAAATAAATTAAAAATATTTAGAAAATTATTTTTATAAAATGGAGTTCATTTTTGAAATCAGAACATTGATATTTGGTTAAAGTTAAATTTTGTGATTATTCTGAGAAAGTTGAATTTTCGATGAATAGTGAAAATACAGTTTTTAAGTTACAGGTGTTTAATGACATCATTAAATGATGTATTAAGTTTGTAATCAATATGTTAGACCTATTAATAGTAAGATAAGGTATGAGGTGTCCCAAGTGGCCAATACCATGGGAAAATACCATGGGCAAGCCCATGGTTTTTCCAAAACCACTAATGAGGTGTCCCTTGGCCATTAATGCCTTGTCCCCTCACTTTCCCTATAAATACCAAGCCATCCTCTCATCCATTCGACTCCCCACTCTCCCAAAACGATGTTCTGGTCTCATTACCTCCCAAGTAGTCCTTTCAAGGTGCCTCCAAGCCCTCAAGGTCACAACCTTTGAGTTTTAAGAGTTACGTTTTAAGGTAAGGGATCCGATCTCTCTCTTTCTTTTCAAGAAATCTCTTTTATGTAATTTCTTTTATGCTCCATGTTCTTATGTTAAAGCGTGTTTTTTTATAATCCTCTTACTGCACTTTTCATGTTCACATAATGAGATATCCCCTCTTACTCTCATAATTTCATTTTATGAAGTTTTAAGTGGCGCCGTTAGGCTGCCGAAAGTTTTGTAACGAATTCTTTCTCCCTTCTCATTTTTCAAGATCTATTATCATGTAAAGTATTTCAAGTTCCTTTTTATTATGTTGGGGGTATGATCTCTAAATTTATCATACTGATATTTTATGATCATATGATGAGAGACCCCATTTGATCTCTTCAATTCAGTATTTTTATGTCTAAAGTGGCGTCGTTTGGCTGCCGAATTTTTAAGTGGTTCTTCATCCTCCTTGTTTTGAAGTTCTACTTTCATGTCAATTCTTTCAAGTTCCTTTTTGTTATGTTGAGGTATAATCGCTATATCTATCATACTGGAATCTTATGTTAATATGATGGGAGACCCTATTTGATCTCATCAATTCATTTTTTTTGAAGTTTAAGTGACGTCGTTAGGCTACCGAATTTTTAAGGGATTCTTTCACCCCTCTCCTTTTCAAAGTTCTAATTCCATGTCAAGTCTTGAAAGTTCCTTTCTATTATGTTGGGGTATGATATCTATATCTATCATACTGATCTTTTATGTTCATATTATGAGAGACTCTATTTGACATCATCAATTCATTTTTGGTTGAAGTTTATGTTACGCTGTTAGGCTGCCGACTTTTCATAAGAGAAATCTTATTTTTGTCTTCCTTTCATGTTCTTCATTTCATATGGTATATTTTCAAATTTCATTACCATGTTCTTAAATCCCTTATATTCTGCCCCCTACTGTTTTATGGGTCATTTATGATTGTTTGACCCATGTCCCCTCTCTTTTCAACGTTTTCTAAAACCCTGTAAAATGTAGTCGTTGTGCTGCAGAATTTTCGTCTCAAAATGCCTCTCTGTTTTTCTCAAAATTACTTCATGTTATTAAGTGAATAATTAGAGCTCTTATTTCTACAAGGTTATTCACATATATACAAAAATTTTCTATTTTATATTCTGGTATTTACATACATGAAACCCACTCTCCCCTTCCGTGGGTTTAAAGTGACGTAAAGATCATGTCTTTAATAGAGTTTTTAAAACGTTATGATTATGAAATGAAACCCATTTATTTTTTTGCTATATGGGTTATTTATGAAATTTTTATGATTATATATGTGGATCACATGATAATAAAGTCAAATTTAATGGTTTTCCCTAATACCACTCCAATGCATTGGGTAATGATGTAACCACTAGAGATTACAATTTTCACGATACCTTGGTGAATAACCTTGGTAATTTTCAAATGACACCTTGGGGATGGACCTTGGTGATATGTTCATGATTTTATATGTTAAATGATGTAGCCACATCTTCAGGTTATGAAAATGTTATATTTATTATGATATGCCTCATGATTTCATTCGCATGCCTTAAAGTTCTTTTCATGACCTTGTTGAAGTATCTCAAGTTCACATGTAAAATGTTTCTCTTATTTCCCTTACTGGGATTTTTGCTCACCCTTTCATTTGATGTATTTACTCAGGTTATGTGATGTAGTAATGAACCTAGGATGAACATGAGGAGAAGCCTTTCAAGTGTTTTAGAAGAATGTTTTATGTTTTCATTTTTAAAGTTCATGGTTTCCAAGACACTAAACCTTAAAGATCCTCAGTTTTGTAAAATGTAATGAAAGTTTATGTGATAAAAAGGAGGGATGCTATATTTCACAAAAGGACATTAAAACTAGTTCATTTGAGAAAGTAATATTTTTAAACATAAAAGGACATTACCAAAATTATATCTTTCATTTTCTACATTTTTTATTAAAATAAAAAATTTTAAAAAATGCTTGAAAACTAGTTATTACTATTTATATAACAAATTTTATAAATATATTATAATTATCTCATTTAAAGAATTATAATACTACGATTATATTTTATAGAAACCTCGGTGTTTCCTTTAATGTATTCCAAATAGATATTCTGTGTAATTTATGACAAGTCTATGATGTGTGAATGGAATTTTTGAATTTGTTAATTGTTGAAAAAAATGAAAATTTAATTTATTCAAAAAAATAGGTCCATAAGAATTCATGGTGTTATATTATACCCCCTTAAAATGAATTTCTACCTCAAAATTAGTCATTATAGTATAAACAAATTAGGGTACTTCTACTTCATAATATCCTAATGTTACCATATAGATTCCTCAAACTGGTGAGTTTTTTCACAAATCATTTACCAGGCGAGTGATCAGGTTTCATAGAATATTCTTTGTACGATCCATAATCTCAACTGGTTGCTCTTCTTATGCAAGATCCTACTCCAGAGGTATGAAATTGGATTTTACTACATGATAAGGGTTAGGTATGTACTTCTGAAAGAGAGATACCAGGAACACATCATGCACATTAGAGAGATTTAGAGGATGTTTCATGTGATAGGCTATCATCTCGATATGATTAGTTATCTGAAAGGGAACGTTATTCCTTAGGATTAGTTTCCATTTCTTCTCAAATCTCATAACCTTCTTCCAGTGAGAGATTTATAGAAACACCTTTTCACAAACTTCAAATTTTAGATCACACCAACAGTTATCATTATAACTTGTCTACCGACATTGAGATTATGTGATATGCTACGATTAACTTTAACTTTATCTACAATCTCTTCAACGATCTCAGGTCCCAATATATTTCTTACTCCAAATTCATCCAAACCCATTGGAGTTCTATATTTATTCCCATAGAGGGATTTATAATCATCCGTATGAATTCTTTATTGAATGTTATTTTTTGTATGAAAACTAAACTAGAGAAAGGTGTTGATCCCAAACCCCTTTTAAATCCAATGAACAAGATCTCAACATATCCTCTAGGGTTTAAATTTTTCTTTTAGACTGACCATCTATCTGAGGATGATATATAGTGGGAAAACTCAATTCTGTATTGTGATCATACTGAATATTTCACCATAACATTGAGGTAAACCTCATATCATGATCCAATATAATGGAATGTGGTACTCTATATTTCCTTTCCACTTCCTTAATGTATATCTTAGCAAGATAATACAATGAAAAGTCTTCTCTGATAAAAATGAAGTGTGAGGATTTATAATAGAGATAGACTACCACCCATATAAAATTAAAATCTTTATAGGTTTCGGGTAGTCCAACAATATAATCTGTAGTGATGTTATCCCATTTCAATTCTGGTATGGGTAATGTAGGCAACATCCCTTTATACTTTTGTCTCTCAAACATAAAATTTTGTTATAATAATAATCAGGATAAAAACACTGTGATGTTCTACTTTATTTCATCCCACTAGAAAAATTATTTCAAATACCTATACATCATCGTACTTCTAGGACGAATAGATAAGGATGGTCTATGAGATTACCCTAATAACACCTTTTTCAAATCTGGTGTAGAAGGAACACATACATGGTTCCTGAAAGTTATCATTTCATCCTCATTAGGGTTAAAATAAAGAAAATTGATGACTTTATTTTATAGCTCTACATATTCATTCCATGCATAATTAATCTTTACATGAATAGAGGGTTAAAATTTTATTTCAAAAAGAAAATATATTTCCCCTTGCTTTAGGATTTCTAAGACCACTATTTGAAAATATAGAAATATTGGATCTTTTGAGATCCTCAATATGGATAAGTGAGAATGATCCCTTAGACTGAAAGCAATGGCCACCTTTTTCTATTTCCCAAGGTGGAAATGTATTGACAAGTCATAATCCTTTTTTAGTTGTGACCATCTTCTCTGGTACATGTTTAACTCCTTCTATGTGAATATATATTTCAAATTCCTATGATCCTAATATATAACACACTTTTCTCCATAAAGATAATGCCTCTATAGTTTTAATGTAAATATTTCTGCTTCTAAATCAAAATCATGAGTTGGGAAATTTTGATCCTTAATATTCAAATTCTATGAGGAATAAGCTATTCGCTTCTTATTCGGCATAAGAACACATCCCAATCCCTACGTGGATCCATATCTATAGATTAATAACCCTTCTACAATATAGGGTAATGTAAGCATTGTTGTGTTAACCATCCTTTTCTCTAGTTCCTAGAAATTTTCCTCACATTCATCTTTCTAGAGGATCTTGACACCTTTCCGAGTTATCTTGATTAGAGGATTAGATAGTCATGAGAAATTCCCCAAAAACCGTAAATAATATCCATCTAGACCAAGTAATTTATTGTTCTCAATCATTGTGGATGGTCTAGGCTAGTATTAAATAGCCTCCATCATTGAAGGTTCTATGGCTAAACCGTCTATTGAGATTACATGACCTAAAAGAGAAATTTTTATCATCCAAAATTCACACTGTAAATTTTTTATATAGTTTCTCATCAATTAGAATCTTTATTAAAATTCTCAAGTGGTCTTCATGATCTTCCATGATCTTTGAATAGATAATAATATCATCTATAAATATTTCCCCAAATTGGTTAATGTAATCCCTAAAGACTAATATTTAAATCCATAAAGATAATATGGGAATTAAATTAACCAAAATGCATTCCTATATATTCATAGGGTCCATACCTTACAAAAAATGATGTCATGGGTATATCCTCCATCTTGAACCTCAATTAATTATATCCAGAAAAAAGGTTAATCTTTGATAAGTGTTGACCTCCATGTCATTGATTAAACATGTCATCAATATGGGGAAGAGGATAGTTATTTTTGATTGTCATCTTGTTCAACTCCCAATAACCAATTTAGAGTCCCATTGATTCATTTTTCATTTTTCACAAAACGAACTGGTCCAACCCAAGTTGATACACTTGGATGAATGAATCACTTATTAAGACTTTCTTGGAGTTTCTTCTTCAATTCCTGAAACTCAATCGTGGCCATTCTGTAAGGAGTCTACAAAATTGGTGAGGAACCAGGAATGAGTTCTATTGAGAACTCAACATCACGTTTGGTTGGAATTCAAAGAAAATATTATCAGAAGACATAAACAATCTCATGAATAATGGGAATGTCATGGATTTTTATTTTCTCCCCAACTAATTGAGATAAAAAAACCTTTCTGAATATGAATTTAGACCCTTACACTAGATGTAATATCGAAAGGATGTTCATATTTATCATCCCATTGATGGATGATTATAGGATGGTTTGAAATATAAAACATAACTTACCTTCCTCAATAATTGATTTGATCATTATGAAGATAATGCCAATCCATACCTAAGATGACATCAAATTCAACCAAAGGATGAATGACATGATTTTCATGAATCACATTCCAAAAAATTTCAACCAGAGATTAATCATAGACTTGGGATACAATCGTCATTACATTAGGGGTTTCCACTACTAATTCTATATCTATGAATTTTTGTGGAATCATAACACCCTTATAAAATTATTTAGATATGAAATAGTGGGTATATCTAGAAAAAAAATAAGACATTATTTTTTTATAGTGGATGGTATGTGTACCTTTTACCACATTGTTTTCAAACCCCTCCTCTAAAATTGCGATTGAATGATTTTTACCCTTGTCCCTCAGCTTAAGAGGTTTTTTCGTTGATAATAGGCCCTAGAACTTGTATTTGGGAACATGTTATCATAATTACTATTCTCCATACACTTGTATAATTAAAGCATGTTAGGTGCATTCTGTGAATATTTCAATCAATTTACACTGTTAGTTTAATTCTTCCCATCACTTCAAAAATAAAATTCCCAATGACCTTTCCAGCCACACTTAAAACACTTATTATGGCCCTTATGGAAATTTCCTCCATGATTCTTCTCACTCATCGAGCATAAGGGGAATCTCATATTCATCTCTTCATGGGTTTTAAATTTTTCATTAAATTTCCTCTTCATTTTCTTATCAGAACCATAGTATTGATATGTGAATACAACATCCATTTAAACCTTGATTTTCTAATGAAAAATCTCATAATAACTATTATTGTCTTTTATGGCCCCCACCCTACTGAGACTTGAAATTATTCCACTAAATAATGCATCAAATTTAATTTCAGGGGGATGATACTTCATGAATAATAACTCACAAGTCTTGTGAAATTAGCCTCATAGGTATTGATATATTAATTATCCATTCAGTTAAACCCAAATAACTATTTATCCATATTTGTACGAAGACTCTGATGAAATTACTTATTGAAAAATAAGTTTGTAAACTAATCTCATTCCATGGATTCAATATAATCTTGTTGGATTGTGTTATTGATAAGTGTCCACCAATGGTTTACTTCACCTTATAAAAAATAAACATCTAGAATAACATTTTCATGATAAAAAAACCAGAGAAGATAGAATATCTTCTTGTTAGTACTGATCCATTTTTCAACAAAATGTGGATCAGAAGACCCTCTAAATGAATGTGGACATTTCTTCATGAAAGATTTAATATAATTATGTTCCCTCTTTTTTTCATTTGGTTGTCCACCATGATTCGTAACTTGTGAAAGCTGTGTGAGCATAGCAACATGTATTTTCATTAGATCTCCCATAGTATTCAGTTTCTTTAAAAAACAGTAGTTTTATTGTTCATCACTATCAATGTTAACATGGTTCCTTCAGGTTTTAGCCTTTGACTAAATCCAAAATCATATATAAATAATTAGTTATCATATTAAGGAACCTCATAATCATGAAATTTCACTTAAAAGATGTCCAAATTTTGGCACCTTTCATAATCTAAGACAACTTAGTTTTATCCAAAGGTATTCATAGCCAAATTATATTTGTATCTTTAATAATGGTTTGTGAAGAGTTTGTGAATTTCCAAAGCATATCCCCCCCGTAGTGTCAA
Source organism: Viscum album (assembly GCA_963277665.1). Lineage (NCBI taxonomy): Eukaryota > Viridiplantae > Streptophyta > Magnoliopsida > Santalales > Viscaceae > Viscum > Viscum album. Next base: position 1,467,301,341 of record OY728128.1, on the reverse strand, counting down.
ACGAGGTGTGTATCAAGGCTTGTTTTCGTGTACCAGATTATCTAGAATCAGGACCAGAACATATTGTAAGAGTTTTTACTCATAGGTAAATATGTCCAAGTGCCACATCTAGTAGTAGAATCTAGATATGGATGTATTTTTAGGAAACAAAAAACTCTATCACTCACCAAATTTACAAGTCATTTTCCAACACTTTTCCTTATCCTTATACTTATCCTTAGACATGTCCTTAGAGTTCTTATTATGAATTTATAATCTCAGTTTCCAAAGGTTAAACAAACCTTCACTCTCATACAAACTATAGAAACCATGTCTTAAAATACCATAAAATTAAATCACTTTTTAGGAATACATAAAACATTATAAAAAGGGTTGCCCAAATACTTTAATAGTCTAGTGCCTTTAGAAACATGGAATCATAAACCCTGGTATATAAACGAGCTAAAATATCTCCCACTAGGTTCTTCATGAATAGAAAACTTCTTAGAAATATCAAAAATAATACATATATTCATAACGTAGGAGAAAGGAAACATAAAAAAGGGGTGATCTCTGAAGCCCAGTAATGTTAAACAGGGTAGACATGTAAGCATAATCAGGAGCATAAGGGAAGGGTAACATGATCAAGTAAATAGAATATTATAACCAATATATCCATGATAATAAGAATGAATCATGGAATAAAGATATAAATTTTATAAGATAAGAATCATAATGAAATATAAAACATAATCCATGAAATCATGACATAGAAGTAAAACAAGGAATTATGGTAGACACATAAGCATATAATATGATTTACATAGTATCCAAGGAATCACATTCAAGACCATCTTAGTAGTATGAGTTGACTCTCCATACCATCTTGGTAGTAATGGTTAACTCCCCTTGCCATCTTAGTATAATTAGTTCACTCCTCATACTATCTTGGTGACAAGATCCGCTCCAATTGCCATCTATGTAGTCACGGTTCCCTCTCAAAACCATATTATTCTATCTCATGAGATATAATTATTTAACCAATGCATTGAAGGGAGATATAGGTCCCAAACATATCATAATTAAATAATAAATACATGTGCCACTAAATCATACAAAATAATATATTATCCCATGAAATGAAATGAGTGTCAAAAAGCGTAATAATATCATAACTTATGTATAAATATTTGGGTTTCATATTCATTTCATCACAAACATAACCCATGAAAAGAAGGTGGTTTCAAAAGTATATAACCCGTGAAAGAGAAAATTGTTTCATTAAAATCATACCATAAAAAAATCCATTCAGATAAATAATATGAATGTAAATATTGAATAATTTCTCCAAAATGGAAAGAGTAACACCAATGGATGTTATCTTAGATGGGAAATAAATTTGAAATAAATTTTAAAAATATTTCTTGAGGAGAATATCTTTTCTTCATTAAAAAATTATTTTTATAAAATATAGCCTTTTGAAAACCTTTTTCTCTGAAAAATGATTTGAAAAATTATATAGGAATATTTGAAAACAATAAAACATTTTATAAATCCTTTTTAATTTAAAATGATCTTCCATTATCTTTGGAAAAAAAAATTTAAAAGATTTTTAAAAATTATAATTTTGAATACAATGGATTTATGATCGAAGAGAGAGACAATCAGAGTTTACATAGAAAAATTTTCTTAAGTACCAATGATTGGAAATAATAGTACTAACACTTGAGAATATATTGAATAAATAGAGTATATGGAATATTATGAGTTTTCGGGAGATATGGATTATAATTTTTCATCAGAGGAAGCTTAAACATAAGTAATCCAACAAAGTAATGAGATTGTATCAATAAACTATTATAACTTGGTAACATGGGATCATACTCTACCTGTATGAAAATGAAATTAAATGAATCTTAAAATATCATTAATATTTAAAGATTCATTATATGACATGTATAATTTTATTATGTACTTCCCAAAAAAGAGTTTAGGTTCATAAGAAAACATGAGTCTCAAAGAAAGAAAATTTAGGTAAAAATATTTTACTAATTTTGTATCATTTTAAAGCTAAACCACATGAAAGAAGGATAATGTAAATATTATTAAAATTAGTTATAAAATACATAGAATACAATCATTTTCATTACATATACCACAGAAAAGGGAAGTGTTGAGAACATAGAATATATCTAACAGAAATAAAATGTGAGATGGAATCCCCTTACCATATGTATTGAATCTATTCGTACTCATACAAACATCCTATATAATAAATATAAATTTATTATAAATATATAATATAACAATATTATTATATTCAATTCAGAATATGGCCTTATTCTGAATTTATATTACCCATTAGTTTACATTTTTATGTTATGGTTACACTTTGGGTAATATCTGCTTTGTTCATCACATGTGTCTTAATTTTTCATATCTTTGGTCCTTATTTGTATACATTATTTCCAGAATGTTGAACATTATTTAAATATACTTTATATTATATATATTTTTATTATAATAATCCAGAGAATATAGATGTATCAGATGGAATACATCGTTAATGGATATGGTAAATCGTACGTAGGCATGATTGCTGTTCCTATTTAATTTTCATATTTAAATAAAGATGGTAAAAGTCATATATGTATATATATGTATATGTATAATTTTTAAATAATCATTATTATTTCACATATATAATATATATTCAGTAATTCTATCCTTAATACATTCTAGGTAGTGTATGAACAAATCACATGATATGAGGGTGCGATAGTCCACACTTCCTCATACTGAATTATTTTATTAACACGAAATGGAACGTATAATGATAAGTGTTGTAAAGAAATTAAATAAGATAAAATAAATAATGAATATAATATATAAAATATATAAATATTGTTTCCATCATAATTTACATCACGAAAGTCAGTAAAAGAAATGAAGATTCATTATTTTGTGAGGCGGTAGTCCTCTATACACATGATCATTATGTCTGTTACCCATTATATGGAACATTGTATATGTATATGAGGAATAATTTTCTTAGAAAATCATAGTATATTTAGGATAATGGTTTTTTATAAAACATGTAATATGAATATTTGATGGAGTGGATAAATGAAATAAATGAAAGGACTTTGAGGGATGGTGTTACCACTTATTCGGGTAACTCCTTTTGGTTGGAACCAAAAGGCACCCTTGGTTTGATTTCTAACCAAGAGGTGATTCATGGTTAAGGGGAGATAATTTGGGGAGATATTTGGGTATATTTTGGATTAAATTAAGAGGCTTTATAGGTGTGAGGAGGTCATAGGAGAGGATTCCTTTTATAATGGTGGAGGGGTCACACTCTTGAAATATTTTAAAGGAAAGGAACCCCACCCACATTGTTTTATTGAATGTGGTTTAATAATGGTTCAATGTTGATACAAGAGAGTATAGGGTAAAAATATGTCTATAAAATGGATTTAGGATAAGTTTTTTGTATTTTTGGTTCTTAATGTTATGGTTTAGTCCCATATTAGGCTTAATTTAACATTAATCGTTGTAATTATTTTTAATTACATCACTTATATTTTTTGTCAAAAACTCTTTTAAACTTATTATAAATTATAAATTATTTTTATTGAAAACATGGAATCAATTTTTCTTAATTCATAAAAAATTAGTGGAATAAATTAATTTAATATTAATCCTGCAATCGGGTAGACATTTTGGGTTTTTAAGGTAAAACTTATCAAAAGTATTCTTTGTTTTTACATCCAATTTTATTTTGAAATTGGTTAAAATTTCCTACATTGGATAAATTTGTAAAAATATAATAAATAAAACAATAAAATAAAATTAAAATATAATTTATACTTATAAAAAATTCAATGAAAAAGTAGTTTTGATTTCTGTTTAGGTATTTTTCACTATTCAACAAAAAATTATGTTTCTCAGAAAAATCCCAAAAAATTTCCCTACGATAATTTAGACATTATAAATTAAAAAATAAAATTTATTTTTTCAAATTATATTTCTAAATGTATATGATATTTATTTTATTGTCTTTCATAAAAGGACATTAAAACCAGTTCATCTGAGAAAGTAGTATTTTTAAACATAAAAGGACTTTACTGTAAATTATATATTTCATTATCAACATGATTTATTTATATAAACCAATTTCATAAAATATGTTAAATTTTGTTGTTAATTTTCATATAAGAATGCTAAAATACATGGATATAATTATCTCATTTAAATAATTAAAATAACTAAATTATGTTTCATAGAAACATCAGTGTTGCATGTAATGTAAAGAAAATTAATGTTCCTTGTAAAATAGACCTTGTAAATTCAATGTGAAAGAATTTATTTACTTTTTTAATTGAAAAAAGTAAATTAAAATTGAATTTTAACTAAAATAGGTCTGAAAAAACTCATGTTGTTATAAATTCCATGCGTAAGCCCCAATAACATCCTTGCTACTCGTAGCAGCCCTCAAGAAGCTTCTATGTGTAATATGCACACTATCCCTCATCGATGATCTTCCCATGACATGAGAATCCTTACCGCATGATGTTAATCTTTATAGATTGGTCCTATCACATGACCCTAAATAGCAGCCTCGGGCTACATGGGTTTTGATCCCTGTCTTCTAAATAGGGTACGTAGGAAACCTCCTTGAGGTTCAATCCCGGCCAATAGTATACTTAGGCAGTCCCTCATAGGTATGTACCTATCGATTTTTCCTCAAGGGGGATTATGATCCATCAATCTAGGTTTGAAATATTCCCTCCGAGGGATAAACCTCCTAGATCTTCCTCAACGGGTGTCCTGATCAACCTCAAGATCCACCTCCATGGGGAATTCAGATCCACTAGTAATCTTACTGAGTATGAAATCTTAGCTCCTAGAGACACAACTCCCTGATATTCTTTAAGGTTTATCCTGGTCAACTTTATTATCCACCTCCATGACACGTTCTAATCCACTGGTATATCTTCCAGGTTTCATATCTTCCATCCTTGGGACACACCTCCATGTTCTACCTTAAGTGGCATCTTGATAAAACTCTATGATCAGCCTCAGGGGGCATCCTAATCAACCTCATGATCTGCCTCAGGGGTAATCCTGATCAACCTCCCCGATCCACCTCAAAAGGATTCATGATCTACATCAGGACTTACCTACACAGGGTGTTCTGATCCACTGGTAACCCTTCATGGCGTGACATCTTCTCTCATCGGGACACACCTCCCTGATCCACCTTATGTGGAATCTTGATCAACCTACTAGATCCACCTCAATGGTAATTATGATCTACACATTGGTAAAAATTCCATGTGTCCCTCATAGGGACACAACTCCCTGATCCATATCAATATGAATTATGATCAATTCCTGAATCTGCATCAAGGTTCATATTGATCCATAACTTTAATTTCTCCACCATGAGGCATACTGATCCATTTTTTTACCTCTAATGAAATTAACGCAATTACCATATTCATAATACATAAAAAACATTCCCCAATACAACATAATCATACATATTAATTCATTTCCATAGGACATTGAACTTGTGACCCAACCTAAGAAAAAACACTCCATGAAAAACATGGTTTACATGAGGTAAAATTTTTTAGAAGAATAATTCCTCTAACATTGTTACCTCATGGTCAATACAAGATTCATTTGTTTCCATGCCTAATATTTATCAAATGAGATACTATCCCAAGAGAAACAATACAGGTTACCAATGCACCCAATCTCTGGGCATGCAAGGAAATTTCTAATGTGACTACTCTCCTAACCGAAGGTTACTGCCCTTCCAGATAGAAACAGTTTAATTAAAAATAAACCAAAAAGAGTTGGAATAGAGAATGTGTATGATAAAAATTACTTAACTATATGAGGGATTCTTGGATTAGGAAACAATTTCCAAGAAAGAATCCATGGAATCAAGAACTGATATCCCATAATCTTGTTTCGATCAGGGAGCATACATCACTGATGAAAGTGATGAAATAAACCCACCATTAGAATGAGGGAATGCATAAAAAAAATTCCACCAACATGAACATCGTATATCTACTTACATGAAGGTCCCCAATGATATCATTTGAAAAAAATTTCATTACCAGAGTAATATATTAGTGATCTTATGCTTACCTAACTGGAAAATTAATATTTGTTGTTAGATATTTTTAAAAATATTTCACCTAGAAAAACATGGTTCCCCCATTAACCACATTTATACACATGGAAAAATAATTCTCCCATGATTCATCACTTTTTACGGCCCATAATTGGATCTTTCAAAAATTTATTGAAATTTAAATTTAATATGAATGTCGATATCTCAATTAATGATAACGTTTCCAAAAAATAAATCCCATTTTTGGTTTAAAATAATTAACAAACCATATTTCTATAATGATAATAAATTTCCAATTCATATCTATCTATATATTTAATACCCATATATACATAGTGGGTTTTATATTAGACAGTGATACTACCATACTAAAAAGTTAAATTTATCCCATGGATCAATTTTAAAATTCACTTTCACATGCTTATGATTTATAATTTTATATTTTTAATTCCTTGAAGGTTAGGATTTCATTATTCTCAATGAGTAATGTGAATAACCTAACTCAATGATTAAAAAATCACTGGCATTGACTTTATCTTTCTTGAAATGTATGTTTCTTTGGAACAAATCCTTCTACTATGTCTTGTGGAGCTAATGTTCCTAATCTAACTCATTTGCATCTTGAGCCTTGACTTAATTAAATGTTGTCTTCATCCCACTATCTAAAATAGAGATTTTTTATCACTCTTATATAATTATAGTATTTTAGTTCACTAACGTTTTTCTATCATGGGAATAGTAATATCCTAAGGGATTTTGAATAACTACCTAAGATGGACATTTTTTCTCTTGATACAAGATTATTTCTAAAATAAACATTAATAAATGTTTTTTATAAAAACACATTAGTTTGTGAAATAATTGATTTATTTTTTATTATGAATTATATTATATCCATTTTTCATTATAAGTGGCATGTTGTTAAGTGTAAATTATTCCATTTTGATGCATGTTTTGAATGGACTAAAAGAAGACTTGAAATACTAATAAGGATCATTATCAATATTCATTTCACTAACATCAAGACGCATAAGTCTATAAGGTTATTTGTGTTCAGCAATAACTCTGAAATATATATATATATATATTTTAGAATTTATGGTTTTTATCTTTTCAAACTTACCTACAGAAAACTTATTTTATCTTTTACCAGGATATTTTAGATCTACAAATCTATATTCCATAAATATATCATTGAAATCTCATAAATTAATGAATTTGTTTCTATATTATACATGAATAGATAACATATATCATTAAAAAAATAATATTATAATATCTATATATTTATCACCATTTTAATGTCGAAAGGTTTCTTTGTATTTAAATCTTATATGTAAGCATTCCAAAAACCTGCGAATTTTAAATCAAATGTGTCTAAACACCCATATCAGTATATTCCTGATATTTACTTCTAGTATTACTTAATAATGAATTATATTTCCCTAATAGGGTATTATTTAAGTGTTATATTTTAACTTTCATCATTAATTGTTGATATTTGAAAACTGTGATTCAAGTATGATTAAATAAATAAATATAGTTGAGCATAAAAACATATGTTTTAAACATGAAATAATGTCTCAATACATATAAACTAGACACTGAGATAATGTTTTAGTAATACACAATATGAAAAATTGTTTTCAAATAAAAAATATCTATCAACTTTTAAAGGTGAAGTTTTTATATTATGTAGCTAATTTTAGAGTGAAATTATATCGACAACATTAATATGTACTTCAATATTTAAATATTTATAATCTAATTTAGTTCCTATATTTAAATAAAAATGTGCGAGTCACTTATTTTATTTTATACTAAATAATTCATGTATAAATATTTTATGTAATTATGAATATACATGATGTAAAATCGTATTCTTTCATCTCCTTTAGTTTAGTTAAAATCGCCTTGCATCGAACTTTCGTTCCACATAGAAAGAAATTATCCTCATGTTTATTGATTTGCCTTTTAATATTTCATTGTTTTGATAAATTTTAAAAAATAGAATGATATTAAACATGTCATTATATTTTTGAACTTTTCCTTAACTTTATTAACTATAAGGATTCCACAACCAAATTTTCACCAATCCTAATCATCTAGTCAATGAATCTTCAAAATTATCATTAGGGAATTATCTATAAAATTCCTTTTATATTTATTAATGAATATGAGGAATCTCTTTAGAATGGATGAAAGAATTAGATTTATGGATAATTTCTTATCCATACAGAACCCAACTTTTTATAATCAATCAACAAACTTAATTATCATGGGTTGAAGATTTCAATATAGGTATCCATATTTGAATTTACACGAGTACATTGTAGTGATAATTTTGGTTATCTTTTGCTTTCCATTTTGAGTTCATGTGGATGAGTCAGCACGATGTATAAATTAATTCCCATATGTTTTGTCCTTAGATCACTGGATATAGATGATGACATAATCCATTGAGACTCCAATCGATTCTCCATGTTCCACCTATATGTATCCTTTTTTACTCTCACTCACTCGATGTGATGGCTAATAAGGAATAGGGGATTCCAATACCTGAAACCTTTTTTCTTTTCATAGTACGATGCACAATTGTTTGTATCACTCCTGAAAGTTTGTACTACAAGGGATGTTTTCATTTTTCAAGAATTATTGTAGTGATTTATTATTTTATTTATTATTTTCTACAAAAATAATAAAATTATATTTTAGTAAATTATCTTAATTACTAGTTATGACGTAATTAATAATTAAATCAAGTATCTAACTATTTTATCAAATTCTAAAATACCTTATAGTGGGATTCAAAATATCTAGTCTCTTATAATTTTATATGTTAAGGATCTATATTTCCCTTCAAATAGCCTATACCAATGCGTTATTAATTTATTGAATGTTATTTAGGTAGGATTTTCAATCAAACTACATTCAGTCAAAATTTATTGATCTTTTGTGTTTTCACTCAATCCTTAAATACTATAAACATATTTCATTCACAATTTTGTCCAGAATTGCTCCATTTCATTCTAGGGAATCCCCTCGGGATGATAACATCATAAAGTATACCAAGGAAATTAATTATAAGTCCTCAGTAATTTTAAATACACCAAAAGGGGAAAAGTGGTACTTTAAACTATGGTTTCATTCCAACTCACTTGATTGAATGTGTTTGGTGAGATAATATATTAATTGTGAGATTCTATTAATTGATACATAAATATGAATTATTTTGTTTTTCTCATGGTTATTAATTTTATATGAAACATACACAAACAATATATGTGTTTAATGAAATAATTTTTTCATTTCAATTTTATTTTATAAGTTATGATTTTATTCTTTATGATGTTTTTAATTACATTACATGTGACTTATATTTAAAATTTATTATTATAAATATAATATATATATATATATATATATTATTTTTATCTAATATATTATTTTAATTTATTGATATTATTGATCTATTTTAATTATAAAAATAAGTAAAACATTCATTGTAATATATATTATTACTATGACATTACATAAATATATGTGGCATGTACTAACAAAAAAGATACACCATAAATTTCACAACATGTACCTTGTGTGTGGTTATAAAGAGTGTATATACAAGCTATAAACCATGTACCTTTTGTCAAGTAGTGTATCACATTGGAAATTAATCCATGACATGTAATGATGACAAGTATTAAACAACATGACGTTCAATGATTTATAGGGTGTGTGCCTTGTGTGGTTGGACTATGGTTACATGGTGTGTAATATAGTGGTACATTTTGTGTAATTGTGTCATGTAACCACTAAACATGGAACCCATAAATGGATTCTCGAAGCATTATTTGTGTGTTTTGGAAGTTTAATTTCTATATAATGTCATATTAAGGTGCTTTCTTGACTGTTAGACATGGTAAAAATATTTAAACAAGGAAAGTATATATCCAACACATGAAATTGATTAAATAAATTATAAATAATTATAAGATAGAATGTGACCTCTTTAATACAACATGAAAGTTATGGGTAACAACAGATGCATTTATGTGGTGCCTAAATTTGGTTTTAAATAAATATCATCAGACAATATCTGGAGAACTTGATGAAAATAATTTATAATCTGTAGTCATGTACCATGAACATTTAATTTATTATTAATGTAAAGAAATAATTACATTTTATGGGGTAATATTCTCTATATTTTTTCATGATCACTCTTATCATGATATCATTATACTGAATAATACAAGACATGATGACTAAATATGTATTCACCAATGATTCATGGATCTATGGAAGATGTTCTTGATATTCTATTTTTTAGAGAAGATGAATTACTTGCTTCACACCATTCACCTATGATATCAACTGAAGTGCCATATGGGTTGAAGTTGTATTTTTTGTCAATGTAATTATGCAGAGGTGATGTATTTGATGGTATATTCAGTATCCACCCAAAGGACATAAAAGAGTTATCCATAATCTATTAGGAAAATATAATAGATATGATATTGACTTGAATACTTAGATTGATATATTAGTAATAGTAGATATTACATCGAATGATTGGATATGTGTACATCATGTATATGGAAATTAAGGAAGTTTTATGCCTTTTAAACAATATCTATTGAATGAAGGATCTCATAATGGAGATTCTAGAATGGGTAATATTGAATACAATTTTTAAAATAGGGAGACGAACTAGCTGATGAGTGGAGAAAACTATCATTGTGTGTTGATGCAGTTAATTGTTGAAATATAGTGAATAAATCACTTAGATAAAGGTCTTGGATATGTTTTAGAATTATATAATAGTTTAGAATTTCATGAGTAAGGTTTAGAAAAGTTATTTGTACAATTGAGACAATCTTTCTCTATGTTTTATATAGATGTTGTAATGTTGGAACAACTGGGTGTCCTAAGGTATAAACATACATCTTGTAATTTTGGGATAAATGGGTCTTGTGTGGGTTAGAAATGTCCTCTTAAATCTCATACATGTATTTTTAAGATATTTTTTGTATTCATAAGGTTGTTAAAAGTTCATTATAAGGTTGATATAAATGTTCACATGGTTCAGAAAGATATTTTTATGGTTCATTAACTAGCCAAAGATGAGAAAATATAGAATTTTATATTATAATGGGAAATAACATGGGAAGATGAGAATTATATTTTTTTAGGTCCAAAACATCATGAAGCTATGTATATCCATGATTTAATCATGAAATGATGAAACACCATAGATAGGAAGCTACTAAAATGGTTCCCCAATCCGGTTCTCTATGTGGCCTCAAGCACACCTCCCCATACGCTAGAGGCTTACAACTTGTAGTAAGGGTCTAATAGTGGAACAATTGGGAGACTATATTCTCATGATCTTAGTGTATCACAGTGAGGTATAATAGATAAAAAAACAGTAATAATGAAACAATAATAGAAGATAATAATATCTAATAACCTGGATTGAGCTAAATAAATAACTATGCACGAACCTGATGAGTCACAATGATTGATTTCCAAATATACAACAAGGAATAGAATAAATAGGGATATAGAACCAAAAGGAATAAATAAATAGAATAATAAAATTCTAGAAGACATCCCAAGTACAAGCGTATCTTCTACTCCCTTACTCCCATTTCTAGATATAGTTCATAATGAAAAACAACAAAGCGTAGTCCAGATCCTCACATATTATTAGAAGATCTATTGATGTACTAATTAAAAGCCTGAACAGGGTGTGAGATATACTTTGCATAGAACCACCAATGGATTCTAATGAAATAAATTCTATGAGTATAAAATGAATCAGTGTGTAGGTTTAAAAATAATGAACTGAATAAAGAAATGCAATCATGTTAGGCCTAAGTCCCTCAAGGACACTTGGTCAACCATACCTACTTTAGCCGAAGACTATATATTAATAAACATGACATCATGCTTATATATACATAAATATATATATATATATTTATATGCATAGATATACATGCATTAGAGAGGACCCAAGGTGTTTGACCAAGGCATCCACATATAATAGTAAAAATATAATAAGGGTCTCTTCATATAAATAAGGGTATAATCCCATACATTTGATAGGGGATATAGTGTAAAGACCTGTAAAATCCAAGGAAATTTTTTTCTTAAATTTCTTTGTAATTTTACAAGAACACAGTTTCTGACGGCACCTAATTCCGAGGCCCGGTGTGGCCGGAATCATTTTCCGAAGTTTGGCTTGGGTACGTTCAGTGAACAAATGACCGGGTTTTTCTATCTTTTGAACCGGTGCTCAGAATCGAATTCCGAGGGCACCGATGGAATCACAGCGCTGTTATTTGCTTAAAAACGCCTTTTCTGGAGTTGTGTTTTCTCGGGTGTGGTTTTTAATTTTTTGGGTTAAGTTAAGAAATAAAAATAATGTGGTGCGAAAAATTTATTTTATTTCACTTAAATCCACTTAAAGCCACTTAAGCTAAGTTAAAAGGATAGGGTGGAACCCAAAATATCCTACCCACTTGGTAGGATATTTGTGGGGTGGGGCCCGCACGAGCCCCACCGTTACTTTCCCTCTAAGTAACGCACCCGCGAAAACCTATTTTAATTAAAGTCAACCGGTGCATTTTCTTAAATACTTAACGTCCCTATTAATTGGGTACTTAAGTAGTTACCATTAATTCATCCAATTAATGGTTCATTTCTTATCTTTGTGTTTCGATTGTTGGCATAAGAATAAAATAAGACCAACACGTGTTTACTTGAGGGTTGCTTGTTGAGAGGAATTGGAGGAAGCTCTAAATCTTGGAGATCTTCATCCTTATTCACGAAGAATGCGAAGAACGTGAAGAACGCGAAGAACACAAATGGCGATGAAGAACGCCAGATCATCGGATATCGACGGCGCGACGTGACGATCCTCCTTCCGCGGCTGTCCTTCCTCGCGACAATCTTCGATCATGAACCGATTGAGGTAGGAGATTGCAGATCATTTAATTTACTTTGTAGATTTTATCCTCAACATGGGTTTAAATGGTGCAATTAAATCTGTGTGTTTTTAGCCCTCGGAGATCGTCGACGCGACGCCGTGTACCGCGACGACAGCGACGCCCCTTCCGCGACGCGACGATCCTCTTCTTCCGCGACGGTCAATTCCACGAAGAACTCACGTTCGACGACAATGTTGAGGTAGGGGTTGGTTTCTTTAAAATATTTGTGATTTATACCCGCGGCGTATGATTAAATATTTGTTGTGAGACTTTTAAAACTGCTAACGCGGTGGGTGCAGACCAATGAACTAGTTTGAACCCACCTCCCTTTTCGTTCTTGGTGCGTGGAACAGCGGACGACGACAAAGTAAGCCGCATGGGCGATGTGAGGTCCTCGTAGTGAAGGAAGGACCCCGGGAGGGCCTTTGGCGAAGACGACGTGAGATTCTGACCACTGGAACGCATCTGGTGGTCCGCGGAGAAGCCCACCGGTGCGCCTCGCCGGCGGCAGGTGGCGGCGGCACCCGACGTGCCGCCAGAAGGAGCCACCGCGGTGGCAAGGCACGGTCCCTCGACTGCGCGGGACCAGAGGGGGACAGGATGCAGCCGGCTGCCGCATCCACTGGCAGGGGCGGCCCCACGCAAGGCTGCGACTCCATTACGCGGGGGCAGCGCGCCCCCCGCTTCGCTTGAACGTAACCGGCTGAGCCAACCCGCCGGCTGGGTCGGGTCACGCCCAGGCCGGGCAAGGCCACCCAGCCCGGGCTGGGCCGCGCCAGCCGGTTCGGACCCGGACCCGGGTCGGGTCGACCCGGTTCGGGCCGACCCAGGGGGTTTGGGCCGGGTCGGTCCGGGCCCAGACCCCCCGTTTTCGGACCCTTTTGGGCCCTTTGCTCATAACTTGAGCTACAGACCTCCGAGCGATGCACCGTCAGCAGCCATGCGATCCTTGGATCGAGACGGTCGTTTCGGTGTATCTCACTCAAGGTTTCAGAATACTTTGGTTTCATCCAGGCTGGTTCATATACGAAACCAACCGGGCCCTCGGAGCAGAAACACTCGTAACTTGAGCTCCAGACGTCCGATTGACGTGCCATCGACTTTGATGGATTCCTCTTAGTGAGACAGATATTTTGGCTTACTCCACACGAGGTTTGGACGCAGGTGGAGTATGGTTGGGTAGGTTTTGACTTAAAAACCAACCGGGCCACTGGGATGAAAAATCCAATAACTCTCAGACCGGGCGTCCGATTGACGCGCCGTCTGTGACGTTGAGTTCCTGTTGACGATACGGAACTTTTGGATACATCAACTCTAGACTATGTGTCAGTTGATGTTTCAGCCTCTCGAATCGTGGAGCGGACCCTCCCGAACGAGCTTGCTCTGTGAGAGAACCCTAGAGCTGGCTGCGAATGCAACGATGACGGCGACGACAGTACAGAGATCCTCAGTGGATTCGACGGTGATGACTACAGCACTCTGCAATCCTACGTGGATCAGTGCTATGATCTTGTGTGGGTCTGATACTATGTGGGTAAGCGCTCAGCGGTCTAGTGTGGGCCAGCGCCTACAGATCCCGTGTGGGTTCGATCCTGTGTGGGTCTTTGCGGGGGTTAGTTACCTATCGATCCTGTGTGGGTCAGATCCTTTGTGGGTCATTGAGGGGGTTAGTTACCTATCGATCTTGTGCGGGTCATATCCTTTGTGGGTCATTGTGGGGGTTAGTACCTATCGATCCTTTGTGGGTCCGATGGCTTAGGTGAATCAGTGGATATATCTGATCATCTCTATCGTCATACGAAGAAGTATACATGTGTCACTTGAATCCTATTTTGCTATCCTGTGTGGATTTACGTTTTTCTTTCCTGTGTGGACTGGGATGTACTTGGTTTTGGATGTTGGAGCCAAACGAGAATTGATGACTTAGGTATATGTATGGGCATATACCTAAGCAGGGTCGAATGTTACTTCGTGATTGTATCTTTCCTTTGTGGGTTATCCTTTTTGGATTCTGGGAGACCTTCAGGGGTCTCAGGCTCCCTACTATGTAGCTTATACTCACCCCTGCATGGGCTATGCCCGCACTACATTGTGTTGGTTGCAGACGACGGACAGCGCTGATCGTGGTTGAAGCTTGCGGAGCAGGACGGTACTTGGAGGTGGACCACTGGACATGACGTTCTCGGAGCGGACGGTTGGAACCGATGAGCTGTGGAGCCTATCTGTACTCACCCTTCAGGTGGGATTTCTAGTGGACAGCTCGACATTGTGTCTTTACTTTTTAGTTGCTGTTTTCCCTTCCAGATGTACTTTACTTTCATTTTGGGTTCGTATTCGGGCCCACTTACTTTTCCGCACTTACTGTTATACTCAGATTTTACTTAGTGTTTACTTATACTGCTTGCTTGCTCTTTGTCTTTGTTTACTTTACAAAGGTAATGAATTCCCTTTTTATCCGGATTTACGCCTTGGTGCCAGTCGCCAGCCCCTGGCCTATGGAAGTCGAGCTTGGGGTAGTCACGGCACGGGCCCCGAGGAGGTGTCCTGACAAATTGGTATCAGAGGCAGTCGGTTCTTCCGCAAAACTTGGGACTCTGATCATTTTCTATGTGAAGAAATAGTGTTAAGCGTATTGGGTGTGGTTATCAGTTCAGGGAGTCCAGTGTTGGTGCGGCGAACGACGTATCCGTACACCATGACCCTGACTTATGGTTTCCGACTTAATGCACGAAAACATTGATTGCATGTGTGTTTTATGTTTTCTTTGTGATTACTTTGTGTCAGCTCACCAGGTATACTGTTCTAACTGTGGCGCGCCTGTTTCCTTTTCAGGATGGCCCCACAACGGCACCCAGCTAGGGTTCCGAGAGTTGAGTGTGACGACAGCCCACCGAGCGATGAGGCCTCGGTATAGGGCCCTTTGACTGCTGAGGCACTGGCGGTACCTTCACCCGCCGAGACACCGATGCTTCTAGCCTTAGCCACTGACGATGCACGTCGCCTTACTGAACTGCACGAGTTCCAGTGCCAACGACCGCCCAGGTTCCGTAGGGAGACGGACCCTCAGGCTGCCGAGGACTGGCTGGAGGCAGTTGTACGAGTTTTCAGGTTTGTGAGGACACCAGCAGACCTAATGGTGATCCTCACAGCGAGCCTACTACACGCGGCAATAGGCAGATGGTGGAGCATGATGCCCCAGGTGCACAATGAGGCATCTCTCCTCTGGATGGACTTTGAGAGCCTCTTTCGCTCGGAGTTCGTCCCAGCCACTCTCTGTGCGGTGCGCATCCAGGAGCTTCTACAACTGCGACATGGTAGCTTGATGGTCACCCAGTACTCGGCGATATTTACCGATCTCTCGTGCTACTCGAGAGACATGGTATGGGACCCATTCCTCCAGGACCGGACCTTTGAGCAGGGGTTGAGACATGAGATCAGGGCATCGATGATCTCCCTCAACATTCCGACTCAGGCAGGAGTACTGGAGAGAGCTCTTTTGATCGAGATCTTTTTTGCTGAGCCATCATCAGCGGTGAGACCCACCACAGGGCGGCATGTAGCAGAGACTTCTGCAGCAGGCAGTCGACGGATGACTCATGTTTCTAGGCAGGCCAGACCTTCAGGAAGATGACCTCAGGACACTAGCTCAGCAGTGTAGTGCACACAGCGCGGAGCCAGTATTTCGAGAGGCAGGCAGTGCTACGCATGTGGCGGGAAGGGCCACAAGGCTCATGACTGCCCGACCCACCATGCTGAGGAGCAGTAGACGGTTCAGGGGCCACCCAGGCAGAGGCAGACGGTCGACTGTGGCGGTCCACCAGGAGAAGGCTGATGAGGCAGAGGAGCTGGCTGAGCAGCAAGTGGCGGGCGATGCATTGAGGCTCTACCACCACCACCACTCGGAGGTCCACCCCGACCACAGGGAGCTGGCGGGATGAGATAGGCACATCTCCAGGAAGCAGGGGCCTACGACCACGGCACACCCGAGATGATTTGAGGTACTATCTGTGTCTATTCCACCCTTGCTGCAGTTCTTATAGACACAGGAGCGGGTCATTCATTCATAGTTGCTGCCCTTGTTTGGAGCTCGGAGATTCCTACGGAGCCGTTGGCTCGATCCTTACGGCTAGAGACTCTTACGGGAGCAGAATCGATGATTAACCACTGGTTCTGGCAGTGTGAGATTACTCTAGGAGGCGAGAGCTTTGGCTGAGATCTTCTTGTAGCGGCTTCAAGGCCTTACGACGTCATCTTGTGCATGGATTGGTTATCTATAGTCCATTCTCAAATTGACTGTATTAGGTGCAAGGTGCGATGTGTACGCACTGACGTGAGTAGGTTCACCTTCACCGGCGAGAATGGAGCCTTCGTAGCATAGGATGGACTCTCGCAGGGGAGAGGACAACCCATCATTCACCAATTGGCTAGCCTCATCCTAGGAGCAGTTGACGTGCGGAGTCCTAGTTTTCCTATAGTGGTGGATCAGTATGCAGATGTCTTTCCCGACGACGTTCTAGGACTACCTCCTTGAAGAGAGGTAGACGTTAATATTGATCTGTACCCGAGGACAACCCCGATATCCACCCCAGCATATCGGATGGCTCCTGCCGAGCTTCGAGAGCTATGGGTACAGTTGGAGGACTTGCAGGTCAAGGGATTCATCCGACCCAGTGTTTCACCCTGGGCTTCCCCGATATTGTTCGCCAAGAAGGCGAACGGGAGCTTACGACTGTGTGTCGACTATCATCGCCTAAACCAGGTGACAGTGAGGAACAAATATCCGCTACCGAGGATTGATTACCTCTTCGATCAGCTCAAGGGAGCATGGTGGTTCTCAAAGATAGAGCTCAGGTCGGGATATCATCAGCTCAGAGTTTGGGATGAGGACGTGTAGAAGACTGCCTTCAGATGTCGGTATGGACACTATGAGTTCTTGGTTACTCCCTTTGGTGTAACCAATGCTCCAGCGGTGTTCATGGGCCTCATGAACAGGATCTTTCAGCCATACCTCGATCAATTCGTCATAGTCTTCATAGACGACATTTTGATATACTCGACCACTGAGGAGGAGCACGCCTACCACTTGCGGGTTGTACTGGACACACTCCGAGAGCACCAGCTTTATGGAAAGCTCTCAAAGATTCAGTTCTGGTTACACGAGGTCCACTTCTTAGGACACGTCATTTCTGAGGCGGGAGTTGTGGTGGATCCCGTGAAGATCGAGGTAGTTCTAGCTTGGGAGCCACCCAAGAGCGTGACAGAGGTGCGATGTTTCTTGAGACTAGCTGGATACTATCGATGGTTTTTTCCAGACTTCTCCAGAGTTGCGGCACCACTCTCAGATTTGACAAAGAAGGGGAAACCCTTTTTGTGGTCAGACAGATGTCAACAGAGCTTCCAGGAGCTAAGACAGAGATTGACCAGTGCCCCTATCTTGAGGCTTCCAGAGGAGGGAGTAGGGTACGTAGTCTACTGCGATGCATCAGGGACCTGACTCGGATGTGTCCTGATGCAGGAGCGGGTAGTGATCACCTATGGATCATGTCAGTTGAGGCCGCATGAGCAGAACTAAACTACCCATGACCTAAAGTTAGCAGTAGTGGTATTTGCTCTGAAGACATGGCAGCACTATCTGATGGGTGAGCGCTTTATAGTCTATTCTGAACATCAGAGTCTCAGGTATATCTTCTCTTAGAATGACTTGAACCTGAGACAGCGGCGATGGCTCGAGTTCCTCTAGGACTATGACTTTGAGATAGTCTATACTTCTGGGAAGGGGAACGTAGTAGACGATGCTCTTAGCAGGAGGACGGGCATTCAGCTACTTGAGGAGGTGATAGAGCATCTAGCCGCTTTGCAGATATCCTTCGTGGATAGAGATAGATCATCCTTCCTTCAGTCTCTCACAGTCACCCCTCCACTACAGCAGCGGGTCAGGGAGCCACAACATGGGGACGCTGACTGTGAGACGCGACGTGCACAGATATCCTCAAGACAGGCACCTGATGGTTTCTCCTTTGGAGCAAAGCATGGCGTCCTTTTCAGAGGACGCACCTTGGGACTAGTTTCTTTTTGGGAGAAGGTGTTGAGAGAGTTTCACACTTCTCCTTTGGTGGTACATCCTGAAGTGGCGAAGATGTTCCAGGATCTCAGGCGACATCACGGGTGGCCGAGCATGAAGAAGGTTGTGGCAGAGTTCATTTCCCGATGCCTCACCTGCCAGTAGGTGAAGGCAGACCATCAGTTACATGAAGGCTTGGTACAACCCTTGGAGGTCCCGGAGATGAAGTGGGACGGAATATCTATGGACTTCATTACTGGACTTCCACGCACTTCCAGAGTTCATGACTCCATTTGGGTGATTGTCGACCGACTCACCAAGTCGGCTCACTTCTTACCCATCAGAGAGCAGGGGTCAGTGGAGATCTTGGGATGTATATACATTCAGGAGATTGTATAACTTCACGGTGTTCCATCATCTATCATCTCCGATCAAGATGATCGCTTCACTTCTCGGCTTTGAAGGGGTTGCAGGAGGCGTTCGGGACGCAACTACGTCTGAGCAACGCCTTTCACCCTCAGACGGATGGTCAGACGGAGAGGACCATTCAGACTCTCTAGGAAATGCTCCGTGCATGTGTCCTCGACTTTGGTCGCAGCTGGGAGAACCACCTACCCTTGGTGGAGTTTGCGTACAACAACAACTACCACTGCATCATCGGGATGGCACCATACGAGGAATTGTATGGCAGACCATGCAGATATCCTTTGTGCTGGACAGACCCGGGGGAGTCATCACTTGTGGGACCAGAGATGGTCCAAGCCACGACAGAGAAGGTCCAGGTCATCCAGGAGCGGATGAGGACAGCTTAGAGCCGGTAGAAGTCTTATGCTGACAGGAGGCAGAGGCCACTAGAGTTCGAGGATGGCGACCACGTCTTCTTGCGTGTCTCACCTAGACGTGGATTACGGAGATTTGGACAAGGCGGTAAGTTGTCTCCACGCTTCATCGGACCATTCCAGGTCCTCAGCAGGATTGGTGAGGTGGCTTATCGCTTGGCACTACCACCTCAATTGCACTGGGTGCACGATGTCTTCCACGTATCTCATCTGAGGAGATACGTACACGACCCGTTGCATATCATTGACCACGGGGAGCTGGACGTGGATGATGGGGCGACTTTTGCGGAGGTCCCGGTGGAGATCAAGCATTGACAGGATTGAGTCCTACATGGATGGTCGATTCCTCTAGTGCGCATGAGTTGGCAGCATGGGAACCTCCAGGAGAGCACTTTGGAGCGGGAGGCTCAGATGTGTGCTGAGTACCCACATTTGTTTCCCTTGTTTATGATGTATCTTTACGGGGACGTAAAGCCCTGAGGTGGGAGTAATGTAATGACCTGTAAAATTAAAGGAAATTTTTTTCTTAATTTTCTTTGGAATTTTTCAATAACGCAGTTTCTGACGGCTCCGGATTCCGAGGCCCGGTGTGCCCGGAATCATTTTCTGAAGTATGGCTCGGGTACATTCAGTGAACGAACGACCGTGTTTTTCTAACTTTTGAACCGGTGCTTGTAATCGAATTCCGAGGGCACCGATGGAATCTTAGCACCAGTATTTGTTTAAAAACACCTTTTCCAGGGTTGCGTTTGCTCGGGTGTGGTTTTTAATTTTTGGGGTTAAGTTAAGTAATAAAAATAAAGTGGTGCGATAAATTTATTTTATTTCACTTAAAGCCACTTAAATCCACTTAAGCTAAGTTAAACGGATAGGGTGGAACCCAAAATATCCTACCCACTTTGTAGGATATTTGTGGGGTGGGGCCCGCACGAGCCCCACCGTTACTTTCTCTCTAAGTAACGCACCCACAAAAACCTCTTTTAATTAAAGTCAACCGGTGCGTTTTCTTAAATACTTAACGCCCCTATTAATTGGGCAGTCAAGTCATTACCATTAATTCATCCAATTAATGGTTTGTTTCTTATCTTTGTTTTTTGTTTGTTGACATAAGAATAAAATAAGACCAACACGTGTTTACTAGAGGGTTGCTTGTTGAGAGGAATTGGAGGAAGCTCTAAATCTTGGAGATCTTTATCCTTCTTCACGAAGAATGCGAAGAACGCGAAGAAAATGAAGGGAGACGAAGAATGCCGGATCCTCGGAGATCGACGGCGCGACATGACGATCCTCCTTCCGCGATGTTTTTTCCGCGACGTTCCTTCCCCGTGATAATATTTGATCATCAATCGATTGAGGTAGGAGATTTCATATCTTTTAATTTCCTTTGTGGATTTTATCATCAACATGGGTTTAAATGGTGCAATTAAATCTGTGTGTTTTTAGCCCTCGGAGATCGTCGACGCGACGTCGTGTACTTCGACGACAGCAATGCCCCTTCCGCGACGCGACGATCCTCTTCTTCCGCGACGGTCAATTCCGCAACGAACTCACGTTGGACGACAACGTTGAGGTAGGGGTTTGATTCTTTTAAATCTTTTTGATTTATACCCACGGCGTATGATTAAATATTTGTTGTGAGACTTTTAAAACTGCTAACGCGGTGGGTGCGGACCAACGAACAAGTCCGAACCCACCGCCCTTTTCGTTGTTGGTGTGCGGAACGGCGAACGACGACAATGTAAGCCGCACGGGCGATGTGAGGTCCTCGCAGTGAAGGACGGACCCCAGGAGGGCCTTTGGCGAAGACGACATGCGATTCCGACCACCGGAACTCATCCGGGGGTCTGCGGAGCAGCCCGCTGGCAAGGCGGGGCCGGTGGCAGGGGGCGGCGGCGCCCGGCGCGCCGCCGAAAAGACCCGCCGCGGCTGAAGCCGCGGCGGAAAGGCGTGGTCCTGTGACAGCACGGGACCAGATGGAGACGAGACGCGGCCGGCTGCAGCGTCCGCTGGCAAGGGAGGCCCCACGCGGGACCGTGGCTCCATCATGCGGGGGCAGCGCGCCCCCCTCTCCGCTCGGCCGTGACCGGCCGAGCCAACCCGCCGGTCGGGTCGGTCCGGGCCCAGACCCCCCGTTTTCGGACCCTTTTCTGTATTTTGCTCATAACTTGATCTACGGACCTCCGATCGATGCACCGTCAGTGGAGATGCGATCCTTGGATCGAGACGGTCATTTTGGTATATCACACTCAAGGTTTCGGAATACTTTGGGTTCGGCCGGGTTGGTTCGTACACGAAACCAATCGGGCCCTTGGAGCGGAAACGCTCGTAACTTGAGATCCGGACGTCCGATTGACGTGTCGTCGACTTTGATGGATTCCTCTTAGTGAGATGGATCTGTTGGCTTACTCTGCTTGAGTTTTGGACGTAGGTGGAGTACGGTCGGGTTGGTTTTGACTTAAAAACCAACCGTGCCCCTGGGATGAAAAAGCCAATAACTCTCAGACCAGGCGTCCGATTGACGCGCCGTCGGTGACGTTGAGTTCCTGTTGACGATACGGAACTTTTGGATACATAAACTCTGGACTATGTGTCAGTTGATGTATCAGCCTCTCGGCTCATGGAGCGAACCCTCCCGAACGAGCTTACTGTGTGCAGGAACCCTAGAGCTGGCTCCGACTACGACGACGACGACGACAATACAGAGATCCTCAGTGGATTCAACGACGACAACTACAACACTCAGCGATCCTACGTGGATTAGTGCTACAGATCATGTGTGGGTCCGATCCTGTGTGGGTCTTTGCGGGGGTCAGTTGCCTATCGATCCTGTGTGGGTCAGATCCTTTGTGGGTCATTGCGGGGGTTAGTTACCTATCGATCCTGTGTGGGTTAGATCCTTTGCGGGTCATTGCGGGGGTTAGTACATATCGATCTTTTATGGGTCCGATGGCTTAGGTGAATCAGTGGATATATCTGATCATCTCTATCGTCATAAGAAAAAGTATACCTATGTGAGATGAATCCTGTTTTTCTATCTTGTGTGGATTTATGTTTTTCTTTCCTGTGTGGACTGGGTTGTACTTGGGCTCGGATGTTGGAGCCGAAAGAGAATTGATGACTTAGGTATATGTATGGGTATATACATAAGCAGGGTCGAATGTAACTTCTTGATTTTATTTTTCCTTTGTGGATTATCCTTTGTGGATTCTGGGAGACCTTAGGGGGTCTCGAGATCCCTACTGAGTAGCTTATACTCGACCCTTCACGGGCTATACCCGCACTACGTTGTGTTGGTTGCAGACGACAGACAACGCAGATCGTGGTTGAGGCTTGCAGAGCAGGACGATACATGGAGGTGGACCACTGGATGGGACGTTCTCGGAGCGGACGGCTGGACCCGAGGAGTTGTGGAGGCTATCTGTACTCATCCTTCAGGTGGGATTTCCAGTGGACAGCTCGACGTTGCGGCTTTACTTTTCAGTTGTTGTTTTCCCTTCCAGTTGTACTTTACATTCATTTTGGGTTTGTATTCTGGCCCACTTACTTTTCTGCACTTACTGTTAGTCTCGGTTTTTACTTAGTGTTTACGTCTACTTCTTGATTGCTCTGTGTGTTTGTTTAATTTACAAAGACAATGCCTTCTCTTTTTACCGGGATTTACACCTTGGTTCTAGTCACCAGCCCCTGGCCTATGGAAGGCGGGCTTGGGGTAGTCACGGCATGGGCCCCGAGGATGGGTTGTGGCATATAGAGTGAAAAGTTTGAAATTCCAAATAAATGATGGGAAATTTCATGTCCAACATCCTAATTTAAATTAATTTAATGTAATGTAAAACAACTAAAAATGATGTGCAATTTCATGTTCAATATCTTAGACCAAGGGGGTGTGAATAATCTTGTCCATAAACCCTACTTGAGGCCTCTTTATAATAATCATGTATAAAGTAATTCCATGTACCATATGAGCCCATACGAGTAGCATTCCCTAAAGAGGAACCCAATATCATTCAAGGAAAAGTGTAATTTCATCAAACCTATGAGATTGTGCTATGGGACATGTAACCTCTAATCCTACAGGCCTTGTAAGGGTTCCCCCTCATCCAATGAAAGGGGGTTATCAAAAATCAATGAAAATAATGCCTTCAGGCCATTCGGAAAACCAAGTAGTTCTTGGGAAGCACCCATGGCCCTAAATTCCAATTTCTCATTTAGATTGAACCATCACAATCATCATGAGTAATTTAAAAGGACTGGGCACCAATGGGTTTTATCCCACGCTCATATCAATTGATTTAATTCAATTTATAAAATTAGATTACATCTTAAATGAGTTGGGTATCTTGTTTTAACAATCAAATTATGGGATGTGTATAACTTTAGAACAAACTATTTATTTTATTCCTTTAAGGAATTCCACCGGAAAGTTGTAAGCCCAACTCACCCGAAGGGGGTGGTTTGGTATAATAGACAGACAATGTTCATTAAGATCATTTATCCAAACAATCTTTAACTGGGGGTTTGGGTCAAGGACATCAACCTCCGACCATGTGAGTGGGTTATCAGTTAGGGTATTAGAACATAATATAATTTATTTATTTTTTAAGAGGTAATGCAGGGGAATTATAGAATTAGTCACAAAAACACATGTTATAAAAGAAAATTCTTTTAAGGGAGACTATATAGACCACATACCACAACTTGGAAGGCATTACACATCCATTATCCGGAGTTTATTGAAGCTCTAATGAGTGAGAATGAGGAACCATGAAAAATAATAGAAAATATGGAATATGATATAAAATTAAAATTTCATTCAATGTGGAAATATAAATGAATAAAATAAAAGATGTTAATCAAATAATGACTAAGGGTGATCCAATGCAACAGGGAATAATTGATTTAGAGAATGAATGAGGGATATGCACTAAAGAATTTGAGGAAGCCAAAAGGGAGCTCTCAAGAAGCTGATGTGTATGGGATATGAGGGAAAAGAAAGGTGGGATGAAATTTTAAAGAATGATTGGGGAAATAGTAATTTAAAACACTTTAACAAGACACATAGTTTGGCTTTACAATTTTGATAATTGTTCACTGACTATGCGTGTTCACTATTTATGGTAGCATGCCCCTCACATGACTAACAAATGGTTAGGAAAAATATGTGGTCCCTAGGAATTTGTTTTAGACTAATCATGTATCCTTATATCCTTGCGCGTGTGGTTTAAGAATCCATGTGGCACCCCTTAAGGGATACATGGTTTAGTTTCACAATTTCCACTGACGAGGTGAAAACCATGCACCTCCCCTCGCCTTTCCAAAATCATTGTATTCAGATAATATCGCTCCTACAACTCATATGTGACACTAAGATACATATTGGGACCTAAAAACATGAAAAAACAACCCCTTTATGTGATCCAACTCTCATAATTTCAATCTGATGCTGAATTTATTATTTGCCCTATCCACCAAATGAAAATTAAAATTCCTTTAGTGTTTTCCAACTAGATAAAAACCTAGGATGTTAAAACCTTCCCACCATAGAAATTATCATCCCTGAGAAGCCTTGGTGACTATAAAAATTAACTAAATGACCCACTTGGATTGGGGATTCACATTTTAATGGATGCACTATGTTTCCCATGAAAAAATCACTCACATGCAATACATTAAGCATATGATGATTAAAATACTAATACTCAATCAAATGATTGAAACCAAATCCAAAACATTAATATGATTCTTACATGAGATCGTATCTTCTAGTAAATGATGTCATCATCAATTTATTCAAACATCCTATGACACTCCACACTATAGGTTCCAGCTTGAATACCCAATTCCGGGTAATGGTATCCCCATATTCATAATTTCCTATTGAAATTCATCCTAAATGTCCTAAGATGCCCTTGGAATAAATCTAAAATAAATAAAATATCTAAATTCCAATTGACTATTTATCCTGTTCATGTTCGATTTTCCATGAAAAACCCCAACCAACCCTTACTATACACTCTTCTCCTCCTAACGGCTTTCTAGATGTAGTTCCTCACTAACAACATGAAATTGCTCATGTAACTCATGTTAGACCACAATCAGGTAACTATTTCTAAAAATGATTAGCTTCAATATAAAATAAAACACTAAAACAATATTCTAATTCCTTCAATTTGAGTCACCTTGGAATTTATTGGAACATGCCCATTAAATCCAATAGTTGACTTCTAAATAATTCTTTACCCATCATCCCATTTCAATTGTCATGCCACAACTTGAAAAGTAACGCATTTTCTATCCAGCACCCTTGGATTGTAGCAACTATTCTGGGTCTGACACCCATAATCACACTTCCCCCAAGACCACATTCGAACCCCTACCTAAAATTCACTAAGGAATCCATTTGTACATGACTCTATTTATCTAAAGGTATCTGAATGCCAAAACCACCATCTAAGGACTGATACCAAAATAGGTTCAACCATAATAGTTTGTGGTGGAATTCATATAATATAATATTATTTATACATATCTATGATTGCAAATCCCAGAAGTCAATCCCTAAACAAGAAAATTAATTGTTTTATTTCAATATTTCAGTGTATAACTGATGCAATCTTAGTGTAGTATAGATGTTCTTATTATATGGGGCACAATCATCTATAAATATAGATCACACTAAAATGATAATGAGAAATTACCATCAATATGAATGTATAGCTATCCAAATCCATGATCCATCAAAAAAAGCTATACATTCCTTAAACTATCCCCTAAATCCATGTCTCTCTATGATATGGGACAAGGTTTAATAATAGGCCTGCCGACTATAATACATTAATCATATCACCAAACGCTCAATTGATCCACCCTAGATTAACTTGTTTACGAGGTGTATAGATTAATAGACGGCATAGAATATAATGTCTTTATCAAATCACATTAATCCAAAGGCACCAATGATCATTCAAGAACAACAACTAAATTCCAAACCAGACTCTCTACATTCATCAAAAGTTGGGTCATCGACCATCATCTAAATTTCTTACTTCCATGCAATCACAATTGCATTAATGACCCATAAAAAATCCATCTATATTATATATCCTGATCTTGAATCTAGAATATATACCCTATTTATACTCACCCTGAGTTATACACTGAGCATCATCTCAAGGAACAGATAAATAAAACATACAAGCCTCATGAGCTTCCAAAAACTATTATGATGGTTTCCAAATAGTCCTCTATGGTATGGTTCCCTCAACCTGTAAGGCCACACATCACCCAATAAACATAATGCTCCTCTCCTTAAAAGTTTCCACGTTATGGAATTAATAGAAATGAAAACTTATTTATAGCACATACTCTATCTACATCCAAACACAGGTTTTGAACATAGATAACACACTTATCAATATTGTGAACAAAAATGGATAGATAAAAACCACTTATAATTTCACTAGATCAGTTTCACTCTTAGATGAATGTGTGACACTCTTTCTGAACCAAAATCATTCACGTCATTATAATTATTCATATAGTCTAAAATAAAAATGATCAGATGTGTAATTACACCCAATCATTTTTAAATTATTATCCACCAAACTGGGATAAATCATCCCTAATATTATTCCTCAAGGCTACATCACTACCAAGAATCTTCCACACCCATGTCACTTAACTGCAGATAGGACCTATAAAGATAGATTTTTTGAATTTCCCAGTTTTCTTTATAAGGGTCCATGAAACAATAATTTATAAGTCATTATGCGATCTTGTTTCTCAAAAAAAAATAATTTTACTCATTACTTCTTAATTCGATGCGAACCATGTGTAATGACGCATGCTACTACGATATTTAAATAATGAAATAGGCACACTCACATTACTATTATTAGGACCTAGGGAACTATGCATTCTGGTCATGTGAAAGCATAAATAAAAGATCATCCCAACTTCATACTATCCTATATGACTATTTACCTGGTTGATGACCTATCAATTCATATATGATAAAGGATGGTATTACATGGTTAGAAAATAGGCTGACCATTCCCTAAGAATTTCTAACCAATTGAAACTAAACCATTACATGATACTCATGGCTTCAACAAAGATCTACTAGCACATGACCACCCACCAAACCCGAGTGTTGTTCAGTAAACTATTTTCCATATCTAACTCAAATGGAATCTTAATGACACCTCACATTCAGAAACTAAAAAATAACCATTTAACTATTCTAATTTACCTTAGAGTTTGTTACCTTAAATAGTCGATCCCCTTAATAATGCATAAAACATTGTACCTATAACTTGGCTAGTCCAAGAAGGTCACTAGGCTTAATAGCCTAACCTCTAATCTCATTGTAAAAGAATAAAGGACACCTGATACCTATGGAAAATATCCACATTACAATTCAAGGTATCACTTAATGATTACACTTACACGAGGGTTGAAGTTAATAACACCATAATGAGGTCTTATTTGAGCAGTTAAATCAGTTCACATTTATTATAAATATTTAAGTGGATAACATATAAAATTAAAGTACGGGTTATAAAGGAAAACATTCTTCATAATGTACTTACCACTTCATTTATCTGATTCCATGTAGAATCATAGAATTTTTTTGTACAATTTTATTTTTAACCATCATTTATTTTTCCAATATTTTACACAATAGGGCTCATCTAATTAAAATGTCAATTCCAAGCAATTGAGGATACATGGTTTAGGATGTAATTTTCAATTTAATTAATTGAATATTCATAATAATAAAGCTCGAAAGAAAATAGATGGAATCTTATCATTCAAGTGGATTGATTTAGTAATATCCCACTATAAATTAATATGTAACCCATAAAAGTGGATTCTGAAACATTAAATAACCATCATATATTTATCACAAGAATACCCATATTAGGTTATGTAATAATGTATATAATGATAAAGGAAACCTACTAGTGCCCCATCATTACAACTTGGTTCCATTTAAGTGAATACCCACAACAGTTGATTTTTGAAAGATTTATTTAAACATTAGTGGCTTTATCATATAAGCATATCAAGTCAAGACTGAACAACTTGGTCCATGTCTATTTTGTAAGGATCCAATCATATATCTTGTCATGACCATGTTAGAGAGGTACATGCCTTTGTATATATATATATATCATGGTTTAGTTATATTATTCTATCATTTTGAAGTTATAAAGGTACCATCCTTTATATGATAAAATTGGAAGTCATGTAATTGCAACCAGATTATTTAAACCATCAATCTCAAAATACAAGAAGTCCGTAGGTGATGGTTCAATTATATGGGTTACCCATAACAATTTTTAAAGGGCAACATGCTTTATAAATTGATATTAGAACCCATTTAATCAAAACCACTAATGTTTCATCCAATTAAAGAATTAGTCAATGGCTAAAACAGGTCATAATTCGTTAATTAAGGTTCCACCATCAATCTATATGGGAAACCACTATTTAGGTAGATGAAAAAACTTTTATAACCAATCATATATCATGACCACCACATGGTATGAGACGATACTATAGAAGAAGAGAATATAGATAAACATGGTTATAACCAACAAAGTAGGTTATATAGGAAATTATGGTTGATAATCCTGGATCATGGTATACAAACATGAATAAATAAGTCTAGAAATATAACTTGCATGGCATGGAATTTGAATCTCTATGTGAATATAACGAGAAATGTGATAATAATTCCTTAACATATTGGGTTAAGGGTAAGAATCCATAAATCATAGGTAAATTTCATAAATAAATAACCAACATAAGTAAATCAATCCCTAATGTTTAAATAATAATCAATTGTAATAAGAAGAATGAATAATTCAATCCATGAAACTTTATATTTTTCTCGTCTATGAGTTGGCCATACCTAGAAACAAGCTAATTACCAAGTGGAAACACATTAATAATCTCTATTAAATATCCCAATATAGTAAGAAAAAAATCATATGACCAAAATTGTAACAAACCAACCCAGGAACCACTAAGATGGCGCTCCAAGCCATTTCTCTACATGGCCTCAAGAACACATCCCGATATTCCAGCGGCCACTAACTAGAAGAAAGGGTCTAATGGTGGTAAAATGAGTAAACAATAACCTCGTGATCAGAGTGAAATAGAATGGTGTATAACAGACAAAAAAATAGAAGAATTAGTAATAATGAAATAGTTGTACAATATAATAATAAATGATAACCTCGATAGATCCAAATAAATAACCATGTATGAACATGCTACGTCAAAATTCACAATATCCCAACATATAACAAGGGATAAAAAATTGGAGTAGACGTAAAAATAAATAAATAAATAAATAAACATTAATCTAGAAGGAAGACTAAGTACATTATCAACTGCTACACCCAAGCCCCCATGTCAAGTTCTAGTTAATAATGAAAAATAGCAAAGAGCATAGTCCAGATCCTAAAACTAAAATCCAAAGATCTGTTCAATCACTAATTGTTGGCCCAGAAAAGGTGTGAGATATAATCAGTTGGCCACCCCAAATGAGGTCTAATAAAATTTGTTCCATGGTTTTAAAATGGAGTAGTGTATATTGTAAAAATAAGTATGTGAATAATTAAATGTAATCATGTTGGGATCAGGTTTCTCAAGGGAACCTAACTGACCATACCTACATTGGTCTAAGTCATAATGTCTTCAAACATGACATCATGTATACATATATGTATATATGTATATATATTTAAATATATACAAGCACTGGAAATGACCCATTGAATATGAAGATGGATTCCACATATAATATGAATAATTTAATAAGGGTCTCATCATATAATTATGTGTACAATATCATTCATATGCAATGGGATATGGAGTTCCATACCCTTAAATCCCAATAAATGATGTAAAACATTATGTATAACATCCAAATCATAGGGTTTTTGGTCAAAAATGGTCCTAGATACCTAAAAGGTGGGTGAATTGTGGTATGGATATTTTTTTCAATATTATTCCTGCCCACTCGATCTTGACCACTTTATTATAAGGGTGACTTTGTTTTTACTTAAGTGTTAATGTTGATCTTGTTCTTTCCTTCATTATCTTTTAATGATGCTTTGAATGTAATACAGAAAATAATGGTGATAGAAACACCAAGTTTTTCTTGTTTTACCCTCAATGGGCTGTATCCATGGAGTATATAAAGAAAAATTGTTGATGTACCAAATATACTAAGGCTCACTGCCAAAATGTGGTTTGGTCTAGATCACTACTATTCCTTGGCTCACTTCCATTACAAGAATTAGGTTCATTCACTACTTTCCAAAGGTTCACTTTCGATGTCTCTTTCTCTAGCTCACTACCGGTGGAAATGATAACTATCATCCTCTTATTTCACTCATTCCACTGGAAGGGATCCACACACAGTTTATGGAAATTTAGGTCCATTCATTTTCAATAATGAAT
Source organism: Viscum album (assembly GCA_963277665.1). Taxonomy (NCBI): domain Eukaryota; kingdom Viridiplantae; phylum Streptophyta; class Magnoliopsida; order Santalales; family Viscaceae; genus Viscum; species Viscum album. Next base: position 1,467,269,835 of record OY728128.1, on the reverse strand, counting down.
ACATTATCAGTTGTATATGTATTCTCAATTGAAGTCTATCTTTCAACCACATGATGAATCTTAGATTACCATAATTCACTACGAAATATATTTTTATAACATTCATGATGATCACTACCTTTGTGAAGCTCCCCTATTTCGTGAAGCTCGACTAGCCTTTGTGAACCAACCGCCTTTTGCGAAGTTCACTTAGTATTTTTGAAGCACATAAATTTTGGACATATTTTTATAGACTTTGAAAACTCCCTTACTTTCATGATTCTCACATAATTCGGTTGGAATTTATATCCTTCATGAAACAGCTTCCTTCTGAAAATTTTCTCACGGAAAACCATCGTGAACCACCTTTGTAAATCTGAAGCCGTAAGATATTTTTTAAGTTTCCACGAATTTTTGAAGGGGGTAGAGGCCTATTTATACAAATTTCCAAGGATTATGGAAGATTATGTCATGGTCAACACCTTTTAAAGATTCTCCATCTTTCCTTCGTGATTCTTGCTATCTCATGATGCTCTAGGAGAATTTTCTATTCATGATTCTTATCATAACCAAATTTCTTTCCATTAAAACCTTCATGTCCTTCATGAACCACCATTCACAAAACCCAATCTTGATGAAATTCATTCCTTTTACATATTTTTATAAGTTCTTAAATAAAATCTATATTTCACGATTGTATCCCTCCTTTGAATTTTGGACCCCAAAATGTTTTAAATCACTAGAAAACGAGGCCACTTTGGGTATGCAATTTTCTGTACCACTTTTTGGGAATCTATTCATTTTTCCTAGATATTTATTAACATACCATGTAAAAAATATATCTATAATCCACAACATACTATGGAAACCCTCTTTCTAAACAAACACAATCAACCTAAAAATACTTCAATGTTACCTTGAGGGAATTTATTCCAATAATCCCCCCTTTAGGTTTGTTCAAAACTCCTCACATACACTCCTCATTGAAGATTTTCATTATTATCCAAATCATGGATTCATGCGCTTTGAATAGAAATAAAATATTTAATCAAAAAACAATCTAACCCACATGATCCATACTCAGCATAAGAAATAAGAGTATTATGTAATGTTCATTAATGAATCACTTTATTCGAAAACCTCCAAAAACACTCATCCACTTTCATCATGAACCTCATATATCATTATATATATATATATACTTTGATCAACCACTATTAGCATCATTAGAATTAATCCTTATCTTACTTCACTGACCCCCCTCTCAGATTCTGTTCCTATATTGATTAAGACATTTTCTCCTTTTACAGCTAAAGTTTCTCCCATATGTCAACAAAAATGAAGGCCACTCCATTGAGGTTAGCAATAGGGTAAAGAACACAAATCAAAACACTAAGAAAAACACACCATACATCAAGGAGAGGGGGTCCCAAATCCCTAATTATTCAAATGCATGGAGTTGATTGAACTCCCAGAGCCATTTTATGTCCTTTAAACACTTATTTGGGAAAGTAAATTGTCAGAATGTATGCTACCAGTAGTTTTTAGGAATATAATAAATCTTCACAAGAATTTACTCCACATTATCCATTATAAAATGAAACATTATTTAAATGTTAATTTTCCTTTATAGAACTTGAATTATCTCATTGTATTCTGATCAGAGACTTCACTTCAACTCCCATATCATTATGTTTCTACTTCATCGAATATAATTGTGTGCAAGATTGAGTGGTAGAAATATATTTTTATTCTGAGATAAATAATGAAATGAAATGCAGTTTCTTTTTTATCCATGATATACACAGTCCATCATGATATAATGAACCACCTAACATTGATTTTAGATCATCTACTGATCTGGCCCAATCTGTATCTATATAGCCCAATAACGTATGATTAGATTTATCATTTCATATCACGATGAAGTCTATCATGCCCTTGATATAAATTTTTTTTTTAGAAATAATGAGGCATTCCTTATGATTACTTTGATACTGTGAATATTTTCATGTTGAAAAAACAATATCTAGTCTTTTATCTATCCTGTAAAGTGGACTACAATGATTTTCCTATATTCTGTGAAATTAACTACATTTCATTCTTCATCCCATGATAGTTTGATCAAGGTATCCACTAGAGTCTTCATCTTCTTATAATTACACATTCTAAATATTCTCAAAACCTAATTGGAATATTTGGATTGAGAAATGAATGTTCCATTATTTTCATATGTCGCCTATAAACCAAGGAAAAGGGTTAATTAACCAATCATTGACATTTAAAATTAGATTTTCAGGAATTATATAAATTTATTGCACTGATCCTTATCTAATCTACCAATGATTATTTTAGTGTCATATACTAGCACCATCATCCTTTTGTTAATATCATTGTTAACATCTAGATTTTAATAAAATCCACCATGATGAAAACCACGCTTCTTAAAAAACATATATAGTCTTTAATACCATACTCTTGGTGCTTGCTTCAACCTATATAGCTCCTTCATTATCTTAAAAACACTGTTTTCATATTCATGAATTAGAAAACCATCTATATACTCAATGTAAATTTTTTCTTTCATATCAAAATTCAAAAATGCCGACTTGAAATCCATTTAGAAAACTTTTCACTTTCATTTCACGGTTATGGCCAACAATAATATGGTTATCTCTAGCATTGAAACATGTAAAGATGTTTCATCAACATTGATACATTCTATCTGGAAGTACCCTTTGCACACTAGTCATGATTTATATTGAACAACTGCTCCATATTCATTCATCTTATTATGATTGACCCATTTAGTCCTGCTGAAATTCATACCTATTGGGATCGAAATGATATCCCATGTATAATTCATTTAAATTTTGTCTATCTCATCATTCATAGCGTAAACCCAATTTTAATCTCTATATGCTTCATCAAAACATTTAGGATCCACCTGTGAAACTAATAATGATTGTTCTAGAGTATCTATTCTCCTTGTTTACATTGGTGCCATCTCATCACCATTTATGTTACATATATCAATTTCATCTCTTTGGTTTTCATGTTGATATATATTTTAATTAATCTTACTCATCATTAGTGTCATCTTATGAATCATCATTTTCCACTTTACCTCCCCTTGAGATTTTTATCTCCTCGTCCCTACCATAAGAAAATTTTTCACTATGTTTTTGAATGATCTATTAATTATCTACTACAGATACATCATTACGTTCAACTAATTCTCTATACTCTAGTTGATCCATTGTCAATGTTCTCTCACATCTTATTGGTATCCGGAAAATACTGAGCTGATAACATATTGTTTAGAAAAAATATACAATCCTGAATTAAATGAATGTTGCTAGTTCTTCTCCAATCAGTCTTATTGAGGAAAATCAATATAAAATTTCATCATTTCTATACAATTGAGACATTGTCTACCTTATCACTATTTTAATTGGGGGTATTTGTGTTTCTCCTCCTTAGTAAACATAATCCTTGCATCTAAATAAAAGATAGAGTGATCCCAATTTGATATAAATAAATTACTATCGTTAGTACCAATGTTTAGACCGAGACATATTCTTCTTTTCTTGCATCATTCCTTCACATGTGACTATAGGTTTCCCTAACATCTCCATCTCAATAAAATTTTCTAGTTGTAGCTACCCTACATAAAATTTTCAGTGGGTGAACTTTCCGCTTTTCAAATAGACCTTGACAAGATTTCTAAGCCTACTGATTGAGAACTATATGAAGAATCCATATACAATTATATCTTTTCAATTAATTATACAATATTTTTTGCTTGTCTTTGGTATCAGATTTTAATTATTTGACAAATATGGACAACATAACATCATAACTTTGGTTATTTTTATACAATATCCATGTGGATTGTGTCTCCACTAAATCATGAAACTCATGAACATTAGTTAGTATAATTTTAACACATGGGGAGAGGGGAGAACTCTGTAATCATCAAGAAGGGGACTGAGGATGATCATGATGGAACAACCCTTTGATACATTCGTACAAATAAATATACTCTTTTTCTTCTTGTTCCAATTTTTTAGCCATCTTAGAATTCTCAATCCATATAACTAAACAATATCTTCGCACATTCTCAGTATTCTAATGATATGTATCTTATTTAGGATTGTTGTCTTTCTGAATTTTGGGATGAAAACCACTTTTAAAAATTTCTTTAATTGATTCTACAATAAAATTCAATTTTTCTTGATTCTTTATCTCTTTAAGAATCTCTTTATTGGTTATATGTTATTGCTTCTTCCTCCATAGGAGGGCTCTTTCTTCAGCCTTCAATTATCTCATTGTGCCATGACATGTGAATTTTTCATGGAATTATTTATTAATTTTTCTTTTATCACTAATTTGAGTCACCCCACTGTTTCATGCTGGTGGTGGGTCCTCCCCTAAATATACATTCTTCACACTGAATACTAGAGTAGATAATCCTTTTTTCTTCTATTTTCCTTCAGTTTATTTCTACGAGAGCTATTTTGAGTGTAATAGTGGAGGTTCTTTGTACAATTTTTGTTTATCCCCTTGTGTTTCTTCTGAGTCACTAAACATATTTTTTAACTTATAAATTTTCTTTACAGTATATTCATTCTCATTATATACCACTGGAGTAGGGGAATACCTTAGAGTTCCTTTTCTTTCACTACTTTCTTCATGCTATAATATCAATCCAAATTTCCATGATTAGAACATATAGAACATCTTCAATTAAAAACATACCATGTGTCATCATTTCGTGGATGAGATGTTGATGCCTCCATAGTTCTTCGTCCTATGAAATCGATTCCTTGGGTCTCTTGAATCATAATCATGGTGCATCCCTTTCATTCACAATAATATAATATGATGGATTATTTCTTCTGAGAGGCATTCCTTTCAAACTCCTCAATAATATTCTACTTATTCTCATATTTAACAACATTTCCACCTTTATAATTTGAAATTTATTCTATTTATTTATAAAAAAACATGGTGTATAGAAATGGATACCATGTAAATAACACATGAAGTCATTACTTCCTGAAAAATATTTTTGAGGTCTGTCTACAACACTTACATGATTTTTCTTATTTCAAGATCTATTCATAGCTCTCTTACAATCATACACGGGAGAGGGATAATCATATCCAATACCGGTTTTTTCCAAACTATATGGCCTCTGGGGTGAGACAATCCTTTTATGTTTCTCCTCTGATATAGAAAATTTTATATTAACTTCATCATCACCAACTATAGTATAATCAAATAGTAAGTACAATGCATCATTTAATTTAGGCTTTCATATGGAATTAGATTTCCCCACTTATTTCTTCATTAATTTTAGATCTTATACAAATTATTGAATATTTATATACCTTAATTCTAGTTGATAATTATGTTCTCTCTTCATATTCTTCCCACTACTCATCTCATCTTCCAATTATCATGTGAGATTATCCAGCATGTCACTTTTCTCCTTTTTTTTAAATTTTTCTTGAGAAACAAAATAAGAATATCACACATTTTCTTGTTGTAGAATTTGGTTCTCTGGAACTAATTCAGATAGATATGTAGTAAGATCATCATGTTTTTATTTTATATTATGAATTTAATCTAATTTTAGATTCTTTCTCTTGTAACCATCTTTGAGTTTCTCTATATCCATTGACATATTTTTTCGATTATTCATATTGAGGTTCATTATTATCCCTTAGATATGTGGCCACATTTACAGGTCAATTAGTCAAACCATTCATCTTGGTGACTTCAATTTTCTACACTTCGATCCAAATATCTTTAGATTAATCTTCTTCATCCAGGTTCGGATCCAATTATTTTGTATGGTGGAAAAATTGCAGTTTTTCTATTCTTTTAATTTATACATCATCTGTAGTACCAACATCACATAGAATATTAGGTTATTCAGTCATTACTACAACATCATTGAATAAATAAATATTTTCATTTTATGATTTATCCAAACCAATCTTCAATCACTATTTTTTTCCTTTAACTGAGTCACAATCTTCCTATCGACACATCCACACTGAGGAATACAACCTTACATCATCTTATTCTTTGAAGCTATTCCCTTTCCCATGGCACACAAAGATAATAGAAGACTTAATCTTAAAATTCAACAATCGACTAAACCAAGTCATAGAAATCAAATCGAATAAAAGATAACGTCCCTTAGATACAAATTGATATGTCCAAAATTCTCCTAGATACTCTTAGAGGGGGGGGGGGGGGGGGGGTGAATCCAGGTATATATATTATTTTCAAAATTATCCATGCCCCACATGATTTGGACCTATTTATTATAAGGGATAAATTGTTTTTAATTAATGGTTAATGATAATATTATTCATTCCATAATTATATGACGATGATGATTTGAATGTAATGTAGGAATGAAAGCAGGTAGAAACACCGATTTTTACTTGGTTCACCCTCACTTTGATACATTCAAGGAGCATAAAATGACAATGTTCCAATGTAACAAATCTACTAAGGATCACTACAAAAATTGTGTTCCTTCTAGACCAGTTCTATGTCCAGGCTCACTTGCTTTACAATGTTTATGGTCATCTCACTGGTTTCCCAAGGGTCACTCCTTATTTCTCTTTTTGTGGATACCTTCTAGTGGAAATGATCCTTGTTTTCCTCTTTCATTTCCCAATTATGTTAAAGGGATCCACACACAATTTATGGAATTGTAGGTCTCTTACTTATCTCTAATGAATATATCCTTAGTTGTGGATGGATTCTCTGTTGAAGTACAACTTTCATCCACTTGATGAATCTTAGTTTACCACAGTTCACTAGGAAATCCCTTTTTATAACATTCAAAATGCTCACTACCTTTTGGATCCTCCCCTCTTTCATGAAGCTTGAATAGCCTTCATAAGGAAACCTCCTTTCACAAACATCACTTAGACTTCAAGAAGCACATAATTTTCGATTATATTTTTATAGACATCCCAAACTCCCTTAATTTCACAGTACCCAAAATTTACAGTTGTAATTTATATCCTTCATGAACCTCCTTCCTTCATGAAATTTTGTCAAGGAAATCCTTTGCGAACCACATTTTCGAATCTGGATCCTTGACATATTTTTTGGGCCTTACTACTTTTTTAAGGGGTGAGAGTTATTTATAAGCATTTCCATTTATGAAAAAATATTTTATCCATGTTATCACCTTTTTGTGATCCACCCTCATTTCCATCATGATTTTCTCTATCTCACGATGGTTCGAGAAAATTTTCTATTCATGATGCTTGTCGTAATAGTAGATATTTCCATAAAAACCTACACATTATTCATGAACCACCATTCTTGAAATCAAATATTCACAAAACTAATTCCTTATCAATATTTCAATTATAACATAAATAAAATAAATTTTTACGATGATATCCCTCCTAATTTTAGACCCAAAAAATTTGGAAAACACCGGAAAACGACATCACCATCTGTAATCATTTTTTTATTACACTAATAGAAAATAAATTCCTTTTGTTTGATATTTGTCAACATATCGTGTCAAAAATATCTATGGACTCCAAAACATACCATGGAAACACTCTTTTTAAACAAACAGAATCAACTAAAAAATCCTTCATTATTGCCATGTGTGACTTTTCCAAACACAAGGTGTCAAATTTGATGTCTGATAACCCAAAATGATGTGAAATTCAATGTACAACATCCAAGACCAAGGTGGTGTGAAGCATCCGGTCTAGGAATCCTATTTGAGGCCTCTCAGTTATAGTCATATTCACGAAAATGTCACATTCCCTATGAGACCTTAACCAAGGTGTTCTGAAAAGAGGAACTCGGTATCGCTGAAAGAACAACGTAATTTCATAAAACCTATGATCCAATCCAAGGAATCCCGACATGGGAATCCAAGGTTTACTCAATGCATAATATAATTCATCTAACCTATGAGCCCATCCCAAGAATTCCTAAATGAGAATCCAAGGTTCACTCAAGGAGCAATATGAGTACTAATCAAAGACCATCCTAAATAGTATTCTAATCCCTAATTCATTAAAATACATCTTATATATTTCAATTGTATTGATAACCCAAGCATAATTTATGGAATTATGAGGTCTAGGTGAACTATCCATAAACAGTTGGTACCAAACATGTTAAAAGTAATTTCATAGGCCACCAAAATGTTCCAGGATCAAATTGATACACTTATTCCTAATCAATACATTTGTCTATTCAATTCATATATTTGTTCTATTTCATTTATAGTTAAGAAGATGATCATGTAAATCATACATTACACATCATTCTAATTTTTCATTTATGTCAGTCAAACACAGTCCCCAAGACTATGGTAAAAGGATCAAGGGAAAAGGGATTTTATCCAACCCTCTTATAAATTCTTTTCATTTAATTTATAAATTTTAATTTTTTTAATAAATTTGTCAAGAATCACATTTAATAATATAATTATATGCCAGGTGTATAACCATATCACTAACCATTTATTTAATTAAATTATGGTATTCCACTAGATATTGGTAAGCACAACTAACCCAAATGGGTAGTTTGTGAGAAAGGGAAAAGAATTCATTAAGATAATTTATCAAAATAACCTTATGTCATGGTTTTAGTTGAGGTCGTCGACATATAACCATGTAAGATAGTTCTAAATCACAGACTAAGAATTTTATTTAATTAATTTCATATTTAAGAAGAAACTCATTGAAATTATGTCACATCGCACAATGGATCATGTTATAAACAAAAAATCATTTAAGTAAAATCATACAATCAACCTAACTAAGGCTTAGGAAGCCATACTTATCCATTCTCAAGCTTTGATCCAATCTAAAATGATAGAAAATAATGAACCAAGAAAAAACCCTTAAAAAGGGCATATGATATCACAATGAAATATCATTCAATATACCAATATAAACGAATAGTGTAAGGAATAGGAATCAAATAATAACCAATGGTGATCCAATGAAACAGATGATGATCGATTCTGAGCACGAATAAGGGATATACACCAAAGCCTAGAAGGAATCTAAATGGGAGCACCCAAGAAGCTGATATGCATGAGAGATGAGGGCAATGAAAGGGGGAGAAATGTTAAAGGATTGATAGAAAAATAGTGTTTTATAGGCATTTAATGATCTACATAGTTTTGGGAACACTGTTTGGACAATCATTTACCAACCATGAGGGAACACTGTCAATGGTGGCATGCCCTCTTCATAGCTCATGCATAGTTAAGAAAAAAAATTATAGCCTATAATGTTACCCTATGCAATTTTATCCATACAACTCACGTGGCCATGTGGCCTTAGGTGCACAATTTATCAAACTATGTGACACCCCTTAAGGGTAACACAATTTAGGTGAATGATTTTTACTAACTTTGTGAAAACCATTATGCCACCCCCACTACAAAAAACTGTAATTTAGTGATGTATCAGGTAAATCATCAATAATTAAATGAAGTTTTATTAAAAATGTCGCTAATTTGGTGATGTTTCTTGAAAACATATTTAATTTAGTGTCATTTCTGAAGAAGAAAAACATCACCAGTTTAGCAACGCTTCCTAAAAAAGGTTGCTAATTTAGTGACGTTTCATGAAAAAACTCACTAATTTAGTGATGTTTCTTGGAAAACATCACTAATTGAGCAACGTATTATGAACAACATCACTAATTTTGCTACATTTCATGAAAAAAATCACTCAAATAGCTACATTTTTAAAAAAATGTTTCCAAATTAGGGACGTTTTTAGGAAACCTTTCTATATATATATGTGTGTGTTTATATATGTATATATATATATTTATATTTATATAGCTGATTTCCCCAAAATGATGTAAATTAAAATTTTGAAATATATATAAATATAAACACACACACACACATATAAATATATAAATATGTATTTGTATTTGTATTTGTATATAAAAACATATATATATTTTAAATTTAGTCATGTTTTTAAGAAAACTATGATATTTTAGTAACATTTTTACTAGTGTTTTAAAACATGGCTAATTATATATATATATAATTATAACTGTAATTAAATATATGTATACAAACACACACACACACACACACACATATATATAAACATATATATTTACATATATATATATATAATATAAACATATATATATATATATATAATATAAACCTATATACATATTATCATAAATATTTGATATATATAAAATATAAACCTATAATATATATGAAATATTAACATATATATAAAGAAACATAAAATATAATCATATATATATAATATAAAATATATATTTGTATATATAAACATAAAATATAAACATATATATATATATAATATAAAATGTAAACATATATGTAAAATATAACCATATATATATATTATAATCTTATATATATATGTAAACATAAAATACTAAATATGAACACACATATATACATTAGTATATATAATAATATATATATATATTAATAATTTTTAAATACTGATAGATAGATAGATATATATATATAAACGCATAAAAACACAAACACATATATTTAGAAATATATGTATATATATGTGTATATATATGTAAACATGCACACAAATATATCAATATACATGTATTTATATATAAAAACATACATATATATATATATATTACATTTAGCCTCATTTTTAAGAAAATGGCTATTTTAGTGATATTTGTACCAGGGTTTTAAAACATGACTAATTATATATATGTATAATTATAATTATATTTATACATATATAATTACACACACACATGTATATATAAACTTATATGTATATATATATCAATATTAACATAATATATATTTATATATAATATACAAATATACAATAATATAAATATATATGAAATAAAACATGCATGGATATATAGATATAATATAAATATATATATATAGTATAAAACATAAACATATAAATATATATAAACATAAAATATAATCATATATATAAACATGTATATATATAATACAATATAAACATAGATAAATAGTATAATATAAAATATAAACATGTATATACATATATAATAAATATAAACATATATATGTATATACAAAATCATAAAATCTAAAATTTAAAATATAATCACACACATATATATATTATTAATTTTTTAAATACTCAAATCAAATAATATATATATATATAACAAAATACAATTATTAAATAAATAATTTAATAGGTGAGTTGGAAAACACATTCTGTTTTACCCATGAGGTTCAGGGTTTAATTTATGGTGATGCTGAATTTTATATTGCATTTTCCATGTGAGCTTGTTGGTTTCCAGTATGTATGAGGGTGGGGATGTACACATCTAAGGAGTGGGGTTTAGAGAGTATGTGATGGTCCATTCCACGCACATGCAAGCAGGGGAGTTTGGATCTTAGGAGTACGAGATATGAGAGTATGCGGTGTGAAATGTGTAGCATGTATAGAAGATATCGGTGTGAGAGATTTGGGTCCACGTGGGAGTGATATATTTTATTTATTGTGAAAAATTATAATTTAAAAAAAAATCAAAAATACCCTCTGTAATTGATATCATATTTTTCTACTACAAAAAAATTATAAATTCCAATATATATATATATATATTTTTTTAAATACCTATGTTTTATAGAAACATCATTAAATGACACCTAATTTACCAACATTTCTCAAAAACTTTGGGAAATGAATTAGCGACGTTTTAAAACAGCACTAATGAATAAAAAACGTCATAAATTTTCATTTTTGTGTAGTTCCCTTAGCTTTAAAAAACCAGAGTTTTTAGGGTTTAACACTACTAAAACTCATCAAGACTCATAAGATTCCTCCAAGGTATTAAACGTCATCCAAAAACATCACCTTTATGTGATCCAAGAATTGAAATTCCAATCTAAACTAAATTTAACATTCTGTCTTCCCTCCAAATAAAAAACTAAATTTGATTATAATCTTATGAAAATCTAAAAATATAGTATTTTACATATGAATAAAATGATTTGAGATATGATATTGGGATAATTGTTTTAGTAAATTTTTGGTTTTCAAATTAGAATTATTGAAATGAAATAATAGTGATCAATATAGAAGATAAATTCAAAACAATTTAGTGTTTTATTTCAATTATTAATATATAAAACCACTCAAAGGTTGTGTTATTCAAGATTTCGATCAAGTGGATGAGTTTATTGATGATGAAAATAGTATTAAATTATAGTTTAATAATAATGAAAATATTATTTAGGTTATTCATAGGTTATTCATCATTGTCTAAATAACTATGATCTGAGGTGGAAAAATGAGTTAAAAATGATATTCAATAATAATTCAGAGAATATCAATTATAAAAAAGATAAAATCAAAGGAATTCACTATATAATAAAAATAAGGAAATATAAGATTCAATAAATCCAAAAATATAATATAAATGTGGAGATGTTGGAGCTGTGGTTAATGGATTACAATCTAACAATTAAAAATTTAATTTTTATAGAATTATTTTTCTAGGTTGTTGTGTTTTCAGATTGAGTTTATGGTATCATGTTTTAAATTATATAGGTTTTAATGAATTTTATCATGTCATGAGATGAAATATCTAATATTTATGCTATTTTTATGTATGATTTATATAGACATAGAAGATTATGTAATGTGTGGCTACTATATAAATACATGAGGATAATAAAAGATGAGACTTTTGTAAAAAATTCAAGAGGCATAATTCATCTGAGATAAATATAAAATAGAAAAAAATTAAATAGGTGGATTTTTATGGAAATAAATTAGTGGAGAACATTATAGGGCATGTCCATGTGATACGCATTTAAGAAGGAGATACCAAGGATTGAATTCAATCTATTTTATTCTATTTATAATGATTATAAATTTATAATTATGGTAATTGATAAATACCCTAATAAAAAGTGGGGAAATTTGAATAGAGTAATGGAATTAAATCTGTTTAAGAAAAGTGGTCTACCAAAAAGGAAAATAAATTATCTCATATAATGAAAGAGGTGCTGGAAGATAGTGAGCCAAGAAGAAACTAATTTCTCTCATGGAAGAAGAGAAAATAGATTCCAATATTGAAATGAGTTAAAAATAAAACTATGCATAAAATAATATTAGAAGAATAAGGCATAAAAATAAACCTACTAAATTTATTTATTTGAAGAGGGGAGAAGAAAAAATATACCAATGTGAGTCTTCTAGTAGCGAGTATGAAATTACCCATGTTTTTCAATGTGTTAAACACTACTAAATATTCAATGAGTTAATGGATTTAATTTTATACATGTCTAGATAATTGTCTATTGTTTCCAATTTACTATTCAATAGTTTAGTTATTTTAAAATGGGTATTTCGGCACTTGGGTCCAATCTTTGATAGTGGTACTTTTTTATATTTGATTATTTTTTTTGATTTTCTTTTTAATGGGGGGGGGGGGTTGTTTGAAGAGCATAGAAGAAATGATTGATTGTTGAAGATTGATTTAAATTATTAATAATTATTTTGGGAGAGTAAATAAATTGGGTGTCAATATTGTGATATCATTGTTCTTTGTTATATATTACATTAAATTAACATCCACTTCACATGATGAAGTTTTTTTGGAATTAAAAAATGCTTGGGCATTAATCCAAGCATAAAATAGGGTATAAATCCCAATAAATTATTGTTGGTGGAACATTAAATATTTCATTAGCCAATGTATACTTTAGGTTCCATTAATCCTTGAAATCCGCATGTCAAAAAAACATGTCATTAATCCATGGCATTTTATATTCAACATACACAATATCAATTTATTAAATATTAACTGAGATAAAGCTCTCAATCTCTTAAAATAAAAAAATAATGTCACACCCCAATAAGAGATTTACTCATCCATTGACATGGTTAGACCTCTAGTTTAGAATGTTTATAGTGATTAGTTTAAATAATAATAAAATGAACATTACCAAATAAGTGTTTTGTACCATACACACACATGAGTGTTGACGAAAGATAAATACAAACATTGGATTGAATGAGAAAACAATATAGGGAATATTTTTTTTTATTTATTTAAACTATATTAATACCGTTAATATTTTTCCATAGAATTTTGATGATAATAAGAGATGATGAAGAACAAACATTCATTAAAATTTAATTAAAATGACAATAAACTCACATGATTAAAAATGAAGAAAAATGTTAAATAACATTAGAAAAAGATATTAGGGAAGCTATATCAAGTGAAAACATGAGTTTATAAGGTCTTTATAATCCCTTTTCATGGATTTTCAATTTTTATTTATCCTCCTAAATTGTAAATTTAAACCCCCTTGTAAGAAGAATAGGGGAATGAATTTATAACCCAAGGTGGGGGACTATTTTCATTCCAAAAATTCCCCTCCAAATTGGGTCACTAATTTTATAATTTATACAGTTGAATCTAGAGAAATATTTTTCATAAAAGTTGTAGATATGTGTGATTTTAGTCTAACCTTAATATTGTTCATGCATATGACTTTTTATCCAAAGTTATGGCTGTTTTACTAAAAAACATGATGATGTCAATTTTTATTGGGAGATTTTCCCAGTCCATAATGTGAATGTGTTTTTGGACAAGAAGATTCCCTAAAATCCAAACCATTTATTCAAAAATGTTTGGATCCTACATTTTATATTTCACAACAAAAATAGTAGCTCAATTGGACAATTGTATTTGGAAAAAAGTTAATAATTGTAGGCTATTTTAAAATCATTTACATAATTGTGGGTTATAGTTTCATGAATCAATTGGGCCCCTAATTTTTTAATTTGGGCCTTGAAATTTTTATCCAAGATGTAATAAAATGTTTATGAACTTCTTATAGAGAATAAAATAACTTTTCATTCTCAATTGATCCCAAAAAATAGGAAAATCACAACTATTCTAGTTTCATTAATTGAATCTTTGTGCCTTCTTTTATGGTCCATATAACCCTGCAGATGGAAAATTTGGCCAAATATCCATTTTAATGATTTGTATTATATTATATTAGGACCAATAAAAAATAATCACAAAATTGGGGTAAGTGGGTTGGCCGTTCTATTTATAATAATAAAATGTATCAAATCTGGATTAATTCAAATAGAGATCAAAAACTATATTTTAAAATAAAACATTTGTATTTCCGACCAATTATGAACTTTTCCATGAAAATAAGTAAAAGTATTAGATAATATGTTTTTAATAAATGAATAAAATTAGTGTCAGGTAATAATTTTTTAGTAGTCTTCTTGATAAAATATTTCTGGACAATTCTAAAATCAAGTTTCTAAAAAATAACTAAATTTATGTATAGATTTAGAGACCAAGTTTCATGTTTTGTTATTGAATATTTGAATTTTTTAAATAATTCTATGAGTTTATATGGTGGATTAAATTTTTTTTATTTTGTAACATTTGGACAGATTTGTGGTCTGCATGAAATAGTATTAAAGAGTTGCTGAGAAATCATGGGATTGAGTTTAAATATCATGTAAGAAACATGTTTACATTTACATGTGTAAAATTGTAAATTATCACTTATATAATATGATGTGAATGGGCTAGTTTGATAAATTCAAATAACCATGGTAATTTAATTATTTGATTTATAGTTTAAAATATATAGACCATGAGAATAAATGTCTACAATAATGAGTTGCCTCTAACAATGAGGTTTATCCTTATAAAAACACATATTCAATATTTAAATACTTCACATGCATTACATATGGGATAAAAATAATTTTTATTAACTAAAAAATAGAGCTTAAAATACCATCAAGGTTAAATTTTATAATAATATTTGGATTTTTTAATTCTTGAAAACACTTAATTCACCCCTCTTAAGTTTTTATCCATTGAGACTAACAAGAATATCAATTGGTATATGAGCTTAGGAACCTTCTAATTGGATCTATGTCATTCTATCATAACTTTTATCTAAGAAAATAGTTAATATTATTATATCTATATGTTTTTTCCTTGTTTTTTTATCATATTAAATGAAGTGCATATTTGAAATGAATGAATCTTTAATGGAAAAAACTATTTCAATTCCTGTTAAAATTGATATGTATGTTTCATCTAGGAAATTAAAATACGAGAAGAAAATGTTTTGGATAATCTGCGAAACAAATTAAAAGGGTAGGGTGGATAACCACCAGATGAAGGTATCCATAGTGCAAAGAATATTTAATTTTTTTGATCAATATTCCCCTAGTGAATCTAGATAAATATGTATTGAGGATGAATTTGTTAAATTGATTTGAGATATCTATGATTAAATTTAATATTACTTGAATAAAATTCCATTTAAAGTGTTCTTATTCATATTTTATTATATCAGAGGGATATAAGATGAAATGTCATTAATGTAATGTGAAGTTGATGGAACAGAGGATGAATTATCTATGAAATTAAGAAGTTGCAACACCCATAGAGGACTAGTGTAGGATAAGAAATAATATATCTTACTTTATATTGGGAGATTTTACTTATTTTATGAACAATTACAAATATTATTTTATACAAATGAGGTGTTCAGGATTTTTTTTGGATATGATCGATGAAGTCGAAATGTTTCAGAAGGTATCAATGAATGTCACTGTTACACTACAGGAAGTCAAATAAAAATGGGTTAGAGGGATCGAAAACCTATTTCAAAAATAAATATAACTGAATGAGACACCTATTAATGTGATTAAGAAGGAATGTAAATGTATTTTTAGATTAGTTGAATATATAAATAACACTTTAAACCCAATGTGACTTGAGTTGGAAATAAAATTGAAAACATTGGATTCAATAAACACTAAAACTTTCTAATTAGGTGTGAAAAGGAATGATACCACACAAATTTTAGAGATGATTATTTCTTCTAAAACTACTAAAAATGGAGGTATAAAAAGATTTAGATCCTATGTGTATTTTTATACTTTACGTTCATAGAAGAAGTAATCCCATAACATTGGAAAATCATCTTATATTGAATCTGTTTTATCTATAATTGTGAAAATAATGTAAAAAAATGTATAAATGTTGAGAAAGGTGTTATTAATCCCATCAATGTGTTAATGGTGAAATTATAATTTTCCAAGAAAATATGATCCCCTAATAATTTTCAAATATCCATGAAACCACTCAAATACAACAATGTTCTAAACCAAGATAGATTGTATCATCTGTAAAAATATTGATATTTATTAGTTATTATTAGTGATTAAAAATGTTTGGATATAAGGTTGTTAATTAATGGCATAATATTTCACAAATTCAATAAAATAAGGCATAATGTGAGGTGCCATCATTGTAGAGATAGGGACACATGCTAAACTGATATATTTCACAGAGAAAGTATGATATGTCCAATAATAATCGATTTGGGTTTCTGGATAAATTATATTATTTTTTTAAAATTATACATACACTTTTATGTTCATTGTGGGTATATTAAAAAGTTCACAAATCATATAATGAAATATATTTAAATACATAATAAAAGGGAAATAAGGAGTTATAGAAAAGAAAGTCACCTTGTGGAGTAAACTAGTGAAGAAAACTACTAAATCAAATACTCCCAAGATGTTAGTAATGAATGTTAAAGGGAATATATCAATAAATAATAATTGTTTCTTTTGGGAAAATAGTCAAAATCATGGACCACAACCACATTTACATGAAAATCAATAAATATAGGGTTGAATTTCCTTGAAAAACAAACCCATATGGCTAATAGAAAATCAAAAAGTGATGATATATATACAGATAACATGTGGGTAGGTGAAATTATTGTGGATTTAGGATGATTATTGAAACACATATGTAAAAAACTTATTATAGTGTATCATAATTTTAGATCTATTATGGAATTTACTAATGGAGATATTTTTACACCATGTGTAGGGATTTACCCTAATTCAATTTGTTACAAGGATTTAATTGGGATTTTGTGGACTCCCTAGGGTGTATATTAGAATATATTCATGAGTCCCACATGGGGTGTGGAGTTTTAGACATAAAACATAATAATAATGTTACTTAATACTCCTAGTTATGAATCATTTTCTAGATGAGGTGTAATTATCGAGAAAATCCAAATCATATGGATGAACAAAAAGTTTGAGATGATGATATCTATATAGATAGCTTGTTGGAAATCAAACATTGTATAGATATAAAAAGATAACTAGATTTAAAGTCCTTGTGAATAAGTTGGGAAAATACCAAATAATGGAATTCAAAAAATTAGTAATTTTTTTTGTGGAAGTTGAAACCGAGCATACACATGGTTGTCAAATATATTACTATTTCCCCTAGAAAAAAAGAATAAAATGGAAATAAACTATGATTCTTGGAATTATGATTGATACTAAAATGAATTATCTCCCAAATATGAGTAAAGTTTACCACTCTATTAAATAATTCTTGAAAATATGGATAGCATAGTTGGAAACGTATAAGTAAATTAAGGTGGCACTAATGAATGAAAGTTCCCTAATTTTTAAAGTTGATAATACAATTATATCTAATAAAACATATTTAAAGAAGATGAAATACATGATTTTATAAGTTGAATAGATCAAAAAATTAAAGGGTGAACCAATAATAAGGATCAAAAAACAATTTATAGCTTTAAAGAAAGAACTTCCTAGATTGAGAGTCAAGTCTCAGCCCTTTTTCTCACATTGAAGTGTCAATGGATTTCTACATTGTTCCAATATATTGGTGGGTATTCTACATTTAAGGGATAATTAATTTTTAATTGTGTAAAAGTTTGAAATAGTGAATGATTTAATTCTAAAAAAACTTTGAAAAACTATGCATCATGGTGGAAATCAAGTGTATCATCTACATTTTTAATGTAATTAAATCATAGTTAAGTATAGAAATAATTCCTTAATTGGGGGAATATAGAATCAATATATCAGAAATTATAAATTTTATATAGCTATTTAATTCCTAAATGATTTAATAAAGATTAAATTTGAGGAATTATTTTAATTCTCCCATCACAGTATTAACTCAAATTAATTATGTTTATCAATGGGTAATTATCTAACAAAATGGGTAAGAAATAATGTTTTTCATGAAATTATACGATGTGTTTTATCAAGTGATTTAATGTTTTGTAAAATCATTGAATGGATCAGTTTACTTAACCCTTGGATAATAAATTTTGGCGGTTTCATCAAAATTTAAGTGTCAATGGAAATGTGTTTGGTTTAAATTAATCAATCTTATTTTTAATAAAGGGTTATACCAAATAGACATATAGTTTATTATTTGATGTATCCTTGATATGAAGAATTTGTTATCACCATCAACACATGGAATGAATTTATCATTGTTAAGGTGAAATAAGAAAATGGTAGAAGAAGTTTTTTAAATTTAAAATATTTTGTTTGAGATGAGGAAAATATTCCTTAAAATGATGGATATCATTAAGGGGGAGAAAATTAATCTTTATTTCTAATTTATGGTTTCAAAAATGAGGTTTCAAACATTCCATTATTTTCATCTATTATCAATTAGGGGAATGAATAATTACATAAACCTTTGGAGTGAATTTTTAATTAGTAAAAAAATCCAAAGCAGGTGATTTATGTGTCGCATGGGTTGAAGTTGTATTTTTTTCAATTATCATAATTTCCAATGTAATTATATATATTTTATGTCTTGGGTGATAGAATAGGTATCAAAAATAAGGAGATGAAGGATATTCACATAAACTATAGGGTAAAAGAGATAGTGGTGTTGTTGTATTCAATAACTGGCTGGATAGATTCATGACAGTAGCTATTAAATCATATGATTAAAGGGTTTCACCACATGTCTATGGATATCACTGATGTTAGAAGTATTTTTTATGAAATATTTTGATTATCATATATAATAATTGAGAATCTTCTATTTGGTCGGATTTAAGATATATTAAAATAAATATAGAATCTAACTAAATAGTAAAAGAAACCATATTAATGTGATGAGATTTTTGATTACTGGAAATCAGTGAATAAATCACTTTGGTGAAGGTTTTAGATTGGTCGTATAAATATATCACATTTGAGTATTTCACATATAAGTTATATACCAGTTGGTTGTGCGGTTTAGATAATCTGGTTATAAGACTGATATAAGATACCTCATAAGGTTTAGATAAACATTATAAGGTTGGGATAACTAAAGGCTATAAGTTATAGACAAAAACCATGAATAGTTGAGAAAAAAATTTCTTATAAGGTTTAAACATATACTCATGAGGTTCATATATGTCTTTTTAAGGTTTTTTATCGTTGTAATGTTTAAAAAATCTCACCATAAGGTTAAGGAAAATTATTTTATGATTTCGACAAAGAATCATAAGGTTCATCAACTAAAAAAAATTAGGAAATTGGATAATAATATATATTTAAGTGAATATGATATAGGATGATTTCAAATCTATTATATCATATTTAATATGTTATAAAGCTATGTATAACCATGATTAAGGTCTATGATAAATAAGATGAATTGAAATAAGTGATTGTGAACCCTGTTTTAGTATGGTAGTGAGTTTAAAATGATAATATTTAAAACAATATACTGGAGATAGAAATGAAAGATTATGTTCAAATATTCTAGTGTTTTCCATCAATGATGAAAACATAAAAAATAATATATGGGTGTTTGATTCAAAATGGTTGTCAAGTGAATTAGTTTCTTGATAAAGAATGTTAAATTAAATGATTTTTCAATAATAGTGTAGATATTATTGAGTCGATAATTATGTTATTAATATGAGTCTAAATTCTTATGATCTAAGATAAATGAATGCGTTGAAAGATGATATTCATTAATGATTCAAGGAATATTATAGTTAACTAATGTATAAGGCTGGGAATTTATTCGAGCCTTAAATGAGAGAAATTTAAGATTCAATAATTTTATAAATGAAAAATACATTTAATGATGTTGGAACTATTCTTAATTTATTGAAATAGAACAAATAAACTTTTGATTAGAATAGAAAAAATTATGTAGTTTTTTGAGCTATTATTTAGAGTGTATGGACTCAATATTTAGTCTATAGAGGTACTTATGGAATCTATCATTTGATGTGAATAAATAATCAAGATTAATTTTGTGTTGTTGTATATTTTCTACAGCAATGGATGATTTTTTTATTATATTTATTATGGAATGATTTTGACATAAAAAAAGATGATCCAATTTTAGAAAATCCGTTAAATCCAATTTAGTCAAGATATAAAAAATGAGATAAAATGAATGATAATTTTTTTAAAATTTCATTACTTCTTTTAGGTTCACCTTTGTCCATTTCTTATTTCCTCATCCTTATTTGGGTGCATTTTCATGCTTTTTGGGGATAGAGAGGATTTTATGGGGAGTTGAACTAAATTTTAGTGATTTATGTTTTTTCAAATGAATGGAATCTAGTTATAAAAGAATAAATGGATATAGAATGTCTCTCTTGGGATTAGAAAACCAGAAGTTTCAGTTTAGATGATTTCTATAGGGAACAAGGTTGTTTACTGCATGTTGGGTGATTAAATGTTGAGTAAAGGGATTTAATGTCGTGTTGTCATTGGGAATATGTCATGAATCTAGTTCAGGGTGTTAAAGGATAACACACCATGAAATCATATCACATTGTTTAATGAAAAAACGATGGTTTTATAATAAGGTTATGTTTTTTTCAACATTTTAATGCTTTGTAAAATTCACATCATGTAATGGTGTTACATGACATGTAAATATCATAAGTTGTGGTATTTAGGGTGTTTTACAAGTGAATTAAATTTCATTTCACCATGTAGCCTCCCTATCATAATCTAGAGCTATCCCCAATTGATTTGGGAGATATACTATCCTTCTGGATCACTGATTTAGTGATCGACAATTAGGGTTGTTGTGGTGAGCCTCTATGAGTAATAATTCTTTCTTTCCTTCATTTTTTTGGTCGTTGCATAACTATGGGTCTTGGTTATCTTTCAAATTCATTCTCAGATAGTGTTTTCTATCGATACATTTTAGTTTCTGGACATGCCATTGCTTTCGTAGGTAGGTATCTTGGTTTCTAATCACCATTGTCAAAGGTGGCTAAGTTTCTACCATTTTGATTTAGCTATTTCTATAAAATGGATTAATTATATGAATTTATTATAATTATTATAAAATCCGTTCAGGTTGTTTAGTGAATTAAACTTTTTTTTAGTTTTAAAATATTTCTTAGAAAGATAAATATTTTTAAAGAGGTTATCTTTAAAAAAAAATTTACACAAAGTATTTTTTATTGCTTATGTTGTGGTTATGATTTGGAAATGGGTTTTAAAACACTAAATAGGATTTTCATGTCTTTGAAATATTTTTTATATTGTAAGCTTGGTTTTTAAATTTAATTTTAAAATTAGAAAATTTTCAACCTTGGGATCATCAAGAAATAGTGGTGGGTAGACTTAGTGAGAATGCCACAACTAAGAGGTATCCTTTAAGTGAATTTATGTGTACTACGTATTCCCATAGTTTAGGGCCCAATTGGAAGAGAATTTTAATTTTTGATTTATTTGTCACGTGATAATTTTATATCATTTATTTCAACTCACATGATTTAATGTGAAGTTGTATCGTAGAGCTTCACATGATTGGTTATTTCATGGATATGTGTTTACATTCTAACCTATTGATGTGTGAATATGATTTTATATATTATCAATTCTACTTGTAATATTTTTTTCTTAGATAATATGAATTGATTTTAAGAAAAATCAAAGGGAAAAATAATTATAAATGGGTTGGATTTATGAAAATTATTTTCAAAATTATTTTTGTTTTCAAAGATAAAAATATTATATTATTAATATTAGACCTTATATAGACTCTTTGGTGGTATCCTACATTGATTTTTAATCACACCCTAATTCTGATTTTTGGTTGTTATAGATGTTGTATTATGGTAGATAGGTAAAGTAAAGGTAATCATGAAACCTGATGGTTTATCCATTCATCATTGCCTTGGGTTTGGGGTGGTTTGGAGGAGATAGTTGGTCACATAGAGACTTATGGTCTTTTATGATTAAACTTTTATAGTATATAATATTTGTTTGAGTTTTTATGGATATATTTATATCTCCATTATTTTAGATTTTTAATTTTATTGTATGTACTGTTTTATTTATATTCAATACTTTTTACCATTATCTTTTTTATACCTCACCAAGACGGGCTATATCGAGAGGCTTGTCCAGTTAAATCATTTGGATTGTTATAATTTATTATCATATGGGAAGAACATCCTGATGTGTGTTAAGACTTTCTGAGTTCGGTTCTATTTCTCCAATAGACTAGATTTAGGACCATCATAATTCAGATGGTAATTGTCGGAAGGGGTCCTTAGTATCTCACTATCATGACAAAAATCAAATTAT
Organism: Viscum album; assembly: GCA_963277665.1. Classification (NCBI taxonomy): domain Eukaryota; kingdom Viridiplantae; phylum Streptophyta; class Magnoliopsida; order Santalales; family Viscaceae; genus Viscum; species Viscum album. The sequence goes on along the minus strand of OY728128.1, from coordinate 1,467,246,358 downwards.
AATGGGTGGTCATGGACTTTTACCAGGTTTGAGAATTTTATTTTGAGGTCATTTGATTGAACTGTATGGGTACTTTATTTAAAATGACCCATTACATTTTACATAATGTATTTTGTTGTTATAATTGATAATTTCATTAAATTATTATTAATTTGATGCATTAGATTTATTCTTGATAGTGTTATTTTGGATGACCATTCAGACTTTGGGTTAAGTGGTTGTCAGTAATCCACAATGTTTGGTGGATCATAGCACATATTTCATGTGACGCATGCAATCGGGGTGAACCATGGGCAGTAAAGTGAATCAGCCCACAACACAGGTGGGACTAGGGGGATTTAGTCCTCTATTGTGGCCCAGCAGTCCAATGGGTTGAGTGCATTAGTTTGGGATGGTTCTGGTGGGTTAGGTCGGACCCGGACTGGAACTCAGTTTGGAATTTTTATAAAAGTGTTCATAAATTTCATGTTGTGTGTCTATTGGATGAGTTCTTTGCAGTGTTGGTACCCTTTTGATGAAACAATACTTTTTTGATACTCTATGTGAGTTTTTTAATTAGTCATGTGACATAATGGTTCAAGGAGTAGGTTCTCCCAAAATGAGTGTGCTACAAGAAGAATCTAGTGGCTGAGTGCGATGTAGAAGATGTATGACCTAGAATCTATGTGACCTATAAGAACTGAACCCGATAAAATGTGTTAACTAGAAGTTTTGTAACCTAGAAGCTATGTGACTTAGAGACTATGTGTATTACCTAGATTTTTTTTGTTACTGAGTATATATTTCTTAATGAGACAATGTGTCTTACCGAGATTGTGTGTCTTATTGATACTATCTATCTCATAGAGACAATGTGCCTCATCGGATCAAGAAAATTGTTACCTTATTAAAATATATGTTGTGTGTATATATGTATATATTGTGAGATTACTATACTTCATTTGTTTCTTTGGTTGTATGATTCATGTACTTTTCATTGTGTTGTACTATGTGTACCTATTTGTGTTATACTTCACGTATCGCTTTGTGGTATTCCATTGTGGTTTCGGGGTGTCCTACCATGTATTCATCTACTCACCCCAACACGTGCATTTCTTACATGTGTCATGTATTGTGTAGAAAATTGACACATTGATGAGGCTATAGGTGGGCCGGGACTAGGTGGTTTTTAGTGAGATGAGATAGATGGGTCATTCTCCTACGACTTTCGAAATTTTTCCTACACCTACACTTCACATAGGGTTTTCTGTGGAAAAGTTTCAAGAACTTTCTTGTTCACTTTTATAGACTCTTTCTTTGGATTGGCTTGTATTTTTTCCCTATTAAGATTATAAATTCCTACTATTATATTATTTTGGTTTTATATTAGTGTATGCATTAATTTCCTTCTTAGTGTTTCTTCATTTCATCATTTTGGGAATGGAGATGTGTGTGTGTGTATGTATTTGAAAAAATGCACCCCATTTCTGGGATATGCATACTCGGTGTTGTTTCCCGGCCCCTGGATTTTCAGAGACAGTACTGGGGTAGTCATGGTATGTGCCCCTATGGGAAGGGTCATGATATATTGGTATCAAAGGAGTTTGGTTCTACTGAAGGACCAAGATTATGTGAGGTTGGTCTGGGGAAATAGTGTTAAGTGTCTCGAGTTCAGATTTCAGACTTGGGAATCCAGTGTTGGTGTAGAAACCAATGTATCCATACACCAGGGATCTAAAATCTGAATTTCAACTCAATACATGAAAACTCTAGTTGCGGGGGGAAAATGTTGCATGCACCATATAGGATTTGAGTGTGTTCTGATGTCCATCCTGAGATAGCTCACTAGGTATACTATATTGACAATTGCATAACTTGTTTCATTTCAATATACCTCTACATAGATATCCGACTAGGATTCCATTGCATGATCATGAGGATGATCCTTCTACTGATGAGGAATCAGTACAGGGTCATGTACAAGATATTCTCCCTATTACAAATATAGAACCTCCGAGTGTCTTACTAGTGATACAACCACCCATCAATTAGTAGTTACTACTAGTGCAACTAGTTGAGGATTAACATAGGATGAGTGCATTTCATGAGTTCCAGAGGTAGCTACCTCCTAGGTTTCAGGGTGATACAGAGCCCATGTTGATGAGGATTGGTGGGAGGTATTTACACATGTATTCTACCTCATGAGGATGCCTTCCAACCAAATGTTGGTCCTAGATGTAAGTATTTTTCATGGATTAGTAGGGCAATGGTGGAGCTTGGTGGCCTATAAACATGATTAGATGGCTCTATCATGGGAAAAATTTGAGCGCCTCTTCATGGAGGAGTTATTTGAAGCTACTTTGTGATTACTGCACATTTATGAGATCTTGTATATGCAGTAGGATAGTTAGATTATGGCGGTGCACTCAATGGGGTTTAGTGATCTTTCTTGCTACTCCACATATATAGTCCAAGGATGATCTTCAGGGCTCAGAAAATTGAAATGGGGTTATGCTGGTAGATTATGGAATCCATTATATATCTTCTAATTCATTTATATTATAGGGTACTAGAGAGATCTCTACTTGTGGAGAGCTTTTTTGGCAGAGCAGACACCAATTGTGGGAGCTACCAGTAAGAACCAGGTATCTAAGTGTTTTTCAGTGGGTAGTTGAAAAATGTAAGAGGGTGCCAATTGTTTTTGGAACTCTCAGAGATGACCCTAGGATATAAGATCAACAATATAAGGATCCAAGGGCATAGTGAGTTATCCAAAGGATATTCTTTGTTAATAGTGTGGTAGTTGGGGACATACGGCTCGAGATTAACCAGCTCATTGTACATATGATCTTGAGATGGTCAAGGGACCACCGAGGCACTAGATGAGGAATGAGAAGGGTGGTCTGTAGGGAATAATATACGGAAGAGGAGAAGATAGAGTAGTATTTTGTGGGAATAGGTTTCGTGTATTACCGCCGCCACCCCCAGGTGGTCAATGCTATGGTCAGGGAGCTCGTGGATAGGGATGATGCAAGCTTTAGGTGATGAAGGATTATGACCCCAAGACTCCATAGGGATTATAGGCAAGGTTAATGTCTTTTACATCCTAGATGTAGTATTATTATACATAGGTTCCAATCATTCTTTTCTTTCCATGGACCTTGTTCAGGGATCAGAGATTCCTGTTGAACTATTGAATTGAACCTTTTGCTTAGAGACTCCTATGGGAGGGGATTCAATGATCACACATAGGTGATGATATTGTGAACTTAATCATTAAGGTGAGAGTTTTGGTTGGGATATCATAGTAGTGGAATCTAGTCCTTATGACATCATTATCAGTATGGACTGGTTATCCATAATCCATGCTGTGATTCACTGTTTTAGGCGTAGAGTGTGGTGTGTCCATAGTGATGGGACTGGGTTTAACATTGTTGGTGAAAATGAAATGCATGATGTATAGGATAGACATACTCATTGGAGGTTGCAGATAAATACCCATAATTTGGGTACCCAAACCCTTGGTGTAGTTGAAAATATGAGTCCTTAGTTTCATGTTGTTGTGGTAGTGTATGAGGATGTATTTCCTGAAGATTCCCAAGGATTACCCCCCCCCCCACAGGTAGGTATACTTCGTAATTGATCTATACCTTGGGATGGAAACGATATCTATAGTAGCATATCAAATGACTCCTGCAGAATTTAGTGAGATGAAGGTATATTTGGAGGACCTTTAGATGAAGGGCTTCGTGAGACTCAGTGTTTCACCTAGAGGATCCCCAGTTTTATTTTCCAAGAAGGTAGAGGGGAGATTGAGGTTATGTGTAGACTTCCAGAGCCCGAATCAAGTGACCATGAAGAACAAATATCCTGTACCATGGAATAATGACCTCTTAGATTAGCTGAAGGGAGTGAGGTGGTTCTTGAAGATTAACATCAGATATGGCCATCACAAGATTCATGTACATGATGAGGATGTACCAAAGGCAACCATTAGATGTTGGTATGACCACTAAGAGTACATTTTGATGTTGTTTGGCATGAAGAGTGCCCCAACAGTGTTCATGGGACTCATGAACTGGATCTTCCAGCCGTACATAGACATGTTTATGGTGGTATTAATTGATGAAATTCTAGTGTAATTGATGTTTGAGGAGGAGCATGCGATACACTAGACGATGGTCCCATACACACTCTGAGAGAACTAGATTCATTGAATGATCTCAAAGTGTCTGTTCATGATTCGAGAGGTCCATTTCTTAGGACAAATCATTTCAGAAGCTAGAGTCACAGTGGATCAAGTAAATATTGAGGTGGTACTTTCTTTGGAGCGACCCAAATGTCACCAACGTGCATGGTTTATTGGGGTTGGTTGGGAATTATCTGAGGTTTTTACCTGAATTTTTTAGAATAACATCACCCTTTATGGATTTGACATGAAAGGGTCTGCCTTTTGTGTGGAAAAAGAAGTGTTGATAGTGTTTTAAGGAGCTAAGTAAAAGGCTGGTTAGTGGTCCCATCACGAGATTACTCGAGAAGGGTGTTAGGAATGTAGTGTTCTACAACACATTAGGGACATGGCTTGGATCTGTCATGATGCAGGGGCACGTAGTGATTTCATATGGTTCATGCTAGTTGAGAAACCATTAGCATAACTACATGACCCATGATATAGAGCTATAAGTGGTAGTATTTATGTGGAAGATGTGGAGACACTGTCTGATGGGATATTTGTTTATTGCATACTCCAATAAAAAGAGTCTCATGTATGTATTCTCTCATATGGATCTGAACATGAGACATAGGTGAATGAAATATTTCCTCTAGGACTATGATATCTATATTTTCTACAATAATAGAAAGGGGAACATAGTGGTAGCCTCTCTCATCCTGAGATCTAGCATGGAGTTGTTGAGCGAGGTGTCAGATCAGTTTTCCATGTTGAAGATATCCACTGTGGATGGAGATGGAGGAGATTACCTCCATTCGATGGTTGTCACCCATAAAATCTTAAAGTGATTCAAGTAAGAATAGTTGGGGGATTCCAACTATGATACCTTACATGAATAGATGTTCAAATGGAATACCAATTATGGATACTCAAAAGGTAGGGATAATGCCATCTTTTTAGAGGCAACATAGTGGTTCTGGTGGCCTTATGGGAGGAGGTATCGATGGAGTTCATTACGTCCCTTTACGGTACATCCAGTTGAGGCGAAGATGTACCAAGGACTATGATTTCAGTTTTAGTGCATGGGGATGAAGAATGGAGGGGAAAAGTTCGTTTCTTGATTCCTCACTTGTTAAAATGTGGAGGATGAGCATTTGGTTCTAGTGAGCTAAACCCAACCCCCTGAGGTGCCAGAGTGGAGGTGGGATGTGATATTTATGGAGTCTGTGATGGGTTTACGAAACATATACATGTTAAACAATACCATCTAGTTGATATTTGAAAGATTACCTATGTCTAAAAACTTCTTACCCATCCAATATCAGGGTTCAGTATAGATCTTGTGATGCCTTTATGTGTAATAGATAGTTTTTATTCCCTGACTTTTATTAAATAAAACATCATATCGTGATGCTCGTTTCGCATGATGATTGTGGAAGGGACTTCATTAGATTTTTGGGACTCAATTATGATTGAGAACAACATTTCATCACTAGAAAGATTTCTAGAAGGAGAGGACCATTTAGGTTCTATAGGACATGCTACATGCCTTCATATTGTATTTTAGTCATATCGAAGATGATCACCTACCACTGGTGGTGTTTTTATAATATAACAGCTACAAATTAACCATTATTATGGCACCATACAAGGCCTTTTATGGGAAACCATGAAGGTCACCACTTTTCTGGACCGACCGAGGAGAGTCAGAACTCATTTGTCTAGAGTTGGTGTGGGCTACCACTAACAAGGTGCATATTATCCAGGAGTAGATGCGGACTACACAAAGCTAGAAAAAGTCTTATAATGACATGAGATAGAGGCCTATAGAGTTCGAGAAGGAGACCATGTGTTCTTTAATGTTTCACCTAGGCACAAATTATAGATATTTGGCCTCAGTGTCATGTTATCTCCGAGATACATCAACCCTTTTCAAATTCTATATAGATTTGGAAAGGTGGCATACCAGCTAGCTCAACCCACATAGTTGCATCAGTTACATGATGTCTTACTCATGTCGTAGTTGAGGAGGTATATGGACGATCCATCACACCTCATGGACTGGGGTGAGCTAGAAATTGAGGATGGGGAATCTTTTGGGAAGTACCCAGTGGAGATAGAGGATCTACTAGTGAGTATCTTTTATGGGGGGTCGATTCCTTTGGTTCACATTTATTGGTATCATAGGAATCTCTAGGAGTGCACTTGGGAGAAGGAGGATAATATTTGTGCTCATTACCCTCATCTTTTTTTATTATCCATTGTTTTTGATTTCAGGGACATAAATCACAATGTTTGGGATAATTTAATTACTCTTATTTTATCATGTTTTATTTTTATAAATTAATTGTGAAAATTCAGAGACCAGGAACTGAGATAGTGTGTGATTCTGAGATTCAGTGTGGCTGGAACAAATTAATGATTTTTTTTTGTTTTTAATAAAAAATACAGATGATTTTTCTTGAAAACTAAGTAACAACTAAATGGATGTCCATATTTGAAATCCAAGGGCACCATTGCATTTATAATTTATAGTTTACACTAGGTGAGGCCTAACATTGGATAGCGTGGGTCAACTACAATGTGTAGTTTATGGACGTATCAGTGATAAAATATTTAATAAAAAAAATTATTTCATTGAGTTGAATAATTTAATTGTATTAGAGTTAATTATGAATCCATGGTTAATATAATAACCCGAGATCTACCCTAAGATGAAGAGAAGGAAGTTGTCTCAACATCGACGAAAGGTCAAAGATAAGGACTTGAATCAATGATTGACAGATTGATGAATGATGATAAAGCAGCTTCTCCCTTCATCATCAACCAATCAAAACCATATTTAGCATGATTTTTTTCTATAATTCATTACCGGTTCATAAATTTGATGATGAACATGGACCAATCCATGAACAGGTTGATCCTCGGTTCGATCACCTGTGGGATGGGAGCTATACATGCGGGGATTGGAATGGCAGATAGATCTGTGTGATTTTTTCATTCTTTGTGATCCCTCTAACATGGATTAATCCTGGCTAACAGAAACAAATTACAAGATACATCCTTTAATAGATTATTGATTCACCCTTTTTAACCCTTTTTTTTCAGGTTCTTCATGTTCTTCACGATTTTATAAGTGGATGATAGTTGCTACATCAATTCATAGTGCAACAACCTAAGACAGAAGATCCAACACCACAATGACACCACAAAGGTGCGATGGTAGGTGCGGAAGAATTCCTCCAAAACAAAAACAAATGGTGGTGATAGATTTTGATAGTCTAGGAGGAAGGTGAACTTGTAGGGAAATACCACTAGTGGGGTGGCCGGTGGAGGTGGAATGCGATAGGAGGCTGAGTCAGGGCTGATGTGGCCTGTGGGAACGGGCCATAGAAGGAGGCTACTCTGTTGACTGGGGGACACAGACAGAGGGGTCTGCATCTGTGTTGTCCAACAATAATGTGTTTCAGTGTTTTTTGGGGGATACCACAGTGGAAAAGTCGTCGATGACGCTGTATTATGAGTCAGCCGCGTGAATTGTGGGTCGGACTCATGAAATGCGGTTCGACACCACATCTGCAGATGAGACATGTGGTCCAGGAGGACCTCATGTGGCACAGGGACCAACCTGATGCATAGAACAGACCAAGGAGAACCAGGATACTATAGCGTCCCTATAGGCTAGGTTGGTTTGGGCCGGACCGGATCAGATTGGGTTGGGCTGGGCACGGTGGGTCAGGTCGGACCTGATGTGGACCTGGGTCAGTCCTTTTTATAAAAATAGACATAACTCTCAAACTGTGTGTCTGTTTGACAAGCTGTTAGTGTATTTGGGACCCTTGTGAGGAGAAGATAATTTTGAAATACATTAAGTGTGTATTTCTGGAATTTGGTATGGTGCCTAATGGATTGAGGAGTAGGTTCTCTCGGAACGAGAATTCTACGAGCATAATCCTATTGCAGGGTGTGACCTAGAAGCTGTGTGACCTAAAATCTATGTGAAATAGAAACTGTAAGAACTAGAAGATGTGTGACCTAGAGGATGTGTGACATTGATATTTTTATTATAATGGAAACTTTGTGTCATACCGATACAAGGTGTCTTACTGAGATTGTGTGTCTTACTGAGACTGCATGTCTTACTAAGATGTGTGTCTTACCGAGACTGTGACACTTATCAAGACTGTTTGTCTTACTGAGGTTGTGTGTCTTACCAAGACTATGTGTCTTATGGAGAATGTAGGTCTCATGGAGATGGGGTGACACATCAGATTGAGTATATTGGGACATTTTGAGAATATATGTGGTAGATATATATGTGTGTGGGGTGACTATACTTCGTTTGTTTCATTGGGGGTATACTTCATTTATTTTCCATTGTGTTATACATCATATATCTCTTTGTGGTGTATATAATATATCACTTTGTGGTATACCTTTGTTGTTTTATGGTGTCCTATTGAGTATTTTTTACTCAACCCTACACGGGCATTAGATGCATGTGTCATGTCTTTTACAGAAGATCTATGATTTGACAGAGCTCTAGGTGGGACATGACCAGATGGTGATTATAGAGATAATAAAGATGAGTTTTCATTATGTAGGGTTTTCTGTAGATGATTTTAATGAACATGTGTGTTCACTTTTACAGACTCTTTATTTTGGAAGGATTGTATTCTGGCCCTTTTACTTTACTGTTTTATACTGTCATACTTTGTGGTAGGAATCTTAGTGTATGCATGAATTATCTATGTTTTGTTTTTACATTTCAAAATTTTGGTCTTGTATATGCATGTGTGTGTGTGTGTCTAGGTACTTTGGAAATTGCCTCCAATTTGTGGTATATTCCTACTTGGTGCTTGCTTCCAGCCCCCAGACTATTAGAGGTGAGCATGGGGTAGTCACGACATGGGCCACTTTGGGATGGGTCATGACATGATGAGTGTTAAAATTTTTTATTGAATATATAATATATAAATTTTATTAAAAGAACAATCAAAATTTCATTCATTAATTTATTGAGATAAAATGGGGTCTGTACATAGAAAAAAAAATCTTATAAACCTACTTTTTTTAATAAACTTCTTACATTCATTTATAAATAATTGATAACTAATGGTCCCATTTCATTTCTCTTTTTAAATAATATTTTCATACTTTAGAAAATATTATTTCGAAGTTCCTTCCTAATGGCTAGGTGGTAACTATAATAATATTTTAATGACAATATTAATAGTATATCTTAGTTTCATAAAACACAGACTTGTGTGTAACACAAGATATCAAAGGAACTTTGAATTTTATGTAACACAAGCTGAACATATAGTTTTGTTACAAAAAAACTAATATAAGTGTTTCATGTAGTGAAATATTAATTTGGTTTTTCTTGTAACACAAGGAAAACATTGTGATTTTATATAACACAATCTATATTTAGTGTTTCATTAAATAGAGAATACTGAAAAGATTAAATTAATTTCAAAAAATATATTTCAGAAAATCATGGGATGTTACTGATATTTTCCTTAATAATTTTTTTAAATGGGTTTTAAAATATTCCATTATATGATTTGAAAGATATTTATAAAGAAATCGATTTTAAAAATGTTTAATGTTTATTAAAGTGTTTTTAAAAACTAAAAGGGTATTTACCTCAAATTTTATTTAATGATCTTTTAATGGAATTTCTATTCATAAAAGTCAAAAAAAACTTGTTCTTTCTTATTCTCTAATGGGGATATTTTGTAATGATACCATCCTAATTCATTCTATAAATGAATTAATATTGTTTCAATGAGATTATTATAGAACTGATTCCTTTTATAGCGTTTAAACATGTTTTAAATTTATTGTTATGTAACTCATTATTTTACATGGGTTAACCCTATTTCATAGAAATTGTCATGAAAACCATTTCCTTTACACAATTTAAACATGATATGATATGCATAATTATTTTTATGAGGGTTATGATGATATGAAATCTCTTTGGACTTTCTTCATGTTGAAGTTTGGGGATATTACTTATATCATGCAATGACTTATATAATATCAGATGAGCCTATTGTAGATTATATGATTGGGTGGGCCAGATAACACTAGTTGAGCTCATTAAAAATTATACAATTGGGGGTCCCAAATAGATTCGGGTGAGGCTGTTATATCTTATAAGATTGAGTATCCCAAATATAACTGGGTGATCCCATTATAGCTTATGTAATTGGGGTTCCCAGATAGCATCGGGTGATCCATTTATAACATGAAAAATGGGTGTACCCATATGGTTCTCTAATTCATTAGGTAATGATTATTTTATACCGAGAATTGTATTTCAATTAATCCTTATAATTATTCCAACACTAATGGTTCTGTAATTATTCTATGAAGATTATGTTACTAGATACTAATATTTTTGATCTATGCTTAAAATGGGCATATAATGTTCCTTATGATCAAGATTGATATCACATGGCTAATTATTATTGATTCTGATGATTCATTCATTTTCCATATTTTCATATTTTATGATCCAAGTATTGATGCATATAATTTATTTTAAAATTCACTTATTCACTCTGACAATTCCATTATACCCAAATAATATTTTAATTCTCATTGATGACATTAAATTGTTAATGCTTATGTTTACCCCTTTAATGAACACTTTAGATCACCCTTATAATGTTTCAAATTCCCTAGGATATAAAGAACGTGTTTTGATGAATTATTTCTAGAGATGATTTCATATGGATGATGATGATGATATAATGTGAAATAAGAAAAGCCAGGTTTTATGGGATAAATGTTCATTGGACAACATGGGTAATGTTTCTGTAGTAGTTTATCCAAATTATCTAAAACTCTAAACCAAAAAGGCCCTCCTGAATGTAAGTGATACAATTTTTCCTTTTAATGTTGTATGGTTTAGATGGAAAAAATAGGTTAAATTTATCGACATTACAGTCAAAAATTTATAATTTACAATTTCAGCATCAGATCTAGGAGTGAGGATTCTGGGCTATTATAATTCGTATCAAAGAAAATTTTAGATAACTTTTTAGCTAAGGATATTCCATGTGAGGCTACCTTAAGAGTTATGGATACCATCTTCATTCTATATGATTAATGTTGATCATAATGTCCAATTCATAGGTACGATGTTTTATGGATTTTATTATTAAACATTTTAAGGTTATTAATGAAATTTTTAGAGACATTTTGTTGGTTTAAGATATTTTTAACCTCTAGGATCAACAAGAAGTTTTATTTAGGGAGGAATTGTTTTTCATGTTTAGTGAAATAAAGGAAAAACTTATACTAGGTGACAAACCATCGCATCTAGTAAAATGGTGGGGCTTGATCCCATGATTGAAGGATAATAAGGGTTCCACACCTACTACATGCCTACATGGTGTCCTAGTTAGAATGATTTTTTTTTAGGTAACGATTTTGTTTTTTCAAAACATATGCAGTTTTATTTTACGAATAACCGTTTATTTATTTTGTAAATATTTGTTGTCAAAGATTTCTAATCATTGGGATTAAAACATATTAAGGAAATGATTAAATAATTTTATGGGTTGTAATTTATTGAATAATTTGGTTTAAATTTTGGGTATTACTATTGAATTTTGAATATTAATTTATCATATGATGGTTTACTAATTTTGGGAATTATATTACTATGTTATGACCATTTTGGTTTTGATTAATGTCTAAAGATTGGATAAACATCTTATTTTGACTTTAGGGATTATGTGGTCCTCTGAACATTTTTTTAGTACATCAGGAATTAAAAAATCATCATAGATACTCATCAATAAGATACAATTATGAGATTGAGGTGGAAATTTATTAAATGATAAATTATAATTATCAAGAAAGTATATTTACATATTCTCTTAGTCTAGATGGTAAGATAATTCCTTAATTATAGAAAAGGGATCTTGAAACAAAAAAATTTTCATAGTACCTTTAATTTTATTGATATGATGGAATATTTTATCATCAATGATTTATTGTTTAGTGGCCCTTAAAATTCCCTTGAACATTGAATTTCTTGTAATCAATGAACTCAACCACTCTGTAATTATTTACACTTTTATTTCCTTCCCACTTATGTTATCTTTTTTGGAAACCTAGTTTTGTGTTATTAAATATGAACATTGTAAATTAATTTCTATATTATTGATGGGATGTTTTATTAACCCTTTTTATAATGTGGGTTTACAAATGATTTATTTTCAAATTTCCAACCTTTTATAACCGAGATAAATTCAAATTGTGGGGAAACAATTTATTAAAGGGGAGGACATAACACCCAATGATTTTAAATGTAGAAAATTGTATTTGATAGCATAAAGGACATGAAAAACTGATTTTATCTTGTGTGATATGAAGAATTTTTATCTTTCATTACATGAGAAACTCAATTTTTCTGGTGTTACACTCATCTTTTAGTTATTATTCTTGATAGTGTATTCAACACACAATACTGATCTTCAAAGACCCATGATATATATTATAGTTATAACCTAGTTATTTAAATTATGGGAAATGAATAGTAATAACTACTTCGTGATATATATATATATAAATATATAAATTTATTTCTCAAGATAAATTATTGATAAATTTTAAGTAAATAATCAATCAATTTTTAGTAATGTGATTTTATTCTTCAAAAACACGTTTTCATCAAAAATGAATTTTATTGATTTTAATGAAAAACACATTATAATAAAATTTTGAAACTTTTACACAATTTATTTGATTAATTGAAATTAATTTTTGGAATCTAAATATCAAATTTTACTTTGAGTGAAATTTGGGGACTTTTTGTAAAATATTGATTTCTCATTGAATAATGAAAATTTAGATTTTTTGTAAAAAGTTTAAATTTCAAATAAATTAAGTAATTTAAAATTAAAAATATGTTCTAATTATGTTTAAAAATAACATATGTATCATTTAATTAAATTTAATCCCCCTAATTTCTTTTAATCAATATGATTTTTGTATTTAGTATTAGTTTGTTTTTGGGTTTGAAAATAGGGTTTTCTAAAAAGTGTTTTAAAAAACATAATGTTTCCCAATTTTAATTAATTAAAATAATCAGTAATGAGAATTTATTTAAATTATTTATATATAATATACATAATTATGTATTAATTTTTTTTCATTCATTTATTATTATTAATCATCTAGTAAAGATCAAATCATTTATTTTTATAAAAAATACTCTTCATTAAAACCTGACGACTCACAACGTCTACGTATTAAAATTTTCCGTTTCTATAAATTAAATTTTCAAAATAGGATTATATATTATTAATCATAATAATTTATAATTTATAATAAGGAAAACTTAATTTTTGATCATAATGTTTAGTGAAAATTGTAAAAGTTAGTCATAGTGATTAAGTTATATACAAGTTAATCGAGGGATTAGTCGTTAAACTTAAGTGAAACATTACCCAAAAACTATTCCAGTACCCATTTTATAAACACATTTATAAAATATACATTATATTATCTTTTTTGGATAATTATATAGGTCTTTTAACTTGAAAAAAGTAGGTTGAATTAAATCACTCAAAAAAATACTCGTGTCACACTCACCTCGCATGCAAAAGGCCACAACCACTCTTCCCCTCTACAAACATTAAAAAATCATTTTTGGATATTACATGAAAAAACAACTTCCAAAATTAACTTATATAATCATATAAAACCTTATTATGGAATAAATAAAACTACGGAATTCTTTTTGTGAAAACTAAAAAAGTTTCCTAAAGTATTGGTAACATTTATCGATGAGAATTTATATTATATTTCTCTTTCTACCACCATAAACTCATCTAATATAATTATTATATAATAAAATTAGTATATTACATATAATTAAATATTTTTTATCTTCTATTTATGATCTATAAACTCACCCACTTCCATCAAATGGGTTGAAAATCATCATTCGTGTGTAGGCGTAATACTGCCTCACGAAATGATGTCAACCGTTTTTCCATTGACACATCTCACGATTCAGTATGACTATTGATATAAACTTTAAATATGATATATATAACATAATTATACCTCTAGATTCATTATATCTTCTATAATATTTTAATTCCCATTTTTTAAGGGAAACGATATTGTCACTCCTGTGTACGACAGACTATCGCCTCGCGAAGCGATGTAACTCATTTTTCACGAATGTGTTACATGGAAGGTAATAGAGGTAAAGATAATAAATATATATAATATAAAAATTATTATTTTCTTAACATATTTATCATTCTTTGAATATAATATAACAATTTATTTTTACCTTTTCACTCACTGAAAAAAAAATTATAACATCATTTGTTGAGGTGTGGACAACGGGCTCCTCACAGAGATGTGATTCTTTTTCCCCACAAAATCACATGAATTATATATATAAGTATATATAATTAAATAATATTTTATTTAATATATTATTATAATTATACAAATATAAAATATTACTTATCTTTTTTCTATGACGATCATTGAAAAATGGAAATGTTACTCATGCATACATACCACCTACCATCTCCATGATCGTAACATTAATTTATTTTTCATAGACAAAATTCATTATTGTATTTAAATGTAAAACTGATTTAAATATATGTTAATTATTCACTTATTATTTTTATGAATTTGATGAAACTATATATTATTAATAAAAAATAGATCTTTGATTATGAAATACGCATAAGGAAACATGGAAATTAACACCTGAAACAATGAAAATAATGAATCATTCTTTAATAATGGGTGATAAAATATATGATATTATAAATATTAATACTATTATTTTATATGTTAATAAATTTTTTCAAACCACTATATAGGATATTAATGGATGGTCACTCAAAAGGAAGCATCAGGTAATTATTTTTTCTCATCCTCTATTTATTTCCTTTAGATATATTTCATATTCACCACTTATTTTTCTTTTGTGGTGTCTATAATTCACATTAATATATTTCAAAATTATAATTCTTAAATATATATATAATTTACATATCAATTTGTGTATAACTATTTAATGGGGTTTTTTATTTCCATGTTACCAAAGTGGTAAGAGGTTTTTGTCTCAATTTTCCTTGTTTGAGATATATGTTATGCAATACACCTATCTTATTTTATGAGGTGTATATTATACCCCTTTGACATGTTATATAATTAATGTACTTATATTCATGGTATTATATGTTTAATTAAATGAAATTGTTTCATGGGGATTACGATTCTATAAAACTGAGGTGGTAAGAGTATTATTTTACAATATCATCATTTGACGAGATTGTTTCTGATTAGATATCCAATATTAAAATCTAATGATATGTAATGTCTCATAAATTCAGTGTAATTTTTTTTAATTATATGGAATTATTTCAATATAGCATGTATACAAGGCACATGATTTCGAGGCCCGACAAGCCCAGAATAGATTTTTGACCTTTTTTTAAGGTACGTTCAGTAAACGTACAATAGTTATTTTCTAACTTTTGAACTGGTGGTTGGATAAAAAATCCTAGGGCACCATTGAACATAGAACATCAAGATTCTACTAGAAATGAATTAACTTCGACTGACAAGGGTCTGACAGAAAATTTAATTTATTGGGCTTTTTAGAAAAATAAAAAAATAACATTAAAAAGTTATTTTATTTTTCTTTCGCACCATTGAGTGGCAGATGACGACGATGTGGTGCGGCGACAGGGAGAAAATGATGCGCAATTAAGGAATCCCCGTAATGTCTTATTACGAAATTTTATCCACTATGATGTTTCATAAATTAAACAGTGTAACAATGCAACATCACAACGTCACAGAAGCATTGCGACTATTTATTTTTATTAAACGAACACATTAGAGAGTGGAGAAATAACTGAAAGGATTTTATGATGAACCTATGATGAATATCCTCTTCAATGAAGAATGTAAAACACCAAAGAAAATCAAAAATCTTTGATGCAACTCAAAGAACAGAGTCAGAAGCGACGAACGATGTCGACGTCTCAAAACCTTGAGGATGTAATGTTGTGACAAAAAACATAAAAGCGGTAGGGTTTATTTTATTTAATGTTCATCCCATTACTTTTCTAGAAATAATGAACGTGGATCAACCCATGAACATGTTGATCCGCGATTCTTGCTTCTATGTGGGAGTGTAATGCTTTTTCGTGTTTTCATTATCTGGGATTGAAATTATCATTTGTTGATTGAACTGAAATATCTGGACATCCAATGTTTTTTATCCTCAAATGTGCAGGGTATGGGCCGACATGAAAAAGGCCTGAGAACTTCCACAGTGTGAATTCATTGTGGCTATATACTCAAAGTGGAGAAAAGTGGAATCCAGGGCCAAAGCATGTATGGAAGTGACCTGGGAGGCCCATAGCTACAGGTAGATTAAAAAATGGACCACTAGATCAATTTAGGTGACTCGTAAAAGGGATTGCTGGCATGCCGGCGTAGGGGGTAGCGGCCCGCGGTGGTGACCGCGGGTGGAGGATGGTGGTGCAGCACGACCATAGGATGCCATGACTGGCTGTTCATGGTAGTTAGATGACGCAGCGCCAGTTGGGTGCCACGTACAGGGGAGCCCCGCGTCACAGCTACCCAGGTGGATGTCGATCTGTGGTCCCCCAACCATTGATGGAAGAGCTCAGTGCCTCTATGGGGAAGGTGGGAAGCGGGATGCGACCGACAGCTGCCTTCTAGGAGCACCCCACCTGCCGCCCATGCATTCGGGCTTCTTCATGGAGGTTTTCACCCCTAGCTAACATGATGGACCCACACCGGCCTACTGGACCTTCTCCATTTGGCCCAGGTCGGGCTAGACCGGGTCGCTGGGTGACCCGGTAAGTTGGAACCCCAGCCAAACTGGGTCAGGTCCAACGAGGCCCATTGGGACGGGCCCACTAGCCAGGGCAGACAAGACTAACCCAGATGCGAACCGGGTCAGGTCGAGTTGGTCAAATTAAATCAGGGTATGTGGGACCCCCAGGCCAGGCTGGACGGGTTGGAACGGGTTGAGATGCAACTGACCCCTGTTTTCTAAATTGCCTGTATCTCTAAAATTGGGTTTTTGTTTGATGCGTCATTAGTGGAATTGGGACCCTTGTGACGAGGTGGTCTATATGATATAATCTACATGTGTTTTTAAGGAATGTGGCATACAGTCCGGATGGAATGGACAAGAATCCAACCTGGCCCTTTTTACAAAAATGACCTTATCTTACAGACCAGGTTTCCATTCGATGCGCTCTCTATTGCATTGGGACCCTTACAATAAGATGGTGAATTGGGGTTACTCTATTAGCGTATACTTGGTAGTTTAGGTAATAATGATGTCTTGCGAATCGTATCCTCTCAGAATCAACCGTGCTATGTACGGGAATCCGGTGGCTGGCTATGATGTGAAGAATGAATAATGATCCTTTCTGGGTGAGAACCTAATGATCCTGTGTGGGTCTGCACCTAGTGATCCTTTTTGGGTCAGATCTTATAGATCGTGTGTGGGTTATCAAATAGAGACCTTGTGTGTATTATTATCTAATCATATCAACATAAGAAGACAATCTATCTCTATGACTAATCTTCATCACTACTGAACTTATGTTATACCTGCTGTGAGCGGATTCTTTACTTTGTGTTATGTATTTAAGATCTTGCTTGGTGGTTTTACCTATGTGGTATTTCACTTTTTGGTATTTTCCTTTTTGGATTACAGAGAGACCTTTGGGGGTCTCGGGGTCCCTACTATGTATTGTTATACTCACCCCTGCATGGGCTTCGCTCGCACCTGTTGTTCCTTGTGAAGACGACAGACACCTTTGACTGAGACATCAGGCACCCAAGACTAAACGGTGCTCGGAGGTGTGTTGATAGATGTGGTGGGCTGCAGTGACATCTGATAGAGAGTGGTACCTACCCTTTAGTTAGGATCCTTGGATGATGACCTCTAGATCTTGTACCTCTTTTGTTGTACATTCGTTTTAGTTGGGCTTGTATTCTAACCCCTTTACATTCAGTTTACAAACTTTACTATTAGTAGTGAAACTTTTTGGTGGTTGTACTACTTTCTTTCCATTGTGGATTTCTTTTAGTGGTATGACATGTCTGTGTGTGTACAATTTTAGAGGAAATACCTTCCCTTTTGGGAAATGCATTTTCGGTGCTAGTCACCAGCCGATGGCTTTGGGAAGGTGGGATTGAGGTAGTCCAGGCACGAGACCTGGGGGATGGGTCATGATAGTGTTGAATTTGAGGGAAGTTGGTTCTACTAGAAGAACTAAGAGTCTGAGTTTTCAATGGGGAAATAGATTCAATTTTCTAGAGTTCGGATTTTTGTCCAGGATGTTTAGTGTTGGTATGGCGACCAACGTATAAATACACCAGGCCCCTGAATTTTGTTTTTCGACTCAGTACATGAAAATAATAGATTCATGTGCTTTGAAAATATTTATCTCTTGATATCCTTGGATTCAGCACACCAGTTATAACTAATTGATCGTGGAGCATCTGTTTCTATATAAGATACCTCTACAATGACATACAGTTGATATTTCTAGGAGAGATCACGACGATAGTCCACTGAGTGATGAGGCGTCGATGCAGGTACCACATATAGCGATAGCACCGTCAGGTTGGGTACCAGCTACAACAACACCCAGAGAGTAGCAGTTTCTACCATCCCCACCAGCGGATAGTGCTTATTGACCGAGCACACTTCAATATTTCTAGAGACAGAGGCCACAAATTTTTTTAGGCGAGGCAGATCCTCATGAAACTGAGGATTGGTTGGAGGCAGTTACTCAGGTTCTTCTCCTGGTGGAGATTACTATAGACTAGATGGTGGTTCTATCTGCCCGACTTTGTCTAGGAATGACAAAAAGATGGTGGATATTGATGCTCCAAACACATGAGAGGTAGTCCCTTTTGGGTCGGACTTTAAGAGACTCTTTAGGTTAAAGTTTGGTACTAGTGACACTACGCTTAGTGCGTATTCAAGAGTTACTACACCTACATTAGGGAAGCCTGACTATGGCCCAATACTCATCATGTTTTACCAACTTCTCCCTCTACTCCACCGAAATTGTATGTGACCCTTTCTTCTAGGCTCATACCTTTGATAAGGGTCTTCAATAAGTTATTAGAGCAACAATGATTTCTCCTAGCATCCAGATGCACGTTGGAGTGCTAGAGAGAACCCTACTGGTGGAGAGTTTCCTATCTGAGCCATAACCAACGCTGAGAGCCACCACGAGATGATAGGTGGTCGAGTAATCTCTAGAAATTAGTATGAAGAAGACATAAAGGCCCAAATGGTCCATACCATCCAATGGATGTCCCCAGGACGCAGGGTCGGAGGTGCGAAGCTGACGAGGTAGAGGAGGCCATCTAAGGGTTATAGTCAGTTACTCTTGTAGTGGAAGGGGTCACATGGCTTGCGACTATCTATCTCCCCCACTTGGATGTCTATAAGGATGTTGAGGGACCACCTATACAATGAAATAGGTTAGAGTGAGGAGGTTTGTAGGATGGAACAACTGGAAGGTTAGTAGGAAAAGGGTCATGAATTGCATGAAAGTTTGAGGTACAACCACCACCACCCCAGGAGGATCTCTATGAGCTCTAAGAGTAGGTGGATAGGGGAGGGGACATCATTAGGTGATGGAGGCCTATGAACATGATACTCCCATGATGATTATAGGTACTATATGTGTGTAATACACCTTACCTTATATCTTTATAGACACACGTTCCATTCACTCTTTCCTTTCCATGGACCTCGTTCGAGGCTTGGAGATTCCGGTGGAGTCGTTGGCTCAATCCTTATGATTAAAGACTCCAATGGGAGGGGATTAGATGATTAGAGACTAGTGTCAATAGTTTGATATTACTCTAGGAGGTGAGAGCATTGGTTGGGATATTCTAGTAGCAGTGTCGATGCCTTACGACATCATCTTGGGTATGGACTGGTTATCCACAATCTATGGTTAGATAAATTGTTTTAGTCTTAATGTGTGGTGTTACGAATATAACGGGACTAGGTTTTCCTTCACTATTGAGAAGGGAACCTTTTTAGCACATCATAGAAATTCTACGATGATGGTGTACCCAATCACCCATAAGTTGGCTAGCCTCACCCTTAGTATGGTGGATGAGGGGAGTCTGAGATTTCCTATAGTGGTGGATTAATATGTGGATGGATTTTTAGAAGATATCCCATGACTAACTTCTCAAAGATAGGTATACTCCTGCATTGACTTGCACCCAAGGACGACACCGATATCTACACATTTATATCGGATGTCTCCCATAGATATTCATGAGTTGAGGGTACATCTGGAGGACATGTAGAGGAAGGAGTTTATATGACCCATCATATCTCCATGGGAATCCCTGTGTTGTTTTCCAAGAAGGCATATGGGATCTTGAGGATATGCACAGACATTCAGAGCCTCAACCAGGTTATAGTGAAGAACAAGTATCCACTGCTAATGATTGATGACCTCTTCGATCAGCTGAAGGGAGTGAGGTGGTTCTCGAAGATCAACCTCCTATAAGGCTATTGTCATCATTAGGTTCAAAATGAAGACATATTTATGATAGACTTTATATTCTGGTACCACCACTATTAGATTTTGGTGATGCTTTTCGGAAATTCCAATGCCCCTGATGTGTTCAGGGGACTCATGAACATGATCTTCCATCCTTACATCAATCGTTTCATTGTAGTCTTCCTTGAGTAAATCCGGGTGTAATCCAAATCAGAAGGGGAGCACACTACACAACTGTGGATAGTAGTATATGCACTCCAAGGGTACCATCATTATAGTAAGCTATCGAAGTTCCATTTCAGAGTTTTGGAGGTCCACATTCTATGACACATCTTCTTGAAGGCTAGAATTACAGTGGATCTGGTGAAGATAGAGGTAGTGCTTCCTTGGGAGCCACCTAAGAGCGTGACTAAGGTGCAGAGTTTCTTGAGGTTGGATGGATACTACTGGAGGTTTGTAACCATATTTTCCAAAGTAGCATCACCCTTGACAGCTTTTACAAAGAGGGGACAACCGTTCTTGTAGATGGAGAGGTCCCACCATAGTTTCAAAGAGCTGTGGTGGAGAATTTTGAGTTCCCCCATCATGAGACTACTAGAAGAGGGTGTTGTGTATATAGTCTATTATGATACATTAGTGATCAGAATCGGTTATGTCCTAATGCAGTAGTGAGCAGTGATCACCTACGGATCACCGTAGTTGAGTCAGCATGAGCATAACTATGTCACCCATATCCTTGACATAGCTGCAATAGACATTTCCTTTAAGCTCTGGCGGCACTACTTGATTGGTGAATGGTTTCCCTTTTACTCCAACCAAAAGAGTATCCGGTATTTATTATTACAGAAGGACATGAACATGAGACAATGTTGATGGATGGAGTTCCTATAGGACTATGAGTTTGAGATAGTATATACTCCTCGGAAGGGGAACGTGGTGGAAGACACACTTAGAAGGAGGTCTGGTTTGCAGCTACTAATTGAGGTGATAGAGCATCTTGACATGAAGAAGATATCCTCCATGTATAGGGATGGAGCATCTTACCTTTAGACTATGACTATCACTCCCCCACTCTTACAGCGATTTATATAGACACATCTTGTGATGCTTATTGCGAGGCCCTACGTACTCAGATATCCTTAAGACATGCTCATGATGGATTTTCAATACTTGGGGAGAATTACAGACTTTTTAGAGGACACATCATAGTACCAGTGACTTTGTAGGAGGAGTTGTTGAGGGAGTTCTATACTTCCCCTTTGGTTGTACATCCTAGTGTGTCAAATATGTACTAGGACCTCTGATGTCAGTACTGGGTGGTAATGATGAATAAAACGATGGAAAAGTTTGTTTCGCGATGCCTCACTTGTCAGCTAGTGAAATCCAAACATTAGGTTCCTGCAGGTTTGACACAGCCACGTGAGGTACCAGATTAGAAGTTGGTTGGTATCTCCATGGACTTCGTGATGGGGTTACCACGCACGTCCAAGGTCCACAATTCTGTCTGGGTGATCATTGAATGACTCACCATGTTTTCTCAAATCCAACCCATTCCAAAGTAGGGATTCGTAGAGGGCTTAGGATGCCTATACTTTCATTAGATAGTTTGGATTCACAGGGTTCCTTCGACGATCGTATCAGACTGTGATTCACTCATTACATCTCGGTTGTGGAAGGGGTCACATGAAGTGTTCAGGACTTAGCTGTGCTATAGCACAACTATTCACCCCCAGACAGATGGTTAGACAGAGTGGACCATACAGACCTTGGAGGACATGCATCGTGCTTATTTCCAAGATTTTAGTCATAGTTGGGAGAACCACATTCCACTGGTAGAGTTTTATACAAAAAATCACTCCATTATTAGAATGGCATCATTTGATTCCTTGTACAGGCGGCCTTGTAGATCACACATATTTAGGACCGTCCTAAAAAAGTCAGCACACATTGGTCCATAGTTGGTATAGGCTACCACAAAGAAGGTTCAGATCATCTAGGAGTGGATGAGGACTACAAAGAGTAGGTATAAGTCGTATGCCAATCGGAGACATAGATCTTTGGAGTTTGAGGAGGCTGATCATGTATTCCTTTGGGTCTCACCCAAATGAGGATTACAAGGATTTGGCAGGGGTGACATCCTATCTCCAAGGTTCATCAGACTTTTTCATATCCCAAGTAGTGTGGTGAGGTGGCATACCACCTATCTCTTCCCCCATAGATACACTGGGTGCATGACGTTTTTCATGTGATGTAGATGAGGAGGTATGTGCATGATCCGTCACACGTCATCGATTGGGGAGAGATGTATATTGACGATGGGGCAACGTTTGTGGTGTTCCTAGTGTAGATAGTGGATAAAAAGAAGTGGGTCCTTCGTGGATGGTCAATTACTCTAGTGTGTGTTTGGTGGCACCACAAGAACCTCTCTAAGAGAACATGGGAGTAGGAGACTCAGATTCGCGCTCAGTACCCTCACTTGACTAATTAGCCCTTATTTTGGATTTTGGGGACATAAATACCTATGTTAGGGATAATTTAATGTGTTTTAATTTTAGTTTACATTTCTTATTTATATGGAATTATTTTGAGACTGTGGGCCTTGATGGCATGTTATTCCAAGGCCCAGTGAGCCCAGAATAGGTTTTTGTACTATTTTTAAGGTACATTAAGTTAACATGTAAGCAGGATTTTTTAACATTTGAAGAAGTGCTTGGATCAAAAATGAAAGGGAAACATTGAACTCTAATTTCCATGGTTTTTTATAATGTATATAATATTGACCGATAAGGGTTAGATGGAGAAGTTAATTTTTTGGATGTTTCAGAACAAATAAAATAACATTAAAAAGTTATTTTTTTACCGATATATGGAGCAAAGAATGGTAGAAATAAGAGCCTTCAACGTGGTGAAATTAATGAACCCCACTAAGGGATCATTAATAAAGGGTAATCGCTACGTTGTTTCATAAATGAAACAGCATAAAAATGCAATACCACAACCTTACAGAAATGATGTGATGTGTTTCTTTTTATTAAAAGAACGCATTGAAGAGTGGGGAATTAGACTGGGAGGATTCTCTGATGAACCTCTGACAATCCTTTATAAAACCTCCTCTTCAATGAAGAACGAAAAAACCCAATGAATGTCTTATATCATCAACACAACTCATAGAACGGTGTCAAAAGCGACGAACGATGTCGACGTCTTGAAACTTAGTTGATGTAATGTTGCGACAAAGAATTTCAAAGAGGTAGGGGTTATTTTATTTAATGATCATCCCATTCTTTGGCTTAAAATGAAAAATGATGATCAACCAATGAATTGGCTGATCCCTGAATCGTGTGTTTATACAGGAGGGTAACTCTTTTTGGGATTTTCGTAATCCAGGATTGAAATTAACATTTGTTGATTTAAATAAAACCCCCAGGCCTCCCATATTTTTTAACCTCTAATGCGGAGGGCATGGACCAACAAGAACAAGGCCCAAGAACGTCCCCCATGTGCATTCATTGTGGTTGTATCCTCAAAGTGGAGGTAAAAGTAATTCTAGGTTAAAGAAGGGATGACAGAGACCAGGAAGCCCATAGGCACAGACAGATCAAAAAACGAACCGCTAGAGAAATCATGGTGGCCCACAGAAGGGACCGCCGGCACGCCAGTGGCGGTGGAAATGGTTTGTGGTGGTCGTGGGTGGAGGATGGTGGCACACCGTGGGGGAAGGAGGCCACGATCAGCTGTCCACAGAGTGGGATGACGCGGTTCTAGGCAAGTGCCGTGTGGAAGGAAATCTCATGTTTGGGCCACCCAAGAAGCTATCGAGCTGTGGTCGCGAGACCGGAGCTGGGGGAGCCTTGTGCATCCGTTGGGCAGGTGGGAAGCTGGATGCAGCCTGCTGCCGTGACCCAGGAGCACCCCACCGGCTGACCATGCTTCTAGACCCACGCCATGTGGGCCGGAATCATGACGGTAGTCCATACCCATGCCCTTCGGGCTAGTCCAGTGTAGACTGTGTCTCCATAGTACACTAGGTTCCGAGGAATCCCGATGAGATGGACCCCCCTACAAAATCAGAGCGGGTCCAGCGAGGCCGATTGACCAGGTCGGAGCAGACCCACCTAGGCCCGAACTGAGTTTGGTCAAGTTGGTCGAATTAAACTGGGGTATGTGGACCCTTGGGTAGGTTTGGTTGAGTCAGTCCGACCATGTCCGACCGAGCCTAAACACAACCAGCCCCTGTTTACTAAACACATGTATCTCCCAAAACTAGAGTCTATTTGACGTGCCGTCAATAGAATTGGGACCCTTGTGATGAGGTGGTCTTTCTGAGTTATTATACGTGATTTTTGGTAGATGTTAGCATATGGCCGAGTTGGATCTGACTCAAATCCAACCGATCCTTTTTTACAAAAAGTCCCATACCATACAGACTAGGTGTCCATTCGATGCGCCATCTATTGCATTGGCACATCTACGATGAGATGGTCCTTTGGGGTTTCTCTATATCGGACTTCACGGAGTTTGAGATAATAATGATGGCTTGAGGAGTGGATCCTCCCAGAATGAAGCATGTTATGTGTGGGAATCCAATGGCTGGATAAGATGTGAGGAATAAATGGCAATACGGTGTGGGTCAGCACATAGCGATCTTGTGTGGATCAGCACCTAGAGATCCAATGTAGGTTAGCACCTAGCAATCATGTGTGGGTCCTCACCTAGAGATCCTATCTGGGTCAGCACCTAGAGATCATGTATGGAACAACGTTAGATCCTCTTAATAGAATAATATGATCTAGCTCTATGGCTAATCATCTTTACTACTTTACTTAAGTTATTCCAGGTGTGAGCTAAATCTTTTACATTGTCCTATGTTTTTGAGATTTTTATTGGGGGTATTAAATCTATGGTATTTTACTTTGTGGTGTTTTATTTTGTGAATTACTAGGAGAACTTCGGGGTACCCAGGGTCCCTAATGAGTATTATTATACTCACCCCTATAAGGGCTTCTCCCACACCTATTGTGTCTTGTGCAGATAACTGATATCTTTGACCGGGACTTGGGGGATCCAGGTCTAGATAGTACTCAGAGGTGGGTCGATAGACGTGGTGTTCTGTAGTTACATATGAAAGAGAGTTGTACCTACTCTTAAGATAGGATCCTTGGCAGATGCCCTCAAAAGCATGCACTTCTTTTTTTGTACTTTCCATTCAGTTGGGCTTGTATTCTGGCCCCTTTGCATTCAATTTACAAACTTTACTCACAATGTTGATAATTTTTTGTGGTTTTACTAATTTCATTCTTTTATGGTTTTCATTGTATGGTATTATTTGTCTGTATGTTTACATGTTTGAAGGCAATGCCTTCCCTTTTAAGAATATGCATTTTTGGTGCTAGTCACCAACCCGTGGCCTATGGAAGGTAGGCTTAGGGTAGTCATGTCACATGCCCCAGGGGACGAGTCATGACATCATATAACTCTAATGAATTCTCATAAATTTTATTATCCTATATTTATTGTAACATCTCAAACCAATATGTCACCTGAAACGGTGCCCCGAGACGGGTTGATCACAAGGCCTCAAGCGCATCTCCCCAAACAGAAAAGGCTACAGACTAGCAGCGAGGGCCAAGATGAGCCAGTGGTGTGACTATGTCCTTATTTCCATAGTATCACATCGGATGTCAAATATATACAATATACGAAGTGAAATAAATATTAAACTATTTAAAACAATACAAGATATGTATACATATCAATAACCAAAAGTGTCTCATATACAAAAATGATACAGATGGTACAAGTATCTAGAAAGCATCCAGAATAGTACATGGAAAAACAATACAAGTATCCCAAAAGAAAAAAACACCAAAAGGTAACCCAGTATCACAAGCCTTATCTTGGTCCTATGCTCCCCTTCTCCAATTCCACTATCAATATCTTGAACTAGGGCGTTTACCCCTATCATCACCTACAATCATATAGTCTGTTAAGGTCCCCATGGTGGCCCAAACAGGGTGTGAGGTCAACATCCCAATAGCCAACAACCCGGGTCTATACAGTTCTAACATCAATTCTATACAAGGTTATAGAAAGTGTAAACAAAAAATAAATAAGGGCATACAACCATGGAATATGTCTACTATATCAAGTAAAACTAAATAGACCACAAGGCTACCTGCAAAAGAGAGTCATCTCCTAACAAGGTATCTATAACTAAGTTAAAAAACAAGTCACACAGCCCCTCCGTACATCCATCTGTATCCTATAACCCATTGACATGTTGTATAAGAAATCTTGTAATTCCATGTCCCAGCCATATAGTGGAGTAGAATCCCATAGCCATGTTGTATAGTGAATTCACAAACCACAAGGGATGGATCCAATGTGTCAGAAAACCAAGGCATCCATGTAATAAATGTCTAGACCACAGATGGATGGATCCAAGGAGAATGTCCAACACATCCCATCAAGTCCCATGGGAATCCATATGGGAAACTCAGTTAGGCACTGGTTGGGGTCCTAGAAGCATGGAAATACCATGTCCTATGCGAGCCCTTACAAGCCGGATCATACGGGGTATCAAGGCGCGAGTAATCCAATGGAATCAAGGGGTAGAGTCAACCCAAGGCATCCACTACCACATTCCAGATCCATGGAGAGCAGTCCAAAGAATCTATCAAACCATTCATTCTTGCATTCAAACACTACAATTAAACATTCATTCCATGTGTGTACACCCACTCACATACACCTGCATAAGCCATGACTATACCCACTAATTAAAACATTTTTTCAAACAATAATATGGGTATAACCTCACATATAAACCATTTAACATGCCATTATTATTTTATATATATGTATACCCACCCATATAAACACATTATTTTTAATCCATGATATCAAAATATATGAGGCCTAACATGATATTTAATATTCAAGGAGGAAGTTAGTCTCCTAAACTAGCTACTCAAGATATCATGTAATCTAAGGGGTTCCAACAACTAGGAAATCATATGTACACACCCCGTGGGTGATTCAAACAGGAATAACAAGTTATTCCCATGAGTCTCACCCCTCATGGCGCCTCAAAAAGGGCAAAAGATGCCAATAATCATAAACAAAACTCATGGTCAACCTCACTAGGTCGAACTATAGCTACTAAAATCTACTCACCCCAAAACATGACCACACCTGAAATTCCTACAAAAGGCATATCAGCTGAATGCCCGAAAAACACCATAATAAAGCGAATTAATGTATAGACCACCTACCTCACCCCGGTTGTAGAAATATCATCCCGTATCCTGTCCCGATTCATCCCGTTTTGGAATTAATATAACGAAAATTAGAATAATTAAATATTAGGGCATATGATACTAAATCCAAATATTATTGTCATTGTTATGAAGAATCAAGAATTACTAAAAATGAATTTTGGTCTTACCGTTGCGGATATGTAGAGATTATCAGTGATCAAAATGGTTGTCGGATAGAGAGGAGGGCTTAAAGAATACTTTAGGTACCAAAGGGAGAGTCCGATGGCGAGTTTCTGGATTTGGGAGAAGAAACCTATTTTGGTTTTTAAAAAGAAAAATTTAATTTAATTTAATTTTTTTTTAAAAACACACCATAGGGGTGGTACAGTTTCCCAAACCATGTTGAAACTGTACACCCCTAAATTCCTAAGAGGGGTGCTTCGCACAGTTACCCCACATAGTTTGACTAACTATGGGGTAAATGTGTGAAACCACTCTATCCAAAACCTATAGTTTCTCAGAAATCTCACACGGTTTATCCCACCATGCACAAGCCATGTACAAACCGTGTGCCATGTCATTTCTTTCCCAAAACATGGTACTAACCTCTGAACAAGCCTCAGACACCTCCAAAACACCTATGATCAAAGTATTAATTCCCCAAATGCAATAAAATTGTATTTAAATCGAAATGAAAAGGATCTGTACCTCATAAAAAAATCCGGGTTCTTACCATCTTCCCCCTTATAGCAATACGTCCCAACATTGCCCTCTGAAGGGTGGTCAAGCTTCATCTGAGAACAACTCTGGCCACTGAGCACATTTGTCCTCCTCCATCTCCCATGTATTTTCTTGTAAACTGCCACATTTCCAGAGCACCTATACTAGAGGAACTGAACAACCTCAGAGAGCCTTTGTGCTCCTGTCAACGATACGAATTGGATGCTCATCAAAAGAGGCATCAAACTTAAACTCAACCTTCCCATGCTAAAAAATGGTAGATGGGCCTGAGTGACAGTGGCGCAGTAGAGATATGTGGAAGATGTTGTGCATGAGTCAGTACCTCTAAGTTAACTATAATTGATAGGCAACTGACCTAACTCTGTCCAAAATTTTTAATGTCCCAACATATCTTAGACAAAATCTAACTTTTCACCTGATCCATTAGTATTCCAAACATAGTGAAACTTACAAGAAAAAACCATCCCCTACCTCGAACTCTAGAGGTTGTCTGCGGTGATCGACATATGCTTTCAAAAGAGATTGTGTAGTTACCATCAACTTCTAAATCCACTAGACCTTCTTTGAAGTCTCCTACATGAGATGGTGTCCCAGAAAACCTACCTCTCCTACCTTTAACAAGCCCAAAGGAGAACAGAATAGACTACTATATAAATCCTCATAAGGTGTCATCTGTATCATCACTTGATAATTGTTGTTGTATGCAAACTCAACCAGGGGAATTCTCCTCTCCCAATAGCCCCCATAATCTTGGACACATACTCATAGTATATCCTCTAGCATCTATGTCATACACTCTGATTGGACATCATTCGAAGGGTGGTATGTCATGCTCAAAAGCACCTCTGTACCCAGATCCCTCTTAAAAATCATCCAGAAATGACACATAAAGAGGGAGTACCTATATGAAATGATAGTTTGCGGGACCTCGTGATGTTATAACACGTCTCAGATGTACAACATTTCAATATCATCAACACTGAAGGACTCCTTGATCTTCATGTAATGTGAGTCCTTAATAATACAGTCAATGACCAGCCACGCAACATCGTTACCTCAAGGAGACTTTGGAAGACAAGTCATGAAATCCATCACGACATCATCCCATTTCCACTATAGGATAGGTAATTACTACAAAATCCCCACTAGTCGCTGATGTTCCTTGTTCACATGCTGACATGTGGAACATGTGGTAACAAAACAATCTACCTATCTCTTCATTCCCGACCTCCAGTACTAACGTCTCATGTCACAGTAAATCTTCGTAACCCTGGGATGAACTACCCAAGATAAAGCATGAGACTCCTACATCAATTCCTCACGTATAGGCACTAGAACCGAGACACGTCCCTGGATACACAAGATCTAATCATCACCTACCATCCAACCTAGAGGAGGGTCCTCACCTGTCACACCTTCCTGTAGAACTAGGCCTTCTGAATCCAATAGCTGTCGCATCCTCACTCTGTTCAGAAAGATAGAGGTAATAGTTAAGGATAAAATAAAAGGCCACCCCTGTCTGATAAGCACCTCCAGATGCATCTTAGAGAACAACGCCATAAGCTGCAACTTTCTACTGGCCTATGGAACTACCTGTATCTGAGTCCTCCTACTTAGTGCATTAGCTACTTCCTTTCCCTTTCCAGACATGTAGGAAAGCTCAAAGTCAATGGATTGTAGGTAATCCACCCACATTAGCTACCTCAAATTAAGATCACATAGCGTAAAGATACACTTGGGTCTTTTGTGGCCTTTGTACACCACAAAATTCCCTCCTAGTAACTAGTTCATCCAACAGTGCAATGCATGAACAACTATATCTAACTCGAGATCGTGCATAAGGTGATTCCTCTCATGAGGCCTCATCTTCCAAGACCTGTATGCCACTACCCGATGTCCATATATCAGCACTACCCTCAGACCAATACCTGAAGTATCAATATAGATCATCAAGAGTGTTCCCTGCTATGGAAGTATTAGGACTGGTGCTTAAGTTAGCCTCCCTTTCAACTCTTAAAAAGTTGTCTGACAATATTCTGACCACATAAACTTCACACCCATATTTTTCAAGCCTGTCAATGGAACTAATAAGAGTTAGAAGTCTTGTATTAAACACACATAGTAACCAAATATCCCCAAGAAACACTGTATATCAAAAACATTCTTCGTTTTTACCAAGAAACTACAGCTCTCACCTTCTCTATGACCACAGACATTCCCATCTCTGAGATTATATGACCCAAAAAGTGAATCGGATCCATCCAAAAGTGGAACATTATGAGATTATCATATAACTGATGCTTTCTAAGTGTATTACAAATGATATCAATATCATTGTAATGGTCATGTAGATTGTGAGAATATATCAATATATCATCCATGAAAAACACCACAAAAGAATCCAAGTAGAGATGGAACACTCGGTTCATCTGCACCATGAAAACCTCTAGTGTGTTCATGAGACCGAATGGAATACCCAGATATTTGTATAACCCACACATTCTATGAAAGGTTGTGTGAGGTATGTCTACAGTTCGAACCCACACCTGCTGATATCATGTCCTCAAGTAGATCTTCGAGAACACTCAAGCTCCATGAAGCTAATCAAACATGTCATCAATTTTTTGGTAAGGGATATCGGGTTTTAATCGTCAAATATTTCAGTTTATGATAATCCACACATAGACTTAGAGTTCTGTTATCCTTTTCTATAAAATGGACTGGAGAACCCCACAGAGAATTACTGGGTCTGATAAACCCATTCCATTCCATGTCCTCTAGATTCCTCTTGAGCTCCTGCAACTCCATCGTAGCCATCCTATAAGGCGGAATGGATACCACTGAAACTCTTGGAACTAGATCGATGGAGAACTCCACCACTATATTAGGAGGTAAACTTGAATATTATTGGAAAAATACATTCCTAATCCACTCAAACACTAGAGGAATGTCTGCTTGACTCACTCACTAATCATCCAGAAAAAATACCAATCTGGGATTTCATCCCACCAATCCCACCATGCACGGGTCTAGCTCTGCTCACCTGGAC
This sequence comes from Viscum album, assembly GCA_963277665.1. Lineage (NCBI taxonomy): Eukaryota > Viridiplantae > Streptophyta > Magnoliopsida > Santalales > Viscaceae > Viscum > Viscum album. The sequence continues at coordinate 1,467,214,552 of OY728128.1, read as the reverse complement.
ATCCCATTCACCATTGTTAATAAACACTACACCCTCTCCTTATGTGAAGTCCACCCTTAAAAGATACCAATCATAATATGCTCGATAAGAAACCAGCCAGTCCATTATTAGAATGGCATAAAACCATGTCATCTAGAGGACATAAATATCCTAAATAAAGTGACACCCTCCAACCATAAGGGAAAACTCTGTACACTAGCGTACAACACCCGTTATAATTCTCAACTGTGTGTCTATCATCAAAACGCACTTAGAATGAAAAACAACAGGCCAAATTATTTTCACCACTCATGCAGAGATAAAACTAAGGGAGGCACCTATATCGAAAAGAGAAGATACAATAGTAGATGCTACTGAGATTGTACCTCTTATCATAGATGGTCCATGATCCAACTCATGTTTGGTCTGTTTCACTACATAATTCTGGACTATACTACAGCCCTGTGACCCTGCCTGGCTACCCTGAGCTGATCTGCCCTGTTGCCTCTAAGAAATAAATATATGGCTACCAATTCCAAGACCACCACTGCCCTGGCCTTACTAGCCAGCTCTGCTCCAGCTCTCATCCTGATGCAAGCTAAAGACCCTGCTCCTGAACCTGATGTCGGAGCCGACCCCCTACCACTCGGAGTTGGATGGAAGGTCCTACAAAACTGCTGTATGTGCCCCATCAAACCTCAAGCTCGGAACTCGACTGGGTCATGGTTGAACTAATTCTTCATGTGGCCTCACCTACCAAACATATGGGAAAACACCAAAAGTCTTGCACCCATAGCCTATCTAGAACTCACATCCCAGGAAGCCTTAGAAAAACGATTCCTGCATAAAGACGTAGATCCAATGGGGTGAGAAATCGCACTCCCATGTTTTGTACCCCCATATTCCCTCAACTTCCGCTATGTAATCAGTTCCTGGTTCATAATATCCATAATAGAAGGAAAGCTGGACACATTGACCTGAGATCTGATAGCATGTTTTAAACCTTCCTTGAAGCACCTCTCCCTCGATAACTCATCAGTAAGATACATCAGTGAAAAAAGTTTAATCTCTGAAAAGCATGTGGATTATTCCATAACTATCATCATTCCATTCCATAGATTCATGAACTCACACACCCACTTTGATAATAGATTTGCAGAGTAAAAGTAGTCATATGAGCGGGTTTGGAAATCGTTCCATCCCATATCACGCAGCCCAGCATCTTGGTTCAAAACGTCGCATTGGCTCTTTGCTGCTCCACGTAACATGTAAGTCATGAGCGTGACCCTCTACTCCGGAGGCATCCCTATATGCTCCAAAATCTCTAATTTCATCTCTAGACATACCATTACAGCCTGTGGTCCCCCATCACTAGAAAATGTAGGAGTATTTAGCTGTCGGAACACCCGTGCCAGCTCATCCATATTCAAGGCTGGCTATAGTGCTCCCTGAAAAGACCGCATATAGAAAAAGAAACCCTCATAGAACTGTGCCTCAGAACATGTTTCTGGAATATCCCCAGGTTCCACATTTGGAACTACAGGAGGTTCATGTGGTAGCTTGTGGCCCACCATCTCTGATGTATGGTAATTTCCTCTATTGTGATGTACCCCTGGAGGTCGTCTTGCTAGCATGTCTCTACAATTCCAAACACACATACGAGGAAAGAAAATTATCAAGGAACAATGATCAAAAGCGTAGGATATGTCAAAACCCTCTTAGAAACCATGTCAAACTCACAGCCTACTCCTAATACCAGAACATTATCAATAACATCCATCAAACCACTATAAACTATACCTCTCACCCACTCAAAATCCGGTTTTAGATCAAGTCTCTATTCACTATTTTAAATTCAATTTCCATTTCACATTTAGTTATTCAGGATATTTTTACCAAGGGTTTACCAATTTTTGAATACATGACGGCCCAAAACAACTCATGAACCAAAACTTGGCTCTCATCCCAACCATACATATTACTAGTTCATTTAAGCATTTACATTCCATAGATTTATCATTTCCAAAATCATAAGGGCTCATATTTCTTATAGATTGAAACATGACATCACACCTTTATCAACTACACCCAACTAACACAATAGTAGGCACAACAATCACATCAATTATCACAACAACATTTAATATCTAATGCATCGTAGATGGAATGATATAATGCATGGAATGTGATTCTAACAAGTGTCTATATGACGCATGAGATGGAACACCCTTATCTCATCAAGTTGAAACTGAAATAGAACCCATAATTACTTCAATAGGAATAGAATAAATCAAGTGCACCACCCAGCAGTGAAATCAAATCAACTATAATAGTCAAAATCTAGAAAATCATAACCCAATTCTAGGAAATTTTGATTTTCTCTATACGCATGGTAGCTACTCCCAAGCACATTTAATTACCAAATTCAAATTCATTTCTATCTATATATAATGTCACTAAATAGTTAGTCAAACCAGAAAAGAAAAAACCCTATAATACCACTTTTTAATGCCCCGTACCCAGATACCAACCACAACGTTTCCCCGAGCCCAGTTGGTCACAAGGCCTCAAGCACATCTCACCAAATGCTAGAGGCTGTTGACTAGCAGTGAGGGACAAGGTGAGTCAGTGGGAAAAGTATGCCTTCATTATCAGATTATCACAGTAGAAGTCAAATATATAAAATATCAGAAGTGAAATAAATAGTCAACTTCTAAAAAAACACAAGACAGGTATACATATCAATAACCAAAAGTGTCTCATATTCTAAATTGATGATGATTTTACAAGTATCTAGAAAGCATCCAGAATAGTACATCGAAATACAATACATGTATACCAAAAGAAAAAAAGGCCACAAGGTATCCCAGCATCGCAAGCCTCAGCTTAGTCACATGCTCCCTTGATCGAAAGTCACAGTCAATAACCTGTACTAGGGTGCTTGCCCCTATCATCACCTGCAATTATATATTCTATTTGGGTTTCCAAGGAGGCCCAAACAATGTGTGAGATAAACATATCAGTCGTCAACCACCAAGGTCTATACAGTTCTAACAATAATTCTATAAAATGTTCTAGAAAGTATAGGAAACCAATAAATAAGTGCATATTCCCAAGGCATAAGTCTACTATATCATGTAAAACTGAACATCCCTCAAGGCTACATACAAAAGAGAGTCAGCTCCTAACAAGGAAGCTATAATTTTTTTAAAAGAAACCCTCATGGCCACACCATACATCTATCTATATCCTGTAACCCATAACCATGTTGTATAATAAATCATGTAAATCCATGAACATTCCATATAGTGGAGTAGCATCCCACAACTACGCCGTATGGTGAAGTAGTAGACTACAAGGGCCAAATACAAGGTGTCTGCAGACCAAGGCATCCATATAATAAATGGTTTGACCTATGAGGGCTAGATCCAAGGATCATTTCCACGGTATCCCATTAATTCCCAAGGGAATCCTTGGTGGAGACTCGGTTTGGCATTGGTTGGGGTCCTAAAAGCATAGCAATATTAAGTCCTACATGATCCCGAGAAAGCAAGATCCTACTCTGTAGCACGGCTCAAGGCATCCTACGGAATCCAGACACAAGGGGTAGAGCCAACCAAAAGGATCCACTGCCTTGTTTTATGTCCATGGAGAGCAGTCCAAGGAATCTATCAGACCATTCATTTAATCATTCAATCATTCCAATTAAACATTCATTACATGTGAGTATACCCACTGACATCCACCAGTACAATCCATGAGTATACCCACTCATGAAATCATTTTATCAAAGAATAATAAGGGTATACCCTACCATATAAACCATTTAACAAGCCATTAGTCGTTTTCATACAAGTATACCCACACATATAAACACATTACATTTATACCAATATATCAAAATAGATGAGGCCTAACATGATATTCAATATGCAAGGAGTCAGTACATCACCAAAACATGGCACTAATGCTATCAGGTTATCTAAGGGATTCCTCTAACTATAAAATCATAAGAACACATCTAGTGGGTGGTTCAAATAGGTATATCAAGGTATTCCCTTAAGGTGCACCCCTTAGTGGACCTCGAAATGAGAAATGGGTTCCAATGCACCTAAATGGAACCCATGGTCAACCACACAAGGTCCAACTACAGCTATTAAAAGCAACTCATTCAAAAATAAGTCATCCCTGGAATGTCTGACAGAAGGCATATTAGACGAATACCAGAAAAACACCATGAAAATCCAAAAGAAAGTATAAACTGTCTACCTCACCTCATTAGTAGAAATCTTGTCCAGTATTGTGTCCTAATTCATCCCGGTTTGGATGAAATATAAAGAATGAATGAATAATGGAATATTAGGACATATACAGATAAATTAAAACAACACAGTCATTGTTATGAAGAATCAAGAATGAATGAAAAGTAATGATGGCCTTAATGTTATGGATCAATAGAGATGAACAGTGTTCAAAATGAATGTTTGATGGAGTGTAGGGAACAAAGCATATTTTAGGTGCCAAAGGGAGATCTCTACGGTGTGATTCTATGTGTGGGAGAAGAAAACCCTTTTGGTATTAATATAAAAATTTAATTTAATATAAAATTAAAAAACACATAGAAGGAGTCACATAGTTTCCCAAACTGTGGGGAAACCATGCACACATCTCTGCCTATGAGGGGTGCATCACACGGTTACCCCACAAGGTTTGACTAACCGTGCAGTAACCCCGCAGAACTGCTCTATCCAAAACCTATAGTTTCTTAGTCCTATCCCACGGTTTAGCCTAACCGTGAAAAAGTCATGCGCAAACCAAGCTCCAAGTCATTTCTTGCCAAAATCTTGATTTCGGCCTTCGTACAAGCCCCAGACCCCTCCAAAACACTAGAGATCAAGTTGATCATTCACATAATGCCATAAAAAGTTATTTAAATCAAAAATAAAAGGATCTGTACTACATAAAAAACCCCGGGTTCTTATATTTCTGTCATGAGAATAGATATTTAAACTCAATTTTCCTCTATTTATATACATATGAGTGAAAAAGACAATTTTTATAAAAAATTATTTATTCGGTCAAAAACTCTTTTTCTTCAAAAAAAATGTTTTAAAAAATGTTTTAAAAAGTGTTTTTAAATATTAAAGGTTTTTTTCTCAAAAAAAATTTCTGTTATTTTTAAAATCATCATTTATAATATTCAAATTTTATTTTTTATGAAAGGGTTTTTCAAAAATGTTTTATGTTTTAAAAAGTGATTTTCAAAATAAAAATGGTAGTTTACACAAAATATACTTAATGATATTTTAATGGTATTTACTCTCGTCAACAACAACATCCCTTATTGTTAATTACGATCAATTGGGGATATTTTTTAATGATATCATCCTCATTGTTTCTCTGGATAGATTTTAATATTGTTTTAATGAGATTGTTATGGAACCCATTCATTTTCCCTGGGTTAACCATATTTCAAAGATATTTTTATGAAAGATGTTCTTTTCCACATGTTAATAATTTTTCAAAGATATTTTCATTGAACCCATTTCCATTCAACTAGTTAATAACATTATGAAAAGAAGAATAATTTTTTATGAGTTTTATGATGATATGAATGATTCTTATACTTCATTCATTGTGTTGTTCTTTGATATTACTTATAAAATGAGGTGGCCCATATAGTATTATGTGAGCCCATTAGAGCTTATATGATGGGGTGGCTCGAATATTTCTAGGTGATTCCATTACATCTTATTTAATGTGGTGGCCTAGATAGTTTCCAGTGACCTCATTACAACTTATATGATGGGGCATCTTAGATATCATTTGGTGTGCCTGTTGTAGTGTATATGAAGGGGTGGCCCAAATAGCATTGGGTGATCCTATTATAGATTAAATGACGTGTTCTCCCAGAAAGTTATCTGATGTATTGGGTAATTATTATGTTCTCAGAAGAATTATATTGGAAGTATACTATATGTTTATTCCAATTATAAGTGTTCTGTAAGTGTTTAACAAAGATGATGTTCCAAGATAAAATTATATTTTTTCTATTCTTTCTATGGGTTTAAAATGTTTCGTGTGATCAATATTGATATCACATGACTTGTGAATATTGATTTTAGTGAATATTTCCTTCCCCATGTTTAAATATTTAATGATCTAGGTATTTATGGGTATGAGTTCATTTATTATTCATTCATAAACTATGATTATGTCATTATACCGTTATGCACTTTTTATGCTCATTGATGAAAATAAATTTTTAATTGTTATGTTTACCCATATTGGGTATTTTAGCTCAGAGTTATTATATTCCCACATCATCAGGTTATTAAGAATATGGATGAATGAATTAGGTTTAGAAGATATTTCATATGGATTACGATGATACTTAATGTGAAATAAGAAAACCTAGGTTAAGTGGGATAAATACACATTTTATGACTTGGGTATTGCTTATGTATAAGTTTTTCATAATTCTCTGCAACTATGAACTAAAAAGGACCTCACGATTGTATGTGATCAAATTTTTCATTTCGATGTTGTAAGGTATGGATGGGAAAAATGGGTCATAGTTATTGGAATCAAAGGGGGAAATTTAATGTTTACGAATTCAGTATTAGATCTGGGACTGATGGTTTTGGGCTATTATAGTGGTTATCATTATGATGTGGGATATTATAGTTGGCGATATAAAATTTGTAATTTGGATAGTTTTAGGATATGTTATATCTTATGCTCTTATATGATTACCCAATAAGACATAGAATGTTGTAGCCAATGATGTGGTATAAATCCTTCAACCTTCACTATATCTTAGATTATGATATAGGAAATCTTATTAAGTGATTGTAAAAATCCACACATATAATGAAAAGCCTTGAATCATCATTCTTGAAAAAGGAATATTGTAAAATATAATTCCCTTGATATTGAAGATAATATTCCTAACCAGGATAATATATTATAAAATGTATCAGATAATATGCTGTGTTGTATCTTATGAGACAACAGATGTCGTAAAATATTATAATCTCGAAAATTTTAATTTTTAAAAATTTCAATTAGGAATTGAATAATATAATTTAAAAATTATTTAAAAATTATAGAGAAACATATTTTTGAATATTAATTTATTTTATATATTTATTATAAATTTATTAATTATAAAATGTCTATAATTAATTAATATTTTTTTATAACATTTAAAAAATAAATATCTGCAATATGAAATGATAAAATTAATGTCATTTGAAATTATATGATTTAACAATGAATTTTGATATAAAATATATATATAGAAATTATAAGGTTATCTATAAAGTGTGTATAAATTAAAAAATAATGAAAAATGTAAATGAGTTTATATTAAAAATATCAATTGTTCACGATTTTTAATTTTAACTGTTAAAATTTAAATTTATTCTTTGATAAAATTATTTAACCCACATTAAAAGGTTTTTTGATAATAGGTTTTATCTGGGTTTAAATAAAAAATATTTGATATTTTGGAGGTTTCCTTAATATATAAGAATAGTTCATATATAGAATTTTTATATTTCCGACATCGTATTTTTGAATGAAAATTCCATATAAAAGTATAATATGAATTATTTAACATCAGAATTAAATATAAAACATGTATATTAATTTAATTATGTAATTTCCAAATGGATTGATAAATTATTATGTGTTTTTAATTTCTTAAATTATGATTCTTTCATAAATATTTTTTCTTCTGTTTAAATATATTAATTTTTCATTTAGTAATTTTATCCCATCATGTATTATTAATAGATGGAATAGTTCCATTATGAATATGTGTATCATTTATTTTAAATATTTTTTATCTAACTCTTTGAATTATCATATATGAATTTAAGGAGTAACATACTAGGTATGATAATTGATTTAATTTTATTCTAGCCTACCTCTAGCTTATTCATGAGTTGTGCAAAGATATACATGTTAATAGAGTTTGAACATATTTATTTTGTGTATGGAAAAGGGATTGAAATCTAAACCATTATAATCATCCATACATGTAAAGGGAATAAAATGAGATAATATGGTGAGATTAAATACCCTGTAAAAATAATGTTTCTTGATATGTTGTAAAGTGGATACTTGTAGAAACATTGATCATCTAATAGAGTTGGTTATTACAATTAAGGGTTCCCAAGGATTTTTAAGGAACGTAAGTAATGGGGTGACCCTAAGAATTTATTACCTCATTTATAGAATTTTATTTCAGATAAAATTATCTAGTAAACCATTGAGTTAGGATACTATAGGAATGGTTTTTAGATTATCAAAACAATGGATTATACAATGATTTATCACATTAATTATATAGGATTCATATATGATATGATTGGCATGATGGAATACCGAAAAAAATATATGGTGAGGTGAATTCCAAGTTGGAATCATTTTTTAGTGAAATATGGATCATGGAACACTAATGAGTAAGATACAAAATTCTAGAAGGGGACATCATCTTAGTGGGTATGCAATTAATAAAAATACATTTTAAATTAATATATGATGAGATAATCAAATAATATATAACTATTTTTTATATTACTAGAATTATCATCAATAAAACATGACATTAGAATCATTATTTGAGAAGGAAAATATTAATATAATAAATTTTTTAGAATAGTAAACAACATAAGAATTGTTCTTAAGGGTTGAAAATTCAATGTTTTAGAGTATGACCTTCGTAGTTAACATATATTTTTTAGAAATATGATCTATATTCTTATGAGAATCATAGATGAATTCAATAAAGGTTGGAATGGAATTAATTATAATATAACAAAAGTTATTTTTGTATCTTCTTATGTACTTAATATGATTGGCTACACTAATGATTTGATGATATTTAATGTTTCCTTTATGTATTATTTCTCAAATTGAAATATTTCTTTTTAAATTAATAGAAATGTTCTAATTATATGAATTAATATAACATAATTTTACACTATTTACTCATAATGTGATGATATATGAATAGGGTATGAGTTTTTTAGGTTCTTATTCTATGTAGAATGTATTAAAAGGTAAATGTTTATGCTAGAAATAGAATATTATATTTTTCAAATAGTTATACTTGTTTATTGAAACCCAATGGAGGGTTTAATAAAGAATGAAAATGTATCTATAAGATAGAATTTTCCAGAATGTATTAATGTGTTTGGGAAACACCATAGATAGTCCATTTCATGTATTTATTATATGTAAATCAATTATTTGGTTTTGAAGAGTATATGATATAAAATGAATACCTTTAGATTTTTTAAATCAACCGGCGTCCAAAATCAAAGTTAGGTTTTATAGATATTATAGTATACATTCAGATTATGAAGTTAATGATTGATATAAATTTAATTGAATTCATATGAATAAATCAACATCAGATGGATATAGATAAAGGACATTAATTTCCATATTATTTATCTTATATGATAAGAGGAGTTGTTTATTAAAAAAAGTGTAGTTAGGAACAATATGAGATGATGATTTTAATATACATGGATTATGAGTCATCAATGTTATATAATATATTTGAAAATGAGATAAGGATAACTTTTTTATCCAATTTAGGTAAGTTTATCCAGATTTTAATTAAAAAATCAAAGATGTTATCCCACCACCTTTTAGTGGAATATTTTTAAATCATCATTTTAGAATAACACTCCACACACATAGAAAACCATACATGTTATAGATAAAAAAATTATTTGTTAAATTTTCACAATTAAGAAAATAAGTTTGATTTCATACAAAAAGAGATTATGGTTATTATCATGATATTATAAAGACAATATAGTCTCTAACGGGCTTCAGAGAGCATATTTAAACTTTGCGAAGTCCATGTACAAAAAATAAAATATTATCTCAATGATAATTCAAAGGGTATATTGATAGGATAAAAAAATTGTTTACATTTAGTTAAAATAAAATATTTAATGGATATTTATATATAAAAATAGTCTAGGATGTGTTAGTAAAGAAATAATTCTATTACATACATTTTGTTACAAAAATAATCTCAATAAAAAATTTAAGGGAAAGGTTAAAATAATGAAAATTATGATGAACTTAGAAAGAATTTTGAGTAGAATATTTAAGTTATTTATAATTAAAAATTTGATGCTTTGAAGTTAATAAGATTAAATATAATGTTTAATGATTTAAAAAATATGAATATGATTCCTAAGTCACACCATAAGGGTTTATTGGGAGGTTTTTATCAGATAACCACATGGATATGTCATTGTAATTACACAAATATGTAAATAGTTTAACAAAACCCTAAATGTAAAGTAAGAATAAGGCCTCTACAATAGTTTATCATATGTCATATGATTAAATGAGTGATAATGTATGGTTTTGGAGATATTATTAAAGAATTTTAATAATATAAAATATATCATGTTATACAAGAGGCAGTCTATAGTTTATCATTAATCCACATTGGATGCATATATTTCCAAAAGTGAAATAATAATTGACTTATAAAAGCATGAATTTAATTTATTCATAATCTTTTCTCTCCTTAAATTACTATAGGTTTTGATGAAATATTAATTTTTTCATTGGTATGATTTTATATAGAGATATGAAAATATGGTCAAGGGGTACAAAAGGTGTTTGGTGGGTTGTATGACCTACCAATTATACCATTTTTCATGGAAAACACTATGTATTTAATATAATATAGGTGATTGTTACATATTGAAACATAATAATTGATGTTATAAATATACCTTCCATGTGAACCTTCATACGTCGATACACTTATTTTGAATTCCTTGAGGATTATCTAGTTGGGGGATGGTTGGTTATTTTGTGGAACTTTTCATTGGTTTAGGATTTACTAGGATTAGATTTTTCTTCTCTTATAAAGGGTATTAATTTTGGGAACTTGATTGAGATAGAACAAGGATGTGTATGGACATTCCTAGATAATGTAAAAGTGATTTTCTTATCTATTTAGATGAGGGTCAGGTGGTGTTCAATTTCACTTAGATTATTGGCATGTGATATATTCAAATATTCTATCAGTATATACTTAGAGAATCATGAAAATATGTGTTTTATATACAATATTGGCAGACCTTGTGTCCCATTGTGCTACATCCTAGAAAAATGGATTTCATTATTACAAATATTTATATCTGATACAGCTGGTGGAAACAATAATAGGGATACATGTGTTTGATGGTGATCACACCAGATCCAAAATTATCTGGAGTAACATTAATGTTTTTATACAGTAAAATATTTTCATATATTTAATAATTCATGTATTAATAAATTTATCAACACTACGATGGCCCATGGTTTTACACTTAGTGTTTGACTGAATGGGGATAGATTTACAAAAATTTCAGAGAGATTCTATAAAATTGATTAGAATTTTTCTAAATGGAGTTTTGGATGTATATTCATATGTTGTTATATATTATATAATATATGGTGAATTTAATGATATAATTCCAAAAGTGTGCTGTAAAATAGCTAAAAGGTGTTTTGAATACAGTTTTATAAGTTATTATATATTGAACAATAGAAGGTGATGTGTCACAATGTTTATAAGGCTTTAGTACAAGTGGAATACTAATGAAGGTATAGCCTAAAGCTAATATAATCCATGATATATTTTTTTATATATCATATTTTATGGTATATGAATTTCATAGGGTGAGTTAGATTTTCTTAAGGTTTTATAGATCCTCATGGCCCTCTATGTCCATGATGGGAAAACGATGTGGATTTTTCAAGTCAATTAATGACCATAGACAAGGAGATCCTTTGTTTCCTAGATTTTTTATTCTTATCCAAGACACTTTGAGTAAATTCATGGAAATAAAGGAACAAGAATGTTACATACAATCATTTAGATGTAGGTGGTACTTCAATGGGGTCTCTCATAGCAACTTTTCAAATGAATTTATTTTCATTTTTATCAAGGAGGACGTTGCTCCCCCAAGAACCTGAGAAAAACATTAGACAAATAAAAAAATTGAGAAGATATATTATTAATAAAAAATAATATTTTCACCCCATGAAACTATATGGTTATGCGGGTTAATAAAATTCCAAATTTGAAGTGTTATAATAGGAGGCAGTTCCCCATAGAATATATTGGGGCCTTTATCTCTCCAGGAAGGATTTGTATTTCTCATTTTTAATGGATTTTCTACTACATCACAAACTTTAAAAATATGTTCTAATCTTTTGGTGGAATAATTACACTAGTCAATTGTGTTCTCAAATCAATCCCCACGCACATTCTATCAGCTCTCAAGGTTCATAAATCTATTTTACAAAACATAATAGGAATTTTTACCTCATTCATTTGGGATTCTGATGGGGAGGGAAGGTGCATATGGATTTTTCGGAAAATAATGCCCACCCAAGATGAAGATTGGGGAAACAATTTATTAAGTGGGGTATGTTTTATTAAAATTATTGAAGCCAAATTTATTTTGGAGGACTTGGAATGAATTCCTATGAGGGGAAAATTCATTAGAGGTTATTATGTTCCTGATATGGATACTCCGAGTAGAAATATCTTAGATACTTGTAAAATAAATTGAGAGGAAATTCATGTTCTCAATATCCACTCTCAATGGATTGTGGGGTGAGGTGACATGAACAATTGGTTTGATTATTGGGTAGGTGATATTATTGGCTTCTTGGGTTTTCCATCTTTAGATTTATCATTTTACTAGGTGACTATTCACAAATATTTTATAATGGAAACCTTAAACCATGAGCTGTATGAGATATTTGATCTCATTAATATATAATCAACTAATGATATCATTATTTTCACAGTCTCATCGACAAGTATTTTTTCTACCAAGTCCTAAATGCCTATATTGCATGAAAAAAATGAGTGGCCCACTTCCAATGTGTTATTCTAGTGTAAAGATATTTATATTAAATAGAAATTCTAATGTGGAGGATTCTGTATCTTTCCATTCCCATGGAAGTTTTTATTAGAAGAAAGGGTGTTAATATGGATTTGAAAAGATGGTGTTGTTATAATGGAAAGGAAGAGTATGTGAGTCATAATTTATTTTCTTGTTCATGGGATAAAATAATGTGGATAGGCATCAACGATATCCTTGGATTTGTAGACAACTTATCTAGTAATGTGAGTTTTTTTGAACTTCTTTAATGGGATAAATGTGTACTTTCAAGAGTGTAAGTCCAGGGTGACTATTTTGGCTGTTGGATGTTGGTGAAATTGGGATACATGAGACAAAAATCTAAATAATGGATGCTCTAGCTCTCCTCTAGATTTTTAGAACATATATAGAGGTATTTCGGTCGATATAAGACTTATGTGAAGCTATGAGACTCTAGTAATTCATTTAGTGATGCCATGGTAGCCAACAAGATCATACCCCTTGTTTTCTAGGTTGGTAGATGGATCTTCTAGTATCCTTAAGAGAATGTCCATAAACATAAAATTTATTTATCATGTAATCATGGTCTTATGCATGGATATAGTGTCATCCGAGATAATTAATTTTTGGTTATCATTGTGTTAAACAACTTATATGGAAATTATACCTCGATCATAGTTGAGTCTAACTCACTGCATAATGGGAATGAGACTTTCCCCATTCATAACATCTATATTAATGTCGTTTAAATGGACTCAATGATGATCCACAGATCCTTATTAGGAAAATATCACACTCCCTAGTCCATTGAGAATCTGACTTGCCATGCTCATAGTCAAATCCCAAATGGCCCATGCATTCTTCACACCCATCTTTAAGGTAAAAATGTTTCTGATTTATTATCTTCTTGTGGAGTTCATAAATCCACTAATTTGGTATATAATAGTATTGGCTCCATCTACTTGGAGTGTGTCATCCTGATTTGAGGTGATGTACTTGTCTTCTACTAATTTAGACCTCATTGAACGTTTTTTGGTCATTGTGTTCCCTCTACTTTAATGAAAACTATTTATTTATGTCATTGACAATATGGGTGAATCTTCAAGGGAAATATATAGAGGCAAAATCCAATGATATAGTGATCGTTCCATGTTTCCCAAGACTAATATTGATTCTCCTAGATATCTCTTCCTCCATATCCAATTTTCAATGAGTGGTACTAGAATATGATGAGAGTTGTAGATAATCCCACCTTACTATTGGTTGATTAAACTCATCCCATAAATACACCATGGAGTAACCCAATGGTTTCTCTTAAGGGATCAGGATCAAACACATTATTGGAGACTTGAGTAGTATTTATATATACTAAAGGGTACATGTTCCTCATTTAATATATATAGATGTTTTTATTTTTTCATATAATATTGATCTTCGGTATGAGGATTCTATTATCTTACACTAAATTTATTAATTGTTATTAAATCCTTATAAACACTTTAAGACCCACATCATCTAAAAAATATCTTAATATATATATTGGATCATATTTACCCTCATATGTTTCATTGTGGATCCATATTTTTTTAATCAAAACATTAAAAAGACTATCTCCCACCACTTCTAATGTGGTCCAATAAAAAGGTTGCTACTACAAGAACAATGGTGGAAAACCACAAGAAAATAACTTTAATATTTACGAAAAGATGATAGTAAATGATATCAAATATTTCTCTATCAATCTGAGGTCTCAATGAACCAAAAAACTCACTCCAAGTAGTTAGGGTTACTCAGGAGTCATAGAATTGATCTCATTTGGAAGTGTATCATATGGTTCTTATGAACCTACTTCAAAATGGATACCCACTAAAAGTACATATCTAATCACTATAAAAATCATTTCACCTAAGGTAAGGCTTATAAAATTTACATATGCTATTTTAAATAAAAAATATTAGGAAATTACATGTATGGTGACCATAAATCATAAATTTCACATTTTAAAAAATGTTTTGAAAAACAATCATATCTAATACTTGGTCATTCAAAACAAAAAAAAATCAAACATGTTTTATTTATCTCACATTAAAACATAATTAAATATCCCTTTTACAAATAATTTTATTAAAGAACCTAGTTTTGGAAAGCTCATCCAATGACCTCAACTAAAATCATCATGGAATTTCAATTTAAAAGATTATGAATTTGGGTTAAGGGAGAGCCAATAGAGGTGGCTATCCACACCTATAGTCATCCAACACTAGGAAACCAGATGGGGGGGGGGTAATATAAACCTCCAAAAATTACCCTTATCCATTTTAAGAGGAAAACGAAGCATGATGTTATAAAATGTCTTTAGGAACTCACTAGACTCCCTTTGGGGCCATCAATATATCAGTGACATGGGTTGTAGGACACCTCTACATCCCAGCACACCAGGCATTCAATGGTATTTCACTTGGATTTTGGTTGGGGAATTTGTTCTACCCATCAATATTTTCTATCCATGTTCACAAGGAATATATCTTATCTTATTTTTCATGGCTGATTAAACCATTAAAAAATATATTTAAATTCACAAAATGAATTTAAATATTACTGTCTTCAATTTGATTTTAGAAATTAAAACTCACATGTACAATAAAAAACAAATGACCTGTCACCCAACTAAACAACATGAAAATGTATGAGCTATTAAAACTCACTCATCTCAGCTAGGTGAATCTGGTGCCTAATAATAAGGTGTGATGTTATACAATATAGACACCTTTTGATCTAGACATATACCAAAACCAATTAATATATTTTTGATTGCATGTCCTAGATAAATTCCATCAAGGTTAGTTCCCTCAATAATTATTGTTTTATTTTATTAAAAAGTATTTCTTCCTAGTGGGCCTCATTTTATTGTAATTAAATACCCAAACACACCAAAACCAACATTTTAAACTTCTAAAAGAGTTTATTATATTTCATTTACAACACCCCCGTGTTGTATTCATCCTTAAATATATATAGTTTTTTCTAATAAATAGTGTGAAACTTCTTCATGGTTCATCAGATTTTCCAATATTTTCACATCAAACATATTTAAGGTCCTCCATTCTCTTGCCTTAGAACATTTCGTTGGTGTTTTAGCCTCTTTGTTCATTGAAAAACCCTCCATTGATCTTATTTGTTATTACATGTATCTCTATTTAGAAGGTCTTTACATATAAAATTCTACCACTTTGATTGAATGGGTTTATTATAATATATTGTAATGTTCCTTGTATTTGTATATCTATTTTCCATATTCAATAATAATTTTTTTGAAGTGATTTTATATTTTAGTTTGTCATTATTTATATTTGTAATTAAAAAATATAAAAATTACTCAAAGGAAACATCTTAGACATTGACATATTGGGGTTCACCATTTTAAAAAACACTTAGAACTACATTGGATTGGATAAATTCAATCATCTAGTATAGTTTTAAATCGTGATCCATGGAATTTTTTTAAAATATATATAGGGAATATAATCCCATTTTTCTTTAAAAAAAATGGTATTTAGGGAGGTAAAATGAAATCAAATCACCCACCAACAAATAAACACCAATGAAGGTACTCTATAATGAGAAAATATTCTAGAAAAACTATTTTAGGGATAGAGACCATGTACCAAGAATAAACCCACAACATCGGTATAAAATAGACCGATTTTAATGATAATTTTTCTAAAAGAATATAATAAGAGAGAAACCCAAGAAATTAAAACAATATAACGTAATGAAAATGGGAAATTTAACTTGATTTAAACCACATTGGTCCCACATGCCAAAAAATAACACTACCTTGCAACATTTTTTTTATATAAAGAAAAAAATTGAATCCAATAAATAGAAAATGTCAATGAAAACATACAAGAAAAGATAGTACATGAGAAACTAATTTGATACACTCAAACACACAATGACCATAAATAAATAGAAAATATTGAAAACCCAATCGAAACAATAAAACTAGATCGAACCCTCCTTACCATGGATCCACCTCAAATGTCAAAGACCTATATTCTCTAAAATGATATTGGTCATCATTGAGACATTAAATGTGTATAAATAGTATGAGATATCAATTATAATGAATTTGATAATATGGTGTAAGTGACACCATTGACATAGCTACGAACCAACTCTCCCCTCTCTGGATCCCTCTAATTATATCTTGATTTATCTTAGATACAATTTTAAAAAATATATACACTATGTTTATCTTGATGTGATGAAGATGATACTTGGGAATAGATACTAGATAGGAAGTCATTTTTCCACAACAAGTATGGACATGTGTGTAAATAATAATTCATGGAATAAACTATCGTTACAATAATCCTGAATAACTAGCACCAATATATGAATGATCCTACAACTCTATTAGAATAAAATCAAAACCCACTTATGAGTAATAACTCCACCTGAGGTCCATCCATGTTAGGTGTGATCACCCAGAGTAGTGGAATAAACTCCCTGATGTTATGTCAGGTGATGGATCCCAGTACAAATGATGAATAAGGTGAGAATTCCACTAGTAATGGGATATTAAATTAATATATCAAGTTGTAATAACAAATTCCCAATCGATGATTAAATAAATTTTGTACTTGAGAATATCCTATTTAATAATAAATAGACCAATCACAAATCAATTAAGGTGAATTTCATCACATGTTAGATTATAAAAAATTAAAAAAAACACATGCTATCAAAAATTTAGTATCTATCGTAAATGAAAATTAAAACCAAATTGCACGGAAAAATAGTGACCAAAAGTAATGTGAATATAAATAACATGACATGAATAAATCAAAATAAAAAAAATTATAACAGTAATAAATGAAAATAATTGGAATATTATATCATAAAAATTAAAATTTAATATGATGATGTTCATATAAAACTACTCTATCATAATGTATGTTTTTATTAAATAAAAATAGATAAGAGCAATCATAATAAACCAAATATTATTATCCCCTTAACATGTAATATAATGGAACATGTTGTCCTATACCACCTCATATAATGATTTCAACTACTAAATAAATATCCTATACCATCATAATATAAGAAACAACATTAATAAATTATTTTCATACACACATACTAGTCTCATCAGAGACTAGTGCAATCCATTAATACATTCTAGCTAACAAAGGCACCTTTTTTAACAAACAATTCATTCATACCATTTAAAAAAAAATGGAAGAAAAGTTAACTTATTTGGAATAAAATAAAAAAAATCAAACCCAATATATATAAAATGTCAAATTGAAGATGTTAAGTTGTAGAAAACACATGATAATTAGTCTTATTAAGCTGATGTGAAATAAATATCCACCTTAACCTAAATAAAGAAAGAAACCAACCCTAAAAACACCCTTCCTTCCAACCAAGCCCCCCAAAAAATCACATGTATATCTAGTCCAAGGATCACAAAATAAAGGAAACTAAGTGCTACAACTAACTCTAATCTATCTGCTATTAAAAGTTGAGAGTATCATAACTATAAAAACAATGGTGGGCTATATTTTAATCTAAAATATCATTAGATATATCTTCAGTGTAATGCCTCTTAATGTAGTAGTTCGATCTATGTGGATAACACTAAAAATTCCTAAACCAATTGCCATTATTATGATATTTTCTACTATTTTGTAACTAACCCTTCCCACTAAAAAAACTCAAGCCCAATATTTACCCTACTACACACTTTCATTAAACTGTGCATCTAAGGATCCCAAAAAACCATGGACTAAAATTCCCTTAAATTAATGTATTCACTAAAATATATCATTAAAACCTAAATATGGTTAAATTTACCATCGAAGGAATTCAATAAAAATAGTCATGATCCCCATTTGATATATTCATATCAACATTAGATAATTCTAACACCGTCCAATTGAAATCATCTAAATAGACTCGAACATGAGTTATATGGACCATTTGAAAATTATGACGTTTATTTCTCATTTAAACCTCCCATGAATAGACTTAGCAATATAAATATTTTCAAGTTTCATCAAGATATAACTATCATAGGTTTCATAGACAACTTATCCCAGAACCATGTCACATAGGCTTAACAAAACTTTAGAGTGGGATTTCATCAATACACCTTGTTCAACATCTACATAAAATATTGAAGGCTATCTAGTTTCACCGAATATGGTGTTCTTTTACATAGATCCAATCAAATCATATTCATATTGATTATAGATAATAAGATCACACCTTTTCATTCTCTATATGTTAAATTCATTCTCTCCATAAAACATCTAAATTAAAAAATTAGTATAAGACATCATAAAACTTGATATTAGTGTTTTGATACTAATTATTGGGTGTATAGAGGCAATATAACACCAACAGACCCCTCCAAAGAAGAATAAAAAACATCAATTGTATAATTAACATCACAAAAGGAAATCCAAATCATGAAATCCAGAAAATAAAACAATAGAAAGTAAATAAAATATCGAATTTAACATGATTTTGAACCCGTTGGTCATATGTGCATGACAAGAACACTTCCACGTAACCATTTTTTTATGGAAATGGAAAAGTGGTAGCTTATAAATAGAAAAAAAATAAAAAAAACATATTACAAATATTTGGAACAAAAGAAACAATCCAAATATACCCACAAAAACAATGACTATGAAATAATTAGGGAATATATGGTGAAAATGTTATATGAATAATAAAACCATACCTATACCCTCTTATTAGGACATAAAATCTCTTATTAAACCTCTATATTCCTGGGAATGACCCTGGTCATCCCAAAGTACTTTAATTCTCATAAAATTTATAATCACTATACTCAAATAAATCCAAGATTATGTAATGATAAAAAACATAAATATAGATATAAGTTAGATCTCCACTCCTAGAATCCCTCTTATTCTCACTCTATTTGTCCCAAAAACAATTCATGAAAACTCTTCTCTATGTTTTACTTAATTTGATGAAGATGCGCCTCAATAAAAACTAAGGGTTATGCAATAATATTTTAGATTGAGTTCCCTAGAACCAATTACTGTATAAATTTGATTATAAAAATATTCATAGTGTCGAACATTAATTATCTTCTAATAATATCTTGATCATTATTATATAGTATGATGAATGTGATAATGTCCCTGGAGTGATTATCACACAAAAAGGTCATCACAGTTCTATACTATGATGATAAATTTAAAGTGTTATGATAGTTTTATTAAATTATTATTTTATGGGTTGATGATATTGTCTAATGAGAGACAAGTGATACAAGATATCATGGTTCATGGGATTATAAGACATTGTGACTTCTTCTCAAGAAGTTCATCAATTGTAGTACCAATAAAAGAGATTATTAGAACATGAAAAACTGGTAAAAAATCCATATTTGAATGTCTAATTGGATTATCATATCTTGAAATGTGTGTAATAGTCCATAAACATTGATACTTTTATTAATGAATATCATGAGTTGTTTACTCTAATGTATTGATGAAAATCATGATAACATATTCCTGAGGCAACGTAGGATACATTGGGTGTATCATGACTGCTATTTCATTAATAAATAATGTGAGAATCTATTTTTCTATTACATTCTATTACAACATTTAATATATTTGGCCCCTCTATGTGAATGAAACTACTGGATCAAGTCCATCACTATGGAGATTTTTGTTAGAAAGTTCATTTCCAAAAAGTGAAATAAAGATACCTCAATCACATAGTTGATAACACTTGTGTGTAACCTACTTGATTATATATATCGAGACAAAGGTATTATATTACATGATGTGTGTTGATATGAGGTTGTTTTTCATTTTAGTCATAACTCCTTCCTCCATTGGTACCTTATTGTGTTGTTCGACCCTAACCTTGTACTTTAGGTGGTTCTAAAAAATTTTACTATGAAATGTCCTAATAGAGAACACACTTTGCGTATCCAGAACCTTAGTCAATTTTTTTTTAATTTAGAATATTTAGTAAATATTTTTATCATACATGGTTTAATCATTATTCATGATTGTTATATCCAATATATATAGTCACTAGTTATTTGAGTAAATATTGTCTAAGTTTAATATTAAAAAAATATTCATTCATTGGGTATGTATTTATTTAATTACATTAATATACAAATATATATTTATCTACGGTTTATTTACTAGGTAAAAAAATTTATTTTTTGGTTATGTAAATATCAAATATATATATTGATTAATTTAGTGGATATGATATTTATCTATTTATAGGAAAATAATGAAGTTGAATTTATTTATTTAAATAAATAGATATTATTTGGATTGAATAACAAAGTTTAATGGTTCAATGTAAAATTCTATAATAAATTTTTTTTGGAATAAATATTTATTTATTTATTTTGAGAACTAATATTTATTTATTTGTTATTATAGTGCATCACATGTAAATAACATTATTATTATTATTTTATAGTGTTGGGGTTCATCAGGGATTAGGAGAATAATTAGGGATTGTCTACAATTAATTTTTCTTTAAATCATGGCCTATTAATACCCAATTATATCATTCTATAACAATAGATCAGACTATACATTCTAATTGTTGTGTCCAATGAAATCTAGATTCAATCATCTCAAACTTTAGGGAGCTAATATCTATGAACACTCTCAAGAACTGAGAATGATATTCGTCCACCGCACTCTCAAGATTAAAGAAAACTATAGTTAAAGGATTATTATGTGATCAACCATAATTGAAACAAGCATTATAATAATACATGTTTCTACCTTGATAATTACATAACGATGATCAGATTTCTGAGGAACACATGTGGGAGTCTGCTAGAGATAATCTACCTTTGATTGCTTTGACGGAATGATTATATGACAAGTTTTCAAAATCAAAACATGAATGAAGAAATAATTCCATTAAAATTTAAATATTTATCACGAATAAAATTAATTGAATGTTAAATTCGATAATTATGTAATGAGGATTCTAGGATTTCAATGGGTATAATCTTATGGATCAATCTAAAGAAACTGATAAATTAATATTATTGGACATGGGAATGACCACATCTACCTCACCTCTGAACCTTAAAGTTGTATCAAAGAATTCACTTAATAATTTATTTTATTTAGTTTTCATTTATTGATATACCTGTTTTTTTTTATATAATTTATAATAATTAATTATTTTAATCCAGAATTCAATATAACATGTTCATTTACATTTATATGATCTAGAACAGATGAAGAACGTATGAAGAATGAATTATATTTCTATTTTGAGGTAATAAGTGTTCTATCCAGACGACATATTTACATGACATGTAACTGAAAATAAAATTTCATGTTGGGAGTTTCTCCAAATATGGAGGAGTCTCAGATTAAATGGATTACCCAAAAACCCCAAAAAATGGAGTAATTAACACACACTGTGTTTACCAAATAAAATGAAACCCAGATTTAGGCACTACATGTCATGTAACACACATACACTCCATTTAGTCCTACATTGGTTAACCATGGATTTTTATATAAACCATATTGTCAACATACATTCAAGAAAATGCAAGAATACATAAAACAATCAAACCATAATTAATGAGATTTTATGTTGTGTACCATATATACATGATATTCAATAAAATAATGTTTACAATGTGTTAATGAAAACTTCCACATTCATCTTACATGGATTCAAAAAATGTGATATACATGGGGTGTAGCTTGATAGTACACATTATGTAATCCCCTAGTGATAAATAGAATAAAATTTTGTGAATAATTAATTAATTACATTATTAAACCTAAACATCATAGCTAGTAGATTGTGTTCTACTAAGTAATATTGTTTTAAGAGTATATAAAAACTTAATTAATTTCTTATAATTAATTCTCCATAATGGTAAATGTATTTAACATATGCATTCAAATTGGGACACATTTCATGTGTAAATGTATGTCTAATTATTATAAGTGCATTATTTAGTATGTTTTATTATGATATGGGGATTTCAATTCTACTTAACCACATGACAACCCATGTATTCTGATATTAAATGTGATCATTTAATACATGAATAAGGTTGATGAAGTTGGTTACATGTTGTGTTTCCATAAAGTACACAATGTGTACTTGTTTAACATAAATATATAAAAATTTGTTTAAATTTATGGATGTTAAAATTTCCCAGACTAATTAATAAGATAAACATACTTAATTGATTCATTAATGAGATAATTAATTAGATTAATTTAAGGTGATTTTATCATAATAAAATAATGAATTGAATTTAATAGTAGCTAGTTTACATATATGTATTCATTGATGGAGTGGATTATAAATAGTTTAAACCAACCAATATATGTGTTTGGTTTCTTTTAATTCACTTATTATTGAATTTTATTTATTAGTTGTTTTATTAATTTGAAATTATTCCATATGTGTCATCCCCAACTCTATTATATAACGATTTTTGTACCCATGGTTTATATTTTAAAAATACTATAATGAATTCTTTGGTTCCTATAACATTGTTGTGTGTAAAATACTATATAATAGACAGAGATCAAATAATAGTAGAGGTGGTTCGAAAATCTGATCCATGGTGAAACCAAATCTGTTGTTAAATTTCATTATAGGTGGAATAGTACAACTTCAACCAATATATAGTTCATGTATTTTCCCTCAGTCCAGTGTTAATTTATCATATGATCGATAAACAGACCGTTAGATAATCTCATGATCATGCCAATTTAATTATTTTATTTATTTTAATTTGATTTTTATTTATTTATGGATGCCTTATCTTTATTAAATAACAGTTGAATTAACAACCATGTAATATGCAAATAAAATAAATTAGACTATAGACACATTTTATCTAGACATGGTTATTAACTTCAATAAAAATTCCCATAATATTTACAAGAATTTATTAAGATAAAACCGGTATTTCTTTATAATAATGAATATTAATAAAATTGAAATATTATGTCATTAAGTCCTACCAAAACACAAGTAACTGTTAAACCATATTTAAAAGTACTTGACCAAACCAAGCCAGGGAATTTTTAATTAATGGGGAATTTTAGCATGAGTTTTGGGTCAGCATAACTGAGTTCACATCAAGGGTTTACTACCCAAGTTGTATTTGGTGTAAATAAGTTGATATTGTTTAAGAAATCAAATTCCCATACTTTAGTATTAGGTATTCCACTGAATAGTTCATGTATTTTAAAGTTAATTTGGTTCGAAATACAAACCTACCTAATCGAATTTGAATAGCTTACCAAGCCTAAGCCTAGGTTATGAGAAAGGGACATTTGGATCCTTCCTGTTAGATTATCCATGTGGTAAATATTTTTAATCCTATGGTGAAGGATATTGAAGTTTTATAAATTAATGAGAGACTAAAAAATAAAATTTATTATGTTATTTCTTTTATTAATGAAGATAAAAACAAAAATTAATTTTTAATTAATATAGAAAATGAAAATAAAAAACTGAAATTGTGTTATAGCTATTTTTGGAAAGAGATACTTTCATATATGATACCAACTTCAAATAGTGTTATATTAATTTTTATTTCAACATTCCATAATAAGTTTTTGATTATATTATATAATATATTATACTTTATTTTATACGTCAATGAGCGAGCGAGGGTTAAAGGGATTCTTACTTGAGGTTCATGGAGGGTGAATCATTTATTTTTTTCATCATTTCATCATTTATGTCTAGTGATATTATTATGATGAATAAATACAGGGATACTTATACTATGAAAACACATCTCTTATCTTTTAATAAGGTGAAATATATGATCATGATAAATGAGAATGTCACTACACTATATGAGTGTAAACTAGATGAAGGGAATCTATATATTAATCGTGCCATCAAAATAATAGTGTTCATTGAAAAATTAGAAAATTTGGGATTTTATTGAGATAAAAAAATATTTATTAATCTCATATTTTCATCCTTAATACCAAGATTATCCATCTATGAGATGAACAATATATAACTCATGAATCTTTTATTTACACTTCACCATGAAGATAAGGAATGAAAGAAATGTTGTTTTTCATCTCTTATAGTAAAAAAATGACAGATAAGGATGAAAATTATAGGACTAGTACTATTTATATGGTGTCTTTTTAAATTCCATCAAAAATAAAAAAGATTACAAGGAATAAGTGTGTGAGCAAGGTTATTTATTATTCATGTGGAATGAAAGGTCATTAATATATAGAATGTAATCAATTAAATATGATTCTAGTAAAAGATTTTACTTTAGGTAAATTCCTTATTTAATATAGTATTTCTACTATACTTATTGGACATTAAATAGAATATTCTTATTATATATGTGTATGAAAATATAAAAACATAGAAATCACATAAATATCAATAGAAACAAGGTGTTTTTTTATGTTAACCGATGAAAGTTGGTTCCTATATTCATAAGAGTAGAGAAAAAAATAATTTCCTTGAGGATTGATTATTTTTAAGATAGTATTTTATGTTAATTTTTACCAAAATTTTTATCTTAGTGTACAATTAGACATAATAATAAATTGTATCATTTAGGGAATAATTGTTCTTATTGTTCATTATACATTAATAATAGTTAATTAATTCTTCAATAAAAGTTATAGAACCGTTAAAATAATGATGGCATATAAAATATAAGTATAATAACCAGTTATTGGAATAATTATTAATTATTCTAGTATAAATGGAAATTGTTGACAAGTTTATACCCTAAAGAATTATTCTAGAACCGTTAAAATAATGATGTACCTATCATGTTCTGCGGAAAAAATCCTTTATAAATAAAGGAATTAAAAATGTTTCTAGAGTTATTTTAGCCATATAATGTTACCTATTCCAATGTAAATATTGATTTAAATTCATATAATTTTAATTAAATTCCATTATAGAATTTTAGGAATGATAAATGAAAGTATTGAATAAACTTGGTAAAAGATACTGGATCTTCTCAGCACAATTCATAGAGAGTGTATCAACCATTTATTTGTTGATCATTAAATATACAGTGAAGGTATTTCATAAACACACATTACATTATTCAAATCATAGAGATACTGATAGAACAATGTAGATCGATGAGGATTGTTATATGAAAATTGAAAGACTTTCATGATACCTTTATAGATATGTTTTACAATATAGATTTGTAGAAAATTTCTATATTCCAACTACATTAACCAATTCATATCATATGTGTTATGATATGAAGGAAGTTTATTATGTTATTTCCTAAGGTATTTTTATTAGATTTTTTTGTTAAGTTGGCCTTAACAAAAAATGTACATCAAAAGGATACACAATATACATCTTTGGTAATTATCATACATCTACTATGGATATTTACATCCACAAATAGAAAGGTAATAATCATACCTATAACATTTATATTTGGTATGTGCGCATATTTTTAGATAGTTGGAGAAATAAAGGATTCTGTTGAATCTTGGCTTTAGATGGACATTTTTTCATAAGAATAGTTAACTCCACACATTTTAGTGGCAAGAATTATTCTAGAGAATTTTTTTTTGGAAATTTAGATCATATTTGTGGTTTTATATTCAATATGTTAGGTGATATATATTTTTTGATATTAATAATGATTCGAATAGGAAGTAGTAAGTTTAAACATAGGTATGATTGGAAAGTAAATTTGAAATTAAATATGGATTCCATGTACCAAAATACAGTTTAATATTTTGTTATCTTATCTAATTTATGTAAATCCATTGGTAGGAATTCAATAAAAACCATAAATATATGGCCATGTTTGGACAGATAAGAAATAAATGATTATTGAAAAGTTTACAATATTTAGACATAGTCAATGATAACACATTCTCACTAATTTTCATAAATATTTCATTAAAATTATACTTTTAAATACTTTCATATTATCATTTAATTAGGTATTGGATGTCCAAAACATGATTCTTAAAGGAAAACTTATGAGTGATGTCTTTATGAAATCACCAAAATGGTTGGTGACATCAATCAACACTAATTTGATATCAATTACAATTCCAAAAAATTATAATGAATATATTACTTTAATTTGGAATGGACGTGTCTATAGGTTACTATAAGAGGTTTATGGGAGGACTATAATTTTCATGATAGATATGTTTAACCAAATTTATAAAACAAGTGAATAGCCCTATAGTTAATTAAGAAAAAATTTAATTTCTCATAGATGACTATAGTATAAAATAATTCTCTAATGAATAATATGTTATAGCATTGATCAAGGGGGTGATTAATCCAAGTCATATTATATAGTTGATATAGTTTTAAAATTTAAGATAGAACAACACACCTAAATTATTCAACTATCACATGGAATTATTGTGACAAAAATACTATATATACTTAATAGTATATTGGGAATATATCTCACATGCCATGATATATACACATGTTTGAAATTTCTTTTTCATAAATTATATAATGAAAATATAACACAAGACTAGTAAAACTACAAAAGATGGTAGTTAGAACTATTTTAGATTTGTTGAGGAAGAAAAAATGGACTACTTCCAAAAAAATATTGAAATAGAAATACTATATTTTAGGGGATATAAAAAATGTTTTCTTTAGATCAGTTCAATTTTGAATTATAGTAAAGGTAAGATTATTTGTAAAGGTAAATCATATCACACCTATTAGTTTTTAAATCTATAATATACTGAGTTTGTTGTAGCTGTTGATCTAGCTTAAGAAGTGAGTTTAGAAATATTTTTTTCTAGATATTGATATTGTACTAGGATAGTAAAATTTAATCCTATTTTTATTAAATTTTAACTATGGTATTATCGAAGATGTTAAGGATAACGGGTGAAAAAACATATACATGGTCATATCATATCCTATGTGATTTTATTATAGAAATGTGTTCTCAACTTGAATATCATTCATGGTTATCATGGTGGGGGGTCAGCAAGTATAGAAATATCATAATAGAAGAATTTTTTTCATGTGAGGATAAAAAATTAAGATGTTAGTAGTTGGATCTAGTAAACATTGATGTCTATAAGAGTTATTTACCAAGAACCAACTAATATGTATTGTTGATTACTTGAATATTCATAGAGATAAATATTAATTAGTATCTTCTCACATCTTGATTGTTCTTCTATGTGACAATTATTGTGATAATTTTCATGGAGAATTTTTCAATCTAAAAGTTCATAGTAATTCTACACTATCATGAGAACCTTAAATTGTTGTGATAGTATTCTTGAATACATGTTATATGGCCATATGATATCATTTTATGGGACACAGATGATACAATATAATGGGGGTTGAAGGATCAAAAGATATTGTAACTTGTTCCCATGAATTTCCTCCTTTATAATATCAAGAATCAATTATATTAGATCTTTACACACCATTAGGAAATCCATATTTTTATGTTTCATTATTTATTCCTACCACAATACATGTGTTGTTTTCCATATACATTAATATTATTATTAATTCATATAATTAGTCGTATACTTTTATGTGTTGATTTAAAATGTGATGACATATTCTCATAGAAGGAAAGGATACATTTGTTCCCTTTGTTCTTTAAAAAACGTTAATATCTCAGTTCCTTTGATAGAAATAGAACTTCCGGATTAGGTTAATAGACATATATATTTTATTGGTATGTTAAATTATGTAATGTCAAAGAAAAATACATTGAGCACATAAGTTGATAACACTATAATACCACATAGTTGTTTAGAGATATCTAGACAAAGGGATTGAATGAAATTGTGTTCATTTGCATGATGTTTTTTTATTTTTTTTGTACATAACACCTTTCTCTATGGGTGATTTGATGTTTTCTATAATTTTAACCTTGTACATTATATTATTTTTTCTAATTCTATTGAGAAAAAGGCCTAGAGGGCCATAAATTATCTGTATTCGTAACATTAGTATGCTTTTATATGAATTTGATAATATGAATAAATAACATTCATGTATTTATTTTAATAATTATTAATTTTGGTTGATAAAATATATCTAGTCTCTAATTATTCAACAGAATATTTTGTGAGGTGAAAATTATATAAATATTTATTCATTGGTTAATTATTTATTTAATTTTTTTAATATATAAATATTTATTTTTCTCTCGTTTATTTGTAAGGTAACAAATATTTATATATTTGTTTATAAGGATATTTAATAAATATTATTTTTCTATTTTAGTGGATATAATATTTATTTATTCATCTTAAAATAAGGTAGTGAAATATATTTATTTATATAAATAGAGATTATGCAAAGTATAAAAAATATTAAAGCGGATTGATGGATGAATATTAATGGTCTAGTGAGAGATGACACATTAAATATTATTTTAATAAATATTTATTTATTTATTTAATGAAATAATAATTATTTATCTACCCAATTTTCCCATGTAAAGAAAATATTAATATCAATATTCTTTAGGAATAAGGTTCATTAGAGATTAAGAGAATGATGAGGTCCCATGTACCGTTATTTATTCTCTTACCGTAGGTCTATAAAAAACTTGTTATTCCATTCTCTAACCCTAGCTCATCCTATACATTCTAATCCTTATGAAAAATGAATTATACTGAGAATCATCTTAATACCTATAGATATATTCTTGAAAAATTATCTCATGAAGTGAGAGTGATCATCCTCCTCCACCCACTCATGTTCAGAGAGGTCCACAATGATTCCTTCTTTCCTTAATTTATTTGTACATGACATAAAATAATTCACACAAGCTTTGTAATTATCCATGATAGAACCCCGAGAATTATACGACGATGACCAATGCTTTGTAAATCCCATATATATTACTGATAGAGGCAATAAAATCTTTATTCCCCTTACATAAATATTGTACGAAAATATTTTTCAACCAAAATCATTAATGAAGAAATAATTATAGTGAGAAATAATTCTTATCATGAATCAAATGAATTATAAATTATATGTGATGATCCTATATAATGGATTCTAGAGGTTCAATCAGACTAATATTGAGGATAAATATATTAAAGCAAATAAATTTACATTATTAGTCATAGGAACAATATTTTTATCTATGGATTGAGCCTTCCCTCATCATGGATCAATATATAGGGATATCTGTTTGGATGAGAATTCATAGATGAATCTATCCATATAATAAACCTAAACAGCTGTCCCGTGATATTGTAAGATAGATCCTCAATATTAAATTATCATTATTTTATGATAAAATTTATTCCATTGATAGAATAAAAATAAAAAAAATAAATTTACCTATAATATTAAATTTGGTTTTTAAATGAGCTAATAACTTCAACAGGTGGAACAGAGAAGCACCTAGTTCCACAAATCCCTCCATTATCAGAGCCACTCTAATAATTATAAAATGTAGGTATAGATCCCGCTGAACACACTATAGGGTTGGTTTTACATACATATAAACTTCACTAAACTCATTTATGGACTCCACGTACTCTCTAAAAAAATCCCCCTAACATCATTTCCCTATAGAAATTGTCAGCCCAGACGGTTAAGTCCCAATTTTTCACCCCTCCCCTGAATATCGTTCACAACAACTCTTGGAATGTTATGTAAATATTGTTATCATAATTATTTAGTCAAGGGGTTAATCATTTATTAAGATATTAATAAGGTCCCATGTACAATTATATGGTATCTAACCATTGCTTTATAAATTCCTAGTTCTGTCATTTTCTATGGCTAGCTACGCCTAAACAGTCTAATCTTTATGAAAAATGAATTCTAGAGAGATTCCTATCAATCCCTAGAGATGTATTCTTCAATAATAACTATATTAGTGAGAGTGATAGTCTTCCTGTATCCTCCCATGTTAGGAGAGGACCATAGTGATTCCTTCTTACCCCCATCATATTTTTTTGATAAAAAATAATAAATAAAAGAATTGGAATCATCCATTCTAGAATATTGGTAATTATAAAGTGGTGAAAAATGTTTCATGGAACACATATGGATAACTAATAGAGGTAATATACCATTTATACCTAGGAGGAAATGATGTTATGATAATAGGTCTCAACTGAATCATCCAAAAGGAAAGAATTACAATGGGAAATAAATATATATCTTGACTCAAATTAATTATAAATTAAATGTGAGGATCTTATATCACATATTTATAGGATGTAATTCATATAATTTTTATTATAAATATAATGAATTATATAAATTCCCATTTTTAGTCATAAGTCGAATCGTTCAATACATGCCCAAAACCTCCACTCATCAAGGATCTATAAATAGAGACATCTCTTTAGATGAGAATTCATAAAAGAATTCATCATTATAATAAGCCTAAGAAAGTAGCCCATGATATTTTAAGATATATCCTAGATATTATTTTCTCATAATTTGTTTGAACAAATATATCCCTTTAATTAAATAAAATCATAAAAAATTCAAAATTACCTTGAACGTTAAATTTAGAATTTAAATGTGAAAAAATTTCAATATGCCTAACAAAGGTTCCCCCAATTCCACAAATCCCTCCATTATCATAGCCACAATAATTATCATAAAATTAAGTGATAGATAATATTTAATTCACTACATAGTGATTTTTACATACATATCCACTTCCCAAAACACATTTATGTCCTCTGTATCCTCACCAAAAAAATCCCCCAACATCATTTCCCTATAGAAATTGTCAGTCCTAATGGTTAAGTCCCAATTTTACATGGCTCCCCAAAATATCCTTCACTAAAACTCTTTTAAATAACATTATATATAGAATAAACACACTAAAACTATTTTCCTTAAACATTGAGGTGGAATATGGATTCGTCATAAACCACTAAGGCACAACATACCATTTGATTTCTCTATTGATCATTTTCATATGGATTTATTTAATCCTCAATAGATTCAAAAACTCAAATATAGATATAAAAGTGGTGTAGTACTCATATAGGATAATTTTATGATGATTTATATCATTATTTATAATATAAACTATATACTCCTTATGTGGTTAGTGAAGTTCTTTGGAATAGTGGAAGCACATATTTGGAAATATAAAACTCAACTTTTTTTATAATTAATGAATAATATAGGATTTATATGATGAATAATGACATGAAAAATGAAATTAATTTGAATATTTATAGATACACACTAGAACCAGAAATACAATATCATCCCATATAATTTAGAATTAATTTATTTAGAAAAATAATTACAATGCAATAAAACTCTTTCTTCATTGAATATTTGGTAGAACACTTCTTATAATACCATTATTATAATTGGAGGATTATAGGTTATAATCTATCTATACATGATCCAAAATTGTAAAAATAAATTTTGAGAATCATTTTATAAATCTTTAGGTTTTACCATAAAATAGTTTTTAACTTCCATCATTTGTTGATGCTCACAATAAGAATCGCTTCGAGGCTAGATGGATTTTTCTTATTCTCTCTAGATTTGTGAGAGAAGAGAAGGATTTCTCTCTTTTTTAATATATTTATATAGATATATATCTTAGGGTCTTATAATAATTCTCTCTATAATTTCATTGGTCACAATGATTATTCGGATTAAGAATGCTAAAATTGGGTTAACAAAGAGCTATAGTTATGAAATAATAATTGTACATGGGACCTTAATTTTTTTTAAACTCTAATGATTTAAATATATAAATAATAATAATAATAATAATAATTTTTTGGACATATTTGATACTTGTGGATAAATAAATATAATTAATGGAATAAATAAACTAACTTTTATTCAAAAATTATTTAATTTATTATATCTAAATAGACTATTAAAGTCAATCGGAAAATAAACCTCAATATTTATTGAGTCTTGAATAATGAATATTTATTTATATAAATAAATATAACCACATTACTCATTAAAAAAAATATATATTATATTCACTAAAATTAAAGAATACATATTTATTGAATATTTAACTCACATTTATTCTCTTAAATAACTGTTGACTAAAAACATGTGATCAATCTAAAAAATTATTATTATTAATCAATGTGTGGGGATAATATTTTTTCAACATGTTAAATTCATCTAGAAATTAGCTGAGGTTTTAGATATACTTAATATGTGACCCTTTAGTCCCCTTTATCCATGGAATTAGACGAAACCACCTAAACTCTAATATTAGAATCTAGAAAACTGAAATTGAATACATATGGAAATAAGTTAATGTAGAACAATATATAGTCTCATAAAAACATAAAAAAAATTGGTATATCTTTTTTACCATGATATCTCAATTCTATTTTGTTAGACACTTATGACATCTACCTATATGCTCGATGTATATTTCATTGACTTTTCTAAAATGATGTTTCAGAAAAAATGTCATTTCCATGGACTTTATAATGCAATTTTATTCCTAATATAGGTCTTGAAATATTAAATTCCATTAAGGAAAAAATTGAAAAATATAATTTTACACTACTATAAATTCAGTCCTTGCCATGTTTTATAACCATGAATATAGGTCAAAAAATGGTTGTTATAGGTAATAGCTATGGTTATGTGAACCATTAATCCTATTGGAATGGAAATAGGTCCATAAATATTGGAATGGTTGCAAAAATGGAAGTATACCTATATCCATAGTTTTAAATTGTGGCTATAGGTCTACTGACATGGTTTAAACCATGGAAGTAAGTCTATTTACATAGTTTCTAAACCTGGCTTTAACATTTCCCACACCTACTTATAGCCATGATTAAAACCATGGTAGTATATCTAGTTCCAATTTTTGAACGTTTGTAGTATAACTATATATATAGTTATAAACCACATATATATCTAGTAGATACCATAAAAATCTTCTACTTCTATAGTTTGAACCACGATAATATACTCTGGATTCTAGAGAAAACTGCAATCATTCACCCTGTAGAACTTATGTACTTAACCAAAATATAGAAGGAATAATATTCGATCATACTATATACTCCATATGAAAGTTTATCATCTATTATCCCAATAAATTGAAATTATCCTAGTTTACTCTTAATAAACACCGCAACCAGAAGGTACAACTTCCATTTGATCAACTTCTCAGGCACTGGATCCGTACATCTAAACCTCTGACCCTTGACCTCTAATAGATATGTCGTGATCCCAAATATTTTTCGAAAATTGGTAATGTCTAGGTTTCATAAATCATATTCAGGGAACATATAAAACTTATGAGGGAGATGTTTTATAATAATTCTTGGGTGGGGGGTCATCAGGCTTGTAGACATAGTCATGTTTCAATTTCGTCATCTAGAATCAACCTTATAGAGTTCATGGAAATTATCCTATCTATAACCTATATACCACCTTACAGATATATAACTTCAATAAAATCTCTCCCAACACATATATGCACACCTACATCAATCGATACCTTCTGGATGAGCATCTACACTACGTCTAGAACACAACACACAACATTTAGAATATTCCTACTTCCATAAAAATCTAATAGAAAACATGTAAGGGTCATATAGACTAAATCATGAGAGTTTATGCATTGATTTATTTTTAAATAAGTGTAAAACATAATTTTCATCCCCTTCATAATCATATTAATCCCATTGATTTCATTTTGTTTTACTAAAATCACAACATCATTACAAAAAGAAAAAAATAGTCATAAAACTCCCCATCACCTGTAGCACTTTACCAAACACACCTACAAGAAAAAAAAAATAGTTTCAAAACTACCCCAATCATCATGATAACACCCAAAATAATACTCTCAACCAGTTGCGACACTCTATAAATACTAATTAAGACCATTACACATGTTAAACCCCATATTCACTAAAAAATAATATCACCCTGAAATAAAGTATTTAACATTTTCATCACATCAACTAAGAAATTATAACACCATAAAATAACTCATTCAAATTTGTTCTGTTGAGTGGAAATTTGAAATCAAGGTTTTAAAGAATTTAAAAAATGATGTAATACACTAAAATGTATGTATGTTTTCCTCTTAGTAGATTAACCATTTATCCTTCTCTTTGTAAAAATCACTCAAACATATTTTTCCCCTTACATACCTACAAAATAAAATAACATTAGATTAAATCATTTTACTTCCAGAAAAATAAAACCAAGTAACATGTGAGAAGGAAACTAGAGTTAAGCCCCAATGTGGAGGTAGATGTTGTAGTGCACTAGAGACATTTTGAGGCCATCTACAACACCTCATTGAGTTATAATTAATACATTTTAATTTTTTTACTACATTCCATAAATGATGTAATGCAACTACACTCCTAGAGGCTAGCAACACACCTACCAACCATCATCACTCAAACCCTCTAGAAGCTTATAGAAAAATAACAAAAAAATTAATCAAATATAAGCATAACTCGACCATAATAAAATATATATCAAAATAATTAACTCACTTAAACCCCTACCAATAATATAATGTATAAACCAGCCTGATCAACTTAAATACATACCCTACCAATAACACTCAAATAGAATTAAAACATTTCTACATAACAGAACAAAAAAAACACAATATAAAAATAACTCAACATAATACAATATATATCAAAATAGTCCCAACCATCTCCATGATAAACAATATATAATTTCAATATCAATATCATCAAAATAAAATAGAACTATATGATAAAATTCAATCTACAAACTAAGAATAAAATTTACATCTAAAATGAACCTCAATATCAGTATCATCATAACCATCATGACCCTAATGACATCCTATATAAGCACCGACATAATTATCACATCCTCTCACACTAGCATCATCATCATCAACATCTTCATTATCATATACTCCTAAATCTGTGGTAGGAGCATAAGAATCATCAAAAATCGAATGAAAATAAATGAGGAGAGATTTAATTAATTAAAAAATGAAAAGGTTATACACATAAATGTTATAAAATAATTTAATATAAGACATTTTAATTTATAATAACTCTTATTAATACTCAAATTTTATATAACTCTTTTTTTAAATTAAACTATTTTTCCTTTATGAATTTTCATGGTAAGTTGTATCATAGATTTATCCATATGAATTTTTTCTTAGATAGGTAATATTAAAAAATATATAATTAATACAATCATTAATGGTTTTATTTAATTCAATGGATGAGGAATAATATATATTTTGAAAAAAAAATATGCATTTATAATGTTTAATAGGACAAAATATATTAATACTAAGAACATAGTTTCTATATTATGGTATGAAAACATTCTTGTTGTGGTTTTACAAACAGGATGCTTCATAAGATGAACTGACCACTATGTGAACATTTCCTAGCACTACAATCCAAATGTTCCTATGAATTATTGGATTATAAAAATATATAACATGAAGGGATTTTATTACTAAAGTCTTCAATGAATTATGGACTATTGCAGTGTGATTATTTTAGGTCACTATATTTTAAATTGATTTCATCAATGAAGGATAATGCTAGATGTTTTTTTTTCATTCCATTTATTTACTAGGAAGAGTCTATGTTTCATTTGAATGAGGTATGTCAAAACACATGAGTTTCTCATTTAATCAAAAAATATTTTGGATTAGGTATTGGTTAATTTTGGTACATGAAAAATACAAATAATTTTCCCATTCTTAAATCTCTTGTTGAGACTTGTAAATCAGATGCAAAAGAAAGAAAATTCCCTAAATTCTTGAGGAAAAAATTTCAATATTTACTAAAAGTTGGATTTATTTAAAATTAGAATTCATAAGAATCATTACAACATTTGATTAAATGTAAATATGTTAATGAAAATGTTAATTAAATGTGTACTTGGTGAATTGACAAAACAGAATTTATTATGAAGATTTAATGCAAAATGAATCCTATTTTTTAATAATAGGTCAATAATTATTAATATTTTTTATACATATATAATCCCACTAATATAAATTACATAATAAAATATGAATGAAATGGCTGAAATGTTAAAAATAAATTACTATAATAGATAACTTTTAGTGAATCATCATCATCGATGTCTAGAAAAAAACTCTCTATAAGGAAAAATAGTGTCATTAATAGATATAACATGATTCAATTACACAAATTATTCATATATGAATATAATGGATATGGTTTCATACACAACTATCTATATTTTTTATTTTAATAATGTCAATATAATGCAACACATAAACATAATGTTAAAAAAACTATATTACAATAAATCATAATGTATATGTATTTTAGTTTTTATAGAAGAATAAGATTATGGATATGCACTGTAAACTTGAAAATGTATATATATTATAATATATATATGATCAAAATAAATAATCTTCATTGAAAACATAAAAATATATATTATTTAAGTTATGGTAGATGCATTAGTATAACAATGACCGTAAACATAATAATATGTCCGTAAATAAGAATGTTTCTGTAAAAGAATAAGAAAATGAAAAATGGTTTTTTATTATTTATATATTGTTATATTTTTTACAATACTTTTATTTTATAGTATTTTAAATTATCTTTGTATTATTGTATTTGTATAAATATGGATGTAAAATTAATAATACGAATTAACACTGTTAATTTTATAATATGATTTAATTGGAGAAACGTTTTAAGAATAACCATAAACATATACTCTATCTATATCAAATTTTTGTATTTCAATAAATGTATAGGTATTAGAATGAGAATCAAGATAGTAATAAACATGTGTGTGTATGTATTCAGTGTTTTTATAATAATGTGAATAAGAAGATGAAAAAGTAATTGATTTAAAATATATATTATAATATTTTAGTGTATTTATATTACAAGTGAAGCATAAAGAGAATCACTATAAAACTGGGTATCTTTTAATATATTTTGGGATGTTCATATTTTAGTTTCATGAAATCTGTATCTTTAAGTATTTTTGTAAGAATAAGTTGGATCATAAGCTTAAAAATCAAAGAATTAAAAAAATGTTTCTATCATAATATTAGTGTTGGTATCAAAATTAGTACCTGAATCAGCATAATCTTATGTATAATGATATATATCT
Source organism: Viscum album (assembly GCA_963277665.1). Lineage (NCBI taxonomy): Eukaryota > Viridiplantae > Streptophyta > Magnoliopsida > Santalales > Viscaceae > Viscum > Viscum album. The sequence goes on along the minus strand of OY728128.1, from coordinate 1,467,176,477 downwards.
ATTAATTGTGTATTTCAGTCATGATTCAATAGCCCCACTTGATCCACCATCACACCACATAAATATTCACGTTAAAATACATGGTTCAATCCCTCCACATGCATTTAGAGACCTGTATTACCCAAGTGTTGTATTTTTTCATCCCTATATTGTAATGTGATCCAATTTTCATGAATATCGAACAAACAAGAATTTGGTCCTATATTTACTAAAACATCAATGATCCTGTAATGACCCGAAGCTTGACGTACATGGAAATTTCATTACTTTTGTGGAATACTTAATACATAACCAAAACAGACACACAAGGACTGTAATAGTTTAGTATCTTTGGAAAATCGGAATATAAACTTATAATCATGTTGAAATATCTTCAAAATCTCCCATAATGATCTTCCCTTTTTGTTTTCTTATCTAAAACCTTTATTTATATCCTGGGGAAAAGAAAACATATAAAGGGTGAGCTCAAATTCTCAGTAAGGGTAAGCATGGATAAAATAAAACAAATCATATACATTTAATCATAAGAACATGAACATAATGTTTAAACATCAAAAGTGTAAGCAATGACATAAAACATTGAAGTACGTAAGACATAGATCATAAAGAAAAATTAATCATGATAAAATAGCATGGGAATAAAACATGACATTGTGGCAACAATTAATCACATGATATGATTTCCATAGTAGCGAACGCATTACTGCCATGACCATCTTAGTGGACAAAGTCCCTTTCTGAATCGAGTTCACTCCTCATCCCAGTCCTGTATTACTGAACCGGTTTAACTTTCCGTTCCATCCATGTATATCTCATGAGATATAAATCTTTACCCAATTCATTGGAGGTAGATATAGGTCCCACCCATCTCATAATGAAATCATTCTTACTTGTGCCACAAAATAAACATACACCATTCATAATAACCCAATGAATAAAATTGGTTTCATAAACATCATCCCATCATCACATAATACATATAAAAGAAATGGATATCATTTCATAATAATAAAAGTTAAACCATGTAAATCATAGATCCATTATACTTGAATCATACAGATATGAAATAATGTCATCTTAGATGGAAAAATGGTTTTGATAAAACACTTGAAATGAATTCTTGAGGAAAATATCATTTCTTCTTCAAAATCAATTTCTTTTTAAAAAACGTCATGAAATTTTAAAATAAAGGTTTTTTGTTGAAAATAGTCTTGAAATCTTTTGGAGGAAGCTTCATTCAAATAAGGCTTTATAAAACTGTAAAAATCCTTTCACGTCGTATAAGTTAAAAAAACATTCTTCTCGTACTTTTGCTGGAAAAGTTAAAAAGTACCTCTTAACGTAAAAAAAAGATTCCTTACATACCATATAGTAAAAGACAAAATGGGTAAAAAGGAAATTAAACATACATAAAAACACTTTTATAAAACATGGACTTGGATGATAACAATAACCCCAGCAAATACTTACGAATAAACAATCTCGGATAAGAACGAGTTTGGAAAGGTTATCCCTTACCTTAGGTATGATATGCTTCATACATATCTGAACCTCCGGTATAATGATTTACATAATGTCATTGACTTATTAAATAATCATATTCATTATTATTATATCATATATGGTTCACTTATGACTTTATATTACATGTTCTTTCGTAAATTCCTTTTTTAAGATCATTTTAGGTAAAATGGTTTCATTTGTCGTCCGTGTTTTGACTTGTAATCATTCATATGACTATTTAGATCATGATTAATTAATTAAAGAATATAAAACATGGTATATATGTAATATATATTTATAATATACATATATATAATAGATCGATAAATGTAAAGAAATACACCGTTCATGGAGAAGGTAGGCCGTACGTACGCATGAAAGCTGTTTTCATTTCCTTATTGAATTGAATAGAATTAAGTAGATGAAATACATATATAAATAAATCCAGTATCATTATTATGTCTTATATTTCATTATAATTTAGTATATATACTTTATAATCATTCATGAATGGTTAACATGGAGAATGAATCTCATCGCGTTGTAGAGACGGTAGTCCGTACGTACGCACGAGCGATGATATCGTTCCCATAATTATTGAATTGAATTGGAGTGGATGATAAAATATATCAGAATCAGTATGATGTTATAATAACTATGTATAGTTATTATTTACACCATTATACCCATCCAAGTAAGGTGGTGTTGGAAAAACAGATTACACCACGGCGTGGAGACGGTATTCTGTACGTACGCACGCGCGGTGATTTCGTTTTCCGTAGGATAGATAGAAGGTGAAATGGGGTTGTTTCATATTTATAATAACATATCAGTATATTAGTGATACTGATGTCATTAATTTATAATTAAAGAACTAAAGAAGAAGAAGTTGAATAAGAAATAAGCTTGAAAGAATCGGTAGAAGAGATTACCTCTTCTTCGACACACCTCCTTTAAACTTCTTCTTAGGGCACTAGGGTTGGTCTTTTGAGAGGACCAGTACCTCTATAAGGTTTATATGGAAGTGGGGAAGTGAAATGGGCAGAGGTTGGCCGAGCTTAAAATCTCAAAATGGTGTGAGGAAGAGAGGGAGGAGGTTCTCTTTTATAAGGGAGGAGAGGGGCACCTTTGGAATCCTCAAAAATATTAGATAAATATAAATTCAAACCCCACATAAAAAACTCCAAAAATAACTCAATTAGAATATTAGATGATACAGGGTTGTAATATCACCCACCAATAAAATTTAGACATTTTTTGATCTTATTTTAAACCTTATGATTTTGATTTATCCATATTTAATCTATTTACATTTATTTGTGGTAATAAAATTATAAATTATAAAAGGTTAACAATAATCACTTATGTGCTGTTAATTTTCTATAATTGGATACTTTATGAAATTTTAGACTATATAAATTTCAATTTATAATTTTTAAATATTTTTGTGATTTTTAAACAATTTAATAATATGTTATTTTTATAAAATAACAATATTGTCAATTTTGACACTATTCATTTTTTGAATTTAAATAAAATCTACATAGAGGATATATTCGAAATAAAATATTTAATAGATTCCTAACATGTTAAATATGTCTAAAAAATTCGTGGAGCACATTAATTATTTCATATAATATTTATTTTAATATTTTTTAAAACCATTTATTTGGTATATCTCTTAATAAAATTATTAGTACAACATTTTTGTATAATTATTTAATATACTTATTTGTTGCATAAAAATTAAAAATAAAATCCTTTGATGAGTATAAATATAAAATATTTTATAATAATAATTTTACTCGAATTTATCATCTTAAAATAACACCATGTAAATTGTTATCTTTATTAAATTATGAAGGTGACAACTTTGAAATCATTTAAAATAAAATATTATAAGTGTCATAATCGCCTTAATAATAATATAAATGGTCAAAAATTCGGCCATTGGATGATTAGGGTTTATATATACACTAATAATAAATTTTGTTAAGATTTTTCTTCCTTTTGATATGTATTACTATTTCAATAAAAACTATATTATTGATTTTTCACTAAATAAATAATTTATGCATCATTAATGTATATGATAATAAGGTAATTAAATAACTCTTAAAAATTACAAATAAATTACCATGAAAAAAAACATTTTATGTTTCAAATGAGTTTTTATAACCGAATTTATATTCTATATAAACTTATATTAAAAATACTGTAATTATTAAAGTTCAGTGAGACATATTTCACTTTCCTTTAAATAAAATAAACTAAAGGTCCTAATAAACTCCAAGTGGGTTATAATGGATTCTATTTCAACCCAAATATGACTTAGGACAAATTATAATCATCCAATTGTATTAAGACAGTTATTAGGATAATTTTATAATATTACATTTACCCTTAATTACCCAATTTACCTTTTACTAGGGTAAATAAAATTTACCGTTGTTACTATTCATAAAGCCCGAAAATAAAAAAGTAGTCTATTAATATAATATGGACACACTGATTCCAAATATTGAATCCATTTTTCCAAATTCAGTACACAAAAAATCAGAAATTAAATTAAAATTAATCACGTTGTCGAAAGAAAACATGTTTTTGTTTAAAACATTGCAAAAGATTGAATTTATTTAACCTACGAATTCAATGTAAAATCAAGGATAACGACATAAATTATATTAAATGGTACAAATATATTATATTTATATATTAAAACCATTCAATAATATAATTTAACCACATAAGTTATTACGATGAAAAAAGTTGTTTTCAATTAAAATATAGCGTGTTTTTACTATTCATTAAAATTGGAAAGTTATCAAAATAATATGAAAAATTTATACAAGGTAAAATTTTATATCCTGATTCCAAATAATAATTTTTTTTGTAAAATTGAACTTATAAACATGTAAAAAACTTGATTTAAAGTGGGTGTTCCATCAAAAGGTGGAAAAACTGCATTTTTTTAAAAATACTTATTTTACCCGAAAAATTTATTTTGTTCTTATACTATGTTCTAGAAAATGTGTAAGATTAATAATAATTTTATAAAATTCAAAATTTAGTTAATACTATTCATAACGGCTAGTTCAGAATAATATTATAATAATATATCGTTGTTGAGTAAAACCCGGTATTGCGTACAACACATGCTATCGAGGAAGGTCGCGATTGCGTGTAATGCAAGCCAAGTCAGGGTTGCGTGTTGTGCAAGAATCCTTTATTATTTTGTATAACAGAATCCAATCATATTTCATTTATACATTGAATATATATATATACACAGACTCAATGTTGCGTAGAATGACTATTATAAAACGAACTTGAAATTGTGTGTAACACGATCCAAGATTAGTGTTGCGTATACTGCAAGATAATACAGTGTTGCATGTAGCGCAAGATAATCTTGGTGTAGTTTACAATAGAAGATATGAAAGAAATTAAAATGAATATATCTTATAAAATCTCGGGTTGTTACAGATCCTTAGTAGTCTCTCTCAACTACCATGATCCTAGCCAAGTGTAGTTTCTTTCTTGATCTACCATGCCAACCATTCACATGACAATACCATCACATTTGTTTCCCAATAAGATCAATATAAAAGCCTAAAAATTCCATTTCCATTGAAAAATGTACACAACCACAAACCATACTATCCAAAATAACATTAGGACACACAAAAACTACTACACACCACTAGTTCCTGGAGAACCTGATCCAAGTTTCCTCCTTCCAACCTACAACATCTGATTGATCTCCATAGGTTAACGCATCACTAATAAATGTTTATAAGAACATCTCATTTAGACTTGTATTATATATAAAAACATGTATCTATAATCTCACGTGTCTAAACACTACTTGTATCCCCTTTAAATCACCATGTCCTTAAATTCATTCACTATTTGTTTGATGAAAATCCACAATGAACAAGTACCAACTCATCTAGGTTTATCTCAGTCTGTCCTATAAATTTATTCTCGCCCTTATACCATAAATCTAAATCCCACCAGTTTGACCCATTTAAAATCTTAATAAATCGCAATCCAATTTCCTCACTCTTAAATTCATGATCAACATCTCCAACCTATATATATACATACCAGTCCTTCCATTTTTCTTATCATGCAAACCACCAACCCAAACACATACCATTAATATTGATGAAGAGAGGTCATTGTCATAGGAACTTTCATGAAAATAAATCAATTTAGAGTAAGAATAGATGTTATTGAATATTATTGGAATAAATTTTCTTCTATTATTTTATGAGGTATTCTACTTATAATTTATTATGTATTTAAAACATATCACATTTACATGAAATTAATAATTCCTGAGAGGTTTGTAATAAATAAAAGTTATAATTTTAGAAACTTTCTTATAATTTCTCAACTATCTATCTTCGAATAGTCCAGCATGAAAAAAAATGAATATACATAGTTAATTAATTTTTCACTACATGATGTATATACCAACATAGAATTTATATATTACAATTAAACCCACTATTATAATTTGTCAAAAAATAATTAAAATACTTTTATAAGAATATGACAACAACAACCTTTTTGGTTGGGTTCTTTTTCCTGATTGACATAAATCAAAACCCTAGAGAACTTTTGATTGATTTTTCCAAACCAAAATGTCCCATTTTCCTAGGATATGCATTTTCCTTAGTAAATAAACTCTCTTAAACCACTCAAATATTACTCTGCATCATTATGAATTTTCTTAGGATATGAAAAATGATGATTGTATCTCCTAAATTTTGACTCTTATAGGAAAGGGATCAATGATTACAACAAAGAGGAAACACATAAAAATTTATATTCATTCAATCACGAACATGGAGCAATAAATAATAATTATAAGAAATATTTAATATGTATATCTATACCGTAAACTATGAATTTATATTAAATATTTTGATATAAAATTATTAATCAATGCAAAAACATTATATATTTATGATATTTATTATAAGATATATTTTTAAATTTCATAGATATTAAATAAACATGTCTATAAATTCAAAACCAATGTATGTAGTATAGCTAACCAATGAAGAATATTTTTTTTCAGGATTCTTTTAATAATATATACTCTATGATAACATAAAATATAAACTCTAAATGAAGATGAATATAATACTAAAAATGTATAGAAATAAATTGGCATCGATTTTCTTGTTAAGTTATACTCATAAATAGGTGAGCTCTTATAAGAGTGACCTTGAGCATTTTTTGCATTTTGGGGGGAAATATATTATATATTAAAATGAATGATTCTTCACTATAATAACATGAAATGTTTGATAAACATGGGGTTTTTAAGTGGTGAATTTTTTAAATTTTTATAAAAGTAGTGCCAATAAACAAAAAACAAATGGTATAAATCATACTATTTTGGTGGTAATGACACATTTGGATGACATAAAGAATAATAATTAGCACATTAAACATAGTTCAAATATCAAAGTGATAGAACGGTGTTGTTCCAAAATATCATATGTTAACATGTTTTGAAATTTTTAGGAACTTCAATACATTAACAGTAGAGAAAGTACATGAAGGTGGTTGGTAAAAATCATTCAATTATATTTAAATATGATATATTAGTGAAATTGTGAGGAATGATATTCATGTGTGGGAACTCACTTCAAGATAATGATTATGGGCACAGGAAACATATGTTAGAGAATCCAAAATACTGGAAAATCCATTAAATGAGTAGAAACTGAGAATACACCAAATACATATCACAAATAACTTAACATGAATAAAAATATATTCAGTTTGGTTGGTGAGATATTTCAAATAAGAATATTGATATTAACTGTCAAGGAAGAGATAGAGTATTTGTAATTTGGTGTCTAATGTTTTTTCTATAAAAAATAATGATCAAGGTGTTAACGGGTTATGTTGCAGAAAAAAACTGGTAAAAATGTTATACCAAAATTCGATTAATATTTCATGCACATAACACTTTAGATGATATATAATAATATAAACGGTTCTTATTCTATTTTTACTAAAGATTTACATTTAGCCTGTATTTGAGAAAAATGATTGGAATGTGTTATGTATTCTCCATCACATATGCAATGGAAAATTATCAAGAACAAATAATAATGGATAGCTAAAAAATAATAGTTATTTAAGGATATGTAATAAGAAAATTACATATACACTAATATGAATATATACTTACTCAGATCCCTTATAGTATTTAACAATAACATTCCTTCTTGAATATATAAATAACTTAAAAATAGTAGTTTCACCAAAAAAATGTATACCTTCTTGCATTGATCATAGTACATTATCAAGAACATACATGCTTCAATATATTAATTACATAGAATAGTGTCTTAGAAACTAGTATTACTTATTAGGAGTATATACCTTCTTGAATAATAGTTCTTTGTCAAGATCATATTATGATACAACAATAGAAACACATGATTAAATATATACCTACTTAGATCGATCATTGAATTTGACCAAGAACATGCATACTCAAATATATAGATAACATAAAAATAGTAGTTCTTCAAGAAAAGATAAAATTTCTATAATTGATCATATTACTTATTAAAAAAAGTCTTTTGGAAAATATAAATTACATTAAAAAGTTTTTTTTTTCAACTTGTATTATTTAAATAAGTGGAAGAAACTAATTGTTTCCAATGTGATACATTTCAACCAATTCACTTATCATCTGTGATAGACACTATAAATAGTTTTCACATATTTCTATTCCGTGTTGAGATGGAAATAACGGGTAGTCACTGTTGTAATGTTACATAAATATAAAAAATAAAAGGATGAGAATCATAAAAATTCATAGGGAATAAATTTTCATAATAATAAAGAAATATCAGGAAATAATTTTTGTATATAATATAAAAAGATAAAAAATAGAATTAAATTTACCGAACATTATGGTAATAGTGATTGTTAAATGAATCAAACCCGCAAATAAAATGAATCTACACATACACAAATTCTTCAAAAAAAATTATATAACAAAACATCATTACATTATTCAATAATATAATATTATTGAATATTAATAGTTTATAGAAACTAAATAATCAATGAAACAATATAGAACCTAAAATAATTTATCCCTTGAATGTTTCCATTATTAAGACCTGAAAAAAATTAATTTAACTCTTCAAACAAGTCAAACAAATAATGAAATAATTATAAATATAGAACAATAAATAAAAAAATAATTATAATGAAGTCATACCTGTGAAACGGTCTTATCCTGCATAAATTGTGTAAAAATCAAATCATGAAAAAAAATCGAGTGGGATCCAAATAAGTAATTGATGTAGGGACAAAAGCATAAAATTGTATGTTCTTGAATGAAATATTTTTGACTATGTAACTAAACACATATTCTAATATAATAAAAATTAGTTTTTATGGGGGATGAGATTGGGGAAATTGATATTCATAAATTAAAATTCATTATTACTAGTAGATTAGGGGAACAAATCTACAATAAGTAACATGATACCTATAATATCATAATAACACATTGTGATAGGAACCCAAATCAGTTTTGTAGATGCAACTCAATCGAATAGTATGAGGTGTATATTTTTCATGAGAAATCATGAATGGGAGAATTTACCTAGTGTATGCGAATGGGGTTAGTGATAAATCACATGACGAAGTGGATCACGAGGGTAGGGATGGGTTTGGGTGAGAAATCTGAGAGGGTTAGCAATATCAGAGGAGAAGGATCATGGGGAGGTGCGTGGCTACATCATTGGGGGACTACGAAAGGTGGTGTGGCCACGTCAGAGCCATATCGAGTGCTGGTGATTCCCATCAGAGGAGGAGGGTCACAGTGAGTTTGGGTGGAATCAGATCCATGATGAAATGGAGATGGGGAGGTTGCATCGGTTGAAGGGTGGGTTGGATGCGCCAGAACCACATCAATAGCAGGTGGAGAGGCCACGTCAGAGCTGTGTTAGTGGTGAGGTGGTCTAACTCGATTAGAGCCAGAAGGGGAGGAGTAACTGTAAGGGAAATATGGGAAAGGGGATGAATCATTAGGGATGAGGAGGAGTAATAAAGAGGGATGAGGAGAAATCACGAGAGAGTAGGAATCGTGGGGGAGTAATCATGAAGGGAGAAGGGTTTCGAGATAGGGGACTACATGTGTGAGAGGAATTTCATGATGGGAGAAAAAAAATTTAAGACTGATTTCAATGGGTAAATTTTTCCCATGGATATATGAATTCTAAAGCCAATATTTTAAAATAATCGTTCCTATATCTCACCCTATAACCAAAAACAAATTAATGTGTGGCAATATGTCATTTTTCTAGAAGTGTCAGATTATTCATTAATTCCGTATTATTCTTTACACACTCAACTTATCAATGACCATATATCATCATGGATTATAGAATTAAATCACAGTACATGACTCCAAATTTACATTAATAATTACCTTAAATTATAAGGACCATTACCTATGTCTGGAGATAGGAACATCAAATGACACATATAAATGTGGATTTTCTACTAGATAGTCAAGTTTTCATAGCCTAATTTCTTGTCATTTCCAAGGATGAACATCATAAGGAGAATCCTTTATATATTATTATCCCCCACCCCTAATAGACTATATCAATTTTTACTCATTGAATTATATCATCTGAACATAGAACATATATATTTTAAGAATATTATCATTTCACTCCCAGGTTCTCATCATGATGGGGAACTTCTATGACCTTTCAGTATAGAATGTACCCTTAGGAAATTATCACATACAATGTAATCAATTAGAAAAATCATGATGCGATAAAAATTTATTAATATTCAAATTACATAAATATAGTTGATAATAGAGTACATAAATTTTTTTTATTGGGTATCAACTCTATCATACCCACGCATTCAATAGATAAAACACTAAACAATATAAATTTTTTATAGCTCTAATATGATATTCATGCTTATGTTAAGATAATTCTTTAGTAAAAGGGTCTTCTACATTCTAATTCATAAAAAATATACTCACCACACCTCAACCCTTTTATAAAAATATATTAGTAGTTGATACTTCTAATGTATGTGTTTCATTTATTCATGTGACCTTGGCTCCATTATGAGATCCACTAATAAAGTATTATTACAATATAATGTGATAAAAAAATACTTTTTGTTACCAAATTAATCTCTTAGAAATATCCACACCACTTTCTTGGCTACATCAGAAGCCTTTATATACCCAAATTATACAATAATTTTGATGATAATAAGATTATTTTAACACTTATATATCAAAACTCTTATATTGAGACTGAATACATATCATAACTATGAAATTTAATCATTTAGATCTATCTGGAAACTATCAACAGTATATCCCCTTGTGATTAGATCCTCTTATCCTCTATATACAAGGAACTTATCCTTAGTATGCCTCAGTTACATCAGTATAACATTAATATAAGTCCTATTTTGTTCACCAATATCATGTTGATATCTTCCTACCGTGCTAAAATCATAGACAACATCAAGACATGTATATAACAAAGTATACAAGATGAAACCAATTGAAGATTCAAATGTTATTATACTCACCCTATCCCTTTATTGTTGTATATGAGGACACATTATCTAGGAAATATGTATAACATGTGGCATTGGAACAATCATAACTTGGATTTTTACATATTGAATAACTTAAGTATAATTTTAATGTATGTACCTTGAATTAGTTGAAGAAACTTCTTAGATCTATCACTAATAATCTATATACCTATAATGTAGGTGGATTCTCATGAATACTTCATGGAGAAGAATTTTTTAAATATTCATTAACCTAATTTATGATTGGTATATCATTTCAAAAAAGTAATATGTCTATTAATTATATGACTATGAATATGATATCACTCTTACTACACCTCTTATAAACACAAGGTTCATATGTATTCAATATGCAACTAGATTATCTTATGTCTTTATCAAATGAAATGTTTCATGAGTGGGATGATTTAATTAATCCATTAATTGTTATCTACAACTTTTATATCTTTTTGGCATCACTAAGTGTTAAAAACTCTTCTGGATCCAAACTATTTTCATTAAAGAATTTTATTTTGACATCTATCTTTTAAATTTCATAGTCATGGAATTTTGTTACTTCTTGCAAAATCTGTATGGATTTAAACATGGATATTAGATAAAACGATTGATCATATTATACACATTGATGTTTTAAACCCCTAACCCAATAGCCTTTCTTTATAGGTTCTCACTTTACCTTCAATGACCAATTTTATCTTGAATACCCATTTTCACACAACAATATTTAAATCTACTAGTGGACTGACCAGATCACAAACTTAGTTTTGATACATGGAATCCATATTTTAATTCTTTGATTATTTTCATCTTGTAGTTTATGTTCTCTCTACCACCTCATTTTATGTAAGAGGATTATTATTGTTAAAAAATAATTAGCATCCATCCCTATTGACTATAAAACAATATATTTATGGTTTTTTACCCTATCTAGGATCTTATGTAATTCTTTTGTTTTCAGGAACAACAACATCCATGGGTGCCTGTGGAATATGTTCCTACAAAAACGTTTATGTAGCTTAAGAAGAAACTTCATCAAATCCAATATTTTCCCACTATCCCTTGGGTGATTTTTTCCCTCTCTAGAAAAGTAGGAAATTATTTGAACATAATTACATAATTTGAATAGTTGTATCCTTTGGTTTCATTTATAAGTCTTATAATGATAAAATTAAGGCTTTGGGGGGTTAGTTTGTTTCATTTTAGGGCCTTGAAAAATTTATCCCACCCCCATGCATACAAATTCAATGGTATATGTTCCTTCTCAATCAAAAAATTATATGTTCTATCATTTTACAATTTTTTTGACACATGGATTAGTGTGTATGTGGTAGTCTATCATTCATATCCCAAAAAGGATAGTGCAATGCCTTCATGGCTCATCGTTGACCTTACCATGTCAAGAGATATATGGTTACTCCTTTCACTTACAGAAATTTACGTTAGTGTATAACGAGGAGTATGTTATGATTGAATCCCACACTCTCATATAAATTCAATGATATCTTGGTTAATATACTCACTACCACAATCAAAGTGACAATATTTATCTTCTTACAAAGTCGATCCTATACTTCATTATTTAATTTTTTTTAATTTCTCAAATGAATTTGATTTATACATCATTAAGTGAACATATCCATATCTACATAATCACTTGAAAAAAATAATGTAAGAATACCCACCTATATATTCTACTATAATCATTTAGTTCACATTTTTGTTTACTAATTCTAGATGATTTTCAACTCTTTCACCTTATCTAAAAAATTATGACAAGGTAATTTTTTATTATAAACATGCATAAAATCATTTAAGAGATTTTAGTTAAATGGATTAAAAATAACCACCTTAATAGATTATTGTCAAACACTTATATTTTACATGTCCATGATAAATATTTCACAATAGGGTGTGATATAACTCGTGTGTACCTAATTTATTATGAATTTACAATACTTGGTTTTGGTAATCTAATACATAAAGATAATGATTTAAATGATCCACGTCATTAAATCTGTTTTATTTAACCAATAATCAATATTTTTCAAAATATTAAAATAATTAAATTTCTATCTATGAAGGATATCAATATTAGGTATTTGGTAAATGAGTATAACACCCCGAGATGTTTTGAATTGTTATTTTTTGAATTAATTAATCTTTTTGATATTTTTCATTTCACATGAAACTATATATATATATATATATTAAAACACTAATTCAGTCATTCCTTTCACATGAAACCAACTTGTCTCTCACTACAAAAAATACTGACTTTGGTTGCACTACCTGCAACACCGACTTGGCGTACGTTACACAAACACCAACTTTCTGTGAAGCGTTATTTTATTAAATTTTTTTAAATGATATAATTATAATCTATCCATAAAAATTAGTGATATGAATATTAATAACTACTTTTAAAATATTTTTTATAAATTTATTACAGAAATGAAATAATTACATAATGAATAATATAATTTTTTGTAAATTCATTATATGTTTAAAAATACTATGAACTACACTTCATGTATATTTATGCAAATCAATACAAGTAATTTTTAAAAAATATATAGAAATAAAATTGGATAAAATAAGTTTAATTTTTTAATATAGAATGTGGAATTATATTAGAAGGATTTGTTTTGTATTTTTCTGAGAAACATCATTTTTTGATGAATAGTAAAAACACTTCTTTTTGGTTAAAAAATACCTTATTATTTAAATAATTATTAATGATAAATTATATTTTGAATTTGTTTAATTGTAAAATTATATCAATTATACATCTACTAAAAAAATTGGGTTATTAGAAAAAATTTCACTTTGAAATTGAATATAAAAACTTAATAAATGATGGAACTTCTTTCTACATTAAATACTTGTAATTTCGTCCTATTATCAGGATTATCATTAATATAATTTTTTACATTTATATGAATTGAATTTTAAAAAACACACATAATGAATTTAAATCATTATAATATTTATATTATGATAATATCATATTAATTTTTTACCAAAATGATTAATTAAAGTGATTAAACTTTATCACATCGGTTAAGGTCAAATAAAATTTATTTAGTTAATAAACCTTTATTATAAGGTCCCAAATGATCTATAAACAATTCCAAACAACTTTTTATGTAAATATATTATCCATAAAGATTAAATTATTGATTTATGTTAGCTTTCATGACTTTTTTAGATAATAACATGGGTTCACCTAACTAGTTTTGAAAAATTCCAAGTGAGTCATTTTCCTTCCCTACAAAAAGTCACCACATATCCATCATATTTATAGCTCTCAAACCACTTAGGATTGTAAAATATCTTCCCAATACACTTTATAACATTTTTCAATTCCATATATAATCCTTAATTTGTGCATAAGGAAATATAATGAATCATTTTGGAATAAACTAAAAGGAGTTACCCGATTAAGAGGTAATGTCTTCTCTAATTTCATTTCTTTTATTTTCATTATCCACCACTCCACTCTATTTATTCAACGATTTTATCTCAAAAAAAGTATCGTAAATATACTATGATGTTTTTATGATAATATTTTGACCTACACTTACACAAAAATCCCTCTAATGGGTGGAGAACATATTTTTTTTGAGTAAGGAAAACTACTGCCTCACTAAACGATGGTTGTTCAATTTTCCTCTTCACCTCTCATGGTGGAAATTATGATAGACACTCTATTTATATATGTTATATATGATATTTATTATTAATTTAACATTATTTATCCATTTTACACCACATATATTTTTACCTTCCATTTGGTGTTAATATGATAATTTTATTCGAGGAAGTGTGGACTACCGCCCCCACAAAGCGATGTGATTCATTTATAAACTCCATGGATTATATTAAAGATAGTATTAGTTAATATATAATATATGTATATTATATAATAAATATATTTTAATAATGATATATATATAAATACATATATATATATATACATATTCATTTTTCTTTCTTTTAACACGACAATTAAACAGAAATAGCCTTCAGGATTACATACGGGCTACCGTATCCATGAACAATGTATTCCATTTCAAATTATATATACAAAAGATTATTATAACACACATATAATGGTTTTTAATGATATTTATATCATGTTATAAATTTTTTAATCATGATATATGATTACGGAACACCAATATAACAAATTAAGACACATACAAAGAACGAAGTTAATATTAACCAAAGGGAAACCTTAACATTGGATGGTTAAAAAAATGGTAATATATGGTCAGAATCAAACCAGAAATGGTATTATATATAATTATATGGTTTTATTTAAGATCTATAATGAATTTAAATATATTATATATTTTTATTCAATGAGTAATATGAGAGTCAAGACACAAGGTAAGGGGTTTTCTTCTCACTTTTTATTTCTGTTAGATAATTTATATGTTCTCCACTCTTTATATTTGTGTGGTGTATGTAAGGACCAAGATTTTATTATATATATATATATATATTATTCATAAATTTATCATTATTCACATATCAAATTTAGCTTACTTATTTCATGGGGTAAAATTTTCAATAGTTACCAAATTGGTGAAATAGTTGTCTTAGTTTTTCTTATTTGAGAGTCATGTTTTGTTATGCACCTAAATTATCTTTTGAGGTTTATATACTTCTATTATAAATGTCATATAATGAATTTAATTTTTTTCATGTCATTTTTAGCTTCATATAATTTCATTTTCTTATATAGGTAATATGATCCCAAGCTACGAAGTAATACGAGTTTATTGTGATAATCTTATCATTTTTCAATATTTTTTATTTTTATGCTTACATTGATTAAATATTTTGATCCATATCTCAATAAAATTCTAGAATTTTTTTCTCATATGGTTATTAATGATTTATTTATATATTGGTACTATTTATTCCACTTTTTAGTACATAAGAGAGTTAAGAAGGTGATTTTTAAGGAATCCAGACTTTACCCTCTCTTCGATCGGAAATCTATATTCCATAAAAACAATGCTTTCTAAAATGGGTTTAGGAGAATAATTTACCATTATTCTTTAATCTATAAAATACATTTATAATTTTTTTGTGGTTTACAAATTTTTTAAAAGGAATCTTTTTATTTCGTTCCAAACGGGGCATTTTTCTAACATTTTTACCAGACAAAAGGGATGTTCTTTTTACCTTATAAAACATGTACAGATTCAACTGCCATTATTTATTTAAAGCATCATTTTAACTTATAAATGAAAAAAAATTATAAAATGTTTTTAAAATTAATTTTAAAGGAATATTGTTTTCAAAAATTATTCAAGCCTTATATATATGTTTTCAATTTATTTTCGACAAAATGGTTTTCAAATTATTTTCAAGTTTGTTCCATATTTTTTCAAGTAAAAATGTTGTTAAAACATTTTCAATATTTTATTGTATTTTTCCAAAGTGTATTAAAATGAAATTTTTTTAAAATGATTTGAACGTTATTTTATAAGATTTAAAGTAAAAAGGTTGTCTAAAATATTTTCATTATTGTTTATAGGTTATTAAGGTATGTTTTTTATGAAAATTATTTTCAAATGGTTTTATGTATTAAAATTTCATTTCAAATAAGAAATCATATTTTCCTCATCAATTTTCTTGAAAGATATTTAAAATTTATTTTCCATCTAAGATGAAATCTGTTGATGATACTAATTCCTTTCTATGAAATGATCTAAATTTTTCACTCATATTCTCTAAATTAATGGGTAATTCTTAACGTCATGGTGTTTATGAATTTTTTTTATCTTTCATAGGTTATATGTTTAGAAAATCCATTTCTCTTTCACAGGTTATGATTTTTAGGAAATTATTATGGAACTTATATATTTTTCCATAGGTTATTAAATGTTTACTTTATTATGGTACCCATTTCATTTCATGGGTTATGATATAATTATTTATTAACTTGTGGTACATGTATCACATCCCGCCCTTTTTATCACATAAACTTTCATTACATTTTACAAAACCGAGGATCTTTAAGGTTTAGTGTCTTGGAAACCAGGAACTTTAAACATGAAAACATAAAACATTCTTCTAAAACAATTGAATGGATTCTCCTCATGTTCATCCTAGGTTCATTACTGCATCACATAACCTGGGGACATACATCAAAAGAAAGGGTGAGCAAAAAGCGCAGTAAGGGAAACAAGAGAAACATTTTACATGTGAACTTGAGATACTTCAATAAGGTCATGAAAAGAACTTTAAGGCATGAGAATGAAATCATGAGGCATATCATAATAAAAATAACATTTTCATAACATGAAGATGTGGCTACATCATTTAACATATACAATCATGAACATATCACCAAGGTCCATCCCCAAGGTGTCATTTGAAAATTACCAAGGTTATTCACCAAGGTATCGTGAAAATTGTAATCTCTAGTGGTTACATCATTACCCAATGCATTGGAGCGCTATCAGGGCGCACCCTTAAATTTTCCTTTATTATCATGTGAGACACATATATCATCATCAAAAATTTCATAAATAACCCATATATCAAAAATAAATGAGTTTCATTTCATAATCATAACATTTTAAAAACTGCTTTAAAGACATGATCTTTACGTCACTTTAAAACCCACAGAAAAGGAAGGTGGGTCTCATGTATGTAAATCCCAGAATTTAAAATAAAACATTTTGGTATATATTTGAATACCACTTTAGAATAAAGATCTTTGAGTATTCACTTAATAATATAAAAGAACTTTAGAAAAAGAGAGAGACATTTTGAGACAGAAATTCTGCAGCATAACGGCTATGTTATGAGGTTTTAGAATGCATTAAAAAGAGAGGGAAAATGGGTCAAACATTCATAAATGACCGATAAAACAGTATATGGACAGAATAAGAAGTATACATTATCATGATAATGAAATTTCAAGGACATACCATTTGAAATGAAAAACATGGAAGGAAGACAAAAATTAGATTTCTCTTATGAAAGTTCGGCAGCCCAACGACGTTACTTAAAATTCAACAAAAATGATTTGAAAAGATCAAATAGGGTCCCTAATAATGTGAACATAAGAGTTCAGTATGATAGATATAGAGATAATTCCCCAACATAATTAAAAAGGAACTTGAAAGACTTGACATGAAAGTAGAACTTTGAAAAGAATGAGAAGGGTGAAAGAATCCCCTAAAAAATTCGGCAGACTAACGGCGCCACTTAAAACGTCAAAATACTGAATTGAAGAGATCAAATGGGGTCTCTCATCATATGAACATAAGAGTCCAGTATGATTGATGTAGAGATAATACCCCAACATAACAAAAAGTAACTTGAAAGAATTGACATTAAAGTAGAACTTCAAAACAAGAAGGGTGAAGAACCACTTAAAAATTCGGCAGCCTAACGGCGCCACTTAAAACATCAAAATACTGAATTGAATAGATCAAATGGGGTCTCTCATCATATGATCATAAAAGATCAGTATGATAAATATGGAGATCATACCCCATCATAAAAAATGACCTTGAAATACTTTACATGAAAATAGATCTTGAAAAATGAGAAGGTAGAAACAATCCGTTACAAAAATTTTGGCAGCCTAACGGCACCACTTACAACTTCATAAAACGAAATAATGAGAGTAAGAGGGGATATCTCATTATATGAACATAGAAAGGGCAGTAAGAGGAGTATAAAGGAACATCCTCCAACATAAGAACATGTAGCATTAAAGGAATGACATAAAAGAGATTACATGAAATGAAAGAGAGAGGTCGGATCCCTTACCTTAAAACATAACTCTTAAAACTCAATGGTTAGGACCTTGAGGGCTTGGGGGAACCATGTGAGGACTCCTTGGGAGGTAATGACACCATAAATTCATTGGGGGAGAGTGGGGAGTCGAATGGATGAGAGGATGGATTGGTATTTATAGGGAAAGTGAGGGGACAAGGCATTAATGGCCAAGGGACACTTCATTAGTGGTTTTGGAAAAACCATGGGCTTGACCATGGTATTTGCCCATGGTATTGGCCACATGGGACACCTCATAACTTATCTTACTATTCATAAGTCGACCATATTGATTACATACTTAATATATCATTTAATGATGTCATTAGACACCCGTAACTTAAAAACTGTATTTTCACTATTCATCGAAAATTCAACTTTCTCAGAATAATCCCAAAATTACACCTTAACAAAATATCAACGCTCTGATTAAAAATATGAACTCCATTTTATAAAAATAATTTTCTAAATATTTTTAATTTAATTTTTAAATAAAAACACTATTCACCGAAAATTCATTTTTCAGAAAAAACCCCAAAAATTACCATAGCATAATATCGGTGATCTGAGTTCAAAAATGAAATCTGTTTTATAAAAATAATTTTCTAAATATTTTTAATTAAATTTTTAATTAAAAAACACTATTCACCTGAAAAAACTAATACTTGAATAATAATTTATGAAACCATTATTTAACCATTTTACTGAATCACATTACTTAATCAAGGTGCCAAGATTATATTAATACTTTCTTTAAGTGAGATTACTAATACATTTGGACACATTACTAATCCTAATCATAAAATCACTATTCATAATTTACTCTTCATCAAAAATTAAGTTGATCTTATTAGACTCTAAATTTCGTACTGAACATAATTGTAGAAGACCATTTTTCGAAAATCATTACACATTTTTAATTATTTAAGGTTTACACAACCATTTTTAAAATATCCTTTTTCGAAAATTCATCAAAAATATGCGTACTATATTTATCCGGTCATTTGAAAATTCATAAACTTCATCATAAGAAGAAATCCCAATTTTTATTTAAAACAAAGGATTACACAAGGCAGTTACGGTCTCCTTACATATCCCTTTATCACACCAGCATATGACCTAAGTGTAAGGTGTGCTAAGGTGAGAGAATCTGAGGGAGGCTCGGGTAACATCGCACGAGTAGTAATTTCTATTAGTTTGAACTTCTCGCAAAGGCGATTCTGTTCTAGCTTCACACGATGAAGTTCGACTTGGGTTTGGTCTAGAGAAAAGCCTAGTGGTGCTACCTCCTTCCCAAGTTCTGTTAGATGAGTTTCGATCGGTCCAAGAATACTGGGTGAGGCCATCGAATCTTCTTTCTATAATAATTAACCAAGATTACTAGTATTTAGAGGCAATAATCAAAATGTTTAGTTTCCAGTGGTCATATTGACCAATGGTCATATAACAGTCAAAGCCCAACGGTCTCATTTTAATTATACTCATGTTATCAAAAGAAACATTTTTGTTGAGTATAAAAAATAATATAAAATAACACACAAAATTAGGAAACAATATTTATTCAAAATTTCGGGTCGTTACAACATGTATGAATGACTTCATTATGAGATGGGTGGGACCTACATCTCCCTGCAATTCATTGGGTAAAGATTTATATCTCATGAGATAGACATGGATAGAATGAGAAATAAACATGGTTCAATATTACAGGGCTAGAATGAGAAATGAACTATGTTTAGTAATACAAGGCTGGAATGAGGGGTAAATATGATTCAGTAATACTGGGCAGGAATGAGGTGTGAACTTGATTATGTAAAAGGCGTTGTCCAGTAATATGGCCTTGGAATTTATTTAATGACCACTATGGAAATCATTATATATGATTATGTTTCTACCAAAATTTCATGTTTTATTCCTATATTATTCTATAATGTCTTGTGTTCTTTATTTTCTTAATATTCAGACCTTATGAACATCTAATATTTATTCAATTATTCACGTATATGATATTTTATATGTATAGTTTGATATTATACTTTCATGATCATGTTATCATACCCATATGTTAATGATTATTATTACATATCATGCTTTTTACATTAATTGAGAATTTGACCTCACCCCTTTCTAATGTTTCCATTCCCCTAGTTATGAATAATGGTTTTAGGTATAAGTACTAAAGTTGGAGACCCTTATTGGGGGATTTGAAGGTATTTCACCAGGATAAAATATTTTGTCTCCATGTTACAAATGAACCAAAACTATTATGGTGCTCAGGCATGTATTTTTTATAATGTATATAATATTCATCTTAAAAGATTTAATATCCTTGTCTGTCACGCATGGGTATCTATTGTTGGTATCAAATAAAGGATTAGTCAAAAATTTTAAAATATGATTAGAATACTTTAGTGAGATACCTATGTTTATTTATGAGGATATGTCTTGGGATGTCTCTAAGGATAAGTATAAGGAAGAGTTAAAATTTAAGAAAATGTCTTGGAATTTTAGTAAAGGATAGAGTAAGTGGTTTACTAGAAATACAAAATTTTTTGGATAGTACAAGTGGATGTGGCTCTGGAACAGATGTACCTAGAGGTAAAAACTCCGACAAGATGTTCCAGACCTAACTCGCGGTAATTTGGTAATCGAAAATGGGCCTTGCGGCACACCTGGTTTGACACTCCTGGGTGATAAGCTTTGGGAATTCACAAATTCCTCATGAACCAATATGATGGATTTAAATATTATTTTCCTATGAAAAACCTACTATAACCCTAATTTGTCATACATTAAGTATGTTTCCATGATTTAGATATCTTATAAGTAGTTATTTTTATTCCTATGTGGGTTTCTTCTTTGATTAGTAATTCTCACACTATGCTTCTGGTTTTGGTCAATGGAAAAAAAACTGAAAGGAAGTGGATTAATGCTAAATGTAATGGATTCTAATCAAATAATCTGTTATCTGGGATGATCACTAGAGTGATCACTTTGGTTTTCATGTGTAATCAGTTTTCAATGAAGATGATTAATAATGTGTACCGTAAACAACTCTTAAGCTCACCATGTAAGAGAATGAAGGAGATTGTTATGAGTTTGGGTAATTGAGACTTTGGAGGAAAGAAAATTTGGATTCATTTGTGTTAAGAATATAGAAAGCATCACCTCAATGAATTTATTAGTTGAATAATAATATGTTTTGATAGTTGAAAATAGGGAACAAAGAAAGTGACTTCGTGGAAAAAATGATGAGTTTGGTTAATGAAATGGATGAGAATATTTTCCTCCCTAAGACATCATCAAAGGTTATGTGTATTAAGTGTGGAATAAATGGTCATTATGAAACTCAATGTACCAATATTGAAGATACTAACAGGAACCGACATGGTGCTGCAAGAAATGGTTACATTGATGTTGATGAAGAGACTACATATGAAATGTGAAATGGAAGAGTTATTGTCTAAAAAAATGAGGTAGCATTGGTAATGGAATAAGGATGAAGTGTAATAATCAATGTTTTTATGTGTTTGGAATAAAAAACATGTTATATTAATGATGAAATATACAAGGGATTTTCTACATATGATTTTTATCATTATTTACAATTTTATATAGAATGTTCCCGATGGACTGGTGAAGAGAATTAATGTTAAGGTGATATTACAACTAAAGGAAGGTACCAAAAATATGTTTGTTATGTTATGAAAATATTGTTTTGAATATGTAAATTGGATGGTACTGATTACCCTTGAACTAATTACGGACACGTTCATATGTATTTCAAGCTATCATGGATGATGTTTATAACTTCTTGGATTTATGTAATATATCTAGTAAACTATGGAATACGTAATCATGCCACTTTTCTAAAGGGATTTATGGAAATTATGGTTTTTACCATCTTCTAAAAGAATTTAAAATGAGGGTATTCACAATTTTGGAATGTAAAAACCAAGAGTTACATTATGAAATATGGGGGATCAATGTTAAGATGGTTTCATGACTTTCTTTCTATGGTTCTTGATTTTAATCTTTTTGAAGGGTTATAAGGTTATCCATTCTTGACAAGTTTAATTTAAACCCTATAGGAAGTATTTATCTATTGAGATTATATTAAAAAACATAGTTAAAAGTTTATTAACTGATTAACCTTATTACAATGATGTCCATGATATTTTGGAAAATATATTACTTGGGTTTTATAAAAGGACACCATGTATGTCAGGCAACAACCAATCAAGTCTGACAAGGTCGTGGGTCTTGAACCCATGATGTAAAGATGATAAGGGTTGCACAGCTACCACAAGGCAACAAGATTTCCTGGTTAATGTATAATAATTTTTTATGAATAATTATATATGATAACAAAATACTTTTACTTTCAATGTTTAGAGATTAATCTATTAACCATATTCATTTTGAATAATAATTATGGAAATATAGTTTTACATTTCATTATTTTATTAGCCTTAAGATATTTTTAAAATGTATTTTAGCATTTCGGGCATAACTATAAATTTCTAGACATCCATTACATGAAGTAATTGATGAATTACAACTAGATTATAGCACAAAAAAGAAATAATTTTTTATAGAAATATATCATGTATTTATATTTCCTTATATTCATGGTCAATAAAAGAATTACTCAATGATAACATAAAGACCAAAAAAATGCATTCTCCTAATACCTTAATTATTTGAACTGATGGCCATTTAAATCACCATAAATTTAAGAATTTTAGTCCCTAATTTTTTCTTTAATCATAAATTTTTTTATGGATGACCACAATTACTCCTTATAAATATTTAGGCATTCCTCCATGTCCAATATTTACTCTCGACCTATGTTGTCCTCTGTGGAAACACAAATATATGTTAATTTTGGTAATCATTATGGTCCCAACATTCCCTTTTAAGGGAAGTTTTAGTATTCCTTTTTATGATTTGAATTTCTATAAATGAAACATTCATGTATTAAACATTCGATAACCCAGAGGAATTTACAGGGTGAAATTCTTCTTAATGGGGGTAGAATGTACCTCCCCAGGAATTTGTGAATTATTTTTTTTCAAATTAATTTACATTTTTGATATTTTTCATTTAACGTGACACTAGATATATATATATATATATATATATATATATATTAAAACACTAATTAAAATATTCATCTCCCCTGAAACTGACTTGTCTTTATCTACATGCAATACGAACTTCAAATGTACTATCTGTAACACTAAACAGGCATACCTTACACGTAATAATGAGTTTCTTGGAAGAATCATTTTATTATAATTTTTTAAATGATATAATAATATCATAACCCGTAAAATTAGTGATATTAATATTAAAAAATAATTTAAAAAAATTTATAATGGTTCTATAGAAATAAATCACATTGATAATGAAAGATATAATTTTTTGTAAAGTCATTATATCATTAAAAATAATATGAACTACACTTGATGTCCTTCTATGAAAAACAAGAAAATTATTTTTAGAAACATATATAAATTTAATTTGTAAAAATAATTGTCTTTGAATTTAGAATTCTGATATTAGATTAGAGTGAATTTTTGGGTTTCCCTGAGAAACTTTATTTTTTGATGAATAGTGAAAAAATCTACTTTTTATTTAAAAAAACCTTTTTGTTAATACAATTATTAATGATATATTATATTGTAAATTTTTTATGGTAATATTTGATCAATTATATATCTATTATTATAATTTATGTCATTATAATAAATTTCACATTTAAATTGAATATATAAACTTATTAAACATTTGAACTTTTGTCTACTTTAAAAACCTATAATTTCATCACATCTACAGGATTTGAATTAATCTTATTATTTCAGAATCAATGAATTTAATTTATAAAACTAAAATAAACCATTTCAATCAGTATTATATTTATATTCATATAAAAGAAACATAATTTTATACAAAACATATTACTAAATGTGATTAAAATAATCACAATGATTAAGATCAAATTATATTTAATTTCGGACTGAACCTTAATCTGAGGGGTTAAATGACCTATAAACTTGACATAAAACCATTTTCTAGACAAATATCGGCCATACACCTTCTATTATAAATTTATTCTGGTTTTTATGACATTTTTTAGTTAAGAACATATGTACACCTAACTTGTTTTCAAGAATTCAAAGTGAGTCCCTTTCAATCCCTATAAAAGTCCACCACATATCCCTCTTCCTCCTTATGATAAAAAATCATAGGATGGGCCAATTTATTCCCAATAAAATTCCTAAAATCCCTACCTTCCTCCTATAATACTTCCCACGGGAGAAAAGAAATTCAAGGAATCCTTTTGGCACAAATGAAAAGGAGTTACCTGATTAAGAGGTAACATCTTCTCTCAAGTCATTTATTTTTTTTGTTCTACACCCATACACTCTATTTATTCCATAATTTTATAAAAAAACAAGTATAATAAATATAATAGGGTTTTTTATTTTAAGTGTTTTATCTACACTTACACACACCTCTATCTAATGGGTAAAAAACATATTGTTTATTTGTACGACAAACTATCGCCTCACTAAACGATGATTTTTAAAATTTACTTACCACCTATCTTGGTGGAAATTAAGATAAAAACTCTATTTAAATATGTTATATATTATATATTATATTTATTTATTCTATTATTCCCCTTATCAAAACATATCTTATTTTACCTTCCATTTGGTGTTAATATGATAATTGTGTTTGAGGAAGTGTGGACCATCACCCCCTCAAAGAGATATGATTCGTTCATACAATACGTGGATTGTATTAACGATTGATTTAGTGTATTTATAAGATATATATGATATAATAAATCTATTTTAATTATAATATATATATATATATATATATAAACATACATATATGTCTTTTACTTTCATTCTTTAAACATGACAATTAAACATAAATAGCGTTCACGCATACATATGACATAGAATCTCAATGAAAGGTGTATTCCATTTCATAATTATATATTATATATATTATTATAATACAAATATAATACATATATATATTTTAATTAAATTATGTTTTACATTCTGTTTTCATGATATAAGTATAAGCACCGATAATAGAACAAATTAAGACACATACGATGAACAAAGTGAATATTATCTGAAGTGAAACCTTAATATATGATGGAAAACAAGTGGGTAATATAAGGTCATAATAGAGACATATATGGTATTAGATATTAGAATATTATTCTATAAAATATTAATAATAAATTCATATTTATTATACATGTGATTTTAAAGAGTACGAGGAGATTCAAGACATATGGTAAGAGGATTTAATCTCACCTTTTATTCATGTGAGATACATGCTATGTTCACCAATATTTCCATTTATATGGTGCATGTAATTCCCATGAATATATTTTATTGATATTATAAATAAATTTTTGGGTATTTACATTTCCATTTTATGATATTTATTTGATGGGGTATACGTTTCAAAATTTACCAAATCGGTGAAATAGTTCATTGAAACTCATGTTTTTTTATGAACCTTAATTATCTTTTGAAGTGTATATACTTAAATTTTACATGTTTTATCTTGATTTTAACTATTATTACTATATTTTATGCATCATGTTAATTCCATTTCTTACATGGGGAGTATGATCCCATGGTAACGAGGTATAAGTTTTTATTGAGACAATCCTATTTCTTTTCCAGATTGTTTATGTTTATGCTTCGTTTTATTAAATATTATGATCCATTTCGTTATAAAATTCCTGAATTTTATTCTAATTATGTTATTAATTATTTATATATTAGTACCAATTCTTTAACCCTTTGGTACATAAGGTATTAGAGAATGTTTTTTTAGGAAGCCCGACTTTACCCTCTATTCGGTCAGAAATCTATTTTCCTTCAAAACCATGATTTCTAAAAAGGGTTTCAAAGAATAATGTACAATTAACCTTTAATATTTAAAATAAATTTTTACTCATTTTTTATTTTAAAAATTATTTCAAATCATTGTTTTTCTTTCTTTCTAAAAAATTCATTTTTAACCTTTTTACCGTGTAAAAGGGAATTTTTTAACACATTTGACACGTACAAATTTACTCGTCTTCATTTCATTAAATATGTAATTTAATTTTAAAATGGAAAATTTTTAAAAAAATGTTTTTAAAAGTAATTTTCATTGAATTTAATTTTAAAATGTATTCAAATTTTATTTATAAGACTTTTTTTAAAAAAAATAAATATTTTTCAAAAAAAAAAATTAGATTGCATCATATGTCTTAAAGTAAAAATGTTTTCAAAAACATTTTCAAGATTTATTTATTTGTTTTCAATGTTTTTTAAAGAATAATGGTTTTAAAAATATATAAGCTTATTTTATAAGTTTTCAAGGAATAATATTTTCAAAATTATTTAATGCATTCTTTATATGATTTTTGAGGTATCTTTTTGAATAAAATTACTTTCAAATGGATTTATGTATTAAAAATAATTTTTCAAATAATAATGAGATTTTTTCTGTTGAATAGTTTTTGAAAGATATTTCAAAATTATTTTTCCTTTAAGATGATATCTGTTGATTATACTCATTCACTACTATTAAATTCAAAAAATGTTTCAATCATATTCTTTCATTTAATGGTTTATGGTTAATGTAATGTTATTTATGAAATCCATTCATATTTCATAGGTTATATGATATGAAACCCCCTTTTAATTCACTGGTTATACTTTTGATGAAATCATTATAAAGCATGTATCTTTTTCCATTGGTTATTAAATTATTACTTATTTATGATACCTATTTCATTTCATGGGTTATGATATGATTATTTGAGATCTTGTGGCACATGTTTTTTTGATTTCATTATGAGATGGTTGGGATCTATTTCTCCCTCCAATGCATTGGGTAATGATTTGTATCTCATGATATAGGCATAGATGAAATGGGAAATGAACATGGTTCAATATTATAGGGATGGAATAGGAAATAAACTCCGTTCATCGATATATGATTGGAATAAAGGGTGAACTCGGTTCAGTAATACAGGGTTGGAATTGGGTGAGAACCCAATTCCTTAAAGAACTATATCCACTCAAATGGATTTGGCTGCAATACCATGGACACTATAGATATCATTAAATATTATTATGTGTCTGCCGGAATTCCTTGTTTTATTCCTATGTTATGATTTCATGGATTATATTCTTTATTACATTAAGATTCATTCCTTTTGAAATACTAGTCTTTATTATATGATTCCTGTATATGATCTTTGATATGTAGGGTATAGTCATCAATTTTCATGATCATGTTCTCTTACCCTTATTCTCATGATTGTGAATACATATCTCTCTTGTTTAACTGTACTGAGTATTTGAACTCACCCTTTTCTTATGATTCCATTCCCTAGGTTTTGAAGAATTGTTTAATTTAGATGTATAAAATATGGAGATCTCTATCGTATATTTTTAAGATCTTTCACTAGTATAGAAGATTGTGTTTCCATGTTTCCAAAGACATTAAACTATTGTGGTCCTCAAGCATGTATTTTTGTAATGTACAGAATATTAATCAAAATTGATGTAATATCAATTTATGTCATGCTTAGGTCACTGAATTGAGGGTATATAATAACAATATACCAAAACCAATATCATCCATATTAGAAATAAAAAATAGTAGTCACAAATATCTAAGGAATTAAGTAGTGTTTTTGGGTACTCAAAGATCAAACTCTACTCTAGAAATATTATAGAATCCACTTGGTTCATAAATTTGGATACATATGTGATTAATAAAGGATATATCTAATGCCCAATTAGTATATATGTAAATAATTCACTTGATAAAAAACAAATATGAATTTAAATGGGTGATATTCTTATATCATCAGAATATTTTGCTACATGCAAAACCCACTAGCTCTTTTTTACTTTACCTTTCTTTAGATATTCTTCTTATTAGAAGGAAAATCTAAAAGTGTCTTACACTTGGAGTGATTATTGGATACCTTTACCTTTTTATTCCTTTTCTTCGCCATAATGACTATAGATTTTTCTTGAATCTTCTCTTTATCAACATAGAGAATCAATGTAGTGATATTAGAGAGATAATTGTGACCATTTCTCATATTATTATTAACAGTGAAACTAGAGAAGTTATTAAGTATTGGAGAAAATATGATATCATTTGGAAACTCATCATAATTCATAATTTCCAAGATTTACAATCACTCTATATATCCACTCAACATGAAAACATATGGCTTTGTTTGCATTGACTCTCCCAGAATGTACATGAATAGTTTATTAAAAATCTCATATCTCTTTTTTTATTCTCCTGATAAAGATCATGAATGTAAAACATGATTTTATACATGTGTGTCCTCATATTGATTTAAAATATCACTTGACATGGGTGATAACTTGACATAATGGTAATATATGGAATCATCCAAATTTTTTATACATAGAGACAATTCTTCTAAACTAGCCTCTTTATCGAGTGCTTTAGGAATAGAGGTTTAAAGCATGTATAAATTCAACTCCTGGTATAGTATAATCTTAAAGAACCAACAACATTATTTAATATTTGATCCAATGATAATTTTATCCTTATCTAATATATATCACATAGATATAGTAAAAGTCATATGGCTTTTCATTTCTAAAATAAATATGATTTGTTTTTTATTACTTTATCTAGGTTTAAAAATTTGATAAATGATATTAATTAATTTATTAATCTCATAATATTTTATCAAAACCCTAAATACATCATTATTGGTTCTATAAAAACATATCTTGTTGATATTATATTGGAAACAATCCATTTACATCTTATAATAACCAAATCATTGGCCTTGAAAATAATATTATAGAGTTTAAGTAGGTGTTTCTTGAAAACTATGTTAACCCACGACTCCATGGTCTATTGAGTGGAATTATAAATCTTGAAATCATGGAATATTTTTTCCATAACTATTTAATCCAAATGTTATAGAGAATACATTAGCCAATACACTCAATACCAATGTGGTAAAGTTGACCAGAAACCATAGTATGAAATCCCTGATAATGTAAGTGCCCAAAATTTTTCTTCGAAAATAGTAAGTTTTATTGTGGTATTATTATTCCAGTAATATAAGGATTGACTAAAATTATATTTGATTGGGGGATTTTAATCTTTATGTGTAAATTCTCCCATTAATATTGATCACATTCTTATTAATCTTAGGTATATTTCACTTATTTAATTAACCAAGTCTGGATAAAAATTTATAGAGAATATAATTTAATTTAATTCCATCATGCGTGATTGTTGGTTGATTAATTTATATTATCATTATATAAGATTTCATGAGAAAATTAACCACGCAACTAACATAAATAATTTTATAAAAGTTTTATGATATTGACATTTCTTATTGAATGGTTTATCTAGAAGAAGAAAACCAACCTCTGACCCTAGTTAATAAAATCATAGTTCCTTTCTTGGTTCGATTTTCAGCATTCTAACTATGCTCTTGAATACTTCCTGGATTAGTTTATCCTCAATTGCAAAATCGAACTAACACCACTCTCATGGGAGCTCTATTTGTTACATAAGAATTATTCATGCATAGTTGAGTAGAACCAGATGATTGGTTTGAGGTTCACATAAAAGAAACCACAAGTACAAAAACCCTTACAAAATGATAAAGAGATACGAAACATATGACATCAATTTAATTTAATAAATTATTAAAAAAATATATTAAATATTAATAAACTAAAAAATACCAGACACATACATAGGTCTATGAAATCTCATGATCATCCATAAACATAAAATGGCTATGTATTTAATAAACGAGAGTTTATTTAAATTTTAAATTAACATTAAATGTTCTTGAATAAATTAATTATATTTTTTATTTAATCAACTTATTTATCTTAATTTCCTTCCATACTGATCGTGAAATTCTCATCCATTATAATTTTTATAAAATTAAATAGGTTAATTTTATTAAAAATTAAATAAGAACAAAGTTTGTACTTATAGGGAATATAGACAGACCTTATTCAATCTACCAAGAATGAAATTTAGTTTTATATGTTCAACACATATAGCATGTTGTGTACTCATCATGTCATGTAATTACATGTCTTGTACTATAAAAAATGATACACATACACATTTTATATATGTAATGTGTAGTGATTTTAATGCACACATAGTAGTCATTGTATTATGACTATGAATAGTATATAGTTCTGAATATTATGAAGAAAATAATAAAAAAATTAATATATTAAATATTTATCACATGGATTTTACTTTCAATAAATGAAACATGGACACATGTTGTTTCCGTTTAAATGGAATAATTAGGTGTAAATAGGTAGTAATCACTGTGTGTACAGACCATATAAACATCATGTACTTCTATTTGTAATCAATTTGAGAAATTTACCCTAGTACTGGGCATGTGATAATGTCATAGAAATTAATGGGGTATAAAGTGTGTTTATATGATCTACATGACAAATAATAATGAAGATACATAGCTATGAGCCACATGCTTCATGTAATAAATACAATATCTCTCTTCAACTCATAGATTCTATGATGTTTAAGTTGGTTACACAGTGTCTAGTATGGGTAACTATGTGCCAGGATGGACTAGACAACATGAAATGAATATTTCATTCACTATTTTTGTTAATAACTACAAAATACCTAGATTTCTCATAGAAAATTATGGTTTATTGAACATGGGTAAACGAGATTTGCCTTTAGATTACACATTTTGTACTCTTGTGTTATTCATCCAGAATCCATAACAGCTTTAAATGTGACATTTAGATTTTTTTTATTTATTATTAATCCATTTTTATTATATGATTTAGAAAAAGGAAGAAAAAGGCAATATATAAATATTGATATTTAAATAAATATTATAACTGAAATGAAAAGATAACAGTAAATGCATAAATAGATGAATGATCAATAAAAAATTAAATATTATTATGAAACTAATCTGAAATGACATGATGATTCTAGTAAATATATAATTTCTTATATGTAATTACTTTTCTAATATATTTATCATAAAAAATGAATAATTTGATATGTACATGAAAAAGTGCATTAAGGTGAATGAAATTAATTGAAATATTAATTTATATAGACTCTAAAATAACAAATACAAGATTATTATTTATAATTTACAATTAATTTTTTTATAAAAAAATTACCATTCATTGAAATTTTTCTTCATTGAATATTTGGTAAAAATATTTTTGTCATACCATCATTGAAAAAAGAAGATCCTAGGAATGAATCCCTTTAGTGGTGATCCCCATGTCCCCTATGAGTGTTTTAATGTCACTATAAAAACCATTGGTGCTAGTGGAGAAGATGGTGTCTCTTGAATAATTTGTATATAAACACAAAAGGAATATCTTTAAGGTTAAAAGGATTATAATTATTGTCTCTAGTTTCGTGATGATTGATGTAACATCCTGGGTTTTCAGAGATATACAGATTCAACTAATTTTTTGTTGAACCCTTGTAATGTTTTCATTTTGATTAGACCATGAAACAATGCATTTTGACCAGTTGGTTTTCTATTGGAAATAATATAGCAGGGGTATAGAGGCTGGCCAAAAAAAGATCTTGATGTGAAGTAAATTTATGAAATGAATTAAATTAATTAACAAAATTTCTTTATCCTGACCCCATGATTTTTTTCATGGCATGAATTCATTACACACCATTAATTAAATTCATTACATTAAATGGTCTAGGTAGACCCTGTAAATGCCATGAATTGCATTTTTCTAATGTGAAAAAATATAAGGTTTTAATGAAATTAATTATATTCACATAGTGAATATTTCATGTCCTGTTACGTAGTGTGAGTTGTTTTTTCCATGAGAGGAAAAATACAAGATAATTCATGGCTTGAATTCCCTTTATGTCATGAATTTTTCATTAACCGTTTTAATGGGGAAGTACCAATTTATTTCTCTCACATGTCTCTTTTCGAATAGTAGAAACCACACATGGGAGAGATTTCACTTCACCTATAACTTAGGATTTGAGATAGATTCATCATCTGAACTCTGATCGTCCCATTTTTCACACATTATAAGCACGTCGATAAGAGATTTGTTCCCTTCCTTCTTTTCTTCATTTACTCCTCCATATTCAACACTATTTGAGTGTGTGTTAATATGTCCAATTTTTATTACTTCTAACTATTTTACCGATTTCTTCTATTATTCCTTGATTCAAAGGAAAAAATGGATTAGGGGTCTTATAAAAACACAAGATAAGTGGTTTAGAACATTTTTCAAAAAGTATATTCATATTATAACATAAACCATAATACCACATGCTAGATATTCTATGTGATTATTTATAATTTATATTTTCTTTTTTTTAAGCTATTATCCATGTTAGAGGTACCCCTTACACCATTTTTTATGGTCAAAGGTTAGCCACCACAACTAGTGGAACCGATTAGGTTGTGCTCATCTAATTCCATATAATTATAAAAAGTTTGTATGGACACACTACTTTCTAAGTGTCATTTATTGAAATCCAATTGGATAGACATTTATAATTAAAGGGTAGGATAGTGGTGGAACCTCTTAACATGTCTTTGCAATGGTTAAGGATTATACCCTGAACTAAATAAAATGGTAAATGAAATTTAATTCAACCCTTGGATTAATTTAAAGCATGTTTGACCATGTATAAATATGATATATTGGCATGGAGTCCCTACACTTGTGATACTCAAGAACAATGTGCCTAAAATTAGTGATAGTTTGGAATGGAGTCCCTACACTTTTGATACTCGTGCATTGAGTCCCTTATGTTTGTGATAATTGATAATGGAATCCCAATAATTGTGATACTTGGGTATGGAATCCATCATACTTGGGATACTAGGGCATGATGCCCATACAGTTATAATACTCATGCATGGAATCCCATATACTTTTTATACATGGGAATGGTTTCCCAATACTTGTCATAATTGAGAAATAAATACCACATGCTTGTGATACTCATGTTTATAGTTTGTAATAAAATTAGATATCCATGTATAGAATCCCTTGGCATCCTATTATTCCCATACTTCTACCCCTGGGCTCCTAAGTTGCACCTAGGGTCCTGGATAGTAGTAGTATCCAAATATATGGCCATAAAATTCACTACTTATATAGTCCATATATATGAATACATATGGTTACTTATTCTATGATCATCCAGCTTACATCGAATCATATATTGTGTACCTTGTGTCCTTTGTTAAAAAAATCCAGCCCATTTAAAGATTTAAACTTTTTCACCTTTATATAGATGAAAACTACTCAATTTATATAGACCAGATGGATTTTACTAGACATTATTGGTGGAAGCCTACAAAATATATATCATACCCTTTTTCGGCTAATTATGGTACCTGAATAGACTTCATAATTGTAGGGATAGAAAAAGGGAAGCTCCCAGCTTTAGATGATTTATTTTTAGTACTAGGATCAAGAATGGGAGAAGAGGATCGATCGTATACTCATGATACTTGTAGAGAAATCATTTGGAATTTTTTTATTTTTTTACATGTTGTATATGCCTATAACCATGTATCCCATGTTCTTCCCTTTGTGTATATCATCATATCATGATCATCTTTTTTGTATATCATATTGATTTAGCTTCCTCTTATTTATTATCTCGAATATGTATTAATCATTTTTGGTTATTTATTACTGTTTCTACTCTTAATACATATATACAATTGTTCTACACTCTAATCAAGATGGAATATTCTTCCCACAAACACACACTAGACCCTCTATCTAGGACCAAGCCTATATAATACGAGAAGTTGAGTATAAGGTTATGTGGCCAACCAGTTTGGGGAAACTCTTAGAGGATTTCGTTTCAGGACACTACATAGTTGTATCAAGTGGTTTCTTGTTCACTTTTGTCTTATCATTTGGGTGTTAGATAGGATAATTGAAATGTGTTGAAATTTGGTAATGGTCATGTTCCTCAAGTAGTTAACCCAGATACTGAGGGAATTCAAATTACCCAATATTGGATATTATAATTATTGGTTTTCACCCATCACAGTTGTAATAATTTCATTGTTGGGTGAAACACATGTTTTGTGGCATTATTATTTATATTATTATTATGGAATTATGTTTTCCATGTTCTGGTTCGTAATGGAGATATCATCTCTTGCATCATTACAAGAACTTGAGGATTCACATGTCATGCCTTATTCCATGACATATTGGATTATCTTATTGCCTATTTTTCCTATATATCCTATGATTTTTTAAAGTGCCTTGATTTTTATTTATGAGAATGTGCTAATTCTTCTTATAGGGTTAGTATGTTTAGATTAATTAATCTTTCTGAATCAATATAAATTGTTTTCCCATGTAGATTGATGATTACACAATAATTAATCAATTATACTATTTTTGTTACATGGAAAACTCATTCAATGTGATAAAACGATAGTTGATTTGATTACATGAATTCAAATTGTAATATATGAATCATTTACTTAAATAAATTATGAATTTTGATTCATTTAATAAAATCATTTTATATGAACTGTTACATTGTAACACTATATATAATGTCTTTTTCATAGTTACATGATGTTAAAATTGAAATTTATAATGAGTTTGAGCATTTATAAATTGGAAATAGTGATGCATTTAACTTGAATATAATATTAATATTCCTATAAAAGTGTACAAAATTAAATGAAATTAAAATTTTAAATGAAACGGTTACCGCTAAATGGGGATTTCAATTGAAAAGTAGAGTATTTCTCCTATATACATTACAATTGACACTCCATATACCATAAACACTATGGTAGTATACGAGACCTTGACCCTAATACAAACCTTATTATTGGGAATTAGGAAATATAACTTTTGAATTATGTAATATTTCTTATCACCAGGTTTTGGCTTTATGAGTTGACAAAGAGTTTTGAATCATTAAAAATAAGTCTTTGTACCTATCTTTAATGTGATCGTTGATCCCATATTTTGTTAAATATTAAATAAGGGGTGAATATAGAAATTTTAGATCTATGTAGCCATGAAATCCTCAATTCATGTGTAAGGAGGGTGGTAACGACAATGATCTAGATGTGTTGGGACCCAATCCACTAGTATTACCACCTGTAGTGCCACTGGAGGCAACTCTTGTTCTTTCTCTACTAGGAACCAATTTTCACTTTCAAGAGAGATTATTTAACTTTATAATGTCAATATAGGTAGCTATACAACCTTTCCTTACTATAGTAGAGTTGGCATGGGAATTCTAGTAGAATCATCCTCCCACCTTTTCTAGGGATGGTGGTCCTCAGGTAGCTGATTCATGGATCGATGCCATGTTATCGATTTTCATGAATCAAGAGATGCCTCCAATGGTGAGGGTCAAGCTCATGACTTATATGATATGTGAATATACAATGACATGGATAGATCTTATCAACCAGTTTGATTGATATAAGGGTATGCTCTAGGTGGACATCCCGACATCATTTTATGATTCATTCATTCCACTTTTACAGATAGTGAACTGTTCTGGTGTTTTTTGCACCCAAAACGTGGTGTTATTTCTCTACCAGAGTATTCAAATCATTTCAAAAAACATTAGTGCTTCACACAGACTCTTACTGGGGATGAGTTAGTGATAGTGAGATAGTTTAAGTATGGGATTGTGTATGTTGTCTGATTTTAGGTGAATGTTTTCTAATAAACCAATATTTAATGGATAGTGAACAAGAACATCATCACTAAGAAAAAACAATGTAATATAATAGTGAGGTCTAGGGTAGTTCCATTCTATGATAGGTGATTATTTCATTGAGAGGTCGGATGTGTCACTTTGACTTGGTATGTAGGTGTAGCAGCAGTTAGATAACACATAATGATATTTACGTAATGTGACACCAAAGAAAAAAACCAGGACATAAGAAACCCCAATATCCCATAGATCTCATTGAATGTTGAGGTTGTTTTAGGTTTGGGAATCTTCAGTTATTCTGTAGGAAACATCTATATATGCCTAGTGGGAGAGGATATGTATCTGTTCTACCATATCGATCAGTAGAACCTCACTATCAAGGTAGTTGGAGTACAACTAACAGATCAAGATGAGGAAGTGGTCGTGGTTGAGGCACTTAAGATCAATACATTCAACCACAATAGGGAAAACCTACTCAAGGAATACAGTTTGTATCTTAGTGCAGAAGATCTTTACATGTCTATGCAGTGTTGCCCACTCCCAAGAAGCAAAGTGTTGGGACCTCTACGGCTAAAGGAACTATTCTAATAGCCTCTATATTGTTATTAGGTTTATTTGATACCAGTACTTCACTATCAATTATTTATGTGGAAAATAACGAAAGTCAATTCCTAGATTTAAAAAAACTTATTTGGAGTGAAAACTCTTGACACACTACTAGGGGTTTAATCGAGGGGTGTGCACTAGTGAAAGGAGTTACCCTTGAGATTGGTGGGTACCAATTCTGGTGGAATATCAGAATCCTCAAGATGGAAGTGTTTGAAATCATACATGAAATTGGTTGGTTAGTACCATATCATTATCATATTTATTTCTATCATCGTAGGGTGCGTTATACATCACCAAAAGTTGGTACTTATATCCATACAAGAAAATGGGATGTTAGGAAAAGTGGATCTTGCTCGATCATCACGGGATGCATGGAGCCATATCCCATATAGATAGTCTCCTTATGACTGATCAGGTAATGAATCATATGGAATTTCCCCATACAGTGGATCATTACAATGATTTTTTCCTGAATGACTTTTCTAGGTTACCCTCTATTAAATAGGTAGTGTTAACCATTGATTTAGTTCTAGGAGTTGATCTATTGTACATTCCTCATTATTGGATAGTTCTTACAGATCTCTGGGATATCAAAAAACACACAGTATATATGGAAGATAAGGATTTTATAGGATGCAGTACTTCAATAATGGAATTTACCTATCCTTTTCACCATGAAGGAAGACATAAAGCCCATATTTGTTTTATATTACCATAAATTTAACTAATTCATAGTCATGAAGTAGTATCCACTACCTCATATATATGTCCTCTTCAACCAAATATGAGGTGTGATGATTTCTCAAAGACCAACTTGATGTTGGGTTACCATCAAGATTATGTAAGACCATCATACAAATCATGTACAACGTTTTGTAGTAGATATGGCTTACTAGATTATCTAGTTATGTCATTTTGGCCTTACTAATTCACCATTAGTTTTCATGGCCCTGATGAATCTGGTTTTCCACCCATATTTTAACTTATTTATCAATGTATTAAAAGAAAATATCTTTTTGTATTCCCATTCTAGACATGTCCCTTACAAACATCATGATACCATATGAAATACACTAAGAGATCTGGAACTATATGGAAACTCACAAAATTCCACTTCTGGATCGATAAGGTTCAATTCTTAGGTCAAATGATCACAGAAGGCGGAGTATCATTTGATCTAAATATGATTATTATTTTAGTTTCCTGGGACCATCCCAATAATTTATTTTACATATATAGTTTCATAGGGATGCATTTCTATTTTAGGGGTTTATTTTAGGACTTTTCTTTCAAACAACAACTCTCACAGGCATGAATAAAAAATTTGTTTTGTTTTTACAGAAAGATTCTTCTGATATATCCTTCAAGAGTTAAAAGAGATATTGACATCAGTACTAAACCCGATTCTTCCAGATCTGGGAGGAATCTATACAATTTGTTATGATGCATCAAGAATCTAGCTTGGAGTAGTTCTAATGTAGGGATATCTGGCAGTGTTATATGGCTCACACCACATGATACCTAAAAATTGTAATTTCTCGATACATGAACTCGATATAGAAGATTTCTATCATGATTTAATGTAATGGAGTCATTATTTATTGGGGGAGTGGTTTTTCAATTACAATGACCAAAAAAATATCAAATATATTTCCATAATGTGTGACATGAATATTAGGTAGTGAATGTTGGTAGAGTACCTTCATTCATTCAATATTGAGCTTTAATATAAAACATTAAAGGGAAATATAGTATCTAATCCCCTGATCTAAAAAACGCTGACATTGGCTGAACTGGAGGCTAATAGTGAGTGTCTGTTGATGGACCTATTTTCAAACATGAACCTTGAGGTTCTGGAATTTCATGCAAATCCTTTTTTAGTAGATTTCAAAGTTACCTATTCACTTTCATAATGGTTAAGGATGAGATAAATTTAATATTAATTGTACTAATTACTAAGATACAGTATTACAGGAAAGGACCCACCACCTGGTTAGGTTATTGATGAGGATGAGATGCAGAAATTTCATGGTCGCATCTAGATCTATAAGGCCACGACCTTAAACATTACATAATCTTGAATTAAGTTTATAATTAACGTTGTGGATCTTTTCAGTTTTGGAGTTTTATATAATTAGTTCATAAAATATACATAACAACTTGAATATTAAATGTAGACACTTCTACTTACTTTCCATTACTTTTAAAATTTATAAACTCTTGAAAAAAAGGAGTTAAGTCCGGTTGCATGTTTTAGATAGCATGACTTTTCCTTGATCCCATCATTATACATATTCATTTTTAAGTCCCATGAAAAGAATTTCAAAACATGGGATGAGCATAAAAATATCAGCAAGTGTTATAAAATAAAAAAAGAGAACATTATTCCATCAAAACCAAATCTTTTTAACATACCTCATGAAATCCTAAGATTTCTGAATGACACATAGTAATCAGAAATCATAAATATAACTTGTGGCATCTATAACCTACCTATGTTGTATCTTTCACAGCTACGTTGGGAGTTACGTTTGGAATACTCATCATTGTATATTATCTAAATATCTTAGGAGAAACGTTAAAGTTTACCTCCATCACATTAACCAATGTTTTGGAGAGCTATCTCGGGCTCACCCACCCTAGGTTTATCATGGAATCACCAGCATACGTAAACAATTCCCAAAAACCATAACACATAAAACAATATTAATGAAAAGATAACATCTCCACATTGCAATCAAAATATATAATCTCAAGATATTGAAATAATAAATGTTTCCAAAAACCAATATCATTATCAAAATAAATAAAAAGGGTATATGAAATTTATTTTCATTTTAAAAACACTATGGCTTGTTAAGGAATCCAAAGCTCAAATAATGCTCGTAGTGGCGGAAAAGGTCATTTTCACCGCGTATGTTACAAAAACATTCGTTTTTGTAATTTAGTAAAACACATCATAGAAAAATGATTCCCTTTTTAATGAAATGAAAAATCAAATGGGTTTATACATCAAATAAAAAAAAGTCATGTATAAATCAAAATATGCTTCAATGAAAAGAGATTGAGATGAAGTCCCTTACCTCATTTCCGAATTGACCCGTTCATTCCTTAATCTCTTGAATAAAAAACTAATGTTAATTTATAATTTATTGAGAAACTTTTGCAAGTTTATTATTCATTTTATATCATTTATTATTGCGTTATAAACTTTATATAATCATTTAAGTTAACAATGGTAGTTTTGTCGATATTTGGTACTTGAGTAAAAAATGAACTTCTTATCATTACAAGTTGTCCATGTGGTCAAAATTACATTTTCTATAAAAATTATATTTATTATTTAAATATCATATATATCATATATATCCATTTTATATATGTATTTATAACAGTCCATAACATTTGGAGATAAGAAATGAAAATCACCTTTCATGGAGATGGTAAGCCGTACGTACACATGAGTGCTACTTTCATCTCTATTTCATATTTTAATTTAATGAAAATTTAATTATACATCGGTATATAATAATTCTAGTATAATATCATATATAATTTCAGAAACTCTGTCCTTTATATGTCTCACTTTTGGATTAAATGTCTCATATCACATTGAGGGGTGGTAGTCTGCACTTCCTCAAATGAAATTATCGTATTTACCCATTATGGAAACCATAACGGTATGATATAAATGAAAAATATATAATCATAGAAACAACATAAATATAATATATATTACATATAAACATACTTCCATGATAATGGCAACCATAAGAGGTGATAGAAGAAGATTTAACAATCATTGTTTCGTGTGGCAGTAGTTCGCAATCCACAGACAAGGTATGTTTGTATCCATTAGTTGGATGTGTGTGAAAGTGTAGTTATAATCATTCTCATAAAAACAATATAGTATATTTATGATACTGGTGTTGTTATGTAAATAAATAATATGAAGACCATTGGGAGTGGAGAAGTAAAATAAAACAAGAGAACTTGAGGGAAGATGTTACCTTTAAATTGGGTAACTCTATTTTGTTTGAACCAAAAGGATTTCTTGAAGAGCCTTATGCCTAAGGTAAGGCTTCTAGGATGAATATAGAGATGTTGGGAGCTTACTTAGGTAGAGGTTGTATGATACAAGCGGGCTTGTGAGGGGTGAATAAGGGTTAGAGTTGATGGATTTTTATAGGTGGAGGGGATCTTTAGAAAAGTTTGAACTATTGTTTTATTATAAGCATATTTTCTTTTTGAAAAGGTCCAAAACTCATTAAATTCGAAGATAAAATGACTCCTATTTGAAATACAATCATCCAATAATTATCGTAAAAGTTTTTGATATATTATTAATTTTTATAATCTAATTTATTAAAGTTATTCATTAATAAGGTAATCACTGCATCATCATTCCATCATAAAGAATTTTATTTATTTTATGTCTAGAAATTTTGAATAAAATACCATGATAAAGGAAATATAATTATATTTAAAATTAATATTTATAGTCCAAGATATAACTTATATAACCCCATGTAAAAATTTATTTACTAAAAGATATATGTTGCTGTCATTTATGTCTTTACATTAAATAAATTAATATAAAGTGCCATTATCACTCCAATGTGGCTCTATGGGGTCCCAAAATCTACCCAAGGAATCCCATGGTCAGAAAAGTATCAACCAATAATATTATGGAACATGTTTATGTAATTTAATGTTATTAAATTATTTTTTCCCTTATTTACAAGATATACCCATTAACCATGGTAAATAAAATATTTACTAATGTAAATATTCATAATTTATAAAAATAAAAGATAACAATATAAAAAATTTGGACTGCCTGATTCAAAATATGGAATCTTCTCTTCCAAATTAAAAACACATAAGTGGAGTAAATTAATTTAATATTAATTCTCGTTGTCAAAACAAAAGGGTGTTTTTATGAACTAAAAACTATCAAAATATTGACATTTTTTATATCCAATTTCAATATTAAATTACTTACAAGGACCAAAATTGGATTAAACTATAAAAACCTAATCTAATTACACTTTAAAACCAATTAAAAAGATAATATAAAAATAAAAATAAATTATACTAAAAGCCTGATTTGTTTTAAAATGCAGTATTTTTCACTATTCATAAAAAACGATCATTATCAGAAAAATACCAAAATTTAAACCAAATTAAATTTTATATCTCGATTCAAAAGAAGAATTTTATTTTGTCCAATAGAACATATAAAAGTGAAAAAATCTAGATTTAATAATGGTTCTTCATCAAAAGGCGGTAAATCGACACTTTAAGAAATATAAAAGTATTTATGCTTAAAATTGGATTCGTTCACATTTTAAGCCTCTAACAATTATTGGATAATTGTAAAAATATTTTATAAACATGTATAATCATATTGTACTAAGTTCTGTTCATTCCCGCCATTATAATGGGTAGACGTTAACAATCATTTAAAATAATAATATTATATTATAAATCATCTGTATAACTCGACATTGTGTACAACGTAAGTTTTCAAAGAAACCTGTTGTTGCGTATCACATATGCCATGAACATAGAATCCCCTTTAATGTAAAGTTAATATTTAATTAACAAATATTAATATGTATGAAAATATCATATTTCTTTACTTACCTGGAATGTTACATCCTTCCCCTTTTGAAAATTGTGTCTTTTCACTTTTATTCACTAATTAAATAAATTGGGGTATTTATCCCTCATAACATTTTCAGATTCCCACATTGCCTCTTCATCCATATGGGTTTTCCATAAAACTGTTACCTGATGAATTACCATATTTCGAAACACTTTCTCTTTTCAGTCAAGAATATGGATAGTTTTTTCCTCATAAGAATGATTCTCTTCCAACTGAACTACCTCTGGACTCAAAACAGGAGATAGATCCAGCCAATACTTTCTCAAAATTGAAATATTAAAAACATTGTGTACCTAGGATAAACATGGGGGTAAATCCACTATGTAGGCAAATGATCCAACATTCTCTAGGATTTCATAGGGTCTAATGAACCTCGAACTTAGCTTTTGCTTCTTACCAAAACGCATCACACTTTTCCATGGATAAAAAAATTGAGAAAGACATTATCACCTACCTTGAAAGAAAGATTTTTACTCTGGTTATCTGCATAACGTTTCTTCCTGCTCTGAGATGTTCTCATGTTCTTCTAAATAAAATGAACTTTTTCTGCCATCTCTTCTACCAATTCTTTTCCCATCAGTTTCCTTTCACCTACTTCATCCCAAAAAG
Organism: Viscum album; assembly: GCA_963277665.1. Taxonomy (NCBI): domain Eukaryota; kingdom Viridiplantae; phylum Streptophyta; class Magnoliopsida; order Santalales; family Viscaceae; genus Viscum; species Viscum album. Next base: position 1,467,132,832 of record OY728128.1, on the reverse strand, counting down.
ATGGAGTTTGACACTACTTTCCATATAATGCCTCAAACAGAGCCATCTATATACCGGAATGCAAAAATATTTTTAAAAGAAAATTCAACCAAAAAAGATCTGGGTCCCAACATCCCTTATAATCCACTGAAGAAGCATGTAGCATATCCTCTAAGGTCTGAATTGTTCGTTCTGACTACCCATCTGATTGAGGATGAAAAGATCTACTGAAATTTAATTCAGTACCCAACAAATTCTGAAGGCCTTTCCAAACATTAGAAGTAAACCCGAGATCATGATTAGATACAATAGAGAGGATAACTCCATGCCACCTAATTGTCTCTTTAACATTCAACCGAAAAAGTTGATCTAGAGATATAGTATCTTGAATAGGAAAAAAATTAGAAGATTTAGTCAATCGATCAACAATAACCCATATTGCATTACTACATCGAGATTTCTTTGGTAATCCCACAATGAAGTCAATGTATATACTTCCCCATTTCAAATATGGAACCTATAAAGACTAAAGCATCTCTTTCAGTAAATGTCTCCCTTCATTGACTTGTTGACAATTCAAACACTTCACAGTAATGTCAGCAATATCTCTTTTCATTCCATCCCACCAAAAATACTTCTGGAGATATCTGTACATCTTAGTACTGCAAGGACAAAGTGAAAACAAGTAACTCTGAGATTCACATAACAACTCATTCTTCAACTTTTAATCACAAGGCCTGCGTCACCTATTTCCAAATCTCAAAATACAATCATTATCAATGTTAAAATCAGGTAACTTACCCTACAGAACCAACTCTCCCTTTTTTTGTAACTCACTGTCATTATTTTGTGGTTTCTTAGTTATGCTTAATAGAGATGATTTCACTAACACCAGAAACAAAATAGAATAATTTCTTGCACCCACAACATCTATAACAAAGTTTATAAAATCTTTAATCAAAGGATATTGTTCCAAACATAACAAGTTTAATGTACCATTACTTTTTTGACTCAAAGCATCAGCCACTTTATTTGCCTTTACTGGATGGTAATGAATTATGAAAATCATAATACTTGGTTAATTCTAGCCACCTCCTCTATCTAATGTTAAACTCTTTATGAGTGAATATATACTTCAATCTTTTGTGGTCAATATATATTTAAAATTTTACTCCATATAGATGATGCTTCAAATATTTAATGAAAAATCAACAACAGCCAATTCCAAATCATGTGTAGGGTAATGTAACTCATGAGGTTTCATATGATGTGAAAAACAAACAATTACCTAATCATTCTGCATAAGGATATAGCCATGTCTTTTCAATGAATAATCTCTTTAGATAACAGACATATGATTTTTGGAAGGTAATGCCAAAACTGGAGCATTCACCAATCTTCTTTTCAATTCTTGAAAACAATCATCACATTCTGTTTTCCAAATTAACTTAACACCTTTTCGAGTTAACTTAGTTAGTGGTCTAGATAACCGTGAAATAATTTCTACAATCTTCCAGTAATAACCTGATAAAAAAAGAAAACTATGGATCTTGGTAATATTTGTGGGACTTGGCCATTCTTCAGAAACCTTTTCATTAGCAGGATCAATAGTTATGCCTTTTTTTGAAACAATTTGACCAAGGATAGAAATTTTTTATATCCAAAACTCACACTGGATGAATTTCCCATACATTCCCTTTTCAATTATTGTTTTCAAGACATAACTTGAATGCCTTTCATATTCCTCTTTACTTTTGAAATAAACCAAAATATCATCAATAAACACAACAACATTTATCACCAGAGTCAACTGAGCCATCACTGTAGAAACTGGTCATTTCTAATTCTGACCGTCATAGGATGCTGATTTTGAAGGTCATTTCCCTCTTTATGCATTCTCATCATAACTGACTTGTTTCTTCTATGAAAAACCGTTCTCAACAAACAAATATCTTAGGATATGCAACATGGTAATCTGTAAATTCTATATAATTTCAATAGTAATATAAATTAATTTATGGAAATTAATCTAACATTTTTCTTACACCAAAAGTTTTATAAAGAGACCTTTGATACCAACTATATGGACCCTGCCTTAAACATTAAATAATCATGAATTAAGTTAATAATTCACATTGATGAACTTTTTAGGTTTATATATTTAGAGAATTAGGTCATAAAATATACATAACAACATGAATATTACATGTAGACACTTATACTCAATTTCCATTTTTTTCTTAAAATAAAAACTCTTGAAAAAAAGGAGTCATGTCCAGTTCCATGTTTTAGACAATATGTTTTTCCTTGATCCCATCCTTGACATTATTCATCATTATGTCCTGTGAAAAACTTTTCAAAACATGGGATTAACATGAAAAGTATAGTAATGGTTATAAAATAATGAAAAAAAATAAGTCCATCAAAACCTAAGCCTTTTAACATACCACATGAAATAATAAGATCTATTAATAACACACAGAAATCATAAATCATTAATGTAACTTGGGGAATCCATAACTTACTTGCGATGTAGCTTTCATAGATATGTAAGGAGTTACGTTTGGACTACCCATCACAAATATATTCCCAAAATATCTTTGGAGAAACATTAATGTTTACCTTCGTCACGTTACCAAATGAATTTGAGAGCTATCTCGGGCTCACCTTCCCTAGGTTTATCATGTAACCACATGTATACATAAACAATTTCCAAGTACTATAACACATAAAATAATTATAAAGGAAAGATAAAATCTCCACATTGAAATAAAAATATATCATCTCAAGATATTTAAATAATCAGTGCTTTCTTAAAACAATTTTCAATTCCAAAATACGTAAAATTGTATATGTTATTTATTTTCCTTTTAAAAACACTAAGTATTGTTAAGGAATCCAAATATCCCATAATTCTCATGGGAGCGAAAAAGGTCGTTATCACTGCATATGTTAAAAAGAAACATTATTTTTTGTCATTTAGTAAAATGATTCGTATAAAAAATATTCCCTTTTGAATGAAATGAAAATTAAAAGGGGTTTATACACTGTATAAAATAATTTCATGTATAAATCAAAATATACCTTAATGAAAGGAGATTGAGATGATGTCCCTTACCTCGTGTTCGACATGATCCTTTCGTTCTTTACTATCCTAAATAATAAACTAATGTTAATTTATAATTTCTTAAGAAAAAATATCAAGTTTATTATTCCTTTTATATTAATTATAACCAAATTATAAGCATTATATAATCATTTATGTTAATAATAGTCATTTTGTCGATATTTGGTACTTGATTCAAAAATGAATACTTATAATTACAAGTTTTCTATGGGGTAAAAATTCAATTTTCTCCATAATGATATTCTTGATTTTCATGTCATATATATTATATTTATACAGTATATATATGTATTTATAATAGTACATAACATTTGGAGATATGAAATGAAATTCACCGTTCATGGTGACGGTAAGTCGTACATACGCATGAACGCAACTTTCATTTCTATTTCCTATTTTAATAAAATGAAAAAATAATGATACATATGTTTATTATAATTCCATAATAATATCATATATAATCTCAGTAACTCCATCCTTTATATGTCCCATTTATGTCTTGAACGAGTCATATCACTTTGAGGGGGTGATAGTCTATACTTACTCAATAGAAATTATCGAATTTAACCATTATTGAAACCATAAAGGTATTCTATAAATGAAAATTAAAGAAGCATGGAACCAATATAAATATAATATATATTAAATATAAATATATTTCCATCATAGTGGCCACCATAAGAGGTGGTAGGATAAGATTGAACAATCATCATTTCATGAGGCAGTAGTTTGTCGTCTATAGAAACAATATGTCTGTATCCATTAGAAGGAGGTGTGTGAATTTGAAGTTATAATCATCATAATAACAACAACCTAGTATATTTAATATAATATTCTTGTTATGTAAAAAAATAATAAGAAGAGCATATGTAGTGGAGAAGAAAAATAATAGAATAGAAGTTAAGGGAAGACATTAACTTTAAATCGGGTAACTCCCTTTGGTTTGAAACTAAAGGCTTTCTTGATGTGCTTTCTACCTAAGGTAAGGCTTCTTGGAGGAAGGTAGAGATGTTGGGAGATTACTTTTGTAGAGGTTGGAGAAGCCAAGGGGGCTTGAGAGGTGTGATTAAGGGTTAGATGTGATGGCATTTTATAGGGGGGAGGAGGGGCTCTTTAGGAAAGTTTGAAAGTATTATTTTATTATAAACTTATTTCCAGTTTGAAAATGTACACAACTAATTAAATTCTATGATAAGATGACTCATGTTATAAATAAAATCATCCAATAATAATTGGATAGGTGTTTGATATATTTTTTATTTTTAAAATTTCATTTATTTAAATTATTCATTAATAAGGTAATCACTTCATCATCATTGCGTCATACGGAATTTAATTTATTTGATGTCTAAAAAATAAATATAAAATTCCATGATGTAGGAAATATTTTTATATTTCAAATGAATATTTATATTCCAAAAGATAACTTACATAAACAGATGTAAAAATTGACTTACTAAAAGATAAATGTTTATGTCATTTTTGTCTTTACTTTAAATTAATTAATATAAAGTGTCATTATCACATTCATGTGGCTCTATGGAGTCCCAAAATCAACCCAACGATACCCAAATGTCAGAAATGTATCATCCAATAGTATTAGGACACATTCTAATGTAATTTAATATAATTATAATATTATTTTCACCCTTATTTACCAGATATACCCTTTAACCATGGTAAATAAATTATTTACTGAAATAAATATTCAAAATGTTTAAAAATAAAAGTTACCTATTTAAAAAATTTGGACCTCATCATTCCAAATATAAAATCTATTTTTACATGATTCCAAACACATAAGTGGGAGAAATTAATTTAATATTATTTCCCATTGTCAAAACAAAAAACGTGTTTTTATAAAATAATAACTATCAAAAGATAGACACTTGTCTATTTCCAATTTCATAGTGAAATTACATACAATGACCAAAATTGGATTTAGAGAAAAAAATAATCTAATTACACATTAAAAATAATTAAAAATATAAACTATCAATATAAATAAATTATAATAAAAGCTGGTTTTGAATTAAAATGCAGTATTTTTCACTATTCATTAAAAATGAACATTATCCGAAAAATACCAAAATGTCATCCAAAGTAAATTATTATATCATGATTACAAAGATGAATATTATTTTTTCAAATATAACATATGAAAGTAACAAAAACTAGATTTCAAAATAGTTCACCACAAAAAGGCATTATATTGACCCTTTAAGGAATATTAGAGTATTTATATTTAAAATTACATTGATTCACATTTTAAGCCATTAAAATTTATTGGATAAATGTAAAAACATTTAACAAACACGTATAATCATATTTTTTTTATTTTTGTTCATTCCATCCATTACAACGGCTATGCGTTAACTACTATTTAAAATAATTTTATTATTTTATTATTTTTTATTATAACTCAATGTTCTGTGCAACGTAAGATTTCAAAGAAAGTCATTGTTCTATATTGGGTATGCCATGAAACATAGAATCCCCTTTAATGTAAAATTTATATTTAATTCAAAAATATTTGTATGTATGAAAATATAATACATCTTTATTTACCTAGGATGTTATAGGTTCCTTCAGAAATACTAGATGAATTGATGTTGTAATATAATGCATCCATTTTTTTGGTAAACCAAATGGTTTCCAAGATAAAATGGGACATTAATTTTTAGGATTTGGGGCCAATTATGAAGAAGTATATTTTATTTTTTGACACACTGTGTCCCACCTATTAGCAGGTGAAGGTAGAACACCCGCAGCCTGAGGGAATTTTACAGCCTATGTCCATTCTGAAATATAAATGGGATGATGTCACTGTGTATTTTATAAAGGGTTTTATGAGATACCCTTGAGGAAATGAAATTGTATGGGTGATCATTGATCGGATTACCAAGGATACACACTTCCTACCTACCTAAAAAAACTTCTATGTTGAAGAGATATGGAGGCTTTGTATTTGGGGAACTTTTCACCTTCATGGTGTTCCCTATTAGATTGTATTAGACATGAACACTCAATTTACATCACATTTATATCAAGTGTTGAAAAAACCAATAGCTTCTCAAGTGATGCTAAGTTCAACTTATCACCCTTATACCAACAGTCTTTCTAAGGGTATAATAAAGGTGATAGAGAACATTCACTATCCATGTGAATTTGATCTCGAGGGCTCATGGGAGAAAAAAATACCTATTGTTTAGTTTTATTATAACAGTAACTTTAAGGAAACAATTAATATGGATCCTTATGATTCCCTTTATGGTAGTTCATTCTATTCACCCTTGTGATGGTTAGATACAGGTGAGCTAGAGATACTAGGGCTTCATCTTGTTTAAGAGACTTTAGAGCGGGTATAACTTAGTCTGAAGCATATGGCTATAGATTAGTACATTAATAAGCCTTATATCAATCATCGTTGTTGAAATATAGAGTTTAAGGTGGTACATTTGGTCTTTTTTTGAGTTTCACTAATACTGGGTCATGGACATATTGAGATACAGGGTAGGCTATCACTTCATTACATCAGGCCTTTCGAGATCATGGAGAGATTTGGGCCAATAGCCTATTAGTTGGCATTACCTCAACGGTACCAGGCAATCCATGATGTCTTCCATGTATCATAGCTTCACCATTATTACTCTGTCCAATCTCATTCATTTGTTCCAAAGGATATTGAGTTAGAGGTAGATGTTTCATTGGAGGAGCATCTAATAGGTATCATTGATCAAAGAAAGAAGTCTCTCCAAGGTCGGCAAGATACCATGGTATGTGTGTTATTGTAGCTTTACCTCATGTTTGATGAGACCTATGAGAGAGAGGCTGGTGTATCTGCTCGTTGTATGGAGATTTTCACAAATGATGCTTTACCACCCTCATAAGGAAATCATGGGAATGAATTGTCTTAAGTAGGGGAGGTTGTAATGTCCTTGGTTTTTGAGAGGTATATATTCCTTTAATTTTAAGTGGAACGCTTAATAAGTTTGTGTTTTGTCTTAGACCAGACAACCTCACCATTAGGCTAGTCAGTTTGATTTTGGAAAGAAGGTAAATGGAATATGGAGGTTGGCTATAGAATAAGTTCATGACATGAGTTAAATTCATGATGTTAATTTTTCAAGCTATACACCTTGAGTTTTACAAATCTTGAATTCAATACTCACAATGAATTCAATTCAAGACATGAATTTCTATAGCTAGACCCCATGAGTTTTTGTAGGGTGTGAATTAATTACACATCATGAATTCAATTCATGACATGAAACAGTCTTTGAATACCCAGTTTTTACTTAGTGTCTACTTTTGCTTGCTTGCTATGTGGTGTTTGTTTACTTTACAAAAGTAATGCCTTCCCTTTTTACCAGGAATTACGCCTAGGTTCTAGTCGCTAGCCCCTGGCCTATGGAAGGCGGGCTTGGGGAAGTCACAGCACGGGCCCCGAGGATGCGTCATGAAAAATTGGTATCAGAAGAGTTCGGTTCTACCGTAAAACTTAGGACACTGATATTTTTCTATGTGAAGCAATAGTGTTAAGAGTATTGAGTGTGGTTATCAGTTATGGGAGTCTAGTGTTGGTGCGGTGGCCGACGTATCCGTACACCAGAGCCCTGACATCTGATTTCCGACTTAATGCACGAAAACATTGATTGCATGTGTGTTTCATGTTTTCTTTGTGATTACTTTATGTCAGCTCACCAGGTATACTGTTCTGACCATGGCGCACCTGTCTCTTTTCAATATGGCCCCACGACGGCAGCCATCTTGGGTTCCGATCGTTGTGTGTGACGATAGCCCACCAAGCGACGAGGCCTCGGTACATGGCCCTTTGATAGCAGAGGCACCGGCGGTACCTCTACCTGTCGAGCCACCGATGCTACCAGCCCCAGCCGCTGACGATGGACGCTGCCTTAGTGCACTACATGAGTTTCAGCGTCAGCGACCGCCCAGGTTCCGTGGGGAGATGGACCCTCAGGCAGCTGAGGATTGGCAGGAGGCAGTTGTACGAGTTTTCAGGTGAGTGAGGACACCAGCAGACCTCATGGTGATCCTCGCAGCGAGCCTCCTGCACGCGGTAGTAGGCAGATGGTGGAGCTTGATGCTCCAGGTGCACGATGAGGCATCTCTCCTCGGGATGAACTTTGAGAGCCTCTTCTGCTCGGAGTTCGTCCCAGCCACCCTCCGTACGGTGCGCATCCAGGAGCTTCTACAGCTACAACAGGACAGCTTGACGGTCGCCCAGTACTCGACGAGATTTAAAGATCACTCGCGCTATTCGACAGACATGGTACGGGACCCACTCTTCAGGGCCCGGACCTTCGAGCAAAGATTGAGGCAGGAGATCAGGGCATCGCTGATCTCCCTCATCATTTCGACACAGGCATGGGTACTGGTGTGAGCCCTTCTCATCGAGAGCTTCCTTGCTGAGCCTACATCAGCAGCGAGACCTACCGCAGGGTGGCACGTAGCAGAGTCTTTTGCAGCAGGCAGTCGACAGATGACTCATGGGTCCAGGCAGACAAGTCCCTCAGGAAGATGACCTTAGGACACTAGCTTAGAGGTGCAGGGCACTCAGCGCGGAGCTAGTCTTTCGAGAGGTAGATAGAGATACGCATACGGCAGGCAGGGCCACATGGATCCTGACTGCCCGACCCGCCATACCGAGGAGCAGCAGACGGTTGAGGGACCACCCAGGCAGAGGCAGAGGGTCGACCATGGTGGTCCACAGGGAGCAGGCGGACGAGGCAGAGGAGCTGGCCGAGCAGCAGGTGGTGGACGACACTTACAGGCTCTACCACCACCAACCCCAGGAGGTTCACCCCGACCATAGGGATCTGGCGGGCAGAGACATGCATAGCTCATGGCAGCGGAGGCCTATGACCACGACGCGCCCGAGATGATTCGAGGTACTATATGTGTCTATTCCACCCTTATTGCAGTTCTTATAGACACAGGAGTGAGTCATTCATTCATATCTTCTGCCCTTGTTCGGAGCTCGGAGATTCCGACAGAGCCGTTGGCTCGATCCTTAGGGCTAGAGACTTCTACGGAAGAAGACTCGACGATTACGCACTGGCACCGACAGTGTGAGCTTACTCTAGGAGGCGAGAGCTTCGACTTGGATCTTCTTGTAGAGGCGTCGAGGCCTTATGACGTCATCTTGGGAATGGATTGGTAATCTACAGTCCAAGCTCAGATTGACTGTATTAGGTGCAAGGTGTGGTGTATACGCACAGACGGGAGCAGGTTCACCTTCACCGGCGAGAAGGGAGCATTCGCAGCACAGGATGGTCTCTCGCAGAGGAGAGGACAACCCATCACTCATCAGTTGGCTAGCCTCATCCTAGTAGCAGTTGATGTGTGGAGTCCTAGTATTCCTGCAGTGGTGGATCAATATGCGGATGTTTTTCCTGACGGCGTTCCAGGACTACCTCCTCGCTGAGAGGTAGACTTTTATATTGATTTGTACCCCAGGATAGCCCCGATATCCACTCCAGCATATCGGATGGCCCCCGCTGAGCTTTGAGAGCTACGGGTATAGTTGGAGGACTTGTAGGGCATGAGATTCATCCGACCCAGTGTTTCACCCTGGGCTTCCCCGATATTGTTTGCCGAGAAGGCGGACAGGAGCTTGCGACTTTGTGTCGACTATCATCACCTGAACCAGGGGACAGTGAGGAATAGGTATCTGATACCGATGATTGATGACCTCTTAGATCAGCTCATGGGACCACAGTGGTACTCGATGATAGACCTTAGATCAGGCTATCATCAATTAAGAGTTCGGGATGAGGACGTGCTGAAGACGACCTTCAGATGTCGGTATGGACACTATGTGTTCTTGGTTATGAAATTCAGCATAACCAATGATAAAGAAGTGTTCATGGGCCTCATGAATAGGATCTTTCAGCCATACCTCGATCGATTTGTTGTGGTCTTCATCGACGACATTTTGATATACTCGACGACTGAGGAGGAGCACGCCTACAACTTGCGGTTTGTACTGGACACACTCCGAGAGCACCGGCTTTATAGTAAGCTCTTGAAGTGTCAGTTCTGGATACAGGAGGTCCACTTCATGGGACAAGTCATCTCTGAGGCGGGATTTGCGGTGGATCCTGCGAAGATCAAGGCAGTGCAAGCTTGGGAGCCACCCAGGAGCGTGACAGAGGTGCGGAGTTTCTTGGGTCTAGATGGGTACTATTAGAGATTTGTGCCAGACTTCTCTAGAGTTGTGGCACCGCTCTCAGCTTTGAAGAAGAAGGGAAAACCCTTTGTGTGGTCAGGAAGATGTCAGCAGAGCTTCCAGGAGCTGAGACAGAGATTGACCAGCGCACCAATCTTGATGTTGCCGGAGGAGGGAGTAGGGTATGTAGTCTACTGTGATGCATCAAGGACCAGACTCGGATGTGTCCTGATGCAGGAGTGGGCCGTGATCGCCTATGGATCACGTCAGTTGAGGCAACATTAGCAGAACTACGCTACCCATGACCTGGAGTTAGCAGCAGTGGTCTTCGCTCTGAAGATGTGGCGACACAATCTGATGGGCGAGCGCTTTACAGTCTATTCTGACCACCAGAGTCTGAAGTATATCTTCACGAATAAGGACCTGAACATGAGACAGCTATGATGGCTCGAGTTCCTCCAGGACTATGACTTTGAGATAGTCTATACTCCTGGAAAGGGGAACGTATTAGCCGATGCACTCAGTAGGAGGACGGGCATTTAGCTACTTGGGGAGGCAATGGAGCAGGTAGCCGCTTTGCAGATATCCTTCATGGATAGAGATGGAGCAGCCTTCCTTCAGTCACTAACAATCACTCCTCCACTACTGCAGCGGGTCAGAGAGGCACAGCGTGGGGACGCCGACTGTGAGACGCGGCGTGCACAGATTTCCTCAGGACAAGAACCTGATGGTTTCTCTGTAGGAGGAGAGCACGACGTCCTTTTCAGAGGATGTACAATTGTACCAGTTTATTTACGAGAGGAGGTGCTGATAGAGTTTCACACTTCCCCTTTGGCGGTACATCCTGGAGTGGAAAAGATGTACCAGGATCTCAAACGACATCACTGGTGGCCGGGCATGAAGAAGGATGTGGCAGAGTTTGTTTCTCGATGCCTCACCTGCCAGTAGGTGAAGGAAGAGCACCAGGTACCAGCAGGCTTTGTACAACCCTTGGAGGTCTCGGAGTGGAAGTGGGACAGCATATCTATGGACATCGTGACTAGACTTCCACACACTTCCAGAGGTCACGACTCCATTTGGGTGATTGTCGACCGACTCACCAAGTCGGCTTACTTCTTACCCATCAGAGAGCAGGGATCATTGGAGAGCTTGGGATGTCTCTACGTTCAGGATATTGTACAGCTTCATGGTGTGCCATCATCTATCGTCTCCGATCGAGATGCTCGCTTTACTTCCCGGCTTTGGAAGTGGTTGCAGGAGGCATTCGGTACACAGCTACGCCTGAGTACCGCCTTTCACCCTCAGACGTATGGTCAGACAGAGAGGACCATTCAGACACTTGAGGACATGCTCCGCACATGTGTCCTCGACTTTGGTCGCAGCTGGGAGGACCACCTACCCTTGGTGGAGTTCGCGTACAACAGTAACTACCACTCCATCATCGGGATGGCACCTTACGAGGCGTTGTACGACCGACCTTGCAGATCACCTCTGTGCTGGACAGACCCTGGGGAGTCAGCACTTGTGGGACCAGAGATGGTCCAGGCCACAACAGAGAAGGTCCAGGTCATCCAGGAGCGGATGAGGACAGCTCAGAGCCGGCAGAAGTCTTATGCTGACAGGAGGTGGAGGCCACGGGATTTCGAGGATGGCGACCACATATTCTTATGGGTCACAACTCGACGTGGATTACAGAGATTTGGCCGAGGCGGAAAGTTGTCTCCGTGCTTCATCGGACCATTCCAGGTCCTCAGCAAGATTGGCGAGGTGGCTTATCGCATTTCTCTACCTCCTCAGTTGCACCGGGTGCACGACGTCTTCCACGTATCTCAGCTGAGGAGATACGTGCACGAGATGACACATATCATTGACCAGGGGAGTTGGACGTTGATGATGGAGCGACTTTTGCGGAGGTCCCGTTTGAGATTGAGGATCGACAGGAGCGGGTCCTACGTGGACGGTCGATTCCTCTAGTGCGCTTCCGATGACATCACGGGAACCTCCAGGAGAGCTCTTGGGAGCAGGGGGCTCAGATGAATGCTCAGTACCCACATTTGTTTCCCTAGTTTATGATATATCTGTATGGGGATGTAAATCCCTGAGGTGGGAGTAATGTAAAGACCCATAAAATTCAAGGGAAATTTTTTTCTTAATTTTTCATTGGGATTTTACAAGAACGCAGTTTCTGACGGCACCTGATTTCGAGGATCGGTGTGCTCGAAATAATTTTCTGAAGTTTAGCTCAGGTACGTTCATTGAACGCACAAACGGGTTTTTCTAACTTTCGAACTGGTGCTCGGAATCGAATCCTGAGGGCACCGATGGAATCGCAGCGCTGGTAATTGCTTAGAAACACGTTTTCTGGAGTTGTGTTTGCTTGGGTGTGGTTTTTAAATTTTTGGGTTAAGTAAATGAATAAAATATAATGGTGCAACCAATTTATTTTTATTTTCAAGTTGTTTAACCTAAGATAAAGAGGTTAAAGTGGGACCCACAATATCCTACACCACTAGGTAGGATATTTTTGGGGTGGGTCCCACACGAGCCCCACCATTTCTTTCAACCTTTTCAACCCCCTCCTTTAATTAAGTAACACACCCGCACCCACACCCCCTTTCAATGAAGTCAACCCTTTCGTTTATTCTGGATAATAAATACCTCATTAATTGGGCGGTTTAAACTCCCCAGTTAATTCAGTTAACTGATTGTTTCTTTTTTTTTTTGAAATTCAAATCGTTGGATTATGTGTTAATAAAATAAGACAACTCTTATTTTATTAAAGTGGTTGGGTTATGAGAGGCTTGGGAGAATTCGCTCAGGTTCTTGAAGTTCTTCATCCTCGGTGAAGAACACGAAGAACACGAAGAACGCGAAGAACGCGAAGAAAGCGAAGAACGCGAAGAACGCGAAAAACGCGAAGAATGCGAAGAACGCAAAGAATGAAGACCTTCGATGAAGGTCGAAAAGAACGCCGAATACTCGGAGATCGACGAAACGACACCGACGAATCCTTTCTCCGTGATGCGATGATCCCCCTTCCGCGACGATCCCCCAACTGCGACGCCTTCTTCCGCAACGTGCAATTCCGCGACGAACCCTCGCTCGACGACGCTTGAGTTAGGGGTTTTGGTTCAATTAAATCTATGTGATTTATGTCCATGAAATGTGTTTAAAATTTTTCAGAAGTCGTTTAAACAGCTAACACGCTAGGTGTGGACCAACGAACAAGTCCAAACCCATAGTTTCTTTGTTCTTGGTTTGCGGATCGGCGGGCAATGACGAAGCAGGCCGCAAGGGCATTTTGAGGACTTCGCAGTGAAGAGCCGATCCCGGGAGGACCGTGGGCGGGAAAGGCAGGCAAAACGGTCCACTGGAGTGTGTCATGTGGTCCGTGGAAAACTCCACCGGCGCGCCGCCAGGAGGGGCTGATGTGGCTGAAGCCGCAACGACAAACCGTGGGTCCCGCGACCGCGCGAGACCGAGGGAGGCGTGACGTGGCGCTCGGCCACGTCTGTTGGCAAGGGGCGGCCCCCATGCGGGGCCATGGTTTCATTCAAGGGGACGTTGCCCCTTTGCGCGGCCGCATGGCCAGCTACAACACGCTGGGCCGAGCCGCCCGGCCGGACCGCCAGTCCAAGCCATGCCCAGGCCGGGCCAGGATGCTCCAGCCGGGCCGGGCCGTGCCCAAGTGGGCCAGACCCGGACTCGAGTCCGGTCAACCCAGTTCCGGCCAACCCAGGGGGTACCGGGCCGGGTCGGACCGGGCCCAAACCCCCTAATACTAGACTGTTTCAGTCTGTTGCCCATAACATGGGTGCAGACCTCTGATCGACGCACCGTCAGCTGCGATGCGATCCTTGGATCGAGACCCTTGTTTCCGTATATTACACTCAAGGTTTCATAGAACTTTGGGTTCGGCCGGGTTGGTTCGTACATGAAACCAACTGGGCCCTCAGAGCGGAAACGCTTATAACTTGAGCTCCGGACATCCGTTTAACATGCCATCGACTTTGTTAGATTCCTATTAGTGAGACGGGCATTTCTACTTACTCTGCCTGAGGTTTGGATGCAGTTGGAGTATGGTCGGGTTGGATTTGACTTAAAAACCAACTGGGTCACTGGGACAAAAAGCCAATAACTCTCAGACCAGGCATCTGTTTGACGCTCTGTCTGTATCGCTGAGTTCCTGTTGACGATACAGAACTTTTGGATACATAAACTCCGGATTATGTATCAGTTGATGTATCATCCCCTCGGCTCATGGAGAGGACCCTCCCAAACGAGCTTGTTGTGTGCGAGAACCCTAGAGCTGGCTGCGACTGTGACGACGATGGCGTCTATGCAGAAATCCTTCGTGGATTTGACGGCGGCGACTACAACACTCAGCGATCCTACGTGGATTAGTGCTACCGATCTTGTGTGGGTCAGATCCGGTGTGGGTCAACGCTCAGTGGTCCTGTGAGGTCTAGCACCTACAGATCCTGTGTGGGTCTGATCCTGTGTGGGTCATTGCGGGGGTTAGTTACCTATCGATCCAGTGTGGGTCAGATCCTTTGTGGATCATTGCAGGGGTTGGTACCTATCGATCATGTGTGGGTCCAATGGCTTAGATGATTCAGTGGCTACATCTGATCATCTCTATTGTCTTACAAAGAAGTATACCTGTGTGAGCTGAATCATGACTCTCAATCTTTATTTTCGATAAGTTTGACTTGATATCCTGTGTGGATTACGTTATGCTTTCCTGTGTGGATTGGGTTGCGATTTCCTATGTGGACTGGGTTGTAATTGAGCTTGGACGTTAGAGCCGAGCGAGAATTGATGACCTAGGTATATGTATGGGCATATACCTAAGTAGTGTCGGATGTTACTTCGTGATTGTATCTTTACTTTGTGGATTATCCTTTGTGGATTCTTGGAGACCTTATGGGGTCTCGGGGTCCCTACTGTGTAGCTTATACTCACCCCTGCACGGTCTATGCCTGCACTAAATTGTGTTGGTTGCAGACGATGGGCAACGCTGATCATGGTTGAGTCTTGCAGAGAAGGTCGGTACCTGGAGGTGGACCACTGGGCGGGACGTACTTGGATCGGACGGCTGAACCCGATGAGCTGTGGATGCTATCTGTACCCACCCTTCAGGTGGGACTTCCAGTGGACGGCTCGAGGCTGCCGCTTTACTTTCAGTTGTTGTACTCTTTTTTTTCTTCAGTTGTACTTGCTTTCAGTTTGGGTTTGTATTATGGCCCACTTACTTTTCCGCACTTACTATTGTACCCAGTTTTTACTTAGTGCTTACTTATTCTTGCTTTCTTTGTGGTGTTTGTTTACTTTACAAAGGTAATTCCTTCCCTTTTTACCTGGAATTACGCCTTGGTGCTAGTCGCCAGCCCCTGACCTATGGAAGGTGGGCTTGGGGTAGTCACGAAACATGCCCCGAGGATGGTTCGTGACATGTACCATATGAAATTATAGTTTGGATCACCTCTCAGAAGGAGTATACAAGTGGTCAAGTATATTCTATATAGACCCAATCAAGAACTCCGCAACCTTAGGTCCACCCACTCCGATAACTTTTGGGGGGTTTTGTATCTAGAATGCATGTGTTAAGTTTGAAATACCCATCACAACATGCCCTAAGCCTATTTCAATAAACTGAAAGAATCAAGAAATTTTCTCGTATAACTAATCCCTTTAATCCTCACCCAACAATATTGGTTCCTCAGGTTCCACTATTGGTGGATCATCATCATCCACAATCATCCATCATCCTTTAAACATGCATCATGATTCTGAAATATCTCTTCCATTCCATACACATGTATTAGGACATATTACACAACATTAACACATTTATGTAAGAGGGATTCACAATAATCACTAACTTGTGGATCCCCTAAAACCCCACCACATGTTCGAAGATATGGCTCTATCACTACCATTAACTATCCTTCCTTGGGGATATTGTTAATTAAGGGTACTACCATTTTCATGATTTCAAGTTTTTCATTAGGCACCCATTTTTCACATTTTGCAACATTTGGAAATTTATAAATTCACATTAGGTAGAATTTTCATTTTATGTACACTAGTAAGAAAAAATATTTCAATTTTAACTACCTACACAAAAATAGCTCTTTTCTGCATTCTTAAAAATGATACATGTCACAATAATGCATGATCCCTTAGAATGATGGATGCTTACTCAACTCTCATTCCATACCAGACCATTATTCAAATCTCAAAAAAATATTAGAATCAATAATAACATCACACAAAAAGTGCATCACACAAGGTTAAATAACATCCAACCATAACATAAAATAACAATAACAACAATCCAAACCTAGGCACTTGGGTGTACCCCCATACCTGGATTAGAAACACCCATGCATGAGCTCATGACCAAGACCCAAATCATAATGTTCCCATGTATAAATTACATAAATTGTAAGACAAAAGAAAATAAAACCTCCTCTGATAAAACATTCGAATATCCTGAACTAAGTTCAATATACTATTTCCCCGAGCTGATTAGTTATGTGACCTCAGGCATGCCACCCCATAGGTTAAAAGCTGTCAACTACAAGTAAGGGTCTAATATATAGCATGGAGATATTTTACCAACCTCATTCAAGTATCATAAGAACTTAATAAAAAGACAATAACTGAGTGACAAAAATAGATAGCTAGAATAATAAAATAACCCGTACAAACCAATATCACATGATAAAAAAATATAGGAAACTATATACAAAGTTAAAAGGTAGATATTTAATGCCATAAGAAGTGTCAGGTGTCTATTTAAAAATAAAAATAAAGACAATGACAGTATCAAGAAGGTCCCAACACCAATTCTGGGTCCCTCATATATGATCCATCACAGCTCATCCATCTAACATATGACTCTTTCCCTTATCATGTCATAAAATTGTGAAGCCTATTGAGGTACCAATCAGGTATCCTAAATAGGGTGTGAGTACAGCTCAATAGGACACCACAAATGGCATATAAAATAATATAAATTCCATAATAGTGTGTGTAGTTTAATAAATAATATTGTAAAATCAATAAATTTAAAGGTTATGATATTTCATTATTATTTAATTAGTCACATAAATTACTGTGGTTCACAAAGATACCTAAACCACTAGTACCTACTTCATCCCATGCCAAAGTATAAACCATACCACATAGATTTTCACAATTCAATATCACATGGTCCTTCATTATACATATAATTTCAATTTATTTCAAATCTAATTGAAACAATAGTCCAATACCAAGATTAGGGGCCCAGAACACGATGGCTAGAAAATGAGGGTATTTGATGCTTAAGTCCATGTCTCATAAAAAATTTATTAAAAATCGCATGTGCTCTTTTGAAGCATCAGTTAGGGTCCCATACTCTTTTATCACATGAATGAATTTGTGTTTATAACACTCTGTCTAACACCCCATGGATATTTTAATCATTAGTTTGTGTCCCACAACACATTTTCCAAACAATCCCAAAATTCACATATATCACCTTTAACAAGGATTATAATCATTAACCATATCATTAAAATTTAACATCATGGCATACCGATTCAATTATTAAAATAACCATGTTTCAACACCTTAATCCCTTGTAATAATATGAACAATTCATCATTAAACCATATATCAACATTTAATCATTTAAGATATTAACCATTTAAGGTTAATCCAACTATCCCATTTTTCCCATTTTTCAATTAATTCCACTTTCCATTACTCACCCAACACCAAAATTCTATCTATTAATGAAATTTAATTTCCCACGTTCAACCCATTTCATTATCACTTAAAAAATTAATTTATCAATTCCATGGAAATAATTAATTAATGCAATTCAAGAATCAACTTAAGGGAATGGAAATTGAAAATAAACAATGAATAAAAAAAATTATAATTCAATACTATGTAATTTTAAATTTAAACAACCTACCTCAATAACATTAAAGAACAATCAGAAACAGAAATCTCAAAATTAAAGCAGAACATTTAATTTCACAACGAAGAATGAGTTCTCAATCCAAAACTAAGATACAACATCGAAAGGATTAGATCCATGAAAACCAAGATTTGAACCATCAAAAATGGAAGAAATAATACCTTCAAAATATGATATAAATATAAGAGAGTGGTAGGAAACCAATCAGGATGAGGATCTCTTACTTGAAGAGGTGCATATTCTTCAATCTGATCTTCGATTCATCAACTATGTAGTTTCAAAGTCCTTGGAATACATATTAGAGCCACTAGAAAATGATATAAAACAATTAAAAATGATTTGGGTCAAAATACAGTGATTTAAGGTGGGTTAAAAAAATTTAAAACTAATTTTATGAGGATTAAGTCCCACATGCATGGTTTCCTAGGCTAGCGTGCACGATTTGGAAAACTGTGCACCCTAACCATGTTCTTCTATTGTGGGGGTGTATAGTTACTCCAAATATGAAAAATGGTTTGAAAATCCATTAACCAACATTGAAATACCTGTCTATTTGGTGTTTAATTGTTTTCTAGGGTAGGGCACACAATTTGGGAAAATCATACGCCAACCTTGAACTACACAAAAAACCACTATAAAACATCCAAATTTCACCCAAATACACCCAAGGAATTCCTCAAGGAATGTATAACAAAATAAAGGAAAAAGAGTACCTAAAAATGATCTGGATACATCTCAATAAATGGTAAAGATCTTTTTCTATAGCCTTTCACATGACGTGAATTGGTTTTCCCCAAAGAGAAAAAAACCGAAGGAATTCACAACATGAATTTCCTTCACATAATGAATCTAAACTTATGATACGTGGGAACGAAATCCCATATTATTGTGACAATCAGCACTACAGTCCCTAATAAAAAGTGATATGTAGGAATGACATCCCTTGGTATCCTATGAGACTCATACTACTACCCATGGATGCCTGAGTTACACCTCGGGTCCGTAATATTAATAGTATCCATATATATGGCTATAAAAATCACTATGTATATTGAAAATATATATTTATACATCTTGTTACTTTTTTTTAGAGATCATCTGGGTTAGATCAAAGCATGTAGTGTCTACCTAGAATCCTTTGGAAACCAGATCCATCCAGTTTAAAACATTATAATTGTTATCCTATATATAAATACACAATGGTAATTTATATGAACAAGATATATTTTACAAGATAACATTGGTGGTGTCCTTATTAATATATCTCAACCCCTTTTTGAGCTGCCTATGGTACATAAATAGGCTTCATGACTACAGGGATAGATAATGGGAAGCACCTATATTCAGATGTTTGAATTTCAATATTGGGGTGCAATACATGAGCATATGACATTTCTTATTCTTGTGACACTAGTGGAGGAAGTTTTTTTTTGTTTTCTTCTCTTTTTTTACCATGTTTTATATTATTTTACCCTTGTATCCCTTGTACTTCCATTTTTGTATACCATCATTACATGATCATATTTTTTATATCTGATATTGATTTAGATTCCTTCTATTTAATAACTTGTTGATTTATTATTATGCTTCTAGTTATTTATTATGTTTTCTACAACCTATCCTTATTTTCCATTGTGGTACACTCTAATCTAGATTTCATAGTCTCTCCAATGACACACCAAAGGTCCTTGTTTCTAGTCGGCAGTCTCTAGCATATGTGTGGGCACGCTTGAGGTCTTTTCACCAACCGGTTTGAGGTACTTCTTCCTGGATTTCTGGTTGGGACATTATAATGGAGGGGTATGATCACTCTCAATGCATGAGATCATTCTATAGGGGGACCTATTAGGGTCTTGGGAAAATTATCTATAGACCTTCATTGTACACAATGACGATTAGGGTTCAAAATTTTATAATCAAGTAAAAAAAAGAGATAACTTTAAAAAAAAATTGCACTTGGTCCCTTATTATTTTATTAATCCTTGGTGATATTTATATGTAAATAATAATAATATTATTATTTAATTAACATGTCCTAGTTTCATGAATAAATAAATAATGTTTAGAAGAAATAAATTAATATTTATTCAAATAATATTGAATATAATATTTATCGCTGGACCATTAAAAATCATTTCGAAAAACATCCTCAATATTTATCAGAACATTAATAATGACTATTTATGTTAATAAATTATTAAAACATCATTAATCACTGATAGATAAATAATCATTATATTCACTAAAATAATTGAATAAATATTTTTTAATATTCTACTCATATTTATTCTCTCGAATAATGCCTGACTAATTTTTTTAATTAATATAAATATGAATAATTATTGAAATGTATGAATGAATAATATTTATTTAACATATACAATTAGTCTAGAATTTAACTGAGGGTATGGATACAATTAGGATGATCCAATCAAGGACTCTTTCATAGTGGTATTTGGTGGAACCACCAAGATTCAAAGGTTAGTATCTAGAAACATTCCAAGAAACCCATAGTGAATTTAGTTGATGTTGTAATAACATACAACCTCACAAATACTTTCATTGTGTAATATTATACCTTATATCATGATTTCTCTAATCAATCAGGTTTTACACTGGTGTTATTAACCTAGAATCTCAATTTATCTTTATTTGAATTTATAGAAATTTAATTGTCGACAAAACACCATGGACATGGACTTAATAATATAGTTGTATTCTTATCAACTAGACTAAGATATAAAATTCTATTAAAGATAATATAGGATAAATCCTTTACGAATATATGTATTAATGTCATATAAATCATGGCACACCCAATTCACCGAAATTCACTATGAAAATATCTCGTCATGGGTTATAATAACACATAAAAGCATGCATCTCATTATATTAATTAATAATTACCATACTGTCTAAGGACCATTACACAAGCCTGTATATAAGTACCTCTAATAGAATATATAAATGCTGATTTCCTAATGATGGATCAATTTATCATAACATAATTTCTTGAGATTTCTAAGGATTAAATTAATGGAAAAAAGTATCAATGACTTATGATCCCCTACCTCGAGTGGAATTTATCATTTTCGTCTTGTCAAATGATATCATTTGGTCATAAAAGATCTTTATTTTAAGATTACTATTATTTCACTTCTAGGTTCTCATCATCATAGAAAACTATTATGGGATTTCAGTGTTATAGGTAACTATAGGACATTGTCACATATCATTTATTGCAAAAGAAAAATCAGGATTTAATAGTACATTATTAATATTCTAACGTCATGAATACATGTAATCAGAATGTATATAGAATTTAGTTATAGGGATAAAACTGTAACATGTAGATTAACCCATAAAAATACCCATGGGGATCCCAAATTTATGTTTATAATAATTTTGAGTTTCACCAAACACATAGCTTTCCAGTGTAATGTTTCTCATGAAATCATAGATAATGAACTGTTATGATCTTTGGTCACATATATTGAAAAGGTATATGACAATTTTTGACCAATTTTTTGGAATTTACTTCACCTAAATTCTTAATTCATTATTTGTGTCATCAATCACCCATTAAAATGTTTTTATAGAAATTGTAATCATATCAGGGGAGCTCGGTATTACACCCTCTTTATATTCGATTCAAATGGATCCCCAGCCCAAAGCATTGGTAATTCCAATAGTTGATTGCATGATTTCTTTAAAGGGGAAACAACGCAGGTTTACATAAAAGCTGTTAATGTTGGTGGGCACATGATTTTTATTCACTAATTTCCTATGATAGATGAGGTAATATTTGTGAAACTATTGACTATGTGCAATGAGGTACCCATTATCATAAACTTGAAGAAAAATAGCATCCCTTTATTCTTTTTTTGTTGGATTTTGGGTGGGATTGGTTAGTAGGGAGGCCAGTCATCCTTCCTAACCATATGGATCAAAAGATAGATGAATGAATAACCAAGCATCGAAAAATCAATAAGATTATATGAAAATTGATCATAAATCAAATTTGATAACAGTATCAAAATCTCACTCATTGTTTAGATTCCACACATCAAAACCTAGCCATACATGAGCCTTCCCAAAAACTTGTTCACCTATACATTAAAAATGTGGCCAAATTAATTCATCGTTAAATTATTTTTAATAGATCAAATGAAGGTCAGGTAAGGATAATCCCCTTAAAAACCCAATTCAGTCTCAATGAGAAATCTCCACCAACCCTGTAATCAGTTATAAAGTACTAAATTTAATTTTATTGAAATCTTGGTCAACATGACTAATTCAATATCATCTATGTCAATATTCCCGATCTCTAACTACCTATAATCATGTATTTCTCGAATATAATTATATTGAAATTGATTTGTTTTGATTTTCAATGAAAAATATGGTACTTTCCCAAACAAATACCACTTTGAAAATCTTAAAAAACTATAAAAAATTATCTCATGAATAAAATTCTACATAAAAAATCAATGTATGCCTCTATATTTTTAATAAACTCTAGTTCAATGGTTGAAATATTATCACGTCAATGTAATATAGACTTATAAGATAAGATTCACCTTCAAAAAGAGATTAAGTAGCCTAAATTTAACATCCTTGAATTCATATATCCTACCATATCTAAATCTATAAATCCATAAAGAATTGGTTTCCCATTTCCAAAACACAATCTCAGATTGGAAGTAACATGAAGATGTCAAAAAAATACATCAGTTCTCCCCAATGTTTTATACCTATATTTTATATAAAATGACAGACCACACCAACTACATGAACTCTATCAAGTCTAGTACATACTATCACATACATCAAATAGAAAATATTAGATGAATAAGTTATGGAATGCATCTCCTATCTCTATACATAAGTATAAGGAAACTAACTAGAAATAACCATAAAATATAGTGAAAGGGGGAGTACAAACAACTCTAGTTTTATTTATAAAAATTATATGATGCACCATTAATGTGAATCTATCCAAATATAATAATATTTTTTATGTATTTTATAACACAAGTGATTAGTATGTGTTTAATTTTTCTCACTCTACAGACGTTTTTCATCACAAAATACTGATAAATATCTCTATAAGAATGATGAAAAATAATAAGTATATTATTAACATAATGTATAAATATAATAAAATAATCATCAAAAAATCTATGAACAAAACCAAAATGATAAGAAGAGGAATTTTTGAATTGTGGGGGAAAACCGACACACTGAAAATCTTTCTAACACTAAATTAGAACTTTCATTAGACAATATAATCTCTTTGTCAACCTACAGACATAATCTTCATTACCAATTAAAATAAAGTCCTTGAGAAACTCTTTATAAATATCCTAATTTAAATCACCAAAGATGAAATATTTCTTCACATCCTTATAGTCAATACACATATCTAAACTAGGATTTTAACCAAGAACAATTCAAATGGAATACATTTTTACAAAAAGTGATAAATTTTCATTAAAATGAATACCTTTCATATATTAGAAGACATTAATAACTAACCAATTAATATCATGGAACTGAACATGATTATTCATTTTTGATCTGATAAATCCATCGATTTTTCAATGATATTTTACATTTAGGTACCTTTAGTGGCTCAAAATTGTGGATTTCAAGTAATGATATCATGTCATGATCCATTACCTTAACCCATTTATATTTCTAATCAATTTTTAACACCTAAAAATAATGTGGATCCCCCCCAATAGAGAGGGGAACATAATAATTATGTGTATACCAAGTAGAAGTCATTTGATGCTGAGATGATATCTTATTTGGAACTATGGGTTCATTAATAACCATAAGAACATGATTATTAGAAAAAAATATGTGTATAAAAATTCAACTCCAATATATTCACCCAAAACATAATTTTTCACATCAAAATGATTATTAAAATGACCAATGTGAGGTAAAAATGGATCAAATCCCAGATCAAAACTATGAAAACCATCAGAATTTATAGAATTTAGTTTTTCTCCCAAATCATTCTTTGTAATAGTAGGATTCTCCATAAACACTAAATCAAAACATTGATTGAGTTTTTAAAAAAAATCATAAAACTTATATCATTACTCATCATTTACATAGATAATAAAAATTAATTTTTATTTCTTTCAATCTAATTTGGATCTCTCATCTCTTAGAATATGAAAAAAATATTGTTCAATAGAAAAAATTAAATTGATCGTAATTGATCTATTCTCCATCCCAGAACCTATCAAGAATGTTATCTTATAAAAAATCATAGTTGATAAATTGATAATATATTCATTAGTAAATAAATTTTATCTCCAAAAATTGTCTTTGAAACTCTGATTCAGAATGTAAACATCAAACTCTTTCCATCAAAGTCTTGTTCATGTTCCCAGTTTCACTATTTAGATAAGGTTTATTATGATGAATATTATGATGTATAATTCCTTGATACTTGAAATATACATTAAAAGATCCTATTTTCTCAAACGAATTTTAATTTTAAAAACATTTTAGTTTTATGTTAATTCCCATCTCTCATGAAACCATTAACTACATAAAAGCACTAAGCAGTTGAGTTTTTTTATTCATAAAATCAACTCAATGATTTTGTGAGTATTGATCAATAAATGTCAAAAAATAAATCCTCCCACTGATATTATTATACTTCAATGGACTGATACTATTAGAATGTAAGAGAAATAATATTGTGCATTTTATATAATGACTGGATATTAAAACTATCTTTTCATTTTTCTTGATCCATTTTATGATAATATGTGTCTAATTATACACCATTCGAAACTAAAATAAAATTTATCTCATATAAAAAACTAATACATTTCCCACTAATGTGGATGATACTCTGCTACCATAATTTTCAAGAAAAAATTCACTGTAAAACACAAGCGGTATTAGAAGAAATAGAATCTTTGGTTTGGTACAAACATGATTGTTTCATGCCTTGACCCATTATCTAGGAGCACATTGAAATATTACATTGACCACAACTAAAATTACTAACAAAACCGCAATCATAAATAATAATAGAATAAATAATATTCAATAAAACATTAGGAACATTCATTAGAATCATATTATATCACATTCTCATTTATAAGTAACAACCCTCATACCTCTAACATCAACATGAACATCATTTCCCAGTACTAAAATCCCAAAATATCTTAGGTTATATGATGAATATAATCGCTTCCTTGATGTCACCTAAAATCAATATCTACTCTCAACAACCCATCATGAATCACAAGAAGATATATTAATGGAATCACAAACAATAACACAATCACTCATGTAGTAGAGGAAACACAAACATCATTATCATCATTTTTATTCTATTGATTTTTCATCCTAATAATTTTTCATTTTATTTAATAATTCAATTTCTTGACAAGAGATTTATCATAACAATGATTACACTTAAATTCCTTTTAATTTATCATATATTTATTTATTCCCTTGATTTTACGTTAGATTCTCTAACCCTAATACTTTTATTAACATCTCACCTATTCTCTCTAACCAAAATCTTTGAATAAGATATGTGTGGAGTACATCTCATGAATTCTTCATTCAAAATAGAAATCCTGAAAAAACAAAATTTAATAATATCGTAATGAGAAGAAACATATAGAGTAATTTGAAAATTTTCTCACAAATTATGTAATGTATTGTATAACAAAATTTTAGAAACCTCATCCCCCAAAATTAATACCCATGATATATAACAAATAAATAAATACATGAAATTCACTTAAATAGCAAAAAATATATATAATTTTTTGTACCAAAAGTTTATACACTATTTGAGAACAAAAAATTTATTGTCTCCAATCTTAAAACAAAGATGTTCATGATCTTATCCCATAAATTTATAGCCTGATATATGTTAATTGTAGGTTCTGGGCACAAAAGAAGCACCTACATGGCATGGAAAACTCATATTGTAGTCATAATTTATGGTTAATATTTTATTCACATGATAAATAATATCATGTACAATGAAAACCATTTAAATTTTTACAAGAAAAAATTTCATAACCAAGAAGAGGATATTCACGTATAATATATAATTAATTTATTAAAAATTATATAATTACCTCAACTTATCATTATAATGATGTTGATGATTTGAAAGAAAATATCTCATCATAACACCATTTTACTATAGGATAAATGTTAATAATACCTCTATAAATAATCCACATGTGCACCAAAATCTTTGAATGTCACTGTAGATTTTCTAGGTACTAGCACGACTGATCATTAAAACTTGTGTGGATCATGGTAGATCATAAAGAGTTCTTCTTAAAGGAGGAATAACTCTTCATGTTCACTCAATGGATTGATATTGGAGGAATAGATAGGTCATATTAGATCTATAAATCTCTCTATAGGGATTAAACGTGTATCTCTCTCTCTCTATTATTCACAATAAGAGACATTATCGAAAGTGATATAAATAGATATTTATTACGGAAGGTTTAGGGTTGGAAAATTACACACCAGATCTTTCCACCTTTATAATTATTAGTTTAAACCATTTCCAACAACAATATTAATAGTATTTTTAATCATTTTACTTGATAAAAACACTAATAATATAAAAACATATCATTTCTATCATTTTTAATTAGATTATAAATGTTAATCTAATTTACCTCATTAACATTTACTGATCCTTGAATAATGAAAATATATTTAATAAATAAGTACCACTACATTATTCATTGATAAATATAATAAATATTTTATTTTCAAAAACATGAAAAATAAATATATATTATTATTTTACATTAATATTATTTTAAATAACATCTAATTATTTCATAGTAATCAACCAAAACCAAATAAATATTATTTATTCAAACTTATTAAAATTCATTACTTGAATTTAAATGAGATTATGGATACACTTAGTATATGATCCTCTATGAAACTTTCACAGTGGAATTAGTCCAAAAGGGATAAATTCCAATGTTATAATCTAATAACACACAAAGGTATCAATAGAGAATGAAGTTAATGTTGTAACAATATATGACATCTTACAAATTCTTATCGAGTAATATAATCCCTTTATAATAATACCTCATATCAAGCAGGTTGAATACTGGTGTAATCAACCTATAAGATCAATGTTAACATTTTTGACTTTATGTAAATGTACTCTCCCATCAAACACCATGGATTTGCATTTATTTTTGCAGTTCCATCCCCATCCAAGGGAATGAAATATAAACTCTGATCAAGGTACAAAAGCTATAAACTCCTTCTCGCATTATCCATCAATGCAAGATACCTCATGAATCACCCTACATATCCTTTCCCAATGAAAAATAGGTCATCATATTTTTAATCAATACATCTTAGTATGCGATTCAAGATATCCATTAATGATAATAATAATTTCAAAGAATGAATACACATGTCTGCAGATATGAACATCCATTGACAGATGAAAATATGGATTTCCAATTTGACAACTCTATTCTCCTGCCCTTATTTCGTGAATATTGCCAAGGGATAGCACAATGATAAGGTATATCAATGTATTATTATCCTATGACACATAATATCCAATATTATCTATGTCCAGTTATACAATTTCGTCCGACCATAGAATAATATTTTATAATTTAATTGGTGAACCTCTTAGTTCTCATCATAGTGGGGAACTCTTATGACCTATTTGGGTTAAACATATTTTTATCATGTTATCATATATAAATTTCATGAAGACAAAAAATCATGATGAAAAAATAATCATCATTAATAATGAAAACATATAATCAAGAACTAAAGAAGTCAATTCTAGGGCACAAACTCCAACATGAAAATATGGTTCATTATGATTTCTACAACCAATTAATGAATGAAAGAAACTAAAATTTCATAATAAAACTCACATTATTCATCATACATTATTTATGGACTATGGTTACCAAAAATTAACATATAAATTTTTTATTGAAAAGAAGATCCTTATTTTTTACTCAAATAATGTTATATTTGGTACTTTTCAACATATAATTCATCCATAATTATAATATAATATTGTTATAAAAGAGTACACAACTGTGATACTAGATGTTTAGAGATACATAATGTTGTGAATACGAAAAAAAATTCACTGGAATAAAAAAATTCACTTAACAGAATTTGTAAAAATAAATCAAATGTGAAAAGATAGGAAATATATATTTAGAAATTACACAGTTCACACTTGAGTTTTTTACCATAGAAAACCCAAAAAGGGAAAAACCATGAGATCATGTATAGAAATTTTACTTCTCTAAAAAATATGATAACATCATAGAGACTAAAATATTGAAAGAGATATAAAAAATATAACTCTCTAATACATCATAAAATATCAGTAGGAATATAGGGGAAAAAGAAGATCTGACAAAAGTACACCATCTAAGATAAAATTAATTCAGACCGTATGGATTTGAAGATGACTAACTTAATAAACAGGTGATAAAAAATATCCAAGATCCGATGAATTTTTTTATCAATGATCGATGATCACAATATCTACACCCCACATTAAGTTTGGACGCTACAGACCAAAACCTATCTTTATAAAAGACCTTCAAAAAATTATCTACCATATTAATAAAAATATGCACCTATTATTTTTTTTTGAAAATAATATACATGAGGGCCAAGTGAAGAGTTCCCCTAAAAATATTCAATACTATTGAAGTCCCATTCAATCAATGAATTGGAAGAGTCTGAGAAATTGTATATCCCACTGGTGTAATATGCACAATACATGATTTTAGTGTAGTAGTTTTTGTAGTATTGTGCCAAGTTACCATCATGAGGGAAGGATAACAATAATAAATCCTTTCTATATACATAGAAGAAAAATATCCAATTGAACCTAGGGTTCAATCATAAAGGGTAAATTGTTTTCTTATACTTCATTAGGTGATTGTATTGGTTATAGAGCACTCGATGCTTATCATCCAATTTTACCTTGTATCATATGAAAATAACTCCGTAGTTTTCATTTCATTATCTTGTAATATGAATGGATTTTGTTCCGAAAATAGTACAATGATAATTTCTATTTTTTAAATGAAATATATTGTATTAATTTGTTGTGATGTTCCCAATCTTGTATAGTTGTATACTCTTATCCCTATTTAGAATCATTATAACAAATTGTTCATATGTGTTGGGGATATTCCTAATATCAGGAAAAAAATCACATTATAAATATTTTTGATTAACCTAATGGAATAATAAATGAGATATTTAATGTAGAATGAAGAAAAAGCACACATATTTTTAATTTGGAAAAAACCCCAAATGTGGAGGATTAAAAATTCAGGGAGAAAATACAAAAAATCTAATAATAAGAAAAAAATAATGTAAATTTAAAAACATGAATTTCAAATAAATTGTTGAAAAACCTATTTGAACACCACACCATGATATTCCTTCTTCATCTCTCTAAAAATCAATATGCTGAAAACCAATATAGTATAAAAAAATTCATTCTTTTATGAAAAACATCATCCCGTTTAACACAATGTCACCATTTGGAATTGTTAATTTGTACATGAATTGTCCTCAAAACCATTTAAATGATTATTCGGTTCAATAATTATCTTTTTCTATGCTTCACACATGATACATCTAACATTATAGCCTCTTTACTTTTCTCAGTGATGATTTTCATAAAACATATACCCAATAACTTTTGTGACTATATAATATTCCACCTTCATATCTTCAATATGATTCCCACAGATCCACTTTTTTTGAACATCCCACACCATTATTTAAGAAACATCCCCACATAACTGTTTTTAGAAATAGAGAAATATATACAAATGTATAACTCACATCATGAGAACAAAAAAATTAAGTCTTCGATTTGAATTTAAAAATAAATTATCATCCAATATCTAATCAAGTGGGTTGAATCATATCAATATCCAACTTTAGCTACAAAAATAATAACAAACCATTCAGTAAACTAAGGTTTAATTAAAATGGGTTGGTATCATATTAACCATCATCTCCTATGTAAAATATATTGATATCTTTTGGGAAATCTTATAGAAAATTGATATCTCCCACTACAAAATATATCTAAATACTGAAGTCTTTATCATTACTATATTTAAATTATCCTGTCGAACAATAATATAAACAATAACATTTATATATCTTATTATAATTATCATCACCTAATCTAGAGCACCAACATAAATAAATTCCCCCTAGCACATCACCTCAGTCTTCAATTTTTAATATTTTCTTTACTAGTGCCACTCTTTAGAGAAGAATAATTATATATAATAACTTAAACACATATCCTAAATTTTTTTTAAAAACCCTATCCAGACTTGTCAATGTTCTTTAAAATATGGTAGGTGACCTCATATGATACAAATATAATGAGTCCGTATTCATTACCCTATTCAGGACACACCATTAACATAGCCTTATAATGTATGTGAACCCTCTTATTTTGTACATGTGTCATCGATCCTCTTTAATGAATTTATAATTCCATTTATATATTGTATGATCTTACCATTACATCTATTACGACTATTGAGGAGATTAATTATCCTGAGAAGAAAATTTACTGGGAAATATTTGGATTAAATTTAAAAAAATTATTAATGCTATATTTATATATGAATATAAAAAAAAAATACATTTAAAACTTGGGAAACCCCTACAATGTAGAGGATTAAATAACCATGCAGAAATTCTAAAAAAAATACACTAATAATTATTGATTATAAAATTCATTTAAAGACATCAAAATGAATATTAAATACTGCATAGAAAACATTTGTGAAAACCACACCTAATATACCTTAGTCCTCTATTTGAAAATCATCCCAATGAACAATTACATCCTCCAATGAAAAATATTCACCCTTGTATGAAAAAACGTCACCCCCTATGCAAAAATGTCTGCACTAAAAAATCATTATCTGAACATATGTCATCAAGGACACCATTTCAATCACCATTTCTCATTCACTGATCTTTGTCAATGCACTTCACATGATACTGTAAATGTGTAATCCCATTCATCCTATCGATGATAATAAGTAGAAACCCTTGATCCAAGTCCTTCTCTTGATGGATACTCTATTACATTCAATTATATAATCTACTTCTCAAGAAATAAATTTTCAGGAACTACACACAACAAACAATAAATGGAATCCCTTTACCCCTTTTTATAGCACTAAGAATGGTATACAAATTTATATCTCACATTTTGAGAATAAAAAAATAATGGAAAAATTTTGAATTTAAAAATAACTATATCATAAAATTTAAAATCATGTTATATGAAACTTATCATGAAGTTAGATGATTCATGATTTATGTAATGAAATCAATGAAAGTGTACTTTATCTAACCAAAAATCATTTAATATATAATTATCACTTCAAAAAATTGATTAAGAAATTTTAACTCAATCATTTAAAATCCAAGAGCCAATATACTCAATTTCACATGGTAATGATTTTGTATCAAATTATTTCACTAAGATAAAAACATTGTGGGATGAATTGAGTTACTCTTTTTCTATATCTACAGGATCTTATCATTTCATCAAATCCATTATAATACTTCTTGAAGAAAACAATTATAAATTATTATGGGTTTGAAAGAATATATTACTATTATTCTACATCATATTATCAGGATTTCCCTTATACCTTTGTCGAACTAAGCATATTCAATTTTATTTCAAGAAGATATCTACATGGATCATTCATCAGTTATTATGCCATTCATTGGGAATTTTAAATCTCTTACTGGATATTTTTTCCGGCATGTTCTCCTATTTTAATTAGAGATAATAAAACATAATACAATTTTCTATTATTGAAAAATTTCTAGTCATACGAATGATAAATGATATCATATTCATGGTTTAACTACTAATTTTTATTTCATAAAGCCTAAAAATGTATCTGTTATAGTTAAGAATGATTGTTCTAATGAATATTTTATAAGTTCTCACTTTTGGATATCTCTTTATAAGTACTCTAAACTGATTAATTTAACATCAAATTTAAAGACATTAGATCACACAATTTTTTCTAGATATATTTCCAATTTTACCAGTGATGTTGTTAATAATTCAATTAATGTACTTGTTATTATATTCATTCTTTAATAAACTAGATTCTATTCATATGTAACCTACTATTATTAATATTCCATATTCAATTTCACTTCTTAATATTTTCTATTTAGTGTTACACTTGTGAGTTCTATGAGGATATATGATTCTCTTAACCTATACAATGATTTATATATCATGTCATATACATTCAATTTGTTTTCTATTTATAAATTGTTTCTTTAATTTAATTGGACAGTTAAATTCACTCATTCTCTTTGTTTCCTCCATCATAATTCATCAAGTACACTATTTCACCTTAGTAATCAAGCATAAGGATTATTCTTCTTATGCCCTTCCATAATTTATCATACATTATTTTCGTTTACTACTAATTTCATTTGTTATAATACTTATTTTCATTCAACTTCTTATACTAAAAATTAATTTTTGTATTATATTTTTATGGGTGATGGGACTTATTAAATGTTGTTCCATTTACTTATACATATTCCAAATATCAACAAAAGTGATGCTTTTTTCCATTATGCATTTGATCTCTAGACAACCTAAACATTCATTTCAAATAAATACTTCTCATATTAAAGATCTATTTAATGTTATCCATGTTGATTTATGGGTATCATAAAAAACCAATTATATTTTATTTCATCGTAATTTATTAAATCTAGTTGATGATTTCTGTAGAAATAGTTGGTTGTTCCTTCTTTCTAATAAATCTAACCTTTAAAGCATTAAAATATTTTTCTCTTATATTTGTACTCATTTTTCCACTGCTATAAATTTATTAGATCAAATAATTAACCTTAATTTTATTTATCTAATGAAGGAAAAAACCCCTTTTTGGGGAAACATTCATAAAAAATTTTACACTTATACTTCACAATAAAAGTTAAAGAATGTAAACATAGATATATTTTAGAAGTTACTCATGCACTAATTTTCCAATTTGGAACTCCCAAAATCTACTATATTAAATATGATTTACATTCCATTTACATAATTAACAAATTTCTATCAAATATTTTGTTTTTTAAAACAGTTAGTGAATATATAATTAATATAAATCCTTCTCATAACTAATTTAGGTCCATTGAATGTTTATATACCCTTTAAATTATCCTTTCATGTAGAAACCAGAAGGTTGTATGTTGTATTTTTTTGCTAATCAGTGAAGAATATAAGTGAAGGTTTTTGAAAATCGCTTATTGAAGACCATCATATATGGATGTGGCTGCAAATGTTGTATGTTATATTCCTATAATATGTATAAGTTGGAATATTTTAAGATTGGAAGTTGGATGTTTGAATAATGATATATAATTGAAATTGGAAAAGGAAATAAAACTCATAGTATACATAATATTTTTAATTCATATGTACTTATTTTTTTCATAAGTAAAAAATGGAAATGTGATTAAGAATACATTTAGATGTGTAATATTATTCGACTCTGATGATTAGGAAAAGTCCAAAATAAATTTCCTTATATATGTATCATGTGTTGGAATATTTGTAATATATTTAGAATATAGTTATTTGGAAAAATCATTAAATGGATTGGGTTTTTCTCCACATATGTAAGGTTATTTATGTGATACATAAGGATTTATCAATTTTCATTTTTAAGAGAAATATTTGATCCTATTGTTTTGTTTATGGAAATTCCAAGAAGTGAAATTATAAATAATATCTAAGTGTTGAACCTTCCATGTATATGTAAGATTATGATTATGTTGGAAAAAATTGAAATGGGATAGAGATATATGGAAAATGTAGCAACATTGGATTAAAAATATGTTATCAATTATAAATTATGATTGAAAATGGTAACACTGTAAGGGTCATGGTCGGCATGGATTGACCCTTTCCGTGTTCCGAAGGCATGTGGATCTAGGAGGAGGATGATATGTGGTTTGGAAGAGTTTGGGTGCTGAGAATTGGGATTAGGGAACTTTAACGGCGTGAAAGTGGGTTTCATGCTGGGAAGAAGCATTTCACAACATGGAAGACGGTTTCACACCATGAATTTTTTTGTATTTGAATAAAATACATAAAATAAAGAGGAGATGGATTTTTTGACGAAAACCAACCTTGAGGTATTACATGATGGGAAGTGGGGTTACACACCCTATAATCCCACGATGTAGTATTTTTTAAAACATTTCATCCGATCAGGTTGTAAAACCCTACAGTTTCAATATCCCTCTCTCTAAAATCTAGGCGACCCAAAAACCCTCACTACACCTTTTTGGAGATCCCTTCGATGTGAATCATTCTTGGGAATCCATATTCGATATGTGGTACGATCTACCTCCATTTATGTGGTTTCATGGATACTTTTCTTCTTTTTTCTCTTTTCCATGTTATTGAACTTGAACTCCATGCTCCTAATGGAGTTTCCTTATATTTTGTTGATGCATTTTTTCTATGGAATCTTTGGGTGGATGTAGTTATTGTGGGAGAGGTTATCTAGATTCATTGTGTGGTCCATTGTCGTACGAAGAACATTGATGACCATTTTAGGTAGGGGATTCATTGATTCCCAATTTATTTAAGTGAAGTCATATAGTTTTCTGGATTTTCCCACTTATATCATAATTTTATTGACCTAATTACATACTTGACCTTGATTAAAGAATATGTATTGGTCTCATGGTTATGTTTTTTCTTAATACCATGATAATTTTTTGCCTCTTGATTTTTATAGATAGTGTGATACCTATATCTTGATTGGTTTAGCATGTTATTGTTGATGGAATTTTTAATGAATGTATAGGCATGATTAATTGATAAATTAATTAGATAATTGGTTAAAGAGTAGTGTTTAATGAATCCATCAATTGTTGTTGTAATTTGATGTTAATAAAATTGATACAAGTGTCTGTGATTAATTATATTATTTATTGAACCTGAAGCATGTTGATGCTTTATGATAAAAGAATTAATGTAAGGTTAAATTAATTGTATAATTAATTTTAGATTTCTATTAATATATTTTTTTAGGATTACTATAGCTGGAACCTGTTAATAATGAATTGGTGAATTCAAGATGGACTAAGAAATGGTTATGTGATAAGGATAATGCCTTTATAGGGACTGAGTTACCTGATTTCTTGTGAAGGCCACATACCTTATTCTTTGGAGTTGTGTGATATCGTTGTGTGTGAAGGCTGAATGCCTTTCTTTGGGGATGATGGCCCATTTCAATGTCTGTTCTTATTGAATGTGATGTTCTCAAGATTTGAGACTTGTGGTGTGTGGGGTAGGGAGGCACGTATGTGACATGAGCCTGGGATGCCTGAGCCTGAAAGGATGTTTTTCTATAAGGGGTATTGAGGCCCTTTTTTCTATATTAGTTGAATCCTAGAGTGGAGAGATGCATCAATTTATGAACATGATATCGGGGAGGATACTAACGATGATGCAATGGTTTGATACTAGGCTTACCCATTGTTATAAAGGTTGGTTGCTAGTTGAATATGATTTTTTTTATCTTCTTTACTTTCCCCACGACATAAGGAAGCAGTTTTTCTACTCCCCTTGTAAGGAAGGATAAGACATGTGGGGTTTTCCACATGTTAAACATGTTTAGCTTCATGTGGTTGGATGGGTCTATGTCCTTCTACATGTTGTAAATACTAAATTGGTAGTTCATCTACCCACCATGTCGATCCCCTTGTTTTTGGTAGCGTAGAATATTTTATTAGAATATAGGGAAATATTGAAAGTGATAATGATTATTAAATAATTGAATAAATATTTAACCCGCATGGTTGGATCTTTCGGCTATACAATGCTGAGGTTATAAATATGAGAAATTATTGACTCAGTTTGGTTATGCAAGGAGAGCATGGATCTTTGTCATCATACTAATGAAATGAAAAGTGGAAATGATAATGGTTAATTAATGGTTGAGAATTAATTAAAATGATGTGTAGCCGATGAAAAGAGATAAGATAATCTAATGTAGCTTTTAGATGGTTGTGTGCTTATAAGATATCTAGTCCTTGAAGTGGTAGTCGAGAGTCCATGAGATGTTATATGTAGTTGATTATGATACTATTTTATGCCCATGGTGTGGTTGTGAGATATATTATATCCTATAACTTTTTTGTTTATATATGCTCTAAAGCCTGTCATATTGGGGGTGTTTTCCCCATCATCCTAGTGGGAGGATGGATTGATGAATTTCCCCTTTATCCCCACTCTCTTCTATTAGAAGTTACTTCTATAGGTATGCATGGCAGTTAGTTTTCCCCATATATCTGTGTAGAAGGATCTAATGGGTTGTGGATATTTCACACACATATATTCTAGATATAGTTTCCCAAGGGATACTATAGGTATAAATTTTATAGTATGTGATGTATTGAGGATCCTTACTCGGCATACGGTCTATGATGGAATTAGGTATAATACCCAATACATGATACACATTATGTGATCTATGGTGGATCTCAAAAACAACCTGGTTACTTTTGGTTATGGGGTCATTTTGTGGGTTGCACGAGTTTCATGTTGTTGTACATTAGATCGTATTTTATGGGATAGCCTATTTTAGAGAGAGATGCTAAAGGAATGCGATGTTGGGGAAGAGAGGAATACAAGTGTTGATGCAGTAGTGGGGTACCCTTAATATTATTTGCATATAATATTCCCTTGTATGTGATAATTGGTTATAGTGTCCATGGTGAGGAAAGAAACATAGTATACCTATTTAGGTGATGTGTTAGTTCCACTTGTTGTTCACTATGCTTTAGCGTGCTTTTTTTACTTTTTCATGAGATGCTCCGGGGAGGATAATAATGAGTATATGTTAATACTCACCCTATGTATATATACTATTTTTAGATCAGTTAGAGTTGGTTAAAGATTGGGCTAGTTACTACTAGCTTGTGGATTATAGGAGCTATTTGAGATTTGTGGTCGATATCGTCTTTAATTTATTTTGGTACATGGATTTTTACATTATAGTTGTACTGGTTTGTTTATGATATAACATTTATGTAAATGTATTTTTTTTATTGTAGACTGAGTAGAAGTTCGTTGGTGTCTATCTTATCTCTCTCTTCTGCATGTGTTTCTATTATAGGGTAATTCTTCACATATTCATGTTTTTTATACCCATGGTTCTAGTCTACAACCTAGGAACTACTTGAAGCAAGTCTCAAGGGGGGTCACTATATCTATTCTCCCATTGACGGACCATGAAGGGTGCACATTGTGGGGAGGGTGTGTGACACAAACCATGGAAAGTAAGTCTAGTCATGATGAAGTTTAGATGAATTAAATTTTTTTAGAGACACCAAATACATGGAATCGGGTAACACCAAAACTAGTTTAAATATTGAGAATATTTTGATGTTGTCATAGTGTTATACAAATAATCACACCATGATTAAATGGAATGATTCATGAATCATCAAACATGAAGAGAGAAGAAATCTCATGAATAGAAATCTAAAAAATATTCTAGAATATAAATCAAGATTACAACGTACAATTCAATTTCACATTATGATGAATCTATAATTTTTAGAAGAAACCAACCAGTCATGCAGTGAAGTAAGAATCTGCATCAAGATTTTTTTTAATCTGGAGAAATTTGAATAAAATTGATAATTTAGAAAACTTAATATGTTTGGTTAGTTTTTTGGATAACCATTAACTACATATTCAAATTTATATGGTAGAGAAATTGATTAAGACAATCCAAGGGATGGTTTTAAATAAGATGAATATGAGAGTTTGGGGGTATTTTCATTTGAATTTCAAAATTCTTAATATATGAAAGAGATATTATTGAATAAATATAATAGTGAAAATTAGAGAATAATGAAACAAAGAGAGTTTTTTTCCATGAAAAAATAATAAGAGTTGATAAAAAATATTTACTTTATTTTATATATGAATTATAGAGGATGAGTTATTGTTAAATGAATTTTTATTAAAGATCTGAGTTCTATACTATCATGCATAATCTTGTTATCTAATATATAAACGGTTGAAAATTAGAAGATAATTCCATTATTTGAATTATTCAATAAAAATATTATTGTTTCATGTTATATGATGTATGATTTAATATTAAAGACTCAAATCTTCTCAGAAAATGTTTTATTATATCTAGAAGTGAAATTGGAAGCAAGAGTTGGTGTTCATTGGAGAATAAACATTTATAGTTATGATAAATATTTCAAATACTAATATAGTATTGAACATCATTTCACTAAATATTGAAGATACCTAAAATTATATAAAATAATATCTTCTATAGTAATGTGCAATGGAAGTGAATGGTGTATCCCTTTGGAGGAAATATTTTATTCCCCAAAATAATTTATACACAGTGAGACTTTATAAAGAGTTACTTAACCAAATATTTTATAGGTAGTAATCGTTGGTGAGGATTTTCTTAACTTAAAAATTGTATCTAATAGAATGGTGATTTTTACGGGAATTTTTTACACCAACATAATGTTGAGTGTATTTTCCATAGATTTATCCCATCGTAGGTTAACCAAGTAAAATTATTTATCTGATATCCATTTTACATTCCTACATCTGTGATTGAGATTTTATGGGATCATAAAATAAGATAATTGATGGTTTAAAACATTACCTCCAATTAAGGAATAAGATCTAAATGGAAACATTAGTGGTGAAAAATTTTCAATTATACTAACAACCTAATCCTGTCACCTCCTCTGTCAGGGTGTCTGATGTTAAAAAAAGTGGTATCCAAGTCTATACATTTTTTTGGATTCTACCTAACAGATCCATATTATGAATATTATAAAATACATTTATTTGACAATAAATTATTATCAAATTATTTAAATCAATTTTACAATTGAAAATATGATTTTAAATATTATTTGGAACAATATTATGGAATTCCTTATAATATATTATTAAATGAATTTGTTTTTATATATTAGTATTGAATTGTTTATGGTAAATTTCAACGAAATTTATTGATTGATTTATTCCAAGAAATCCTTAACAGATGTTTTTAAGAGTATATATCCTTGAAGTTTGTTCATTGAAGATATTATATGGATATATGAATAAATTAGGAATAGTTATTCGATAAAGAACTTATTTAACAAGATAAAAACCTGATTCTTATACTACTGTTGATTATGAATTAGTTGAAGATCTTAGTATATATATTTTTATAGAATGAATTTTATTTGTCAAAAATAAATAATAAGAATATTAATAAGGAATATATAAAATTAGGTATTATAATTGAGGTGAAAAAAATTTATTTATTGTGTAGATCGGAATCTGACCTATGTTAATTTTTACTAGTAAATCTAAAGAAAAAATTATATATCACCTATATGTCTAGAGGATGATGGTAAAGAGGAAACCATATTATATGGAAAATACATAGGTTGTTTTTGTAAGAAACAAGAGAAGATTCAAAATTTAATGAGTGAATTATAATTCATCCAGAAATAAGGTTAACATAATTGTTCTTACATAATAGATTCATAGGATGAAAATATTTTTTTTTGTGAAAGTAGAAATGCATTCAATAGAATACAATTAAAGAATAAAAAAAGAAAAAATGAAGTAATGTGATATAGTTAAAGAATGTATTTATGAGTTGAAGTTAAGAATGGGGAAAGATAAACTTCATGAAACAAATTTGTCTTCCCTAATAGAGAATTTTTTTGGAACATTAATGGCCAAAAATACCCTAAGAGGGGGCTGAATCTAGGTGCACATCGATTAAAAATTTATTTTTTAGACTCTATGGAATTATAGATCTCATTATAGTATTATATGAAACATATTAAATCACACATTTACTCATGTTGAATAATGAATAATTAAAATTGACATAAAAATTTAAATAAATCATGGGATACATGGATTTCACTAGGTTCATCA
The DNA here is from genome assembly GCA_963277665.1 of Viscum album. Classification (NCBI taxonomy): domain Eukaryota; kingdom Viridiplantae; phylum Streptophyta; class Magnoliopsida; order Santalales; family Viscaceae; genus Viscum; species Viscum album. The sequence continues at coordinate 1,467,092,469 of OY728128.1, read as the reverse complement.
CAAAGGTGAAATCCAAAGAGCATATATCGATGATGTGTCGATGTACTATAAGATAAAGATATGAATGGTATATGTTATAATAGGTTTAATAGATGTGAATTTTTATCCTTTGGAAACTCTCTATTCTTTTATTTTGTAAAAATACTCTGATATGAGGCTCAGATAGTTTATAGACATTCGGGTTTTCTATTTATATTTATAAACATTTGGGTCTATCTCTATTCAAAATCTGAATTGTCTTGTATCATAACAAATGATTTGATTATTTTTTGAACATAAATTTTTTACGAACACCTTCCTGAATTAATTTTGAGATCCAAACCACAATAAGAAGTTTTAATCTTCTACTTCCAAACTATCATAGAAATTGAAAATCCTTCTTCTAAATTAGAAAAATTACACACTGAAATTATCCTTTTGCCTTCATTCCCTAACAACCAAATGTATGAATATAATCCTTGACCTATTCAATAATTCCATATTAAATTTTTTTTGGGAAATTTAAATATTTTAAATATCTCTAAAGATATACTCTTTGTCTTAATCTAGTTTGAATAAAGAAATATTATCCATCTTTCTTCAAAAACCACAATGAGTAGTTATATAAGATTATTAAAACCAAACCCCTTGATCTGAGGGTTGGGATCAGTTGTCCTTCCTCAAATATTATGATATCATGGTAGATTTCCCTAAAACAACTCGATGCTTTTAGTTATATGCTTTAAATTTGAATCAACACCCAAAATATCATGCTAGATATTCTACTTTTAAATTTCATCGAAAACTAGTAATTGATCTAGATATAACCCATTCATGGTGAAATAACATTCCTCATGGAGTGATATTCTAGACTCTAAAATTTTCATGATAAAGCCTTATTTTTTTGGATTGTTTGATTCAATAATAAAATCCAATTTTCCTAGCCAAATATCTACTTTTTAAATCAATTAATATTATTGGTTAATTATTCAAGTATTTTAAAACTTTTAACTTATCATTTTATGATCTTCAATTCATCTACATGAATTAATCCTATGAATTCCTCTCTTTATTCACAAAATAATTTAAATTATATTTCCAAAAAATATAGCTTTAGGTTGTTATCTATTTTAATCTTTAACAAAATTTCAAGAATTAATCCCAAAATTTATGGTCCTTTAATTTCTCTATAACTCCCGATTATTTTCATATTATCTTCCACATGGTTTAAATTAAATATTATGGTCTTAAATCCTCTAGTAAATGTATGAGTTTCATTAATATTATCTAATAAAATAATTAATAATTTATTATGATTAATAACACACATCATAGTCCTTGCAATTGAATGAAAGATATCTTCATACATGCAGACATCCACATGAAAAGCTTCAAGTCACGTAATGAAAAACTATACTTATAAAAACCTAAAAGAATGAAGCCTTGTATTTTCCTTGTAAAACATTATATACTACCAATGAAAAATCATGCATGATGTGTATGGTTTTTCCCTTCTCTATATTTTACCCCTCTTAATATTTCCTTAAAAATATCGAAAAAAACTTATACATTGACTCAAATATCTTCTATAAGGGGAGAATAATAGTACAAACTACAAAGAAACCATGTAATATATAATTAATGACCCAACTTAAGGAATTAATATTTCCATTGTCATGTTTTGGTAACATTAGAAGAAAACAATTACGCAACTACCCAAGAATATTAGGTATACAAGTAAACCTCCATGAAATAATCAAATATGTTTCTTCGGGAAATATTAGGAACCCTTAAATTTAATATGAACACAAGTTAAATGATGGGAATTTTCCTAATTGAAAAATTCCATAAGATATTATTTAACATCCAATGATATTAAACAACTCTCAATATCTTACACTTGTATCTCATAATTCTTCTATGTAACTTAAATTATGGTATACATCGCTATGAAGCACTAGAAATTTCCATTTTCACCTCTCAAATATATTATGTATCCACTTCCTACTTTTGAAGACTCTTCATATAAAAATTTACTTACCGACATCTGAATAAATTTCCCAGAATTATATCTTCTAAACATCCTATTTTTCAACAAGAGATTCACTTTTACTTCATATACCTTTTCTTTAGGGATAAATTTCCATAATTTCATCATTTAACTCCTTCAAAGTATCTTTTAATGCTTCACCTATAACTTTAAAAACATTGTAACTTTCAAAATCCATTTGACTAACTTTGGGAACTCTATTATCTTAAGATAATCCTCCAAAGAAATTTTAGAATCAACCTCTAGATTTATAATCAACTCTAATTCATATATAAATTTGGATATTCTATTTATTTCATATAATAACTTCAAAATATTAAATTATTCATCTTCTAGACACCCAAAGTAAATACGTCAGACACTTATTATCAAAAAATTCAAAAAATAACCACCTGGTTGTTATATTATCCCCCTATATATTTTGTTTTTAATACTTAGTGTAAATCCATGTTCCATACCCCATTTTAATTTTAATATATAAATCATCATGTATATAGGTTTTGAAGAATTTTTTTCTCATGGATTTAATAGGCTTCTAATTCTTTCCTCCCCCTTTGTAAATAAATTAGAAAGGATTTTTATTCAATTTATTCTTTCCATAAACTCCCACTTTCTCATATAATTTCATCAGGTCTTATTAAAGATCTATCCCCTATACCTTTTATATTCATAAGGAAGTACCCAATCAACTTTACTCACCATTTTTTCTTTATTAAGGATAGTTAATTAATCACCACTTTAAAAAATCCTAATTAACAGAGTTTATCTCACCCTTTTAATGAAATTATATTCCATCCCTTTTGATAATGGGATATCTAAACTATTTTCCTAATTGTATCGTCTTAATATCCTAGTTAATTGAAGTATAATTGAAACATCATCTCTTGAACATTTAAATACATTTATAAATAGTCGATTTCTTGATTAAAATCTTGATTCCTCATAATAATTTCACATATTACTACCATGTAGTGAATAAAACAACTCTACATTTTCCTTTGATCAAATTGTTAACAAAAAATAATTCTACTTGTAAAATTATAACAATTACTAGTTTTCCACATTCTTGTTTATGAACCATTTACTCTTTCCAACTATATTTACATTAATAATTTAAGTGAGTGAATTTACTACTTACCATTGTGTTATTCAAAAATAATTTAATCATATTTATTCAATACTTGGGGTAGGAAATACAAATTTAATCCAATAACCTAAATTTCTTCCATCTCACTCACCTATAATAATAAGTGATAATGGGTTGGATTTTCTCATCATTAAAACGTCATTTTATATTAGCCATGATCACATAAAAAACACAATCACATGAACACTAAAGTACAAATTTTGTAAGTCATATCACTTTTAAACCAAACCAATTCCACCTGTTATTAATGAACTCATGATACCTCCTGTTATTCAAGCCCATATTTTCTTCATATAGCTTCACCATTTACAAATAAGGAAAATTAAACTTTGAAAATGAATTACCAAACACCCTATATTCCTTAATCTCTTTGAACATGATAATTATATTATCTTTAGTATGGGGAACCACTTTTGGATTATTATATTTTTATCCATCATATTTTATTATCCTATCAACAAATCATCTAAAAGATCATTTCAGTATATGAATAAATAAATATGACTTTCAGGATAAATAATATTATTTCTTATATCTAGATATGTTATTTTTCTTATAGTATTCATATACCACTTTATTTAAGTCCTAAAATCACTTATTATTGAACATATTTACCAGGATTCCACTAAAAATTTCAAAATCATATTTGACCCCATTTTTTGATCGAAATCGGGATCTATAGTGTGTGTATGTATTCTTTTTAGTGTGAAACTTCCAAATTCTACTTTTTTTACATCAAAGTGTTTACTCAACACAAATTTGTGATTCAAATTTTAGGCCTTAACACTATTTAAGAATATTTTTTGTCTTAATACGAAATATGTGTAATAATATCTACGACTCCACTTATTGTAACTATTTTCTTTCATCACATCCTCAATTTTATCTATCTTGTTCCATTAATTCACCTTTTGATATAAGTCTTGGATCCCCTTTTAGTTAATTAATTAAAAACCTCTAGATTGGTAAATTTATATAGCTTATATGTCAATATTGGATTTTAAAATTCATTCAATATTTGGGGGAACTATCAATTTATATATTTAAAAGCATCTTCCATGAAATTTCTGGAAGAATATTTAACAATATAATTATAATTTATCACATAAATTTGAGTATTTTTCTTTCTAGGAGTCACCTTTTTTTTCTATTCTTAATTAATTTTGACATGAGAAAGTCTTCAACATATATTGAAGATGGAAACTCCATCACATTTACTTTCATTGTTATAAAAAATGACCTCTATAGAGTTTATTATCATGAATGAAGTTCCACAATGAGAGGTGTTCTTTAGTACTTCCCTGGATAATGATATTTCTATGATATTATATATTCATTCATATCCAACTAATTTATTTTTCTTATTCAAATTATTATCTGAAAAAATATACTTCAAGACCTCTTTTATAAAAGACAATAAGAACATAAGAATTTACTTTTTCCAACCATCAAAATTTATTCCTCAAAAAATGGAGCCCTTATCAAAGAATCCATATGCACAGAAAATAAAAAATTTATTTATGGATTAATCTTCAGGTTAGAGCCTTTTGGATTTGATACCACAGGTTAGGTCCATGATTTCATTTATCACCCAATGATTATAGGTGAAATAAGATCCAAATAAATTTAAAAATTATTTACTTATAGTTCCAAATTGCGTACAAATATTATTCCCATATTAGTAAAAAAATTTCCAATCTCACATTCACTTTTTCTGAACATGCCTAATAATTAACATGAATGCATAAATATAGAGAAATCTCATGAAACAATGATTTTACTTGGTTCTTCACAAAGGGATAATCCAAGGAGTATACACCAATAGTGTATTTTCATAATAGAATATAGCACTATGTATTATACATGTTATAACATGTTATGGAAAGTTGAATTGTCATTCCTAGGTGAAATTATATTGATATTATTTTTTTAAATGATACAAGATAAGGCTTGGTCCATTTATAAAATTTTTATTCTTATAGAATTGTTTATGGATGTAAAGGTCATTATTTTTTTGCCTTGATACATCACTTGAATTATAACTCTTAATTTTATATTATTTTGGACCTTTATTTTTTGATATCTCATTCTTTAATTATAGATGACATCAGCACCATGATGTGAGGGGTTAATATTTTCCTTTCATGATATCACAATTACAATAACTCCTTTAACTAGGTGTGGATAATTAAAAAATATAATTATCATTCTCACTTACATCTATACCAACTGGATATAGCACAATAATCCTTACATTCTTCAAGACTCCCCCCTTCAATAAACACAAACATAGAAATTTAAATATTCTATTTTCCTATCCCTTTACTATTAAAGATATTTAAATATTAATCAAGTGATATTTTTATATTTTATCTAATTAATATATAGAAATATGATATATCATTCTTATTTAATTACTATTTTAATATTTATAATATTCCTAAAACAAACCAATTTATTCTATTGAAGATGATCTAATATCCTTTTGCGCCTCTTCTAATAAAATTCTACATCTCCCATACAATTTAGTGAGAGAAAGAACATTCATCCAAATTGAATTAACTATGGAAATCCTATTCTAAATAATCTTATATTAAATTATATAAAAATTTCTCATTAATCAGGAAATAACCCATCCATAGTGAAACTACATTCTTTTAAAAATGATATTCTCAAATCTATCCATTTCGATACATGAAAGTATTCATTTTGGGGTTGTCTAAGTCAAAAATCAGATCCAATATTCCCTTCCAAATATATTTTTTAATTCACTAAATAATACAACATAATTCTTCAAGTCATGTCAATCATTAAACATGTCTTGATTTGGTCTCATGTTTTATGGTGAGAACAAACCCTATGATATCATCATGAATAATAAGAGAATAATGTGAATAATATTTCCATAATATCTGGAATTCCCCCCCCCCTAATTTTATCCTTTAGGAAAATATCATGAATTCATCCTGAAATATATTAGTCTTTTATTACTAATTAATTCACCATTATTCTCCTATATCGTCTACACAATTTCCCATAAATATTATTATCTTAAATCCAATTTTATTTTTATGAGTTTCCATAATTTCATATTACTAAATTAGTATTTATATTTTGTGACTCATAATATACATCATAATCTAAATTGCTAATTGAAATCCAATTTTCATGCATGCAGAAATCATTGTTTGAATCTTCATGTCATGGAATGAATAACTATACTTAAAAAACATCAATGTATAAAACAATACATTTACCCTAGAAAATATTACATGGTTCCATTGAAAAACCTTGAATTATGTGTAAGGGTTTTCCCTTCTCTCTATTCTTACTCACATAATTTTTCCTTCTAATATTCAATGAAAAATATTGTACATGACCGAAAATATCATATATATAGGGATATGGATCATAATCAATGGATGCCTCTTCCATAATCGAGTAATCTAAAATAGAATATATTATATATAAAATGATTTTTTACTTTACGATATTCTATGAACTTTAGTAAATATGATAGGCTTCAACCCAAAAAAATTATATACATAATGAAACCTCCAAATCTTAATAAAATTTCTGCCTTTTGGAAATATTAAACACATGAAAATATCTTATTAAAATAGGCTAATCATTTTAAATTTTTTTCATTGAAACATTTCAAAAGATAGTATATATCATTCAATGATATTACACATTTCTTAATATCTTCCACATATAGCTCAAAATTATTATATATTACTTCAAATATGTTACTTATCACCATGAAGACTGGGAATTATCAATTTTCACCTATAAAATATATTACATATCCACTTCCGTCTTCTAAAAACTCTATAGAGCTAGATTAACATTTGGGATTCTAAATACAGTCTCCAGAGTTCCATCTTCCTATCATTAAATTATTCACTATTTTTTATTACATTAAATACCCGATCCTCAAGATATAACTACTATATGTCCACTTTTTTCACACCTTTAGAGTGTCTTTCAATACTCTATATATAACTTTTAGACCAGTTTTACCTTAATAATTCCCTTGAAGAACCTTTGTAACATTAAATTCTATATTATATCCTATTGAGATATATCTGAATCATGTTCTGGATGTCTAATCAGATCTTGTTCCTATATAAGTTTTTATATTTCATGTATTAAATATTATAAATTATGAATATTTAATTATTCATATTTTGGAGTCCAATATTAAAGACACACAATACGTATTTTAAATAAATCCTATAAAAACATATTAGTTATAAAAATTATAAATTAAAAGGTAAGTTCATATATAATGAAATGAATTTTCACATTGAGAATTTTTAAAGACAAAATAAGGTGATGGTTTTTAGGATTAATAATCTTCGGGGAGATTTTCATGTTGTAGGGATGAGTTTATACATTTAATAATATCTAGAGAAATAATAAATAGTATCAAAGAGAATAAAAATATATAATTAGGAGGGAAAATAAAATAAAATTATAGTACTATGGAAGGGTTATTATTTTGGAATGATTGAACACACAATAGACGTGTGTAAGAATAAATTTAAGATTTCTAATCAAAGGATGCCTATTTGTAAATTTTATCAACCTAAGTCTAATAAAAGGTATTAATATTTCATTGTAGATGATTCATTTATTCTAACCTTGTTAATTTGGTGAGAGAATATGGTAACAAATGAAATTGAAGTGCTAAGATTAGATCACATGATCCTATCGAAGATGGATAATTTGGTATAATAATGTAAAATTTATTCCACTCGAAAATATATTCTTAGAGTTAGTAAATTATGACTTTGGAAAGAAAAGTATGATGCATCAAGAATCATTGTTTCTCATTCTCATCAGTTATCATAGAAAGATAAGAATAAATCATGGAATGAAAATAATAAATATTAGGTTTCACTCATGGGAATCATGGAATATGTGATATAAATAGAATCACTCTCGAAGATGAAGATGTTTATTTTAAAAAAAACTATATTGATGTTAATATTGAATTTCATCATTGGTGAATAGATATTAAGTGGATTTTATTAACATTGAACAAGAAAAATGTGAGGTATGATTAAGTAGTTTCATCTATACCACTACAATCCAATAGTGAAAAATTGGTGATGTTTCTCATACATATATAAATAGGCATGACAATTATTATAAAGATGATTCATGGAAGGATGGTACATCCATCCAAAATGAATTTTTGGATAAGAATAATTTAAGCTTAATAATTCAAAGATAAGATTTCATAAGTTAGGGTATCTTAATTTTTTTTACTAAAACGGATTAAAATAAATTTACAAGAAAAGGGTTGGTTCATAAAATCTAACCACACTCCTTTAATTGAAGATGTTAGAGGTACCCCTCTCCCTATTTACTTATTTTTATATATTTTATGACGAGAGTGTTTTAGGATTAATGGATAGATACGATCCATGGTGTGTGTATACATTAAAAATATATTAATGTATAGATAGTAGGTAATGGCATTGATAATAAGTAAAAAAAAGTAGTGATTTATGATGTAATGGAGAACTTTATATGGTTTCAATACAAACATGATTATTAACTAATGTCAATAAACCACAATTAAAAATCTAAATTGAATATGATTATAGATGAAGATAGGATGACGTACATGTTATATGAAGCCATATTTGGATTAAAATAGTTTTTAAAACAATAAATGAGTTTTCTAACTAGTAAAAGACAAATATTGGAATAGAAAATGCGGTATATGTCTTTTACTAGGTTGTGGAAAACTCTCAACAAGATTATTCAATGCTTGATAATGTAGTGGATACATTGTAGAGGAATACTTGTTTTATTTTTTTTATGAACTAACCACTTCGTATCAACTAGTTTACTTCCAAGATACAAAAATATACTAGAAATAATGTATTATCAGTATATATTGGTTTCCTCATTTTAGATATTATCACAATATTTGGTGACCGTAACTAATGATATAAAGGGGAACAGCTGATAAATATTCAATGACTAATTATTCTCATCTAGATAGGTAGAATTATTATAATGAAAGGGTGGTCATTAATATTATGTTTTATCACTAGTTCATAATAAAAATTGATATAAATTGGTTCAAAATGTTTTACATCGCACAAACTCTTCTTATTTATTTTTTATTCACTGAAAGTGTTGTAAAAGTGTGGTTGAGATCATAATAAAGTTTTATGTTAAAGGAATGTAATTTATAAAACTATAAGTGTTTAAAGAATTATTGATTGACATGGAAAATATTGAAGATATTAACTTATAATATTATTTCATACACTATTTTCCAACTTATTAGTATTATAGTAACTATTGATGACGCTTTTCCATGTAGTAAATTCACACTCTATATTTTTTGAGAATAATGCAGCTGAAAATGAGAGAGGGTTAAAATAAGATTTAATGAAGGAGATGAAACATAAGGTTTTGATAATATTATAGATCTGGTTGAAAGAACATAATTATTTAAATTAAGATGTGGATAAAATCCGTGAAGTATGAATTTACAAATAATGGAGTTAAAAATATTTAAATATTGATTTTCTATTCAAGTAGTAAAAGGAGTATCAAATTAATTGATATGGAAATTTTAATAAAAATAAGTGAATAAAAATGGAGGGAATAACCCCTCTAAATATATTGGTTCTCTAATTTTTGATATGAAAATGGAATATCTGTAGAATACAAAACATGAGTAAGAAGATTATTGACCAAGAGGGAGTTAATGTGGTAAATAAGGAATGTTGTATTTGGTGAAGATAAAACCTTTGAATTTTATTTCCAATGGTGGATAATGGGGAAGGAAGTATATGAAATCCCTATGATTGGTGGATCATGGATTTAATGATAAGTGAGGAGATATCATCTCTATATCTTGATGGTTCATAGATTTTATGGAATTGTTGTAAAAAAACCAAAGTGGGAGATTGTTTTATTTAGAAGTTTGTATGTTGGATTTATTGATAATCACTGAAGATTGTATTGGAGGTTTTTTTACAATAAATGATATATATAAATAAGTAACATGAGTTAGTGTGATGGTTTTATATTACATTCCAGAAATATTTTGATGTTAGTGGTTTTGATGCTTGGAAGTTGGCATTCTAAAAGTTGGTATATTCTTGAAATTTGAAAACGAAAATCAACTCTAGGTATACATAATTTTTTTGGTTAACACATAATATATTTGATGCAGAGGGAAAAATGGAGGATTCATAGGGAATAAATTAGGATATATAATATTATAGGATTTGGAATATTTGTAAATGTCCATGAAAAGTTCATTCGCATGTGTATGATATGATAGAAGATACATAAGATAATTGTAATATGGAGATTTGGAAAATTCCTTAAATTCATAAGATTTTTCATTGTATATTTAAGGTTTTTGATGGGATGCAAAAGGATTTTTGCTTTTCAATTTTTTAGAGGAAGCGTTTCTTAGGTCATTGAATTTATAGCCACTATGTAAAGTGAAAATCTAAAAATTGACTAAATGTGAAACCTTCCCTATATATGTAATATTTGGAGTATTTGATAAAAAAAATGGTGAAATCATTGAGAGATGTTCAAAGGATTATAAATAAATTATAAATCATAACATAGGATTGATAATGGTAACATTATGGAAATTACGTCACATTGTAAAGAAGGCTAGATGAATTTTAGTAATTTTAGTTATATGTAGAAAACAACATCATAGATGAAAGTCATGCCAAAACTATCTTAAATATTGAGAATATCTATATTTTTCAATGACACAATATAAATAATCATGTCATGATTAAATGGAATTTACAGTGATAATTCAACCATGTTGAAATAAGAAATGTTGTGAATATAATGTTTTAGGAAATTATAGAATATAAATCAAGGCTATAATAAAAATATTAGTGACATTTTGTGCCACATCTGGTAGTTGAAATAAGTTAAACATGAAACTGAACCACCATTACATGAAGAATGTTTTCACACCATGATTTTTTTAGTTTAGATATATTTAAATAGGCTTGATGATTTAGAAAATTTAAGATGGTTTAGTTGTTTTTGGGACAACTATTAACTGCCTATTAGAATCTCAATCATAGTGATCTTGTTGAAAATAAAACAAGGGATAATTTTGTAGAATAGAATGTTGGAGTTTGAGTGGTAGTTATTTTATTGAATTTTGAATTTTGAAATTATAATGATATAGAAGAGATATTTTCTATAGAATAAAGAGTGAATAATATAGAATATTGAAAAAAGGGAAATGTGTGTTTTGATAAGAAAGAAGAAGAGTATATTGAAAACACAGAATTAATTATATATCCGAATTAGAAAGTATTATTTTTTCATAAACATACTTTTATTGAAGATTATGGTTGTGAATTATCATGGATACATATCGTTTTCTAATGTATGGATGGTAATATATATTTAAGATAAATACATTACTATAATTGTTAAATCTAGATATTTTTATTTGTTGTTTTGTAAAGATCAATTTAAGATTAAATATTCAAAAATTATAATGATGAGTAGATTATATCTAGAAGAGAAATTGTAAATAGTACTTGTAATTAATTGGAGCATAAACATTTAGAGTTATAATGTAGATTATAAATATCGATCAATGAGTTAACTTCATGTTAATAAACTGATATGAGACTAAAAATTTTATAAACTAAAATTCTCTAGAGTAGTGCTCAAAGAGAAGGGAGTGACCCTTATGATGAAATTAACTTTTCATTAAACCATTCAATAGGTAGTGAGGCTTGGTAAATATTGAATTTAGATAAATTTTTATTGGGAGTGAGTTTTACTGGGAAGTGAGTTCAACTAAACTTTGTGTCCAAAAAAATAGTGAGTTACAATAGAATTTGATACACTAGCATGATGTGGAGTCTATTCACTTTGGGTGTATTCCATTGTTGGTGAACAATGTAAAAATATTTAAATGTTGTGATTTTACATTTCTATATCTATATTTTTTATTTGATGGGATTGTGTAAGAAGATAATCAATGGTTGAAAAATCGCATTCCAACATTCAAAAAATTGATAAATTCAACTCTCATTCTTATCCAAGTTTACTAATTGGTTTCCCTTTTAAATAAAAAATTTAATAAAACTATAAATATTCTCACTAGTTAAATAAAAATTTTTAGAATGATATATTTTCTGATACAATATTTCATTTTTGAACTATTACTTCTAATACTTATCATATATCTCTTCCTTAGATAATTTCAAAAAATATTCATCCCCATCCTCTACTACATCCTAAAAGGAATTTATCAGGGATAGAAAAGTGGTTTTTCAGTGCTTTTTATTGTTGACATGATAGGTGACATTAAAATTACTCATCCTTTATCAGTCCCTACGAAAGCGGTGATAATGGAACCCTAAATCAGTACTAAAATAAAAGTTCTAATAAATATGTCCCATATCAACACTTCTTTTTTAGCATTAATAAAGATTTATTAATCAATTTTTTCTGTAATACTGGTAATGGTGACCTTTATCAACATTTGGCTAGCCCTGATAAATGGAATAGCAGTTTTAGAAAAGATGCATCCTTGAAACATCCCTAAAATAACAAACAAAATCATAAAACATCAATATATTTGAATAAAAATATTACATTTCACCACTATTTCAATTTAAAATTTACATACATAATTTTTAAAAAGATTTCATACTTAAAATTAATAAAAAAAAATTACAAACCAATGCACAAAATCCAAACTCTTATTGGATTTTTTTAATGGTCAACCTCTGTACCACAGATTGTCCCTTCAAGAAAACAAATATTTATTTTAGTAAAAGTACATAAAAAATTATAAAATAATAATCTTAATGTAATATAATTCACATATGAAAAATTGTATTTTTAATTACTGAATATTTTGATGGTAGTATCAATTATACTATTAATTTTATTTTATTAACTACATTGTTACTTTTATATAAATTATAAATTATAGAATTAATTAAAAAATATATTATGTGTTATTAGTCATGTTGTTAATTAATAATATATATATATAAATTATATTTTTAGTTAATAAATATATAAAGAAAATTATCAGTTATTAATTTTCTTAATTAAATAATAGTTGTTAATAATTATATTATTAATGTAAAATGATACTCTTATATTGAAAAAATGCACTTCAAGTCATATTGGTCGCATCATGTGCCAGATTGACATGCAGTAAATTACTACATGTCACAAATGAATTATCAATCATTTTTCTAATGTTTTAAAATAATAGATTCTCATTTTATCACTTTTGATAACGAGACATTATTTTTAAACTAAAATGAGGCTTTTTATATTAGAAACATGCACTTTGAGTCATTCCACCCACATAATGTATTGGATTGATTTTTGGTTGACTCCAATAAGTAAACAATAAATTATATATTTTTTCATAAATATTTAAAACATTATGATCTTGTTTAATCTATATTGTATTTGTGATGCATTTCTTAAACAAAAATGACACTTTTATATTGAAAACACACACTTATAGTCATACCGACCACCTCATGTGTTGGATTTACATATGGTAAATTCCTATACATCAAAAAATGAGTTAGGGATATTTTTCTAGATTTTTGAAAACAATTCTATCTCTTTCTCTCAGTTTTGTCTATGTAACATGTGTTTTAAAATAAAATTGCACTTATATATTAAAAAAACAGACTTTGGATAATAAAAATCACATCATTTATCGTATTGATGTATGATCAATTTCTACACATCCAAAATGAATAATATATCATTTTATATATGTTTGAAATCAATATTGTCTTGTTTTTTTTATATTGTGATATATGTTTTTAACTAAAATGTATCTTTTATATTGAAAACACACACATCGAGTCATACTGATGACATCATGTATGAGATTGATGTGCGGTCAATTATTGAACCTAAAAAAATGCGTTACAGATCATTTTCCAAATTTTTTATAGCAATCCATGTTTTTCTCTTTGTTTTTCTTAGTTGACAGACATTTCAATGTAAAATGACACTTATATTAAAAAAATGAACTTCGAGTCAAACTAACCACAACGTGCATGGAATTGAAGTGCAGCAAATTCTTCCACATCACAACTTAATTATACATCATTTTCTTAATGATTGACAAAAATATGATCTTTTTTTCTTTGTCTTGGCTAATTGATGTTCATTTTGAACTAAAATGGCACTTTTATATTGAAAACACACACATAATTTCGTATCACCAACATCATGTGTCCAATTGGCACAAATTTAATTCTTTCACATAAAAAATAAATTATAGACCATTTTAAAATTTTTTGAAATTAATACGATCTCATTTTAGTGGTTTTTTCATGTGATGTTTGTTTTAAACTAAAATGAAATGTTTATATTGAAAACATGCACTTCGAGTCATACCGACCACCTCATGGGTTTGATTTAAGTTTACTTGATTCCTAAACATCAGAAATTAATTATGGAATGACTTACTATATTTAAAAAAAATAAAAGCACTTTTAATCATTTTTTACAATGTGATACGTGTTATAAACTAAAAGGAAACATTTTATAATGAAAACACACTACTCGAGTCACACTGACCATGCATTATATTGAATTGATGGAAAGTCAATTCCTACAGGTCAAAAAAATTATGGAACATTTCATTAAATATTGTAACTAATCTTGGATTATTTTTTTTATTTTTGGCTATGTGATGTGATTTTTAAAGTAAAATTTCACATATATTGAAAACATGCACATCAAGTCAAACAGCCCACATCATGTGTCATATAGAGTTGCAGTTAATTATTATACATCATAAACGAATTGTGAATCATTATAATAAAGTATTAAAACAATCCAAGATTGTTTTTACAGTTTTTTCTATGTTACATGAATTTTAAACTAAATGGTACTTTTATATTGAAAACATGTTCTTTTATTCATATCGACCACATCGTCTGTCACGTTTATATGAGGTAGTTTCCTACATGTCAAAAATTAATTCATTAATTTTCTACTAAATATTGAAAAGAATTCAAGATTTTTTGCTTTGTTTTGGATGTGTGGATCATGTTTGGAACTTCTATATTGAAAATATGAACATCATGTCATAACCACCGCATCATGTTTCAGATTGACATATGATTTATTTATGAACACCACAAATGAATTATGGATAATTTCCCTATAGTTTGAGAATAATTTGAGATCATTTTCTCAGTTTTGAAAATGTTACTAGAGTTTAAATATATAATAAAACTTTCATATTGAAAACAGACACTTGATGTTAGAGTTAATTCCTCATTTATAATTTCAAAAATTGAAAATGTGAGATTAGAATTAAAATATAACTAACATATTTCTAATACTATATGAGTATTATTTTTGGGAAAATAATATCTAAGAAGTATGATACTAATACTTCACACCCTAGATGCATCTATAAGTTTCGTACCTAAAATAGGTCACAAACATAACAGGTAATAACCTCAAATTGATATTAGAAAATATTCTGACACCATGCATTATGCCCACTCATCTCTAAAAAATTTGCTTCTTCTTTTTAGTATGTAAATTCATATAAATCTTGATAGTAATAATAAAATGTAGACAAAAATTATTAACATATGTTTTAAATTTAATTTTGATTATATTTTTAAATTATCTATTAGAGGAATCTAATTTTTTGATAGTATATATTATCTTTCGGAAATTTGAAAATGTAATATCCATAATAATTTTCATTATTTTTCTTTGGTAATTAAAAAAACATTTAAACAGGTAAATTGTTTTGAAATATTTTTTAAAAGTTACTCCATGCTATATATACCTTAATTTTTTTCCATTTAATGAAATCCATAGGCCTCTTGTGTTCAGTCATTGTCCTCGTACCATGATTTAGATGAATTTTATAGATTGCCTTATCATAATGAAATCTCATTAAAACAAAAAATAAAATGTATAATTTTAATTTAATATATAAAATATTCATTTCAGTGCAATATAAATTTAAGATATACATATTATGTGGTCTTTTTTATGGAAATCAATGCTTTGGATCTAATAAGTAAACATTTGGGGTATCCAAATTGATTTCATGAGAATCAAATTATTCTAAAAAAACCAATACTAAATTAAAGAAACAAAAATATATTTTATATTATTATATTATAGTTTTTTACACTTATATTATAGGAATAAAGCGGAGTATGTCATCTATTAATTTCTTTTCAAACACCTCACTTAGTCCATCTCATTTATTTTCACTTTCTCCCAATTCCAAATAATTTTTTACATAGAAATGATTGAGGAACTAAAGGGTCCAAATCATGATTCATAGAGTTTTTTCATTATATAGTAGTAATATATAATCTTGTATAAAATATGAATAGTTATTAAATCAAATGAAAATAGTTGAACATTTATTGGGGTGACAAATTATGAAAATGTTCATCATGTATGTATTCACATCTAAGACTCCCAACCATTCAAACTTAATAATTTCATTTATATTCTCCTAACCAACCATGTTTGTAATGTAATCTCCAAATATTTCTTCTTATTATCAAATTTAGTAAATATTTCCTTATTTAAAGGTTCTATTCTCATGAACGTGTAATTTTAATATATGTGGATGTGGAACTGGTAGGTTGAAGGTAGTCTTGGATGGTACTTTTGATTTCATGTTTTATCCACTAGATTTTCTTCATATATATGACGTTTTTTTACCTATTTTTTCTATCTATAATACCATAACTAAATTTAGAACATTTTCATCAACTGTTAATGTTTTTTCAATTGAAAAAATTGTTAAGGACGTATGTAATATATCTTTATAAGATTAGAGAGTCATTATATGAACATTATAATAGAATTATTACCCATGGTAACATCTAGATAATCAATAAATTTAGTAAAATCAATGTTCAACTTGTGATAATCTTTAATCACCACTCTAATGTGATCTTTTTGGAGTTGTTTATTGTGAAACACATCTCTTGGGATATTGTACACTATATCCCATTCAATAGGGGGATGTGTGGATTGTAACACCCCTAGATTGTAAAAATAGATTTAATATTGAATTCATGAAACACTGAGTCTCTAAAAAACACCACATTGTTTTAACCTAGCCTGTAGATATAATTTTTCCACTTTTGTATTTTGAATTTTGAAAAAATTACATAGACGGTTGCGTTCAGAGAGATATTTAGAGTATGATAAGAAAAACTTAATTTTTGGTGAATAATAACATACCCATATTAATAGTAGCATACCATTATTAATAGTAATGAATAGTAAATTGTAAAAAATAGATACATTACCCATGAATGTATAAATATAATCATGATATCTTAAAAGTGAAAAAATAATCATAGTATAAGTATTTATTTTTTGCATGTCATAAATATTTTAATTAAAATTTCATGATTAATTTAATAATTTAAAATGGAAATTTAGTGTCTTAAAATGTATTCATAAATTGTTAAATTATTTTCTTATGTTTATAAGATAATTTTATGGTACCTTTATTAATTTCTCATTATGTTATAAAACGTGCTATAGTTTTAAAGTAGTTTTTTGGAATTAATTATGATTTCATTTATAAATTAAATTAAAAATATATAGATTTTTTTTTAGAAAATTGATTTCATTTTCGAATTTTACAATTCCAAAAATTGTTATAGTTATTTTTGGGGATTTTTCAAAAATACTTGATTTTTTTTTTCATGAATACTAAAAATACAGTTTTGAGTTTTCGGTATATTTAATGACATGATAATGATGTAATAATTATTATAAAATTCTGGTTAACATTTATATTGTATAATATTATGTGAGATGTTCCAAGTGAATAATAACATGGAAACATACCATGGGCAAGCCCATGTTTTTGCAAAAAACCACTTATGGGGTGTCCCTTTAAATTAATAAAAAACTCCCTCTCATTTACTATCAATACCCACTCATTCTACCATTTTCATTCATTTGAAACTTTTCATCCTAAAATATCTTGGAATATTACCTCCATATTACTCCTCCCAAGGTGTCATCAAGGCCCCAAGGACCCAACCTTCAAGTCTTATGAGTTACTCTACATGGTAAGAGATCTCTCAACATCTCTTTTCCATCCAAGTTCTCTTTTATATGTTATTTATTTTACGATTTCATAAAATGTTATTATTTAAATATTATTATGTCCCTATACTATTTTATGAGTCTTAAATGAATGGTTTAACCCAGTAAACTCTCTTTTTAATGTTTTCTAAAACCAAGTTTCATAGTCGTTATCCTGAAGAATTTTCGTCTCAAAATCTCTCTCTTTTCAAGCACTCTAATTATGTCATTATGTTTTAATTTAAATTTTTTATGTTATGTTATTTTATTTCATACCCCATTGTTTTATATATTATTTAATAATTATGAGATACCTTTTTTCTCACATCAAATTATTTTAAGAAATTTTAAGCGATGTTGTTATGCTGCTGAATTTTTGTGAGGGTTATCTCAACTTTTCTTTTATTTCGAGTTCATTTCTTTTATTTTTTAATCTCAAATAATCTAAAATATATGAGAATTCTAGTACCATAAATGATCTTAAATTTTATTATTATTATGGAATATATCATCATAATCTCTCTTTTCCCCTTCTCTAATACTAAAAATGAAAACACCATCTGAGATTTGTTAATTTATCACTTTCAAGGATGATTGGTTCTCAATTTATATTACCTTATTCAATTATGAACATGAAACCATTATTATGGTACAAATAGAATATAATTTATGTATTATGTCTCATATCTGGTTCGATAATATTTTTTTACACATGTTTTCAATTTATATCGCAAAATGAGTTTGTTGTGTTCAAAAACAGCCAATTAACCCAAACAGTTTTCATTAAATAATTTACATGATGGTTCATCTTCACTAAAATTTACCAAATGAAATTTACAACCATGTAACATTATATATGTAAACTAATAACATATATATTAAATTTTTTTAACCATCCACATTTTACATGATTCTTAGTTCATGTATATAATTTTTCCAATCATGAAGAAAATGATCCAAAACAATAAAATTGAACCTCTTAAACCCATCAAGAAAAACATTAACGAACTAAATATGGTTATAATCAATAAATTCCCCAAATAATAGGAAATTAAAATATTAATTAATTAATTTAATTTGGTTATCTGGGACACCAAAATCTGGTGAAGAACACCATCGGACTTAAGGTAATGGTTTCTTTATCTCACTTCCATTTTGTGATATTTACCATATTCACTACTAATACTTGTGTATGGTGTATATATACATACCATTGATGTATCACATCAAGAATATATTTATTTTAATGCTACTAAATTTAACATTTCAATATTATTAATTTTTGGGGATATGAAGCGATTAATGACAATGTGATAAGGGTTTTCCACGCGAACATCCATTTTCATTCCGGTTAATTTTATTATCTACTCACCTCAATGAAATTATTATTTATTCTTATTTAAACCAAATGTATTTTTTTAATGTTCTATATATGTTTACCAAAGAGAATCCTACTTTATATTAAGGGTATTTACATGTTTTAAAAGGATCATTCAAAATTTTTATCACGATAATCAAGCCCGATTCAAGGGATATTTTCAAATTCTTACCCGTTTTTAAGTGTACAACAGAATCTATTTTAAGCCACCATTATTGTTATAAAAACACTAATTTTATCGTGATAAATTTTTTTTGATCATTTAGGGATTTAATAGAACAGATATTTCTTTCCACTTTTAAATTATATGTAATACTTTCTTTAAAATGCTATAAAATGTTTTATTTTTAAAGAATATAAATAACACTTTTTACATGATTTCAATTTAGTTAGTCATCACTTATTCCTAAAATTTAATTTCAATGTCCATGTATTTTATTTTATGGGATATTCATGCTTACAATCTGATTTCCTGGAATATATAAATGATTTTCCATAATAACACTTCCATCAAAAGTAAAAGGTATTTTTCTCATCTCACATTATCTTTTATGGGACATATTCCTTGTTCAACGATTTTTTATTTCATGTGGTGTATGTACTTCACTTAGGTATATCATATCAATAGTCTCCTTAGACTCATTATATTTTAAGTTGTTATGATTTGAATTTTTCAAGGTGGTATGAGACACTTTGTAATGTTTAAGGATTATTTCCCTCAAGGATTTTTCTATTGTATCATTTAAAAGTATCTTCATCTATGTTAAAACACTTTGTGGAATATATTACTTCATTGAGTTTTATCTCTATTGATATCATAAACCATGTTTTATTGGACGGTTTATGATTATTTTCACTCTGGGTGTTCTATCTTAAAGTAATTCCCCAATTTACTCTGAATGGTTAGTGTTTATTCTTAATTTTCAGGGAATGTTATTTATATTTAATATGTTAGTTTGAATATGAATGATTTTTTCCCCAAAGTAACCAAAGTATATGGTTCTACGATTTATGATTCATAAATTTAGGCTATGTGTTATACCATGTTTAGAGTCATGTAGTGTTTATAATGTTATGAGCTAATATATAATATGCAATTGATTAGAAATGCCTCCTTGCAGAAGGAATGAGAACTTCACCAATGCACGTGATATGAAGATTAAGAAGAATAACATCTCTAATGGTCTCAAGACATCATTTAAAAGTAAGATTGTCTTCCATGTATGCTCATAATATGTGGAAATAGTATCATGTGTTGACAAGGTATTTAAAGACATCTCTAAGTCATATGGATTTTAAGGGAAGAAATAGAAGAATAGGATGGTGAGAAAAAACATGGATAATGGTATGAAGGGAAATATGTATTTTACAACATGTGATAATTGTGGAAGGAAACACCTTGGTATATACTTGAGGGGAAAGTGAGTTTTCTTTAATTGTTGGAAAAAAAGCCACCATGCTCATAAATTCAAGACAAGGAAAGAATTTTCCGATATTCATTGCTTCAACTCCAAGGAGATAGGACACTATGTTAATCAATACCCCCTGCGTAAAAGGAATAAACCCCAAATAATGATTCTAGATAATGATCAAGTTATGATGCTACCATAGATGAAGTAGAATGATTAATATTCATAGTAAAGAATAATGTCATTTGAATATTTTTTCAGAAATGTTCTAGTTATAGGAGTTATGCAATATATAAGGATTTTATTGCAGTACTATTTTATTTTAGGATTTTATTTCATATGATGAACGGTACAAAGAAAAATTATTTTATTAGAAAGTTAAACATTTAGGAAACACATGATTGATGGAAAGACAACACTTAATATATTCTTGATGATTAAGATAATGGTAAAGAAATTATTGATTTGGATAAGTATTGATCACCACAAAAGTAATTATTGACTTATCGATAAGTGGAATATGCTATCATTAATGGAGTTTACAATATTTGCGGATATAGGGAATATATCAAATATCATGTGTAAGGATGTATGATTTTTTTCGAACAAGGTTTAATGGAAATTTGAATTATTTCCATATTTTAAGAGGACACGTGATGAAGTTATTTATATTTTTGTAATGTGAAAATGTATAGGTAATTCATGTTGATTGAGGGTTAACAATAAATTCATCTTGGAAATTCAGAGCCCTTCATTATAAAGTATATAGTCCTTATATTTTTGAATGTGTACTTATTTATGAAATAGTTTAAGTTGATCATTGTACAAGGTTTTATAGGTGAATTTATTACTTCACCATATCGTTTAACACGTGCTAAGTGATAAATATAGATAGTTTAAGGTGAAATCCAAGTATGAGATAGTAAAAAGAAATGTATTTTTATACTCTTATAGAGTGGAATAATACCTCCACACAATGAAAAGAGACTTAAATAAAATGTAGTCTAATTATCATAATCTTTTATAATATAAATGATTTTTTTAAATAGTTTATAGTTTTTTAGTAATCAACATTCATGATAACATGTTCTCTATCATGTTCCATCAGAACATCATAATTATATTTTTCTTCAATTTCTAGGATTTTACTTTCAACTAATATCACCCCATTTGAAAAAAAAAAATTTTGGTGACCACATCATTTCCTGTAACCTATTTTTAGGATGATATTTTATTAACACTATTTGAGAAGTTGGTTTCCCATAAGTGGATTTTCATGTATCAACTATTAACATTCAAAGTTCATTTTTACATTTCGAGGATGAAATTTTTGTAAGCAGAGAATAATGTAACACCCCAAAAATTTAAAAATAGATTTAATATTGAATAATGAAACATTAAGTCTCTACAAAACGCCAATTTTTTATAACCTAGCCAGTAAATACAATTTTTCCACTTCAGTAGATTCAATTTTGAAAAAGGGACTTACATGATTGCGTTTAGTAAGATATTTATAGTTTGATAAGACAAACATAATTTTTTGTGAATAGTATCATAACCTTATGAATAGTAACAGACCCCTATGAATAGAAATCAATAATAAATTGGCCAAAAAAATATAAAATTCACCCATTAATATATAAATACAATCTAGACATCTAAAATGTGAAAAAAACAATCACAAATAGGTATTGGTTTTTTTCATGTAAAACATATTTAAATTACCATTTTAAGATTAATTTAATAATTTAAAAGGGGATTATATTTACATAAAATTTATTCACAAATTTTTACTTTATTTTTTATGGTTATAAGATAATTTTATTGGACCTTGATTAATTTATCAATGTGTTATAAAATGAATTAATGTTTAAAAGTTGTTTTTTCGAATAAAAATAGTTTTATTTAAAAATTAAATTAAAAATATTCAGAAAATTATTTTCATAAATGGACTTTATTTTTTAATTCTACACGTCGACAAATGGTTATAGTGAACTTTTGGGATTTCTCTAAAATACATGATTTTTTCATGAATAGTAAAAAATATAGCTTTCAATTTTTTGTTTGTTTAATGACAAGATAACGATGTAATTATTAATATAAAATAATTTTCAACTTTTTTATAGAAATATATGATGTGATGTATCCCATGTGGCTAATTTCATGGGAAAATACCTTGGTGAAGCCCATGGTTTTTCAAAAAACCCACTAATGAGGTTTCCCTTTAAATTAATTAAAGTCTCCCTCTCATTTACTATAAATACCCACTCATTACTTCATTTTTTTTCTTTAAAAAATCATCATCTTATATTATCTTGTAGTATTACATATCTAGTAGTTCTCCAAAAGTGTCCTCAAGCCCCCAAGGTCCCAACAATCAAGTCTTAGTGGTTACTCTACATGGTAAGAGAATTCTCAACTTCTCTTTTCCATACAAGTTCTCTTTTATGTGGTATGAATTTCATGATTTCATACAATGATACTATTTCAAAATTTTGATAACCCTATACTATTTTATGAGTGTTTTACTAATGGTTTACCCCTATCCCATATTATTTTAATGTTTTCTTAAAGCATGTTGCATTGCCGTTGTGCTTCATAATTTTTGTCTCAAAATCTCTCTCTTTTTCAAGAACTCTTATTATGTTAATTATCTTTTAATTTAAATTGATTTATATTGGTATATTTCATTCCATATCTCCATTACTATATATATTATCAAATAATTATTATATACAATTTTTCTCTCATCAAATTATTTTCTGAAACTTTAAGCGACGTCGTTAGGCAGTAGAATTTTCGTGAGAGATTTCACAACTTTTCTTTTATTTCTAGATTATTTATTTTATTTTTTTCATTTACCCTCATCCAAATTCTATGATAATTATATTAACATACTTTAACGTAAATTTTATTATTATAATTTAATATTTAATCATCATCTCTCTTTTTCAATCCTCTAATACTAAAAATGAAAACACTAGATGTGTTAATTTACCACATTCAAGGAAGACGGGTTCTCAATTTCTATTAACGTCTTATATTATGGTAATGAAACCATTATTATTGTCTAAAGAGACTATTATATGTGTATTATAGAACATATATGGTTCTGGAATATTTTATTACACATTTTTTTTATTTATAAATCCAAATGAGTTTGTTGTGTTAAAAACGGCCAATTAACCTAAACTGTATTCATTAAATAATTTATATAATGGTTCGTATTCCCTCAAAGTAACCAAATGAAATTTACAAACACTTAACCTAATATATTTACACTAATAATATATAACTTTAATTCTAGATAACCATCCTCATTTTACACAATTCTCTGTTCATGTATATAAGTATACCGATTATGAAGAAAACGCTCCCGAACAATGAAATTGAACCTCTTAAACCCATCAAGAAGGACATTAATGAACATAATGAGGTTATAATAAATAAAATACAAAAAGAAAAGGTTATGTAAATATTAATTAATTAATTTTATTTGGTTATCTAGGACACTATGATCATGTGAAGAACACCATCAGACTAAAGGTTAGTGTTTCTTCATCTCACTTCCATTTTTTAGAGATTTTCCATATTAACTACTATTACATGTGTATGTTATATATATTCTGACCATTGTTGTAACATATTGTGAATATATTTATTTTCATGGTATTAAAATTATCATTTGAAAATTATTAATTTTGGGTCATATGAATCAATTGATTAAAAGGTGATAAGGGATTTCTACCCGAACCTACATTTTCATTCAGGTTACTTTTATTATCAACTCACCTCAATGAAATAACTATTTATTCTGATGTAAACCACATATATATTGAGTAAATATTCTATATATTTTTACCAATCAGAATACTCCTTTATTTTATGGTGATTTTCATGTTTTTAAAAGATCATTCAAAAGCTTTATCCTAATAAAAAACACGATTCGAGGGATATTTTCAAATTCATACATGTTTTTAATTGTACACCATAATATGTTTTAATCCACGCATATATTCTTAAAAAAAATTATATCATGAAAATTTATCTTGGATAATTTCTGGATTTAATTGGAGAAACTTTCCTTTCCTCTTTAAAATTCTCTTTAATATTTCCTTAACATGATCTAGAATGTTTTATTTTTAAGGAATCTTAAGTACTATTTTTACATGATTTCACTTTAGTGGTGCATAATTTATGCCTAAAATATAATTTCAATGTCAAAGTCTTTTATTTTATGGGATATTAATTATTACAATATGATTTCATTGAATATATAAATGATTTTCCAAAAGAAATCTTCCTTCAAAATTAAAAATTATTTTTCTCATCTCACATTAACTTTTATGAGATATTTTCCATGTTAACCACTTATTTCTTTTTTGTGGTGTATGTACTACCCTTTGGTATATCATATCAATAGTATATTTATTCTCATTATATTCTAAGGGGTTATTATTTGAATTTTTCATGGTAGTATGGGACACATTGGAATGATTAAGGACTATTTCCTTCAAGGATTTTTCAATGGTCTCATTTAAAAATATCTTCATCTATGTCAACAAACTTTTTTGAATCGTTTACTTCATTATGTTTTTTCTCCTATGATATTATCCACCATGTTTTATTGAATGGTTTATGATTATTTTGACAGTGGGTGTTCTGTCTTAAAACCATTCACCAATTTACTCCGAATGGTTAGTGTTAATGTTTAATGTTTGGGGAAAGTTATTTACATTTCATATGTTAGTTTCAATATGAATGTATATATTATTTATGTTTATCCTTGTTCAGATGATGAATTCATTGGAATTATTATGTGATGGTTGGGGCCTGCTATATCCCCTTGATGCATCGGTAGGTATCATGAGACAATTAGACAAAGACTTGGTCTAGGCCTTTCCCAATTTGATATATGGTTTTAGCTGAGGCCTTAATCATTTTTAGACATCTTGGTTGATGACCCGATGGTATGTTTTAGAATTTCCAACACAAGCATTTCTCTCATTATGAAGCTAGATATTCGTAGTTCATGTTGTTATTTGACAAATATAATACCCATGATTTTGTTTTATTAGAGTAGTATTTACTCAACTCATATTCTAACCTTGTTATGTTCATGTTTATATTTTAAAGGCATGTGTTTTTAGTTATTCAAAATGTCTAATTATTCTTTTTATGATATCTTCTTCGGTATTTCTTACCCTTACTAAGAATTAGATGCTCACCACTTCCTTATGATTCATTTTTTTAGGACGTGAAGAAGTTTTTTTATGATTGACATTTCAGGATAATCTTGGAGTGGTGGATGTTTCAAATAAAACGTATATATTGTATTTCTTTTCAAGTTGTAATTTTTTAATCTATATATGTATCTGGTTTTCCAAAACTACTAAACTACTTGGTCTTTCGGAATTTGATCCCTTGTAATCACGACAATGTATTAAAATAATGCACCGCCTCCAGGCTTCTGGGGTTGTGGCATTACATGGATGTTGATGGATATAAATCACGTACGATTCCACCACGTAGACTTTTTAGTAATAAAAAGTCATCAGAATTTTTTTGATCCACATTTAGGGAAAAGAGTTATGAAAAAATTCACTACCTCAGGTAAGGAAAGTGGTTAAAGAGAATAGATATCCTTATTGTTAGCGTGGTCATTTGACTCTTAATGTATTGATCATTGGTCCACTACTAGTTTTCTTTGATCCTTTCATATATACTATTCTGCCAAACCAAATCAAACAATAATATGTTTCAAAGTATCTATCTGAGCATACATGACTTTCATAATCTCATATTCATCTCAATTCATAATTTTCTTCTCGTAATATGTTCTAGGTGACACACAAAAACTTTAACCTCTAACTTGGTAATATAATTATATCTATTTCAAAGACACTAAATGTAGATTTTATTCAGGTACATTCGATGTCGATTATTATATATATTAAATATAAAAAAACATATGAACATAATTATGTATTTTTTATTATAATATTATCAAGACTGTTTAATTACTATTATGTCATTCATAAACATGATTCTCACACTGCTTGTGTGTTTTCATCTTCTAGTTTATCATATTTCATTACATGACACTCCTTGAATAGTGCATGATATGGGATGGAAGTAAATTTGGACTAAAATTCAACAATATTCATATAAAATAAGGAACATGTGTTGTTACATGTCACATAAAACATTTACAGTACCTTCAAAATACATACCAATTTTTCCTCATGATAAATTTACCACATACTTTATAATAGGGGTACATGGGTTTTATTGCTCATTGATTATTTTAAACACTCTTTTATTTCTTGATAGATAAATAATTTGGAATCAATGTTGATAAAATAAATATTTTCAAATAAAATACAATGGATTAAAATGCACCTGAAATGATTTTTCATCATGGTGAATAATGAATGATTTACATGTTTCCTTTTTTATAATGGGTTAATACAAAGATTTTGGGTGGGGGTTTACATTCCCATCATCATACAAGAGATTTTTATTTATCATAAGTGACTCAAAGCCTCTGTGATATTTCATAGTGACTATTAAGAAAAAATTATTAAGGAAATTGTCTCAAATAAATGAACTCTCTAAGAGATGATGAAAAGAAAATAAATGTTTCATTATATAATTTTCTAGTAAAATGGATAAATAATGGTATAAAATTATTATAATATCATCCCCAATGGTTTTATTTAATGAATTCATGATTTTTTTTCACATATCAATATCAATTGGAATGTGAATTCATGTTGTAACCCTAATGTACATATTTAACATTGACTTATTTGGTTTAAGATGTTATATATATTGATCCAATAAAAAATAAAATTTTAAACATTTTCTCTTTACCTTGAGAACATTTCTTAACATGGTGATGTTATGTTTCACTTTTTTTTCAATCTACATGTTGGGTATCCCCTAATAGTACTATAATTTATGCATCAAATGGTATATTATTCATTGGGATTAGTAAAATAATCATTTTAATAAGTCACTATATACATGAGTAACTAAAAAATTAATTTTTATTACATAAATGTAGCATAGAACACGTAATATTATGAGGAGAAGCATACTATATTAAAAAAAATAACTATTTCATTAAAATATTTATTTTTTTCATTAAATATTTAAGGTATTTGCATCCTCCATCACATATCCAAATACTATCCTTAAATTCCTCTATAGTGTACAATACACTTTCAACATTTTCACTATTGTGAAATGATTGTGACCTCTCAACAAAAGGTCTATCATCATTTTAATTTTCGTCTGACCCCATAGTTTTTTTAGTCGCCAATAGAATAATTGACCAATTCTTACATGATATACTTGGGACATACAATAATTTCAATTATTGTAATTCTATTATGAATGGGTTTTATATATATAATTCCACACTAAAAGTTACCTTTATTAATCCTAGTCCATCCACTTGAATTTTAATTCTATTATCAGCCTATTTGCAATGGAAAACTAGAACTTGAAATGTTGCACAATTGAACTTCCATATATATATTTAATGGTGTCAGACTTTGAAATATTCATATAAATTAAATTTCAATTCTTAGAAATGGATATATCATGACCTCCACCATAGGCATAACTCCATTTTGTTGCATCATACTATGTTCCTCATGTTCCTTTATATAGAACATATAACCATTAATTACAAAACAATGTAAAATATAACACTTAAATATGGTCCCCTTGATTACCATCGAAGTCATATATAAATTGAATTTATATTCATGGATAAATACTTATAGATATAATCCTAGAACCATCCTATAAACTATTCATTATGGGTATTTGACGTTATCATTTATCCCATGATGGATTCAAATATCATTGAATAACCTTCTGGGATTCAACTTATAGTGAAAAATCTACTATTATGTAAAATCTAAATGGGATATTTCTCCAACTATATAATGTTAATTGTAAAAAAATCTCTTTAGAAAATCCCTTTTCCAAAAAATCATCAATTGTGATGAGCTTTTTTAGAGACCAATGCTTTCAGCATCTGATTGTAAATTAGTACCGAATTCTATAACTTTCTAAAAAATATATTTCACTATAGTAACACTTTATGGAAATTAGTAGATTCTTGAAAAAACCTTTAAAAATATTCATATACTATTCAATTGGGTACATCCATATATATTGTAAAGAAAAATATAGTTGAATCCATTTAACTAATTGAACCATCAGGTGGACCATTATATCAAATAATTATGCGGGGAGGGATATCCCTAATCCACATAATATGAATGTGATGTCATTATTACTTATTGAAGACACTACATTGTCTATAACTATAAAATATATGCATTTGATAAAAGACGCAACATCTGGTTAATACATGTTGTACCTTTTTAGGTAGAATGCAATATAAAGAGATAGATATCTAATATTTCATCAAAACATGAATTTTTTGTGATTTTTATTCTATAATTTCAAATTATTCATTGACTTAACATTATTGATATTAAATGAATACACCTATATAACTTTTACACCGTTAAAGAAGTTAAAAATTGTAATTTTTCATTATATGGATAGAGTGTAAGCTACTAGTTGAAGAAAATTTCATCTTTCACCCTTCATTAGTTCCAAATCTTCTACTATACTCATGTAAATAATGTTAAACCTATCCATTATTCTATATTTTTTTTCATTGGTACATTTACTAATGTTCCAATAAAACCAGCATATTTATTTTTTGTACATGAATGCCATCAAAAAATCACATGGTCTTTTCAAAAGGCCAAATCCTCTCTCGTACAGAGGTTCTCAAGGAAGATATATTCAAGTGGTAAATTCCTCTTTTCATATCATTAATTTTCTTTCATGTTTTATTATTTTATTTTTCTTCCCCACATCATTTATTCCAAATTTTATGATAACTCTAATACCTTTTTTTTACTAGAGTTTTGTTATAAAAATAGAATAATTCATCATCACCTATCATTTTCCCCTTTTTATACATGTTATGAAAACACCATCTGAGTAGTGTTAATTTCTCAAATTCAAGGACGAAAGGTTTTCAATTTCTATTATCATATTTAATTATTGTCATTAAACCATTAATATGGTCAAACCGGACTATAATATATATTTATATAAATATATATATATAATGTCTAATTTATGTTTCTAGAATCTTTTTTACACATGATATTAATTTGTAAAGAATATTGTTTTCAATGTGATAAAAAAACCGCCAATTAACCCAAACAATTATCATTAAAGTTTTATATATTGATTAATCATTACTAGAAATAACCAAATGAATTATATAACCAAATAATCTAATGTATGATCACACATAACACATAACTCCAATTCTGTAAAACCATTCTCATATTACCTATTTATTGCTACATTTATATAAGTAAACCAATCATGAAAAGCAATGAAACAAACAACGAAATCGAACATGTTAACCCATAAAAAAGGTCATGAATCAGATTAATAAGTCTATACAAAATAAATTTCATAAATAAGTGGTTCTAGAAATATTAATTAATGAATTTAATTTGGTTTTCCATGAAATAAATATCAAGTGCAGGACACCATCATACTTAAGGTAAGGGATTCTACTAGAACCTCTATTATTCCTTCGTGTTGATCTATCTTTCTTTTTACCCAAATGTAGGTATCTAATCTTTTATTTACATGTTCTAAATTATGTTTAAATTCAACAAAATCATGTGGGAGTCCATTAATAATTCTATTTCATGAATATAGATGTTTTTAAATGAGTCTCGCCTCAAATATTCCTGAAAAGCAAGTCTGTTTTAAGGTAACGTTCTAAATTATTACCCAATTTCAAGTGCGCTACATAACCTATTTTTAAGCCACCATTATTTTTATAAAGTCACTTGTTTTATTATGAAAAAAGTTTGGGTTTACTTCTAGTTTTATATAAATTATTATTCACTTTTATGTTTTAAATGACCTTTGATATTATTCTCTAACCACACTAAAATGTCTTAATTTTAAATTTTCTTAAGTACTCTTTTGACATGTTATTACTTCAAGTGACATCAATATTCATGATATATGCATATTCTACCCTATTATTATCCATGTATGATCAATAAATTCCTTTAATGGATATTTTTTTGATACTCCATTTTTTTTCTTTATGACTTGATTATGATACCCAATTTGTAAATGGGTATCCCATATGTTTAAGTATGATTGACTATGTATGATTATATATGTGGAAGGAGTATTCAATAACATGTTATGATGGGTTTTCCTAGATAGAAATCCAATTCATTGTATAAATATGAGTCTCATGGGACATTATGTGCAATGGTATTGGCAGTTAGGCTTGACTCATGATACCATGTGCAATAGTCTTGGTGTTTAACCAAGACTTGTGCTCCTCTATGTTTAATGAGCCTTTGCTCATGCTAATTTCATGTTTTATGTTTTTAAAACATTACTATAAATCCATTTGTATATGATCTAATTTTTATATATTAGGATTACATATGTTCCATTCCTTCTTATATCATTATGTCTGGACTTCTAAACCATGTTCTAAAGTTTTATTATTATGTTTATTACCTTACTGGGCTTTTAGTGCATCCCTTTATTCATATTATCCCTAGGATATCCTATGTAAATATATGAGAATAAAGTAATATATGACCTATTTAGGGATAATTAATAAAATTTGGGTTTATAGTGTTTAGTTATGTACCTATTCTTCCACAACATTGGACTTTACAGTCCTCATCTTGAAACATGATGTTAAATTATGGTTAAAATCATGTAATGTTATGTGTAAAATGATAGGTTCGTTATAGTTAGTATCAGAGGTTGTTCTATTTATTTTTGTAGATTAAGAATATATAACTTTATTATGACCCTTAATGATGGGACTAAGTATAAGAAAACATAACAAATTTTTTGTATGTATAGAGAAAGTGGTTTATAAAGAAAATATATCCCTGTCTGGATACAAACTAGTGGATGTGGCTCTGGAACAGATGTATCTAAGGGTAAAACCTGAAAACAGAACTTTGAACTTCACATTAATAGAAACTAGTGCAAAATAATAGGCCTTGCTATACTTTTATATTGACACTCCCAGGGGATATGATTTTGTAAATTCATAAGCATACTAGGAACCACTATTAAGGGAACATAAAGAAAAGTACCATAAGAATAAATGTGTGGAAATAGATCATGGATAACCTCGATAGAATCCTAGGGAATAAAAAGTTAGGATATACTTTTCCATAAAGATTTTATCCTTTTATGCCAGATATTTATTTTTTATGCTTATTACCGAAGTATTAAATCCGCTTAATTGTATATTCTTTTTCATAGTTAATGGAGGGAAAAAGAAGAAAACATGCCAATAATCAATGTGATACAGAATGTGAAGATTTCACTAATGATATGCCGAATATGTTTGGAATAGGTTCTCAACACTTTATGATTTTACTTGCTCATCTGGATCAACTTATGATTAATAACATGGATCATGTGGAACATCCTCCTCCTCCATGGAATGAGAAATTTTCTGTCAAATCCTTTATGCTGCAATGGCCTACCATGTTTAGTGAATATTCTGATACCCTCCTCATGGAATAGTGGATTAACTACATAGAAAAGATTTTTTATGTCCTCCAATGCTCAACGAATGATAATGTCATACTAGCGGTCACTCATATTGATGTGGAAGACAATCAGGGGTGGACACTGATCAAGAATACGAAGTCCGGGGAGAATGTTTATGACATGAATTGAGAGGATTTCAAGAAAATATTTTTCAATTAATAATTTCCTTGAACCATTCATCTCAGGACGGATAAAAAGTTTTTGATACCTAAGAAGAAGAAATATGAGTCCATAAGGGCGTATAATGAAAACGTCACAAGTCTTGCCAGATATGACTCCGGTTTTGTCATGAACACCGAAATCAAGGTGAATCGCTTCCTTAACAGATTAATGTTGAGTCTATGAGAAGCATTGGAAATTAATGATTTTTATTGTTATGAAAACATTGACCATTTTTTCACCACAGTTGAAATGGAGAATGAAGACTCTCAATGATCTTGTGGGATTGGTGAAAAAATGATGAAAATTGAGTCTAATGTGGGTGGTTTGAAAAATAAATCCCATGATGGATTGAAGATCGATCATCCCATATGCCAAAATTTTGGGATGAGGCATCTTGGGAACTGTCTAAAGGGAACCATGAATTGATTAAAATATAGAATAATGGGATATCTTTCTATGAAATTCCATAGGTTTATGAATAATACCACAAATTTGGAAGAATAAAGGAAGGTTTAGATCAATGATCAGCCTATTTTGCAATGTTACAACTAAAAGAAACAGGGGAATTATGCAAAAAAAATCCCAAAATCCAAGGGTTGTCAGAGGAATTGAACAAAAACCTCCATGGTAGCATGGAAGGGATTATGACATCACTACTTCTGAGATTGAGCCAGAAAATAATGTGGTGACATGTATGTTAGTTATTCATTCATGAATTGAACATTTACTATTTTATTATAGTTTTACGCAGTCTTTAATATCTTGAAAGGTTAGTAAAACTACTCAAAAATATCCTCTAAATTTCGAGGTTGAGTTATCATTGAAAACGCAAAATGGGGAAATTACAGGATCCAAAGAATATAACTCCACCCAGGTTAACGTTTGTGGACAGAACCTCCAAGAAAATATAATCATACATCCTTTTTGGATTTTGATTTTTTCTTGGGAAAGAATTGGAAATATTTATACATAGACAACATCAACTCTTGGTAAAGGGAAATCACTCTTCACACCCTAAAGCATCCACCAATTCTATACAGGTATAAGGAGGAAGATGAATCTCCTTTAGAATCATTTCCTCAAGTGTGGATATTACTACATTATGAAGAAGAATGTATAAATCAAATGATTGGGGAAAAGGAGATGATACATCTCAAATATATTACCATTATGAGGGATTGAACGATTGTTATCCTTAATGAATGGTATAGTCTTCCTCATGATCGAGAGGTTTAGTTCTCAATTGAACTTATTCCCAGATCACTGACTATATCAAAGATACCTAATAGAGTGGACACCGTAGATCTGGGGACCTGAAGAAGCAGTTATAAGAGAATCTAGAGAAGGGTTTTATAATCCCGAGGGCTTCACCATGGGGTGAACTAGTTCTCTTCATCAATAATAATGATGGATCACCACACCTCTGCATTGATTATCCTGAGATCAATAAAATCACTAAAAATAACAAGTATCCCCTTCCATAGATAGATGACTTATTCGATCAGCTTCATGGGGCCATTTATTTCTCTAAGGAGGATCTTTGGTCATGTTATCATCAATTAAAGGTGAGGAAGGAAGATTTTACCAACACTTCCTTTCCAATGAGGTATGGACACTATGGGATCATAGTGATTCCCTTCAGGCTCACTAATACTTTTGAAATATTCATGGGTTTATTGAATATATTCTTTAGATATTACCTCAACAAAATTGTGGTAGTCATTATCGATGATATTCTGATATAATCAATGATAAAGGAGGAACATGAGGCGAATTTGAATATTTTGATGATAACATGGATATGGGAGAACAATTGTTCAAAGTACAGTAAATTTGTGTTCTAGATAGAGGAAGTATCATTCATGGGGAACGTTATCACTAACAAAGGGATATTTGTGGACCCTTATAAGAAAACGGAAATTGGAGAGTGTCCTATGACAACATCTTTAAAGAAGTTCTATAGCTTTCTAGGTATAGCCGGGTATTATCGATGATTTTTGAAGTACTTATCATGATTTTCAAACCCAATGACCTAGCTGAAACCGAAGGGAGTGAAGTTTTTATGGACTGATGAATGTGAGGAAATATTTTATGGAACTCAAAAAGAGGATTGTCACTACACCAGTATTCA
The DNA here is from genome assembly GCA_963277665.1 of Viscum album. Taxonomy (NCBI): domain Eukaryota; kingdom Viridiplantae; phylum Streptophyta; class Magnoliopsida; order Santalales; family Viscaceae; genus Viscum; species Viscum album. Next base: position 1,467,057,408 of record OY728128.1, on the reverse strand, counting down.
CACTCCTGACAAGTGGAGAACTCTTTGTGGTGTATAGTGATTCTTAAAAGATAGGATTTGACTTTGTGATGATGAAAAATGATAAAGTGATATCCTATGCCTCAAGGATCGTAAAATCAATGAGTAAAACTACCCCAAACATGATCTACATTTGGAGGATGAGATCACTGCGGTGAAAATATTGCAGCATTATATATATGGGGAGAAGTGTGAGATATATAATTATCACAAGAGTCTGAAATATATATTCACATAGAAAAAGATTAATATGAACCTACAATGATGGCTATATCTCATCAAGTAGTATGACTGCTCATTTCACTACCATCCTGGTAATGAAAATAATGTGGTGTATGCTCTAAGTATAAAGGATCATGCATATTTATCAATGATGATAGATGATAAGGATCCAATCATTCTAGATTTTAAAAGGATGGTCATATGAATTATTAAGGGTGGAAAATCATTAATCCTTACTCAAATGGTTTTTCAAACATCCTTCATGGGGAAAATAAAGGATCCTCAAAGAGAATATGTGGAAATTATGAAAATGGTGGAAGTTATTATAAAAAGGAAATCCTCTGAGTTCAAGATTGATGAGGAAGGATTTGAAATATTTGGGTAACAATTATGGGTCATATATATTCCAGAGATAAAGAAGTATCATTTGAATGATGCACATAGCTCAACATTCTCTATTAACCCATGGATCACAATGATGTATTGAGATATCTGTGAGAAATTTTGGTGAGACAATATGAAGAAAGAGATTGTTGAATATACATCAAAGTGCCTAGTATGCCAACAAGTGAAGACTGATAGATAGAAGTACAAGGGTATGATGAAACCACTAACCATACCAACTTTTTTGTGGGAGAACATTACCATGGACTTTTTCACTGGAAATACAAGGACATACAAAGGAAACAATGGTATATGTCTCATTGTGGATCGTCTTACAAAGACAGCTCACTTTATGGAAAATTTAGAGGACTTCTCATTGGATCAAATTTCAAAGAAATATAACAAAGAGGTTGTAAGGAAACATTGGGTACCACTATCTATTATATTTGATAGATATCCAAGATTCACCATGATGTGCTGGAAAAGTCTACAACATACTCTTAGAACTGAATTGAACTTCAATGTGACATATCATCCCCAAAATGATGGACAATCTGATCAAACTATTCAGACACTAGAATATATGTTGAGAGTGTATTTTGTGGACTTAAAAGGGGGGGTGACCAAAAAATTCCACTATTCTAATTCTATTACAATAATAGTTTCCACTCTAGAATATGAATGGACCCATGTGAATCCCTTTATGGGAAATGATGCAGAACACAAGTATGTTGGGATTAAATCAGTGAGCATAAGCTGTTAGGACCAGAAATGGACAAAGAAATGGTGGAGATGCTGAAAACCATTCATCAGCACATCAAGGAAGCCCAAAGATGATAGAAGAGTTATGCTGAAAATCGTTGATGAGACCTTGAGTTCAATGTTGGGGTCATGGAATTCCAAATCATACCTCTATGGAAGAAGGTCATAAGGTTTGGGAAGAAAGGAATCTTAAGTCCTAGGTTCATCAAACCCTTCGAGATCCATAATCATGTCGGAGCTGTGGCCTATCGACTAGCACTCCCACCTACCATGTCTAATGTACGTGATGTCTTCCACATATCTCTCTTAAGGAAGTACATACCAGATCCTTCGCATGTACTATCTTCAGAGGTGGTATAGTTAGAGAATGATCATTCTTACGAGGAGCATCTTGTAAAAATCTGTGATTGTAGAGATAAATTTTTATATAAAAAGACTAATCACCTAGCCAAAGTACTATAGTGGAACCATAAGTACGAAGAGGCAACAAGGGAATTGGAAGAATAAATGAAGGAAAAGTACCCACACATGTTTATGTCTTAGAATGTAAAACAAAATTTCAAGGGTGAAATATATCAAGCGGTAAAGAATGTAATGACCCAATGTTTTATCAATGAAATTATTTTCTTATTATTATTCCATATAGTACAATCACATTAAATCAAAATATAACAAACTAATAAGTACAATGTGACCTTTAAATATAATATTTCCACTTATGTTATTTGAATTTCAAAAATCTGGGATACACAGTGGCGATCAATAAGATGTTTACTGATTGATAAGAAAAACATAATTTTTGGTTAATAGTAACTAACCCTTATGAATAGTAATGTTACCCTTATAAAAATTAATACGACCCTTATAAATATTAAATAATCAAACTTAATAAGTAACCATATAAATGAAACTATAAATGAAATTTATCCATCTTATAAGTGACAATATGTTATTATTATATCATAGTGTTGGTATTTTTGTAATCCATGTATAATTAATTATAATTTTATGATTATTTTAATAAATAAATAAAAGATATTATCATAAAATTTATTCATAAAAAATTACTTTAATGATTTATTATTATATGATAATTTGAAGAGACCTTAATTGATTTTTCAAAGTATTAGAAAATCAATTTTAATTTTAAAATTTTTAATTTTCAAGTAAACATTGATTTTAATTAAAAATTAAATTTCTATTATTTAACTAGTTATTTTCATAAAATGGATTTAATTTTTGAACTCTTCATAATGAAATATGGTTGGGGTTAATTTTTCGGATTTATTTTCTAAAATACATGATTTTTTTAATAGTAAAAGACATTAATTTGTTTTATATTTATATTATATGTTATATACACTATTAATTAAGTCATGGATATTGTAAGAACCACGGGTTATAAATCACATTCACATTTTAATATTTTTGTCACAAGAATAAAGACTATTTCTTGTCTTCCAAAAATTATAAAAGAATGAATAAAATAATAAGGAAACCCTCCTCTTCTCCACTATTAAAACCACCCTCACCCCTTCTTCTCTTCACACCTATCATGCCTTCTCCCAAGTCCAAAATTTACTCAAATTTCTCCCTAATCTCATATACCACCTCTAGAATCCCTCGGTCTCTTCAAAATACTAAATCCCCTCCCCTAATGAGGTTCTCAAGGAAGTTATATTCAATAGGTAAATTTCTCTTTTCATTTCTTTTATTTTCATTCATTTTCCATTATTTTATTTTTCTTTCATCAGCTCATTTTATACAAATGTCATGATAACTCTAGTACATTACATTAACTGTAATTTTTTAATGATAATGGAATAATTAATCATCACCTCTCTTTTCCCCTCCTTTTATAAAAGAAATTAAAACACCATCTAAGCTGTGTTAATTTCTCACATTAAAGGATGAAAGGATTTCAACTACTATTATCGTCTTCAATTATTGTCATGATACCATTTTTATGGATTAAATAGAATATTATATATGTATTATGTCTAATTTAAGGTTTTGGGTATTTTTTAAACATGATGATTATTTATAAATCAAAATGTGTTCAGTGTGATAAAAAACTTCTAAATAACCAAAATATTTATGATTAAATATTTATATAATGATTCATCTCCACTCCAAATAACAAATAATTTTAATTAAAAAGTAATCTATTATATTATCACTAATAACATATAACTCCAATTTTGGATGACCATTCTCATCTTACATGTTTATCCTCACATGAATATAAGTAAACCAATGAATCAAACAATGAAATTGAGCCTCTTAACCTATAAATAAGGCCATGAATGATATTAATAAGGTTATACTCAATATATTACATAATGAATACTTTTTTGAAATATTACTTAAAGACCCTAATTCGGTTATCTTGGATAATAATGAAGAACCTTTGTGGTGTTTTGTTTTAATAATGTTTTTTATTTTTTGAAAACTAATTATTGTGTTAAAGAATGATTTTGTGTTACAGAATGTTGAAGTTGCTGGTTGATGAAGATTTTCTTAAAGAGGATGTTGTTGAAGAATAAGAATAAGAAGATAAGAAATTTTCTTAAATGTTCTAAACTAAATCAGATGATTCTTTGTTGATCTTAATGTTTACACAAATAATGAAAAGTATAATGATAAAATCATTTGAAGAAATGGTGGAGTGGTTGGAAGATTTTCTCTAAGAAACATTCTGAGAAATTCAGAACCTATTTTCTGAACCAAAAAAACTAGAACATTATTTTGGAACCTGATTCCTGAGAAAACCAGAACATGTTTTCTGAACCTGAAAACCAGAACCTGATTTTGGAACCTGATTCATGAAAAAACGAAAACTTGATTTCTGAACCATTAAACCTGAACCGGATTATGGAACCTGATTCTTCAGAAAACAATAACCTGATTCCAGAGAAAACCAGAACCTGTTTTCTTAACAATCAAACCCGAACCTGTTTTCAAAACATGATTCCTAAGAAAACCATAACCCGATTTCGGAACCTGAAAACCAGAACCTGAATTCAGAACCTAAATTCTACACAATCTAAAACCTGATATCTAATTAATTTGGAACCTGATTTATGAATAATTCAGAAGCTCATTTCTGTATAATTCGGAACCCGATTTCTGCACAATTCGGAACCTGATTTCTGAGTAATTCGGAACCTAATTACTGAACAAATCAGAACCATAATTTTTCCCAATTCAGAACCAATTTTTATGTAATTTGGAGTCTGATTTCTGAACAATTCAGAACCTGATTTCTACATTTTTCGAAACCTAATATCTACCAAATTATAAACCTGATTTCTAAGCATGTATTTGAGAAAATTAGAACCACGATCCAGCTTTATCATTTTGATAACGATATGAAGACTTCAAGAAGGAAAACCTGAATTTCAACTTCACATAAATATCATGGAAATTTAATAAGATTTATGATTAAATATGAGTGATTTGCAAAATTTTTGAGATTTGAAGTAGCGAGAAATATTTTCAAGATTCCCGCCTTTATTTTCGGAGTTTCCTATAAATATGTTCTCAGATCATTCACTCATTCTCAATTTTTTACACACGCGGAATGGATGGAGTGCTGGAGAATTTAATGTGAAATGTTCATACCATCTTGAATAATTTTTATTGAGTGTTTGAGAAGAAGAGAATGAGAATTATCATACCTTATTGCAAAGATCAGAATTATCTTGAAGACTTTTTCCTTAATTTTTAGAAGAAGGAAATCGAAACCACCATTACCTTGCTAAGAAGACTGGTTTCAGAAAATTAGATTCAAGAAAACCGGAATGATGAATCGGAGTGACCATTTCTGGAGTATCTTCAGAAATGTTCTTATTGTTGTGTTTGCTAATTTTTTCTTTAAGAAGACATTTTTAACTGATGGGAGTGAGCATAATCTTTCCTATATAGAGATATAAGGTGTCTAACAAAAGTTGTCACAAGTTTTATTCACTTATTTATTATATTTGATTTCCATAGACCCACAGGAGTGGCTATGGAAAGGACATAGATCATCTTATTGAGGTCGAACCTTATAAATCTTGTGTTCTATTCTTTATTTTACTTTTTTCTATGCTTGAGTTTCTTGCTAAAGTCCTATAAGTACATAAATATTAATAGGTTTCAAGGGTTATGTTTCATAATTTTTTGAAACTTAAAAAAATTTTAACAACTGATTCATCCATCCCTACTTCAGTTGTTATTCGATCCTTGGAACATCAATTGGTATCAGAGGGAGGTTCCCTTGTTGAATCCTTATCATGGAGAATTAAAATTCTATCAACAGTAGAAGAATTCTTACATTCGATGGAATGAATTATTATGGATGGTAAAACAAGATGATTTCTTATCTCCTTATCTTGGCCTTGAAGTTTTTGATATTAGATTTCCACCTATAAGGAAAAATTATCTTATGACGTTTTCTATTAAGAGAAACATAGAAGTTTGTGGAAAGGTTAGAAATTCTATACTCATTTCCTTATCAGAAAATGTTTATCAGAATGTCATGGTTCTGAAAACAATAAAACAAATGTGGAATAATCTGGAAAGTGTTTTCGAAGGAAATACAAAAGTCAAGGAGGCCAAGCTAAAAATTTGGCATAGTAAGTTTGAAGATATAATGATGTGGGATGATGAAACAATTGATGAATACATCACTAGAGTCAATGAAATTTTATGTAACATCAGAGGATTTGGATAAGACTTGGAAGATTCTACAATTGTGACGAAACTTATGATAAAATTTCTAGACGGGTTTGATTCTGAAATTTCAGCTTTAGAAGATAAGGATGATTTATCTCATGATGAGCTACAAAACATTCTTTTTGGTTATAAAATGAGGAAAGATCCAATCATTTTGATGTAGATAAAAGAGGAAACGTATTTTGAAGCTATGAGAAAGATGAAAATCCAATATGACAATAATGTTGATCATTGTGAGTCTGTTGATATGGGAGATAAAGAGTTGAATGACAAAATTATGTCTCTCATATCCAAGAACTATCAAATAGGAAGAGGAAATTATGGAGGGAAACCTCCTCTCAAATGTTTTGAGTGTGGTGGAAACAGACACTTTTCTATGAATTTTCTCTAAAAATAAAGTTGGAGAATATCAAGATGTTTATAATGATAATCCTCGATGGAAAAAGAATAACAAGAATGAAAAAGAAGATAAGACTTCTGAAGAATTCAAGAAGACGTTTTCTAGAAATAAAATAAGTATGTTGAGAAATAAGGTTGAATCAGAATCATCTGATAATGATTCCTCAAAAGATGAATGTAAATAAATATTCAGAACCATTATTGGAAAAGTTAAGAATGAAAATGTTTCCTCGGAGAGTGAAGAAGGTGGTGAAGAATATTATAATGATTATTAGCTAATATTGAGCTTTTGTCATATCTTGATCAAAACAAATATCTTAAGAATTAAATTCGTTTGATGAAGAAAATTCATGAAGAAGTTCATGATGGAAGTAAAGATGTCAACAATAAAGAAGATGAACACATTCACGAAATTTTATGTTACAAATGTAGAATTGTCGAACATGGAAAGATGATTTAAGATCTTATCAAGAATCTAGAAACTAAAGAAGAAGAGGTCACCAATTTGAAATCAAAAGTTATTGAGACCAAAAATACCCTAAGGAAGATAAATTAAAACTTCCGCAAAGCCACAGATGTTAAAGCTGAGACTTCCAAGATTGTTGAGAAGGCTTTCCATGAGAATCAGTTGAAATCATCTACTATCAAAAATAACGTTTTATCTGATTCTTGTAACATTTCAGGTCATGAAAAAAATATTAGTAATTCTTGGGTGGAGAAAGTATTTGAGAAACCTATCAATCCTAAAAAATTACAAAACTCACTCAAAATAAGAGATGGCCTACATACAAAGTTTTCTAGAGTTGAAAGAAGTTATCAACCTCAACATAGTTTCTATAAAGAAATATCATTATTTAAAAGAGAATCAATATTTTAGGCCTATTGCTGGTATTGAGGAATATATGGGCATTGATCTTATAATTTTTCACATTATTTTTCTCTACCTGGAAGAAGGTTTGATCAAAGTGGAAGAAATAGTAAATGAAGAATGAGTAACTTTTCATACACACAAAAAGTTGAAAAGGTGAATTCTCAAGATGTCAGAAACATTGCAACAAATAATCAATTTGAATGTTTGGAAGAATTTTTTGGATGATGTAATCAGTATGGTCATCATGGAGAATGATGTATGACACTCCTTCCAGAACAAGTTTCTTATGATAAGAAAGAATAGAAAGATGAAGATAAGAAGGTTGATGAGAGAGCTTTTTTTGTTGAGATAGCTTTGAATGCATTTAAGGGGAACAAACCATGTATTATTGATAGTTTTTGTTCTTCACACAAGATTGTTGATATAAAAATCTTGGAACATGTTGAAATTCGTGATGGAGGAGTGGTTACTTTTGGCAATGTTAGTTCATTAAAAAGTAAGGGAATCAGAACGACAGATATTGAAGCAGAAAAACTGAAATCTAAGGAAGTATTGATTGTTGATGGAATAAAACATAACTTACTTAGTTTAAGTCAATGTTGTGATGATGGAAAAGAAGTTATCTTCAAAAAATATTATTGTATCATTAAAAGTGTGAAAAATGGAAAAGTTATTTAAAAGGAGAAAGAACCAGTTGGAACTCTTTGAATATAGAGAATCAAATTACTCTTTTTATTTTAGTGCTGGAGATTAAAACAAGTTGTGACACCATATATTTGTCCACCTTGGGCAGAATAACATGAGTAAGCAATCTAAATTTTATGTTTTTTGTAATTTTCTTGAACTCAAAAAAAGAGACGAAGATGTTTTTATTACTTGTCAGAAAGGAAAGATGACTAACAAAAGTCATAAAGGAGTTGATATTCAATCTGAGAAACCACTTGAGCTTATTCATTCTGATCTATATGGGCCGATGAGACATCAATAAACAAAGTGAGATTTATACTTTATCACCTTTATTGGTGATTTCACTAAGATGAAAAACATCATGTTCATGGAGCATAAGACAGAGGCTATTAAATTGTTTAAATTTTTCAGAAGAGATGTTGAGAAAGAATTGGGAGCTTTCATAAAGAAGTTGAGAACAAGAAATGGTACTGAATTCACAAGAAATGATTTTGAAACGTATCTATGGAAGCATGGTATCAAACATCAGTATAGTGCTCCTCATACTCCACCACAAAATGGAGTAGCAGAAAGGAATAATAGAAGCTTGGTTCATATGGGAATAAGTATGTTATTAGAATAAAACATTCAAAATTAATTTGGAAAGAAGCTGTTAGTACTATTGTACATGTTCAAAATAGATTCTTGTTGACACCAGAAACCAACATGACTCCTTACGAGATGTGTTATAACAAAAATATTTCATTTAAATACTTCAATGTATTGGGAAGTCCAAGATTTCCCAAAATCAAAAATCTAGACTTAGGAATGTTTGATGAGAAAGCTGAAAAAGAAATATTTAGGGGTTATTCACCAAATAAAATAAGTTAAAATGCTAGAACAAACATTTATAGAAGTTGGTGGACTCATATGATGTAAATGTAATTGAAAATACATGTTCCCTTACAAAATCTGATAAGAATACTGAGGAAGATTAATCATAGAATCCCCACAATAGTGAATGTGGCTCAGATGAGTCACCTGGGGAAAAAAGTGATGATGGGAAAGGAAATGTCAGTTTTTGTACCTTACAAAAACATATTGAATCTGAAAATATTTTTGCGGATGAGAAGGCTCCAGTTCAGACAAGAAGAAAGTTGATATTAGAAATTCAGACTACCCATATCTCAAATTTTGAACGAGAAATAGTTTCAGAAGATATTCAACATAAAGAATGGGTGGATTCTATGAATGAAGAACTCGATCAGATTGAAAAGAATGATACATGGGAAATTGTTCCAAGGACAGCTAATAAAAATGTTATCAAAACCAAGTGTGTTTACAGAAATAAATTGAATAATCATGGAGATGTTACAAGAAACAAATCAAGTCTTATGTGTAAAGGATATGCACAAGTGGAAGGTGTGGATTTTGATGAAACCTTGGCCCCTGTTACAAGGTTAGAAACTATTCAAATGTTTCTTGTTGTGGTTGCTCATCGGAATTACAAGTTTTATCAAAAGGATGTAATTCAATCTTTCTTAAATGGTGAGATTAAGGAAGATGTTTCCATTGCACAACCATGTGGGTTTTTACTTGATGAGGATGAAATCAATGTTTTCACATTGAAGAAAGCCTTATGTGGGATGAAACAATCTCCACAAGCATGGTCTTTGAAACTTGACAATTATTTGAGAAAGATGAACTTTTATAAATGAAAGGTTGATAGAAACTTGTATGTCAAAGATTTTGACTCCGGAAATTTAATTGTAATCGTTTGTGTGGATGATAGAATTTTTGCGGGAAATGAAGAAAATGCATGTGAAGAGTTTGCTGATGAGATGAAAAACAAATTTGGAATGTTAATGTTGGGAGAATTAACTTTCTTCAATGGATTAGTAGTTCAACAAGAAGAAAACTATATTTTATTATCCCAAGAAAATTATTCCAAGGAATTGTTAAAGAAGTTTGGGATGAAAGAATAAAAGGAAGTTTCAACTCCCATCTCAGTGAGCACAATGTTTAGCAAAGATGAATTAGGGAAAGGTGTGAATTAGAAAGGCCTTTTAAAGATGATATGAAGTCTTATTTATCTTACAGCTTTAAGGCCTAATATTTCTTATATTGTGACTCTTTGTTCCATGTATCAAAGTAATACCAAAGAATCACACATGTTGGTAGTTAAGAGGATTCTGAGATATGTTTAAGGAATAACATCACATGGGTTGTTATACAAGATAAACAATGAGATGATGTATCATGGTTATACTAATACTGATTGGGCTGGTGATTGTAATGACAGAAAATCAACATCAGGATGAACATTTTTCTTAGGGGAATGTTATGTGAGTTGTAATAGAAAGAGACAAAGATCAGTAACTTTACGCACAGTTGATTCCGAATATGTTGCATCCACTCAGGCTTCTACTCAAATGATGTCGATGAAGGTTCACCAGGAAGATTTGAAAGTGAATGTTTCTAAACAATTGAAGATACTCTGTGATAAACAAAGTTCCATTGATCTTTCTAAGAATCTTTTTCAACATTTAAGATCAAAACACATTGATATAAAGTATTAGTTTCATAAAGATAAAGCTGTTGTTTGACAAGTCTTTGATGGAATATATTTAAACAAAGTATAATATTTCAGAAATTTTTACAAAAGAAATTTCAAATGAATGCTTTGCGAAACTAAGGTTACAACTTTATGTTCAGCCTCCTCCCATGACTTCCCGAAACTCATAAGTTTCCCCCATCGTGTGTTGGATTATATTGATAAAGGGGGAGAGTAAGTAACAATTCATGCATAGCATTCATTTATGAATTTGAATATGTAGTTATCATATAGTGGGGGAGAGGGAAAGATAAATGCGAGAGGAAAAGAAATGTGAGAAAGAGAAAGTTAAAAGTTGAGGGTGAGTTTGAGTAAGGTGAAGTTTATCCTTTCTCTCCCAAAAAAATTTCTTGTCAATGTGGAATTGAAATCCATCAAAAACATTAATTTATCTAGTAGTGTGGTGTCAGGAAACTATCTTTCTGAGAAGGGATATGTTTTTTTAAAGTTCAAGAACTTGATATGTGACTTTCTTTTAAAGGAGAATATTTTTAAATTAGGGTTGTCATCAAATCTAAAGGGTGAGATTGAATAACCTTTTTAGTGTTTCGTTTTAACAAATTTTTTTATTTTTTGACAACTATTTATTTTTTTGAATAATTTTTTGTGTTAAAAATGATGAAGTTGTTGGTTGTTGAAGATTTTCTTAAAGAAGAAGTTGTTGAAGAATATGAAGTTAAATGATAAGAAAGTGTCTCAAACTTTCTAAACTAAATCAGACGATGCTTTACTGGTATACAAGTTCTCAAATATCATGAAAAGTTGCATGATAAAAGATGCTGAAGAAATGTTTGAGAGTTTTGACAATTTTCTCAAAGAAACATTATGAGAAAATTCGAAACCCATTTCCTGGAGAAAAAAACCAGAACCAGATTTTGGAACAAGATTCCTGAGAAAACATGAACCTATTTTCTAAACCTAAAAACCATAACCTGATTTCATAACCTAATTCATGAAAAAACCTGAACCTGAAACCTGATTCCTGAGAAAACCAGAACTAGATTTTGGGCCCAGATTCCTCAGAAAACTAGAACCTTTCTTCTAAACCTGAAAACTAGAACCTATTTTTGGAACCTGATTTCGGAGAACACCAGAACCTAATTTCTGACCCAAAAATCCAGAACTAGAATTCAGAACCTCAATTATGCACAATTCAGTACCTAATTTCCGAGTATTTTGGACCTTGATTTCTGAATAATTTCAAACCTGGTTTATACATAATCGGTAACATGATTTATGCCCAATTCAAGACTTGATTTCGGATTAATTCGGAACTTGATTTCTAAACAATTTAGAACTTGATTTCTACAAAATTCGAAACCTGATTTCTGAGTAATTCAGAATCTGATTTATGAACAATTCGGAACCTGATTTCTGTATAATTCGGAACCTAATTTCTACACAATTCCAAACCTGATTTCTTATAATGTTTCTATGAAAATCAGAAGCATGATCCAATATTATTATTCTAAGAAAGATATGAAAAGATCAAGAAGGAAAAACTGAATTTCAACATTACTTAAATCTTAGATATATTTAAAGAGATTTGTAGATGTAAAAGATTAAATATTAAATGCAAGATATTTTGCGGTGTTTTTGAGATTTGAATAAGTGGGAAGAATTTTAAAGATTCCTGCCTCTGTTTTCTAAGATACCTATAAATATGTGCTCAGATCGTTCGCTCTTTAAGAATTTTTTACACATACAGAAAACACAGAGTGCTGGAGAATTCAAAGTGAAAATTTTCTACCATATTGAAGAAGATTTCATGAGTTTTTGAGAAGAAGATAATCAGAATCATCATACCTTTCTATATAGATCAGAATTAACTTGAAAAAGTTTTATTGAGTTTTTAGTAGAAGGAAATTGGAACCACCATTACCTTGTTGAGAAGACCAGTTTCAGAAAATCAGATTCAAGAAATCTTAACTGAAGATTCAGAGTGAGCATTTTTGGAGAAGCTTCAAAAAAGTTCTTATTCTTATGTTTGTCTCATTTTTTCTTTGATAAAACATTTTAAACTGACGGGAGTCAGTATAATCTTTCCTATCGGGAGATAGAAGGTGTATTACGAGAGTTGGCACAAGTTTTAATCACTTATTTATTATAGTGGATTTACATAGACCCACTGGAGTGGCTATGGAAAGGACGTTGGTTCTCTTATTGTGGTCGAATCTAGTAAATCATGTGTGCCTTTCTTTATTTTCCTTTATTTCAAACTTCCGTTTCTTACTAAGGCTTGATAAAGAAATAAATCTTAACGGGTTGCAAGGGTTATGTTTTTTAATTTTTCAAAAATTAAAAAATGTTTAATAACTGATTAACCCCCCCCCCCCCCTTCTCAGTTGTTATTCGATCCTTAGAACTTCAATTAATATTGAATCAAGGAAACCATTGTACATAAGGTATGGGATTCTACCTGACCCTCTCGTATTTTTTTTGGTTGATCTATCTTTCTTTTTACCCAAATGAAGTTAGTTGTTCTTGTATGTATATCTTCTAAATTCTACTTACATTCTCCAGACTCATGTATCAAGATCCAATCATTATTCTCTTTTGGGAATATACATGTTTTTAAATGATTTCCTCATCAATTATTCCCAATAAAGAATTCTGTTTTGAGGGAACTTTATGAATTCTTATCTAATTTCAAATAAACTTTATAATCTATTTTTCCACCACATTTATTTCTATAAAACAACTATATTAATTATGAAAACCTTATTGGTTCACTTATGGCTTTATATAAAATATTATTCCCATTTAAATTTAAATTTTCTTTGATATTTTCCATTAACCACACTAAAATGTTTTAATTCTAATGTTTCTTAGTAACTCTTTTTATATGTTATTACTTTATGTGACACGAGTTTTCATGATATATTCCTCTTCTACCCTATTATTTTCCATTTATTATTGATTCCTTCCATTCAAGTATATTTTTATGATACTACCATTTTTTATGCATTATGACTTGATTATGATTCCCATTTCCTATAATGGGTAACCCTTATGTTTATGTATGATTGATTATGTATCATTATATATATAGAAAAAATATTAATGAATATATTATGATTGGTGTTCCTAGATAGTGCTCTAATGAATTGGGTAATTTTGAGTCCCATGAGAGGTTAAGTGAAATTGTCTTGGCAGTTATCCTTGACTCATGCTACCTTGTGCAACAGTCATGGTGGTTAACCTTGACTTTTTCTCCTCTCTGTGCAACGAGCCTTGACTCATTCTAATGTCTTGTTTTATGTTGCTAAAACATTACTATGAATAAATTTTTATATGATCCAATGTTTATATGTTATGATTCCATATATCCCATTCCTTTTTATTTCATTATGTCATTCCTTCTTACCCATGTTTTAATCGTTGTTCATATGTTTATTCCCTTACATGGATTTTAGATCGTCCATTTTTTCATGTTATCCTCAGGTTATCCTATGAAGATGTATAAGAACAATGGAAGATAGGATCTACTTATGGATATTTAATAAAAGTGTTTTTTATGATGTTTAATTATGCATCTAATCTTCCAAGACACAAGAATTTTGATCCTAAACTTTTTATATGTTGTTTAATTATGATTAAAATCATGTAATGTTATGCGTAAGTGGATATGGTCACTATAATTAACAATTGGCATCTTTGAAAGCTTGTTTCTGAGCCTTTTGGATTAGAGTGATATCTACTTCACTTCCCTTTGTGGATGTATAAACATGCTCAAAGTCAAATGATTGAAGGAACTCTACACATCTGCACTGCTTGAGATTCACGTCATGATATGTGGAAATGTATTTGAGAATTTTCAGGTCTATGTAAATATATTCTCCCATAATAAATAATTCCACTAAAAACATTAATCATGAACAACAACTTCCATGTCATGTTCATTCATAGTGTAATTCGGCTTGTGTGGTCTCAGATGGTGAGACCTGTATCCTATAACTCGATCTCTCTACATCAAAACTACTCCAAGAATGATTCTTGACACCTCAAAATAAACTATATTTATTTTTTCTAGATCATGAAGAATTAGGATCAGTGCTAAAGTTATTCTTCCCCTTATCCCTTGAATGGATACCTCGCGGGATTTATACCATAAAAACTAAACACCTTTTTTAGTCAAGCATGTGAGTGGCACTACTAGTCCTAGAAATTATAGAATAAAACCCCTATAATAGCCAGCCATCCCCATGAATGTGTGTATATAGAATACATTCATGGGATGTTCCAGAGAAACAACATCAACCACCTTCACTTGGTAAATGAATACTCATCGCTCTGAGATGATATGACCTGGGAATAGAACCTTATCAATTCAAAAGTGCAATTTGGTGATATTATCATACAACTGGTGCTATATTAGTGAATTATACATGCTATCATGATGTTTTTAATGGCAGTGTAGAGTATGATAATACACCAATATATCATCCATGAAGACTACCAAAATTAAATCCAGATATAGGTTGAAACCCGGTTCATTATATCCTTGAAGACTATGAGTGCATTCATGAAATATAACAACATCATCAAATACTTTTACAAGCTATATCTACTCCAAAACATTGTATGTGGTATGTCTGATGACCTAACATGCACCTGAAGGTAGCTCGAATTTTAGTAAATCTTAAAGAAAAACATCTCTCCTTAGATATAATCAAAGAGTTCGTCTATAGAAGGTAGTGGATACAAGTTCTAAACTATAATTTGATTCATTTGAAGGTAATACACACTAAATATGAGGTTATCATCCGACTTCTTGGAAAAAGTGGTAGGAAAACCCCGCGATCAATTACTAGGTCATATAAAAACCTTAACATCCATGTCCATTGACTATTTTTGGGTTTCTGATGCTTTGTAGGTTCTATCCTATAAGGATTAATTGACACTAGTCTCTATCTTGGAACTTTATTGATGATGAAATCTAGTTCTCTCACCAAATGCAACCTAAAAAATTTTCAGGGAAGACGTACCTAAAAAAATATATTATATGAGGGTATTCTATACGTTGGATTCTCTGATTTCTCATAAAGAGACTAGCTATCTGGGGTATCACTTTTCATTTCCCATGATGATCTAGTCTATCCCGGTTTCATGGACATCTCATTAACCCTTATGAATGTAGGCACTGCCCTTGGGGGATGTGAAGGAGACCCTCCAATAATAGAAATAAACATGAGGATGGTAAGGAACGAACCAGTCTACTACATATATGATATCAAAACCAATCATAATGAGTATGAACAGGTTCGACAATAATCAGTACCATATATCATAATGGTAACTTCATTCACTGGAGAAAAATATTTGATAGAATCTCTAACTGTGTGTCTAGATTCATCATGCAACAAAAGTATTCTATCTCTAGGAACAAATTTTCCATAATTTCAATAGAACCAAAAGAGTTAAAAACACATGTATCAAATAAGTAAGATACTAATGTGGAGGTTATAATAACAGTACCTCTAACTATATTAGGCCTGATGCTCTTATCCTCAAGGATTAGGTTTCACTAAAAGATATCAACATATATGTGGCCCTAATATACAACATGGATACCCTAAGAAAGCCTTCTCTACTAATGACAGAGGTATATAGCCTAAATACGATTATTGTGACCTCCTTCTCAGTTTGATCATCTAGTAGTTCTCTATCCACATTCATGGAGAGGTGTTTCTAGTACTGATTTTGGGACTGATATGGTGATCAACCAAAAGACATTCACTCACGATTGGTTGGTTTATACATGCCCATCCTCGAACTATCTCACTATCATTAACGTGTCCACAGTAAGAGTCAGTGCTCAGCACTACTGCTGAGTGAAATGAGCTGAATATTCCATCACCCACATAAGAAATTGATGTAGATGCATAAAATCCCTAGAACAGTCCACTCTCAGCATCTGTGGAAAGAATTAATCATAGAAGGCTGTTTAGAAGTCCACTCATACCACACCCTGATGAATACTAGCTAGGGTAACCACATCCCACCATCAGATGTTAGAATAATGAAGATGATAATTTAAAATCATGAACCTCCTCTCATGATAAATCTCTATATGGTTAATGATGGATAACATAGACTCTATTAATGATTCAATAGTATAGGGATACTATCCCTAGAGAAGGTGGGTGAGTGTTTCAGTTATAATTATAGAATCAAATCTTCCTTAATAGGGGTAGGTCAAATTGTTCCATAAAAATACTACATGAACCCTAAGAAACTCTCTTATAACGTTGAAATGATTCTTAGATTTTAAAAAATGGGTTGAGACTCAAGTGGAACTACTGGGAGTAATTTATGTGGCTCAGGGCCCAACACTTTCAATGCATGATCATCACCACCATCTTAGTGTACGACTCAAGGACATCATGGTAGCATATATACACAGTTTTCAAACTCACACCTCATACAATATTGAAAAATAGATATGATAAAGATAATAGGAAATGATAGGTACATAGACTTCCTATAAACAAGTCACACCTCTCTTCCTTCTCCTAATGCTAGGTCAGGGTGATAAGAAAGGTCACAAAGGATCATAAGAGATACTTACTATTATCCATTTGAATGGTCTGGTCTGGGATAAGGTCTCGCATCACACAATAGATGTTCTAGTATATAGAGTGTTAATTGTATTGTATAGAGGAAGACACCCTTTACTCTGCCATTGGAAGCCCATTTAATGAAAACCTTTTCATTTATAATTTTAAATTTGTTTCAGTTCATAATCATTTATATGCATATAGATATAAATTTTCTATTATATGCGTCATCATTCCCAATTTAAAATGTCTCTTACTCTTTATAAATTGCATTTGGTATAACATGTAACTATGAAAAGAATCTTACATGTGGTATTAGAATGGAACTGTTCATTTAAAATGATTTTATTGAATGAATTACTATTCCAAATTTATAGAAGTAAATTTTTTATAAATGTAAATTTTAATTGATGTAATCAAAATCTTCTCATGTTTTATTCCATTAAACTATAGGTTTACAGATGAAACATGGAATAATTGGTTAACAAATGTTATGTCATCAATAAATATGGGAAAACACTATTTCAATTCATGAAGGCACATTAATTAATCCAATTTTTTAATCTCTATAAGAAAAATTACCACATTTTCAATACATAATAGTCATAGATCTAGTGACATAAAAAAGTAAATGCATACAGTAATATAAATAGGGCATACCATAATGTACGACATGTAAATCTGCATGTGTCTATAATGATGGAGGAGATGATACTCCTTTGCCTCATTGACCATGGTAAATGAAAACCAATCATAATAGTAACAATAATAACCTCAAAAATAATGGGCATCACTAAACATTGAAATTAGTTCAATTGTAATAAGAAATAACCAAAGCAACAATATCATATCACAGGTAATTTTTCTTTCCCACATACTTGGGTTAGTGACTCCCAAGAATAGGATCACCAAAAAAAATTAACACATTCCAAGTGTCTATTATAATAATAAAATTAGTGATAAAAGACAAAAAATAATCCATTATACCACTTTTAGCATCCCAGACCTAGTTTAATCATATTTACCAAACCCGATTGGCCATATGTCCTAAAGCGCCCCTCCCCATGTGTCAGAGGGGGCCAACTAGTATTGAGGGCCTATGGTGTTATAGTAGAGAGACTATACCCTCATGATCATATTATAGCACAATGTTATACAATAAAACTAAGCACCGAAAACAATAAAAATAACTATTAGTGAAATAACAAATCACCTAGATATAGTAATCAAGAAGACGGTGAATTAGAAAAATATAAAACAATAATGATCTTCTAATGTACAGAAAAGGGGAATAGGAATATACACCATGCTATATAAAAACACAATAGTCTAAACACCTTAACCACTATCATTACATTCCTATTCTTAGTTACTTTCTCTAGTACACTTTACTAAGTAGAAAACCAAGCATCCACAACCAGATGTTTCATTTTGTCCCTACCTACATCCATGAGTTCTGTTCAAGTACTAACTAGTGTCCTGAAAAGGGTGTGATATATACACATTAGGACACTTCTAACATTGTCTATTAAATCCATCAAGGGCATATAAAATGAGTGATTTTCATGTATAATACTGTGAACAAATCTATAAAATGTAAATAGTTCAACTCAAGTTCTTAAAGTATGATAGGTTAACATTACCTACTTCGGCCCAAGCCTGGTGATATCAAAAAATGTATCCACATGTATACATATATATGGTCTATAGAAATACTAAAATTTATATCCATATATATGAAAATAAATACTGGAAAAGACCAAAGGCATAACTCATGATTCCATGAATATTAGTGTGAATACCATGGAATGTTAAGGGACATAATGCCCACATATTACATTTAACTAGGGAAACCATTCCCAATTTCCACATTTCAATTGGGATTCCTTTCCTTGTAATATCATGTATGTGGGTCTCATTTCCTAATTTTCAAAAGTATAAGGGATTCCATACCCAAGTATCACAAATAGAAGGTACTTCATGCCCAAGTATCACAAACCGAAGGGATGACAAGCCTGAGTATCCCAAATATAAAAGGATTCATGCTTGAGTATCATTAATATAAGGGAATACATGCATGAGTGTCATATTTATATAATTTGAATCATTATTTATGATAATCCAAGGGTTTATGTAAAATCCATTTTTAAAAAAATGTTTAATTGATGGGATTTTCCTTAACCATCGGGAAGACATGTGATGTGGCTGCACCACTCGCTTCCAATTTAATTTTTGTAAATGATTCAATTTAGAATCAATACAATACCACATATATGGTGGTTTATCTATTTAAAAATTTATCAAAAAATGGTCTTTGCATAAGCACGCCATAAGGGGTGGAACATGTCAATTTGGGGGACCTCTTATAATAAAATAAGGAAAATATATATTAATTTAAATAATGGAAATATATAATTTTATGGAAACCCAAGGAATGTTGGGTGCATGGAACAATGATTAATGTTATAAAACGACTCATATTTTTGTGAAAAATTAACAGATCACCTACCTTAGTTTGGAAGATGATACTTCAACCACTTTTCGATTTTGAATCTATATTGAATGGAATAAATCATCAAAATATACTAATTTCTTGGAAATAAGACATTTTCACTTAATCCAAAATTGTATAGAAGATATAGAAGTAAATGAAAAAATGAGTTAGAGGAATGTAGATCTTACTAGTGGATCTCAAACAAGATAAATAATGGTCTGATCAGTCTCTGGATGAGAGAGCTTATTCAATACCTAGGTCGGAAGGCCATCAAGCTCTCAAGTAAAAGGAGGCACTATGTGTGAGAAATGAGAGGGGAATAATGAAAAATTAACTTAAACATAAGAGTGGAAATATTCATTTTACCCATTTTAAAAGGATTCATGGTTTGACCACATGGTTTTCCAAACCATATACCGATTGTGTGAAGACCAATGTCCAAGGGCACCCCCTCGCTCGAGCTCAGTGCACAGTTTGACTAACCATGCACATCCCATGAAATATACCTATTACATAGGGTCTCTGACACTTTCATGACCATCTGACATGGGATTCATATTTAGTAAAAACTTTTCATCATCTAGTTAGATCACTGGATCAACCTGCACTATTGAGATGCACAATTAGCACTGACTGTGCACTAACTATGTGGCTCAATCTGTCTTTCCAAATTCTGGATCTATGGGCTTCAAACATGCCCCAAACTGTCTTGAACCACTCCTTAAAACATTTATCATATTGATAGAATAAAAAATGGGTTTTAAATTTTATATTAATAGTATGTACCTATTTTTAAAAGTTTCTACATTACACGTGAATCCCTACATCATGGTATCAAAGGGGATCTTCACAGTTGGCACATAGTTTTACTAATAATGTGGTGAAAATTTAGGACTTTTTAGGTGGTTCTAGTTACATCCCCATGGTTTATTCCTAGTTTGGAAACTATGTGGGCTATATGATCTTTAAAAAGAACTAAAAGGACTAATCCACCCCTATTAGAAATTAAATTCCTACCCCCTCATTTTCTCCCTCATGTGACCCTATCTCCTCCAATTTCATGAGAATGACCTTCCCTACCTTACTATCGATTAATTACATGTTTTTTCTCCAATATTATTCAATGAAAACACATATGATGTGATTACTATTTCTCTCATTGTTTATAATATCTCTTTCATCTTGATTCCTTCATTACCCAATGGCCATGACATTTTGAGATTGTATTGGAAGAATTAAATGAATTGGTTTTTTATGTTTAGTTCATAAGGATATCGTTTTCTATTGTTAAGTGGATCCACTCTATTTACAAGTTCATTTTGTTGATTATGGTTGGTGGATATATTTCCTCCTTTGATAGTTGAACTCTTAAATTCTTAGATCATTAAGTTTAAATCTATGAATTCTATAAAAATATCTTATTCATTCTTTATGGACACATTTACATAAAACTATATATTTTATTACAACATTGATGTCGTAAAATGGAAACGGAATGTTTTATATGGAAACATAAATCTATTCATTAATTTTGTTAATGAAAAACCATGGTCAATGATGATTTATTTGGAGTAGTTAAACCTCTTGGGAACTCGTGATCTTGGGTTGGTGAACTTAGATTAGGATGAGGTCATTTACAATAGTAATTCATGATTTCATGACATTTTAAGTAATTATTATGGCACCTCGACTTTTCAGTGAAGTTATAAACAATCCATCCCAGTTATTGAGGATCCAGCCAAATTAGTAATGGAATTCTACTAGGTTTCCCTTGATTGAGGGTCCTTAGTGTTCACACTCATGATAGGTAATATAGAAGATTAATTTTAAAATATTTTTTAATATCCCTTACTACACGAAGAATATTTTATATAGTGGATGTTCTTCTTTATAAATTTAAAAATTCATTTTTATATGTTATGTTCAAACTTGCATGATTTGGTTTTTCTAACCAAGGATTCATATGAAACACTTGGTGGGATCCTACTGAACTTATTATGATCACTTCATTTATACACCAATGGTGTATACATACATTGTATTATGTAATGTTGGAAAAGTAAATGAACCACTTCAAGGACTTTGGTATTCAAGCTAGTTTTGGTTAGCTATATAGAGGTGACATATTGGGATGATACATTTTTTTACATAGATAAGTGTTTCAAATTATTTAATCAATTTTGATGTATTTTTTATAATTTAAATATAAATATTGTATCACTATCTCAACTTTTCTTCCTATCACTTTTTTTTTTACTGATGGTTGTATTAGTAATTTATTGGCAGTGGCATGGGGTTATGATTATTTATGTTTTTTAGTATTTTATGTCATTTTTATGTTTTTGTTATCTATATATTGGGTCATGAATAATAAATGTATGGTGAGGTCATTTTAGGTTCTGGTTTTTAACCCATTGATAAAACCATCCTATGGGAGAAAACATTGTCAACGACATATTCATTGATGCCCAGGAACTGGTTCCCAACCTGTGGGGATTAAGAATTTCCTTAGGGCCTTTCCTTGAGTTATCTTGGGTGACCAGATAGAGGGTGGACTTGGTTGGTTCTTGAAAATTGAGTTTTTAAAGGTGTATAACCACTAGACTTGATATGGGTTCATCAATAAGGACCATATTGGCCTATATTTAATTGTAAAGGGTGTTTCACCAAGGGTAGGGTAGTGAATTGGAAATTAGGGATTTCTTTCTTCTAGATATGGGTTAATAGATAAGGTAACTGTGAAAAATTTGTTTACTTCACCATAAGAGGAGTGATTTGTGTGATGGTAATGTGTAAATTGTAGAACCTGATCAATTGAATGAAATTGGGATAAGTGCTAGCGGTCTATACTAAACACAAGTCCAAAAACCCTCAATGTTTTTACATCTATGATGAGGTCATTGGGGGTTCCAGGGTTGAAGGTACCTAGTTCAAATAATTAAGGAAAATTATAAATAATGACAAAAATTATAAGAAATTTCCATCAATAACGATATCGAGTAGTGTTATATTATAAAAATTACTGACATGGGTATTATAGCATCATGGACTATTCTGATGAGCTTGATGATATAACAATGTATGATGCTATAGCTTGAAATTTATTGATGATCTCGTTCTAAGATATGTTTTTTGTACTATGCATATGTGCCTATAACATGGTATTGAAAATAGTGAAATTGATTCTAACTCTCCATTGACATAGGTGTTGCTCCAAAAACATTTAAATGTTTATGTCATTTCTCTTATTATTCTTCATATTCTTTTCTTTTCTCTCATTTTATCTTATTTTTTGGAATTATTTTTTCATTCATGCTCCCCTGCAATTTTAAGACATGGAATGGGTTAATTGTATAGACCAATAGAAGTCCAGTATAGATAATGGGGGTTTATCAACCCAAGGATAGTGAATTTTATTGTCTTTTAATTTTTTTTATAGGATCCCACATCACCCATTAAAAATTAGGTTCTAATAAAATCTAAAAATAAATCTGGTTTGAAGAATTTGGGTTCCAGCTTCAGTGCTTGGATGATGGGTATAATTGTATATCATATGCACATGATGTGATGTGTTATTAGTGAAGGGAATGTTTGTGTATGGAATTATAAATTATTTTTTTATGTTTATTTATAATGGATTGTATTCATATAATGGTTTTTTAAGATACATGGGATGGAAAATATTCCATCTGGGAGATGATTCTCTTCTATATATGGTAGTAATTATTTTAATCATTCATAAATTTAATGTTGATATGGATTTTTTGAGTCGAGCGTGTTGTCTACTAATGTTTTATTATAGATATTTACGGATTGGGTGTGGTTTTAGCTTTTATTTGTTGTAACCATGGTAATATATGAATGAATTGGAGTATGTTTTGTGTTTGTTTTCAATCCTCATTGGATGTTCCGAATGTGATCCAGCAAAGTGATCTTACAGTTCAAGTAGATAACAGTATTGATGGGGGCACCATTTTCCAGCATTTTCCAAATTTATAGACCTCAAAATTGAAAAATGGAGAAAAGTGTTTTTTTGCAAAGGGACTTGCACTCCGATTACGTCAAGGTGTGGAAACATATGCGAAATATGTTTTTCATGATCAGAATATCAAAATATGGAAAAGTAAGACGGAGCGCCCAAGTTTTGGGTTTGGTCGCGCAAGTGACTTGCGCAGCAGAGACTAGGGCGGCTGGACTTGCTCGCCGAGGGGAGACTTGCGCACCATCGTGCAGGGTGTTTATAATTCCTATAAATAGAGGACCACCCCTCCTATTTTCTTACGAGTTTCAAGACTTAGAGAAATTCAGATCTCCCGTCGCACAGGTGTAGGGGTCGCGCAAGTGGTTGTGTGGTCGCGTAAGTAAAAGTTGCGTGATAGTTGTTTGTTGCGCGTCCAAGGTGGTTTGGGAGAGAAAGGTGTGAGTCGCCCAAGTTTGGAGTTGGCGAAGGAGGTGTCGTGCAGGAGGTTTGGTGAAACTTGTGCTCAAGGATTTGAAGAAGCGTGACTATTGACAGTTGCACGCCAAAATCGGTTTGGACGTAAAAGGGTGTGAGTCGCGCAAGTTTGTTGTTGAAGAAGAGAGTGTTACGCAAGTGGTTGAGGTGGACTTGTGCGCCGGCTTTGAACCTTGCGCGCTGGCTTGGAGAAGCGCGCCATGTGTAGTTGAAGCACGCCAGACTTTTTGGAGCTACACGAAAGCTGGAAGATTTTCAGATTCCTTCGGTGAAAAGTGAGATTAGTCTACAGGAGATAGTTGGACTTCAACCGAGCATCTACATACAACAGAGGATGTATTCATTAGTGAAGATGAAGAGACCTTCACGTCTATAAACTGAGTGGGAATTCACTAAAGGCAGTGAGCCAGGGGGAGTCAGTGGGAGTGACCCGAGGGATGTAGTGAGCTATCCTTGAACCTTTGTAAAGGCAGTGCACCTGGGACAGAGTGACTATGCCCGAACCTTTGTAATCCGCAACTTGTGAAGTTTAGTAGAATTTGGTACGACCGACAACCTGTTGGCGTATGCTCCTTGGACGTAGCCCTTAGTAGTGAACCAATTAAAATTGTTTTGTCTTCTCTCTGCATGTGAATCTTTGATTTCTGGTCATATTAATCATACAAGTTTAACAAGTTCCTACCAACGTGGGAACAAGATCCATCACAATAAAAGAAAAAGTTGTCACCCTAATTCACAAGGGTGTCTCGGGGTCCTACAGTATTCTATGATATGGTTCCCTTGAATGGGAGTGATTCTATCTAGTAGTTTGTAATTTGATTTCCCAAGACTAGGTGTGATACTAGACAACCATTTTTATGTTGTTTCCCTCGACTATGTGTGATTCCAAATAACAGTTTGTTATATGGTTTCCCAAAAATATATGTGAATATAATCAGTATTCTGTGATAACATTTCCTTGAATGGGTGTGATCCCATCCAAATTTTTTATATTTTTTCCAGGATACGGTGTGATACTAGTTAGTAGTAGGTTATGTGGGTTCCCTACTAATGCAGTGATACCAACTAGCAGTTTGTTATGTGGTTTTCCTAAACACAGTGCCATCTTAGCTAGTCATTTGATATGTGGTTTCCCTAGATTGAATGTGATTCTAGCCAATAGTGATATTGATTTTTGAGATTAGACTGGGTGTATTGTCAACCATAAGATTGTTGGGTGGTAACCTCTTGAATGTAAGTGTTTATAGTATTCCAAAATGGGAAAAATGGGTAATGGCGACGGGTTATTTATGACAGGGAAGGGTCCCATCAAAAAAAGGCCACCATGTATGGACTATTTGCAATGGGGATAGGTAACCCATTGCAAATACCCTTCATTGGGTTTTACTATTTGCGATGGGGCCCCTCACAAATACAATTCAGTGGTTTTTATTATTTGTGATGTATACTGTTGCAAATACCTTCGGTAGCTTTTAGTATTTGCGATGGGTCTCGTCGCAAATACATTTTTAACCACCACCCCTAATTAATAGGGGGTTATCATTTCTGACGGTTCCCGTCCCAATTAATATTATTTGTGACGATATTTATCTCACCTCACAAATACTATGGCGACATTTTGATATTTGCGACAAGACTCTTCACCACTACCTTTTTAACCATCACCCCTCATTAATAGGGGGTTAGTATTTGCAAGGGGTCCTGTAGAAAATACTCATGTCGCAAATAAGCTGACCTATATATTCCTCTATCAATTTTTTCCATTTCACATCTCTCTCAACTCTTATCTCTCTCTACTCTCATATTCTCTTAAATTTATTAAATGTATAAAATTTTACATCGAGGGAATTTTCAAACCTTGTATCATACAAAAGATTTTTCCTTAAGGAATTTATGTATTGCTTCATTTTTTAGTTAATTTATTTAATTTTATATTAGTTATAATCCATGTCAATTAGAGACAATTAAATTAAATTAGAATTAAATAGTATTATTTTGCCTTATTTATTTTTACAATTACATTATTTCTTTAGTAATAAATACTAAAAACTTTTAATAATTGGGGTTAATGAGTAATAATTAACATGCAAATTAGTAATAATTAGCGCCAATTAGTAATAATTAGTGATAATTAGTAATAATTACTGGTAATTAATTTTAATTAGTAATCATTAGTGGTAATTAATAAAATTACTGGTAATTAGAAATAAATTGTAGAATATTATAATAATCACTAATAATTAGTAATAATTAGTAATAATTAGCAGACATTTGTAATAAATAGCGAAAATTAGTAATAAATTGTGGTAATTGGTAATAATTAACAGTAATTAGGAATAAATTGCAACAAACAGAAATATATATGACTAAATAGAAATAAATAGTAATAATTTGTAATAAACATGAATAAATAGGAATAATTAGTAATAAATATGAATAATTAGTAATAAATATGAATAAATAAGCATAATTATTAATAATTATTAATACATAGTAAATATAATGAATAAATAGGAATAAATACAAAAAATAGGAATAAATATGAATAAATTGGAATAAATAGTTACAATTATAAATAATTTGGAATAAATAGAAATAATTTGAAATAATTACGAATAATTAGTTATAATCAGGAATAATTACTAATAATTAGTAATAAATAGTAACAATTAGTAATAATTAGAAATAATTAGGAATAAATATTATTAATTATTAATAATTAGCACTAAATTGGAATATATAGGAATAATTTGTAATAATTAGTAATATTTAGTAATAAATAAGAATAAATAAGAATAATTTGTAATAATTTGTTATAAATAGATATAATTATTAATAAATAATAATAAATAGAAGAAATAGGAAAAGGTAGTTATAAATAGGAATAAATAGTAATAAATTAGAATAAATTGTAATAAATAAGAATAAATAGTGATTACTAGAAATAAATAGGAATAAATAGGAATAATTAGTAATAATAAGTAATAATTAGAAATAAAAAGTAATAAATAATAATAATTAAGAATAATTAGGAATAATTATGCATAATTAAAAATAATTAGTACTACTTTTTAATAACTGTGAATAATGAGTAATAAATAGTAATATTAGTAATAAATTGTAATAAATAGTAATAAATAGTAATAAATATTAATAATTAGGACCAATGAGTAATAATTTGTAATAATTAGGTATAATGAGAAATAATTTGTAATAATTATTAATAAGTAGGAATAAATAGTAATAAATTGCAATATGTAGTAATAAATAGTTGTAAATATTAATAAATAGGTATAAATAGGAATAAATAGTAATAAATAGTAATAAATAGTAATAATTAGGATTAAATTAGAATAAATTGTAATAAGAAATTATAGTTAAGAATATTTAGGAATATTACTAATAATTATTAATAATTAGTAATATATAGTAATATTTAGATATAATTAGTTATAATTAGGAATAATTAAAAATAATTAATAATAATTAGTAATAATTAGTAATAAATAGTATTAAATAGTAATAAATAGTAATAAATAGTAATATTTTCTAATAAAATTTAATAAATAGTAATAAAAAGTAGTAACTTGTAGTAATTTGTTGTTATTAGAAATAAATATTAACAAATAGTGATAAATAATGATTAATAGTAGTAAATAGTTATAAATAGTAATAATTGTTAAAATTTAGTAATAATTAGTAATTAATAGAAATAAATATTAACAATTAGTAATTATTAGTAATAATTAGCAATAAATAGTAATATTTAGTAATAATTATTAATAATTAGAAATAATTAGTAATAATTAGTAATAATTAGTAATAATTAGAAATAATTAGTAATAATTAGTAATAATTAGGAATAAATATTAATAATTATGAATAAAATGGAATAAATAGGGAAAAATTGGATCAAATAGGAATAAATAGGAATAAATATGAATAAATTTTAATAAATAGGAATAAATATGAATAAATAGAAATAATTAATAAAAATTAGTAATAATTAGTATTAAATAGAAATAATTAAGAAATAATTAGTAATAAATAGGAATCTATATAAATAATTATTAATAAATAGTAATAAATAGAAATAATTTTTAGTAATTAGCAATAATTAATAGTAATTAGCAATTTATTTGCAATATTTAGAAATAATTACTAATATTTTGGAATACTTAAGAATAATTAAAAAAATTATTTTTTTCAGTCTTGTTTTTCTTATATAAAATTGTTCATAAAATATAATTATTTTACATTTTTTTAGAGAAATTTGGGAAAAGGAAGTTGGCAATAGTGATTATTAGATGATCACATTTGGATAAATAAAAACATAAATCCAAATGGTTCTAGTATAAATCGGATATATATTAAGGATTTTGAAACTTTCTTATCATTAAACTCATAAAAAATAGAATTTGTTTCAGAAGGGACAATTAAGTGTCCATGTAAAAGATGTGATCTTATGACATTTGACACATTTGATAACGTTAGAGGTCATCTATTTTATTATGGTTTTAAAATAGATTATATTTTTTGGTTTCAATATAGTGAGCATTGTTCTTGAGAAGATACTAATAATTTGTTTCTAGATCCATCACGGTTTCAAAATTTAGTACATGATGTAGAAGGTCCTTATTTTCAAAAAATTAAAACTCTGGATGATATTGATTTCACTCATGAGTTGGAACCATATCAATTTGATGAGTTACAGATGTTTGTTTGGGATTCATTATATCTAGGTTGCAAGATAAGAATACATGAAGCGTTTAAAAAATTATCTCTATTAAATTAGATAATGTAATGTAAAATATCTATTTTGATAAGATATTCCCTTTGGTTAAACAACCATTACCTGAAGGAAATGTTTTTCTTATAGGATTCTATGAGAGAAAGCGGTTAGTATATAATATGGGTCATGGTTAACAGAATATTCAGGAATATTCAAATTATTTCATATTATATTATGGTTAAAATAGGTCATGGGATAGTTTTCCTAAATATGGAAAATAGGGGTATGAAGGGGCTTAACTAGGGATGCCTGGATTGATTCCTATAAAACAGTTGAGGTATTTTCTGCTTACACCTAAATTGTAGTGTTTATTTATGTCTAAGAGAACAACACCATCGATGTCATGGCACAATTCCAATATTTCAACTGGTAAAAGAGTAAATCATCCCTATAATGGTGATTCATTCTAAATTTTTTACCAAGTATATTCTTATTTTCCTTCTGATTTACAAAATATGTGATTTGGTCTTTATACTAATGGTTTTTCTCAATCTGGTTCTTACGGTAGTCAATGTTTTTGTTGGCATGTAATTGCTACTCCACACAATTTACCTCCTTGGATTTTGATTAAGGATTCATATATTTTTTTGACCTTATTAATTAAAAGACATCTAAAAAAGAATATATATGTTTATTTAAACCCATTGATTGATGTGTTAAATTTTTTGAGGAGTTATGGTGTAAGTACATATGATGTTTCTGTGAAAAAAAATTCTTATTGAATTTGGAATTAATGTTGAAAATTAGTCACTTCCCAACATATGTAATGTTATATAGCTAGAGTAAACATGGTACAAAAGCATGTATATACTGTATGAGAGGGAAAAAGGGTGTATGCTCATTAGTGGAAGAAAACCTTGTTTTTTTTCTGCTATCACATATTCCTTCCAACATACTACCCTGTTCAGAGGAATATATCTCATTTCAAAAAAGGAACAATTTAAAGAAATGAACATCCAACAATGATCTCAGGTACGGAATTAAAATCTTCTATATCTCCATTACCTACCATTAAATTTGGACCAACTATAAACCAATATAAAATTGATGGATTTGGAAAGAACAAAATTTGATAAAATGAAGAATTCTTATGGGATCTTCCATATTGGTATGATTTTTTGGTCCATCACATGTCGGTTATCATTCATATTGAGAAGAAATATTATGAAAAAATATTTTTAATTGTTTTGGATACCCAAGGTAAGACCAAAGACAATATAATGGAATGATTAGATCTTGCCCAAATTTGTAGGAAATTAGATCTTGAAGTGTTTGAAAATGAGAGATCATGGAATTTAAATAACCCACAATACGATTATAAACTTTCAAGTAAAATGATTATTATTTTATGAGTGGATTGAATATTTGATTCTTCATAATGGTTATTTTTCCAATTTGGGATGATGTGTCAGAAATGGTCATATTACATGATTTAAAAGTCATGACTGTCATATTATAATGGAATGATTTATGATGATTAGAGTAAGATTTTTGTTGAATTATATGATTTGGGATTTGTTGATAGAACTATCATATTTTTTCTGAGACACTTGTCTTGCGAGAACAGACTACGATACACTAATCTGACTGCAAGAAGTTATTATTTTATTCTTATATAAACTAGAATATATCTTCCAATCAGCTTTGTTTGACTCAATAGAACATTTAATATTACACTTTTCATGTGAGAAAAAATGTATAGGTCTTGTATAGTTCTTGTGGAAATACCCATTTAAAATATTCATGCATAAATTAAAGAAAAATCAATGTAACAAAGCATTAGTTGAAGGATCACATGAAAAAACTTATTCCTAGGAAGAAATTTATATTTTATTCTCTCACTATTTTCAATATAAATATCCCTCAAAATAAAAATCCATTTTCCATTAAAAGGGAAACGTTGATGGTGAAATGAGAGATAAATTATCAGTTTTTAGTTAGAAAGAACTTGACTTTGGTGGATTTTTTGAACAATGGATTTCAAATGATGAACATCATAGAGCTCATACATATGTTCTGATTAACTATAATGAAATGAAACCATTTTTTACTGTGGGTTCTCCTATCACATATTCTATAATCATTATTATAGTTAATTAATATTAATTTATTTTTAGGTTATATGATTATCATGTTAAGAAACAGTTTCCAAAAAATACAATAGCTGCTCTTGAAGAATGTCAGCAAAATAATGTTTCCAACTGGTTTCGAAAACTAGAATAGTAAATTATTTATGGTTTAAAATATATAATCAATTTATTAATTGTTATATTGAAAATCATTTTAAAAATTTTCAGGTATCTCAACATGATGATAAAATTGATAATTGATTAGATGTATTTTTTAACCCACCATCCAAAATGGGTAAAACTTATAATGAATATGTGGTAAATGGTTTCTGATTTCATACATGTGCAAATGGGGAATCAAAAAAACAATTAATAATTATATTTATATGAAAGGATATCACCATATGGAAATTAAAGTTGACTTTTATAGATTATTGGATTAATTATTAAACTGTTTTATCTCAGATAGAATTACATAACGATGTTTAAATGTCTGTGGTTGGATACTAAGAGATGATTACATGTTCATCTCAACCATGGAATCATTTATATTATGTATAAAATCCTTATAGCATTAAATGAATCATTTTTTTGGCTCATCAGGCACATCAAATTTATTATAAAAATTACTATACTACTTCAAGATAGTTGGGTGATTGGTGGAGCATAATAAAAATGAAATATTGGGATAATCTGTTTATTCAAAGTAAATTTGGTTATTTTAAAGTGAAAGGAATTGAAATTTTTCAAGAGACTACTCCAAATACATTTATTCCATGAAGATACTTGAATATCAAGGATTACACTCCACAGTTAAGGGTCGATGGTGACGATGATTTTGTTGATGTAAAAAATGAATATGAAATGACAAGAGATGATAAAACTGAAAATCCTATGGAAATTGATGATACTAAGGAAGAGTATAAAGATATTGACATCATTATATATGAATAATAATATGGAGATGAATATTGACTCAGTTAAATTTTGGTTATAATCATATAATATATATATATATAGTAGTTGTTTTCTACTATTTTCTGACAATATAAATTTCACGATTTAGATAGACTATGATTTGTTTCGTCAGTTTTAGGGTGCTAATATTCCTAGTGATGATCAGGATGTTAGATCTTCTGACGCTCAGATAGCTGGCAGTATAGCGAGGACTCAAAGGTTCCATGGTATTGTGAGGTTAATGATTTCGAGCACTATCCTCGAGTGATGTCCACATCTTGTATTCGGTCCACACATGTAGAGGTATGTTAACTTGTGTATTTTATTTAGTTTTTATTAATTATCATTAATTTATTTATATAATAATCATTTCATTATTTTTTATTTTTTCACACCATTTTTCATATATCTATTACATTGGCAAGTGCTATATAGTGAAATTATTTTTCTTGAGCATGGGTTACATTGGATCAGATTCTCGTAGATGTTCTGCACCACATATTTGATCATTGGATGGAATGTAATTAATAATATTTATTTTATTAATAAATTAATATTATCAATTTTTTTAGGGTTTATGATAGCCCATCGATGAGAGAATTTGTGACTCTATCTTGAAGGCATGGGAGGGTTGTATGTGCAACTGTTGTCATCTATTTTTGAACAATTTTAGGAGGATACAAATGTGGAAATTTGGAGTCACAAAATTTGATGATTCATGATGCACCCACTGGCATGATTATATTTCATCTTAGGTTTGGGATGGATTATGTTCACACTTTATGGGTGGTCGTTTTCAGTGGATATCATCAGTAGTTCAAAAAAATCGGGGGAGGTAAGAGGTGACATATCATGCTGGTAATCTTACTTTCAGTACATATATTGAAAATGTGGTAATTACCTTTTTTTAATTTGTTTATATAATATTATATGTAAACTCATTATTTTATATTCATATAGGCAGTCAAACATCCTAATATTAAATAGTTTGAAATTTATAGGAGGTTGTAAAATGATCATGTTACAAGAGAGATTATAGGTGATCACCAGTGTAAGATTCTAGTTAGTATAATTTTTTTGAGTATTAAGATTAATTATAAATAATATTTTAATAAAATTAATATTAAATTTCAACTGAAGGAGTCATATGAGGCCGTGATATCTCAGACACAATCTAAGAGTCAGTCCAAGACTAAGAATCAGACCAGTACAATAAGATTTGGTGATGTATCGTGGATGCAACTGACTCAGTATGCCTTCGAGAAAGGGTGAGATATTGGTATCACATCTCAATTGACACTTTTGGGTTATTATGATACCATTTCAATGTAGTTGCTTAGCATGAGAGGAGATCAGGGGGAGTCATCATAATCTGCTGCACAGTATCTGGATTAACTATGAGTTCGGGGTAAGCTTACAGAGAGTATAAGTAGGAAGTAGGAAGAACTCTATCAATAGCAGCAACAATAGTAGGAGGATATGCATTGATGGCAGTAGTTATAGCATGAGATGACGATGGAGTACATGCGACATTTGACTCATGGTTTAGGGATGGAGTTCCCTCCACCATCTCCTTCAGCTCCTATAGAAGACCATCCTCCTTAGTGATGTATCAACTTTTTATGATAAAACATTTAAACGTAAATTTTTTTGTAATATTATATATTAACATTTTTATATAGTGTGTTTCTTATATTGTTGCAAATATTGTGTTTTTTATTATTTTATTGTTTATTTAATTTTTTATTTTTTATATAATTTTTTGTATTATTATTATTATTATTATTATTTTATTTTTGGGAATATTGATGTTTTTATTATTCTATAATTTTTTATTGTTTATTATTAACATTATTACTTTTATTATATTTTTTATTAATATTAATAATAATAATAATATAATTAATATTATATTAATAGTATTTTTATTATAATTATTATTAAGAATATTATTATTTAATAATATTATATTAATATTATTTTATTATTATTATTATTATTATTTTATTAAATTTTATTAATATTAAAAAAATAATTTTTTTTGCGATGGGCCCGTCGCAACAGTGTGTTTTAAAAACTCGGAGAAACTTTTTGCAAGGTCATTTTCTATAATGGGGAATTTTAAATGGGACCCCATCATAAATTCCCCATTGCAAATAAATCAATTTCCAGTAGTGTTATGGTTGTATTCAGGTCACAGTGTTCAAATTAGTATAGTTGGGTGAGATGGAGAGGCTTGGTAGTGTTGTAAAAACATGCTTCAAATGGTTTTAAGAACTATTATTTGGTTAATTGTTTTTATTTTTAGTTAATTTTTTATTAGTATTTATGGTCGCCAATTGGGTCCCCATGATTTGATGTGTTGAAAATAGATTTTCATGGGTAACATTTATTTATATCATTGTGATGATATTTATTTATGGTATAATTTATGTTTTAATTCCATAAGTATATTTTGATGTTTTATTTTGAATATGTTTGTTTAATTATTTGTTAATTAATGGTATAGTTATACCAAGGGTTTATGTAGGATCATAAAAGTATTGAAAATACTATATGAGGGGTGGTGAATTGTAGTATCAAAAAATTTAAACATTTAATTTACCAACTCCTTTTATGTAAGAAATTATATAAGAATAATAGTTGTACTAATATATGTTGTAACATTAAAGTGTGAAAAAAGTTAATAATATATATTATCACATTGTATATATATGCCAGTGGAAAAATAAAACTTATACAAACAATAATACCAAATTATAACACAATTTTATAAAAGATAATTATAGAACCTATTGAAACTTTTCTAAAAAAAGTTTTCACTTTCACCAAAAGTGATAAGGAATTCTATGAACCCAAAATTAGATATCCTAAAATTACACATATCATAAGGTATATATTCCTAACATAATAAGACTTAAATCCGTTTAATTGGACACAACTTTTTCTTCTTATCCCTTGGAACCCTTGATCTACCTAATTTAAAAAACCTAAGTCTCTCTTTCCTTGAGATCCACAATCAACACTCATTTAAAACGATAACATCAGAAATGTATAATTTAAAGAATACTCTCTAAAGATTACAATATGAATCAAAATTAATAATGAGATATTAGAAAAGCTATAACCAAAATATATTTAATGTATGGATTCAGTCACTTATACTCTTCAAGGATACGGTCCTATTTTTTGACAATTCTCCAATAGTTGGATTTCACACTTCTTAGGAACTGTTTCAATAGCACCAAACACGTCATCTTTATCTTTGAGAATATCATCACTCTATCTGATGGTTTTATTTTTTAGAATCATTAAAAAAAATTAAAGAGTTTTTTCATTAAAAATAGTGAATCATTAAATGGTATAATTTCTACATCTTTATCTGGAAGTATTATTGAATCCCCATCTACTTTAATTTGTATGCCTTCATCCAATGAAATTTAAATAAATAATTTTGATAAAATTTATAATATTATATCTTATAGATTTTTGAAATTTTTCTCCAATGTTCTTTTTAAACTTCTATTATATGTACATTGTACAAGGTCATCAGATATACTTCATATATTTCCATTCGATAGAAATAGATTTTCCGATTTAATAGAACTGAATTCATTCCTACAAAAACTAAATACTTTATAAGAAATAAATGCCATTTATAGAAACATGTTATGTTGTAGTTGTGATTTTTAGAATTAATATAAGAAATAGGGATTTCATCTCAATTATCTCCCCCTATTTCAAATCACTACACATAATACATAAGGGAAACATTTTAATCTTTAAAAAACATCCTCCCAAATACTTAGAATTTTTTTTTAATTCCCTAACTTTCTCCCCCTTTATGATTTTCAAAATTAATTTCAATGGAATGAAATGTTTAGTAGAAAGAGTTATTGAAATTTTAGAAACCACCATATAAATATTTTTAGGGATTAAAAATACATTTAATAAAACTTAACAACCATTCAAAAATATGTGAATGCAGCAAAGAAAATAATGGAGTATTAAAATTATCCATGAGTATAATAAATATATCAATATTTCTTAGTATTTTTCAATTAAATAGTATTTATATTCCTTATATTTATTTCCATATTATCTGACCTCACTTCCTTGGATTAAAAATTTTCAAGCCTATTATCCAGTAACTCTAGTTTCTTATATTGTTGAAAGATATCTGAATTTGTTGGCTAGAGAAGGACTACAAATCATTGGTTTCTCTCATAAATTCTCCAAAAATTGAATTTATACTATTAGAAAACCTAGATAATAAATTTATTAATCTTTAAATTATGATTATATTCTCATTAAAAAACAATATAAATTCCCTGGTTTGATTCATCCACATGATAATATTATTCAACATCATAAATTCAACAAACGAATTTCTTTTCAAGTTATTCTGTAAAACATCATCTTAGATAAATGCATCCGATATTTTTTTGAGAGAATTGCAACCTATTATAAAATCCACATTCCATTGAATATACTTCAATATTTCTTGAATTCCTAAAAGGATTTCTTTGGTGCTGTTAAGAATTTTCGTCACTTCATTAAATAATTCATTTGTATCCATTTTTTCTTTGACCATGTACTATGAGGATATTTTTCTGAATCTTTAAAAACGTCTAGAAAATGAAATTCCTTGTCTCTAGGAAGCAAAATTTCTTATTTTTAACAAATTTTTACTAAGAGACTTCATGGATTTTTACATCATCATTGGTCTATCTTTGATTAAATTATTTTATGGATGAGTCTATATTTTTACATTTTTAAAAATCTTCTTTCCAATGAACTAAGTGATTCTTCTTCCTCATCAAACTGATAGGATATAGAAATTGTTGTATGAATGGGGGATTATTTAGGAGAAGAATCATTTAAATATAAATACAGTTTTGTAACATCAACTAATTTCATAAAAAAATACTTTTCCCTTATATTTCAGGTAGCACTATGGGAGTAGGATATTTTTTAGTATCCTCAAAATTTAATTTTCATTTATCATTTAGAAAAATAACTTGAACATCATCTTCAACCACTTGATTCTATTTATATTTATAAAATTTTTGAGGAAAATCATTTACTTACTATATTAGAATGAACTATGCAATTTATTCTTCCTTATAAAATACAATGGACTGAGGAACTACTTCCTCTCCCTTGAAAACATCAGAACCCTTTTCAATTTCCCTAAGAAAATTATGAGAATGTATTTTGTTATTTTCTTTAACATATTTCTTATTATTTTTTATTTTTCATAAATTCTAAGAAATAGTTAATATTTTAATAATTTGTCTTTGGAATGTTTAAGACCAAAGCTAAGATC
Organism: Viscum album; assembly: GCA_963277665.1. NCBI lineage: Eukaryota > Viridiplantae > Streptophyta > Magnoliopsida > Santalales > Viscaceae > Viscum > Viscum album. Next base: position 1,467,020,096 of record OY728128.1, on the reverse strand, counting down.
TCATTCCTTTCATTCTTTATTCATATTCATTAACTCAGAAAAGGATTCATCCAACATTGCATTTGTTTTCTTCTAGGGAAGCACAAGATATTTTTTTGAATATTTAGGCTTATTACTATTCTCATGAACTTTTATCTTAAGAACATCTATTTCTTAATCTAAATAAATTTTTGATGGATTATCAATGAACTTTCTCTCAATATGAAAATATATTGACCTCATTTAGAAACATCCTCATCACCAAATTAATAATCCTTATAACTAATTGGGGATGATTCATTCTTAATATTAAAAATTTCTATAAACATCATAAGAACACTATTAATGAACCATTGGTAAAACAAGATATTCATATTTATTGTTAATATTCTGATTTATTTGACATTATTCCACATGAAATTGAACATGTTTAATTTCCTCATGTTGCATAAAAAATTGAGAACATATATATCTTGAAATTTTTATGTATATTGATCTATATTTCTTAGACGAAAATAACATTGAATCTATATACAAATGATTCTAAATTTTGGAGATTAATGAGACATATTTTTTATCCTCTCATATATAATAAAAATATGTTTCTCTATAGTAGAAATTTTAGGAAAAATGAATTTTTCAGGTATTTTATGTCTAAGAACGGATGATTATCCTTATTGAGGTATACCAAATATATTACATACAATATTAATATTAATACTATGGGATTTTATAAAAAGTTTTAAGGTCATGTTATTTAATCATTCCACGTCATTAAAAACTAAACTGATATAAAACACATATACATTACTCAGATAATGATGATCAAAGTCATCATTCAACACACATACATTCTCAAATCCCTGGAATTTTATAGTTGAATTTTACAAGGAATTAAACCTTTCAAATCATCCCTGGTCAGAAAGTCTTTCTTTTACAACTTCACTGGTTGGAAAATCACAAAATTTGTCCATAAATATTAATAGATAATGTTTAAAGACATATGAAAACTAATAGACAAATCATGAAGAAATTAGAAGGATAATGATCAATATGAAGAGAGTTATTCTATTAAATAAATGGAGAGGAAAAGAAATTGAGCTTCTACTACTATATATATAATAGAGGTGATAGTTTAAATTTAAAAATATATAATGAATAATTTTTTGTTATAGAATATGATGAATCTAGTATGTCTATAAATGTAGATATTTTAAACTTAGGATTGTTTTGATTATTTTTTATAAGGTATTGAGGTTATCAGAGAAACAAAATTTTGATAGAACTTCAAAAAATTTAATCAATTTTTAAAAAAAATTATGAATAAAAGTTATATGAAAAAAATAATGTGTACGTATTTAGAGAATTAATATATTTAATTACCTAAGAATTTTTTTTTAGTGATTTAATAACATGACTGTAAAAGATTATTTAGTGGAATAGAGTAATTCCAATGAAACATTAGACGAACCTCATTCTAATGAAATTGAGATGTTTCATTAAAATGTTAGTCCAAAGATCATAGTAACAAGTAATATCATAAGAAAAAGAGATATGGAAAACAAAAAAATGTCATCCACATTTACTGATGATTATTTTACTATAAAGAATATATAAAACAAGAAGTAGATTAAGGATAACTTTATATTGATCATACCATGATTCTATTTAATATGTTTAAATCTATCATAATTAATCGGTTTTGTAAAAATGTCAATAATTTGATCTTGAATTTTTTTGAATTAAAGAATAAAATATCTTTTTTCATGTTATAATGAAGAAAATTATGTCTTACATATATGTACATTTCTTACGAGTGATGTGTTAGATATATTGACCAAGCAATAGATGTTGTGTTATTACAAAAATTTGTGTTTTACAAGGACTCATTCCAAAGTTATTGATTGTGTGTTTCATCCGCAACACCTCACAACGGCAACTTCCAACTGTTATATATTCAACTTTAACAATGGAAAATATTATTTTGTATTTTTTTTATGATACAAAATCAATAGACCTTCTATTAAGAAATGAAAATTTCCATATATTCTTTTTATACCAAATTTACATCCATAAAAGTTATCATCTGAAAATTTTTACTGCATAATAAATTATATAAGAATAAAATATTCCTAGATCATAAGGTCCTTTAATGTAAAAAAAGATCCATTTTACATATTTAATATTTGATTATTTCATATTTTCTAGATATATATAATAAAACCATGAAAAATTTGGTTGGCTAGATATAAGTTTCAAAAAATATCCAATCATTCCACCAAAAAGTTTTTACTTGATTGGATTCCTAGATTCATCAAGATCATGATCTTTTGAGGATCTTATAGGACTACTTATACTTTTATCATTTTCAAATACAAATATTTCTATAATTTTTTTTATAATTAAATTTTGATAAGAAAGATCCATTCTATTTTTGAGAAGTTTGAAAAAAAAATTAAAAAAGGTTTGTTCACCCATCATGCTCATCTCAAAATCATATTTCATAATTTTTGAAAAGTAATTAGAAAGTGATTTTTGAGTTGAGTTAAATATAATGTTGTCGACAAAAATCTACACAATATTGGTAACTTTATAAACATTCTTTACAAAATGAGTTGGATCATAAGATCCCTTAAAAATTTATGTAAAAACCAAATAAGTCTATCATACTAGGATAATGGGCCTTGTTTAAGTCTATAGAGTTCTTTAGTAAGCTTAAAAAAGATCCATATATATTATATTTTCAAAACCTAGTGGTTATTCAACATAAACTTCTTCCCATACATATCTTTTAAGAAATGAACACTTCACATCCATTTGATAAATAGTGAAATTTAAATATGCTATAAAGGATACAGGAATATGGATAGATTCTAGTCTCACTACTAGTACAGAAATTTCATCACAATATATATGTTCTTATAGATTATAACACTTAGTAACAAGACATACATCATTTCAAAAAAAAATTCCAATTTAATATCATTTTTTTATAAAACCCATTTTAATCCAATCACATGACGTTTTTTAGGTCATTATACCAATGTCCAAACACTTTTCCTCCCAGATTCGTTGAGATTATCCTGTATTTCCATTATCCAATATTTATCACCCAAAGCCTCATCAGTTTTTTTAGGTTCAAACTGAGATAAGAATGCATAGTGTCCACATTCATTTCATAAGGAAATATGAGTTTTTATTAGACGGTCTGCATCTCCATGTATATTATCAATGGGATAATTCATTAAGATTTACTAAATTATTATTTATTTAAAACATTGTTATTCAATAATTGGTTGAATTTCTTCTTAAGATAAAACATATGAAATTATTTCTTCAACTTTACTTCTATCTGAGGAATATTCCAAAATGGGTTGAAAATAGTTTAGAAAATCATCCAAAGTTAATGGTTTTATGAATTTGAAAACATAAGAATTATTTTAAACAAACATAACATGTACCATTTTCATTATTAGTATTTGTTCATTGGTTATAAACATGATAATTATTAAATCTTATTGAATATCCAAGAAAAATTCCATTGTCATATTTTGGATCAAATTTATGTATACTATCTATAGAGTTTAGAAAGAAAATATTGCAACAAAAAACCCTAAAGGAAGAATGTGGTGACCTTCTTCTAGTCCATAACTCAAAAGGGGTTTTATTAAGAAAAGACCAATGTCATCCTCTATTTATAGTATAATAATAATTACTGACAACTTCAACCCAGTTTTGTTAGAAATTTTGTATTCAGTCAGCATAATTCTAAAATTTCATAAAAAATCTAATTTTTCATTCAACTACACCATTTTGGTGAGGTCTTCTAGATGATAAGAAGTTTTTGTAATTCCTATATTACTTAAAAATGTTTCAAAATCCAAATTTTAAAACTCTCTCCCATAATCACTATTAATTGTAACCAAAGTAAGGTTCACTCATTTTTAAAAATATCTTAAAAACTTTTAAAACAAAAAAAAAAGATCTTTAATTTTGGATAGAAAATATTCCCAATAATATCTAGTGTAACCATCAACCTAGAAATACACTTATTATTTTCCTCTGACAATTATGGTTTGTGTTACACCAAAAAAATCCATGTGCAATAACTATAATTCTTCATAAGTTGATATTTCATAAATAGATTTAAAACATGACTTATCTTTCTTACCATATTGACAAGGGTCACAGACATTATAAGAATTAAACCTAATCTTTGGTAGATCTATCACAACTCTTTTATTAAAAATTTATCCTAATATCTAACATTACCATGTCCTCTCATTTTATGACACAACAATGATTTATCTTTTACTTCTCTTCAAAAAGTTATATATTTATTTCTAATGTATTCTAAGTATAAATATTAAATATTTTCATGTTTATAAGTATATGTAATAAGATTACCTCATAAAGTTCAAAAGATAACCTTCATCACATAATTTACTTATACTAATGAAAATTTTCTTATGTATAAGGACATATAAAAAAATTTTAATTTAAACTTAGCAAGAAATTCAACATCACTAATTCCATAGACTTCTCTTGGGGCATTATCATCCAATGTCACCTTTCCATCTTTCATCATTATAATATTTTAGAAGTTATTTTTGTTTCCAATAATATTCCAGGAGAAACCTCTATATATGTACCATATATTTTGGTTTTTGGTTCTCAATAATTCTCACTAAAATAAAAATATCAACTATTTTGGTAACCAGACATGTTTGGGTCTAGAATTACTTGGAAAGAAACTTTAAGATTCTATATCTATCTTTCTTTATTATTTTTGACAACATTAAATTCATTTAAAATATAATATTTATGAAAACAAAAAGATAGAATCCAATTTATATAACCTTTTTATTTTCTAATGACCTCCACTTTGACATTTTATATAAATGGGATATTTTTTAGTAACAAAATAGTTTGACTAAAAATAAGTGTTTTTCGAAGTAAAACTGATTCCAAAATTATTTCTATGTGGTCTCAATTATATCTATAGAGTATCAAATCATTTATACATATATTTAAAATTTGATAATTTCATTCAAACTTAGTATTTCAAAATTATGTTGTATAACCAAATTTATATCATCATTAGTTGAGATGAAATTAGATTTTTATCTATATCTGATGGAATTTTGGAAATATTTGAATTATGTTTAGAAATTATAGTATTAAATGTAGAAATGATTTTGTAATAATCATATCCTTTCATAAAATTAATGTTATTTTTATCTATTAAAGTAAAATATCTTATCATTTACTAAAAACTATATTTACGATCCTTATCCTGTGATGTATCAACATTTTCTTCTTTTGAAGAGGTCAAAATATATTCAACTTTATAATCAAGGTGATTAGAATTTAATTTCATGTTTTTAAGACATTTATAGGATACCATCACCATGTAGAATTGGTTATTATTTTTAATTCCATCATAAAATATCCAAAAAAATTGATTATCTCTACTTTCATCTCAAAATATTTCAGAATAAGAATCTGTAATATTGACACTCCATGTTTCTAGAGCCTTTAATATTTTCTTCCCTTTTTCCATATAAAATTTCTTATAATCATTATCTTTTCTCTTCATCCTTGGATAATCAGTTCTAATGTACCCTAGATTATTACAATCATAATATATTGACTTAGAAGAATAAGTCATTTCACTAATATATTTCCAATTATTTTTATACATATAATAAAAATATTTTCTATAAAATATCTTATTTATTCTCTTCACTAACTAAGAAAGATCATTTTCATATTCCTATAAAGAAGTATATTATAATAAACCTTTACATTCTTTATAGACTTAAATTATTTAGAAACATTCTCACTAGGCATATCTTTCTTAGTTTTAATTTTTCCAAAGTACTAGAAAAATTTATATTATTATGTTTATTTTATTTCTCAAGATTACTTATTATTTTACTATCATATTTCATAAGAACACATTTGACTATACAAATTTATAGTCATTTAATATAAAAAAAATTTAAACTCTATAATTGAATTGATATTATATCTAATCTTCCTTAGAAAAAATAGTCACTTCCTTATCATTAGTTTTATAATTTCTAGTTGTCATTGAAAAATCTTCAATAATAGTTTTTACAACAAAATTATTCATTTGATCTGTATAATATTTACAGTCCTCACCATACAAAATTTGTGGCCTTCTAGAATTTAGATTATCTGAAGTACCAACTAATGAACATTCTATCAAAGATAAAAATACATCTCTCTTCCAACATAGTTAGTGTAATCTAGGTAAATGTAGATACCACCTCTTATAAAAATGTATGATCATAAAAGTATTGAACATTCTATACGATTAGGGGTGAATTATAGTTTAAAAAATTAATCTAATGATTTCCCTGATCCGTATTTATAAGAAAGTTTGTTGGATTAACAATTGAATTGATATACTTAATAACTCTAGAGAATGGAACAGGTTAATACTATTAGAGTTGGTTTCCTAGGACTAACTGGGTTTACTTTGATTACATTTATATTCAATTATTTGAAAATTAATAAAATCTTAATACATATTGATCATTATTCTACATGAAATTAATGTAATAATATCCTAGGGTATCTATCGCATTGATAAGATCATAATAGTTTCCTCATATGATGAGAAATTTAAAGTACTGTGATGATATTCTTAAATATAGTTCTATGTTTGGATAACATTATATGATGGGACACATAGAATGTAACTGTCAGGTGTGAATACTCATACGTGGACAGGTCATCTTCTCATTAATTTCTCACATAGAAATATCCAAGATGGGAGATTTTGATAATAGACCCACCATTATGAATTCCATGTGTTTTGGTGTCATTAGATATTCATATGTGAGAGCATGTGGAATAGTCCATAGACATTACTATGATTATTAATGCATGTCATGACTCGTGAACTTAGATATAAAGATTCAAATCTTAATGAAATTTGTTTATAATGAGGAATGGTTCGTTGTCTATGTTACGATTGACATGTTATTAATGTATTGGTTGAGGAGGGATTTTTTGTTTATATATTTATATCAGTTGATATATCATCCCTCTTATTAGAATAGAACTACTTCATTAAATTTCATCTACATGTGTATCATTGCATTAATTTAAGATGTTCAAATAAATTCATATTCATTATATAGGATGATGAGACATATGTACAACCTTGTTGATGATTTATTGTGACTAATCGATTATATTTCATAGTGAGAATTTGAATTTGGTTTTCATCATTATTACATTATATTTTTTCTCAGGGGTTCATTGACCCATTTTTAGATAGTAATCATATACTTTATGCAATCCCTCTAATAGCCAATGAGAAATAATCATAGAGGGTCACAAAGAAAGTTCTTCCATTGATCTCAATTAAATTATATCATAATTTATTTAATATAATAAACATCATTCTCTTGATATATGTATAATTTTATTCATGTTTTATTGATCAAAAATATTTATTGATGAATAAATTATTTAATGTTTATTCTGATGTTAAATAAATGATATATGAGTTCGGATGGACCAATATAGTGTTTGGTGAAAAATATGCACAAGCTAGTTAAATAATATTTGTTATTTTGAATGTTTTCATGTTTTATAAAACAATAATATTGATAATTATATTATTATTATTGTGTGACATGGGATTTATTAAATTACATATTATTTTTTAATTGATGACATAGAATTAATTAATATTTTAACCTAAACCATAGATTTATAAATATATAGTTACCTCTTTTTTTGTGGTTGTATGAAAATAGATAATCGTTGAATATAATGAGATTCTCTCTCAACTCTTACTTATATCTCCCTCTCAATAATGGTAATCAAAAGGGAGATTAATTCAAGACCAACAGATGAGTGATCAATACAATCAACACAAGACAATAGATTCACTATTCTAGCACATGGAAATTGATTGGAATTACTCAATTATTAAAGGATCATGTGTGGATCACCTATAGTGGTATTTTACCCATGGATCCTCACATTGAAATAAAGGCAATACAAATACAGTCATTTAGAAGATCAAAATTATTGATGAAGATAGGATCTGAAGACTAGTTATTTATTTTCTTCAAATTGTAAATAAATTTAATATAAATTTAATGTGAATGATATTCACTTGGGATTTCAGGTGAAAATAAATCTTAAAATAAAATTCAATATATCATCAACCATCATATGATTCCACTTCACATTAAAAATCCAAGTGGTATTAGAGTGGTCACATTTTAAATTTATAATCATTTGTTTGATTATTGATCTATACACAATCATGGTGGAATTAATTTTATATTATTTGTTTTTAATACAATTTTAATCAAAATATTTTCGACATATAAATCATGTTCATTCAAAGCTTCATTTTATTAAAGGTCTAATAACAGATAAAGATTGACCAGAGATTCCATCAGGAAGTGCTAATTGTTTTGGTCAATAAAAATGGGTTACACAACATTTAGTTGGAGTACATGCCTTATACCCTTGTGCACTTCTTCTAGATGTGTCTCGGGACATAGGACACATTGAGAAGATAATTTAACACATTTAATTAATTACAACCCCAATATAGATCGGGTCATCCCTGGACACAAGATGTTGGAATACACGGTGTGTAACTGGTGTACACACAATGTAGTCGACATGGGCTAGCGGAGTAAATCATAAAATCAGTGTGGTTACTATACAAGGTAAAACTATGTGATACTTACATAATGGATAATTTATGATATAAAAACATGTATATAATTTACCCATAATTTGGTTCATCATTTCCCGCATCCAAAATGAATTCTTGTCCTTTTAGGTAACAACAGACACACTACATAAGGGATAAACGATGTGTACCTATCTTGTAAATGTTGTGAAATCCCACCAAGATACAAGACTAAACACAAGAATTTACCCAAGCAACATGAAAAGTGGATACAGAACATGTAGCTATAATGTACATGATGTGTAGTCCATCCGAGTTAACACACTGATTCCCAAGTTGTTTGACATAGATACATTATATTCGAGGTACATGATGTGTACCTGGATAGTACATACTATGTAGTATGCCTATTAATGATATAATTAAAATAAATTAAAATGAAAATTGAAATATTATAACATTTTTTATTGATTTTAACCTGTTCTCCTTGACATTTTAATAATGTTTTTAATTAATTCTAAATGCACAATTAATTTATTAATATAATATATAATAATTTGTACTGCCATTTATTTTCCATTAATTACTTTATAATTTTTTTCTATAGGAGGATTTAGATGTTCATTAAGATGATAGAAATTTAGTTCATTAATTAATTAATGCAAGAACATTTATCTAAATTATAATGTCACTAGTACAAAAAAGGTCTTTATCAACGCTCAGAATGGGATTTAATAGTGCAAAAAAAGCGTGCTAAAACTCAGCACTGATAAAGGGATTCTTTATCAGCGCAAAAAAAGTGATGATTAAGGATACCTTTATCAGTGCTAAAAAGGAACTGATAAAGGAATACTTTATCAGCACTAAAAAATCACTAATAAATGTGTTTTTTATCATCGCTCTTCTAGCGTAAATAAACCGATCCTTTATCAGCACTTTTTTTGCACTGATAATGGTGTCTTTTATCACCAGTTTTTTAGCGATAATAAAGGCTTCTTTTACCAGTGCTAAAAAATCACTCATAAATTCCATGGATGTTGCAACAAAAAATTCTGTTGCAGCACACCAAAACAACACCTGCACAAAATTCAGTATCTCAACAAGTATACCCATACAAAATTATCACAAAATTAATAAGGTAATTACACCAAGTATACCCATATAAAAAGTATACACATACACCATTAACCCATAATTCATAAGTAAATTAAATACATAAATAATTAAATTCAGAATTCAGGGGGTTGGGGGGATGTTCATGGGTTTCGGGTGGCTGTCCACGCGGGGGGGGTGTCTGGGGGGTGAGGGTGTCCAAGGGGATAGGGGTGTCTAGGGGGTTGGGGGCGGTCCAAGATGTTGGGGGTTGTCTAAGGGGGTGGGGTGGTTTCTATGGGTGGTGGAAGTTGTCCATGAGGGTGGGGGTGTCCATGGGGTGTCTAGATGCTGGGGTCGTGTCTAGGAGGGGGGAGGTGTCTAGGTGGGGGCGTCGAGGGGGTGGTGGGGTGTCTAGGGGGTGGGGGAAGTGGCTGTCCAGGGGGGTTGTCCATGGGCGTGTCTAGGGGGTGGGCTGTTGTCTAGGGTGTTGGGGGGGATTTCCAATGGTGGGGTGTTTTCTAGGGGGTGGGGCGGTCCAGGGGGTTGGTGGGGCTGTCCAAGTGTGGTGGGGTGGTGTCTAGGATGGTGGGGGCGGTCGTCCATGGGTGGGGGTGTCCTGGGGGTGGGGGTGTCCAAGTGGTGGGGTGGTGTCTAAGAGGGGTGGTGGTTCCATCCAGGTGGTTTGTTGGTGTCCAGGAGGTGGGGTGTCTTGGAGGGGGTCGGGGGGCTGTCCAGGGTGTGTGGGGGGGGGGGGTTTCCATGGGTGTGTCCAGGGGGTGGGAGTTTCCAGGGTTTTGGAGGGCTTTCCAGGGGGTGGGGGTGTCCATAGGGGTGGTTGTGTCTAGGGTGTGGGGGTTTCTAGTGGGTGGGGGCAGTCTAGGAGTTGGTGGGGCTGTCCAAAGGGGGGGGTTCCATGGGGGTGGGGGTGGTTGTCCATGGGGGTGGGGTGTCCAGGGGGTGGGGAAGGTGTCTAGGTGGTGGGTGGTGTCTAGGGGGTGGGGGCATCCAGGGGGAGGGGGGCCATCCAGTGGGATGGGGTTAATCCATGGATTGTTCTTCTAAATGATCAACACAATCCGAATTCATTTGTTCATATTTTCGTAGGTCAGTTGTTTTCACATAAAATTCTGTCTATTTTAAAGAAAAGAGAGACACTTTGAGTGATACCAGCCACACCATGCCTCAGATTAAGGATAGGTTGACTCATAAACATCACAAATGACCCATGGATCATTCCCCTAAAGTATCAACACAATATCAATGTGTTTGGATGGATTTTTGTAGTTCAGTTGTTGTTTTCACTTAAAATTTGGTCCATTTTAAACAAAAGATAGATACTTTGAGATATACCAGCCACACCATGCCTTGGATGGAGGCAGGGTTGACTCTTACATGTCACAAATGACCCATGGACCGTTCTCCTAAAGGATAAATACAATTTGAAAGCGTTTGGTCAGATTTTCATAGGTCAGTTGTTGTTTTCTCTTAAAATTTTGTCCATCTTAAACAAAAGAGAGACACTTTGAGTGATACCAGCCACATAGTGCCTCAGATTGAGGCAGGGATGACTTGAAAAATTCCACAAATGACCCATGGATAGTTCTCCTAAAGTATAAACACAATCTAAATGTGTTTGGTCATATTTTCGTAGGTCAGTTGCTGTTTTCACTTAATATTATGTCCATTTTAAACAAAAGGGAGACACATTGAGTGATATCGGCCACATCATGCCTCGGTTTGAGATGGGGTTGACTCATACATGTCTAAAATGACCCATTTATAGTTATCCTAAAAGATCAACTAAATCTGAATTCATTTGGTCAGATTTGCGTATGTCAGTGGTTGTTTTCACTTAAAATTCTGTCCATTTTAAACAAAAGCGAGACCATTTGAGTGATACCAAACACACAGTACCTTGGATTGAGGTGGGGTTGACTTGTACATGTCACCATCGCACCCATGGATCGTTCTAATAAAGGATCAAGATAATCCAAATGCATTTGGTTGGATTTTAGTAGGCCAGTTTTTGTTTTCACTTAAAATTCTTTCCATTTTAAACAAAGAAGAGAAACTTTGAGTGATACAAGCCACAACATGCCTCATATTGATGAGGGGTTTCCTATTACATGTCAAAAAATTTCCATGGATCCTTATCCTAAAGGATCAACAAAATCTGAATGTGTTTGGTTATATTTCTGTAGGCCAGTTATTGTTTTCACTTAAAATTATGTCCATTTTAAACAAAAGAGAGACACTTTGAGTGGTACCGGCCACACCGTGCCTTGGATTAAGGAAAGGATTACTATTACATGTCAAAAATGACCCATGGATCATTATTCTAAATGATCAACACAATCTGAATGCATTTGTTAGGATTTGTGTAGGTCAATTTTTGTTTTCACTTAAAATTTTGTCCTTTTTAAACAAAAGGGAGACCCTTTGAGTGATACTGGCCACACCGTGCCTCGGATTAAGGAGAGGTTAAATAATAAATGTCACCAACACACCCTTGGATTTTTATCCTAATGTATCAACATAATATGAATGTGTTTGGTCCGATTTCCATAGGTCATTTTTTGTTTTCACTTAAAATTTTGTTCATTTTAAATAAAAAAGATACACTTTGGGTGATACCGGCCACACCGTGCCTCAAATTTGGGTGGGGTTTACTCCTACACATCACAAATGACTCATGGATCGTTCTACGAAAGGATAAACACAATATTAATGCATTTTTTAATTTCCGTAGGTCAGTTGTTGTTTTCACTTAAAATATTGTCTATTTTAGACAAAGGAGATACACTTTTAGTGATACCGGCCACACCGTTCCTCGGATTGAGGCGGGGTTTACTCATGCACGTCACAAATTACCCATGGACCGTTCTCCAAATGTATAAACACAATATAAAATCTTTTGGTTGGATTTACATAGGTCAGTTGTTGTTTTCACTTTAAATTCTGTCCATTTTAGACTAAAGAGAGACACTTTGAGTGATACCGGCCACACCGTGTCTCGGATTGAGGCAAGGTTGAAGCATGAACATCACACATTACCCATTGATCATAAATCTAAAGGATAAACAGAATCCGAATGCGTTTGGTTGGAATTACGTAAGTCAGTTGTTGTTTTCACTTAATATTTTGTCCATTTTAAACAAAAGAGAGACACGTTGAGAAATACTGGCCACACCGTGCCTCGGATTGAGGCAAAGTTGACTCATACACGTCAAAAATGACCCTTGTATCATTCTATTAAAGGATAAACATAATATTAATGTTTTTGGTTGGATTTTCATACATCAGTTCTTGTTTTCACTTAAAATTTTGTCCATTTTAAACAAAAGAGAGACCCTTTGAGTGATACTAGCCACCCTATGCCTTGGATTGAGGCGAAGTTGACACGTACACATCACCAAATCACATATGGATGATTCTTCTAAAGGATCAATTCAATCCTAATTTGTTTGGTTATATTTCTGTGGGTCAGTTGTTGTTTTCACTTAAAATTCTATCGATTTTAAACAAAAGTGAAACACTTTGAGTGATAGAGGCCACATTGTGCCTTGTATTGAGGAATGGTTTACTCGTACAAGTCAAAAATGATGCATGGATTGTTCACCTAGAGTATGAACACAATATGAATGCGTTTGGTTGGATTTCCGTAGGTCTTTTGTTGATTTCACTTAAAATTTTTTCCATTTTAAACAAAAGCGAGACACTTTGAGTGATATCGGCCACACCGTATCTCAGATTGAGGCAAGGTTGACTTTACATGTCAATAATAACTCATGTATTGTTCTTCTAAAGTATCAACCCATTAGGAATGCATTTGGTCAGATTTCTCTAGGTTAGTTGTTGTTTCCCTTAAAATTCTATCCATTTTAAACAAAAAAGAGACACTTTGAGTGATACCGGTCACACCGTGCCTCAGATTGAGGTAGGGTTGACTTTTACACATCACAAATGACCCATGGATCTTTCTATTAAAGTATTAACACAATAGGAAAGCTTTTGGTCAGATTTTCATATGTCAGTTGTTGTTTTCAGTTAAAATTCTTTCCATTTTAAACAAAAGAGAGACCCTTTGAGTGATACCGGCCACACGATGTCTTGGATTGAGGCGAGGTTGACTCATACATGTTACCAATGTACCCATGGATCATTCTTCTAAAGGATAAACACAATTCAAATGTGTTTGGTCAGATTTCCATAGGTTAGTTATTGTTTTCACTTAAAATTCTATTCATTTTAAACAAAAGAGAGACACTTTGAGTGGTTCATCATTCTTGCATGTTGCTATTGCATTTCATCTGTTAAAATGGGAAAATGACTCATTGGAGAAAGGATGTTTTATTTTATAACAATTACAATTTTCCAAAGAACATTTACATACAATAATATTTCATCTTTTTATCCCCTTAACCCCTCTCAAAAATGACAGCCAAATGTACACATCCCCAAGTCAGATGTTCATGATATTTTCATACAATCGTCCATCAAGTATGCGGCCCACTCATTTCTGAAAAAATATATATTGTCTTGTGATTATGAGGTTTTTCAAAATTTAGAGTAGTACTGTAAAATATAAAAATAAATAATTAATAAATAACTTAAATTAAGTAGTATTTTTTTTTTTGAAAATACATCTTTAGGGATGCTAGATTGTTGACAAAAAATGATATCTTTCATTAATTTACAAACATAATACCCACAATCATTATTGTTTGTTTGATTTGGACAGTGCAAAAAATTTGATCATTAGTAGAATAAGAAACGTGTGTTGAAATGTGTTTGGATAGTGAATGTTTATTATATATACCCTGATATTTGTCAAGACGTAGTACTTGCTCGCCTCCTTAAGCTTATCCCATGTCCTCATTCCTTTTTAAGATGATAATGATACACCACCCTATCATAATATAATCCTCAGAAACAGATAATATAAATTATATTAATTGATGTTTAGACCTAAAACATAGGATGTAGTGTCTTACAGATTCACAAACTCCATCATGTGTGGTTGGTTTGTTGGATATCTTTGCTTTGAATCCAGAAAATAAATCTTTGGAGTATCTATGTTCACCGAAATTATCAGCCAACGTTGCCTAAAAACACAAAATGGAATATTTAATAAACGAATTGAAAATATAATTGATATGATTTAATTGCATATTTTTATCCCTGCATGGTTGGTATTAGGAAGAGTCTGTCATCTGTAATCTTACTTTCAAATGTTTTCAGCAAGCCATTCACTATTTCATCCTTTTTATAGCTCTAATTTCATTTGATGTGTTGATGTGGTATGAGGACTAACGAGTCTGAATCTTGGCTTATGGGAAAATTCCTTCAACAGTTTTTCATATACAAGTATGTCAACAATATAAAATGCATTAAGTAGTAATTTTCACATTAGATCAAATTTTATAAAATAAATTCATGAAAAGATACCTCATTTATATATTTACACATGTGATTCCTTGCCAACTGTTTTCAAGGATCTCATTTACATTTTCACCAGCAACGAAATCTTGAATTACCTCTCTGCATATATTCTTTTCGAAAACCACTATATGACTACTACCACCTATTATCTTCGTATCCACATGAGTCTTCAATGTTAGTAAATTTGGATAGAGAACAGTTGGTGTTATTGTGATTTCGGGAGCTCTTTGGGATTGGTTGCTTGATACTTTAAATGGTTTTCAGACGACGTTTGCCATCCCCTTCCCTTTATCCATCTATAATAACATCCATTGGTTCATACCCTTTTTTCATTAATTTTTATAGGTTTAGCATAAAAAAGAAAATAAATACCTCTTTGTCTTCATATACTCTTACAAGTTGTGATGACCATGCAATGAATGTCCCAATAGCCTTTTCTACCGTATGAATATCATCGTCATCAAGTGGAATAGGTAGCTCTGCATTTGGCTCATGAAAAACAATAATTGTCACTTTCAGATGATCATTCGTAAATTGTCTATTATGAAGCTTGTCATCTAGGATTTTGGAGACTATAGCCCTCACTACAAGGTGATAGGTGGGTGTTGACAGATATAAACCATAGTCATTATCACCTTGTAGAAGATTAGTATAGGAAAATTATCAGTGTTTGTATGATTCACATTTCATGGGAACAATTATTAGAATATTCATTACCACGGATATGACAGATCTTTGAGGGGAATGGCTCACCACAAAGCTGGTGGGGGTGGGGTGGGATCTTCACACGCTGGTTTCCCTTGAGTTGTGTCTTCTCCTTGCTTCCCACCCAAAAATGTTTCTTGCAACTCTCCCTTCCATAGAAATTGTTCTTCAAGAGTTTCTTGTCTTTTGCTCATTTGTTTCTATTATTCATCTCTATCATCTATTTTTTTCCCTCAAAATATACTTGGGGTGTCACCCCAAACCCCGCACCTCGGACATGACCATATTGTTCTGGTTACTTCAAATCCATCGATAATAAGATTGCATCTACTACAGGATTAGATGATTCCTGCAACTATCGAATATACAAAAATAACTAATTATTTTTATGTAATAACAATTTAAAACAAATCAGTTTATGGTCATGTCATAATTACACATATTTCCCAAAATTTTTGTCTATTTTCATCTACTATATTCCCTTCCATATTCACATGTTCCTCCTTCCAAAGCAAATGACATTTGATGGAAGTCTCTTTGGTTTTAGACTCATCAATCTACATATAAATATAGAAATATAATTATGATGTTGTTTATTGTCACCTAACAATGTTACTGTAAATTCAAAATACATACCATTTTCTTTTCTAGTGAAGCATACTGCATCCTTGCTTTACGATAGGGGTGTGTTGGTTTTGATGCACGTTTTTTATTTTCAGTACAGATTTGTTGTTTCATAAATGAAATATTGACCATAAGAGTGATGAATACACGTATCCTCAAACAATGTATTATCACCCACAATGTACCTGAAACTTCTCATCCCCATGACGGACAATAAATTTATCCCCTGCTTCTTGGGATATCAGGTGAGCGTAGACAATGGGTGGGTGCGGGTTTATTTTACCTTTGGAATCTTTTAGGTGACATTTTGTTAAAATAGTGCATAAACCTACCAGAATCCTTCCTATAAGCCTTTGTGCATAATTCTTGTGTGAATCATCTACAATAAATGTACTCTGTAAGAAATTGAGTAGGGTTAGACTTTGTTTCATTATCTTATTTTCCAGTAAATTAAAGAAATAATATCATAATGTTACCGTAATTTCTTCCCAGATCACATCCTTCAAGCCAGACACAACATGGTGCCATGAATCTAGGTCAATTGGAACGAATTTCCGAGTGACAACTCCAATGTAAATACTAAACATATCCTTGTTTGGATTAACATGTTGGTATCATTCATTCCATCCAACATCAAATTTGATGCCTTTGCTTTTCACCTTAATAACTCTGGCTAACACCGTAAAACTACGACGCACCTATGTTTTCGGTGACGTCGATCCTTAATCACTTACCATTTCATCGATATCATCATAAAATATATGTTTATATGAAATGTTATCAATGGAATGTGATGATGTTTGTTGGACCTCAACACTAGGAGCAGCAATAGGTTCAAAAACATGTTGTTGGTCTGCACTGTGAGTAGCCGCAGCAGCAGCTTGGTAGACTTGTTCAGCCTCAAGGTTAGGAGCACCAGAACATGTAGAAGTCATTTTATAAAAAAGTGGTTGAACAGTTCATTTAGATTACATAAATTCATTAATGATAAGATAATAACATTAGATAACAATATCTATATTTCAAAAAAAATATAACCTGTTTATTAAACTCTCTTTCTTTTTTTCAAAGGATTAAGGGATTTGACAACTCTATTGTTTACCCAAATCCCTTCATTGTGGTCTCCTCTAACATAAAAAAATCATCTACATTGGGACCGCTACGAAATGATTATGACATACCACTGAAAGGACCGTCCTCAACAGAATTCTCTTCGCACCCTTCAATAGTTTTGGACGATGACAGAACAATCGACCACTTTCTATTTGCAAGATATGGAACATAAAAAACTTATACCGCATGTGATGAAATTATAAATTGTTTTTCTTTCTACCCTTCTTTACTAAAATCAACATTCACAAATCACCTTTCATATATTTTAACACCACTATTGTTGTCAACCCATTTGCATTGAAAAATCGGCAGTCTGAATGTTGTATAATCCAACTCCCATATTTGTTTGATAATTACAAATTATGACATATTTGCATAAATTGGAATTCTTTCCTTAATACCAAAAACATGCATAGCTTCACCCACAAGTGAAACTCCACTATTATTCATGGTACTATCTGCATCATGTTCATCTGTATAGAATTTATAACCATTAATTACATAACCATTGTAAGATAATACATACAAACTTGGTCTAGTAGCTTGCCATCAATGTCGTTCTGAAATTGAATTCTGATTTTCATCCATCACCTTAAAAATATAGTTCTGAAACCATCCTATAAACTGGTGATTATGTGTCATTGATATCCATTTTTCATCCCTGGATGGATTCAACTGCCTAAGAATTTCATTGTGAGTTTCAATATATATTGAAACCTCCCAACTGTTATGAAAAATATAAAGGTGATCCTGCTCCCAATCTGTAATACTGATTGTCAAAACATCTCTTATAGAAATTCCCTCACACTCAATGCATCCAGTGTGATGAGATTTCAGGAGACGAATTCATTCCACATCAGATAGGTATTCGTTACAAAATTAAATTTCTCCCTCATCAATATATTTCTCTACTATACAACCCTCTGACTAACTTCGATTTTTGACATGCCCATTCCAAATATTCATATATTGTTCAACGGGGTACATCCATCTATAGTGCACAGGACCACAAAGTCAAATCTCTTTCACCAAAGGAATCATCAAATGAACCATCATATCAAAGAATGTAGGCGGGAAGAACAATTCTAATTCACATAATAGGATAAAAATTTATTTTTCCATATCCATCAATTTTTCCAGGTCTAAAACTTTGATACATATAGCTTTGAAAAAGATACAATGTTTGTTTAACGTATGATGAACATTATTGTGAAAATTTCAATGTAAAGATATGGTAATTAGATCTTGCATCAAAACATGGAATTCATGTGATTTCAAACCATTTAACTTCAAATAATTCATTGACACAATGACCTTGATATTTGATGAATACCCCTCTAGAACTTTTACATCATTGAAGATGTTTCAAAACTGATGACCCTCCTCCCTAGAAAGAGTGTAAGTAGCTAGAGGAAGAAACATTCGATTTTCACCCTTCACAGGAGCCAAATCTTCTCGTATTCCCATGTCAACCATGTCCAACCTTGACTTAATTCGATCCTTTTTTTTCATGGGAATTTAGCAATGTTTCAATAACACTATCACATACATTTTTTTCCACATGTATCACATCAAGAAAATTTCTGACGTACAAACAATTCAAGTATAGTAATTCAAACAAAACTGATCCCTTTTTCCGACTGATTTTTGAAAGGTGTTTCATAAATGGTTTACCAAAAACAGTACTCACATATTATACTTTCTCAAACAGTTGATCACCTGTTAGTGTAGACAGTGTTGCGCATTGTTCGGAAATTACATTGAATGATGTCATCCAAGATCAGTACTTATTCCGACAAGGTAGAAATCTACGATGTCCTAGAAATAGAGATTTTGATAAATGTTTCAACCTAATTGATTTTTTATCTTCTTTTCACATGGGACACACTGGAGATCATTTAATGCTATAGCCTGATAGATTTCTATAAGTAGGGAAATCATTTATTGTCCCATACAACATCGCTCTCAACGAAAAATATTCACTTTTATAATCATCATACAACATAACACATGAATCCCACAATAACATCAAATCCTCGATCAAAGGATCCAGATAAACATCAATATCATTACCTGGTTGTTTTGGTCCAGATATATGCATAGATAACATGATGAATTTCCACTTCATGCATAACGAGGGTGGAAAGTTATAATTTACCAAAATAATAAGCCATGTACTGTGAGTTCTGGTTTGAAAACCAAAAGGATTCACTCCATCAATAGATAACGCAAGACGAATGTTTCTCGGATCTTTTCCAAATTCAGGACACTCGTGATCAATTTTCATCCATTGATGAGAGTCGGTTGGATGCCATAATTTCCCATTTTTATTTCTTTTATCTGTATGCCATGATAATTGTCTTGTAGTTTCTTCACTTCCATATAGACACATAAACCTTGGAATGATTAGAATGTACCATAAAACATTTGTAGGAATGGATTCATATATCTTGTATCGAGAAGCACCACACTTTGGGAATTCTGTAAGTGATTTTTTTCTCCTTGTAAAAAAAATATATAGTCTTTCGGGTAGGCATGTATTATTTCAGAAATCATCCCCATCGAGCATAGAATTCGTTTAGCTTCTTATGTCCTGCTTGGGAGCTCATTATCTTATGGAAGCTTTTCATTAAAGAGAGCATGTAGTTCCATAATACTAAAATCACTCCATCTATTTCTAGCTTTTAATTTATACAACTTTAGTACAGCTGAAAATGATGTATATTTAGTGCAACCAACATACAAAGGAGTCTTTTCACAACTCTTTAACTTATCAAAAAATTTTGGGCAATCACGGTGTTCATCTTCAATTGTCCTTGTCATTTCCTCAATACAATCTTCATCATCATTGACATTTGGAATCACATCCTCTATAAGGTCTTCTTTATTATCCATATTAGTATTCATATCTGATGATCCATAAAATGCTATTTTACCCCAGCCAGTAGCTACATTCGCATTTCTCCATGTTTATTCCAATATTAATAACTCTGATCTATTCTGTGATATATACAATGTTCTTCCAACTCCTCTAGAGTAAGTAGTCTAGAATAACAACAACATAATCATGGAGAAAGTATTTGAGAAGGATCCTTTGCATGATCCTTTGCAAACTTGATGAAATCTTTCACTCCGTTCTCATAATCAATTGTCAAACGATTTGCATCCATCCAATATTTATTCATCTCTATCCTATTTGAATCTCAAATATTAGTATTTATGGTTCAAATAAACAAAAAAAAAAGACTTCCAAATACAGTATAAGAGAACCACTTCCTTATTAAAATAAAGATTAATAGAGCCTAACCATTTCCAATAAAGATTTAGAAATCAACAAATCTAGGATAGACCCCCCAACAAAATCAACACATTTTCTAAAAATAAAGGGGTTCATGTGGATAATCACTTTTGTTATAGATGGTAAAACTCACACATCATCATCCTCTATGGCTCATCCTCCTCTATCAGGTCAACCATTTTATGGTCAACTAGTCCATCCTTTTATACCTCACCAACCTAAAATACATGTGGATGAAAACCAGTAGCCAACTCTATAAATAAAGAAAGGATTCTCATAATATCTACAATATGTAATTCATTAAATATAATTACTTTAGATTTATTATAGTTTCCTCAAATCACCCCAGTCCAAACACAAGAATAATCACGAATGATACATCTACCACTCCTAGGTCTCTGCCCTACATTCAATATCATCAGGCCTAATATTTTTGGTAAGCTCAAGTTACTTACTTTAAATCACAGGTGCGATAATCACTTGTTTCATAGATGGTCTCCCATGTTCTTCCATATGAAAATATTAACAAATATTATTGACCTATCATCCCATTAAATCCTCATGAGTGTCTAATTCCAAACACCATCTTATGTGTAATATCAAAGGAATATATATTTATAAATTACCCCACTTCCACTTCCCCATTAATTTGGTCATTCTCACACAATTATGGAATATTTCATATGCTTCAGTCCCTTCTATATAATCTCATACCATATATCCACAGATACACATGTCACAAACACATAAAAAACCATATCCACATCAAAAACACACATCAAATCCTCATCACAGTATGATATCGGGAACATGGAGGACATAAACATCATACTCTCCACCTACAATGTAAAACCCCCGCTATGTATCCACACCAAATAAACCTAATCATGTCAACAGGGCTATATATTCACCAAAACCTAAATCATTATAGGTCATATATATACACCCACTGTGAGCCATTAAAACTCATACTAAGTGTGAAGGGGGGGGGGAAGGGAAGAGGGAGTGGTTATATATGTGTTCCCTCTATAGCCTAGATATTGAGAAAAACGCTTAGAAACAAAGTACCCATATGGATTTCAATCATATTACTCGACACAAGTGGTGGTGCATAAGAAATAATAAGAAAATATAATAATTATATAGATACACATAAATCTTTCCTAAGGGTTTCCACCAAACTAACACTTCAAAAACCCTCTTAAACCATTTCCATATTACTACCACCCTCTAATAACCACTTCCATTATAATGCCACAAAAAATCCCACAAAAAATTACTTAAGCATTCATATCAACATTACCAACTTATCATTTCATTTAACATTATAATTTATTGTATTTTTGTTACAATATGTATGTCAATTGTTAACCATTTTCATGTAAAACCAATCATTAAATCACTACCCACTATAATCCATTGATTAATAATTAAAAACATTTATTCTATATTTAACAATTTATTAAACATAATTATTCTAATAATTATCATTAATCATTTAACAAACCATCATTTATCATTTCCAACCCATCACCCATTACTATTTTCATTTATTCCAACCATTTTCCACGAAAAAAGGGAACTATAACACCACCCAATAAAAACAAAATTTTCATGACATAAAATACAACTAAACACATTCTAAAATCCATAAAACCACTTATTTTTTACCTAAATAGCCATATCATTACTATCATAACCACACAATAATCCATCCATAACTACTGTATTAATTAACACACCACGTGATCCCAACCACATTAATCAACCATCACCCTTATAATAATAATGATAAATACCCCATACATAGTATCATGAAAGGGAAAACATATAATACATTCACACTAAAAACAACCCCTTAAAAATTCTTTCATATTAAAGCAGAATTTATAGTTTAAATATAACACTGTAATTACAGATTTCCATATAACCAATTCATTACCTACATTAACTGACTAGAAAATAATGAAAGGTGATTCTAACATATTTTTAGTAGTAAGAAATTTATTTTAAAACATAAAGAATAAATCACTTAGAAACAACACCAATAAATCCATAAATATATAATAAATATTATGGAACATAATAAATCACATACAAAACACCCTCTTCAATTTAATTTCCTTTATTATAATTCATTATTGTATTTAGGTTAATCAGTACTATCCATCTAATGGGATCAAAATAACATGATAATTCAATAATTTACACATAATAAAGAAATAGAAATTTCATGTACCCAACCTCAACTAAAGACTTAACACGTATTTCATAAGAATGACAAGAATAGTCAAATAAAACATGACTTAACATGTTAGGGTAATACTAAAGTCCTATGTAAGACCATTAACCATTAAAACCATAACAAACAAACACAGAAACTGAATAATCATTTTTTTCACATCCTTCCTAAGAAGAAAGTTCATGAAGAGAATCCAGAAGAAGAGAAAATATATTCACCTTAGAGGAGGAGATGTAGGGAGCCTTTTACACTACGTCAGGAGGGGAAGGCGTGACTGCCAGAGGGGGAGCTGCATGGGAGGAGCCACCAACCATTGAGAAATGGAGGAGTAGGGTTCGCGGGGAGTAGGGTCAAGTGGAGAGGAGGAAAATTAGGGTTTTTGGGGAGGAGGATATGCATAAGGGTTTTTAGGTGGAGGATAAGGAGTAGGGCTAGTGGTAGACGTCCGACAATTCGAAGATCGGGGGGAGGTCGAGTAATGTGAAGATCGGGCGAAGGGGAGTTGTCACAGGGGTATAATACCATGAGAGCTTTAGGGAATGATAAAAAGAGGACACTCTGTGACCAATTTTATAAAATATGGGACTACGGTTTTATCAGTGCTAAAATATTTGCGCTCATAAAGGTAGCCTTTATCATCACTTTTTTAGCGCTGATAAAGGTTACCCTTTATGAGCACTAAAATTTTAGCGCTGATACATGGCTTCTTTATCAGTGCTTTTCTAGCGCTGATAAAGAAGCCATGTATCAGTGGTAAAATTTTAGCGATGATACCAGGCTTCTTTATCAGTGCTTTTATAGTGCTGATAAAGGGATTCTTTATCAGCACTTTTTGCTTAGCACTAATAAAAGGTGGTGCTTCCCTTTCCCATTTTTGTAGTAGTGTGAATTATTAATTAATGAATGTTAACCATTTTAATTTTGTATATGCGTGATATGAATAACCATTAATGTGATAGACCAAGACCAATGTATGTGTTTGAATTAATTTAATTTAATTTATTGCATGGATTTTGAATATTAATTATTAAATTAATTTGATATCTTGCATTTCATCCCTCCCTTCATTATTATGTTGGACCTACATGTTCAAGGATATTTATGGAATACCACTTTAAAATATCCTTTAGTTACCCTCACCCATGTGTTAGTTATGAATAATTATAATTAATGGAGTTTTATAAGCTGCACAGAGGTAGTTCAAGAAGAACCCATAATGATTCCAACCCAAGTGTTGCATAGGTGGACTAGAGGAATGTTGTGACTGATGCCAAGACCGACCATTAAAGTTATTTTCCTAAGGTTATAGGTTAATTTAATGTCCTATAATTAAATAACATTTTGATATGCTCATGAAGAGGTTATTTTATTAATTAATTAATTATATATATGAATTATTTTTTTTAAGTATGAAACGTTGAGATCACTTAATTAAATAAATCAATGTGAAAATGGAGAATTTAAATAAAGTGATTATAAATAAATTTTTTATCCAAAATTGATAATTAGTTTCCTAAAATCCACTTAATATAAAAAAGTCATGTAAAGGATAAATTAAGATCAAATTTATGTATAATAAATTTAAATCACTCACCTTATTGTTAAGTCATATTGTTCCTTCCATTACTTAATTGAGAATTAAACCACAGAACTAAGTGCTTGCATGGACAAAGTATGGACACATAATTTTATTAATGTGTTATGAAGTGGATTTTAGCTTGAATTAACCAAAATTGTATTGAATTTAATAGGAAAAGTCTGTTTAGTACAAATATGGAGGAAGGTGATGAGGAAATACAAATTATTATTTAAGGATTATAGAGTCTACTCAACAGATCAAGGAGATTCATGCTCATTGTTGGCAAGACAAACTACATGAAATCCTTCTATTGTTTTCATGGAAAATTATAAATAATTAACAAAGGTAATATGGATAATTTCCACTATAATCTTATTGAAACTAGAAATTCAAATTTAAAAGGTTAGGGCTACTGAGACTTGATAAAATAGTGGGAGATTTAATAAAATCTTTTTACTTTATAATTTTTAGCATAAGTTGTAATCAAGAAATTCACTAATAATATTATATTTTGTAATTATAGAATATTATAATTTAATTATCCATATTTTCCCTATGATATATATTATAAAAAACAGTCTCACAAAAATCAACTTCTTGGAATGGTTCATACACCTTCAATTTGTGTTGTGCCGTAAATAGAAATTTTACATGCTATAATCCTACATACTAATCCTGCTGCAAAGGAGGAGTGTAGTGAAAAGTTCATTTTCTATGAAAAATTATGAGATTCATAGTTAAAATTCAATGTTTGATGCTTTCAACTATTTTTTGTGAATTCAAGAAGTCTCGAGAAAATATGTATTCATATAGCATTATTGAGTACCTCTATGGTTTATACTAGGAGAGAGATTGAAGATAATGGTTTGATAATTCAGAGCACTCTTTCTAGGTAAACATGTTGAGGGTGTTCCATATAGGCCTCAAGTAGTCAATTTCATTTTCTACATTAAGTGACTAGAGGTTCTATGTTTTAAACTCCCAGATGAATTGCACATTTATCTCACTTTGGAATCACTCCCCTAGAGTCTCTCCAATTTTGAAGTGAATTTTAAAACAAGAAACATTTATAAGTATCTGCCATATCTTCTCAGTCTTCATAACCAAATGGATAATGCAATTAAGATTTAAAACCTTCAATCCTTATGGTTAATAAAAGAAATATCAGAGAGAAGATATATAAGCCCAAAGCTTCTTCACACCCATTAAAGAAGAGGAAGATTAATGGGAATGCAACAGAACATGATGTTTTTTGTTTTTCATGTGGCAAGAAGGGCCACTGGGAGAAAAAATCCACCCATCCAAAGAAGCATGGGGAAAATTCAGGTACATTTTTTATTGAGTGAAATTTATATGTTTCTATAAATTGGGTATTACAAACACCTTGTCATGTTCACGTATGTATTCAAATACAAGAACGAAGTGGATTCAGAAAGATTGAATGAGGGGAGGAAGATCTACAAGAATCCAATAGAGATGATCTTGCCCCTATATCTATTAGGGACAACCAACTCGCATTTTTGACCAGAATGAGAGTCATTTTAAATGGGTTTTATTATGTGCATTTGGTAACCAATAACATTATTTTTATATCCATACTTGATAATAATTGTTTTATTTTAATTATTATAAATAAATGTTACTTATTTTATAAACATAGAATTTTTTATGGTAAGGAACATTTAAATAACAGTATTTATGTATTGGATTAAATTAACCATGTAGTGGAAATCAATAATAAATTACTTCACATCACTTATACCACACCCATCTATGGAACCACTGGAAAGGTCATGTAAATGAAAAGCGTTTGAATACATTATAAAAAGATATAAATATTAATTCTTTTAAACTAAAACCACTTAGGGTATGTGAAACATGTTTACAATAAAATATGACCAAATTCCCCTTTATTGGAAAAGGTGAATGGGACAAAAATATTAATTGAATAAGTTTATATAGATATGGTTGCACCATTTCCTATTAAGGAATGTTATAGGTACTCATGTAATATCCAAATTAAAAAAACCCTCTTGTTGACAAATTATAAGCTCCTTATGTGAAAAAATGATTTAACCGTGAATATAACTTAATAAATGTGTTAAAGAAACTTTGTAAGGGTAAAATCCTAGTCAAAACATTGGAATATTCAATCGAATATTTTTAGAGTTGGGTGCTATATTGGTAAGATATTCTGAGGAATACAAAGTCTAGGGGAAGAAAAAGTAAATATATTAAATATATTATATTACACACATGTAATTTAATAAAACTTACTGAATAACTCCAAATGGTTTGTTCTATGAGAATTCGGAGAACATTGTAATTTCAAGGACATGATTTTTATGCTAGATAAGATATTACATTTGTAATTGTCATAAATTTGGACACATCACTTGAAAAATCAATTTCCTTAATAAGTTTTATAAAATAATTTTTTAAAATAATTTAATATCCCCAAAACAGTGTCTTATATGAGAAATATTAGAAAACTGTTATGTTTGGGACATGGTGTTTACCCGAGGAAAGGTATAGAATTTATAAGGGATGGTTGTATGGATGTATCACTCTAAAAAACATTTATTTTTAATTAATTATTTGATAATTTTTTAAAGTAATAACCAATTCATTTCACCCAAATGGTTCATCATGTGACAAATATAAGGCCATCATTGGGTCCGGAATGAGGTGTTTATCCTAGATAGAGTGTAAATTTTATACACATTGGATATTTGGTTACGTCTCCAATTAAATTATTTCTTTTTATATTTAAATTACTTATTTAATTATATTAATTTAATTTAATTCCACTTTACAATTCATTAATCTTCCCAAATGTATTTTCCTCTATTTTTAACGGATTGGGATTTTGGGACCATCAATTTAATGTGTTTTGAACAGTTTAAAAACTGGAATCAATTTAATTAGATGATTTTAACACCCCTGTAATGATTCTATATGATTAAATTTAATTTACATGGGGTGTTCTTATTTTTCCTAGCTACATAGGAATTTGAGGTTTATTTAAACTGATAAACCATTTCTTCTTGATTCTGGTTGATTTCTGTGGTATTCGAGAAACCCCAAAACCTCCTTGACACAATCGTTCAAGACTACCGTCAATTTCTATACTTCTCGATCCATCCTGTGCAGCCCATATTGAGTTTCATGTGTGTTGTGTTCCTATCCTAAGAAAAGGGGAGTTTTTTTGTTTTTTATTTATGTAATTTGTTATTACATTTTTTATTACATAATAAAAAATCAAGAAATATAAAATAGTGGAATTTAAAATAAATAGTGAAACCATAAATTAATCAATGGATAATTAAATTTGGATTATCAAAAGATAGTTTTTAAGTAAATTTTGAAATGATATTTAAAAAATAATTATCAGTTGATAATTTTTCTGAAATTACGATAGTGCAACTATTGAAAAGATAATTGTAAATATTTATCAGGGAATAAATAAAACAAATTATCATAACATAATTGAAAAGATATAATTTTTATGGAGTAATTATTTGAATATATTTACAAAAATTATTAATGCATAATTTTACTAAATTATCAAAGGATATTTTTTGTAAAATAAATTATCATAAGAAAAATGTGAAATGATAATTTTTTATAAATAATTATTTAAAATAATTTTTCAATTATTTATAAGATAATTTCAAAAACATGAATTGTTTTTTAAATATTTTTTAAAAACTTAATTTAAAAAATATCATAAAAAAAGATAAATTATCATCGCATGTGGTAATTTTAAAAATAATTTTAAAATTATCAAGGAAGGATAATTATCATCACATGTGATAATATAAATGAAAATTATAGAATTATTCATGAGAGATAAAATATCATCGCATTTGATATTTTAATAAATAATTCAAAAATTATTAAAGATAGAGAATTTGTTATCACATATATTATTATGTCTACTTTTAAAATAAAATAGTTGTCTTGGTTCCAAGAAAACGTTGATATACCTCGATCATCAACGTGATGACAACTAAAATCATTGATGTGTCACCTTTAATGATAATAAAACCGTGAAGTGGACTTCCTGAAACTTTTTATGTACGAGCTTCATTCCCTTCTTTGGCTTGCGTTTAAACTTGTTTCCACAATGATTATATTTTTTGGCATCTGAATGACCATGATCGAATGTGACCACATGTGTGTGTGTGTCACACACCGAACACGGATGCCTTTGTTTTTATTCTTTTCTCGGTCCTTGGACTCTGTGTAGAGTCGGGTTTGGGTCCAGGTTTTCATTTTTGAAGCGTTGATGTTTTCGGTGGGTCTCGGACCAGTGCACAGTCACCGTACTGCGAGAAGTCACCATGCATTCGGTCCGGGTTGTGCGGTCACCGCACATTCGGTTCGATCGTGCTCTCGGACCTGGTGAGTGTGTGGTTTCCCAACTGTTTAGATAAATAATAATATTAAAATAATAAATTAAATTAAAAGGAATTTTATAAAATGATTAATAATAATAATTAAAATAATTTATATTATTCATATTATTATTATTTTAATTATTATTATTATTATTATTAGTCAAGTTATTATTATTATTTTCTATTATTTATTTACTCTTCTTTTTATTTTATTTATCTTTTTATTTTCCTTTCATTATCTCTTTCCTTATTCTTTCATTATTCTTTTCTTTTTTTCCATGCGGATGTTCCCCCTACCTCTTCTTCTCCATTGCGACCCGGCACCCTCTCCTGCTTACCACTCCCTTTTCCCCAGCAGCCCACATCCCCCATGCTTCTCCCCCCCGCATGAAGCTGCTATAGTATCTGGCTCCCATTTCACCTCGCCCCTACTGCGTCCCGGCCTGCCGACCTCTCCCTAACTGTGTGATAGCCGCTCGCCAGTCGTTCGGCTCCCACCTCCTGCGCTCCAATTGCACCTCCCTCCACAGTTCCATGAGGCACCCCTAGTCCCTCCATCTTGCTCCGATCCTCCCTCGACCCCAGCTACGGAGAGCCCCCGCAGCCTCATCTAGGACCTCCGTCGCCCCCCTCTCCCCAACTGGCTTCTCCACCTTGCTCGCGTCCCAGCCTGCCGATAGCCTAGTGGACACTCCCTCAACCAACCTCCACCTCTATCATGTGCCCCTGATTCGGTCACCTGTAGTGCCCCATAGCCCCTTCCTCTCCTCCGTCCTGCACAGCAACTCGATCCCGGCTCCTCTGTTTCCCACTTTCGCACAACATCGGCCACCCCGACCTCCTTTTCTCTTTTCTACATGACCCCTTCTTGGCCACGGCTTCCTCCATTGCTCGCCACTACCCATATCACTCGCATCCTTCCCATTGTATGCCTCGCATCACCGCTGTCCAATGGCCCTCATCGCAACCCCTTGTTTGGACCGCGCCCTACCGCGCGGACACCTTTCGCTGTTCCGGTGCGACGATGTCCCACGATCAGTTTCCAGTCACAACCCCAACCCATTTTGGTATACCATTTTTGTTTATAATCCATTTGATATTTATGTTTGATATATATATATATATATATTCATTGGTTTGATTAGTTTTTTGTATTAATTAAATTTTATTTGGGTCAGTTTGAGTTTCTAGGACCCGCACGGGGCATTTCCGAGTGAGCGCCATCGCCGCCCTTTGTTTATGAGTTTGCATTATCATCACGCTTCTGTTTCAAGGTGAGGGTTTCTTCATGATGCTTTGTTTTTCATAATTGAATTGGGGTTTTTGTTTGTCTTTTGATTTCTTGGTGTTTCGTTTACAGTATGTTGGACCTTACTGTGTGGTGTCGGACGTGCCTCTTCCATTTCATCTCAGTCTCGAGGTAGGTCCCCCACTGATCCCACCATTATATTTAGAATTTATTAATTTCTTGATGTTTTATTAATTTTAATAAATAGGAAATTATATAAGATAATTAATTTTAATATGATTATTTGGTGTAAAAATAGTTGTTTATTTTATAAACGACACTTCGAATATTTTCTTGATGAACGGACACCCAGCAGTGAAAGAATGCCCATTTGGCTTTTAAACCTAATTCACCAAATTTAATGTGTATTCTTGGTTTAAATGATAAATTATTTCTTCTAAATAAGTGTTTTGGGTATTCTTGAGAAATGATGTTTTTCATTAAAGTTGGTGAAGGCCTGTTTGGCACTTTAATAAAATAAATAATTTTGGAAAAACTCACTTTGGGGATACTCAGGGGTGATCCATGGTGTGCATATATTGAATGAGTTGTGTTTGAGATTTTTTGATCCTGACTGATTTATTTTGATTGTAAACACACCCCTTTGTATTGTATGTGTTGACATGTGAAACTGTCATAGTTAGTGAATCTTCTGATAATGATTGCTGCACTTGTTTAGATTACGCACTAGCTAATGGCCCCATAGTAGGGGAATACTGAGTTATTGCTGCTATGGGGATTGGGCCACTCGGTTAGGCCATGTAGGGCTATGCTGATCATTAGAGCATTATGACGTAATCGAGTTAGGTCATGCCTTTAGGATGAGTCACATGTATAGTACGTTCTGGAATGATCACGATCTCCTAGGTTCGACCCATGTTTTGTTTAGTGGTTATCCTTATGTGGTGGAACGTTGAAAGGTCTAGTTCGATTATTGTCCCATGTGTTCCACTTTTCACATTTCTCTTGGTGTGTGTTGTGTGTTATGTGTAGTTTTCCTTTTTGGCTAATATCTAAATCTTGGTTTTCTAATTGTTGACAAAAATGTTTTAAAATGCAATTCACATATTCCTTTCAAACATTAAAAATTGTTTTCAAATTAAATAGGTAAATTTAGTGTTACTTGTTTTAGAAATGAATGTATGTGTGGAAAATAATGTTTTATATAATTTAGTTCAAACCTAGAATTAGTAAATTTATTTGTTTAAAGGTAGTGCATTGGAAATAGATATCGGGCTAGCCTACTAAGTTTTAATACTCACGCCTATAGTTATTTTCTGTTTTTTGTGTTTATGTAGGCTACAGCTTGGGTGCGTTCACCTTGGGTGATGTTTGGTCATGAGTTGGAGAGTGACCCACGAGGTCATATGGAGATAGTGGTTGTCTCTTTCGGTTAGTTTTATTTTCTTTTGTTCTTGTCTAGTTACTTAACTTTGTTTATTTATTTTTCACTACTCTGATTTATTTCTACTGCTTTATTTATTTTAATTGGGGAAAATCATCCCCACCACCTCTGTTGATGCCCTGGCGCTTGTCGCCAGCCTGGGATGATTGGGAACACCTCTTGGGCTATGTCGCAGACTGGGTCGGGTGACCGAATTAGGGTTGACCGGGGTTAGATCCTGACAAAATAGTATCAGAGCAGGTCGGATCATAGTAGACCTCACTTTTTAGAGCACCCTTTTGTTATTTGGGATGTCCGGTAGATAGAGATTAGGACTATCGGGGCTCAGGAGGTAGGTTACGGGTCGATGCCTGATCACCACCGCTCATGACGAGACCTGAGTTACCATGGTTAGTTCGGGATTTGAATCTTTTATCTTTGGTTGTTTTGGATTGAGGAATGAACATGGGGGGAGGATTGGTTCACTTTGTGCCCTCACAAGGGGTGGTGACCAAGGTGAAGCACAAGGTTCTGGCTCAAGGTCATCTTAGTTGTATGCTTTACTTTGGCCAGGGCTCACCACCATGTTGTTGGGTCAGACATATGAACTAGTTCCTCATTCCAGTGAGTTCTTAATGTTTATGTTTTTTTAATCTTGATTGATTTGATCATACGTTAAAAGTAAATTTGGTTTTTAGATAGAAAAATGTATCTTCCAAATTTTTTTTTTGAAATTACTAAAGTGGGTTTTTGAAGAGAAGATGTATCGGTTTGGAAAAACATGGTATGAGTTTGGATTTGTTAAAAAAAGGAATTGTTTGATCCTTGGAACTCCTTATGGATGGTCACACATGTCTGGGTATGTATGGAAGTGCATGGGGGCACTTGTTCGTAGGTGATGTGAGTGGGATTGAATGAATGCATATGTGACGGTTTATAAAGTGTTGTAGGTGAGTTTATAAAATTGCAAAGAAATAACAGTTTTCGAAAATTGATTCCTCTTTGTGTTGTATATGTTTGTCTTATGGGCATATTTCCCTTGGATTGTGTTGTTACCTTGATTGAGTTTTGGCTTGATGTCGGTTTTGATGGTGTTTTTATTGTTGTCATGATTATGCCACCCAAAAAGCCTCCAAATGTTGTCAATGAGTTATGCTCAGTTCTCAGTTCCTTTTGTGTGTTGCTTTCTTTTAGAGGTAATCGAATTCTGTTAGAGTAAGTTGTATTGTTCTGAAGGATAGTGTGTCTTCAGGTCGTTGGGAACTCCCAGGATAGTTAAGGATTGTACCGCCATAGAGTTATTTGAGGGTTCAGTTCTGGACTAGTACAGATGAAATGTCTCATCATCGTTAGAGTTTTGGGTGTGATTAATGGTGGTTGACTTCTGCAAAGGTTCCCAATCTGGCAAGGAGTGAGGGATGGTAGAACCTGTCCCCAAGAAACTATCCTCATTGGTATCAGCTCCTATTTCATCGGACCTCTTTCTTGTGCACCACCAGTATGGCCTATCTGGGCATTCTAAGTCGTCATGTTGCATCCCTTTGAAAATGTACGACCATTGTGGTTGTTTGAATAATTGAACGGAAGAAGGAGTTAGAAACCACAAATAAAAATGCCTGACTATGAGGCAGGAGATGCTTCAGCTATCATGGCCCCAGCCACGGGTCTCGGGGTGAATCTCGCGCATAGTTAGGAGTTTTCAAGGGTGTGTGGAACCTCGGTCCAGATAATGTCTTCAGCTTTGGAGTGGAAATATCTGAAATTTACCTTGTTCTATTCTCATTACTGTCATAAGATCATCCTTGTTGTGGTGGAAT
This sequence comes from Viscum album, assembly GCA_963277665.1. Lineage (NCBI taxonomy): Eukaryota > Viridiplantae > Streptophyta > Magnoliopsida > Santalales > Viscaceae > Viscum > Viscum album. The sequence continues at coordinate 1,466,986,429 of OY728128.1, read as the reverse complement.
GAGGAGCTTGTTTCCCCACAATCCAGGCGGTCTTATCTACTCTTAGTGTGGTTCTTAAGTTGTTTGGACTCTCTGAATGGTGTGGGCTTGTGAATAATGGGACCTGTTCTTTTTTTGAGTTGTTCCTAGAAATGTTCGATAGGGGAGTGTTCGTTTCGTGAAGTTTATGGGAGATGTTGAGTTAATTTCTCACCCACAAGTTGTTGGATTGTTCTGTAACAATATTTTCGACAAGTCTCAGGTGTCTTGTTTCGTAAATGTGGGGAAAATGAGTGAGTTTGGTTTTGGAGTTCCCACGTTGCCCCCCAGGGGGGTGGTTTGTTCGTGTTTCAAGGGTTTTTGTATTAGTAATTTTTTGTGGTGGGGAGAACCCTCTCATGTCCTCCCCTCAATCTCGGGCAGTGGTTTTTCTTGAATTGGTCAGCTGTGATGTTTTTTGGGAATGGTTACCCTGAAGCTCTCGGTTCACTACAATTTTTTATGGGAATGAACTCATGTTGTGTTAACTATTGTCTTGGTGACTTTCTGGGGGATGAAAGTGTCGTTGGTGGGGAGAATTTTCACACCCCAACCAGATACGCCTATGTTTTTATTCTTTTCTCAGTCATGCGACCCTGGGTAGAGTCGGTTTTGGGTCCGGGTTTGAATTTTTGATGCTTTGATGTTTTCACTGGGTCTCAGTCTAGTGTGCAGTCACCGTACAGCTAGCAGTCCCTACGAATTCTGTCCGGGTGGGTGTGTGGTCACCGCGCATTCGGTTCGATCGTGCGCTCTGACCTGGTGAGTGTGGGGTTTCCCAACTGTTTCGATAAATAATAATATTAAAAGAATAAATTATGTTAAAATTAATTTTATAAAATGTTTCATAATAATAACAACAATAATTTATAATATTTATATTATTATTATTATTAGTCATATTTTTTTTTATTTTCTATTATTTATTTACTCTTTTATTTTATTTTATCTTTTTATTTTCCTTTCATTCTCTCTTTCCTTCTTCTTTCTTTCTTATTTCGTTCTTCTTTTTATTTTTTCCATGTGGATGTTCCCCCTACCTATTATTCTCCGATGCGACCAAACGCCCTCTCCTAATCACCGCTCCATTCGCCCCAACAGACCGCATCCCTCTACTTCTCCTCCCCGCATGAAGCCGCTGCAGTCTCCTGCTCCTGTCTCGCCTCGCCCCTACTGCATCCCCACCTACCGACCACTCCCCAGCCGTGTTCTTGCTGCCAGCCAGCCATTCAGCTACAACCTTCTACGTTCCTACATCACCGCCCTCTGCAGTCACATGCGCCACCCCCAGGACCTCCGTCTTGCACCGATTCTCCCTTGACCCCATCTCCGTTGTGCCCCAGCAACCTCATCCAAAACCTCCATCACCCCCACTCCCCTCTTGGAATCTCCGCCATTCTTGCATCCCAGCCTACTGACAACCTAGTGGCCACTCCCTCAACCCACCTCCACCTCTGTCATGCACCCCTGCTCCGCTCACCTGTAGGGACCCATAGCCCCCTCCTCTCCTCTAGCATGCACAACATCCTGATCCCAACTCCTCTACTATCCAATTCCGCACATTAGAAGTCACCCCAAACTCTTGTACTCATTTCCATAGGACCCATGCTCGGCCCCAGCTACCATTACTGCACGGCTCACTCACAACCTGCCCATCGATTGCCTTACATCGCCGCTGTCTGGCGGCCCTCACCGCACCCCCCCAGTCGGACCGCGTCCAGCAGGGCGGACGCCTTCCGTTGTTCCTGAGTGATGCCTCCCGTGATTATTTTCTAATCACAACCCCCCCTGTTAGTATAAAATTTTTGTTTATTCTCTATTTGATATTTATGTTTGATATATATATATATTCCTTGGTTTGATTATTTTTTTAATTAATTAATTTTTATTTGGGTCGGTTTGACTTTCTAGGACCCACACATGGCGTTTTTGAGTGAGCGCCATCACCACGCTTTGTTTCTGAGTTTGCGCCATCGTCACACTTCCATTTCGAGGTGAGGGTTTCTTCCCGCCTCTTGGTTTCACATTCTTTAATTGAGGTTTGTTTGTGTTTTGAGTTCTTAGTGTTTTGTTCAGAGTACGTTGGACCTTATTGTGTGGTGTCGGACGTTCCTCTTCCATTTCATCTCAGTCTTAAGGTAGGTCCCCCACTACACTCACCTTTAAATTTAGAATTTATTAATTTCTTGAAGTTTTATTAATTTTAATAAAAAGGAAATAATATAATATAATTAATTTTTATATGATTATTTGGTGTAAAAAGAGCCGTTTATTTTATACATGACACATGGAATATTTTCTTGACGAATGGACACCCAGTAGTGAAATAATGAATGTTTGGTTTTTAATCATAATTCACATAATTTAATGTGTAGTTGTGTTATAAATGATAAATGGTTTATTCTGAATAAGTGTTTTGGATTTTCTTGAAAAATGATGTTTTTCTTTAAAGTTGGTGAAGGCCCGTTTTTCACTTTAATAAAATAAATTATTTTGGAAAACTGACTTTGGGGTTACTCAGGGGTGATCCTTGGTGTGCGTTGATTGAGTGAGTTGTGTGTGATATTTGTTGATCATGACTGATTGATTTTCATTGTGGATGCACCCCTTTTTATTGTATGTGTTTACATGAGAACCCAACTTAATGAGTGAATCTTCTGAGAACAATTGCTGCACTAGTTTAGATTACACACTAGCTTGTGGCCCCATAGCAGGGGAATACTGAGTTATTGCTGCAATGGGGATTGGGCCCCTCTGTTTGGCCATGTAGGTCTATGATAAGAACTAGGGAGTTATGACGTCATCGAGTTAGGGCATGCCTTCCAGATGATTCACATGTATATTATGATCTGTATTTTTCACGATCTCATAGGTTCGACCCACGTTTCTTTTAGTGTTTATTTGTATGTGGTGGATGGTTGAGAGGTCTAGTTCAATTGATGGCCCATGTGTGCCACTTTTTCAATTTCCCATGGTGTGTGTTGTGTGTTATGTGAAGTTTTCCTTCTTGGCTAATAAATAAAAATTGATTTTCTAATTGTTCGCAAAAATGTTTTAAAATTCAATGCACATGTTACTTTCAAACATTAAAAATTGTTTTTAAATTAAAAGGGGCAATGGAATGTTACTTATTTTAGAAATGAAAGTGTGTGTAGAAACTAATATTTTATATAATTTAGTTCAAACCTATAATTAGTAAATTTATTTGTTTAATGGTATTGCATTTGGAATAGATATTGGGCTAGCCTACTGAGTTTAAATACTTACGCCTAGAGTTCTTTTCTATTTTTAGTGTTTGTGTAGGCTATAGCTTGGGTGTGTTTGCCTTGGGCGACATTTGGTCATGAGTTGGAGAGTGACTTGCGAGGTCTCACAGAGATAGTGGTTGTCACATTTGGTTAGTTTCATTTTCGTTTGTTCTTGTTTAGTTACTTTACATTGTTTCTTTATTTTGTGATACTCTTCATTATTTTTGTTGATTTATTTTTTTATTTTAACTGGGAGAAATCCTTCCCACCACCTCTATTGATTCCCTGGCGCTTGTCTCCGGCCCGGGTGGATTGGGAACACCTCTCGTGCCATGTTTCGGACCAGCTCGGGTGACCGATTCAGGGTCGACCTAGGTTTTTTCATGACAGTGTGTCAATGTATCCCATAAAAACTATTATGATTCCATGAGTGATATTATTGTAGCTTTTTCCCATGTTTGATTATGATCACATGTTTTTTTTATGCTTCTATATACTCATGTTGATATACTTGGCCTACTTGTGTGTTTTCCTTATATATATATATATATATATTACAATTCATTGTTTGTTGTTAGTGGTATTTGAGATATGTAGACCTCCATGAAATTTTTATTCCCTAGTCGGGTAGAATGGTTGATTACAATAATAGCAATGAGGGGCCGAGGAACAGGTTGTAGGTACGAGGTATCCATGGCATCATGTTGAGGGTGTACTCGAGGTAGCCTTGATGCCATGTTCCATTCACCGTGAGATAGACGGGCTGATGTGTGTACTAGTTATTCTTGTCTATATTATTTTCATGAAATTTTCATCTTGAGGAATAGATGATGCGGGGCATAACCACCATTGCACCGTGAGGACGTCATACAAGGGATTGTTTTCTTCTTCTGACTCATTCAGTTATCTTCCACCATGAAGCCAATGTAGGTACGTTCGAGGGTTATGAAAACATTATTAGTTCCCCACAATTTAGTAATGGTCTGTATGTTTATGTGCTTCCTATAATTATTATTATTATTATTTATACTTGTATAGTTGATCATATTAGGTTAAAGATGCATTGGTGGCGTACTGCTGAATATTGTAATCAAACCCTACTCAAGAAATTTGATGTGCTTATTTATTTCATTAAATACCCAATGAAGGGTAAGGGACCTGTGGTAGATAGATGATATGCTAGATAATGGAGATGGGGCAGACCAGGAAAAACACTAGAGGACCCTACATTTCTTTTATTTATCATCAATTTTCATCATTCTGGATAAGATTTACACTCTATAAACTGATTTTATTTGCATGAAATCTATGTCATTTATTAACCACATGATTAGTCTTATTATCTATTATATTATCATTATTTATTATAGATATTATGACTTGATACTCAGAGTATAGTATCTCCAATGATGGACTAATACCCTCAATGCTATTCCAAAACCTCTTGTGTACCAGGAGGCATGCGTCTGGTTATGTGGCATTCTGGATGAGACCGCTGGTTTAGGATAGTATGTTAGAAAATGGAATTATAGGATCAAGACTTGCTAAGATGATTCTTTTATTTTCTTTTATTTTGGTAGGGTAGACCATAGTTAGGATATTTGGGGATTGGGTAGGGGAACCATATTAGTTCCTGGCTAGCACTGTATAGTGGACCTCTGAGTTTCCATAAAGTGGTGAAATTATGTTCTATTGATAATATTGATTAAATTTACCTTGGTTGACACACATAATGTTATGTGTGCTTTTATGTATTTCGTCTGTGTTCATGAATCATGATTAGGCACAGAGGTTCACATGCAATATATATACTTTTTATTGTGTTTTACAGTAGTTCATTAATTAAATTCTTTGATTTGTGATACCCGTTTACAATAGATTGTTTTGTTTGATATATCTAGGTTTCAATGATTTGTGATGTATACTTATTTGAATTAATTAGTAAAATTTACATTTTTGTTTTGTTAGTATATATATGATGACTCTAAATAACATGCAATGATAGAAACGAGGGTTAGTTCTAGGAGGGGTATACCTTGGGTGTGATTAGACTCCCAAGACAACCTTTTTGGACCCTATATAATGTTCAGAACATTTCATGTACAAAATTATCAATATGCTGCTAAAGATGCCGCAAAAAAGTCATTTGGTGGGATTACTGGCTGAGTAATATACTTCCAAGAATGTCCATGCACCATCTCCAGTGGTGCAAGAAGCGGTTCCTTATCAGCCACTACTAAGATCCATGGTTGACTATGTGGGGGACTTCAAAATCCACCATCCTCCAACCATACAGGGAATTGGTGGACCACAAGAATATATGGATTGGGTGGATATCAAAGTGGGTATCTTTGAACATGTGGAGACGCCATCAGACAAGAAGGTGAATCAGGATTCCTTTATGCTATAGGGACCTTCTAGGCATTGGTGGTGAGTTATGGGGTAGGCTGGATGATGTGAGGGTCTCACTTGGGAAGCCATCAAGGACTAATTTTTTGAAGATACTTCCCTAACACTCAGAATATTTATCCAACATAGAATTCCATGGAGCTCTATTAGGATTCCATGATATTGTCATCATACTTGGCATGTTTTACAATGATCCTCTATTTCACACTACCTTTGGATTGTAATGAGGCCTAATAGGCCAGGAAGTTTGAGATCAGTATTCTTCCACACCGTAGATATAAGGTTTAGAGCATCAACATATCCTTTTACCCATAGGTTATAAGGAAGACCCTGAAGATTGAAAGGATTCCTAAATATGGATGAACAACTAGCATTTTCATGCCTTTCACTAATCAGAAAAGTGGGCCTACCACTATTGTTGTTAAGAGATATTCTGACGGCAGTAATTGGAATACCGGTAATATTCAATATAGTTCTGGAATGAATTTATAGTATATATTAGTGTCTTTAGTCCCTTATGGATGTGACCATTGTTCATTAACTATTCATATTTAGAGAAAATATTCAGGCGTTCACAGCACCTCAGAGCCAGTGCTGATAGTGTGGAGAGACATGATACCTCTAGCAGTTTTGTAATGGATCGTCAGCTAGGAGAGGGAGTCCAAAGAGAATAGGGGATGGAGTCTTGGTAAGTGACCTCAGCAGTAGATGTAGAATAGTTTAGGGATAGGTTCCTAGAGATGATGCAAGATATGTTTATAAAGTGGATTAGATTTCAATATATTTTGGGGAGGGACCACCCACCATTTGAGGTACGGTTTTAATCACTTCAAATCGACCTACTACCTTGTTCAATATGGGTTCTTCAAATCCTTTCATATCTACCCAATTAGTTGCTAGACATGAATTACCAGTGAAGTTGTCATCCGAGATAGTCTCCCTTGATACACCATTGGGAACAAGAGTGGACCATCTACACTGATGCCCAATGTGTCCACTAGTTGTTGGTGGCTATTGACATATATGAGAATTCATGATTCTGTAGATGAAGAATTTCAATGTGATTCTCGAAATGGACTGGCTAACCATATTATGGGATCACATTTATTACTATCATATATGCATATATTTTATTTTTCCAAAGGGAGAGATGTTCTTGATGACTGATGAGTGGGAACTAGGATCAATTAGAGTTGGATTATACTTGAGTCATCTTAGGATGATTACAACATAGATAGAGGGGTTGGCTATTTAAGCTGGATCTACTTTATCCATTTCATATTTTCCACCAATCATAGATCTCTATCTATATGTTTTTCTATATGACTTAACATGAATCCCTCCTGAAATATGATTTGACATTGAGATAGATGTTATACCTGATGTTCAATCCTTATAAATACCTCTTTATCATATGGATCTAAATGAGATAAAAGCACCCAAGGTATAATTAGACAACTTCATTAGTATGGGATTTATCATACCTATTACTTCACCATGGGGTGAAACTGTTTTATTATCCATGAAGGAGGATGGTAGTCTTCAGCTATGTGTTGAATACTAGAAGTTGAACCATGTGACGGTGAATAACCGATATTAATTTCTCAGGATCAATGATCTCTTTGACTAGTAATGTGGGGTTGAGTGTTTCCCTAAGATACATATTCTATTGGGATATCACTAGTTGAGAGTTATAAAGGAGAACACTCTGAAGTTGTAGTTTCCTAAAATACATGGACTATATGGGTACTTGGTTTTGGGCTTACAAAGGCACCGGCTATGTTCATGGCCCTCATAAACAAGATATTTCATCCATAAATGGAATCATTCATCATAGTTTTTTTGAAGATATCCTTATCTACTCACTAAAACCACAATAACATTCTAGGATCCCATTGATAGTCCTAAGTATGCTTCTAGCATGCATGTTTTATGTTATGATGTCAATGTGTGAATTATGGATATGAGTGGTGACATTTATCGAGCATGTGTTGTTTTATAATGTTATATATGTAGACCCATTTAAAGTCAATGTATTTATATCCTGGAAACATCCCCAAAATGTGTCTCAGATTATAATCTTTCTGGGTTTACAAGGATATTATAATATGTTTTTCCATGACTTATCTCAACATTTAGCACCAAAGAAAATACTGACCAAGAAGGGAGTGATGTTCTAGTTTTCAAAAAAGTGAGAAGATTCTTTCCGTGATCTAAATAGATGGATGATGATATCTCTTGTACTAACACACCCTTAGCCTATAATTGGTTATGTAGTGTATTTTGATGGATTATGAATTAGTTTAGGGGAGGTTTTGATTAAAATAGATAATGCATTAGCATGTGGGCCTCATCAACTCATACCCCATGAGAGGAAATACCTTATACATGACATGGATATGGAAGTGGTGGTTCATGCTTTGAAGTGTTGGAGATAGTATCTCTTTGATGATAGATTTATTATTTACATAGACCATAAGAGACATTATTATTTCTTTACACATGGCAACTAAACCTGAGGAAGAGGTGTTGGATTAAGTATTTGAAACAGTTCAACTATGAGATGGAATTTACACCAAGGGTAATATTGTTTTATATTCTCTTATTCATAAGACACAGGGTATATAGAAGATTGATGAGAGGCCATCAGAGGAGTAGTTGTGTCTGATGCGATTATTGGATAAATGGAGGATCGATGATTAATGGGATCTGAGATCTATGCCTTTTTCCCATTTCCTAATTACTCCTTATATTTTGGATTGGGTAAAGAATAAAAAAGAATCAGGCCTATATTTTTCTGTCATGGGGGATCAGCTGGATGGGGGTTACTCGAAACCTGGATGGACATTAGGTGACAACTATGTGATCGTGGTACATTAGAGAGTTGTAGTCCCAACTTCCTTCAGAGAGGAGATGATGAGGTATTTCTATAACCCATTATAGGGAAGTATATCCTTGTTTTAACAAGATGTACTATGACATTAGGAGGCTGTTCTTGTAGACATGGATGAAGAGAGAAATTTCTAGTTTTTTCTACCGATTCCTTACATGTTAGAGGGTAAAAGATGAGCACCAATGTCCTTGTAAACTATTACAACCACTTTTGATAAAGATGTTAGAGTTGTAGGAAATCACGATGGACATTGTGGAGGGGTTACCCAGGACCCCAATGAGTCGTGACATAGTCTAGGTGGTTATCGATCAGTTAACAACGTCTTATCACTTCTTACTAACCAGATAGATACACTTGGTGGGGGAGTTGGGGAAGATCATTATCTAATATATTTTGCACCTTCATAGAATCCCTTTGAGATTTGTTTTAGATATAGATGCACATTTTACATCATGATTTTGTTAGGTCTTGTATAAATCCATAGTTACTCAGCTGATATTGAGTAGGACGTACCATCCCTAGACCTATGGATAGTCCTAGTGGACTATATGCATTTTAGAGGATATTCTTCGGAGCTTGCGTGCTCAATTTTGACAGAGAATGGGATGATCAAATAGCCTTGGTTGAGTTCACATACAATAATATTTATCAGGATTCAATTCATATGGAACCTTATGAGGCTCTTTATGGAAGTATGTGTCTATCATCACTCAATTGGCATGAAGCGGGTGAGGTAGTGGCAGTTGGACCCAATATGGTTCAAGAGACCTCTGAGAGAGTATTGTTGATATTTATAATATTTATCACCACTTAGAGTAGACATAGATCATATACCAACTGTAGGAGGATAACCTAGGAGTTTACTATAAGGTATCATGATTTCCTGAGCGTGATTCCTCAGTTAGGGCACAAACATCAGGGAAAGAAGGGCATGTTAGCACCAAGTTTTGTTGGACCCTTTGTGATCACTGAGAGTATATGTGAAGTGGTGTATCATATGGACCTCCATTCTCTATATCAAGGTATGGATTATTTTTTTCTGGTGTCAAAGATTCATAGGTATATACTCAACCATGTGAATGTTATTGATTACAAGGGAATTGATATGGAGGTAAACATGTCTTATAAGGAGCATCCATTGCGGATCATAGATCAATGATAGATGTTGTTGTGATGAAATATAGCACCACTAGTTTGGATTATGTGGTATAATGGATGGATCCAAAAAGGGATGTGGGATCTTGATTCTATTGTTTGAGCTCAGTGGCCTGATATGTTCAAGAAAATCTGCTTTAGATAATTATCTACAAAGAGAAGTCGAATTAGGGAGAAAATTGTGATATCCTTATTTTTAAAAGAGAAATAAAAACCCTCTTGTTGATAAATTATAAGTTTCATATGTTAAAAAATTATTTATGAGTCAAAATAACATAATAAATGAGTTAAAGGAATTTTGAACGAGTAAAATCCCATTTAAAACATTGTAATATTCAATCAAATATTTTTGGAGTTGGATTCTCGGTTTGTGAGAGATTTTGAGGCCTACAATTCCTTGAAAAGAAAAAAATAAAATTATTAAATATATTATATTAAGCACCCGAAATTTATTGAAAATAATTGAATAAATCCAAAGTGGTGTGTCTCGTGAGAAAACTGAGACCACTGTTATTTCTAGGTTGTAGTTTTTATTCTAGTTGGGGTATAACATTTGTAAGCATCGGATGTTTGGAAAACATTCTTTAGAAAATAATTTATTTAATTATTTTTTTATATTACATTTGAAAATAATTTTAGACCTCTAAAATGGTTCATTTTATTGGAAATCGGAGACCACTATTATGTCTTGAACATGGATTTTATGCTATGTGAGGTATAACACTTGGAAGTGTCAGATGTTTGGGCCACTCTCTAAACAAACCCGTTTATTTTTAATTCATTATATATTCTTCTTTTTAAGTAATAAATAATTAATATATCTTGGAAGGTTCATTTAATGATATATCTGAGACCCACATTGGGTCCAGAAAGGGGTGTTAGCCCTAGTTAGGGTGTAAATTTTATATGAAAAGGATGTTTGGTCAAGTTAGAAATTAATTTAAGTGATTTAATATCAAAATTAATTAATTAATTTTATTAACTAAATTCAATTCCAATTTACTGGTCATTCATCTTTCCGAATGTTTTTTCCTCTATTTATAATGGATAGAGCTTCTTAGACCATCAATGTAACATGTTTTGAACCATTTAAAAATATAAAAATATTATTGAGATAATTTTAATGTATCCATATTGTTTATTTTAGATTGAATCTCATTTATATGAGATGTTCTTATTTTTCATGGTCACATACGTTTTTGGTGTTTATTTAATTGGATGAACCATTTCATCACAATTTTGGTTGATTTCCATGGTCTTTGAGCAACCCTGAAACCTCCTTGACACGATTGTTCAAGATTTCGGTCAATTTATATGCTTTCATATGCATCGTATGAAACCCCCTTTGATTTTCTCATGTGTGGTGTGCCACTCCCAGGAAAAGGTCAGTTTTTTCATTAGTTATTTATTTATTTATTTATTTTATTCTTCCATAATTTATTCCATAAAAAATCAATAAAAAGAAATCCATGTAATTTAAAATAAATTGTAAAACACAAAATTTATCAATAGATAATTATTCTTGGATTATCAAAAGATAATTTTTAAATAAATTATCATATGATGTTTATAAAAAAATTCAAATCAATAATTTATTTGAAATTAAAAGAGTGAATTTATTGAAAGGATATTCATATATATTTATCAGGTGATAATTATTAAAAATAATCATAATATAATTTAAAAAAGGCAATTTGTATAGAGTAATTATTTGAATATATTTAATGAAATTATTAACAGATAATTTCACTAAATTATTAAATTATATATTGTGTAAAATAAATTTCAATAAGAAAATTGTGAAATGCTAATTTTTAAGGAATAATTATTATAATATAATTATTCAATTTATTAAAAGATAATTTCAAACACATACATTATTTTTAAATGATAATATTAAAATTATACATAAAAAAGATAAATTATCATAACAAGTGATAACTAAATAATAATTTCAGAATTGTCTAGAAAGGATAATAATCATCACAAGTGATAACCTAGATAATAATTTGTGAATTATCCATGAGATAAAAAATATAATAGCATGTAATATTTTAATAAATAATTCCAAAATTATCCAAGAGAGAGATAGTATCATCTCATATAATATTTTATTTATTTTTGATATAAATTAGTTGATTTTCTTTTAGGAACCCCTTGATATACATCGATCATCGACGTACCAACAACTTGAAACCATGACATGTTGCTTTTGATGATAATAAAACCTTGGAGAGGTCTTCCGTTTTTGAGGCAGGTGGTTCCTTACCATGTTGAGCTCGTGTTTACAGTTGTTTCCTTGATTATTATATTTCCTCTCATCTGATTGACCATTCTTGATTGTCACCGCATGTGTGTGTGTGTTTATGTATACCATAAAAACTATTTTGATTCTATGAGTGATATGGGTATATTATTTTCCATGTTTTATTGTGCTCACATGTTGTTGTGTTTATATCGATATACTATTCTTTGATATACAATGTATTCTTGAGATAGCAATGATACCAAGTTCCATTCACCATGAGATATACTGCTCGATGTGAGTACTAGTCAATTTTGTTTAAAGTATCTGGGTGGCATGATCCTCTTGAGGGATAGATGATGTCGGGTATCATCTCCATGACACCTTGAGGATGACATATGAGGGGTGGTTTTCTTCTTCTGACCCATTCAGTTATCTTCCGACATGGAGCTGAAGATGGTACGGTCGCGGATTGTGGAATCTTGGTTAGCGCACTTGAATTCATTTTTTGATTGTATGTTTATGTGCTTCCTAAATTTAATAATATTATGGAATAAACCTGTATAAAAGACCACATTAGGTTAAAAATGCATTGGTGGTGTCCAAATGGGTCTTGTACTCACACCCTACATAGGTATTTTGATGCGCTTATAGAGATCATGAAAGAAAAAGTGAAGGGAAATATACATGTGGTGGATGGATGAGTATGTAGAGAATGGATCTAGGGAAGACCAGGGTATACACTAGACGACCCAATAGTTCTTTTACATATCATCAACTTTATTTATTGTAAAAATTCCTTCCATACTTGAAACTGCTTTTATTTTCATGAAATGTGTGTCATGTGTTTTATGAATGATTACAATGAGTATCTATTATATTTTTTCTTATTTATTATAGATCATATTTTGTGATACTGAGGGTATTTTCTCTCCAATGAAGAATATATATCCTCGATTCTAGTTGGTAGACTCTTGCATATGGGGAATCATGCATGAGGTTATGTGTGACTCTGGATTGAACCTGATAGTTCATGTTCAAATGCTAAAACTCATACTTCATAACTTTTAATGATAATTTTAATAGATATTGATATGTCTAGTTGATGAGTTATAAGATCGATTATTTTAATATATTCAATGAATACAAATAATGAGTTTGAGAAGAAATATGATAAGAATATTAAAAAACTCAACATAGAAGATTATGTAGAATATCTAAATCAACACATCATTTTTTACTTAGAAGAGTTTGGGATCCTATCCAAACTCACTTCTCCTTATAAAAATTAGTGTAATGGTGTAAGATAAAGGAGGAACACCACTTTTAAACATGGTGATGAAAATGATGAGTTGTGAATGTCTTCCATTATATATTCGGGGATACAAATTAAAAAATAGAAGAATAAATTCTAAATCGAGTGATATATAATGAGACATATGGTATACCATAACAATTATGGTATAAAAATAAACCTATATTGTCTTATATACATGTTTGGGGGTTGTGAGGTGTTTTCCAAGGCCTTTATAGGTAAAAAAATTTCACCTCCAGGAAAAAGTGTATCTTTATAGGATATCCCATAGAAACAAAGGGATACTACCAATACAATCCTTCAGAAAAGAAAATTTTGGTTAAAAAACACCCCACATTACAAGAGAAGGGGCACACATATCTAAAAGAGATAAATAAATAAATAAATAAATATATATATATATATATATATATGAAATCCAAGATCATTACACACAAGAGTTGGTACATGAAAAAATTCCCAAAATCCCGATGGATGAATAAGTTGTTCCTGAGACACATGTACTGTGTAAGAGTACTAGAGAGTCTATAGAAGAATAATTTTATGGTTTAATATTTACCAAGGGTAGTGACTAATTAATAGTTGATAATAATGATCCACTAACCCATTAGTAAGTAGTAGGTGGAATAATGATTCCCAGTGGTAAGAAGGGATGAATTTTGAAATAGATTCCATATACCAAAACCAAGATTGGATTTTGGTAGATCCTTCAGTGGATGTGAAGCCCATTGGTTTTAAATGGTTGTTCAAGAAGAAAATATACATGTATGGAAAATTTGGTACCTAAAAATCAAGAATGGTTTCAATAGGGTTTATGAAACAGCAATGCATTGACAATGATGAAACCTTTTAAACAGTTTCTTTTCCAAAATAAAACATAATTCTACTTTCCATTTTTGGCTTCCAAGATTATGAGATTTGAAAAATTTATATGAAAATATATTTCCTTAACAGTAACCTTCAAGAAGATTTCTATATGATACAACTCAAAGGGTTCGTGACTCAAAAGGATTCTAATAAGGTTTTTAAAATGAAAAAAACACCTATAGGTTAAAGAAAGAATCTAGGTCAGGGAATATTCAGTTTGATAAGGCCATAACAGATTTTGTTTTCATAAAGAATTAATGTGAGCCTTGTATCTACAAATATTTTAGCAAGAGTATAATCGTTTTCTTAATAGTATATATCTATGATGTATTAATTAATTTAAAAGGGATACATTTATTACACTTTGTTAAGGCCAGGTTGAATTAATGATCTCTATGAAGGAATTAGGTGATGAATCGAATATTTTGGGGATCAAGATCCATCAAAATAGTTACAAGAGACCACTCAACATAATTTTAGGTACATATATTGAAAAGATACTATATAGGTTCAGTATGAAACAACCCAAGAGGGTATTGTTCCCATCATGACATGACATTCATCATTCTTGGAATATGTGTCCTCAAACACATGAGGAATAAAATAGAATGTAAAGGATTCCATATGCATTATAGATTGGGTCATTCATGTATGTTATCCTATTTACTATGATAGTTTTATCTTATAAATTAAGTGTGGTAGGTATATATCAAGCTGACCCTAGTAAGTTCCATTGTATGGAAGTCAAGTCTATCCTTAAGTATTCAATGCTTACTAAGGATATGTTCCAGGTTTATGGAGGAGATTTGTAACTCGCCATCATAGGATATTAAGATGATAGTTTCCAAATATATCAATATGAAATTAAGTCTCAAACTATATAAATCCTTATTTTGAATAGAGGTTTTGTCAGTTGGAAGAGCTCAAATCAAGTTGTGGAAACACATTCTACCATAGATTCCAAGTATATTTCATCTTCTGAGATAGATAAATAATCAGTATGGATGAAAATATTCATCTATTATTTTTAAATAGTACTTATCAGAAAATAACCTATCACACACTATTGTGATAATACTATAATGGTGGATCTCATAAAAGAGCCAAGTTAACATCAACTTATGAAACCCATACTTTTGAAGTTCGTCTCTTGATGTATTTCTCTCTAAGATTCAAAATTACAATGAGAATAATTTATAAAGAATCAAATGTTATGATCCCCATTACTAAATCCTTGAATTAGTAGAAACATGATTATCTTGTAAGGTCTAGCATACTGAAATTCTTAGGCAGATGGCTCTCTTCAGTGTGGGAGTTTGTTGGAGTTTGTGTCCTATAACCAGCTATTTTTACATTTATTACATGTATATTAGATGATTTTAGTATTAATAACATCTTATGACATATTATTTATCATTCTATATGACTTTAATATAAAAATGTCAAAGGGTATTTTTTTCATTCGCATGTTCATAGTAGTTCCCCACTGTGATGAGATACATGAAATTATATGATGATATTTTTAAATATAGTTCTATAGTTGCATAATATTCTATGATTGGACACATAGAACATGAATACCATATGTGAGTACTCATAATCAGATGAGGATTATTATTACGAATTTCATGCTTGATAATCTCCAAGATGAGAGATTATGAGAATAGACCGGTCGGTAGGAATTCGCCAAGTTTTGGTGTCATTGAATATTCATATTTGCGGTCATGTGTAATTTGAATTAGAATTTAATATTATATTTAATTAATTTAATGAATCACGCACTCAGATTTTATGACATTAACCATGACAATATATGTTCATGGTGAGGTACGGTAAGATGGGTGTGTCACGATTGACTTGTTATTAATTGATAATTCATGAAAGGATTTTTTGCATCTATCTTAATTGAAGTTGGTATTTTAGGCATTTGTTGTAAAATTTAGTTCTTTCTCTTGGGTTCCATGACCCTTTTCTAGAAAATAATCTTTGACGTTAGGAAAGACCACTTAATGCCAAGGAGGAATAATCCTAGATGGTTACAAACTATGTGTTTCCACTGATCTCAATTATATTCAATTTGAATTTAATTAATAGAATAGATATTTGTATCTAGACCGAGGAATAATTTTAATCATGGTTTATCAATCTAAAATATTTATTAATGAATTAAATATTTAATATTTATTCGAGAATTCAATAAATGCTTGTGGAGTTCATGGAAGAACGTGGATTTTATTTTTAGTTATGGATCTTGATTTCGGGTTTTTTTGAGGAAAAAAGAAGAAATTGGGATTTTCTAAGTACACATCGTGTACTTTGTAGTACATTCTAGGTAACAAGCTCTCCGCATACAACCACATACTAACCATGTAACTTTCGAGTACATAGATCTGTGGTGACCTAAAAGACCTCTTTTGTTGGGGGCCGGTTGGGGCTAATACATGGTGTGTAGTTTTAATTAACACATCGTTTAATTTTATTTTTATTTGATATATTGGAGATAGGTTGTGTCTCATTTTTGAAAAGATCTTCTTCTGGTCATGGTTCGTATTAGAGAATGACATAACAAATGATTAACTCTGAACCCCTCCAAATTATTCATTCAATCTTTGATTGAGACACTGTTAGGTTCATTGGAATCCCACTAATGAGTTCTCAAAACCCCTAGAGCCTCTCTTCTTAATTCATCCTTTCATGTGAGTTATTCAAGGTTGGGTTTTTTTCACCATTTTGTAGATATACGCTGATCTAGGCCAATTCAAGGTCCGACATTCAAGTATATCGATCATATAATATCGAGGTAGGTGTTTTGTGCCTTTAATTGTTTTTCCTTGGATTATATATGATAAAAGGGTCGCATGCCCACATTTTGGGTATTGTTTGATTTTGAATTTAACCCAATTTATTACCTAATATGGTTTGATTGATTGATAATGTGTTATTTCTTATGTGTATGGTTAGATACCTTGTTATTGGGACACCCCATGGGTGAATTTCCCTTTGATTGATTGTTATAGACATTTCGTCTAGAATTCCTATAAGGCTTGACTGGTTTTCAATACCTTGTTTTGTTACGGTGGTGTTATTGGTTATTTGAAATGCCTGTGATATGCGTTGTGAATGTTAACCAAGGGGGATTGGACTTTGAGAGATTCCAAAAGGGGGTAGACCATAAGATCATCCCTTGTAGTCATTTATATTTTTTTAAAATTAATGATTGAAACAATATTTTAGACCATGAGAGATTTCCAAGGTGGTCATTTATAATTGTTGATTATATGTTAGAAAAAAGGGGTTAGACTGTGAGATATTTCCAATAGGGTCATTATTTATTTGATTAATGTTGTGTTGGACCAAAGGGAATAGATCGTGAGAGATCCCCAGAGGGTCGTTATATAATTATTTGAAGTTAGGTTAGACTATAGGGTTCAGACTATGAGAACCTTCTAAAGGGGTCAATTATGAATAATTTAATGATAGTGACACGTCTACAATCCAAATCCCCAGCTTGGATTCAGACTTACTTGACTATTTAGATGGTCTTATGAGATATCTATTTTGGTTACTTCACATGGGGGATACAAAGCTTAGGCTAAATCATAGGGTTACACTATTCAAAAAATGAATAATAAATGTTGAATTAATGTAATTGAAATGGTAATAATCTCTCCTTTTGAGTACTTTCTAATCTATTGTTTCATTCTTGCATATTAACTTATATATATATATTCACTGACAATTAGGCACATAAATTTTTGAGGATTCCTACTAGGATTCATCTAACACCCTATTTGGGTGATTATTTTGGACCAAAAAGATTATATTATTGCAGGTATAGATAAGGGAAAATGTTTTTCTTCATTAGGTACTTGATTATTGTTGGAGCATTTGAGCATGGGACCAAACTCAGGCTTGTATTGCTGTTGGAGTTAATTTTTTTTCTATATATTGTTTTCTATATTGTGTTTTAATCATTGTGACATGTTTTGATGCTTTCCTAGACATGTGTGACATAAATCATTTAAATATATATATATATATATATTCTCTTGTTGTTTAATTACTATCAGTCTTTCATTGTTCAATTTTGTTGTAGGGTATATCTACTTCCACTTTTATTTAATATTTGTTTTCTATTATGTATAATCTTACAATGATGGAATAGTTTCCCCATTATCATACCATGTCCTTTACTTCTAGTTAAAATACTCTTGCGTTTGGGGAAATGGGCTTAAGGTTATGTGGCCAACCGAGTTTGGATCACCTTTGGGTGGCACCCGGATCCGGGATGTTACAACATGGTATCAGAGGAGTTTCCTTTGCTATTTTTTCATACAGTTTGGAGAAATTATAAAGGTATAGGAAGGAAATGGATTTTGGTAATTATTTTTTCATGAGAGTAGCTACACTATGTACACGGAAAAGACAAATTACCTCGAATATTGAAAAAAATTCTCGTTTTTTAATTGTTACAATTGATTCGATTTCACCATTGGGTGATAAACTTGTATTATGCTGTTATCGTTAATATTATATGATGTTTTATTCTGTTTCAACCCGATGAGATGAGGGTATTCCATCTCATGCAACATATATGAACTGGTTGGAAATCACAATCCATACAATATTGACGTGCCATTTAAAGAGAATTAATAATTACATGCTACTGTGATATATGTTGGGCTAGATACGCATGTTGTTGTGATAGATTCTATGGTATAATCCCTTTTATTTTAATAGGTTATTGGTATATGTAATGTTTCATCGAATGGATGCCAATATTTGGTCCTTATGGTGTTATGGGCTCTCTTGGATCAGAATTTGGTGGATCAAGGTTGAACCTTAATTGAAAATTTGTTAAGATATGATATTAATGAGGATACTAAACATTGATTTTCAGAAAGTATGGGCCCTCATGGATCAGAACATGTCATTCATTGGACAATAATTTTATGATTTTTAGGTTCTAGAGAATTTTCAAAGGTTTACTGTTTGGAAAACCTAGAAAACACGGCGTGTGACTTTATGAACACACGCCATGTGTTCTTATATTCTGGAAGAAATTACTTTTCTAAAGTACACTATGTGTACCATATGTACACATCATGTATTTGTTGCTAATGTGACTAACTATGTGAGTAGAGACATAGGGTTGGTAAAAATTTGGTAGAACACAATTTGTACTGGGAGTACATGCCTATTGTAATCGACTGTCTGTCCTTCCTTGTGACTAACAACACAGGTGGATGGAATTTCTATTGTACATGTCATGTCTCGAGTGTGCACATTGTGTAGTGTTAATCTAGAAGAATAGTGTAGTTCTAGATTTGTATATGTACTTGGGTAGGAGGTAAAATTCAAGTGCACACTATGTCTCTAAAGAAACATGTCATGTGTACGGGTGTTACAAGACCAGGTCAGCAGAGGTAGACTCCCATGTTATGGATCAAGGGAACACATCGTGTAGTGGTTCTACATGTCGTGTAACCCTATTTTGTAAGACATTAATGTTTTCATTCACCTGATTTACTCTTTCACATATGAGTGGCAGTTCCCTTAATCTTATACTAAGGTGTGCACATGAACTTGCAATGTCATGCTACCAAGACGTCCTCTGGTTATACACTAGGTACAGAGCAATGATCAGACACCAGAAATGGTAGATTAAGGACTACCAGTAGATCCTCATGTCATTCTTGTCATGGAACCAGCTATTATTCTAGACACAGGTGATGATAACGAATTCTATGAAGGCTTTATGAAGATGATACATACTTTTCATGGAGAACCACATCCTTCCCCAACTATGGAAGAGTTGAAGCGGGTCTTCCAGCAGTAGCATCCACACACTTTTTCAGGGGTTGGAGGACCACAGTCTGCAGAGTCATGGTTGGTGGAAAATATTTCTATCTTTTCACATCTGGAGATTCCTCTTGAGAGGAGGGTGAAGCTCAAGACTTACATGCTACATGATTCCTACAAGATATGGTGGGATGGTATCTCACATGTGGTAGGTCATAGGGATATGACCTGGGAAGAGTTTCAGAGGACCTTCTATGATTATTTCTACCCCGAGACATTGAGGGACAACAGATCCTGAGAGTTCAGGAATTTAGAGTAGGGTTCCCTTTTTGTGATGGATTATTCTTCACATATTATAGTGATTCAGTGTTTCACACCAGTTTTGGGAGGTGACGAGTTATCCTTGGCTAGGTGATTTGAGGATGGTCTCTGGTACGACATTTGATCATAAGTGAATGTTTTCATGATAACTTCAGTGAATTCTATAATAAATGAAGCACTAATTACCGAGAACAATCTGAGGGATTTTGGAGCAGTGATCTAGGGTGGTTCATCATCTATGGATGGTACTCCTTCAACCGATAATAGGAAGTGTCGTAGAGAGATTTCACATGGTGAATCTTCTAGTAATAGGGATGTTTCTTTAGTTAGCCAAGTGGTGTGATACCAGTGTGAAAGGAGTAAGAACATGAGACCATTGTTCCCGAGAGATCCAGTTGAGTTCCAATCTTACAAAAATACGGGTCATCTTTAGCATTTTTTCTTGATGTTCCTACCTTCCGAAAATGAGATGGGATCTGTTATGACTCCACATTCTAGAGCAGGACCACTAGTTTCTCATTAGTTGGGGAACTGGAGTTTGTCAGGTAGTTCATGTAGAGGAGGTGGTCTTGTACGTGGTAGCTAAATGACAGTTTTCCAGCGACAGTATGGTTTATCAGCTCAGGGTAACCAAGAAGGGGTGTAGGGCCATGGTATAGGTTAGACTTTTTTGATGGAACATACTCAGTAGAACCAGGAACCAGAACCCTGTGCAGTTAGAGGTACGATTCTAGTTACCTCATTTTTAGCTTCTTCTAATATTGATACTAGGTATTACAATAATTTTATATCTATTGTCATTATGATGATCCTTGGGCTCTGTATCATTAACTCTAATGATGTTTTGACACTAGACACTCTGTTGGGAATTCGGATGTCTAGTTTACATCAGTGAAAAGAGATCCCGTTAAGGTTGGTGGGTGTCAATTTTTGTGGGACCTCTATTTCTTAGAGATGACAAGCTTTTATAACATTCTTGGTATGGACAGGTTGGCCTTTTTTTAGTCCTTTGTTTACTACTATCACCATAGGGTGAGTATCATGTCACTAAGGGGTGGATCTTTCCTAAACAAGGGAGAATGGGATGTCCATGCGAGAAAATTAGGACCCGAGCATCATGGGTTGGTAGGAATTACAACCTAGATTTCAATTTTTATCTGGATGGCCAGGGGCTTTCACATATGGGCTTTCCTCCAGTGGTGGATCATTTCGGAGATGTCTTCCTGGACATCCTTTCAGGTTTACCTCCAATGAGAGAGGTGTATTTCTCTATTGATCTTGTTCCATGAGCCGCACCAATTTCCATTTATCCATATAGGATGGACAAACCAGAGTTACAAGAGATCAAGAATTAGTTGGAGTATTAGAATACAAAGGGTTTCATCCAACCCAGTACTTCTCCATGGGGTTCACCTACCATTTTTGTGAAGAAGATGGATGGTACCCTTAGACATTGTGTGAATTATTGGGAGTGGAACCATTTGATGGTCAATAAAAAATATCACTTGTCGAGGATTGACGATCTCTTTTATCAGCTTTGAGGAGCTCGGGTGTTCATGAAGATCATCTTTGAAATTCATTTATCATAAGTTGTGTGTTAGACCATAAGATATACCTATTAAAACCTTTTAGAACAGGTATGGTCTATAAAAAAATTGGTTATTCCATTAGGTCTCACAAATGCACTGGCATTTTTCATGGAACTGATGAACCGAGTGTTCCATCCATACTGGGATTCTTTTTTGGTAGTCATTATGGATGATATCTTGGTGTACTCTCACACTCCACACGACCATTCCATCCATAATGAGATCGTATTGAGTACACTAAGTGAGCATTAATTATATGTCGATCTATCAATGTTCCACTTTTGGATGGACCAAATTCACCTTTTGGGTCATCTCATCTCAGAGAAAGAAGTATCAATAGACTTCGAGAATGTGGGAGTGATAGTTTCTTAGGAGTAGGAAAATAACTTCTTTGAGGTGTGGATTTTTTTGGGGATCGATAGTTACTACATATGCTTTACTTAAGACTTTTCACACTTAGCGGCACCACTAACCGGCATAAATAAGAAGGGTTTGAAAAACATGTTGAAATATTCCTACGATTATGCCTTTCTGGAGATGAAAGGGAGCTTTTCCTCAGCACCGATACTAATTTTTCCAAAACCAGGCAAGAGTTACACTATTTTCTACAATGCATCAGGTACCGGGATGGGAGCATTGCTTTTTAAAGTGGAAGGATTCGTTTCGTATGGGTATTGGTAGTTGAGGCCACATGAGAGGAATTAACTAACACATGACCTTGAGTTAGCTACAGATTTCCATGCGTTGTAATGTTGGAGACATGAATTTTTAAGAGATCATTTTGTGGTTTACACTGACTATAAAATCTTGAAGTATATCATTACTCAATGAGATCTGAATTTGAGACAATTATGGTGGGTTGAGTACCTTATGTATTTTAAATTTGAGATTTCCTACACGCCTGGGAAAGGAAATGAAGTGGCTGATGTGTTGAGAAATAGGACTCAGATACTGGTAGTTCAAGGGGCCAGCTGTGAGTGGTAACTTATGCCTCTGTTCTCTGAGATGCATTTTGAGGTTCACAATTTTTTTTAAATGTTTCTTTCTTTAAAATTAGTTACCTCTACTCTTCTAGATCGAGGGAAAATTAGGTGGCTATTAGATTCTGAAGGTCTAGTCATACGGGAGAGTGTTTCTGGTGAGGACCCTACTCTTGGGTGGACTATATATGAGGAATAGGTCTTTAATTTTCATGGGCGTGTATGGGTGTCAAACATATGTAAGGATATGTTGTGAGATTTTCATTCCTTAGTTTGGTCAGCTAATCTTGGGGCCACCAAGATGTATTGAGATTTATATCATCAGTAATGGTGGCCAAATATGAAGAGGAATGTTGCTGGTTTTGTTATAAGATGTTCCTTATTTTAGCAGGTGAAGGAGGATCATCAACGACCGATAGGTCTATTACAGTAGTTAATTATTCTTAGGTACAATTAGAGTGATGTCTCAATAGATTTCATGACGGGTTTACCATTTTCGCCTCAAATAAATAATGTTGTATGGGTTGTTATAGACAGTCTCAAGAAGGATGAAAATTTCATGATGATTAAGGAAACCTTCAGTGTTGATGATATTTGAAGGATGTAAATTTTTCAGGTTGTACATTTTCATGGGGTTCTTCACTCCTCCATTTCAGAAAAGGATGCCTGGTTTACTTCTCATGTCTATATATGACTACAAAGGGTATTGTGTATACATGTACTTCTTAGTATATCTTACCATTTCTAGACAGATGGTCAGTTCGAGCACCCAATTCATGTTTTGGAGGACATGCTTCGATCATGCGTCCTAGATTTTAGGGGCTCATGGGAGATACACATACCCATACTGCAGTTTTCCTACAATAACAGTTTTAAAGAAATGATTCATATGGAACCTTATAAGTCTTTGTAAGGTAGGCCATTCTGATCACCACAATATTGGACGAAGGTAGGAGAGGCATATCTGTTGGGACCTCATTATGAACCAGAGACCACTGAATAGGTGGATTTTATTTAGAAGTGGATGGATACTACACAATCATACCAAAAATCATATGTTGATCAACGGAGATAACCTCTGGAGTTCAAGGTCAGATATCAGGTTTTCCTCTGTTTCACACCAAGGTTATGACAATGAAGGATTTGGAGGTAGGGAAAACATTCACAGAGATAAATCGGGCCATTTCAGGTTTTGTCGAGAGTTGCGCTAGTAAACTATCAATTCTAGTTACCTCTAAGGTATTGAGCTATGCTTGAAGTCTTTTATGTTTATTATCTACGAAGTTACTTTTCATACTCGTCTCATGTTTTTTAACCCGAGGAGGTTGAGTTGGAGGTGGATGCATCCTTTGAGGATCATTATATTCAGATAGTGGATAGAATCTTGAAGGTTCTTCATGGTCGGTCTATTCCTCTGGTACAAGTGAAATGGTAGCATAGGAAAGTGAAGGACACAACTTGGGAGGTGGAGGCCGATGTGTGATCGTAGTGGCCGGATCTGTTCGCAGATTCTTCTTCACCCCGTTTGAAAAGGATATTCTTGTATGAATTTATTTATGATGTGATGTTTGTAAGAACCTGGATCTTATTTTCATGTATGGATCTTGATTTTAGGTTGTTTTTTGGAAAAAGGGAAAAATGGGTATTTTCTAAGTACACATCGTGTACTTATGATTACACACTATGTACCTAGCTTGTCGCATGATGTCTTATACTGACCGTGTAACAATCAAGTACATACCTATGTGGAAACATGGAAGACCACTAATTCAGGGGTTGGTTATGTCTAATAAACTATGTATAGTTTTAATTATAACACCATGTAATTTTCTTTTTATTTGATATATCAGAGTGGGGGCACGTCTCATTTTTGGAAACATCTCTTTCTGGTTGTGGTTTGTATAGGAGCATGACGAAACTACCAAAAAACTCTAAACCCATCCCAATGTCACATATGAGCTCTGATTAAGACACTATCAGGTGAGTTGGAGTCCCACTGGTGATTTCTCAAAACCCCTAGAGCCTTTGTTCTTGGTTCATCCTCTCTTGTGAGTTATTCAAGGTTTGGTTTCTTTCACCCTTTTATAGATATAGGCTGATTTAGGCAGATTTAAGGTCTTACGTTCATGTATATAGTTTGAACGACATCGAGGTAGGTGGTTTGTGCCTTTTTTGTTTTCCCTTGTTTTATATATGAAAAAAGTTCCGCATTCCCACATTTTTGGTATTGTGTGATTTGGAATTTTACCCTATTTATTACCTTTTGTGGTTTAATTGATTGATAATGGGTTATTTCTTATTTATAAGGTTATATACCTTGTTTTTGGGATATACCATGGGTGTGTTTCCCTTTTATTGATTGTTATGGATGTTTGGTATATAATTCCTTTTAGTGGTGCCTTGTTTTCCATTCCTTCTTTTGTTAGGATGGAGTAATTAATTATATTTAACGCATGTGATATGCATTTTGAATATTTATCAAGGGGTATTAGACAATGAGAGCTTCCCAAAGAGGTTATCTGTGAGATCTTCCCATGTGGTAATTTATATTGTTTTGATTGGTTATTTTACCTAAGTTTTTAGACCATGAGAGCATTCCCAGGCAGTCATTTATAATTGTTGATGCTATATTTGACCAAAGGGGTTAGACCATGAGATAATTCCAAGAGGGTCATTATTTAATTGATTAATTTTTTTCTTGTACAAAGGTAATAAACCATGAGAGTTTCCAATAGGTTCATTATATAGTGATTTGATGTTATGTTAGATTAGAGGGGTTTGACTATGAGAACTTTCCCAAGGGGTCCTTTATGAATAATTGATTGATTGTGATGTGTTTGCCAAACCAAAGCATTAGCTTGGATTTGGTCTTACGGAATTGATTAACGGCCTTATGAGATGCCTTTTTTGGTTAATTTACAAGGGAGATACAAATCTTAGGGTAGATCCTAGAGTTACATGATTCAATAGATGAATAATAAATGTTAAATGAATGTAATTGAAATGGTAGTATTGTTTACTTTTGAGTACTTCTAAGATTATTTCTTGATTATTTCATATTGTCTCGAATATATATTCACAGACAGTTAGGAAAAGATATTTTGGTAGTTGCCTACTAGGTTTCATCTCACACCCTATTTGGGTCATACTTTTGGACCCAAACAGATTATATGATTGTAGGTATAGATAAGGGAAAACTCCCTTCTTCATCAAGTACTTAATTTCTATTAGAGATGGAGAGCATGGGACCAAGCTCAGTCTTGCGATGCTATTGGAGTTTACTTGTTTTTTTGTACATTGGTTTATATATTGTATTTTCTACATTATGACTAT
This sequence comes from Viscum album, assembly GCA_963277665.1. Classification (NCBI taxonomy): domain Eukaryota; kingdom Viridiplantae; phylum Streptophyta; class Magnoliopsida; order Santalales; family Viscaceae; genus Viscum; species Viscum album. The sequence goes on along the minus strand of OY728128.1, from coordinate 1,466,960,254 downwards.
TTTTTATTTTTTTTTCTTACACATGTGACATGCATCATTCTTATATATATTCTCCTATTGTCTTATTACTATCAATCTTCCATTTTTTTAAATTATTTTATGGTATTAATAATTCTGCTATTGTTTACTATTTCCTAAGTTGTGTATACTTAGGAAATGAGGGTGTAGTTTCCCCATTATCACACCTTGGCCCTCACTGCTAGTTATCAGCCACTAGCATTTGGGAAAATGCGCTTGAGGTTATGTGACAAGAGGGGTTCGAGGCACCTTTGGGTGGCACCCAGATCCGGGAGGTTATAGGTCGAATGGACCAAAATTGGGTCTGTTGAAATATATTAATTAACAAAATGGTTAAATAAAATTTTTTATTTTGAGATTTGGTACACAACTCAAAATAATAATAATAAAATTATTATTATTATTATCATGTGACATAATATTTATTATAGGTTATAATAGTGTTTAAGGACTGACATGAATTTAAATAATATTTTAATTTAAACCCTAGCTCTATAAATAGATGGATATGTATATAGTGTGGGGTGGTAGGAAAATTTAGAATTGTTTTACACAATGGAATTCACTCTTGACTCCTCCTTATATCTCCCTCACAATAATAAGAAATACAAGAGAGATTACATCAAGAATTAAGGAAGAGTGATTAACATGATCAATGAAAGACAACCGATTCATCGTACTAGAACCCAAATATAAATTGGTGTTTTTTGGGGATCAAAGGAGCACACATGGATCACTGCTATAGGAATTCTACACTTGGATCCTCACATCTCAACTAAGGAAATCTAAAAAGGGTCTTCTAAAAGATCAACATTGTAAATAAAGAGAGGGTCCTTGGTTAAGGTATTTATTTTCATCAAAATCTAAATTAATTAATTATATATTTAATGTGAACGATCCTCTCTTAGGGATTCATGTAATGAAATTTGAAAATATATTTTTATATATCACCCACCACCATACACTTCTACTATACTCAAAACCTATAAATAATATGCTGCATAACTCTGTATAAAAATTCATAGTATAAAAATAAAAAATTTACTAAAAATAATAAAAAATTATAAGAAACATTGATTAATGCATGTAACAAGAATTATAGAACCTTTACTGTGGAAGTCATTTAGATTCACCCAAAGTAATATGGGTGTTTGAGAACCTGAACTTATGTGTCCCCAAACTAGAATTTTATTAATGTATGTCTTCCATCCATGGAATCTATTGATCCACCTAATTAGACACAACTCATTATCTGTATCACCAGACGACCTCGATCTACCAGATCAGACCAACATATATCTCAATATCTGAGATCCTTTGATACACCATATCAGATAAATATTTATTATAAAAGAAAAAACCTTAAATAATTTACAATGATAAACTCACAAATATATTCTTATAGGAATACTCTCTAAAAATTAAAATACGAATCTCACTCGACAATGAGATATTGCACAAAACTAAACAGAAAAATTTTTATCGTATGGAGTTTATAGGTTGTTATCCTCGAGTTGTCAGTGTTATGTAGACACGTGTTTCCAATTTTTTGATTCCAAACTTCTCTAGAACAATTACTATGATATAATACTCATCATCTTCATATTTTAGCATTTCAGAACTCTATCTGATGTTTATATGATTTATCATCATTAGAATTATTTAAAGAGTTTAATTTGTTATAAATCATAAATATTCATCTGATATACTTTTTTATATATCCATTAGTTGTTTTTAGAGTAACTAATTCAAATAGACTTTGTAAGTATCAATATGTTGGACTTCATATAAATATATTCGATAAAATATACAAGCCCCATTCTGATAGAATTTGTATACATCTCTCCAATGTATTTTTAGATTTCTATCTAATGTACATCATACATGTCTGTCTGATATACATTTTTTATGTCCATATAATATAAATTGATTTACCCACTTGGTAAAATTGAATTCCCTCCCATATAAAATTTATACTTAGTAATGAATAAATATTAGTGATAGAATCATTTTTTTAGTAAAAAATGATTTTAAAATGTAAGATTAGAATGAGGAATTTTAACTCAACAGTATTGTCTCCCTGTGTAGTTTTATTAAATAGTCACTTCTATTCAGTAGTCTTTAGATTATATAGAGTCATGATTAAACTATATAAAAATAGGGATTGGGTATTTTTTCGATAGAACAAGGCATGGAAGTTACATTGGGGAGTCTCTATGAACCTCATTCGAGTGATCTGTGTGTGCATTCTCTCCCTATTCATGTGTACCCCAACATATGCATACTTATTTAGAAATTAATCTACACCCCAATAATGATATATCTAGCATGGGCATCCATCGCACCTTTACATTAGACCATGTACATATCCCCAGATACATCACTCATCTTTCCAATGTGCACTAGGAACCTGACTGAAGGGTGGAAAGTGATAGATATATATCCTAAATTCAAATATACATGTGATGTTTTTTGGAAATATTGTATATGAATATATGAGAATGTTATAGGGTAAAACATGTATTCCTCTAACACATATCAGATGCATTAGTGAAGGTATATCATAGGGGTAAATAAAATATATCATACCACCACCTCACCCAATATCACATTGTACGATATGTACATATCATAATTATTAAGATATATGTGAATCGATTCCTATTATTATGTTAGGTAATCAAACATTAAACAGTGAAATTTGAATATTCATCCACATAATCTTCCATTAGTCATAATTTTTTTTATTTGATGAAGCATTTATGAGAATCATTTGAGTGAATTTATATGACAAATATAAGCATTTGTTTTTTGTTATAATTATTGCAACTGATCAATTATTCATACCTTATGTGACATCAAACTAAATGAACAGAGGATGGGGGAGAATCACTAAGGCCCATATAAAGAGTTTGAAGGACATAGATTTTTTATCTAAGATGCTTTTGTTGTGTCTACCAAATCGTTTTTCTGGTCCTTCCATTGCATTGGGTGATACAAGAATATCATGGTGTGAAGGAAAATCCCATCCATTCATTGAGAGATTTCGTAGAAAAATGTATACACCATGGAAGAAGGATTTCACTGGATGCTTTCTTGGATCTACATAAAATATGAGTTTGAAGATAAGATATTTTTTGATATTTGTTTTAATGCACTTATATGTATTTAATTTTATATTGAACATTGTATTGTTTTTAAATAATGTACAATATTGGTTTAGGTTTTCTTAGATTCTTTCACATATTGAATAATAGATATAAAATCATTAGAGACCCATATATGGATCTAGAGGAATATCTAATGATTTTAGTGATTCTTGTGGACTCTATATACTAAATATGTGATGAAGTGAAACTCTATCTTGGAGCTCCATTATTGATGAAAATGGTTTCATATACCATGAATTGGGACAATTTTGTGATCTAATAACATTATTTCAATGTCACGTGGGACTTTTATATATAAGTAATTTAGATTATTGCACCATCGGTTTTATAAAAGACATATTAGGCTTCATGAATCATAAAATAATGTTTAAAATTAAGAAAATTTGATATCATTTTTGATTTAATATCATATTTTATACAAAACAATATTGAATTTGAAGTATGGGATGTCTTATAATATATGATATTATAATCAATGACTGGATTGAGTTACACAACATGTGATATTGTAAAATACTATGTAATGTAAATCCAACAGTTTTTTATGGCATAACATATTGTATCATTCGTTTCCTATAGCAGTTCCATTTCTAATATTAAACTTGACATAGAACAGGGAATTGTATCATAAGATCAATATTGGGTATATCATAAAAATGATTCTTAGGCACTGAATGTGATATTTCGAGTTGCATATGACCTATCATAAACCATGACATTGACCAACTGATATACTGTGACTTACAATATTGATATATCATAATTTATGATAGAGGGAATTTATTATATATCTTGGTCTACAGTGGATCAATTATATGGTGTCATTTTTGTTTTGAACAGAATCACATCTTACGATATAATTTAGTAAACTGTAATAGTTAAGTAGAAAAATATTTTATTTTTCATTTTTTAATTATGAATTTAAATATATAACTATAAAAAATTTTATAAATTATGTAATTTTTTTTGGATATCTACTTAGTTTATAAATTTTTTATAAATTAATAAGTTATAAAATGTTTATAATTAATTATTAAATATTTTGAAACATTTAATAAATAAACATAGATAATAATAATTTTTAATATTAAACACATTTTATTTATATGGAATGACTAATAATTTAGATATAAAGTGTTTATATAGAAACTATACGGTAATTTATAAAGGTTTCACAGATTAAAAATTATGAAAACATATATGAAATTTTGTATTGGAATTAAGAATTTTTCATAATTGTTAATTTAATATGGTCAAATTAAAAGTATTATTTGAGAAAATTATTTGATTAATATCTAAAAGAGTTTTGATAATTGAAACTATCTTGATTCAAATAATATTAAATTTTTGATATTTTGATAATTTAAAATACTTTTTAAATATATGGATTGTTTATATGAAGTATTAAATTTTTAAATTTCAATTAAATGTCATATATTTATGTAAATACCATATAAATAATAATATAAAGTATTTTATATTGGAAATAAATATAAAGTTTTTATATTTATTTAATTATGTAATTTCCATAATTAATGGTTAAATAATTAAGTATTTATAATTTCACTATTTATGAATTGTCCATAAATTCTTATCTGAATTATGAATTTAAGAAATGTTTATTTAGTATTTTAATCTACATTATTTAAAGATATTAAATAGTTATATTATGAGTGGTTGTTTGATTTAGTTTAAATTGTTTAACTACTTATATATATTATCATACATGCATTTAAATAGTTACATGTTAGGGACAAAAATTGATATAGTTTTCTTGTACAATATAATTGGTTTGTATTGGGCTATGAGCTTATATTTCTAAGTCAATTATAAATTATGAATATTATGTGTTAGAATTTTTATTGAATTGAGGTCTCTAATGAGTTAAGAACCTTTGTATATTCACTAAAATAGGTGAATTGTATTATAGGATTCACCTTGGGCCACAATCTATTATATGAATATAATGCATATTAAATAGGATTATACCAAAATATCATTGCGTTGTGAATCTTATATCACATTGTATGATATTTATAGCGATATGTGATTTCAGAGTGATGGTTTTTGCAACATCTCTCAAATGGTTTTTTATCCATTATGAATCATAGGGATGATTTATTTATTGTATGGAAACATATTAAGTTTTTTGAAACATTAAAAGATTATAATACTCTAATGAGAGTATGTTTTGGGTATTTTGTTTTGGTTTCCAAGCATTCGAAGATGACGCTCAAATTCTTTTATTAAATGAAGGGAGATTGTATAAAGTATTCGAACCTCCCATTTAGTGTGTTTGTGTGTGTTGATTTTTCAAGTCAATGTAAAAGATCTCTCCTTTCTATATTTTCTATTTATCTTCATGGAGAAGGTTCCACACACCTTTAGGGTTTTAGGGTTCCTCTCATAAAATATGAATATTCCAGTGCCTGATGTATTGCATGTGGAGGTGAGTGTCTTTGGGCTAACATTTAGTGATCTCTATCAAAAAATACTTCACCATGATAAATTTTTATTTTCATGAGGTATGCATGATTATTTCATGTTGTTCATTTACATGTTGATTTGATGAAGATAGATATTACTATTTATTGGGTTTCTTTAACTACTATGGGAATGACATGTTCTTACAAAACCCATAAGTGGTAAAATAGCCACCATAATCACTAAATCAACTTTTTTACATACTTTTTTTATAAAGAAAATCAATATAATAACATCCTTAAGGAAATATCACAAGCTAATACATAATTTTCAAAAAATTTAACTGTTGGATTACTCTCTCATTATTTTTGATACAAGACATCATAATGTAAAATTTATTTATTTTTCTTTTTAATAGGGTACAAATTGATGTATTGTTTAATATGATTCATCAATTTTAGTGATTTTAAAATATCATAAGAAAATTACAAAAAATATCGTAGAATATACCTTATAATTTATATTTTTTCAAAAAACGACATTGTATCATAATAGAAAATATATTATATATTTTCAAATAAGATTATGTCTCCCATAAAAGTTCCAATTATTTGTTTTTATTGAATCCAAAATAACGAGAGAAAACCCAATAGCTTCCTTAAAATATGATATGGGACTAAAAATGTGAAAATTTTTATTTTACGTATAAATAATTATAGTTTATAAACTATTTATATAAATAAGAATTTGGAATTATAAATGGAATATTTTTATTCTGAAATAAAATATCAAAATGTAAATGAATATCCCATTCTTATAAAATAAATATTATGTTTATTTATTTATTCATTCCCTTATATATCCATGCATATAAGTTTTTTATACGATTTTAATATTATGTATGTTTAAAGGGTATATAGAGAGCGAGGGGAGCTATCCTGCATGGATAACTCTATTGTCCTAGGTGTCGATGACCTTCAAACCAGCCCCTCCCCCTCAATGGGGGAGGGTCCTTTATCAAATAAAAGGTTCTAAATCATTGAAATTCTCCACTTTCTCAAACCCAGAATTCATCCCTTCTTTCCCCACAATATCTTTAAGCCCAAAGGTTCTAGGTTTATTCGATGGATCCCCATATATATCAATTTCATCTTTTGAATTCATTGAGGCTTCATATCTTATGCATCTTACGCTAATTTCAACATTCAAGAAACTTCATCCATCCTTATACTCCTTTAATCAATTTTTATTTTTATCATGGGGTTTATCTGAGCAAGAAACCATCAAAATCTATAACTCCAAGAATATCATGGTTAATTTTCTATATGAAGAAGATTTGGTTCTTGCCTTGTTGAGTTCACTACACATCTTAAATTGATATCAGTTTCTTATCTTCAAATTGTCATATGATTTTCATATGAGGTGTGATTCACTAACCATCGTAATTTGGGTAAGGTTTCCACACCTTCTGACTTTTTTTCAAAATAGAGCTATTATTCATATGCTAGGCAATAAAGTATGGTGATACATATGTCTAATTAATTGTACTAGGGATGTTTTTCATCACATTTCACAATGGTTTTGTGTTGCGGTAGCTGTTTTAAAGCTTCCTATTGAATCCTTTATGGGTGTATGTTTGAGAGGAGTTCAATCAGAACCAGTTGGTTATATTTGAGTCTTCGTATGATTTATGTTCTCTTTATAATCATCTAAGGAATAATCTTGAGGTTTTAATGTGTGAGAAGTTAGTTAAGAAGGTTCAAAAATTGAGTGAGAACCAATTGGAGAAAGTCTATATGGGGATTCATGTTGATAGTGCAAGAGGCTTTAATGTATAATCACTACAAGAGAATCGCTGTTTAGAGGCTTTTTTTTTTGCGTTTAGCTGCGGTTTAAACCCCTGCTACATGGTTTGTCGGCGGTTTCTATAAACTGCTGCCTAATACGGAATCGACAATCTATTAGCGGTGGTTATTTCTATTTTGTGGCGGTTTATGGAAAGCGTCGTAGCTGCCTCATTTCGCAGCAATTTTACTGAGTTTAGCGGTGGTTTTTATGAGCCCCAGACATCAGTTTATTCATGGCGGTTATTACCGTAGTGAATAAACTCAAATCCAGTGGATGTAAAACTGCCACTTAAGTCATTAGAACCTCCATGTAATGAGCCCCTATGATGCGACTGTTTGGTGGTGGTTAAAACCTCCGCAAAATGAAATTTTTTTTTACATTTTGCGGCGGTTTTCACCGTTTAGCGGCGGTTTAAACCGCTGTGAAAAGATGACCATAAAGAAAATTCGGCTTCCGCTGCACCACTGACCTGAAAGAAAAATCAAACCAGAAATACCATATTGTACATACTAATAAAAAACAATAAACATCAACCTAGGAAATCGGTATAGAATAAATTGATAAAAATATGTAAACATTAACATTCTATATAAGAATGAACCATATTGTACATACCAACATACAACAAGAAACATCAACCTAGGAAATCAGTATAGAATAAATTGAAAAAATATATATGATAGAATCAACTATAAAACATAGGTCCATTATTTGACTACTCTCCAAACATAAATCTAGCCGATCCTTCTTGATCCCCCATAATATATATCACTTGAAAAAGAAACATTAGATCTACATGTGTGTTGGTGTTCCCATATAGGGAGTGAGCTTAAAACACAGTTAGATTTACCATTTATGGGCCTCCTACTTGGTTTAATACCCCAAATATACCATCACCACACACATCTACTATACCAAGTGTCTTAGAGAAGATCGTGTGTTAGTCTCACTCAATACTCTATTGTGCACTTTTATGTAACACAACTAATCTTCTATTAGCTCGTGATATTGACGTATAGGGGATTAGAACCCCCAACTGGTGATATCTCAACTCTATAGGGAGGTCTTTCTAGTCAGTGTGATCCTCAGTGACAGTACAGCGATATAAGGTCTGATCTAAAAGACCATAAACTAAAGCGATATATGGTCTGAGCTAAAAGACCATAAACTAAAGAGATATAAGGTCTGAGATAAAATAATAAAAACTGAAGCAATATTAGGTCTGAGCTAGAATATACTAAATAAAAGAAATATAATTTTAAGCTAATAGACAATAAACTAAATCAATGTTAGGTCTAATATAAAAGACCCTAATCTAAATAAAAATCAGTTTCAAGCTAAAAGACCCTAATCTACAACATGGTATCTATTTATTCTATAATAGCTTGTGAGTCCAACTATATGGCCTTATAAAATAAACAAGCAATACTCCCCAAGCCTATTGACATCATAAAATTAAAGACCAGTCTCCCTCTTGGACATATATATTACACTCAATAAATGCTTCTACAAATCAGGTCATCTCAATATATCTGTAACAAACTATTAATAAAGAATCTCATGTTGGTCAAAATCCATGAGAATCTCTCATGGGGAATCAATTATAATTTTAGCATTCAAATCCAGGAATTTGTGTTTACATAATTTTAATTAAGGGATGAGTATCATTGAAGATCAATATAATACCACAGTATAAAACCATCATGCATATCGTGAATGAAAGGAAGAGGGACAATAATTTACAATGTCTAAAAGTTTTGATCATTCACAATTTAAAAAAAAATGAGGAATCTACACATTTTGAAGTATCTTTGATGTTTCATAAAAAATGGAATGAATTAGAAGGTTTTAACTATGATAAAATATGATCAATCTCACATGAAATGTTGGAAAAGGTTTGGAAAGAAGTGTCAATCGAACATTGGAGTTCCGATGACCCCCCCTTCTTCTAATTTCACTCTATGATGAAGTGTCCAGACCAAATCCGCCAAATCCACAACCCTCTTTTAGGTAGTTTCCAAGAAACATGATGATATTAAAAAAAATTTCCTCAGATGAGCTATCATTTCCTCACATCTCCATATATGTATAGTCTAAGAATCCATGTAAGCCTATAATTTGAATATTCCATTATGAACTTCCTCCAATTCCTCTAAGGAATCCCTTATCTTCCTAGAAAGAGGATCCTCATCTATAAGATCATGAAAATATATTTCACTTGTCTCCAAATCATACTGAGTTAAAATAATTTGATTCATAATTTTATATAGAGGTTGTCGGTCAAAACCACCCACACCCAAGTCATTAAATAATTTATAAATGTTTTCCCCTTGGTTTTGGAATAAAACTATGTGGGTATGAGTGATCAAGCCATGAATCTACTAATTTTTTTTCATATTTTATGCCTCAACCAGTGTGACTAATTGAGTATGTGTGGAAAGAGGATGAATAACTAGTTGACTCAATGAGGAACAAGGAGAATAAGCCTCATATGACCTTATCTCAACAAGAATATCATATTTAGCCCATTATGTAACATTAATTTCATCAATAAAGTATATTTAACCATTAGGGTAGTCATCACTAGAACGCGTTTGCTTTATTGATTTCTCACCCAGATCTTTGATCACCTCCATCGTCACCACTAACAATGCTACTGGTGAGGAAAAACGATAATTTACATGATAAACCAACTACCTTATCACACCATAGAGTCAAGATCTTAGCCACTCATGGGAATAATCTTGGGAAAGGAAGGCAGGAGCATCAACAAGCGGATGTATGATTTCAGCTTCGATGTTCTCACATGTCGGCATTATCCAAAATCGATGGATGACAATAGGCTATCACACCTCCAATGGTCCACCAAAAGATGATGGGTGACACTTAGGGTGAAATCAGACTAATGATTGAATCCGTAGGTTGTATAAGGTTTTAAAATAATTATCTCATCCATTGTGGCTTCAAGTACCCATTCCCAAAGATAGACCATGTATGACCTTTAATCAAGGGAACCTCTATGGTTATCAATAATCTACCCAATTGGTGCATGAAAAGCGATAAAATCGAAGATGAAAGATAAAATCATTTGATATTTAACCTCATTGGGGCTTTGTGACATGGTCCGAACTCCCGATATATTCAAAAAAAATTGCGAGAGATGAAGCATTGGGGATCCTAGTGGAATTTTAATATTTATAACAACAAAAGTGCTCCACTGTCAAACCAAACAAAAACAAGAGAGTACTCCTAGTAATGTAAGGAATTCTACCTTATTGGATGTTTCCCTAGAGTTTATAAAGTTGTAAAAGGATCAACACTACAAAATTGTGGTATTTTCTTCCACAAGTCTCCCCACCATCACCAAATTGTTGACACTAATACCTAAATGCATAACCCAATCTTGGAAAATCCACCCATTAAAAACATGGATATAATTCCTGTCAGCCTAAGGTCTAAGGAGATCTTCAAATTCAATTAGTAGAATCGTGATTTATAATCCATATCTTTTATGATAGGAAAATAAGATCTAGTACTATTTCTGACTTACTGAGAAGGTAACTGATCATGGTGTATGGTAGTTGGCATGTCCTCACTGTAATAAATAAAAATATTGATCCAATCCTTAAATGAAATGAGAAAACACATTTTCATCTCCTTCCTAAATTTCTACTTCACAATAATAAGCATATCTTTCACTAAAATTGGTGTTTGTTGGGGATCATCCCAAACAACCTTATCATAGATGAATTTATCATACATCTCTTCAAGAGGGGGATTACTAATGTGAATACATTAACATGGAATTGGATTGATAAACTATGAACTCTTACATTTGATGAATCCACTACCCCCTCACCACAAAAAATAGTAAAACCATCTCATCATAAGAGAATATTACTTAGATCAAATTCAAAATAGTATAACATGTGAAATGACCCACTTTGTTCAACACATCAACAATTGGTTTAACTCTTGGTCATCCAAAATCTCGACTACCAATTCAAATATAGGCCTAAATGGAATGATGTATACCACACTCGAGAAATCAAGACATAAAAAAAATCAGAAATCAATAAAACCCATAAAATGAAACATGAGAAATGAAGGAAATTTTAGGACATGAAAAATTTTGGTGGAAACTATGTGCCAAAAATATTGCATATACAAATCAAATGTTCCCATATTTGTTCAACAAATGAACAATACAACTAATCATGGTCCAATGATGCATCATCAGCCTCGCCAAATTCGTCACCTCTTTTTGTTGTCACATGTAAGAACATTATATTGAAAATTAAACAGGGTTGCATATTTATATTAAAACATAAAACCAATGAATGTTAGAAAACTAAATGTTGGTCGGAGTGGACACTCAAGAGGGGGGTGAATTGAGTTCCAATTAAAAATTTCTGTTGAAAACATTAAGATTAAATCCCCCAAATTGAAAAACAGCCCAGTCAATTAAGGCAGTAGAGATATAGGTGACTTATTGTTCAACAGGTTTCTCTAAGGTTGATTAATCCTCAGTAAGGTTAGTTTGATGACTAACAATACTTTTGAAACAAGTTTACTAAACAAATCTCTTATACACACTAACCAAAATTGACTATCAGAGTATATGCAAAAACAGATTTATTGTTTAAAACAAGAGGAGAACAGCGGATAAAAAGAAGGCAAAGTAAAGAAAAGAATAACAAGCAATTTCAAACAAGAGGTTCAGTCTTAAGCTAAGACTTAGTCCTCTTCCACTTGGTGATCACCTGCCACCAATCAATTTTATAAAAAAGGATTGATACACAGCCTGTATCGGGCTTTACAACAGTTTTCACAAACTGTCCAGGTTTGACAACCTCTGCCACAGTTATACGTGGGAAAACAAATGACCAAGCCACACCAGGCTTCTTCCACAGTTATACGTGGGTAACAAATGAAAAAGGTTTGGGATAGGGATTTTCAGTATCCCTCAGTTTAAGCATAGGAGACAGTGTGTGTAATACTAACACACTGCTCACAAATGTAAAACACTTAAACACAGTAGAGCAAGAGATAGAAAGAAGAAGGTTTAGAGTGCTCTATAGTGTTGGCAGATCAGTTCTGGACTCGTAGGAATGAGTGACTTGAATCTTTGGTCCTTTTTCTGTAAGTTGACACTAAAACAGAGTGTCGTGATTTCCAGTCTTCCAGATGTTCAAGTGATCAGCTTCTTTGAGTTTGAGTGCTTCACAGCATGGCTTTTAGGAGATGGTTCTTTCATACGGTTCACTTGAGACTCTTTTGTTCTTCAGAATGAATGCTCGAGAGTTCTTCTTTTTGTGTATATGCGTATCTCCTTCTCAGATGTTAGACTCTGTGTGTCCTTCCTCTATTCTTGTTCGTGCATGTCACTGTACTTTTCGTTCCATTCCTATATTTTCTTGAATGCTTCTCTCTTCTTTTTATACTCCTCCATATATTCCCTTTTTGTTCACCCGAGGCCGACAAGATAAATAGTCTTGAGTTACACGTGCGATCTTCCTCGTACATTGTATTATTTCTTGATATGTCTGCAAATATCAATAAATAATGTTAGGTGTATTAATTTGTCTAGACATGACCGTTAGATTAGTATTAAACAAATTGGTAAAGAAAAAAAGGTAGAAATATAATAATAATAGACTGGTCGAGAATGTATGTCACTGTGGACTTAAACTGTGGTCTTCCAACTGTGGACTTCCTTATGACTGCTGACTTCAACAAAAGGATTGCTGTCTGTAGGCTTGCAATTGTAGCTTTTACTCCATGTAACTGTAGCCTCTCTATAGACGTGTAATATCAAATTTGTAGAACTGTAATCTTTGTCAACTGTAGACCTCGATCATCAGTAGACTTAGTCGACAGAAGCTGTCTAACTGTAACCTTGACTGTAGACTTATGACTGTAGGCTTGTTCGACTGCGAACTTGTTCCAACTGTAGACTTGTTCGACTGTGAACTTGAGCAGAGAAAACTTTGAACAGAAGTCTTGTAACTGTGACCTTCGTCTGTGAGCTTTGACAATAGATAGCGGTAGACTCGTGACTGTAAGCTTGTATTAGTCTTCGACTGTAACCTTGTAACTGTGAACTTATTGCAACAGTAACTTAAGGTGACAGTTAGCTGTAACTGTGACTTTGAAAAGAAAACTCTGACTGTTAGCTAACAATACTAAACATATGTAAATACTACTGTAAGCTGTTACAGTAAAGCTATGAGAGTAAGAATATGAACTGTTTAGAATAAAATACATTTAAGCATAGAATAATAAGATTAATGCAAGGTTTTAATACATCATAATCAATGTTTAAGCATGATTTGGGATTATCAAAACAGGTGATTCCAACAATCTCCCCCTTTTTGATAATCACAAATTATGTCAGTATGAAATATAGATGTATCAGAGAGAAGTGTGCAAAACACAGTATTAGCAATATGAGCACAAAAATTAGGTATAATCCTCAAGGATTTCTCCCTCTTTGTATAGGTTCATTTCTCCCCCGAGTTTTCCCTATAGCTCCCTATTTCTCCCTATTTCTCCCTATTTCTCCCTATTTCTCCCCCTTGGTGATTAACAAAAAGAAAGACAGAGAGAGAGAAAATAAACATTGTATTAAGAATGAGTACATTACATGACCCAAAACGTGAATACATGATCCCTATCAAAAAAAACATAAACAGACTCAATCCTCTTCATCTGGAGGTAAGGGAGCTTTTCCTTTGGAGGAAGAAGATGGAGCAGTAGGTGAAAGATCAACAGGATTAGGAATTGTAGTAGGAATGTCTGGAGGGGCAGCAACAGATGCTCCTGAAGGCCTGTAGTGAGTAGCTTGCCGAAGTATCAGTGGTCTAAGGCTTCTGAGGGAATCAGCAGGAGACATTACTGAAGAACCACTGGGGTTGGAGACAGGTAGGGCAGGAGGAACTATAACAGGGGTGCAGTCCACATGAAGAAAAGGTAGGAGCAGATTCCTGAAATCCATGATGATGTTTCCTCCTCTGTCCATGGCAGATAAGAAGTCATTTTTGTTTTCCAAGAATTTATCCAAAGCCGGGGTCAACTCTCGTAGCTTGCTAACTTGTTCTTTGAAAGCTTGAGTTACAGGAGGCAGCTTCATAGTTTCTAGCATGAGCTTGAAGTGATTGTTCAACTGATGCTTGGTGAAAATCCGATCAAAGTAATAATCCGCTTTACTTTTGATGGCCTCCTGAGAAGCAGTAGCGGCCTGCAGGTGCTCACGAACAAAGCCACTGACTTCTCTTGTAGTAGCAAGGAGCTGTAGGTCTGATGTGTCATTTGCACGGGCCTGAGTAAGCTCTTCTCTGAGCAGGCTTCTAAACTGCTCAAAGTCTACAGGAGAGCTAGATGAGGGAAGGGACTTGACTGAGAATGCCACTGTCTCCTTGAAAGACTGAGTCAGATTTCCAATCACTTTCTGAATGAAAGCATCCAGATTGCTAAAGTGTTCTTTTACTGAGTGCTTGAAAGCCTCAAATACTTCCACAAACTGCTTGACCACTTCTTTGATGTATCGAATCTCACTGGCCACTTGTGTCTGAGAACTGCTCAGGGCAGTTAAAGAAGCAACTGATTGTCTGAGGGCCACTACTGCTCCAGTCCAGCTTTCAATTTGAGTGTGACACACTTTCATTTCATCCATCACTTCTTTGATTGGACTTCCCACAACATATCCTAGAGATAATTCTAAGGATTGTTCTACATTTTTCAGCTCATCAAAAAGACTGGTTTTTAATTCAGCAACAGACTGTCTGATGGTCTCCTTCATTTCATTCTTTAAGGATTCATGGTTTTCCTTGGTGGCCAATCTTTCAGTTTCTAACACTAGAGAGCTGTTAGTTAGGATAACTGAATTTCTTGGTGGTTGGTTTTCCTCATCTGAATCCTCATAATTGAGTCCTAACACCATGTATCCTGGATCTGAGGTCCATCCTTCTATATCATACAGTACAGAGTCTGAACCAAAACGCTCCCCCTCACTTGGAGCTCCTTCCTGAACATTTTCTACTATCTGCTCGACTCTGGGTAACTCTAAGTTCTCTTCTGTAGCTCTAGCAGGTTCCATACTTGCTTCTTCTGTAGGTTCAGCAGTGAGGTTAGCCTCCCTCTCTGTTAAGTCATCAACCACTTCCATGACAACAGTAGTAGAGACCACTCCTGCTTCCTGGTCAGACAATGACTTGTCTGTATACCCTATCGGAGGGCTCATACTAAGTTCTTCTGTTTCTTCACCACTGATCTTCTCTTCATCTTCTGCAACAGTTTCTTGATTTTCATTTGAAGCTATAGCCTCTTCTGCTTCGACTGTATCATCCTCGTCAGAGGTGTCCTTGACAAAATATTGAGATTCTTCTTCTTCTTCTTCTGTAGACTCAGTCTCACTGTCTCTTAGAACAGGTTCTCTACTAGGTAGTTCTTTTGGAGGGCTTGCTGCTCCAAAAGTCACTGTCCTGACAGGACTGTGAGTAGTCTCAGGATCACTCCCTTCATCAATTGGGGTGTTCTCTCTTGCAGAGTCACCAACTACTGCAGTATGTTCATCATCTGAGTATACAGGTTCAGGCTCATCAGGATTTAATCCTGGATCTCTCTTATCTCTCGGTCTAGAGGGATGAGTAGAAGGGCTAAATTTCTCATAGATTCTCTCCTCATCATTCACCCATGATTTCTTCCAGGGATTCCAACTGATCCTCATGAATTTGCAGATTACATTCGAGATACATACACTGTTCTTTGCCACTATCAACTCTTCCTGACTTCCAGCTGCACCTTGCACTTTCAACATTACCGAAATGAGTTTAGCATGAAACAAGGCACTTGATTTTGAGCTTGCCTTTATCATGTCCTCCATCTGAGCCATCAGCAACCTACAAAGGTTGACCTTCCTTCCATGTTTTAATAAGTACATCAAGTAAATATCCTGGTGCTTCAGAGTTGCAAAATCTCCTCTTCTAGGACTCAGTACATGCTGAATAAACTTAAACAGAAGCCTGTCCTCTCCACTCATTTCAGCAGCAATAATCTTTCTTACTGTGCCATTGCCTGTCAGTTCTTCCAGAGCCATCTCATGATCAAATATTCCACTATTTGGAGGAGCCATTCCAGAATAGTAGTTGTAAATACCCTCATGAGGAACTCTTAAACATGCAGCCCATTCAACGGATGAAAAACCGACTTCATTGCCGTTTACTCTGGATACCAGTCTATGCAGATCATCCTCTTCCTCGAACTGTAGATATTCATAGAATTCCTTCACCAGCTTCGGGTAGTACGGTCCATTATTTTTTGCGAAGCATTCGGTCCATCCTTGCTCATTAAGCACTGCCAGTACTAATGATCTGCTCGATAAAATCCACTCTTCACTTAGCTCCTTCTCAGCAACTATTTCTCTCTTAGTAAGATGTGGATTAACAGGTCTTATCGAGGCGTTCCCGGTGCCACTGGATTCGACTCGAGTCCTCTTCGGCATTGGTGCATCTTCATTGACAGTCGGGGTTCGCTTTGTTCTGGCCATTGGAACTGAATGAGGTTTCGAGGTTCGGTTGAAGGTTTTGGGTTTTGGACTTGAGAGAGCAAGGGTCGAGATGAGTGGATTGAGATATGTTCGATGTTCTAAATTTTATCATTTAGGGATATAGAAATAAAAGTATAAAGAAAATAAACGGTTCGAATTCCCGCAGAAATAAAATAAGGTTAAACAGCGAAACAGCCTACAGAGAGATGTAACAGTGAGGTACACCGGTGAGGTCTAACTGTGAGGTTTCAACTGTGAGGTTTCAACTGTGAGGTTTCAACTGTGAGGTTTCAACTGTGAGGTTTCAACTGTGAGGTTTCAACTGTGAGGTTTCAACTGTGAGGTTTCAACTGTGAGGTTTCAACTGTGAGGTTTCAACTGTGAGGTTTCAACTGTGCTATAATTAATCATACCTAACTCATGTTTGATGTAACTTAATCTCTCGGAATTCAAAGGCTTTGTAAAAATATCAGCTAACTGATGTTCAGTGCCAATGAACTCAAGAGTGATATCACCTTTTTGATAATGATCCCTCAGAAAGTGATGTCTCACATCAATATGTTTTGTCCTAGCATGAGATACTGGATTTTTAGAAATGTTAATAGCACTTGTATTGTCACACCTTATAGAGACATGTTTGAATTGATATCCATAGTCTAGTAAAGTGTGTTTCATCCACAAGATTTGTGCACAACAGCTACCAGCAGCTATATACTCAGCTTCGGCAGTAGACAATGCAATAGAATTCTGCTTCTTACTACACCAAGATACTAGTGATTTGCCTAAAATGTGACATGTTCCAGAGGTGCTCTTTCTATCTAACTTGCAGCCAGCCAAATTAGCATCAGAATAACTTAATAAATCAAATGATTGTCCTTTTGAATAAAATAATCCCAAATTAGGAGTATGTTTTAGATATTTGAAAATCCTTTTAACAGCAGTCAAATGAGACTCTTTTGGATTGGCTTGAAACCGAGCACACATGCATACACTGAACATGATGTCAGGTCTACTGGCAGTAAGGTACAGTAGACTACCTATCATACCTCTGTAATTGGTTTGATCCACTGGTTCACCAGTTTCATCACTGTCCAACTTGCAAGTGGTGCTCACAGGTGTGTCACTGCATTTGGTGCCATCCAAAGAAAAACGTTTTAGAAGATCTTTAATATATTTACTTTGGTTCAAAATAATACCATTTTTATTTTGAAAGATCTGAAATCCAAGGAAAAATTTGAGTTCTCCCATTAAACTCATTTCAAACTCATTTTGCATTATTTTTGAAAAATCAACACATAAAGAATTTTTAGAAGATCCAAAAATAATATCATCCACATAAATTTGTACTATTAAGACATCTTTAGAAATCCATTTAATAAAAAGAGTAGGATCAGCTATCCCTTTAGTAAATCCTTTCGAAATAAGAAAAGAGCTGAGCCTATCATACCAAGCTCTTGGAGCTTGCTTTAAACCATATAAAGCTTTAGATAGTTTAAAAACATGATTAGAAAAATGGGGATTTGTAAAACCAGGAGGTTGTTCCACAAATACATCCTCAATTATAAATCCATTTAGAAAAGCACTTTTAACATCCATTTGATATAGTTTGAAATTCAGATGAGCAGCATAAGCAAGTAATATCCTAATGGCCTCTAGTCTAGCCACGGGTGCAAAGGATTCCTCATAGTCTATTCCTTCTTCCTGACTATACCCTTGTGCAACTAGCCTAGCTTTGTTTCTGATTATATTACCAAACTCATCAACTTTGTTTCTAAAAACCCATTTAGTGCCTATGGTAAGAGTGTCTTTAGGTCTTTCCACTAATTCCCAAACTTTGTTTCTTTCAAACTGATTTAGTTCTTCTTGCATAGCCATTACCCAGAATTCATCACTGATAGCATCATTGACATTTTTGGGTTCAAGCTGTGAAAGAAAAGATTGATGTTCAACCTGATTTCTTAGAGAAGCTCTAGTTTGTCTTCCTCTATCAAGATTACCAACAACAACATCTAAAGGATGATTCTTTAGAATCCTATTTGATTTGGTAAAGGTTGAACTAGAGATTTCAGGTTCATTTATAGGTTCGGGTTCCACAGAGGAAGATTCTGGAAAAAGTCCATAACTGGATGTTTTTATTACAGGTTCTTCAGATTTGTCATTTAGATCCAGAACAGATAAGTCTTCTTCAACATCTTCAAGAGAAGTTTTAGACTCATGTGGATCAGTCTCATCAAACTTGATGTGAACAGATTCTTCTACACATTTGGTTTTCTTATTGAACACTCTATAGGCTTTACTAGACATAGAGTAACCCAGGAAAATTCCTTCATCACTTTTTGGAGAAAATTTATCAAGATTATCTTTAGTATTCAGAATAAAGACTTTGCAACCAAAAACTCTAAAGTAATTAACCTTAGGATTCCTATTATTCCACAACTCATAAGGGGTTTTCTTAAGAACCGGTCTAATAAAGACTCTATTAATAACATAGAATGCTGTATTTACAACTTCAGCCCAAAAGTAAATAGGCAGGTCATATTCATTAAGCATAGTCCTTGCAATTTCTTGCAGGGTT
This sequence comes from Viscum album, assembly GCA_963277665.1. Taxonomy (NCBI): domain Eukaryota; kingdom Viridiplantae; phylum Streptophyta; class Magnoliopsida; order Santalales; family Viscaceae; genus Viscum; species Viscum album. The sequence goes on along the minus strand of OY728128.1, from coordinate 1,466,940,672 downwards.
CGGTTTCTTCTTTCCACTACACCATTCTGTTGAGGTGTCCTAGGAGCAGAAAAATTGTGAGCATAGCCATTGTGTGAGCAGTAAGATTCAAATTCTTGATTCTCAAACTCACGACCATGATCACTCCTCAAGGTCTTAATCTTAAGTCCACTAATATTTTCTACAGACTTAGAGTATTTAACAAAGGAAGAGCAGGCTTCACTTTTGTGAGCTAGGAAGTATACCCAAGTATATCTAGAAAAGTCATCTACAAGAACATAAACATAGTGCTTCCCATTTAGACTTGAAATTCTTGATGGTCCAAACAAATCCATGTGAACCATTTCAAGTGGTTGAGAAGTTGAAACTTCTTTCTTTGGTTTAAAAGAAACTTTATGTTGTTTTCCCTTTTGACAGGGATTACACACTTTGTCATTTGGGAATTCAAGCTTAGGTAGGTCTCTAACTAGGTGTTTCTTAGAGAGTTTTCTAAGTGAGTGAATGTTGCAGTGTCCTAATCTCATATGCCATAGCCAAGACTCTTTATGAAAAGCATTTAAGCAAGTAACATTATGTTTAGCTAAAGTGTTTAAGTCAATAGCATAAACATTTTCATTTCTTAAGGAAGAAAATATTAAAGCATTTTTGGAATTATAAACATCACAAGAATTGTTTTCAAACTTGACATTAAAACCATCATCACACAATTGAGAAATGCTAAGTAGGTTGTACTTAAGTCCATCAACAAATAAAACTTTGGAAATTAATACTGAGTCAGTGTTACCAATCTGGCCTAAGCCGATGATTTTTTTTTTGAGTTATCACCAAAAGTGACATATCCTCCATCAACCTTTATTAAGCTTTTGAAGCACGAATAGTCCCCAGACATGTGTCTTGAACATCCACTGTCTAAGTACCATACCTTCTTGTAATTTCTTTTCAAACAGATTTCCTACAAAACAGATTAGACAGGAAATGACTTTGGTACCCAGATTTTCTTGGGTCCAGATATGTTAGCAATCAAGGATTTAGGTACCCAGATTTGTTTTATGGGTCCCATACAATTAATAGATGCAACAGATTTAGAGAGATATACTTTATTTGATCTACAACTATTTAAATAACCAGTTGAGGCATACGAATTTCCAAAACTGGAACTAGCAGGATTTTTTCCAGACTTGGGAATAAATCGGGTTTTAGTAAACTGTCTTTGTCCAGGTTGGTATCCCAAGCCAGTAGCATACTTAGGTGCAACTTGCTTTCCTAGCAGTTGGGTTAGAGTATCTTTTCCATTTGTGAATGTTTCTAAGTCCTTTCTAAGTTGTTCATTAGATAGTTTCAGTTATGTATTCTCCTTTAATAATTGAACATTTTTCTCTTTTTCTACATCAAGTGCAGACTTGACACTTGCAGTAAGAGCATGATGTTTCTTTAAAGACTTATATTTATCCTTTAGTTCATTACACGTTTCTTCCAGCATATTACAGTATTCAATCAATTCATCTTTAGACATATTTTCAGAATCAGAACCAGATTCTGCTTCACCTTCAGAATAATAAGAGTTTAAAGTGGGAGTGTCTAAGGTTACCTCAAATGTGTTTGTCATGAAACACATATTAGCACGATTTCTTTGATAATCACTGGATTCTGATTCACTGGTGCTGTCTTCTGAAGCACTCCAGGTGGCCTTCATAGCTTTCTTATAATTCTTGTCCTTGTACTCATATTTCTTCTTGAATTTTAACTTAGGACAGTCAGCTTTGATGTGTCCTTTCCTTTTACATTCATAGCAAACTATGTCTTCTTCTTTATCAGTTTTCTTCCAATCTTTCTTCCACTTACCTTGTCTATCATACTTACCCTTGTAGTTTGGTTTTCTGAAGAACTTCTTCTTCCTATAGAACTTCTTGAATCTCCTTGCTATTTGTGCCATCTCGGCATCACTGTCAGAATCTAAGTCTTCACTAGATGAGCTTTCAGTTGGTATATGCACTTTCTCCTTGTCTTTGCTCTTTGATGCAGTAGACTTAAAAGCTACAGATTTTCGTTTTGGTTCCTCATCTTCCTCTTTATTTACCTTGAGCTCTTCTTCGTACATCATCAGCTTACCAATTAACTCCTTGACAGGCAAAGTTCCAATATCACAAGATTCTCTAATTGAAACGGATGTGCCTCTCCATCTGTCAGGCAGACATCTCAATAATCTCATGATTTTCTCCTTTGCTTGAACAATCTTTCCGAGTGAGCTCATTGTGTTGACTATCTCATTAAACCTGAGATACATATCAGAAATAGGTTCATCAGCTTTCATCTTAAAGTTATCATATTTGATAGTATAAGTATTTAACCGCATTTCCTTGACATTAGTTGTTCCTTCATGAGAAACAGCTAAGGTGTCCCAGATTTCAAAAGCAGTTTTACATGCAGAAATTCTATTGAATTCCTCATCTCCTAGAGCACAGTAGAGAGCATTCACAGCCTTACAATTATTATTGTAAGCTACCTTAGTAGGTTCATCCCATGTTATTCTTTCAGTTTCTGGAATCCTGTATTGAGACTCTATAGCAGTCCAAATATCAAAACCCATACTTTCCAAATGAATTTTCATTTTGAGCTTCCATTGGGCATAATTCACACCATTAAAGAAGGGTGGCCTGTTAGTAGCAGCACCTTCTAGTATATTATCCATAAGGAAATTTTTGAAAATGTTTTAAAGAGATAAAATTTAGAACTAACAGAAATTTAAGATCTTTTAGATAAAACTACAATCACAGTTTAAAAACAGAGAGTTAAAATAAAACTTTGAGCAAGTAAAACATAGATAAACACACCCTTTGATACCAAATGTTGGTCGGAGTGGACACTCAAGAGGGGGGTGAATTGAGTTCCAATTAAAAATTTCTGTTGAAAACTTTAAGATTAAATCCCCCAAATTGAAAAACAGCCCAGTCAATTAAGGCAGTAGAGATATAGGTGACTTATTGTTCAACAGGTTTCTCTAAGGTTGATTAATCCTCAGTAAGGTTAGTTTGGTGACTGACATTACTTTTGAAACAAGTTTACTAAACAAATCTCTTATACACACTAACAAAAATTGACTATCAGAGTATATGCAAAAACAGATTTCTTGTTTAAAACAAGAGGAGCACAGCGGATAAAAATAAGGCAAAGTAAAGAAAAGAATAACAAGCAATTTCAAACAAGAGGTTCAGTCTTAAGCTAAGACTTAGTCCTCTTCCACTTGGTGATCACCTGCCACCAAGCAATTTTATAAAAAAGGATTGATACACAGCCTGTATCGGGCTTTACAACAGTTTTCACAAACTGTCTAGGTTTGAAAACCTCTGCCACAGTTATACGTGGGAAAACAAATGACCAAGCCACACCAGGCTTCTTCCACAGTTATACGTGGGTAACAAATGAAAAAGGTTTGGGATAGGGATTTTCAGTATCCCTCAGTTTAAGCACAGGAGACAGTGTGTGTAATACTAACACACTGCTCACAAATGTAAAACACGTAAACACAGTAGATCAAGAGATAGAAAGAATAAGGTTTAGAGTGCTCTATAGTGTTGGCAGATCAGTTCTGGACTCGTAGGAATGAGTGACTTGAAGCTTTGGCTCTTTTTCTGTAAGTTGACACTAAAACAGAGTGTCGTGATTTCCAGTCTTCCAGATGTTCAAGTGATCAGCTTCTTTGAGTTTGAGTGCTTCAAAGCATGGCTTTTAGGAGATGGTTCCTTCAGTCGGTTCACTTGAGACTCTTTTGTTCTTCAGAATGAATGCTCGAGAGTTCTTCTTTTTGTGTATATGTGTATCTCCTTCTCAGATGATAGACTCTGTGTGTCCTTCCTCTATTCTTGTTCGTGTATGTCACTGTACTTTTCATTCCATTCCTATATTTTCTTGAATGCTTCTCTCTTCTTTTTATACTCCTCCATATATGCCCTTTTTGTTCACCCGAGGCCGACAAGATAGATAGTCTTGAGTTACACGTGCGATCTTCCTCGTACATTGTATTATTTCTTGATATGTCTGCAAATATCAATAAATAATGTTAGGTGTATTAATTTGTCTAGACATGACCGTTAGATTAGTATTAAACAAATTGGTAAAGAAAAAAAAGGTAGAAATATAATAATAATAGACTGGTCGAGAATGTATGTCACTGTGGACTTCAACTGTGGTCTTCCAACTGTGGACTTCCTTCTGACTGCTGACTTCAACAAAAGGCTTGCTGTCTGTAGGCTTGCAATGGTAGCTTTTACTCCATGTAACTGTAGCCTCTTTATAGACTTGTAATATCAAATTTGTAGAACTGTAATCTTTGTCAACTGTAGACCTCGATCATCAGTAGACTTAGTCGACAGAAGCTGTCTAACTGTAACCTTGACTGTAGACTTATGACTGTAGGCTTGTTCGACTGTGAACTTGTTCCAACTGTAGACTTGTTCGACTGTGAAATTGAGCAGAGAAAACTTTGAACAGAAGTCTTGTAACTGTGACCTTCGTCTGTGAGCTTTGACAATAGATAGCGGTAGACTCGTGACTGTAAGCTTGTATTAGTCTTCGACTGTAACCTTGTAACTGTGAACTTATTGCAACAGTAACTTAAGGTGACAGTTAGCTGTAACTGTGACTTTGAAAAGAAAACTCTGAATGTTAGCTAACAATACTAAACTTATGTAAATACTACTGTAATCTGTTACAGTAAAGCTATGAGAGTAAGAATATGAACTGTTTAGAATAAAATACATTTAAGCATAGAATAATAAGATTAATGCAAGGTTTTAATACATCATAATCAATGTTTAAGCATGATTTGGGATTATCAAAACAGGTGATTCCAACACTAAATAATTTTGATTTTTTATTTACCTGCATACCACCAGTAAATGCACTACCACCAGGGTCATATATTCTCATATGCTGACGTATTTCAATCAACTCTTTCTGCAATGCAGATATCTAATCCCCCTACTGGTGAACTGTGTTTCGTAGAGAAACAATCTCTTTCTGAGCATCTATGAGTATGGGCTGACTAAAGACAGGAGTAGATGAAGCTTCCATCCTTGGTGGGATACTCAAAGCCTCAGATGGTACGAGTCCCAAACCCATCCCGCACACTCTACCAGGATGCTCCTTCCCAAGGACATTACCAACCGGGTCATCCTGGGAGACTGAGTAGGACTGCGCAGGATTGGCATCCCAATGTTCTTTAATTTTTACCTATAAATAAAATATAAATATATATTAACACTATAAAAACTGATGATAAGTTAGTATAATAAAAAATTGACTTCATACTGCAACATCTTTAGCAGTCTCATTAAAAAAACTTCCATCTGATTTCTTGTGAACATCCAACCACAGTTCACTTCGGGATGCCTCGTGCCCTAAACTCTGTGACTGCATTAAGAAAATATAAATCAACAATTCAATATATTAAACAGATAATACTGTCTTATAAATATTTAAACTAATTAAAAGATTTCCAATGTTGTTCATCTTCTAGAAAATATTTTTGAGCCCGCAGTGTGAGGGATTACTTGCTTTGCTCGGTTTAAAGAATTATTTCTTGAGAGATCCTGAAATAAATAAAATTCAATTTAATAGTATTGTATTCAATGTAATTTCCTCTTCATATACATGTATAAATGTAAAATGAGGATAATATAATAATATATATTTCAATACCATCCGGTTCTCATCACTATGTCTGTCAGAAAAAACATTCCACTGTTATTTTGGTACCCCACTGTGTAGCTTCTCATACATTTGTTTCATAGTCAATGAGGTATTGTTGACATCACACCACAATCTCCATTTTAAATCATTCTATTTCATACCAAGATTTTTCAATGTCCACTTCCATTCTATCACATCAGCAACTGTGAAGTGGAAGAACATCTGTATACAGAAATTCATTTTGAACATATTAGTAACATTACATTCAATTAAACCATAATGTAATAAATTTATGTTTATTTTAGAATCAAAAACTTCATTTTTGCATCTTGGAGGAATATTTCTCCAATAATTATATGAAATAGGAAGGGAAATGGGCTCTGCTGCCAGCTGGCCTAGAATCTGACCAAGTAACCCCACAACGTCATCCGTTAGGACCCCATAAGAATCAAATAGCAAAACTATCCTTTCTCCAGTCATATTCCAAACATCTGCACTATTTATTTTTTTCTCCACAGTTTTATTTTTTGTCATCTTCAATGAGCCAAAAATTAGTATAAACAAAATGCTATAAATTTATTTAATTAAAATTTTTACCTATGACAGTGACACTCCGGTACGCCTGTGTTGAATTGGAATGCGTGTGTCGCTACCCCACTACTGAGGCTATTGAAGGGGGAGTCGACAACTCACCCTCTAATGGGACATCCAAATATGGTGTGATAGATGGTGTGAGAGATGGTGCAGGGGGAGATGGTGCAGGAGTGTAGGCATCTGGTGCCTCAGATGTCGTGTGGAGGGAGCCAGATGGATCGTCATCTATCGCAGAACTAGATGAAATAGTATACCGCTTCTTCCTTGGTATTCCTATCATTTAATCAAATAAAATTAAGTTCAGAATATATATTTGAATAAAATTATGCAGAAAAAAAAATATAAATGATAATAGATGCCCAGTACTAAAAGAAAAAATATATATAACAATGATAATGAATGACTACAGAAATGAAACAAGTGGTTGCGGAATAAATAAATAATTGTACATACAATCATTTTCTCCTTCAATCATGTGGGTGTTCTGATCCATTGCTTCATCCACTTCATTCATATTTGCTAGACTAATATTTTAAATTTCATGATGGACAAATAATTTTGCTGCCTAGTGTTGATTAAATTCAATTTCAGAGGTCAAATTATCTACTTTATCACCCATATCATACAATTCTCTTTGTATTACGTCAGAAACTACACTCCACCCTTCATCGACAACATCATTCACATAATATACCATTTTTTCTTGCGATTCTAAGATATATGGATCATACAGTTCATGATCACCAACATCCATCAAGCGAGAGAAGTTCACAGAAGTAAATTGCAATGAATATCTTTTAACACCTCTGATAATATCAACCCATTTTCATTTGAATAAAACAACAAAAAAATTTCCATGTTAGTTTAATTCAATAATATCATGCAGCTTTCCATTGTCTTCCACTTCAGCTAATGTAAATATTTCGTTACTCCATGTTTTCAAACTCACTTCTTGATCGACTGTACGAAATCTAAAGCCATTAACATTATAAGCGTAAAACTTTCTAACTTGTTTTAGAGGGCCTCTAGCAAGAAACGTAAAATCTTCTGACACCTCGGCTCAAGTATCAGTATTTGTGATCTGAGAAAATAAATATACTTTATTATATTTAAAAAATGTATGTGTCAAACTAATATTCATACTTATTGCATTATTTATGAACTTACACATCGTCCAAACCATTCTACAAGCTATTTGTTAACAGCTTTCGTTATATCTTTCTCATTTCGTGTTCGGCCTCTCATTCATCTCTTTGTTAGTATCCTCAAATCTTAAATAAATGGATCTAGAATTTCACTATTCAGAATCACATATCTATGTGCCTATAATAATTCCAATTCAGTCAGTGTCACATTTGAGGTCCTCCCAACTGATCGGCCAATAGTAAAAAATATTATGGATTTATGATGTATTTGAGATTGAGTCGATGTTTCGTCAATACATCTAACTCGATTAAATATTTTCAAAATATCATAAAAGTATCGAGAACAAAAGGTAATACACTCCTCATCCAAATAGTCTTCAGCAATAGATCCTTCTGGTTGAGCTTTATTTCTCACGTATGATTTCAAATTCACAAGATATCTGCAAAATAAAATAAACATAATTATGCATTTAATTAAGTACCAAATTTTTTTTACATAACTGAAAAACATATAAATAAAGTACCTATCAATTGGATACATCAATCGATAATGAACGGGGCCTCCTAATTTAGCTTCCTCAACCAAATGCACAGTTAAATGCATCAATACAGTAAAAAATAACAGAGGAATGATCATATCCATTGCAAAAAGGGTCAATACAAACCTCTCCTGGAGGTTGTCAAGCTGAAATGGATGTAGAGATTTCTCACATAATTGTCTAAAAAATGTGCATAATTGGAGTACAATAGAAATAATTCTTTTAGGTAATAATGTATGTAATCCCAGTGGTAGTAACTGTTGTAACGAAATATGTGAATCGTGACTTTTCAATCCATTTAACTTATGATTCTTCAAGTCAACACACCTTGAGATGTTAATTGAATACCCATTGGATACCATAACATTCTTTAAAATTATAAGGAATATATCTTTATCCCTATTTTTCTTTGAAAAAATTGTCAGAGGATACTTTTCATTATCATCTGGAAATAGATCGTGTATTATGTTCATTGCTTGTAAGTCTTTACGAGAATTGAGATGATCCTTTGACTTTCCATGCTCATTAAGAAATGTGAAAATAATATTATCACAGACATTCTTCTCAATATGCATCACATCAATAATATGCCGCAACAAATTAAATTCCCAATGCGGAGGTTTGAATAATATACTTTTTTTCTTCCATTGTTGCGTTCCGATTTCGCTTGACAATGCACTTCGGACCCGTTTTCCGCTATCATTCAAATGATGAACCTTCCCAAATTCTGTTTCAACATTTTCAAGGTGTGTCAATATTTCAGAACCAATTAACAACTTAGGAGGTGGTCTATGATCACTGCAACCATTAAATTTTGATATTTTTAGCCGAAATCTATGAGATGCATCGAGAAATCTTCGATGACACAAGAAGCACCAATTTCTACTGTGAGGTATCCGTTTGGTCTTAAAATCAAAGTTACAAACAGGACAATCCAAACCCGTGTGAGTGTTCTAACCAGATAAATTCCCAAGACAAGGGAAGTCACTATTAGTCCACATTAAAGGAGTATGCATTTTGAACATTTTTTAGAAGAAGCATCAAATGTCTCAACACCGTTTCTCCATAACTCCCGCAATTCATCAATCAAAGGCTGCAAGTATACATCAATATTATTTCCAGGCATTTGTTTTCTAGGAATAATCATCTAAAGGATAATAGTTGTTTGTTTCATACACAGCCACAAAGGCAGATTATAAGGGTTCAAAACAACAGGCCAAATGCTATAACTAGTATTCAAAGTCCCAAATGGGTTGAATCCATCGGCAGCCTATCCCAATCGAACATTCCTAGAATCAGCTGAGAAATCTAGATGTAATGAATCAAATGTCTTCCATGATTGGGAATATCATGGATGTATCATTAACTCATCATTGTTATTATCCACGGAATGACACTTCATACATTCAGTGATTTTCGATGACATGAATAATCTTTGCAATCGAGGCTTCAAAGGAAAGTGACGCAAAAACTTTGCAGGTGTGTTCGTTTTCTTCTTCTCCGTGAAATTATGTTAATTCAGAGTTCCAAAATCACCCTTTGCATCCCATATAGAAGAAGAAAATTTCTTCAATTCTGTCTACTCGAATCCTCTCCCCAATAAAGAATACAATCATTAGAACATGGATGTATTTTTGTATAATTCAGACCAAGCTTGTTAACAACTTTTTTCACATCATAAAAAGATTATGGGATTTTTGCTTCAAGAAATTCATCACGAATCAATTCCAATATCATGGACATTGCCTTATTTGTTATTCCACATAGACATTTGATATGGTACAACTTCAGCAGAAATGAAAGCTTTGAATATTTCAAACACCCACTATACAACTCTTGATTTCCATCGTCAACTAAATCATGAAACAGATTTTCCTCAGTGAAGTTTTCTTACATTTTTCTCCACAGAATCAAGAGGATGATCCAATGATATGTTACAATCTTGATCTACATGTGTTATAGTCTCAAAAACATTACATGTCACATTGCAATTTGTAGCACCCTCTTCTGGTTGTTCTGATATGTTTTGATGCTGATAGTGGTGTCTTGCAGTGCTGAATGCATCATTTATGAGGTTTTTCATTTCATTTTCCATTTTCGACAAACTTGGGACCTCATTTTGTTGATTAACATCAGTGCTCAATCTTTCTGTAACATTAGATTCTCCATGACAAATCCAACATAAGTATTGACCAGGGAATTGCTTCAGTATTAAATGTTCATAAACTTCATCTTTCTTCAACCATGTTCTGAATTTACATTTAAGACATGGGCATTTTATTCTCCCTTCAACGGATAGATTATAAATTTCAAAATCTAAAAACTAATTCAATCCATTAACATACTGAGGTGTGTTCCTCAATAATGTGATCCATCTTTTATCAACGTATATCACAATGTGCCTACACAGAATATACGATAGTGTAAGATTACAGAAACATAATATAATAAGGATGTCCCATTGATCATAAAGTATGCATAATATAATAAAGATGATTAATTGATCACATTTACCACTTCAGACCAACCGAACAAGTCTGGTCTATAGGAGACAGCGTCAACACCTCATTGAGGAGCAGTAAGAATATCGGGTTACACACTTATCATAACAATGTCGATCACACATTTATGATGCCTTAAACAACACCCAGTTGACGTGTGATTGAAACTGATCATAATGCATTTTAAACCTGAAACATTATGTGATTTTTTAGGATTGACCATAGATGTCCTATAAGAGGAATGATGTTTCTCAATGGTTTTATACACAACCAACCATATCATAGTCGTATTTCCATGCAATAACTGAAGATATTTAAGACATGAGAGATCAAAATAAATTCTAGAAAAAATTTCCATTTTTCAATTGACATCTTATGTTGTGTTCATTCTACCGGGAAGGATACATGTTTAACAAAAATGACAATATTATCCCCACCTTTAGAGTGTCCTAGTTATAAAAATTAGAGATATATCAGCCACTAATAAGTTATCTATATCATATTCACATTAAACATACATTTGATTCTCCCCTCAAGAACACTCATTACGTCATAACAATCATAAAGAGGGCAAAAAACAAACCTACTAGCATGCCAAAACACCTTATCCGTTTTGAATTCCTCTAATGCTTTGAGTCATAGTTGATTATTTAATTCATAGGTCACTCAACTCTGTAGAAGACCTGACCCCTTAAAAAACAGCCCATGGTTCAATGATTTAAATGAACTCCATACATTCATTACAACATTTAGAACTCAATAGGAAAAACATTGATGTAATCATGTTCCCATAGGTTCCATAAGAAATTGGCACATCCTAATTACTATACATATTTTTCCACCCTATGAATTAAATAATCATAAGGTACATAAAATAGATTTAAACCAACATCATATTGACTCATATGACCATCAACATGAATGAAAGCATACAATGTTGTCCAACACTGAGGAAAATAAAGGGTCATGCGACCTGAAAAGCAGATGACAATGCTTGAGGTAAGACTATCCTACTGAAACTGAGCATTTCTTAATACTTAGGAAAATAAAAATGGTCAAAAACAAAATAACCACCCAAAAAAAGGGTTTCATTACAACTAAAGAGTCATATGAGGGGCAACGACACCTGAACAGAACTGAGCATTAGAAAAATCCTTGTAATAGAAAGGTATTAATGTTCTAAGGGAACTACCTACCAAAGGATATCAACTTAAAATGAGAATGCATCAAACCAAACACCGTGTTATGATTAAAAAATTCACTAGGTTCAAAATCCAATCTACTAATCCATCATTAAAAAGGAGGTCTATGGAGAATGCATGTGGTTATATTCCAAGACAACTCAAAAAATTCCCATGCTACCCTTACATAAGAGTCTCTACCAAGGACACCACTAAAGGTTCCATTTCTAATAAATAATGGTAAATCACAAACCAAATTTAAATAAGTTTTTTCATAAGAAATTATCTTATATTTTAACATATTATTGGGAAATCACATGTTCAACCCATTCCATCAATTTCGATACACCATGTATATCACCATTAATGCACCATATCAGGTGCCAAATGCAACCAAAAACCCAAGTCATATTAAATATATACCTTTAATCTTCATCCATCCCTAGATAAAAAAGAATCATATAAAAATACTCAATTAAAAATAAAATATAGAAGTAAATAATCAATAAAAAGAGTCAATAGGTAAAATAGGCCCTAGAAACAATGTATCTGAACATCACATAAAAATATGCTCGCTCGACCCCAAACAGTTATCTTTATCAAACAACAAGTTTTATTTCTATTTTGGTTTAACTGAATCATTTATTATAGGTTAAAAATATGAGAAAAATATTGAATTAGCTACCATAACTTATTAATTATTTAAATGTTATTTCAATCAAAACATCATGTTTCATTAAATTTTTAGGATGAAAATTTCTATTAACATACCTCTTTATTATTATCTTTAATAAGTATTTCCAGATTCATTTTATTTATCCAATTCCATTAACACATGGAATAACAATTTTAGTTAAACATGAATTAGGTATCAAATTAACAATTTTCTTCAAATTAACATGCTAAAACTTGGAGTAACAAACATTCTAATAAAATAATAAACATATATTGCACAAAATCTTGTAAAAAAGATGAAAATTGTTACCATAATGGAAAAATCACTTTGGGGTCGCGGTCGTAGTGAGAAGGGTCGCCTGGAAAAGGTTCGTGGGTCGCCGGGGTCACCGGTCACGGGCTCCGCCGTAGACGCTAGTCGCAGGGTCGCCGAAGATGGAGGTCTCGTTTGCTGGAGAAGTCACGGGATCAACGGGGGGTTGTGGGAAAAAGGGAGTGTGAGGGGTTTCGAGGGGTGGGGGAAACAGGGGTCAGGGTAGGGAAGGGTCGAGATTTTAAAAAAAATTATTGGTTTAGCGGCGGTTTATTAAAAACCGCCGCGAAACCTTTTTCGGAATACATTTAGCTGCGGTTTTTTGAAACGCCACCACAAAACCTCCGCTAAACCATATTTATGTTGTAGTGAATGTAGATAACCCTCTTATAATCGAGATTTACTAGGTTCTGATAAAAAAATCCAGAATTCTGGAATTTTGAATTCTTGTGAAGAAACCCAGGTGAGGCTAAAAAACCACCATATCTTCCTCCTTATATGAGGGAAAATGATTTATTTAGTAGACTGGTATGTAATCTTAATTTATTGAATCATTCAATGGTAGTGGTTCCTTAGGGAAATACAGCTGTCTTCGGTGATTGCATTGGTTATCCTGTAGTTGAAATTCACTCTGAGATGGAAAGAGATGCTTAGGATGAGGATTCTCCTATTTCTCCAAATGCATGTTTAGTTTAGTGTGTCGTTATTGAAGTCACTAACATGTAGCCTCAATTCATAGGACCTAGATTTATACAACCGAGAAAATTTGATGTGACAGAAATGGTGCCAAATGATGATGAATTTTGATCAAGTGCACAACAGAATAATCTCCACGAGGAGATTAAAAAACTGTATAGTTTCTCAAAAATTAATTATGTGTGAAAATGATACTAATGATGAAGTATATATTCAGAGTGCCAACTTAATATTCAAGGGAGTGGTAAAGCTTCATTCATGGACATTGTCACACATGGAGAGAATATATTTATTAACAATGAGGGATTTATAACTACTCCCCCATTGAGAATGTTGAGGAAACACTACATAACCATGCCAAGGACTGTCTCTACCAGATCCCCCTCCAAGGTTTTACAAGGGGTCAATTATGATATCCTAAAAATTTTCAATCAAGGTAACTCCCAATCTTAATGCGAAACTCCTAATGATTATTTTTGTGGGAATGATTTGTATTATTTTGATATGTAACCTTTCTTACGCCGGGCATGGTCATTTTCTTTCTGCCCCATATTCCTGATTTTTTTACTATTTTTCTATTAATAATCAGTGTTCAAAAGATTCACTTCTAACTGGACTTTTCTGGTATGTATAAATTTAAGTGATAAATTACTTCTTAGGAATTTTTCATACCATTACATTCTTAGTAAAACTACTTAATATTTAGGTTTCAAATACTTTAAATTCTGTTTTATTTTATATGATTAAATCGAAATTAAAGTGTAGATATAGTTTATTCATATTAGGTTTTGAAGTTATGATTAAATCTAAGTCTCTCTATGATAATGATCCATGGGTAGAGGGAATTGTGTCCATATTTCTCACTAGCTTGGAAGCACATTACTTGTCAAGAAAAGTTGGAGTTTTTTGTCTATTACTCCATGTTTAATCTAGTGGGAATTATTTATTTCTTATTATTATATGAAATGGGGTCAATAACCTAATGAATATGATCCATTTGGATATGTGTAAATATATATTTTCTATTTTGGGTTAGTTATCAAAATTTTGAGTTTTTTATATATTTTTTATTTAATATTTTATGAACATACTAATTTGGTTGATGGAGTAGATATTCCAAAACTAAATCATTATAATATTTCATAAAAATTTTAATAATACATGAGATAACAAAGATTTCACGAGATTCCATCATTATGGATTTAGTATTCAGGAAATGTATATTAAATTGGGTTTACAAACAAATCCTATTAAATATTAAGTGTTCCTTCCAAAACAAACACATATCAATACCTAGATCACCCAACAAGTTAGGTGCTTCCATAGTACGGTGACCATGGATTATCATATGCATGTATTGGTGGAAATGGATGCCCCTAAGAGTTAGGTAACTAAATTCAAATATGAAATTTGTGTGAAAAAAAAACTAGAAAACCCTAAGAGTTAGGATACCATAGAAATAGCGTTTAGTTATCTTCATATGATAGATTAGGTCAATGAATTATTCCCTCAAATATCCAAGAATTACATGTGATATGATTATCATAAAGAAATACCTAAATAACTATGTGATGAGGGGAACACCAAAACAGACTCATTACATAGAGAAATACTAATCATGGTTTCCTAAAAGTAATGATATATGAGGACATTGTTTTAGTGGGATCAATTTCTTTAATATAGCTTGATTAAAATATAAAAACATGATACTCAACCATAAAGATGTATTTATTGAAGATTATGTCATGCACCATGATTATAAATTTGAGATCGCTTGTAGTTGTTACCTATAGAGTAATTATAAATTGGTATCAAAGGATGAGAAGTGATCTCAAAGAGATGCTTTCTAAGCATCTGGATGTGAATGTTATATAAATAAATTTATCTAATTCTAACTCATGGTTATTGGATATTGGGTGTTAATCGCACATTATTTTATAATAAACACTTACTCATAAATAGAAAATAATTAAGGAAATGTGATGTAGATAATTATGTTAGAAATGGGGAAATAGTTGATTAATTGGATGTCAGAACATAATATCACTATCTACTTAGTGAATTAGTTATAGAATTAGAAAATTATTATTATATTCCTCCCAAAAATTAGACCTCTATTTCTATAGTTTATTTGGATAATAAATAACTTTCATTAATTAATAGAAACAAAAATTATTTTTATATATGAATAAATATTTTTAGAGTGTTGTAAATTTGATACATGGTTTTTAGATTCTATATATGGATAATCCTATAAATCACATTCATAATAAGATGTTAAATGTTGATTATATCACTGACTATCTTTCATATTTACTCCTTAGACATATAAATAAGAGATACATCAAAATAATCTGTATATTTGGATTTTTGGATTCATTTGATTATGATTCATTTGATGCATGAGAATCTTATTTATTATAAAAAATAACCAAATCAACTTTTAGTGAAAATGGTGAAATAGGTAAAGGATAATTAGATCTTATATATAGTTATAAATGTGGACCAATGAGTACACAATCAGGTGGTGGGTATATGTATTTCATTATTTTTACTATAGACTATAGTTAGTATTGTTATATGTTTTTAAAGAGAAACAAGTTTCAAATCATTCAAAATTTTAAGGTGTCAAAAAGTTGTATACGAAATCAATAAATGAAATGTATTAAGATTTTCTAATAAGTTTCTAGTAATGAATTATTGATCTATTAATTAACTGATTATCTAAGAAATTGTTAAATTACTTCATAACTCACACCTCCTAGAGCACCATGTTGAAATCATGTGTTTGAGAGAAGTAATCGTACCCTATTGTAAATAATTTGAGTAATGATGATTCATTGTTACCTTTCTACATCATTAAGTGGGTATGATCCCAAAAACATATCATTCAAATTAAACCATATTTTCTTTAAAAAATTCAAAAATTCATTAAATTTGATTTGGACAGGGTGGAATACCAATTTTTCATTTATAAAGATTTAGGGTTTTGAAGAAAATGTATGAAGTTTGGACTTTGATATACGTGATACTGAATTATATTAATTTTTTCTTTATTATACTAAGTAAACTATGGTATATTATTTCTATAGTACAACTATGAAAAAAAATTAGCAACCTAATTTTCTATGTTCCTTGAGAGTGAATATATAAATCAAGGAGTCGATGGGGTGAAAATTGTTCTTGGAGAAGTTAATGACCAATAAATTGGATGTGTTCTTGGGATGAATTTTGATCTAGTGATAGAAATATTTTTTTTGAATAAGATCCAAATTAAGTTACACAAGAAACTCAAAAATATCAAGAAGGAATCATAAAGAACCATAAGGATATAGATTTCTCATTAAAAATAAGAATGAAGTAATGTTCATAAATGATGAACTTATATCCTACCAAAAGGTTGTCAAGAGTTTTTATTTCGATAAATGTTTGAAATATTTAGAATAATAGAAAAACTCTATAGACAATAACCATGTTTGGAACTTGGTGGATAAACATTAAGGGTTAAGAGCTAGTGGGTGCAAGTGGGTTTTTTGTAAGAAAGCTAACGTGGATAGTATAGTGCATACCTATAATTAATGCTTGGTTGCAAAGGGATATAAATAAATTGATGGTTTTGAATCTGATGAGAAAATTTCAACATTTTTTTTTGATAAATTCTATTATTATATTTCTTTTCATATAAATTCGTTAAGATGACTGGTTTTATCAAATTAATATCAAACCCAATTTCCTTATTGTGAATTTGGAATAAATGATTTTATGATACACCAAAACGTTTTTAAAGTTCCAAATGAGTCTAATATGTTTTATATATTGCAATGGTCCATTTATGGATTCACGTATGCTTCATAGAGTTAGAATATTTAATTTGATGATGCGATCAACTAGTTGGTTTTAATCAAGAATGAAGATGATTACTGAGTATATAAATGAGTTAGTGGGACTATTTTAGTATTTATGATATTGTATATGGATGATATACTACTTATTAGAAATGTTATATCAACTTGACAATATATAAATATGTGGTTGGGAAAGTGATTCAAGATTAAACACATAGGTGAATCACTTTACATACTTAGTTTGAAGTTCTATAGAGATAGATCTTAGAAGTTTCATGGACTATTTCAAAAGAAATATATTAGTAATGTTATAAATAGGTTTAACATGTAGAAATATAAAATGTGGTATTTAAAAATGTTTTATATAATGAATATTAGAATGATTTAGGATCCTTATGAAGTGTTACCAAGTATATTTAGGGTTTCTTATGAATCTTCCATAGGATATATCATACATTACATGTTTTGTACTCTAATTGATGTAGCATATGTATTGAAAAAAAACATATATATACTAATCCAATGCTGGTTAGAGTTATTGGAATTATTTTATGAATATAATTATGCACTTAAGGAGAAATAATGATATGTTCATATTGTTTTGAGTTAAATATGAGCTCATTATATGGGGTTACACAGATGGTAGTTTCCAATAAGAATAAGATGATTTCTCGATTTGGTTTTGAGTTTTTCTTTAATGGTTGATACATTATTTGGAAGAGTTAAAAACAACCAACTATGTAAGACAAAGAATAGATACAAAATACATCATTACATTAGATACTATAAATGAAGCTCTTTGGAATAAAAATTTTGTTACTAAACTAAGAGAGGTTCCTCGCATTGAGGTAATAACTAATTTTTATCATGAAAGTAATGAGGATAATACTTTGCCTAAGGAACCCTAGTCACACCAATGGTCCAAACATATCCTTTGATAATAAAATTTTATTTTAGAGATTATTTATAGGGTAAATGTAATGACCCATTATGACGCCCCAGACTCACACTCTCAAATAAAGTTTCATAAACACATAGTTTACATACCCACGTTGATAGCAACTATAATATCTTGTATATAACCATCCTTAATTAAAAAATAAATAATGATTATTGAATCTCTAACATCCCAAGTATCTTTTTAGGTTTATAGATTGAGATAATTTGTAAAAAGATAAAAAATCTCTAGATATTTGTATCAATAAGACATTTTTTGTCATTAGATATGAAGCTAATTAATCCATAACGAGTCTTCAACATATCAGAAAAATTCATTCTCATATTCAATTATTATAAACATGCAATGTATAGTAATTTTATTCATAACCTATGTAAATGGAATCATAGGAAGGGTTGAGATCAAACACACACTAATGTAAAACATACAAGTGAGGCAATAATGGTATAAGCAAGGCATAAATATTATGTAAAGATTAAGTAAAAAACATGAATCTATAATATAATTGAAAATTAGAGAATAACATATCCTTAGAAATAATTAAAACTTGATATCATCAATAATGATCTTATACTGATAGAATGAATAATGTTTAACATCAAAAACATACATTAAATTCCTTGTTCCAAGACACTATCTAGTAATGGGAAATGATATACAACAAAACCCAAATTATTTTATCACATGAGACCAATCGATGCATTAATGGGCTATATAATTCTAGGACCAAGAAATTACTTGTGTAAATCCAATGTATTCACTATAATAGTAAACAAGTCTACCCAATCCATTCCCCAAGTAACCTACAACTAAATAAATCAGGGATATCTGTATAATGAAATATATAGAATATCATACATAATAAACCTATGTTAGTAGGAAATAATTATCATGAATATCAATACTTTTCCCCCATTATAAATAAAGTGATAACATGGTTATAAATCATCTTGAGAATGAATGTGGATGTTCAAACAATACATAGTCAACTTTTCAATAATAACATATATTGGAACGACAACATACAAAATACCATTACATTTCCCATGCCAATTGAATAAAATTATTTCAAGGTGAGCATAATCTAGTCTTAATTGAATAAAAATGTGATGTTCACACTGTATTGAGAAAAGAGTATATTAATAAGTACATAATATAATAACAATATGATATTTCATCCATAAAAATTTGATGGACAGTTTTGAAATAATACAACCCAATGTAACAATGGAAAATTAGAAGGATATTAACAGAAATGAAAAAATCCTTTCAAAATGAATACATTTAACGATATCACTAAATAAGGGATCAAGACTCAAATCATTTGATACCTCTCATTTAATAACCATAATGAAAAAATATATATATTAAAGGATAAATCATGAAGAATAAAACCCATTAAGTTATGTCCTTTTGAAAACAAAAAATGGGAGGATAAATGAAAACATAAAAGGGCCTATAAAAACAATTTTGACATTTATGTTAAAAAAATTACACATCAATTTCAAAGTTAATAATGAAATATTGATGGGAAAGATTTTAAAAAACATTAATTTTAAAAATAATCTCCAGTAATGGATAATTTAAAAGACATAAAGTTTATCATTGATAAATGATAAAGGGATGACTACACATATAAAATTGAAATGAAAAAACCCTTATTTTGTTTTCAAAACACCATTTTTAGAAAATAACATTATTAAAAGAGTAAAACAAAACATACTCATGTATAAAAATAAATTTTTTCCATGTATATAGAAAATTTACCATAGAATAAAATATTGCGGTGGTAGAACCCAAACATGGAATAAAGACGGTCATAATGAAACACTATAAATCAAGGAAAGTGGACATGAGTTTTCAATATTCCTTACGAGAATCATACTCCTTGAAGTAAAAAATATTAAAAAAAATGTAATTTGGATGGTAGTATTAAAAAATCATAGAAAAAAATATAATATCATATGTTATAAACATATTTTATAATGTAACTAAATTTTTAATCAAAGTGGATTATCATAACTCAATGAATGAAAATTGGGTTACCAAAAGCATTGCAATTGGGGAAACAATTGAGAAAAAAATTTGATTAAAATATACTAATTTGGATTATTATTTTCAATGAAAAAAATGTACTAAAGATACATACATGGGTAGTGAATTTACTATTCAATGTAAAACATGGTGCATAAAATGAAAATGTAACATGGAATTAGAGGTTGATATAAATAATCATTACAGTTAGTGTATCAATTTAATCAAAACCCATTGAAAGAGTGTGCTTATAATTGAACAAATAATACCATGATTAAAATATAATACGTGATATTATATCTCAAATAGGAACTATATACATCACATAAATTAAATCTGGTGCATAATATCAAACATGTATTAGGAGAGGAATTTGAGATGAAAACCCTTCACTCAATCCAGATTCGTTAATCACATGAAAAAAATTTCTTAAATGATTTAATTAATATCATTAAATACATACCTAAGAACCTTATTCAAAACTATTACCATTATAATCCACATCTATATTCATTATATATAAATATATTAGTTATTTTTCACCTATTTTCAACATCATGTATAAGTAATCTATACCACTTTGAACAAGTTTCATAAAAGTGTTACAGGTGTATATTCTTTTCCCAAATTCCATAATAATTAGAACATATAAGGTACTATAATATATTTTATAATATAATTTATAAACATAAAATCTCATCTTTTGTATCTTTTGTTACAATACATGGGGTCAAAATCGTCGATGAACATGTTTCATCAATTTTATTTGATTATAGGGTGTTCTATTAGTTTTTGAATTAAATATTAATATAACATCTGAAAAATAATTAAAATTTATTATTTAAACATTTATATTATATTTTACCTGTAATTATGTTCCAATATTAATTCATGGTAAAAATTCAAATAATTGTTAAAATAGGTGGTTTAACTAACCCAAACATGAACATAGATTAATTTTATGAATGATTACAGGGTTTTTTTAATATCATTATATTAAAAGAATAATCATATTATTTAGTGTTTATTAGTGTGACATATCATAATTTGAAAATAAAAAACCATGCAGGGATGCCATCCATCTCCCACACCCGACCCAGACCAAGAAAAGTCCGGAAGGGTGTTTCGGATCCCCACGGGCTAGAAACTAGATTCCAACATTAAAATAATCCAATGGGAATGATTTAGACCAAATAGAATCAACCAGGGTCAATATCAAAACTGAACACATAGTATAACTAACAATAAAATAATAAAAATAAATAAAAAACTCATCCAAATACATCAACTGAAGAAAAAAACTGTAACTGAATAAAAAACTAAAACAAATCTGTGTTAACATGATCTCCATACTACCTCTTAGTAACCACCCACCACAAGACCAATCTACTCCAAAGGAAACTGAACTAGAAACCTGAACCTTCAAAACATCCCATGTCTATCAAAACCAAGTGGAACAAGTAGGTTGTGATATTAAATAGCTCAGTATGTAATGAACACATAGTCTAAGCATTTCATTTACCAAAAAATTCCATAAAAACTAGTTTGAAAAACATTCAGAAAATAGGATTTAAGTCATTTTAAACAACCAATGAAAGCATTCCATGAGTTCCATATTAAAAACAACACACACAAAATTTCTTTTTAAAAATGGTATCACTTTACATGACATAGTTTAAAATCCAAATTTAGTTACAAATCCATACCAAATCCCCAAATGAAAACTCTACTGATAATAAAGGAAACAAACTAGGGAAGTATAAAGTACAATGGTTAATAACCAACAACTAGCAGAAGAAAAATAAAATACTCAAATAGATAATCGTGGGAAGTTCGTAAAAAAATCTAGAGGCAGTACCTATATGTACTCGATTTGGACTCACCTTCCTGAATACAATATATCTCCCTAATCAATAACCAACCGGATGCTCTAAACTGTCCAATCTAGAGGCATGTCCCACTATGCCTTTTAGTAAATCCAGGGGTACCAACCCATCTTATTGGGGTTGACAAGCAATCATCCCTCAACCCTCAAGATGTCACCCAGGAATATCAAGATAATAGTACCCGTTGAAACATGGTATAGAAACAATAGCCCATAATGTCCTCATGCATGGGCCATTTGAGGGGAACACATCCTAGGGTCTACTGGTTTCGAAATAAATGTCAAAACCCACAGTTTCCTCATGCATGGTACATTAGGGGGAAAGAAACTTTAAGTCCTAGTGGATTCCAAACAAAATCATTCAAAACAACTTTTTGAAACATGATAAGATGCCAACCGAGCATTTAAATCATACATGCTTTCAAAACCACTTTCAAATACATATTAAAATGAAAAACAGACTTTTTATTCAAATTATCCACCAACACATTTCCCAATGATAAAAATCATCCATGATTTAAAGATAAAATTTTAAACCATGTTTTAGTTCAATCGAAAAAACAATGTCATTTGGAAACACATTTCACATCACTTTTATAATTCATAAAACTCATTTAGAAACAAAATAAGAAAAGAATCAATGAAACCCACCCTACCCATAGGTAAATACCCTTTAAAATCCACACACACACAAAAACCACTATAACACGTGCTACACACCACTTTTATTATTCATAGAAAACATTTAATAACACGACAAGGATGATCATGTGAAACAAGAACCCACTTTCTTTAGAAACACATCTTTCATCACATTTGTGCCTTAAAAACATTTTAAAACATATTCCAAAAATTTTACACAATAAATTTTACACATTTATAAATTGAAAAAATAGGTACACATGAATCAAAATCAACTTGTATTTGAAATCCATCGTCCAATACATACGCACAAATAATTACATTGAAATAAATATTATCTTGAAACAACCATTTGGGATGAGGAAGAAGAAAATGGTAGAGAATCCATTGAAAATTGGGGTTCAAGGAAACATAATTCTCATGGGATATTTTTATTTGTTTTCCCATCAATATGTACACCCTATGGACATATGTATGTGTCCACATTAAATTAAACCCTTCTTGTATCCATGATAATGACCAAAACAATTTTTAAAGAAACACCCCTTATTTTACCACCAAATACAATAACCCACACAAAAGTGTCAAACCATAAGAGTCCCTAATTCCCATATAAAACACCCAATTCACAATCTAAAAACATTAAAAAAACTTATAAAAATTATAACACCACTAAAATCTCCTAGTATCTCTTTGAAAGATCAATTGAAATTTTTCCAAACTCCATGTGTGCATATGTATATAATAATTTTTAAGAAACCCCTTTGAAAATGATTTCACGCCATAATTCCATTATGAAAAAATCATACCAAAGGAAAAAACATATAAAACTCATGAAAATCACATTTATAAATTCTTTATAAACAACCAAAAATTGAATTTAATGTTTTGGAAAGTAAATGGATGGAAACACCTACCTCAACGATGTGAGAATGCAAAGAAACTTTGTAAGAAGGAAGAATACACTGCAAGGGAATATCCACACACACTAAAATTAAAGAAATCAAACCAAATAAGATATCACTCATACTAGGGTTCTACCAACAGATATCCCACCAAGAAAACAACATGAAACCAAGATAGAAGGGGTTATAGAAGATGAAAACAACTAAAAAGTCAAACAAACATACCTGGGAACCTTCAAGAAGATTCAATGGACGAATAGAATCAATAGAGGAGGGTAAACTAGAGAACCCTATTGTGCCTAGGTTTAATAAGGGGGGATAAAAATGAAATAGGGTAAAAAATGTTGTGGGGGAAACTTGAATTTGACAATTTTATTGATCTCAGGAACACACATAGTTAGGCTGCACAATTTGAAAAACTATGTGACAACTTTTGGAACTCTACAAGAGAAAAGGGGAACCCCGAATGGTTTGACAACCCAATATGGGAAATAGTTTTCGAAACATGAAAAATTACACTATCTAAAATGTAGAACCCCTCCCATGGTTGTCGCATTATTTCCTCTAACCATGTACAAGCCACGAAGCATTCCCATGACACTGACCCTCAAACCACACAGTTTCTCCTAAGTACTGCATGGTTTATTCCAATACATGATCACACAATGAAATTCATACCATACAAGAATATAATGAAGTAAAAAATATCCTATACCTCATGAGTTTACATGGTTAACACTTAAATTGTGATCAAATCTCGTGGTCAGGACAAAAACTCACCCAGAAAATCCAACACTAAAAATTTTTAATTGAGAACAGAACCTGAACATAAACCAAAAGATCTAAAGTTATTAAAATAATAAAATATAAGAATCTTTTTTAGGGTGTGAAAATTATCCCCCCCCCCCCACACAGTCACTTTATACCCCCCGAAAATCACCCAACCACATGAGGTACAAATCTCATGGTTAAAATGTGACGAGATTGAATGAAAAAACATTCCATGGTGTGACAGTTCACTCGAAAAAGTCACACAAACCCATTTATAGAATAAAAAACGACCTGGAGAAAGAAGGGAGAACTCAATAGGGTTCTCCTCATCATAAAATCTGGAAAAACACCACCATTATTTAAACTCCTAACACTATGGCACCGACCTGGGAAACCCCACATGAACTGGCCCAAAATTACCTACAAAAGATAAACAAAACAACCAAAAAACTGGGAGCTCCCAACCCAAAAAAACTCCCACGTGAAGGGAAAACCCGTGGGAGGAAATAAAACCAAATATTAAACAAAACAATATTTCCTCAAATCCACAGGACTAAAAAAACTGTAAAGGGAACACGGACGAGAACTAGAACTGATTCGAAAAATGGATAATCACACAAAATAAGGCACACAAATCAAAGAGTCAAATTTTAAAAGGAACAACTATTCAGATAAAAAATAACAAATCCAGAAAGCCTATTAAAAAAATAGATACTCACAAAAATAAAGGGAACTACAACAAGGAACATATACCAACTTCGCTCCGACATTAGAGAAAAAGCTGGACCGACTACTCCCCCACACCCATGATTTTTGACTGTATGAAAAGATTAACTCTAAGGCCTATGGTTGGTGCCATGATATATTAATGAATATTTTTCCCTGTAGTTAGGAAATAACATCCTCTGATCCAGTCATTATCTTCATAACATGCTTCCCATATAATTTATTTAGATGACCCAAATGGACACATTGATGACAATACTTAATAAGATTATAACATGGTGAATTCAAATTATGAAATGTTTCACAAAGAAATAACATGAATGGCTTGTCCAATGAGTGAAAATTTGGATCTGATGAAGGATATTTCTTAGAAATGAGTTCTTCGGGCACAAACCTCTCACCAAATGGGGAACCTTCATGAGTGCCAACCACCTCCGACCGCACCCAATGGACTAACTCAACTAAGAACGCATCATCTACAAATTTCTTGAACTGAACTTCATTATATGATAGGATTATATCCATGATTTTCATAAGAATACCCCAAATAAAAATATAATATTTAATCCAGTTCAATGAGGATATATTTGATGAAAAAACCATCACCATAAAATGATCAAAATTGGCCCTCACCGATATCCGACCTTGTTGAACACCAAACATATCTTCTACCCTCTCCACATTCACCTTTTAGGGTACAAACTATTAGAAAAAATTGGTCTTAAACACCACCCATATCATAAATACTTGCAGTAACACCATGGCGATCACCTTCCATTGGTCTGAGGATAGATCCTCAAATAAACCCAAAATAGCATGATCTCTAATAGATTCGGGAGTTACCAATGATATAAAGACACTCTCAACCTCATCAATCCATTTAAATACCTCTAATAAAAAAATATCACTATTAAAGAATATTTACAACTAATAATAACTCGTACCTTCCAGTCCACTAGGATTTTAGAAAAATCCAAAAACTGGACGAAACTCTAAAGAAACCTAGGGGAATTTTCTAGGAAGAATATTTTAAACAAAATTAAAACATAGAACCAAAATAAACATCAACCAAAAAATCTTCATGGGACATAACAGCTAGTCCATAATCAAAACATCCAAAATAGGACCAAAATATAATTTTTCAAACCCACCCTTTCTATACAAATTTCAAACACAATGTTCCACATTTAAAAATCAACTCGCTTTTCAAACTCGATCCAATCAATAAATTTCACATTTAAAAAATCACAATTTTAAACTATTTTCCTTTTGAAATAACCTTTTTACAAAAACCATTTTCCCCTTTTTAAAATCAATCCACACTGACCAAATTGAATCCAAATCAAAAATAATACCACACTACCGAGATGAGTAACTAGTGACCATGCATAACCCAATGACATTGTTAGTGGGCCATGTCCCAATTTAGAATCAGCAACTAAGACGAACCTAAATTATTCACATCTAATCCAAATGAATCAATACTCAATTTGTTATCACAACATGATTTTTCCCCTCTGTTTTCATTCCCCATACATGGAAATAAAAACATGGACAAATACTCAACTCTCAGACTGCCCCAGGAAACTTGACGTTCAAAATGAGAAAGGGTTCATTAATTATTTCTAGTTCCTACCTCCCGAATCTCGATAGTACTAATATCTAACTAACAAACACTCTAAAAAACAAGTCCTGATATGATACCAAGATTTTAGGAACCATGTCAGGATTCCATCCAATTTTGTCACCATGTCTAGACCGAGACAAGGATGGAAGAGAATTATCGATCCCCACATCATGGGAACTATCTCCAGCCATAAAAATAATTCAATGGGAAAAATTTATACCAAACATAAACAACCAATATCAATATCCAAAATAAACATGAAATATAACTAACAATAAATAAATATTAATAAATATACAACTGATCAGAATAAAAAAATTTATGAACAAAAAAGAAGCTGAATACCAAACTACAACCCAACTATGATAATACGATCTCTATGGGAACTCTTGGTAACCACCCACCACAATTCAAACCTAGTACAAATGAAACTGAACTGTAAACCTGAACCTGTAAAATAGCTTGAGTCTACTGACACCGAGTGGTACAAGTACTGTGTGATATTGAACAGCTCAGTAGGTAATCACCATAGAGTCCATTTAGTTACATTCCTAAAATAGTTTGTGAAAACTAGTTCTAAACACATTCAAAAAATAAGATTTAAGGAATTTTAAACAACCAAACAAAACATTTCATATGTTCCCTTATTCAAAACAACACAAATAGATTTTATTTTTAAAAACAGTTTAACCTTTTAAGACCCATTTAAAAACCCATATCCAGTAACAAATTCTAAACAGATCACCCAAAGGAAACTCTACTCGTAATAAAGGAAGCAAAATAAGAAGACAAAATCTACTATGGATAATAAGATTCAACTAGGAAAATAAATAAACAAACAAATAGATAATCATGTAAAATTCCTAAACATTTCCAAAAGAAATCCTTGGAGGTAATCAATTCAGACTCACCTGCTGGAATATAGTTCCACTCTATAGTCAATAACCAACTAGCCTCTCTAAACAAGAAAATCCAAGGGTACATCCCACCTGGCCTCTTAGAAAATTAAGGGGGTGCCAAGCCATCTAATTGGGTCAACAAGAAACTATCACATGACCCTCTAGATGACAAACAAGAATACCATGATTATAGTACTCGTTGAAACATGGTATAATAACCATAACCCCCAGTATCCTCATGCATGAGACACTATAAGGGAACACATCCCAAGGTATATTTTTTCCAAAAATAATCCAAAACCCATGACGTCCTCATGAAAAATACAGAAGTAGGGAAACTCATCCGAAGGTATAGTGGGTTACAAATTTATGTTTTCAAAACCTCTTTCCAAAATACGTTGAGATGCTAACAGGTCTTTCTCTTCACATAATAATTCAAAACCACATTCCAAAATAGGATAAAATGACAAATTGGTCTTTGTTACAATTATCCACCAAAACATATTTCAAGGTGACAAATGATACCAGCTTTAAAGAAAACATTTGAAACCACATTTTAGATCACTCAATGAACCAAAGCCATCTGGATACACATTTCACATCACATGCACAATTCATAAAACCCATTTAGAAACACAACATAAAAATCACACATGAAATCCACAAACTCCTATAGGAAACTCCCATTTAAAATCCACATGCACACCAAACCCTTTTTAAAATGTTCTATGCACCACATACATAATTCATAGCACGCATTTAATAACACAATAAGGAATTTGACGTGAAACAAAAACTTTCTTTCATTAAAATCTGACTTCCAACACATTTTTACCTCAAAACCTTTTAAAAATATATTTTTAACCTTTCACAAAATCAATTAATAAAATATATAAATCCCAATAAATAGGTACACTAGAAACACAATCAACTTCATTTTGAAATCTATGATCCAATACATATGAAAATTAAATTACTTTGAAAACAATATTATCCCGAAAGAACCATTTGAGATGAGTTAGAATAAAATGGGTGAGAAGCCTTTAATGAACTATGGTTCCAGGAAACATCAATCTCATGGTCCATTTTCATTTGTTTTCCCATCCATATGTAAAACCCATGCACATATGGATTTCACCACACATTTGTCCATGAAAACGTCCAATTTTTTTTTTAAAACACAACTTGTTTTACCATCAAATATAACAAGGCACACAAAAGTTTCAAACCACAAGAGTCACCAATTCCCATATACGACAACCGATTCAAAATCCAACAAAATTACCAAAACATAACCAAAGGAAAACACCACTCAAATCAAAAAATAAAACTTTGAAAGGGTAATTGACATTTTATCAAACACATTGTGTGCACATATACATATGAATGTTTAAGAAAACCATTTGAAAATAAATTTTCACCAACATCCTTTCTGAAAAACATTGTACCAATCCCAAAAAAATCACAAGCCTTAAAAACACATTTATAAATTATTTATGAACACTACAACCTTTATGGAATGTACCTGAAAGGAAATGGACAGAAACACCTACCTCAACGATGTACAGATGCAATGAAAAATTGGACAAAGGAATAACAAACCCCAAGGTTCAATATGCACATAGTAACATCATATAAATAAAAAAAATATAACCCTCATCCTAGGGATCATCTAAAAGATAAAACAACAATAAAACACTAGGAAACCAAGAGAGAAGGAGTAGGAGAAGAGGAAAACGACCAAAAACTCAAAGAAACTTACCTAGTAACCTTCAAGGAGCTTCAATGGAGGAAGTAAATAAAGGAGGAGGGTATCATGGATCCCCCTGGTGCTTATAGGTTGAAAAAGGAGTAGAAACAAAAAATAAAGTTAAAATAATAGAGGGTAATACTAGAATGTCACACATTTATTGATATGGGAAACTCACACGGTTAGGCCACACAGTTAGAAAAATGGTGCACCAGCCGTGCACACCCAGCTGGAGAAAAGGGGAAATCCTCATGGTTTGGATACACAATTTTGGTATCCATGCACCAATCATGAAAACCACCACTGTCCAAACTGCATAACACCTTACATGGTTGTTGCATAGTTTCCTCTAACTGTGCACAAACCATGTGCCATTCCCCAGACACCAACCCTCAAGCCGCATAGTTTCTCATAGTCCCTTCAATGTTTAGGCCAAGACTTGATCAAACCATGAAAGTAAAATCATGGAAGAATAAAATGAACTAAATAAATCCTATAAATCAATATGACACTTGGCTAACCCTTAAATCAGGTCCACAAATTGCGTATTGTCCAAAAAGTCACCTGGAACGTCCGAAAGTCAAAACTTTGAATTAGGAACTCAACCAAAACATTAAAAAAAGATCCAAATCCATGAAACTATTAAAAAAATTGGTCATAATTTTACATGCAAAGATTAAGAAGATTAATTAATGGATATGAAAATATTAGACGATTTGAATAAGATATTATCCACATAGTATTTTTATTTTAAATGATTAAATTAATGATGATAATTTATTGATCATATAATTTATTAGATATCTAATTTATAAAACTAGAACCATAATGATACCAAAGAAATCATGTTTTTTATATTAATTCAATCTTCATGAGTATCCATGTAATTTGGTGATGAAAAGAAACATGAAAATCAATCATTCCATTGAGGCGGTAGTTCACATGTATGTGTGGTTGGTGATTTCATTTTCCATTGAATAAGAGAATGGGGTAATATGGTTTATTGTTTTAGAGTCATAAAAATTATATAAATATCATAATTATTTATTAAATTTCCCCTTTATACCAACATTTTATGGTTATAATAGAAAAAACATGTTTCATTGTGGAGGTGGTAGTTCGAACAATACACTAAGCATGATTTTGTTTTTATAAATATAAAAGGGATAAAAATATTATGCATTGTTCCCATAAAATAATAAAATTAAATATAATAAAATTAATAATTTAATTAAATAGGTATTTTAAAATTTTAATTAGAAGCTAAAAATAAAAAATAAATAAGGTATGTAAAAATGAGTACTCACGTTGAGAAATTTGGGATTTCCTTAAAGGATCCCACGGAAATGGAAGGCAAAAAAAAAATTAGTTGTGACAAGAATATCAAGACAGAGAAAGAGTACTATATGGGAGTGAAATAGTGATAGGGTTTTATAAATAAACCAAATTTTTATGAGTACCTTTAAGGGGTTTTGGGAGGCCACTTTTATATGTGGGTAGAATGGTATTTTAGTAAATATTTCAACTTAATTTAAAGTAAAAACATGTTAAACTTGTAAAGAGACTCAAAAATTGAGAAATAATATATAGTATAATTTATATGGTAAATAAAAAACTTATACAATCAATTTTAGACATGTTTTTATTGGGTTTCAATCCCATTACTCCCTAAATTATTAATTTTTCCAGTTTATTTTTTACTGTGGTAACTATTTTTTACCTAAGTTAAATTTACCATTATGCCCAAAAAATAAAAAAATCCTTATAAAATAATATTTTCCTAATAATTATAAATTATAAATCCATTTCATTTTATTCAATTTATAAAGGTGATAATAATTAATTTTAAATAAAAATGTGAAATGTATTAAAATAAATCATGAGAAAATATTACTTATGTTCTAAAATATAAAATATAGGTTTTAAAATTACGAAAACTTTATTTGATACAGTAAAATATATATTAAATATTTGATCCTAGAAAAAGCTTTCATTAATTTATAATTCATGTTTATATACTAATAATGTCATAAAATACATGTTGTTTGTAAAAATTAATTTTGCAATATTCTCTAAAAATCATTCTTCATAGAAAAACACAAAAAAAAATTCTTAAAATTATATTATTATAAATAGTCTGAATATTATTGTTATTTTATTTAATTATATTTCTAAAATTATATTATTAAATATTTAAATAAAATCCTTAAATATAGTAGAAACTATTCTTATCAGAAAATAACATTTTAACATGTTAAATTTTATTTATTCATATTTTATATTAATTACTAAATAATTTATTGGTAATATATTATTTATATTATAAATATATTTTATTATAAGACTATCATAATAAACATAGTTTCATGAAATAAAGAACTAATTTTTTAAAAGTATATTTTGATGCATAAAAATATTTTATTAGATATTTTTTCTATATTATTTTAATTTCATTCATATTAAAAGTATCCATTAGTTTATTTATATAAATATTTCATAAAGTGGTTAATTATAATAATTACAACTAATTTAGTGTTTAGGTTTTAATATTCCTACATAATATTTATATTTTTATCTAAATTTATCACACTTTTTTAGTTCATCATTGCAAGTGGAGAAAGCTCTCAAAAAAATTTAACACAGTTAAATGAATTAATATATAAAACTTTTAGGGTGTTATATATATTGGGTCGCGAAATATGAAAATGTAGAAAATAATAAGAAAAAAAACCATTGACACAATTAATTCATCGGGGTCATAATGGATTTCTTGTTACTAGATATATTATAGATTATATATAATGGTTGTAAAATGTATCATCATTTTATACTAAAGGAAATATTTATTTATCATTAATTTTTTTTATTCATATATTACATGAATAATGTAATGATATTTCCCCATAAAATATTTCTTTTATTTGTCTTTAATTAATGATCATTATAAATTATTATGGGTTTTGAGGATATGTAAATATCAACATGAGTATAGTCTTATATACAATACATAGTAGAATAATGGGATAATAAGTATAGAATTATCATCTATACTGATCCACTAAATTATATCACATGAAATATTATATGGTCATAAATATACTTTGGGTTTATACTTATCATGAATTCCCATTACTTGAGGTTGGAAAGAATCTATTTATAGAAAATGTCATACTTTGATTTCTTTCTTATACCATCCTCGAGGCTAAGAAAATCTAAGGGTGTTTGTTGATATATCTAATAAATTAATATATTTAAATCATTATTTTAAAGGTTTTAAACACACCATTTTATCATTAAATATCAAATTGTCACATGTTTTAATTATAGGTGTATTTTGGGATTCAGAGTTAAAATGGAATTTAACTTCTTTTTTAATTGATTTATTTGATCTTTGGAATTATTAGATGAAATCCTTTAATCGATATTTAATGTTTTGAGGGATTTTTCAAGTGTATGAGTTTGATCTAAATAATTATAAGTAGTTCTATGAATTTTAGAAGTGCTATAGACAATAAACCATGTATTACATTTTATACAGTCCTCAAACTACCATAAGAAGAACTATGCAATCAAATATATAGTTCATCCTACCACATGTTCATGTTTATTGATTTAAAATACCAAAATTTCCACATTATGGTAACTTCCATGAAAAGTATTTTCAACTATATAGAAAATACATGGATAACATAGAGGAATCAGATCAACTGTATGTTCATTCTGTCATGCAGTTGATTTTCAGTTATACGGTCGATCCATGAATTAAAAGAAGAGATCAATCACCCATTCCTTCCATGAATTGACCATAAGAAGAGATACCATAAATAATTCCTATAAATATCAAAAATTCCTATAGAGACCATTGTTCAATCAAATCGACTACACATTCAGTTTTTCATATGGTCACTTTCATTCCAAACAATCACTCCTCAATCATGTAGTCAACTAAAACACATGGTTGATCCAACAAATTTACATAAATAATATTATGAATATCGGGTGATGTTTATGTATATTATTAATGAGACCCATACAAATTTTAAGCTAAATCCTTGGGTTCCATGTCATTATACATGTGATTAATAGGAGGCTTACACAAGGATCATAACATGAAAAATATTTTGTTCATCACTGAAGAAGGAAGGAGGTCGATTTCCTGGAAAACATAATAATTCTTGATATTTGAGGTTCAAAAAGTGATTGAATTGTATATTCAAAAAGGATAAGATATTATGAGGTTTAACAAAGTTAAAAGGAAAGGAATCAATGTATATAAAAAAGAAACAAAAGGCCAATACTGGGGAAGATGACCAAGACATGGATCATAAGATTTTATTTAATGATATAAAGATACATTTTCATTATTATTTTCTGTTTACTTTTTGTTTTTTAATTCTTTATCCTCACCCCTAATTCTCTCTTATCATTTTCATAGAGGGTTAATTATTGAGTT
Source organism: Viscum album (assembly GCA_963277665.1). NCBI lineage: Eukaryota > Viridiplantae > Streptophyta > Magnoliopsida > Santalales > Viscaceae > Viscum > Viscum album. The sequence goes on along the minus strand of OY728128.1, from coordinate 1,466,906,866 downwards.
ATTAGGTACGAAAAAACATTTTGTTTATTATTGATTCATTAAACAATAATAAATAAATCCCTCTCTTTTGATAATTAATTTCATTATTCTAGAATAGTTTTAATTTAAAATACATTTTTTATGTTATTTTTGTTTAGTTAATATTGCCTTTTATGATGATGATCATATCCCTCTACAAATATTTAGACTATATATAGTGGAATAGTCTAAGATGAGTGGTGAAGTACCGGGAGGTTTCTAGTTTTCATGGAAGGTATAATTGTTATTCTAGAAGTAATTGGTAAGTACAAGAGATATTTTTGAACTACCTATGTAAGTTAGGGGTGTTTTTTTTGTTTAAAAGTCCTACATATGAAGGAGGTTAATCAATAATTTTTTTTAGTTTAATATCACAATTACAGTTTAGCCAATGGTGATAGGTGATGTAATTACAGAACTATTATTCACCAGATAAGAAGAATAAGAGAAAATATTTAACTGCTTGGATAACATCAAAATTGAATAGTCAACCCAACCCAATTACCATCTCATCATATTATTTTCAATATTATACTTCATTGTATTCATTATTTTCAAAAATAACAGACCAAAAAAAACCCTTCTGCTCTAATTAAATTGTGACCACTATTTTTTTGACAAGCCTCTCTTGGGGTAAACATATGGTTAAAAATAATAATATATTAAACTCATAAAATAAAATATATTTTTTATATCCTATGATTGTCCTTTAAGAAAACATTGCACTATTTCTCGGGTGGTAGTGAATTTTTTTCAATAAAAAATCTAAGAATTAATTTTCATGACCCATTCTTCTAACAACCATATTTTTAATTTTTATCCAAAAATTGAAAATAATTTGTTAATTAGACTTAGGGATTGAAATTTTCAAACCAAATTTGGGGATATTTCTTATTTATACTCTAGTGAAACTTCCAATTTTCACATTGCACCTATAATCAAGGCTAAAAATCCTAACTAAATCCTCAGAGATTTATGTATGCAAAACCTCATTAGCGAAAACAATTAGATAAGTATGTATAAGTTCAAAATTTTCTTAGAATTAAATATTAGTTTGATAAAAGTGTTTTCCAAGTTTCATATTGTTATAGGTGAAGACCCCATTGGACATATCAAAGAATTGATGCATGTCTCCTATACTTTTAAACCATTGGGAGTGGATAAGGAACAAATAAATTGGAGGGAATATTCCTTTTTACTAAAAAGTGAATCCAAAAATTGGTCATAAAATCTACAATCTGGTGAATTTAATAACTATTAAGGATTATAGAGAAACTCATGAATATATTTTTCTTTATATCTAAGAATTCAAAAAAATAATGAGATTTATACCATCAGACAATAATAGGGAGAAAATATTATGTGTACCGAGAGAGTTTCCAAAGGATCTGTTTCAACTATCACTATAAATTAATATAAGAGAACCACTTCAATGAGTTATTTTATCAGGGTATTAATACAAATGATTTAAATCTATTGGATTTAACACCTAGCAGATATTTTATTAAATGGTCATATGTAAAATAAAATAACTTGATTGGGAAGATTTCACATTACTTGCAAAAAATTCTTACAATATGTACTGGTACATGAGGCATACATGAAATGAGACATGTAATTAATCTTAATTTATAAAAATTAAACATAAATAGATAACCAATTCCATGAGGTATATATATTTGAAAAACACTATTGAATAATAAGTACCAACAATTTTATATTGTTTATGATGGTCACTTATCCATTTTACGGACTAGTGTAATGAAGTAAAGATCATGGAAAGTTATGAAAAATATTTAAAAAAATTAAATTAAAAATATGATATAGAGAAATTAACCAAGTCTAGAATGGATTTTTAAATTACCATAACTAATATGTACCCCTACCAAAATTAGTACCAAAACTAGTCCTCTTACTAATAACAAAATAAATAATTCCTGTACCCATCAACATTCCAACATTCATAAAAATAGTATGATAATCAACCACCACCTTTCTAAAAAAATATTCACTTGTAATATCCCTAAACTATTTCACAACCACTTATATATATAATATAAGGATCCTAGGCAGAATATTTAAATATTAGTAGAGATAAGTTGACAAACTAATTTGAAAATATTATACACATTTTGGGCGGAAATATTGGAAAACATTCAGAACAAAACGTGTCTAACCCAAAGGATAATTTCAATATGATAAAAAAATAAGTTGAAAAGAGCTCTTGACACCATACATTTTTGAACCCAAACCAATTCATACCAAAATAGAGGAGTATGAGGTGATAAATTCTAAAATTTATAGGCAGATTCTTGAAAAATATCCCTAATAGGATGAAAATAAAGAGGAATAAGGATAAAATAATTCAAGGAAAATGAGATAAGAAAAATTAATCCAAGGTAATCAAAGGGATAATAATTGAATTAACCCATTTTTACATTAAAAATGATACACCCATATTTTATTTAGGAAAAAGTACTTCAAAAAGATGTTTTGGAATCTTTTTAGAAAGTGTAGATCAATGTACCATATCATGAAGCCTGAAAATAGATTCTAATGTATAATAATTTACTCAATGCTATTTATAAAAATAAGGGTAGTATTTATAATAATGATCTTTTAAACATAGGAAAAAGTGTCTCATCCTTGATCACACCTCAGTTAACCACAACATATCAAGATCCATGAAAATTTTTTATTCCTCGTACCACTAGATCGTTAACTTTTTTAGATGAATTGTGTGATCTAGGTGATTCTATTGATTTATTCCCTAACCTATTATTTACTTATTTTAATATAATATATTATAACCCTATAAACATGGTGTTATATATCCCAAAAAGATCCACTATATTCCAAGTGGAGGTTCTAGAAGATGTGCTAGTTGGCATTCAAGGCGTGATATTTACAATTGACTTTTATGTGACTGAAATGGAGGAGGATAGAAAACCCGACCACTCACCCATAATTTTGGGGACACTTTTATTTAAAACATCAAATAAAAAAATTAATTTGTATAAATGAACTTTCACCATGGAGTTTAGATACAATACTATGCACATTAATATTATTGACACCATGAGGCACCCTTTAGATGACCATTTAAATTTTATATTATAACACCTTGAAGAGGATTAACCCTTTGATGATTTAGGTATTTTACATTATGTTTTTTCCTTTTTGAAACTTATTTTGATAAAAAAATTCATTGAAGAATAGTTTGTCTAAATTTTAGAAATTCTATATTTATATTGGTGGAAGAGTTAACCTTTTATTTTTTTGGTGAATCTGATGACTAATTTGATAAAGAAAAAGTTGATATGTTACCTTATATGTAATAAGTTCAACATTTTAGAGGATTGAACCTGAATTTAAATTCAACCATTTTAAAAATTCTAAATCATGGATTATAACCAATTCTAATTTAATCTAAACATGTGAAACTCATAGAAAGAGAACAATTAACAGTGATAATTGCGAATAATCTATCTAGAAAACAAGCAAAACTATAATTGAACATTTTAGAAATAATTTAAAAGAAGAAATATTGATATTAGTTTATCTATTAGGAATAATTGTTTAAATATACTCATATATACTTTTTATTTAGGGAGTTTCAAACCTATTAAGAAACCCCAATAGAGGCTGAATCCCACCATTATAGAGGTAGTGAAGAATGAGATAGAGATAATTTCATAACTATGGATCATCTATACAATTTTTGATTTAAAATTGTTCATACTCATCCATTTAATTCCTAATAAAACTCTACTAACCATTATGTGGAATGAAAATAATAAATTAATCCTTGTGAAAATTCTGAATAATTAGAGAGTTTTTATAAACTTAAAAATTTTAAATCAGGTTACATACAAATATTATTTACTTATACATTGGAATTAATTGATGTTATTGGTATTTTTATTAAGAACTCATTATTGATTCCTAGATAGTTTTTTAGGTTATTTATAAGTTCCCATTACTCCTAAGGACCAAGACAATACCACCTTTAAATATCCCTTCATAACTTTTTATTATGGGAGGATTCAATTTGGATTATGTGATTATCAATTTGATTTTAATAGTTTCTTGATAAATATATGATCAAACCACATTGAGGATTTATTTGAGGAATTATTTTATGATTTCTTAGTTTTGGAAATTATGTTCACCATTACTTGTATAATCTAGAAAAAATATTGAAAAAATTCATTTGAAATAGTTTTTTTCATTTTTGAAATGTGTAATTTCATGGTAGTGGGAAGAATATTTCCAATGAATATTATTCAAAAAATTCATTTAAGTGGATAAATAAAAAAGTGAATTTATAAATTCCTTACCTCAAATAAATTTTGTGAAAAAAGTTATACCATTCTTAGAATATTAAGGATTCTTTAAGAGGTTCATCAAGAATTTACTAAAATTTATCTCTCTACCTTGATTGATTTTTAAAGATGGGAATTTTGATTTTGATTTATAGTGTAGATAAGCCTTTGATGAATTGAAGAGAATTTTTATAAACCCACCAGTTATGTAGAAACCAAATTATGAAGAAACATTTGAGCTACATCGTAGTGATTTTAACAAGGAAATTGAAGTAGTACATTCTCTGAGAATTAAGGTAAGAACACATGTAATTTCATATGCCTCAAGAACCTTTAATGATTGCCAATTCATCAAAATAACCTTAAATGTTTTTTTGTTTTATTTTCATGGGATATATTTAGATTATATATTCTTGGATATACCATTTTTCACCATGTAACCATTAGATATTTGATGAAAAAGGAAGATTACATTCTAAGTATTGAATGATAGATTTTACTGATATATATTTTACTTGGAAATTAAATATAAAAAGGAATCTATGAACCAAGGGGATGGTCAACGGATTAGATTACCCAATAATACCAAAGTAGGGACTCCTTACTAAAAAATAGTACTAGACCACATTTTCGGGGAGTGGATCTATTTGGTCAAATGTTCCATGGAATACTAATATGGTAAATTATTTAGTAACATATAAATCCCTAAATCACTTAAATTCATACAAAAAATCAGAAACTAAAATGTGAATCCATATTTTACATTTGGGGAGACCAATTTCTTTACAAAATTTTTAATGATCAAATAATAAGATGATGTTTTGTTGAAATTGAAATTGAATCTATTTTTGAGTTTTATTATACTTTAACTTATAGAGAAAAATTTGGACCTCAAAATACAATAATACAGTTATAGAATCTAGAATTTATTGGTCCACAATATTTATAGATTCAAAATATTTTTTGTAAAAATTTGAAAAATGTCATTTTTTTGAATATTTCAAAACAAAAGGAAATGCCTCAAAAACCGATTAGTGTTTGTTGAAATGTTTTGATTTTAGGGAATATATTTAATAGTACCTTCGTTAATTTTATTTAGAAATTATTATATATTTATTATAGTGAATTATTTCTAAAAATGGGTAGAATACACCACTACCAAAGCTAATAATGCTAATGTTTTCTATGATTTTTTCATGACTAATATATTTTATACATTTTGAATTCCTAGAGCCTTATACAAGGTTTAATGGACCCAATTTTTTAATAGCATTATGGAGGATTTTATGAAAAAATATAAAACATATCATAGGTCATCCACCCCTTAACATCTATGGACAAATGGAAAATATGAATTGTATAATAGTTAAATCATGGGAATATTATTCAGAATTGTCAAGAATAACTGAATAGAATAGAGTCAAATGTTGTAAGAATCTCTGTGGGATTATAGTAAAACTAATAAAAAACCATATGAATGAGACCCTACCAATTGATCTATGGTAAAAGCTATTATATCCCTATAAAACTAAAATATAATAAAAATTGGGATGTTAAGGAAGTTAATATAGACTTGAAAAAAGTAGGAAAACAGAAGAAACTATAGTTATAATTGCTAAAATAAATTGTGAGAGAAGATTTTGACCACTCAAAAATTTATGGGGAAATAATTAGAGTGGAACATAAAAATTGTATTGAACAAAAGGACTTCCATCCTAGAGACCAAGTGTTTATCTAAAAAATAAAACTCACGTTAATTCTATGTATGCTTTGTTTTAGATGGGAAGGTCAATTTATAGTCAGTTGTGTTTATAATTTTAGTGATGTGAAGGTTTCTAATGTGGGAAACGCAAACCCATTCACTATGCATAGTGATTAGATAAATAAGTACCATGGGGATCTCCCTTAAGAACTAGTAGTGGAGGTCACACTCTTCTAACCTACATATAAATAAATAACAACAGCTTATACCTCTCCTTATCATTTTTTACTTGATTTAATTCCATTATAAATATACTTACATGATAAATAAATTTTAATGTATTGATAATACCAAACTATTTAAGTATATCAGATGGAACCTTTATAGTTTTGTACATTTTCATTTTCTTTGTTTCCTTTTAAAACATTTTTTATTTGTCTTTTATAGTTATAGAAAGTTTTCAAAAAATTTGACGTTTAATTGAATACCATTGAAAACATTGAATCTATAAAAATATTAATAAAATTGATTTGGCCCATTCACCCACCCTAAATAAACACATAAATTAAATTGTTCTCAAATTATAAGTGAGATATTTTCATAAAAATACCATTGATTTTTGACCCTCATACCATGACATACTATCATATATTTTTAGTCACATAAATGAGAGTCTTTTGAACCAATTCTGAAATCATATTTATAATACCCATTTTTTGAGAGAACTAATACATGCTTGGACTACCAGAACGTTCTATGTAATATGGTCAAAAACATTGATCATTTAATTATTTTGTACTATAAATGATTGAGTCATTAGTTTGAATAAAAACTCCACTTTTCAATAAACCCTTTTTGAATAATTTTTGTAAATTAATACTTACAGCCATTATAATATATGTATGAATTTTTTAGGTAGCCAAAGAGCCCTATATACCTTGATCTAAAAGCATTAACTGAAGGACCCTAGAAAACCCTGAGATGGGAGTGGTGAATCAGGGTGTAATCATTTTATTTTAAAGTGATGATATTGTTCCCACATTTATAGAAACTTGTTAAACCTCTCTCATGAGAATGTGAAAAAAACAAACAATCAATTAAAAAGCAATGTCACATCAATTTTCTTGCATTAACCACTAAGGAATATATCCAAGGACAACACACTAACAGGTTTGTTTCCACACCAAAGTCCACTAATAATTACTAGTTATGGAGAAATAAAATTTAGTAGAGTCATTCTGTCTCAGCCTCCTAACCTTTACAAGGTTTTACGGATAAAACACTATGTCACTTAGTTCAGTTTCATTAACTCCACCTTACTCACTATGTTGAGAAGAATCTAAATTCATTTTATTGACTAGAATGTCACTTCAATTGATTTTCTTTAATCACATATCTTCAACTGCTGATAGATGATCTATTGAAGGCTCATTATCACTCGTATGTGTAATTCACTCTTCCTCACACTATTAGTTTGAAAAATATTCCTCCATGAATGGGAATGTTCTTTTTCATACCACTCTCCTTCATCCAGGTATTAGGCTCCACTTCATATTGCTTGTTCTTCGTGGACCACTTCTCTTTTATGAACCATCCCTACTATGTGAACTATCTCTGCTTTCACATACCATTTTTCCTCTATGGACTTCCTTCCTTCCATGGATTATTCTTCTCCACATACTTAAATAACACCACAAACTGAGTTCCATAATTTTGTACTACCTCTCCTATGTAGAATTTTATTCCCACATACCACTTGACACTTCCCAAAATTCTTCTTAATTTCTAGTTAGAAACATGTTTGGGGGTTTCCTTCCTGCAAACCACTCTAGACTCCACCAAAATCCTCTCAGTGTTTTTAATCTCAGACTCTATCACTAATGAAGGGATGAGTGATCCTTATATAGGCAAATAGATCTGAATAATTTTCTAAACTATGATTTAAAAAATCTATGATATAGATCCACCTTTACCACATATCGTGCATCTCTTACAAACCATATTCCCTTCACGGTCTTCATACCTCCATTATCCCAAAGTGGTGGAACAAATCACCTCATTGTATTTGAAAATGACACCCTTCACAGATTCTCAAAACTCTACCTCATTTTCTTGAACAACAGGACATCGCGTGAACCATTTTCATTCCATGAATTTTCGGCCTTCCTATGAACCTCATTTTCTCTGCAAACCATTCCTTCTACCTGGCCAGCATACCTTTTTCCGCTCTGCAAACCATTCCCTCTATATGGTTCGTAGTACCCCATTATGCGTACCATATTTCATGATCTGCAAATTGTTCCCAGAAATCCCATTCAACATATTACATTTGTGGAAAATCTTCCTTTCCTAAAAACAAAATCTCAATTTTGAGGCCAAAAAATTTGGCCAACATTGTGGAATTGCAACACTTTAAACAACTCCTTCCACTTGTACAACAATATCACTAGACTTGATAACCCCTTTGATCAAACCAAATTGGATTGAAAAAAATGCACCATACACCATTTCTAATAAATAACATCCTTTGTTCTCACATTTACATGATCTATGTAGAATTCAAGTCTGGGGGAGTGAAAAAAGATGTAAAAATATAATTTTTAGATTCCATTTTAATATAAAAAGAATTTGGTGAAACTTTTGTGATCATATTTTAGGTGGAAAAACAAGATGGTAATAATATAAAAATGTGCTTGATTTAATTCATGTTTTTCCATGAAATTAATACACTGTCTTGAATTGAAAGGTCCCCTTATTTTATTTGAAAATATGATTCTGAAGAGAAATAATAATATAAATAAATACTAAAGGAATTCCCAAATTTGGGAAGACTGAATAAATAGACTTATTGATACCATAATTATTAGGTGATAGACTATCCATAAAGATAGAGAGGATGTTGGAGAGAAACTTAAGTTGATTGGAAGATGAAATATGTTACATGTTTATCCGTAAAGGTATCTTTCAACCAAAAAAGTATAAAAATATTCTTTTGAAATAATACTTCATGTTAAACCTAAGAGTTACATTTACCTCAAACCAATAAAGTGTCTCCCAAAATATCATTAATCACCTTAAAATTACATCACATAAAACCTCAAAAAGGGTTACTCGGACTTTTAATATATGATCAAATTTTAACATATATACCCATGATGGTATCTATATCTCTTAAGATTACCTCAAGTGAAAATATCTGAATCTACAAAGATGTTTAAACCCTAATAGTATACCAACTATAAGAGACTTGATCCTGCACTACCAAATCTGGTGTTAAAAACATAACAATTAAATTTCTATCTTTAGTGCCAACAATGTGAACCAATTTTTTCCATAAAAATATACAACATAAAAAAGAAATATTGGATCACTTACATATCTGAGTTCCTTTTAGGTTTTGAGTTTTAGAGAATTAGGAAAAACTCTTATATGAAAACTTGGATTAACAAAAAACTGGTTTTTTAATATTTTAATTATTTCACACTAATATTTTCACATCCTATAACCTTATTATCCATAAAATTATTCAAATATTTTTTCAAAACCATGGAACAAAGAAACTTTAGAAGGGTGGTCTCAAATTTTTGTTAAGGGTAAAAATATTCATTATTAGTAGAATTTTATTAATAAGCTTGAGATGAGCATAAGAATATGATAACATAATAAAATTTCTTAAACAAAAGAGAATACATACCCATCAATACCTATATCATAAATCATGAAACATGACATAAAAGTTTATAAAAGGAAATTTTCATATGAATCAATAATCTTGAGTCATTCAATATCGATCTTGATCAAAGGAATCACTTATAATATATAATAAGAAAAATAAAATTTCTTTGATAACATGGAACATTATCTTTATAACCCTTGTCAAAAATAACTACATCCCTATTAAATCCATAGGAAAAAACACACTGGTAAACTCCCTCTTTGTTTCATATAAATATAAGGAACAAAACCAAATGTATTACAGAGCTATAAGGGGGATCAACCCTTTGTATAAGATATATTGGTATCACCTATTCATCAGAAGATATAATTTGGATCAAACCCACATATAATTTGTATTAGTCTCACATGTTCATCATTGGATATAACGGGGCTCAACCCTTCATATAAGTCGTATTGGGATCACTCATTCTTCATGAATTATATTGGGGATCAACAATTCATATAAGTTATATTAGGATCACCCATTCATCATGAGCTATAATGGGGATCAAACGTTTGTATACGATGTATCCTAATCACCAGTCTTCATCAATAAAAGAAAAAGAAAAATTCTTGAATAAAACATTTAGAATCGTTCACTTTTTGAAAAACAAAATAATCATTGTTCTTTCATTGCTTTATTCACCGATGGAAAATAAATAGGTTCCATGTCAATATCATAATCCATCTAGAAAAATAATTTGGATAGTATTATTATAAAATGTCCCCTGTGGAGTGTTTATAACATCAAGGGTTGTTGATGTTGATGAATGAAATTACCATTGAAATATCATTAATAAAATTCTTGAGAAAAATATCGTTTTTACATAAAAGATACCTTTAAAAACTAAAAAATCACAAAATATAAGGAACTTATTTCTATTTCAAAATAAACATGGAAAATTATAGAGGAATACTAATGTAAAATAATGTCATAAAGGTGGTAGAATGCATTCATGTTAAAAATGACAAAAATAAACATTATTTTCAAATATTTTGTAAAAGGGAGTCATAAGTGACCCATTTGAAAATAATTATGATATTTACATTTAAAACCTTCTAAAATAAAGTCAAATATCATTAAATATGGATTCATGAAAACATTTATTTTTTAAAATTAACATTTTTTTTAAATCATTTTATAAAACATGGATATGGAAGAGAAAGATTATGGATTTTAAAGAAGATACAAAATCAATTTCACTTATGAACAACTTCCTTGATGTTTATTTACCATATAAGAGAGTAAATGGAAAATAATAATTAAATTAAAATTCATAAAAAGATTAAAATAAAATATATTTGTTTCACTAAAATAATAGCACATGTTTTCTTACAAAGTAACCTTTGACATAAACAATCCCAAAAAAAGGAAATTGTAACCTAAAGCATTTACCACTTAGATAAAATTTAAATCAAAATTAATTGAAAGTAATATTATGATAAGGATCTATAAATATCATGAATTAAATTAATTAATATGTCATAATTTATTCATGACTAACTAATCACATCATAGAAGGAAATTATGGTGTATAACATGAAACTTGTCTCAAGAAAATGAGATTGAGACAATGAAAACCCCTACAGTGTTCATATATTTTAATTAGGAATTAATCAGTGGATATATTATGTGTAACCAATTTAAATAAAATAAAAATATATTATAAATTAATTTAGATAAAGATTCCCACGTTATCATGGAATAACAAATTTCAATGAAAAGGTGTTATAACCCAGTGAATGGAAATTGAGTTAAGAGTCCTTTTATCACTTGGTAACATTAATGTAAAATCCCATTAGATGAAGTAATTAAAATTGAAAATTAAAATACCATGAATAATTAAGGATTCATAATATAACATGTTAAATCAGTAGTATATATTCCATATAAAATAAGTTAGGTGAATAATAATAAATGATGCCTTAATGAAAGAAAATTGAGACAAAATACCTAACCATGAGTCTTTACATTCCATGTATGTCCTTTAACTACTACATAATATTCTCATATTAATTATTTTATTTTTTCATAATATTTTAATGTTATTATTACTTATCCATAATTAATTAAATTTAGTTATTTTAATGACATATTTAAATACTTAATTTCGTATGTCTACATCGAGTGTTTTGAGAATGTTTAGTCTATAATTTCGAAATGACTTCGGTATGTTAACTATGGTCAAAGATTCCATTAATGCATCATATCTATGAAAATAATGATTAAATAATTATAATTTATATAAATTAATTATAATTTTAAATCAAAAAAAAATATGGTTCTTGAAAATGATCTACATTATAATCATGGGGATAGGAGGTCGTACATACACATGAGTAACATTTCCATTTTTCAAAGATCATTATGGAAATAAAGTTTTATTTTATCTTCCCATAATAATTATTATATCATAAATATAATATTAATTATTTAAATATACTTATATATATTATCAATGTGATGTGGTTATGAAAACGAATTGCATCGCTACATGAAGGCGGTAGTCCACACATACCTAAGAACGACATTATCATTTTTTTCAAAGAATGGAATTGTAGTAATATATTTGATATATTACTTTTTAGAATGTCTAATATTACATGAATATCATATATAAATATTAATTATATCATTATAATCATCCTTGAATGAAGGTGACTAAAAACAAATTAAATCGGTCCTCATGGCGGTAGTCTATTATACACACAAACGAAGCATTCATTTATCACTTCATAGAAGAAGAGATGGATATAGGTTTTGAAATTATAAAAAAACATAATTATATGTTAGATACTGATGTTATTATATCAACCTGGTTGAATAATATTTTAATGATGTGGAATAATAAATGATACAAAAACTCTTATTTAATAACAATACTTTTTCTTCTAAAAAACTCTTTAGGTTTACACCAAAATCTTCCCTAGGATGGAATTATAGTCAAACAAAATATTATAATATCTGGTTATGAATTTAAGTAATGGGTTTTTCCATGTCTTGGTTGAACAAAATGTAAAATGACTCATATTTTCCCAGTTTAATTTTAGAAAATTTCTAGGAAAATCCTGAGTCTAGGAACTGAGACAGCATGTGATTAGAAGGCTCGATGTGCCTAGAATGGTCCATCAAAAAATGTTAAGTTTTTAAACAGCACGTGTGAGGGGTTTTCATGAAAAAGTAGAATATCTCTTACACTTGTGCCTAGACCATAAATCTTAGGGAACTGTTGCGTTCAGGATGGCGGGTTGAGCCTAGGCACGACTTAACATTATTCGGAATGGGCCTCCAATGAGAAAAACTAAAAATGGAATTACCATAAATAAAATAATTAAATAAAATTATTTTATTTTTCAAGTTTTTACATCATATTAATGGTGACCTGGTTTGAAAATCTAAGAACATTGTTGGTTTCATAATGGGTTATTTTGCTTAGGTGGAGACTAACACTGCCGGAGTGGGTCAACTGTGGAAAGTAGTTTTTGAGATGTGACCTTAAATATAATAATTAAATAAAAATTATTTTATTTTTAAATTCTATAACTCATAAATGATAACTTGGATTGGAAATCTGAGAGTATGGTTGAGCTCGTGAGGGTGTGTATTCGTTAGGTGGGGCCTAACCTCAATCGGTGAAGGTTGAGGGTAAAAGTTAATTTACGGTTGTTATAAAGAAAATTAAAATAAACATAAGAATGTTTATTTTTTCCAAAATGTTTCACTAAAATGAAACGTTGAGCTGGCTGTTTCATTTCATAAATGAAATAATGTAATGATTCTGCAACTCAAGATTAACAGAGACATAGTATCATTTCATAAATGAAACAACACAACAATGTGCCATCTCAGGGAAACAAAAATGTTAAAATGTGTATCCTCCATTAAATTGATTAATATAGATACATGATAAGGAGAGGATCCATGAGTTTTCTTTGAATCCTTGAAGGAAATTCTTTGATGAAAGACATTTGGAATGGTATGGCGATGGATCAATAAATGAATTCGGATCTGATGTTAGATGATTGAATAAAAACAAACTCAGGATTAAATCATAATAAATGATTAAACCAAACCCATGTATGGGTTTATTTCTATGTGATTACCTTTCCTTGTTATTCATGTCTAAATGAAGAACATAGATCTACTCACTAACAATTTGATCTATGGGTTGATCGTTCTTGCAGTTTTAGGAATTTATTTTCAATAATTTAATGGGAATTAGATATTTCAGATTACATCATATATTTGACCATCTCTCATTTATTTTCTAACACAAAAAACGACAGACCAATGAACACGTATGACATTCGCTACCTTGTATGTTCGTGTTGATCTCTATCCCACCTCACATTCTTCATCGACGGACCCCCGTGGTTGCATCAGATTTATTTGGCAGGTTCCAAACATCTTTAGACAACAGAATTGAGGGAAATACGTCTTAGATCACATTGTAGTGGAGGCTTTGACCCATGGATCATAGTGGGACTTATGGATCATCAAATGGACAACCAGAGTGAGTCTAGTGGCTCGAGGAAGGACACACAAGTGTGTGCCACTACTACATAGAAGTGGAGAAGGAATCCCCTAGAATCCACTGCCCACAGAGATCAGAGCCTGCTGGCAGGCAGCCGTTGGTGGTTCAATAGAGGCAGTTGTAGGACGTGGTGTAACATAACCGAGGTGGCGACCTGTGGAAACAGTCACGGGTGGGACGACGGCGCCCGCCGCATCATAGGAGGAGAAGAACGGCCCGCTCTAGTGGGCCAGGTTATTTACATGGGCCAAAACTAGGCTAGGTTGGACCTAATTCAGGCTAGTAGATCCCAGGTCGGGTTGGTCCGATCAGTTCAGATTGGACCCAGATCCAACCTACCCCTTTTCTAGAAGTCCTATAACTCCTAAACCACACATCTAATTGATGAGACATTTGAGGCATTGGGACCCTTGTGATGATGTGGTAATTTGGTTTATCTCTATTTTTTGTGGATGTTTAAGTAAGATAGATGGATTGGGGAATATACTCCCTTATAATCTAGCGCCCTACGGTTGGGAATCGTATGAGAAGACTGTGAAGAGTGGGTCTAGGTTCCCCAGTATGACTAAGTGAAAAGAATGTGTAGGTGCCCCGGTAGTCCTAAGAGATGAGGGGATCTAGGTTCCCCAGAAGGAAGATGTGATGAGCAGGTCTAGGTGCTTCAGCAGGCCTCAGTGATGAGGGGGTCTAGGTGCCCCATCATAACTATGTGACTCATCTGGGGTTAAATGTCTCGACAGTACATGGTGTTCACCATTTATAACTGATAGCATTGCTTTTCATAATTTATATTTATACCTATATGAGCTACCTATAGTGACTATCTTGAATGTACATCTAAGAGGTTACAATTCATGTACCTCTTTGGTAGTTTGTGTTATGTATTGTTTTGTGGTATAACTTTGTTGTTTGATGTCCCTACTGAGTATTGTTTTACTCATACCTAAAACTTCATGTGTCATCTCTTGTAAAGATGATTGACTCTTTGATGGATTCCATGGTGGACTAGGGCCAGGTGGTTCATAAAGTGACCTGATAAACGAGATGCACTTCAACAACATTAGATAGCTATTTTTGTTACCCAACATTTAGGTAGAGTTTTTTTGTATGAGTTCTAGAGACTTGTACTTTTACATTTCTATTTCACTTTGGATTGTATTATTGCCAAGTTTACCTTCAATTTTATACCTTTGTAACTTGTGTTTGTCTACATAGTGTATTCACCTTCTATCATCTACGGATTGGAGTTGTGTGTGTGTGTGTGTGTGTACAAGTACATTGGGAAATGTCTCCCATTTGTTTGGGATATTCCTGCTCGGCACTAGTCGCAAACCCCTTTCTTATGGGAGGTGGGCTTGGGGTAGTCACGGCATGGACTGCAGGGGATGGGTTATGATATATTGGTATTAGAAAAGATCATTTTTACTTTAATAAACTGAATTCTATGAGTTGGGTTTGGGGAAATTGTGTTATGTGTTTCGACTTCGGCTTTCAGCCTAGTGAAACCAGTGTTGGTGTGGCAGCTGATGTATCCATACACTGGGACCATGAATTCTTCTTTTCAACTAAGTATATGAAAACACTAGTTGTAGGGAATAATGATTGTACATGAATTTTGTAGTAATTTGTTGTGTTTTATATATTCGTCTTGAGTCAGCTAACTAGGTATACTCTATTGATTGTGGTGCATCTTGTTCTGTTTCAAGATTCTTCCATATAGAAAGCCAACTAGGATTCCACTACTTTATCATGAACATATTCTATGGGGTGATGATATGTGTACATGGGTTTGTACTATAGATAGCACCACCAGGTGGGGTACTAGCAATACCACCACATGTGGAGTAGGACATGGTACTCTTAGTATTAGCAGATGAGATGTGCGGTTTGGGTGCAAATCACGAGTGTTAGCAAGATAGAACCCTTAGGTTTTGAGGTGAGCCCAACTCATAGGTGGCTAAGGACTGTCTTGAGGTGGTGATGGGGTTTTTCTTATTAAAGACACTAGTAGATCATATAGTGCTCCTAAAAATGAGCCTTCTACATGGATAAATAGGGATATGGTGGGGTTTAGATTACCATATCCAATGATGAGGTGAATCTTCCATGAACAGATATTGAGAACCTTTTTCATAGAAGGGGATATTACCATAAAATCTATGGAATTTTCATTCCCAAGTGCTTCTACATCTTTGATAGGACGACCTATCAGTTGCAGAGTATTCATCGAGGCATATCTATCATTCCAAGTACTCAATGAATACGATTCAACCAGTGCTTCATGTCTCAAACCCCCGTGTGTGGTGTGTTTAGGGACGTCTGAGCTAGTGATATTACTCTATGCACTCCTACATATGCTAGGATTCTAGAGAATTTTTTTTTATTGAATTTCCCTTGGATGAGAGGATACGGTCAGTGGATGTCAATAGTGGGAAAGCAGGAGGAGAGACCTCATAAGAATGAAGTTTACATTAGTCTCAGAGACGTGGACGTGTGAGATGTTCTGAGAGGAGGTCCTAGGATGTATAATCTATAGATCAGGGCTCATAGGGTGTTTCCAATTATCCTAGAAAGATGAAATGATTTTCATGAGATGGCTGAGGGCATCTCTCTAATGATTTTCCATCCTGATAGGTTAATGATATGGAAATGGTGGACGAGCCACTTTGGTTGATATAGTGATAGAAAAAGTTGGATTTCAAGGGAGGAAGACATGGTAGGGGAGCCGAGGGATAGGTATGAGGTGGTATACATTTAGATATGTTACAGCCACCACCCCAATGTGGTTTACACCAAGCTCAAGGAGCCTAAGGACATGGGAAGGGGGTAGAGCCATGCGGTCAAGGAATATAACACTACTATAAATATGGCATTTATCATCAATAGAAAAGAAGAATTAATAGTGATAAAAAATTGTTTTTAATCTAGGTGAAGATGAAGGGGGGGTCCCTTTTATCAGTGCTCATAAAATCATTGATAAAGGATCGTTTTATAAGCCCAAAAAAAGTGTTGATAAAAGGGGTTTTTTATCATCCCTAAAAAGGTGCGGATAAAAATGTATTTTATCAGCACTTTTTTTAGTGCTGATAAAAGTGAAAAAAGTTAAAAAAAAAAGTTATAATTCAGGGGGATCATTTAACAATGCTTGACCCCCCCCCCCATATTAGCTCTAGGCAGAGCCCCCTTCCTCTCACATCACACTACCCTTGCCTGCGCAACCCCCTCCCACTTGATCGTGCGCCATTGCATCCAGTAGAAATTGAACCTGAGACCTCCCCCCTTGTGTGCATGCACCTTTACCACTAATCCATTTAATTTTTCCCCATATAATTATATATCTATTTATTTATATGTATATATATTTATATTTATTCGTATATTAATATAGATTCATATTAATATAAATATACTTAGTTATATTAATTAATATATATTTATTCATATATATATATATTCATATATTAATATATATTTATAACTAATTATATATATATATAGTAATAATTTTTTATCCATATATTTATTTTTATATCAATATATATTTATAATATTAGTATTAAATTAATTAAAATATTTTATTTTTTTTTTGTTTATATGTAGATAAATACGTACATATATATAACACACACACATAGAAATACACACACACACACACATAGATATATATATATATATTTACGAATAAATACATATATATGTGTATCTGAAAATCCATAAAATGTTAAAAGGAACATATCTTCTAATCCAAAAGTCCATTTCAACTCCACAACTAGTCATATCAAATAAAATGAAATAATAATTGATAGGATGTGTGGTAAATGGCTAGAGGACATATGTATCAGAAGTAATAGTTGTTTGAATGTTAACATATTTGGGTATCATGACTAAAAACTCAGATTTGGATGCCTTCTGGGCCTTTTTGGCCTTGAAAAATGTGACAGAAGGTTCCCTTCAGTCAATTATGTGTAAAGATCATCGCAGGATTCGATTTGATTTGCTGTAGAGCTCAAACAGACACTCCTATCAAAAGTTATTGCCATTTTAAGTTTGAGTTACATTTTCAACTAATTTTGCATCTTTTATTATTATTTTTTATTTTTTTTCTTCAAATTCTTTTTAAATGATTATTAGCCAATGATAGTTACAAAATTATTAATTATTAATATTTTTTATTATATTTTATAGCCGTTTTCAAAAAATTTACTATATAATAAATGTTATAGTATATTTAATCTTATCTAAAACATATTTATAAAATATATATTATATTTATATTAATAAAAATAAAATTATATATCTATATATAATTTTTCATGAAAAATTATTTTTTTAATATACACTTTATCAATGCTATGGAAAAGTTCTAAGAAAGCCCCCCTTTATCAGCACTACTAAACTAAGTGCTAATAAAGGGGTCCCCTTTAACAGTGCTAAAAAAGTGCTGATAAAGGGGGTGCCTTTATCAGCACATAAAAAGCGATGTTAAAAACAACTTTTATCAACGCTTTTTATAGTGCTGATAAAGGCACCACCTTTATCAGTGATTTTTTAGCACTATTAAAGGGTGGCATTGCAGAAACCTCGTTTTGTGGTAGTGTAACTCAAGGGATCCAAGACTCATTTGAGGTACTGTCTATGTCTACCCTTAGCTACCATGTAAATAAAAACATGTGATAGACATTCCTTCTTGTCACGAATCTTGTACAAGACCCAGAATTTCTGGTTAAATTTTTGACATTACCATTGCATCTGGAGATACCTATGGGAAGAGACTCGACAATCACTCTTATGATGATGGTGTGATATGACCCTTGAGGATGGAGTTTAAGTTGGATCCTATTGGTGGTAGCATCGAGGACATACTATGTTAGTTTGGGTATGGAATGGTAATGCATAGATCACGCTCAGATTGTCTGTTTTAGGAAAAAGGATATGGTATATCCACAAAACTTGAATTGGGTTTTCCTTGGTCGGAAAAAATGTAAACTCAAGAAGCAAGGGATAGATTCATGTATAGGAGGGTTCAACGAATAACTCTTTAGTTGTCTAAAATGACCCTTAGTGCATTGGATGAGATGGGTCCTCAGTTTCCCACAGTGTTGGATGAGTACAGGGACATCTTTCCTGAAGATGTTCCAGGATGACCTCATCATATATAAGTAGACTTCTCCATTGACTTGTACCATGGGAAAACACTGATATCTATATAGTAATATCAGATGACTCCTGCAGAGCTTCATGAATTGAGGGTATAGTTTGAGGACATATAGAGGAAGGGCTTCATGAGACCAAGTGTTTCAGCATGGGTATCCCTAGTATTTTTTTCCAAGAAGGAATACGAGATCTTTATGTTATGTGTGGACATCCGAGGCCTAAATTTGGTGACTATTAAAAACTAGTATCCACTATCGAAGATCAATTATCTCTTTGTTTAGATGAAGAGGGTGAGATGGTTCTTGGCAGTTGAGACCACATGAGTAGAACTATGTGACCCACAAAATTTATACAGCAGTGGTAGTATTCGCATTGAAGATGTGGCAACACTATTTTATAAGAGAATGGTTTACCATCTACTCATACCACAATATTCTTAAGAATATATTCTCTCAAAAGGATTTTATCTTGAGATAGAGATGATTGATGGAGTTCCTCTAGGACTATGAATTCGAAGTAGTCTATACTCTAGTTAAGGGAATTGTGGTTGTGGATTCTATCAACAGGAGATCCAGTTCGTAGTTTTTGAATGAGGAAATAGATTAGTTGGCCTCGTTATAGTTATCCTTTGTGGATAGATATGAAGCGTATTACCTATTATCAGTGGTTTTTACCCCTCCACTCTTAAAGTGAGGTAGTTAGGCACAACTCAATGATACTGACTATGAATTTTTAATTGTTCAGTTGTCTACAGGGAATACCCCTTATGGATATTCAAAAGGAGGGGATCACATCATTCCTATCAGAGGACACAATGTAGTAGTAGTGGATGCCTTGAGTGACGAGATGCATTAGGATATGCATGTGGGTGTGAAGGAGGACATTGGGGATGATGAAACATGTTAAATATAAGCTTACCTAGTGATATAAAATCTAGGTTCTTGTTTAATCAGTTTGATATTCTGTCAACACAATGTGTCAATCCCTTGTGCTTATAAGGGGTTTCTCTTTTCGTCCTTAGTGTTCCATGAAAGGATGGAGAAAAAATATCAATAGGCTTTTTGATAGGTTTATCACGTATGTCCATGGGACATGGTAAAATTTTGGTGATGGCTGACCAACTCACCATGTCGGTCACTTATTTGATTTTTTGGAACAAAGAACCATAGAGATCTTGGGATGCTTCTACGTGTAGAAGATAGTTCGACTTCACATATCCCATCAATGATAGTCTCATATTGAGGTGCATGATTTACATCCAGATTTTGAAAGGTATTACAGGATGTTTTTGGTACTCTACTGTGCATGATCAAAACCTTCCACCCACAGAAAAATGACTAGATGGATTAGACTATTCAGGTCCTAGAGGTCATGCTATGTGCTTACAACCTCAATTTTTTCCATTGTTGGGAGGATCACCTACTTATGGTGGAGTTTGTGTACAACAACAGCTACCACTCCACCATCAGTATGAAACCATATAATGCCTTTTATGGGCGACTCTCGCGGTCACCACTTTAATGGACTAACCCCAGAGAGATAGCACTCATGGGCCTGTAGTTGTTATAGGCTACTACAGAGAATGTTAAGGACATCCAAGAGTGGATAAAGACTACATAGATCCGTCATAAGTCCTATGATAATAAGTAACATAGACCCTTGGAGTTCATGGAGGGAGACCATGTGTTTCTAAGGGTCTTTCCTCGACGTGGGATACAATGATTTTTCTTGGGTGGAAAATTATCTCAGTGGTTAATCGGACCTTTTCCGAAACTATATAGAGTGGGGGAGGTGGCGTACCACTTGGCTCTACCTCCACAGTTTGAGTAGGTGAATGAATCCCTCTACGTATCCCAGATGAAGAGATAAGTACATGACCCATGACATATCATTGATTGGGTTGAGATGGATGTTGATGATTGGGATAATTTTGCAGAGTATCCAGTGGAGATATAGGATCGATAGGATATGACACTTTATAGGTGACCCGTTGCTCTATTTCACATTTTGTGGTAGAATAGAAATCTGTATGGGACCACGTGGGAGCGGGAGGATCAAGTTCATGCTCATAACCTCATCTATTTTGGAATCCCTTGGTTTGGATTTAGGGGACGTAAAGCCTTAAGGAGATAAGAATTTAATGACTCAAATATTCTTGATTTGATTTTAAAAAAAAATTCTGTGAAAATTTTGTGACCAAATGTTGAGACAACATGCAATTTTAAGGCTCATTTTTTCCGAAATGAAATGTCAAAAAATATTATGTTTTTAAATAGCGTGTGTGGGAAGTTTTCCTAAAAAGGTGTAATAACTCTAAACTGGATACTTAGATTAGAAATCTAATATCACAATTGCATTCAGGATAGCCAGTTTACCCTAGAAATTACATAACTTTAGTAGACATGGGCCTCGAGTGAGAAAATATAAAAATGGTATGACCATAAATAAAATTATTAAATAAAATTATTTTATTTTTCAAATCCTTGTAACTCAATAATGGTGACTCAGATTGAAAATTTGAGACCACGGTTGAGTTTGTAATTATTTGTTTTTTAGGCTGAGACTAACATTGGCTGGTGCGGGTCAACTGTGGAAAGTAGTTTTTAAGATGTGACCGTAAATAAAATAATTAAATAAATATTATTTTATTTTTAAATTCTATTACTCATAAACTATAAGTTGAATTGGAAATCTAAGAGTACCATTGAGATCATGAGGGTGTTCTTTCTATAGGCGGTGCCTAACATCTTCCAGTGTGGGTCGAGGGTAAAAGTTTATTTTTGGTTGTTTTAAAGAAAAATAAAATAAACTTAAGAAAGTTTGTTTTACTCAAAAAAAATTGTTGTAATGCAATGTCAAGATAGCTGTTTGCTTTCATAAATAAAGCAGCGTAATGACAGTGCAACTCAAGCATAGCAGAAATGATGTTTTATTTCATAAAAGAAATAGTGTAACGATGCAGCAACACAGCGTAAAAGAGTTGTTGAAACACATTTCATCCATTGAATTGTTTAACAGAGATATGGGTTCAGGGTAATATTCTAGAGTTTTCTCTAATGCCTTGGAGGAAATTTGTTGGTGAAGGACGAGCAGCGATGAACGACGACGGATCAACGAATGGATTCAGATAAGACATTGTAAAATTGACAAATGAAGAACATATTATCCACCCTTCTTCAGTGCTAGATCCAAAACTGGGTTGGGGATTATTTCTATGTGATTACCATTCCTTTTTATTCCCTTCTAAATGAAGAATGAGTATCAACTCACTAACAAGTTGATCCGTGAGTCGATTGTTCTGGTGGGTTTGGGAATTGTTTTTTTGGAATTTAACAGGAATTACATATTTTTTATTACTACCTTTATTTGAATTTCTCTACTTTTATAATTTAACACAAAGAAATAAGGACAAATGAACAAGGCTGACATTCATTTCACTGGGTGTTCATGCTGATCTCTCCCCCTCCTCGCGTTTTGGGTCGACAAACCCATGTGGTCGCTTCAGTTTCTTTCCAGGAGGTTTCAAGCATGGTCGGCCACTCGATTCGGTAGAAATATTTCTTCAAGAACACGAAAGTGGAGGTGGGGACCCAAGGATCATAGTGGGACTTACATATCAGAAAACAGACTATCGGAGCGAGTTTGATGTCCAATGGAAGGGTACATTGGTGTGCATCGGTGGTGTGTCATGGTGGAAAAGGCATCCCCCAGCATCTGCTATGGGTGGGTATCAGAAACTACCGGTAGGTTTTCAATGGTATCTTGTCGGACACAACTAGTTAGCCGAATGACACACCTAGAGGACGTGGTCTAGCAGGACCGTGATGGCGACCCACAATGCCCGCCGCGTCCTGCGCAGTGAAAATTGGCCTACTCTAGTGGGTTGGGAGAGTCGGGGGGGATAACCATGGGTCAGTCCACCATAGTGGGTCAGGATGGAAGACCTAGGGTTGGGTCGGGTCAGCCCGGTCAGGTCGGATCAAACCCAGACCCAACCGGCCCCTTTTTACTAAAAGGATCAAAACTTCCAAATTTCATGTCTGATTAACGAGCATGTTTGTGATGTTGGGACCCTCATGAAGAGGAAGTTATTTTGGTTTACTGTATTTTAGTTTTCTTGGAAGTTTAAGAACAACTGTTCTGGAGGGGTATATTCTATCATAACCATGTACGCTAAGAGCTGGAGTCATACTACTGGTTGTGATGAGAATTCTATGACGAGCAGGTCTAGGTTCCCCAATAGGCCTAAGTGATGAGAGGGTCTAGGTTCACCAATAGGTCTAAGAGATGACAAGGTCGAGGTTCCCTAGTAGGCCTTAATAATGAGGAGATTTAGGTTCCCCAATAGGCCTATGTGACGTGTTGGTCTAGGTGCCCTAGTAGGCCTATATGACTCATCCTGGATGGGTGTCTCGATAGTACAAGGTGTTTAGCATTTATGACTAATAGTATTTCTTTTTATAATTTATATTTATACCTTTTTGAGATGACTATAGTGACTCTTGAATTTACTTCTTAGAGGCTATAGTTCATGTACCTCTTTAGTAGTCGACGTTGTGTATTTATTTTTTGAAAAACATTGTGGTTTGGGGTCCCTACTAAGTATTTTTTTACTCACCCCTACATGGGCCTCGCTCGAACATGTTGTGTCTCGTGCAGATGATCAATACATTGATGGAGTTCATGGTGGACCAAGGCTAGGTGGTGCATATATTGATTTGAAAGACGAGATGTGATTTCGCGGCTTCAGATAGTTGTTTCTGTACCTACCCTTCAGGTAGCGTTTTCTGCAGAGGAGTTCCAGACACTATTACTTTTACTTTCTATTTTATTTGGGCTTGTATTATGGCCTCATTTACCTTAATTTTTCTACCATTTTACCTTGTGTTTTATTACTTAATTTATTTACCTTCCAGCATATGTGGCTTGGAGTTGTGTGTGTGTCTATAAGAACATTGGAAAATGTATCACATTTTTTGGGATATGCCTATTCAGTGTCGGTCGCCAGCCCCTATCCCATAGAATACGGGCTTAGGATAGTCATGACATGGGTCCCAGGGGACGGTTCATGAAAAAGTGGTATCAGAAGAGGTCAGTTCTACCTTTAGAAACTAGATTCTATGAGTTGGGTTTGGTGAAACAGTGTTAATTGTTTCATGTTCAGCTTTCAGGCTAGGTAATCAAGTGTTGGTGCGGTGGTTGGCATATCCATACCCTGGGACCCTGAATTCTTCTTTTTCTTCATGGTACATTAAAACACTAGTTGCATCGAAGAACTATGGTACATGCAACGTATAGTAATGTGTTGAGTTTTTCATGCCCTTCATCATTCATCTCACTAGGTATACTCTATTGATCGTGGTCCATGTTTTTTTTGTCCCAGATGCCTCCATGTAGATAGTCGTCCAAGATTCTAGAGCTTGATCCCGAATATGATTTGTGAGGTGTTGAGATGGGTACAAGGGTTTTTACTAGAGACAATATCACACAGTGGTGTACCAGCTATACCACCACTTGTGGAGTATCACATGGTACTCATAGTACCATTGAATGAGATGTGCAGAATGGGTTCACATCATGAGTTTCAGTGACAGAGACCCCTCATGTTCTGAGGAAATCCCAAATCATTGTAATATAAGTAATGGATTGAGGTGGTGACCTAGTTTTTTGTCCAGTCGGGACACCATTACCCCAGATCGTGGTCCTAAAAGTGAGACTTTTATGTGGCTCAGCAAGGCGACGGCGGGGTTTATATTACCGGATCCTATGATGACGTGACTTTTTCAGGGACAGATCATGAGAACCATTCTGAGAAAATGGAATCTCTCTATAAAAGAAAAGTGATTTGTGTTCCCAAGAGATTCTACAACTTCGGCAGGATGACATGTTAGTGGCTGATTCTACACTGAGGAATACCAACCTTTCCAAGTACTCGATGAATACGATTTGACCAGTGCTTCAGGGCTCAAACCTCTAAATTAGGTGTGTTTAAATACATCCAAGAAATCGCAATTACTTTGTGAACTCCTACTTATGCTAGGGTTCTAGAGAGTACCTTTGTGGTTGAAAGTACCTTTGCTGAACAGATTCATCCAGTGGATGTCGTAAATGGGAAAGTAGGAGTAGAGAACTTAGAAGCAAGAATCTAATGTCAGTCTTAGAGTCTTGCACGTGTGAGACATTCCAAGAGGAGGTCCCAAGATATATGATCTAAAGGTCAAGGCTCATATGGTAAGTACAATTATCCTAGAGAGAGGCAATGCTTTTTATGATACGGTCGAGGGAATCTCTCTAGAGATTGTCCAACCCATTGGGGTGATGATAGGGAAATGGTGGATGGGCCACCAAGGTGGAGAGAGTGATAGGAAGAGATAGATCTGTTGGGTAGAATATGTGGAAGAGGATCTTGGGGATCAGCAGGATGTGGTATACATTTCAATATGTTACAACCACTAACCTAATGTAGTCCACACCAGACTTCGGGAGCTAGATGGTAGGGGAAGGGGGTAGTTTCATGTGGTCATGTTATATGACCCAAGGGATCTAGGAATGATTCAAGGTAAGGTATGTGTCTACTCTTAGCTACCTTGTAAATAGACATATGTCCTAATCATTCCTTCTTTTCAGGAATCTTGTTCCAGACCTAGAGTTTCTAGTTAAACCATTGACTTGAACCTTACATCTAAAGATACCTATGGGAGGAAAATCAATAATCACACCTATGCCAATGGTTTGATCTGGCCCTTGAGGAGATAGTTTGGTTGGAGCCTATTGGTGGCAGCGTCGAGGCCCTACCATGATAGTTCGGGTATGGACTAGTAATCCACAGTTCATTATTTGATTAATTGTTTTAGGCAACAGGATGCGGTATTTCTACAACAATGGACTTTGAAATTTCATGGTTAGAGAAAAAGGAAACCTAGACAGCATGGGATAAATGCATACATAATAGGGTATAATGAATCACCCTTCAGTTTTCTAGCATGACCCTCAGTACAGTTTGTGATATGAGTCCTCAGTTTCGTACATTGTTGGATGAGTATGAGGATATCTTTCCGGAAGATTTTTCAATACTACCTCCTCATAGGGAGGTAGACTAATGTATTGACCTATACCTTAGGACAACACCGATATCTTCATTGGAATATCGGATGGCTCCCTTAGAGCTTAGATAATTGAGAATATAGTTGGAGGACTTATAGAGGAAGGGCATCATGAGACCCAGTGTTTCATCATGGGAAGTCCTAGTATTGTTTTCCAAGAAGGTAGACAGAATCTGAGGTTATGTGTGGACTTCCGACACCTGAATCAGGTTACTGTGAAGATAAATTATCCACTACCAAGGATCAATGATCTATTTGATCAACTGAAGCGAGCGAGATTGTTCTATGTAGTTGAGACTACATCAACATAAGTATTTAACCCATGGACATGAGTTAGAATAAGTAGTCTTCGCATTGAAGATGTAGTGACACAGCTATTTGGGAAAACGGTTTACCATCTACTCTAACCAAAAGAGTCGCAATTTTATCTTATCTCATAAGAATTTGAACTTGATACATATATGATGGTTGGAATTCCTTCAGGATTATGACTTCGAAGTAGTCTATACTCATTGTAAGGGAAATGTGGTAGCAGATGCTATTAACAGGAGTTCCCATTCGAAGTTTCTAAATGAGGAAACAGAGTATTTGTCCCCATTATAGTTATCCTTCATCGATAGAGATGATGCAACATACCTCCATTCAGAGGTTTCTACCCCTCCACTATTAAGGTGAGTTAAGTAGGAAAAGCTCTATGATATTGACTATGAGTTATTAAGTGATCAGTTGTCATTAAAGAATACCCTTTATGGATATTTGAATGGTGGGGAGCACATCATTTTTCTTAGAGGAAACACAGTAGTATTAGTGGATTCTTTTAGTGATCAGATACATCTAGATATGAATTTGGGTGTCAAGGAAGACATTATGGATGATAGAATAAGTTGAAGCTGGGTCTACAAATTGATATAAAAGTTGAGCTCTTGTTTAATCGGTTTTAGGGTTTTTTAACACACTATGTTGATCCCCTATTCTTGGAAGGGTTTTCTCCATTATTCCCTGGGGTTCCATGAAGTAAGTGAGAAATAATATCGATGAACTTTGTGACGGGTTTATCATGTATACCCATGTGACACTGTACCATCGGGGTGATCATTGACCATCTCACCATATCGGTCACTTATATTTTTTGGAACATAGTCCTGTAAAGAGATTGTGATGCCTCTACGTGTTGGAGATAGTTCGGATCCATGGAGTCCCATCAATGATAGTCTTCAATCGAGGTTCACTCTTTGCATACTAAATATGTAAGGGATTGCTGGAGGCATTTGGGTCTCAGCTGTGCTTGAGCACATCTTCCCACCTGCGGACAGACGACCAGACAGAGTGGAGCATCCATGTCCTAGAGGACATTCAGTGTGATTAAATCCTCTATTTTCTCCATATTTTGGAGGATCATTGACCTATGGTGGATTTTAAATACAACAACAGCTACAATTTCACCATTGGTATGGCACCCTTATAGGCCTTGTACAGGTGACCCTAAAGCTCTCTACTTTGCTAAACTAACCCCAGAGAGTATGCACTCATGTGCCTTGAGTTAGTGTAGGCTACTCTATAGAATGTGCAGGTCATCTAGGAGTGGATGAAGACTACACAGATCCATTAGGAGTCTTATATTGATGGGTGATGAATACCCCTAGAGTTTGAAGAGGGAGACCATGTGTTTCTTCAAGTCTCTCCTCGATGTGGGATACAGAGATTTGGCAGGGGTGGAACATTATCTTCGAGGTTCATCTGACCTTTTTTGTTACTATATGGAGTGGGGGAGGTGGTGTAAATCTTGGCTCTACCTCCATAGTTAGAGCGGGTGAATGAATCTCTCCACCTATCCCAGGTGAGGAGATACGTACACAACCCATCACATGTCCTTGATTGGGGTGAGCTGGACCTTGATGATGGGGACGTTATTTTGGATTTTTAGGTAGATATTGAGGATTGATAGTAGAAGAACCTACATGGGTGATCGATTCCTCTAGGGAACATTTGGTCGAAGCGCATGAATCTCTTGGAGACTATGTGGGAGTGAGAGGCTCTGGTTGTGCTTGTACCCTCATATGTTTGGGAATCCCTTTGTTTGGATTTCAGGGACTTAAAGCCTTAAGGTGGAGAGAATGTAATGACCTGGATTTTCATGGTTTTATTATTAGAAAATTTATAGGAAAATCCCGAGACCAGAAGCTGAGACGGTATTCGATTCTGAGGCTCGGTGTGCACAAAATGGACCGTTGGAAAATGTTATGTTTTTTAATAGCACGCGTGAGTATTTTATATGAGAAAGTGGAATAAATATTAAATAGTTACATGAATCATAAATCTAAGGGAACTGTTGTGTTCAGGATGATGGGTTTACCCTTGGTGAGACATAAATTTTTTTAGAACGATCCTAATGTGACAAAACCCAAAAATAGTATACCCGTAAATAAAATAATAAAATAAAATAATTTTAATTTTCAAATAATTATAACTCATGAACGGTTAATATGGTTGAAAATTTGAGACCACTGTTGAGTTTGTAATAAGGTGTTTTCCTTGGGCGGAGAATAACATTGGCCGGTGTGGGAAATAGTATAATGTAGTTTTTGGGACATGACCGTAAATAATATAACTAAAAAATTATTATTTTATTTCAAAATCCTATAACTCATAAATGGTTACTCTGATTGGAAATATGAGAGTACCTTTGTGCTCTTGAGGGTGTGATTTCATTAGGTGGGGCCTATCCTTAGCCGACGCAGGCCTAGGATAAAAGTTAATTTTTAGGTTTTTTAAATAAAAAAAAATAAACATAACAAATTTTAACTTATACCAAAATATTATGATGCAACGAAATGTCAAGATACCTCATAGATATCATAAATGTAATAGCATAACGGCGCTGCAACTGAATCATAACATAAACATTGTCTCATTTCATAAATGAAATAGCGTAATGATGCAGTGACTCAGGGTAATAGAATTGTTGAAAAACATTTACTCCATTAAATTGATTAATAGAGATACGGGATCAGAGGAGGATATGGGAGTTTCCTCTGAATCTAAGGAGGAAATTCTTTGGTGAAAGATGAGTGGCTGCGAATGACGACTGATCAACGAATAAATTTAGATCAGACGTTGGCTGATTGATTAACGATGAATGCAGGATTCACCATTCTTTAGTGATCGATCTAAACCCTTGTATGGGTTTATTTCGAAGTGATTACTTTTCCCCGTTATTCCCTTATCAGTGAAGAACGCAGATCAACTCACTAACAAGTTGATCCACAGGTCGATCGATCTTGCGGGTTTGGGAATTATTTTTTTGGAATTTAACAGGAAGTATATCTTTTTGATTACTACCATTATTTTAATGTCTCTCTTTATTTTCTAATGAAATGATAGAAGGACATAAAAACAAGGCCTAAATTCATTTCATTATGTGTTCTTTGTGATCTCTCTCTCATCAAGTTCTTCACCGATGGACCCCTGTGGTCATGTCAGATTCTTACCGGGAAGTTCCAAACATGGATGGACCCCTAGATTAATGGAAAGATCAGTTGGAGGACACGGGAGTATAGGCGGTGACTCGAGGATCACAATGGGACTTTTGGATAATAAAATGGACCACCATAGCAAGTCTGGTGGCCCGCAGAAGCACCCACCTGCACGAACCGGTGCCGCACCATGGTGACGAAGGCAACTCATGGCATCCACCATGGGTGGTGATCATAGGAATTCAATAGGCCACTGGAGGTGGTTTAGCAGAAATGGTTAGAGATCCACATAATGCAGTTGGAGGTTGTGTTCCAACAGAACTGTAGTGGCGACCCACGATGGCGACCTGTGACACCTGTCGTGTCCCCAACAGAGAAGACTTGCCTACTCTAACACAATAGGTTGGTTAGGCTGGCTGGCCCCAGCCCCGCTCCTTAGGTTGGGCTGGTGGAACTGGTCGGGATGACCCACCGGGTCAGTTCAGCGAACCCCAGTCCGGGTCAAGTCATGTCGGTCAAACAGGGTTAGATCGGACATGGACCCAACTGGCCCCTTTTTACTAAAAAGATCCAAACTTCCAAATTGCATGTCTGATTAATGAGCCGTTTGTGGCATTGGGACCCTTGTGAAGAGACGGTAATTCTGGTTTACTTTAATTGGGTTTTCATTGAGTTTGAAATATAACCAATGGATTGAGGTTTATATTCACATGGAATCAAGTGCACTTCGAGAAGAAACCATATAACTGATTTTGATGAGAAGACTATGACGAGCAGGTCTTGGGGCCGCAGTAGGCCTAATTGATGAGTGGGTATTGGTTATCCAAAAAGCCTAAGAGACGAGCGGGTCTAGGATTCATATTAGGCCTATGTGATGAATGGGTCTAGGTGCCCCATCAGGGCTATGTGACGAGTGGGTCTAGGTTCCCCAGCAGGCTTAAGTGACTCATCTGGAATGAGTGTCTCGGCAGTACAAGGTGTTCAGTGTATACAAATGATATTATTGATTTTCATAATTTAGATTTATGGATGTGTGAGGTGACTCTATTGACTCTCTTGACTCTACTTCTTAGAGTTTACACTTCATGTAACTCTTTGGTATCCTACTTTGTGTATTTCTATGTGTTATACCATTGTGGTTTGGGGTCCCTACTGAGTATTATTTTACTCACCCCTGCATGGGCTTCACTCGCACATGTAATTTCATGTACAGATGATCGACACATTGATGGATTACTTGGTGGATTAGGGCTAGGGGGTACTTAGAGTGACCCGAAAGACGAGATGTACTTCTAAATCTTCATACATATGTTTTTTGTACCTACCCTTCAGGTGGGGTATTCTATGAAGGAGTTCCAGAGACTTGTACATTTACTTTTTTGTTTCTTTTGGGCTTATATTCTGGTCCTATTTTCCCTCATTTTTCTACTATCGTACCTTTTGTTTGTTTGTATATTGTATTCACCATCCATCATATGTGTCTTGGAGTTGTGTTCATGTCTACACGTACTCGGTCAAATGCCCCCCATTTTTTTGGGATATGCCTTCTTGGTGCTAGTCGCCAGCCCCTAGACTATGGGAGGTGGGCTTGGGTTAGTCACGGAATGGGCCCCAAGGGATGGTTTGTGACACCAAAACTTTTTTTAAGTATGAATAATAGCTTATATGATGTTTACTTGTATAAGCGATGGGAGGAGCACTCTTGGAATTAATGTATTAAATTAATAAAAATATTTATTTTGTGTACAAAAGGTTCCAACATGGTTTATTTAGAATATAAAATGATTATCGGTATAAATTATCTTATAAAATAAAATTTCTACCACTTTATATCACATTATTACCCTTATAATTTTTTTTTAACACTCTTTTACCACTTCTAACAGTTATAGTGATATCAATTTTTTTCACTATTGATTGGTTAATATAGTCAATATAAATGAAAAAACAACCTATAATTGGATAATAATTATTATTTTGAACATTTTCCTAATCACATTGATGAAGTTAATATTTTTAGTAATTTTAGATCATTTAATAAAATAATATTTATTATAAAATAACATTAATATAATTTTTGATACTATTCAATTTCATATAACTTTAAAAACATCAATACAAAGACTAAATTATGATATAAACTTTTAACATACATAATATATGTTATTATTATATAAAATATTCATGGTCCACTATAAATCACACAAAATATAATATTTTTACTAATTTTAAAATCATTTTTTTGATTTTTTCACTACTTGCCAAATACTATGTCAGTGTTAAATAAGCATTTAAGGAAATTATTTCATCATTAATAATTAGAACTATACTAACATGACCAAAAAATAATTTATATTTCAAATTAATATTTAGAACCAAACATATCCTCTTTTTATCCCTGTGTAAAAAAATTATAAATAATAACAAAACAGAATGACTATTTTGACTTTTCTTTATATGAAATAATATAAATATCCAAATCATGAACCAATGGAATAAAGGCCATATATTCAAATTTTTTAAATTATTTATGATATATAATTATCTAATAAAATCAATTCAAGTGTTATGGTTAAATTTTAACACTTATCATTTTATATTTACCCTTAATTACATGATTTACCATTTACCATGGTAACAAAAATCACAAAGGTTACTATTCATAATGTCAAAAAATAAAAGGTATATGTTAAAAAAACATGGACACAATAATTCCAAATATGTAATCCATTTTCAGATATTCAAAACATATATGATATAGAATTTAATTTAAAATTAAATCGACAAAACATGATGACAAATTGTTTTTCAGAATAATGCCTTTTTAAGGTACAAAATGATTTTATTCTAAATTCAGGTATAAAATTTATTTAAAAACAATAATTAAATTATTTTAAAGTAAATTAAACTAATAAAATTTTAAAATTAATCAAAAATTTAATATTAAAAATAAATACTTAAGAATATTTTCTCAATAAAAAATAGTAAATTTCACTATTCGTTAAAAAATCAATCATTTCAGAAAAATATCAATATTTCACCATAATATAATTTTGGTAGAATAATTTAAAAAATTAATTTACTTTTATCAAATACATTTTACAAATGTTCTAGACATTATTTATTATACTTTCTCACAAAAACAATAAAAACTAACTTCTGAAAAAATGTATTTTTGAAAAATAAAATGACTTCTAAAAACTGATTGCATATTTTATAAGAATTAATAAATATATTTTAATTCATTTTTAAATTAAAATATATTTCATAATTCATGTAATTATATTCCTACCCTCTACCACAACATAAAATTTATAACGATTATATTTAAATAATAATATTTCTTGGTTCGTTAATCCTTAGTGTTGTATGTCAAGTACGCTATTGAAATGTTAGTTTTCCCCATAAAATATTATTAAACAATACCTATCCTCTATTTTATATTTCTAGTGGGTAGAAACATTGTTTCTTCTATATTTTTTTGAATTTTAAGGCCTATTTTATATTTTTACATATACAATTCTTCTAGAGTATGATTCGATTGTCGTTCATCTCATTGGTTCTGCATCGATACATTCTTGATTCCTTTTCAATATTATGTCATTCTATTTCTAATAAATGACCTTATTTAGATACTGGCTCATATGCCCCAATTTCAGGTAAATTATCTATTATTTAGATCTACTCCAATCCAAGAAGAACTAAAGCCTAATGTGGGGTGAAGAGAGTCATACAATGCTAAGGTAGGTGGTCTATAACTCATTCATCAATTTTCGTCATCTTATAAATTTCTGTATCATCACACTGATTTCAACAAGCATCATTTGTTGAATTTATATATCATGATTGTAGTCATTAGAAACGTGTTCTAATACCCATTTCAAATGTTTAATTCATTGATGGAGGTTATATCAACAACTTCAACCACCCAATGTAGGGTGTTTGGACATTATTTGGTTTTTAGTGTTTTTCCATCATTGGGCCATTGTTCGTGTGTACTTGTGCTTCACCAATATAATGATATTATTCCTTATATAACATGTCCATTTAATTATTGAATGGATATTACCATGTTGATTTACATTTGACCCATCTAAGGTAAGTGTATATATTTTATTAGTTAGTGTTAAATGAATTGGCTATTATATATTATTAATATCACTTCTCCAAGATTATATTAAATGAAATGAATATGGTTTCTTGTCCTTAGAATAAACATGTAATGTTATGAAAGGAAAAGGAGATAACCATGTAATTAAATGTGAATTAACTTAAATGGTTGTATTCCCCTTAGACTGGTCACACTAATGAAAGGCAAGGCTTGAAACAAATGTCTTCGTAATTGATATGACTACCACTTCGCCAAATTGATTAAATTAATTTAATGAAATGTGCCTATTTATATATACATAACGACCTTGAAATCATTATAATAAGAGTGGTTTGACTCAATATATCCTTGGATTCATGAGGGAATACCTTGAGCTCTTGAGGATGACAATTTGATTCAAGGATTTCGGTTGCCTTGTTAGAGACCCACATTGGAACATGATCCTTGTCTATTAGTGGATTCCCAGTATGACACTACAGGATACCTCCTTTAATATTAAAATACACCTTGGATACACTTTTTGGATCTTGTGTGGTTTCTATGGACATGATGTGGCTTGGTTGCTTCCTTGTTCTTCGCCATAACTTATCTCGTCTTACCTTGGATGTACTCATTAGACTTAGTTAGATCACACTATTATTGAATTCCTTGAGTGATGATCCTTGGAATAAAATCATACCCTTTAGCTAGTATATAGTTACTATGTAGTTGGTGACCCTTGAGGTTTATGTTTCCTTGTTTAATACATTGAAACCATTCTATCATTAATATTGAACAGGTTTCCTTGTTAAATCTTTGAAACATTACAAGTATTATCACTAGGTTATGTCAGTACTAACTTTGCCTCATGTGACTTAAACATATAAACTGAACTTAATTAATAAATGATCTAGTAATATGTTCAGACACCAGCTGAGGGTTGAATCAGTTTCATGGGTATTCATATTACTGTAATGATAAACTTTTATATATGCTTGCTTTCACACTATTTCAGTTCATATTACACAGACAGGATGTTATAGACACCATTGGTGGTGGCCTACTAATATTTATCTCACACCCTATCTAGGCCAGCATTGGTACCCATGAATATTACATGTATGATGTTGTTGATAAAGGTAAGTGTATCACTTTAGAAACTTGATTACTTGTTGTATTTGGATGGAGATGATATATGATAACCATGCTTGATCTCATGGTGATTGGATTGATTTTTTATTCCATTTTTCTACTTTTGTATAAAATCATAGGATTATTCATTGTATCCATGTTTTCCAGATTTATAGTGTCATGAAATATCATCAATAGCTTTTTTATGTGATTATCATTTATTCCATTTGTTCAGTTATTGTGGATATTGTCTCTTTACGTTGTGCAATGTATTAAATTATCTTAATTACTCTACTTGTTTAACTATTATTATATGTTATCTACTACGATACACTCTGGTAATGAGTTAATATTCACCATAATGAAATTCCCTATTCCATCACTACTAGTTGGAAACCTTTGGAATTTTGGGATATGTGCTTTATGCTAAGTGGCCAACTCGCCTCGGGGCACCTTTAGTTGCATCCAGGTCTAGGACATCACAAAGTTGTATTAGAGGTTTCCATTCTTAATTTACTATTTGAAGACAAGATTAATGGGATTAGTAATGTTTGAAATATTGTACAATTTTTTCTTGGGAATTTGAGACCCATGTTTGGGGTACAAGCTGAGTTGACTAAATTACAAATATTGTTTTGCATTTTCCAAATACATTTGATATCAGTTCACCATTGGGATCCTCAAATGTTATGTGGTGTTGTTTTTTATTATTTTTATTTATATTTCAGTCCAACCCTCAACTGATGATATGAGGGAAAGGGGAATTGTTATTTGCATCATATAATGCACCTTCAATTCACAATTCTATCATATTTCCATGCCATATTGGTTTATTTTACTTTTTTATTACATGATAAGTCTGTGATTGTTTACTGATGTTTTGGTAGTTATATTTTTCTTTCAATTTTCAATACATTCAATTGAGTTATTGTTGGATTAAATTCTTGAGGTGTTATGGGCCCTCACGGGTTGGGATTTGTAATTTACCAAGTTGATTAATTAGATTAAAATAAACTGGGTATAATTTCTAGTGATAATTTTTTTGGGACATGATTTATTGAGAATGACGATCCAGTTTAAATGAACTTTGGTATAATTTATAAGAAAATGAAAAAATTAAAGTGAATAATTCCTTCGAAAATTTAATTTTTGTATGTATTTATCTTAGATTTTCATGTTTATGAAAGTTAAAGTAGTGAACCTTATTAGTTAAATATGAAATGAATGAAATGGGGTCCGCAAATGTTGAGGAAAGATTCTATTGAACCATCATCTAATGGAACCCCTGAGACTAATACTTGAGAAATTACCAATAAATGGCCTTCTAATCATGTAGATGGGGTATTATACCATGGTTTTTGTGCCCTTTCTTATGATTAGCTTTCACTAGTTTTACAATTTATCTACTGCTATCTTATTCTTAGGTATGTTCTAATAATTTGTAGACTAATGCTGCCATAATGTACTCATGTCGTGTTTCAGGAGGGTGGTAAAAACCATTATCTAGACAAGGTGGGCCCCGATCTACTAGACTTACATCCAAGAGTACCACTTGAGGAATTTCCTAGTGTACCTAATTTGGGAACTGAAGATCACGATCTAGATATTTTCCAATGTTTTTTGAAGTCCATTCATGGAGATTTATGTGGTGTACCTATGATTGATGACTTGACCTTTGAGTGCCATTAAAATCATCCTCTTACCTTCGTGGGTAATGACCGTCCATGGGTTGTTGATTCAAGGATAGAGTTCACTCTATCTATCTTTGAGCATCTAGAGATACATCCATAGTAGAGGTTCATGATTTCTACATACATGTTCTGTGATTCGACCAACCATTGGTGGAAAGTAGTTACCAAATCTCTTCTCTATCAGGGCATGGTATGGGATGATTTTAATATTTCTTTCAATGATCAGTACATTCCTTAGACATTGAGAGCTTATCAAGCCATAGATTTCATACATCTTGAGCATGGGGTTGTGTTAGTAATGGAGTATTCATCGTGTTTTTTTGAGTTACAACACTTCACACTGCTTCTAGTCAGCGATGAAATTTCTCATGCTAGACATTTTAATTATGGGATCATGTATTCCATCAATACTCAGGTGAATTTCCTTCACCTTCCTACATTTTCTAAACAAGTCAGTCATGCTCATTTCCCTGAATGAAACGTAAGGGATGGTGATAGTACAATCATAACAGATTAGTGATGAAGCAGTCCAATAGTTTCTCTGGTAGTAGTAAGCTATCTCTTGAGGTTTTTTTTCAAGGAAATAATAGCCCGTTTACCCATGTTGGTCACTCTATAGTGTTTCACCAGTTTGTATGATAAGAGTACCTGAATCCTCTGTGTGATATAGACCCTATGGAGTGTCAAGATTGCAGTTGTATAGGGAATATTTAGATATTATATCATACATTTCCATTAGTTTCTAGTTGAATAGGTTTTTTAGGAGCTCCAAATTCATAGGAAGGTTCTTTTATGCCACCTTAGATGGGGATTTTGAGTAGCTCTGATAGTAATTGGGTAATTATGTTATTGTATAACATAACTTTTATATATTTATTCATGCACACTATTTCAGTTTATATTACATGGACATGATGTAATAGACACCGTGGTGGTGTGCTGCTAAGATTTATCTCACACCATATCTAGGCCTCTATTGGTACCAAGGAAGATTACATGTTTGTATGTGTTGATAAATGGAAGTGTATTTCTTTGGAAAGAAGATTAAATATTGTATTAGGATGGAGCTGGTATCAGATGACTAAGTTGGAGCTTGCGATACTTGTAGAGTTTTTGTATTCCTTTTTTCCAAATTTTATATAACATGATTGTATGGTGCTTTATGTGCATGTATTATAGCTTTATAGTGACATGAAATATCATCATCATCTTGTTCATGTGATTATCTGTTATTCTAGTAGTTTGGTTATTGATGATCATGTCTCTTTCTGTTGTTCCATATATTTTCATATATTTCTTCTTCTAGTTTTTTAAATGTTATTATATGTTATTTATTATGATAAACTAAGGTAATGAAGTAATAAACTCTCCAAAAACACACCCCATTCTCTGGTTGCAAGTTGACAGCCTCTGGAATTTGTGAAGGTTCACTTGAGTCCATTTGGCCAACAGAGCTCATGGCACCTTCAGTGACATCCAGGTTCAGGATGTCACACATGGTATCTCTTGAGATGGAAAAATATCACAATGAATTGGAGGGTAATATTATTCCATCACCACCCTTAACATAATTAAAATTTTACATATCAATTCCATTTTAGGAAAAGAAACCATACATTAATCATAACCATGATCACACCCATGAGATGGAATCAAGTTTCATAATTTAGATTCAAGGAACCATTGAATGATGAATCATATGCACTACCATAATAATGAGGCATTAAATTATTTTTATATTTCATAACTAAAAACATCATTCTTAAACCAGGATTTCAATTGTATAAAACTCATGAGAAATACCTAGATAAGGTAGAATAAAAATGAACTTCTGGGGTGATTCTTTATGAAATAAGTGAAGGATATTTTTAAATAAGGAAAGGGATTAAATTTTTTCATAAAATAAAAGTTTCACCAAGAGTGTTCCCTATATAATAATGAGGGTATTTATAAGATATTAATTTTTAAAACTTTTTATAGGTGTGATTATTAACATGAGATAAGAAACAGGAATGTTCCCTTAAATCAGGATTACTAAAATTTGAGAATTTTAAAGGGGAATCAGGACATGTATAGACCAAAAAATGAAAATGATATTTAATTAGATATATATTTAAGACATATATATATATATAATTTCATGAGAAAAATATTGTTTAAAAAGGTGATAAATAAAGCAAGTGTTTAACCGATAAGTAATGAGTGTAGTATGAGAGGTCCTTTATCTCATGTCTGAATGTGGTATACAATTGCATTTAACATCCTAAATAATTAAATTAAGTTAAATACATATATACCAAAGAACCTTATTCATCTATATTTCATTTTACAATTTCCATTAATTTTATTAGGTTATTAATTTTTAATATAGTTTCTATATACATTGGTTACTCGGGGTTGTTTAGTTAATTTATTTATAACACATTAGGTTTGTTAACCATGGTCAAAGGTATTGTAAAATAAATTCATAATATCCATAATTTTGATGGTTTATTTTATTTATTATTCCATTAAAATAATACTAATATATTTTCAAAGGATATTCTAAAAATATACCCAAATTAAAATAGGTACCTTGATAAGTCCATTTAGGGTGCTTAAAAATACTATGACCATTTCTTATTAATCACAGATATATAATTCCTAAAATTATTATTAAATAATATTAATGGAATCAAATATATCATATTTGTTAATTAAATAAACTTTTTGAACCTTCTATTTAATGTGGTGATGGAAAATTGAATACATCATTCATAGATGTGGTAGTACGCACACATTCATGATTATGTTTTCCATTTTATAAATGATAGAAGAAGAAGATAAAAAATGGAAATTTAATTAGTATAATAAAACAAAAGAATATTATAAATTATGGTTTTATTTAAAATTTAATGATATATGGTAATTGAGGGATGTATAATAAGAGAAGAACATTGAATAGTCGGGTTGAGAGTATTACCTCTCCCTTGGATGTTCTCTCTTGGGTAACTCGATAAGAATTCTTATCTTGGTATTTTGGTTAGAAAGAGGCTTAAAGGTTATGGGGAAAATATTTATAAGATAACATGGATGATTTTTTTGATCCATGTATTAGGAATTGGTGGGAAAATTGGGAAGAGGTTTTCTCCTTTTATAAGTGGTGAAAAAGGATCTTTTAAAACACCACATAATTATTTAATAATATCAATCCATTATTAAAGGAGAAAGGCTCAGAAAAATTTACAATAATTTTATGGTAATAGAGTTAAATTTTATCCTTTCCCCAAAATTTAATATAAAAATTTTTTTCACGTGTTTTATCCACTTGAACAAGGATTAAACCTTTTCCCCACTAATTTACCCTTATAGTGGTAACTCCGCTTTTACCCTCGATGACTCATTTTAATGACCATGATTAATCTTGAAATTAAAAAATAATCTGCAAACTATTATTTGAAATCGTGAAATAATTTTATAAAATAAAAAATTTAACATTTATAGAAATTAATTTTAGAATTAGTACACATAACACCTAAAACCCATTTCATAGAAAAATTTCATTCTAAACATAAAATTGAAGTACTTGATAAGATTATCAATGTTTTCTAATTTAATGAAATGAATTGTTTTATAATAAAACAAATAAATATTATGTGGATTTAAAATCAATCCATGACTATTTCATTCCAAAATAATATTTAATTAAATTAAAATACCAAAAATATTTTTTTTAGAATTAAAATATTTCTTTTGTTTTGTAAGGTTAGACGTAGGTTTTATAAATTTTAAATAATATATTTAAATTGAAACATATTATTCCCTCAATCAATTAAAAGTTTTTATAAAATATAATATATAGCTCATATAATAATAATGTCATAAAAGTCATTATTTTGGAAAAATTATTTTTTTCCATTCATCTAAAAATTAATTATTTAAAAAAATTAAATTAATAATAATATTATCATTTTCAAATGTTTAATTAAAAATTTGAAGCCATTTTATTATACTCAATTTATATAATTCCTTAAAATTAATTTTAAAATATTAAATGAATAATGTATTGATTTTTTTCAAAAATATAATTTTTGTTCTAAAACGTGAAATATATCTTTATAAATTAAGACCAACATTTTTTCTATTTATAATCCACTTATATAATCAATATTTTGTCT
The DNA here is from genome assembly GCA_963277665.1 of Viscum album. NCBI lineage: Eukaryota > Viridiplantae > Streptophyta > Magnoliopsida > Santalales > Viscaceae > Viscum > Viscum album. Next base: position 1,466,865,770 of record OY728128.1, on the reverse strand, counting down.
TATTAAAATGTTTCATGAATTTCCCTTTCATACTCAAATACTAATTATTTCATAAAATTCTTGTTATTTATAAAAACGGTGTTTATCATTATTCACCTAAAAATAAAACTCTTCATAAAATACCAAAAAAACATGTTAAACTAATATTTAATTTCTAAGTATAATTTTTTTTTATTTTTAATATTAAATTTCTCTAATTCTATATCGTTTAATTTTATATAAAATCGTAATATATAATGATAAAATATTTTTATTAGAAATTATGTTTTTTTAATATTATTTGTTCATATAATTAATTTATATATAAATATAATACACCTAGAATTAATAAATCAATATTATATTTTATTGAAATCATCATTTGACAATAATATATTTATTTTTATTTAACAAAAAATACAGCGCATAAAAACTGATTCTTAAAAAACATAATGAATTAAGTAAATTTATATAAAATAAGATATATATATATATATATAAGAATATAAATTAATATATTTCATATTTCATTTACTCATATTCTTACCTACTGATTCAAGGGATCATTTTTAATGGTCTAAACATGTCACAGTTTTGTTTTAGTTTATTTTTGTCTGTGGAATAGGTTATCGAACATATCTGACTTAATTCGAAGAAAATATTCATTAAAAAATGAAGTTGTTTCCTTTATCCCCTTAAATAAATTGAATCATTAATTTTTTAAAACTCATATGATATGAGTAATTTACATAGGTATATACTAATTAACCATACACTTGAAGTTTATTATGGATTAATTTAGGATATGAAGTGATATTTTCATATATAAAATTTGATATGAGACCTTTATAAAGAGACATAATCACTTATTAATAGAATATGAGTAATTAAAAAAAGAGATAAATTTATATGGTTCCACTTTCCTCAAACCATTATGAGGTTTCATATAACATGGATATAATAAGTGTTCCACCAAATGTTTTTTATATATCGCATTTCCTAATAATTGAAATATTACATAACATAAGAAATAAAACAAATCTAGTGTTAAAAGTTACTATCTACCTAAATATTCATTATTACATAAAATTTTCCTTGTTCACATGATATAATATGGGGTTGGTTTCTTTTTCCTTCTTTAACATTTGTATCAGTGCATTGGTTTTTATATTTCCCAAATTCATGAAATATAAAACATCGAATCATTAGTGGATCCTTTGGATGAAAATTTCCTACCTTCATTGTATACTTATTTTTCTATTAACATATTGTTTTTTGATTCCATCATTTACTATAAGTAATGAATCATAATGTCCTCTTGAGGAAGTTGCTGTGGAGATTCTTCCCAAATTGTAGAAATTTAGGATTTTGAATATTCTTTCCCTCCCCATCATTATCACCTGAGTTCCCATGAAAATCCATCATTATAATCTTTTCTGGGTTTATGATTTCAACTATTCTCACATGGTTAATCATATTTCATTATAGATGGTTTGGAATAATCATTAGATTTATTAGTCCAGTTCCCACTTCAATAGTTTTATCATTTAGAAAATCACTTAATTATCCCTCACAAATATTATATACTATATTACTTATGGTTTCAACCATTACTAAAAACAAAATGGGTTAATGTGAGTTAGGAAAAATTTTCCTCGTAAGATAATTATTCTAGATACCCAAAGGGAAATTTAACCTAAATATATCTCACTTTATAATACCATCATGTTAGACTATAATTCTTCTATTTAAATTTATATCACACTTTTTTTAAACTATATCATTCACAATTTACCATATATCATTCTTAGACTAGCTTACATCACCCATATATCAACCTTAATAATTTTTTATTCATCCTAGTTTAATTTATTTTCTCTTATCTCATACTTCATAACTTAATTCCTTAAAGTAACTAACAAATAAATCCTTCATAGTGGTCCATGAAGTGTGTGTGATTATCTAAATCATATCCCCATTGAGTGTTTATCCAGGTGTGGAGTTTTAGTCTCAATAATTATATATTATATTACTGATCAATTCAACTATCAAGAAAACTTTTTAGGGTTGATTACTCCATTTAACATCTATCCCACAACCGCATCCACTTTCCATTATCAAACTAGGTATGTAATTGATAGTAAAATAACATACTATATACTTTAACAAAATTACAGGATATTATCCCACACATAGAATAATATCATGGGTTTTAAAAAAAATCATTCATCTTAATATATAAAAATAACTATAACTTTATCTGATACCATGTATCTTGAACAAATAAAATAAAAAATATTTATTTCATAATTTTTCACATAGTTTTCCAACAAATAAAAACTGAGGATATACAGATCTAGTTTCTTTGGTAGATAAGATACATAAATAATTGATCTTAATTATGAATAAAAATATTTTTTAAAACTCCACATAGTTATCCTTTCTTCCATTGTACTTATAAAACATCATAGGAATACTTGGGGAAAGTACATAAAGAAAAGGGTGACCTAGAAACTTAGGTAAGAGAATAATCATGGAAATAAATCATAAGATGAGATTAAAATGAATAACATGAAATAATAAATAGAATGAATATAATAATATAAAATTTGGATAAGTTAATGAGAACATAAGATTATGGAATCTTGGAATATTTGGCAATAATATAATACATTACATCATAAACAGAAGTCAAGGGTCACTCCCAAGACCATCATCATAATGTGTATAATGTCCTTCGGTGGATTGGGTTCTCCCTCCATTCCTATAAATATAGTGGAAAGTGTAACATGTTGGATTTAGTTCACTACCTACTCCCTTAAAAAATATATCATGATATTTAATGATTTACACAATGCATTGGAGATCTATACAATATTGTTCCCACTCATCATATAACATAATGTGCTTAGGCTAACGACCCATTCACTATTCATGGTATCTCATGAGATAGAAGCATTACCCAATTAATTATTGGGATATATAATTCCATTACCTCCCATAATATATTGAAAATAATATATATGTATGCCATATAAGAAAAATAAACCATACGTAAATGATAAGCATGGTCAAACCCATGGGAAAGAAGTGGGTTCTATAATTATGATTCGAAGAATAAAAAAGGAAAATTCCTAATTATTCTTAATATAAAAAGTTATTAAATTATTTTAGACATTCATAATTAAATAGTGAACATAGTTCTTGAACATGGAGTTCCATTATTTAAAATTCATGATAAATATTTAGAGAATGAAGAATAAAAATGAACCACATGGGTGATGTGTTATGAAATAGGTACATGATATTTTTATAGGAGGAAAAAGATTATTATTTTCCATAAAATAAGAATTATACCAATAGGCTTCATCACAGAATAATGAGTATTTTTATATGTAATTCATGTTTTAAAAACATTTTATGGGGGGTGATTATTGATATGAGATAATTAAAATTAATTTTTCTTTTAAATAACTTTTACATAAAAGTGGGGATTTCAAAGGCAATTAAAACATGTACAACCACATAAATGTAAAGTATATTTAAATAGGTTTATATTTATGGTAAATATATACAAAAATATAATTAATTTCCTTAGAATAATATTTAATAAAATTGATAATAAAAGATAATAGGTAACTGGTATGTAACTAGAGTATTATAGGAGATCCCTAACACTATTGTTATACATGTTTTAATACCCCACATGCACAAGTGTTAAACCATTTCCCCTAATTTTCCATTATTGAGGTAACTCCACTTTTACCCTAGATTATTAGTTTTAATGAACCAAAATAAAATTGAAATTTATAACTAATATAAAACAAATGATTTAAAATAAAAAAAAATTTATAAAAAAATTCTAATATTTAGATAAATTAATTTTAGTATTAGTGCAGATAATGTAAAAAATCCATTTCATAGAAAAATTTCAATCTATAATTAAAATGTCAATGGGGATAATATTATCAATGTTTCTTATTTTTATTAATGAAATTGGAAAATTATAAAACAAATAAATATTATCCATATCTAAAATAAATTCAAAACTAAATTTTACCAAAATAATACTTAATTAAATGAAAATAATTTTTTTTTCTAATTGGCATTAAAATATTTATTTTTGATTTATAATGATAAACGTAATTTATTATAAATTTAAAAAATATATATATAATGTATAAAATTATTCCTTAAATGAATAAAAAGTTTTTATAAAATTTTATCTCACACTTCTATATTAATAAGGTAATAAAAACCATCGTCTTGGAAAAAAATGTATTTTTACTACTCATCTAAAAATAAATTATTTTAGAAAAATACATAAAATTAATCCTAATATCATTTTATAAAGATTAATACGCAAATATAATAAATTTTACTATATTAAACTTTTATAAGTTATAAAAAATAATTTTTAATTATGAAATGGTTATTTTATTAAAAATAATTTTATGAAAAATATAACTTATGTTTTAAAGTGTCAAATATGGAACTATAAATTAATACCAACTTTTTAAAAAAAATTAAATTCACTTAAAAATAACATATATGTTCTTCCAAAAATGTTTTGTGAATTTTCAATTCCAAATTATATAATAATATTTCATAAAATTAAAATTATTTATCAAAATGGTATTTTACCTATTCAACTAAAATCTATATTTTTAGAAAAAACCCAAAAAATCATCCAAAAATAATATTTATATTATAAATAAAAAAAATTAAGTTTATATTTTCAAATTAAATTTCTATAATTTTGTATTTTAACTGTTAAATATAATCATAAAATATAATGAGAAACTATTCTTATAGGAATATAATCTTTTTAAATAATAGTTGTTCCAATTCATAATTTTTATAAGTCCCTAATATAGTTATAATTATTTAATAAATATTATATGTAATTAAAATCATCATTTGATAATAAATACTTTTTTAAATTTAATAAAAAGTGAAACTCAAAAAAATATAGATTCATAAACAAAATCTTGAATTAAGTAAATTTTTATAAAATAACCTATATATATAAACATATATATTAATATATTTCATAATTCGGTTACTCTTAATAATAAAAACTAATTAAAGGTCTTTGTTTTAATGGTATAAACATATCAATGTTTCTTTTTATTTCACTGTTTCTTATAGAGTAAGCTATATAATATATTTGACTTAATTAGAAGAAAAATATTTTCAAATCCCATTTCATTACATTACACATATTGAATGATATGATATAGACCATGCACGGGATTTAGGGTATATATCATTGAATCCACCACTTTCACTAAAGCCTTATAGACTTATTTACATTTCACCTTATATAATTTCATATAAAATAAATTGTGAAACTATATACAAATAATCTTATGGATTTTTTTTAAAACAGTTTTGGATAGCTCTCATTAGCTTCACTTTGTATCACATCATATATAATACCATTTGACTATCCATCAAAAGATTTTTTTAGTAAACTCTAAATAACATTTTGGTATACCAATCTAAGTGAAAATCAATCCACATTCAATCAATCACAAAGTGTGGCCCCATTGGACATAGTATAATTAACATGAAATATGAATCATCGAATTTGTAAATGTAATAAAAAAGAAGCTTCTAGAAAATCATTAATTCTACACAATATACAAAGAAAATACTGAGTGATCTCTATCAAACACATGTATCACTATACCCATGTCCACCAACTACTGTATGTATTTTCAAATGATACATTTGTCCTAGACTTTGAGTGCCCTTGGGGAACAGAGTATGCCAATCCCCTATAGAAAAATCATATTTTTGTGATTCTATAAGTAAATACTGGTCAAGTAAATGAATACAACACATGTCTTTCATCATTATGTATAATTTCAAAACATTTACCTCACCTAAATAGATAATAGCAGTGTATATACTATCTAAGTAAAGGGATACACTTGATCAGTCTATCTAAATTACCCCCGGATTCAATACTCATCTTATGAGAGGAAAAAATCCATCACGGTTAAGCTCCAACTGATGACATGACCCACTATATACCCAACCAACACCCTGATTAGATAAGCCTCAAGGATAGTGTAAGAAAGTTATCAAAGTATGAACATTATCAGGTGATTCATCTCTCCTTCTTCAAGTAGTAGGTACTATAAATATAATCCATTCACCCCTTGTATAATAAATATATTTCATATTATACTCCATGTAGTATACTTCATAGGTCATCCACCATAAAAAACCCATTTTTTGCCTCAATATCATATTTCATATCATGATGCAATAATCATCATCATTTTAAACTAAACATTTCATCATAACCTATAATTCTCCCTAACAAACATCAGTTATGGGTAACTCAAAGTTATACTTTGATAGGGCGATTATCATTTCACTTCATGATATGTATATTAATATATACATATGAAAATATTAATCCATATTTTTGTGATCACTGAGAGGGTGATGGGTGGGTTGGTGATATTTCCCTTTTATATTTTTTTAATTTACAAACAACCATCACCTTCAATTAGTTAGAAGAGAATTTTATCAAAAAAAACACACCCATAAGGACAAAAGTATTTAAAATTTTCACTACTCAATAAGAGTAATTACTCCTTATCATGCACAAGAGCCTTAGCCTAGTTGGTGAGGACTCCTTAAGTGCATCCAAGAGACCTGTGATCAAATACAGGTAGAGGCTAATATCCGGTACTGTAGAAATACTGTGGCAGGTACTGTAACAGGCACTGTAGTAGGAACTCTGAAGAACTATAGTAGGTACTGTAGCGGGAACTGTAGAAGTCACTATTTGGCATTGTAGTAGCTGAGAATATTCCCCCGTTTGGGCCTTCGGGCCACCGATTTAGTCGCTGAATCCTTTCAGGCCTTCGGGCCACCCATACCTTCGGGTCAGTAAGGCCTTCGGGCCACCTCAAGGCCTTCGGTCCACCTTTATTGAAGATTCAAACCAAACAACCTACAAGGAACAAGCTTTAGAAGGAGGAGGATCAAGGAACTTACTCCACAATAAAGATAAATGGATTTCAGGAATGAGATGGTATGGCACCTGCCATCGGGAAAATCTTGTGCATGAACGGGAAAGCCTAGTCGATCAGCCATCCGATGGTGGAGAGCTAATTCTATGATGAAGATTCTAGGGAGGAGAAGTTCCAAGTATTTACTCTAGGTTGCATATAATGTTTGAAGCCTACGATCAATGAATTACTCTAAGGCCTACGGGCCATGTAATACTTTCGCCTATGGGCCTTGTAAGGGTTCCACCTCACCCCTTGAAAGGTGGATTATCAAAAATCAATAAAAAAATGAAGGCCTTCGGGCCATTGGAGTCCTTATCATTGTTTTTAAACGATCCAATACCACGAAAAAACTTCAAAAAAAATCCTTTGGTGGTTTATAGATAGAATGGAATATATATCCCTTGAATAACACTATAGTACTTTGAAAGTGTTTGTGATCCTCACATAGAAAATATATTGTAAAAAATTTCCGATAATAAAATTAAACTTCACCAACAGGCTTAAATTCATTATCACTAATCTATATGAATTCTTGGTACATTCCTTATTGAATGGTTTTCCTCTATATATTCTATTTCTTTCACAGTACCACGAAAAAATTACTAACTTAATATATTTTTTTGGAACCTATCTTTTTTGTGCCTTTTATTTCTAGTAACCTCAGTCTGATACCAGTTCTCCTAATAATAGTTTGTGTGCAATCCATCATTTGATACATCAACATATTATGCTAATGAATTTGATTCTACGAAGAAACAATCTTTCAATATCTTTAGTTGGGAACTCTATTATATAAAAATTCACCAAGGAACAACAACTTTCCCAATTCAGATACACCACTTTATAAAGGAAGTGTTTCTCTAAAAAACAATTGAGGATCACAAACACTAAATTCAATGTTCCTACTCAATCATCAAATTACCCACTCTAAAAAATCTTCAATTAGACACCTTAAAACATCTATTAATATTAGATTCAACTAGATTCATAATAATTTCTTTAAAACTCATCATAAAAAAATCTTAAAACATTCCTCAAATATTGTATAGAGTAATGATTTTTCTATTGAGATTATTGAACCATTGAACATCTATCCCATCATTTTCATAATAAATGAATTTAAAAAATATATAAAAGATTCCAAAACATTTATATGATATGTATTCATTCAATTATATCTGATTACAGAATGGAAATATATTAAATGACTTTGAACAACTTTATCAAATTAAATTATATCACCTCACCCTGATGAACTTTGTTAAACTATATTTTCTAAACATGGTTCAGAATCCACTATCTGAAATCTTTATACTCTTATTTTTTTGTGTATTTTTATGTAATTCTTTATCTGGTAGATTTTCATGTAAACTCATGTTTGATTACTTCTAATATGAACTTATATTAGAAAAGTTTTATTACATGATTAAATTTTTATTCAGTCTGGTGGACCTGGTTTGGAAACCTTTATATGGAAAATGCAGTTAAGCAACTATTCTATTAGCTTCTTCCTCCACCAAACTATAGCTAAAATCATAAATATCTATATATAGAAATTATTTTTGGTACTTTTAAGAGAAACAATGCATCAACCAATTTAACTTTTTTCAAATATCTATAAATGATTGAACTATAAATATAATCTGACCAATACATGGTTCTATCCTTCATCATATCACCTAGATCTATTGAATTCCATCCATTCAACACTGTAAGATCCCCTTTTTGGGAAGAATTTGACATTATATAGTTATTTATGTAATAGAAGAAATAAAATACCAATAAAAGATTCATTTTTAACCAAATTCTTCTAAAAATTCTCCAATCCTATTGGTCTTAGAAATTTCCTCATTTATATTATATTTTAAAGCAAGGAACATAAATCACTTAAACGTTGAAACTGAATCAAGTGATCCCAATAAAAAATTATAAACCTTTGTGAATAAACTCAGTTTAGGAATAAGAAATCATTTAATCGAGAATATGTGGTTGTTCAAAAATATGTTATTCAAAACTATTTATAAACATCATTCATTCCCACACATTCATGATATAAATAGGCTCCAACTTTTAGGAAATATTTCCTATAACAACATCAATAAAATATTAAAACATTTTACAAAAACTAAAATCCTAGATGACCCATTTTAAACCCCCCTAAATATATGCTCTCCTAAAATAGGATAAGTTCATATCAATGGATATATTTTTGTTACACATTTTTCCCCATTTTAAAACATCATCCAAATATATGATGAGAGAGCGGAAATACCATCAAGTACCTTATACTTGAAGAGAGTGAGGTTATACACTAATAGTAAACTTCATCTTATATATTATTTCATTATTTCATTATAATAATACTAATATAGTTTCAAATATTTTCCAAAATATATACCCAAATTAAGAAATGTACACTGATAAGTCAATTAAAGTTTATTAATGATACTACCATTGTTTCTTGTCAATCACCAACATAGAATGCCCAATATTATTCATAAATAATATCAATGTAATAAAAAATCATATTATTAAATTGAATTTCATTTTTTTACATTCAATATAATGTGGTGATAAAAAAATTGAACATGTTATTCAAAGTGGCGGTAATCCTCACAAAAATATGATAATGTATTCCTTTTTATCAATAATTATAGAGAAAGGTGTAAAAAGGATATTAAATTAGATTAGTAAAACATAATAATATTTAAAATTATATTTTTATTAAAAATTCGTGTATATATGGTACTTGAGGGATGTCGAATAAGAAAATAACTTTGAAAATATCAGTTGAGAGCCTTATCTCTCCCTTGGAAGTTCTCCATTAGAAAACTCTTTAAGACTCTTTAGCTTGATCTTCTGACGAGATAATGGATTAAAATGAATGGGTATGGTGTTTAAAAGATACTATGTTGGTTTTATATAAAATTCTTATAAATTAGTGGATAAATGGGGAGGGTGTGGTCTCATTTTATAAGTGACTAAAATAATAATTTTTTAAAAGCTCAATATTTTTTATAATATCACTACATTAGAAAAGTTCAAGGGATCAAAAAAATATCCAATATTGTTTTTATAAAAGATATAAAATCAATACTCCCTTGAAAACCTAATACAAAACATGTTTCTCACATGTTTTATCCATGTGAACTAGGGTTAAACAATTTCCCCTAATTTTCCATTATCGAGGAAACTCCACTTTTACCCTCGATTACTAGTTCTAATGATCCAAATTAAAATTTATATTTTTAAACTAATATAAAACTCATGATTTAAAATAAAAATATCATTTTATAAAAAAATTCTAATATTTAGATAAATTAATTTTAGTATTAGTGCACATAATGTAAAAAATCCATTTCATAGAAAAATATCATTCTAAAATTAAATTGTTAGTGTGGGTAATATTATCAATGTTTCTTATTTTTAATAAAGAAATTGGTAAATTATAAAACAAAAAATTATTATCCATATTCAAAATAAATTCAAAAATAAATTTTACCAAAATAATTCTTAATTAAATGAAAAGATAAAAAAAAAATTATTGGTATTAAAATATTTATTTTTTATTTGTAAGGATAAACGTAATTTCTTATAAATTAAAAATATATATATATATATAATGGATAAAATAATTCCTTAAATGAATAAAAAGTTATTATAAAATTTTATCTCACACTTATATACTAATAAGGTAATAAAAAGCATCATTTTGAAAAAAAAAGTATTTTTACTATTCATCTAAAAATCATTTACTTTAGAAAAATACATAAAATTAATCCAAATATCATTTTATAAAGTTGAATTCGAAAATATAATAAATTTTACTATATTAAATTTGAATAAGATATATAAAATAATTTTTAATTATATAATGGATATTGTATTAAAAATAATTTTTTAAAAAATATAACTTAATTTTTAAATTGTCAAATATGGAACTATAAATTAATACCAACTTTTAAAAAAAAATTAATTCACTTAAAAATAACATATATATTCTTCTAAAATGGTTTTGTGAATTTTGAATTCATACTTATATTCTGTATTTCCTAAAATTAATATTATTTAAAAAAAATGGTATTTTCCCTATTCACCTAAAATCAATATTTATAGAAAAATCGAAAAAATCATCCAAAAATAATATTTATATTATAAATAAAACAAAATTATGTTTATATTTTCAAATTAAATTACTATATTTTTTTATGTTGAGTTTTAAATATAATCATAAAATATAATGGGAAAATATTTTTATATAATTTTTTTTAAATACTACTTTTTCCAATTCATAATTTTTATAATCCCATAATATAGTAATAATTAATTAATAAATATTATATGTAATTAAAATCATCATTTAATAATAAATACTTTGTTTATTTTAATAAAAAGTGAAACTCATAAAAAGAAAGATTCATAAACAAAATATAATATTGAGTAAATTTTTATAAAATAAACTATATATATACACATATATATTAATATATTTCATAATTCGGTTAATCCTAATAATAAATAAAAATTAAAGGTCTTTGTTTTAATGGTATAAACATATCAATGTTTCTTTTTATTTCAGTGTTTCTTGTGTAGTAAGCTATATAATATATTTTACTTAATTAGAAGAAATATATTTTAAAATCTCATGTCCTTGAATTACACATATTGTATGATATGATATAGACCGTGCATGGGATTTTGGGTATATATCATTGAATCTACCACTTTCACGAAAGCATTATAGACTTATTTCTATTTCACTTTATATCATTTCATATATAATAAATTGTTAAACTATATCTGAAACATCTTAGGGATATTTTTCAAAACACATTTGGACAGCTCTCATTAGCTTCACTTTGTATCACATCATATATAATACCATTTGAATATCCATCGAAAGATTGTTTTTTGGTAAACTCCAAATATCCTTTTTGTATACCTATCTGAGTCAAAATCAATCCACATTCAATCAATCAAAAAGCGTGGCCCCATTAGAAATTGTATAATAAAAATAAATATGAATCATAAAATCTGTAAATGTAATAAAAAAGAAGCTTCTAGAAAATCATTAATTCTACACAATATACAAAAAAATATTGAGTAGCCTCTATCAAACACATGTATCACTATACCCATATCCACTAACTACTATATGTATTTTTAAATGATCCCTTTGTCCTAGACATCGAGTGCCCTTGGGAATAGAGTATGCCATTCCCCTATAGAGAAATCATATGTTCTTGATTATATAAGTAAATACTAGTCAAGTCGATGAATACAGCACATTTCATTCATCATTATAAATAATTTCATAACATTCCCTTCACCTGAATAGATAATAGCAGTATATATACTATCTAATTAAAGGGATACACTTGATCGGTCTATTTAAATTTTCCCCTAGATTGAATACTCATATTACGAGACGAAAAAATCCATCATGGTTAAGCTTCAACTGAGGACATGGCCCACAATATACCCAACCAACCCCCTGATTAGAGATGCCTCAAGGATAGTGTAAGAAAGTTGTCAAAGTATGAACATTATCAGGTGATTCATCTATCCTTCCTCAAGTAGTAGGTACTATAAATATAATTTATTCACCCCTAGTATACCAAATATATTGCATATTATACTCCATGTGGTATACTTCCTGGGTCATCAACCATAAAAAACCCATTTTGTGCCACAATATCATATTTCAAATCATGATACAATAATAATCATCATTTTAACCTAAATATTTCATCAAAACCTATAATAATCCTTAATAATCATCAGTTATGGGTAACTCAAAGTTATACTTTGATAGGTTGATTATCACTTCACTTCTTGATATGTATATCAATATATACATATGAAAATACTTATCCATATTTTTGTGATCACTGATAGGGGGTGGGGTGGGTTGGTGATATTTCCCCTTTATATATTGTAATTTTCAAACAACCATCACCTTTAATTAGTTAGAACTGAATTTTATCCAAAAAAATCGCACCCACAAGGACACAAGTATTTACAATTTTCACTACTCAATAAGAGTAATTTGTTCTTATCATTTTTTCTAAATGATCCAATAGCAAGAAAACACTTGAAAAAAAAAATCCTTTAGTGGTTTATAGAAATAATGGAATATATATCACTTGAATAACACCATAGTACTTTGAAAGTTTATGTGATCCTCACAAAAAAAATATGATGTAAAAAATTTCCTATAATAAAATAAACCTTCACCAACAGGATTAAATTCATTATCACTAATCTGCATGAATTCTTCGTACATTCTTTATTGAATGTTTTTCCACTCCATATTCATATTTCTTTCACAGTAGCACGAAAATGTTTTCTAACTTATTATATTTTTTGGAACCTATCTGTTTGGTACCTTCTATGTCTAGTAACCTCAGTCTTATACCAGTTCTCCTAATACTATTTTTTATGGAATCCCTCATTTGATACATCAACATATTATGCTAATGAATTTTATTCTACAAAGAAACAGTCTCTCAATATCTTTAGTTGGGAACTCTATTATTTAAAAATTCACCAAGAAACAACAAGCTTCTTAATTAACCTACACCACTTTATAAAGGAAGTGTTTCTCTAAAAACAATAGAAGATCACAAACTTCAAATTCAATTTTCCAACTCAAACATCAAATGACCCACTCAAAAAAATCTTCAATTAGATACCTTAAAACATATATTAAGATTAGAGTCAACCAAATTCATAATAAGTTCTTTAAAACTCATCATAAAAAACTTCTTATAACATTCTTCAAATATTGTATAGAATAATGATTTTTCCTTTGTTATTATTGAACCATTGAACATTTATCTCATCATTTTCATAATGAATGAATTTAAAAAAATATATTAGAGATTCCAAATCATTCATATGATACATCTTCATTCAATTATTTCTGATGACTGCATGAAAATATATTCAATGACTTTGTACTACTTTATCTAATTAATTTATATCACCTCACCCCGATGAACTTTGTTAAACTATATTTTCTAAACTTGATTTGGAATCCACTATCTGCAATCTTTATACTCTTATTTTTTGTGAATTTTTCTGTAATTCTATATCTGATTGATTTTCTTGTAAACTCGTGTTTTATTACTTCTAATAGGAACTTCTATTAGTTAAGTTTTATTGTGGGATGAAATTTTTTTTTATTCTGGTGGACCTGGTTCGGAAACCTTTATATGGAAAATGCAGTTAAACCACTATTCTACTAGCTTCTTCCTCCAAAAACCTATAGCTAGAATCATTAATATCTGTATATAGAAATTATTTTTGGAACTTTTAAGAAAAACAATTCATTAACCAATTTAACTTTTTTCAAATATCTATATATGATGGAAATATAAAAATAATCTAATGAACACATGGTTTCATCCTCCATCCTATCACCTGGATCTATTAAATTCCTTCCATTCAACACTGTATGATCCCCTTTAGGGAAGAATTAGACATTATAAAGTTATTTATGTAATGTAAAAATACAATACCAACAAATCCTTCATTTTTAACCAAATTCTTATATAAATCCTCCAAACCTATTGGTCTTAGAAATTTACCCATTTATATTTTATTTTAAACCAAGGAACATAAATCAATTAAACTCTGCAACTAAATCAATGAATCAAAATAAAATAATTTTAAACCTTTGTGAATAAACTTAGTTTAGGAAAACAAAATCATTTAATCAAGAATATGTGTTTGTTCAAAAATAATTTATTCAAAACAATTTATAAACATCATCCATTCCCACACATTCATTATATAAATTGGCTCCAACTTTTAATAAATATTTCCTACAACCATGTCAATAAAATATTAAAACATTTTAAACATACTAAAATCATATATTACCCCTTTTAAACACCCCTAAATATATGCTATGCCAAAATAGGCTAAGTTCACATCAATGGATATAATTGTGTTACACATTTTATCCCCATTTTAAAACATTATCCAAAGATATGGTGAGAGACAAGAAAGACTATAAAGTACCTTAGTCTTGAAGAGAGTGAGGTTATACACTAATAATAAACCTCGTCTTCTAAAATATTTCCTTCAAGAATGATTTTGAGAAGATATTATCCACCTAGACTGTTGCAGGAACAAACTCCAAATTCATTTCATTTCATTCCACGTGATCTTTTATTAAGTGATATTTAATATCAATTTTCTTATATTGATAATATTTCATAGGATCATTAGTCAGATTTATAAAACAATGATTATCACGACCCAGGATTAGGGGAAACTTCACATCAACCAAACAATATTCTAGCTAGGACTTCATCTAAATTAATTGAGAGATATCTTGAGTGGAATCTATATACTCATTTTTAGTAGTACTAACAGTCACTAAATTTTTATTCTTTGTATTCCAACTCATACATATTTCTCTTCAAAATAAAACCCCACCAGATGTGGATCTTCTTCCATGGACACAACCTATACAATCTGTACCTATGTAACCAAATAGATCAATTTTTCATGTGATATCGTATTTCATGTTGACACTAATTGTGACTTTAATATAATTGAGAATTATTTTTTCATATAAAATTTGAGAACCTATCTATGCACTTTGATATTGAGAAAAAGTGTAACAACATATGGTCAATCATTCCTTGAATCTATTGGATATAATAGGCTTCGAATCAAATTATTAATTATTTTGGATCAAATATATAAATACCCTTCCATTAAATAAATAAATATTAAATTTTATTAGATGTGTATTAATACATATTGTTATGATCCACAGTAGGACTATAATGTTTTATGGTCTTTTTAAAATTGGATACAATAACAATTGGTACATAAAATATCTATATCATTTATCATTATTTTTTAAAAAACTAGATCCCTTATTGGATATTTCATAATTAAAACCTTTATTCATAACTCGGGGAAAGTAAACATAAGAATTGGTGATATAATATGCTCATTAATAGTAAAAATAAGATATATTAATCTATGATCATATGTGATCATTACATATGTATAATATTGTAAGAACCAAATCATTACATAAGAATAGTTCTGCACAATCAATCAAAGAACATTAATTAAAGAGCATGGAACAAGGATTTTTTATAATTATTGAAATAAGTGATAAGTTTGTGTAATTATAAATAATCAATAATGATCCAAGAGAACGTATAATAAACAAAATATATAAGTTCTTCTTAGACAAATAATCATAGAAAATCACTTCTTTAGTCAAGGATCATTCCAATGAAAATCATAGTGGAAAAATTCCAATAATTTACATTCCTACCAGATAATTTCCAATAGTCTCTTAGGAGTAAGTTTCATTTAGTTAACATTTTCTTCTCTTGGGAGTTTATAAACTCCTTCATCTCTTCGGATTTCCTCAAATCTCTCATCTATTATGATTTTATCAACTCATTCATCATTACCCAATCCATTGGTGGATTATAAAGAACTCCCCGATTATTATAAGATATATTGGGATAACCATCATATAATCAAAATCCATACATATGTGTTCCATAAGATTATAAAAACAATCTTTTTATTATAACATCACACATTGAATGAATATAGGTTTTATAACAATTCTACCATTATAATCATAAAATGTCTATATGAATAAAAAATATGGTAAAATAAGATCATATACAGAGTAAATTATAAGAAACATCAAAGTATGTTGTTATATATGAAAATTCATTTTGAAGATCACTAATTTTTTCTGAGTAAAATAAAACATTCATTTTGAAATGAAGTATTTAAAATAAAATAAAAATATCCTAAAAATTACAAAAAAAAATTCATTGTAATTCCAAATGGAAACATGTAAATGAAGCTTCATATAAAAGAGTATTCATGATGTATATAAATTCCATTCATGCGGTGTATATTAAAACAAATATTCCATTTATATTTTTTGAAAAAAATTCATAAGTACCATGTTAAGAATCTTCCATTAAAAACCCGTTAAATATAGTTAGATATAGTTAGAATTTAATTTAATTAACCTTTGAATAATATTAAAAATGTTATAAACATTTTCATGAAAATATGGATATGGAATAAAATATACCTGATCAAAGAGATAAAAATTGTCGATTTTTCATAAAAACATTATTTCAGCCTCTTGAGTACTTAAAAAGAGAAATATTAATGGAAAATGTAGAATATATAGATACAATTTATTTAGATTGAAATACATCATATTTGTGAGAGATAGATAATATAATGTCATTATTGAAAATTAAATCATAAACAATCCTGATAAAAATGAGATTTTAAAATAAAACCCTTACTACTTTGATAACGTTTGAGTTGTAATTCCCAAGAAAGGAATAACAGTAAATGAAAACTAAAATTCCATGAACATAAGGATATTTATGTTAAATCATATTAAATGGGTAAATAGATACACCTCATATAATAATATATTTTTATAACATAGTATATGTCCCAAAGAAGATAGTTTGAGATGTTAATCTCCTACCACCTTGGTTTCATTAGAATCAAATAACATTGGAATAAAAAAATTGATTATCATTTTAAGTACATATAATTATGAAAAATACACGATATAATATGTCAAAGGATTAGTATATACACCTCATAAATATAAATAGGGTCATAATATCAAACATGTATCAATGAAACAAAATTAAGACGAAGAACCCTTACCTTATCTTAGATTAGATAAATAAGCTTTCTAAACTCACATTTAGAAAATTTAGATTTATTATAGTTATATAATATAATAATATTCATACTTATAAGGCCTTATATGCTCCACTTATTTCATTTCAACACCAATTTATTAACAATTCTCTATTAGAGTCATCATTTAAGGCATTAACTACTTCATTTCTCATATATGTATGGTTTTAGAATTTTTGGTCCTTGTACATTGATTATAGTTCCATCATATAAATAATATCAATCATGTCATAAGTACAATATTTCATCATAATACACACTTTTTATAAAAATTCATATAATTCGGATTTCATAACATAATCACATCACTTTGTGGAGATGATAATCCATATGTACTCACGAGTAATGTTTCCACTTTTTGATGGATTGGAGAAAAGAAATGTACATGGTATTTCACCTTTTAAATAATAATTATTATATAATTAATATGATATATAATCATTAAATTTATCATTATTACCATCAAATTATGTTGGAAATGAAAAAATAATCACATTGGTTCATGAGGTGGAAGTCGACACATACACATGAGCGGTGATATCATTTTTCAATGGATGGTATGGAAAGAAGATAGAAAAGATATTATAACTAAAAAATCACAATTATGTCATAAATATCATATATAAAAGTTAAATCCATTATAATAACTTGCTGTGAAATAATATTGATGAAAAACGAATGATATCATTATGTGGAGGCGGTAGTCCACACATATGAACAAGAAATATTTTCATTCCCCATTTGATAGAGAATATGTTGCAAATAAATAGAATATGCCTTAAATAATCCATAAAATTGATTCTTTAGACAAGAATAAATTTTAATTTATTCCCAAATATTATTTAGGCATACACTTTTATAGAATTAGATCATCACACTTACAGAAAAATATTACCATACAAGGTGGACACTTCCACTTAGTATCAATTTTTACTATAATAAAGATACATTGACAAATAAATTTATTATTTTCATAAAATATGATCACAATTTTCATCTTTCCTTCATTATTTTTCTTTACTCATCACTAAAACCCTTTGAAAAATAGTTTAACATATAAGATGAGCATAAAAATATCAGTAAAAACATATACAAATATATAATGATACCCATTAGTCTATGAATAATCATCCAAATTTTCATTATTTAAAATAAAAATTGAGCTCAAAATAAACATTTTATTAAACAAAAAACAAACTTCTCTAACCATATTTTTCATAAAACATATAATAATAAATCATAGAGGAAAAAATAAAACTAAAAATTCTTTCTTTGTAATCAAAAAAATCTCAGTATTTTTTTTACAAATTTATACATTTCATCTTTATGAAGTAGAATATGTGTTCCATTAAATATAATCTCATTAGATGACTTTCTAAAATCATCAGATTCCCATAAACACCCAGAACAAGCATAGATAAATCATATAGCTAAATAGGGACATCATTTAAATATCACTCTTATAATAACTTTTCCAAATAGAATAATTATTCTAGTAAATTCCAATAATAACATAGGATAAACTAGACTAATTAACTCTATCCCTTTACCCAATGCTTTGGGGAGCAATATCGAGATCACGCATCATTATGAGCTATATCAGGCTCACTCATCATCATACAAAATACCCAATATTAATAACATAATCATAATACATGAAATTTTGAATTTTCCTCATTATACTCATAAAAATATTCATTTCTCCAATAAGAAAAAAATTTCTTCATATCTAAATATTTATTCCATTAAAACCCATTTTGGAGAATGCCGAGAAGAAAAGGGGAGGATGGTTTTTCATTAAATAAAACATGAATGATTGTAAAGGGATCGGAACAACAAATAATTTTTAAAGTGGTGGGAAACCTATTGGTTTCATATATGTTAAAAAAGAAAGTTCCCTTATATTTTTGTCAAATAATTCCATATGAAATACATTAAAATATTCCATTTGAAAACCATTAAAAGTCAAAAGTGACATATAATATTCTTTATAATTTATTCATGAGAATATAAATAAAGTAATAAAATATTTTTAATAATATTGACATGAAAGAAAACTATTTAAAAAATAAATATTTGAAACATTTAAAATGAGTTTTTGAATTAATGTTTCCCTCTCCTCAAGTATGATTCATCACAAATGTTCTTTATCTTCCCCTTCTTTAGAAAACATCTTTAGGTTTATACATAAAGAAATCCTAGGATGGATTTTTAATCAAAACATGACCTCTATGTTATGGGGAGGGATGTAAGGAATGGAACTATGTAGGGCATGGTAGACCTAAAAGGATCTTTAAGTATAGATAAATGAAGGGAGTGGTGGCCTTTTATATGTGCGGGTGAATACACATTTAGAATTTTTAAAAATATTAAAATACATTAACGTATTAATTAAATACGATGGATATAAATTGGACTATTTCTTAATTTGATGTGTGATACGGTAGAAATATGCCCATAAATGAGTATTTAGACATTTTTGGAGGTCATTTTTACACTTATCTCTTTATTTTAACCCTTGGGAAACATGTTTTAACATTAACCATGGAAGTATATTTTTATTATTTTTACATTTAATTATGAAAAAAAGTTAATTATC
Organism: Viscum album; assembly: GCA_963277665.1. NCBI lineage: Eukaryota > Viridiplantae > Streptophyta > Magnoliopsida > Santalales > Viscaceae > Viscum > Viscum album. The sequence continues at coordinate 1,466,845,418 of OY728128.1, read as the reverse complement.
CTTATTATAAATTATTTATTATTATTATTAAAAATATGGAATCAATTTTATCAAATTTAATTCAAATAAGATGTATAATTTAATTTTAAATCAAACCTATAAAACGTGATGTATAATGCTTTTTTAGAAAAATTCATTTCTAAGTATGAAAATGATATTATTCCAAATTCACGTAAAAAAAATAATTTTAAAGACATTAATTTGATAATTAATAATATAATTGAATTAATTTACATTTAACAGATTTTAAAAAAATTAAATTCTTGAAATGAAAAGATAGTTTTCAATAAAAATCAAAATAAAATCCCTAGTCATTCAAAACTGATAATTTTTTTAATATTCTCATAAATTTATCATAAAATTATATTGACATTATAAATTAGAAATTTAATTTAATTTTTTCAAATAAAATTTCTATATTTCGGAAATAAATATTTTAAATAAAACCATAAAATGCAAGAAAACCTAATTGGGTTATAAATAAATAATATTCTTTTTGAATGAAAAAATACATAATATAATCTTAATTAATATAAATATAAAAATTCTAATTAATGAATATTAATAAGGAATTAAATTGATTTACTATTATAATTTTCTAGGATTTTTTTCTTCTACCTTTTGGAAATTATGTCCTCATAATTTTATTTGTTACTTAATCAAGTGGGGATATTTTTCTTTCATTGAATTTTCATATTCCCATATTGCTTCATTAATAATATGAGTTGTTCATAAAAGCTTGACATGTTAAATCAATTTATTCCATAATACTCTCTCCATAGTCAAGAATCTAAAATGGATGTTTTTTATATGAAAGGTTTCATTCCAGCCAAACTATGACATGACTTAAAAAATTAGTTGCATCCGAAAGATATTTTATTTACAATAAAATAAAAAATAAATCATGTACTATAGAAAAACATGAAGTCAAATCCACTCAATAAGAAACTAATCCAAAATTCATCATAATTTCATATGGTACAATGAACTATTGGAATAAAATACCCTTTTTACCAAAACAATTAACACATTTCAATGGAGAAACATTAAGAAAAACATGATTTTTTACCTTGAAAGAAAGATCCTTCCTCCTATTATTTGTATATAATTTCTTCCTACTCTATGTTTTCCTCTTATATGGATGAATCACATTCAACTTTCGAATCATTTATTCTACCTGTTTTAGTTTTGATTAATTTATTTCCCTATATCCATCTTAAAAATCTAGATTCCAACGTCACTTTCGATATAATTCTTCGAAAGGTTCCATATGGATACAAGAGTGAAAACTATTATTATAATAAAAAACAACCAAAGCCAAAGGTTGATCCAAACATCCCTAATAATCCTTTGAGTAGGATTAATGTATATCCTCTAAAGTATAAATCTCTCAATATTTCTGTCCATCTGATTTAGGTCGAATGGAAATACTAAAATTTAATTCATTACCCAAAGACTAATGAAGTTTATTCTATAAATCAGAGGTGAATCTGGTATCATGTTCAGCTATAATAGAAAAAGGAACTCTATATAATTTAATTATTTATTTAGCAAAAATATATTAAATTTGATTACAGTTCATACTATCTTGAAGGGTACAAAAATGAGAATATTTAGTTAATCTATCAATAATTACCCAAATCATATTATTACCAGAATATTTATTTAGTAATCCCACCATGAAATTAATGGATACATTCTCCCATATCTTTTCTGGAACTAGAAAAGCATGGTGAAACTCATTTGTTTATTTTTATTTTACTTTTACCTATTGAAAAGTTAAAAATTTCTTATTAAAATTAATAGTATATTTATTGATTACTTCCCACAAGAAATGTTCCAAAATTCTCTTTACATATTTTTTATCATGATAATTCAAAAATAGAGAGCTATGAGTCTCATTAAATAGTTTTTTTAACTAGGGCTCACATGAAAAAAATAATCCTTTTATCAATATCAAAACCCCTTCTATGTAAATATTAAATTTATGAAACCATTATTTCATAAAAATTCTACCGTTTACTATAAAACATTGTCTAAATTCTCACCTAGATTAATATATCAGAAAAAGATGATTATAATTATGCCTTAAAAAATAATGGGAGTCCATGCATTTAAAAATTATAATCCAACATTTATAAAATCAATAACCAATAGAACATGTTCCTGACATAAAATAGTTAATGATGCATTATATTTCTTACATAAAGCATCAGATACTCTATTTTCTTATCCTATATATTAATGAATTATGAATTAATAATCTTTTATTAATTTAAAACTCTTAATTTATATCATTTAAAACTATTTATGATTTAATATATCCATCAAAATTTTATTATGAGCATATATTTCACACTTTACTCAATATAAATTATATCTCTAAATTTTTAAAGCGAGCATTATAGCTCTCTGTTCAATGACATGTATGGGATAATTTTACTTATTAGGTTTTAATTCACATAAATCATAAGCAATTTTCAAATCATCCTAAATTTAAATACACCCAATTTCATTCAATGAATCATAAATATTGATAAAAATATTACCATTTTAAGATAATTGAGATAATATTATAGTATTCCCTAATTTTATTTCCAGATCCTTTTAAAATTCATTTCATTACATTGTCAACATAAGCCTAACTCATTTTCATGTTAACATGGTTAGTGGGGAAGAAAAACATGAAATGTTTTCAAAAACCAATTGATAATATCTTGATAATGCAAAAAACCTATGAATCGTAGTAATATTTTCTAATCTTTGACATTTATTAACTACATTAGTTTTAACAAAATCAATAATTATTCCAAATTTACTTATGATATGACCATGGAATGAAATCTTGTATAACCAAAAATATCATTTCTAAAATTTTCCATATAACTTGTTTTCTTTTACGCTTTTGAGAAAAATCCTTATATGTTTTCCATAATCCTTATACATTTTTAATAAACCAAAATATCATTAATAAAAACAACCAAAATTTTATCCAAATTTTCATTGAAGACTCTATAAATTATATGTTTATATAAAACCAGAGAATTTTTCAATTGAAAGGGAATAACTAAAAACTCTTAATACTGATACCTAGTACAAAATAATTTCTTAGGTAAATAATCCTCCTTCACCTTCAGATGATGGTTTCCAAACCAGAGATCAAGCTTTTAAAAATAAAAAGATCCCTAGAGATGATCAAACAAGTAATCAATATGAAGAAATTAATAATTATTATTAGGAGTGATGTTATTCAGTTATATATAATCAATGAAAATCCTCATAGAACTATATTTCTTTTTATAAAACAAAATTATAGCACCCCATGGTGAAGTGTTGGATTGAATGAAACCATTATCTTGAAATTATTGCACATATTTTTGGAATTATAGAAGTTATACTTGAACCATTCAATATGGTTGTTTTGAAATTAGATTAGAATCAGGCATAAAGTCAATGGTAGACTCAAATTCATATTCAAGAATAATACCAGATAACTTATTAGGGAAACATATAGATATTATTTTACTACCAGCACATCATTAATCTGAATAGTTACCATATATTTAATAATATGATCAAGATAATTTTCATTTCTATATCTTTATCGTTTCTTTTATTATCTATATGTTTTAAAGGTATGAATTAATTCTTATATATAAATAAAACATCATTTTGGAAAATAACTTATTTAGATCTATAATCTATCATAACATTATAATTTGATAGCCAATCTATACCCATAATAACATCAAACACTAAAATTGTAAGGATGACATGGTTTTTAAGAAAAAACCATCCAAAAATGATAAAAAATAATATCTTTTCAAATTCTTGTTTTCTCACTACTACCCTAAGAATTTTAACCAAAAATATTTACATTATCTTATGAGGTGAAATTTCTAATTGACCAGAAAAGTTTCTAAAAAATGAGATAATGTGTAGACCTTGAATCAAAAAAGACATTAATATAATATGAATAAAAAAGTAATATACATCTTACCACTTCATTTGACAGCCCAAAATCTACCAAAGTAGTTTCAAAGGATTTCACCACTCTCTTCTTCTTATAGTCTTGTTGTTTCCCATCAGTCATGTTATTCTTAAGACATTCATCAACATAATGAACCATCTCATAACATTTAAAACACCATAATGCCTATTTTTGAAAATCAGTCCAACCAATAGAAATGTATTTTTCATTGAAATAAAAAGCAATATTCCTTACCTTAATACATTCGAATCTGTTCCCATATTTCATAAGACATTCTTCAAGGGGTTTTTTATGAAACCTATCATAATTTGAAAATTTTATTTTCTTACCTTTATATTTCATTGATCGATTCATCTCATTTATCTTCCACTTGGACCTCTATTTTTTCTTTTTTTAGTAGAAAACATGCTCATTAGGAAACTCCATTTTCACTTTCGGAGCACAATATATAAATTTTCATAACTTTTAAATTCATGTGTTGTAAAATAACTTTTGTATTGTTGATTTAATCTTGAGTAAAAATAATTAATTTTATTATCAAGATCTCAAAAACAATTTATGCATAACTTTCCAATTATTTTAAGATTCAATAATATATATAAACTATATATTTCTCTTTATTCCCCAATTCTAATATTTTTTTCCATCCTAACATAAAAACTATAGGAAAATACTTCTCAAGGAAAATATTATTAAATGGAACTTATTCCATGGAGTTAATGTCCTATATTTCTCTAAAATTATTAAACATTGAAATCCATTTATTGGAATGACATTTAAAATAGTAAATATTAATAGTTACCTTTTGATGACATGAATAACACATCACTTTTAATATCATTTCTTGAGCTTTAATCTATCCCTAAGCTACCAATAGATCTTAATATACAGTCAATGATAGAGATTTCTATCTTATAAATTGCTCTACTATCAACAAGTAATTCTATGATAGATTTGTTTTCTCTATATCACATATACAACCGCCATATATATATTGAATAAACTAATACATCATAGTAAAAAACTTTCCAATTCCAATTCCTACCATTATAGGTTTCTTATTTTGAAAGATATATTTTCTCTTATTTCCATTATACCTAACTTTCCTTATTTCCAATATGGAAAACCATTCTCGATAGAAATGGATTACAAGAAGGAACATGGTAATCTGTAAATACTATATCATGATAACAATTAATTAAATTATCCTTTGGGTATTTACTTAAATTATACTAACCTATAAAATTATCTAAACCTTTTATTTGATACCAATAATAAATACCTTCCTTTAAAAAATCTAAAAAATATATTCTTTAGACAATAATTCATTTTTCATATTCTCAGATATATTTTAGTATTATACTTTTAGGGAATTATGTCATCACCCTTGAAAAAATAACATCACAAAGGGTAAACATCCACTCAATATCAATTTTTCCAACAATAAAAAAAATTAAAATATATAACATTTTTTATTTTTATGAACTATTTTTATGATTTTGTTTAGTCACCTCATCTGAGTCCCAACTCATCCTTAAACCCTTGTGATTTTTTTTGAAAACATTGGGTTAATAAAAAAAATCTCAATAAGAGACATATAAAGGAAAAGAAATAAAATAATTAGTCTGTGAATAAAAATAAAAAATTTATATTATAAAAATAAACCTTGAGCTCAAAATAAAAATTTTCCTTCCTAAGAAATAGAAAAAATATCAAAATTTTTCATAAATTTTTTTATAAGAAATATTAAAGGCACAATAAAACTAATAAATGTTTCATTGGAATCAAAGAAAAACACATGATTTTTATAGAAAGTTATACATTTCACCTATAATAAGTAAAATATAATTACCTTTAAGAATAATCTAATTAAATTACATTGTGAAATAATAATATTTCCTCAAAAACAAATAGAAATCATAGATAAATCATGTCAGTAACATGGGACATCATTTCCATATCACTATTAGAGTAGCTTTTAAAAATGGAATAACCTATTTGGTAAATCTTGAAAACTTATCAAGAGAAACCAAGCTCGTTAACTCCTCCCCATTTCCCAATACATTTGATAGGTATATTGAGGTCACCCATCATAATGAGTTATATGAGGCTCACCCATCATCATGTGTTATATTGGGCTCGCCAATCATAATAAATATTGCCCAAGAACTATCAAATAATCATAATACATGAAAACATGAATCTTCATCATTACACTAAAACTATAATCTTTTAACCAATAAGGAAAGTATTTTTGGATGTTGAAATAATCATTCTATTTAAAACCCTTTTTTTAAAATACCCACACAAAAAGGGAATGATGGATTTTAATTAATTAAAACATGAATGATTGTTAAGTAATCCAAACTTAAAATAATGGTTATGAAGGTGAAAAAAACTTTTTATTCTATTTACGTTAAAATAGACATTTATTTTTTATTTTATTTCAAAACTTTCCATATAAAATATGTAAAAAAGCATTTTTAAACCCTTTAAAAGAAAGTCAAAACTGACATAAAACGTCCTTTTTAATTTATTATTATATATATAAATATGTTAATAAATTAGTTTTAAATAATATTTAAAATGAAGAAAAATATTTAGAAAATAAATATTTAAAACAATTGAAATTATATTTTAAGTTAAAGTACCCCTAACCTCGAGTTTGACTCGTCACATCTGTTCTTTATCATCCTCTTCTTCCTCCAACCTCTTTAGGTTTATAACTAAATTCTTTCTATGTTAGTTTTTGGATCATGCCAGGGCCTTTAGGTTAGGGAGGGATGTAAGGAATGGATTTGGGTATATATTGTTCAAACCAAAATCTTTTTAAGTGTGGCGAAATATGGGAGGGGTAGTTTTATAAGTGGGGGCATGACACATTTGAAATTTTAAAAAGATTGAAACATATTAATGTCTTACTCAAGTCAAATGGCTCCAAAATGAACCATTTAAGAATATCATATGAGATATGGTATAAGTATGTCTAAAAATAGGATTTAAAAATGTTTTTGGATTTTTAAAATTGGATCTATTTAGTTTAACCCCTGAGTAAACTGTTTTAAACCATACTTTTGGTAATAATTTTTACTATTTTTACTATTCAATCTAACAAACAATTAAGTTAACCATATTAATTAATATTAATTATTTTAATTCCAAATATAAAATTTATTTTATCTAAATTAATTAATATATGTTTCATAATTTAATGTAAAATTAAAAATGAAAAAAACAATGAAAATGATTTTTCTAAAAAATCCTTTCTAAAGTATAAAAATGATTTTATACAAAATTCAAGAATAAAATTAATTATTGTGACCATATTTTGATTAATAATAATATGTATAAACTAAGTTTACTATAAAAATATTTTAAAATAAAATGGAACTTTTAAAATTCATAAAATGAAAATATATTTTTCAAGAAAAATATTTATTTTCCATTATTAATTGAAAAATCAAACTTTTTATAAAATTTTTAAAAACTCATCATATTCTAATTTTCAAATGATAAATTAAAAAATAAAGTTCATTTATTCATACTAAAATTACATAATTTGTAAATAAATATTTTAGATATATAATATAATACATGAAAACATAATTTAGTAAGAAATAATGATATTCTTTTTGAATAAAAAAATACCTAGTATTCTTATAATGAATATAACTATATAAAATCTAATTAATGAGTTTTAATAATTAATTAAATTGATTTACTATTAACATTACCTTTGTTTTTTTACTAAATGGTTTTTTCATCATTATAATAACATATTATTTTATTGATGACACTAGAGTCATCATGTTTTGATGGATATATTAGGTTTATAAATGGTGGAATAAGAATTAAAATTGATATCTTGGATAACATTCTTAACTTTTCTTTGAGAAACATGATTTAGCAAACACCTTAAGCCATGAAGTATTTGTTTTAAGATAATTAAAAAAGTTACTGGACGAATGGAAGATATATAAGAAGGTTTTGGAAAATGCATTGTAAAATATAGAAGGATAAAATGGTCTTAAAAAAGGAGGATACGAGGTTCCCTTTAATAAGTGCTGGGAGGGACACACATAAAATTTATAAAAATGTTTCTATAATATAAGGTCACTTTCAGGTAAAAGTTTCTTCTAATGACCACGAGTTAAAATTTAAGATAATATAAGGTTGATATATTCTATATCAATAAAAATTATATAGGTTTTGGTGGAATTCCTATCTATATCTATTTCTTTAACCCTCTGGTAAACTCCTTTTGACCTTAAACATGGTAACAAAATTTTACTATTTTTACTATTAACTATAAAAATAATTAAGTTGAACCTATGAAATTATATTAATTATTATAATTAAAAATATATAATCTATTTAACCATATTTAATATCTATATTTGGTAAAATTTAATTAAAAATAATCATTCAAGACACTATGAAAACCAATTTTAGAAAAATGCATTTTTAAGCACAAAACTAGGTTTACATCCATTGTATTCCTTTTAAAACCATAAAAAGAATGTTAAGATTTATGATCGAATATATAATATATAAATTTCATTAAAAAATGAATCAATAAATAATAAATTCATTTATTAAGATAAAAACATATTTTTCATTTAGAAATAGATTCTAGAAAAATGTGTTTTAAAGCCCAAAAATAAACTTATACCAAAATAAAATATAATCATTATTACTATGCCATTAATTACATTATTTATAATTAATAGATATTTATGTCAGTTTAAGATAAAATTATAAACATAATAATACTTCTTCTTGAAAATAAATAAGGGGAATTTAAAAAATAATTATTTTTCACTATTCACTAGAAAAAAAATATTTTTAGAAAAATCCAACAAAATAAACCTATTCTAATATCGACATGTTGATTACAAAAATTATATATTTTCCTTAAATAAAATTTATATAAATGGTAAAATTATTTATAATTTCTATGTAAAAAATGTAATAAAAATTATTTTTGAAGAAAATGTATTTTTTAAGCGAAAGATCGCTTTACTAAAAATTGGGTCCATGTTTATTATTAAATAATTGATAAATTTTATAGAAAAACATATTTTAAAACACTTTATTTCATGTTATATTACATAAATATAAACTTAATATAACCCCAAAATATAATTAGGTCTAGTTTCTTTTGGTGAATAGGTACATAACATAACAACTTGAAAATGAAATGTAACAAAATTATTTAAAAACATTGAAACATGCCCCAATATTATATGGATATTCTAAAACTATTTGGGATAACCTAGGGAAATATATAATAATGTTGGGAGATATAATGACCAATAATGGAATAAAAAATGTGTTACATAATTTAAACCAATACATTGGGGAAAAGAGCCATATCAACGTAACATAAGAGGTGTGAGAATAATAAACTTGAATATAATAGAATGATATAATATGATACCATAATGAAAGTATGGGAATGTGGAAAAAAACATGAAATTGTTATTATAAGTCAAGAATAACCACCAAGTCATCACAACATAGTGTATTTGGGATAACCTTTCATGCACCTTATATGGTATCTCATTAGATGAAAATATTAGTTAATGCATTGGAAGACTATATAATTCTAGTCTAACCCATCACATTCATATCATGTGCATACATTAGTGTGCCACATAGATCATACAATATAAGGATTTATTTTGAGGAATTAAAATCCCACTATTAATATGTGTGGGTTATATACATAGAAGATCTCAGTCAATAAATGATAGGTACATCTAACTGAATTCTATTTACGATAAATGAGGAAGTGTATTCACTAAAAAAATGTTTTTATTGGAAAATTGTAGGATAATTTTTGCAAACGTAATCAAGGCATATAAAGATTCATGGGAGGGTTCAATGAGAGTTAAGTGTGGTATATCATCACATGGAATTAATATTTATAGAAATTGGAATATGTAAAAACATATTCCAACATGATTGACTGGAAATTAAATGGAAAAAATATAAATAAGGTTCTTGGATAAATAGGATGAGGAGAGGATCCCTTATCTTCATAGGGTGATTCATAACACTTGGGAGGATCTTCTTAAGAGATTGTGAAAACTTTAGGTGGAACTAGATAAGTAATGTAATATTAACTTCATTCTTCAAGTGTTTTTAGTGAATAGAAATGGTAGGTTGGGTGGGTTTATATAGAAAAAGTTGTGGAGAATTCTTTATTAATTTCCAAATTTAGGATTTTGAATCAATATGACAATGTAATAAAAACAAAAAACTTTCTCATGTTTTTTCCATGGTATCTTGAATATAGAATTATCTATAGTTATTTCATAAAGATAAGAACCAAAAACAATAAAACATTTCTCATGGTGATGTGTAAGTTTTACATGTTTATAAAGAATTAATTTTAAAACCTTAAAATATAATATAGATTTTGGGGGATTCATTAAGGGTTTATAAAATTCATAAAATAACTTCAAAGATAGATTATTTTAAAGGGGAAACATAATTTTGGTCTTGGGTGGTATTTATTATATCACATTGGGATTTCATGATGTTGTAATACATACCATATAATTATACCATATGTAATTTTTACCAACAAATTTTACTATTCTAGAAACATATCAAAATTACACTGTTGAATAATTTCAATGCACTGATTTTAAAAATAATATTTATTTTATGAAAATAATTCTATAAATATGATTACTTACACTTTTAAATAAAAAATCAGTATTTATTAGAAAAGCAATTTACAATCATATTTTTCTAACCCTAATAAAAATTCTATTGGACTTTATAAAATAATAATATCATTTATATTTAAAAATATTATTTTATAAAAATATTTTAGTGGATTATAATTTAATTAAAAAATTCATGAATTTATCAAAAATAAAGTCTTTATTGAATTTATTTATATAAAAAAATTAAAAATATTGTATCATCATATAAAAATATTATTTTCTATCAAATTTATCATTTAATAATTTAAAAAGTAATATTAAAAATCATAAATATAGTAATTTTTTAATAAAAATAAAATATAAAAATTCAAACTATTAGGGTCTAGATACATAGACCCTTAGTACAATAGTTAATTCCCTAAGGATAAGGTGTGATTGTGAGATTTTCATGTAGTGGTTTGGAGAACATGATTTGGTCCATGATCCCAATGATCTTGAACTTCAACTGTAAAAATTTTCATTGTGATGCCCTCCAAGTCATAGGTAAGCCTTAGTTAAGCCCTGATTTTTCTCTTTTGGGTTCTGGAACGATTGGGGGGATGAGAGGCTGAAAACAATGGAATTTGGGGGAAACATGAAAGGCACATGTTTTAGGTGCACAGTTAGTTTAAACATGTCATAATCATTTAGTATGCCTCTATGATGTTCCAATGGTGTATTATATGGTTTATAAAATGATTGAAAACCCGAGTGGGAGGCCTAATGAACTGTGCAGGGTTTCTTGTGGTTGTTTATGGGTGCCACACTTTTGGGCCATGGTTTTACAAAACCATGTGAACCTCTAGTGATAACCGCACATCCTCATAGAAAATTGATAGTAGGGGAACATAATTAAGTCGCACATTTAGTTTAACCATACGGTCTTCTCTAAGAAATCATACAGCCGAAATCCAAAATGATAAAAAGTGGGATTTTACCCTTTTTACCTTTTTAATTTTGAAGCATAATCACCCATAATCTCTCATTGGATCATACTAACCTTTAACCAGTGCTTTGGATCTCCCTCCCCTAGGATTCTAGTCAGTTTTCCCTCATTCTTGATAGATAACATTAATGTGTTCTGAATTTTTTGTCCAATTTACCCTCTTATTTGTATATTTATGTTAGATATCTTCTCCAGTCATATTTTTAGAATAAAAATGGTATGTGATTCTAAATCTAATTGGTTTTATTGATTATTGATTCTTTTTCCTTATGGATATATGATTGTGAGGACCTAATAAAATATTTCTCTATCTTCGTTTTAAAAGATGATTTGTTCTACCTCCATTTTGAGGTAATTGTTTCTATATAAAGGGTTAATTATATGAATTTGTTATTTTTAATATAAAATTAATTTTATTTATTCATTTAATTTAACAGATTTGTGGGTTTAGTGGAATTTTTATATGTATGTACTATTTTAAAGGGTGTTTTCTTTAGAAATGGGGTTATTCACACAAGTGTTTGATTAAATGATTCAATGGTGGTTTTGATTCATAAATTAGTTTTCAAATAGAAAAGAGAATTTTATATTATTTTAAAACATTTTTTAAACAATGATAATGGTTCTGAAATTAATTTTTACAAACACAGAACATTGGAATCCTTTGGAGGGTTGGAAAAGGGACATAGGTGACCCTAGTGAGTGTGGCACAACTGGGGGTTACTTTTGAGATATTAATGGATTATGGAAGGTCATGGTATTGGATAGAATAAACATATGTCTGTTTTGGGCTATTCTATGTCTAGTATGTATCCCCGTAGTCTAAGGATTAATATAGAGGTCTTTTTCTTTTATTATTTGTTTATCGCATGATGGATTTTTTCATGGTTTTTTGCTCAAAGTTTTTCACATGAGGTCATATCACATTGTTTTACATGATGAATTATTCCATGGATATGTGTTTACTTTATTAACTTATGTATTTATTGATATGTTTTCCTATATTGTCACTTATAATTTTCATATTCCTAGATTTTTTGGATATGAATTGATATTATGAAAAAATAGGGAAATTAATTACAAATGGGGCTTTATTAATGAAATTTTTTATAATACTATTTCTATTTTAAATGAAAGAACTACTTCATTCATGATTTTATGCCTTATATAAACTCTATGGTGGTATTTTATTGGGATTATTTTACCACAACATAATTTTTTCTTCGGGAGATTGTAGAGGATTTTTTTACCAGACTAACATAAAGGGAAGGTCATTATGTAGCATGTCGGGTTCTCTTTTCATTGTTTCCTTCATTTCGGGATGGTTTTGAGGTGAAAGTTAGTCACATTGTCATTTTTTGGTATTATATTCTCATAATTTTTTTTATCCAGTCTAGATTTTATTTTATAGATTTTGGATGTATTTCTCTCTTCCTCTTTTTACTCTGATTTTATGAATTTTTTTAGTTTATATGAGTCTAGTTTCCATTATCTTGTTTCACCTCACCATAGTGAGGGGCCAGATCTTATGGATTGTCTAGTTTTCATAGGTCAGTTTGTTATATAATGTTAATAGATATATTATTTGTATGAAGTGTGTTAACACTAAATATGTTTGGTTCCAGGTTTTGGGTAGATAATAGTAAGGTTTATCAGAATTCAGGTAGTAAGTGTGGGAGGGTTACTAACCAGCTCAACTCTATGTCTGAACTCAAGTTACCATGGGTGGTCTAAAAATTTTTTACTATGTTTTAGAGATTTATTTTGAGGTCATTTAAATGAATTTTATGGTGTGTTTGTTTAAATGGAACTATTCCTTCTCTAAGAATTTTTTTCATTCATTAAAATTACAATTTCTTTAAATTATTGATGTTATAAAGCGTGTGCATGAATTTTTAAAGTTAGACCTATGATTTCAGGTTAGGATATGAAGCTGATTTTTTATTTTCTAGTGATTAATAGAAAATTCCTATGAGAATGAATCTTCCAAATATGAGAGAGGAATCTTTGAGGTAGGATGAATATGTGAATCCCCCAGTGGACCCTTCTTTTGGTGAATCAGTAATCCATAAAATTATGCCTAGGGGTTAAGTAGGTAATGGGAACTTAGAATACATAGTGGATCATCGGTCATAATTTACTAAGAATCATCCACTTGTATTCTATGGTGACAAGGGACCCTAAAAATATGAAGAGTAGTTTGAGATGATTAATAGGATCTTTAACTTATTTACATATCCTGATGACTCTAAGGTAGGTTATCCACATACATTCTCAAGGGAACTTAAAGAATATCATGATACTCTATTATGAAAGCGAAGATTCGTGAGGGTGTTACTTGGACTTTTTTAAGGAAAATATTCATTTAGTATTTTTACCTTGAGATGTTACATGAAGTGAAGATCTGGGCTTTTTTTTGATTTTTGAGGAAGTGGGTGTACTTTACTAGAGTATTCCACCCTCTTATCTGAGTTGTTTCATCTAGAACCAGAGCCAATTACCAATGAGTACCTAATGTATGGGAGGATTGAGTTGGGACTTAGGATATATATTCAGTCAATGTTGATTATCATTTTCCTTTTTACATTTGAGGAAGTAATCAATAAATAAAATTTGGATAAGGAATACATAGTTAAAAGGGAATGTTTGGGTGGATCATTAGTTGGTTTAGTCATAATCCATGGTGTGTCCTCTGGCCAGAAAAAGAAGATTAAGGGCGGTCAGTTTTCTCCGAAACTAGTTTTAGGGACATCATTAGGATAATAGCATGTTATCTAATATAGGTGTGGAATTTATAGTCCTACCAAAACTAAATATACAAAGGCACTATAGAATTTTCATTTTTGTGGATTATTGGGAAATTTGAAGCATTTTTATGAATGAAAATCCTAGGTAAGTATGGAAAGATCCACTCTCATCATGCATCAAGGTTTTTCATGTTTATATTGACGATTCCAAGGGTGGTGTGTCTAATCTGAAATATAAGGGGGTGTTAATGTGGCTAAGACCATAAAAATATTTGGAGAACAGTATATTCTAAAGAAATATAATATAAGGCCAACTACTATTAAATGTACGATGTTTATTTCATATTCTATGATTCAGGCATTATTTGAAACATGTGTTAATAATTCCTTTTTATCTTCAAAGTTATTTTATGTGTTTCAATAACATTCAAAACCTATTCCATTCTTGTTGGATATTTTCATTCCTTTGGCAAAAAGGTCCAAATAAGGATTCATGATTCCCATGTATCGGGTGATGATATCTACTACAAAGTGATAGAGGAATTTTCAGTTCTCAATATTAAAATATTTTAACAAATACTTGGAATGTATTAGATGATCATCATTAAGGAATAGATAAATTTTTTTCATCATTGGGATTAGTTTTTATCTTTCTATGGGTTACTCGTGTTTTTCAGGGTGCGTGCGAGTATAGATCAGGAAGGGTATGGAATTTTGTTCCTTATGTATGTGTAATTTCATGCCACTTGTTATATTCGGTTTCGGATTTTGTTGACCCTTGTTTGGGAAGAATAATTCCTATAGTGGTGTGCATACCCAAACCTCTTTTCAGATAATTTTATAGTTTACCACCACTAATAGAACTCATGTTTATTATTAAATGTTTCCTTAGTATGTTTACCATTTCTATGTCATTTTATTGAATAGAACCTATTGAGTTGGGGAAATTTAAAGTCCAAATTTAGAACCAAGAGTTTATAGTTGTTATTCATCCAAGCATGTCACCACGGTCTTTTCATGTCCACATTGATAATAAAGGACACTAAATTCTTAAAATTTGTGTGGATTATCAAACGTTGAATGAGTTTACTGTTAACAGTAAATGTCACATTTCTAGGACTATTGATATTTTTGACAATCTTATAGGGGATTGTTGGTTTTCAAATATCTATCTTCAGTCAGGGTACCACTATTTGATAGTATGAGAAGATGATATACCATAGAAAAATTTTAGGAGATGGTATGGGAATATCTATTTTATATATAGCATCCCGCCTTTTTATCACATAAACATTCATTACATTACACAAAACTGAGGATCGTTAAGGTTTAGTGTCTTGGAAACAAGGATCATAATACATAAAAAAAACATAAAACATTATTCTTAAACACTTGAAAGGCTTCTCCTTATGTTCATCCTAGGTTCATTACTGCATCTCATAACCTGGGGACATACATCAAAAGAAAGGATGAGCAGAAGGCCCAGAAAGGGAAACAAGTGAAACATTTTACATATGAACTTGAGATACATCAATAAAGTCATGAAAAGAACTTTAAGGCATGAAAATGAAATCATGAGGCATATCAAAATAAAAATAAAACTTTTTCATAACTTGAAGATGTGGCTGCAACATTTAATATTGACAAGCGTTACTTTTCACCAAGGTCCATCCCCAAGGTGTCGTTAAAAATTACCAAGGTTATTCACCAAGGCGTCGTTAAAATGGTCATCTCTAGAGATTAAGTCTTTACCCAATGCATTGGAGCGTTATCAGGGCGCACCCTTAAATTTGCCTTTATTATCATGTGAGCCACATATATCATCATCAAACATTTCATAAATAACCCATATAGCATAAAATAAATGGGTTTCATTTCATAATCATAACGTTTTAAAAACTGCTTTAATGACATGATCTTTACGTCACTTTAAAACCCATAGAAAAGGAAGGTGGGTATCATGTATGTAAATCCCAGAATTTAAAATAGACATTTTGTTATATAGGTGAATACCCCTTTAGAAGAAAGAGCTTTGAGTATTCACTTAATAATATAAAATAACTTTAGAAAAAGAGAGAGACATTTTGAGAGGGAAATTCTGCAGCATAACGGCTATGTTACGACGTTTAGAAGACATTAAAAAGAGAGGGAAAATGGGTCAAACATTCATAAATGACCCATAAAACAGTATATGGACAGAATAAGAATGATACATGATCATGGTAATGAAATTTCAAGGACATACCATTTGAAATGAAAAACATAGAAGGAAGACAAAAATTAGATTTCTCTTATGAAAGTTCGGCAGCCTAACGGCGTTACTTAAACTTCAACAAAAATGATTTGAAAAGATAAAATAGGATCTCTCATCATTAGAACATAAGAGTTCAGTATGATAGATATAGAGATAATTCCCCAACATAATTAAAAAGGAACTTGAAAGACATGACATGAAAGTAGAACTTTGAAAAGAATGAGAAGGGTGAAAGAATCCCCTAAAAAAAATTCGGCAGCCTAACGGCGCCACTTAAAACTTCAAAATACTGAATTGAAGAGATCAAATGGGGTCTCTCATAATATGAACATAAGAGTCTAGTATAATAGATATAGATATCATACCCCAACATAACAAAAATGAACTTGAAATAATTGACATGAAAGTAGAACTTCAAAACGAGAAGGGTGAAGAACCACTTAAAAATTCGGCAGCCTAACGGCGCCACTTAAACATCAAAGTTCTGAATTGAAGAGATCAAATGGGGTCTCTCATCATATGAACATAAGAGTCCAGTATGATAGATATAGAGATCATACCACAACATAACAAAAAGAAACTTGAAATAATTGACATGAAAGTAGAACTTCAAAACGAGAAGGGTGAAGAACCACTTAAAAATTCGGCAGCCTAACAGCGCCACTTAAAACTTCAAAATACTGAATTGAAGAGTTCAAATGGGGTCTCTCATCATATGAACATAAAAGATCAGTATGATAAATTTATAGATCATACCCCAACATAATAAAAAGTAACTTGAAATACTTAAATGAAAATAGATCTTGAAAAATGAGAAGGGAGAAAGAATCTGTTACAAAAATTTCGGCAGCCTAACGGCGCCACTTAAAACATCATAAAACGAAATAATGAGAGTAATAGGGGATCTCTCATTATGTGAACATGAAAAGGGCAGTAAGAGAGGTATAAAAGAACATCCTCCAACATAAGAACATGGAGCATAAAAGGAATGACATAAAAGAGATTACTTGAAATTAAAGAGAGAGGTCGGATCCCTTACCTTAAAATGTAACTCTTAAACCTCAAAGGTTGGGACCTTGAGGGCTTGGGGGAACCTTTGGAGGGCTCCTTGGGAGGTAATGAGACCATAAATTTGTTGGGAATGAGTGGGGAGTCGAATGGATGAGAGGAGGGCTTGGTATTTATAGGGAAAGTGAGGGGACAAGGCATTAATGGCCAAAGGACACCTCACATGTGCTTTTCTCAAACCCATGTGCTCTCCCTTGGCATTTATCATGGAGTTAGGCCACATGGGGCCCCCAAAACAATAATTCATCACCCTTGGCCGGCCAACCCTTAAAATAACTCATGACATCATCATGACACAGCTATGATGTCATTAAACATACCGAAACCCTAAAACTGCATTTTTACTATTCACTGAAAATTCAACTTTCTCAGAAAGATCCCAAAATTTCACCATAATCAAATATCAATGCTCTGATTATAAATATAATCTCCATTTTATAAAAATAATTTTCTAAATATTTTTAATTTAATTTTTAAATAAAAACACTATTCACCGAAAATTCGTTTTTTCAGAAAAAACCCCAAAAATTACCATAGCATAATATCGGTGCTCTGAGTTCAAAAATGAAATCTGTTTCATAAAAATAATTTTCTAAATAATTTTAATTAAATTTTTAATTAAAAAACACTATTCACCCGAAAAAACTAATACTTGAATAATAATTTATGAAACCATTATTTAACCATTTTATTGAATCACATTACTTAATCAAGGTGCCTAGATTATTTTAAAACTTTCTTTAAGTTAGATTACTAATACATTTGGTCATATTACTAATCCTAATCATAAAATCACTATTCATAATTTACTATTCATCAAAAATCAAGTTGATCTTATTAGACTCCAAATTTCGTACTGAACATAATTGTAGAAGACCATTTTTCGAAAATCATTACACATTTTTAATTATTTAAGGTTTACACAACCATTTTTAAAATATCCTTTTTCTAAAATTCATCAAAAATATGCATACTATATTTATCCGGTCATTTCAAAATTCATAAACTTCATCATAAGAAGAAATCCCAATTTTTATTTAAAACAAGGATTACACAAGGCAGTTACGGTCTCGTTACATAGCCCCTTATAATACCACCATAGGACCTAAGAGTAAGGTGTGCTAGGGTGATAAAATCTTGGGGCGGCTCGGTCAACATTGCCCGAGTAGTAATTTCTATCAGTTTGAACTTCTCGCGAAGGCGATTCCGTTCTAGCTTCACATGATGAATTTCGGCTTGGATTTGATCCAGAGAAAAGCCCAATGGTGCTACCTCCTTCCCAAGCTCTGTTAGATGGGCTTCGATCGGTCCAAGACTACTTGGTGAGGCCATCGAATCTTCTTTCTATAATAATTAACCAAGATTACTTGTATTTAGAGACAACAATCAAAACATTTTGTTCACAGTGGTCATATTGACCGATGGTCATATAACAATCAAAACCCAATGGAATCATTTTAATTATAATCATGTTTATCAAATAAAACATTTTTGTTGAGTATAAAAATAAAATAAAATAACACATGAAATTAGGAAACAAGATTTATTCAAAATTTCGGGCCGTTACATTATAGTTATTTAATTCAATATTACAAACACTCCAATGGTATTTATGACTTTGAATTACGAAATATTTCATCTATTCTTGGGAATTTTTTTTTATTTTCATGGATGATATTTTGTTCTATTAAATGTTATCATAGGCGCATATGTACAATTTTTATATCATTCTATAAACCTTGAAAGAAAAATTATCTATAATATAAGATTTAGATATGTATGTTTTGGATCCGATAAGTGAAATTTATGGGGAATATCTTATATAAGATGGTTTTCTCAATAGATACTAAAAGGATATAAGTTATTATGGATTAGTAGTATCCCATGAATTTTTTTTAGATCAGAATCTCCTTGGGTGTTCCATGTTACTATAGATAGTTTGTTCATGATTTCTCTATGACTGCATCTTTGATGAAAAATTTATCTTATAAAGGTTTAATGTTTTAATGGAATGAAAAATTTTATTGATATTTTGAGGATATGGATGTGAGCTTGAATTCAAAACCAGTTTTGATTCTTATGGAATTTAGTATGTGTTTTGGTGATTCTTCAGGTATAGGTTTGGGAAATTTCTTGATGTAAAGAAAATAGGTGGTGGACGAGGGCTCTCACTAGTTACACCCTCATGGAAGTAAAATTTTTACCCATGATCTTCAGTTATTTTGGGTATTTCATGAACACAAAACATGGTTTCAATATCTATTTGGGGAGAGGATTACCGTGTATTCTGATCATAAGAGCTTGAAATATATTTATAATTAAAGCGATATGAATTTTTAAAAGAGACACTGGGTGGAGTGTATTCAAGAATTTTATTTTGATAGTTTTTATACTCTTAATAATGTGAATGTGGTTTTTCATGCATTGATTATAAAATTGCTAACACAAGTCATGAACGAATCATTTGGAGAGTGGTCCATGATGAGACTGTTTGCTTAGATGAGCTTGGGAGTGAAAGAGGTTGGTGGATAGGTGTTCTTAGCTTCGAAAAAATATAAATGATTTTTAATGAGAAATTTTATGTTGATCTGGTGATAGAAACTATGTGAACATTATTAGGTTAAATCCTTTGTGGTGGGGAGACCTCAGGTGAGTGGTCTAGTCACCAAGTGGATTTTTTTTATCCATGATATGTTGGTTTTTCTGCTTTCTATTAGGCTTGAGTTGATTCATAGTGGACACCAAACATGTTGTTATATACACCCTGTGACTACCAATATGTATCATGACTTGAGAAATAGGTGTTGCGTTCTAGTTATGAGATGTTTGATTGTAAATTTAATAACACAGTGTCTCATTTGTTTGAAAATTAAGGTAGAACACTAGATAACTACTATTTTATTTCAACCTTTACTCATTCCAATATATGTGTGGGATGGGATTTCTATGGAATTATTCATCGCTTTTCCATGGACTCCTAGTAGGAAGTATGTGATTTGGGTGATCATTTTTAGAATTATGAAAATGGATCATTTATTACCAAATAAGCAGATGATAAAGGTGGAAAACTTGGGGACTTATACATTTGAGATATTGTGAGACTTTTTGAGGTTACCTCAACAGTTGTTTATGATATGGTCATAAGGTTTAAATCTAGTTTTCAGAATAGTTTATTTGATGTGTTTAGTAACCATTTTAAATTTATCAAGTCTTATCATCTGTGGATGGATGGACAGATTAGGAGAGATATCTAGGTTCTTGAGGATATTTTTAAGCTTACATTCTTTATTTTCTTCGATTCTTGTAAAATAGTTTGCCTCTGGAAAAATTTTCCTATAAAAATAGTTATACACTTAAATAAATATAGAACCATTTGATGCATTTTATGAGAGGCCATGTAGATCTCCCTTGCGCTAGGTATATTTGGGAGAGCGGCCATTGTTTGGTATATGTTTGATTTAGAATATGATCGAAAGGATGACATTGTTCCAGAAGTTATTGGCCATAACACAAATCCATCAAAAATATCACATGGACATTTTTGGTTATTTGATATAATTTGATATTGGTGATTGAGTTTTTCTTGGAGTTTCACCTCACTTGGGACATTTTCATTTGGTTAAGCAGTTTAAGTTGGCACTGATGTTTTATGGACACTTTAAGATCATGGAGGGACTTGGAATAGTGGCATATCAGTTATACATACCATCTCATTTGAATTTGACCCATGAAATGTTTCATGTTTCAAAGATTAGTAGGTATCACTCAAATACATCCCATGTTATTGAATATGTGGATTTTGATCTTAAACTTGGTACCACTGTTTTTTAGAAACTAGTTTAGGTTAAGGATCACCAGGATAAGGTAATATATGGTAAAATGATTCCTTTGGTCTGGGTACTATATCAGTGTTAATGAGATTTCCATGAGATGTTGGAACATGAATCATTGATGAGGAAGTAATGGACTTATCTGTTTTAAGGTCTAGAGTCTTGCGAACTTTATGGGGATAACAAGCAATTATGTTGGGGAGAATTATGTTTCACTCTGGGTCATAGGTATACCTTAGTCAATACTTGGGTTTTCTTTTTTGGTTTTAGGAAGATTCAGTGGATTGCAGGCTGAAAAAAAAATAATTTGGTAGAAACCAACAACATGAAATATAAAGGAATATAGTTAGTTTAACAATAAGATAACCATGTGATAATACTCTAATAGGTTCTAGTGGATTTTCAATAGTTTTTTTCATGGTTAGACAAACTATGAGACATGCCCATTGAACTATTTAGAGTTTCTGGTAGTTTTCCATTGGTGCACATGGTTTGAGCATGGTTTTACCAAACCATGAAACACTCCATTAAAAACTATACACCCCCATATAGAATAGATAGTAGGGGTGAACGGTTAAGGAATAAAGATAGTTTACCTATCGATTCGACCCTAGGAAACTGGGAAACATTCATTAGAACGGTTAAAAAGTGGGTTCAAATAGTTTTACATTGGTCATTTTAAACCCTAATCACCCTATAATATCACATTGTAAATTTTTAACCTTTCCCTAGTGCTTTTAAGGCCTCTCCCTTTGGATTCATGGTGGTTTTCCTTCATTCTTGAAGGATCACATTAACGTATGTTTTGTTTTTGATCCAGTTTCCACTTTTATTTACAAATCTACACGAGATCTATTCTCTTATCATCCTGTTGGAACCTAATTGGGTTGTGATTCTATATCTAATGGGTTTGACATAGGATCTATGTTGTTTCTTATTTATCTTGGATTGTGATTATCCTATCTGATCTTTCACACACTCTTTTTCCAAATGAGTTTTGTTCTACCTCTGTTTTATGGTAGATGTTTCTATTAAAAGGTTTAATTATATGAATTGATTATTTTTTTGTAAAATTCCATTGGTTTATTCATTTAATTTAAGGGATTCATGGTTTAAAAGGATTTCATGGTATGATACACATTTTAAAAATGGTTTTTCATTAAAATGGGGTTTTCACACAAATTGTTTGATTAAATTAATGAATTGTGTTTTGGATTTAGAAATGGGTTTTCATACACTTAAGTAAGTTGATTTGGATTTGAATTGTTTATATAAATTTTGATAATGGTTTAAAAATGGGTTTTAAAAAACATGGAATATTGGGAACCTTTGGTGCATCGAGAAAGGTAAATAGGTGACCCTAGTGATAGTCTATGGGGTTACTCTTTATATATCGATGGACTGTGGAAGGACATGATATTGGTGGTACTAATGTATTCCTGATTTAGGATCCTATATGACTAGTATGTATTCTTATAGGCTAGGTTCTAATATAGAGTGATTTTTTATTTTTTATTTATTTATCACATGATGGATTTTTTCATGGATTGTTTCTCACATATTTTCAAATGATGTTGTATCAGATGGTTCCACATGATGTATTATTTCATGGATATGTCTTTACTTACTTACCTTATGGATTTGTGGATATATCCTCTTATATAATCACATATTCTTTTCATATTCCTACTTTTCTTTATGTTAAATGATTTTAGGAAAAACCAAAGTTAAATATTTTCCAAATGGGTTTGTATTTAGGAAAATTAGTTGTAAAACTATTTATTTTTTAAAAGCTATAACTAATAAATTATTGATATTAGACCATGGATAGAATATGTAGTGTAATATTACATGGATTTTTTCTCACTCCATTATTTAACCTTTGTTAAGTTATAGAAAATGTTTTACAAGACTCAGGTAAAGGTAATGGAATTATGTAACATGTCAACTTCTATTTTCATTGTTTTCTTTCATTGTGGGATGGTTTGGAGGTGATAGTTGTTCAAATGGAGACTTATTGGTATTTTCTTGTCATACATTTTGGTTTATCCCATTTGGCTTGGATTTTATGTATTTTGGATGTATCTCTTTCTTTCACATTGTTCTCTAGTTGAAAATATTTGTTTGATTTATACAAGACTTGTTTCTATTATCTTATTTCACCTCACCAAAATGATGGGATAGCTTGAGTATCTTGTCTAGATAGATAAGGTAGGATTGTTACATTCACCCATTATTTAGTTGTTAAACCAATGTTTGGTCTTGTTCAAGGGTAAACCACAGTAATGTTACCTCCATCAGAATCTCTTATAATTGGGGTTTATTGGGTATAATACTACTCGTCGAGGTAAATGCTTCATTTGTCCTTATGAAATGGGATTCATCAAAAACAATATTATACTAATCTTAATGGTCACTGTAAAATGTATATATCATTAAAAATTATGATTCTTAATATTATTTTAAATTTTATAGATTATGTAATGGTCTTAAATTACCAAATTAGTGTATGTGTTTTCTATAACATCTTTATTTAATATGTTATTTACTCATTCTAAATATAAAATTCATTTATAAAATGATAGTTCATTACATTCTCCCCCTTAATATATTTATCAGTTATAATTCCATTTCTTACACTAAAATAAATGAGGTTACTTCTGTTTCATCGTATCTTTCTATTACCAAGTTTCTTCCATGAACATGTGGTTCTACCACAGAACTTTGACTAGGTGAGTTGTCTTGTTTTTTAGAAATTTTACTCTATGATATAAGATAATTATGAGTTTCTCCTCTTATTAAATATATTTCTTCAATTGTACCAACTTGGGATTCAATACATGTGAGGGGTTATTCATGTATTTCCTCAAGAGGAACACATAAAACACATCATGTATTTGAGATTGGTTAGGTGGGCGTTCAAGTATATATTTCATCACTCCAATGTGATATAGGATCTAAAATGGGATGATATATCTAGTACTGAGATTTCCCTTCTTCCCAAACCTCATAACTTTCTTCCATGGTTATATCTAAAAGAAACATTTCTCTCTAAATTCAAACTCGTTGTTCCATAGATAATTGTTTACATTGATTTTCTTTCGACTCAATGTGGTTTTAATATGATGTTGAATGGTTTTAACTTTCTACTTAATCTATTGGGTTATATTAGTTCCAATTATATTCTTCTTTCTAAATTCATCTGATCAAGTTAGAGTCTGACACCTCTTCTCATACACATCCTTATATAGTTCCATTTTGGATTCTAGAATAGAAACTACCATTATATGAGAACTCCCCTATGGGGTGGTTTTAGTAAAATATACTTGGAAATAAACTGAACATGATCTTAGTATATCCTATATATTTTTAATGTCCCTTTCAAATTGAACATCCATATAATGGTGGTAAGGAGTAATAAAGCTCAGTTTTGTATACAATTATTACGGAAGGATGCACTATAACCTCTTGGTAAACCTTAGATATTTATTCACTAAAATTGATGGTGGAAATACATGAATTATTACTACTTCCCTTATGTATATCTTAGTGAGTTTTTCAAGAGATAAATATGAATTGATAGAAATGAAATAAGTTGACTTTTTAATGTGATCTATTGAAACCTAGTTGGTTTTATTTCCATTAGTTTTCCTATGGAATTCTACTATGAAATCCATGGTTATGTTTTCTCATTTCCATACTGGTATGGGTAATGGTTGTATCATACCCTTATAATTATATTTTTTGGACTTGACTTGTTGGAAAACAATGTATCAACATAAAATTTCTCCAATATAACTTTTTATGTTATCCTACCAAATTTTTGGATTCCAATCTATATACATATCAATTATTATTATATTAATAGATAAGGATGGTTTATACACATCATATATAGATTAACTCTTCAGTTTTGGTTTTTATGGGATACATATCTTGGTTTCAAATAATATAACTCCATTTTCAACAAAGTTGAACTGTGGAATATTTGCTAACTTCTTATATAGAAACTCTTCATCTTTCAAGGCCTCCATGATACTATCAATAATGAATGGTTGAGAGTTTTTTTGTAAAAGATAGTATGAAGATACTTTTATTATTTCTATTTAAATCCTTTTTAGGACTAAGAAGATTGGACCTCCATTAATCCTCATCATGGATAGGGCATTGGTATCCTTTCTAGATAGAGCATTTTCCACTTTTTCCCAAAGATAGTAATGGATTGAACAATAATAATACTTGATCATATTTAACAAGCTAATTAAACATATATAAATCTCCTTTTTGTAAATATACTTGAGGCTTTTATGATCCGTATATATGTCACACTTTTCTTCATAGAGATAATGTCACCAAATATTCAATGGGAAGATCACTAAAGTTAATTATAAACCATTTTTTGGGTAGTTATACTCATTAATATTTAATTGTATGGAGGAATATGCTATCAATTTTTTATATTTCATTAGTACAAAACTAAATCCATTTTGGATGCATAAATACAAATAAAAAATCCTTCCACACTGGTGGGTAATGTGAGAACAGGTGTAGTGATGAGCCTCTTCTTAAACTCTTTAAATCATTCTTCACATTCACCATTCTAGATAAAAATCACTCCTTTCTAAGTAATCCTGGATATTGGGCATTAAAATCATTAGAGGTTTCTTATAAACCTACTATAGTACCCAGCTAATCCAAGGAAACTATGGTTTTTCGCCACATCATTTGGTATGGTCCATCCTTCGATTACCTATGTTTTTTAAGGACCCATGGATATCCCCATTATCATAATAAAAATCCCCAGGAAGGATACTTTATCCTTCCAAAACACATATTTACTATACTTTTAATATAAATTTTCCATCCAAGATATCTTTGATACAATATTTAAATAATCCTCATGATCCTTCTTTATTTTTTAGTAAATAAGAATATAATCTATATAGACTACAAAAAATTTCCAAGGTCATACCTAAAAACTCTATTCATCAAGTCCATGAATATTACTAGATCCTTAGTGAGTCCAAATTGTACCATTATGAATTTATAAGTCCTATAAATTTTACAAAATGTAGTTTTGTCGATATCCTCTTTCTTCACATTTACTTGATTATATCATGACTGAAGAACCACTTTAGAGAATTATTGGGTTCTAAGTAGCTAATTAAATGAGTTTTTAATCAATGGATGATGATTCTAGTTCTTTATCACGATCTTGGTGAGATCATGATAATTAATGTATAGGCACATTGACCCATATTTCTTCTCGATGAATAAGACTAGTTCACCCCATAGTGAAGCATTTGGGAATACAAACCCCTTTATAGATTCTCCTATATTTTTTTATTTATCTCATAAAGTTCAATAATGATAATTATATATGGAGTCTTTAATATTATCAAAGATCTGGGTACAAGATCAATTGAGAACTCAACCTCACAACTTAGAGGAAGACCAGGAAATTATTTGAGAAACACATTAGTGAAATCCTTCGCAATGGCCACATATTCAATAATGATATTTTTCTTAGTCTCAATCATTTGAGAATGATACATTCTCTTATAAGTATATAATATTAATTCTTAAGATGATGATACCAAATAACATTCATCCTTCTCCTTGAACATGTATAGAATGAGAGGATGATTCATGATATGGAGGATGATTTCATTCTTTAAAAAATTTATGTAGTCTCAATATAAGGAAATTCAATCTATGCTTAGAATAACATCAAGTTACACTAAATAGAATATAAAATGGTTTTTTGGGAAATCCACACCACAAATATGGACTAGGGATGAGTTCTATGCTCATGATGTAATAATTGACCCATTTTCTATATTTATCGTTAGATCTTCTACCATATTTTACAATGGTTTTTGAATAGCTCTACTAAAATTTTATGATATGAAAGAATACATAGAACTATAATAGCCTAAGACATTTTAAGTTAATAAATGGATGATAATCAAGAATTTAAATAGTTGATTCTGGTTATAATAATTTACTTTCTCTAAAATAAACATAATTATGGGAATTTTTAAAATATTAAACATATAAATAAGAAACTATGAACATTGAAGGGATAACTCATAAATGATATATATTCCTTATCCTGTAAATTTATCAGATCCAATCTAATTTATCTGTCATCTATTACATAATATAAAATATTGTGGGAACTTTTATTCCCTATATAATGGGTTATAAATATATTTTTAATTTACTAAAGAATATCCCCTAAGAGAATAAAACTAGGTTTACATCAATTCCAATTATCATGCACCAAGTGACGATTGAGTCCAACACAATGAACAATTTTTAAGGTTATTACCCCTCGGTAAATATATGTCATAGCCAAATCCACTTGTAGTATCCAGACATAGATATATTTTCTTGTAAACCACTTAGTCTATGATTTAAAAAAATTAAGGGTGTCTTCCAATGTTTAGTCTTATCCTTATGGATTATACTAGAGTGTTATAATCCTAATCCCCCAAAATAAATAAATATGGATCTAATACCAACTATAAAAAACAATAATATAATACAATTTATTTCATGATTTATTTCAAAAAGATACACTTAATATAATTCCTAAAGACTATGAGGAATAATGACTTTGGTTAAGTTGGTACATTGCATGAAAACTTGAATAATAAATATAACAAAATTATTTAAAAACTTTGAAACATTCCATTATATTCCATGGATATTCTAAAACTACAAGAGATAAACTGGGGATATACATAAGAAAGCTGTGAGCCATAATGCCTAGTAAAGTAAAAAATAATTGAAAAAGTTAAATAAATACATGATATAAAAGAGTCATATAAAGGTAACATAATAGGGGTGGTAATCGTAAAATTGAACATCAAATCATGACATAAGTTATTAACATAAGGAAACATGTGAATGTGGAAATAACATAAACCATCACATCATCATAATAAGTTAAGGGGAATTTACAATACATAATAACATTGTGTGATTAGGTTAACCCACTATGAACCATAAATTTTATCTCATGAGATAAAAAAATTAACCAATACATTGGGGGATATATAATTCTAGTCCCACCGGACACATTCATATCATGTACATGCATAAGTGTGGAAGACATAGAATACAATAGAAGGATGTATTTCATGAGTTTTAATCTCAAAATTTTGAATTTTGTGTTATATAAAAGGAATTAAATAAAAAATTAAGAAAGGTATGTATTTTTGAATACCTGTGAGTGTAAATGGGTGTGGAGATTCACTATAAAAAATCATGGAAAATCATAAGATAATTTTGATAACATAATCAGTGTATATAAAGATTCATGGGAGGGATCAATGAGAGTGGAAGGGATGCATCATATAAATTATATCATTAATATAGTATGTGGTATTTTTAAAAACATATTATAACATGATAAATTATAAATTAAAATAAATAATATAAAAATGATTCTGGAATAATGAGGGTGAGGAGAGGATCCCTTACCTTAAGAGGGAGCTTCATAAAGCCCGGGAGGAGATTCTTAAGAGTTTGAGAGAACCTTGGGAGGGATATAGATATATAATGACATAGTAATTTTATTCTCCATTATTTTTGAGTGAAGATTAATTGAATTTTCGGGTGGTTAATATATCAAAATAGGGGAGAATTATTTATTAATTATCATATGTAGGTTTTGGACTCTATATAAAATGGTAATAAAAACCACAAACCTTCTCATGGTTTTCCCATTGTTTCTAAAAAATATTACTGGTTTTTATTATTTTATATGGATAAGAACTGATCACATTAAAATAATTCCCTTAGTGATGTGGAAGTGAGTCATGTTTACAAGTAATTTATTTTAAAGCCTTAAATTATAATATAGGTTTTGGATGATCTGTTAAGGCTTCATAAAATTAATAAAATTACTTCAAAAATAAATTATTTTATGGGGGAGAGATATTTTTTTATATACTCTTTATAGTATTTATTACATCATATTTTGGTCTCTTAAAATGTCATAATACAAACTGTATAATTATATCACATTTAATTTTTACACAATAATTATTCAGTGTCAAAATATTATGAAAAATTCACCAATGAATAATTATACTGTGTTGATTTAAAAAAAATATTTATTTTATTAAAATAATTTTTTAAATATGGGAATTATCACTTTTAAATCCAAAATCCCTATTTATTGAGAAATGTTGTTTTTTTAATAACAGTTTTATGACACTTATAAAATATAAATTTTACTTAATTGAATTATATTATCATTTATATTTAATAAATATTATTCAATAAAAATATTTTTTAGAAATATCATTTATTTCAAAAATTATTTAATTCTAAAAAAATATTGTCGTAATTAAAACTATATATTTCACAAAATTAAAATCTATGTTTAGTCATATCAAAATATAATTTTTTCAAACTCACTATTTATTCATTTAATAAGTAATATTAAAAATGGATAAATATTATCATTATATTATTGAAAATAAAATATAAAAATTAATACTATTAGGGTATACGTAAATATACCTTTATTACACTAGTGAATTCTCAACGTTTTAGGAGTGTGGTAGTGGGATATTCATTGGGTGGATTGGAAAACATGGTTTGGTTCATGATCATGATGAGCTTTAAAATCTACCATAAATGGGTTGTCTCGTGATTTAGTTATTTATTATCATCTTTTTGTTGGTCAAGGGAAAATCTCACTGATGTTATCTTCCTCAGAATCTTAGATAACTATGTTTCATAGGGTACAAACCAACCAGTCGGGGTCATCACTTTCTCTGTTTGTGTCAACAGGACTTTATCATAACCTTTAATGTACTAAGCTTAATTGCAACTATAATATCAAGATATTATTAATTGTTTTTATTCATAATGATCTTTTAAATTTGATAAAACATATAATTGTACAAAATAACCAAGGTAGTGCATGTGTTTTCTATAATTTCATTATTTAATTTTCCATTTATTCATTTAAAAAGGGAATTTCATTTATTGAACTTTGATTCATTACTAATTTAAATTATTAAAAACATTTAAAAATACTTTTAATAATTTGGATATTAATATCATTCCTAAAATAAAAAATCTATGTTTTATTGGTCACATTTAAATAATAATATTTTTATAGAATATCATAGTTCATCCAAAGATTGTTGTTGCATTTTAAGTAACCTATCAATAAAAGGATTATATATTATCGTGGTGTTACATCCCCACCCAAACAAATTGTTTCCTCTCCCACTTTATCTAATTAATAAATTTTTTAATATTTTAAAATACTTTTTTTAACCAATATTTCACAAATGAAAAATAAAACTTCATTTGAAAAGGGAAAGTGGGAAACATAAAGGATTCTTACAATAATGTATAACTAGCTTCCCATATAAGGAGAAAATTAGAATGAAGTGAAAATATACTAATAAATGAAAACGATAAAGTTTAAATAATAATATATATTGATTGATAACATGGTCATGAGAAATTTAATTATCAGAAAACCATAAGTCCGTGAGGGGTGAAAATACCATCAATTCTACCAAAATGAATATTAGATGAAAAAATTCTATTTTCATGATCCTACTCTTTTAGTGAAATAACCCACCTATAGTAATCCATATCCAATTTCCAATTTATTACATTGAAATAAAATAATAGTGATCACTTCATAAATGATTGATTGGTTTAGTAGTCTTGAAGAAAGAGATACATACATCTTTCCCATATTACAATGATAATTTAAAATATATTATATATGAAAAATTATTACATTCTTAATATTTTACATAGTATCCTTGTTTATACCATGGGTAATGGAGAACAAATAAAGGGTGAGATAAAATTCCTAGTAAGGGTTATTTACAACATAATCTATCACGAGTGAATAAGGTAGAATCAATAAGGAAAAGAAATAACTGAAAAAACATGATATTTAGTGAATTACTTGAGAAATAAATATATATTTAGATAATATAAATTCATTAATATCATGTATTATAATAACATAATTTTCATTAAAGTAAATTATTACTACTAGATTTCATGATCTTAGACATCACAATATCTTTACCATCATGGTCTTGTTCCAATACAGTTCAATTGATGGACAGGTATACAAAAAAATCTATTTAATGATGCTAGAAAATGGGTTTCTCTGATAAGACATGATAATCCATAATGGGGCTATATAATTTTGATCCCCACTCTTTATTTCATATCCTATGTATTACTAATATGAGGACAGTTCAATTTAATTTTTCAATTATTCGTCTTATCAATAAATATTGATATTGATTAAAGTATATAGAATATAAAGATTCCCATAATCAATAAAATAACATTCATAGTGAATCAATGTATGTAGAAAAAGTATATGGTTTATAAAATAATAATATCCATGATACAAATAATATGGATATTTAAGATAAATTTAATTTGCAAAGAAATATGATCAGAAGAAAGTGAATCGTTCAAGTGAAAGTTAATAACAGAAAAATTAATAAGAGATAATAGATAACAATAAATTCAACAAAAATATAGGTTTGATAATAAATTCATGTATTTTTTAGAATAAAATAAAATGTAAGAAAACATTAAAATTTGTTTTTCTTGAATTTTATTTCTAAAATAATTGAAAAAATTTAAAATAAGAAAAAAAATATGGGAGTGAGAATGTCTATTAATATCATCTAGGTTTAAAAAATATTTTTTTTGGACTTTTTGTAAGGAAATTAAAAAATGTACCTCTAAATAAAAATTAAAAATATTTCTTTTAAAACTTTTAAATATTCATTGATAACATGAA
Organism: Viscum album; assembly: GCA_963277665.1. NCBI lineage: Eukaryota > Viridiplantae > Streptophyta > Magnoliopsida > Santalales > Viscaceae > Viscum > Viscum album. The sequence continues at coordinate 1,466,813,044 of OY728128.1, read as the reverse complement.
ATTTCTTTAATATGTCATTTTTGTAAATAAAAAGGACGTTGGTCAAACAATTTTGAAATATATGGATAAGAATGAAAAATATACCTGAAACAAAAAAGAGATCAGCTTGTCTTTGAAAATTTTATTTTCTTAATATAATTTTCAAAGAGAAGAAAAGTTAGAAGAAAACATGAAAACTACCTAAATATCTACAGGATTAGAAAATAGATAATGTTTATATAGGATATATTATAAGATTCCTTCAATGAAAAATATATGCAATCTATGAAAAATGAGATTGTCAAATAAATTCATACCTCTTTAGTAACTTCTTAATTATTACTGATTGATAATGTAAAATATAATTGAAACATTAATGATTATGAATAAATATATATTTGTTTCAACTACATCAATTGTGGAATATATACACCACATAAAAGTAAATAGGTGAATAATACCAAATATGTCTCAATGGAGTGGAAATTGAGACAAAATATCTTACAAAGATTGTATCATTTAAGTTAGAATTAATAAATGATGTGATTATTTGTAACAAATTTAAATAGACACAAAACAACTATAAATACAACATCATACATTAAGAGTTCATTTCACACATAATAATGGCACAACATAGTTAATGAATGGAAATTGGCTTAAGAAATTCCTTACCTCAACTTTAATTTGCCTCATAAATTCTTTTAACCTGAAGTATAATAAATTTATAGTTATTATAATTACATAATAAATATATTTACCTATTTATAATATCATATATGATCTATTTATAATATATTGTCACCTATTTGTTAAAAATCATTCATTATTAAAATTGTTTCATTTGTTAAGTCTTTCACTTTTCCTTAGATTTTTGGTTCAGCAGTTCATGTCCTTGTACTTTGATTATGGATACATCCTATCCATAATGTTAATTATCACAAAAATATCATATATATTAATTATATATGTATTTATATTGGTCCATAAAAGGTAGATATAGGAAAATTATTGCGGCCATTCATGGAGATGGTAGGTCATAGGTACGCATGAATATTTTTACTTAATTTTCAATGGATGGATAGAAATAGAGGTAAATAATAAATGTAAAATCCTAAGTTTCTAAAATTAAAGACTAATTTTGGTAGCATATAAGATACACAACACCTAAATTAAATGAAATAAATAGTCTTATTATGTAATCATTATACCTAGTCATTAAATTGTAAAGATTGAATAGAGTTAAATGAATTACAAAATATAAAATGGTACTTTTATTAATAATTTATTAACTAATTCATATAAAATTAAGCACTTTATTTTTCTAAAGTGGATTTATTCTTCAAATACACTTTCTTCATGAATTATTTTTATTTCTTTTTTGAGGGAATAATATAATCATATTTTACAAAAAATTATAAAATATATTTAATTAAATAAATATCATTTTATATATCATCATATCAAAATTTTCCTACGGTGAAATTTTGGGAATTTCTTGAAAATTTTGATTTTGAATAGTTAAAAATACTGATTTTATATGAAAATTTTATTTTATTTTCAAGTATATAAAAATTAAAATTATATTTTATATTTGTTTTAAAATTCAATTTTTGACATTAATATTTAAAATAACCCATTTAAGGTTTCTGAATTATATTTTATACACGAATTTAGTATTAAAACATTTTATGTTTAAAAATGGATTTTTTCAAAAACAAATGTTTTTTGTTTTATTTTTATGATTTAAGTTTAAATTAAATGATGAAAATTATGTGTTTTTATTTTTTAAAAATGCATTACATGTTTATAATCATGTGCTAGAAATTTATTAAATATGATAATTTAATTTTCGTACAATTTGAATAGTAAACTTATTAATTTTTGTTACCAAAGTAAAGTGTCAATCAGGTAATTAAGGGTAAAAATAAAATGATAAGGACTGTAAAATGACCTGAAAAAAATAAACCAATATTATTAGATGTTTAAAAATCATCAATGATAAATAAAGGATTGGTTATATGACTATTTATGGCCACTTGTATTAGATTATGACCTTTTTAACATTTTTTTAAAGAAAAGTCAAACATGTCACACTCCTGTTTTTAATAAGTATAGTATTTTTAAAAAGGTGTTATCGAAAAGATATGTTCAACTATAAATAGTATTTTAAAAGGTCATATATTTATATTAAACATGGTAAAAAAATTCTGAATAAATAATTTCCTTAAATTCTTGCACAGTACTAATGCAGTAATTATTTACTTAATGGGAAAATAAAGTAAACGTTGTTAAAAATATAAAAATAAAAATAATATTTGATAGTTAAGGTGGTAGATTATTTTTATAGATTAATTTGGCATGTTAAGGATGAATTAAATGATTTTTTAGAATTTATATTATTTTATTGATATTTTGAAAAGGCAATGTAATGATTAGTGTCAAAATTGACATTAATGATATTTTAAAATAAATAATATTTTTTGAAGTGATACAAAATTCCTAAAAATATTAAATTCGTCAAAATAATTAGGCTAATGTTTTAAATATCAACCATGATCCAATTATGGGTATTTTATCATTTTATATTAACAATATTTACCTTCAAAGAGTAATGATCAATATTATCAATATAAGAGTTAAAGAGGTTAAATAAGGGTTAAAACTAAATGATAATGGAAAAACTTTGACCTAAATTTGTCCAAAAATTATTTTATGATATTATTTTTTACACATATTAATCATATATTTTAAATAAATCTATTTTGTTCCATTTTTAGTAGAAAAATAATTTATATTAATTTAATATTCTGAGAAATTCCAAGAGTGACCCTCCCCTCTCCTATAATGGACACATCTTCTTATCTTTTTAACACACTTAAAAACACTTTTGTTTCAGGATATATCAACACAAATACCATCTTATAATCAGATAAATTGTTATATAATACTTATTTTTGGTATAACTCTATCCTTAGTGGATTGTAGGTGTTAATAAAATGTGGTTTTCCAAAGAAGAGGTATAATTTTATCTGCTTGTATTAGTTTTGTTTCTTCTTCCACCTATTTAAAATATTATTAAACCATGAAAAAATAATAATTTCATTATAATGAATATAATTATTTGTAATAATTTTACTTCAATTAACCATATCCACCTACACTTCTATTAAATGGGATTGGAATTCATCGTCTTTGTTTACGAAAGACATCAAATGATGTAATTTTTTTCCATCACAATTTCACAAGACTCGTCATTATGATGGAATTAATGTGTATACATTATATTAATGAAAATTTTATAATAATTAAAATATTATATATCATTTAAATTATTACCTTTACATGGAAGTAAAATTGATAATGTCGTTCATGCGTACATGTGGACTTCCACCTCTACGAGGCGTTATGATTCATTTTTCATAACCATATCACATAAATAATATATATAAGCATATTTAAATAAATAAAATTATATATATGATATTTTCAAATTTTTAAAATATAAAATAACTCTTACTTTCTTTTCATAATGACCAATGAAAATGGAAATGTTACTCATTCGAACGTATGACCTACCGTCTCCATGATTGAAATGTAGTTCATTTTTCATAACCATGATATAGGTTTGGATTTAAAATTTTATTTGACATATAAAAATGATAATTATTAAATGAATATTATTATTCAGATGATGAAACTATAATCAATTTTACCATATTTGACATACCAAATCCATTTTAGACTTAGGTACTGAATATTATCAAAACGTCTGATGTAATATTTAATTATTAAGTAATTTTATATAACATATAAATGATTTATATAAAAGGAATAATAAAAAATAAAAACATTCCTATGAAATTATAAATTAACCTAAGTTTAATATTCAGGATAATAATGAACATATGTATTGAGTCGAACACATGGTAAGAGACATTTTAACTAAAAAAAATCTTAAATATTTTAAAGATTTATTTTATAAATATTTCTCTAGCATGTACTTTTTTTAAAATTATTTTTATTAATGTTTTTATATGTACATTAATTTTATAAAAAGTTAATTTTTAATTTTTCTTTAATTTTTTGAGAAAGGAATATTTTTTGGGTTTTATGTAAGGAACTTTCTTATAAAAATACCCTTCTAATGTTACTCTATAAACACTTTTTATAAAATTCAAAAAGAATTATGTTTTAACTAAAAAAGTATTAGTTTATTTTACCTATTTTAATTTTCCTTAATATATTTAATATATTATTAAGATATTAGATGGTTATTTGAAGAAAATAATTCATTTATAAGTCAAAAACTTATAAAAAACAAAGTGTTTTGAAAATGGAAAGTATTATTTTCCTCAAAAATGTTAGTAATAATACTTTCTTGAAATAAAACCCCACATTCCCTTATTATTTGTATTTTGGTATTGAAAATAGTTTTTAAAATAAAAGGGTATTTTTATATCCAAAATTGTTTTGAATATGGGTTTTAAAGAGTCTTTAAAATGTTCTATGATGAAAACTGAAAGCATACAATGATTTTTCTTGATATGGTACTTGAGTATTATATGTGAAACATGGGGGACCAATATTGTTTATACAAAGGGTTTATCCACATTATATCTCATGGGTGATTTTGATATAACTTATAAGAATGTTTGATCCCCATTATAGCTCATAGGTGAGCCCGATATAGCTTATACAAGGAATTGTGCCTCATTATAGCTCATGAAAAATGGGTGATACTGATATAGCTTATACAAATTGTGAGCCTCACTATACCTATCGAATATATTGGGTAATGATTATTCTATCTGGATAATTATATTGGATGTCATTCATATAGTTATTCCAACTCTAATGGTTTTGAAAGGGTTTATGTAATGTGATGATATATTTTACCAAAACGGTTTATAATTTTATTAATATTTATTTTAAAGGTTTTATTTGAGAAACATTATGTTGTGTTTTTCATGTGGAAATTATTTATATTCTATAAAAACTTTAAATGAGTTTTCATGCTTTTTCACTAGACTAATGTTTTTCTTCTTTTGAGGGTCTTATGGAGATTTTTGTTGTCATCCCAAATTTTAAAATGATTACACAGTATTTTAAGGAAGAATGGGGACAACGATGATGTAAAGGTCAAATTTGTGAAGATATGTCATGAAAAGAAAAAATTTCTTCTTTTAAAAGGGTTTTATTTTGTGGAAAAATGGATACAGAGTATAAGTGTCCACTTGTAATGTATGGTTTTACTATGAGCTTATCCTAATTCTCTAAAACTTTAAACCTAAAATACCTTTGGGAAAATAAATTTATTTATAGTTTTAAAACAACTAAAATATGTATTTTTATGGCTAAGTTGTTACAATCGTTATCAAATCATGATTCAGATAACATTGTAGATTATTATTTTCAGGTGAAGTTGTCTTAAGAGTTATGGATACCATCATAGGTTTATAATTTTTAGGTTAATCATAAGATCAATGTCTTAGAAATACCTTTTTAGGATTTAAGTTATTAATATCTAAGGTGAATAATGATATTTTTGGAGTGATTAATTTTTTGAGGATGTCTATCAAACTTTCAAGAATATTATAAACATTGTATTAACTAAAAAAATGAAAATCCAAAGGCCACCTGATAGCCCAACACATCTGGAAGGTCCATGATGTTTGAACCCACATCTTAAGGGTGATAAGGGTACATCACCTACCCCTAACCTATTCAAAGTCCCAATTTGTATAAAAATTTCTTTTTAGTTAAACAATTTAATGGATGAATAATAGTTTAATTTTGGGAATATACATATTTTCATATAAAATACCATGGGATTAAAAATTTATTTAGTGATTAAGTGATTAATGTTATTTTGAATGATGTTCACTATTTTTTGGAATCTAATAAGACTATGTTAAATATAATATTTTGGGATTTTTTTAGGAATATTGGCTGGGTTATATTTTGGTGGAAAATATGATTGTATTGTGTCTTTATGGTGCTTTTGGTTACATCTTAGAGATTATATGATTTAGTAAAATACATTTTGGTGTGTGACATTAAGAGTCATAAATGTTATTTGGAGATGAATGGTAAATTTTATTTCTCTAAATTATATAATAAAATCAATCTGCTTTTTGGTTTCAATCATTGTTTAGAATATTTTTTAATGAATTTTAATAAAAATTATTTATTGAATTATTTATGTTTAAATTTGGATATTAATGTTGGATTTTGGAGATTAAGGTTGTTTTAATTTGTCTAAACATTTATTCTATTGGGGAATTGTCTTATATCAGCCAAACCATTTTGGTTAAATTATAAAGAGAGGAGGAAAAAAATTATGTTTTTATGGATTTAATGATCCATTGAAATTGATTCCAATGATTCATTATAGAAAAATTCACCTTTAATACTCATCAATTGGAGAAAAAAGATGAGTTTCTGGTGGAAATTCACTTTCTCATGACCATGTTCTATATCACTCTCTATCAGTACTTGGTTTTTTTGTTTTCCCTTCCATATCCATTTTTTCATATATGGAAACCTAGTTATGTGTTATCATATATGACCTTTGTACTTCCCTTTCTTTCTTTTAAATTGGAAGTTTCATTAATCCTTTTTTTAATATGGGATTCAATAAAAGAATTTTTAAAAGTCAAAACTTGGTTTCAAAGAAATAATTCAAGACATCAAGGATGAAATTTCAAACGAGTGGATAATATAACATCATCATTTTTTAAAAGTAAGGACTATGTTTGATAGTATAGAAGATACGTAACACTAAGACTAAAAAACAACTAAAATTTTTTATAATGTGACACTATAACATAGACATTAATATGGTATGAATGAATAGTATCAAATAAATTATGAAATATAAAATGGTATTATTCATTAATAATTTATTAATTAATTCGTATAATATTAAGAACCTAATTTTAGTAAATTCATTTTATTGATTAGATACCCTTTATTAGAGAATGATTTATATTGATTTCATGAGTGAATAATATAATTAATTTTAGGAATTTTTATAAATTCAATTTAATTATATTAATATGATTTTTTAAATCATACTTTCAAAATTATCCTATGTTAAAATTTTGTAATTTTTTTGAAATGTTTGATTTTTTAATGAATAGTGGAAAATACCGATTTTAGTTGAAAATTGTGCCCTCTTTTCAAGTATTTAAAAATTAAAATTATATTTTAGATTAATTTTAAAATATAATTTGTTAATTTTGATTAAAAAATATAAAATTATGTTTTTATGTGTATTTTATACTTTAATTCAGTATAAAAACAATTTATGTTTAAAGAGTTCATTTTTCCAAAAAAATTATTTTTCTATGTGTTTTGGCGATTTAATTTTAAATTAAATTATAAAAATTAAATGTTCTAAATTATGAAAAATGGATTCAATATTTGTAATATTGAGTTAAAAATGCATTCAATATGCCACTTGTTTTTTGGACAATATGAATAGTAACCATATTAATTTTTGTTACCGCAATAAAGGGAAAATCAGGTAATTAAAAACAAAAATAAAATGATATAGTCTATAAAATGACATTAACACTTGACCTAATTTTATTTTATGATTAATATTCGTCCATAATAATTTAATTTTTTTTTATGACCATTTATGGCCACTTCAATTAGATTATGACATTTATAATATTTTATTTAATGAAAAGTAAAACACGTCAAAGTCTTTTTTTTAATAAGTATAATATTTTTAATACGGTGTTATATAGAAGATATGTTTCCCTATAAATTTAATTTTGAAATATAATAGATTTATATTCAACATTGTAATTTATATTTTATTTTTAGAGAATAAATAATTAACTTAAATTCTATCACAACACTGATGAAGTAATTATTTATTTAATGGAAAAATCAAATGAATGATATTTAAAATATAAAAATAAATTTAATATGAGAAAAATAATGTAATAAACAAATTTTATAGACTATTATATAATTTTATGGATGTATTAAAATACTTTTTTCGATTTTTTCCTGTTGAATTGATATTTCTAAAAGTCAAAGTAATGAATTTTTTAAAAATAGATATTAATTGTATTTTAAAATAAATAATTTTTTATCAAATGATATAAAATTCATAAAAAGTTTATTTTTTAAAAAATTATTATTATAAGGTTTATAATATCATTCATGATCAAATTATGGGTCTTTTGGAATTTTATTTTAAAAATATTGACCCTCAAAGAGTAAAGATCAATTTTGTCACGGTAAGAGTTAAAGGGGTTAAATAAGGGTTAAAAATAAATGATAAGGAAATTAATGTATCCTAAACATGTAAAAAATAATTGGATCAGATAATTTAGACACATAATCATGTTATATTTTAAATAACCCACACTAGATCGATTTTTATTTTAAAATTCATTTATATTAGTTTAATATTTTGGAAATTGAAAGAGTGCCCCTCCCCTCTCCTGTAAAAGAACACTTCTTATTCTATTTTCAACACCCTTAAAAACCATTTCAGTTCATAAAATCCCTAACCAAATACCTTAATAAAATCCCTTACCTTATTATATAAGCCTTATTTTTTGTATAACATTATCCTTAGTGGGTGTAAGTTGTTAATCAAAGGCATTTTTTTTCAAAAGAAGCGGTATACTTTTATCTGCTTGTTTTAGTTTTGTTTCTTCTTCCACCACCCTAAAAACATATTCGACCACAATAAAATAATAAGTAAAATATAAAATAAATACTCATTTGTTATTATGTTAGTTTAATTAATTATATCAATCTCCTCTTCCATCAAATTTGAAATGAATTCATCGTTTGCATGTACGGAAGACTACCGCCTTGCGAACCAATGCAATTCATTTTCCATCGTCATCTCCCAAGACTGGTTATATTGATTGAATTGATGTTTATTGTAACACCACAATGTTTTAAAATTAAATTTAAAATATTTTGACATTGTTTTAATTAGATTATTATTATTACAACAAAATGTATTATTCTCACTTCTGTGTTTTGAATTTCGAAAAACGGACATACACAATTGCAATCATTAGGTTATCTAGAGTCTAATAAGACTAAGATAATATTTACTGAAGAGTAATATACCCTTATGAATAGTAATGTTACCCTTATTAATATTAACATACCCTTTGTGTAGTAACCACACATACGATAGTATACATTTAATATTTAATTGAAGTTATGATATACCCATATCTTGGGATAACTGAATAAATGTTTTTAAATTATTTTTCTTGGAATAAAATATTATTTTATTTTAAAATTAAATTAATCATATCTAGAAAATTATTTTCAAAATATGGAGTTCATTTTTTAATTATACGCGTCGAAAAATGGTTACGGTGAATTTTTGGGATTTTTCTGAAATACTTGAATTTTTGGTGAATAGTAAAATGGGGTAATTTCAATATAAATACATTGTGAGATAGATAAAATATTCCTTGCATCATGGATGATTTAAACAACCATTAGTTCTAAATAACATTAACTTATTACTATTTTTGTTCATGGAATCATAACTATTGGTTTTCTTGTGAAAAAATAATAAAATAATGATTAAAATAATCTAAAACTTTTATCCTCCACTATAAATACCACCCACTCCCCCCTCTTCCCCCCACTCCTCTCATGCCATGAGCCTTGATTCATTTTTTCCAAATACTCCCCTCAATCCCCTTTTTAATTTTCAATTCTTATTGGTCTCACCAAAAGAACAAAAACAAGGGCCTTAAGAATGATCTCAAGGATAAGAGATCAATAGGTAAACATCCTCTTGTGTTTTCTTTATTTTATTTTAATTTTATTTTCTATTATTATTATTTACTCACCTACCCTTATCCTGGTGGAATGAATGTTTCTGTATATTAAATATTAAATATTTCATCATTTTATGTAAGATTCACCATTATACTTCTTCTCCTCCCCCACTCATTCATGAAATTTAAACATTGTATGTGATGTGTTGATTTGTTGACATCATAGAAAATGTGATTTCAATTTCATTTACATCCTTCAAGACTGGTCATGATACTATTTTTATGGTTGAAAAAGATCACAATTTATGTATTATATCTTATATAATTTTATGGAATCACTTTTTACTCATGTTACTAATTTATAAAACAAAATGAGTTTATTTTGATCGAAGAATCACAAAAATGACCTTAAAAATATCAATAATGTTTTAACTTATAAATCATCCTCATGTCGGAATTCAAAAATAATAAGTAGTATAATTTATAGTTCTTGAAATATTAAAATACCATTCCATTCGAATTTTGGAGTTTCACTTCCAATCGACAGGAATATCCCTTACGAACAACTCATGGAAACCATGTAAGCACGCACCTAAAACAATGGAATTAACAAAATGTTATTAATGAATGAGTGGAATGATTTTATAAAATTATAATTAAAGGTGATATAAAAATTAATTTTTTTCTGTAAAATATTAATAACACTATTATAATGTTCATAGAAGAGTTTTAAACACGTTTGGGGGAAGTCTAACTTGAGGTAAGGGATCCCCTCTTTCTCAATTTTATTCAAGAATCACCCCTATGTTACGCTCTTTAATTTTTAATTCCTAATGATGGTGTATGTTTTCACACCTACTCCATACTACCCTTATGATATATTAATTATTATATACCCCATTTCTATCTCATTATTCCTTCCCATGTACATCCATTACCATGATGAAATTTCATAAGTGGATTCTAAACCCGATTTTCGTTTCTCGGGTTAACCTTCAACATCAATGGTTTTTGTGATGATAATATGACTTTAGAAATGTAATTTGATTATAGTATGTTTTATTATGTGTACATATAGTATATATACATAATCCCTTCATTTAATAAATTCTTTATTCAATGTTAAGGTATTCGTTAAGAACTTTCCTCTTAAATCCTTTTAAATGTCTCCATTATAAAATACAAAAAGATTATTCTATTCTTAATATAATGAGTGTTATCTTATTATTTTTTGATATTTTATTTCTATAATATCTCCTTTATATGTTTTTATTGTTATTTTTGAATATTTTTATTTCATTTTTGTGTGTGTGATGTTGATATTGTAAAAGTGTTTTTATACAAAAAGGGTATTTTAAATTTGGAATGTGTTTTTCCCAAGGGTGTAAATGAGTTATGAATTGTTTTATTCATGATATGTTACACAGAAATTAATTATGTTTTATTTATCCCATTACAGGTCATTATATGATGTTTGATCCCCATTATACCTCAAGATGTGTTGGGTTGATCTCGTTATAGCTCAAGATATGACGGGTGATCCCCATTATATATATCCAATGCATTGGGTAATCCAAAGATCAAGGTTGACCAAGATGTTATTCCATGTGTAAGGGTGAATGTAAGAGTAATATAGTAAATATGACCTAAGGAAACTACATGATGTTTTTATGAAAATTAGTTTTTATGATTATGGGTTTTATTGGTTTTTATGTTATCACTAGACTAAAAAAAAATTTATATCCCTTACTATGTTTTATACTCATCCCAAAGTTTCAAAAAAAATCATAGGATATAATTATGGGAAAGAGAAATAAAATATTCATGATGAATTATATGGGTTGTTTTCAAAGAAATTGTGTTTCAAGTTTTACTATTTTATATTTTGAAAAAAATGGATATTGTTTTTAATAGTATCCTCTTTGTATAGATGTGGTATGTTTTGTATTTAATATATCCTAATTCTCTAAAACTCTAAACCTGAAAAGATACTCAATGTGTAATAATGTATGTTCTTGACTAAAAGTCAATATTAAGTAATTTTTTATGGTTGGTTCCTTAAAGTGGCTATTAGAGGATGGTTTAGAAAAATTTAGGGGTTTTGGGTGATGTTACAAAAATAATATAAATGATTTTTACAATATGGTTAATTTGAAATGTTATTTAATTTAAATATTTACATGTTTATTTGTATAAGATATTTCTGTTCAGAATGGTTTTCTGCAAAAGAAATAGGGATACTGAAGTAGGACGGAACCAAGAGGCTAATGTCTGTCAAAATCTATATCCTTGAATGGTGGGAATCGGAACTGAACAATTTGTGACAGAAATGGCTCAGCTGACTCAATAAATAAAAAGTGGTGGTATCCATTCTTGACAGAAACATGGTCTACTATAATGAAACATGTCTTTATTGGAGCATTTTATGAGGCAACATTTTCCATCATTCAGTGGAACCACAGATCCAGTGATAGCCGAAGGATGGATCAACATTTTAGAAAATATATTTGATGGCATGGGATGTTCGAAACGTCAAAAGGTAATACTAGACATTTATTGTTTGGAAGGTGAATATGATCAATGGTGGTCTCTGGTAAAGAATACAAGAGAAATAGATGATCATAACTCTCTATAATGGGATGGTTTTAAGGGTCGTTTTCTAGAAAAATATTTTCCTAAAACTGTTAAAATCAGAATGGAGAAACAATTATTGGAACTAAAGTAGAAATATGATTATTATGTGAATCCTTTGAAGCCAATTTTCCAAGACTGTTCAGGTATGTACCATATTTTACTCAGGACATTGATAGAAAAATTAATAGATTTTACTTTGGTTTGAAACCTTTTCTATCAAGATAAATGGCTTCATGAGAGCTGAAAATCTATGAGAAACTTGTTTTTTGTGCCAAAAAAGTGGTGATGGAGTTTACAGACATGTTTTTTCCTCATTATAAAAAAGAATAAGAAGTGGTTAGGTAGTCTGGTATTGGGGAAGAATTCATCAAAGTCGTCTGGAGGTAAGAAAATTAATTTCCCTTCTTGTGAAAAGTGTGGTAAAATGCAACTTGGTGAATTCCTTGTAAATTCTAGGAAGTGATACCAATGTTGAATGTTTAGACACATTTCTAATGAGTTTATGGAAAATGATTTGAAAATTATTGAAAATCTGATGGAGGATGCTTTAACTGTAAGGAATTGGGTCATTTTGCTAATGTTTGTTTGATGCTAGTCACTCAGGCAGAAAATCAGCAAGACTGGAAGAAAAAGGGTCTGTAAAAATACTTTGAAGCCACTTTAGTGGATGTTGAATCATCAAATGAGGTGGTATCAGGTACATTTATTGTTTTTACCTATTTCACAAATGTGTTGTTTGATTTGGGGTTTACACATTCCTTCATCTCTGAGAATGTTTTAGAAAAATTGGGAATTCCACCTCATGAAATAAAACCAGAACTCATGGTAAAAACATGAAGATGAAATATTGTTTCAAAAATGAATTATAATAATCTACCAAGCTATGTCTATGAAAAGAGTTTACCTGCAAAACTTGATTTTTTTTACTCTAGTGGAGTTTGATGTTATTCTTGGTATGGATTGGATTTCTTTTTATCATGATAAGATAGATTGCAGAGAAAAGAAGTTGTTTTTTAGAAAGAGTTTCAGTTTGTGTACAAGAATGAACCTATACAATTGATAACATATGATGAAGCTAATATACTGATAAAATATGGAAATGAAAGTAATCTTGCTCATTTTTTGAGATAATAGAACTATCTAGATTATTGATGTACCAGTGGTAGATGAAACCTGAATATTTTTCCTGATGATTTTCCATGTTTTATTCATAGTCAAGAGGTTGAGTTTACTATTGACTTAGATTCTGGTGGTATGAAAATTTCTAAATCCCTTATCAAATATCCCAAATGGAACTTCTAGAATTAAAAAAAGTTGTTGCGGGAATTATTAGAAAAAGGCTTCTTCCGAAATAGCACTTCACCATTGGGTGATACTATGTTGTTTGATAAAAAGAACGATGGTTCAATAAGATATTTTATTAATTATAGATCCTTGAATAACATCACTATAAAAAACAAGTATCCTTTTCTTCATATCAATGATTTGTTTGATCAGCTCCAGGGAGCGTGGTATTTCTCAACGGATGACTTGAGGTGAGGGTACCATAAGTTTAAAGTAAAGGATAAATACATCCTAAAGACTGCATTTCATACTAGATATGGTAATTATGAATTTTTAGTTAGGCCTTTTGTGTAAAATAATTCACCCACTATATTCATGGATCTTATTAATAGAATATTTCCTGAGTTCTTGGATAGGTTTGTGGTTTTCTTATTGATGAAATTCTGGTATATTCTAGGAGTAAAGAGAAGACTGAAAAATATCTAAGGGTTGTTTTTCAAACCTTAAATGAAAAATATTGCATGTAAAATTCCAAAACTATGATTCTTGGATGGAAAATATTTATTTTCTTGGGAATATTATAAATAAGGATGGAATAATAGTTGATCCTTTTGAAACCAAAGTGCTTGATGAATTTCTAAGACCTACAAATGATACATATATTCTTAGTTTTCTTGGATTAGCAGGTTATTACCGACGGTTTATTGAAAACTTTTCATATTTATCTATCTCGCTAAATAAGTTAACATGAAATGGGGATAAATTTATTTGGATAGAATAACATGATATATGTTTTCAAGAACTGAAGATGTTATTGGTGAATTCCTTAGTTTTTTCCTTGCCTTCCTGAAATGGTATGTTTTTCAGCTATAGTAATGCTTCATTAAAGGGAACTAGTTCTGTTCTGATGCAGAATGATCAGGTAATTTCTTATTTTTCCCATAAACTTAAGCCCCATGAGTTAAATTACCCTACACTTGATTTGGAATTAGAATTTGTGCTCTTTGATTTAAAAATTTGGAGGAATCATTAATATGTAGCCAAATGTGAAATATATACTAACCATAAAAGTTTTAAGTATATATTCACTCATAAAGAATTAAACATGAGAAAAAGAATATGGCTATAACTAATCAAGGATTACGATTGCACGGTTCATTACCATCCTGGGAAAGCACACAGATTGGCTAATACATTGAGTCATAAAAGTAATTATACATTAACCATGACACATTTGGAATGTGAAAATTTTCTAAATGATTTGATGAATTTTGTATTAGATATTTTTGGGGTAGAAAATACATCTGTTTTTTTAGGTTTTAATGCAATCATATTTTTCAGAGAGAATTAGAAAGCGCAGAAGGAAGACCATGAGTAATAGAGAAAGTCATAATTAGTTAAAATGGGTAACTTTCCATAAATTAACCTTCATAATGACTGAGTTTTTAGATTTGATAAAAGTTTGTGTGTGGATTATGATTCCCAGATGAAGAAATAATTATTTTTTGAAGCTCATAGTTCTCCATTTTCAGTTCATCCTGGAAATACTATGATGTACAAAGACCTTCAAGAGTTTTACTGGGTGGATGAAATGAAAAGGGATATTGCTGATTTTACTGTGAAATGGTTGAAATGTAAACAAGTAAGCATAGAGAGTCAGTTACCGAAGGGGATACTCTAACATTTACCTGTACCAAAGTTGAAATGGGATAATATAAACATGGAATTAATTGTGGGAATACTAAAGACTTCTTGAGGTAACAATGAGGTTTGGGTGAATGTTGATCGACTGACGAAATCTTCGCATTTTCATTCTATTCGGGATACAATGTCTATCGATCACCTTTCTTGATTGTTCCTCAATGATATTTTTTGGTAACATGGATTTCCTCTTTCTATTGTATCTGACCGAGATCTCAGGTTCACATCTAATTTTTGGAAGTTCCTTCAGAAGTTGCTGGGAATAGAATTAAATTTTAGAACAAATTTTCATCCTCAATCAGATTGGAAGTCATAAAGAATGATTAAATCTTTGGAGTACATAATTCAATTTTGATCAATGGATTACCAAGGAAGTTGGGATCCACATCTTTCTTCAGTTGAGTTTTCTTAAAATAATAGTTTTCATTCTAGTATACAAATGGCACCTTTTGAGGCATTGTATGGGAAGAGGTGTCGGACTCAAATGTTTTAGGATAAATTCAGTGAAAGAAATTTCATGGGGCCAAAATTAGTAGAGGAACTCACTGAGAAAGTGATTATGATCCAGCAGCAGATGTGGATAGCTCAGAGAAGGCATAAACAATATGGAGATAACATAAGGAAATACTACTCTTTCAAGGTAGGTGACTATGTTTTCATTAAAATGTATCGTTATAAAAGTGTGATGAATTTTGGTAAGAAATAGATGCTAAGTCTGTGGTTCATTTGTCATTTTGAAATCCTATTGAAAGTTGGAAATTTTTCATACTGGGTATCATTTCCTCTAATTTTTACTCAGGTACATAATTTTTTAGGTTTTGATGTTGAGAAAGTATGTTCCAGATTCGTCTCATGTTTTGAACCCAAAATTACATTAGCTAGAAGAGAACCATTTTTTGAAGAGAAACCTGTTCAGATTCTTGATTGCATAGAGTTAGTATTTTGGAATAAGGTAATACACCAAGTAAAGGTTTTGTGGAGAAAAAACACAGTTGATGAATCAACATGGGAATCTAAAAATTATATGAGGGAAACACACCCTCACTTGTTTAATATGTAATTAAAATTGTGAGGACGTAATTTCCAGAAGGTCGGGATAAATAAAAACCCCAATATTTTAAAAGTAAATTGAAATTAAAAGAACATTGTTTTAAGTAAATATTTATAATTACCACTAAATTTAATTTTCTCACTTCTGTGTTTTGAATTTCAAAAAACGGATATACACAGTTTCAATCATTAAGTTACATAGAGTTTTATAAGAAAAAGTTAATTTTTGGTGAACAGTAACATACAATTATGAATAGTAATGTTATGTTAATGAATATAAACATATCCTTATATATATTAACCACAACTATGATAGTATAAATATAATATTTAATTAAAGTTATGATATACCCATATCTTGGAATATGTAAATAAATTTTTTAAATTTTTTTGTCTTTGGAATAAAATATTATTTCATTCAAAAATAAAATTATTCGCATTTAAAAAATTATTTTTCAAATATGGAGTTAATTTTTGAATTCTACTCAACAAAAAATGTTTA
The DNA here is from genome assembly GCA_963277665.1 of Viscum album. Classification (NCBI taxonomy): domain Eukaryota; kingdom Viridiplantae; phylum Streptophyta; class Magnoliopsida; order Santalales; family Viscaceae; genus Viscum; species Viscum album. The sequence continues at coordinate 1,466,796,109 of OY728128.1, read as the reverse complement.
TGATAAATTTTTGGGATTTTTCTAAAATACAGGAATTTTTTTGTGAATAGTAAAATACGGTAATTACGATATAAATACATTGTTAGATAAATACACTATTCCCTATATCATAGATGATTTAAGAAAACATTAGTTAGAACTAAAAAGAACTTATTACTATTTTTGGTCTTGTAATCATAACTATTTCTTGTCTTTTGGAAAAATCATAAAATAATGATTAAAATAATGTAAGACTCCTCCTATCCTCCACTATAAATACCACCCACTCCACCCTCTTCCTCCTACTCCTCTCAAGCCCTGATACCTACCAATGTTATACCAAATACTCCTCTCAATCCCTTTCCCCACGTCAAAGTCCTTCTGGTCTCACTATAAGGCCAAAAACAAGGGCCTTAAGAAGGATCTCAAGGAGAAGAGATCTAGAGGTAAACATATCCTTTTGTTTTCTTTATTTCATTTCCGTTTTCTTTTCAATTATTCTTATTTTCTAGAATCCACTTATCCAAGATGAATGAATGATCCATTATCTTACATATTCAAGATTTCATAATTTCTATGTAATATTCCAAATTATACTTCTTCTCCTCTCCCACTTATTGATGAAATTAAAACAGTGTTTGTGAAGTGTCGATTTACCGACATCGTGGACGATGTGATTTCAATTTCATTTATATCCTTAATGACTGGTCATGATACCATTTTTATGGTGTAAATAGATTATAATATATTTATAATATCTTATATAACTTTTGTGAATCATTTTTTACTCTTGTTATTAATTTATAAAACCAAATGAGTTCATTTTGATCGAAGAATTACAAAAATGACCTAAAAAAATCAGTAATGTTTTAACATATGAATCATCCTCGTGTCAAAATTTAAAATGATAAATGTTATAATTTATGTCTTTGGAAATATTAAAATACCATTCCATTCTAATTTTTATTTTCACTTTCAACCTAAAAGAATATCCTTTACGAACTGCTCATGGAAACCATGTAATGCACGCACCTAAAATAAGGGAATTTAAAAAATAATTATTAATGAATGGGTGCAATTTTGTTATAAAATGATCCTGAAAGGTTTTATAAACATTTATATGTTTCTGTAAAATATTAATAACACTATTTTAACCTTAATAAAGGATGTTTAAACACATTTTATGGAAGTCAACCCTGATGTAAGGGATCCTCTCTTTCTAACTTTTATTCAAGAATCACACCTATGTTATGATCTTTAATTTTTAATTCGTAATTATGGTGTATGTTTTAACACCTCCCCCATAATTTCCTTATGATATATTAATGATGATATACCCCATTTCTATCTAATTAAGCCCTCCTATGTACATCCATTACCATGGTGAAATTTCATAAGTGGATTCTAAACCCAATTTCCATTCTTTGGGTTAACCTTCAACTTCAATGGTTTTTATCAAGATAAGATGACCTTAAAATGTAATTTGATTATATTATGTTGTATAATGGGTAATTACAGTATATATACATAATCCTTTCATTTAATCAATTTTCTCTTTAATGATAAGCTATTTGTAAAGAACATTCCTCTTAAATCCTATTAAATGTATCCTTTATAAAATACAAAGAGATTGTTATTTTCCGTAATATAAATAGTGTTATCTTCTGATTTTATGATATTTTATGTCTATAATATCTCTATTATTTGTTTTCATAGTTATTTTTTAATAATATTATTTCATTATTGTGTGTGCAATGTTTATATTCTAGAACTGTTTTTATATAAAAATTTGTATTTGAAATTGTCAATGTATTTTACTCAAGGGTGTAAATGAGTTATGAAGTGTTTTATTCATGATATGTTACTTTGAAATTATTTATGTTGTGTTTACCCATTAAAAATCCTGATATTTTGGGTGAGCCCCATTATAGCTTAAGATATGTTTGTTTGAGCCCATTATAGCTCAAGATATGATGGGTGAGCCCCATTATAGCTCTCCAATGCATTAGGTAATCCAAAGATGGAAGTTGAAAAAAAAGGATATTCCATGTGTAAGGGTGAATGTAAGAGCGATATGGTAAATATGTCCCAAATTAACTACATGATGTATCTATTCAGAATACTTTTTATGATTATGGGTTTTATTGGTTTTTATGTTATCACTTCACTAAAAATTTCTTTCTTTATATCGCTTACTGAGTTTTATATGCATCCAAATACTTCAAAATGTTTTTCATAGGATTTAAGGATGGCTAAGAGAATGAAGGGAATCATGTTGAATGATATGGAGTGTTTTCAAAGAAATCAGTTTTTATGTTTAAATGTTTTATATTTTGAAAAAAATGGATATTTTTTTAGTAGTATCCTCTTTGTATAAATGTGGTATGTTATGTATGTATGATATCCTAATTCTCTAAAACTCTAAACCCGAAAAGATTTTCAATGTGTAATAATGTATGTTCTTGACTAAAATTTATGATTAATTAACATTTTAAGGCTAGGTACTTATATTTATATACGATATTTATTACATATTTATCATTATAAAAATATTATATATCATTTAATTTCATACCATTACATGGATGCAAAAATTTTAACATCGTTCATCCGTACATACGGATAACCACCTCCACAAAGAGATGTGATTCATTTTTCATCACCATATCACATGAGTTATATGTATAACTATATTTAAATAAATAATATTATATATAAGATATTATTATCATTATCTAAATATAAAATAATACTTACCCTTTCGTGTAAAAATCATTTAAAAATGGAAACATTACTTATGCGTACATACAACCTACTGTCTCCATGATTATAACATTGTCCATTTTTTATAAACAAGATTCAAGGATGGATTTAAAAGATTAATTTATGTTTTTAAATGATAAATATTTCAGGAATATTATTCTGTATATGATGTAATGATGATCTCTTTGACCATATTCGACTTACCAAAACCATTTTGGAGATACATATTGAATATCGTCAAAACATCTGAATGAAAATAATTGATTAAGTAATAATATATAACATAGAAATGAGTAATATAAAATAAATAATAAACATGAAAAAATTTATAAATAAATAATACATTAACCTAATTCTATTATTTATGAAGATAATGAATGTACGTGATGATTCAGACTCAACCTAAAGGACTTTTTAACTAAATACCTCACTTTAAATGTTTAAAAAAATTATTTTCTACTTATTTATCATGAATTTCATGGATTTAAAAAATATTTTTCTGAATGTATTTATATGGAAATGAATATTATCAAAATTTAATTTTCAAATTTCTCTCAAATGTTTCCAAAAAGGAATCTTTTTTTGGTTTTATGTAAGGGACTTTCATATGAAAATACTCTTATAAAGTTTCTCTGTAAAATCTTTTTAAAAAAAGTAAAAAAGTAATATTTTTAACTTATAAGGAATGATCATATTTTCCCACCTTCATGAATCCTTAATATTTTGAATCTTTCATTACTATATTACATGATTATTTTCAATGAAAATATGTTTGTTTATAAGTATTTGATTTTTTTAAAATAAAAAAGTTCCTTAAAAATGGAAAATGATATTTTCCTCAAAAATTATTTTAATGATATTTTATTCTAAGAAAACCCCTCATTCCCATATTCATGGTATTTTGGTATTGAAAATTGTTTTTAAAATTAATGGGTATTTTGATATTCAAATTTATTTTTCATATGGGTTTTAAAGAGATTTTAAAAGTTTTTATGCTGAAAATTGAGAGCATAAAATCTTTGATTCAAGATATCATACATAAGTATTAAATGTGAAATAGGTGATTATTTTATCGTCTATAAGAAGGCTTGATCCCAATTATATCTAATGGGTGTGTTTGATATAGATAATACTAAGGTTTTATCCCCCATTATAGCTCACGAGTGAGCTCGATATAGCTTATAAGAAGGGTTGAGCCTCATATAACTCATGAAAAACTTTTGAGCCTAATAATTATTATATGAATGGTGACACCCATTATATCCAACCAATTAATTGGGTAACTATTATGTTCTTCAAAGAATTATATTGAAGTATTTCCTTATAGTAATTATAATTACAAGGGTTTTGAAAGATTTTTATGTGTGTGAGGCTATAAGCTTCCAAAAGGGGGTTTTATTTTCTTGATATGGGTTTTGAAGGTTTTATTTGAAAAAAAAATTATGTGGTGTTTTTCATAATGAAATTATTTATATGCTCTAATAAAATTAAATGATATTTCCTGTTTTCCATTAGGCTAACCTTTTTCATCTTTTATGTATATTACTGAGATTTTTTTGATCATCCCATGTTGTTAAATGTTTTCAGAGGATTTTAAAGATGATTATGAAAATGATAAGTTTTAGATCAAATTTTTTAAGAGATGTCATGAAAATAAAAAAATATATTTTAAAAGGCTTAACATTAGTGTAAATAATGGAGAATGAGTATTAGTTTCTACTTGTAATTTATGATCTTATTGTGGTATTGTTTAGCCTAATTCTCTAAAACTGTAAACCTATAAGATCTTTTAGAAAAGAAAGCGATTTAAAATTTTACAATAACTAAAATATGTATTTATTAGGATTGAGTCCTTACAAAAAATTATCCTTCATATAATAATTATTATATCATATATACCACATATATTCATTAAATATTTATTTATTAAAATTATTCTAAATAGAAAATGAAATAACTGACCACGTCACTATATGGAGGTGTAGTCCACACATACACATGAAAGACGTTATCTTTTTCTAATAGATTGGAAGGTACAAATTTAGATTTGATATTATAATTCAAAAAGAATATTCATTCCATAAATATAATGTATAAGAAATATACGAACCATAATATCCATCCATGGAATATGGTGACGGAAAATGAATTTTATCACTATGTGGAGGTTGTTGTATGCATGGACGCACGAGTGATTATTTTAATTTTTATTTGATGAAAAAGATTATGAATAATGGTGGTTCCATAATTATTATAGTAACATTTTATTATATATATTTCATATAATTTATTATTTTATGATGAATACAAAAAATTTATAGGTGGTAAAAGAATTAATAATTTGAAAGAGGCCAGGTAGAATGATTATGTCTCATTCAGATGGCCTCCTTTAGATCCTTTATTAAGGGCCCAAGGAAAAATATTTTAAGAATAAAATAACCTATAATTCATGGATAGGTGTTCTTATTAGAGACTTTTTTAGGTTTTAACAGAGAAATATGGCTCAAAGTGGTGTAAAGAAAACATAGATGGGGTTCCTTTTATAAGGGACGGAAAGCACACACTTGGAATTTCTTAAAGGATTAAAATATAACAATGTCATAGTGATGAAAAATAATTAAAAATGAATAGAGATAATAATTTGGGATATGTTAGGTATATATATGTCCATATAATAAGATTCATATAATTTTAATCAGAAAACATACCCATATATCTTGATTAAACCCTAATGAATATGATTTAACCTTAACCACAGTAACACATTTTTTAATCTGAGAGGGATATATTTTTACCTATAAAGTAAAAAATATCTCATAAATGAAAAAAGTGACGAAATTTTAGGTAATTTAAAATCATAATCTATCTATTTAATTTTTTTTATATTTTTAAATAATTTAATAAAATATTATTTTTCCTAAAAGACTGTTTGTGTCATTTGTGGAAGTATTCATTTAATTTTACTTTAAAGACTTTGAGAAATAATATAATTATAATATAATAAGTTTAAACATAAATAATAAATTTTTATTAATAATAAAATTCATTTAAAACCATAATTTTTTCACAAAGAAAATAGCTTTTAGGTTTTCATAATTATTTACAATGACTTTTCCACTCGTTGCACAAGTACCTCTGTCATCATTGTATAAGTGTTTAAATAATTGTATAATCACTAAAAATTAGAAATAAATTTCTATAATAATAATATTTTAATTATTAAAAAAAACATTAGTATTAATTCATAATTTATTTATATCGCTATGTGAACTTATAATAAAATTTAAAGGAAAAAGAGTGACATGTTGTATTTTTCATTACATAAAGTAATATTTATGACATTATCAAAAGAAAATTAACCAAAATTCCATATATATGATATGATTATGGATATGATCAAATGAATATCATACATTTAAAAAAATAATGGTTTAATTGATTTTCAATTCCTTATCACATTATTTTTATCCTTAATTCCCCAACTAACCTTTTACCAAGGTGATAAATTTTACCATAATTACTATTTATAATGGCTAAATTTAAAAGGGTTATATTTATAAAAATTTAACTTCTAGATTAAAAAAATAGGCTCTATTTTATCAAATGTTTATCTTAAAATTTGGAAAAATTATTTTAAATATAACCCTTTGAAAGGTGGTGAAAAATGATTTTCCATGTAAATGTGTTTTATGCATAAAAACTGACTTATATTAAAATCATGTAAAATTATAATCCTAATGAAATCAATTAAAATCCTATAAACCTAATCAATATTATATCACTTTAATATAAAAATACAAAACCTAATGGTACTTTTAAAATACATTTTTAAGGAAAATAAATGACAGTTTCATAGAAATTAGTATTTTTCACTCTTCACAGAAAAATAAATATTTTTTAACAAAATCAAAAAAAATTGATAGTATGTCACATAGTAATATATAAATATATTTTCATGGTTATTTTATTAATATTTTTCATGTAAAAAAATCAATTGAATAAATTAAATTTATTTAAAGAGAAATATTTCATAAAATCTCAGGGTGTTACATACTACCACACTTACAAGAATTTTTCCATCAAAATTATATCACTCTAATAAATAAATAAAATAATGATACTTATATCTCATAACATCCTTAGTTTTCTATGTATCTTATTTAAATATATTGTTTTAGAACAAAAACATTGACCAGATATGTGGTCCTGCTCCGTATAACATTCTCTCTATGATTCAAAATTTCCACTAGATATTCATGATAATATTGATATTAATTTAGTATTACTACCTCTGAGTTTAGTAAATTTAAAGGATAATGTATGTACACCCTTAGGAGAGATAAATAAAACACATCATGGTCTTGAGAGAGATTCTGTGGAAGTTAAAATTGATAAGTTATCATCCTTATACTATCATGAATTTTGAATAGACCGATATATCTAGGGATTAGCTTTCCCTTCATTCTAAATATCATAAATTTATTACAATGATATACCCATAGGAATACCTTATCATGAAAATTTAACTCTTGATCTCCTTAAAAAATTTCAACATATTATTTTTTTTCAAATTTGAGCTACCCTTCTGTGATATTGAATGGATTTTACATTCTCATCAATTTCCTCAACAATATCAGGTCCCAATAGCTTTCTTACTATATCTCCATCCCAACACATTAGAGTTCAACACTTACGTTTATAGAGGGATTCATAAGAATCCATCTTAATTCTTTAGTGAATTCTATTTTTGTAAGAAAAATATTACAAATAAATGTGTAGATCCTAACTAGATTTTGAAACCCATAGAGAAATCACTTAACTTTTCTTATAAAATTTGAATGGTACTCTTAGATTTACCATCTATTGAGGATGATAAGTAGTATTGAAACTCAACTCTATATACTGACCCTACTGAATTATTCTCCAGAACATTAGGGTAAACCTAAAATCCTAATCAAATATAACTAAGAGAGGTACTCCCTGCAATATCAAATCATACTTAACATACGATTGGTAAAATTGTTCAAGAGATAAATATTCTCTAATAGTGATAAAATGGTCTAATTTCATGTGGTGATCGACTATAACAAAAATAGAATTATGAAATTTAGATGTTTTGGGGAGTCCAGTGAATAAATCTATCGCAATATTTTCTCATTTCTATTCTAGCATAGGTAATGGTTAAAACATCCCCTTATACTTATATCTATCATCCTTATCTCGCTGACACACCATGCATTGAGATATATACTATGCAATATAATTTTTCATGTTATCCCACCATAAATACTCTTATATATTTTCATACATCCTGGATGAATAGAGAATGATGAATTATGGGATAAAACTAATTGATCCATCTTCAAGTCTGGTATTGAAATTATAGATACTCAGTTTCTGAACCTTATCATTATAGCATGATCATTGTTGAACTTAGAAACATATCTCACCATGTTATATAATTTCATATTATCCTTCAGTTCCCTTTTAATCCTCTCATGGAGACATGGTTGAACATTCATATGAAGAATGTAATATTTGTCCACTTTCCTCAATATTTCAAGATATAACTTCTATAATTCCATAAATATTAGTTCTCTTTAAATCCTAATAATGTAATAATAAATTGGTAATTATATCTTAGAGCATCAAGAACCTTTTAACCTTACTAAGGTGGTAATGTATTTAACAGTCATAACCACTGATCAACTTCAACCATCTTCTCGAGTTCATATTCAAATCGTTCTATGTAAATATATAATTATTGATTATAGGATCAGTATATATATCACACCTTTCAACATACATATAATACCTATTTATATTCAATGTAAAAAAATTACCATTTCAAACTGCAAATCAAGTGTCAGCTAATTTTACTCATTAATTTTCAATTGGCGAGAGGAATAAACTATCAATATAAAAACCTGCTCTTTATTACACTTTATTTCATGATTTATTACTTGAAATTAAACATAATACAACTAATAAAATCTATAAGTCTATATTAATTATTAATTAGGTACATTACATAACGACTTAAAATAAGAACTACATTATCTATGTTGAAAACTTCTTTAACAAACTCGTACTTAAAACTGCATGGGATAACCTGGGGGTAAACATAAGAAAGGGGTGAGCTATAAAGATTATTAAGAGAATAATAATAGAATAAAATGAAGAAATTAATACATATTATACAATAGTCATATTAATAGGGAATAACAGGGGTGATAATCATAAACATTAACAATCATGCATGATATAGCATGATAACACAAAGAAAACATGGGAAATGTGCCAACAACTTAAAACACTGCATCATAGGAATAGGTAAAGGGTAACTACCAAGACATCATGATAGGGAAATTAATATTAAGAAATTATATTTACTTCCTATCTAAAGATGACATCTCATGATACTAAACATTACTAAATTCATTGGACTGCTATATAATTCTTGGCGCACCTATCACTTTCATTTCATTCTCATGCTTTCATGTGCCACATAAATCATAAAACATGGAGTAATTTATCTCCGAATGTGATTCCATGAAAATTTTTTGTGGAAATTAATATATTTAATTCAACAATAAATAAGTATTGGTGCATAAATTTGAATATCCTTGATAGGAAATGGGTAGATGTATTCACTATAAATTTTCTGTCATGTAATATCACAATAGAAATATGGCAGCCTAATACTATCACATAAAAATCATACAATAGGATTATGAGAGATAAATGTATCTATAATAATTTTTACATAAAACATATAGTAATAGGTATGTGTAAAAACATATCCAAACCATGATAATTTTACATTGACGGCATAAGATAATAAAGAAACTTCAAAAAAATGGGAATGATAAGATCATTTACCTTGAGATTCTGATACCAAATGCTTTAGAGGAACTTATTGATATATTAAGACCACCTTGGGAGGACTATTGAGTGGGTTTTTAAAACAAAGGATGTTATCAAAGTATTTTTAGTGAATATAAATGAGATATTGGGTGGGTCTATATATGAAATGAGTGGGGAACTTTTTATCATTTCTGAAACATAGTTTTTGGACTCTATATAATAAAATAAAAAAACCACAAACCATACCATGGGTTTTGCCCATGGTTTCATCTAATGTGGAGTGTTATTATTTATTTAATAATTACAAGAAATAAATATAATGAAATATTACCATTTCTGAGGTGGAAGTGAGTCATACTCTTAATGAAATGATTTAAAAACCATAGGATATATTAATTGTTTTAGAGGATTTATAAAGGATTTATAAAATTAATAAAATAAACATATAATAAAATTAATTTAAAGTAAAAACATATATTTTCTCATGGATACCATTTATTGTATTTATTACATCACTTTTCGTTCATTATGATGTCATAATACACACTATATATTTAAACTCTACTTAATTTTTAGCTGATAATTTGACTATATCAAAAAGTTATGAAAAATTCACCATTGGATAATTTTGACGATATTATTCAAAATATAATATTCATTTTATCAAAATACTTTTATAATTATGTTTATTTTCACTTTAAAAATATGATTCCTTGTTTATTAAGAAATGTTGTTTTTTTATAATAAACATTTTCGGACCCTTATAAAAATTAAATTTGACTTTAGAAAAATAATTTTATCATTTATATTTAATAACTATTATTTAATATTAATATTTTACTAAAATATTTTTTATTTAAAATAAAACTTAATTATTCAAAATATACATATTAATTGAAATTTAATACAAATTAAAAATATAATTTCTGTTTTATTGTATAAAAATAAAAATCATTTATAAAGTAATAATGAAAAGAGAATATGAAAATTATTCTATTGAAAATTAAAAATACATATTCATATAATAATGTTCTTGATACATATCACTTTAATAGACCATCTAACACCCTAAGGGTGAGGTGTGCGATAGTGAGACTTTTTTGGGGTGGTTAGGTGTACATGGTTCAAGCCTTGATCTTGAGGAGCTTGAAATTATCCCATAAAAGGATTCACTCGTTCTTATGTTGTTGGATATCAAATTGGGATTGTTCAATGGGAAATAATAGTGATTTTATCTCCCTTATAAGCTATAATAAATGGGTTTCATAAGGTACTATCCTACAGGTTGAGTCTATCACTTCCTTTGTCTGTGTCAATTAGATTTTTTGGAACCCTATATTTTTACTAATCATGTGATCATAATTCATCAGATATATTATAAACACTAATTATTCTTACTAGACTTTTAAATATATAATATATAATAAAACCAAAGAAGTGCATTATTTTTTATATCATCAATATATAATAATACATTTAGTTAAATTTCAAGGGTAATTTTATGTATAACAATTCAGGTCAATACAATCTTCACCCATTATATATGTTCACCCATTAAATTATCATTTCACACACTAAAACATATTAGGGTAATTTTGATTCATCACTTTCTCTGGTTTCCACATGTCTTCTTCAAACTTGTTGTTTCTCTATAGTACTTTGACTAGGTGCATTGTATTATTTAGTTGAACTTTGTCTCTATAATATTATATATTTACTGGTTTATCCTTATATGAGATATCATTCCCAAATGGTACCACCTCTGTATTGATTACATGTGAGGGTTTTGGTATGTACTCTCTCAATAGGGACACATGTAATACATCATGTACTTGAGATAGGATAAGTGGGAGTGATAGTCAATAGGCCACCACTCTGATACGATCAAGTATCTCAATGGGGCCAGTATATCTTGGACTAAGATTTCCTTTCTTCCTGAATCTCATGATTTATTCCATAGTGATATGAGAAGGAATACCATGTCCCCAACATCAAACATTATGTCTCATAGATGATTTCTTGCATAAATCTAATGTTGATTCTGAGCAGCCTTGATGCGTGGCTGAATGGTCTTAACCTTTTACACCATTTCCTTGACCATTTCAGGACCGTGCAGTTTTGATTCCAGAACATCATCCCAGCATGCAGGTGTTCCACACCTCTTCCCATAATGGGATTCACAAGGATCTATTTGGATACTTGAGTGGAAACTATTACTGTATAGTAACTCAACCTAAAGAATATGTTGATATCATCCCCCTTTCAAGTTAATTGAACATGCTCTTACTATTTATTCAAGGGTCTTGATAGTACGCTCAGATTGGATATCAATTTTAGGGTGATAAGTTGTGATAAAATTCAACTCAATATTTTTAACATGTTAGAGACTCTTCCACAAGTTGGAGGTAAATATTGAGTATAGATAAGATACAATCGATACTTATGTTTCATGCAGCACCACAACTTCTCTTATGTATATCCTTGCAATTTTATCTAGTGAAAAGTCCGCTCAATTCAAAATGAAGTGTTCATTCTCTCTAATATTATCCACCATAAGCCAGATAGTGTTATTTTTTGTTAATGTCTTCAAAAGAACAGTAATAATTCCTATAATGATGTTTTCCCATTTTCTTGTAGGTATGGTCAATGGTTTCATTATCCCTTTAGATTTTTACCTCTCCACCATCTCTTTTCATCATACAAGACATCAGTATGTATATTCTATGATCTCCTTATTAATATTTTCCATCCAATAGTGATATAAAAGATCTTGATGCATCTTTGTGCCTCTTGTATGGATGGTGAATGTCGGACTATGTGAACCATGTAACTGATCCTTATTTAACTCAAGATTTGATGGTACACATAGTCATGACCCAAATCTTACAACTACTTCTTTATTAACATTGAGCTCATATGACTTCCCCTTTCTTATTGTTCCCCCTTTCTTCTAAATTCCTACATAATTTCCTTGATTATCTTTTATCCTCTAAAGAAAGGATTGTTGAGAAATATTTTGTGAAAGGATTGATAATATACCTTAATTTATTATTCCCATGTCCATATTTTTCAATTCCAAAAAGATCATATCCCTCTCAATTCTCATCAATGATAGAATTGTTGGATCCTTTCTACTTATATTGTCTTCCACTTTATTCTCCTAACTAGGATGGTAGTGAATTGAGAAATCATAATCTTTAATCAAATATAACCATATTCTTTGGTGAATATTTATCTATTTTCATGTGAATATATACTTGAGGGTTTTTTTATCTGTATATATTTCATACTTCTCCCCAAAGAGATAATTCTTTCATATCTTGAAATAGAATCTCACTATAGCCAACTCCATATTTTGTGTTGTGTATTTTTCTGTGACCCTTCAACTTACTTTAAGAATAGGATATCACTTTTTCATTTTACATTAACTCATGGCCCAAGCCCTTATTCAAAGAATCATTGAATACCAAAAACATTTCTCCAGTTTTGGGTACTGTGTGTACAAGTGTGGTAATAAGATACATTTTAAACTTCTTTTATCTCTCTTCACATTAATCATTCCAAGCAAACCTGACTCCATTATATGTTTGCTTGGTTAGAGGGTTGGAAAATCATGAAAAATTTCACACAATCGATGATAGTACCTAGATAATCCAATTAAAATATGGATATTAGTCATAGAAGTCTGCCTGAACAATCCTTCAATTTTTTTTGAAGGGTCCACAAATATACAATTTCTTGTGATGATATTCCATGATAATGATACTTCCTTCAACGAAAACTCAAATTTTTTGTACTATGAATAAATCTTCCCCTTTTGTGAGTTCATTATCACACTACTCAAATGCTCTTATGTCCCCTCCTTACTTTTGGAATATATTAGAATATAATCTATAAAGACAACCACAAATTTTTTTAGGTAATATCTAAAGACTCATTTCATCAAGTCCATGAAGATTTTTCGAGCATTAGTGAGTATTAATGGCATTACTATGATCTCATAGTGCTTATACATTATATGAAAATCATTCTTGAGGATATCCTCCTTATTCACCCTAAATTGGTACTATCTCGACCGTAGATCTACCATGGAGAAGTATTTTGATTCAAATATATAATCAAACAAATAATCAATCCATGGTAAAGTATATTTTTCTTTATTGTGATCTAGATAATCTAACTATAACCAATGAAAATGTGCATTAATTCATCCTTCTTCTTATTCAAGAGTACTGGTTCACCCCATGGTCATAAACATGGGCATATGAACCCTTTATCCATATTTTCTTTTATTTTTATCTTCACCTCCTAATGTCCGATAGCATAAATTATATACTAAGTCTTGGATAATAGTAATGCCCCATGTATAATATTTATTGATATTTCAACCTCTTATCTATCAGTAATACTAATAAATTCCTCATGAAACTCATCCACATATTCCCTCACAATGGACATGCCTTCAAGGATGATATTTTCCTTAAGCTAGATCATTTAAGATAGAAACTTTTTCTCATAGGGAAGAAATATCCATGATTTAGATTTTGGTGCTAAAGAAGATCCATCATCATCTTTACACATGTACAGAATCGAGTGTTGTTTCATGATACAGAGAGGGATTTCATTCTCACAAAAATTTATATTGGATAGGTATAGGGAAATCTAATCCATAACCAAAAGTTAATAATATTATACTAAATGGAGTATTATAAGGTTTACTATAAATTTCAAACCACAAATTTTGATAGGGGGTGTTATATACTCTGGATGCAATAATTACCCCATTTTTTCATTGACATCTCTACTTCCTGGCATTGTGGTGGTGTTTTAATGTTTATATTAATATTTTTTGATATAAAGGAATATGTAGAACTAGATTCAAAAATCACATTCAATATTCATGAATGAATAACTAGTATGCCTATTACCACTTTGTTTTTAGGATCCACCTCAGTTTTTTATGGAAAAAGGATCATCCTTTCTACCTAGGATGTTGTTCGTTGTCATTGAAAACCCTTGGCTAAGAGAATTTGTTTACAAAGGTCCTTGGTTCTATGTAGATGAAGTAATGAACAATGAAGTATGTTTTGACTAGATTATTCCTTTCCTTGATTTCATTAGTGGGTTTCCTCCATAAATAATCCAAGCATGGTGTCCCTTATTCCCATACCTAAATCATTTCCACATTCTACTTGAAATACCTACGATAACCTTCGAATTCATCGATCTCCATTTCAATTTTAAGGGCACATATAACAATTTCTTTATATCTATCAAAGTCTTGGATCGTCGAGGCTTTCTGTAGACGATGCTTTATCCCACCAAAAATGCAATCAACTTTTCATTCCGGGGTAATTGAAAAATATAGAGGCGTATCATAAAAGTCTTGTGAATTTTTCCTCATATGCCATAATAAATTCTCCATATATATTCTTATGGTATAAGTAAATACCTTTTCATTTTATAATGGAGAGTTCAAGTAATATATTTATTTTAAAAAAAATTAGAAATTCCTTCCACCCCATCACTTTGATATGTTCATTCGGATTCTTATTCTTGATCAATTCCCACATTTGATCAACTTCTCCCTATATATGAAAAATAGAAAATAGAACATTATTTTTCTAAAAAAAATTGAAGGACGGAGTAGATCTTCTCAATGGATTTGATCCATTTTTCTGTGATTAAGTGTTCATATGCTCAACAAAAGGTTGGTGTCCTTTGTCGCATAAAGGTCTTAATTGTAAATTATCATTTATTAGAGGAATGTGGGCGCTCTTATTGATCTAAGGTACTATTCAGAACCTAAATCAGCTAATATATTGTCATTAAAATGTTTGTGATTCTCACTCCCATTAATTTGGTCATTTCTTTGGGGTAGTCATAACTATTCCCTTCTCTTTGGTTGTTTAACTAATTCCAAATATTTCTAGAAATTATCTATAATGATGGGAAAATTTATGGTAGTTTTTTTAACTATTAAATAGATAAATTGGATTTCAATGACATTAAATGTATAACTTATAAATGAAATTTATTTCATAACTTTTTAATATCTCGGCTTCAATATATATTATCCATGATATATTTCCTATCATATATTCTAATGGGTATTTTTTTATTCCCTTAATAAGGTTTTGTAATGTGATTATGAATTTACCAAAGAATATCCCCTAGGAGTGTCAAACTAAGTGTGCAGCAAGACATGTTGTTGGGCACTGGTTCCTGGTTAAGTCTAGCTCAACATGGTGTTTTCATGTTTTACGACCATGAACATCTGTTTCAAAGACACATATAATTGTAGTATCCATTAAGGGATGTATTTTATTGATAAATAACTTACTATATACTTTAACAAAATTTAGAGATGTTTTATTATACTTAGTTTATTCCTAAGGATTTTCTAGAGTTTTTATTATCCAAATACAAAAAATAATTAAATTTTTCCTATAATACTCACTATAAAAGCTGTACTCTTTATTACACATTCTATCATGATTTATGACATTAAATTACACATAATATAACCTCGGAGATCTATATTTATAGTGTATTTGGAAATTAGGTACACTACATAACAACTTAAAAAATTAATTACATCATCTTTATTGAAAACTTCCTTAACAATCTCATACATAAAACTATGTGGGATAACATGGGGACATAAATAATAAAAAATTGAGATATAAATCCCAGTAATGGAATAAATAAGGGATAACATGAAAAAATTAATACATGTTTTAAAATAGTTATATCAATGGGACATGAAAGGGGAGAGAATCCAAAAAATGAACAATGAGGCATAATATAGTAGGATAACATATAGTAAACATGGGAAATGTGAAAATAACTTAAAACACAGCATCACAAACATATGTCAAAGGATTACTACCGAGACATAATGATAGAAACATTTCCATAAAGGAATCATGTTTACACACTATCCCAACTTGATGTATCATGAGACTAAACATTACCCAATGCATTGGAGTGCAATATAATTTTGAGTTCACCTATAATTTCATTTTATTATCTTGCTTAGGTGTTCCATATATATCATAAAACTTGGAATAATTTATCCTCACATTTTGTCCAGACATCATGGAGTGCAGAATATATACATGTAAATCCCCAATCAATAAGTATAAGTGAATAAATGTGAACACCATTGATATGAAATGGGTATGGTTATTCATTACACAATTGTTTGGCATGATAAATTTAGGTGGAATTACGGCAGCATAACGCCGTAACTTCAAAATTCATGAATGGGTTTATGAGAGAAAAAATTGGGTCTTTAATGTTTTTTATAAAAAATATAAAGTAATAGGTACATGGAAAACATATACCAATAATTTTATTTGTTAATATAAGGCATAATATAATGAATAAACTTGAATAAAGAGGGGAAGTAAAAGATCCCTTACCTAAACAGTGTGATTCCAAATGCATGTGAGGTACTTCTAAAGAGCTAGGGAGAACCATGGGATGACTATTGAGATGGGATGACAGAGTAAGGACATTATATAATGATTTATAGTGATGATAAATGGGATATTGGTTGGGTTTATATGGGAAATATGGAGGTAATTCTTTATCATTTCTCAAAATTTGGTTTCGCACTATGTAATAAAATAACAAAAAACAGAAACCTTAACAAGGTTATTTCCCATGGTTTTTGAAAAAGGGAGGTGTTTTTATTTATTTTATAAGTTCAAGGGTATATCTTAATAAAATAATACCCTTTCTGATGTGGAATTGATCCATGCTCTAAAAGAAATTAATTGAAAACCTTAAAATATATTAATTGTTTCTGAGGATTCATAAAGGATTTATAAAACTAATAAAACAAACATAAAATCACATTATTTTAAATTTAAAAAATATATTTGTTCTTTTATACCATTTATAGTATTTATACAGAACTTTTGGGTCATTATGATGTCATAATACACACTGTATATTTATACTGTATTTAATTTTTACCTGAAAATTTGACTATCACAAAAAAATTATTAAAAATTTACCATTGGATAATTTCGACATGATGATTCAAAATATAATATTGATTTTAAAAAAAATATTTTTTAAAATATTTTTATTTTAACTTTTAAATTAATAATTGTAATTTATTGTGAAATGATGGATTTTTTGACAATAATAGTTTGCAAACCCTTATAAAAATTACATTTTAATTCCTCAAAATTATATGATCATTTTTATTTAATAGAAATTATTTAACAAATTTATTTTATTAAAATTTTATTTAATTTAAAAATAAATTAATTATTAAAAATAGATTTCTTAATTGAAATATAATACTAAGTAAGAAATAGGATTTGTGTTTTATTGTATAAATATCAAGAATCATCTATAAAATAACGATAAAAAAAGAATAAGAACATTATTATATTTAAAATACAATATACGTATTCATATTTTTATGTTCTTGATACATATCCCTTTAATACACTAGAAAACTCTCTAAGGGTGAGGTGTGCGATGGTGAGACTTTTATGTGGTGGTTCTATTTACATGGTTGGTTCACGATCTCGATGAGCTTGAACTTCTCTAATAAATGGTTTTGATCATGCTTAAGTTCTTGGATATCAACTTGGGCTTTGTAATGGGAAATTCCCAATGATAATATCTTCCATAGAAGCTCTGACAAATTAGATTCATAGGGTATGATCCTTCTGGTTGATCCCCTCCCTTCCTTTGACTGTATCAATTGGATTTATCAAAACCCTATATTTATACTAATCAGGTGATCATTATTCAATTGATATATTATCAATGATAATAATTCATAACGGTATTTTAAAAATTTTAGGATATATTAAAACAAAATAAGTTCATGTGTTTTCTATATCCTTAATACATAATAATAAAAGTAATTAAATTTCAAGGATAATTTTATTGATAATAATTGGGGTCATTAAAATAACCATATCATTCTGTATGAGGACGTATCCTAGTCCATTCCTTCATGTTTCACTATATATCACAAACCCTTATCCAATTTAATATAGTGTAAGAATAGGAACATTGGCCAACCTTTTAAAACCCTAATATTTCATTAATATAATTCTATATAATTTGATTTCTTTGATCGCTTGTGTTGCACACAATAGTGAATTTAATGGAACCATGTAACATTATTAAGATATTATATGTTCGTTATAACCATGATATTAAATTGGAGTGAATTAATAGGAAAAACTAATTTATGAAATAAATATAAGGTTCTAACTCAATATGAATGTATTGGGATGTTCTTAGATGATGATCACATTTTTTATAATGTTTTTTTCTTCAAAAAAATACATTTTTCTTCAAAAATGATTTTTCATTATTTTTATGTGTGAATATTAATTTATATAAGTTCTAAAAAATTAACTTAAAATTTTAATTTAATTTTTCAATTAATAATTTGAAATTATCTTAAATATTTTTATATAATTTTTCCAAAACATTTATTTTTCAAGGAAGAGTGAAAATGCTGATTTTTATTAAAAACTTAATTTTTTAATGTATTTACAAGATAAAATTATGTTTCTGATTAGTTTTAAACTTTCATTAGTTTATTCTGAATTAAAATAATCCAATTATTCTTTTTATATATTTTTATAATCTTTTTTATTATAAATTGTTTTTTACATTTAAAAAGAGCATTTTTCTGGAAATAAAGTATTTTTCATTGAATTTTGTCAGTATGATTTTAAATTAAATTCCTAATCATATATAATTTGAATTAGATAAAATTAATTACATATTTATAATCTGATGATTCAATTTTTTTAATTAAGACACATTTACTTTTTTGTAATATGAATAGTAACCATGGTAAATTTTGTTGCCATGGTAAAGGGTAAATTTGTTAATTTAGGTTAAAAAATGACAAGGACTATAAAATAAACCTAAAACATTCCAAAATTTTATTGGGTGAATTTAATTCGAAACATAACACCTATAGAACTGTATTAAGATATTTAGTATTCACTTTTCGATAAAAGTAAATCATATGTTTTTTAAATCAAAGAAAGTCACGAAATATCACTTTCATTGTCTTAAATATCTCTTATGTTTCCACATGGGGAAAAATACATCATTAACAGATATAAGTTTCAATTTTTCACGTAATAAACTTATTTTCATGATATAAATTTATTTATGACTTTTTATGCCTCTTGGAAGAGATTATGATGTTTATAATATTTATTTAACAAAAAATCAAAGATGGCACATTCATGATTAAAATACTATAACAATTTTAGTATAGGTTTATCCTAAATATATATTTTAATATTAATATTATTAGGAAATATTAAATATTTATCCAAATAATTAATTTATTTGTAATTTTTAGAGAAGAAATAAGTACCTTAAACAATTACGCAACGATGATGCACTAATTATTCAATTAATGAAAATAATTGAAGAAATGATATTAAAAAAATTAAAATAAATAAAATTTTAATTAATTAAGGTGCTAAAATTGTTTTATAGTTTTTATGACATATTGAGGGTTTATTAAATTATTTGGTTTGAATATATCTTGTTTTAATGATTTTATTAAAATAAAAGTGATGAATCTTTTTAAGATTGATACTAATGATATTTTATGAGAAATTTTTTTAAAAAAATTATTTAAAAATAATAATAAAAATATAAAATTATGAAAGAGGGATGATATATAATAGAAAAAATCAATAAAACTCCATTTATAGTCTAATTGACTCTTTATATGTAAAAATTTCAACCATCCAAATTTGAAAAAGTTGTTACCATAGTTAAAATTGAAATAGCTTAACTAAGGGTTAATCAAAATGATAAGGTTTCAAATAAAACCAAAAATTGTCTAAAATATATTTTTTTATGATATATAAATATTATTTAATCTTATCTTTAAATTTAGGGAAATTTGGTGGAATTTTAATAGAAAATTAATTTATTATAATTTAACCTTTTGATAAATTTCAATAGTGTCTCTCACCTCAATTATAAAAGTAGACCTCCTACCTAACTTCGTCACACCACATTGATCCTTAAAGACAGACCATAATCTACCAAATTCTATTCTCCACTTAACTAGAATAATTATATAGGTTATTTTCTTCTCACAATACCAACCCTCTTTCCATTTATAGAAGTTCCAAAGGGGACATTTCAAAGAAGAGGTGATTGCTCTAACTGATCACTTAATTTTTCTACTCTATCTTAACTCCTCAAAATTATTGATGTTTATCATAAAATAATAAATTCAGTATCTTAAATATTATTTAATTATATTATGATATTAAAACTCTATTATAAACCATCTTTTCCATCAATCAAGAAGTGAAAGTATTTCTTGTACGTATGTACGGCTTATCATCTCCATGTAGCAATAAAATACTTTTTTTGGTCACCATCTTATATTTATGAGTATTGTTATGGTATTAGTGATTATATTTTATATTAATAATATAATAATACCTCTGTGATGATAATATTATTTCTTACATATCATCCTCAAATCTTTAAAGAAAGGATTACATCACTCGTGCATACGTATGGACTACCATCTTCACGATGTGATGTCTCATTTTCACTTATATTTCACACAGATAGTAGTAGGATTGTTTTTACAAATAATATATATATATAACATAATATTTTTTTGGAAAGGTATATTATTATTTAACTTTTTTTAATTTCATTAGATGAAAAATAGAAACAACATTTATGCGTATGTACCGTCTACTATCTGGATTAAAGATTTAATTCATTTTTCTATCTCTAAATTTTAGAAATGATTATATATATATAATTAATTTATATTATTTTTTTAACTTTATTAACTACCTATTAATAAAAATACCAAAATTAATGTTTAAGGACCTAGAGAGCCAAACCAAAACATGATTGGAAAATTAAGAGTTATCACCTATAACTATGATTTTAATAAAAAGAATATTAATAAATGGGTCGTGAGATGATATAAATAAATAATACATGGTATGATAAGGTTATGAAAAAAAATTATAATAAATATATATTTATTATACATGATTTTTGAATATGAACAATGAAAGATAAGACTTGAGGTAATGGAGTTATTAACTCAATTTTCAACTCATTATGTTAAATTACTTTTTCATTTATTATGTCATTCAACAATTTTGTGTGAAATTAATTTTTATTATCCTATATTTTATTTTCAATTTTTTATTGTTATTTATATAAAATTATGATAATCAACTCTTTTTATTAAATCTCACTTTAATGATATGATATTTCTAAGGGATTTACTTTTTTGTCTCACTTTTATTTCTGTGGGACACATGCCATATACACTACTAGTTTCTTTTGTATGGGGCATATAATGACCATGAATTCATCTTATGAGTATTATCACGAATATTATGGTATTTATATATTCAAGTAATTTTATTTCTTTAATGGGGAACACTATTTGAATGATTACAAAGTTGTAATGGTTTATTTTATAATCTCATCATTATTCGGGATTGTTTTTGTTTAAGATTCTACTGGGAATATTTATTTCCATGGTCATGTTTCCTAAAACAAGTTTCAAAAATATTTTTAGTATTCTACTCAAATTATTTTAAGTCAATTTTACCCATTTTTTAATTTTTATAAAACGTTTTGAAAATAATATTATTGAGGTTTTTTAAACAATTCATGTTGTGACTTTTCAAAAATAGACACTGAAGGAATTTTTTAAAAAAAATACAACAAGAGTGGATTATTTTTATTTCACAATGCCTTAATTTCTTGATTAATCCATTAAATTTTTACGAGGTTATTTTCAAATAAAAATTTTTTCTTTTAAAATTGTGTGTTTTTTTAAAATAAGTTAGGATTTCAAAATTGAAAAGGATATTTTCTTCAAGAATGATTTCAAGGGATCTGTCAAAATGATATTCTATATAAGATAAAATTATTCTATTTTACTTAATATTTAGTAGGGTAATTATTTATACTATTTTTATATATTTATGATGACTTTATATTTATGAATCGTGTTATTTTTCAATGAGTTTTTGTGGATCAAATATTTATAAAAAACATTACTTTTCACGATTTATGTTGTAATGAATGTTTTATGTTCTTGTGGAAAATGTATGTATGATTTAATTTATTTTATGTGTGGGAGATATATGTCCCTCAAATTAATTTTTTATGTGTGGATAAATCATGAGGTAAATATGTAATGTGTGAACCTGAATTCATGTTCACAATTCAATGTGTGGGATTGGTTTTCAAATCCATAAGTTTATGCACGGACTTGTCTTTCATTTATGTATGTTTAATAATATACATGAAATTCATTTATATAAGTTTATGCATGGACTTGGTTTCATTTCCATTAGTTGATGAATGTTCCTGATTTCATCTCCTTAACTTATCGAGTGAACCTATTTCTATTTATGCATGTTCTCATTGTTATAAGTTTATATGTTTTCCACATTTACATGTTCTATTACAAAGTTGTTTTCTCATGTTATTTAATGATTTATGTCTCATAAGTTTCCAATATTTAATCCATGAATCAATATTATGATATATGTTATGAAAGGTATGATTTTCAAATGTTGTTTTCTTGAATTTATATCCTTATACTCATTTATTTTTTGATTTCTACCTTATTTACCCTTAATGAGAATCTAAGATCCCCCATTTCTTATTTTTCATTTCCCCAATATATGAAAAAAAAAATTAGTATTAATTAATATTAATAGTGATAAGTGGTAAGATCTCAATGGTATATGTTGAAGATATTTCTTAAAATTAGATGATTGTATATATAATCACCAAAGACACGAAAACATTAAGTTTCTATTGTGGACTATATTTTTATTTATATAAAAAGTTGTAATATATATGTATAAAAGGATTAGGACAATATATTTTGTATCAGAGTAGGTTTTAGAAATTATTTTGGGATTAGGTTTAGAGAATTTTTATGAAAACCTTGGGGATAGAACTAAGTGTAAGATAAAATCATAATGTTTTGATAATTATTATGAACAGCCTTGGTTAATCCTAAGGCGTCATTTATTAAAAATAACGTATCATTATTATGTGGGTTACCCACAGTGATTAGTGTTTCTCACACTATAATATTTGGTTTTATTTAATGTTTGTAACCCAAAAGAACCATGTTGTCACTGAATGGGATGGGAAATACAATGATTATCCTCCTGAGAAACCTAATATTATAGGAGAAAGAATGTAAAATATTATAGATATGATCACAATAATTTATTAATTTATGAATCAGGGTAGAATTACAACTAATAAATGGAGGAAAAAAAATATTTTGAGTCCTTCATGAGGCAGCATCCACCTATTTCATTGGGTCTTTTGATCCACTAGTGGCTGGGAAATGGATAAATTCCACGAAAAAGATATTTTTGGGTCTCTAATGTTCAAAACATGATAAATTCATTTTCATTATAATTCTCTTTGAAGGTGAATCAGATAAATTGTGGATTCCTATCAAGAATGTGGGATAACTAGAGGAAATTTACACCATATAATGGGAAGAGTTGAAGAAAATATTTCTCAATAATTACATTCCTAGAATTATTTGTATGAAAATAGAGAAGGAATTACAAGAGTTAAAAAATGGATTATTAATCTATTAGAAACTATGAATAAAAGCTTATAATAATTATTATTTATACTTATGGAATTATCATCAAACTTGGAAGTAAGGCTGATAAATTATTTAGAGGCTTAAAACCAATTCTTTGATGGGATTTATCCATAAGGGACTTTAGTAGCTATGAGTAAATCATCTGATGTTCTATAAAGGTGGAAATCGTGGTTGGAGTTATGTATCCATCTCATGGTTTTCACAGGAGAAGGAATATGGATTTTAAAAGAAACTATATAAACCATATAGAAAAAAAGATGAGTATTCATTTATTTTAATATTTTTGAAAGTGAAATGTAGGAAATTGTCTTATACAGACTTGTAAATGTTTTATGTTTGGGAAAGAAGTTTATCAGACAATTGGCTACTAAAGTGATGGGAAAAAAGTTAGATAATTATGAAAATATAGATAAGGATATACTAATTGAACCCCCCACACTTCAATACTTTGTGTTTAAGGAAAATGGGTATTATTCTAATTATTTCATAAATTCAAGGGTTAACGATGATGATTGATAACAAAAAATAACTTAAATCAAAGGACAGTGGAAAATATCATGGAATCATTATTATTGATGTGGATTGCGATAATGAACTAGTGTAATTTTTGAGTGTCTATGTATTAGAATCCAATAATATAGTTGAATAATTACTTTTTGAGTATTATGGAATAATTAAACATCTAAAAATTGGTCCACTATAGTATTTCCTTAAGGATTTGAAAGGATATGTTGTATAGTATTGGTAACTGTGAATAGTTATTGAGTTGTTGTTTTTGGAGAACACGTGGTTAAATGAAGGATAACCCCAAATATGTGAATAATTCTAGGATAATGAGATAAAGATATGATTTATTAAAATAAAACAAAATAGATATTATTTATGACCTTGGAACTTATTATTAATATGATGAAAATGTGATTTCTGATATCATGTATTGAGTTCATAGAATTTTGATATTTTACGGTATGAGGAAATAGTTAACTTTTCAAAGCATGAATGTTCCCAAAAAAAGTTATATTTTAATTCAAGTTATTACGGTGTTTCAAGAGAATGAATGATAATGGTCTTCACATGTTTGGTGTTTGAAAATTAATATATATTTAATGTTTTTTGGGGATTAATGATTACATGATTTTGTAAAGTTAGTGACCTTATTTCAAAAGTTTTTTTTTAATCTATTAGAATATTCATAAGGGTAACCATTTATAATAAATTTTATGTTGAATTTTTTATGATATTTTACAGATTAATTAAATAGTTTACCCTATGAATATTTTTGATAACCTATAATAACCATTTTTCTAAAATTTTATCTATAAAGAGATGGAATGACTTATCATCCCATTATAGAACATATGATACACTAGTTCATTAGGCATTACAATTTTATCTTCATTTCATTGAGTAAGAGATGAATAAAAATATGATCATGGAATAACCATAGGGTGACATTGTACTTATAAAATGAAATAATATAAGTATATCTTCTCATGGGTTTTTGAAATACAAATTTTATCTTATTATTATCATTTTTAATGATATCAATAACCTTTTTCAAACCAAGTTGGGGTATGCTTAAGTGGTCATTAACCTTCTAATGAATATGTTCTCTATCATCCTCCATCATAACTTGATAGTTATAATTATCTTCCATGTCCATATTTTCACTTTCAACTAATATTCTACTAATTGGAATCATATTGTTTATGGTGATTTTTGTCTTTTATTTTCCCTCTTTTTAAGAGGATGTTTTGTTGACCCATTATACGATGTGGGATTTATGAATGAACTATAAAATAATAATCATTTTATGACCGAGATGAATTTTGAGGATGAAATTAATTTCAAGGGTGGAAGGATATAACAACCTGACATTTTTATGAAATAGATTTTTGAATAATCAGATTTCTTTGATAGATTTGGTTTCATGCAATAACGAGTTTAAATGAACCTTGTAATATTATTAATATATTATATTCCCATTACAACCTAGCCATTAATTTGGAGGTAATTAATAGGAATAAATAATTAATCAATTAAATAAAAAGTTATAAGTCAATATGAATGTATTGTCATGCTCTTAGAAAATGATCATGTTTTTTTTTGAAAAGTATTTTTGTTTCTAAAAATTATTTTTTTTCTTCAAAAACAATTTCTTATTCCATTTATGAAAAAGTATTAATTTCTATTAGTTATATAAAATTTATTTACCAAACTGAGTTTCATTTTTTAGTTCATAATGTAAAAAATATCTCCTTTTTATGAATTTATGAAATCATTTATATGTTAAGGAATAGTGAAAATATTAATTTTTATTATTTTTTATTTTAAGGTATTTACAAAGTAAAATTATTTTTAGGATTTGTTTTAAATTTTATTTATTCCATTTTCATTTAAAATAATATAATTATGGTTTTTAAATTTAATTTATAGTTGAATTTTTTGTAAAATAAATTTTATATTTAAAAAGGGCATTTTTATGGAAAAAAACCTTTTGTTGCGTTTTATGTGTTTAATTTTAAATTAATTTAAAAAAATTATGGTATTTTAATTTAATAAAATTAATTAAATATTTAGAAACCTGAGGTTAAAAGTTTTTAATCAATTCCCTTTTATTTTAGGTCAATATGAATGGTAACCAAGGAAACTGTTGTTAACATGGTAAAGGGTAAATTAGGTAATTTAGGTTAAACAAAAATTTTAATGACTATAAAAAGACATTGACACTTCTAAAAAAATTATTTGATATATTTAATTATACCCTTAATACCTAAGGATATAAAATGATTTCCTTAATAGAAATTGTTCCATGAAAATAACTTATAAATTATTTAAATCAAAGAATGTCACAAAATGTCACTTTCTTCATCTTAAATATATCAAATGTTTTTACATGGGTAATAAATAAGTTATGAAGTAATATAAGTTTCCATTTTTAACCTAATAAAATTATATTCATGATATAAATTTATTTATGACTTTTGGGGCCAAATGAATGAGATTATGATGTTTAGAATAATTTATTTAATAAAAATTCAATGATGTTATATTCATGTTTTATATACTATAACATTTTTAATATAAGTTTATCCAAAGGATATGTTTGAATATAAATATTTTTATAAAATATAAAATATTGATCTAAATAATGGTATTTTGTTTTTTAATTTTTGATAAGAAATAAGTACCTTAAATAATTACACAACGATGATGAAACAATTATTCAATTATTCCAACAATAAAATAAATGATATTAAAAATAATAATATAAACATAATTTTAATTAATTAAGGTGAAACATTAATTTTATATATTAGTATGAAATATTAATGGTTCATTAATTTTTTAATATATATTTTTGTATTAATTTTATTAATTTCAAAGTATTGAATAGTGTCAAAATTGGCACTAATTATATTTATGAAAATAATATTTTATAAAATTAATTAAAAATAATAAAAATAATAAACAAGTAAAAGGGTATTATATATGGTATAAAATATCACAAACTATCCATTTATGGTCTAATTGACCATTTATATATATAAATTATAACCTTTTAATTTTGAAAAAAAAATTACTATTGTTAAAATTAAAATACGTTAGCTAAGGGTTAATAAAATTGATAAGTTTTAAAATAATACAAAGAATGTATAAAATTTATTTTATAATGATATTTAAAACTTATCTTGTATTAACTTCAAATACATGTATATTTTGTGTCATTTGGATATAAAATGAATTTATTATAATTTAATCTTATTAGAAATTCCAAAAGTTCCCCTCACCTAAATTATAAAAATGGAACTCCTATCTCACTTATTGACACCGAATTAGGCCTTATAGATCTACCTTGTTCTGAAAAATTGTCTTATGAAATTTCAAATAAACATTATAGAGGTTCTAGTATTCTCAAAATGCCAAACGTAGATCCATTTAGAGGATACCAAAATGAGACGTTTCAAATAAGAGGTAATCTCTCTAACAGATCACTTTATTATTATAATCATTATAATATACTCTAAATCTAAACTTTTTATCATAAAATAATAAATTAAGTGTCCTAAATATTATTAGATGATATTTTTATTTTTGAAACACCATTATACACCCTATTTCCCATCAAATAGTAAGTCAAATTATCGCACATGTGTACATACGGCTTACCATCTTCACGTAATGATACAATTCATTTTTTCATCACTATATTATATAGATGGGTTTTATGAAGGTATTATTGATTATATATGATACTGATTATATAAATATACCCCTATAAGGATAATAATATATCTACCATATCATCATAAAATCTTTTGAGAAACTATAAATTGCTCATGTATACATATGGACTACCATCTCCACGATGCGATGTGATTTGTTTAAACTTATATTTCACAAGGATGGTAATTACAATGATTTTTTAGAATATATGTTCTATATATAACATATTAATTATTCTTGAATAGTGTATTTTTATTTACCATTCATCAATTTGATTATATGAAAAATGGAAACAACGTTCATGTGTACGTTTGACCTGCCATCTCCATTAACGGTGTAAAACATTTTTCTATAACCAGTTTTTATTAGTGATTATAAATATTCATATAATTAATATATAATAAGATTATACCAAGATAAACTATTTGGAAATAAAGATACCAAAATCTAATTATAAGGACCCAGAATGTTAAACCAAAACATACTAGGAAAACGAAGCTGTTGTCACCCAGAATAGTTCTTTTAAAAACAAATTATTAATAAACTAGGGATGAGATAGTATTTATTCAAAAAAAAATTAATTTTATTAAAATAAAAACCACAGTACAAAATGATAAAGGGTTTAGAAAATAATGGAGGATAATATAGTCTCCTCATACAATTTTTTTCACACTTAGGGGGAGGGAATCCACACTAGAGAAAGAGAAAAAGTCATCATCATGATTGAACCTTGAAATTATTAAAAACTCCACCTTGTTGCCTTTATTCTAGGTGTGGGGTAATATATATCAGTTATCAATGAGATATATACACCTAGGGATATTATAATAAATAGGCCATGGAACTATATTGTGTTTATTGAGAGAGTGGAATATTGTTTTGGAATCCATCCCTTTATCTATGAGGATAACAGTCCTGATCTTGCAGAACTAAATGCATCTAAGAAGAAACCATTCTTACATATGAAGAGAGCCTCCTGGTCTAATGTTATAACTTAATTTTTCAATGAAATATCCTTTTTAGTCTCATACTACAACTCCCCCTCATTATTCCCATCCTACGGGAACGATTAGTATTAATCTTCAACTCATCAGTTGGGTGGTTCCAATATATCCACTACTCATAAAAGCTAATTCTATGTCCAAATGGATGTAGGTTTTTATATTCTATTATGTGTGTCATTGAAGGATCCCCTTCCCAATTTTTTATAAGCCTTTTGAAATCAATGATTAACCACCTTGTTCTGGCTACCAACATTATCCTGGTGCATGAACTGCCCTCATTTTGGGCCTAGTTTCTAGGCTCCCAAATACACTATAATATTAAAGAAAATATGAAAACTATTTCCTTCTTTTCAACACTATTACATTCCACCCCATGGAACCACATTTTTAGAAACTCTTCATCATTGGTATACTGGTAAGACAATCCCATAAAATCACCCACTTCTTGCCACATCATTCAAGACCACTAGCTTTTAAAGAAAACATGTGTAGTCGAATCTATGCATCGGTTCTAGAAACAAAGGTGTTTTTGAAATGATATTTATAAAATTCTAACTCAACTCTTCATCTATTGGTATCACGTGGTTCATCACTCACCAAAGATGAAT
Organism: Viscum album; assembly: GCA_963277665.1. Taxonomy (NCBI): domain Eukaryota; kingdom Viridiplantae; phylum Streptophyta; class Magnoliopsida; order Santalales; family Viscaceae; genus Viscum; species Viscum album. The sequence continues at coordinate 1,466,765,993 of OY728128.1, read as the reverse complement.
GTTGAACATCAAAGATATCTATTTTCACCAAATGAGATAGCTATATTCATCACAAACGTGATTCAAAAGAAATATTCTATAAGACATAGTTGATAAGGAGACTATTGATGAGGCCCTGAATGCACATTTTTCATGCTCATCTATGAGTTTAATTAGTTTAAAAGTATCATCTTGTTCTTTATCCATCACATCCTAGATAAAATTAGGGTTTTCATTAGCCTAATAGAACATGATATCTAGAATCATACATCATGTAAAATCATGAAAACTCTCTGAAAAATTTTCAAACAAGAATCATATGTCTCCCAACCCAATGATCCATTATACATGCCACTTTATATAAGAAATATGGCTTTGAATGGTTCCTCATAACTTTGATACGTTCCTCTTTTTCAACTCCAAGATTTCCCTATATCTCTCATTGATTAATGTTTCTCATTGCATGCTCTTTAAACAACCTCCCATTCCATTCTACGATGCAGTAATTCCATCATTCTAGAAACTCTACGCAAGCCTATACCTCCTTCTTCAACAGGTAGTGCCAATCATGAATAGGATGCCCAATGTAACCTTCCTTTCGAATGATTGTCCCATATAAAAGAGTTTAATAAGTTCTTAATATTTTTAATCACTATACTTTTTTTTATGGAAAGAAACAACATGGATGGGAGTAGAGGATAAAGGTTTTTTCAAGAGAGTAATCGTTCCTTTGATTAATTGGGTTAAACTACTATTTAGTCGATTGTGTCATTCTATGATTATGTGTGAAATAAATTTTGATTATATTATGTTTTATTTCCCCTTTTATGTGTATTTATAGTGAATAAAAATAATCTATTCATTTTATTTATGAACACTTCAATGATATGATATTTAAAGGGAATTTACTTTTTTGTCTCACTTTTATTTCATTGGGATACATGCCTTATACACTACTTATTTTTTGTATTGTGTATATACTGCCCATTAATTTATTTTATGAGTCTTATAACAATGATAGTGGTATTTACATGTCCATATAATTTTATTACTTTCATGGGACAAAACAATTTGACTGATTTAATAGTGTTAAGGGTTTATTTCACAATCTTTTATTTATTTAGGATTGTTTCTTTTAAGAATCAACTAAATAATATTTCTCTTACATGTTCATAATTCCTAAAAAAACATTTTTAAAAAGGCTTTTAATATTCCCTTATCATTATTTGATGTAATTTTTATCAAGTTTATAATTTTTACAAAATGGTTTGAAAAGAATATTTCTATAATTTTCTAAAAATGGATCTATATGACTTTCCCTAACAAATATATAAAATTAATGTTTTCTTTACTGATAAAGCATGAGTTGATTTTCCCTCTTTCATGACGCCTTAATTTCTTAAGGAATCCTTTAAATGATTTCATATTTATTTTAAAATAAACTTTTTTCCTTTATAATTGTGTTGGTTTTTAAAATAAATAATTATTTTAAAAATGTAAAGGATATTTTCCTCAAGAATTATTAAAAGTTATCTTTCAAAACCACTTTCCATATAAGATAACATTATTTGATGTTACTTATGCTTTATTGGGGTTATTATTCAATGATAATATCCATATTATTTCTACTATTAGATTATTTTTATGAAGAAACGATTTTTATGAATCTCGTAACTTTTTAATGAGATATGCTATGATGAAATGTTTATAGACAACATTTATTTTCAATATTTTTGATGTCATGATTGATTTATGTACTTATGGAACATGAATATATTCTTTTGTTTATGGGATGGGTTGGACCTATATATCCTTATAGTGCATTGGTTAAATATGGATTACTCATGAGGTAAATATGTTATGTGTGAACCTAAATTCATATTCACAATTCTATGAATGGTCCTACTTTTTATTTCCATAAGTATATGTGTTGACATGTCATCTATGTCCATATGTTTAAGCATTGTCCTAGATTTAATGTTCATAAGTTTATTCATGGTCTTGGTTTCATGTCAATTAGTTTATGTAAGGTCATTATTTCTTTTCCTTGACATAACGAGTGAACTTATATCTATTTATATATGTTCTCAAAGTTATAAGTTTTTGTGTTTTCCACATTTCCATGTTTTCTGTTAATGTTATTTTCTCTTGTCCTTTTATGATTTATGTCTCTTAAAATGACATGATTTATTCCATGAATATATATTATTATATATGTTATGAAGGGTGTGATTTGTAAATGTTGTGTTCATTTTTTTATATCCTTATGCTCAGGTTTTTCATGAAATCTCCCTTATTTACCCTTACTGAGCATTTGAGCTCACTCTTTTCTTCTGTTTCATTTCCCTAGAATATGAAGAATGTTTTTAGTAGGATTTCCTATGAAGAGTACTAATTAGGAATATCTCTATGGGATATGTTTAATATATTTCATAAAATAAGAATTTTGTATATCTAATCTCCAAAGACATTAAATATTTATGGTTCAAACATGGATTATATTGTTATTCATCTAAAAAGATTAAATATCTATGTATGAAAGGCTTTTTTATTATAAACCTTTGATTAAGTTCTTTAACTTTATCATAAAATTCATCCATAAACAAGAACTTTTCTCCCTTTTAGTTCAACTTAGGGAGTGGATTAGATATTCATAAGAAATGTATCACAAAGCATCAGTAGTATCCATCCAACCCATGTAAACTATGGATCTTAGTTACTATGGTTTATCTAGGTCATTCCTGAATTACCATTATCTTTGAAGGAAAAAAATATATAACCATACTAGATATTATATAATGTAATAATGAAACTTTTTAAATCCAAAATTTATACTTGGTAAATTTAGTATACAACTTATCAGTCCTCAGGGTCTTCTGCACAATGCTCAAATGTTCTTCATGCTCTTCCTTGCTCTTTTAATATATAATAATATCATATATAAAGAACCCCAAAAAATAATAAAGGTAATATATAAAGATATCATGAAAATTGGTAAGACAAAATTACATTACTATAAATTTATAGTGATTATACCTCGTATGGAAGGCTATCTAGGGCATGTCCTCCTTCTTAACTCTACTACAAAACCTGCAATATACAGCTCTAGCCTTTATCAGTGCTAAAAAAAGTGCTGATAAAGGCTTCCTTTATCAATGTTGATATACTGTGTATTTTTCTATGAATTATTTTAGCACTGATAAAGGGTTTCATTTATCAGAACATTTTATTGTGCTGATAAATCTCCTGATCTCGTGCGTGAGTCCCACATTGAAATACCAGATGTTTGACTGCTTCTTTATCTAAGATTCTACCACAACCTATTCTCAAAATCATGTTGTGAGGATGTGCTCCCTCATAAACTCTCCACACACCCATATCAGCCCATGGTCCTGTGCGGGACTTGGACCACCATATACTTCCAACTTGCTTTAGCCCACCCGAATATGCCTGCAACACAACTCAGTCCACCTACACCATCATTCGGGACTATACACAAACCAATCCACCTTCCCATTATTTTCAAGTGCCATATTTTTATATATACCAATAAATAAAACACAATCATTAAAAATATTTAAATAATTGAAATTATTAAAAAATTACAAAAGTGAATAAACTGAAAAAAATATCAAAAAATTGTTAATTAAACAATTATTAATAACATTAATATATATATATATAATTAAAATTAATAAATATTTTATAATTAATATAGATATATAAAATGAAATAATCTAAAAAATTTAATAAAATAATAATAAAAAATGAGTATATTAAATAAAATATTAAAAAAAAATTAATTAAATAATTATTACAAATAAATGAATAAATTTAATATTCATAAATTTAAATTAAAAATATTAATATATAATATATATTAAATATAGCTATATAAAATTACTAAAATTCAATAATTAAAAAATATATAAAAAAATTATTAATGAAACAGTTATTGAGAAATGAATAAATTTAATATATATATATATACATTAATTATAAATATTAATAAATATTATATATTATATGTAAATATATAAAATGAATAAACTGTAATAATTAAAAACATATTAATGTCTTTGGGTTCTTCAGTAGTGTCTTCCCTATGGCGGTGTCTGTTCGCAAGTTTATGGTGTTCTCTCCGGTGATGCATAATTCTGCATCAGGAATACGCTCTGGTCTGTTGGGAATTTGGTGGTCTACTCTATTCAATGGTGGGTCCTCGGTGTGGCTTTAGACGTGGGTGGTTTCCTCGATGGAATTCTAGTTCATTATGGCACAGTTGGTGGTGATCTACAGCGGCGTCGGCAGGTCGACCTTGGTTTCCCTTAGCGGCGATTGTTCTCAAGTGGTGGAGGGTGCGAATTAGGGTGTCCCGGTACGTAGTGGAATTTCTTGATGGGTGTGATATTCTATAGATGGGTTTGGAGATTTTTTGAACCTCAATCTGCTATACCGATCTCTATTAGGCTTTAGGTAGCATCACCTAGCTTTGTAGGGATACTATATTGATAGGATGAGAGGGTGTGGCTTCTACTATTGGAACTATGCATTGTTCATTTCTTCATGATGTTATTCTTGTTGTGTAGCCCTACAAATTTTGGGTTCTTGGATTATTGTATTCATATTTTTTCTGGGAGGGTTTGTCAAAGTGACTCGGGTTTTTTGGGCCCTTCGGGTTATGTTTTTTGGCTAAACGCTTTTGGGCCTTCAGGGCTTGTATTGAGACTAAGTGGCTTACGGATTTTTATCCATGTAGGTTATCCCTCAACTCATTTTAAAAATTATGAAATAAATAGAAAACAAATGGCCTTTAGGCATGGTAGAATCAAAAAATGCATAAATTAAAAAATTATAAAATATAATTTATTAAAGAAATAATTATTAATAAAAATGAATAAATTTATTATATATATATATATTAAACATTAATAAATAATATATGTTAAATATAAATATAGAAAATGAATTAAATTTAATAATTAAAAACATATAAATGTCTTATTCATTTTTACTAGTTTTATATATAATTATTCACTAATACATTTTATATTTTTAATATAGACATATATTATATATATATATATATCAGTACATATAATATTTAGAAAAATATGATTTATATAACATAGAATATTTATTCTTAAATTAAATAATCCCTATATTAAGTGAAATGTATTTTATAAATAAAAATTAATATTAATTAAAAAAATTGATTAATTGTATTGAGTAATAGTCATTTAATTGAATGTTGTTTTATTTTTTAATTTAACATATATCAAATGTCTGTTATATTGATTTCAAATTTACATATACATAATTAATGCATTTTTATATACAATTCACACACACGTAATATTTCTATAATTTGTTCATTTTATAATATTCATTTTAGAATTATATTTATTAACATAATATATTTAATATATATTTATATTTATATTTACTTCTCACACAAAAATATTAACATAATTAATGATATCTTAACAGAAATAAAAACACCTAATTTTTATGTAATTTATTCAAATTTTATTATTCATTTTAGAATTTCATTTAGTAACATAATGTATTAAATATGTTACAATTTTAATCAGTAAAGTTATTTTATATATTTTTAATATTATTTCATTTAGTATTAGTTATTTTTATTTAAGATATTCTTATTTTTTTAGAATTTAGTCATTTTTGTATTTATTTTTACATATTATTTACTATGTTTTAATACATTCAATATGTATTCATCTTCATTTCAATATATATTGATATATTATTTTTTTAATAATTTTTATAATTAATAAAACATATCTGTTATTTCATTTTTTTTTAAATTATATTCATTTTACTAAAAAAGTGTCAACCATGGGTTAAACCCATAGACGCAAAAAAAATTATTAAGAAAAAGTAATTGAAAAATGGGTATTAGAGAAAATTGGAGATGAGGAAATTGACAAGCCATTGAAAACTTGAAAATAAATTATCTATGAAGTTGGACACAACCCCTACCTCTCAGATGACAACCCCTCCTCTGTGTTTTAGGTTGTCACCATTCATCCTCCTGGTAATAATCTCTAAGATCATCTAGTTGGACTTGATCGACACTAGGATAAGTGTCCTACCCAACTAGATCGGATCCTCCTAAATCATTTCTATCAACATGAGTCAGGTCATGAGATTTATCAAATTCTTTATGGAATTCCACCTTACTGTTAGACCTATTAAAAATATCAAGAAAATTAAATTTATTGTTACTACTTCTGATATAATTTTGGTCTTTATCAAGTTGAGCATAAACTTTTAGTTAAACCTCTAACTCTAAGTCAAACTCAATCTGATCATCTTGTTGATGTTATGTGCCTACCACCAAGACATCCCGAATTGAGGGAACGAAATTCCCATTTTTAAATCTTGGATAACAAGGATTATGATCAATTAACTGGCTCATTATAGAGGAAAAAATGACTTATATACACTTAGGGATCCAACATGACCATCCCCTAATTTTTTTAAAAATCCATGTTCATTTCCAATTCCAGGACCCTCCAAATTAGAGCTGTGAAATTCTACACCTTGTATATTCTTTTACCATCAATGCGACTTATGAATTGATGTTGATATTTATTAATGCATGATATCACCTCATGTAAATGAGATGAGCAGAAAGCACAAATCAAGGCTCTCCTATAATTCAATGAATCATGGCCAATAATACTATAATCCAGACAAAACCATGGAACCTTCTCGTACTCAATTTTTAAGTCACATTCATTAGTATCATTAGAGGGAAGAACTCTATCAATCAGACTGGAGAAAAGATATACGTCCACTAACTATCGAGAATAATGGCCTAATATGGCCAGTTCCATTTATCTATCCCTTTTATAGGAATACCGATACACAAAGAAACTTCATATAGAATATTAGGGTTCAACATAATCTAGTTTAAACCAAATACTTTGACACATACCTGAGCCAAATAATTAGGCACCTCAATTCGGTTGAAATTTCTATCCCACTCATGGATGCGAAGAAACCTTGGTTTGATGGAATTAGAAACAAGTCCTCATGCCTTTATCTTCAGATCCTTTGCACAGAAAATATTTTGGAGTAAACAATGACCCATTGATACACATGTCCAATTTCTAAAACCCAAATTGTCTTATATATGCAATACAAGATCCTTAACCCTCCACGTCTTGGAACAAATTGCCTAGAGGATTCTTGCAGCAATGTTGTGCTCACCGATTATTAGATGATTTGAGATTGCATATGTATCGGCCTTAACATGATCCACATTACCCCTTCTCTAAAGAACGTTTGCAGTAAAGTCTTTATATAGATTGAAAGAGAGATTAACAGCTTTATCATGGGTGAAGAAAATCCACCACAAACTGCCTTTTGATCCTCCGTCCCAATAGAAATATATTTGAACACATCAAATAGGCCTCAATCCAAAAAGAGCCCAGCCAAAGATTTTATTAATGAAATCTACATGGAGGGAAACATTATTGGCCACCTAGTAAACTCATTTTTAATTATTCAATTTCACTCAATTTTAAAATACATGCTTTTAAGATTAAATATTCATTAATAATTCTTAAAATAGATTTGTAAATAAATATTTTATAATTAAATATATATATATATATACTATATTTATAAAATTATATATTTTTTATTATAAATATTATTTTTTTTCAAAAACAATTATTCATATGATTATAAGTAAGTAATTATATATTTAAACAATTAAAAATAATAATAAATTTATATAAAAATGAATATATTTACTATAATTAAATTTATATTTATATTTATTTATTAAATATATAGAATTATATAAATATATATTATTATATAAATATATATAATGATATAAATATATTAATAAATATAAATAAATAATTTTAAATATATTTATAATTATAAATATATTTTTTATAATTATATTTATAAATTTATATTTACTATATTTATAAAATTTTATATTTATAATTATAAATCATTGTCATCACTAAAAAAGTGCTGATAAAATCCCTCTTTATCAGTGATTTTTTGAAAGTGATGATAAAACCATCCTCAATCTTTAAAAAAAATCATAACTGAACTAATTTTTCACTTAATTCAAGATCTCATGTAAGTTTATCTATATCACCTCTCCCCCTCAAACTTCTCCGAGATGAATCAACTCTCAAATCAAAGGTATGTTATTTTTTTCTCTTCTTCCCAGGTCTAAATCATGTTAAATTATTATATCATTTTCTTGGTCATTTTCCCCTTTATTATTTGATTATGTGTGAGGTTTGACATAGTATAGTGACTAGGGTATGAAAACTTTCTATATTTAAGTGAAATATATCATGGGAGTCTATCCGAATGACTTGGGTTTCTATAGAATGAATTTTCAATAGGTTTAACATCTTGGATTCGGATAGTGGGGCCATGGGCTTCCTAATAGAACAAACAATAGATTGTGATTAATAAACATTTTCATCGTATATTAATAAATTCATCATTTTCAACAAATCAATAGGGTGATATAATGATTATTAGGAGAATAAGATTTTGAATTATTTCTACTATGTTATCATTTATAAAATCTTGATGAAAATTTAATATCCACTATTTCACATTCTGAAAGTTGAAGATTTGTTAATAATTATACCTAATAAGATTCATTTGAAGTAATTTAATAATAAAAGTTTTCTCCTTCATCTTCTCCATGAAATATTAATCCATGTATTAAATGATGGTTTTAAATTAATTGTTTAATAAAAGATTATAGAATAAATTTTGTTTATCCAAATGATGATTAGGTGATACCAATTACACTTCAACATAGTTTCAATTTGGTCTCCCCTGACTCATCATTTTTTTAACTTTGGTGAATTGTTTTCTTTCAGTTTTGTCTTTCTTGTCTATCTCATAATTATTATACAAACTTTCATTATCGATTTACATAGTTTAGATATTTAAAATCCTAAAACACATCCACATATTTTCATTGGATATAACCCTACCACTACTTTACAAGTTTAGTATTGGTACTAAATAATTTTGATTTTCTAGTTACATGATAAAAATATTTTTTCATTATTGGGAAAGGAATCGAAGTATGATGGGTGAAATATAACAATATATAAAAAACTATAAATATTGAAAACATTAAAAAAACAGATCATAAGTGTTCTTAAAACTCAAAATATGACTATTGTTTAGTGTGTTTGTTCTTGAAAAATACTTATTCCTATTTAGTATTTTCCGTAATGGTTATTATTTATAATAAAATGGATTGAAACATTTATTGATGTATTTTGATATCTTTTCACTGTTTATTCGATGATATTCATGGTGATTGATTGATTTATTGATTGATTTGTATAAATATTTATCTAGATGAATAGATTTAATGAATTATCTTATAGTTTTGTTTAACAAAATTAAAATTTAAAATTCTATATGAAATTTTTTTTTTAAAAAATAAAGAATATAGATTTAAAATAAAAAGAATAAAAAATGTTTTCAAATTTTATTTAAAACAAAAAAAAATTAAGTTTTAGTGTTTTAGTGTTTTAGTATCATTAGATGTGATAATATTGGGTTAAATTAGTTTCTAAAAAACTGATTTTTAAAAATAGTTATTTTTGTTATAAAGGACACTTAAATACTATATTAAATTATTTTTATTGTGTAATTCCATTTTCAATGAAATATTACAAGTAGTTTATTTCTTGAGTAAAATTTTAAAAGTAGGGAATATGAATTATTATTGAATAAAGTCTAATTTGTGTATATTAAACTGATTATTATTTTCATATATACATAAATTTTTATATTACAAGATAATATAATGATTTGTTAAGTGTTTATAAATTAAATTTAGGGCGTTATTTTAGATTTGGGATGTTTTATTTAGAATAAAAATATTTCAAGTCCTTTAAAGTTGAAATTAATTTATTTTATTTAGTTTCAAAGGTTTTCATAGAAATAAATTTGACTATTTATATTTTTATTGGTTAAATTTTATCTAATTTTTTTTCATTAAATTATAATGATATATTAAAAACATGTTATGTGATCACTTGTGAGATGTTTCTCCCCCATGAACATATTTTTTTTGTTTTTAAATTTTCACCAATGGTTAATAGAATGCATGTGCAAGTGATCTTATTTATCCTCAATCTGCATCACAGATTCCACACCTAATATCTCTTTCCTAATCCCATTGTTGTTTCACTCTATATCTCGCTTTCATATTCATTTTCACTCATTCATCATTATTTCTCACTTTGATTTCATTGATCTCCTAGATGTGCACTTCAAAAACCCTACCCACTTATCATATAAGGCGGTAACTGCAAATAATAAAGAGGGATAATTTTTGTGGGGTTCATATGTTAATAGAATCAAAATTCCATGTATCCATCCCACTCACATGTTCTAAATAATCTCTTTTTTCCTTGATCTATTGTTGGTTCAACCTCTCCATGGCCTTAAAATTCATTTTCACTCATTCGTCATTATTTATCACACTGATTTCATGGATCTCTTATATGTGCATCACAAAAACACTTCCCAATTATCATGTAAGGCAAGGAATATAAATGATTAGTGGAAGTGTCATTTCACTACACTGCTAGTGATCATCTATAATTTCCAATTATTCATCATGCTCACATGGATTAAAATAAAAAAAAATTATATCCATTTACTTCCAAGTATCCCTCATACTAACATGGATTAAAACTCAAATTTATTTTTAAAACAAGTCATTAAGTTGTGTATTTTATTTTTAGTAACCATTAGAGTATTATATTTAATTATTCTTTCCATTTCAGGATACCAAAATATAATGAAATAATGCTAAATGGATTTTTTAGAATGTTTTTAATGGATGGTTTTTGTGTTTTTTTTTTGAGGAAATTGAATAGTTGTTCTATCATTAATAATAGTTTCATCTATTTTTTCACAAAATTCCAATATCCTTTGCCTTGTGTCAACATCTGGAGATTACATGTCATTGTATGTTCCAAGAAAATAAACTTTTAAAAAAATTTAGGAATCTAGGTCATAATTATATGAAAAGAAAAAATAAGAATTCCCATGGGAAGTATACCATCCAATAATAAATAAATTTTTATTACTAAAATATTTATTACCACTTTTTCCCAAAGAAAATAATATCAAGAACCTGGACCAACAACTAAATGTTTACCCTAGGTTATTTCTTTTCATGTCACCCCTGTGTAAAATGATAACATGTTGGGAATAAAAATTGATATCATTTAATGGTAGGTTTTCCCTTATTAGAATAATCAATAACTATCTCCTTTTATTATGAATATCTTATGTGTATTTTTTTAATGAATATTTTATAAACCTAATAGGATGATTATGATTCAAAAATATATGTTTGGTAATCATATGAAATGATATTATGAATATGGGGTTAAATAGTTCATCAACATTGTAATAGATCATTAATATGACCCTTCTCAAATCATTTTAACATGATTATGTTTTAATTATTTAGTACAAGTTAGTTCAAAAGTGTTGGAATAAAATTTTGTTTGTCACAAAATAGATCAAAGCTATAAATGATAGACTATACAAGGGAAAAAACTAAATGTGCACATTGATTGGGATGACAATATTCTTTATGAATCATTTTATTTGAATACCACTATAAATGATGATGGAAAATGTATAGAAGAAATGAAATTAGAATTTTAAGATTCCCTTTATGATATAACAAATGTGTGTTAGAATTTAAATAGCTATGCTAAGAGACCATTGTATACTGGTTGTACAAATTACACAATATTTTCAACTATATTGAGATTTTATAATTTTAAATCTAGTAGTTTATATAGTGACACAATATTTGGAGAATGACTTGGTATCCTGAATGATATAATACTAGAAGAGAATAAACTTCTTTATTGAATATATGATTTTAAATAAATTCTATGTTCAATGGTAATGATCTCTAAAAAATACATTGTTTTAAAAATTATTTCATATTGTTTCTCAAGGGCTATTAATAACTCATAAAATTATACATGTTTTGTGAAAATTCATATAATAAAGATGAATTAGGTCTTTTAAAAGTTGTATGGTATTTTACTAGCATTTCCCAGTTAATAAGACTATATTGATGTTGAGAAACCATCAGATAATTGACATGTCACACATATATAACCATTAAAAATGGGAAACCACATCATCTAAAAGACTCTCCTTAATGGAAGAAAATTTATTATAAGTATCCTAAATTTGGAAATTTTCGGAGAAACTTATATCTTTCATTATAAATAGATAGAAAAAATCTTTTGGGTGTACAAATTAGTACTCATAGTACATGTCTAGTTATGGTGATAAATTATAACTTTTTACCATGGTTATGAATGAAGCACAAATATATTAGGTTATATTTTTATATTAGAAAAAACTTGGTAATGATATTGATGTCTATTTTGCTACATTATTCAAAGATATGAAATATATGGGGGATATAGTTGATATAATTTAAGATGTGCATATTAGTGAAGAATTCAAATTGAGGGCCTTATTGTACAGGATGATAAATGACTTTACTATTAATGGAAATTTTCAGCCTATGACTATAAGGCCCCAACCTTAAACCTTACTTAATATTGAATTAAATTAATAATTCACATTGCGGATCTTTTCAGGTTTAGTGTTTTAGAGAATTAGGACATAACTATTACATCTCAAAAGATTACAAAGTAGACACTTCTACTAAGTTTCCATAAAATAAAAACTCCAAAAAAGAAACATGTCTAGTTCCATGTTTTAGATAGTATGACTTTTCCTTGATCCCATCCTTGACCCTATTCCACTTTAAGTCTTGTGAAAAAAATTTAAAAAACTTGGGGTGAGCATAAAAAGCTCAGTAAGGGAAACACAAAGAATGAAAACTGTTAGTTTTTCAAAACAACAAGTAAACCATGTATACTTTATCAAAGTAATACATTTCACCTTTATGAAGTAGTAAAAACTATTCACTGAATAAAAGATAAATACTTACCCTTTTGTAACAAAAATATTACCATAAAACCCATATAAATAACACATAACATATGAATGTAACTTGGTACATAAACATACTTAAATGGAATAACCATACGGTCGACCTCCACACATACTTAATGGAATAGCCATACGGACGAATTCCATACCCAATGCATTGGAGTTTATAACATAACCACCCGTCCTGGTATTCACAGCACCACCCGTCATATGGTTTATCACGTAACCACCCGTCAAATGTCCAAGTACCATTATAAAATCATAAGACATAAAACAAATATAATGGAAAGAAAACATTTCCACACTTTAATCACAATATATCACATAAATATATTGACATAAAAATCCATTATAAAAAACATTTTCAATACCAAAATACATAAAAGATTATATGGTATTTATTTCATTTTAAAAAAACATTACGGCTTGTTGAGGAAGCCAATGATCAAATAATACTCGCGGTGGCGGAAAAAGGTTGTTGTCACCGCGTACTTTAAAAGAAACATTCCTTTTTGTCATTTCGTAAAATTATTCATATAAAATGTTTCCTTTTGAATAAAATTAAAATTCAAAGGGGTTTATACACCATATAAAATTAAGTTGTGTATAAAACAAAATATTTCTCAATTAAAGGAGATTGAGACGAAGTCCCTTACCTCGGGTCCGACATGACACGATCGTTCTTTAACGTCCTGAATAATAAACTTGAGTTAATTTATACTTTCTTAAGAACCCTTTTTATGTTTATTATTCCTTTTATATCACTTATTTACATGTTATAAACATTATGTAATCATTTAATTTAATAATGTTTTTTTTGTCGATATTTGGTTCTTAAGTCGAAAGTGGACTTCTAAGAATTACATGTTGTTCGTGTGGTCAAAGGTTCATTATATCGAGAATGACATTCATGATTTGGATATCATATATATCATATATATCCAGAATATTCATGTAATTATAATATTACATAATCATTTATAGGTATGTAATGAAATGCACCGTTCATGGAGACGGTAAGCCGTACGTACGCATGAACGCTACTTTCATTTCTATGTCATATTAATGGAATTAAAACTAAATGAGAGGTATGTATATTTTAATTCCATAATTATATTCATCATTTATATATAACATAAATCATATATAATAACTTTAAATCCATCCTTTATACGTCCCAGATATGGCAATAACGAATCATATCACTTTGAGGGGCGGTAGTCCGCACTTCCTAAAATGAAGATATCACGTATACCCATAATGGAAGCCACAAAGGTATCACATAAATGAAAAATACAGAAGATTAAGGAAAACATAAAAATATTATATATCATATATACATATAGTGACATCTTAATGGCCACCTTTGAAGGTGTTAGAAAAATATTGAACAATCATCGTTTCGTGAGGCAGAAATTTGCCATCCACAGAAACAGTATGTTCTTTCACCATTAGATGTAGGTGTGTGTAATTGTAGCTTATATGCTTACCATAACAACATCCTAGTATATTTAAGATACTAGAGTTGTTATAAAATAAATGAATAAAAAGAGTTTAGGGGGTTGGAGAAGCAAAATAAAACAAAAGAACACAAGTGAAGACATTGCCATAAAATCGGTTTACACTCTTAGATTTGAGCTCAAAGGCTTCCTTGGGAAGACTTTGTTGGGCGGAGAAAAGGAGAAGTGATGGCAAGAGGGGGGGTGAATTGCCTTTTAAAAAAAATAACAATTTAAAATCAAAGAGAAAGTGCAGCGGAAATAAAAGAGGCAAAACACACAACTTGATAACGGAGTTCGGCTTAAACCCAAGCCTACGTCTCCGCTCCCAACTCAACCGTTGAGAGATTTACTACCGCTTTCTTTTCAATGGTTTTAGCAAGAAACCCACTAGACTTTTCAGGTTAGTCTAGAACCTATTACAGCTTGCTTTTATTGGTTGAGCAAGAACCCACTAGCCTTCTTACAGGTGAAGGCTAGCTCACCTATGTCTCAAGCCTTTTAAAAGGGAAGGCTTGACTAACCTCTTCACACCTTAAAGGTGATGTGAAAACCCAAAAGAATGGAGGATGAGAGAAATGGGAGTTTGTAGGCACAAACTCAATTTGATGCTCAAAATAAATAAAACAATAAAAACCGTAATGGGAGAAGCCTTGGGCGCCAAAGGATTGATTGGAGTTGATGAAGGGCGCTCCCAAGCTTCTTTGGTGGTTCTCCTTGGATGTGGAAGTGAGTTGGAGCTATTGGAGTTCCTTGGAGGAATCCGCCGGAGGTTTTCCAAATGATGGAGAAATGTTCCCGTGGGCTTCCGTGGCTTGGTAATAGTTCCGACATTGATCCGGGGCTTCCTAGTCCTTTATTTATAGAGGGGGAACCCTCATATGGCCTTTGGGAGGCTTCGGAGCCGTTGGAGAGGCCTTCGGAGCCGTTGGGAGGCAAGTGGACCAGCCTGGTCAAAGGCCCAACGGCTAGTTTGACTGGGTCTACCGGCTGACCGGTGCTGAGGCACCGGTTGGCCTGTGCTTGCAAAAAGGAGTAGGGCTTCTGTCCAGGCTACACCGGCTGGCCGGTGAGGCGGCCACCGGTTGGCCGGTGCTGAGGCAGTAGCAACCACTGTTCTGGCTGGGTACCACCGGCTGGCCGGTGCTGAGGCCACCGGTTGGCCGGTGCTGAGACAGTAGCTCATCCTTCTGTCAGGGTGCCACCGGTCGGCCGGTGAGGAGGCCACCGGTTGGCCGGTGAGAAGGCAGTGGGTGTCCCTTCTGCCCAGGGGCCATCGGCTGGCCGGTGGTGAAGCCACCGGTTGGCCGGTGGACATGAAAACAGTCCACTTTGGCCTTCTTGCTTTCTTGGCCCAATTCCTTGGCCACCTGAAATCATGCCTATCATCCAAAAACACTTAAAACAAGATTAGATAAATAAGAGAGTTATTGTGATCATGAAAATTAAACCATGAGGGGTTTGAGAGGTACAACAATCTCCCCCTATTTTGATGATCACAATCACCGAAACAAAAATTTAAAAATTAAATGAAAGTCATGCTTTAAAAGATAAATGAAAGCATGAGAGAAAGATTTCTCCCCCAATCAACCAAGAATTTATCCCCCTTTGTGATTATCAAAATAGCACGGGGCATAAAACTTGATTGAGGGATAGTTTGAAAAACAAATAGAGATTTTAAACCAATTGAAATTTTTGAAATTTGAATTGAAAGTTTTGAATCAAAAAATGAATAACAGTTTGAATTGAAAGTTTTGAAATGAAAAATGAATTGAAAGTTTTGAAATGAAAAAATGAATAACAGTTTGAATTGAAAGTTTTGAAATGAAAAATGAATTGAAAGTTTTGAAATGAAAAAATGAATAACAGTTTGAATTGAAAGTTTGAAAAAAAACTTAAACAAACTTAACTCCCCCTAAATAAAAACAATAAATCACCGGGGAGAGGTTTTTGAAACCGAGACAAATTTTGGCCCAGAGAGACTCGCTAAAAGGGATTTTTCAATCCACACTTGTCTAGTGGCGGGTCTCCTCATATAAAATTCATCATTAAAAGAAATGTTTTTGGGCCTACCATACCGGGCATTTTTGCAATCACATTCATAAATCAAGTGCCCGGGTTTTTTACAATAATTGCAAAATTTGAATTGAGAGCTCCCCCTTACAAAAATAGTTGGAGCATGGGAAGAGGAAGCATGCTTGGAATATCCAAGCCCTTCGGTGGTTCTAGATATGCGTTGGGAACCTAGGAGTTTGGTCAAATTTTGTTCCCCTTGGGTGAACTTGGCAAGGGATTCCCTTAAGTCCTTGATTGTTGATTCCATGGAATCAATATCGGTAAGGTTTTGGACATTGAGGGACAACTCCTCCTTTTCTTTGAGAAGTTGTTCCTTTTCGGAAGAAAGTTTTTTGAAATTCTTTTTTAAAGCAACAAATTTGGAAGAAATTTCGTGAAAACCTTCCTCCAATTGATCTCGAGCATGTTGGAGATCCTCATAAGACATATGATTGAAAGAATTTGAAGAACAAGAGGAAGAGGAGTCGGATAAAGTTACCTCATGGAAATCCATTAGGCATTTGTTACCGTTGTCGCTTGAGGAGGAGGAGGAGGATGTGGAGCTATCACTCCATGTGGCCTTGAAAGCCTTTTTCTTTTCCTTTTGCTTGGCCCTTTTCTTGTTGAGTGGACAATCGGGCTTGTAATGGCATTTCTCGCCACACCCGTAACATGTTACCTTGGGCTCGGATTTTTCGTTGGGTTTTTCCTATCGAGCCTTGCGGGATTTCTTCTTCTTGTGCTTCTTCATGAATTTGTGCATCTTGCGGGAAAGATTCTCCATTTCTGAATCTCCGCTTGAAGAGGAAGACGATGAGGAGGAGGAGCTTTCTTCTTTTTAAACCTTGAAGGCGATGTTCTTTGGAGTTTTGATTGGTTTGCCTTCCTTTTCAGCTTGCCTCCTCATGGTGATCTCGTATGTCATGAGGGATCCGATGAGCTCTTCGACCGGCATATTCTTGATATCCTTTGCTTCTTGGATTGCCGTCACTTTTGGTGCCCATGTGCTTGGTAAGATCCAAAGGATCTTCTTGACCATCGTTTCTGCGGACACATCATCACCAAGAGATTTTCTACCATTGCAAACGTCAGTAAATCGTGTAAACATTTCAGAAATAGATTCGGATGGATGCATGGTGAAAGACTCAAAATCTTGACGGTACATGTCCAATCGAGTATCCTTCACTTTGTTGGTCCCCTCATGGGTAACCTCCAATAGTTTCCAGATTTCATGTGATGAGGTGCATGTGGAGACTCGATTGAACTCATTACGATCAAGGCCGCAATGAAGAGCGTTCATGGCTTTGCCATCAAGATCGAAATTTTTTATATCGACTTGGGTCCATTTGGATTCATCGGGAGAGGAGAGGGTGTAACCATGCATGACAATTTTATAAATGGGATATCCAATGCTTCTAAGAAAAGCGGTCATGCGGGTTTTCCAACAGGTATAGTCGGTTCCATCAAAAAATGGAGCACGACCCAATGAATAGCCTTCGGGGGTGAAAGAGGTTGATGCCATCACAATGGATCTTAAATTTGAAACCGGTTAAGGTTTAACTCAAATTTCCCTCTAATACCAATTGTTGGGCAGAGAAAAGGAGAAGTGATGGCAAGAGGGGGGGTGAATTGCCTTTTAAAAAAAATAACAATTTAAAATCAAAGAGAAAGTGCAGCGGAAATAAAAGAGGCAAAACACACAACTTGATAACGGAGTTCGGCTTAAACCCAAGCCTACGTCTCCGCTCCCAACTCAACCGTTGATAGATTTACTACCGCTTGCTTTTCAATGATTTTAGCAAGAAACCCACTAGACTTTTCAGGTTAGTCTAGAACCTTTTACAGCTTGCTTTTATTGGTTGATCAAGAACCCACTAGCCTTCTTACAGGTGAAGGCTAGCTCACCTATGTCTCAAGCCTTTTAAAAGGGAAGGCTTGACTAACCTCTTCACACCTTAAAGGTAATGTGAAAACCCAAAAGAATGTAGGATGAGAGAAATGGGAGTTTGTAGGCACAAACTCAATTTGATGCTCAAAATAAATAAAATAATAAAAACCGTAATGGGAGAAGCCTTGGGCGCCAAAGGATTGATTGGAGTTGATGAAGGGCGCTCCCAAGCTTCTTTGGTGGTGCTCCTTGGATGTGGAAGTGAGTTGAAGCTATTGGAGTTCCTTGGAGGAATCCGCCGGAGGTTTGCCAAATGATGGAGAAATGTTCCTGTGGGCTTCCGTGGCTTGGTAATAGTTCCGACATTGATCCGGGGATTCCTAGTCCTTTATTTATAGAGGGGGAACCCTTATATGGCCTTTGGGAGGCTTCGGAGCCGTTGGAGAGGCCTTCGGAGCCGTTGGGAGGCAAGTGGACCAGCCTGGTCAAAGGCCCAACGGATAGTTTGACTGGGTCTACCGGCTGACCGGTGCTGAAGCACCGGTTGGCCGGTGCTTGCAAAAAGGAGGAGGGCTTCTGTCCAGGCTACACCAGCTGGCCGGTGAGGCGGCCACCAGTTGGCCGGTGCTGAGGCAGTAGCAACCACTGTTCTGGCTGGGTACCACCGGCTGGCCGGTGCTGAGGCCACCGGTTGGCCGGTGCTGAGACAGTAGCTCAGCCTTCTGTCAGGGTGCCACCGGTCGGCCGGTGAGGAGGCCACCGGTTGGCCGGTGAGAAGGCAGTGGGTGTCCCTTCTACCCAGGGGCCATCGGCTGGCCGGTGGTGAAGCCACTGGTTAGCCGGTGGACATGAAAACAGTCCACTTTGGCCTTCTTGCTTTCTTGGCCCAATTCCTTGGCCATCTGAAATCATGCCTATCATCCAAAAACACTTAAAACAAGATTAGATAAATAAGAGAGTGATTGTGATCATGAAAATTAAACCACGAGGGGTTCGAGAGGTACAACAGACATCTGCCCAAAGTGAGGCTTCTAGGAGTAAGAGAGGGATGTGGAGAGACAGAAATAGCAGATCTTGTCCGAACCAAAGTCTTGAGAGTTGTGGGTAAGGTGGTAGAGGTGTGGGCCTTTATAAGAGGAGAGGAGGGGCACTCTTGGAAAGTTATAAAAGGTTACTTTATTATAAAATGAGTTTCGGTTTTTAAAGGACCCACATTTATGTATTTCTAGGATAAGGTGATAATAGTTCTAAATACACCCATCCAGTGTCTTTTTTACATGTGTAGGTCTTATATTTTACATTATCTTTTCATTTTATTTAAATTGTTAAATAATGAGGTAATCGCTGCATCATCATGGGGTCATAAATAATTTAATTTATTTAATGTATAAAAATTATAAAAAATATATCATGATGTAGAAAATCGTTTTATCTTTCTAATGAATATTTATAGTCAAAAATATGACTTGTATAACCCCATTTAAAAATTGTTTTAGTAAAACAACTCATGTTTGTGACATTTTTATTTTAACATTAAATAAAAAGATATTAATGTCATTTTCCTTCCACAGGGGCTCCATGGAGTCCCCAAGTTGACCCATGGATTGTCTTGGTCGGTCATGACACATCCAATAAGTGTAGGACATGTTTCAAGTTCATGTCATATTATTAAAACATTATTCTTACCTTAAATAACACTAATTACCTCTAATCGTGATTAAAAACATAAAAGTTACTATTCACCAAAAAAATTTATTTTAATCCCATTGAACCAAATTTTACTTCCTAATTACAGCCATGTATGTTGGATTTTTTAAATTCAAAACACAAAGGTGGTAAAATTTTATTTAAACGAAAAATCAGTTTTTTTAAGTACCACTTAGTGGTTTCACTATTCATCAAAAATTGAAGTTTTTCAGAAAAATACCAAAAAATCACCCTAAGATATATTTGATATTACGAATTCAAAAATTAAGTATATTTTACAAAATTAAAAACATATAAGTTTTATTAAATAATTTAATAATTAATTCCTGTTGTCAGAGCAAATAGCGTGTTTTTATGAACAATAAGTATCAAAAGATTGACACTAGTTTAAGTCTGATTTCAAAGTGAAATTAATTCCAACGACAACTATTGGATTGAATGGTAAAAATATATTATAATTTAACTTTAAATCCAATTCAATGATAATCAAATCCTATAAATAAATTAGATTAAAAAGTTGTTTTGAATTAAAATACAACATTTTTCACTATTCATTAAAAAAAGAACTTTATCAGAAAAATACCAAAAATTTACACAAAGTAAATTTTGATGTCCCGATTCTAAAAAAGAGTTTTATTTTTTCCAATAGAATGCATAAAAGTGACCAAAACTATATTTAATGACGGTTCTCCATCAAAAGGCGATAAGTGAACCTTTAGTGAAAATTAGGGTATAAATGCCTAAAATTTAATTCTTTTCATATTTTAAGCCTTTATCTTTTATTGGATAAATGTAAAAAAATTTAAAAACATATATAATCATATTTTAGTTATTTCTATCCATTCCCTCCAATACAACGGCTATGTGATAACTACCATTTAAAATAATATTATTTTATTACTAGTGTGCAACATAAGATTTCAATGAAACTCTTTGTTGCGTATCGGGTACACTATCGAACATAGAAACCCTTTTAAAGTTAAATTAATATTTAATTTGTAAATATTAATAAATATTAAAATGATTTATTCTTTATTTACATGAGATGTTACATCCTTCCCCCCTTTTGGGAATTACATCCTTGCAATTTTATTCACTTATCAAAATAAGTGGGGGTATTTATCCCTCATAGCATTTTCAGATTCCCATGTTGCCTCTTCAACCATATGGTTTTTCCACAAAACCTTTACCCTGTGAATTACCTTATTTTGCATCACTTGCTCACTTCGGTCAAGAATATGGACTGGTTGTTCTTCATAAGAGCGATTATCTTCCAATTGAAATACAGCTGGGCTCAAAACATGAGATGGATCTGGAATATACTTTCTCAACATCGAAACATGATAAACATTGTGTACCTGAGATAAACTCGGAGGTAAATCCACTCGGTAAGAAACCGATCCAACTTTCTCCAGAATTTCATATAGTCCAATGAACCTTGGACTCATCTTTCCTTTCTTAGCAAATCGCATCACACTTTTCCATGGAGAAACCGTGAGAAAAACATGATCACCTACCTCAAAAGATAGATCCTTCCTCCAGTTATCCGCATAACATTTCTGTCTGCTCTGAGCTATTCACATGTGTTTCTGAATCAACTGAACATTTTCCTCCATCTCTTCTACCAATTCGTCCCATCAGCTTCCTTTCACCTACTTCATCCCAAAAAGTTGGAGTTCGACACCACTTCCCATATAATGCCTCAAACAGTGCAATCTGTATACTCGAATGAAAATTGTTATTATATGAAAACTTATCCAAAGAAAGATGTTGGTCCCAACTTCCATGATAATCCATCGAAGAAGCTCATAGCATATCCTCCAAGGTCTGAATTGTTCGTTCTGACTGCCCATCTGATTGATGATCAAAAGCTATACTAAAATTTAATTTAGTACCCAATGACTACTGAAGGCCTTTCCAAAAGTTAGAAGTAAACTTGGGATCATGATCAGATACAATGGAGAGGGTAACTCCATGAAACCTAATTATCTCTTTAAGATACAATCGTGAAAGTTGATCTAGAGATAATGTATCTTGAATAGGAAGGAAATGAGCAGATTTAGTCAAGCGATCAACAATAACCCTGATTGCATTATTACCTTGAGATGTCCTCAGTAATCCCACAACAATGTCCATGGATATGTTTTCCCATTTGTACTCTGGCACTGGTAAAGGCTGTAGCATCCCTTTCAGTAACTTCCACTCTACTTTAACCTACTGACAAGTCAAACACTTCACAGTAAAATCAGCAATATCTCTTTTCATTCCATCCCACCAGTAATACTCCCATAGATCTCTGTACATCTTAGTACTACCATGATGAACAGAAAACGGGGAACTATGAGCCTCACATAACAACTCATTATTCAACTGTGAATCACCAGGCACACATAATATCTTCCCAAACCTCAAAACACAATCATTATCAATGTTGAATTCAGGCAACATACCCTTCTGAACCAGCTCTACCTTTTTCTGCAACTCACTGTCTTCCCTCTGTGCTTGCTTAATTCTGTCTGATAGGGATGATCTCACTGATACCTGAAACAAAACAGAAGAACCTCCTGCACAAACAACATCTATGCCAATTTTCATCAAATCAAAAACCAAATGATCCCATTCCATACGTAGCATGGTTAATGAAGCATTAATTTTTCGACTCAAAGCATCTGCCACTTTATTTTCTTTCCCTGGATGGTAATGAATTTTACAATCATAATCCTTGATTAATTCTAGCCATCTCCTCTATCTCATGTTCAATTATTTCTGAGTGAATATATACATTAAACTTTTGTGATCGATATATATTTCACACTTTACTCCATACAAATTATGCCTCCAAATTTTTAAGGCAAAAACAACAGTAGCTAATTCCATGTCATGTGTAGGGTAATTTACCTCATGAGTTTTCAACTGACATAAAGAATAAGCAATCACTTGATCATTTTGCATAAGGAAACAACCATGTCCTTTCGATGAAGCATCATTATAGATAACAAACTCACTATTCCTGGAAGGAAGTTCTAATACGGGAGCATTCACCAATCTTCTTTTCAACTCCTGAAAACAATCATCACATTCTTTTGTACAGATAAACTTAACACCCTTTGGAGTTAGCTTAGTAATTGGACTAGATAATCATGGAAAATTTTAAACAAACCTTCGGAAGTATCCTGCCAAACCAAGGAAACTATGGAGCTCGGGTACATTTGTGGGTCTTGGCCATTCTTCAACAACTTTTGTTTTAGCAGGACCAACAGTTATTCCATCTTTTGAAACAATGTGACCCAGGAAAGAAATTTTTTGTAACCAAAACTCACACTTGCTAAATTTTCCATACAGTTTATTTTCTTTTAAGGTTTGCAAGATAACCTTTAAATGACATTCATGCTCTTCTTTACTTTTAGTAAACACCAAAATATCATCAATGAAAACAACCACAAACTTATCCAAGAACTCATGGAAAATTATATTCATAAAGTCCATGAATAAAGCAGGTGCATTGGTTAACCCAAAAGGCATAACTAAAAATTCATAATGGCCATATCTAGTACGGAACGCAGTCTTCGGAACGTCTACTTCTTTTAATTTCAACTAATGGTACCCCGACCTCAAGTCAATCTTGGAAAAATGCTGAGCTCCCTAGAGCAGATCAAACAAATCATCAATATGAGGCAAAGGATACATGTTCTTAACAGTAATGTTATTCAAGGCTCAATAATCAATGCAAAGTCTCATTGAACCATATTTATTTTTATCAAACAAGACAGGAGCACCCCATGGTGAAGTGCTAGGTCGAATTAAACCATTATCTAATAACTCCTTCAATTGTTTCTTTAATTCTAAAAGTTCAACTTGAGCCATTCGATAAGGGGGTTTTAAAATTGGCTTAGAATGAGGAACTAAGTCAACAGTAAAATCAACTTTCCGATCATTAATAATACCAGGAAACTCATCAGGAAAAACTTCAAGATACTCATTTACCACTGGCACATCATTAATCTGAACAGTTCCCTTGTTTTCAACAATATGTGCAAGATAACATTCATTTCCATCTTTTACTAGTTTCTAAACTTCCTAATATGTAATCAAAAGCAAGGGTTCATTATTGTACACAAACTAAAAATCTTTCTGAAAAGAAACCATTTTATCTCTGCAGTCAATCTTAACATGATAAACAGAAATCCAATCCATGCCCAAAATAACATCAAACTCTACTAGAGGAAAAACAATAAGGTTTTCTGGTAGATTCTTTCCGCACACAAGTATAGGAAGTTTCTTATAATTCCTTTTTATCTCAACGTTCCCTCCAGGTGTTTTTACCATAAGTTCAGGATTCATATCTTGAGATGGAATTTCCAATTTACTAGAAAACTTCTCAGAAATGAAAGAATGTGTAGACCCTGAATCAAACAACACATTGGAATAATATGAACAAACAAACATTGTACCTGATACTACTTCATTCGATGGCCCAACATCTGCTAAAGTAGTTTCAAAGGATTTCACCACCCCTTTCTTCTTGTAGTCTGGCTGCTTTTCCCCAGCTGAGTTCTTCGTTAGACACTCATTTGCATAATGACTCATTTAATTACACTTAAAACATCTTACCGCTGGCTTTTCATTGCCTTCTTGATCATCTTCCTTACAGTTACGAGAAATATGACCATACTTACCACACCTAAAGCACTTTCCAGACTTGGATAAACATTCTCCAGGATGAATTTTACCACACTTCTCACAGGATGGATATTTGGTTTTCTTACCTCCTTGCTTCTTTGATGAATTCTTCCCCTTTTCCTGCCAACTGGACCTCTTATTCTGTTGTTTGTCAAAGAACACCTGATCATCAGCAAACTCCATTTCCACCTTCTCCTCACATCAAACAAGTTTTTCATAACTTTTGAACTCACGAGAAGCTAATGCCCTTCAATACTTTGGCTTTAACCCGGAGTAAAAATGGTTGATTTTACTATCAAGATCTCGTATGAATTTTGGAGCATACCTTGACAGTCGAGTGAACTTTTCTTCATAAGCATCCACCGAATCATCCTCCTACCTCAATTCTAGGAACTGTTTTTCCATCCTAAGACAAACCACCTTAGGAAAATATTTCTCAAGAAACATACCTTTGAATTCATCCCAATGAAGATCATCAATCTCATCATTATCCCTGATATTTTTCACCATCGACCACCACTGATCAGCTTCAACTTCAAAATGGTAAAGAGCATGACTAAAATTTTGATGTTCTGAACACCCCATGACATCAAAAATCTTCTCCAGTGCTTTAATCCACCCTTCATCTTGCACGGGGTCAGATGATCCTCTGAATGATGGTGGATGATGCCTCATGAATTGTTCCACAACTGACATGTTCCTCTGTGGTTGGTCAGGCTGATCTCGTTCATGGTTACCACCACCATTTATAGCCTGAGTCAACTATGCCATCACTACAACAAACTGTTTAGTTCCAATTATGACCATCTCAGGTTGCTGATTTGGAAGGTTTTCTTCCTCCTGATGTCATCCCAATATATTTTCCTTGTTTCCTCTGCAGAAAACCATTATGAACACATAAATATCTTAGGCGAAGCAAAATGGTAATATTTAAATTCAATATCATTTCAGTCATACCATAAATTAATTTATAATTTAACAATTTTCTAACTCCTAAAGTTGTCTAAACCAAACTTTGATACCAACTATAATGCCCCGACCTTAAACCTTACTTAATATTGAATTAAATGAATAATTCACATTGAGGATCTTTTCAGGTTTAGAGTTTTAGAGAATTAGGACATAACTATTACATCTCAAAAGATTACAAAGTAGACACTTCTAATAAGTTTCCATAAATTAGAAACTTTTAAAAAGATACATGTCTAGTTACATGTTTTAGATAGCATGACATTTCCTTGATCCCATCCTTGACCCTATTCCACTTTAAGTCCTGTGAAAAACATTTCAAAAATGTGGGGTGAGCATAAAAAGCTCAGTAAGGGAAACATAAAGAATGAAAACTGTTAGTTTTTCAAAACAACAAGTAAACCATGTATACTTTATCAAAGTAATACTTTTCACCTTTATAAAGTATTAGAAACTCTTCACTAAATAAAAGTTCAATACTTACCCTTTTGTAACCAAAAGATTACCATAAAACCCATATAAAGAACACATAACATATGCAGGTAACTTGGGACATAATCATACTTAAATGGAATAACCATACGGTTGACTTCCACACATACTTAATGAAATATCCATACGGCCGACTTCCATATCCAATGCATTGGTGGTTATAACATAACCACCCGTCCTGGTATTCATGGCACCACCCATCATATGGGTTATCACATAACCACCCGTCAAATGTCCAAGTACCATTATAAAATCATAATACATAAAACAAATATAATGGAAAGAAAACATTTCCACACTTTGATCACAATATATCACATTAATATATTGACATAAAAAATCCATTATAAAAACATTTTCAATACCAAAATACATAAAAGATTATATGGTATTTTTTTCATTTTAAAAAAAACATTATGGCTTGTTGAGGAAGCCAAATACCAAATAATACTCGCGGTGGCGGAAAAAGGTCGTTGTCACTGCGTACGTTAAAAGAAACATTCCTTTTTTTCATTTAGTAAAACTCTTCGTATAAAAAGATTCCTTTTGAATAAAATTAAAATTCAAAGGGGTCTATACACCATATAAAATAAAGTTGTGTATAAAACAAAATATTCCTTAATGAAAGGAGATTGAGACGAAGTCCCTTACCTCGGGTCCGACTTGACTCGATCATTCTTTAACGTCCTGAATAATAAACTTGAGTTAATTTCTACTTGCTTAAGAACATTTTTCAAGTTCATTATTCCTTTAATATCACTTATTTCCATGTTATAAACATTATGTAATCATTTAAGTTAATAATGTTTGTTTTGTCGATATTTGGTTCTTAAGTCGAAAGTGGACTTCTTAGAATTGCATGTTGTTCGTGTGGTCAAAGGTTCATTATATCCAGAATGATATTCATGATTTGGATATCATATATATCATATATATCCAGAATATACATGTAATTATAATATTACATAATCATTTATAGGTATGAAATGAAATGCACCGTTCATGGAGACGGTAAGTCGTACGTACGCATGAACGCTACTTTTATTTCTATGTCATATTAATGGAATTAAAACTAAATGAAAGGTATGTATATTTTAATTCCAGAATTATATTCACCATTTATATGTAACATAAATCATATATAATAACTTTAAATTCATCCTTTATACGTCCCACATATGGCATTAACGAATCAAATCACTTTGAGGGGGAGGTAGTCCGCACTTCCTAAAATGAAGATATCGCGTATACCCATAATGGAAGCCAAAAAGGTATGACATAAATGAAAAATATAGAAGCTTAAGTAAAACATAAACATATTATATATCATATATAAATATAGTGACATCTTAATGGCCACATTTTAAGGTGTTAGAAGAATATTGAACAATCATCGTTTCATGAGGCAGAAATTCGCCATCCACAGAAACAGTATGTTCTTTAACCATTAGATGTAGGTGTGTGTAAGTGTAGCTATAATTATTATCATAAAAACATCCTAGAATATTGAATATATTTCAGTTGTTAACAAAAAAATGAATAAAAAGAGTTTAGGGGGTTGGAGATGCAAAATAAAATAAAAGAACACAACTGAAGACATTACCTTAAAATCGGGTAACTCTCTTAGATTTTAGCTCAAAGGCTTTCTTGGGAAGACTTATGCCCAAATTGAGGATTCTAGTAGTAATAGGGGGATGTGGAGAGACAAAACGAGCAGAGATTGGCCTAACCAAAGGCTTGAGAGGTGTGGGTAAGGTGGTAGAGTTGGGGGCCTTTTACAAGAGGAGAGGAGGGGCACTCTTGGAAAATTATAAAAGGTTTCTTTATTATAAAATGAGTTTCGGTTTTTAAAGGACCCACATTGATGTATTTCTAGGATAAGGTGATAAGAGTTCTAAATCCACCCATACAATAGGTTTTTGACATGTGTAGGTCTTAGATTTTACATTATCTTTTCATTTTATTTAAATCGTTTAATAATGAGGTAATCGCTGCATCATCATGGTGTCATAAATAATTTAATTTATTTAATGTCTAAAAATTATAAAAAAATATCATGATGTATTAAATATTTTTATCTTTATAATGAATATTTATAGTCAAAAATATGACTTGTATAACCCCATTTAGAAGTAGTTTTTGTAAAACAACTCATGTTTGTGACATTTTTATTTAAACATTAAATAAAAAGATATTAATGTCATTTTCCTTCCAAAGTGGCTCCATGGGGTCCCCAAGTTTACCCATGGATTTTCTTGGTCGACAATGACACATCCAATAAGGGTAGTACATGTGTTAAGTTCATTTCATATTATTAAAACATTATTCTTATCTTAAATTACACTAATTACCTCTAATCGCGATTAAAAACTTAAAAGTTACTATTCACCAAAAAATTATTTTAATCCCATTGAACCACATTTTACTTACTAATTACAACCATTTATGTCGGATTTTTGAAATTCAAAACACAAAGGAGGTAAAATTTCATTTAAACGAAAAATTAGTTTTTTTAAATACCACTTAGTTGTTTCACTATTCATCAAAAATTGAAGTTTTTCAGAAAAATACCAAAAAATCACCCTAAGCTATATTTGATATTCTGAATTAATAAATGAAGTCTATTTTAAAAAATTCAAAACATATAAGTTGAATTAATTAATTTAATAATTAATTCCCGATGTCAGAGCAAATAGCGTGTTTTTATGAAATAATAAGTATCAAAAGATTGACACTAGTTTAAGTCCAATTTCAAAGTGAAAATAATTCCAACGACCACTATTGGATTAAATGGTAAAAATATATTCTAATTTCACTTTAAAACCAATTCAAATGATAATATAATCATATAAATAAATTAGATTAAAAGGAGGTTTTGAATTAAAATACATCATTTTTCACTATTCATTAAAAATGAACTTTATCGGAAAAACACCAAAACTTTACACAAAGTAAATTTTGATGTCCCGGTTCTAAAAAAGAGTTTTTTTTTGTCCAATAGAATTTATAAAAGTGACCAAAACTATATTTAATGACGGTTCTCCATCAAAAGGCGATAAGTGAACCATTAGTGAAAATTAGGGTATAGATGCCTAAAATTGAATTCTTTTCATATTTTAAGCCTTTATCTTTTATTGGATAAATGTAAAAACATTTAAAAGCATATATAATCATATATTAGTTATTTCTATCCATTCCCGCCAATACAACGACTATGTGTTAACTACCATTTAAAATAATATTATTTTATTACTAGTGTGCAACGTAAGATTTCAATGAAACTCTTTGTTGCATATCGGGTACGCTATCGAGAATAGCAACCATTTTAAAGTAAAATTAATATTTAATTCATAAATATTAATAAATATGAAAACGCTTTATTCTTTATTAACCTGGGATATTACAATGACATTAAAGTAATTGTGTGGTGTCCCATTTTTTAAGAATGCACACACTCAATTTGGATAAAACATTCCTTGAGGACTATTTTTTGATGAAATTGTAAATTTTTACCTCATAAATATAAATATTTATCCTAGATGAAATTTTTTTAAGGGAATACTAAACAAGGCACAACACCACCTCAACTAACAGGTGATAAATGATTCACTAAAATAAAAGATATTTAAATTATTTTTAATAAACCATTTTAGAAAAACCATAAAAAATTTGGATGGAAAAAGATTTCAATTTTCCTTGAACTACCATTCTAGAATTTTTTTTTATGTTTGACATTTTCTTGATGTCATTCATTTCAAAAAAAATGGATTTTTTATTATTATTAAAGCATGACTAAATGTTTCTTATAGAAAATATAGCATCAAGGATAGTTTGTAAATTATTGACTTGAGGATAAGGGAAGAGTTGGAACAATTGAAGGTTAAAAGCCAAACTTTTATTCCTCCAATAGCTTACACTCTATGCAGACAAGAAAAATTGAAATTTTTCATTTTTATTAACGGTGAAAATTTCTATAGAGGTATTCTTAAAATATAAAAAATGAAATTTGAATGACTAATTTTAAGATGCATGGTCTACAATCACAAGAATTCCATGTTTTGAAGAAATAATTGATTCCCATCACATTACATTACATTCTTCTTATAATTTTATGACACACATTTACCATAAACTGCTTCTTTTTAAAATCCATATGTAGTGAAGTTATAGACCTAGTGAAGTTTACATTCATGGATAAGGAGGTTGGACTCATATTATGTGAATTTGATATTTTTTTCCCACTATAATTCTTTGACATAATTGTACACCTAGGGGTTCACATAGTTTAGAGGTTCAACTATATGTTCATGTTCATTACAGATGCATATACCCCATTGAACGGTATATAATTATTTTGAAAGGTTAAATCATTAATTAAAGTAATCCGTAATTTTTTATTGAATACATATATATTTTTGAAGAATATGTTTAATTCTCTACCGATTACCTATCATATGTTGATAACATCTGTCTCCCAAAGCCTGGTCATAGCAAACACTTTATAGGAGTAAGGATTTCCAAAAGAGTTGTTCTAATAATTACAATAATATTTCTAAGGAGTTATCTAAAAATATAATTTTAATTTCCAACAACATCAATGGATATCCAAGGGAATAAATGAAAATGTTATATCTTACATTGGTTTTGTGATTAATGGGTATAAGTTCTATAAAAAATAACATGATGACAATAGTGCGATGTAAAACAGTGGAGTTACTCTTATGGTAGATGTTGTGAAAATATCTAGTTACATGTATATAAATCAAATTTATGTTAATATTTCATTTTTCAGTATTTACATACAGATATAATTGTTATATTATACAATATTTCAAATGTTGATTTTCCATTGAAAATGGGATGAAAATAATACTGCAGTGAATGTTGGTGAAATGAGATTCGTAAAGGTGAATTTTATGGTGTATGGGGAAAATGATGAGTAGTTCCTAATGACATCACAATAAGTGTTTGTATTTTATGTCTCGAATCCAAAAAATAATAATTGGGTAATTTTTCTACTAGTGACTAAAACAACTATAAGTTCAGATGAAAATTAAAATTAGGATGACCCTTTCATTGGGAGATCACAATAATTTCATATCATTCCCAATATAGAAAATTTCATGTGAGTTATATGGGACTAAAAAGAAGATATTTTTATTTTTGATAGAGGTTCCAAATCTATTAAACCTTTAAATTAAATAAAGAGTACTTTATGAGTAGGTAAAACTATATTTTTATATACTAATATATTTCTCATAATATTATATGTTCTCTATTGTATTAATGTAATTTAAATAAATGTTTAATTACTCATGAACATAATGACTTATACACATGATGATGCTTAGAATATCATGTAATAAAATGTGTTTGATGATAAAACTATAGAAATATTAGGGGATCAACACCATATTTATGAAAAAACAATAATGACGCAGCATCACATTATTGACTAAAATTATCAGTGAAGTAATTAAGGATATTAAATTTGTGTTTGGATTGAATCAACACAGCTAACCTATTTACCCCAATAATTAAATTTTTATTAGTTATTATTGGGTCACAACTAGGATGAAAGTTAAGATTAATATAGATTTTTGGCACAATGTCAAACTAGTAATATAGGAAACTGTTTTGGGAATATATAAATGAAATGTTACTTTATAATTTCTCAATTTTACCTAAATAAAATATAATTAAATTTTGATGTAATTTTCATTATTACTAGTATATTTAATTTATTTTATATGACTTATATCAGGAATAAGTCTTAATGTCTGCTAGAAAATACCATAGAGGCTTTTAGATGCTTCCAAAAAAATTTATCTTAGGGATGTAGAGGGGAATGTAAATCCCCCCACCACACTAGTTACTTATGAATACATTATAAAGTAGGAATCATTGACTTATTTCATTAGTCTTCAGGAGGAAAAATCATTTTAGGTTCATTATATTCAATAATATAATATTTTATATTATTTATCTTATCCAATTTGATTCAAAGAATTTAATTTATCTAATGAAAAAGGAGGGGTGAAAATTAACAATGTGAATAAAAACCTATATACCCGTATCGTAAAGAAATGATGGGGTACTATTCACTAGAAATGAAAATGGTATGAATTTAAAATTAATAATAAAAGTTTTTTCTATTAAAACAACATGTGTTCCTTTTTTTAATAGATTGATGAATCAAAACCTGAAACCGCTTCCATCCCATGTCATGTGTTATGGAAGGAGGATGATGCAAATAAAGAGGGTAAACTATTTGATGACAACACAAATTCTGTATGGGAAACATGTGTAAATATGGACTAATAGTAATTCTTTATGGTCTATAATAGTACTATATAAATAAATTTATTTATGTTCATTTGTTTTTTATTTTTTTCTCTAATGTGGGAATCCTTCCCCTAGAATGTGTGTATCTTCGTCATGCAGATTCCCTTGGAATATATTATTTAATACCCCTTAACCCCCTTGTTTCCTTTTATTCTATTCATGTAATATTTTTGACCTATATTTTTCTTTAATAAAAAAGTAATGTTTCTTTCTTATTAGCTTTCAAGCAGCCAAAACTATATGGTAGCATTAGAGGTGTAGGTTTTGGAGCATCTCCTCAAACATATTTGGAGATGTTAAAACCAAAAGAATATATATATTAAATGATGAAAGTATTTCATGTTAAAATATATTTTGGGAAATATATTATTTTCCAGTCTAGGCTGGTAGAACAATATATGTGAAAAACTCAAATCAAATGGGCAGTGGAACAAAGAGAAGTACATTAACAACCAAATGACCCAAACATTGATGCTTTTCATTCCCCTCAACCACATAACTTTAATAATGTAATGAATTTTTTCATAACACTTTTTCTTAAATGTTAATCAAACAACTTCTGATAAATTTATATTACTATAATTCTACAAGGTAAAGTTTTATGTGATTTCGATCCATAAAAATCCCTGAACGACATTGTTGTGAGGGGTATGGTGTATAATATCCTAAGAGACAATATACACAACAAATAACTCCCAAAAGATTACCTGAGAGTGGGGACTGAAGTAGCTCAAGATAATATCAATGAGTTTCCTCTACCACTTGATGATTCAGACATGACAATAAAAAATGATTCTATTGGAACATTAATAGAATTTGAATATACTCTTATAAAGATACATGAGGTATGTCCTTAAGAAAAAATATAAAATGAAACACATGTAAAAATTGATGAAAAATGTTCTGAATTGAGTTATAGTATTATATATCGATAAAGTTATGGGGAAACGGAGGGTTATATCAAGAAAATATTTTGAATCAAACAAGAAAATATGAAGAATATTCAGGATTACCTTTTCCCTACTAGTTCCACTGCAACATCTATAATCATTAAAAATTTATGGAGACACTACATTCAATAATTAATATATGTCTTAAATTCCATAAGAAAAAGAAATATTTGGAACTTTCATTACACACATGGTTTTTCTTTTGATTATAAATGAGATTCTCAATTTTTAATAGTTGGGAGTCTCAATTTTGAATACATACATAAGGTGCATTTTCATAATACTTTTTTAAAAAAAGTGACATAATATTTTAATTAAAATTAATAGTTATTCATATTTCCTAAATGAGTTTATACTAATAAAATTTAAATGTAAACCCCTATGAATCATGGTTTGGATTCATTAATCCCTATATCATTTTTATAAATGAAACCTATTTGTATTTTAATGAAATTTATATGAAAAAAGATGATCTAAATGAGGAATTTGAGAAGAAAATAATAGAAGATAAACCCTTTTGATTCATATAATTCCATAGTAAAACTCTTAACTCTATTCATATAAAATATATTTTTATTTTTTTATTATATATTTATTTTGTTTTTTGGAAACACAGGATATTGATCACAGTCAATCTGGATACCCCAAATATTAATTTTTTGGATCCAATGCATGGATTTATATGAAAATGATAATACATGATGTTTGATTTGAATTTTCAATGCACTACAATAAAAATTTTATAGATCAACATTGAATTATATGTTTTATTTTGTGTTTTAACAAGAATTTTGTTTTTATTGGGAGATCTATAAATATAGGAGAAATCATGGAATGATGTCGTTGAGTAAGAATAAGAAGCCTATGAATTACTTAAAATGGAAATATAATAAGTTATATATATAAATATTTAACTATCAAAACATATTTTAAAACAATTTCCTTTTTTTAATGTTTCTTTAGTGTATGAAGTAAGATAATAACAATGATTGTGGATATTATGTTTTCAAATTTATAAAAGATATAATATTTCATCAAAAGACTATCATCCCTGAACAGGTAATTTCTGAAAGTAATTACAATTTTAGGGGATATATTTCATATTCATTTGTCTATATTTTCTCTGTATTATAAATATTTTCAACAATCTATACTCTCAAAAGAAAAAGTAATTTTATTTTGAGATGATTGGGTAGCATACATGGTGTCAGAATATTTACCAATACCAAATTTGGGTGATTACCTTCTATGTATCCGATCTAGTATGAGATATAACCTTAGAGATACATTTTGGATGTGAATCAATAGTATCATAATTTTTAAATATTATTTTTGATCTATTTCTCAAGGTAATGTACAATAGAGGAAATCGATTAGTTGAGAAACAAATATATATATTTTATGCTATCAAAATGGTAATAAACATCATGAACATATGACTTCCCACTACTTATTTAGATATTTTCCTCATCAATTTATCTACTTTTTTAGTTAATTTCATTATAATTTTTATCTGATACTTATTTTGAAAAAAATTCACATTCATTAGAAACACATGTCACCTAATAAACATTAAGGAAAAAGTTCATATTTTTTTCATAATTAAAAACAATAATTTATAATTCATTTTCGATGTGTAAGCATTTACCCCATGCCTATACGACACCCAATATTTTTAGTACGACTTGAAGTGTGATTTTTCAATAAAAAGTGCCATTTTACTAAAATTGTGTGGTTTGAGTTT
Organism: Viscum album; assembly: GCA_963277665.1. NCBI lineage: Eukaryota > Viridiplantae > Streptophyta > Magnoliopsida > Santalales > Viscaceae > Viscum > Viscum album. Next base: position 1,466,730,635 of record OY728128.1, on the reverse strand, counting down.
AAATTTGAAATTTTAGTAAAAATTCACATGACATACTTGAAATTAATAATACACATTAATATTGGGTTTCTACTTCAGAAAATTGATCCATAAGTCATTTTTGACAGGAAGGATTCAACCACGCACCACTACAATTCATAGTGTGACTGGTATGACTCTAGGTGCATCTTTTTAGTTTAAAATGACATTTTAATAAAAACCCCAATTGACATTATCAAAATTGAGGCAGCAGATTATTATTGTTTTAATACTTTTGAAAAATGATCCATAAGTCATTTTTTATATGTAAAAATCAGATACACCTCAATCCAACACATAGCATGGCCGGTATGACTTGAAGTTTATGTTTTTAGTTTATAATTAAATTTCAGTTCAAGACACACATCACATTCTCAAAAGCAATAAAAACATTCAGATAGTTTCGACACATTATGAAAATAATCCATAATTCATTTTTGATATGTATGAATTAGTCACACCACATTCGGATACACGATGTTCTCGGTATGACTCAAAGTTTCCACTATTAGTTTAAGAATTACATGTTAGTTCAAACCATGTATCACTCACTCAAAATCAAGAAACCACACTCAATTTTTCATTATATTTTAGTAAAATTATTCATAAGTCATTTTTGGCATGTCTGAATTATTCTCACATCAAACTGACACATGATGTAATTGGTATGACTAAAATTGCATGTTTTTAGATTAAAATGACACTTTAGTAAAAAAAATTAATATACTCAAAACTGATAAGACACAATTGGATTTTTTTTGATACATTAGTACAATGATTCATAGGTTATTTTTGTGGTGTAGGAATTAGATTCACCTCAATTTATTGTATGATATGACCAGTATTACTCAAAGTGTGTATTTTTAATTAAAATTTACATCTTAGTAAAAAAAAGAGACATATTATTTTTTAAAAATTGGTGACTTGGTCAAAAAAAGGAAAAATTTTAGATAAAATTAAATAAAGGTTATAAAAGTCTAAAAGACGTGATTATTTTACAATAAATTTCATGAAGGAGAGTCAAATCAATAGGGTGTTAATCCGACCAGGTGATGTAATAGCTGACCCCCTAGTTAGAGATACCGTATGAAATAGTGTTAAATTCACAAAACACATGTGTAATGATGTCATTTATATCCATGAGAGAGTGAAATAAATTCATCCATTCAGTTGTGAGTGGCCAAGAAAGATGTATCATGTCATTCTAAAGAGTTTGCATGATGGTGGTTGAATCACATTCAATATAGATATTGTTCCATCCTTTTTCTGATTTGTGAATGTGATTTCATTTATACCACTCATCATTTTTAACTCCAAATATTAGTAAAATCCTTAGGTTCCATGGAATCAACCAAGAAGCTTCCCAAGGTGGTCACTTTACACTACTCCACATCCCGATGACCCCATGTAACCTTTAGAGGCACCATCGACATTTAAATTAATATATCCCATGAGAGGATATTTAAAAAAGACTTAAAATGTGTCTCAATCATAATTGTATAGACCTTCTTCACTAAGGCACCATAGGATACTGAAATCAAATACAAAATTATTGCAGATCCCCTACAGATTCGATGAAACTTCACATATGAGAGCAAGAATCATCACCTAGCCATCATGAAAACTGAATGATCTATTATGATGAAAATAGTCATTTCTATCATATCAAACCACATGAAAGATCTCAATAAAAGTATCCAAGAAAATTTGTTTTATCTGGTGAGTGGCATCTGAAGAATCACAGTGCTAAAGTTGTGAGTTGATTGAGTCCAAAAGTAATTATTTGTAATCAAATAGATGAATAATATATTTCCAAAGAGAATTAATAGTATTACAAGAATGAAAAATATGGTTATTTTCTTCTCTATGTTGATTTCTTAAAACACATTTATAGAAAATTTAGACCCCAAAGGATTAAAGACAAGTATCAGTGGGGAATTGGTTGTGTGAAATTCTCCAAACAAGATTGAATCATGAAGGTTTTATATAAGGATTATCAAAAGAATTGTCCAAGAAAATTAATTATATAAATTCTTAAAATAGTGGTTGTAAAAGGTTTCATAGTCAAGAATTAAATTCTGAGAAAGTTACAAATTAAAAAATAAAATGTGTTAATGAAGGGATAAGTATCAATGACATGATTAACATTATTAGGAAAATTAATACTAAGATAATTTAAGATATATTTAATAGAAATATTTTTGTTCAGGTCATTGATTGGGATGAACCATAGAAATTAGAGTAGTTCTAATCAAGTTATTAACCAAAATTTTATAGATTGATCTCTCATAACTATACAAATAAAATTAGACACAATGCTGGAGAATGATTTTTTAATGGAAGGTTGTATGGAGGAGTCCATATGGTTCAGGTTACCTTTCTTTAGCTTGTCATGGAACTTATTTTTAAGGAAATTAAGGGGAATAGAGTCATTATGGGTTAAATTACAAGTAATTATATCTTTTAATGAATCATTTAAAATTTTAATGTTTTATATTCTAAGACCACCCTTGGTTATGGGTTTACAAAAGTTAGACCAAGGGAAAATCACTAATTTTCTTTCATGAGTGCTTCCACTCCATAGAAAATTTTGATGTATACATTAATTTTTTTGAGAGGGCCAATAGGCCATTTATATACCATCAATGAGTAAACCATTTTAGAGACAATAGTGTATTTGAGAAAGAACATTTTTCCTACTGTAGATAATGATTTTCATTACCAAGTGGAGAGTTGATTCAAAATTTGGTCATCAATTTTTGATAAATAACAACTTTTAGGTCTACCCCAATAAATGGGATCACAAAAGTAGGTGAAAGGGAGGGAACCTTATTTTAGGCCAAGATCATTAATAATACCAACTTTTTTGTTAGCTGGGAACCTCGATCCAATGAAAATAAAGGATGTATTCCAACTGATGGCTTGATTAGAGATCTCTTCACAATAAGCAAGAGAAGCCTTAATATTTTGAATATTTATTTTACCTAATTGTAAGATGACATAATAAAAATAAGAAAAAACATTCATATTATTTTGATAATTTAGGAAAATGATCAATAAGTCATTTGTGTCATGCAGGAATCAACCTCAACTCAATCTGATACACATTGTACCCAGTATGACTCAAATTGTTTGGTATTAGATAAAAATTTAAATTTTATTAATGTATTGTTTCAAATTTATGTTTAATTTATTTCTTTATAGTATTACTAACATAATAATAATTTTCTTATACTGCCGGATTATTTTTATCTGGTTTGGGTGGTTTTTTTGAAGTTGCTTCTACTCGTGAGATATTGGACTTCGAGGCTGTAATTGAGATATGGAAAGAGGGATATGGGTCAAGAATGTATAAAACATCATGAAAAGGTGATTTCATACTAAATATTATGTTAATTTTGTTACCATTTATCTACTATTTGTATGTTAATTTCCTTATCATTTTTCTCTAATACTTATTTATTTTTTCTTAAATATTTATGGAAGTCATAATTTTCTTTTAACTAGCTAAAATATGCTAGAAAAGAGAGAATTGTTTTTCTTTTATATAGAAGAGGAACCCCATGATTCTTTAAATATAAAGTGATTCATAAGGATGCATCTAGGAAGGTATTTTTTAATAGTTTAATGAATATTATGACTTACCAAAATATCATTCATTGACATTTTCCTAAACGGTGTAGGAATTAGTCACAACTCAATCAGTTGGAGATTAATTTGATACACACTGTGATTAGTATTACTCAAGTTGTATGTTTTCAGATAATAATTTACATTTTTGTCAAAAAAAAATACATCGCATAACTGAAAATTAGATAAAACATTCCTATTATTTTGATAATTTAGGAAAATGATCCATAAGTCATTTATTATATGTAAGAATCATCTACACCTCAATCTAATGAATATTGTGATCAGTATGACTTTGAGTATGAATATTTATTTAAAATTTACATTTTAGTAAAAAATGGTAATTGACATAATCAAAGTAGAGAAAATACATTTGTATGATTTTGATACATTATGAAAATGATTTTTAAGTAATTTATGACATATAGAAATTAGTCACACCACAATCTAATACATAGTGTTCCTGGTATGAAACAAAAAAGAAATTAATAGTATAAAATTGAAATTTTCGTTAAAAAGATATGTCACTAATTGAAAACTAATTAAAATTTCTCAAATTGTCCTTATAATTATAGAAAACTATTCATAAGATAATTTTGATGTATAGGAAGCATTTTCACCTAAAATCGATACATGATGTTATTAGTATGACTTAAAGTGCATGTTTTCAATTTAAAATTACATTATAGTAAAAAATAAAATTTACATACTCAAAATTGAGAAAATGCATTTGGGTTTTTTTTATATATGAGTAAAATGACCCATAAGACATTTTTTATGTATAGGAATTAGTTGCACCTCAATCAGATGCACAGTGATACTGGTATGACTCCGTGTTTGTCTTTTAATTTTTAATTTACATTTTAATAAAAAATAAATGTGACATAATCAAAACATATAAAACACATTTGGATTTTTGTTTATACTTTAGTAAAATTATCTATAATTCATTTTTGATGTGTAGGAATCATCCTCGCCTCCATCTGATATGTGGTCTGCCACGTATGACTCAAAGATTCCATTATCAGTCTAAAATTGACATTTTAGTAAAAAATGTGTGTCACTCAATAAAGGCTGAGAAAACATGATTATATTTTCAGGATATATTTGTAAAAAAATCTATAAGTCATTTTTATGTGTAAGGATTATTATCTAGTTAAACTTACACACAATGTGACTGGTATGACTCAGTGTGTGTGTTTTCAGTTTAAAATGACATTTTATTAAAAAATGGAAGTGACATACTCAAAAAAGAGAAATCACATTCATGTTATTTTGATAATTTAGGGTAACAACCGAAAATTCATTTTTGATGTGTAATAATCAACATCACCTAAATCTTACACATTGTGTGATTGTTATGACTCAAAGTTTATTTTTTTATTTTAAAATGAAATTTTACAAGTAATATACTCACAACTATGAAAAAAAATTCATATCGTTTTGATACATTATGAAAATGAAACATGAGTCATTATTGATTAGTATGAATCAACTGTACCTCAATATGAAACACTGTGTACCTAGTATTACTCAAATTATTCATTATCAGTTTAAAATTCACATTTTAGATCAAAAAATGTGTCAGTCACTAAAAACTGAGAAAGATCACTCAGATTGTCTTCACAATTTAGTAAAATAATTAATAAGTCATTTTCTATGTGTAGGAATCAGTATCAAGTAAGTCTGACTCATGATGTTACTTGTATCACTCAAAGTATATGTTTTCAGTTTAAACAGAAATTTTATTAAAAAAATGACATATTCAAAATTAAAAAAACTCATTATGTTTGTTTAATTACTTTAGGAAAATGATCCATAAGTCATATTTTATGTATAGGAATAAGCCTCACCTCAATCTTATTCATGGTGTGACTAGTATTAATCAAATTGTGTGGTTTTAATTTAATATTTACATTTTAGTTGAAAACGCACATCACAAACCAAAAACTAAGAAAACTTATTCTAATTGTTTTTATACTTTAATAAAATTATCCATAAGTCATTTTTGACATTTTGGAATCATATTCACCTTAATATGATACACGACGATTCTAGTATGACAAAAAGTGGATGTTATCAGTTTAAAATTAACAATATAGTTAAAAAACATGTTTCACTCAGTGAAAACTGAGAAAACACACTCATATATTTTTAATAGTTTAGGATGCTCTATAATTCATTTAAGACATATATTAATTTATTTCACATAAATCACATAAATTATTTGGTTGATATGTCTCAAAGTTTGTGTTTTCAAAATATATGTTCCATTTTAGTTTAAAATGTGAATTACAGCACCAAAAATGTGAAAATGAGATCAAAAAAAATTTCTATCATTTTATATATTATTATATAATTAATTTCCATATCATTTTTTTCTTATACTTATTTTTTTATTTTACACAAATATATTTCTTGATGATGAAGAACAAATTGAATGAAACTTGATGTATTGTTCTCAAAAATAATATCCTCTTGAATTAGATCCCATCTATAGTTAATATTTTATCACCATAGATGATAGACAATTAAATAGGAACAGCTTTTGAGAACAACAATAAATTGTGTGATGTGAAGGAATCAACCCCAAATCAACCCAATACATGTTGTTCCTTGTATGACTCAAAATATATGTTTTTAGTTTAAAATTGAAACTTTTTGTTTAATTTAGTTCTTTATAGTATTATTAACAAAATATTTTTATCTTAAATAGGTGCATTCCTTTACTTGAGATATGGTGGTTTGTTTGGTAACATCATGATCAGGAGTAGGAAGCCAAAAACAAAGGAACGTTGATGTTTTTGAATGTCTGGTTTAATTTTTAACTACTCATGAAATTATAAAAACCAATTTTTAAAATTTCTAATATTTTTTTTATTGTATTTGTCTTGTATATTTTATTTCAATTATATTATATATTTTTAACCCATATTTTTTGTTTTTTCTACTGTTTTTTATTTCCACAGTTTGTTGTAATTTTAACAAAACACTATATTATTATTCCCCTTTATCAGTGATAGTAATTTTGTTGATAAAGGGACATTTTATTAACACAACTTAAATTGTTCATAATTGGATTCTTTATCCGTGTTATTTCTAGCGATGATAAAAGATACATTTACCAGCGCTAAATAAAAGAGCTAATAATGATGGTCCTTTATCATCAATATTTGTAGCATTGGTAAAGTGTGTCTTTATCAGTACTTTAATTGCACTAATATAAGCCTAATGATTTTCATCATGCTCTAGCTTTCATCACTTTTTTTCACTAACAATAAACAATTTTATCAAGGTTAAAGGATTTTTTTTTATTAGTGTGACCATTAGATGATTATATCCAGATCAAAGATCAATATTGGAAAAACATTTAGCTCCAAGTAATTTATCAATCATATCATGAATATTGGATATGGGATAATTTTTATTAATAGTGATCTTGTAAAGTTATCGATAATCAAGACAAAGAAACATTGACCAACCACTCTTTTTAAAAAAATAATTGGTTCACCCAATGGTGATGAACTAGGCCGAATGAACCTCGTATATAGATTCTCCTAGAGTTGATTGTTCAACTATTTAAACTCAATCAAGTCCAGAATATATGGATTATTTTAAATAGTTGAAGCACTAGGTATGAGTTCTATTGAAAACTAAACTTCACAATTCAAGGTAATACTCTGTAACTCTTCTGGAATGTCATAAAAACTCACATATAATAGGAACATCTTCAATATTGAGTTTATCACCAACCATATGAGATAAATATACCTCATGAATAAGTAATAAAACTGATATGATAGAATTAATTTCTATTGTTATTTCAATTTCATCCTCTTAAAGATAGACTATTTGTAGCTTGATTCATAATATCAAATATAACTTCAATTCCTCAACAATTAATATAGGATTTATACAAATAGAGACAATCCATGCCGAAAATTACATCAAATTAAACTAGAGGAAGAATAAAAATATTTATATAAATCACATTCCCACAAACATCTATAGGATAGGGGCTATAGTCCTGAGATGAAATCATCATACCATTAGTATTTTTTATAGCCAAGTTAACATCTAATCATTAATTTGGTGATGTGAAACCATTTTAAAATTATTTGGATATAAATTATTTCATAAAACCCGAATCAAATAATGCATTTTCACTTTCAAAATGAATGACAAGTGTACCATTCACCAAATTGATTGGAACTTCAACTTCGGTTATAGAAATTCCATATACAAAGCCCTCTCCCCTCTGCTTCTTATATAATAAGTTCCCTTTACTCTTGGGAACTAGTTTGAAAAATTCCCCATATCATTATAGTTCAAGCAATATATAACAGTGGTTTCTTTATTTTCCTTAAATTCATTAGCCAGATGACATGTCTATTTTCACTTGTAACTAACTCACATGCCTTATAAGCATTATCTAGGATGTTTCCTTCCAAAAAATTTACATGATGGAAATTTATTTTTCCTCTTTTCATCATTGATTTTACCATTTTTTTTGTGCTCTCATCTTACCAATTATTCTCATGACTTCCCTTGGAAATACAAGATCATAAAAATTCTTTATCTATCTTAATGTCACTTGATACTATATCAATATATGATGAAAATTTATAAGAAACAAGTTCCCTTTAGAGACTCGACTTAATCCTATCACGAACAAGCCCAAATACCCAAATAACTAAGTTGATCCCGACATAGTCCAAAGGGTGTTCCCGATCCCCATGGGTTGGTAACTAGTATGAGGCATTATTCAAGATAAAAGTGGGAATGTTTTTCCCTAGAAAAAGTAGAAGAAACAAACAAAAGGTAGTGTGATCAAAAGTAAACTCCATAGGGAGAATAGTACCATAATCAAAGAGTTATATAAACCCAAATTACAACCACAAATTACCAGAACTACAAGATAAACAACCTAAGTACCAATGGACATAGCACTACAATACTAAAATATCATCAAAATATACCAACTCTAAGTAGTGCTTTCCCCTTTCTCAAAACTGGAAGTAGGAAGTCTACGGATACTTGAAGCCAAATGTTGGGTGTGAGCTAAAATTCCAATAGGGTCTCACCAAGTGTTCCATAATGGTATTCTATAATTATTAAACCCTGAAATACTATCAATTCCAAAAAAACATGCATGGCAGTACAAATTTCATATTTAAAACTGAGCATGACTTTCATTTTCATTCCACTTAATCAAAACATTTCAAACAATGGGTTAAGTAATAATTTTATATAATAGACTTTATATAAATCAACAAAACTCATGAATAAATTAGTTCATAATCAATTATATACATATATATATCAAAACATCACAATAATAAAAAAAATCATCTATCAATAGGTATGATATTTTCTAGTTATGAGATCCCCATACACTCAATCTATGATCACAACAATCTGCACACACATCCCTTGAGATCATAATGAATAGGACCCATCAATATCCAATTGGGTATAAGATCCCCTTAAACTACTTTTATGTTATAGTTTTAAATATTCAATCCATTTTTAGGGAATTACCATCCTAGAATATTTTTCCCAAATAACATACTAACTACTTAGGCTCACATGTTCTAAATAAATCAATCAACATTGGGAAATTATTTTTAAACTATTGAAAATAAAATTTCCCAATTTCCATTTTCAAAATGATAATTTCTATTTAAAAACCAAAACATGGGTTTAAAATCAATTCATGCCTTTTTTTAAGATAAAACCAATCATCGGTTCTTATCATAACAATTTAATACATTTTTTCTCAAAATTAATTCACAATTCAATTTTAACAAATTCCATAAAATTTAAAACACACCCCAATCTCTAATTCCATTGGAATAGGGGGTTTTCCCCAAATTTCCATACCAATTCAAATTAAATTCCAATTTTCATCAAAAAAAAATTTCACAATTTAACTGAAGGAAATTTATAAAATTGATAAATTTATGGGTTATACAATTTTCCATCTTAAATGGAACCACCTACCTTTTTTATGGAAACACAACACCCTCAACAGGACTCTATAACAAGTAAGAAGGAAAAAATCAACGAAATAAACCCAAAAATAAGATTCAATAACACAGATTATAGAACCATAAATCCAAAGGTTATCTATAAAACTCCATGTAGGGAAAGATAAAGAGATATAGAGATAGGGAGACCACTTACTCAAAGAGACACCCCACAACTGCAACAATAATCAATCACTGAAAGAAGAAATATGAAAGGGTTTGAGAGCACCAAAATCACATAGGGATGGCCTTAGGTTGATGGAAATGAAACCTGGAAGAAAGGGAATAATATTTTCATCCAATATTTATATTTAAAACCAATAATCAGTAATTTACTTGATGCTTAACCCAAATTCACATCATGTAATCATCAAGACCACGATACACCGAAAACCCATAGCATTTTATTAAAAAATCCAAATTTTAATTTATAGATTATGTGTATCCTTAAAACTATGAAAAAATTACATGACATATCCTAATAGATGATTGCACATCATGTAACAATATTACATGTCATTTAAATCCCCAAATTCTACATAACCCATAGGTTTTATTATGAAAATTCTAATAAATCCCAGACTTCGCAATTACAGGTATCCTCTTAATTCCTTATTGGCATCTTCCTAGAAAATGAAAAAGGAAAAACACAACAATGTATAAAATTTACCTATTATAAAGGTAACAGGATGTTACAACTTCCCCACCATAAGAACTTTTTTCCTTATAAATCCTATCAATAAGCCTCCATAATAATAAAAATGGGTGTACTGCTCTCTCATTAGTTCTTTGCACTCCCACATCTCATGAGAATCAAAACCGTCCTTGTATAGCACATATACCAATGGTATCATCCTCCCACTAAGTAACTTGGTCTCATAATCAGTAATCCTAACTGGATGCTTCATCAAATATAAATTGGGCTCAATTTCATGATAACTCTATCTCAGAACATGATATGGATCAAAAAGATATTTTCATAACTATGATACATGGAACACATTATGTATCAACATCAAGTTCATAAAAAGTGCTAAATGGTAATCCATGTTCCCAAACTACTCAACAACCTCAAAAGTTCCCACAAAATGGGAAGAAATCTTCCCTTGTCTCCCAAGGCGTTGATGTCCCAAGGCGTTGATGACCCAAGCGAGGTGAAACTTTCAAAACCACATGATCACCAACTAAAAATTATAGTGGTTTATGGTGATAATAAACATAAGACTTGTATTTTTTATGTGTCCCCATCATTCTATAATAATTCATATGAATCTTTATAGTTTTATCTTAAACCAATCTCAGACCAAATAAGTAACATTCAATAATATCTGACCAACACAATACAGATTCACAAGGCTGACCATACAAGGCCTCAAAACGATTCATTAAAATTGTGGAATTGTAACATTTTTTATAAGAAATTGTTGGAACTGGGCATGCAGCGGAAGCCCCAAACAGGTGGGTTTTTAAAAAAAATCCACTGTTCTTCGACGTGAACTTGTCGACGTCAGTGAAAAGCAGCCCGGTCAAAGCTGAGTACCACGCGTGAAGGGGTTCTAAGCACAAACATAAACCATAAAATACCTGGTTTAGATCTGAAGCCGCACATGACGTCTGCTCGTCATTGGTGATCACTGCTTGAAGAATCTGAAGCTGAATTCCTCTATATCGTCCTCATGTGCTTCAAGGAATCCACAGGAGCGTCGTTCGTTGTAATCCGGGTGCTATCGTAGATTTGCGATGATGTCTTCGATGCTCCAATGACCACCGCATTGCATCACTAGTGATGCCCGAGAGAGAGCTTCATCTGATCTCCTTGGATCCAGAGCATCTCTCACTAAAATTTTGGAGAGAGGAGAGGAGAGATAAGCTCCATGAATAGTTTTTGGCAAATTCCCCTCCTCTTCTATTTATAGTGCACAATTAAAATACCCAGTATCGCCTCGTCGGCCCCCGAATACTTAACGCACTATCAACAACATTTATGACTACTACACTGAGTCATAAATATTATTATCATTTACTTGTATTATTTTAAAATATATTATGTGTAAATAATTGAGTCATTAACCCGACTCGTTGCTCCCATAAATATTAATTGAACCTTGAATAATTTAATATTTGTCAATTAATATTTTTTCATGTATTTACTAAAAGTCATAAATAAATTTAATAAATAAATTCAATATTCATTATTCTAAACTCAAATAATATGAATTTATTTATTGCATTGGTGATCATTTAACATTGGACAATTCCTGAACCCTTGTGGCGGAGCCCACTATGTCCAATTCTCTTATTCAACATAATAGGGATGATTCTTGAATACATTATTGTGTGTGACCCTCTAGGCCCTTATTTCAGCAACCGTGAATATTATTCACAAACCAAGAGCGGGATCTAGCAACCCATCATGGCCCCTGAAGAAATAAGGATTGTCACAGCAGCGACAACCAACCTACAAACACGCACTGTGTAATATAATCTCTTTGTCCGTAATATCTCATAAAGCAGGATGCACTCACGTGTCATCGCCCTTTTATTGCATTATAGTTTGTTGATTTAACTGGAAGGATTTACCCTTGACTGCCATGTCCATGGTATTATAAAGGTACTTTCATCCATATCAACATGGTCAGAGATATATTACTTCCATAACTCAGAAGTGACAAATCCTTTCTTGACCATTCAACCAATGTCATGCCACCAATGACGCACCTGACCCAAACTACCTCGCCACAGCTTCAACGCCATGGTTTTCATCTTGCATCAAAGTACGCAATCAAATGACATACATTGGTAATGATCTCAAGTCAGGAGACCATTAAACATGATCGTTGATAGGAACATCCAATGACACATGAAACATGTGGTGTTCCTATTGGCAGGTCAATCCTCATGATCTCACTACCAGAGATCACCAAGTGCAAACTTCATGAGAAGAAGTCTCAATGCTTATGAGCCCACAACACCTGATGGTCAGACATATACTGTGTCCAATTAGTAAGATGTATCTAAACCATAGAACATATATTTAAGATTAATGTCATAGTATCTAGAGTTTCTCATTATAGCCCAGGAACTGCTATAACCTTTCGATATGAAAATTAATCTTTGGACATTACTATTTCAATAGTAGACGCAGAAAAGTATACACTATAATGGCAAGATGACATCATGCATAGTTGACTCAATACACAATATGGTAATCAAAAGCACAATATAGTTGGGTCTTGGGAACCCACTATTTAAATAGAAAAAATAACCATACCCAAATTGTTATCCCATTCCCTGCCAAAATCTAGGATGCAGATAGGAAGAATTTCCTCAAGAATATGTATATCTATTTTTTTGTATCCATACGACTACGGATGGTAAGTCGTACTCAAATGAAAATGATATCCTGGTGCCTCCTAAAGGCATCTCCAAAAGAGAGAAGTAAAATGAGTATCTTTATCAGGGACAAGCATATGGAACGCTATGAAATGAAAAATATCTTTCACATAGAGATTTACCAACTCCTTAACTCTGGTTGTATAATGAATGGGTAAGAAGTGATATGATTTAGTTAGCCAATCGATCACAACAGAACTCAAGTTCTTCTATCTTTGGGTATATGGAAACCAAACCATAAAGTCCATTGAGATTTCATCCCGCTTCCAAGTTAGCACTGGAAGTGTAGGAAGAAAACCCAAAGGTCTCTAGTTCTCAACCATGACCTTCTAGAACATATAACAATGAGAGACAAAATAAGAAATGCATAATCATATACCTAGCCACCAGAATCAACATCGCATGTCATTAAACATCTTCAAGGTTCTTCAGTGAAATATACATTGGGAATTATATAAATTCCATATCACATCCTTCCTCACAACTAGTAGAACAAAAAAAATTTCCTAAAAACATATTATACCCATCATAGAGAACGACCACACAACAACAGTCTCCCCACTATAAAGAGAGTTTCTAATGTTATAGAACTCATCATAAAGGTGTTTTTCGGGAAGAATCATCTCAAGAAGTATAGATGTCAAATAAACAATGGCCAAAACAACCTCTTCCCCTATTTCAAAAAATCCAATATGAAACTTTTCCAAAAAAGCCATTAACTTCCACTCATTCAATAAATCTCTCATGTCCTAGGTTATAAGTTTCATGTTCAAAGCATCTGGGATGACATTCTTTTTCTCTAAGGCATAGGTGATGATAATATCAAACTATTGTAGGTATTCAATCCATATCCTATGGTATAGATTAAAATATTTTTTTAAGAGAAGATATAAATAAAACATTATGGTTGGAATACAAAGTAAACCATTCTATGAAAAGGTAATTCCACTAAGTATTATGTGAATTCATAACAACAACAATTTCAAGATCATGGGTCGGAAAATTCTTATTATGTGACCTAAGCTTCCAGGAGCCATATGAAATGACATGATCACCCTGCATAAGAAAACATCCCAATCATGAACCTAATGCATCATAGAAGACCACATTTTCCTTTCAGCCTCTTGAATAGTCAACACCATCACAAAATTCAAAAGACATTTTATCTTAAAAAAATTGACATTTTTCATCCCAAAAAAATATTACTCCCTTCTAAGTGATAGCGGTCATAGGAGAAAATAACATAGATAAATCCTTTGAAAACCAAGAATAAGATCTATATAAACCCAAGAACCTATAATTATCGAACATATTTCATGGTTCCTCTAATGTCATAACAGCTTTCACTTTTTAGGATCAACTAAAATACCAGCATCCAACACTACGTGTCCCATGAACATTACTTCCGGAATCAGGAAACCATATTTCGATACCTTGGAATAAATTCTATGATTTCTTAACATTTCTATAAATGATCTAAAATGGTTCACATCATTTTTTTAAGGTTGGGGCCGAAGCCTCATTTTATTATTAATGCAAAGCAAAGACCTCTTTTAACTGGGTAGAGGGAGACCCATTACATAGCCCGATGACCCAGTGGGATTATAGCCCATTACAAAGCCCGTAGGCCCAAATTATTGGCCTAAGGCCCATTCTGTGAATAGTAACCCTACTACTACAGTACCCGCCGTTGCTATAGTACCCTACCGCCGATATAGTACCCACCGATCAATAGTACCACCGCTACTACAGTACCACTACATTACTGCTACAGAAACCTACGCCCCATGGTTCACATGATTATCCTATAACTTATAGTAAAAAAGGATCACATCTATAAAGACTGCCATGAATGTATCAAGATACTCTGAGATAATATTTTTCACTAAATCCATAAATACTAATGGAGGATTGGTTAGGCCCAATGAAATGACAAGGTGATAAAAATGGTCATAACTACTCTAAAAGGTAGTTTTATGAATGTCATATTATTTTATTCTAAATTTTTGATAACCATATTGAAGATCAACCTTCAAAAACCACTTCTCCCATTTTAAATGGCCAAATAGATCATTAATACATAGTAACACATGCGTCTTCCTCACTATAACTCAATTGAGTTTTCCATATTCAACAAAAAGGAGAAGTTACCCATAAAAGTTTTGAAAAAATAGAATAGGAGCAACCAAGGTGTAACATCCCAAGCTTCCATGGTACGATTCTCTTTGAATAATACAGTAGCATGTGTTGTACGCAACTTCGAGTTCTAACACACAACATAACCAATCAAACTAGCTGTTATGAATATTAGTACCCACTTTTTGAAATTTTATAAATTTTATCTTTCAAAATGGATTTCATTTTTGGATTCGGAATATTTATATTATCTTAGGGTAAATGTTTTGTATTTTTATGAAAACATTCAATTTTTGATGAATAGTGAAAAAACACTGAGTTATAGTTTAAAACCAAATTTTTATTTAAATAATTACTTATTTTGTTTATAATTATTTTAGGTCAAAATAGATACATAATACCTATATAAGTTCAATGTAATTCATTGGAGTCATTTTATAAAAATTTTAGATATATAAAAATTTTAATGAACTTTTCATCGTCTTTTACCCATCTCTTAGGAGAATTTGAAAATTCACATAAAACATAATTTTAACGCTTATGTGAGTGGAATTTCAAAAATTCTAGAGACACGTTTAATATCAAGGGGTAAAATTTGGTTCATTAAGATGAAAATAATTTTTGGTGAATAGTACCTTTTTACTTTTATTTACCACGGGTAAATGTAAATAGGGTAATTAAGGGTAAAAATGATATTATTATTACCCTAAAACATGTCCTAATTATATTGTATAAGTATTATTAGACCAAAAACAACCTTAGAAATAAAATATGAACCTCTTTGGTCCACTTGGATTAGATTAGGACATTTATTATTATTTAATTCAAAGAAGAGTTAAAAGAGTCAAAATCAAAGTCTAATAACTAAATAATTTTTAATATAGGGTTATACATAATATAAATTATATTATAAATATTCATTATAAAGATAAATATATTTCCTATATAACGGTATTTTATTTATAATTTATAGACATTAAATAATTTAATTTATTTATGACACAATGGAGATGCAGTAATTACCTAATTAATGAAATATTAAAATAATTGATATTATAAATATCCAAATAAATGTAATTTGAGACTTTTTATGAATTCCACTAATTTTATAGGTTAACATTACATATTAGGGTTGGTTAGATGAATTGTTTTCTAAGTAATAATGCTTTTATGAATTTAGAAAAAACAAAATACCAAATAGTGTCAAAATTTACATAAACGAGTTTTTAAAACAAATATTATATTATTAATTGATATTTTATTCCTAAAAATATAAGGATGGGCCAAAGAACTTATATAATGATATTTGTATCATTAATTAACCACTTATGGTTCTCGTGGATGTATATAGTATGTTTATTAACCATATAATATAAAAATACAAAGAGACATGGTAAATGTCAAACTATTTAACTAAGAGTTAAATATAAATGATAAGGTTAATTTTGTGACCCAAACCTTTTTAAAATATATTGGATGAAATTATTTCGACCCATACCCACCTTAGCCTCGAAATAAGTCAATTTTGAGCCATTATAAACCGAATATGAATTTATTATAAAATAATATTTTATGTTTTTCCTATGGTGCCCCTCACCTCTCTTATAAATGGGCACTCCCCCTTCTCTCAAATTCATATCTTAAAAGCATTTTGGATCGGCCAAAACCTACCCAAATATTCTATCAACTTCCCTCGCTTCAACCTAGAGGCCTTATTTTGATCATAAAGTCAACCTAAGGAGACCTTTTGATCAAATCAAAAGGAAGAACCAGAAAAAGGGGTAATGTTTTCACCACCCTCTTTCATGTTCCTTTCTTCTTCTACTTCATATTTCTATGTTAATTACATTATAAAATAAAAAATACAGTATATTCTATATATTTTGATTTTATTATAAATATGGTACAACCAAATTTCTTATTCTATCCATCACTTGAATGACATGTCACCATACGTGCGTACTTACGGTTTACCGTCTCCACGTCGTGGTGTAATTGTTATTCAATACATTATTATTTAGATGGGTATAATAATGATGTGTAATTCATGTAAATAATAAATATAACATGATAATAATTCTTTATATAAGATACACCATCCAATTATATATTATTTTAATATCAAAAGAATGGTATTGTTGCTCGTTCATACGTGTGGACTACCGTCTCCATGAACGTGATGAGATTCATTCCCCATCGTATCCATTCAAGACTAATTGTCATTTTGTGATTAAAAATAATTTTTAAGGACTTGATATCATTCTAGATATGAATAAAATCAAACCTATGGGTAAAAAACACAGCTTATGTAAAAAAATATATAAAATAAAATGAGTAAGTGAACACCCAAAATGACGATAATACGAAAATATTATTAAAAAAGCAACATTAAAAGATCATATATGATATCATATTTATGTATATGATTATTGTATAATTTAATAACAATGATTTAACTATTATACAAGTGGTTAACCTACCCCGAGAAAGGAAAATTACAAGGTAAGTTGTTATTTCACAATCTCTTCATTATCCGAGGTTGTTTATACGTAATTATATACTGGGACCTCTTTATCATCCACATCCATGTTTCTTTAAAATGTATTTCAAAACATTCATAGTATTTTATAGAATATGTATTAAATTCATTCATACCCTTGTTTGACTTTTTATAAGATGTTTATAAAGGAATCGTTCTATCATTTTCCAAACAAGGTCTTATTTAACATTTTTGACAGAATTAAGGTAAGAATGTCTTTTTTAACTTATACGACAAGTGCGCCTATTTTTTTCCGTTATAAAATCGTTGAAGCTTAAATTAAAAAATTATAATAATATTTTCAAAGTAAATGTTTTCTTTTATAAATATGGGACTTTTAAATGATTTCAAAAAAAATAGATATTTCTCTCAAATAGTTCTAATTTCTTCTATGTCTACATCAATTGATGGATTTTATGCTTAATTAAAGTTGATTTATTATGATACAAAACATCAATATTATATTGAAGGTTTTGTGATATGTTTGACTGTGGATGTGTTATTTTTATACCATTCATGGCTCATAGAGAAAGTATTGAGATTTCATATGCTAGTTTTAATACAAATGTTTATGTTATGTATAAACCTGTTCATATGAGGAATGCATTGGACTTAGTAAGTGACAGGTGTTGCCTGCTATAGCTCCTTGATGCATCGGTTTGTCTCATTAGACAAACTAGTGTCTTGGAACAAGGCCTTGAAAAAATAGTATTTGTAGTCTTGGCATAAGTCCTTGACTATGTGGTTATGATAGTCTGGCATTATGCATTTCATCATTATGAAAGTGGTTATTGATATTGCATGTGATTATTCGATTAGTAGAATATCCATGTGAATAAGTAAATGGAATTATTTCAATTTATTTTTTCCATATTATGCTGAAGTTCAAGTTTAAAGGCTTTCGTTTTAGTTATACATTTCCTTAAATGTTTGTGCTTATTTGTGAAAGTTTCCGCTATATTGTTATCCTTACTGGGAATCTGAGCTCACCCCTTTCTATGTTTTATTTTTCCCAGGATGTGAAGAAGTATTTTATGAATGACCTTCAGGGATATTATGATGGGATATGAGTGTGGACTATGGAGACTATTTTTTTTTAATTTTTCACTTTATGATGTAATGTAAGACTTATGAATGTATCTAGTGTTTCCAAGACTACTAAACTAATCGGTCTTTCGATACTTGATCTTTTGTGATCATGCCAATGTTATGTAATAATGCACCGACTCTAGGTAACTTTGGTTGGGGAGTTACACTAGGTGACACATTCAATCATATAAATCCTTCTTCTAAAAGATTATCCAGCTGAGACTTCTACGCTTTCATTTTAGATGGTGTCAATTTTTAAGGAGTACATACTGATTGAGTACTAGGCACTAAATAAAGAGAAAACAATACCTACCTCATCAATGAAAAAATATATAATTCGGAATAAAAATGTCAGGAAATGAGAATAAAAATTAGAGGTAGATTATCACTCAAGGACACATGCTTCAGGTGAAAAGAAAACATTGATATCACTTTCTCTGACACTACATAATAAGTTCCAGCTCTACTCAACCTTGGGTCTCATTTTCCTTAAAAGATAGGGCACACCCCATCCGGAACCATAAAGGATACCTATCGAAGATAGTAATAAATTTTAGATTTTTTATAAATGTGACAATCCATCCTGAAAAATGATCTCAAGAATTTTCATGTTGAGAACCAAAAAATCCGAAGTAAGTTCGATATTTGATAATGGGAAAAACAAGTATGAACAAATACCTTATTCTCTATTTATTCTAATGGGTGTAGTAATGTCCCACAAAAAAGATAAAATATCCATATGAATATTTAACAAATTCCCAACATGAGTTGAAATAAAAAAGTGAGATGAACCAGTATCAAATAAATAAGACACTAAGGATGAAGTTATAGTGATGGTACCTCTCACAGTCATTGGACCCATATCTTCTTCATCTAGAGACTATTAAACTGCATAAATAAGCTACATTATAGATTCTTATGGCTATAAACCCTTATTTCATGATTCATATGGTTTCACTATATCACTTTTTGGCATTGATAATCTCATACCACTATGTAGGGTATAGTAGGCATGAAATAACTTCTGTAAGTGACCTAAGCATCTTCATAAACTACCTATCTTGGGTGCCTCGGTGCAATCCTGTTTCGATTTCCTAATATTTACACACTAGTAAAAAATAAAATGGCTTCTTCTATAAACTATATTAGGTCTGGAGGAACCCTTTTTTGGATAACCACCATGATAATTATCATGCTTCCTCATTCATTTAAAGGAATTCAAAAAACTAACACTGGGAGAGAAAGGAACTCTCAGAAACCCTAACTTACCAGCTATATTATGATCGACCATAAACACCCTATCTAGAATTCCAGTATAAGAATATAGATTTAGAAATAAAACCTCATAATGAATATCATATCCAACTCCCTTATCGAACCATCGAGTCTCTATATTCTAATTTGATATAATCTCGTGTGAAAATAGCAAGGTCTCAGCGAACCGATTTTTTATTTAGTCATGGAACTTCTGATCTGCTTGAATTTGAAAAAACTCTATATCCTTATCAACCACCATAGAATATGGATAGAAATGGTCAGTGAAAATAACATTAAAGTACTTCCACTCTATACCCTCATGCTTCTTCGCCATCACCATCATGTCCCACCAGCTCATTCTAGGTCCTTCTATCTTGAAGGTTTCACATTTCACCATGATTGAATCAAGAGTTTCCAAGAACTCAAATAAAATCTCAATTCTTATCAACCAATCATAAACCTCTTGAGGATCATTTAACAATTTTAATGATGTTGTATTCTCATGAAGGAACTCCTAATAATGATTTCAAGACTTATCCCTTTGAGTTTCCATAGCTATAACCTGAATAGGAATGGGTGAAGGTTTCAATATCATATATTAGAGAGTATTCATGATAACCTCAACAATATTCTAGTCCATGGGAGGATTTTATCATTATGTTTTATCAACATCTTCCTCTTGTATTCGATTCATAGGACTTATTGAAGGATTTATACTACACAACATCATAAAACAAAGTTGAATACGTTATAAGATTACCCATAAAAACACTCAAACAAGAGAAATAAGAAAATTAATTCCATTAGATAGGTAAGAAAGATATGGATTTCAATATAACCAAATCATAAGTAGGGGAAAGACTAGAAATAATTCTCAACACTTCTTTCCCAAACCACTAATGGTGACTTAAATCTCATTATGATGAGAGTTAGTCATGAACATACTCACAAAAACCTCTCATGTCTAGAAAAGATCTCAAATTCCATGGTGACATCAAGGAAAGATGATTAACCTACACCTTGGATACCAATGTTTTAAAAACGGGCCTAGATACCCTGGTACACTGATAATAGATCCTATCTTGACATTTCTAAAATGGAATTCCCAATCCCCATGGGTTGGTGACTAGCACATGGAATCATACAAGATAATAGTGGGAATGGTTTTTCCACATAAACAGAAGAATAAAAAGTCCTAAGTCAGTATGATCATAAGATAACTCCATTTGGAGAACAGTTCCAGAATTAAACTAGTTATACAAAACTATAGTACAACCACAAGGTTCCATAAACCGCAATATAAACAACCCAGGTCCCATTGGACACAACACTCTATGTCCAAGAAATTAACAACAACAACCACCTCAAAGTGATACTTTCTCCATGCTCAATATTTTTAGGAATAAGTCTACATATTCCCAAAGGCAAAGGTATGGTGTGAGAAAAAACCACAGTTGGTTCTCACCAAGTGTACATATTAATATTGCAAAATAAATAAACCAAAACATGCTACCAATTTCAAAATAATTGGCATGGAAGTACAAATTTCATATTTAAAACCAAATATGATTTTTATTTCAGTTGAGGGAAACATTTCAAAAATTTCTCAAGTGAAAAATTTTATATAAAGAATTTATATAAATCAACGATAGGAATGAATAAAGTAATTCACAATCAATCGAATAAATATACATGTATATATGTATATCAAAACATCACAATGAGAAACACGGCCATCTTTTAAGAGGTATGATATTTTATAGTTATGAGATTCTCACACACTCAATTTGTGATCATGGTAATGTGTACACACATCCCTCAAGATCAGACTGAATACGTCTCATAAGTATCCCATTGGGTATAATAACCTCTAAACTGTTTCTATTTTAGGGTTATAGATCGTCAATCCATTTCTAGGATTTACTATCCAAGCATGTTTTTCCCAAATAACTTACTAAATACCTAGGCTTTCATGTGGTCACTAAATCAATAAAAAATGGGATCATTATTTTAAAATAGTTTAAAATAAAATTTTCCAATTTCTGGTATCAATATTCCAATTTCCTTTCAAAAAAAACTGGTTTTTAATAAATTCATACCTTTTTTGAGATAAAACCAATAATTGGTAGGTTCTTATCAAAATAATTTTATAATTTTTTCTCAAAATCAATTTTCAAAAAATTAATCAAATTCAGGACACACAGCAATCTATAATTCCCTTGGAATTAGGGGTTTTCCCCAAATTTCTATACCATGTCAAATAAAATTTCCATTTGCATAAAATTGGGTTTTCACAATTTAATTGAAGGTAATTTTAATAGTAAATTAAATCAATAGTTATAAATTTTTCCAATTTAAATAGAACCATATACATTTTTCAGAGAAACACAATGATTACAATGGGACACACCGAAAAGAATGAAGGCACATAAGATCTAGGAAGTCAATCTAGAAACAAGATTCAACATCATAGAGTTTAAGACCATTAATACCAAGATGATCTATCAAACTCCATATAAGTAAAGAGAAAGATACAGAGAGACATGGAAATAGCTTACTAAAATATACTCATCCAAACCACAACAATGATTAATTAATGAACAAAGTGATATGAAAGGGTTGGAGGGATCCAAAATCTCTTGGGAATGGATCTAGGTTTAGATAAAGGAAACCTAAAGGAAAGGTGATAATATTTTCATCCAATCAGACTGTTTAAAATTAGCACTCGGGAATTTACATGATGTGTAACCCAAATTCTTGTCATATAAAATTTAATTCCTCTATATGCCAAAAATTCAGTCTCCTTTTATTAAAAACCCAATTTTTAATTTATACACAACTTGAAAAATATATGTGACATATATACTTTCATTATGTGAACTAGTTCCATGACATATATTGGGAGAAGATTACACATTATGTAACAACATTACAGAGTGTGTAAATCCTCATAAGTTTGTCAAAACCATAGGTTTTATACTGAAAATCCAATATATCAATGACTTCACCATTATAGGTATCCTCAAATTATTTCTCAAACCCTTCCCAAACAAAGAAAAAGGAAAAACATGAAAAATCATAAAAAATACATGCTAGAAATGTAATAGGATGTTACAAAGTAAATAAAATAAATGAAAAATATTTATTTTTGGATTACATATATAGTTTTCAACATGAATTGATAATCATTTGAAGATATCCTCATACTCTACCACACTTTCATCTTATTTTTGTATCAATGTGATGAACTTTCTCTAAATTTCATCTTGTTCTCGAGGGATGTTTTTTACATAAAATATCACTATAAAAGTTCTTCATAACATGATTTATATTCATTCATCCTTTGTATTATTCTAGATCATTGACCACTATTGATCAATATCTTTTTTTTAATAATAAACTGTCACAATAATATTTGAACTATCATTACTTCCCAAATCTAGTAATGTCTTTTTGAGGGACTTAATCCATCACTTAGCTTCCAATGGATTTTTCATTCCATTAAAAATTAGTGGCTTATCTCACATTAATTGATTCGGCATATTTGAATCACACTATGGAATAATAGGTAACTTCATACAAGAATGATTTTTCATTATAACCCAAGTATGCTACCATAATATGGCTATGACCTAATCAACTGCAACACTATTTGTATTTCCTTTCTCATTAGGGAAATCCCTACATTGACTAAGGTTTTTTATTCCATTTATTCTATTAGGAACCAATACTAAAAAATGGATTACACCTTGTTATCTCATAATCATCATGAATATTGATCCATAAAATAAAAAAAACTATCTAACAGTAAATATTCTCAAATACTATAAGGTATTATCTGAATTATCTTGTTAGTTATGTTCATTTAAAATATTGTTCCTGGTGATTCTACTTAGATTTCTCTGATACAAACCAAAAAAACCCAACTTCAATAATCTTGAGTCAGTGGCTACATTATTACATTGGCATAATAAAAAAGGGACACATCACCAATGATCAAATCCATTTAGTAGTCTTAAATAACTAGATATATGCATGATTCCAATATTACACTATAAATATTAAAAACATAGCATAATAAACATTACCACATCAATGATATTATTCATTATATCATTCTTCATATATAGGGGAAATGAAAACAAATAAAGGGTTAGCTTAGATGGTCAATAAGGGTCACATTCAATGGAATCTATCAAGTGTAATTAAGGAATAATCAATATTCTAAGGTAAATAACTAAAATCACATGACATTTAATCAATTAAATGTTCATGAAATGAATCATTTTGATAATATCAATATAGTAACGTCATGTTTAATAATAACTAAATTCTAAATGAAGTAAATGCTTAATGTTGGATGTCATGATCCCATACATCATGATAACCTTACTATCAATGCCTTATGACAAGACCGTTTAATTTTTGGGTAGATATAAACCAAAATACATTTATTAAATATAGCTAATTGGTTTCTCTCATGATACATGTCGATGAATCAATGGGTTATAATATTTCATGCCCCACCTATCACTACATGTACAATACATTTCTCATATATTGAATGATCAATTTAATTTATAAACAATATTTATTATCATCAAATATCTATATTCAATAAAGGATAAGAAATATCAAGATTCCCCCTTTCAATCAAATAACTTTCTTAGTAAAACACGATATATATATATAGTATACGGTTTTGGCATTAGGAATATCAATTATACAAAGAGTTTGGATATTTTAGAGAAATGTAATATCCAATGAAATATGATCACAAAAAATTGAATGTTTTAATAGAATTTTAATGATCTCACAATTAATAATAGATAATATATTATCATAAATTCATAGGAAATATAGGTTTTGTATAAATTAGTTTCCTTTAAAGAACAAAATAAAATTTAAGTGAAACATTAAAATAATTTCTCACTAATGGGTTTTATTTGTAAAACCATTAAAACATGTAGAAGAAACTAAATATTTTAAAATGGTTATGTCAGTTGGAAAGTCCATTAATTCTATGCACATTAAAAACAAAACATTTGTTTTCAATTTTTATAAATAATGTATCAAATGAACCTTTAAAATGACCTTAGAAGTATTTATTCTAAACCTTGTATAATGTCAAGTATAACAAAAAATGTTCTTAACAAAAAAATTCAATAAAAAATGGAATTTGGAAAATAATTTCTAAAAATATAGGCTTTGAAGAAAAATATACTCGGTCCATAAGAGAAATGTGATCAACCTCTATTTTAAACATTTTTTTATTGATTTAAGTTCCAATGATAGAGAAATTTAAAATAAAATATTTAAACTCCATAAATATTCATAGTATAGAGACCCTCTCATTTCATACATTAACATGACATAACTTTTTCAAAATACTTAAATAATTATATAAACTAACAGCCAAATATCATATTAGTCTAATGCCTTCGGAAAAATGGAATCATAAACCCTAGTACATAAGTGAACTACATGATCTCCCACTGGGCTCTTCATGAAACCACACTTCTTAGACACGTAATACCAAATACATATCTTCGTAAACTGGTAATGGGAGAAAAAAACGGGGTGAGATCATATGCTCAATAAGGATAAATAAGGGAGGTATTTAAGCATAAACATGAGCATAGGTGTATAAGTAAGAGATCATAACATTAGAGGATCATACCATGCATATCATAAGATTATAAACATGAATCATGGAATAAATATTTCCAGTTTATAAGACATGAATCATTAGTAAATAAAGAACATAATCCATGAGACAATAACGTAGGAATAAGACACAGAATTAGGGAAGACACATAATCATGTAAACATGATTTAAATAGTAGTGAAGGGCAAGGTTCCAAAGCTATCAAAGTATCATTATTTCTCTCCCCATACCATCTTGGTATTCATAGTTCACTCTCATGGTCATCTTCGCAGTCAAGGTTCACTCCCAATACCATCTTAGTCTATCTTAAGAGATACAAATCATTACCAAATTTTGAAGTAAAATTGATTCCAATGACCTAAATTAAATTAATTGATAAAAATTTGATCTAATTAAACATTGAAAAAAAAATTAAAATATAATTTAACATTATAAATAAATTATATGAATTAGAATTTTAAAATTAAAATTCGGTACTTTTCACTATTCATCCAAAAGGGAATTTTCAAAGAAAATCCCAACGATTTACTCTATACTAATTTAGACATTATAAATTCAAAAAATCATTATATTTTATAAAATTAAATTACTAAATGTGTATGAAATTAATTTTATTTTTTTCAAATAAGGACATGAATTGAAATTCATTTGAGAAAATAATATTTTCAAACATATAAGGACTTTACCAAAAATTATATCTTTCATTATAAATATGTTTTATTTATATAAAATCGTTATAAAAAAATTGAAAATAATTTTTTACTATTCATATTACTATGTTTAATGGATGGGTTTTAATTATATAATTTAAATAATTATAAAAAAATCCATTTTGTAAAAACTTAGTGTTTCAGGTAATGTACGCCAATTTAGTGTTATGTGTAATTTAAACCATGTCAGTGTTGCATGTAATGTAATCAAAGTATGTGACATGTTACATAAATTTTTTAATTAGTGAAATTAAATATATCAATGAAAATTTAATTTATTTGAGACAAAATGTCCATAAAAACTCAGGTTGTTACATTATACCCCCCTTAAAATGAGTTTCGGCCTCAAAAATCATCATTTCGATAATAAAATGAGTATATATCAACTTCATTGTATCCTCAGGTTCCTATGTAGCTTCCTCTAACAGGTGATTTCTTGACAAAAAATCGACTAGGCGAGTGGTCTTGTTTCATATAACCATCTCTTTATGAGCCGGAATTTCAACTGGTTGTTCATCATAAGAAAGATCATGATCTAGTGGTATGACCACTAAGTTCAGTACATGTGAAGAGTCATGTGTGTACATCCTTAATATTGATACATGGAACACATAATGGAATTGTCAGAGATTTTGGAGGATGTTCCAAGTGATAGGATATCATCTTGATAAGATCAATAATCTCAAAGGGACAGATATACCTAGGGCTTAGTTTTCCTTTCTTTCTGAACCTCATAACATTATTGCATGAAGAGATCTAAAGAAATACCTTCTATCAAAATTTAAATTATTGATAATGCCCTCAGTTATTGGAAATAAAATCTACAAACATTGATCTTCCTTAATATGATGAAGAATGGCTCTGACCTTCTTTACCATTTCTTCAATGATCTTAAGTCCTAATAGATTTATTTCTCCAACCTCATCACAGCACATTTGAGCTCTATATTTCTTCTCGTAGATGTCCTCATAAAGTTTCATCTAAATTATTGAGTGAAATTCATTGTTTTATGAAAACTAAACCAGAACAAAGTTTTGATCCCAACCACCATTGAAATCCAAAGAAAAATATATAAACATATCCTCTAGGGTTAGAATTGTTCTTTCATACTTAACATCTGCTTAAGTATTATATTTAGGATGAAACTCAATTCCATATCAAGTGCTTACTGAATAATTTTTCAGAACATAGTTCTAAATCTCATATCTCATTCTGAAACAATTAAATGTGGTACTCCAAGAAACCTTACCACTTCCTTAATGTATATCTTGTCAAGTCGATCTATAGATAAGTCTTCTATGACAGTGATTAAGTTTGTTGAATTTTTAAGGTTATTGGTTACCACCCTTTTTTCATTAACACCTTTATAGGTTTTTGGTAGTCTAACGAAAAAATCCCTTGCGATATTCTCTCATTTCTATTTTGGTGTGAGAAATATATGGAGAATCCCCCTTTGACTTTTTTCCTTCGGCCTCAACTTGTTGGCAAACCAATAACTAAGATAAAAACTCTATGATATCTCTCTTCATTCAATCCCTCCAGAAGTGTCCTTTAAAGTAACTATACATCTTTGTACTTCTAGGATGAATGCAGAATGAAGAACGATGAGCTTACTTTAAAAAATACTTCTTCAAATCTGATATAAAAGACATATATACATGATTCTTTAATGTTATAATTCCATCATGAACAAGGTTAAACTCATGAACATTTATAACTTACTTGTTTAGCTCTATATATTGCTTTTGTACCTCCTTAATCTTCATTTGGATAGAGGGTTAACCATTCATTTTAGAAAGATAATATTATACCCCTCCCTTCAGGATTTCTATCTCCATCCTTTGAAAATATATAAATACTGATCTTTTATTGATCCTTTGTGATCCTCATCATGGATAAGCTAGCATGATCCTTTTTACTCAAAGAATCTTCCACCTTGTTCACTTTCATAGGGTGGTAATGTATTGAGAAGTCATAATCCTTTATCAACTATAACCATATTCTCTACCACATGTTAAAATAATTCTATGTAAATATATAGTTCATACATTTATAATCATTATGTATATCACACTTTTCCCCATAAAGAAAATGCATCCATATATTTAATGAATAAATTACCATTGTTAACTCCAAATCATGAGTTGGTTAATTTTTCTCATGAATCTTCAATTTTCGTGAGGCGTAAAAAATATCCATGTTATTATGTAAAATAAAACATCCCAATACCTTTATGGACACATCACTATAGATTAAAAGCTCTTCTCTAATTTAGGGTAATGTACGAATAGTTTCACCATCTAAACATATTTTCAGTTCCATGAAATTTTCCTCACATTCATCCTTTTAGAGGAATTGTGCACCCTTCTAAGTTAAATTAGTTAGAGGATTAGATATACATCATAAATTCTCCAAAAACCATTGATAATACCTATATAATCCAATAAAGATGTAGATCTTAGTCACTGTGGTTGTTCTAGGCCAGTATTCAATAGCCTCCATCATTGATGGATCTACTGATATACCACATCTTGATATTATGTTACCCAAAAATGGAACCTTTTGCATCCAAAATTCACTATTTTTAAATTTTTCATATAGTTTATCCTTCCTTGGGATCTTTAGTAAAATTCTCAAGTGATATTCATTCTCTTCCTTAATCTTTGAATAGATAACAATATCATCTATAAAGACTACCACAAACTGGTTAAGGTGATCTCTAAAGAATCTATTCATCAAATCCATGAAGATAGTTGGATAATTAGTAAGACCAAAAGCCATCACTATATATTCATAGTTTTCATACCTTTTATGGAATTTTGTCTTGGGTATATCACACTTATTGACCCTCAATTGGTGATATCCAAAACAAAGCTCAATCATGGAAAAGTATTTAGCTCTGTGTAGTTGATGAAACAAGCCATCAATATAGGGTAGGGGATACTTTTTATTGATCGTGATCTTGTTCAACTTCTGATAATCAATGAAGAGTCTCATTGATCCATATTTCTTCTTCAATGAAATTATATTTCCACCCAAAGGTGAAACACTTGGTCCAATGAATCATTTATCAAGGCTTTCTTGGATTTTCTTCATCAATTCATGAAACTCAATTGGGTCCATTCTATAAAGAGTCTTTGAAATTTGTGTGGAACCAATTATGAGTTATATTGAGAAATAAAATTCCCTTTTTCTGGAATGATAGGAAACTCTTATCAAAATACATCCACAAATCCTCAAACAATAGGCATTTCATTGATATTGCTTTTCTCCCAAAACAAATTGAGAGAAAAAATCCTTTTTAATGGGAATTAAGATCCATACACTGGATATAATATCCATATGAATTTCATTCTTATTGTCACATTTATGGATGATCATTGGAGGGTTTAAAATATAAAATGTAACTTCCCTTTCTTTAAAATTGATGTGGTATTTATAAAGACAAAGACAATACATGCCTAAGATGCCACCAAATTCAACCAAAAGAGGAATGAAACTATTTATAGGAAGCTCATTTCTAAAAACAACAACTGGAAAGGAATCATAGATTTGGAATGCAATAATAATATTATTACAAGCTTTAACTACTAATTCAACATCTAATTGTTTTGATGGAATCTTAAAACACTTAAAAAATTCTTTAGATATGAAAGAGTGGGTAGATCAAGAATCGAATAATACATTATCAGTTATAGAGTGGATGGTATGTGTACCATCCACCATGTCATTATCACAACCCTCATCATAAATAGTTATTGCATGAGATTTACCATTTTCCCTTGGCTTAAGAGGTTACTAATGTACCTCATTATAACTAACCCTTGGTTTTGGGAAGTGGTTTGCATAATGCCCATTATTCTTTCAATTTTATCACTAAATAATGGGAGGTGAATTCTGTGCTGATTTTTATCCATTCACACTGTTAGCTAACATATTCCTATATATTCGACAATAAAATTCTCAATGTCCTTCCCTTCAACACTTAAAACATTTATTAGACACATTAACGAAATTTTCTCCATGATGATTTCCACACTTACAGCATAAATGAAAGATTATTTTCTTCTCTTCAGGGTTTTTATATTTTCATTTAAACATCATATTCCTTTTCATGTGAAAACCATGAGATTTATATGTGGATTCAACCACCATTTAAACCTTGATTTCAAAATTCAAAATCCCTTCATAACTACTAAAGTCTATTTTGGAAAATTCCCTTATAATACTTGGATTTAAGACAGTAAAAAATCAATCAACTTTACATCTCTATTGGAAGATAGTTCCTGAAGTGTACCTCACAAGTCTCGTGAAATTAGCCACATAGGTACCAACAGATTCATCGTCACTTTTCTTCAACTCGAGGAACTCTTTCTCCATATTAGTATGAAGATTATGAGGAAAGTAATTATTGAAAAATAAGTTATTGAACTCATCCAAATCCATGGATTCAATTTCATCTTGCATGATCATATTCTTGATTAGATTCCACCACTAGTATGCTTCGCTATCTAACCGATAAAAAGCCATAATGACTCTCTCAGGCACCAAACACTGGAGAAAATAGAATATATTATCAGTAGTACTAGTCCATTATTTAGAAACAAGTGGATAAGAAGAGCTTCTAAAAGAAGGTGCATGTTTCCTTATGAAAGAGTAAATAGAATTGTTTTCTATCCTTTTCTCATTTGGAAGTCCACCACGATTCATATCTTGAGAAATTTGGGTGAGTATAAAAATAAGATTTTTCATTCCTTCTCCCATAGGATTTAGTTTCTCTTGAAGACAATCATTGAATTTTCCATTGAAATAACCATTAATTTGCTTCCTTAAGGTTCCATCCATTGACTAAAACCACAATCATGGAGTAATAGGTAGTTATTATAATGAGGAACCACATATTCATGAAAATTCTCTTATAGGATGTCTAAATTATGACACATTCCATAATCTATGACCCCTTAGATTTTCCCTAGTTTATTCATTGATAACTTCTATTTAAATCCTTAATTATGGTTCGTTAAGTGTTCTTGAATTCCCAAACTATAACCCCAGGAGTGTCAAACCAGGTGTGCAGTAAGGGTTGTTGTTATGTACCAGGTTACACCGAGTCCAGCCTTACACACCTTGTCGTAGTTGTTACTCCTAGTTACATTTGTTCTAGAGCCACATCCACTTATAGTATCCATATATGTATTTATTTAAAGGATACCACATACTCTATACTTTACCAAAATTCTAGGAAATTTTCCTATACTTGTCTTTATCCTTAGACTTATCCTTAGACATGTCCTTAGGGTTCTCACTAAGGTTTTCTCATCCTAGATTCCAATGGTTGAAAAAACCTTGGCTATGATACCAAATATAGTGACTCTCACTTTTCATAAATTAACATTAAATAAATTTTTTAGAATACTTAAAACATTATAAAAACAGACTCCCAATGAACGTATTAGTCTAGTCCCATTAAAAACATGGAAACATAAACACGGGTACATAAGTGAACAACATTATCTCCCACTTGGTTCTTCGTGACTAGAACCCTTATTAAAAACATCAAACATAACATGTATATTCATAACTTTGGAAAGTAAACATAAAAAGGGGTGATATAATTTTCTCATTAAGGGTATAAAATGGAGACATTTAAGCATAAAAATGAGCATAGGGGTATGAGGATGTGATCATAACATTAAAATATCATACACTGCAAATCATAAGATTATAAATAGGAATCATAGAATAATTCATGGAAGTTAATAATATACGAATAATAAGTAAATAAATAACATAATCCAAGAAACAATAATATACTAATAAGTCAGGGAATTGTGACGTACATGTAATCATGTAAATATGGATTTTCATAGTAGTCAAGGTATCATTGCCAAGGCCATCTTAGTAGCATGGTTTTACTCCTACTTTCATCACGGTGGTCATGGTTCACTCCCATGGCCATATTAGTTGTATGAGTTCACTCCTAGTACCATATTGGTAGTCATGGTTAACTACCATGTCTATCTTTGTTGTCAAGGATCACTTCTAATACCATCTTAGTCTATCTCATGAGATATAAATATTTATCCAATTTCAAAATGAAATTGATTCCAATGACCTAATTTAGATTAATTGATAAAAATATGATATAATTATAATTTAAAACAAATTGAAAATATAATTTAACCTTATAAATAAATTATATTAATAAGTAGTTTTGAGTTAGAATTCGTTATTCTCACTATTCATCAAAAAATAAAGTTTCTTAGAAAAATCCCAAAAAATAACCCTATTATAATTTTGACATTAAAAATTCAAAAAAGAACCTTATTTTATCAAATTAAATTTATAAATATTTCTAGAATAAATTCTATTGTTTTTTACACCAGGAAATTTAAAGAAGTTCATTTAAGGAGATAGTATTTTAAAACATATAAGGACTTTAACAAAAATTATATCTTTCATTATCAATATGTTTTATTTAAATAAAACCATTATAAACAATATTTGAAAAGTATTTTTTAATATTTATATTACTAATTTTAATGATTAGGATTATAGTTATCCTATTTAAATAATTATAACAAAAATAGATGTTTTGTAGAAACTCAGTGATTCATGCAATGTACACCAAGTCGGTGTTGTGTGTGACATTTTCCAATTCAGTGTTTTGTGAAATGTACTTCAAGCCAGTTCTATATGAAAGGAGTGTTTGACTTAGTTAAATGAAATATATAAATGAAAATTTAATTTATTCGAGAAAAAAAGTGCATAAGAAGTTAGGGTGTTGTACAGAGGATATGAAAATAGATTAATTTTATGAATGATATATTATAAAATTATTTCAATTAAAAATATAATAAGGCCCATAAAAAGATATATTAAAATTAATTATTACCTATTTGTTAACATCTTAATTATAACGAATTGAAATTATAAACATGAATTTAATCATTAATCCTATTTAATAAATACAAATTCATGTTAAATACATAAAAGGGTTAGTGTATAGACCACACAAATGTAATAGAGACAAAATCCCACAAAAATATTGTATCGTTGATTTGAGAATTAATCAATGAATTGATTATGTGTAATAAATGTAAATTCAAAAAAACAAGTTTATATACAACATGATGTAATCAGAGGAAGTTTAATATAACAACATTATTCCTCTTATTACATTCATACATGATTTGATGACATACAATTTAAGTTAATACAACCCCAAAGATCGATAATTCTAGTGTCTTGGGATATTAGAAACGTTAAAAAACAACATAAAACATGAAATACAACATCATAATTGAAAAATTTCTTTACATGACCACAACATTCCTACATACATAACATTGCATGGGGTAACCTGAGGACATATATAAAAAAAGAGTGAGCTATAAAACCCTGTAAGGGAATAAACAAGGAATAAAATGAGGAAGATAACACATTTTAGACAATATGCATATCATTGGAGCATAAAAGAAACCTGAACATAAAGGCGTGATATAGGATGAAAATCATAACATGGAAATGTGGGAATAACTTAAAACATTGCATCATTTGTCAAGGCCAAACTGCCTAGACAACATACTGGAAAAAATTAGCTTAAGGAATCAGGTCAACCCATGTACAAACATGTTGTATCATGATAAAAAAACATTACCCAGTACATTGGTGTGCTATATAATTCTGGGTGCAACTTCCATTTTCAATTGATTCTCATGCATAAGTGTGCCACATAGATCAAAAAGCATGGATTCATTCATCATCATAATTTATTAAATGATCAAAGGGTGTGAAATACATTCATGTATGTCCTAAATAAAAATTTATATGTGTGTAAAAGTGAACACCCCTGATATGTAATGGGTATGGTATTCCCTTACACGATTGTTTTGGAATAGAGATTCTTGGGGCAATTTCAGCAGCCTAATGGCAAGACATAAAAATTCATAAAAGGGGTTGAAGAGAGATAAATAGTTCTATCATATTATATAAATGAAATGGTAAGTAATAGGTTCATATAAATACATTTCACAAAAAAAGTAATTTGGAAATATAAGGCATAATATAAAAAAGAAACTTAAGGAAAGAGGATAAATGGAATAACTCTTATAAATTTCAGTAGGGTAATAGGTGTACGTGTGAGGGATTAATGATAGAAAAGGCGGTCTATATTCATTCATATATAATAAGGTTAGTATGGGGAGGTTAAAGAAACATACCCCAACATTTTTAAATGAAAATAAAATGGTTTAACAATATAAGGACACTTGGATAAAAATGAGAGTAGAAGGAACCCTTACTTGAGTGTGTGATTTAAAAATATTGAAGAGGGAATTCAAGAGAGCTTGGTGTTATTTAAGAAGATTATAGAGAGGTGAGGACAGAGTAAGGATGTGATCCAAGTATTTTTAGTGAAGATAAGTGGGATCTTGGGTGGTTTTATATAGGAAATGAGAGGGGAATTATTTAATATTTCACAAACATAGGTTTTTGAATATATATAATTAAATATTCAAAACCACAAGCATTCCCATGTTTTTCCAATGTTTTTTTTCAAAGATTAGTGTAACATATTATTTTATAAGTCCATGGTATGAATATATTAAAATGTTAGAATTCCTTATGTAGAGGTGAGTCACATTATTAAAGAAATGAACTTAAAATCATAAATTATATTATACATTTTGGATGATTCTCTAAGGCTTTATAAAATAAGTCAAACAAATTTAAAATTGAATTATTTTAATGTTAAATATTATATTTTCCAAATATAAATTTTATAGTGTTTATTACATCACTATTGGTCAATTATGATGTCATAAAACACACTAAATTTATATGGTATTTAATTTTTACCCAAAAATTCGACTATCTTATAAAATTATGAAAAATTAAGAATTGTATAATTATGATGTCCTGATTGGAAAAATAATATAAATTTCGTCCAAATAATTTTCGAAATATTTTAATTTTTACTTTTAAAATAAAAACTGACATTTTTTAAAAATTGATGTGTTTGGAAAAAAAACAGTTTTTAAACCTTATTAAAAATTACATTTGGAATCATAAAATTTATATAATCACTTATATTTAATAAAAGTAATTTAAAAAATATATTTTATTAAAATATTATTTATTAATTCATAAGAATATATTTCTTAATTCAATTTTAATATTAACCAAAAAAACTATTTGTGATTTAAAATAGCAATAAAATAAAATATATTCTTTATTATATACAAAAATAATGTACATAATAATAATTCTAGGGTATTAATACATATCCATTTATTTCACCAGCATACACACTCTGAGTAATGTGTCCGATGGTGGGACATTCATGGGGTTGTTCGGTGAAAATGGTTTGGGTCGTGATCTCGATGATCTTTAACTTCTCATGTAAACGGTTTATCTCATTATTAAGTTGTTGGATATTGGTTTGGGATTGTTCTAGGTAGAATACCAGAAATGCTATCTACCACAAAAGATCTAATAAATGGGATTCATATGGATCAATCCTATTGGTTGAGGTCATCACCTCATTTGTCTATGTCAAAAGGATTTGATAAAACCCTATATTTATACTTGTCATGTGATCATTGTTCAACTAATATATTATCAATGGTAATGATACTTAATGGTCAATTAAATACAATTGGATATAGCAAAACAAATATAGTGTATGTGTTTTCTATATCCATTTTACAAAAATAATACATTTAATTAAATCAAAAGGGAAATTTCAATTATAATAGTTTGAGTCATTACAATATTCCCCCAATAAGAAATTTCACCCTAGAAATTTTTATTTCCCACATTAAAACATATGATGGTACCTTTTTTCATCGCAACCTCTGGTTCCCATGTCGCTTCATTAAACATGTGGTTTCTCTGCAATACTTCGACCAGGTGCATTGCGTTATTTCTTAGAACTTTGTATCTATGATCTAAGATCTTCAATGGATTCTCCTCATAATAGAGTTCATTCTCCAATTGTACCACATCTAGATTGAGTACATGAGATGGGTCTGTTATATACTTTCTCAAGAGGGATACAAGGAATACATCATGTACTTGAGAGAGGTTAGGTGGGAGTTCTAGTCAGTAGGCCACTTCTCTAATGTGATCAAGGATATCAAAGGTGATAATGTACCATGTAATAAGCTTTCCCTTCTCCCCAAATATCATTAGTCTCTTACATGGAGATAATAAAGAGGAATACCACGTGTCAAACATAAAACTCTAGGTCTTGTTAATGATTTTAAACCTAGATTTTCTGTCAACTCTAAGCATCCTTGATGTGCTTCTGAATGGTCTTAAACTTCTCTACAATTTCCTCAACCATTTTAAGACCTAGAAGTTTCAATTACCCAACTTCATCCCAGGATGATGTTGTTATGAACCTCTTCCCATAAAGGGCTTCAAAGGGATACATTTGGATTCTTGAGTAGAAATTATTTTTTTAAGGAAACTAAACCATAGGAATATGTTTATCACATCATCCTTTGAAGTCCATTGATAATGATCTCAACATATCCTCAAGTTTCTAGATATTTCTCTCAGATTGGCCATTAGTTTTAGGGTTATAGGCCTGCTAATGTTTAACTAAGTATTCAGATTATGTTAGAGACTCTTCCAGAACATATTGGTGATTCTTGGATCTCGATCAGATTAAATAGATTGTGGTACACCATGAATCATCACCACTTCTCTAATGTGTATACATGCAGGTTAATCCAATGGAAAATCCTCTCAAATCACAATGAAATGTGCAATCTTTGTAAGATGATCCACCACAACCCAGATATCATTTTTTCCTCTATATGTCTTAGGAAACCACATGAAAAAGTCTATGGTGATGTTTTTTCATTTCCATGTAGGTATGGGTAATAGTTTAATCATCCCCATAGATATTTTCATTTTTTCCTTCACTTGCTAACATATAAGTCATATTAATGTATATTCTATGATCTTATTTTTTATATTGTCCCACTAATAGTGTTCCTAGAGATCTCAATACTTATTTGTGATTATAGGGTGGATAAAAAAGATTGAGTTATGTGAATCATCCAACAACTCCTTCTTTAATTCAGGATTTTATGTTACACAAATTATTTACCCAAATCTTACAACACATTCTTCATTAACATTGAAATTTTAGGATTTCCCTTTTCTAATAGTTTCCACTTTCATCATAATTTATACATCATCTCTTTGAGCATCCTTTAACCTCGCCATAAGAGACGGTTGACCAATAATTTTTGAATGGATTAATGATGTTCCTTCTTTTATAATTCTCATGTTCATCCTCTTAATGTCTAATAATATTAGATCCTTCTCAATTCTCTTCAATTAAAGAGTTACTGGATCTTTTCTACTTAGATCATCTTCCACTTTATTCTCTTTCCCTAGATGGTAGTGAATTGGGTCATCATAGTCTACAATCAGCTTTAACCATCTTTATTATATCATATTCAACACTTTCTATGTGAATATATACTTGAAGATTTTTTTATCTATATATATTTCACACTTTTCCCCAAATAGGTAATGTTTCCAAATTTTGAAGGCGAATATCACAACAGCCAACTCCAGATCATGTGATGGATAGTTTGGCTCATTATATTTCAACATCTTTGAAGCATATGTAATGAATTTTTCATTTTTCATCAACACACATCCCATGCCCCTCTTCAAAGAATCAATTAATGCCACAAAAATATATCCACTTGTGGGTAGTGTGAGAACGGTCGTAGTGATAAGCCTCATTTTTATCTCCTTGAAGCTCTCTTCACATTCATCATTATAAGAAAACTTGACTCCCTTCTGAGTTAGCTTGGTTATAGGGTTTGAAAATCATGATAAATTTCTCACAAATAAACAACTATACCTAGCTAATCCATGGAAACTATAGATATTTTTCACATATGTTAGCCTCGGTCATCCTTCAATTGCCTCAGTCTTTGAAGGTTCCATAGATATCCCATTACTCGTGATGATATTCACCAATAAATAGACTTCCTTCAACTATAACTCGCATTTGTTTTACTTGGCATAATATTTTTCCATTCATAAGGTCTTTAGAACCATACATAAATGCTCCTCATACTCTTTGTTAATTTCAGATTATATTAGAATATCATCAATAAAGACTGCCAAAAATATGTTGAGGTAATCTATAAAGACTCTATTCATCATTCCAATGAATATTGTAGGAGAATTAATGAGTCTTAAGGAAATTATATGAACTCATAATTCTCATACCATGTAATAAAAGTAGTATTTGGGATATCCTCCTTCTACACCCTTACTTGGTAATATCTCAACCACATATCCACCTTGGAGAATTATTTTTCTCCATGTGGTTGATCAAGAAATTAGTAAATTAATTGAAAAGGATTCATTCCCTTTATCGTGATTTTGTTGAGCTCACAATATTAAATTCAAAGGAACATTGATCCATCCTTCTTCCTGATGAAGAGGACTGGTGCACCCCATGGTGAACCACTTGGGTGTATAAACCCTTCATCTAGTTTGTCCTATAGTTATTTCTCTAAATCCTAAAGTTACACAACAACCATTCTATATGGAGTCTTGGATATTGGAAACACACTAGGTATAAGATCAAGTAATAATTCAACATATCTTCTAAAAGGAAGACCATGAAATTCCTTAAGAAACACATTAGTGAATTCCCCCGCAATATGCATGTCTTCAAGGATGGTTCCTTCCTTAGAATCAATCATCTAAGAAAGATACACATGCTCATATAGATGTAATATTCATTCATGAGATGATGTTCTAGAGAAGACTCATCATTCTCCTTGAACTTATATAGAATCAAGGGTTTATTTTCTATATGGAGAGTTATTTTCTTCCCAAGAAAATTTATGTTGGCTATATATAGGGAAATCTAATACATGCTATGAATTGAATCAAATTCCACTTATGTAAGAATTATAAGGTTCTTTGAGAAGTTCAATACTCAAATTATGATAGGGGAGGAGTTATATACATGGGATGTTATAATTGTCTCTTTTTTCATTCTCATCGAAATCTCTACATCCATGATTTTTTGTGGTGTTTGGATTGTCCTAATAAAATTTTGGGATATAAAAAAATGATTATAACTAGAATAAAAAATTAATGTCCTCTATTCTTGAATTAATAACTAGGATACCAATCACCACATCATTGTGGGGATTCACTTTAGTAGTTGTGATGTAAAACGTTCACCCTTTCTACCTTAAAGGTTGTTGGTTGCCTCCACAAACCCTTGTCTTAGTGAATTGATTTGATAAATGCACTAGTTATTTACAGTTATAGAAATGAACAATGCACTGAGGGTTTACCAAATCATTACTATCCTCCATCGCAGTATTGGGTTTTTCATTCTTGAAATCGATGGCTAGGTTCCCATCCTTCCCTCACCTAAATCATTTCCTTTTCCACTTCATAAAATTTCTAGGGTTCTTCATTCCACACTATTGGTAAGTGGGGTATTATAATTGCATGGAACCATTATATATCTCTATCCGACTACCAGTATTTGAATTTGCCTTACACTTATTATCCACATGATACCCCTGAGATTCATTGATCTCTATTTCGACTTTGTGGACACATCAAACAATTTCCTCATAGCTATCAAAGTCACAGATCACCAAGTATTTTTGTAGTTTAGGTTTTATCCTACCAAAGAATTGATAAACTATATATTCATGGGTAATGAAAAATCTGGAGGTGTATCTTTAAAGCATTGTGAATTTTTCTCATATTCTTTGATGGACTTGCCATCTTTTTTCTTGAGGGAAAGAAAGTCCATTTGAATCTTAAGTCGAAGGGTGTGAGCAAAATATTTATCGAAAAACATTTTATAGAAATCCATGATTCCCATCACCTAGATCACTTCCTCAGGATTCATATTTTTTAGAAATGTCCACAATTGATCAGCTTCACCATCCATATGATAATAAGCCAGAAGAACCTTCTCTTGTTTAGAGCATGGAAGGATGTAGAAGATCTTCTCAATGGATTTGATCCATTGTTCGGCAATTGAGAGATTGGATGATCCATTTAAAGTAGGAGGCCATTCTATCATGAAGCTCTCGATTTAAACTTGTTATTTCTTGGGGGGGTGGATTGTAATTTCCTCTGGATCCAAGTTTCTATTCAAAAACTAAGAGATATTATCATGAAAATGTTTTCAATTCTCGCTCTTATCGGATAGGGAATCTCATTAGGGAAGTCATTACATTGATCTTCACATCAGTTGTTAGCATGATTCCTCCTATTAACGGTCATTGGATAGAATAAAAGGAAAATTAGGGGTAATTATTTAAAACTATTAAACACATAAAGTGGAATCCAATGAAATTTTAGAGTTAAATTATAAATAAATTTTATTTCCTTAACTTACAAATTTCTAGGCTTCAATCTGTGTTATCCATTATCTATTACCTAACGTATATTATAATGGGATTTTTTTTATTCCCTTAATAAAGGTTCATACTAAGATTATGAAGTTATCAAGAATATCCCCAGAGAGTTTCAAACAAAGAGTACAGTAAGGCCTCTTGTCCTGCATTGGTTCCTGTTCGAGTCTAGCTCAAAGTGGTGTTTTCTGGTTTTATCCCTTGATGCATCTATGCCAGAGCCACATCCACTTGTCAGTATCTATATGGGGATATATTGTCTTTATAAAACACTTAATCTGTACTCACAAAAATTTAGGGTTTTTTTATTATACTTAGTCTGATACACAAGGCTTTTACTAGAGTTTTCTAATCCTAATCCAAAAAATAACTGAACTTTCATCTAATACCAACAATAACAATCTTGTTATTTTTACTACATTCATATATGATTTAATTAAATGAAAATACACTTAATACAACCACAAATAAAAATAATTATAGTGTCTAGGTAAATTATGAACATTACATAACAACTTAAAACATGAAATACATCATCATTATTGAAAACATCCTTTACATGACCACAACATTCCTTCATACTTAACAGTGTAAGGGATAACCTGAGGACATACATAAGAAAGAGGTGAGATAAAAATCCTGGAAAGGGAATATACAAGGAATAACATGAGTAATAAAAAAATGTTATAAAATAGTCATATCAATGGAGAATAAAAGAAACATGAACATAAAGGCTTGATATAGCATGATAATTATAACATTGAAATGTGGCAACCACATAAAAAATTGCATCATAGGTCAAGGATAAATTTCAAAGACATAATAGTTGAAAAAGTTCCATAAAGTAATCAGTTAAACCCCTATCCAAACATGTTGTATCATGATACTAAACATTACCCAATGCATTGGAGTGCTATATAATTCTGGGATCTCCTGTCACATTCATTTCATTCTCATGCTTAAGTGTTCCACATAGATCATAAAGAATGTATTCATTCATATTTATAATTTATTCCAAGATAATTGGATATTGAATACATACATGTAAGTCCTTAAAAAAATTATATGTGTATAAAAGTGAATAGCCTCAATAGGGAATTGATACGGTATTCACTTACACAATTTGTTTTGGAATGGAGATTCATGATGCAATATTGGAAGCCTAAGAGCATGACATAAAAAATTCATAAAAAGGGTTGATGAGATAGAAATAGGTATCTCATCATATATACATAAAATTTAATGTAATAGGGTTATATAAATACATTACCCAACATAAGTAATTTGGAAATTGATTTCATAACATTATAAAGAAACTGGAAGAAAGATGAGAAATGGAATAACTCTTATGAAAATTCAGCATAGTAACGGGTGTAAGTGGGAGGGATTAATGAGAGGTAAAATGGTATATATTCATTAAATAATAATAATGGATGTATGGGGTAGGTTCAAAAACATACCCCATAATTTTTAAATGAAAATAAAAGGGTATAAAAATATAAAGAAACCTGATAAAAATGAGAATAGAAGGAACCCTTACTTGAGTGTGTGACTTAAAAATCTTGAAGAGGGGATTCTTGATAGCTTAGGGCACTGTGAGAGGATTCTAAAGATGGCAGGAAAGAATAAGGAAGTTATAAAATTATTTTAAGTGAAGTTAAGTGGTATATTTGGTGGGTTTATATAGTAAATGAGACGAGAATTCTTTAATATTTGACAAACATAGGTTTTTGATTCTATATAATTAAATATTCAAAACCCCAAACCATTCCACAATTTTTTCACGTGGCTTTTTCCATATAGGACTAGAAAAATTATTTTATAATTACATGGCCTGATGATATAAAAATATAAGTCTTTCTTATGTGGAGGTGAGTCACATTATTAAAGAAATGACCTTAAAATCATAAAATATATTATACATTTTGGAGGATTCACTAAGGATTTATAAAAAAAATTCAAACAAATATAAAATCTCATTATTTTAAAGTTAAAACTTACATTTTTTTGAATACCCATTTTTTAGTGCTTATTACATCACTATTGGTCCATTATGATGTCATAAAACACAAATATATTTATATGGTATTTAGTTTTTAACCAAAAATTTGACTGTCTTAGAAAATTATAAAAAATTCACCATTGTATAATTTTGAAATCCTAATTCCAAAAATAATATTAATTTTTTTCAAATAATTTTCTAAATTTTTCAATTTTCACTTTTAAAATAAAAACTAACATTTAATGAGAATTGATAGGTTTTGAAAAAAACCTATTTAAAAACCTTAATGAAAATTAAAATTTTCTTCATAAAAATTATATCATAATTTATATTTAATAAAAAATAATTAAATAAAAATGTTTTATAAAAATTTTATTTATTAATTAATCAAATTATATTTCTTAATTTAATTTCAATATTAACCAAAAATACTATTTTTGATTTAAAAAAAATAAACTATATTCATTATTATATTCAAAAATAATTTACATAATCATAATGATAGGTTATTGATACATATCCCTTTATTACACTAGTATAAACCCTAAGAGTACGGTGTGTGGTGGTGATGATTTCATGGGGTTGTTCGATGAAAATGGTTTGGGTCATGATCTCGATGATCTTGAACATATCCCATAAATGGTTTTTCTCATGCTTAAGATGTTAGGTCATGGCTTGGGATTAGTTTAAGGAAAATCCCAAAAATGCTATCTCCTTCAGAAGCTTCGATAAATGGGCTTCATAGGGAATGATCCAATTGTTTGAGGCCATCACCACTTTTTTATGTCAAAAGGCTTTGTTAAAACCCTATATTTATACTAGTCGAGTGATCACTGTTCAACGGCTATATTATAAATTGTAATAATATGTAATGGTCAATTAAATCCAATTAGAAATAATAAAAAAAATGGAGTTCATGTGTTTTCTATATCAATTTTACAAAATATGACATTTAATTAAATCAAAAATAATATTTCACTTATAATCATTCGGTTCATTACACTTAATATATAATCATGGAATAACATAGTCAATGAGGTATAAGTACCACCCAAGGAATGGAAATGAAGTTAAGAAACCCTTTACATCAAGTTCAACATGCCTCATTAATGATTTTAACCACCTTTATAATAAATTTATTGTTATTGTAATTATGTAAAATAACCAGAAACATATCTATAATATATTATACAATCCATCTATAACATCTTATAATCTGTTTGTTAATAATATTTTATTATTATCTTTGTAAATGGTGTCAAATACTACATTTTCTTTGGAATTATTGTTCGATAGTTCCAGTCCTTGTACTTTGATTACAATTTCATCATCTCTAGAATATTAATCATGATATTAATTTCATATATATTCATTATATATATATTTAGATTCATCCATATATGGTATATATAGAAAAATGAATTTCCCCATTCTTGGAGATGGTAGGTCGTATATAAGAAGTTGGATCTTCTTTTCAGCTATGTTTTCCTTTTTCTGGTGTTTTCTGAGGAAAAAGTTGTTTTTGGGGAAATTTTTTAAGTACATGCCATGTACTTTA
The DNA here is from genome assembly GCA_963277665.1 of Viscum album. NCBI lineage: Eukaryota > Viridiplantae > Streptophyta > Magnoliopsida > Santalales > Viscaceae > Viscum > Viscum album. Next base: position 1,466,686,168 of record OY728128.1, on the reverse strand, counting down.
TGGGTACACATCGTGTACTTGGTAACCACGGAAAGCCAGATGCTGGTTGTGTAATGGTCATGCACACCACCGTGTGTGACGACCCGGAGGCTGCCTAAAGTGGGTCCCAATAAGGGAAAGTACACACTGTGTACGTATAAAGTACACACCATGTACTTTCTTTTTTTCATTAAATGGACCGGGGTCATGCCTAATTGACATAAATCCCTTCTTTTCGACCTAGTTCTTCTAAGAGCGTCGTAAGGTCACGAATCTTTGCTGATCCCTCGACCGTGCATCCGTCCTCCGAATCAAACACAGTTGGTTGTGTTGGAATCGCATCAGTGATTTCTCCCTTCTCCTAAAACACCATCCCTTGATTTCTCCCCTATCATGAGATATCATTGGTTGAACTTTTTATACATTTTTGTAGATCTACAGTGTTCTAAGGTGATTCAAGGCCAGAGACTCAAGTATATCGATCTCACAACACTAAGGTAGGTGGTTTGTGCCTTTCCATAGAACTTTTTTGTATTATACTTGAAAAGTTCACAATACCCTTGAACGGGGTATTGTGTGTTTATTGTGTTAGCCCTGTAAATTCCTTTCTATGCTTGTATGCTTGAGTAGAGTTTATTTGAATGTGAATAGGGTTGTTTTCTATGCTTTGGAAGTGTTTTCCCATGCATTTTCTGTTTATGACCATTTGGTCTTGCTTAGCCTGTTAGGCTGTTGTTATTTCTATTCCTATTGTTGATAGGATATAGTAATCTTTTAATCTAACATGATGTTATGTTTTAGATTGTTTAGAAAAGTAGTTCTTAAGGTTTAATTTGGACGCTATGCATTGTTATGCTAATTTTTTTTACACAGGGATGAGAGAAACTCTATAGTAAGACCATAGGGAAAATTGATGTTGAGGGCTTTCCCAGAGTATCTTTTATAATATCACGTTGGGAGACCATAGAGAGGATTGTCGTTGAGTGCTCCCTTAGAGTGTATCTAGTTACGTTCCAAGACCACAGGAGGAATTGATATTGAGTGCTTCCTCAGAGTGTCTGTAGTTTATGCTAAAATATTATATGTGGAATTGACAGTGAGTGCTTACTCAAAGAGTCTTTGATATATTTTACTATAGGGGGAATTGGTGGTGAGTGACTATTCAGAGAGTCTATACTTAAGCTGAGCGATAGGGGTTAGATTGTGTGTGATTCCCAGAGGGTTTCTTGTACTTGTTTGGTTGAACCAGGGGGAATAGGTTGTGTGTTTCCTTCCTAGAGGGTTACTTTCTTGGATTAGCTTCTTTCTTGTTAAATGTAAATTGAATTAAATTGAACTATAGGATTGTTTACTTTTGAGTACTTACTTGTTTAATGCTTATTTATCTTATTGTCTGCCATATATATTCACTGACAGTTAGGCACAGATCTTTGGGTGGTTACCTACTGGGATTTAGTCTCACACCCTGTGTGGGTCATGCTTTTGGGCTCAAATAGATTATATTGTTGCAGGTATAGATAATTTCAAGTGCCCTTCTACTTCAGGTACATGACTGCTTTGGAGCTGGAGAGCATGGGACCAAGCTGAGGCTTGTGATGTTGAGGATTTGTTTATCTGTTTTCAACTGTAATCTGGTTTTTTACTATTTTCCGGCATTTTTATCTATTTGGTTGTTTTCCTAGACATCTGTACCATGCATCATTATATATATGTGCTCTAGTTGTTATTAGTTCTAGTCTTACACTATTTATTGTTGTATGTTTCCATTACTACTTTTTCTATTGTATATCTGATTTACTTCTGTTGTGTTACTCTTCCAATGAGAGCATAGTTTCCCCACTATCACACCTAAGGCCCTCACTGCTAGTCAGCAGCCTCTGGAGTTTGGGGAAATGCGCTTGAGGCCACGTTACCAACCGGGTACGGGGTGCCTTCGGAAACCAAGATGTTAAAAAGTGGTATCAGAGGCAGGTCTTTTCTTCTTGACTTACTGTTTGGAGCCTATATCCAGGGATAGTATGGAATAAGTACCTGTTAATAAGTTTTGCATAGGAGTAGCTAACCCACATATAGGGAATGTACAATCTACCTTGTTTATTGTAGTTTTTTGGTTTTTCAATTTTATAGTTGATTTGGTTTTCACTGTTGGGTGATTCACATGTATTGTACTATTATCGTTGATGTTATTGAGGTTATATTTTTTTGAAACCTGATGAGATGAGGGTATTCCATCTCATGCATCATATAGACACTTACTAGAAATCACATGTCATCCATTCTTGCCATGCCATTTAGGATGCATTAGCTATTTCATGTTGTTGTGATAGATTTTGTGCTAGATACGCATGCTATTGTGATAGATTCTTTGATAAAATACCTGTTTTTGATAGGGTATTATATTGTGTAAGGTTCCATTTGAATGAACGCCATACATTGGTTATTGAGGTGTTATGGGCCCTCGTGGACCGGAATTGGTGGATCATTGCACTATTATGCTAGTTATGTCATGTATAAGATTCCAAGCATTGATATGTGGGGAGTATGGGCCCTCAAAGATCAAAATTTTTCACCGTAATGTTTATTTCAGTGTTTTTATGGGCTCCAGAGTAGTTTTTTAGGCTTACTGTCTGGAAAAACCCAAAATACACGGAGTATAGTGATGAACACATGTCGTGTGTCCTTCTACTTGGAAAGGAACTGTTTTTATTAAGTACACACCATGTAGTCTATAAGCGTGTCTCGGACTGTGTGGGCAGAGACATGGGGTTGGGAAATTGTTGGTGGAACACGTCGTGTATCGGATGTACACGTCATGTTTCATACCGTGTAACTAGTCGTGTAACTAACAACACGGGTCGGTCAAGCCTTGTCTTACACATGTTGTGCCCATATAGAACACGTCGTGTAGTGTAACCCATATAGCAACTTGTGTAGCTAACAAACACAGGTCGGTTGAGTCTTTTCTCATACACGTTGTGTCCATCAGGAACACGTAGTGTATAGTGAGCCGTGTATCCGGCTGTGTAACTAACAACACGGGTTGGTAAAGCTTGTCCAGTACATGTCTTTTCTGGTATGAATACATCGTGTAGTCTTGTTCTGGGATAACCATGTGGATTGGTCATGTTGAAGGACTCGGGAAGGGGAAGAGGATTCAATTACATGTCGTGTGTTAGGAAAACACGCCATGTGTTTGGGGTGTTACACGACCAGGGTTGGCAGGGGTACACGTCCATGTGAAGGCTTAAGGGAACACGTTGTGTACTCATTATACACATCGTATAGTCATGTTTTGAAAAACATGAATGCTTTCTTTAACTTTTTCCCTTCTTAATATTCTATTTTTTCGGTCCCTGATAATCTTGATCTAAGGTGTGCGCTTGACCTTACAGAGTCATGCCACTAAGACATCGTCTTGTTGTCTGGTAGTTATAGGGCAGTGATCAGACACAAGACATGGGTGATCAAGGACTACTGGTAGATCCTCTAGTTGTTCCAATCTTGGCACCAACCATCATTCTAGACTCAGGTGCTGACACACAGTTCTGAAAGGGCATTATGAGGATGATGCATACCTTCTAGGGAGCACCGCCACCTGCCCCATCGATGGCAGAATTGACGTGGGTCTTTCAGCAGTAGCATCCTCCCACAATCCCAGGGGACTTCAAGGATAGACTTTCCTCTAGTTGTGGATTATTTTAGGGATGTATTTTCAGAGGTCTTTTTAGGTTTTCCTCTAGAAAGAGAGATGGAATTTTCTATCGATATTGTTCCAGGAGCGGCACCGGTGTCCATTCCTCTTTATAAGATGGCTACACCAGAGTTACAGGAGATTAATAAGCAGTTGGAGGAGTTGGAGACAAAGGGTTTCATCTGACCCAGTACTTCCCCTTGAGGTTCGCATGTCCTTTTGCAAATAATGAAGAAGGTACCCTCTGACTTTGTGTGGATTATCGGAAGTTGAACCAGTTGACGGTTAAGAACTGATATCCCTTGTCGAGGATTGATGATCTCTTTGATCAGCTTCGAGGAGCCCGGGTGTTCTCGAAGATTTATTTGAGGTATAGTTACCATTAGTTACATGTTGGACCATCTGATATACCTCTCAAAGCCTTTTGTAGCAAGTATGGTCTATACGAGTACGTAGTTATGTTGTTCGGTCTCACGAACGCACCTGTAGTTTTCATGGAATTGATGAACCGAGTGTTCCATCCATACTTGGATTATTTCGTGGTAGTCTTCATGGATGATATCTTTTTGTACTCATGCACTCGACACGACCATGATTTCCATCTTGATATCGTTTTGAGTACACTGAGAGAGCATCAGTTATATGCTAGGCTCTCAAAATGCCACCATTGTATGGACCAGATTCACTTCTTGGGTTATTCTATCTCATAGAATGGAGTATCAGTAGACCCATTGAAAGTCATAGAAATAGTTTCCTGGGAGCATCCGAAGAATTTCATTGAAGTACAGAGTTTTCTAGAGCTGTATGGTTGATTTAGAAGTTTCATACAAGACTTCTCACGCTTAGCAGTGCCACTAACAGGCCTGACTAAGAAGAGTACAATGTTCTTGTGGTCAGATTCTTGTGAGTCATCCTCTTAGGAGCTGAAAGGGAGGATGACTTCAGCACCGATACTAGTATTTCTAGAGCTGGGAAAGAGCTATACTGTTTACTATAATGCATCAGATATCAGGAAGGGAGATGTTCTTATGCAAGTGCAATGAGTCGTTGCATACGGGTCTCAGCAGTTGAGGCCACATGAGAGGAATTACCTAATGCATGATCTCGAGTTGGTTGCTGTTGTTCCGGGTTTACATTGTTGGAGTCATTATCTTCTAGGATAGAAATTTTTGGTTTTAACTAAACGTGACTTGAATCTTCATCAACTAATATGGGTTGAGTACATGCATTACATTTACTTTGATTTGTTCTACACAACATTAAAAGAGAAAATTGTTACAAATTCTATGAGTCAGAAGGCTCAAAATTGGGTATTAAAAGATCCAAGTACTGAGTGGTGGATAATGGATTTTTTTGGTAAGATATATCTGGAGGTGTAAGATGTATCTGGAGGTGCAAGATAGGCACAGGTAGATGACCCTTGTATCCATGGTAGTTTAGTCCATGCTCTTGAGATAGATCAAAGAGAATAAACTTCAGTATCTATAATGATTATCTATAAAGTAAAATTCTATAGTTGGGGATGCACCATCAATTTGGACTATTAGTAGTGATGGGAATGCATATGTTCTTGGTCTGGTAGTTTTTTCAACATGTATGTGAGAAGAGTTTATATGAGAGTTTCAGGCATCAATGTGGTTGGTGTATCATGGTTTGACCAAATTGTATCATGATCTCCATAGATAGTATTGGTGTCTGGGGATGAAGAAATAAGTTTCATGTTTCATATCAAAATGTCTCACTTGTGTGTAGGTAAAGGTTGAAAATCAGTGACCAGGAGGTCTATTGCAGCCATTACCCATGTCTAAGTGGTAATGGGATGATGTGATGATGGACTTCATCATGGGACTTCTGAGGTAGCCTTGGAATAATGATGTGATCTGGGTTGTTTTTCATCACTTGACTAAGGTGGAACACTTCCTACTGATTCAAGAGACCTTCACTGTAGATAAATTGGGTGAGATATATGTTCAGAGATAGTATGACTGCATGTGGTGTCACATACAATAGTTTCAAATTGCAATCTTCATTTCACATCATGCTTCTGGTAAGTATTTTAGAAGTCTCTTGGTACCGATGTTTTTTTGAGTAAAGCTTTCAACCCACAGATGGACAAGAAGTCAGACCATAATATTCATGTGTTTTAGGAAATGTTGAGGGCTTATGTACTGGATTTTGGTGGATTGTGGTAGAAACACTTGTCACTTTGTGAGTTTTCATACATCAATAGTTTCCTAGCTACAATTCAGATGGTACCATTTGAGGATCTCTATGGTATACCTTGTAGATCTCTATTATGTTGGTTAGAGGCTAGGGAATTCGAGTTGTTGAGATTAAGTTTCATGAAGAATACATCCTAAAAAGTTTAGTTGATTTAGTAGTGTATGGAAACAGTTCAGAGTGGGATGAAGTCAAATGTGGATTAGCGTCATAAACCTGTTGAGTTTGGGGTGGGTGATCAGGTGTTCCTTCATGTGTCACCAGGTTTGGGTCATCATAGGATTCAGAGGTAGGGAATGTTGGCACCCAGCTATGTGGGGTTGTTTTATATTATAGATATTATCGAGCCGATGGAAAACCGATTGTCTCTTCCATATCGGTATAGTGTCATGCGTGATGTATTTCTTGTTTTAAAGATTTAGCAGTATCACCCTAACCCATCTCATGTGGTTGATGTTGAGGATGCCAAACTTGAGGATGATGCATCCTTCAAGGAGCATCTATTTCATATTGGGGATAGTATTGGGAAAATATTGTGAGGTAAGATTGTGCCCTTGGTGTGAGTTATAACAACCCTATTCTTTATTACATACTTAAATATGGTTTATTACATAAACTCTTCACTTGATACAACATGGAAGATCGAGAGTTCTAGTGTATTTGGGGATTAGGAACATTAAATAATAACTTAAAACATTAAACACAACATCTTTATTGAAAACTTTCTTCACATGACCACTACATTCCCTCGTACTTAGCATTGCATGGGATAACCTGAGGACAAACATAAGAAAACAGTGAGCTATAAAGCCCAATAAGGGAATAAACATGGAATAACATGAGGAATAAAATACATGTTATACAATAGGCATATCAATGGATCACAATATAAACATGAACATAAAGGCATGATAAATCATGATAATCATAACATGGAGATGTGGCAACAACACTTAACATGGAATTAGCATGAGCCAAGGCTCATTGCCCATGGAGCATGAGTAAACCCTCATTGCACATGAATCACGAGTAAACCATTGTTTCACTTGAATTAGAATGATTTAACACCCATTCCACATGAAGTATCATGATACTATACTTTACCGAATGCATTTGATCACTATTAGGGCGCACCCTTCTTAAACATTTCATTTCATGCATAAGTGTACCACATGGATCATATAACATTGAATCAATAAACTTCATAAGTTATTACACGATTAAATAATGTGGAATAATTACATGAATGTACCATTCAATATGTATATGTTCATAAATGTGAATACCTTTGATAGATACATGGGTATGGTATTCACTACATAATGATCTTGGCTTGGAAAAACAGAGTGCAGTTTCGGCAGCATAACAACCTGACTTAAGAATTCATAAAAAAGGTTGAGGAAAGATAAATGGGTGTCTCATCATATATAAAAAAATGTACAGTACTTGGGTTATATAGATACATTTCCCAACAAATTTAATGGAATTTGAATTCACAATACAAAAGAATTTCTTGAATGTAAATGAGGTGAGAGAAATTCCTTACGGAATTTCAGCATGGTAACGGGTGTACTTTGAAGGAATTAATCAGATAGAAAGGAGTATACCATCATTAAAACATAAAGAGGGTAGTATAGGGGAGGTTATAAACCATACCCCAACATTTATAATTGAAATTAAAAGTGTATAACAACTTTAATAAAATTGGACAAAATGAGAAAGGAAGAAAACTCTTACATGGAAATGTGATCCCAAAGCCTTGGGAGAGGCATAAGAGAGGCTTCTTGGGATCTTGAGTCACATTGGGAGGATTATAGGGAGGAGGGAAGGGTTTCGACGAACTCCAAAGGCTTTTAGTGAAGAGGAAGTTGGAGCTTGGGTTGGATTATATAGGAAAGGCGAAGGAATTCTCTATTATTTAGGTTTGGGACACCTCACATTAAACTAATAAAAACCACAATCTAGACCATGGTTTTTGCCAATGGTTTTTTCCATAGGGGAGTGGAAAACAATATTTTATAAGGACAATGTCCAAAATTCTTAAAATAATAGATTTTCTTATGTGGAGGTGAGTCACACTCTCAAAGAAAACAATTTAAAAAGAGAAAATGTTTTATATCTCTTGAAGGGTCCAATAAAGCTTTGTAAAATAAATCAAACAAACCCAAAATCACATTATTTTAATTGTAAAACATATATTATACGAACATAATGTTCATAGTATTTTATTTCATCTCTATTGGTCCATTATGATGTCAAAAAACACATTGCATATTTAAATGGTATTTGATTTTTTTACCAAAAAAATTGACTCTCTCATATAAGTATGAGAAATTCACTATTGGATAATTTCAAATTTCCTGATTCCAAAAATAATATTCATTTTATCAAAATAATTTTCTAAATATGTGAATTTTTATTTTTAAAATAAAAACTGACATTTATCGAATATTCTTTGGTTTTTCCAAAAACAACTTTCAAACCTTGATAAAAATTAAAATTTCATTCATTAAATTATATGATATTTTATATTAAATAAAAAATAATTTTATAATAATAATAATATTTTATTAAAATATTATTTAATTAAAAAATCCATTAATTCATCAAAATATATTTCTTATTTATATATTAACTAAAACTGTTATTTTTTCTTTAAAAACTATTTACAATGTAATAATAATAAAATGAATGTATATTCTCTATAAAAAAATAATGTACATAATCATACTACTAGGGTATTGTTACATAACTCCTCAAAACATCTGCATAATACCTTAGGGTATGGTGTGCGATGCTGACAGACTCATGGGGTGGCTCGGATAACATCGTTCGATTGGTAATCTCTATCAACTCCCACTTTTCTGGTAGGCAGTTTCGCTCAAGCTTAAAGTATTCAATCTTAGCTTGGTCTTGGTCAAGAGAAAATTCCAAAGACACCACCTCCTTTCTGAGATCCGTCAAATGCACTTCATATGGGGCAAGTCTACTGGATGATGTCATCGCTTCCTTTGTCTCAGTAAATTGTATTTTTTAAATCCCTATATTTATAATAATAATGTTATCACTATTCAATGGATATATTAGAAATGTTCACAATTCTTAGTGGAATTTTAAAATCCAGAAACATAAAACAAATTAAGTGCATTTGTTTTATAACTATTTCAAATATTAAGATATTTAACTGGATCAAGAGGGATTTTCATTAAAAAATGTTTGGGTCGTTACATGAGTACTCTCACAACATGGAAATGTTCAAGAAATAACCTAGGAAAGGGAGTAAGATATACAGGCCCAGTGGACCAACCTCTTTTCTTTGGAAGCTCAACGATTCGCGGATGATCCATTATAAGGTGGGGAGGTTTTAAGTTCCAAGACCTTGAAGAGGTATGTTATTATATAAATTTTGGTTTTTATTTCATTAAAGTTTGTTAATTAATTGTTTACTTGGTGTGTGATGTGGTTTTAGGGTTTTTGGGGGGCTTAGGACACAAAATAAAGGGGAAACTTGGTCATTCTATGCATGTTGCATGGTTTGTGCATAGTTATTGAAAACCGTGTGGGGGAGACAAATCATTCAACCTTGGACTTTGAATTCTCACACTATTAGTGTATGTTTTCTTAAACTGTGAAATCCTCCCCAGGTAACTGTGTGACTTAACCCCTCATGGGTAGAGGCTAGTTCAAGGTTGGTGCATGGTTTGGAAACCATGTATCCAAACCATGTGCCCCAATAAAAAGTGTAAAATATGAAACTGACCCCTCAGGATTTTAGGTTCCTTAACTGATTTCTTCCCCTTTTTATTCTCTCAACCTTAGTGATGAACCTAGAAGATCCATGCTTCAAAGGGATTATTCTCCTTCAATTTTGGGTCTTTTAGAGTATCTTTTCTTGTGGATTGAAGCCCTGGGTAAGTCTAACACCCCCTACCTTGATTCACTTTTCCATATCCGGGCATATAGCTTTGGTTATCTACTTATAAAGCCCTAAAACACACTTTTTTAGTTAATTATAGGTTCATTATTCAATTGGATCATGAATATATATCTATGACTAAGTTTAAGAGTGTTTTCATCCTAGAAATCAAGGTAGGCGGTCTACAAAATATATACCATAGTTTCGTTATAGATTTTTTTCATGCGTGGTTGTGATATTTCTTACCTCTTGTTTTGCATTCATTTACTTGATTAATAATTGAAAAAAAGGTTAGTTAAGTGATTATTTAAATCCCTCATGATCCACATGGCATGCATTGGGGTTTTTTAGACCTATTTTAGGCCACCCATGGGGTGATCCAATTTTCCCGAACTTAGAAAATGTTAAAGTTGATAATAGGGTTTCTTTTTGTGGAAATAAATCCCATGATAAATCTGTTGATATGATTAATAGTATTTTAAGGGGAACTAATGGTATTGATGTCTAGTCATTGGCCTTGGAATAAGGTATTTTTTCAGAAAATGTAAAAAGTGTTAAATAGAATAACTTGAATGAGTTAATTGACTTGGGATATATAATTTAAATGCATAAATGGAAAAATGCTTTTGAATTGATAAATTATGTTAAATGGGTAAATTTAAATGCATTGTTTATTATGATAAATAAGTAATGGTATGAAAATGGGATATGATTTAAATGGGATATTCAAAGTAAATGGTAAATGTACTAATGGGTTAAAGCATGATGGTGTTTTATCTATAGAATTAATTGTGAATTGAAAATGTTGTGTGATTATATATGATTGGTTTTTGATATGGTAAATATGGTTAATGGATAAATAAGAATGTGCACAAGACTTGGTGGTTTAGCATAAAGGACTAAGGATCCTACCAAAGGTCGGGTTGGACTGATCCTCGAAACCCACCCCTATAATGCAAAGATTATGATGCTATACTGATGCTCTAGTCCCTAATGGTTTCATTGGATGAAACTACCTGGATTGATCCCCAAGGTAAATGTGATGTAAATAATTGATAAATGGTTTTACCTAGTGAGTTATGGAACATGAATTTTTCCTTATTCTTTATAAATGATTAGATTGGGCTATTTTGTAAATAATTTAAATATGCAATCCATAAAACAAATGATAAAGTTTTCAAAAATAAATATTTTCAACTAATGGATCTAGAGTTGTCTTTTTTTACCTTTTCATTTATCTTATACTTGCATGCACTATATGTTTAGACTGAATATTTTATAGACATTGATGGTGGTGGACTACTTAGTTTTACTCACACAATTCTCAGGATGTTGTTGGGTACCCGAGAAGATTTCATGGTTGGTGGTCAGGACAAGGGAAAAGTCCACGTCACAAAGAGTTGAGTTGGGAAAGGGAAGTGAATTTATGGGGATCCAGACATGGATTCAGGACCCATTTGGGGGACTCAACTGTTTGTCATTATTTTGTGTTTCTTTTCACATTTGACACAATTGGCATGACATGGCATGTTTACTTATTTAGTAGTGTTTTTACCCTATTTGGGATTTTTTTATCAATTATTTTCCATGGTTTATTGGTTCTCGTTTCCCAAATTTTTGATATTATCTAATTTTTATTACTCTGAAAAGAGGGTACAGTCTCCCCACATGATTTACCACTCCCTAATTTGTTACATCCTAGGTGTAACACCCCAAGATTTCATAGTAAGTTATTTTCATTAAATTCAATATCTTGCGTTATACGCAACACTAGGCTCGAGCGCACTACAACTTACCAAACTAGATACTCAAAAGTAGTTATGAATAGTATTAACTAGATTTTGAATTTTATATACTCCATATAATTTTAACTTATGTATTATGTGTTTATTAGACATATTATAAGAACAAAATCAATTTTTCAGATAAAAATGTATTTTTCAAAAAAATCAATTTTACAACCTTTTAATGGTGAACCCTTTTTAAAACCAATATTTGACCCTTTTATATATTCATTTTTAAAAAATAAAATTCTTCTTCAGAATCGTGACATCAAAATTTACTTTGGATGAAATTTTGGTAGTTTTCTAATAATATTTTTTTTTTATGAATAGTGAGAAATAATGTATTTTAATTCAAAGCTACCTTTTAATATAATTTATTTATATGGTTATATTATATTTTAAATTGGTTTTTAAGTTTAATTAGATTATATTTTTACCCTTTAATCCAATGATGGTCATTGGAATTAATTTCACTTTGAAATTACACATAAACAAGTGTCAATATTTTGATAGTTATTGTTTCTTAAAAACACGCTATTTGTTTTGATAACGGGATTTAATTTTAAATTAATTAATCCAACCTCTATGTTTTGAATTTGATAAAATAGACATTGTTTTTGAATTTTTAATATCAAATTTAGCTTAGGTTGAATTTTTGGTATTTTTCTGAAAAACATCAATTTTTTATGAATAGTGAAACCACTAAGTTGTAGTTAAAAATCCGACTTTTTCATTTAAATAAAATTTTACCACTTCTGTGAATTGAATATCGAAAATCCAAGAAACAAGGTTTTTATTAGTAAGTAAAATGTGGTTCAATAAGATGAAAATAATTTTTGTTAAATAGTAACTTTTGACTTTTCTTTACCGCGGTTTAAGGTAATTAATGTAATTCAAGGTAAAATGAATATTATAATAATAAAAAATTACCTTAACACTTTTTCTAACCTTATTGGATGATTCATGGCCGACCATGGGCATCCCTGGGTCTATTTGGGGACCCCCATGGAGCCACTTATGAATGATAATGACTAATTATTTTAATTAACTTAATGTAAAGACAAAAATGACATTAACAAATATATTTTAGTATATAAATTTTTACATGGGGTTATATAAGTCATCGTTTAGACTATTAATAATCATTTGAAATATGAATAGATTTAATACATTATGGTAATTTGTTTATAATTTTTAGAAATCAATTAAATTAAATTAATTATGACATAATAATTATGTAGTATTTACCTCGTTAATAAATGATTTAAATAAATATGATTATTAATATTAAAATAATATCCAAAACCTGTCCAATTATTATTGGGTGATTTTATTTAGACCATGAGTCATATTATCTTTGACTTTAATTAGTATTGGACCTTTAGAAACCGAATATCGGTATATAATAAAATAATATTTTAACACTTTCCTAAAGAGACCTCCCTTCCCCTTATAAAAGGACACGACTTCTAAACCATTACACACACATATAAAGCCCCTTTTCTCATCCAAACCCTAAAAAACTAATCTCTCAAGATCCCCGTCTTCCTCCTATAAGCCTTACCTTAGGAAAAAGGCACTTCAAGAAGTCATTTTTGTTCAAACCAGAGCAAGTTACCCAAATTAAATGTAACGCTTTCTCTAAAATTATTTTGTTTTATTTTGTTTTATTTTAATTCTCCATCCCCCTAAACACTTTTTATTACATTATTTTATAAAAAAACAACTATCATAAATATACTAGGATATTTTTATGAGATTTATTCGAACCAAACTTACACACACATCTATCTAATGGGTGAAGAACATACTTTTTCTGTGGATGGAAAACAAACGCCTCTTGAAACGACGATTGTTCGATTATATCCTACCTCCTCTCATAGTGGCCATTAAGATGGTACTTTATTTATAAATGATATATATATATATATATATATATTATGTTTTCTTTATTCTTCTTTATTTTCCATTTAAATCATTATTTTATGGTTTCCATTATGGGTAAAACGCGATAATTTCGTTTGAGGAAGTGTGGTCTACTGCCCCCTCCAAATGATATGACTCGTTAATTCCTTGTGTGGGACGTATAAAGGAAGGACTTAATGATATTATATATTATATTATACTTGAATTATAATATACCTATGTATCTTTATCTTTTAATTCCTTTAAAATACAAAATAGAAATGAAAGTAGCGTTCATGCATACGTATGGAATATTGTCTCCCTGAATGGTACATTTCATTTATTATATCCAAATTATATGTACTGTTATAAATAGATATATATATATACTGGATATATAATATATAAATTATTTATAAATAATTTATATAATTCTGGAGATAACGGAATTTTGACCACATGGAAAAATTGTAATTATAACAAGTTTATTTCTTACTCAAGTTCCTAACATAGATAAAATATCCAATATGAACTCAAATAATTAACTAATTGTTATAGCTAGGTAATAAGTGATATAAATTTAATAATAAAATTAAAAAATGTTTTTAATTAAGTAGAAATTAACTTAATTATAAATTTCAGGAAAAACAAGGAACATACAAGACAAGTCGGACTTGAGGTAAGTGGATTCTTATCTCGCTTTTAATTATGTGAGATTTCCATTGTTCGCCACTTATTTATTGGATGTGGTGTATTTTGTACTTCTATTTGATATATATATATATTATCACTATTCTTTTTATATTCATGGTATTCTATGATTCATTTGGTGGTTATTAAATTTTTGTTGTACGACTCAATTGATTACAACGAAGTAAGGGTTTCTCATCTCACTTTTTATTCACATGAGATTAATTCTATATTTGACACTATTTCCTTTTTGTGGTGTATTTACTATCCATGATTGTATTCTTGGTGTAATATAATTTAATTTATGGGTATTTACATCTTCATTGTATGATCTGTATTTCATGGGTTGTATGTTTCATAAGTTACCAAATTGGTAAGGGAATTTCAAATTTCAATTTCCACTCAGTGGGCTTTACACATTCTTCATTGATTATTTTACTCCAATATTATGTGTGGAATCAATATTTATTATTTATGTAGTAATTTACACTCCCCTTTGTGTGGATATAATTTTGATACACATAATCACTTCATTTATAATTTCTCAACTCATTGATATAAACTTGATCTTAACTCAATTTCCATTCATTGAGTTAAACATCCAAGTCATTGGTATTGTTTTTTCAAGAATATGTGTGAATGTCCTCTGATTGATTTACATGGAATATCCAATCATATTGAGTGTATTTATATTTTTCACACATAATTATGTCATTGATTTGTCCTTTACCAAAGGATACTGTCTTTATATGGGATTTCATCTCAATTTACATTCCTTTCATACTTCTTTGTTGTTATGCACCAATTCACTTTTATATGGTATATATAATATCCTTTGACATAGTATATAATGAAATCCTTTATTCTCAAGATATTATAAAGTTTTTATTACCTCAATTATTTTATTCAAACATCTTTCATTTGGTTAGTAACTCTATCTAAAATATCATTTTAAATGTTTTAAAATTTTATTCTTCAAAATATTTCTCATTAATATCCATGTTTTAAAAAAAATTGAAGGATTTATTTATATGGACACTAATGTTTCAAAAAAAAATTCCTTTTAAAATTTTCAAAGTGGTATAGGACACTTTGATTCAAAAATCTTTTTTTATTGGCTTCTTGAAAAATAGTGTGACTTTTAAATGATTTCAAGAAAAAGGGGGATATTTCCCTCAAATAGTTTTGATGATTATTTTAATCTATTTCAGTATCCTTCATTATTCTCAATTGAGGTTAATATATTATAATACAATCTTCCATATTATATTTAATGATTTATTTTTGACTGTGGATGTGCTATTTTTATACCATTCATGGTTTTTGGATAATGTATTGACATTTGTTATGCGAGTAATAATATGAATTTTTTATGTTATGTTTCAAAATTTTCATATGAGAAATGAATTGGAGTTAGTAAGTGATGGGTGGAGCCCGCTATAGCTCCTCGATGCATCGATAGGTCTCATGAGACAAACTACTGTTTTGGCACAAGGCCTTGACAAAATCTTGTTTGTAGTCTTGGCACAAGGCCTTGACTATGTGGTTATGATGTTCGGTATTATGCATTCCATCATTATGAGATTAGATATTGATATTTCAAGTGGTTATTCGATGACTAGAATACCCATGACTATGTTTTATTATATCATTATTTACTCAGCTCATATTCCTGCCATAAAGGGTTTATTATTTGTAAAGTTATGTTTTTTTAATTATTCACCATGCCTAATGTTTATGTTATCTTCTGCTGTATTGCTTACTCTTAATAAGCATTTGAGCTCACCCATTTCTCATGTTTCATTTTCCCAATATATGAAGATGTTAGTTATAAGTGACTTGCTGGAATAATTTTGGAAGCTTGGATGTTTCTAATGGAGTAAATTAGAGTCGTATTTATTTTCAAGTTGTAGTGTTGAACTTATGTATGTATCTTGTCTCCAAGACTACTAAATTTATTGGTCCTTCAAGACTTGATTCCTTGTAATCATGCCAATGTATTAAAATAATTCACCAGATCCTGGATTCTGGGGTCGGGGTGTTACAGTTGGTATCAAAGGAAGTTAAGTACAAACCTTAGAAACTAGATTTAGATAAACTCTGATTAGATCACATTACCCTAAGATAGGATATGAGGGATAGTATAGAAGAACTTCCTAGAATCTTGGTAGTGTATAGAATTTGTGTATTTTTTGAGCAGTACATCCCTTTCTGGATACGAGCAGATAGAGGCGGATCTTGCACAGATGTACCTCAGAGTGAAAAATCTGACAAGGAGTTTCAGCCTTGACCTGAGGTATCCTGGTACACGACAATGGGCATTGCTTCACTATTGGTTATGACACTCCTGGGGGATATGCTTATGATAATTTACATTCTCTTTACAAATTGATTTGAATGATTTTAATATAATATGTGAATAAATAAACTTGGTTAATCCTAAGGTGTTTTAAATTGAAAATAAGGGGTCATGATATTCTTTAAATGATTTTATGACTATTATTACTCACACAATTCTTTCCGGTATTAGTCAATTACTGGATTCCAAGGAACTTATAGTAACTTTGAGCATGATGTACAAGGTTTAAATGGTGGTGGAAATGAGAAAAAAAATGGAATATTGATAGGCGTAAAATATATCATGTTCATGTTGAATCGGTTTTCAAAAAATATGATCAACAACATATATATTAACCAGCTCCCAGACCCAACAAGGAAGAGAAAAGTTGTGAATGATAAGAGATCCAACAGTGAAGACTATAGAGAAAAGAAAGCTCATTTTCTATCTTGCAGGAAATGTGGAAGGAGACACCTAGGTGGGTGTCTTAATGGAACCAAAAAATGATTTATTTGTGGGAAAGAATCACAGAAAGTAAAGAATTGCTGAGGAAAAATGAAGAGTACCGTGGAAGAAAATAAAAATGGTCATAAGAATCCATTTACATTCATTTTCCATAAATTTAGGGGACCTTGCCATTGCCCGAGTAAATTCCCTATTCTATAGGATATCCTCTTGGTCAAGGAAGAAGCTACGTTGAAATAAGTGGATGGAGAAATATTTAAAAAGTATTAGTGCTATTTGTTGATGGGATTACTTTGGAAAACATTTATCTTGGATTTTTAACCCTGTAGTTTGTCATGTCAAAATGATATTTGAGGAAGAATTATCTTTTCTCTGGTGGATATAGTTATAAATAACCATTTGGTTTTATATGATCATTGTGTTTTAGGAAATTACAAGTTATTAAATTTTGTAATGAAAATGTGATGTAAGAGATAACATTTTTGATGAAATTATTTTATAGTTATTTTGAGGAAACAATCTAATTTTTGGGAATTTTATAAAATTATATAGTTTTTTGAAAAAATACAACACATAGACTATGTGATAACCCATCACGTCAGACAAAGCTATGGGAATCAAACCCACAACCATAGTGCGATTGGGATTTATCACCTACCACTGGACTACGTGAAGTCCCTGGTTAGTGTGACTAATTCTTTTTAGTTAAATGATTTTATTTATCAATAATAAGTTGATTTGGGATCTTATGTACTATCAAATAGATATCCTTAGTATAGGAAAATGATTTGGTAATTTAGTAATAAATTTAATTTTGGAAGACGTTCTCTCTATTGGTAATACTATATGCCTAAGAAAAATAGAATACTATGGGATTTCATTTGAATAATAATGGTGTTGTTTTTACCTATGTTTTTATTGTGGATTTATAGTGATTTGGGTTATTTATGGAAATAATTAACCTATCATAGAGAATATGTGATTACGTTAATTACTTTTAAGTATGTGACTTTAAGAGTAGTCGATATTATTTGGAGATAAAATTTAATGTGGAAAACTATGTTAGAAAATTCTTCTGAGTTTTTGGAATCAATATTAGTTTGGATTATATTAAAAGATTTTATAGACAATTGTTTATCGAATGGTATTTATTGAACTTTGGGTATTGTTGGTTTAATTTTTGAAATTAAGATTATTATTTCTTTATCTAAAGTATTATCCTTTTTTTGGATCATTGGATCTTTTACTAACCAATTTAGTTTTGGTTAATCTCTAAAGAAAAGGTAAATATATATTTCATCCATTGTGGATTATGTGATTCTCTATAATTTGATTCTAGCGCTTCATGTGTGACCAAGTCATCTTTAATACTCATCATTTGGAGTGAAAGATGAGTTTGTGGTAAGAATTAGGCAAAGGATGAAACTCTACTTGCCAAGTATATTTTTATTCTCATATTCTATGAATAAATTAATTATTAAACATTAGGAAAGGGATCTTAAAACCAAAAATGTGTTATCCTATTGCTTTATGTTTTATTGAACTGATTGTATTTTAAATCATCATATATTGATGGCTTTGAGGCCCTCAATTTTACACTAGTTTATGATTGATGACCTCAATAACTCCCTATATATATTTACGTTTTTCCTCCAATTATGTGTCTCTAATTACCACCAATGTTCTTCTAATCGAGATCATAATTTAGTGGTGAATTTTTCATCTCCTTTTCCATCTTATTAAGACTAAATTTTATTAACCTAATTTTCGATTCTGGTTTTCCACAAAGGAATTTTTCTATTTTTAAACTTTTATTTTCTAAGAACAATTTCAAATTGCGAGGATTAAATTTTTTAAAGGAGGGTAGAATGTAACACCCCAAGATTTCAAAGTTATTTTCTTTAAATTCAATAGTTTGCGCTACACGTAGCACCAGGTTCGAGCGCACCCCAACCTACCAAACTAGCCGTTCAAAAGTGGTTATGAATAATATTAACTAGATTTTTAATTTTATATAATATATATAATTTTAATGTATGTATTATGTGTCTCTTAGACATATTATAAGAACAAATTCAATTATTCAGATCAAAAATGTATTTTTCAAAAAAAATTACCACCATTTAATGGAGAACCCTTTTTAAATCCAATATTTGACCATTTTACTTTTTAATTTTGACAAAATATAATTATTCTTTAGAATCGAGATATCAAAATTCACTTTGGATGAAATTTTGGTATTTTTCTAATAATATTCATTTTTTTGGAATAGTGAGATATAATGTATTTTAATTCAAAACTGCATTTCAATATAATTTATTTATATAGATAGATTATATTTTAAATTGGTTTTGATGTTTAATTAGATTATATTTTTACCCTTTAATCCAATTTTGGTCAATGAAATTAATTTCACTTTGAAATTATACATAAACAAGTGTCAATCTTTTGAGAGTTATTGTTTCTTAAAAACACTCTATTTGTTTTGACAACAGGAATTAATTTTAAATTAATTAATCCAACTTCAATGTTTTTAATTTCGTAAAATAGACATCATTTTTGAATTCGGAATATCAAATATATCTTAGGATTAATTTTTGGTATTTTTCTAAAAAACATCAATTTTTGATGAATAGTGAAACCACTAAGTAGTAGTTAAAAATATGAATTTTTCATTTAAATAATGTTTTACCACTACTATGAATTGAATTTCAAAAATACGAGATATGTGGTCTTTTTCAGTGAGTAAAATGTGGCTCAATAATATTAAAATAATTTTTGTTAAATTGTAACTTTTGGCTTTTATTTACTACGGTTAAAGGTAAATAGGGTAATTCAAGGTAAAAAGAATATTATAATAATAAAAAATTACTTTAACAATTATCCTAAACTTATTGTATGAGTCATGGAATACCATGGGCATCCTTGGGTTGATTTGGGGACCCCATGGATCCACTTAAAAATGATAATGACACATTATTTTAATTAACTTAAAGTAAAGACAAAAATGACATTAAAAAATATCTTTTAGTATATAATTTTTTACATGGGGTTATATAAATAATAATTTCAACTATAAATAATAACTGTAAAGATAAACATATTTACTATATTTTAGGAATTTTTTACAATTTTTGGACATGAAATAAATTACATTATTTATGACATAATAATGATGTAGTATTTACCTCATTAATAAATGATTTAAATAAATATGATTATTAATATTACAATAATGCCCAAAACTAGTCCAATTATTATTGGATTATTTTATTTCGACCATGAGTCATCTTATATTCTACATTAAGTATTTTTTGACCTTTAGAAACTGAATATCACTATATAATAAAATAATATTTTCACACTTTCCTAAAGTGCCCCTCCTCCCCCTTATAAAAGGACACCACTTCTAACTCATTCCACACACCTCTCAAGCCCCTTGGATCATCTAACCCCTACCAAAATAATCTCTCAAGATCCCTATATTCCTCCTAAAATAATTACCATGGGAAAAAGGCACTTCAAGAAGTCCTTTTGGTTCAAACCAAAGGAAGTTACCCAAATTAAAGGTAACGCTTTCTCTTAAATTCTATTGTTTTATTTTGTTTTATTTTACTTCTCCAACCCACTAAACACTTATTATTACATTATTTTATAACAAAACTAGTAATATAAATATTATAGTATGTTTTTATGAGAATTATTCTAACTACACTTACACACACCTCCATCTAATTGGTTAAGAACATATTGTTTCTGTGGATGGCAAACTAACGCCTCACGAAATGATGATTATTTGATTATCTCCTACCACATATCATGGTGCCCATTAATATGGAACAATATTTATATTATATATATATATTATGTTCATGTTTTCTTTATGCTTTGGTATTTTCCATTTATATCATTATTTTATGGTTTCCATTAGGGGTAAAACGCGATAATTTCATTTGAGAAAGTGCATACTACCACCCCCTCAAAATGATATGACTCATTAACAGATTATGTGGTACATATAAAGGATGGAATTAATGATATTATATATGATATTAAACTATAATTATAATATACCTATGTATCATTATCTTTTAATTCCATTAAAAATACAAAATAGAAATGAAATTAGTGTTCATGCGTACGTACGGCTTACCGTCTCCGTGAACAGTACATTTTATTTCTTATCTCCTAATGTTATGTACTATTATAAATAGAAATATATATACTAGATATATAATATATATATGATATCTAAATAATTAATTTCATTCTGGATATAATGGACTTTTGACCACATGGAAAAATTTTAATTATAACAAGTTCATTTTTTACTCAAGTTTCAAACATCGATAAAATCTCAAATATGAACTCAGATAATTAACTAATTTTTATAGCAAGGTAATAAGTAATATAAAGGTAATTATAAACATTAAAAATTTTCTTAATAAAGTAGAAATTAACTTATGTTTATTATTCAGGAAAAACAAGGAACATACAAGACAAGTCAGACTTGAGGTAAGGGGTTTTTTATCTCACTTTTAATTCTGTGAGATTTCCATTGTTTTCCACTTATTTATTGGATGTGGTGTATTGTGTACTGCCATTTGATATATATATTATCATTATTATCTTTATATTCATGGTATTATTTGATTAATTTCATGGTTTTTAACTTTTTTTCATATGACTCGATTGATTACAACGAAGTAAGGTTTTTCATCTCACTTTTTATTCCCGTGAGATTCATTCTATATTGGCCACTATTTCCTTTTGTGTGACATATATACTGTCCATGATTGTATAATTGGTGTAATATAATTTAATTTATAGTTATTTACATCTTCATTATATTATCCTTCTCTCATGGGTTGTTTGTTTCATAAGTTACCAAATCGGTAATGAAATTTCAATTTTCAATTTCCACTCATTGGGCTTTACACATACTTCATTGATTATTTTACTCCAAGATTATGTGTAGAATCATTACTTATTATTTATTTATTAATTTCCACTTGAATTTTTATGGATTGATTTTTTATACACATAATCACTCCATTGATAATTTCTCAAGTCATTGATATAAACTTGATGTTAACTCAATTTCCATTCATTGAGTTAAAAATCCAAGTCATTGGTATTGTTTTTACAAGAATATGTGTGAATGTCCTATTATTGATTTACACTGAATATCCAATCATATTGAGTGTATTTATATTTTTCACACATAATTATGTCATTGATATATCCTTTACCTAAGGATACTCTCTTTATAAGGGATTTCATCTCAATTAATATTCTTTTGAGACTTCATTGTTCTTATGCACCAATTCACTTTTATATGGTGCATATACTGTCCTTTAAATTAGTATATATTGAAATACTTTATTCTAAAGATATTATAAATTTTTTATTACCTCAATTATTTTTATTCAAGCGTCTCTCATTTGGTTAGGAACTCTAACTAAAATATCATTTTAAATGTTTTAAAAAAAATTTCTTCTAAATCTTTCTCATTGATTTAAATGTATTAAATATTGTTTTAAGGATTTATTTATATGGACATTAATGTTTTAAAATTAAAATTACTTTTAAAAGTTTCAAAATAGTATGGGACACTTTTATTCAAAAATCTATATTTTAACCGCTTCTTGACAAATAGTGTGACTTTTAAATGTTTTCAAGAAAAAGAGGGATATTACTCTCAAATATTTTTTATGATTGTTTTCATCTATGTCAATATCATTCATTATTCTCGATTGAGGTTAATCTGTTACAATACCATATTCCATATTGTAATGAATGAATTATGTTTGAATGTGGATGTGCTATTTTTATACCATTCATGGTTTGTGGATAAATTATTGACATTTCGTATGCTAGTTTTAATACGAATGTTTATGTTATGTTTAAAAATTTTCATATGAGGAATGAATTGGACTTATTAAGTGACAAGTGGAGACTATTATAGCTCCTCAATGCATCATTAGGTCTCATGAGACAAACTAGAGTCTTTGCACAAGGCCTTGACAAAATCTTATTTGTAGTCTTGGCACAAGGCCTTGACTATGTGGTTATGATGTCCAGAATTATGAATTCCATCATTATGATATTAGTTATTGACATTTCATGTGGTTATTAGACTAGTAGAATACCCATGATTATGTTTTATTATGGAATTACTTACACATCTCATGTTCCTGCCATAAATTGTTCATTATTTGTAAAGTAATATGTTTTCAATTATTCATCATTCCTGATGTTTATGTTATGTTCCTCTGTATTGCTTACTCTTACTAAGCATTTGAGCTCACCCATTTCTCATGTTTTATTTTCCCAGGATAAGAAGAAGTTAGTTATGAGTGACTTGCAGGAATAATTTTGGAATCTTGGATATTTCTAATGGAATAAATTAGTGTTTCCAATGTATTAAAATAATGCATCGACTTTGGGATTCGGGGGTTGGGGCGTTACACCAGGTAATTAAATAAATATGATATTTTCATATTTATAAATATTTTAGAATTAAATATTAATTTTAAATTAAAGGGTATTCTATGTTCAATGGCATACCAAATACGCGACAACAGTTTTCTTTGAAATCTTACGTTGCACTCAACATTGAGTTATACTGAAAAATAATAATATAATATTATTATTTTAAATGGTAGTTAATGCCTATCTGTTATAATGAAGGGAATGAACAGAACAAACTAAAAATTATTATACATATTTCTTAAATTATTTTACATTTATCCAATAAATTTTATAGGCTTAAAATAAGAAAGAATTCAATTTTAAGCATAAATACTCTAATATTTTTTAAAGGCTTTATTTACCGCCTTTTGATGGAGAACCATTTTTAAATCTTGTGTTTGTCACTTTTATATGTTCTATTTTAAAAAATAATATTCTTATTTGGAATCGGTACATCACAATTTACTTTGGATAAAATTTTGGTATTTTTCTGATAGTGTTTATTTTTTTAATGAAAAATGAAAAATACTATATTTTAATTCAAAACTACCTTTTAATATAATTTATTTATATGGTTAGATTATCTTTTTAAATTTTTTTAAATTATAATTAGATTATTATTTTACCATTTAATACAATTTTGGTAATTGGAAGTAATTTAACATTGAAATTGGACATAAACAAGTGTCAATCTTTTCATAGTTATTATTTCTTAAAAATACGCTTTTTGTTTTGACAACAGAAATTAATTTTAAATTAATTTCGGCCACTTCTGTGTTTGTAATTCAGAAAAATGGATTCCATATTTGAAATCAATAGGTCCAAATTGTGTAGATAGGTAACTTTTATTTTTATATATTATGAATATTTACTTCAGTAAATATTTTATTTACCATGATTAAAGGGTAAATCTTGTAAATTATTGTATACAAATAATATTATAATAATATTAAATCACCCTAACATGAGTCCTAATCCAATTTTCTGATACATTTCCAACCATGTGCATCCTTGGATCTATTTTGGGACCCCATGGAGAAACATAGGAGTGATAATGACACTTTATATTAATTAGTTTAAAGTAAAGACAAAAATGACCTAAACATATATCATTTAATAAATCAATTTTTACATGGGGTTATATAAGTTATCTCTTCTAATATAAATATTAATTTTAAATATAAAAATATTTCTACATAATTGTATTTTATTTATAATTTTTATACATCAAATAAATAAAATTATTTATGACACAATGATGATACAGTGATTACCTTACTAATAAATGATTTAAATAAATGAGATTATAAAATTTAAAAAAAATATCCAAAACCTGCCCAATTCTTATTGGATTATTTTATTTCAAACAATATTCATCTTATATTTTAATTTAACGATTTTTGGGCTTTTTGAAACTGATAATCATTTTATAATAAAATAATAATTTCAAACGTTCCTAAAGAGCCCCTCCTCCCCCTTATAAAAATCCATCACTTCTAGCCCATTAATCACACCAATAAAGTCCCTTGGATCATTCAAAATTTGCCCAAGTACTCTCTCAAGATCCCTATATTCTACCTAGATTCCTTACCCTAGTCATAAGGCACATAAAAAATTCTTTTGGTTCAAACCAAAGGGAGTTTCCTGATTTAATGGTAACGTCTTCTCTTAAGCTCTTTTCTTTTATTTTACTTCTCCAACCCCCTAAAATATTTTTATTACTTTATTTTATGAAAACACTACTATCCTAAATATACTATGTTGTTTTTAAGATCATTATTCTAACTACACTTACAAAAACCTTCATCTAATAGGTAAAGAACATACTGTTTCTGTGGACTGTGAAGTACTACCTCATGAAACGATGATTGTTCAATATTGTCCTACCACCTCTTATGGTGGCCATTATGATGGAAATATATTTATATGTGATATATATTATATTTATATTGTCTCTATACTTTTTTATTTTTCATTTATAGCATACCTTTATGTTATCCATAATGGGTAAACACGATAATTTCTTTTGGGGAAGTGTGGACTACCGCCCCCTCAAAGTGATATAACTCGTTCATGTCATACATGGAATGTAAAAAGGATGGAGTTTCTGAAATTATATATGATATTATACTGAATTTATAATATACCTATGTATCATTAATTTTTTATTCCATTAAATATGAAATAGAATTGAAAGTAGCGTTCATGCATACGTACGGCTTACTGTCTCCATGAACGGTGCATTTCATTTATTATCTCAAAATGTTATGTACTATTATAAATACATATATATACTGAATATATATGATATATATGATATATAAATATTGAATATAATTCTGTAGATAATATAATTTTTACCACATGGACAACTTGTAATTATAAGAAGTTCATTTTTGACTCAAGTACCAAATATTGACAAAATGACCGTTATTAACTTGAATGATTATATAATGTTTATAACATGGTAATAAATGATATAAAAGGAATAATAAACCTAAAAAAGGTTCTGAAGAAAGTATAAATTTATTTTAGTTTTTTATTCAGAAGATTAAATAATGAATGGGTCAAGTCGGATGCGAGGTAGGGGACTTCATCTCAATCTCCTTTCATTGAAGAATATTTTGATTTATACATGAAATTATTTTATATGGTATATAAACACCATTGAATTTTCATTTCATCTAAGTTGAATATTTTTCTACGAAGTGTTTTAGTAAACTACAGAAAGGAATGTTTCTTTTTAACGTACGCGGTGACAATGAACTTTCCGTCGCCGTGAGTATTATTTGATCTTTGGAATCCTTAACAAATCGTAGTGATTTTTTAAAAGAAAATAAAAACCATATACCCTTTTTACGTATTTTGTTATTGAAAATGGTTTTGAGAAAGCATTGATTATTTCAATATCCTTAAATGATATATTATGATTGAAATTTGGAAATGTTATCATTCCTTTATTATTGTTTTATGTGTTATGAATATGTTACGGTTCTTGGGAATTGTTTACGTATACATGTGGTTCTGTGATAAACCTAGGTCAGGTGAGCCTGAGATAACTCTTTAATGCATTGGGTAACGTGATAGAGGTAAACTTTAATGTTTCTCCTAAGAGATTTATATAATATATTGTGATGGGTATTCCAAACGTAACTCCCTATGTAGTTTTGATAGCTACAATGTAAGTATGATATGGATGCCACAAGTTACCTTTATGATTTATGATTTCTATGTATTATTCATAAATCTTATGATTACCTGAGTTATGTTAAAGATATTATGTTTGGTATGTATTGAAGGACTAATGTTTTCTTTCTTTATTTTATAATACTTACTAAGCTTTTTATGCTCATCCAATGTTTTTGAAATGTTTTTCACATGACTTAAAAATGAATAGAGTCAAGGATGGGATCATGGAAAAGTAATGTTATCTAAAACATGGAACTAGACATGACTCTTTTTTTCAAGATTTTTTATTTTCTGAAACAATTGGATACTGAGTAGAAGTGTCTACTTTGTAATATTTTAGATGTAATATAATAGTTATGGCCCAATTCTCTAAAACTCTAAACCTAAAAATATCCTAAATGTGAATTATTAACTTAATTCAAGATTATGTGTTGTTTCAGGACATGTACTTATTGTTGGAATTAGAGGTTGGTTTAAACAACTTTAGGAGTTATGATATTTTAAAACTAATATCCATAAATTATTTTATGTTAATATTGAAATGATATAGAATTTACAGATTACCATGTTTCTTTGTCTAAGATATGCCTGTGTTAAGAATGGTTTTTCGTAGAGGAAATATAAAATATTTTTTGGGAAGGATTACAGAGGGAAATGACATTCCAAATCAGTATCTTGATATGGTTAGAATCAGAATTGAATAGTTTTATGGAGTGATGGCTCAGTTATCCTAGGTAAAAAAATTGGTCATTTTTATTGATGATATTTTGGTTTATTCTAAAAGTAAAAAAGAGCATGAAATTAATTTAAGGGTTTTCTTGAAAATATTAAGAGAAAATAAATTATTTGGAAAATTTAGAAAGTGTGAGTTTTGGTTACATCAAATTTCTTTCCTTGGTCACATTGTTTCAAAAAAATGTCATAACTGTTGATCATGTTAAAAAAAGTTGTTAAAGAATGTCCAAGACCCACAAATATAACTAAGATTTGTAGTTTTCTTGGTTTGGAGGGTTATTACCAGAGGTTTTTTGAAAAAATTTCATGGTTACCTATCCCACTTTCTAAATTAACTCAAAAAGGTGTTAAGTTAATCTGGAAAAAATAACATGATGGTTGTTTTCATGAATTAAAAAGAGGATTGGTGAATGCTCTAGTTTTGGCACTGCCTTCCAGAAATGGTGAGTTTTTTATCTATAGTGGTGCTTCATTGAAAGGACTTAGTTGTGTATTTATGCAGAATGATCAGGTATTTTCTTATTCTTCATGTCAATTGAATCCTCATGAGTTAAATTACCCTACACATGATTTGGATTTAGCTACTGTTGTTTTTGTTTTAAAATTTTTGAGTCATCATCTCTATGGAGTAAAATATGAAATATATACTGACCAGAAAAGGTTGAAGTATATATTCACTTTGAAAGAATTGAACATGAGAAAGAGGGGAAGTCTAGAATTAATCAAGGATTATTATTGCACGATTCATTATCATCCAGGAAAGTAAAATAAATTGGATGATTCTTTGAGTTGAAAAAGTAATGCTACATTAACCATGTTACGTTTGGAACAAAATACTTTTATTAATGATTTGATAAACATTGGCATAGAAGTTGTTGTTACAAGAAATTCATCTGTTTTTTTCACGTGTCAGTGAAATCATCTCTATCAGAAAAATTACAAAATCGCAGAAGGAAGACAGTGAGTTGTAGAAAAATGTAGACTTTGTTCATAAGGGTAAGTTTCCTGATTTTAACATTGATAATGATTTTATTTTGTGATTTGGGAAGAGATTATATATGCCTTGTGATGCATAGTTAAATAAAGAGTTGGTATGTGAATCTCACAGTTCTCAATTTTCAGTTCATCCTGGAAGTACTAAGATGAACATAGATCTTCGGGAGTATTACTGGTGGGATTGAATGAAAAGATATATTGTTAACATTAATATGAAGTGTTTGACTTATCAATAGGTTAGAGCAGAGAGGCGATTACCAAAAGGGATTCTCCAATCTTTACTAGTGCCAGAGTGGAAATTTGAAAATATATCCATGGAATTCGTTGTGGGATTACTAAAGACATCACAAGGTAATAATAAAATATTGGTTATTATAGATCAATTGACTAAATTTTCTCATTTACTTCCAATTAGAGATACTCTATCTCTAGATCAACTTTCTCGATTATATGTTGAACATATTGTTAGGTTGCATGGATTTCCTCTCTCCATTGTATCTGATCATGATCCCAGGTTTACTTATAACTTTTTAAAAGGATTTCAGAAGTCATTGTGTACTGAATTAAATTTTAGTAGAGCTTTTCATCCTCAATCAGATGGGCAGTCAGAACGAGCAATTCAGACCTTGGAGGATATGCTACGTGCTTGTTAAATGGATTACCAGGGGAGTTGGGACCAACATATTTCTTTGGTTGAATTTTCTTATAATAAAAATTTTCATTCTAGTATACAGATGGATCCATTTGAGACATTATATAGAAAGTAGTGTCGAACTCTTGTATTTTGGGATGAAGTAGGTGAAAGGAAGTTGATGGGACCAGAATTGGTAGAAGAGATGGTAGAAAAGGTTGAGTTGATTTAGAAGAACATGAGAACAGATTAGAGAAGGTAAAAACGTTATGCGGATAACTGGAGGAAGGATTTTTCTTTTGAGTTAGGTGATCAGGTCTTTCTCAGAGTGTCTCTCTGGAAAAGTGTGACGCATTTTGGTAAGAAGGGAAAGATGAGTCTGTGGTTCATTGGACCCTATGAAATCCTAGAAAAAGTTGGATCAGTTTCCTACAGAGTGGTTTTACCCCCAATTTTATCCCAGGCACATAATTTTTATCATGTTTCAATGTTGAGTAAGTATATTCCAGATCAATACCATGTTTTGATTCTAGAGGTAGTTCAGTTGGAAGAAAATATTTCATACGAGGAACAACCAGTTCAGATTCTTGACCGAAGAGAGAAAGTGTTGTGGAATAAGGTAATCCATTAGGTAAATTTTTTGTGGTAAGACCATATGGTTAAAGTGGAAATGTGGGAATTGGAAAATACTATGAGGGATAAATACCCCCATTTATTTAATAAGTGAATAAAATTGCGAGGATGCAATTTCCAAAAGGGGGGAAGGACGTAACATCCTGGGTAAATAAAGAAAAATGATATTTTTATATTTATTAGTATTTTTGAAATACATATTAATTTTACCTTAAAGTGGTTGATATGTTTGATGGCATACCTGATACGCAACAATGGGTTTCTTCGAAATTTTACGTTGCACACAATGTTGAGTTATACAAAAAAATAATAATATAATATTATTATTTTGAATGGTAGTTAATGCCATGTCATTGTAATGGTGAGGATGAACTGAACTAACTAAAATATGATTATACATGTTTTTAAAATGTTTCTACATTTTTCCAATAAATTTTATAGGTTTAAAATAAGAAAGAATCCAATTTTAAGCACAAATACTCTAATATTCTTTAAAAGGTCGATTTACCACCTTTTGATGAGGAACCATTTTTAAATCTTGTTTTTTTCACTTTTATATGTTATATTTGAAAAAATAATATTCTTCTTTGAAATCAAGACATCAAAATTTACCTTGGATTAAATTTTGGTATTTTTCTAATAATGTTCATTTTTTAATGAATAGTTAAAAATACTGTATTTTAATTCAAAACTTCCATTAAATATTATTTATTTATATTGTTAGATTATAATTTTAATTGGTTATAAAGTGTAATTAGATTATATTTTTACCATTTAATCCAATTTTGGTAATTGGAAGTAATTTCACTTTTGAAATTGGACATAAAAAAGTTTCAATCTTTTGATAGTTATTATTTCTTAAAAACACGCTTTTTGTTTCGACAACGAGAATTAATTTTCAATTAATTTTTGACACTTTTGTGTTTTGAATTTGGAAAAATGGATTCCATATTTGGAATCAGGATTTCCAAATTTTGTAAATAGGTAAATTTTATTTTTATACATTGTTTCCGATGCTTTCGCCGGGGCGCGCGCATCCATCTGTGAGGACGCGTGGCTGTGTTGCCCCGCATTCCCGCTTTCCAAAGGCGGGCGGCATTCGCTCCTTATTCAGGGACGTCTGCTCCTTGATCGAAACGGGATGATGGGATGTCGGTTCTTCCTTCCGTGGATTCCTCCTCGGAACTCGTCACCTAGTCCGGGTCTCCCTCATAGATTTAATACGTAGTTCGTGAAACTCTTCCCAGTGCCATGTTCCCATGGACGCTGGTTAATTACACTACTTCCGTTAAGACTTTCCATAGGGTCTTGACATGGTAGCGACCTTCGGTCGGAGTAGACGGCAACATCAGGAATGTCGGGGCATCTATGGGTGCGTGGACATTGGGGAACCTGTATTCTTCCTCATAAGAGGGCATCTCAAGGGTGCAGAACCCGAGGCGTACATCTGAGGTTTTCCTCAGCTTCCTGTGTTTAGCACATGTTATGTTGCAAGATTAACGTCTAGCAGAGACGGTTACACCAAAGGCGTTCCATCCGAGGTTTTCCTCAGGCATCTCATGTTTATCACGAGGTAGGCCGCGAGTTTAACGTCTTGCGGAGACGGAATGAGGGTGATCAGAACGTCCCACAGAGACGGACCAGATTGGTATATCCCTATGAGGGAACACCTGGAAGGTTTACCAAGGCGATGGATCAGAATGCCCAATGAGGACGGATCCGAGGTGGTGCACTCCCTAGAGGGGAAAAGGGTGATGAATCGGGGTGTACACAGAGGACAACGACCCAGAGATATGATGGGGCTTACACGTGGAAAGCGGCCCATGCACCGCTAGGAGCAGTGAGGAGGTGGATGGCATGATCCCACCGGGATGTGGTGGCCCGGGTGAGAATCAGGATGGGTGGTGGATGAATGAATGAAGTGGAGGGGGAATGAAATGGGACCATCGCAAGGGGGCGACAGTGAAGTTGGGCTTGAGCCTTGAAGAGGCTTCCTACGTATCCCCGTGGCAGGGAATCAAAGTCCGCGTAGTTCGGGATGGTGCCGGTAAACCGACGTGAATTGGGTGATGGGTGGGCTTGAACCTCGTGGAGGCTTCCTACGTACCATGCCTTAACACGGATCAAAGACCTCGTAGTTCAGAAGGTGATGATCGCAATGGCTTACCACTGGACCAGGATGGGACCCGACGTAAAATGACGGGTGGGTGTGTCGGTGAGCCGACGTGAAAGTGGACCTTGGTCCAATGGGTGGTGGGCTTGAACCTCGTAGAGGCTTCCTACGTACCATGCCTTGACACGGATCAAAGACCTCGTAGTTTGGATAATACAGTTTAACGTCATGCGGGACGATAGTGAACCCTGACGTGAATAAACGACGGGTGAGCTTGAACCTCGTGGAGGCTTCCTACGTACCATGCCTTGACATGGATCAAAGACTTCGTAGTTCAAGAGGTCACAACGGCTTACCGCTGGACTGGAATGGGACCCGACGTGAAAGAGCGACGGGTGGGCTTGAACCTCGTGGAGGCTTCCTACGTACCATGCCTTGACATGGATCAAAGACCTCGTAGTTCAAAAGGGGTTTTGCCGGTGAACCGATGTGAAAGTAGACCTTGGTCCACTATTGGTGGGCTTGAACCTCGTGGAGGCTTCCTACGTACCATGCCTTGACATGGATCAAAGTCCTCGTAGTTCAAATGGGTTTCGCCGGTAAACCGACGTGAAAGTAGACCTTGGTCCACTATTGGTGGGCTTGAACCTCGTGGAGGCTTCCTACGTACCATACCTTGACACGGATCAAAGACCTCGTAGTTCAAATGGTGGGTCAGGGTCGGTGCTCACTCTAAGCCCACGTGAGTCATGCTCGGTGTGAGAAACAAGAGGTTGCAAGGACCTGACGATCACGTTGCGAAGGGTGCGTCCGTGAGAAGCGAAGAGGGGCTTACGCGTTGAGCGGCCCATGGTGTTGGGACTTACTCCAGGATGGAGGCCCAGAACGGCTTACCGCTAAATTGGGTCACAACGGCTTACCGCTGGATAGGGATGTCAATGGCTTACCGCTGAATGGGGGTCACAACGGCTTACCGCTAGATTGGGTCACAACGGCTTACCGCTGGATAGGGATGTCAACGGCTTACCGCTGAATGGGGGTCACAACGGCTTACCGCTGGATTGGGTCACAACGGCTTACCGCTGGATTGGGTCACAACGGCTTACCGCTGGATAGGGATGTCAACGGCTTACCGCTGAATGGGGGTCACAACGGCTTACCGCTGGATAGGGATGTCAACGGCTTACCGCTGAATTGGGGTCACAACGGCTTACCGCTGGATTGGGTCACAACGTCTTACCGCTGGATAGGGATGTCAACGGCTTACCGTTGCATGGGGGTCACAACAGCTTACCGCTGGATTGGGTCACAACGGCTTACCGCTGGATAGGGATGTCAACGGCTTACCGCTGAATGGGGGTCACAACAGTGAATGGGGCTTACGCTAGGAAGCTGCCCGGGTGCCGCTAAGGAGTGGCACTGGTGAATGGGGCTTACGCTAGGAAGTTGCCCGTGTGCCACTAAGGAGTGGCAATGGTGAATGGGGCTTACGCTAGGAAGCTGCCCGTGTGCCACTAAGGAGTGGCAATGGTGAATGGGGCTTACGCTAAGAAGCTGCCCGGGTGCCACTAAGGAGTGGCAATGGTGAATGGGGCTTACGCTAGGAAGCTGCCCGGGTGCCGCAAAGGAGCGGCACTGGTGAATGGGGCTTACGCTAGGAAGCTGCCCGGGTGCCGCTAAGGAGTGGCACTGGTGAATGGGGCTTACACTAGGAAGCTGCCCGGGTGCCGCTAAGGAGTGGCACTGGTGAATGGGGCTTACGCTAGGAAGCTGCCCGGGTGCCACTAAGGAGAAGCACTTGTGAATGGGGCTTACGCTAGGAAGCTGCCCGTAATGTCTTCCTCATGTCTGGCCATGAGGGCATCCCAACTCACTGGTGAATTGAGGCCTTCACCTATGCACTGGTGCACAATAGGGAGAATGCCAATGGGGCTTTGGAATTATGCCGTTGTAATCATGGCATTAGGCATCTTATACTTGGAGCATAAGGCGTCTCTTATTTGGAGCAAGAGGAATCCTATGTTTGGAGCACAGGGTTTACTACAGTTTATAGTCTTGAGATAGGACTATTGGCATCTTATGCAAGGAGCATAAGGAATCTCTTATTTGGAGCAAGAGGCATCCTATCATTTGTTAGATAGGGAGTGCTACAGTTTATAGTCATGTAGATAGGACTATTAGAGGCTCATGCTTGGAGCATGAGGCATCTCTCGTATAGGGTGAGAGGCATCCTATCGTTTGTTAGATAGGGAGTACTACAGTTTATAGTCATGTAGATAGGACTATTGGCATCTTATGCTAGGAGCATAAGGCATCTCTCGTATAGGGAAAGAGGCATCCTGTGTTTGGAACATAGGGAGAATACTACAGTTTATAGTCATGTAAGCAGGACTATTGGCATCTCATGCTAGGAGCATGAGGCATCTCTCTCTTG
Organism: Viscum album; assembly: GCA_963277665.1. Taxonomy (NCBI): domain Eukaryota; kingdom Viridiplantae; phylum Streptophyta; class Magnoliopsida; order Santalales; family Viscaceae; genus Viscum; species Viscum album. The sequence goes on along the minus strand of OY728128.1, from coordinate 1,466,651,975 downwards.
GAACAAGAGGCATCCTATCATTTGTTAGATAGGGAGTGCTAAAGTTTAAAGTCATGTAGATAGGACTGTTGGAGGCTCATGCTTGGAGCATGAGGCATCTCTCGTATAGGGCGAGAGGCATCCTATCATTTGTTAGATAGGGAGTGCTACAGTTTAAAGTCATGTAGATAGGACTGTTGGAGGCTCATGCTTGGAGCATGAGGCATCTCTCTTATAGGGCGAGAGGCATCCTATCGTTTGTTAGATAGGGAGTACTACAGTTTATAGTCTTGTAGATAGGACTATTAGGCAGAAGGTACCTAGAAATGGTTGGTGTCGGGACTTACGCAAGGGCGGCCCTTTCTGGTTCAACCTGGCATAGGAGCCAAGTGATCGGGTTTGGAGGAGTTGCCTGAGGGATGGTTCGACTCGAGGTACTCGGGGAATTGATGATGAGAATCTCGACTCATGACATGGAATGAAACCCAGAGGAATATGTCGACTCTAGGTGTTCCACGGTGTGCGGAGGAGTGTATCAAATCATGGTATTCCATAGGTGGAAGGTGGGAGCGCAATGGAAAATCCTGGCATCCCGGCCCGAAAAGTTCGCGGTGCGACTCTCCATTTTTCATGGGGGTCTGTGACGGTAGCGAAGGGACCGGCCCGGAGGGCCGGGACCGCAGCCCGGCACTGACCCCGAGCGGGGGTGCGGGGGCGCAGCCCCCGTGGTATGGACCGGTGGGCGCGAAGGTGGGATCCTCGCGAAGGATAGGTCTTCGCGAAGTAGCTTCGCGAAGCATGGCCTCGCGGAGCAATGGTCTCTCGCGGAGCAAAGGGGTCTCGCGGAGCAAATGGGTCTCGCGGAGCTTGGTCTCGCAGAGCAGATGGGTCTCGTGGAGCTTGGTCTCGCGGAGCAGCATCGCGGAGCATAGGCTCGCGGAGTATGGACTCACGGATCCTCCGCTCGCGGAGCAGCAACGTGAAGGAAGCTGCTCGCGGAGCATGGCTTCGCGGAGCCGCAATGCGGAGCTCCGCCCGGCCGCCCAAGGGGCGAAGTGGTCGTGGCCGTCCTCGGCCGTCCTCTCGAGAAGGGGGGTGAGCTAGGTATTTATAGGTAGGGGCGCCGCGAAGCATAACTTCCATGCCGCCTCAGGAGCTTCGTGGCGCGCTCGTGAACGTCAAATGCGTTCGCGGAGCATCACCGCCTCTGGAGCTTCGTGGCGGCTCGCGAACGTCAAATGCGTTCGCGGAGCATCACCGCCTCTGGAGCTTCGCGAGGCCGTGATGGTCGGGGCGCCCCGCATTAGTGCTTCGCGAGGGGTCTTCGCGGCGCATCGCAAACGTCAAACGGGTTCGCGGAGCCTCTCGCCTCATTGCTTCGCGGCGGCGCTCCGCGACCACGGAGGGGGCTTCGCGAATGGGCTTCACGAACCAGATTTCAAGCCCAACTTCAAACGTCCATAACTCCTAATCCGTAACTCCGTTTGGGCCCTACGACCTACCAAATCAAAGCTTGCGAAATGGACTACGATCTTGGATCATGTATGGAAGCATTCGGAAAATTTTGGGGACGCGTTTTTCGGGGTCTACATACATTATGAATATTTACTTCAATAGATATTTTTTTACCATGGTTAAATGGTAAATCAGGTAAATAAGTGTAAACTAATAATAATATAATGATATTACCCTAAAATGTGTCCTAATCCTATTAGTTGATACATTTCATGTCATGGGCATACTTGGGTAGATTTTTGGACCCCATGGAGCCACTTGGGAGTGATAATGACACATTATATTAATTAATTTTAAGACAAAAATGACATAAACCTATATCTTTTAGTAAATAAATATTTACATGGGGTTATATAAGTTATATCTTAAACAATAAATATCAATTTTAAATATAAAAGGATTTATTACATCACGGTATTTTATTTATAATTTTTATACATCAAATAAATATAATTATTTATGAAAAAATGATGATACAGTGATTACCTTATAAATGAATGATTTAAATAAATGAGATTATAAAATTTTAAAAAAATATCCAAAACTTATCCAATTATTATTTTATGATTTTATTTCAAAAAATATTCCTATTATATTCAAATTTAATGAGTTTTGTACCTTTTGAAACTAATAATCATTTTATAACAAAATAATACTTTCAAACTTTCCTAAAGAGCCCCTCCTCCCCCTTATAAAAAGTCATCCCCTCTAACTCATTACTCACACCTCTCAAGCCCCATGGATCATCCAACCTCTACCAAAATAATATCTCAAGATCCCTATTTTCCATCTAGAAGCCTTAAATTAGGCATAAGGCACTTCAAAAATTCTTTTGGTTCAAACCAAAGGGAGTTACCTAATTTAAAGGTAATGTCTTCTCTTAATGTTTTTCTTTTATTTTACTTCTCCAACCCCATAAACTCTTTTTATTCCTTTATTTTATGACAACACCAGTATACTAAATATACTAGGTTGTCTCTATGATATATATTTGAACTAAACTTAGACAAACCTTTATCTATTGGGTAAAGAACATACTATTTCTGTGGACGGCGAACTAATACCTCACGAAATGATGATTGTTCAATATTCTCCTACCACCTGTTATGGTGGCCATTATGATTGAACTGTATTTATATATGATATATATTTTGTTTATATTGTCTCTATACTTCTGTATTTTTCATTTATATCATACCTTTATGGTTTCCATAATGGTTAAACGCGATAATTTCAATTGAGGAAGTGCGGACTACCGCCCCCTCAAAGTGACATGACTCATTCATGTCATAAGTGGAACGTATAAAGTATGGAGTTACTAAAATTGTATCTGATATTATAATGGAATTATAATATACCTTTATATCATTAATATTTCATTCCATTTAATTCTAAATATAAATGAAAGTAGCATTCATGCGTACGTACAGCTTACTGTCTCCATGAATGGTGCATTTCATTTATTTTCTCCAAATGTTATATAATATTATAAATACATATATATACTGGATATATGTGATATCTAAATCATTAATATCATTCTGGAGATAATATAATTTTGACCACATGGACAACTTGTAATTATAAGATGTTCATTTTTGACTCAAGTACCAAATATCGAAAAAATGATCGTCATTAACTTAAATGATTATATATTGTATATACCATGGAAATAAATGATATAAAAGTAATAGTAAATCAGAAAAATGTTCTAAATCAAGTAGAAATTAACATTAGATTATTATTCAAAAGATTAAAGAATGAATGGGTCTAGTCAGACATGAGGTAAGGGACTTTGTCTCAATCTCCTTTCATTGAGGCATATTATGATTTATACATGACTTTCTTTTATACAGTGTATAAACACCTTTGACTTTTCATTTCATTCAAAAGGAATATTTTTTATGAAGTTTTTTACTAAATGAAAAAAAATGTAATGTTTCTTTTTAACATACGTGGTGACAATGACCTTTTCACCGCCACAAGTATTATTTGATCTTTGGCGTCCTTAACAAGTCGTAGTGTTTTTTTAAAAGAAAATAAATACTATATACCCTTTTTATGTATTTTGGTATTGAAAATGGTTTTTGAGAAAGAATTGATTATTTCAATATCTTTAAATGATATATTTTAATTGAAATGTGGAAATTTTATCTTTCCTTTATGCATGTTTTATGTGTTATGAATATGTTATGGTTCTTGGGCATTGTTCACATATACAGGTGGTTCCATGATAAACCTAGGGCGGGTGAGCCCGAGATAGCTCTCCAATTCATTGGGTAACATGATGGATGTAACACCCCAAGATTTTATTAAAAATATTCATTTTAATTTCATTAATTTCTTGTTTTGTATGCTACACCAAAAGGAGCTTGCACAACACGCATCCTTGACTTGCCTTGCATTACACGCAATCGCGACCTTCCTCGATAGCGTGTGTAGTACGCAATAACGAGTTTCACTAAACAACAATATGCTATTAAAATATTATTAAAACTAGCCGTTATGAATAGTAATAACCACTTTTTGAAATTTTATAAATTTTATTTTTCAAAATGGACTTCATTTTTGGATTCGGAATACCGAAATTAGCCAAGGGTGAAATTGTGGTATTTTTCTGAAAACATTCAATTTTTGATGAATAGTGAAACCACTAAGTGGTAGGTTAAAAACTCAATTTTGCATAAAACTTAATTTTACCGCTTCTGTGAATGGAATTTTGAAAATCCGAGAGACACTTTTAATATCAAGGACTAAAATGTGGTTCAATGAGATGAAAATAATTTTTGGTGAATAGTAACTTTTTACTTTTTTTACCACGATTAAAAGTAAATAGGGTAATTAAGGGTAAAGATGATATTATTATTACCCTAACACATGTCCTAATTCTATTGGATAAGTGAAATTCGACCAAAAACAAACTTAGGAATAAAATATGACCATTTATGCCCACTTGGATTAGATTATGACATTTATTATTATTTAATTCAAAGAAGAGTTAAAAGAGTTAAAATCAAAGTTTATTTACTAAAAAAAATTTAATATATGGTTATACATAATATAATTTCTAATATAAATATTCATTAGAAAGATAAAAATATTTCCTACATAATGGTATTTTATTTGTAATTTTTATACTTTAAATAATTTAATTTATTTATGACACAACGATGATGCAGTAATTACCTTTTTAAGAAAATATTAACATAATTGATGTTATAAATGCCCAAATAAATGTAATTTGAGACTTTTTATGACTTAAACTAATTTTATAGGTTATTATGACATGTTATTGTTGATTTAAGTAACTTGGTTCGAACTTATCATTCTGTTAAAAATTTCATAAAAATCATGTACCAAATAGTGTCAAAATTGACATAAATTAGTTTTTAAAACAAATATTATATTATTAATTGTTATTTAATTCCTAAAAATATAAGGTTTGTCCAAATGACTTAGATAAGGATAGATATATTAATAATAAACAACTTGGGGTTCTTTTGGCTTGATATAGTAAGTTTATTAACCATATAGTGTAAGAAAACAAAAAGACACGGTAAAAGTTAAATTATATAACTTAGAGTTAAATCTAATTGATAAGGTTAAAATAATAACCTAAACTTGTCTAAATCCTATTGGATGAGATGCTTTCGACCCATACCCACTTTATATTCGAAATAAGACCATTTGGAACCATTATAAACCGAATTTGACCTTAATATAAAATAATATTTTGAGATATTCCTAAGGTGCCCCTCTCCTCCCTTATAAAAGGGCACCTCCTCCCTCTCCTCCTCACACCAATTTGAGCATTAAAGCTCGGCCAAACCCTGCCTAAATCTCTTCTCCACTTCCCTAGTATCATCCTAGAGGTCCTGGTATTCTTCAAATACCATCCTTAGTTCTTTAAGTGGAGGTTAAGAAAAGGCGCGTCAAAAAGAGGTAATATCCATTACTGATCTTTTTCAATTTCTTTCTTCTTCAACTTCTTCTTCTTTAGCTGTTTCATGATAAAGTAATAACATCAGTATTTATTATATAATGATATGTTATTATAAATATGAAACAACTGTAATTAACCTTCTATCCATCCTACGGAAAAAGGAAATCACCGCGCGTGCGTACGTACGGAATACCGTCTCCACGCCGTGGTGTAATCTATTTTCCGCTACCTCCTTAATTGGATGGGTATAATGGTGTAAAGAGTAACTATATATGATTATTATAGAGTGATATTGATACTGAAATAGTATACATACACTTCAACACAATTCCACGACCATGGGAATGATATCATCGCTCGTGCGTACGTACGGACTACCGTCTCCACGACGCGATGAGATTCATTCTCCATGTTAACCATTTAAGAATAATTATAAAGTATATATACGCAATAATAATGAAATATATGACATTATAAGGCTACTGGATTTATGTATATATGTATTTCATCTACTTACTTCCATTCAAGACAATGAGGAAAGGAAAACAGCGTTCATGCGTACGTACGGACTACCGTCTCCATGAACAGTGTGTTTCATTTCATTTATATATTTATTAAATATATTTATATACTGAATATATATGATATATATATCATGTTTTATATTCTGGAAGTAAGTAAATCATGATATAAGTAATAATAATGTCAAGAACAACAAGTCCAAACACCTACGATAAATGAAACGATTTTACCCAAAACGCTTCTTTAACATGGAATTTACAAAAGAACGGGTAATATAAAGTCATAAGTGAACCATATATGATATAATAATAATGAATATGATTCTGTAATAAGTTAATGACATTATTTAAATCATTATACAGGAGGTTCGGACACTTACGAATCAAATTGGACTTGAGGTAAGGGAGATATCACAATCTCATTTTTATCTGAGATTGTTTATACTTTAGAATTTACTAAGGTGTATTTTATCATCCAAATCCATGTTTCATCAACATGTAATATTATTTCCATCCACCTACAATTGTTTAAATCCAATTTTACCCTTCGGTGAGTTTTTAGTAAAAGATATTAAAGGAATCTTTTTTCGTTTTTTCGTACGAGGTACTTTTTGACATTCCGACAAAAGTACGCGAAGAATGTTTTTTTAACTTATACGGCATGAATGGATTTTTAAAACATTAGTTCCAAAAATATTCCTTTACAAGTTTTCATGTTTATTTTTAATCAACTTCTTTTAGTTCAAAATTGTATGACATGTTAAGAAAGGAAAAGTGTTTTTGAAGTAAAAAGGATATTTTCCTCAAGAATAAAGTTCAATTGTTTTATCAAAATTATTTCCCATCTAAGACAATAAAGGGTTCTGTTTTTATCCCTATTATTACATTGATTTGATTATGTTGTGATGGAATTGTTTTTATGAATTCCTTTATCGTATATGAATTGTTTTATGATGTCATGATGTTTAAGATTCCCATTTTTATTACATGGGTTATGCAATGATGTATGGTTTATGATTTTGTGGCACACATAAGAATGGTATCATTATGAGATGGGTGGGACCTATATCTCCCTCCAATTCATTGGGTAAAGATTTTATATCTCATGAGATAGACATGGCTGGAATGGTAGGTTATACCGGTTCAGTGAAACAGGACTGAAACGAGGGTGACTCGGTTCAGCAAGGGACTTTGTCCACTAAGATAGTCTTGGAAATGAGTCTTGACTAACAGGAAATGATTCTCTATGATTATGTGTGTATGCCACAAAGTTTCATGATTTAAGTTATGATTATTGGGATTTCATTTCACTACTATGATTTATCCCATGTTATGAAATTATGATCTCTTTTGCAGGTTAAGATTTCCAAAAGTTATATTCTTATGAATATGATGTGATTGATTTTTCTTTTTTTTACCATTACTGAGCATTTGAGCTCACCATTTTATGTTTTCTTTTCCCCAGGATATAAAGAAATGTTTTAGGTAAAAAAGGGAAGATCTTTATGAGAGATATTGAAGATCTTTCACCACGATTAGAAGATTACGTTCCGAGTTTCCAGAGACACTAAACTATTATGATCCTTGTGTGTGTGTTTTTTGTTATGTACTAAGTATTCCGCCAAAGTAAAGTAATGTTCATGTACGTTAGGCATAGGGTCTCTACAGTTGGTATCAGAGGAAAGGTTTAGTCAACCTTTGGAAACTAGGATGCGAAAACGTTAGTGAGATCCCTAGAGATATTTCTAAGGTATGTCTAGGGATGTCCCTAAGGTTAAGTATACGTATTGGTTATAGTACTAGAATTACACTAACGATCATAGAATTAAAACTAATATGTTAGATATTGAAGGTACTCCCCCTTTGTTATGTTTTTTTCCCTAGCATGATTTTTCCCTCTCACACTATTCTTTTTGGGTTTTAGACGATGGCTGGAACCCGAAGGAACCGTGTTGATCAATGCAATGGACAATGAAATGATTGTCCTCCTGAACAAACAAATGTTATTGGAGATGGAGTGCAAAATCTTATTGCTATACTTACACAAGCTATGAATCATTCTGGACATCCAAATGAGCAGAGAAGGGAACAATATTCTATTGAGTCCTTCATGAGGCAACGTCCACCTTCTATCAGTGGGTCTTCCGATCCACTTGTTGCTGAACAATGGATCAGTACTACTGAAAAGATATTTTCAGTTCTTCAATGTTCTGAACATGATAAAGTCATCTTAGCAGTATATCGTTTGGAAGGTGAAGCTGATCAATGGTGGAATCTTATCAAGATTACAAGGCAAAGAGATGAAATTGAGTCCATGGAATGGGACGAGTTCAGAAACTTATTTTTCAATAAGTACTTCCCTCGTATTCTTCGAACAAAGATGGAGAAAGAGTTTCTTGAACTAAAGAAAAAGGATGATGAATCTGTTGGTATATACGAAGCGAATTTTACAAGGCTTGCAAGGTATGCATCTAGATTTATCATGCAACCTGAAAGTAAAGTTGATCGATTTTTCAGTGGCTTAAAACCAAGTCTTCGAAGGGAATTAGCTATAAGAGACTTCAGTATCTATGAAGAAATTGTGCATTGTGCTATCAAGGTAGAAATGGAAGTTGGTGTTACATATCCATCTCATGGTTTTGACAAGAAACGAAAGATGGAGTTCAAGGAGAAATATCAGAATAATGGTGAAAAGAAGATGAATGTTTCCTTATGCTCAAAGTGTGGAAAAAAGCATGGTAGAGATTGTCTTAAAGGGACTAGAAAATGTATTAAGTGTGGAAAAGAAGGTCATCGAGCAGCTGAGTGTCGAGGTAATGGAAAAAGGGTTTCTAATGATGTGAATAAAGCAAACACTGTAGAGAACTCACCACCAACACTTCAATGCTTCATGTGCAAGGAAATGGGGCATTATGCTAATAAATGACCTAATCTAAGGGTTAGTGATGATCAACATGAGAAACCATTTAAGGAAAAGGACAAAGGTAAGTCACATGCGATCACTATTGGCGATGTTGAATATGACAACGATGTGGTGGAATGATTAAGTGTTTATGTAATGGGATTCCAAAATAATGTTGTATATAGTATCGTGGAATATTGGAATATTTATGTTTTGGTCTATTGTGGTTTTCAATAATTTTATGGTACCGGTAGCCATGAAAAGTGATTGAGACATTTTTGGTAAACAGATGATATGAGCATAATGAAGGGATAAGAAGATAATGAGATGTTTGATTGTATTCGTGAGCTCATGATTGATATAAGGACTAAGTGATATCATGGTTTGAGTATATAGAATTTTGAGGATTTTGGTATGTCGAAAGTGTTAACTTTTAACTACATTCATGTTTTCACTAAGGTTCAATGGGTATTCATTCTTCAAGAGAATATATGATTAAGGTATTCACATGTTTGTAATTTGACCAACAAGATATATCTTATGATATATGGGGGATAAATGATGGCATTCACGTGATTATTCTGTGACATTTCAAGTAATCATTTTCTTTATACTATGAGCCTTGACCGAAGTATTTTAGATAAGCCTAATGATTAGAGTGGATTATGTTGGACATAAGTTAGGATAAAACGTTTTTCGATATTATTGATGGGATGTTATAGTAATATAGCTTTAGAAAAAGGACAACCTGCAGGACAGGCGACAGCCCATCGTGTCGGACAAGGCTGTGGGAATCGAACCCACAACCGAAGTGCGACTGGCCTTTATCGCCTACCACTGGCCTACAGGAAGTCCCTGTTTAGTATAAACTAGTTTTATTATATTAAGCAGTATGATACATGAAGTATAAGTCCATTTTAGGTACCATATATGATTAATCTCACTATAGAATGACTTATGTATATTTAATAACTTTTGCTAACCTTTTTATGGAATGACCCGTCATTCTATCACATGATCTGCTAACACTTCACGAATAACAAATTCAACTTCATTTATTTAAGAGATGAAGTGGAAATTGTTCAAGGCATGAACAACAGTGAGATTGTACCAAAATAAAGTAAGTATTTATTCTAATTAAAATTCTTAAACTTTAGGGAAATGATCTTGAAAACCAAAAATGTTGTCCTAGTGCTCTTATATCTGATTAATCAGATGGGACCTTAGATCATCACAAATTTATGTATTTTTGATTGTTGGCTTTTTCATAGACATGTTCTCTACCACTCTCCATCAGAACATGATGGTTAGATTTTTCTTCCATATCCATATTTTCACCTATGTGGAAACCCAGTGATTAGTTTATTTGGGTAACCGTTACGTTTCATACTTAGGTTTTTCAAGATTGGTTTTGGTATTCCTTTTTACGATGTCGGTTTCTGTTAAAGAAACTTTTTAATAGTAAACCATTTATAACCCCGACGAATTTTGAGGGCGAAATTCATTTTAAGGGGGGTAGAATGTAACACCCCAAGATTTTATGAAAAATATTCTTTTTATTTTCATTAAGGTCTTGTGTTGTATGCTACACCAAAAGGAGCTTGCACAACACGCATCCTTGACTTGCATTGCATTACATGCAATCACGACCTTCCTCGATAGCGTGTGTAGTACGCAATAACGAGTTTCACTAAACAACAATAAGCTATTAAAATATTATTAAAACTAGCTGTTATGAATAGTAATAACCACTTTTTGAAATTTTATAAATTTTATTTTTCAAAATGGACATCATTTTTGGATTCAGAATACCGAAATTATCCTAGGGTGAAATTTTGGTATTTTTCTGAAAACTTTCAATTTTTGATGAATAGTGAAATCACTAAGTGGTAGGTTAAAAACTGGATTTTGCATAAAACTTAATTTTACCGCTTCTGTGAATGGAATTTTGAAAATCCGAGAGACACGGTTAATATCAAGTACTAAAATGTGGTTCAATGAGATGAAAATAATTTTTGGTGAATAGTAACTTTTTACTTTTTTTACCACGGTTAAAAGTAAATAGGGTAATTAAGGGTAAAGATGATATTATTATTACCCTAACACATGTCCTAATTCTATTGGATAAGTGAAATTCGACCAAAAATAAACTTAGGAATAAAATATGACCATTTAGGCCCACTTGGATTAGATTAGGACATTGATTATTATTTAATTCAAAGAAGAGTTAAAAGAGTTAAAATCAAAGTTTATTTACTAAAACATTTTTAATATAGGGTTATATATAATATAATTTCGACTATAAATATTCATTAGAAATATAAAAATATTTCCTACATAATGGTATTTTATTTGTAATTTTTATACTTTAAATAATTTAATTTATTTATGACACAACGATGATGCAGTAATTACCTTTTTAAGAAAATATTAACATAATTGATGTTATAAATGCCCAAATAAATTTAATTTGAGACTTTTTATGACTTAAACTAATTTTCTAGGTTAATATGACATGTTATTGTTGATTTAAGTAACTTGGTTTGAACATATCATTCTGTTAAAAATTTCATAAAAATCATTAACCAAATAGTGTCAAAATTGACATAAATTAGTTTTTAAAACAAATATTATATTATTAATTATTATTTAATTCCTAAAAATCTAAGGTTCGGCCAAATGACTTAGATAAGGATAGATATATTAATAATAAACAACTTGGGGTTCGTTTGGCTTGATATAGTAAGTTTATTAACCATATTTTGTAAGAAAACAAAAAGACACGGTAAAAGTTAAATTATTTAACTTAGAGTTAAATCTAATTGATAAGGTTAAAATAATAACCTAAACTTATCTAAATCCTACTGGATGAGATTATTTCGACCCATCCCCACTTTAGCGTTGAAATAAGACCATTTGGAACCATTATAAACCGAATTTGACCTTAATATAAAATAATATTTTGAGATATTCCTAAGGTGCCCCTCTCCTTCCTTAAAAAAGGGCACCTCCTCCCTCTCCTCCTCACACCAATTTGAGAATTCAAGCTCATCCAAACCCTGCCAAAATCTCTTATCCACTTCCCTAGTATCATCCTATATGTCCTGGTCTTCTTCAAATACCATCCATAGTTCTTTAAGTGGAGGTTAAGAAAAGGCGCGTCAAAAAGAGGTAATATCCATTACCGATCTTTTTCAATTTCTTTCTTCTTCAACTTCTTCTTCTTTAGTTGTTTCATGATAAAGTAATAACACCAGTATTTCTTATATACTGATATGTTATTATAAATATGAAACAACTCTAATTAACCTTCTATCCATCCTACGGAAAAATGAAATCACCGCGCGTGCGTACGTACGGAATACCGTCTCCACGCCGTGGTGTAATCTATTTTCCGCCACCTCCTTAATTGGATGGGTATAATGGTGTAAGGAGTAACTATATATGATTATTATAGAGTGATATTGATACTGAAATAGTATACATACACTTCAACACAATTCCACGACCATGGGAATGATATCATCGATCGTGCGTACGTACGGACTACCGTCTCCACGACGTGATGAGATTCATTCTCCATGTTAACCATTTAAGAATAATTATAAAGTATATATAAGCAATAATAATGAAATATATGACATTATAAGGCTACTTGATTTATTTATATATGTATGTCATCTACTTACTTCCATTCAAGGCAATGACGAAAGGAAAACAGCGTTCATGCGTACGTACGGACTACCGTCCCCATGAACGGTGTGTTTCATTTCATTTATATATTTATTAAATATATATATATATATATACTGAATATATATGATATATAAATCATGTTTTATAATCTGGAAGTAAGTAAATCATGATATAAGTAATAATAATGTCAAGAACAACAAGTCCAAACACCTAGGATAAATGAAACGATTTTACCCAAAACGCTTCTTTAACATGGAATTTACAAAAGAATGGGTAATATAAAGTCATAAGTGAACCATATATGATATCATAACAATGAATATGATTCTTTAATAAGTTAATGACATTATTTAAATCATTATACAGGAGGTTTGGACACTTACGAAGCAAATTGGACTTAAGGTAAGGGAAATATCAGAATCTCATTTTTATCCAAGATTGTTTATACTTTAGAATTTACTGGGGTGTATTTTATCATCCAAATCCATGTTTCCTCAATATGTAATATTATTTCCATCCACCTAAAATTATTTAAATCCAATTTTACCCTTCGGTGAGTTTTTAGTAAAAGATATGAAAGGAATCTTTTGTCGTTTTTTCGTACGAGGTACTTTTTGACTTTTCCGACAAAAGTACGTGAAGAATGTTTTTTTAACTTATACAGCATGAATGGTTTTTTAAAACATTAGTTCCAAAAAGATTCCTTTACAAGTTTTCAAGTTTATTTTTAATCAACTTTTTTTAGTTCAAAATTGTATGACATGTTAAGAAAGGAAAAGTGTTTTTGAAGTAAAAAAGGATATTTTCCTCAAGAATAAAGTTCAAGTGTTTTATCAAAATTATTTCCCATCTAAGACAATAAAGGGTTCTGTTTTTATCCCTATTATTACATTGATTTGATTATGTTGTGATGGAATTGTTTTTATGAATTCCTTTATCGTATATGAATTGTTTTATGATGTCATGATGTTTAAGATTCCCATTTTTATTACATGGGTTATGCAATGATGTATGGTTTATGATTTTGTGGCACACATAAGAATGGTATCATTATGAGATGGGTGGGACCTATATCTCCCTCTAATGCATTGGGTAAAGATTTTATATCTCATGAGATAGACATGGCTGGAATGGTAGGTTATACTAGTTCAGTGAAACAGGACTGAAACGAGGGTGACTCGGTTCAGAAAGGGACTTTGTCCACTAAGATAGTCTTGGAAATGAGTCTTTACTAACAGGAAATGATTCTCTATGATTATGTGTGTATTCCAAAAAGCTTCATGTTTTAAGTTATGATTATTGGGATTTCATTTCACTACTATGATTTATCCCATGTTATGAAATTATGCTCTCTTTTGCAGGTTAAGATTTCCAAAAGTTATATTCTTATGAATATGATGTGATTGATTTTTCTTTTGTTTACCATTACTGAGCATTTGAGCTCACCCTTTTATGTTTTCTTTTCCCCAGGATATAAAGAAAGGTTTTAGGTAAAAAAAAAGGGAAGATCTTTATGAGAGATATTGAAGATCTTTCACCACGATTAGAAGATTATGTTCTGAGTTTCCAAAGACACTAAACTATTACGATCCTTGTGTGTGTGTTTTTTGTTATGTACTAATTATTCCGCAAATGTTATATAATGTTCATGTACGTTAGGCATCGGGTCTCTACAATGGAGGTAAAAATTAATGTTTCTCTTTAGAGATTTAGGGTATATAATGTGATGGGTATTGCAAACGTAACTCCCTATATATCTGGGATAGCTACAATGTAAGTATGATATGGATGCCACAAGTTGCCTTTATGATTTATGATTTCTTGAGGTGCGTTAAAGATCTTATGCATAGTATGTGTTGAAGGGATAATGTTTTATTTCTTTATTTTAAAATCTTTAATGATATTTTTATGCTCATACCAAGGTTTTGAAATGTTTTTCACAGGACTTGAAGATGAATAAGGTCAAGGATGGGGTCAAGGAAAATTCATGTTGTCCAAAAGATGTAACTAGACATGACTCGTTTTTTCCAGAGTTTTTATTTTATAAAAAAAATGGATACTGAGTAGAAGTCTCAACTTTGTAATATTTGAGATTTAATTTAATAGTTATGGCCTAATTATCTAAAACTCTAAACCTAAAAATACCCTCAATGTTAATTATTAACTTAATTCAAGATTATGTATTATTTAAGGTCTGGTTCTTATATCATTGCTAGTCCCCAACCTCTAGCATATAGGGTGATGTGCTTAAGGTCATGTAGATGACTCAAATCGAGGCACCCTTTAGTATATTCTAGTTAGAGGATGTTACAAAGTGTTATTAGAGGATTTATTTTATGTGGTCTTTCTATTTGGGACGGTAGATAGGAGGTTATGATGTGTCAAGCTTTGGAAATTACCTCATTCTTGGGAGTATCTAACCCATATACGATGTAAAACCAAAGTTTCTAAGGTGGTAATTGTTTTTTTTTTGTTTTTTTTTTGTTATAGTTGAATGATATTTCACCATTGGGTGATGCACTTGTTGTTTTTTCTTATCATTTCATAATATTTTTCTCATGGTTGGAATGACAAGAGTTTGTTCATTCATGCATCATTTTAGGTACCTAGGATATAGATGACATGCATCCTAATAGGCACACACTGGATGGGTTTATGGGGTAATAAATAGTATTGTGCATTTCACTTCCTTGAAAATATGAAGAAAATGGTGTTTAATAGTGATGGTGAAAATTGTTAGATAAAAATAATGTTAAATAAATTTTCTTAATGAAAGTTTGTAAATTAGTTAAAATGTTAGTTATAACAAGTTTTGAAATAAGGAATTCTTCTGAGATGAAAAGATTCCTATTTTAAAAAATAGTAATGGTTTTGAAAAAGGTGTCTAGTGAAAGAATTGTGACCATGTATGTCAGTTTACCCGATCTTGACCATGGCCCGTTGTAAGGTTGGTTGAGGGTAGTGTGCTATATGTGATGGTATCTATTGGAATAGTATATGAAAAAGGGTATATTTATGGCTAGTGGAGAGCCCTCTCTTGTAAAAATTGTGTAAATTCTATATTATTTGTTCTAAGACTCATGTTTGGAATTTTAGAGAAATTCCATAATGACGGCGTTGTATCGATTGGGAGACAAGAGGATATTGCTGAGAATGGTCCCCCAAAAGTGAAGCAAGAGACCTGAATGGACTAGAGAAATAGATGAGAGGATAAGTTCTAGTATAACTTCTCTCATTTTATGCAGATAATGGAATGGGACCCATGGCAGGTTTAATTGAGTATGTTTGAGCTGACTGAAGAGTTTCAACTGCAACAACCTCCAACCTTTATCATTGAGGGTGGTCTAGAGGTGGCCAAGTTCTAGATAGATTGTATCTATAAAATTATTGATCACTTAGATAATCCTCTTAAGAATATGGTCGAGATGATAATCGACATGTTTTGAGGACAGGGAAAGAATTGGGAAAACATCTATGTTCATATAGAGTGGGTAGAGGGGAATTTTTGGATGGGTTTCTAGGAAACGTTTATGGATCATTACTACTTGGATACCATAATAAAGAATAAGGCTTTGGATTTTATGAGTTTGACCCAGGTAACTATGTTGGTGATGGATTATGCAGGTCGTTTCATGGACCTACAAGATTTTTTTCCACTTTGGTGGGTGATGAGGCAGTTATGGCGTGACGTTTCCAGGATTTACATTGACATGAGATCAAGTACCACGTGAATATCTTTCATATGAATAGGTTTTTAAAAGTAATGGATCAAGACCTCATTTCCAAGATAAATCTCAAGGGGTCCTCAGGTAGTAGATATGTGGTTTCAGTAGGGTGATCTGATGGTGCCACTTTTGATGGTAAGAAACCCCGTTTTGAGATAATCCACCATGGAAGATGTGTATAGGGTAATTAGAAAATGGAACCAGTGTCTCCGGAAAGTGACAGAGTCTTCTGTTATCATTTTTTTTATACCAGTTCATGTTCGAAGTCAGTGTTCCTGGCCACCGGTCATGTTTTGGGCATGCGATAGGTTTAGACATGTATAGAGGTTCTATAGGAACCCTCGACATCTAGTAATAGAGGAAGGATCAACGAAGATGTTGAGTGCAGGAAGGGGGTCAGTTACCCCATATCAGGTAGGTAGTTGGATCTTTACTAGTCATACCAGCTGAGGTTGTAAACATGGTACTCCAGGATGGGAGCATCTATATCAGTAGTGTAGTACAGAACCAAGATCTCAGAAGAGGGCCCATGGTAGACCGGTAGTCCAACATCATGCAGTTCAGTCTATACAGTGATGTGGTGAGGTAGGACCATTGATTGTTTGAGGTATAATTCTAGTGACTTGTACTCTTGCTATCATTTTATTCAATATAGGTGTCTCACATTATTTTATTTATTCTCATCTTTTGGTTGCGTTGGGTCTAGTTATAGACCATATGTGTTGAGTTATGTCAATTGATACACCATTAGGGGTTCGAACAGAAAACATTAGGCACTGCATGGGGTGTTCATTGGAGATTGGGGGATACCGTTTTCTTTGGTACTTGTTTGTGCTTGAGATGTCTGTTTTTTAACTAATTTTGGGCATAGATTGGTTATCATTATACCAGTCCCATATTAATTGTTATCGTTATAGGGTAATATTCACATCACATGAGGGGAATGCCTATTTTTATTTTGATAAATGGGATGTTTGGATAGGTCGTGCAAATATAGTTTTTAGTAGTGGTTTGAACTCACAGCCTAAGTGGATTTTCTTATGTTAGATGATGAGAGAGAATATAATCTTGTCTTTTCCCCAATGGTGGAATAGTTTTCAGATGTGCTTACTAAGGAATTATCATGTTTTTCACCTGAGAGAGATGTTGAGTTAATGATAAAATTGTTTTCTGGAGCAGATCCATTTTACATTACTCAATATATAATGGCATTGACCAAAATACAGGAACTGAGGAAACAGTTAGAAGAGTTGGAGTGTAATGGTTTCATCCATCCATGTGTGTAACCCTAGGGATCACCAGTGTTGTTTTCCAAGAAAGATGATGGATCATTAAAATTATATTTCAATTATTAGAAGCTCAATCAAATAAAAATCAAGAACAGATTCACTTTCCACAAATCGATAATCTTTTTCACCAGATGAGGGGTGATTTGGTGTTTTCCAAGATTGATCTAAGGTCAGGGTATCATCATATAAGGTTCATACCTTCTAGCATACTGTGAACTACCTTCTGTAGTAGGTATAGAATTTATGAGTTTTTTGTTAGGCCATTTGGGTTGACCAATGTGCTGGCAGTGTTCGTGGATATGATGAACTGAATCATTCACTATTATTTGGATCATTTCATCATTTTTTTGTTGATGAAATATTTGTGTACTCTAGAACTCCTGACGATCATGTCGAACATCTTGACATCATCCTGAGTACAATAATAGAGCATAGGCTCAACACCAAGCTATAAAAGTTCCATTTTTGTATTGATAAAGTGAAATTCTTGGGTCACATCATCTTTGGAGAAGGTGTTTCAGTGGTCCTATAAAAATTGTAGGTAGTGGTATCCTCATAGCATCGCAAGAATGTTTCTCATGTTTGTTGTTTTTGGGAGTTTTCTAGTTATTATCGATGGTTTATCAATGATTTACCCAATTTAGCGGTACCACTTTCTAGTTTGACCAGGAAACAGATCATGTTTTTTGGTTAAGGGCATGTGAGAATGCTATCTAAGAGTTGAAGAAGTGGTTGGAAACCATGCCAATGCTGATCTTACCTGAGCCAGGTAAAAAGTACACATTATTTTATGATTAATCTTTTGTAGTAATTGGGGTGGTATTGATGTTAAATTATTAGGTAGTGGCTTATGCATCATGGCAGTTGAATCATTATGAAAGTAACTACCCCACTCATGATCTTGAGTTGGTCTTGGTAGTTTACTCATTGAAGTGTTGGAGGAATTACCTATTTGGAGAATGTTTTATGGTGTATACCGACCACTAAATCCTAAATTATATCTTCTATCAGCGTAAATTGAATCTTTATAAGTGAATAAGGGTTGACTACATGATGTACTTCGACATTTATTTGGTTTTCACACCGAGAAAAGGGAATAGTGTTGCAGATGATTCGAGTCAGAAGACTCAAAATCAGGATGTATAGAAGTCATGTTCTGAGTGGAGGATGATGTCATTGTTTATTGAGATGCATCTGGATGTGAAGGATAGGCATAGGAGGATGACCCTTTAATGTATGGAAATTGATTCCATGCTCTTGATACGGATCAAAGAGAATCAACTTCAAGATCCAAAATGTTTATCTATAAAGTAAAATTATAAAGGTGGGGAGGCACCTTCTAGTAGGACTATTGGTAGTGATGGTACTGTTTATGTTCATGGTAATGTGTTTGTGCCAAAATGTATGCGATAATAGTTTATATGAGAGTTTTATGTATAAAATTGGTTGTGGTATCTAGGTTTGACCAAAATTTATCATGATCTTCATAGGCATTATTGGTGATAAGGGATGAAGATGAAAGTTTCTAGTTTCCTAGAAAAATGCCGTACCTATCAGTAGGTGAAGGTTGAGAATCAGCGACTGGGTGGTTTGTTGTAGCCATTACCCATCCTGAAGTGGAAATAGGATGATGTGACGATGGATTTAATCATGGGACATCCGATGATGCCTCAGAAGAATGATGTGATTTGGGTAGTTATGGATCAATTGACTAAGGTGGCTCACTTCATTCTGATTTGAGAGACTTTTACTATAGATCAGTTGGGTGAAATTTATGTTCGAGAGATAGTACGGCAACATAGGGTTCCACATACTATAGTTTCGAATTGTGATCCATGTTTCACATCGTGCTTCTGGTAGGGATTGTAGAAGTCGCTTGGTACCTAGGTATTTTTGAATATGGATTTCCACCCACAAAGAGACGGGAAGTTAGAGGAATTATGCGGGGCCACTTAAGGGCATTGGCTATATAGTCAAATAATAGCATCTTTTGGCTAATAGGTCCGTTATGTAGACTACTTATGTAAGGCACCCTAAGGGCACGCGCTGCATAGTCAGGTAAAAGAACTCTTAGAAATTTTACTTTTCTATTGCTAAAAATCCGGTGAGAGTTTATGGAGATTCAAATTTTCCAAATCATAGAGTCTTCTGTATAAAGAGATATACTTGAATATGGAGAGGACATTTCCAATCAGGATTGTCAAAGAATTGGATAAATGTCACTCCTATGAAGGTCTGACCCAAACGTAGGTTTAGGGAAATATAAACCATAGACTTGAATACATTCAGATCATGAAAAATACTACGGGACAAATATGTTAAGGATGGTTATTTTTGTGGATCCCTACATATTGTCATTAACACAAATAAATAAAAAGGAGGTTTTCCTCCCAAGAATGAAGTTACCACTGTTTGAAAAACCTATTGGGGGGTTTAATTATGTTGGTCCACTTAAGGGAATTGGCTGCATAGCCAAATAATAGTATGTTCTGGCTGACAGGTCTGTTATGTAGATTGTTTATGCAAGGCCGCCTAAGGGAACGTACTGCATAGTCAGGCAAAATAACTCTCAGGTATCATACATTTTGTGACCAGAAGTCAAGAAAAGGGTTTTGGAGATCTGTAAGTATTTATGGTTAGGAGTGTGACACATAAAAATGGGAAATCTCCAATGCATGTAGAGATACACAGACCAATGCTAACCATAATCAAGTTGTGGTTGGGTCCTGAATTGAGGTGTTGGACTTCACTACATATCCCATAAAGATGGGAATCAATCCATACATAGTTCTTGAAATACAATTTTATGTTGTGTGGGATGAGAGTGTAGGAGATATTAGTTTAGTGTCATAGATCTCGGACCATAATAAGGTATACACAGTGTGTGTTTTATAAACATGATGTGAATGAAAACCAGGGTTTTCATACCACATTCATGTTTTCACAGGGGGAATTTTCAGCCACGGGACTGAAATTGGAATTTGGGGTTAGGGCCAAAGACTTGGGGATAGATTCAAGGGACTCTCGAACATTCCAATGTATCCCATAAGGATGGAAATCAAGACACATGTAGTTCTTGAAATACCCTTTATATAGATTTGGTTCGTACAAGTGAAGGGTGAAAAGGGGAGTTTAGTGCAATGATGGTTTGACCTAAGATTAAAGGTTTAGGAATGACCATGTATGCACGTAGTCTTTGGAATATAACATGATTGGAGATCAATGTAAATAATGATTCCCTCTCAAATGAGGGTGTCAAATAATGTTGTAGTTTACTGTCGTACAAGAAAAAAGTGCGAATAGTTTAATGTCATATAGTAATGACGATTGTGAACCAATGTAAAAATATTGGTTCTGGGGGATGCTTCACGGATCAACATCATATGAGACAGAGGTGAACCGACCTGAAGAGATTGGTTTTGGGCTTGAACATCGGGAGGTTGCCTACATACCCAGCCTAAAAGGCAAGGATCAAAGTCTGCATAGTTCAATTAAGAATTAATTGATGATCAATTTGTACTTGAAGACAACGATCTAAAAAATGGTGTTGGGACTTACACATGGTTAAAAGCCCAGAGAGGGTGTTATGGTTGAATTTTACTCTAATCTCACGTGATTCATACTCGGTGTGAGAAACAAGAGGTAGAAAAAAAACCCTAACAATGCATAGTTTAATGCCATGTAGGACATAAGGGACAGGACACAGTTTAACGTCATGTTGGACAAAAGAGGGACTGTGCAGTTTAATGTCATGAAGTAAGGACTTAGGGGGGGACTATGCAGTTTAATTTCATTCAGTATGGACAAAAGAGGGATTGTATAGTTTAACGTCATATAGCAAGGATGAAAATAGTTTAAGGTCATGTGCATGGACCAGTGCTGCACAGTTTAGAGTCATGTATCTAGGATAACATAGTTTATCGTCATGTTGGATGAAAGAGGGACAATATAGTTTAATGTCATGTTGAACGAAGAAGGGACAATACAGTTTAACGTCATGTTGGACAAAAGAGTATTTGTGTTACACAAAATACTTCTTCAAGAATCTTGCATTTGTGGGAGGTGTGATGAGTTATCCATCCATTGAGATTAACGAATAATCTCCATTGTAGTAGACCTTATGTATTGAGTAAGTTCCTTCCCAATTTGGCTCAAGATTGGGAGGTGTCTTTCCTAGTATCATTGGAGTTCTTAGAACCAATACCAATTAACCTTGAATGAATGAACGAAGACGAAATTTTTTGTTGAAATCTTGTGATAGTCGATTTTGATAGACTTCCAAATGGTGTAGGGTGCACATTTTTTTTATATAATCATTCCAATTTATCCAATCGCTTTTGAGATTGTTCATATGTAGATGACTGATCACAAATGGATACTCTAAGTGAAGTTAATTGAACTTCAATGGGCAAGACTGCTTCTGTTTCATATACCAATGAATATGGAGTTGACTGTGTACCAGTGCAGGTGGCGGTTTTATAATCCCATAAAGCATGCAAACGTTTATCAGGACATGATTTCTTATCTTTATCCACCATCGATTGTAGTATGTTTGAAAGATTCTTATTGAAGGCTTCTATTTAGCCATTGGCCGCTACATGATACTGAGATGAATGGTTTGATTTGATGTGGTATTCTTGATACAACTTCCTTACCTTGGATGAATAGAAGTTGGTGCCATTGTCCGTCGATCTGGTATGAGGGACACAAAATCTAGTAATTATGTTAGACTTGATGAAGCTAACAATTCTTTTAGAACTAACTTCTTTGAGAGGTATTGCCTATTCCCATTTGGAAAAAAAGTCGGTAGCAGTAAGAATATACTTAAACTACTTGGATGTAGCTAAAGGGTAAGGTCCTACTACATCCATTCCCCATGTGGAAAATGTCCATGAGTATTTAGCTATATGAAGCAACTCTGGGGGTTGATGAATGAAGTTGTCACATACTTGGAAAGAATGACACTTTTTAGTGAAATCAACACAATATTGTATCATTGAAGGCCAAAAGTATCTAAGCCTTCGAATTTGATCAGATAGTCTATGTCCAGACTGGTGGACACCACAGACTCCTACATGTACTTCTTTCATGATAGCCATTGTCTCTTCACCATAAATGCATCTAAAGAGAATTTCATCAAAACCTATTTTGTAGAGAATTTTTTCTTGGTGATCAGGGCTATCGTAAAGATTAAAATTTACAACACATCGCCAGACTTGTTCTTTCCTGGCTCTATCAGGTGGGAGTGTTCCATTTTGAAGGTATTACCTTATAGGTGTCATCTATCCTGTAGTATGACCATATGGTTCAGAAATGGGACTGATTTCATTTATTTCCTCTGTTCTGATTTGAACATAAGGTGAAACTGTACGACGGTGGGCAATACTGATGATTGTATCGTCCCTATTTGGATCGGCCAGAGCGGTGGCTACATTATCCAATGCATCATCTTGAGAATTTTGTGATTGCAGGAACTAAGAAAATGTCATTTCCAAAGGAAATTCTGCCATTAACTATCTGATGTAATCATACAAAGGGATTAAATCTTTTTTTCTGATGGCATAATCCTCATTGACATGTTTGATTACTATATCTGAATAACCTTTAACCTTTAAGTGATTCACTTGTGCCTGAAACACCAACTACAATCCTGTGATGATAGGTTGATATTCTGCTTCATTATTTTTACCACCTTCCCACAATAAGAAAGAATAGGGTAGCACTACCTTTTCTGGGGAAATAAGCACAATTCCTAACCCAACTTTGTTGAATTTAGGATCTTCTATTTTCTTCCCTGTTGGACTTCTGGAAGCAACATCAAAGTACATTTCCCATGTTTGAATATTATCCTAAATAGAAAAGACTTCATCATTTGGAAGTTCAATATCTAAGGTTGTATCTTCTATAGAAGGGTGTTCAGCAAGGAAATCAGCCAGAGCTTATCCCTTTATTTCCTTTTGAGATACATACTGGATATCAAATTTTTTCAAAATAACTTCCCACCTTGCCAGAAGTCCTGTAAGCATTGGACAGCTAAGGATGAATGAGAACGGGTTATTGCAAGATACTAATTTGACCTCATGATGTTGCAGGTAGTGTCTCAATTTATGAACTGCAAAGATTAATGCTAGGCAAAAAATTTCAATACTTGAATATCGAGTTTTTGATTCAATAATAGTTTGACTGAGAAAGTAAAGGTTTTTTTCATTCCCAACATCATTCTTCTAGGCAAGGAAGGAACCCAATGATCGCTCTAAAGCTGTCACATAAAGAATAAGTGGTCTTCCTTCAACAAGTGGAATTAATACTAGTGGAATCAAGAGATACTTCTTGAGAATATTGAATGCCTCTTGACATTCTTCAGACCACTGGTATGTGACTCCCTTCTTCATCAATTTGGTGAAGGGTAAACTTTTGTCTTCCAGATTGGCAATGAAACGCCAAATATAGGCCAAGTGTCGTTGAATTCCTCTCAATTATTTCAAATTTCGAGGAGGTGACAAACCAAGGATTGAATTTTTCTTCTCAGGATTGAATCTGATACCATGATGGCATACAACAGAGCTGATAAATTTTTTTGAGGTTACCCCAAAAGCACATTTAATGGGGTTCATCTTCAAATTGTGTCGTTGATGTTTGTGGAATATGATTTACAAATCATCCAAGTGAGTAGAATGTTTTCTGGATTTAACCACAAAATCCTCCACATAACATTCAACAAACTTCTCCAAAAAGGGTTTGAAGATACAGTTCATGGCACGTTGATATGTTGCACCTGTATTTTTCCGGCCAAAGGGCATTACCCGAAAACAAAACACACCCTGAGGGGCTCTGAAGGCTCCATATTATTCATCTTCTAGAGCCATTCATATTTGATTATACCTAGAATATCCATCCATAACGGAAAGTGCTTCATAGCCAGCTGTTGCATCAATTAAGAGTTT
The DNA here is from genome assembly GCA_963277665.1 of Viscum album. Classification (NCBI taxonomy): domain Eukaryota; kingdom Viridiplantae; phylum Streptophyta; class Magnoliopsida; order Santalales; family Viscaceae; genus Viscum; species Viscum album. The sequence continues at coordinate 1,466,627,461 of OY728128.1, read as the reverse complement.
TGTGATCGGAACTGGAAAATCATCCCTGGGACAATGCCGATAAAGATCTCTGAAATTAATGAAAAATCTAATTTGACCATTCTTCTTTTTCATAGGGACAATATTTTCCAGCCATTTGGGATATTGAACTTCTCTGACAAAGTTATCTTTGATAAGCTTATCCACTTCAGCTTAAATTTTGGAAGCATGAGTTGGGTGTGTTCTTCTTTCGGCTTGATGGAATCCTTGATGTTCTTCTAGAAAACCCAAACGATGAGTAGTAACATCAGGATCAAGCCATGGCATTTCCGTATAGTTCTATGAAAATATATCTCGATTTTTCTTTAAAAATGAAATATACATTTCATTCTCTTCAATAGTCATGGCCGTACTAATTAAAGTGGGGAGTGGATCTTCTTTTGTACCCAGATTTATTTCTCTGAGCTCATCCACAGTGGTAGAGATACCCTCTTCAAAAGATGGATGAGAATCCATAAGATCTTCTTCTTCTTCTTCAAAATGTATTATTTCTTTTGTTTCTACTTTCATAGTAGATGATAAAGAATAATTTCCATGATCAAGAGAGATGTTAAAATTTGAACCTCTTGAATAAGAGGCTACTAGTTCTGACCCTATTGATGATGAAGGGTCTTCCTTGGGTAATAAAGATGAGATTATGGATTGATAATCAACATCATCATTCATATTTGACATTGCTATAACTTCTTCTGTCCTGGTTGATGAAGTATAGAATTGCTGGATTTTAGCGGATGAAATGAAGACATCTCCATTTGAGCTTTCATAATTGCTGGGTGAATCACCAATTTCTCCCATGTTGTCTGGCATGATTGTCGTAATTGACATTATTGAAGTTTCCATAAGAGTATTTGGATTTGGTTCTATCCTGTCGATTTGACTCTTAGGTAACATATAATCTGTACTCACATGTGTGAATGGGTTTACTGGAATCTTTTCCAAACCATATGGAGCATTAATTTTGGTAACCTCCTTTATCGTAGATACCTCCTTTCCTTCCATGTGATAGAATTCTTCCTCAATGTATTGATATTCACAGGTTTTTAATGGGGATTTATCACCATACAATGTCCCAATTTGACCATTGAAACAATATTTGAGACATTTATTGTATGATGAAGGTATAGATACATGTTGATGTATCCAAGGTCTTCCATGAAAAATGTTGAAAGATGTGTCATGATGAACAACCATGAAATCTAAATTGGATACAAGATCTCAAAACTGAGTTCTAAGTGTGATCTCACCCAAAGGTTCTTGTTCATTTTTATCATATCCTTGCTACATCAAAGTAGAAGGAGATAAATAAGATTTGGTGAGGCCCAATCGAAGAAGTGTACAAATATGGATGAGGTTGACTCTTGAACCATTATCAATGAAAGCTATTCAAATGTCTACTTCATTTACCTTTCCAGATAAATAAAAATTTCTAATATGTCCATGCACAACATCATCTTCATCTTCATCTGTAAAAGATATCACTACATCACATTCTAGAGGATCATTCTCTAAATGGTAGACTTCAGCCGCAGTAATTTCAGTTGTGAATTCCTGATGACTTGACAAGGCCTCAATGAGTGCCTCATGAAGATCATTTAATAGATTCAAGTCATCCATAATTGATAACATGGCTGGTACTTGGGCCAAATGTTTCAAGACATCATATTTTTTATCCAAAGGTTTTCGTTTTCCAACAGGAACATGTGGTTTCACAGGTGCCTTAGAATTTGATGCTTTGGAAGTATATGCTTCTTGTATCAGGGTAGGAGTTCGAAATACTCCTGGATTTGGAAGATTAGACTAACTAGGTCTATTTATTTTCTGAGAGGAAGAAGGTGTAACTTCTAACCGATCTTCCAAAATAACTGTGCCAAGACTAAATCTGCCATGTGTGGAAGAACTTTCTTATTCTTTTTGAGCCCGCTGAAGGGCTCTGCCATGTGTTTCTACTGCATATACAGTTCTAGAAGGGGTAGTATTTAAATAGTGGAGAATATCCACATCTTCCTCTGTATCGTGGACCTCTGGAACTCCCTCTAATTCCCTTATTTGATATAGGTAATTTAGGCTCATCAAGATCAAAACTATGACTGGCATAAGGATATGTTAAGTGAATCATGTTAAAAGAACCAAAGATCAACTCCTCATATGATAAAGACTCAACCTGATTAGGAAATTTAGGTTGTGTCGTTTGATGGGGTGGTACCCATGTCTTTGATGTAGATTGCATAAAATCTGCCAGAGTCAAAGAAAACTTGGGCTTTGACACGATCTCATCTTATTCTGACTGCTCTTCATTCTTTGAATTATGTCATTTCTTTGAGGATTTTCCTTTTGATGAAGGGGGTTTTCAATGGAATTCATAGCATAAGACACAATTGTTTTCTTCAGTTGCCTTCGTAAAATGGCATGAGTTCGGTTGATCATTTTTCTGACCATTCAATCATCATATTTCTGCACATTTTTGCTTTTGACTTCATGCCACTCACCTTATTCCTCTGGATCTGTAGCAGTAACACATGCTACCTGGGCTGAAGAACCTCTCAGTTTGACTTGTTCTGAGTCCACCATCTTTTGCTAGAGGTATTTGAAGACAAAACACTCACGAATTGGATGCCCCAACATCTGATAAAATGGGAAATAGTTGGGACGATCTTCATCTCCTTATTTTTTTGGCCTTTTAGGCCTTGGCAACTGAACCAAATTATTTTTCCGAGCCGAGATGAAGTAACCAGGAACTTGTTCATTTTGAAAAGAATAAAATTTGTTCTTAAACTCCTAAAATTGTTTTCTTATTTGATATCTTTTATAATCTTGAAAAAATGGCCTCTATTATTGACGCTCAGGAGGTGGAGCCCTTCGATAAGATGAAGGTTTTGAAGTGGAAGTTGGTATAGGTGCTTGTTTAAGTGTAACTGTAGTAGTCTCTACTGTACCCATTCTCCTTCTTGGAGATGATGGAATTACATGAGTTTTATCCTTAGTCTTTTTAAGAGAGTCTTAAATTTTTTGAGTGATTGAAGTAAGGTCTTGAAACCCTCCTGTGTATTTCACAGGGATCAAAAGTGTGCGTAATTCATCACACAAATTTTCCACACAAATTGGCAACAACTCTTCTTCTTGGACTGTTAAGCTTAAGGAATATGTTAATCCCTTCCAGTGAGCAATGAAATATGAAACTCTTTCATTCTCCCTTAGCTTACAATTTTTAAGATAAAAAACTGTTGTCTATGGAAACGTTGAGCTGAATTGAAGAAGGAATCGTTGGCGGAGATCTTCCCACCCATTAATTGACTGGGATTGCAAGCTTTTATACTAGAAAAAGGAAGGCCCTTTTAATGACTGTACAAAACACCTAATCTTAACTGCTTCTTGTTATTGAGTAGTTCCCATCATAGGATCACAATGAGAAAAAAAATGTGTTAAGTGTTGTTCTAGGTCTCCCAAACCATTAAAAATTGGGAATGTGGAACTTGTAAAATTTGATGAAGGAGAAATTTCATCAACCCATTCAAGGTAAGCTTTCTTTTCTGGTTGAATTTGTGCACATTTTCCATCCATAGCTTCCAATCAAGTTTTTAATGACTCAATGGTAGTCATTAACTTTTGAGAAACATCTGGTTGAGCTTGGACCTGAGCAGGTGCAATAACTGGAGCTTGGACAGCTGTGGTAACTGGTACTGCAATCGATGGTAGCACTACTAATTGTTGTTGCGCATGACTCATAAGATTAGACCTGTGAGGGTGTACTAGTAAAGGAAGATATTCTTGATCCATCTTAGTAGATGCAACAAATTCCCTTGACTGACTGACTCCAGCACGCTTAGGAGGAAGACTACCTTGAAGTAGTTCCACATTCAACCTCCTTAATTCCTTCATTTCTTCCTCTTGTTGTGCGAACCTTTTCTCTAATGAGAGTGATTGGCCTTCTCTAGAGGAAGGGTGAAATGAAACCTGATTGTTTCCTTTCCCCTTGTTTGACGCCTTTCGGAGAGGGGGAAGTTGGTTATTTGAAGGAATACCTAGATTTTGGATAAGCCTTTGATTTCATGTATGAACACCTTCATCATTTTCCCCTATGTGTTCAACCTCTTGAGTAGGAACTTCTTCATTAGATCCCTCTGAGTGAGCCTCATCTTTTGGAGGATCAGAAAAAATGGAATTGATGACATTTATTGATGCATAACTCATTGCATCCCTTCTATTGGAATTTCTATGATATCTTCTTCTTCCATATCCTTGATGAGACATTGCCTTTTGTTGATTTGATCTCTTAGGAACTTCTTGATGAACCATAATTTGGAGGGAATATTCTGATAATTCGTCTCTTTGTTCCTCTTGTGGCTTCTTCCCTAATCGAGAGAAGACTGGCTTTCACTGAGGAAGAGATTGAGGATTTGAAAAAGTCCCCAGTCTAGTGGACTGGGGCTATTCCTATTGTTCCTTCTCAACTCCTCAAATCCTATTTCTTGATTCTAAGGGTTGGGTTAAAATAGTCCCCAGTCTGGCAAGTTGGGGTGGTTTTTGAGCTACTATATCTGAGACTTTCTTAAAATCTCTCTTGATCTTTTGAAATTTAGTCCAGAAATTGGCTGGATGCATTAACCTACATCAACTCAAATCACCTGGCTCAAATGACTATTGGATGATTTCTGACACTTCTGACACCTGATGATGTGCCCGCTCTAAACAAGAAACTTTTTCGATATTCTCATTTTCTTAATGCAAGAGTAATTCGACAACTTGTTCTTTGTATGCCTGAATTTGGGAAGAAATAGTTGAGGCATGTTCCTGAGCAAGCCTCTGATTACAAACAAAACCAATTGGCTATGGCCGGCCATGCACAATAACATTGCATGAGACCATTTTTGGAGGGCTTTATTGATTGGAGAGTACAGTGAAATGCAGTGCTCCATGAACACCCCATCCACTGATATGAATACTAAACGGAGCATTGGAAATTAAATGGCGCAATATTTTTAGTGTGCCAAGGCATGAACATTGAAGGGCTCTCTGCTGCTTTTCAGCCTTTGGATATCGGTAATCTGAGAGAGATGCCAAATCAATTTGGCATTGTAACCCTTCTATTATCTTGACATGATTTTCATAGTCATCATAAGATAATATTTTCTTTTTCAAGTGACAAATATTTTTACAAATGTTGAGACAAATGTCATGAATACAATCTTCGGTCAACATTTCTGGAATGTCATACTGAGAGTTAGCCAAAGGCCAAAACATGACTGGTACTTCACCTTTCGCTAGTTGTTTTCTCATATTCAGCACTTCCTCCTTATCATTCGATGAAGATTCTTCTACCTAATTAGACCAAAGATGGTTCTTCTTTGTTGCTTCATCATATTCAACAACATCGGTAGAGAATTCATTTATCAAACTAGAAGATGAATGACCCAGGTGTGGTTCAGAGAATAACCTACACCCTGGGCTATCTTCTGATTGAGAAATTATTTCACCTGCTAGCGGTAAAGTATCAAACATGATCGGTTTCACATTTGCAAGTTCCTCAAGATAAGAGGGATTTCTCGTTACTGTATTTTCCTTTGTAAATTTTTCCAAAAAATATGAATTACTACTGCGGAGAGGACTTTCGCAGCTAAATTATTCGTCATGGGGAGGACCACCATGGTGGGTTACAACAAAAGATGAAACCTTTTTCTCCTTGATCTTCTGGCCACACAAAGGGTTCTTGTGGCTCTCATCTGAAGATGATACTTCGAGATAGACCGAACTATCATGAAGCAAGCCTTCATGAGGAAGTGTATGATGAAGACCTTCAGAATTGTTGTTCCCACTATTGGGAAATGAGAGAGTAGAATCTTGAGTTCCAACAGATAATTGTCTGAGGGATTCAAGAACTCCAGCATCGAGCAAGGCCTTATTATAGATTGGCTCTTAATTTATTGACTGTGTTGAACGGGTCTTTTTCTTAGATGCCTTCTTACTCACTTTGGGAACCACTTGTTGAAAAAAAGTGGTTATTATGGGCAGGTGTATGTTCCTGCTCAAGAGAAATAATCAGGTTAGGATGATTATCTCCATTCAAATCAGGTGTATGTGCCTGACTTGATTGTCCGTATGACATGGGGGAGTATTCCCCCACAACCCTCTTGGACTGGAACATAGGTTTTTATATGTTCCAGAGTGATATGTTGATGTTCCACTCCACTGGTTTGGATAGATTTGAATTTCTTTCCCTATGATGCTATTGAAGTTGTTATAATATTCTAACTGGCATCTAGAATATGAGCAGGGATTTTCTTCTTCTCTTTCACCATTTTCAGAATGTGCATGGTGACTTCAGCTGCTGGAACATGAATATACGTCCATTCTGTGCTTGGAGTAGGTGTTTATTCATGCTCCTGACCTCCTTTTCCTATCATTGAATTCTGACAGTACTCATGTGTGGGGGAAAAGAGTTGAGTCTGCTCCAAATTTTTCATCGGAGCTTTCCGAATGACTTCTCTAGGTGCTACCAAATGGGACTGTTGGTTAGCCTGATGAATATTGGCATGTGTATGTTCCTGTTGTGTATTCTTCATCAGTTATGGTTGACGACTTTCCTTCAATACTGGCAGATGAGACTGCTAATAGAATTGTTGATTGTAAACAGGTGTATGTCCCTGCTTATCAGTTGCCACCATATTAGATTAGAGATCTTGTTTGATTGCAGTTGGACAAGCCTGCTAACTAGCTGATGAGTTATAAACAGGTGTATATTCTTGCCTATAATACATTGTTTTAATTTCCTGGTGGGATTGGTGCATTACTTCTAGACGAGTCTTCTGGGTAGTAACATCAGGACGGATGGGTGTATATGACCGCTCGTTATTTTCCATCAAGTTATCTTGATGGACTTCTCTAGAGGGGGCATAAGTAAGAACCTACTCTCTGTTGACCAGATTTCACCTCTAGTGGTTCATCTTGCATGCTCGGGTTTGAGGAACCTTATCTGAACCCCTAAAAGTGATACCCTCATCATGTGGAGGGCACATTGCCAGATGAGTCTGGCGGTAATTGTTGATGGGATCCCTCTGGAAGGACTTCGGTCTCCTTGAATTAAGGCCTTGAGTGACCTTCTCATTCACCTCCCCATAATATGGGAGGGACTGGTGATTGTGTTCTGGGGATAATGACCCAAAACGGTTGGATACGGTGGTTGGCACCACCTGCTTCTTGATCACTGGTCATCGCTGTCCTGACAACCAGGGTGAACATTTGACTTGGAGGGCTTGTCGAGTGGCCTCCAGAGTCGGAATGGTACCGTGTTGACGATATTCCTTAACCAGTGCATTTGAGACCCAGCGTTAAAGACACTGAGTATGTGATGTCGTCCTCAGAGCGGACGAGGATCTAGCAGGAGTATCAGCAGATGCATCCATAGGTGTGAACTTTAGATAATCCATTTCTGTAACATAGATAGATCTTGCAAATGAGTTACTATTTGATATAACATAAATAATCAAGACAATTTTGGCTGCTAAATCTTTTGGGTGAGAATATATGTTATTGATTGCTTTTTTGGCCCTCACATTGAGTTAAATATGGGCCTAACAAATAAGTAAAACATCATTTAACTTGGTTAAGGATTTACATCAGGTTCACCATTTTTTTTCTTCTGGAAATGTGGATGCCCTTGTTTTTTTAAGGTTCAAACATTCCAATCGATTTATAACAGGTTTATTCATAGAACCAGAAACATCCAATGATTCTATATCCATTTGGACCTACTTTACAAAGGAAGGTTCTCATTAGTTATGGACCGATGACACTTAAGAATTTTCATTGGTCGAGAGGATGGGTGGTCAGACTCATCACACCTTTTGGGGAGAATTATTGTCTACTTCAGGACTCTCTTAGAGATTTGAGTTATGTTCGTGAATCCTTATTAAATTACAAAGTATTAAAATGATCTTTCCTTTATATCTGAAAATCAATGATTGATAAGTATGAGATTTAGAGAATCCTTTATATGTATTTGAGGTTATTCATCGATAGAGAATCATCTGTATTTGTTAGATATTCTTAGTCAATGGTATCATTCAACACATTATATAGAAATCTCTTGGTCATTATGACAACCATACTAGTTTTAAAGCCACTCAGTGGGGCACTTGAAGTTTATTGTTGTTCAGAAGGACATAGATTTTTTTAGAGTTGAGATCATACCCGTAGATGGGCTACCTACGTATCCTTGTCAGAAAATGAATTAGAACCCACATAGTTTGAGTAAATAATTATGAGGTTTATGCATGATTGAAGTCCCAAAGAAATATTTCATAATTACTTTTATGCTCTAAAATCACGTGAGTCTTGCTCGGTGTGAGAAATAAGAGGTATCAGTAAAACCTAATGATTTTGCCATGAAAGATTCAATCATAAGAAATAATGTGGGGTTTATGTATGTATGACTGTCCAATATAGATGAGGATTGGGATTTACTTCAGGGAAGAAACCCAGGAACGAGGTTCATAAAGGTAAATGTTCTTTATGGAGATTTGGATACTTAACTTTGGAATTAATCCTGAGAATGGTGCCCAAATTAGAGGGGACTTATGATTGGGTTTTATTCCTGAGAAGGAATCCCAAATCAAAATAAATTGGGACTTGGGGCTTACTCTTGAGAAGGAGGTCCAAGTTAAAGGGCTTTGAGATTTAAGGCTTACTCCTGAAAAGAAGGCTTAGGTTAAGGGAAATTATGACTGGGGCTTACTCCTGAAAAGGAGGCCCAAGTTAAGGGAATTTAGAATTTTGGGCTTACTCCTAAGGAGGATGCCCAGATTGGGGAACATGGGGGTTACTCCAAAGGAGGATGCCCAGATTTGGGAACTGGGAACTTGGGGCTTATTCCTGAGAAGTATTCCCAAGTCAAAAGAAATTATGCCTGGGGCTTACTCTTGAAAAGGAGGCCTAGGTTTAGGGGACTTGAAATCTAGGGCTTACTCGTGAAAAGGAGGACTAGGTTAAGAGAAATTATGATTGGGCATATTCTTAAGGAGGATTCCTAGATTAGGGAACTTGGGGCTTACTCCTAAGGAGGATGCCTAGATTAGGGATCTTCTCATCTTAAAGGATGAGGTTGAATAGAGGAAATCTCTAACCTTAGTGACATAAAGATATGTAAATCACAAGGTTTTGAGAGATGTTCCACGGAATTCCTTTCAGATAAAGAATCCAACAAAGGAACCATGCCAAAAATGGATTTGAAGAGGGTTTTGAAGGCTAAATCTTGAAGAGGAGAGGTGGATTTGAAGAAAAGATATGAATAGGCAGGAGGGGCACCCAAAAAGAGGCAGGCGCGCAAGTCCTGTTTGGGCACGCAAGTCCTGTTCGTGCAAGTATACTTGCGCAACACATGTGTACTTGGGAAATGGTTAACCCATAGGGTAATACTTGGGCAAGACTTGGCTCAAGCCCTTAGTATTATCCCTAAAGAATTCCAAAAGGGTGGAGCACAAGTTCTGTTGAAGGGATAAGGTGGCACGCAAGTGTCTTCATTTCCATTTAGGGTTAGACACTTAGGCATGCAATTTTTGATGAATTTAGAAACTTAGGCCTTATTCCCCCTCTTTAGATCTTCCATTCTAGGTAAACAATTACCTTAGAAGTGTTCGAAAGACTTCAAGTAGAGACTAGGGCACCGAGAGCTTAAATATGACTTTTGGATTTTTCATCCTCGAAATAGGGGTTCCACAGGGTGTATTTAGAGGCCATTGAAGACCTTGGGAAAAAATAAAATAGGGCGCACAAGTCACTTGCGCGACCCAAATGTGGTTTGCAAGTGTACTTTCACAACCATAATAAAACTTGTGCGACCCATGCTTAAAGAAATATGTGTTCATGCCTTTGTAAATTTTTTTTGTTCTTCAAAGGATGAATCTCTTTGGGCTTAAGGTATTCCCCTTTTTCAGTCATTTAGACTATGTGACGGAAAGGAGCATCAACAGCATTTTTTAGAGTCTTTCTTATTGCTTTCAAAAAAACCAATTAAATTTGTTTGATGAAATTTTAGAGCGTAATGAATTTTCAAAGAAATGAAGTATTTTTAAGGCATATATAATTTCAATAATGTTTTCAAAAGGTATTAAAAATTTATTTTCAAAATTATCTTCAAAAGAATATTTCAAAATTATTTATCAATTATTTTTAAAACTCTTTACTAGGTAATTAAATTCTCACCTTTTGTTTTAAATATATTTTCCACAGGTTTGGTAGAAATTCTTTATGATGTGAGTTTATTTAAAGAGGAAACATACATGAATCATTTTTATTTAATTTATTTTTTCTATACAGATTTTTTAAATTTTAAAGCATGTGTACAATTCTCCAGAACCTGGACTAGAAAAGGTCCTCATTTTTATAAAACTCTATGTATTTTTAATTTTTATTTATAAAAAAAATAAACTGCATGTTTCAGTACTGAATCCAGAAGTGTGGGTTTGGGGTTTTATAAAACATTATTTTCATGTTGAGTTTTCCTACAATAATAGTTTAGAGGATACAATTCTGATCACACCTCTGGAGGAAATCTATGGTTAACCTTGTAGATTTTTGTTATGTTTGTTAAAGGCTAGGTAATCAGAGTTTTTGGGAACACATCTTGTGCAGGAGACATCGTAAAAAGTTCATTTGATTCAGAAATGTATGGAAATAGCTCATAGTAGGAAAATTTCATTTGTGGATTAGTGTTGTAGACCTCTTGATTTTGGGGTGGGTGATTGGTTTTTTACTTTGGGTGTAACCAAGGTTGGGTCACCATTGGATTTGGAATCAAGGAATGTTGGTACCCAGATACATGGGGTTGTTTGAGATTATGGAGAGGATCAAGCTAGTGTCATACCGATTGGAGCTTCCACAGTAGTATAGTATTATGCATGTTGTTTTTCATGTTTCACTGCTTCAAAAATATAATTGTAACCCATATCATTTAGTTGATGTTGAAGATGTTGAACTTGAGACTGATGCTTCCTTTGAGAATCATATGGTTTGTATTGGGGATACAAGTGGTAAAATCTTGTGAGGTAAGATTGTGCCCCTGGATTGAGTACAATGGCAGAATGTAAATGTTCATGAAGTAACTTGGGAAAGGGATTAAGATATATAGGCCCTGTGGCCCAACCTCTTTTCTTCAAAAGCTCAATGATGCTCATGAGTGCAGCTTAAAGATGATTTATTATAAGGTATGGAGGTTGTGAGATGTCAAAATTCATAGAGGTATGATATTATTTAAATTTTCATTTGTATTTCCTTCAATTTGGTTAATTAAATGTTTACTAGGTGTTTGAGGATTGTTGGGGGTATTTTGGGGTCTTGTGACATGACAGAAAGGAGAAACCCGACCATTTTGGGCATTTTTCACAGTTTGTTCACAGTTAGTGTGAACTGTGTGAGGGGGAAGTCAAAATGTGAAACCCTAGATAGTGGATTCTTACATGGTTGGAATATGGGTTTTAATACTTTTCATGCCTCCCCAGGTAACCCCTCATGGGAATAGGCTGGTGCACTATTGGCACACGGTGTGGTAGACCTTGTGGCCAACTGTGCGCCCCATTAAAAAGTGCAAAATAACAAAACTGCCCTATCAGTATTTTAAGTTACTTACCCAATTTCTTCCCTATTTTTCGCATATTAACACTAGTGATGAACCTGGACAACCCAATCTTCCAAATGATCATTCTCTTTCTATTATAGATCATTTGATGCACTATTTGGTTCAGATTGAATCCTTGGGTAAGTCTAATACTCTATTAGCTTCAGTTTTCCAGATTAGGGCTTGTAGCATTGGATATCTCACTATAAAGACCAAAAAATCCCTTTTTTCAGTGGATTATAGGTTAATTATTCAAGGTGTCATTCAATCTGAATATAATACTAAGGTTAAGTGTTTATTCATCATCAGAATCGAGGTTGGGGGTCTACAAGTTATATCTCATTGTTTTGTTATATATTTTTGCTTATATGGTAGTGATATTTCTTCCCTCTTGTTTTGATTTTGTTTAATTGAGTAATAATTGACAAAAAAATGGTTAAGTGATGATCTAATCCCCTCATGATCACTGTGGGATTCATTGGTTTTGGTTATCCCAATTTAGGGCCACCCATGGGGTGCGTTAATTTCCCAAACTTGGAAAGTTGTAATGTTAAGCCTAGATTTTCTTTGTGCAGAAATAGATCCCCTGATAAATGTGTTGGTATTGTTAATTGGGTTCTAAGGGGCACTAATTGTGTTTGTTTCTAGTCATCATCTTTAGAATAAGGGATTGTTTTGGAAAATGTAAAAATTCTTAAATGGAATAAATTGAATGTGTTAAATGAATTTTCATATGTAATTGAAATATATAAATGGAAAAATGCTTGTGAATTGATGAATTATGTTAAATGGGTTAGTGTAAATTCATTTTTTATTTGATAAATGATAAAAGGTATGAAAAGTGTAGATGATTTAAATGGGATAATCCAAGTAAATGGCAATTTTACTAATGGATTAAGGCTTGATGATGTTTTATTTGTTGAATGAATTGTGAATTGAAAATATTATACAAAATTTTATGATTGGTTTGTGATATGTTAAATATGATGAATGGATAAATAATATTGTGTGCATGGCTTGGTGGTATGTGAAAAATGACTAAGGCTTATCCCATGGGTCAGGTTTGACTGATGCTCTAAACCCACCCCTATAATGCATGGGTTAGTATGATAGACTAATACTCTAAACCCAAATGGATGTATTGGATGAAACTACCTAGACAGATTCTCCAAGGTAAGTGTGATATAAAAGATTTTGAAATGGTTTTCCCTAGTGAGATAGGGAACTTGATTTATTTTTTATGCTTGGTAAATGGTTGGCTTGGGTTGTTGTGTAACTAATGTAAATACCTAATCCATGAAACAAATTATGAAGTCAAATAATGTAAATATTGTCAACTAATGGGTCTAGAGTTGTATTTTTTTACCTTTTAATTTATTTTGTACATTCATGAACTATCTATTAATACTAGATATTTCATAGACACCATTGGTGGGGCCTACTAATTTGTACTTGCACCCTCCTCGGGCCATCTTTCAGTACCTGAGTAGATTTAATGGTTACAGGTTAGGACAAGAGAAATGGACATGTTCTCGGGAGTTGAGTTTCAAAAGTTTCATTCATGGATAGTGATCCATACTTGGATTCATGTCCTTTTTTGAGGATTCAACTATTTGTCTTTATTTTGGGTTTCCTTTCACATTTTACATGGTTGGCATGACATTGTATTTTACTTATTTGGTTCTGTTTGTACCCTATTTGTGATTTTGATATCAATGCATGTTCCTGGTTTATTGGTTCTTATTTCCCTTGTTTTTTATAATATCTATTTTGGATTACTCTGAAAATAAGGTATAGTCTCCCAATGTGATTTACCAGACCCTTGTTGCTAGTCAGAAACCTTTGGCGTATTGGGAGGTGCACTTGAGGTCATGTGCTGACTTGGCTTAGGGAACCCTTTAGTGGCTTTTGGGTTAGGGAAGTTACAATGTCATGGCCTAAGATATCAGATATGGTATATTGCTACCCCCAACATAAATTATGCTATCACATAATGCATGTTGTGACCTTGCCACAGACAACATTATCACATAATTTAATGTAAACCATAATTTAATTTTTTCCTATAATATCAGATATCATACACTACAACCCTAATAAAAAAAGTTTTATCATATAATGCAGTATCAATATTTGTTCATGTTCTTCATTTTAAAAACATTATTTTGAGAATAATATGCATGGTATGGATTTGATACCACTGATCGCTTAGGGTAGATTAACACTTAACATAAGTATTAGTTGAGATTAAAACTCCATAAACTAGGAAATACACATGTGAAACCAGAAATTATTTATAATAAAAAATAAATAAATAGTATTTTTTACTTACATAGTTGAGTCGCTGTTAAATATTTATTCATCCATTCTTTATAAATATCATATAGAGTAAACCAAATGACATCCATTCTCTATGGTGTATCCATGAGGTTCACTAAATCACTTGATTCTTTAGAATGATACTATCACCCTCTATGGAATTTTAGTACCTCATGGTGAAAAGGTGGAAAAAGATGATAGCTCGGCTAAGGTGAATCAAATAATTCATTGAAATACTTCATGGACATCATCCAATTTATATATAATTCAGTGACACTCCCCAATACCCATGCATATACTCATGCATTTTATAAGACCTGAGTAAATAGAATGTGGTTACAGTAGATTTTAACCCTTAAACTATGTATTTAACTCTTAATTACAATGAATATCTATGTATTTAAATATATATTACACAAAGTAATGATTTCAACATCATAAAATTTATCTTGTAGTAGAAAAATGTCACATGTCATCATTTATGATATTCCCAACACCATGGTATATTATATTTCTTAGATTACATGCAAGTCATGTTGTATGACATGTATCTATCAAGTGATTTCATATGGATATATGCATGGGATTTAGGGAATATTTTTTCAGAGGAATATTCTATTTCTTACAGTCAGTTTCTTGAGTTTTCCATCTACAATATTTTTTATTTCAAATTTTGGATTTGCCTTTGTGATTTTTTACATGTCGTTTGTTGTCTCATTCATGTATAGTTATATAGAAAAATTATTTATATATACTCTTTAGTGTTTTTTGGTTATTATTGTGTACTATAGACGCATTTTTATTATATTTTATTATAGAATAAGGAATTCCAGGTATGTTATTCCTTCTTGGTGATAGTCTCCAACCCATAACCTATTAGAGGAATGCTTTGGTTGGCATGCTCGACTCGCTACCATCCCAGGTGGGGTCCTAGTAGGCAAGGTCATGTTATAGGCTAGACATGGGATGTACAAGATTTATTACTTTATTATGTATTAAAAAAGGTAAAATTTTGATCCATATGACGAATATTGGAGGGTTCAATATCGATCATAGTTCATTGAAACTTAAAGATATATTAGGAAAGAGGGGTGATCTTTCCATTGGATCAAATTTTCCAGAATATCATATGGTGTTTAAGAAACCCCATGGAGAGTCTATGATAGGTATTTATGTTATAAAATAAATTATTTTATTTTAAAGGGTATATATAACCATTTTATACTTTAAAAAGTTTTAATTATACAGGACTTAAAAATAATTGTAAAAATTCATGGAAATTATAGTTTACTTTTAAATATTGTTACAAAGGTTTCTATTATAAAAATTTAGAATGTAATGGAATATTTTTAGCTCAAATATATCTGAATCAGGGGTGTTTATTTTCATATTATTTATATTATATGACAATAATAAAATTTTTAATATATTTGTTATGAAAAATATGATATGATAAATTTTATATATTTTTTATGTAGCTACCATGAAATTTTTTTCTAAAATTTTCAATATTTTAAATTATAGTTTTAAGGTAGGTCATCAAGTTGTTTCTATAATTTTTATGTCATGTATCCTAGTTAATTATATATTAAAAATAATGCATATTTTTTTAGTATAATCATGTTTGTGATAAAATATTTATATCTCTTAAATAGAGTGTCATAAAAGAATCTAGACACCACTGTGGAGTCCATAATCAAGGGTTTACCCTAGGAGAGCTTTAATTTGATTTTACTTTGGTTGGGTCTTGGACCAAAATTTTGTTAAGTATTTTTTATTTAATGTTTCAGAACAAAATCCATCACTATTTAAACCTCCATATATCCAATTATTAGGGATTTATACATAAAACCTAATTAGAGGAAAGGATATCAAGAGAGGGATACTGGTGGTAGATGTGTTCATCAAGGAGTGATTGACAATGGGAATTGGTGTAGACATGAACCTTTACAATGTTCAATACCAAAACTAAGTGGGGATTTTATATTTATGAATTTATTGATTTTTCATGTTAATTAATAACTAAATTAATTCATTAGATCTCATTCTAGATATTTCGATCATCACACCAAGGATTATTTGTATATTTTTTATCCGTACTTTTTATTTTTATTTATAGAAATGAATTGGTGTTTTGGAGGATTGAAGGTGGGTGGTTGGATGACATCCAAGTACTAAACCCCTATCCTTTATTTGTATTATGAACCTTATATAACCACTTGAATCCACCACCCATAGTTGGTGTTGCTACATGTTGAATCTATATCTCCCGACCATCATTCCTATCCCCTACCCTTTTTTATATCTCATGTACATATGGAAATAGGTCCACCAACTACAATTGCGGTCAATGGTGGGGTTGAGGTGAAGGGAGGTAGATACATAATGGAATAAGGTGGTATTATTATAATATGAGATAGATTTAATGTCATCGAGGTATGGTAGGGAGTCTATTTATTATGATAGTAGGTGGTGGAATGATAGTAGCTTGGGCAAGGAGTGGCCATAATGGTAGCCATAGTATTGAGGTGACTTACAAAAAAGCCACCACAATGCTTGGGTGTAGAGGCATCTTAGATACCAACATCAATAATTTAATATTCCATGATTATTTATCCACTCACCGTTCATCCCATCAGTGGGCTCATGAGGCCCATCCCTTGGCACAAAGCCTAGCATGTTTGACCAATGAATGGTCCTAGTCCTAATACCTATATGAGTGACATACTGGGTCCGAAAGGTGGGTCAGATCTACCTAACCCAACATAGGTAGAAGGAATTATATAGAGAATATGTTAGCCACATAGATAGAGGTTATATGGATCACCTTCCCTATCATTCCATGTGGAAGGCTCAAGGGCCTCCACATTTCCCACACCCCACATGTGTGTTGTTTTTTGGATTTATTCACCATGTGTGGGTTTGGAAATAAAAATAGACTATTATAATTTTTTATTTATATAAATCACAACAATTTAGTATGAAAATATATTTGAGAAGATTTTTTTAGTGATAAAGGAAAATTTAGTATTTGGGTTTATAAGGATGACTCAGAAATTCGTGCACAATGAGTAGAGAGTACCCCCATCATTTAGAACACTATTGTATACATGTTGATGATAGTTATGAGTCCCTAAAAGGGTTTTAGAGTTTAATACTCCTCTACATTCATGGTTTGTGGGACCAAAATATTTCAGGCATAGAGTCATCAATCCCATGCAACTGACAAGGAATGGATCCTCCATAGGGTTAATAGAGTTTGGTAGTCCCCTAATCAGTATTACATGAATCATCAAGGTGTGGGAAATCTTTGTATTAAATTAAGTACTCCCTCATTAGATGAAATTTTTTAATGTGGAGATGTTCCTCCATCAGGGGTTCAATACTCCCTCATATGACACATACATTAGTAGGGTGTGGGTACCCCACTACAGTCGATGAGATGGAATGTGTTTTGATTATCTTGGTAGATTTTATTATTAAGTTTCTTATGATGTATTATTCTTTGATTAGAAAATTTTTGTAGTGTGGGGCTCTATGTTCATAGTTTATCAATCATAAAATAACATATGGGTTTTTATTTGATATTCCCCCATTATATATATGTATTTACTTCTCCCAAAGTAGATATTTATTAAAATGATTCCACAAATAGGCTTCAGGAGGAGTCAAATTGTGTAGAACCAGAGTACCTATGTGAAAAAAATTGAAATAAAACTGGGTGATAGAATATGTACTATGGAAAATTTGAATAGTATTTTCAAGACTAAATTTTATTCCAAAACGTTTATATATTTATTTCCCTCATTCCAGGTATACATTATATTCACACTATGATCAAGAGGGATCCTACTTTTCTTAGTAAAGTAGATAATTGACCAATGAACATGATTGGTACACATCAAGAATCTAGATATCAAGTAAATTTATATTTCCACCTCTATCATGTTGATGTTATACAATATAATTAAAATAATTCTAGTCAAAATTTCTTAAAAGTCTACTATTAGAGAATTATTATCACTATAAAATTCACTGAAATAAATAATGGTGGCGTCTCAATCATCATTAATATCCCCACATCCCTAGATCATACCATCTATATAGGATCTATCAGTGTAACAATTGAGATTTAATCTTGGATTTTTCTATTCCACCCAATGACCTTATAAGTCCTTAAGATGCGCTGACTACCCATTACTGGCTAACTGGCACAAGCCCTGAAAATAAATTGGATGTAGTATCTCCAAAAATTTTCTAAAAATATCACCAATTAAACATAGAATGATGAAACTCATGCTGAAACTATTCACTGATGAGTTAGAAAGTATCAAACCATTATGATCCTCCCATTTACACTAATTTCCTGAAGTAAATACCAAGATACAAGTGCACATAGCTGGTGAGATGCTTGGAACATTACAAAACCATAATAGAAGGATCTCTTCAAAGCTATTGGTATTACTTTGGATTCCCATGGTTAAACCTATAACATCCCACAAATATATTTATTATTCCCCTTTTGTGAAAAAATTATCATCAAACTCACTATTAACTTGATTAAAATAAGAAGATTTAGACACCACATGGACACCATTCTGCTAAATAATATCATTAATGAGAATATCCTAAATTATAATCCACTAAATAATAAATATTAATTTTCATTTTTTAGAATATTTCTATAAGACCACATCTTATATGTCTAAGATATGATCATCATAAGTTAGAATCTTAAACTTACTTGTATAGAAATGGCCAAAGCAAGAGGGTGTGAAATATAGAATGTCATATTCATCCACCAAACTGACTTTGGAACATATTTTTTTCTCTTCATCATATATTCTTTAGATAAATTTTTTTCATAAAAGGATTCATGATAGTTAATTTTAATATTCAGGTAGCCTAGATAATAGAGTAGATGTATGGACCAGTTATTTTCCAGAAGAAGATGTCCCCAAAACCTATTATCCCTTTGGAATTCACATTGAAATATGGTAAATCCTATGAATCCCTAAACATAGTGTAGAAATACCATTACAACCATATCATTCTATATCTAGGACACTTCCCTATTTCTCCTTAGTAAAATGAGCCCGTAATGAATTCACCTCAAGAGAATTCTAATCCATTTTGGATTTCAAATGAGACTCGAATTATCCCATCCCCATAACATTAACTCCACTGTATTCAAACTTCATTATCAATATATACTAGGAATCCCATTGTAATCAAACCTCTCACTAAGGGTCCCAAATAAATACTTTAACCACTTTTTCAATAAATTTTAAAATATCATAGGGAATTAGGATAATATAAAACATGATCACCAACCTTGAATATAATAAATTGTTAATGAGGGTGATATTTCATCCAAAATAAAGGATATATCTCTTTTAATTTGTTACATTTCCCACAATTATATTAATAAGACCATTAAAGTGATAGATTCTAACTCTTCCTATAGAAAAAGGATCCCATATATAGTTCATCAAGATACTTTGTTTGGATAAACTCAATCATCATTCAATATGAAGGGAACACTAGGAAGTTAATCTCATAGATATGTAGACATAGTTTTTATCCTAATAACAGTTATCCCCATCCATTCCTCAAAAGTATTGAGGATTATTAGGATTTTTTTATCAAGCAGGTCCTCCTATTAATAATGAAAATAAAAGGTTAGTAATACATGAAAGACATATAATGGACATGAATTTACACACTTCACTTATAGTAACCAAATATATTATATTTTTACCAAGTCTATTGAACGAATAAAAATTTTAGAAGATAGAGGTTCCCCTTACTGGAATCCATAGGAAGAGTTAATGAAACTAAATTTCTTTCCCATGTGAGAAGCTTAAAACCAAAAAGATGAGTATCTTCTAAAGACCAATTCATAATCCCACACTAAAAACCCCCAATTCCTCATTAACTTTAAGATAAGGTTCTAATCCATCATATTGTAGGATTTTATTCATATATTAATTTTTACCATGATGTTGGTTTTTTAACCTTTTGATCAAGGTCCACTAATATCTATTAATTAAGTACAATGGTCCCTTGGATATCCCTACCATTTAACAAACCATATTCTTCATCTAAATAATTTAAAGGATATCAAGGGGGTTTCGTTGGAAATTTTACAAAATATCTTGTATAATAATTTACTCATATGAATAGTGTGATATTAGCTAAAGGGATTGGGTTGGGACACCATTGAAATTGGAACTATAGGGATGGAAAAAGTGACTCTATATATAATAGCCCCTATAAAATAATATTTGATAGAGGAGACTAATTATATCCTAATAAGTAACATATAAAGTCCTTGAGAAAATATATAGTTCTAGTACACTCTCTGAACTGAAGTCAAAAAATACTCTATTGTTTTCCTCCTCTGAGGGGATAAAATCTATGATGTTTTTATGGGATGACTAAGTCTTTTGATTATTTCATTTAGTATCTTTATTTTATCCTACTTGATAAGTTTACACTAACCCTTGAATTACTATTTTACCCACACGTTTCATGTCCTATGAAGACATAGATCGGTATGGTGGTGATCTGGGTGGACTTAGTATCATTGGAGCATTATTGTAGTGATTCCCAATGGTGATGGTATTGAAAAAAGTTCATTTTTGGATATATGTTTTTACAAATATCCCTTTACCCAAACTTTGAATAATTTTTTACTCCCATATTACATTATTTGGATTATATTTTCCCCTATTAATTCTTATATTGTTCATTTTTATTTCCTTTGTGCATCGTAGCTTGATTGGAATTCATTTTTATTACATTTAGTTATTTACATGGTTTTCATTATTGTAATATCTTGTATGGTGATTGGATTTTGTTTACAAGTGAATTTAGCTAAGGCCTCCTATTACGAGTGGTACTCCGAATCAGTTATAATCACCATCGCATGCCTTCGTGGAGGTGGGATTGGGGTTTCACACTCATTTCACTTCTAGAACAGGTGGGGTCCTAGTGGGTTAGGTCATGTGAGAGTGGTATAAGGGTGGTTCTATCATAGATATGGAGTTCATAGTTATGATTCCTGTGATATTAGTCTGTGAACATATTGAAATGTTTTCAAGGGGTCTTAAGTTCATATTTTACACTAGTTAACTCAATGTTAATTTGGTGGATGATATATTCATTCATTGGGACTCTAATAACCAACCTATTGACTCGAATCTCTATGTCATCAGTTTTTTGGCAATAACTAAATGGTATATATATAATATAATATTTGTTAATTAATTTATATATACTTATTAAGTCATGTCCCAAGATATGTTTTAATTATTGCGGTTCATATTATCAAACTACTTGATGTCTCTATGATGATAGCTATCTATGATCCCGAGGCATGATCATGATTTTCAAGTGTTAGAGATCGAGCCTCCTTTCACAAACTGAATGAAAAATGGGTATTATATTATAGGTAATACCATGATATGTTCCTATTAAAAATATTGGGAGTATATCCTATTATGGAAGTTTAATGAGAAATACACATTTTATATCCCATGTCGATATCTCTCCACCTTCTAAGTAGAAGATCATTTCAGTTAGATAGGATGAGGATGCATGTAGTCTAAGTGAACTTCATGAGTTTTAGTGGAAGTTACTGCCTTGGTTTCATGGTGAGAATAAACCTTAGGTAGTAAAGGATTTTCTTTAGGTGGTGATTCAGATGTTCTACCCAATTTGGAAACATTATGATCAGATGGTTATAATAGCATTCATCCTTTTATATGCTATGATAAGTTACTGGTGAACCTCAATCATCCTAAACTATGATGGGGAAACTCTCCAATGGATAGAGTTTGAGATCCACTTTCATTAGGAGTATTACCCAAATATATTTATGTCTTAATGAATCTAGTAGATTTTAGATCTACAATATAGTATCATATATGTTTTTGAGTATGTTTCAAGGTTCAATGACCTCACAAGGAACTCAATTGACATGATTATTTATGGATTCCTCCAAGCATAGAAGTTCGAGATTTTCATTTAGAGAGAGATTCGAGATGGAATTGTTCTCCTTTACATTCACACTAATGTCATCATTATATAGAGTCCCCTAGGGATTGAGATATTTTTAGATGAGGAAAAGAAATTAGTCTTTTATTTTTGTAGTTATCCAGATGTGGATTCATTAGCTATGGTTATATTTTAGTAAGTTCTAGGGTAGAGACACTGGATTTATACTCATACACAATCCAAGAACTGAGGGCCAGTAGCTTAAGAGTCACATAGAGTATCCATGCAGCCATGAGGTATGATCTATTGTTCATGTAGAGTCTGATGTCACATTTATCATGAAAACCTCACATAAACTATAGTATTGAATTTTCATGTGGTAGATAGGCCCATACATTAGAGGAAGTGATGCAATTAGAGACCCCCTATAGAGGAATATAACGACCCAACCCACCAGGGCCTTCTTAGTTGGAGAGAGGCAGATTCGTCACAAACCCAATCCCACCTTCAATTGGCTAGGGGCTATTGACAAGCACTGATAAGGCATAAATGAAATGGTAGGCCTTTCCCAATAAACATATATTCACACACCCAAGATGTCTATATGAAATAGTGTATAGGAATAATAAATAACAATACATCTAGAGTATAACCATGCATGAAACAAATATAATAAATATATCATAGTATCATAGTATAACCAAATTAAAGAGGTAAAAATACACACCAAACTATAAGAGTGATATCCACCAGAAAGAATTATAAAAAAAGAAATCTAAGAGAGCTTAACTTCTAATCTCAAAGACTAAACACCATGTGCGATCAATTCACCAAGGTATCACTATTCTCCACTAAATTCATTATTGATATGTCTATCTTCTTCAAAATACATGACAGATGTGGGGAAATCCCATATATGGGTGAGCATATAAAAGTTCTAGAGGGAAGTAAATGGTGTTTATAAGGTTCACAAAGGTGTGTTTACTTGACTATTTTTATAGTCTTGTTCTCCTATGGATATTTCTTGGAATCCATGTCATAGTACATAGTGTCGAATGGTGGTACACGACATGTATCAACCCCTCGGGGCTAGCCTATATCCTTTGATCCATACTAGTGTACTTTGGGACACAGACATGTACCTAGATGTGTACCTAGCCATGCCTGAGTATTGGACCATGCCCATGTACTCATATATTACTTGGTGTGACACTCCATATGGGGGCCTAAGAATGTACTAGTTGTCACCTGATTTGGCCACCCGTGGAGGGTCACTTGACATGTGGCCCTAACCACACAGTGTCTGATCCTTATTTCTACCAAAAACCCTAGAGTTTCACAAGGGATGTTATGTATTGTGTGATATTTTGTACTACATGTTATGTAGTCAGGGTTTTGACGGTATGAATAGATTGGTATTCATTCACCTCAAAATCCACTACTACTACCATGATTTACACCATTTGACCTCCCAAGATTGATGGAAACAACTTCCAATCATCGATTCCCAACCTTCAATGGACAAAAATAGGAATTTGATCACCTTCTCAATGTTTTTTCATGTACCATTTTCATCCTTTCTCCCATATCCATTCTTGGATCTAGGATCCATGAAGTATCACCCCCAATCCATCCCAATCTATGAATCATTCTCTAAACTATCATGAATCTATGGGGTTCAATCGTGTTTGGACCCACCCCGACAATGTTGAATCGTGACCCTATGGGCCAATGGACTAGAACATGATTAATGTGTGGGGGAATGGAATAATAAAAATGTTCCGATCATAAATTTTTAATAATTATTGGACAAATACAATAAATCTTGGATATCCAAAGTGAGATCATGGTAAATCATGAATAAATCAAATTAAAAATATTAATTTGAATACCAGGCACATGTGAAGGATGTGAAATCACAAAAAAAATAAACCAGATGAAAATGCATGATTTAAAAATTTAATATATTGAAATAGAATCATAATTGATGAGTCTTACCTCTATTGGGATCAATCTTTGGTGAAGAACACGTTCTCCAACAAAGGAGAAGCCTCGTTGTGTTTTATACCTCTCCATCCACCTTGATCTAATCACCTATCATCCTCTAATGTTATCATCCAGTGAAGAAATGTGTTTCTCTTCTTTAATAATCTAATGGGGTTGTGATGATAACCCTATAGAATTTCCATAAGAGATAATTTATATATATTTTAGGTTATAGCATTTAAAATAAAATAAATAAATTTAATTATTTATTTTAAATAAACATACTACCAATGACTAACTCAATCAGTCATCCAGTACTGACCAAACTTATGTCATGTCTAGGGTAAACCTTGTATTCTAAAATTAACCATGATCTCATATTTATGATATAAGACTCCATTTTTGATTTATTCCATTATTTTAGGAAAACAATTCATGAATGATATTAATATATTTAATGTTTTCATAATGTCACATTTGGGCACACCAGAACTAAGAATATCACAAGGTCTCGTTTCATGAGTATAAAATATTCCTTAATATATTTCAAATTCTTGAAAGGAAAAAACATCATCACTACATAGAAATTTTGGTTCTCTAGGAGGTTTCTTTATTAAAGGATCTATAATTTCACTAGGAGGAGGATCTAGATGTAGATGTCACGATGATAAACTTCCACCACCATCCTTAAGCGTTCCACACCAGGCTGAGGGAGCTGGTGGGATGGGTTGTGTCTAGACACTGGAAATAGATGGCTTTCAAAAGGTAGTTCCCAACATTATCTAAGGAATGATCCATTCATTATTGTAGATACTTTAGTGATCCAGTACTATATTTCAGTATCTCTAGTTTAAAAGGATGAAATATTAATACTTTCATTAGCTTGAAATATATTGCTAAAGAATCCTACTATAAGTGATCACAAACACGCCCAAATATGTTTATAATGTGATCTAGAGCTTAGTATATAGAGGTTTTCTTGGTACCTCATAGTGTTTGGGATGAATCCCTATGACATAATCCTTGGTATAGAATGGATATCCTCAATCTATGCATAAAATACTACTATTGAGGAGTTTTGTGTTTCGATGTTGGTGAATCAATATTTTCATGAAGGAAAAGTGGGGCATTAATCCATGAAAATAATGTCCTATGCATGGAATATTATAGTAGATCATCCACCATGTGAATATTTTGGACCTAAATTATAAAAATCATGCCCTTTATTATACACTTAAACAAGATTTATTACATAAACTTCACTTGATACAACATATAAGATCGAGAGGTCTAGTGTCTTTAGGGCTTAGGAACATTTCATAATGACTTAAAACATGAAACACAACATCATTATTGAAAATTTTCCTCTACATGACTACTACATTCCCTCGTACTTAACATTGCATGGGATAACCTGAGAACATGCATAAGGAAAGGGTGAGCTATAAAACCCAATAAGAGAGTAAACAAGGAATAACATGAAGAATACAATACATGTTAGTAAATAGTCATACCAATGGATCATAAAATAAACATGAACATAAAGGCATGATATATCATGATTATCATAACATGAAAATGTGGCGACAACACTTAACATGGTATTAGCATGAGCCTAGGCTCATTGCACATGGATCATGAGTAAAACCTCATTGCACTTGAATTAGCATGAGTAAACCCTCATTTCACTTGAATTAGAATTAGTAAACCCTCATTTCACTAGACATATCATGATACTAATCTTTACCCAATGCATTGGAGCGCTATCAAGATTCACCTTTCTTAAACATTTCATTTCATGCATAAGTGTGCCATATGGATCATACAACATGGATTCATTAAACAAAATCATTTATTCCACGATAAAGGAATGTGAAATTAATTCATGGAATTATATAATCAATAATTAAATTTGCAAGAAGTTGAATATCCTTGATAGAGAGATGGGCATGGTATTCACTACACAATGACTTTGGCTTGAAAATCGCAGTGCAATTTTGGCAGCATAACGGCATGACATAAGAATTCATAAAAAAGGTTGATGAGAGAGAAATGGGTGTCATATAATATTTACATGAAATGGAAAATAATGGGTTCATATATATATATGTACCAATAAATGTAATGTAATTTAGATACATAATACAATATAATTGATTGAATGTAAATGAAGATAGAGAAATTCCTTACAGGATTTTGGCATGGTAAAGGGTGTACAATAGAGGCATTAATGATAGATAAAGGGGGTATATCATCGTTAAAACATGATTAGGGTAGTATGGGAGAGGTGATAAATCATACCCCAACATTTTTAATTGAAAATATAAGGACATAAGAATATTAAGAAACTTGGATAAAATTAGAAAGGAAGGAATCCCTTACATAAATTTTGTATGATAACAGGTGTACATGGGAGACATTAATGAGAGAGAAAGGGGTCTATAATAATTAAAAAATAAGTAGGGAAGTATACAATAGGTGAGAAATCATACCCCAACATTTTTAATTGAAAATAAAAGGGAATAACAATATAAATAAACTTGGACATAAATAAAGAAATTGAGAATCCCTTACAAGGAAGTGTGATCCCAAAGGGTTGGGAGAGGCTTGAGAGTGGCTTCTTAGGATCTTGGGTCATCTTGGGATGATTATTGAGAGAGTATAGAAGATGGTTTACGAACTATAAAGTATTTGAGTGAAGAGTAAGTGGGAGCTTGGGTTGGTTTATATAGGAAATGAGAGGGAATTCTTTATTATTTAGGTTTGGGACCTCACACATTAAACTAACCAAAACCACAAACCAGTCCATGGTTTTTCCCATATTGTTTTCCAAAGGAGAGTGTAAAACAATATTTTATAGGTCCAATGGCCTAACTTCTTAAAATATTAGGTTTTCTTATGTATAGGCGAGTCACACTCTCAAGGAAATCAATTTAAAAGGCTTAAATGTTTTATAAGTCTTGGAGGGTCAACTAAGGCTTTGTAAAATTAAATCAAACAAACCTAAAATCACATTATTTTAATGGTAAAACATATTTTGTCTTAACATAATGTTTATAGTATTTTATTACATCACTATTGGGTCATTATGATGTCATAAAACACATTATATTTTTAAACGGTATTTGATTTTTACCCAAAACATCGAATGTCTCAGAAAATATTAAAAAATTAAACATTGTATAATTTTGACATCCTTATTCCAAAAATAAAATTAATTTTATACAAATAATTTTCTAATTGTGTGAATTTTCACTTTTAAAATAAAAACTGACATTTATAAAAAAATTCATGGTTTTCGACAAAAACAGCTTTCAAACCTTAATACAAATTATAATTGTATTCATAAAAATTATAAAATAATTTATAATTAATAAAAATTAATTTAATAATAATAATATTTTATTAAAATATTATTTAATTAAAAAATCCATTAATTTATCAAAATAGATTATTTAGTTGAATATTAACTAAAAATATTATTTGTTCTTTAAAAACTATTTACAAAGTAATAATTATAAAATGAATATATATTATTTATTATATGAAAAAATCATTCAAATAATCATAGTGCTAAGGTCATGTTACATAACCCCTTATAACACCCACGTAATACGGAAGGGTAAGGTGTGTGATGGTGACAGACTCTTGGGGTGGTTCGGATAACATCTCTCAGGTGGTAATATCTATCAACTTTTACTTCTCCCATGGGTGGTTCTGTTTGAGATTAACATATTGAATCTTGGATTGGGCTTGGTCAAGAGAGAAGCTCAAGGATTCCACCTCATTTCTGAGCTCTGACAAATGGTCTTTGTATGGGGAAATTCTACAAGATGATTCCATCGCTTCCTTTGTCTGAGTAAATTGGATTTGTTAAAGCCCTACATTTATACTAATCATGTAACCACTATTCAACGACTATATTAGAAATGGTCACAATTATTTATTTTATTTTTAAAATACAAAAACACAAAACCAAATAATTACATATTTTATATAATCATTTTATATAATAAGACATTTAATTAGATAAAGAGGAATTATCATAATGAAAGTTTGGGTCGTTACAATCATCCCCACTTAAGAAATTTCACCCTCTAAATTTCTTTTTCCCATACTAAAACAAATGTGGGTAACTTTTTTTCATCGCTTCCTCAAATTCCCACATCACTTCTTCAAACTTGTGGTTTTACCACAACTCCTTGATGAATGGTATTGTCTTATTTTTTTGAACTTTTTCTCTATGATCTAAGATCTTCACTAGTTGCTCCTTGTAAGAAATATTATCCTCTAATTATACTACCTCTGAAGAGAGTACATGTGAAGGTTCTAGTGTGTACATTATTAAGAGTTATACATGAAAGACATCATATAATTTGTCCATGGTAAGTGGAAGTTCTAGTCGATAGGCCACATCCCCAACACGATCAAGAATCTTGAAGGGGATGATGTTCCTAAGACTTAACTTCCCTTTATTTCCAACCCTCATGAACTTCTTCCATGGAGATAAGTGTAGAAATACCATGTCTCCAACATTGAACTCAAGGTCTCATCAATGGTTATCTTCATAACTCTTCTGTGAACTTTGGGCTGCCTTGATATGCAGTCGAATGGTTTTCACCTTCTCTGCCATTTCTTCGACCATTTCAGGTCCTAGAAGATTACTCTCACCAACTTCATCCCAGCACGCCAGTGTTCTACACATTTTCCCATAAAGGGAATCATATGGTGCCATTCAGATGCCTGAGTGGAAGCTATTATTATAGGAGAATTAAACCAGTGGAAGATGTTGGTCCCATCCTCCTTTGAAGTCCATAAAACATGATCTTAACATATCTTCTAGTGTTTGAATAGTTCACTCAGATCAGCCATCAGTTTTAGGATGATAGGCCATACTAAAGTGTAGTTCAGTTCTTAGGGAATGTTAGAGACTTTTCCAAAACTTCGAGGTGAATCTCATATCACGATTGGATACAATAGATAGTGGTAATCCATGCAGCCTTACCACTTCTTTGATGTAAATCCATGCAAGTTGATCCAGTGAGAAATCCTCCTGAATCACAATGAAGTGTACAGTATTTTCAAGATGATCCACAAAAACTAAGATAGAATTGTTTCCTTTGAATTTCTTTGGATGTCCGGTGAAAAATTCCATGGTGATGTTCTCTAATTTTCATGCTGGTATGGGTAACGGTTGCATCATCCCCTTAGACTTCTATCTCTTAGCCTTCACTTTCTAACACATCAAGCACTTTGATATATATTCAGCGATCTCCTTTTTCATGTTATCTCCCCAATAATGCTCTCGGAGATCTCGATGCATCTTTGTGTTTCCTAGGTGGATAGAGAAATTTGAACTATGTGTATCATCCAAAAGTTCCTTCTTTAGCTCCGGACTTTATAGGACACATAGAATTTACACAAAGCTCACAATTCCATCTTTATTGACATTGAACTCCAAGTATTTTCCTTTTTTGATAGTTTTTACATTCTTCTGAATTACCATATCATCCGTTTTATGATCCTTTAACATTTCCAAAAGAGATGGTTGAGAAATCATTTGTGAAAGGATTGATGTTGTTACATTCTTTATGATTCTTATGGTCTTATTCATCAAATCCAAGAAGATTGGATCCTTTTCAATTCTCATTAATCATAGAATTGTTGTATCCTTTCTACGTAGAGCTTCTACATCCTTGTTTTTTATCCCAGGATTGTAATGGATTTAGCTGTCGTAGTCTTTGATTAGCTCTAACCATCTTCGTTGGTGCATATTCGACTCTTTTTGTGAAAATATATACTTGAGGATTTTGTGGTCCATATATATTTCACACTTTTCCCCAAAGAGGTAATGCCGCCAGATTTTAAACAAAAAGATCACAACATCCAACTCCAGATCATGCATGGGATTGTTTTCATCATGTATTTTCAGCTTCCTTGAGGCATAGGCTATTACTTTATCATTCTACATCAACACACAACCTAGGACCTTCTTCGAAGCATCACTAAATAACAAGAAAAGTTCTCCATTTGTGGGTAGTTTGAGTGCAGGCATAGTGATAAGCCTCCTTTTCAACTCCTTGAATCTCTCTTCACATTTATCACTCCAAGAAAACTTTACTATATTCCATGTTAGCTTGGTAATAGGGTTGGACAATTGTGATAAATTTCTCACAAATCAGCGATAATATCCAGCTAACCCCAAGAAGCTACAGATATATTTTATGGATGTTAGCCTCAGCCATCCCTCAATTACAGTTGTCTTAGAGGGATTGAAATATATCACAATGCTTGTGATGATATGAACCAATAATGAGACATCCTTCAACCAGAACTTACACTTTTTGTACATTGCATAGAGCTTCTCCTTTTGCAAGGTCTCTAGTACAGTTCTTAGATACTCCTCAAGATCATCCTTGGATTTGGAGTATATTATAATATCACCTATAAAGACTACCTAAAATTTGTTAAGGTAATCTCTAAAGACTCTATTCATCATTTCCATGAAGATTGATGGAGCATTAGTGATTCTGAAAGTCATTACTATGAATTCATAGTGCCCTTATCTTGTACGAAAAGCACTCTTAGGGATATCTGCCTTCTTCACCCTTACTTGATAATATCCCGACCGCAAATATACCTTGGAGAAGTGTTGTGCTCCATGAAACTGATCGAACAATTCATCAATTCATGGCAGAGGATACTTGTTCTTTATCGTGATTTTTTTAAGCTCACGATAATCGATGCAAAGGCGCATTGACCCATCCTTCTTCTTGACAAAGAGGACTGGCGTACCCCATGGTGAAGCACTTTGGCGTATAAAACCTTTATCCAGATTCTCCTATGGTTATTTCTTCAGCTTTTCAAGTTCCACAATATCCATTATATACGGATTCTTGGATATTGGAAATGCTCGAGGTATAAGATCAATTGAGAATTAAACATATCTTCTAGAAGGAAGACCAGGAAATTCCTCGGGAAACACTTCAGCAAATTCCCTAACAATAGTCATGTATTCACGGATGGTTGAATCATGAGACTCAATCATATGATCCAAATATGCGTCCTTATAAGGAAGTAATATCCAAAATTAAAATGATGGTTCTAAAGAAGATTCATCTTCATCGTTGTGCTTGTATAGAATTAGGGTTCGATTCTCCAAATGGAGAGTGATTTCCCTCTCACTGCAATTTATGTTGGCTCAATATAATGAATTCCAATCCATGCTAAGAATTCTATCAAATTCCACGAGAGGGAGTATGATGAGGTTTTCCGAGAAGTTCACTCTACAAAATATGATAGGGGAGGAGTTATATTCATGGGATGAAATGATTTCTCCATTTTCCATACTCATTGACATCTTTACTTCCATGATTTTTTGGTGGTGCTGGTATTGATCTACTAAAATTTCAGGATATAAAAGAATGT
Organism: Viscum album; assembly: GCA_963277665.1. Lineage (NCBI taxonomy): Eukaryota > Viridiplantae > Streptophyta > Magnoliopsida > Santalales > Viscaceae > Viscum > Viscum album. Next base: position 1,466,596,104 of record OY728128.1, on the reverse strand, counting down.
GTAGAACCAGAATCAAAAAGTATGATTCCTATTCTTGAATGAATAACTAGTGTACCTATCAGAACTTCATTTTCGGGGTTCACTTTGGTGGTAGTGATGGAAAAAGATCTCCCTTTCTGCCTTGGAATTTTTTGGTTGCCTCTGAAAACCCTTGTCTTAGGGAATTGATTTTCAAGATGCCTTGGTTCTTTGCAGTTGAAGCAATAAAAAATGCGTTGTGAGTCAAACAGAGCATTCCTCTCCTCTTTCATAGCTGTAGGTTTTTCTTTTCGGCAGTTAACAGATTGGTTTCCTTCTCTTCCACACCTATTGAATTTCCTCATCCCTTAAAGCTATTTCTAGGGTGCTTCTTTCCTCACCTTTGGCAAGTGGGGTTTTGGATCTTCATAGCACCGTTTTATTTATCAATAGGACAGAAATAATTGAATTCCACCTTATGCTTATTATCCCCATGATACCCATGAGATTCTCTGATCTCCATTTCAACCTTGAGGTCACATCAGACAATTTCCGCATAGCTGTCGAAGTCACGGATCACCAGCGCTTTCCTCAGGGTAGGTTTCATCCCACCAAAGAAGCGGTCAACCTTTAATTTGGGGGTAATGACACAACTAGAGGCATATCGTGAAATCCTTGTGAATTTTTCCACATACACTTTTATGGATTCATTGTCTTTTTTCTTGAGGGTAAGGAAGCCCCCTTCTATCTTAAGTTATAGGGTGCACAAAAAATATTTATCTAAAAACATCTTCCCAAAATCCTTCCACTCCAACACCTTGATCCCCACCTTGGGCTTTGTATTTTTTATCAATGTCCACCATTGATCGTCTTCACCCTCTATACGATAAGAATCCAGAAGAACCTTCTCTTGTTTGGAACATTGTAGGATGGGGAAGATCTTTTCAATGGAGTTGATCCATTTTTTGGTGATTGAGGAATTAGATGATCCCCTAAAAGTATGTGGACTTTGTCTCATGAAGCTCTCAATTGTGACTTTTTCTTTCTTAGGGGGGGTTGAACGTTCCTCTTTACCAATGTTTCTACTCAAATCTTGAGTTAATTGAGACAGTATCATGACAAATTTCACAATTCCTTCTCCCATCAGATTGGGCATCTCATTAGAACAGTCATCACAGTGATCTTTGCCTTAGTTGTTATCATTCTTCCTCCTATTACTATCCTTTTGATGGAATAAAAGGAATGTTAGGGGTAACAAATTAAAGGGTAATCCAATGAAAAAAATGGATGACTTATAAATTAGTTTTATTTCCTTAACCTATGAATTTATAGGATTCAATCTATGTTATCCATGATCTACTTTACAACATATATTTTTAGGGGAATTATTTTTATTCCATTAATAACAGTTCATAATAATCTTGTGAATTTACCAAATCATATACCCTAGGAGTTTCATAACCAAGAGTGTAGCAAGTCCCGTTGTCATGTACTATGATGCCCTAGGTCAAGCCCAAAACTTCTTGTCGTAGTTTTCACTCCTAGGTACATTTGTGCCAGAGTGGCCTCTACCTTCTAGTATCCAGACAGGGACCTATTTGCTTGAAAAAGTACTTAATCAATACTCACAAAAAATTAGGGATTTTTTTACTATACTTAGTCTTATCCATAATTCTCTCACTAGGGTTTTCTAATCCTAATCCCAAAAATAACTAAACCTATCCTTTGATACCATCTATAACAACCCTGCTCTTTATTACACCCTTAAACATGATTTATTACACAAACTTCATTTGATACAACATAGAATATCAAGAGGTCTAGTGTATTTGGGGATTAGAAGCATTAAATAATGACTTAAAACATGAAACACGGCATCTTTATTGAAAAATTCATTTACATGACCACTACATTCCCTCATACTTAGCATTGCATGGGATAACCTGAGGACATGCATAAGAAAAGGGTGAGCTATAAAGCTCAGTAAGGGAGTAAACAAAGAATAACATGAAGGATACAGTACATGTTACTAAAAAGTCATACCAATGGATTATAAAAGAAACTTGAATATAAAGTCATGATATAGGATTATTATCATGACATTGAAATGTGGCGACAACACTTAACATGGTAGTAACATGAGCCAAGGCTTATTGCACATAGATCATTTGTAAAGCCTCATTGCACTCGAATTATCATGATTGAACCCTCATTGTGCTTTAATTATCAAGAGTAAACCCTCATTTCACTTGAGGTATCATGATAGAAATCTTTACCCAATGCATTGGAGTGCTATCGGGGTTCACCCTTCTAAAACATTTCATTTCATGTATAAGTGTGTCACATGGATCATAAAACATAGATTCATTAAACATAATAATTTATTCCATGATAAAGTAATGTTTAATTAATTCATGGAACTATATAATCAATAATTAAATTTTAAGTTGAATACCCTTGATATATAAATGGGCATGGTATTCACTACACAATGACTTTGGCTTGGAAAATCACGGTTCAATTTCAGCAGCAAAACAGCGTGACATAAGAATTCATAAAAATGGTTGATGAGAGATAAATGGATGTATCATCATATTTAAATAAAATTTATAGTAATTGGTTCATATAGATACATTTCCCAACAAATGTAATGTAATTTAGATACATAATACAAAATAATTGCTTGAATGTAAATGAGAATAGAGAAATTCCTTACGAAATTTCAGAATTATAATGGGTGTACAAGGGGGGAATTAATGAGAGAGAAAGAGGGTATATCATAATTAAAAAATGAATAGGGAAGTATGGGAGAGGTGATAAATCTTACCCCATCATTTTTTATTGAAAATAAAATGACATACCAATATTAAGAAACTTAGATAAAATGAAAAAGGAAGGAATCCCTTACGGAAATTCAGTATGGCAACGGGTGTACTTGGGAGGAATTAATGTGAGAGGAATGGGTTTATCTCAATTAAAACATGAGGAGGGAATTATAGGGGAGGTGAGAAATTATAACCCAACATTCGTAATTTAAAATAAAAGGGCATAACAATATAAGGAAACTTGGACATAAATAAGGGAAGTGAGAATCCATTACTTGGAAGTGTGATCCTAAAGGCTTGGGAGAGGCTTGAGAGAGGATTCTTGGTAGCTTGGGGCATATTGGAAGGATTATAGAGAGAAAATGGAAGAGTTTTTACGAACTCCCAAATATTTTAGTGAAGAGGAAGGGTGATCTTGGCTGGGTTAATAAAGGAAAGAAGAGGAAATTCTTTATTATTTAGGTTTGGGGCACCACACATTAAACTAATCAAAACCACAAAAAGACCATGGTTTTCCAATTTTTTTCTCCAAAGGGTAGTGGAAAACAATATTTTATAATCCCAATGGCCTATAATCTTAAAATATTAGGTTTTATTATGTGTAGGTGAGTCACACTCTCAAGGAAATCAATTTAAAAAGCTAAAATGTTTTATAAGTCTTGGAGGGTTCACTAAGGCTTTGTAAAAATAAATCAAACAGACCTAAAATAACATTATTTCAATGGTATAAAATATATTATCTGAACATAATGTTTATATTATTTTATTACATCACTATTGGGTCATTATGATGTCATAAAACATGTTATATTTTTAAAAGGTATTTAATTTTCACCCAAAAATTCGACTGTCTCAGAAAATTATGAAAAATTCACCGTTGTATAATTTTGATATCTTTATTCCAAAAATAATATTAATTTTATTCAAATAATTTTCTAAAAATTATAATTTTTACTTTTAGAATAATAACTGACATTTATTGAAAATTTATGGGTTTTGAAAAAAAATAGCTTTTAAACCTTAATATAAAATATAATTGTATTCATAATTATTATACGATCATTTATACATAATAAAAATTAGTTTAATAATAATAATATTTTATTGAAATATTATTTAATTTAAAAATCCATTAATTTATCAAAATAGATTCCTTATTTGAATATTAAGTAAAAATATTATTTGTGCTTTAAAAACTATTTACGAAGTAACAATAATAAAATGAATGTATATTATTTATTATATAAAAAAATCATGCACATAATCATAGTGATAAGGTCTTGTCACATAACCCCTTATAACACATTCATAAGACCGAAGGGTAAGGTGTTCGATGGTGAAAGACTCTTACAGTGGCTTGGATAACATCGCTCAGGTGGTAATCTCTATCAACTTCTACTTCTCCCATAGGTGGTTCCACTCAAACTTAACATGTTGAATCTCGGCTTGGTCTTGGTCAAGATTGAGGCCCTATAACGCCAACTCCTTTCTAAGCTATGAAAAATGGGCTTTGTATGGGGAAAGTCTAATATATGAGGCCATTGCTAGAGTTTTCTTAGTAAATTAGATTTGTGAAAGCCCTATATTTATACTAATCATGTGATCACTATTCAATGGCTATATTATTAATGGTCACAATTCTTAACGGTGTTTTTAAAATCCAAAAACATAAAACCAAAGAAGTTCATATTTTATATAACCATTTTACATAATAAGACATTTAATTAGATCAAGAGGAATTTTTATTAATGAAAGTTTGGGTCGTCACATAACTGCAGCTGAATATTCAAATAACTTTCTTCCTAAAGTTGTAAAGGATTATATTAATTCCTTAACAAAGGATGTACCTGGATTTCCCCCACATCAGGAGATCTAATTATGAATTGATCTATACCCCAAAACAAAAAATGAATATTCCATAAATTCATGTGATATCATGTCAAATTATATACTATGATTTAGAATATGATATACATATGGAAAAAGGAGTATTTTATGACTTCAGGGTATATGGTATTTTATGATATATAGATATCATATTGGATACTTTGTAAATTCATATTATATGGATTAGAAGATTCATGGTACCATGAATCATAAGGTATGATTCGTTTGGCACTGTTATGATTCATTGAAGGTAGTGGAGTGTTAATAAAGTGACACTTTAATCTCTCACACATTGGTTATCATTGATTATCCATTATAAAGAAAAAACAAATGGGATAATTAATGTTTGAGGGTGACATTATATTTAACCATAGGAATTCATTATAAATTTATGAAATGTACAAGTAAATGAATGGGATTGAAGAGTGTTCCCATAACCTATAAAAAGGAGTTCATAACATGGTTCTAAAAAATATGTTAGTGCAATCCTCCTACAAACCACTAGAAGATACTCCCCCTCCCAAATATCTCTTATTATTTCACCCTTAGAAACATTAGATACCAACATATCATGGATATTTTGAAAGTCCTACCCAAAGTGCTTGGATGATTCATTGGAACCCGTGGATACACCTCAGAGGGAAGATACTTTCAGTTGTTTTTTAATGATCTTTATCAAGAACTGAATGAAGGGAATAACTACAGTGAAATTCAGTGTATGGAATGCATTCTTCATTTAAAGTTTACATGATTTCAGTTGCAAAGGTATGGTGTTCTTGGGTTTAAGGTTTTATAAAATATTTTGCTACTTTGATTAACTTTTAATCATGCCTTAGAAACCTTTCAATGGTATTATACCCTTCCAATGCTTTTTGATTTGTGAAATCATATTGAAAATGATGTTTTTTAAATCAAAATGTCAATCATATTCTCTATCATCAAATACAATTGAGAATTTTGTTCTGATTGATTGAGTTGTAACTTATGATATGGGATATTATAGGCAATGACTAAGTATAAATCCCTTAGTTTTTTATAAGACATAGTGTATGATTTCTTGATATCATATTTGATGATAGCATTATACCATGGGTTCAAAATAGAGAGTCATGTCACCTTAGTTATCTCAATTTGTATTATAATATAAAAATGATATGTAAACCTCATTGTGCTGATACATAAGGGTTATTTCTCTATCATCGAATATATGTATATTTTTTTATTTGCTATAAAAATGGAAAATCATTATGTTCCCCACTTATCATAAGTGGTTATAGTATTATTATTCGTAATATATGACTGATAATACTTAAACATTTTAAGAATTTCAACCTATCTATCATATTCTATGATTCCAGATATATTGTTAAATATGTTTGAGGATAATTGTTTTACTAAAATTCAATTATAAATTGAATTATGTACTTTATAATTTATTTAAAAATTATAGTAAAAGGTATTTTGGGGTATTTATTAAATTATAAATTTTTTTATAAATTAAATAATTATAAAGTCTTTAAAATTGTTTATTTACATATTTATGAAACATTTATTAATGAGTATTCCATAATATTAAGTATTAATTTTAAAATACCATTTTCAAAATTGTATTGAATGACTTGAAATTGAGATGTAAAATTTTTATATGGGATCTATAATTTTAGTTTATAAGGGGTCTATAAATTTTTAAAAATAAGGAAAATATTGTGTTTATATTAAAAAAGTATGAATTATTTATAATGTTTAATTTGAAACATTAAAATTAAAAGAACGTAATTTGAAAATTATTTAAATAATGTTAAATGAGTTTTAATAAATGATTTAATAAACGGTTTCAATAATATTATTATGTGATATTTAGATTATATAAATTGATTACATAATAGAAATTGAAATTTAAACTCTTTATATTTCATGAAATATCATCTATTAAATTTCATATAATTATTAATATGAAGGAGTTCATATTAAGGAATAAATATAAAGTGTTTATATTTATCTAATTATAGAATTTCCATAATTAAATATAAATAGTTTATAATCATTAATTTATGAATTGTTCATAAATTTGTATGTCATGTTTAAATTAATAAATTATTCATTTATTTTTCATTCCCTGTTTAATTCATATATATAACTCTGATATTATGCATTTGTAACAACCCAGGTTTTGGTGATATATTCCTTCTTAACTAAATATTATGTTTGATAGATTTATCCACATATAGAACCAATTTTCCAACATACCATAACTCATTTTATTAAAATAGATATTGACCAATGTATGTTAGCCATTTAATAAGTGGGTACAGATAGTTGTAACCAAATTATGAAATAAAATTCCATTTTCAAATTGTTCCAATAAGTGAAACTAATCAAGTAATAAGAAATTTTATATGCTTGAATTTTATTATAAAATAGATATGTTCATGTCTGATTAGTGCTGATTTTAGAAGAAAAGTTAATATACTAAAAAATGATTTCCTATAAAAAATAACTTTTCCTAATATTTTATATTTTTTATGTAAAATTTAGAAATATTGAATTTGAATTTGAGAAAATAAAATTCATTTTTTGAACTTATCATAACAATATTAACTTAATATTTATTTTTGGCATTTTTCTAAAATGATTGATTTTTAACGAATAGTGAAAAATACTTTTTTTACACATAACATGACTTTTATTAAATTATTATTATATAAGTATGATTATAAAATTCATGAAATACTTTTCTAAGAAAAAATATTATTTTTTTAAGAGATTTTAAATTTAAAAAATGATTGTTTTAATTTAAAACCAAATATTTTACATTTAGAACATAAGTTATATTTTTCAAAAAAACAATATATTTGACACAAACCAACCCTAACCGAGGATCGAGCTGCAACTACCCCAAGGTCATATCCACAGGATGGGGGTGGATAAAAGTGATGAAAGGAATAACCTAAAAGGTAGAACTTTTCCTAATTTACCTATTTTCACACACTCGACCATCTTAATGAAAAAGTGCATAAGAATAATAATAAAAGGACGCAACATCTAGAATGTAAACCAAGCATGAAAAACCTCTAGGGTGTACAAGAGTACGACAATGAAAAATGAAAATTAAAGGGTAGAAATACACACCCAACCAAAAATATGTCCCAACCTAAAAAAACTAGAAAGTAAAATGCTAAGATATCCCAGCTCCTAATCTTCAAGTTGTGACTACCATACACAATCCAAAGCACCTAGTATCCCTAAGATCCTCGGAAGCCACCGTTGACCTGTCTTTCATCTGCATCAGACATGACATGTGTGGGCAAGACCCATACAGGGGTAAGTATATACATTATCAGTATAATTCCTGGAAATCTAAAAGGGGGGAGTAGTAAGAGATACAATAAGAATATAAATATAGTAGACAGTAAACAAGAATAGGAAACTCAACCCAAATTAAGAAGGTAACCTCACCTAGCCATAGAGATGTCAAAAAATCATGCAGGTGGACTAAACATCGCACCTCTACCACCCATATAAATAGAGTAGAAAAACCCATCAATATATATATATATATATATATTATCAAACTAAAGAAACCAAAATGGGAGAGAATGGGATCTCCATATCACAGCCCAGCCTAGTAAAAGAGTCACCATTAGTTCCCAAAGTCCATCAATGATTCCCTATATATCATGTGTCTTCCCAACAGAAGACATACAATTCAAGCTTCACCTCACTATTGGGCCACATAGTCAAGGGGTTGTAATCTATTTATAGTGTACTTATTCCCTTTTACAATAGGGGGTGCCACTTTGAGTCATCGAGGACACATGCCTAGCCTAGCTAGAGGGTTCCACTCAAAAAGGTAGAGGACCCATACCTGGTATCCATAGTAGGGTTCTACTCTAGGTTATCGAGGACCCATTCCTAGCAAAGATAGAGGGTAACACTCAGAAAAGTCGAGGACCCATGCCCAGTCTCCACATGAGGGTTCCACTCTAGGTCATCGAGAACCCATTCCCAGTCCATCTGGAGGGTTCCACTCAAAAATGTTAAGGTCTAATGTCCAGTATCCATAGGAGGGTTCCACTCTAGGTCATTGAGGACCCATATCTAGCCCAGATGAAATGTTCCACTCAAAAAGGTCAAGGAATCATGCCCTATATCCATAGGAGGGTTCCACGCTAGGTCGTCATGGACCCATGCCGAGCCCGGTAGGAGACTACAACTCAAAAAGGTTGAGGACCCATGCACTGCCTCTACAGGAGGGTGACACTCTAGGTCATCAAGGACCCATACCTAACCCAGCAAGAGGTTGCCACTCGGAAAGCCTCTGGTCACCCTGTATGATCACTTTCATTATTAAGAATTGCTTAAATAAGTTCGATTCATGGAAAAGATCACATCATATAACAAAAGCTACAATAGAGGGAACCAACATATTCTATGTGTAAATACCCTTAGGATATGCTACTCATAATCCAAAATCTTAGTCCAAATGGTGGAGATATGGGACATTGAGGTTTCCTTAAAATGAACTAAGGGGTACATGGAATCTAGGGGACCCACATGACATGTTTTCCCACTCTTTCACCTAGCTGTATACCTAGAGGTGCGTGGATTACCAACCATGTAGCATTGTAGGGAATGTAGGGAGTATACTCGGTATGTCTATACTACTTGGTATCCTGACTGTATTCTTGATCATGTCTTTTTAATTCAGTACATGGTGTTCCTGTGGCCATGTCTTTCCACACTGGGTCCTTCCTGTGTGTTCCACCACATGACTTGTCCACCTGGGGAATAGGTGTCTAGTGTGTAGGAATTATACACACCATTGCATCCTTATAATTTTCAAAACCCTAGAAACTTCTATTGTAGGGGATACATGTAATTTATTTATCATGATACATAGCATGTATTAATGTTTTTCACAGAACATTATTTCTGAATTACATCATCCAAATCCTACTGCACCACCTTATATCTCACCGCCACACCACCAAAAATTAGTGTATCTAGTACCTATAATTCATTTCCATCCATCCAGTGGCTGAAAATTGATTCTGTCAACTTGTGGGGTTTCACTGCAGACTCTATTCATCACCCTCAATCTCTGATCTGGATCCCATTTCAATGAATCAATCAACAAAAACCTATAAAACCATTTTTTTATCCTTGATTTTTCTTTCAGTATATCTTTCATTATTCTTCCATGAATCTGGGGGTCTGATTGGGCTCGGTACTGCTCATAAATGTAGAACCAAGTCCATGTAGACCAATAAGAGAATAACACAAATAATAAATGGAGAAAATCAGAATGAAAAAGTATTAAACAATTTTTTCTTAATAATTATTCACTAACAAATGCAATTGTGAAATTCAAGGTGAGAAACAATGAATAAACAACTTTATTTCAGTAATTTGGAAATTTAAAAGTCCATAATTGGTGTAGATCAAAGGTGAGAAGATTATCTTTCTCAATAATTTAATAAAATTAGGTAAAAACAAAAAATTATGAGTCATGCCTAGAGATTGGAACATTATTAATTGAAGAATGTTCTTACCAATGATGGGTAAGAGTCATTTCATTCAATGTACATCGATATAATTCCGTCTATAGATTCATAATCATCAGATCTCGATTCTCTAATAGAAGGAGGAAGAATTTCACTCTCAATTCTCCTAGGTGAAAATTGATAACCCTAGATAATTTTTCATAATTGTGGATTTATAGGAAATATTGTTTGGTTAATTTATTTAAAATAAATAAATTTAATTATTTATTTTGACTAAATGATCCCTCTAATGGTCACTATTTAAAAATGCGCTGCGTTGGTCTATTTTAGTTCATGTATAAGGTAAACATTGTTTCCTAAACTCAACCATGGTCTTGTATTTTTTATATGATATACATTTTAATATTTATCCCGTTTTCATTAAGAAATTTTGAACATGTACTATAAAATATATTTAATATTTTTATAAAATTAATTATAGGAACACCAGGCCTTAGAATCACACTCCATCTCGGTTCTTAGATCTAAAAATATTTATAAAATTATTTAAAATTATTTAATGGAAAAAAAATAGATCTCTACATCATTCCATATTTCAATATTTTTTCCCTAGAAAATCAAAACTAAAAAAACAACTCCAGATACTGACCTTGCATCTTTCTCTCCCACACCCAGAAACTCTCTTGCACATTCCCATGTTTCCACAGCAAGAAAACCAAGGGGGTGGTCCATCCATGCAAGGTCCTCTTCTATAGGTCATTGATCACCATTGATTGCTTTGAAAACGTGGATTCATCCTTGATTTCCAACTCTCCCTAGTCTATGATGTGTGTGGGGTCATTCATGTATCTACTTAGCTATGACACTTGGAAGACATCATGCACCCTCTCCAACTGAGGGTGTAGGGTGAGATGGTAAGAAACATCACCAGCCCTCTGCATGATCTCAAACAGCCTGATGAGCCTCAAGTATAGCATTACTCCCTAACCAAACCTCAAAAACCCTCATTGTGGGGAGACTCTCATATAAAGCATGGTCTTCCTTCCTGAACTCAAAGGGCCTACAAAGGTTATCTATATAATATTTTTGCCTTCTATGGGCATCCTCGACTGATAAAAGGTGACTTGGACCTTATCCAACATTGCTAACACCAACTACGGACCCATAAGAGATGTCTCACATATCTCTATCTAGTGCAAGGGTGACCTTCAAGGTATCCCATACATAGACTCAAAATGTGTCATACTAATAGTAGAGTGGTAGCTGTTGTTTTATGAACACTCTACCAAGGGTAGGTGATCCTCCCAACTCCATCCAATGCCTAGCATGTAATCCATTAGAATATCCTCCAATTTCTGGATAGTGTTCTAAGTATGACCATCTGTATATGGGTGAAAGGTTATACTCATCCTTTTCTATGTCCCATGTGCCTCATGTAGGCCTCTCCGCAACCATGTTGTAAACCATGCATCATGGTTGGGGACAATTGTCATGGGCACTCCATGAAGGTGATAAATCTATAATATGTAAAACTACCCCAAAATCTCCAACGAAATCTACTTCTTGATATTAATTAAGTGTTTTGAATTCTTGATTCGGTCAACTATCACCCAAATTGGGTCATGTCCCTTCGCTATTCACAGAATCCCTTTCACAAATTTCATAGGTATGTTGTATCACTTTCACTCTGATATATCAAGCGGCTTCAACAAAACCACTGGAACTTGGTGGTCAACCTTTACCTACTGGAAGGTAAGGAAGTGAGAGATGAACTCAACCATGCTCCATCTCATGTTGGACCACTAAAAATTCTATTGAAGGTCTCTATACATATTACCCATGTTAGGATGTACCGAATAATGTTAGGTGTGAAACTCTTTCATCACCTCTTCCTGGTACATGAATTGGACCACCGACCGTCTGTAGAAAAGGATGATATGATTCCATCATCCATAATATACATATGGTAAATACCCTATAGATATATAGTCACACAAGAACTTTAAGTCAATGTATCATGGGCGAGACTCTCTAAAACACTTGATAATTAGAGGATCCAACACTATTGACTAAATATAAGTTGCACCCTCCTACTCAACCAAGGTCAGATGCAAGGAATCTAACTACCTAGAATCATTTTGTACCAAACGAGCCTAGGAATTCCAACTAGGGGAATCTTCTACCACGTTTCCCTTCCCTAGAGTATAGATTATCTTGATTTCATGGTCCTACAGGAACTCAAACCAGCACCTTTATCTTAGTTTCAAGTCACTCTGTGTTAATATGTACCTCAGACTCTAATAATCTAAGTAAACCATGCAGGGATCACCCAAATGATTGTGCCTCCTAATCCTCAGTGATAAGACTACCTCTATCACATCTTTACCACAAATAGAAAGGTGTACTACACATCATTTCTCTACCACCCATAGCAATAGAGTAGTAAAATTCATCAGTATGGATACAAATATATATATGGTCTAACCAAATAAAAGCAAATGAGAGAGAAGGGTATTTCCATCTCATAGACTAGACTAGGAAAAGAGTTGTCATCAATTCTAGAATTCCTTCAATGATGCATTGTATCTCACAGATCCACCCAACAGAAAACATCCAAGTCAAGAATCACCTCACCATTGTTCCATACAGTCTAGGGGACACAATCTCTGGTTAGAGGACCCATTCCCTGTTATAATAAAAGGATTCCACTCCCATTCATCAATAACCCATTCCTAGCCCAACTAGAGGGTCATACTCAAAAAGTTCAAGTACTCATACCATGTCTCTATAAAAAGGTTCCACTCTAGGTCATCGAGGACCCATGCCCATCCCGAATGGTGGGTTCCACTTGGAAGGGTCGATGCCCCATGCCCTGTCTCTGTAGTAGGGTCCCACTCTAGGTCATCGAGGACCCATTCCCTACCCAAATAGAGTGTGTCACACAAAACGGTCGAGGACCCATGCCCTAATTATATTGGATGGTTCCACTTTAGGTCATCAAGGATCCATTCCCAGCAGGGCTGTAGGGTGCCACTTGAAAAGGTCAAGGACATGTTCCTTATCTTCATAGGAGGGTGCCACTTTGGGTCATCAAAGACCCATGCCCATCCCATATGGGGGTTCCACTCGAAAAGGTTGATATCCCATGAACTTTCTCCATAGGAGGGTGCAACTCTAGTTCATCGAGGACCCATTCCCAATCTAGATGGTGGGTGTTACTTGGGTAGCATCTTGTGATCTCCCCTAATCAATACCATCATTGAGAATAGCCAAAATAAGAGCCACACGTAGAATATATTTTATTTTATCCAAAAATTAAAAAAGGAGGGAACCATAGCATTCTAGATGGAAAAATACTCAGGATAGGCTCCTCACGGGCCAAAATCTGAGTCTAAACGAAAGAGATACGAGATTTTGAAGTTTAATCAAAAGAAATAAAGGGGTACAATGTGTGTAAGGGGGCCTTCATGACATATAGCCCCACTCTTTCTCCTAGTTAAGTCCCTAGAGGTGCATGTATTTCCTTCTATATAGCACTAAATGACTTTTAGCGAGTATACATGGTGTCTCCACACTACTCGATATCCCACTCATGTGGTTGGCTATGCTTGTGTAATTCAGTCCATGGTGTGACCATATTCATGTCTTTCCACACAGTGTCATACCCATGTGCTCCTCCACATCGCTCATCAACCTGGTGAATAGGTACATGGAATGTAGGAGAGATACACATTGTTCCATCCTTATATTTCTCAAAACCAAAGCTATCACGGTTGTATGGTATAAACATTTTGTGTTCATCATGATACACGATGTGTAGTCATGTTACTCATAGAACTTTAGATCTGAACTCTGCACCCCAAATCTGGATGATCTATTGTATATCTCACCTCCACAACACCCAGAATCATTGGATCTAGTCATGATTCATCGTTTTTGGCCATCTAGTGGATAGAAATTGGTTTGTTTTTACCCATAGGGTTTCATCGTACACCCCACATGCCTAGTTCATTTCCCTCCCTCTCTGATATGAATCCCATTTCAACGAATTAATCACCCAAAACCTGAAAATCCTTTGTTTCCATGCCTAATTTATAATTTCATATATCATATGTTATTCTTCAATGAATATGAGGGTTTGATCGGGCTCAATACCACCTGGAAACATCAAACTGAGGCCCCGTAGGCCACTCAGTGAAGAACATGAATAATCAAGGGACAAAAGAACAAGATGGAGGGTTTAAAAAATCATTAGACAAAATTTATCATCCAATTAATTTGTTTGTGAAATTATGGTTTAGAAACAATAAAAAAACAACTAGATTTTAGAACTTGGGAACATGCAATAGTGACAATTGATGCAGATCAAAAGTGATAAGATGGTCTTTCTAAATAATTTATCAAATGAGGTGAATACCCAAAATGATGAGTCCTACCAAGTTATTAGATCATTCATAATTGAATAACATACTCTCAAATGGTTTTAATGAGTTGTTTCATATTTTTCACTTCCATATGCTTTGATCCGTAGATTCATTGTCCTCGGATCTCAGTTCACCAAAAAAAGAAGGAAGAACATCACACTCAATTCTCCTTGGGGAAAACGGTTAATTGTGGATAATTTATCATAACAGTTTATTTATAATAAATTTTGTTAGGTTAATTTAATTAAAATAAATTTAATTATTTATTTTATCTAAATGTACTCACCAATAGAAGTTATTTTTGAATGCCCTATACTCAATTATTTTAGGTCACTCCTAGGGTAAACATCACATTCCAGACTCAAACATTGTTTCAGATTTCTGATCATACATTTATTTTAAGTTTTATATCAGTATTTTAAGAAACTACATGTACATAATATAAAATATTTTTAATATTTTTATATAATTAATTCCAAGAACATCGGGCCTTGAAATTCAATGTCATCTAAATTCCTAGCTCCGAAAATATATATATAAATATTTTATAGTATTAAAAGAAAAAAAATAGGGTCTCTAAAAAATTATAAATTTATTAATTAAAAAATAAATTTCTATCACTTTTGAGAAATTAATTTAAAAAATGGATTTCAAATTTCGAATCATTATGTCCAAATTATGAAAAAATTAAAAGGGGTAAAAAAGGGTTTAATTGAGAGGGAAATACCACAAACATGTTTAAAAAATGTTTAGAAATGGGTGGTTGTGGAATTTATCGACATTATCAACTCTTGTCCCAAATATTTCTCAATTTTTGAGCCACTTTCCTTAATATTTACTTCCCATTGTTAAATTTTTTGGGTATTTACAAATATGACATTTTTTTAACTTATAAAAGGGGAACTCCTCTCCTAACATCCCCTAACAACACAACTCACTTATCTCAGCTCAAAAGCTATCCAAAACTCTTCTAAACATTTATAACCACCTTTTATAGTTGATGTTCTACTCAAAATACAATCCCACAAAGGCTTAATCCCCTTTTGCAAATACGATAATCAAATAAGTGATGAGGTTAAAGCACTTCCATGGTAATCATGGGTGAAGTTAATTTACATGGTAACTCAAACTCCTTTCATTGAGTTACAAAATTTCTTACTGGACTCATTTTATCTAAAAAATTACATTTTAAATGACATTCACTCTTTATTTATGTGGGAAAATAATTTTTATCCTAATTCACTTCTATGAATTATTTTATTTTCACTTATTTATGGATTCCATAATGACATTCAATTTCACATTATACTCTCCAAAAATAAATAATATATTAAATATAATTTTTACATAATAAAAAAAATAAAATGAAAAAAAAATTATATATTTTTAATACTAAATATAACCATTAAAACATATTCATTAAATTAGCTTGTATAAATAGTTGTAACCATATTAAAAATCAATAAATAAAGTAAGAATAAATTGCATAAAGGGGTGTAATTATTCCTTAGGAATCCCATTTTATGATTTTGTAATGGATGTTTCTTTTATATTTTCTTCCCTAGGACATGCCCAAACAAAACTTAATCAATTACGGCATGAGTGAAATCGTATGCGAGATAAATTAAAGCTTGTGAAAATTGCCACAAGATCTATGCTAATAGAATCACCACCTCCTAAGTAAAACCAGAGCTTATATGATACTTAGGTATTTCATGAATATCATATGGGGTTATTTTAGTATAAATTTGAAATATATATAAATGTAATAAAATATTTATACGTATAGATATATCATGAATTTTTATAGTTTTCAATAGGTCATTTTTTTCTCAATTTACTTTATGCTTAAAAAAAGAATTTTCTAGAAATTGGAATTTTATTTCAAGGAACTGATTTTATTATAATTTAATAATAACAAGATATATTTATTTTTTATTAATAATTTAACATGATATTAATTATTAATTCATATGGAAAAGAATATTATACATATCAAATTTTGGTTTCCTATGAAAATAGCATTTTGACGTATTTTATGTTCTTATTTAAAAATAAAATTTATAAATTTATAGATATTAATTTTAAAAAAATAACCACATTTGTTCATTTATCGTTGAAATATTTCCATAAGATAAATTTTTTAGTTTTTTCTAAAAAATTGATTTTTTGGTAAATATTAAAATAAACAATTTTTATTAATAGTGAAAATTTTGTGCCATTTTTAGTATATAAGCATGACTTAGAATTTATGAAACATTTTTCTTATAAAAAT
Organism: Viscum album; assembly: GCA_963277665.1. Taxonomy (NCBI): domain Eukaryota; kingdom Viridiplantae; phylum Streptophyta; class Magnoliopsida; order Santalales; family Viscaceae; genus Viscum; species Viscum album. The sequence continues at coordinate 1,466,579,231 of OY728128.1, read as the reverse complement.
GTGTATTTTATAATTGATATCATATTTTTTTCAAAAATTGATACTAGTTTAAAAACCAATATTTTATATTACAAATCTTGAGAAATATTTTTCCCAAAAAAAATATCTAATACATAATATAATTTTTAATACATTTAAAAATTGAATAAGATAAGATTGTTTTAATATTTTTAATCAGAATGATCAAATTATGTAATGTGTTAATTTTTATTTTTAGTCATAAAATTAAGTTTCCAAGGTAAATATTAGTTACCACTACAAAAGAGTTATTTTTCAAAGAATGATACTTTTCTAAATATTCTGTATTTTACATAAATTAAACGGATCAATTTTAAACTATGAATTTAATATGAATTTTATATATAAATAAATATAAAATAAAACCAATTTAATTAATAATTAAGGAAAAATAATATTAATAACACTTATCAAATAAAATTTTATTTTTCAAAAAAAATCGTTTTTCAACATATTATATGTTTTACTTAAAAAGTTAATTTTCTAAAACATTTAAATTGAATTGGGTTAAATGGAGCCCAAATTTGGATTCATCAGATACAAATTTGGTAGTAACGTTAATTTTTTATTTTTAGTAATTAAATAATTACCAAGATTAAATTTTTTATCAAGGTTAGTAAGGGTAAAAATTGGTAAATGAAGTATCTCAATTTTTTAGTATTTAAAAGGTCACATATACCTTCTAGAAAGTCGAGTGTGGTTTTAAATTCATAACCATATGTCTCACCAACCATTTATTCACCTAATTCACCTAACTCACTAAACCCCTCCTAACCCCCATGTGATACCATTCTTACCCCTTACCATACTTTAGTTTCCATGAAAAACCCTCTCTTTTTCAACTATAAAAGGAGCTCACTACAACCCATTTTATCATATATCTCCAAAAAAATTAATATATCATGAATTTAACTTCCATTTCTATCTCTAAATACATATTAAAAAATTATTATGTTTCTGTGTACTTCTTACATGATTTAAGAAGCTAATTAGTAAACTAAGGGTTCTCCTCCTCTTTATTTTGATTCAAGTACTTATTTTGTGATAATCCTATTTGATTAAAATATTATTTTGATACCATGTGTTCATATTCAAACCCTATTCTATCCAAATTCATCCTTATTAATGAGATACTATATTTCTCTCCCATTACGCAAATTCCATAATCCTTTTGTATAACCATCATTCTGTTGAAATCACTCCTTGATTTTCTCCCTCCTCTTTTTAATTCATGAACTCAATTTATTATAATCCTTTTTATTTCCATGTGATTATTATTAAACATGTCCATAATAATTCATTTACTATAAATATTATTTTATATTAATGAGAGACTATATTTCTCACCCATTATACCCATTCCATAATCCTTTTCTAAACCCATTGTGCTACTGAAATCATTCCTCAATTTTCCATCTTCTTATTGAAAATACCCAAATATAATATCATTCAAGGGTATCCATATAAATTATGTTTATAAAAGTTTTTTGATATGATTATTTTTTGAAATAGTTTATTAATATAGTTATTTTTATATAGGAGATTCAAGAGATTTAGTGCAATTTGGTAATTAAGGTAAGGGGTTTTCTTAACGCAAATCCTTTTCTTGAGTCATAGTAACTCCATTTAAATTATAATATTTAAATGTTGAATTATTATATCCAATAATGATTTAATTTTTTATTTAAAACTAATTTTATGTGGAAATAATGTTTCCCCTAAAATATTCTTCTATGATAAATATATTGTTTCATAAAAAAATATAACTCTATAAAGAATAATTCACATCTCTTTTAGTGTATTAATTACCATATATATGTTATTAATTACCACCAATATTCTTATTTACCTAGAGGTAAATAATATTTTTTTATCTCAAATGATATTTATATCCCCCTTTTATTCATTTTAAACCAAATATTTCCTTATCCTTTTAATGATGTGGGTTTTCAATAAAGGAGTTTAAAAATATTTAAAAGGATTTTTCTTACTATGATCTTATATTCTTCCTTTCTTTGTCAATTATTGATATATGCTTTATTTATTATCTAGGTATATTTATTAGAATTTTCTTTGAAGTATTTTTCAAGGTTTTTTCTCTTTAAATTTAAAAAAAATGGAAAATGACTGGAAAATCACATCTTTTAATGTAATATTAAGAAAAAAATGTAAGAAAAATATTGTTTTTGATTTATCTTACATTTTCAAAGGATTATTCTCAAAATAAATTAATTTGTCATAAATATTATTATACATGCTATTTTTAAATATTTATTTTTGGTTATCAGGTTTCTGGAGTCAATTGATTGTTTTATTTATGTGATACTATTTGGAAAAGTTATGAAACTCATTTTCTTCTCATGGGTTATTTATGAGAAGATGAGTGATTATATTTTATGTTGAAATAATATGAATGGATAATGAAGGGTGGGGTTATATATCTTCATTCAATGTATTGGTTATGGTTTTATATCTCATGAGTTTACTATGGGAATCAGGTAAGGAATGCCCACTACATTATGCAAATAAAGTAATGATTTATAAACCACTATAGGAATTAGGTATTAATGCCTAATACACTATGGGAATCAGGTAGTGATTATTTATATACTATGTGATCCATGTGGTAAAAAAGTAATGTTAAACTATGCTCATATTTGTGCCCACTACTTTTTTCTAAGTTATGATTTATTTCCAAGATATGATAAATGTTTTTGATATTCCATGTTTTAAAGATATTCCAATTTCTTATGTTATGATTTCATGTTTTATTTAATTTTCAGTATAGGTTTCTCAGCCATGTTTTTTATGAACATTCATGGGTCTTATGTTTCTATACTATAATCAATAATGATAAATCATGTTTTATTTTTTTCACTTATGATCCCATTATCTATTTATCTGATATTTATCTATTAATCGTGTTTTTCATCATGTTTATGATCTAATGGTTATAAAAAATATATAAGTTTTCCTTAGTGATCATTCAACCGCACTCCTTTATTATTATTACATTCCCTATGTTGTGAATATTATTTTACCATATAATATGTATTGAATACAGTCAAAAAGAGCATAGTTATAGAGAAATATTAATAAGTATTCTAAAATAATATACTTATATAGCTGGCCTCCAAGACACTAAACATTTAGTTCCTTAGGTTGTGTGTTTGTTCATGAGATAAATTATCTAAAACATATAATCTATGTAATATTATTTTATGTTTAGAATGGGTTTCTATAGTTAGTATCAAATGAATGGTCTAATTATTTTTTGAGATTATTTTAGTTATATTTAGTGTTAGGGTTAGAGAACCATATTAAAAACCTTAAATATGAGTCTAAGTATAGGATAATAACCTAAAATATTGGTAAAGTATTTAGTATGCGGTTTTCCTCGAAAAAAATATGTGTATGGATACTGTAAAGTGAATGGGGATGTGGAACATATGAACCTAGAGGTAATCACCCCAAAAGGGTTGGTTGATCATTGACTTGATCATCACATTGTTTCATGATTAGTTGGCCTAACACTACACACCTAGCTAGACACTCCTATGGGATATTATTTGGTTGATCACATGCTATTTATGAACTATTATGAATGATTTATCTACTAGTTACATTGTTGTATTTTATTTAGAAGAATAAGATAACCCAAATTAAATTAACCTAGGTTAAACTAGCATTAATATAGTTTGAAATAAATGAATTACATGCTAACATGATGATAAGGGTAAAAGTTTTTAATGTTGAACCCCTTTCATGTTATTGAGTACGATAATTCCCCAAAATTACTAATGTTTAATCACTTATGTCAACCCTTTTGGTTTTATTAATGTTTGGAACAAGAAGGACCCTTGGGTGTGAGGGAAATTGTGGATATTACCAAAATGAAAATTCCATCCGATTGGGAGATGGAGTAAGAAACCTTATGATAATAATAAACTAGTTACCATGAAATATGATTAAAAATTCAAAAACATTCAAATTCCCAAACATACCAAAGAATAGAAAGATTGAATCTCATTAAAGATCAAGTGATTAAGATGGTAGAGGAAACAATATTCCACTTCCTTCATGTCAAAAATGTGGAAAGTGACACCTAGGGGAAAGCATCAGAGGAACTAGATGATGTTTTATCTATGTTAAAGGAGGAAATCAAGAAAAAATATTCTCAATAAAAAGGAAGATTTTATTTAACATGATGGAGTAAAATATTGTTCTTCCTAAGGATCTATTATAAATTTGATAATATAGATGTAGGGAATTTGGTAATTATTCAAACCAGTGCACTAATACAATGGATTAAGATCACAATCGACACCAAAAACCACTTAGACCATAGGATCAAGGAGAATCTTAAGCAATGACTACTATTGAAGTGGATTGTGATAATTAAGATGTTCTAGGTACAATTATTTATCACTCTAGATTTACAGATATTTTAATGGATATGTTTTCATGAACTATTAGCTATTAAAATTAAAACACTTTGTGGTATCATTATTTTATACAAGGTATATAAATATTTTTTATGGTTTATGGGATTATGATTCATGAAAGTCTTATTATCTTTCCTTAAGATAATTTTAATATAATTTTTCAAATGGATTTTTTCTCTATACATATATATGAGAAATTATCTATAGGAATAAGTAAATCACATTTCATATAAACATATGATAGTTTATAAATGAAAAGATGAAAATGATCTCTCTTAGAAAACTAATTCTATTATAAGAGTCATGATACCTAATCCTGAGGGGTGTTTAGATCAAAATTTTTGGAAGAAAAAACATATTGGAATTATATTTATTATAAGGGAATGGATTTGATTGATACCTCATTAGTAAATTAAATATTGATTCATCTTATAGATACCCTCAACTAGATTCATTAGTATGTGACAATTAAAATTGTGTGGATGTAACTTATTTAAGGTGGATAATATAAAAACTTGAGATTTAATGGTATGTTCTCCTTAAATAGATAATATATTAAATATAATTTTTCATGCACTATACCAAACTAAAATGAAAAACCTTGATATATTTTTAATATTAAATATTACCACTAAAACATAGTCTTTAAATTTACTCGTATAAATTAAAGTAACCATATTTCAAAATCAATAAAGAATGTTGGAAAAAAATGGAATCCTAAAGAGGAATTATTCTTTATAAATACCATTTTTCTGAGCATGGAAGGTAGATATATTTTATAGGGATTTCCCTTGACTAAGACAAATCCAAAATCATGTAATTATGGTATGATCAAAATCATATTCAGGATAAATTCATGCTTGTGGAAATTTCTACAAGATCTATGCTATTGAAATCACTACCCTTGACTAAAACAATATCTTATCTAATTAATCATATAGAAATTTTGGTATTAAGTTTCATATTATATTTTTAGTAATAAAATAATTACTATTATTTTTTATCAAGATTGATAAGGGTAAAAATGGTCGAATGAAGTATCCCATATTTTTAACAATTAAAAGATCACTTACCCATTTTAGAAAGCCTTGTTAGGTATTAAAGTCATGAAAAAAATTCTCACCTACCATTTCATCACCTAATTCACTTAACTCAAGAAATTCACCTAACCCCCATGTGATACCACTCTTACCCCTTACCTAACATTAGTTTCCAAAAAAATATCTTCTTTTTTAACTATTAATGGAGATCAGTCCAAATCATTCTTTCATACCACACGAAAAATATTTCCTTTATTATAATTTTCCCTTAACTTTACCTCTATAAATCCCTATAAAGGATTTATTAAGGTTCTAAGGAGTCCTCCCAATATTTAATAAGCTACTTAGTAGGGTGAGAGTTCTCCTCCTCTTCCTTTTGATTCAAGCACTTATTTTGCGATAATACCTTTTTATTTCCATAATATTATGCTTCCATGTGTTCATAATTATCCCCTTCACTATCCAAATTATTCTTTATTGATGATATACTATCTTTCCCTCTCATTAAACCAATTCCACAATCCATTTTATAACCATCAAGCTGCTGAAATCACTCGTTGATTCTCTCCCACCTCTTTTAAAATCATCCACTTCTTTTGTTATAAGAAATTTTATTTCGATGTTATTATTCATCCATATATTCATAATCAGTTCTTTACAATCCAAATTATTTTCTGGTAATGTTATAATACATTTCTCACTTAGTAAACCCATTCCATAATCCTTTTGTATACCCATCAATCTATCAAAATCATTCCTTGATTTTATATCTTCATGATGTAAAAAATCACCTCTAATATTACTCAAGGGTATCCATGTAAATGATTTCTATAAAATTTTATTGATACGAAAAAGTTTCTAAAATATATGATTAAGATATTTATTTTTATATTGGATATTAAATAGACTTAGTGGAAGGTAGTAATTAAGGTAAGGGGTTTTCTTGACTAAATTTTTTTTCTTGAGTCTTAATTACTCCACTTTGATTATGATATTTCAAGATTGAATTATTATACCATATGATGATTTTATGTGGTATTCACATATTATTTTCTAGGGAAATAATATTTCACAATGATTCCTTCTGCCTTTATGAATCTATTATTTTATAAAAATGTAATTTGTTTAAGAATAATTTTCATCTCTTTTAGTGGATTTTTTCTCCATATTCATGTTTTTACTTCCCACCAATGTTCTCATTTACCTAGTTTAAAATCAAATTGTTTTTATCTCCAATGATCCTTATATTGCCCTTTATCTTTTTTTAAAAAAAGGTTTTGTTGTCTTTTAAATTATTTGGGTTTTCAATAGATGTGTTTTAAAATATTTAAAATGATTTTCTTTACCATGATCTTTTATTCTTTACTTCTACATCACATTTTCACATTTTCTCATTTCTTATAAAGTTCTATTTATTATAATTTTTTTTAATAAATGTGTTAATACATTTTAACTTCATCTATAAAAAGATTTTTTTTTGTAAAATCACTTGAAAAACACATCTTTTTATGGTGATATTGATAAACTCGTTTTAAGAAAAATCTTTTTTTATTTAACTTCTACTTTCAAAGGATTATTCTCCAATGAACTAATGGTTCATAAATCACCCTATATGTACTCATTTTTAAATACTCTATTTGGGTGGTCATGTTTTTCGTATCAAATTATCATATTTTTTATGTCATGTCGTTTGTAAATGTTAAAAAACATATTTTCTTCTCAAGGGTTACTTAGGATAAGATGTGTGATTTGATTTTAAGTGGAACTCATATATATGGATGATGATGGGTGTCATCCTATATCACCCTCAAATACATTGGTTAAGGTTTTATATCTCATGATATAACTATTGGAATCAATTAAATAATGCACACATCACTATTGTATTCTGGTAGTGATGCTCGGTCCACTATGTGATCAGGTTGTGATGTCTACTCCACTATGGGAATTAGGTAGTTATTATTGATCCACTATGGGAATCGGGTGGTGAATATTTCTCTACTATATTATTGTTATCTATTATCATATTTTTTTCCCTATTATTTTTCTAAAGTTAGGATTTATTTCAATGAAATTATAAATATATGGTATTCCATTTTCTAAAAATATTCCATTTTCCTATGTAATGATTTAATGTTTTTTCTGGTTATAATTATATGATTCTGAACCATATTATTTATTTCATTTATTGGGTCTTCTATTTCTATTTCATGACCCATAATAATAAAAGAACATTTATGATTGTAACTTATTATCTATTTATATTTTAATTTTTCATTTCTCCTTTACTCATGTTTTACCTTATGTTTTTATCTAATTATTATGACCATTTGATATTTTTTTGTTACTAAACAATTGAACTCACCCCTTTCTTATAATTATATTCCCCATGTTATGGATTTGATTTTATCATATTAAATTTATATAAAATGAACTATTTGAGCACAGTTATGGAGAAATGTCAATATGTGTTGTAAAATGAGATATTTATGTAACTAGTCTCCAAGACACAAAACCCTTTAGTCTTTATTTTTTGTGACTATTCGTGATATTTATTATCTAAAACATGGAATCAATGTAATATTTATGTATATTTATCGTGGTTCACTATAAAAAAAATTTGAAATGAGACTCATAGATATGGATTTTACATCAATGAATATCAAATGTATTCAAGAAAGATCTTTCCATGATTTGGTTTTCATTTTCCTCTTTATGTTTTAAATGATCTACCTCTAATTGATTTATGTTTAATATTTTACCCTATAATTTTCTTTTATAATGTGATTATTTAGTGTTATTAATTTTTAGATATAAAATAATTAGTTCGTGATGTTATTTAATAACATTTGGATGTTTTAAGAAAACCATTTTACTTCCATATTTTCTTAATGTAAAGTGATTGATTTCCATTTGGATGTTATAGGAAAAAAATTTTATTTCTATGAGTTCTTTATGAAAATAGAATTATTTATATTTAGATGTTTTATAAAACCCATTGTATTTCCATGGGTTATTTATTTTGTGAATAGTGAATAATTTTTAAGTGGCACACATAAGTATGGATGAAGGATGTAACATCCCGAACTGACTGACCACTAAGATGGTAGCTAGAGTGGTGGGTTACATGGCCTCAAGCGTGTCCCCCCATACACCAGAGGCTTCAAACTAGCATCTAGAGTTTGAGGAGGTGATTGTTGGGAGACTATACAATCATATCAAAGTAGCATAGCAGTATAATCAAAACTAAATATAAATTAATGAGATAATTAATAATTAAAGAAAGATAAAAAAACATAAGATTAATATAATAACTTAATAAAAGTGAAATGGAAAATTCCAATTCCACATAATGATTCATGTAATGTCAGGTGTTACTATAAGGTACAAGCTATAAAATATAAAAAATAAAATAAAAACCCAATGGTAAACTCCACGAGCATCCTAAGCATGAGCCTAGTCCTATTCTCCCTAGCTCCCATGTACACATTATAATGTAATCAATGAATCTAAAGACCAATGAGAAAGAAGATCTACGTGGGTTTTAAATACCACGCAAGTAGGGTCTGAGATATAAATCTCAGTAGGCAGGCACCCACACTGTCTATCACAATCCATATCATACAATGAACAAATAATCAATGTGACAATATGTATCAATTCATATTAGTAAAAAAATTAAATAATAAAAAACCGGTTTGGGTTCCCAAACAAATAGTCATCCCTTATCATCTACTTAGTCCTAAGCTAGATGTCTGAATAGGATACATATGAAATTCATAATGTGTATTCAAGGGCCAATAATAAACATGGAAAAACTAAGAAGGATATACCCACCCCTAATCTTGTGCTTTATAATGGGGTCGAACTCGCATGTCATCATAAAAGTGTGATAGTAAGTAAGGGAGAAGCATTACATGTGTATAATAAACTCTTAACAATAATAAAGGATGTGCCTCATATGATCTAATAATCATTCAAAAATGTAATCTAAGAAAATTCATCAAATCCAATGGTGGAGTCTCATGCCCGTCCAAGTTGATCTAAAAATAATCCCAAGTATCATAACGAGAACACCTGCTAATTCAATACCTCAAGTCCATCTAAGGAAATCTAAAAGAATCACTTGTATCACATGAGGCGTGGTAACTCTAATTCTTTCCTAGGTATCCCACATAGGGGACCGAGTATCACCCATGGAATGGTGTATCTAACTTACCAATGGGTCCATCCATTGTTGGATTCCTAGGAAAATAGTATCACTTAGGAGTATAATAAACCACTCGATAAGTCATCTCCTGTTAAGACAAAGTATTTACCCCGGCATGTCAGTTAATAACCCATCATGTATGGAGAGTTCATCCATGAGTCCTTAATATGGAAACCATGTTCTCACCCAACACATATCAAGTGAACCAAGTAGATAAGAACATCACAAGGCAAGAAATATATATAATTAATAATAATCCTTCAAATAAACATTTCATTTCATAAGATAAATAAGAAATCCCTCAAATACATTGGTGGAGTCTTGTTCCCATCCAGGTTGATCTAAATAGAATCTAGAGTATCACGACATCAACATCCAATAATCCAATACCATAAAGTATGTCCAAGGAGATCCATACAGAATCCCATGTCTCCTTCAAGGCTTTGTAAAATTTGAGTCTGTCCCAGGTATCTCACAAAGGGGACAGAGTATCACCCATGGAAAGGTGTAGATATCTTTCTAATGATTCCACCCACATTTTCTCCCCCTAGGGAACCGGTATCACTAGAAATTATAATAAACCACCCACTAATCCCTCTACTAGAAAGCTAAAGCATCGCCCCCGTCATGTCTTGGTATAACCACCCAATCACGTGAGTACATCCATGAATCCTTAATAAGAAACCCATGTCCTCTCCCATCCCATTTCAAGAGAGCCATATCAAGAAAGGAATATATCACAAGGCAAAGAATTTATAATTTCAATCCATGTAAACAATATCTTCATTACAAAAGATATCGACCTATGCAAGTTATTCACATAATCCAAACATAATGGAACACTTAATATAGCTTGGAATGAGCTTTAAAAGATTAAAATTCATGAGTAAGAGCCATTAATTATAAGGAAGATGCTTTAAGAAATATAATTAAGCCATTGGAACATGGCATTAACATGCCTCTAACCATATGTCATTAATTATATATCTCAATAATTCAATCTATCAAGCTTGACAAATCACAATATTCCATTATATCCAAAAAAGGGCTTAAGAAATCAACATCTAATAAGGAAATATATATGGAATTTAATTCAATACATCCACTTATGTAATAAATATAAGAAATGGAATAATACACCGATCAGGGTATCCATCCAACTTGCACATTGAAATTTAAATGTAAGGTATATGTAATTAAAGGATATGCACAAGGAATTGGCATAACATATAATACAACACACTAAATTGGAATAAGTAAGAGCACTAAGCATAAGGCATGCACAAATTGACTTTTCCATTTGAAGGCAGTGCACCTCTTTGAGGGGTTTTATCAGAAAACAAGACATTGTATTTCAGAAATTCATTTCATTAAATTTTTATAGGCCAATTCATCTCAAGGCATAAGGTATATAACATATAGTACAAGGTAAGGGTGCAAGGAAAGACACAAAACAAGGTGAAACACACTTAATAATTTAACAACAAACAAAATATTGGTGGCACAAGATATAGTGCATAAGTTTTATTTAAAAAGTCCTAAACCAAAAAGGGCATAAGAAAGGAATATTGTCTCATGGTAAGAGTACCAAGCTAAAAACTTTGGCACTTTTTTTTATCAGCGACCACTCGAAGTTGCTACCTCCTACCTCCAAACATATGAACCTTAGCATATATATAAGGACACTTTTCCTCTGTGCACATATTTGTATGGAAATTAATATGGGAAATGGGATACTTACATACATGATCATATATTCATATACCCGTTAACAATCATGAACGTATGCATTTTTCATATTATACATAATCACACCTAGACTCATATATATATTCACAACCATTGGTGAATATACGTATAATAGTGGAACATAAATATATATATATGTCGACCTATGCATACATGATAAGTCTTCTTTAACTATAGTGACTCAAACCCACCTCTAGGGTGATCAAAACACACTAAAAATAAAACAATGGATTGAAAACCACTTAAAGACCATAAATAAAAAGGGGGATACCAATAAGAAGATTTAAACCTTACCTAGAATGGTGGGGGGAAACCGAAGATGTTCTATGACTCACCTTTCAGTGGAGAACACTGAAACATACCTGAAGAGGCTCTGAGAGGTGCACCACACACCCTAACACTGAAAGAAACACCAAAAATCCAATTATCCCTAACTCTATGGATCGGATGAGCTAGATAGGGTGACAGAAAGAGGATAAAATACCCAACTAGGGAAGGAGAATTGAAGGAGGAGTGTTAGCCTGAAGAATCGGAAAAAAAATCATGAATGAATCAGGTGGAACTGACGTGTGAATAGGAGGCCGCAAGGGGGTGTTGCAAGTGGCTAAATAGGAAGGGGAGGGGTTTCTCACACAAGTGATGTGGTAGAAATCCTATAGGGGTTTTATTAATAACTAAATAATAATAATAATAATAATAATAATAATAACAATAATAATAGTAATAATAATAATAACAATAATAATATTATTATTATTATTATTACTAATATTATTAAAACCATTATTTTATTTTTATTTTCAATTTATTTTCATTTAATTAATTTTTAGTTTTATTTTGTTTTTATTGTTTTTATTTTTAAAGAAAGATACACGGCACATAGTTTGGGCCTCACAGTTTGGCATACTGTGTGCCCTCTAATGGGCACCTTAAGCACCCTACATAGGCTGGCCACATGTTTTGGAAATCATGTGCCAAACATGCAGTGAATGATGTTGAGTTACTTCCCAATTTCCATTAACCATGCATTCTAGGAACAGGGTTTTGTAAACCATGCACATCCCGTGAAACACCTTTTTCCCTTGAAATGGGTCACACGGTTTGCTGCAGAGGTCTGCACGGTTTCAAACAAATCATGTGCCTCTGTGAGACCACCCAAACCTTTAGCACCCTGTATAGGCTGAATGCATGGTTTTCAAATCATGCGCTAAATATGAAGTGAATGGTGTTGAGTTACTTCCCAATTTCCATTAACCATGCAGTCTAGTAACGGGGTTTTGTAAGCCATTCACATCTCGTGAAACAACTTTTTTCCCCTAAAAAGGGTCGCACGGTTTTCTGTGAGACCACCCAAACCTTAATATTTTAGAGCCCGGTGCTCCCGAAACAAAACAAGATCTCTAAGGGATCTCTCATACCATTATCCAAGACTAAAATAATCACATTGAAGTCTTATAACTCCCAAAATTTCATTCTGAATCCCTATTTTAAAAATGGTCCATCTAGTAAATGAAAACATGGTTATAAATATCACATTACAAACGAATCACAATTCATAATAGGTAAGCATGGCATAGCATAGGTAATAAATTTACACACAATTCACATCAACAATTTCAAACAACCTAACAATATGAACTACATGGAAAGGAATATGCATGGAATGTGATTTCCTATATCCTATTATGATTCATGTAATGATACTTTCTTATTATCCCATGCTAAGGGGAAAATCACATAAATCTCATAAATTAATATGTAGAAAAAAGTACACCAATCACTCAAGGTGAAATCAAATGAACTATAACATCGAACAGTAAGAACAACAATCCCAGCCCTGGTCACTTAGTCATTTCTCCATGGGTGGGGTGATCAGTCTAAGACATTGATATTTAACAAGATCCAACACATTCCTAGTATACTTTCTACCATACAAAAATAGTAAGATAATGGAAAACAATAAATCTATGATGCCACTTTATAACATCTTGGTCCGACTAAATATTAAGAAGGTAGTTATACAGGTGGGTCACATGACCTCAAGAACATCACCCCATATTCCAGAGGCTACTGACTAGTAGAGAGTGTTTGAGGAGGTGATAGTGGGGAGACTATTCCATCATATCAAAGTATCACAGATATGTAATCAGAAATAAATATTAAACAATAGTAAAAGTAGTAATTAAATAAAAAGAAATAGTAGAAGATTAATATAATAAATGAATTAAAGTGAAATGGCCAATACCAATTCCATGTAGTTATGTGTGTAATGTTAGGTGTTACTAAAAGGTACATGTAGTACAATATAATAATAGAAAATAAAAAAAACCCAACGGTCAACTCCATGAGCATCATGATCTCGAGCCCAGTCCTATGTTACCTAACTCTCAAGTACACATCACAACACAAGAAATTAATCCAAAGACCTATGAGAAATATGATCTACTTGGGTGAAAAATAGTTCATGGATAGGTTGTGAGATATAAATCTAAGTTTTCCAGTACCCACAGTGTCTAGTCCAATCCATCTTGTTTAGTAAAAAAAATCAGTGTTCCAATATGTATCAATGCATAGTAGTAAACAAATTAAATAATAACAACTTGGTTTGGGTTCCCAAATGGACACCCATCCCTTATCACCTATGTTGGCCTCATCTAGAAGTCTGAATAGGGTAATTTTGAAATTCATAATGTGTATACAAGGTCCAATAATAAACATGGAAAACTGAGAAGTACATACCTCAAATCTTGTGTTTTTTCTTGGGGTATAACTCATATGTCATTTTATAATTGTGATAGTAAGCAAGGGAGAAGCATCACATGTTCATAATCAACTTTTAACAATAATAAAGGATGCATCTCATGTGATCAAACAACCATTAAAGAATGAAATCTAAGAAAATCCATCAAATCCTGTGGTGGAGTCTGATGCCCATCCAAGGAAAACTAAAAAGAATCCCAAGTATCGCAATGGGAACATCTGATAATCCAATACTACTGAGTCCAAAAAAGGAAATATAAAATAATCCCTTATATCACTCAAGGAATGGTAACTCTGAGTCTATCCTTGGTATCTCACGCAGGGGACCAAGTATTACACATGGCATGTTGTATCCATCTTTCCAATGGTTCCATGAATGGTTTTCCCCTAGGGAACTGGTTTCACAAAGGAGTATAAAACATTTCTTGAGAATCCCTTACCTAGAAAGCCACAGCATCACCCAAAATTCATCAGGTTATAACCAATCGAGCATAGAGATTCCATCCATGATTCCTTAATATAGAACCAACATTATCTTCTAGCACATATCAAGTGAACCAAGTATCCATGAACATCACAAGGAAAGGCATATATATAATTAATCATAATCCTTCAAATAAACATTTTATTTCACAATCTAAACAAGAATTCCATCAAATCCATTGGTGGAGTCTCATTCCCATACAAGGAGATCTAAACATAATCCCAAGTATCATAATGGTAACATTCAATAATACAATACCACGGAGTCCATCTAAGAAGATCCATACAGAATCCCAAGTATCACTCGAGGCATGGTAAACTCTGAGTCTTTCCTCGGTATCTCACTTTGGGGACCGACTATCACCCATGGCAAGGCATAGAAATCATGAAAATGAGTATATCCGTGTTTTCTTACCTAGAAAACTAGTATCACTTTAGTGTACAATAAATCACTCGTGAATCCCTCTCTTATTAAGCCAAAGCATCCCCCCAGCATGTTGTGGTACAACCACTCAAGCACAGGAGTCCATCTGTGAATCTTTAATAAGGAACCCATGTTCTATCCTGACCCATTTTAGGAGAGCCATATCAAGAAAGGAATATATCACAAGGAAAATCATTTATAATTTCAAACCATTTAAACAATATCCTCATGCCAAAATCTATTAAACTATACAATCTATTCAAATAATCCAAACACAATAGAACAATTCATATGGCATGGAATGAGCATTAAAAGATAACAAGGCATGAGAAATATCCATTAATTACAAGGAATAAGTTTTAATCAATGTAATTAATCCATTATCACATAGTATTAATATTCCTCTAACCATATGTCAATAATGACATCGCAATAATTCAAGCTATCAAGCTTGACCGAGCACGATTTCCATTCAAGCCCAACAAGGGCTTATGAAATGTGCATCTAACAAGGAAAGGCATATAGAAATTTAATTAAAGCCATCCACTTATGGAAAAAATATAAGAAATATAATAATACATAGATAAAGTTATTCATCCAACTTGAAAATGGAAATTTAGATGTACGGAATGTTGAATTCAAGGATTTGCACAAGGAATTAGCGTATCATATAATTAAATCCACTCAATAGGAATAAGAAAAATCACTAAGCATTAGGAATGCAGAAATGGCCTTTTCCATTTAAAGGAATCACACCTCATTGATGGGTTTTATTAGGAAACATGAAATTTTATTTCAACATTTCATTTCATTAAATTTTTTGAGTTTAATTCATCTCAAGGCGTAAAGGATATAACATATGGCACAAGGTAAGGGTGCAAGTCAAGACACAATGCAAGGCCGAAGACACTTAATAATTTAACAACATGTAAAAGATGGATGGAACAAGATATAGAGAATATATTTATTCAAAAATTAAAAAACAAAAGAGGGCATAATAAAGGAATCCTACATCAAGGGAAGTGTACCAATCTAAACACTTCGGCACTTTGCGTTTTTATCAGTGATCACTTGAAGCTTATGCGTCCTGCCTCCAAGAATATGCACCTTCACATATATATATAGACACCAATCCACTATGAACATATTTTCATGGCCATGAATATGTGAAAGGGGGTCTTTACATAGATTATAATATATGGATATACCCGTTAACACTCACACACGTATGGATTTTGTAGGTTCTGGGCGCAGCGGAACTGCGGTTGGTTCGGCACCCAACTTTAATTTTTACCATGATCAATGATTATTCTGGGATCAATACAATGATGAATGCCACTCTACAGAGAATAGAAAAAAATATTTAGATATAGAAGGAAGAGGCCTGAAACTTTTAGAGTGGATCTAGAACATCATGTTTATAATTAAATTAATTAATTTCATAAAAAAAGAATAAATGGGTCTTTGGTATTTTCTTTATTGATGATGTTGATCATATGGAATGACCCTTATGAATTTTCTTGTTGTGATTACGATGATCTAAACTATAGTCCCTCTAGTGGTGATCCACACTTGCTCTGATGGCCTCTGATCAACACTACTCATTCTCTGGGTGCTAGTGCAGTGAAGCGAGTGTCTTGTGTCAGGTTTTCTTGATCGCGTGTTCTTTGGCATTGAAGAACGTCTCTCGTTCTTGAGAGGGGTGGGAAGAGGATTCAAGAGGGAAATTTTTTAGCTCAATAATTCTCAATTCACGGGGTGTGTGGTTCGGTACATGGCATAATAGACATACGTGTCAATTTATCAACATGGGGATTCGGTTACAATATTTAATTGCATAACAGCAATTAAATACATTCATAACCTTAGATAAAACCCATGATTTTAATAATAATACCATGTCATTATTTATGGTGCGCTAACTTGCAGAAAATGGAATTAAAAACACAATTCAGTGTCCCAAAATAATAGAAGCGTTATTATTATTTTAATTTTTACCAACTAATTAAATAATTATTTACCATATTTCAAGTAATTATTTTACTACCTGATCAGTCTTGGTCTGCTCGAACTCCACTTCCATTTATTAAACACCAAAATAAATAAATAAATAAATTATTCTCTTAAATAAATATTTTATTTACAAACTAGTAAATTAATATTTACTAAATGTTCAATAAAATAAATAAATATATATTACCCCAAATCTAGTGAATAAAAATTTATTTAATTTATGAAATAAATTTAACTTGAATGAAATTATTCCACTTTCTTGAGAATAATACTTATTCCATTAGTTAAATTTGAATAGAAATTAACTGAGACCACTAAAACACATAGTGTGTGACCCTCTAGGATTATTTTTTATTGGCGTTTGGCGTGCTTGCCTAAAATCCAAGAGTAATGTCTAGAAATGGTTCAAGGAACCCACAAGAATGAAATTAAAGTTGCAAAAATGAAATCCACATATGAACGCTCACTATGTAATATAATCATTGTGCCTCAATATCTCATCAAGAAGGTTTCATGATAGTGTCATCAACCTTTGTGCATGATAGGTTGTTCTTTGACTACCTAAAATAAACTCGTCGTTACACCATGGACATGGATTTTCACATGATGGTTCTATTTCAATCAAACAGTCGACATATCAATTTCCATAAATGGAAGGGACAAATCCATCCTCTACTTATCCATTAATAACATGCCACTCGTGACGTACCCAACATACCCTACTACCCGCCAACTGTCTGTGTGATGGTTTTTGTTAGTAAATCAAAGTGCGTGAGTCATGAAATGTATTAATGATAATCCTAAAGTCTAAGTATCATTACACACACTCACATATGGTAATATATGATGACACCATAACATGTGGAATTCATAATGGCGGTTTTTTTCTCATAATCTCTTATCTTGAAGATTACCAAGTGTGAAATTCATGAGAGGAAGTTGCATCTGCTTATGAGTACTCAAACCTGACGGTCTATATGCTATGTGTCCCATCATAGTATGTCATCCAACCGTAGAACTATATTTAAGAATATTGTTATAGAATATCAAGGTTCTCATTATATTGGGGAATATCCATTACATTATCAATGAAATAAATACTCTAGGAAAATATTACATCATAGTCATGCAGAATAATGAACAATATGTAACAAGATGTTTGATATTTAAATACATTAAATATCTATGTAATCAGATTATAAATAGATGGTTCTAGGAAACCAAATCCAAAAAACTCCCACTTGGACTAGATCCAACTACCTATGACATTCAGTCCGCTAGACCTCACATGATGATCATGTTTCTAATAAGTCAAGGCTTTAGTCAAGAGGTTCTCCACATTTTCTTCCATATAAATACTACTCACTAAAACTTCACCTCTTTGAGAGAAATCCCTCAAGAGAGGATACTTCTGAAGAATGTTCTTCATCCACCGATGTGACCTTTTCTCTTTTGTGAGATCCACTGCTGCAGTATTATCATATTATAGTGTGATGGGATCTATACTGCTAGGTATCACATACAACTCCTAGACGAAGCTTCACATCCAAAATACTTCTTTATCTACCTCAAATGTTGTGATATACTCAAAATCTCTTATAGAATCTATGACCACACTCTTCTTTGAGCTCTTCCAGCTCACTTCACCTCCATTCAAAGTGAAGATGTATCACGTTTGTGACTTCATGTCATCTTGATCAGTTTGGAAACTAGCATCTGCATATCCTCTGATGACTAGTTCCTCATCTCCTCCATAAACTAGGAACATATCCTTAGTACGCCTCAGATACTTTAAGATATTCTTGACTGCCATCCAATGGTAGTCACCTGGGTCATTTGAATATCTTACTACCACACTCAATGCATAGGAGATATCCAGCCTTGCACATAGCATGACATACATGACTGATCCAATCACTGATTCATATGAGTCCTTTCCATTATATTTCTTTCCTCATGTGTCTGAAGATACATTTTCTAGGAAAGATGAATGCCATGTGGCACTAGAAACAATCCCCTCTTGGATTGTTCTATAATGAATCTCTTTAGTATCTTATCAATGTATATACTTTGACATAGGCCCAACAATATCTTGGATCTATCACGATGGATCTTGATCCCAAGAATATATACTACCTTTCCCAAGTCCTTCGTGGAGAAACATTGATTCAACCAAGCCTTAATAGATTGTAATACTGGTATCACATTTCCAATTAATAATATTTCATCAACATATACTATTAAGAAAATGATTTCACTCCCACTAAACCATTTGTAGACACAAGGCTCACATTCATTCAGGATAAAACCAAATTTTTTATGGCTTCATCAAAATGAATGTTCCATGACATAGATTCTTGCTTTAATCTATAAATGTATTTCTAAAACTTTCATACCTTATTGGAATCCTTTTGAGTCATAAACCCTTCATGTTGTGTCATGTATACATCTTCCTAAAGTTTCCCATTAAGGAAGGATGTTTTGACATCCATTTTTCAAATCTCATAGTCATGGTATGCATAAATGGCCAATAGAATTATGATATATTTTAGCATTGTAACTGGTGAAAAGGTTTCATCATAGTCAATGCCTTGACGCTGTTTGAACCCTTTTGTGATGATTCATGCTTTATAGGTACTGACTTGTCCTTCTATGTCCAGTTTCTTCTTGAATACCCATTTACAACCAACAAGATTTACATCAACTGGAGGATATACCTAAATCCAAACTTGGTTTTGGTACATGGAATCCTTTTCAGAATTCATGGCTTCTTTCCACTTAGCAACATCTGTGCTACTTAATGATTCCTTATAGGTTAGAGGATCATTATAATCAATTAATAATGATTCACCATCCTCATTAACTAGAAAACCATACCGTTCTAGTTCTCTAACCTCTCTTGTAATCCTATGTAGTTCTTGTGTCTCTAGAATAGTTATTTCTTCTAGAGGGCTTTGTGGAATCTACTCTTGTACCAACTCTTGTGTAGCATGAGACTCAAATTCATAGAAGTCTATCTCGCTCCCACTATCTCTTTTGGAGATGTTCTCCATGTTAATGAATATGACTTGTCTAGACACTATAACCTTTTTTTCTGAGGGGTTTTATAGGTAATAATCCCTTGTTTCCTTAGGGTGTCCTATAAAGGTACACTTTGTGCCTTAGGGTGCAAGTTTGTTACCAGAAGCAGCCTTAACAAATGAATCACTTACCCACACATGTAAATTCGATAACATGGATTTCTTTACACTCCAAAACTCGTATGGAATACCATTTATCAATTTAGTTTGTACTTGTTTTAATATGTGTGATGTTTTTTGTAACGCATATCCCCAAAATGATAATGGAAGAATCGCATGACTCATCAATGATCTAACCATGTCCAACAGGGTGTGGTTCCTCATTTTTCTCACACCGTTCCACTAGGGTGTGTAATGAGGGGTGAGTTGGGATAGGATCCCAAACTCCCATAAGTAATCAATGAAGTCTTGATTAAGATATTATCCACCTCGTCCTGAGCAGATTTTCTTAATCTTTTTACCAAGATGGTTCTAAACTTCATTCTTGTGTTATATGAAATTATCAAAATAATTTGACTTATACCTCATTAAGTATATATATCCATATCTATTAAAATCATCAGTAAAATGTATGAGGTATGAGTGCCCTCCCCTTGCATCAACTATAAATGGTTCACATACATCGATATGAACCAATTCAAGAAGTTCTTTATCACTTTCACCTTTCCCCCTAAATGGGGATTTGGTCATTTTTCCTTGTAAACATGCATGAAATATGCCAAATGGTTTTGGTTTGAAAGTATCTAAATATCAATCTTGATGTAATTTTGTCAAGCATTTCTTGATTATATGACCTAGCTGATGATGCCAAAGTTGGTTGTGGTATGAGCCATGTGAAGTATATTTTTTATCGATTTCAATTTCTTGTTTTGTGTAATCAAACATGAAAAGACCAATGTATAAATGTTCCCTACAAAAACAAATGTTATCTTTATAAAAGAAGAAACATTCATTTCCAAAAATGAAAACAAATCCATCTGTATCTAATTAGGATACAGAAATAATGTTTTTAGTAACAGACGATAGATAATAATAACACTTTAACACCAAGATCATCATAGTTGGAAACGTGAGGTGGTAGTTCCCAATAGCTACAGCAGCAAGTCTGGATCCATTGGATTCTCACAGATCTACCTCCCTTTTGTCAATCATCCTGAATCTACTTGGTTCCTATATTTGGATACATATGTGAACACCACAAGATGTATCTAATACCCAATTTGTAGAAACAAATAGATTTCATTCAATAAAAAATACACATGAAGCTTCCCCTTCCTTCTTAGGCTGGGTGTAGTTCTTCTTCCAGTGGCCTTTCTTTCCACATGCGAAACAAACAGCCTCTAATTCTTTTTCCTCCCCTTTGATCTTCTTTTTCTTGGAAGGGCGTGAAGAAACTTTGGGCTTAAATCTCTTCACCTTCTATTTCCTCTTATTCAGTGACACACACTTGTCATGAGGTGTGGAAAAACAATTAAATCCCCTTAAGGGTGTAGTATGAATGATTACTAGAATGTCATTCTCCAAGAAGTAGTGTTTTAATCTTGGTGTCACTTAAAAAATAAAAAGTTTGAATGATTTAAGAAAGCAGGAGGTTTTCTTTTAAAGGTTTTTGAATTTAATATGAGAGAGAAGTGATTGTATTTAGTTTGGGATTTACCATTTGTGATGTCATCATATTTTTTAAGAAAATATGAATCCTTTGGTTTTAGAAAAACTAATTAAGTGAATTGGACAATAATTATTTCTTTGTTTCACCTTTAATTTAATCATTTATCAAAGTGTAGAAATCTTAATGGACTAATATTAATTAAATAGGAAATACCAAATCTAGTATTGATTTCCCAAAATAATTAAATTAATCTATCATCATTTCTCCATGTGATTTAGCAATCACTGAATCACTCCCTTAGTTGATTTTCTTCACATATTAACCAATCAGTGTAAAAAATAATAGATCAAGCAATGGGTAGAATAAGATTTAAATCAAAGAAATTTAATATTTAATAATAAATAAAAATACAATAATATTTAATTTAAATTCAAAAATAAATTAAATTTAAAATAATTAATTTAAAATAAAATAATTCCTTTGAATAAAACTTCATAAACTCAAACATCGCAAAATGGGGTCCCCCTTCCCTTCACCCAATCACAAAAGATTCTATCGCTCCATGTAAATTGGTGTCATAAAATTAAAATAAAAAATAAACATGGAGAAATAAATTATGAATTAATAACAAGTATGAGTATGTTATCCTCCACTTGGTTGGTTTCCACTGGCTGGAATGGGATGTGAAGGAATTCTTTGAGAGGTAGGAGCTCCTCTCCTTTTATAGGAAGAATTCTGTCCTCCAAACCTTTGTGCATATTTTCCCCAATAATGGTTGATTCAAACGTGAACCCCTTCTTTAAATTGTTCATAAATGTTTTGGTCATTCACCCTCAACATTTCAACTCATTTGGACACCGTATGAATGAGTTATGAATTTTTTTCATTGGCGGTTTCTTTTCGTGGACGAAGCTTCTAGGATGGTTCCTCTAGAATAATAACATTCAACGGAAGACTTAATGACTTCACAACTCTCTAAAATTTGTTTAAGGGACGTACCTATCTATCCTCGTGCTATCCTAGGTGGAAGAACCTCAATTGGATGTGTTTAGTCCGAGTTGTGGTTCCGTTACAGCGGTGAGATCCATGTTGTCCGCCCGGAAAAATCATAAACTTCATTGATTTTTTAATACCTTTAGATGGCCGAATCAGCTTCTGTTCCAGAAGAAAAAGATGAAGGGAATAAAATCATAATTCTAAAAAAATAATCTTCACTAAATTTGAAATTATATTTTAAAATTAATGACCAAAATACCCTTGTGGTAAAAATCTGTCCAAAAAACCAGAATTAAGCACTATTCACAATTTTCCTCATTTTCATTCTATAATCCAAATTGCAGAATATTTTAATAAAAAATGAAATACATGTGTTTTATCATTTCAAAACATTAAAAAATACTCATTATTTTATCAAAATTATGTACCTAAATTTTCTCTGTCAAATACCCCCACACTTAAACCATGCTTCTCCTCATGCATAAAATCTCAACATAGAAATCGGAGGACACCAATGTTACCAATATTCAAATTTCAATTTAATAAAATCAAAAAAAAATAAATGTGAAATAAAACCTTTAAAAATATTCATAAAATATCCATTTAATATCTCTTTTTTCAAAGAAACAAATAATTCACATATTTTAATTTTCCCCTTTGAAAATTGATGGAACTTCTCCATTCATTCATTCAAGCACCTTGATTCATTATTATTAAACATGGAAAGTCATGATTTACCACACTTTTGATTCTTTTCTCTAATCACTCATGATGAAATTCAAATGGATTTATTCTCATATCATGAGAACATGCTCCGTATCCATATGCTTGTAAATGAACTACTTTCTCCACTTTGTAAAGACAAAAGATACATAAAATCATGAGGACTTGTAATAAAGGTTAAAATGACTCTAAGGATTAAGGTTGGTCAGATTTTATGCTTTAAAAATTAAGGCTCAAGAAGAAGGCTAATCTCTTAAGTATAATTCATGATATTAAGAGTAAAAATTTAATGAAATTCTCCTCTTCAAAGTAGCAACACCCACTTCCAAAAATTCAAAGAAAATGTTATGATCAAATTATGTGTAATGAATGATTTGTGTTCCCTCTTTATTATATTTTTTATTTTTGTACTTTTTTTGAAAGTTATGATTAGATCAAACCTCACATCCATCACCTAACCGCATACAATTAGAAGATCGTCGGTCTGGAAAATGGTTATTTTTGGTTCTCCCAAATCACAACCCTTTTTTTATCTTTTGTCATTTTTTTCATTTTTTTTAATTCAAGAGGGGAAAACAATATAGTATAATGAAGGATTACACAACCTTTTATAATTCCCAAAATATCACCCCCACACTTCATCCTTACAATGTATATCATCCCATCCACCATGATTCCCTTTACCCCCACACTTCAACTTTAAAATATCATGAAAATACCAAGAGTAGGGTGGAAAATGGATAAAAATGTCTTGAAACATGGCTCATCCCTATAAAGGTCATTCATGGTCTCTATGGGCTAAAATAAGGATTGATGTAAAGGTGGTATTTTAAGGAAAAGAAACTTTTCAAAGGATGCCTCAATCATTTTAAATCTGTTTTTTCATAGTCATATATTTGAAAAGTTTCAATACAAGTTCTGGTCAGTTACATGTCCCAAGATCACTCAAGAAATATACTCAAGAGTAGGAAGTACTTGGTATAGAAATCCTCTCTGGAATGATAAATATAATGTTTGACAATCACTCATGGCATGACTAATAATAACAAATAAATTCACATGAACTTCAAAAATTAAAAGCATGAAAGATGGTTAGGGAATTTCATTTATATAAATCAATTAATTCCTTCAAATCATGGGTCATCATTTCAATATCTATTCTTTATATTTAAAAATTCAATTCTCCATTTCAATCATTTAATAATATCAACATTCAAATCTAAAACATTGCATCACAGGATTCCTAAGAAACTCATGTCTCATAGATAAGTCGAGTGAGTCATAAATTCATGTGTGGGCATGCAATTTCAACTTTATAGCTCAAAAAATGATTTTGACAAAAAAAATGAAGGGAGATTAAATGATAATCTGAAAATTTGAACTCCCTTTTGACGTAAATATTTGGTTCTTATTCCTCTTCTTCTTGGGTCTGCCTTGTGGTTTCCTTCCATGATGATTCTTGAAAAAACTAAAACCACTCATACCAGTGTAAGAATAATTCCATTATAGCTCAAATGGGTGATGTAAGAGGTAACTAACTACTAAATATTTTGAAAATAGTGAAACTCGGGTTGCCTCCCAGAAGTGCCTTTGTTTAATTTCGTTGGCTCGACCTTAACTCATGAGAAGAAATCAGTAGATGGGTTGGAGAAAATTGACCTCCTCCCCCGGTTCGTGAGGTAATCTTCAGAAGAACTTCTTAATCCTTTTCCCATTTATAGTGAATGGGTTTCCTTCTTTCTTGTCAACCTGAATGGTACCAAAAGTATATATATTAGTAATAATAAATGGACCTTCACACCTAGAAAAAAGATTACCTGGAATTAGCTTCAATCTAGAATTGTATAGTAGAATTTGGTCTCCTGGTTGAGAGGTATTTGTTTGGATCGGTCTATCATGTTCCACCCTGGTTCTTCCTTTTTAAATCCTAGAATTTCCAAAATATTCTATTCTGATTTCTTCTAGCTCCTTTAACTACAGTTTTCTCTCTTTCTAAACTCTCTCTAAATTCATGGTTTTATCTCTTAAAGTTAAAAAATCACAAAGCATACCTGAATCATTGATGGGATCACTAACTTCTCTATAGGAAATTTCAAAGATGGAATGGTTACATGACGTGCTTATTTTTGAGTCAAGGACATTGTATTTAACTTTAATATCTCCTAACTCCAAGGTCAGAGTTCCTTTATGTACATTAATGACTATTTTTTCAGTTTTTAGGAATGGTCTTCTCAAAATTATGGGTGAATGTCTCGGCGCATTTTCCTCCTCTATGGTGTGTATGTAAAAGTATGCTGGAAAATGAGTTCTCTAACTCTTACTAGGACATCTTCCACAACTCTGTCTAGATAAATAGTGGATCCATTTGCAAATTGGATAACCACGCTTTTCAGCTTCAACTAACCTATTTTCGAATATGAGAAAAAAGAATTAGACATTACATTTATGGATGCTCCAAGGTCACACAAAGCATCAGAAATATCTAAGGAACCTATTGTACAAGTAATAGATAATGTCCATGGATCTTGACATTTTTTGGGTAAAGGTTGGGTGGAAATGGATGAGACACTCTTTCCAAAACTAATTTTTTCATCCTCATCGTGCTTATTTTTCTTGGTTGATATTTCCTTCATAAAAGTTTCATATTTGGGTATTTGACAGATTTCCTCCAGAAAGGGAATGTTGATTTCCACTTTTCGGAAGGTTTCATGGATCTCCCATTGAAGTTGTTCTTCTTTAGCCTTTGATGATTGAGTTAGTGCAGAAGGGAATGGTACCTTGTTTCCTATTTTCTCTCTTTGTTACCTTTGAATTTGTGTTTCTATCTTCTTCTTGGGGTGGTTGAGTTTCTCTTCAGATTTTTGTTTGGAATCATCTAACTTACTTGGCTTGGGTGGGGGAGCTCCTTCCCACTTCGAGTTGTGATTTCACTAACATTCTCCTTTGGATTTGAAATAGTTTAAGCTAGGAGTTTACCTTTATTCCTAGTAAGAAGATCCATAAGTTTATTAAAATTGTTGTCCAAATTTTTTATAGTCTTCTTCATCTCTTCAATCTCTATTTCTTGGTGGAACTTCTGAGAACATGTTGGAGGTTGTTCAAAATTCCTTCATTGTAAAGGTGGTGGTTGAAATTATTGTTGTGGATGGAAGGGCTACTTGTATGGTGTCTAGTTCTGAAATTGCTGTTGAAATGGTGTCATGGCCTGGTTCTATTGTCCTCCATATCCTTGTTGGGTTCGAACTTCTCTCCATTGTTGATTTTGTGGGAATTTCTTTTGTTGGAATGCAGCTGCATAACTTTTTGTATCATGTATCTCAGCACATTGATCTGTCTAATGATTTGGTGATGAACATAACCCACATACCTGATGTGGAGATGGATTCTCATTCATGTCACGCCCGGACTTTATTGAGGTATACGTTTAATTTTAAATCTTTATTTCATAAATTAATTGCCGGTTTATTTAAATTATTTGGTTGTATCATGAGCCGAACCCGGTTTGGGTTGCCCGTTGGGGTAACGGTGCGCGCACGCGGGCCTTGCGCCGCTCGGCGCACGGGTAGGGGATGGGCAAAGCCATGCAGCTTTGTCATTTCAACGCTCGGTGCCCGTTGCGCGGACGAACCAAACAACAGATGTTAACTTCAGTTTTATTATTATTATTTATATTATTATTATTATTATTGATACTACTATTATTATTATTAGTATTAATTTTTATGCTTTTATTATTGTTATTACTATACTATTATTACCGTTATTATTATCTTTATAATTATTATGATATTATTATTATTATTGCTAATATATTATTATTATTATTATTATTATTATTATTGTTATTTTATTGTTATGCATTTATTATTATTAAGATTATGATTATTATTATTAATATTAATATTATTATTTCTAATATTATTATGATATTTAATGTTATTATTTTATCTTAATTTTTTGAATTTTTTTCCCCATGCTTAACCCTAGCCGCCGCCACCCCTTCTCTCTCTTTTTCTTTTCTTCTTCTCTCCTTCCTCTCCTTCTTCCGCTCGGCCTCACCCTCACGCCGCATCTCCTGCATCCGCACTCCCTCCCCTCTCTCCACTCTTCTTCTCCTCCGCCCAGCCGCGTTCCGCCGGTCCTCTCCACCGGACTTCTCCTCTGTTGTGCCTCCCTGCTCGGCAACACCAGCAGCCGCACCCACACCTCCCTGCTCGGCAACACCAGCAGCCGCACCCGCTGCCTCCCGCGTCGGACCAGCCGCCTGCACCCACACCGACACACCCTCCTGCTCACCAGCGCGCCACCTCCCCGCTCAGCCGCTCTCTCCCTCTCCTCTACACTGCGCCGCTCCTACACCTCCCGCTGGACCTGTATCGGCCACGCCACCTCGGGCCGACCTGTTTCTCCCCTTGCACCCCCAGCCGGCGCAACCCCCCCCCCCTGCCGCTCTTCTTCTTCTCTTCTCCTTCTTCTCTTCTTCTTCTTCTCCTCTTCCTCTTCTCTCCTTCTTCTTCCCTTTCTTTTTCTTCCTCTTCTTCCCCGTTCTGGCACCCCTGTTCGGCACCTCCTCCACCGCGCAGGTTTGTTTTTCTTTTTTTTTCATTTATTTTATTTTATTATTTTAACTTATCTAATAAGATATTATGTTTTCTTTTGTTATTATTATTAATATGTTAGTTATTATATCATTACTATAAATATTAATATGTTATTATTATAATTATGTAAATAATAATATTATCATCATTATTATTATATTATTATTGTTATTATTATTATTATTATTATATTATTATTATTATTATTATTATTATTATTATTATTATTATCATATTATTATTATTATTATGTTAATAATACTATTATTGTTATACTACTATTGTTATTATTATTATTATTATTATTCTATTATTATTATTAATATTATTATTATTGTTATTATTATTATTTATAATTATTATTATTATTACTATTATTATTGCTATTATTATTATTATATTATTATTATTCTATTATGTTATTATTATTATTATTATTATTATTTGTATTGTTATTATTAATATTATTATTGTTGTTATTATTATATTATTATTGTTATCATTATTCTGTTATTTTCATTGTTATTTTTTTCGTTATTATTAATATCATTTTTATTATTATGTTAACAATGTTATTGAGCCTGTTGTACGATCTGCTGTTTTTAGGACCTGTTTGACGGCTCAAGACGGTGCAACCGCGGCGCAACTGGAGTCTTGAGCAGTTTCTTTTTCCACGCCTGTTTGAGGTAGGTGATTCCACACTCAATTATCATCTGGCGAACTTTTGAGTGTTGGTTTAATTCTTTTTTTTCGCACCCTGCTAATTAGTTTCCATATTGAAAAAAAAATTAGTTTTGATTACTTTTTAAATGTGTGCATCTAAATTGCAAGTGGTTTATCCATGTGGTGCAAGTCCATTTCTTTTATTGCGGAAACTCACTTTGGATGTTTATTATTATTTGTAAACTGTGCAGTGTGGTTTATGTTTTTTTTTAAAAAAAGTAAAAAGAAAAAGGATGTTTTGGTGTGTGTGTGTGGTTTCCAAAGAGGATATCAGTGTGCAGGTGACACGTTTGGCTCTAAGTGATAATGTGACATACTATATGAACTTTGATCTTTAGGTGAGCACAAGGAGGGAAGCCGGGGTATTAGGTGGGGAGACTGGGACTAGTGAGCTAGTGTTCCGGAGATGACCCGACCCGATTTCACTGGCAGGTTTGACGACTGCAACACTAACTAAACAGATGATATCTGAGGGTCGTGGCCTTCTAAGCCACGTGTTCTAAGGGGTCGTGGCCTTCTAAGCCACGTTATCTGAGGGTCGTGGCCGCCTAAGCCACGTTTCACCAAGACATGACGTTCTAGGATCCCACTAGTTCTAGTACCCATAGGGCCTTCCCCATCCTTTGGTGCCACCAGTTACTTTGTGTGCATAATGATACAGAATATGTCACTTGAACTGCCATCCTAATGTGTTTATTTTTGAACTGCCTTTCTTTTAAATCATTTTATGAAAACCATTTTTTTTCTTTTGCACTTCTTTCTATCTTTATTTCAGCATTGCAAATGGTTTTCTTTTGATAGTTGTGTGTGGAATCTTTTATTGGTGATATCCTGCTGGGCGATTTCTAACACCCTACTTACACCCTTGGGTGTAATTAGAATTGTTTACTTCTGATACAGGTAAGGGTCCAGCTTTTGGGAGCAGTGGTTCAGGTTGTTAGCAGGACTATCTACGTGGCATTTTGGTAGCGGCTGAGAGGCGGTGTCCTCACACCTGGCGACAGTCCTTAGGTTGGTATGGTCATCTTGTTTTAGTGTTATTTGGGTTTTTGAATACTTGTGAACCAAAAACATGTTTGGTTATCTACGTGTTTGACTGTAACCTTTACTTCTGTTTGATTTACATTGGTTGGCTTCTTTATATTTGTTCACTCGGGTAAACCATTCCCAAGGTTTATTTTGATACCCGGGCACTTGTGCCAGCCCGTGAGGATCGAGAACGCCCTTCGGGCCTTGCCGCGGGCCGAGTCGGGCGTCGGTTCGGATGGCGACCCGATTCGGTTCGTGACAAAATGGTATCAGAGGTGGTTTTGTTGGTGGTTTATGTTATTTGGGATGAGTTGGGTTATACATGAGTTGGGTCTGTCGGGGCTCAGAATTCATGTTGCGAGTAGAGTGCCTGGCCAGCACGCCTCGTGACAGATACTGAGTCACCATGGGATGTCAGGGTGCTTATTTCACTTATTTTCTGGGTGGGACCTGCAGGCTGCAGACTGTACGTGGACACCAGGTAAGGAAAGTAAAGCTTTTATATGGATTCGTTTTTTCATGTTTGGTTTATTGATGAATGTTTATCTTGTTGGAAAAATTTATCCCCTTCTTATTGATGGTTTTCTTTCTTGATTGCTGCCCTTTTTCTGTAAGATGCCTCCCCGGAGAGTTCCCATGCATCCACGGGAGGAAGCTGGAGAGAGTTCTCCTGCGCCGCTTGATCAGAGATTGGTTGAGGCGATGGTCTGAGCCGTTCAGGCTTTAGGACAAGGGGCGACTCCTGCCCCCGCCCATGTTCCAGCTAGAGGGGAAGAATTCGGCTCCAGGAAGGATAGAGCTTAGGAGTTTCTGAGGAGCAAACCTCCTTCTTTCTGAGGTGGTTCAGAACCTCAGGAGGCAGAGGAGTGGCTTTAGAAGATAGAACGCATGTTCGATTTCCTTGACACGCCTGAGGAAGTCAGGGTGAAGTGCCCCTCGTTCCAGCTGGAGGGTTCCAGTCGCAAATGGTGGGAATCAGTGGTCCAGGCTGGGAAGCATGAGCACATGAGCTGGAACGATTTCAAGGGTATCTTCAACGAGCAGTATTGTCCAGAGTTCGTACCCTATACTAGATCTCGGGAGTTCATGGAGCTATCGCAGGGGAATCAGACAGTGATGGAGTATGCTAATCGCTTTGCTGAACCGGTACGGTACGCACCTGAGATAGTTTCGAGCGAATTCTTGAAGGCTCGGAAGTTTGAGAAGGGCCTTCGACCAGAAATTCACTCCCAGGTTTTCTTGTTCAAACTGAAGACTTATGCTGAGGTGGTCGATCGCGCTTGTATGGACGAGATTGACCAGAAGGGAAAGTCGGGGTTTTCTGGATCAGTTTCAGGGTTTGGCAGTGGTAGTTCATCTGAGAAGAAAAGGAAGCGTGATGAGCAATGGAAGAAGGGTGATGGAAGCTCAGGTCATCCCCCCAGGCAATTTTCATCTGGGGATTCTGGTGCAGGGTCCGTTGTGTGCCATCAGTGCGGAAGGACAGGGCACATCCGACCTGTTCGTCCATACCCTCCCAGACCATGCCATGGATGTGGAGTTGTGGGACATCTACAGCGCTTCTGCAGGACTGCACGCCCTTATCAGAGTGGGGCTGGATCAGTGGCTTCCAGAGGGGTATCAGTTCATTCAGAGCCGACCAGGATTACATGATCTCGGTTTGGTGGGCGTGGTGGTAGGACCGGATCGTCTTCAGGGCAGAGCCATATCAGGGCAGAGCCTCAGGCGAGCGGCCGTTCTCAGACAGGGACCAGGCAACTGCATGCTGTGGATCAGGCACCAGCGGGATCTGATGCAGGGCCTTCGATGGTTCGAGGTACTATTCTGGTTGCAGATTCTATAGTTGTAGTTTTATTTGATACTGGTGCTTCAGTTTCTTTTAGATCTTCTCGTTTTGTGAATCTGCTGAACCTACCAACCGAGCTGTTATCGTTTGCTATGGAGTTGGTAACACCTTTGGGGAAAAAGAGGGAGCAAGGCCTTAAGTGCCGATCGTGCGCACTCTCTGTGTCGGGAGTCGAGATGGAATGGGATTTCTTGGTCCTTGAAATGGACCTATTTGATGTGATCCTCGATATGGACTGGCTGGTGCGCTTCCAGGTGCACATTGATTGCTATCAATGCCGAGTCAGCTTTACAGCACCAGATGGGACTCCTCAGTTATTTCACGGAGAATGGGATCCTCGGTCGGGACGTGCAGGACCTCCACTCCCTGAGCTTGGAAATCTTGCTTATCAGTTGTCATCGCTCGCGCTAGAGGACGATGGTGGTATTTCACAGGGCGGGTTACCTCGTGTAGTGGATGAGTTCCCAGGGGTCTTCCCAGATGATTTTTCTGGCTTACCCCCAGAGCGAGACGTGGAGTTCTCGATTGAGTTGGCACCGAGAACACAGCCTATATCTCTTCCCTCATATCGCATGGCCCCCACCGAATTGAGGGAATTAAATATACAGCTGGACGATTTGGAATCCAAAGGATTCATTTGCCCGAGCGTCTCTCCTTGGGCCGCACCGGTTTTATTCGTGAAGAAGGCCGATGGAACCCTTCGGTTGTGCATTGATTACCAGAAGTTGAACAAGGTAACCATCAAGAATAAATACCCTTTGCCTCGGATTGACGATTTGTTTGACCAGCTAAAGGGGGAAAAGTGGTTCTCCAATATTGATTTGCGTTCGAAATACCACCAGCTCAGAGTGAGAGAAGCAGATATCCTGAAGACGGCTTTCCAAAGTAGGTACGGTCACTTCGAGTACTTGGTCATGCCTTTCGGACTGACGAATGCTCCTGTAGTTTTTATGGCACTCATGAATAGGGTGTTCCACCCATATCTTGACTCATTTGTCGTGGTATTCGTGGATGACATACTGGTCTACTCTGGATCTGAGGAGGATCATGAGCATCACCTGCGCGTTGTTTTGGGCACTTTGCGGGATCACCGCCTGTACGCCAAACTCTCGAAGTGCACTTTCTGGATCAGGGAAGTGAAGTTTCTGGGGCATGTCGTCTCAGAACAAGGGGTTTTAGTGGATCCCGAAAAGATCATAGTAGTTATGTCCTGGGAGCAGCTGAGAAATGTGTTTGAGATCAGGAGTTTTCTGGGCATGGCTAGTTATTACAGGCGCTTTGTCCGGGACTTCTCGCAGCTTGCCTCCCCCATGACCACACTCACCCGGAAAGGGGTGAAGTTTGAGTGCAGCCCACAGTGCCAGACATCTTTTGAGGAGCTGAAGTGGCGGTTGACCACTGCACCTGTGTTGACCTTACCGGAGTTAGGCAAGGGCTATGTGGTGTACTGTGATGCGTCAGGTACGGGCCTTGGATGTGTGCTCATGCAGGATGACCATGTTGTGGCTTATGGTTCTCGCCAACTCCGGGCGCATGAGAAGAACTATCTGACTCATGACTTAGAGTTGGCAGCAGTGATGCATGCTTTGAAGACGTGGCGCCACTATCTTTTTGGGGAAAAGTTTGTGGTCTACTCTAACCATAAAAGCCTGGCCTACATTTTCTCTCAGAAGGATCTCAATTTGAGGCAACGCCGCTGGGTCGAGTACCTGCAGGGTTTCGATTTTGATATTGTATATACCCTTGGCAAGGGTAATGTGGTAGCTGACGCTTTGAGCAGAAAAGTACCAGTTCAGGCGTTGAGGAAGTCCAGCGATGAGTGGACTTTGATGGGGCTCTTCGCCCTGATGCATTTGGAGAGCAGGGAGCACAGTGGAGGTACTTTCTTGGCTAGCATCCAGTTGACTCCTGCCCTTCTAGAGTTGATTCAGCAGGAGCAGCCTGGTGATGAGTTTTGTCAGCAATCTATGCAGTTTCTTCATGGTGGGGGAACTCCTGATTGGTCTTTGTCTTCCCAGAGAGTCCTATGCTTCAAGGGTCGTGTTGTAGTGTCGTTGTCTCTGCGAAAGGTGGTGATGCAGGATAGCCACCAATCTCAGTGGGCCGTCCATCCTGGTACCACCAAGATGTATTACGATGTTCGCCGTTAGTTCTGGTGGCCAGGTATGAGACGGGACATAGCCGACTTCGTATCCCGATGTTACACCTGCCAGCAAGTGAAAGCAGAGCATCAGAGACCATCTGGCCTACTCCAGCCATTACCCATTCCTACCTGGAAGTGGGATGAGGTCGCCATGGACTTCATCATTGGCCTACCTCGTACACCTCGAGGGAGGAATGCTATATGGGTGGTGATTGACCGTTTGACTAAGTCTGCTCACTTTATTCCGATCAGAGATACATCGAAGATAGAGGAACTGGGCCGCTTGTACGTTCAGGAGGTGGTCAGACTTCATGGTGTGTCGTCGACAGTTGTTTCTGACAGGGACCTCCGCTTTACATCGTGGTTTTGGGGAGGCCTCCAGAAGGCTTTGGGTCGCAGATTAAGATGATCACGGCATACCATCCTCAGACTGATGGCCAGACGGAGCGGGCGAATCAGATTCTGGAAGACATGCTTCGAGCCTGTGTGTTAGATTTTGGAGGCTCATGGGATAGACATTTGGGGCTGGTCGAGTTTTATTACAATAACAGTTACCAGTCTTCCATCAGAATGACACCCTTTGAGGCGCTCTATGGCCGGCCTTGTCGGTCTCCTCTGTGTTGGGCTGAGGTAGGAGAGGCCTCGCTCTTGGGACCGAGTCTTGTTCAGGAGACGTCTGAGAAGGTCAAGCTGATTAGGCAGCGGTTGTTGACAGCTCAGAGTCGCCACAAGTCTTATGCAGATCAGAGGCGGCGGGATCTCGAGTTTTCAGTGGGGGACAGAGTGTTCCTGAAAGTGGCCCCTCGCTTGGGTCACCGTCGTTTGGGGAAACAGGGGAAGCTTACACTGAGATATGTCGGACCTTTCAAGATTCTTGAGCGGATTGGCAAGGTGGCATACAGGTTAGCTTTGCCCTCGCAGTTGACGTCGATTCACGACATATTTCATGTCTCCCAACTAAAGAAGTACAACCCCGACCCGTCGCATGTGCTGAATTGGGAGGAGCTGGAGATAGAGTCTGACTTGTCTGTGGTCGAGCGACCAGTGCGTCTAGTGGATTCTTGAGAGAAGGTGTTGCGTGGAAAGTCCATTCCTCTGGTGCGTGTTCTTTGGCAGCACGGGAATTATGAACACGAGACTTGGGAGCGGAAGTCATGGGTTGAGCAGGAGTACCCATTTCTATTCTCTGATCAGGCTTTGAGCTGACTTTCTGAGGGCGGAAAGTTTTCATGGTGGGGAGAATTGTCACGCCCGGACTTTATTGAGGTATACATTTAATTTTAAATTTTTATTTCATAAAATAATTGCTGGTTTATTTAAATTATTTGGTTGTATCATGAGCCGAACCCGGTTTGGGTTGCCCGTTGGGGTAACGGTGGGCGCGCGCTGGCCTTGCGCCGCTCGGCGCACGGGTAGGGGATGGGCAAAGCCATGCAGCTTTGCCATTTCAATGCTCGGTGCCCGTTGCGCGGACGAACCAAACGACAGATGTTAACTTCAGTTTTATTATTATTATTTATATTATTATTATTATTATTGATACTACTATTATTATTATTAGTATTAATTTTTATGCTTTTATTATTGTTATTACTATATTATTATTACCGTTATTATTATCTTTATAATTATTATGATATTATTATTATTATTGCTAATATATTATTATTATTATTATTATTATTGTTATTTTATTGTTATGCATTTATTATTATTAAGATTATGATTATTATTATTACTATTAATATTATTATTTCAAATATTATTATGATATTTAATGTTATTATTTTATCTTAATTTGTTGAATTTTTTTCCCCATGCTTAACCCTAGCCGCCGCCACCCCTTCTCTCTCTTTTTCTTTTCTTCTTCTCTCCTTCCTCTCCTTCTTCTGCTCAGCCTCACCCTCACGCCGAATCTCATGCATCTGCACTCCCTCCCCTCTCTCCACTCTTATTCTCCTCCGCCCAGCCGCGTTCCGCCGGTCCTCTCCGCCGAACTTCTCCTCTGTTGCGCCTCCCTGCTCGGCAACACCAGCAGCCGCACCCACACCTCCCTGATCGGCAACACCAGCAGCCGCACCCGCTGCCTCCCGCATCGGACCAGCCGCCTGCACCCACACCGACACACCCTCCTTCTCACCGGCGCACCACCACCCAGCTTAGCTGCTCTCTCCCTCTCCTCTGCACTGCGCCGCTCCTGCACCTCCCGCCGGACCTGCATCGGCCATGCCACCTCGGGCCGACCTGCTGCTCCCCTTGCACCCCCAGCCGGTGCAACCCCCCCCCCTGCCGCTCTTCTTCTTCTTCTTCTCTTCTCCTTCTTCTCTTCTTCTTCTCCTCTTCCTCTTCTCTCCTTCTTCTTCCCTTTCTTTTTCTTCCTCTTATTCCCCGTTCCGGCGCCCCTGTTCGGCACCTCCTCCACCGCACAGGTTTGTTTTTCTTTTCTTTTTTCATTTATTTTATTTTATTATTTTAACTTATCTAATAAGATATTATGTTTTCTTTTGTTATTATTATTAATATGTTAGTTATTATATCATTACTATAAATATTAATATGTTATTATTATAATTATGTAAATAATAATATTATCATCATTATTATTATATTATTATTGTTATTATTATTATTATGATATTATTATTATTATTATTATTATTATCATATTATTATTATTATTATTATGTTAAGAATATTATTATTATTATACAACTATTGTTATTATTATTATTATTATTATTATTATGCTATTATTATTATTAATATTATTATTATTGTTATTATTATTATTTATAATAATTATTATTATTACTATTATTATTGCTATTATTATATTATTATTATTATTATTCTATTATGTTATTATTATTATTATTATTATTTGTATTGTTGTTATTAATATTATTATTGTTGTTATTATTATATTATTGTTGTTATCATTATTCTGTTATTTTCATTATTATTATTTTTTTCGTTATTATTAATATCATTTTTATTATTATGTTAACAATGTAATTGAGCCTGTTGTACGATCTGCTGTTTTTAGGACCTATTTGACGGCTCAAGACGGTGCAACCGCGGCGCAACTGGAGTCTTGCGCCGTGTCTTTTTCCACGCCTGTTTGAGGTAGGTGATTCCACACTCAATTATCATCTGGCGAACTTTTGCGTGTTGGTTTAATTCTTTTTTTTTCGCACCCTGCTAATTAGTTTCCATATCGAAAAAAAAATTAGTTTTGATTACTTTTTAAATGTGTGCATCTAAATTGCCAGTGGTCTATTCATGTGGTTCAAGTCCATTTCTTTTATTGCGGAAACTCACTTTGGCTGTTTATTATTATTTGTAAACTGTGCAGTGTGGTTTAAGTTTTGTTTTTAAAAAAAGAGGAAAAAGAAAAAGGAAGTTTTGGTGTGTGTGTGTG
Source organism: Viscum album (assembly GCA_963277665.1). Taxonomy (NCBI): domain Eukaryota; kingdom Viridiplantae; phylum Streptophyta; class Magnoliopsida; order Santalales; family Viscaceae; genus Viscum; species Viscum album. Next base: position 1,466,541,918 of record OY728128.1, on the reverse strand, counting down.
TTGTTTCCAAAGAGGATATCAGTGTGCAGGTGACACGTTTGGCTCTAAGTGATAATGTGACATACTATATGAACTTTGATCTTTAGGTGAGCACAAGGAGGGAAGCCGGGGTATTAGGTGGGGAGACTAGGACTAGTGAGCTAGTGTTCCGGAGATGACCCGACTCGGTTTCACTGGCAGGTTTGATGACTGCAACACTAACTAAACAGATGATATCTGAGGGTCGTGGCCTTCTAAGCCACGTGTTCTGAGGGTCGTGGCCTTCTAAGCCACGTTATCTGAGGGTCGTGGCCTCCTAAGCCACGTTTCACCGAGACACGACGTTCTAGGATCCCACTAGTTCTAGTACCCATTGGGCCTTCCCCATCCTTTGGTTCCACTAGTTACTTTGTGTGCATAATGATACGGGATATGTCACTTGAACTGCCATCCTAATGGGTTTATTTTTGAATTGCCTTTCTTTTAAATCATTTTATGAAAACCATTTTTTTTCTTTTGCACTTCTTTTTATCTTTATTTCAGCATTGCAAATGGTTGTCTTTTGATAGTTGTGCGTGGAATATTTTATTGGTGATATCCTGCTGGGCGATTGCTCACACCCTACTTACACCCTTGGGTGTAAGTAGACTTGTTTACTTCTGATACAGGTAAGGGTCCAGATTTTTGGATCAGTGGTTCAGGTTGTTACTAGGACTATCTACGTGGTGTTTTGGTAGCAGCTGAGAGGCGGTGTCCTCACACCGGGCGACAGTCCTTAGGTTGGTATGTTCATCTTGTTTTAGTGTTATTTGGGTTTTTGAATACTTGTGAACCAAAAACCTGTTTGGTTATCTACGTGTTTGACTGTAAGCTTTACTTCTGTTTGATTTACTTTGGTTGGTTGCTTTATATTTGTTCACTCGGGTAAACCGTTCCCAAGGTTTATTTTGATACCTGGTCACTTGTGCTAGCCCATGGGGATCGGGAACGCCCTTCGGGCCTTGCCGCGGGCCGAGTCGGGCGTCGGTTCAGATGGCGACCCGATTCGGTTCGTGACAATTCACCTGCTTGATGGTCATTTGCCTCACAAGGATTTTTTGTTCTTGAATTTGTGTTGTAAGAAGAGGTGATGAGTCAGGAGTTCTTACCTCATGTTTCAATCTTGTACCAGTGCTTCTTGTCCCAAATTGTTGTGAATTCTGGGAAATCTTCTCAATCAAGCTTCAGGCTTCTGCATGTAACTTTTCAATCAAAGATCCTCTAGAGGATGCATCCAAAAGGATCCTATCGTTGTTCAGTAGTCCTTGGTAGAAAAAGACCCGGAATTGGTTCTCCTCTATTTCTTGGTGTGGGTAGCTCGTACAAAGTTTCTTGAATCGTTCTTAATACTCGTAAGGAGTCTCACAGGTATCTTTTCGAATGGAGTATATCTCATTTCTGATTTTTGTACTCCGGGAGGCTCAGAAGAACCTTTGTATGAAACTTTTTTGGATATCATCCCAGTCTTGGATTTCTTTGTGTTTTAAGGTATACAGCCACTCCTTCGCTGCTCCATCAAGTGAAAAAGGGAATTATTTCCCCTTCATTTGCTCCTCCGCTACTCCTCTTGGTTTGAAGATTGAACACACATGGATGAATTATTGAATGTGGCGATTGAGATCCTCACCTGCAAGGCTATAAAATTTAGGTATCATGGAAATCATGTTTACTCGTAACTCAAAATCATTTGGTTGTTCAGGCATGTTTAACCGATTCTATTACTTAGTGAATTGCGAGGCACAGAGGTCCCTCAAGGTTTGTCTTGGGTTTTGTGCCATTATTGGTGTTTCTAATTGGACACTTCAGTCTTATAAACAAATTTATTCAAAATTTATTTCAATATTTAGATCCCTAATCCTAGAAAAATTATTTTCTTTCTATCTCATGGTTGAAATAAAGTAGTTCCTCGTTTGAGGTCCAAGTCATGCAGATTTACACTTGCTCCCATGCAACGGTGCCAGTTTTGACACACGCTTGTTATGATGTGTGGAAAAACTATTAAATCCCCCTAAGGGTGTAGTATGAATGGTAACCAGAATTTCTTTCTCCAAGGAGTAGTGTTTTAATCTTGGTGTCACTTAAAAAATAACAAGTTTGAATGATTTTAGAAAGAAAGAGGTATTCTTAAAAAGGATTGTGAATTTAATATGAGAGAAAAGTGGTTGGATTTAGGTTGGGTTTTCCCATTTTTGATGTCATCATATATTTTATGAAAATATGAATCCTTTGGTTTTAGGAAAAATAATTAATTGAATTGAACAACAATTGTTTCTTTGTTTTAACATTGATTTAACTATTTATCAAAGTGTTGACATCTTAATGGACTAATATTAATTACATAGGCAATACCAAATATGGTATTTATTTCCCTAAATAATTAAATTAATCTATCTTAATTTCTCCGCGTGATTTATCAATCACCAAATCACTCCCTTAGTTGATTTTCTTCATAGATTAACCAATCAGTGTAAAAATGGATAGATCAAAAAAGGGTAGAATAATATTTAAATCAAAGAAATTTAATATTTAAGAATAAATTAAAATAAAATAGTATTTAATTTAAATTCAAAAATAAATTAAGTTGAAAATAATTCATTTAAAAGAAAATAATTCCTTTGAATAAAACTTCAGAAACTCAAACATCACAAAACAGGGTCCCCCTTCCCTTCACCCAATCAAAAAGTATTCTACCCCTCCATGCAAGGTGGGGTCATTGAATTCAAATAAAAAATAAAAATTGAGGAAGGAATTATGAATAAATAACAAGTAAGAGGACATCCTCCTCTTCTTGGATTCTTTCTGGTGGCTGGAATAGTAAAGACACATAAAATTCAAGGAAATTTTATTCTTAATTTTCTTTGGAATTTTACAAGAACGCAGTTTTAGACGGCACTTGATTTCGAGACCCGGAGTGCCCGGAATTTCAATCCAAAGTTTAGCTCGGGTACGTTCAGGGAACGAACGAGCGGAAATTCCTATCTTTTGAACCGGTGCTCGGAATTGAAATCTGATGGCACCGATGAACTCGCAACGCCGGTAATCGCTTAAGGGAACCTTTACCGTAGTTGTGTTTTTGCGGGAGAAGAATTTAATTAATGGGGTTTAATTAAGAAGTAAATAAAATTGTTGGATCAATTTTATTTTATATCAAGGTGGTTAATTTTTCCCATGGGAAGTTGGTGGTGGGGCCCACATCCACCCAACTTCCCATGTGTGGATAATTGAAAGGTTGGGCCAACACGAGCCCCAAACTTTCACCTCCCCTCTTTTTTTTAACTACTTAACCCCCCATTTAAGTTTTTCCAACTTATCACCTCTTTAATTTATAACAACTCATGTTAATATCTTATGTGAGTTAAATGTGGGTTTTGTTTTTCAAACTCTTGAATTCAAAAACCTATGTTGGGTTAATAAAATAAGTGGGAGACTTATTTTATTTTGGGGTTAGTTTTTCTTGTGGTGGAGACTTGGGAGAGAAAGGGATAAGGGTTTGAGGAAGTCTTCTTATTCTTCAACTTTGACGAAGAACGTGAAGAACACCTCGGACTCCGTCGAAGAACGTGAAGAACTTCTCCAACGACGTTTCCTCTTCGGACGCACCTCGACGACAACGGAATAGACATTCGTCTTCCGCGACGCTTGTCTTCCGCGGCTCGTTGATGTACACCGTTCCTGAAACTGAGGTAGGGGTTTCATTTATTTATTTTGTTCGTGAACATCAATTTGACTATCTTCATGGATTAAAACCAATAGTTATCGAATAACTCGAGGAGGCCCGACCGCACAAACATGGTCGACCCCCCTCCTTATTTCATGTTGGTTCCATTGTGATTTGGTATGGGAAGGCGTGGTGCCGTCGCACCACGCGGAATCATGCGAAAGGAAATGTGTGGCGTCGTCGCACCGCGCCGTGGAAATAAGATCAAGGACACGACGCCGTCGCGCCGCGTCGAAGAAAACTGAAGACACCGCAACCGGAGCGGTGTTGTAGAGGAGGGGCGCGGTGCCGTCGCACCACGCCGAACGAAATAGGTCGTGGCCTGTTCCGGGCCGCGGCAGAGCAGGGTGACAGGCAGCCGGTACCGGGCTGCCGGTGAAGGTGGTGGATGATGGATCGGCCGTCGCTGGTCCTTGTTGGCGGAACCGGCTGGCTGGTGTGGGCCGGCGGGACACAGGGGAGCTGGGGGAATTAATTCCCCTGGCTGGCTTACAAAACGGCCCCTTTAATTGGGGGTCGTGGTTACACAAGGGGGGCATACCCCCCCCCCCCTTCCAAAATGGCTTGGCCTTCGGCCCAGTCGGACCGGTCGCACCGGGCCGGGCCGTGCCGGACCAGGCCGCGCCCGGCCGGGCCGACCGGGGGGTCTCGGGTCGGGTCGGTCCGGGCCCGAAACCCCCATTTTCGGACCATTTGGGTTCAATTGCCCATAACTCGGGCTACGGACCTCTGATAGATGCTCCATCAGCGGCGACACGATCCTTTGAATGAGACGGTCGTTTCGGTATATCGCACTCAAGGTTTCGGAATACTTTGTGTTTGGCCGGGTTGGTTCGTACACGAAACCAACCGGGCCCTCGGAGCGGAAACGCTCATATCTTGAGCTTCAGACGTCTGATGGATGTGTCGTTGACTTTGTTGAATTCCTCTAAGTGAGACGGATCTTTTGGCATACTCCGCCCGGGGTTTGGACGCAGGTGGAGTACGGTCGGGTTGGTTTTTCCTTAAAAACCAACCGGGCCCCTAGGACGAAAAAGCCAATAACTCTCAGACGGGGCGTCCGATTGACGCGCCGTCTGCGACGTTGAGTTCTTGTTGATGATACGGAAATTTTGGATACATCCACTCTGGACTATGTGTCAGTTGATGTATCAGCCTCTCGGCTCGTGGAGCGGACCCTCCCGAACGAGCTTGCTGTGTGCGGGAACTCTAGTGCTGGTTGCGACTGCTACTGTGACTGTGACGACGACTGTGCAGAGATCCTCAGTGGATTCGATGATGACGACTACATCACTCAGCGATCATGTGTGGATCAGTGCTATCGATCCTATGTGGGTCTGATCCTGTGTGGGTCAGCGCTCAGCAGTTCTGTGTGAGCCATCACCTATAGATCCTGTGTGGGTCTGATCCTGTTTGGGTCTTTGCGGGGGTTAGTTTTCTACCGATCCTGTGTGGGTCTTTGCGGGGGTTAGTACCTATCGATCCTCTGTGGGTCCGACGACTTAGATGGATCAGTAATCATCTCTATCGTCTTTCGAAGAAGTATACCTGTGTGAGCTGAATCCTGTTTTACTTTCATGTGTGGACTGTGTTGTGCTATCCTGTGTGGATTTACGTTTTTCTTTCCTATGTGGATTGAGTTGTTCTTTCCTGTGTGGATTTACGTTTTTCTTTCCTATGTGGATTGAGTTGTCCTTTCCTGTGTGGATTACATTTTTCTTCCTGTGTGGAATACATTGCTTTCCTGTGTGGATTGGGTTGTACTTGGGCTCGGATGTTGGAGCCGAATGAGAATTGATGACTTAGGTATATGTATGGGCATATACCTAAGCAGTGTCGGTTGTTACTTCGTGATTGTATCTTTCCTTTGTGGTTTATCCTTTGTGGATTTTGGGAGACCTTCAGGGGTCTCGGGGTCCCTTCTGAGTAGCTTATACTCACCCCTGCATGGGCTATGCCCGCACTACGTTGTGTTGGTTGCAGACGATGGACAACATTGATCATGGTAGAGGCTTGCGGAGCAGGACGGTACGTGGAGGTGGACCACTGGGCAGGACGTACTCGGAGCGGTCGGGTGGACCCGAGGAGCAGTGGAGGCTTTCTGTACCCACCCTTCAGGTGGGATTCCCAGTGGACATCTCATCGTTGCGGCTTTACCTTTCAGTTGTTGTTTTCCCTTTTCGAGTTGTACTTTACTTTCAGTTTGGGTTTGTATACTGGCCCACTTACTTTTCCGCACTTACTCTTGTACCAGCTTTTGCTTCGTGTTTACTTTTTCCACTTGCTTACTCTGTGGTGCTTGTTTACTTTACAAAGGCAATGCCTTCCCTTCTTACCGGGATTTACGCCTTGGTGCTAGTCGCCAGCCCCTGGCCTATGGAAGGCGAGCTTGGGGTAGTCTCGGCACGGGCCCCGAGGACGGGTCGTGACAAATTGGTATTAGAGGAGTTCGGTTCTACCGCAGAACATGGGACTCTGATCTCTTCTATGTGAAGCAATATTGTTAAGCGTATTGGGTGCGGTTATCAGCCCAGGGAGCCCAATGTTGGTGTGGCAGCCGACGTATCCATACACCAGGACCCTGACTTCTGATTTCCGACTTAATGCACGAAAACATTGATTGCATGTGTGTTTCAAGTTTTCTTTGTGATTACTTTGTATCAGCTCACCAGGTATATTGTTCTGACCATGGCGCACCTATTCCCTTTTCAGTATGGCCCCACGATGGTAGCCAGCTAGGGTTCCGAGAGTCGAGCGTGACGATAGCCCACCGAGCGACGAGGCATCTGTGCAGAGCCCTTTTTCAGCAGTGGCACCGGCGGTAGCTCTACCCGCCGAGCCACCGATGCTCCCAGCACCAGCCGCTGACGATGCACGTCGCCTCAGTGCCCTGCATGAGTTCCAGCGCCAGCGACCACCCAGGTTCTGCTGGGAGACGGACCCCCAGGCAGTTGAGGACTGGCTGGAGGCAGTGGTATGAGTTTTTCGGTTAGTGAGGACACCAGCAGACCTCATGGTGATCCTCGCAGCAAGCCTACTGCACGCAGCAGCGGGCCGATGGTGGAGCTTGATGCTCCAGGTGCACGATGAGGCATCTCTACTCTGGACAGACTTTGAGAGCCTCTTTCGCTCAGAGTTTGTCCCAGCCACCCTCTGTGTGGTGTGCATTCAGGAGCTTCTTCAGCTGCGGCAAGGCAGCATGACGGTCGCCCAGTACTCAACGAGATTTACCGATCTCTCGCGCTACTCTACAGACATGGTACGGGACCCATTATTTCGGGCCTGGACCTTTGATCAGGGATTGAGACATGAGATCAGGGCATCACTGATCTCCCTCAACATTCTGACAAATACAGGAGTACTGGAGCGAGCTCTTTTGATCGAGAGCTTTCTTGCTGAGTCTACACCAGCGCCGATACCCACCGCAGGGCGGCACGTAGTAGAGTCTTCTGCAGCAGGCAGTCCACAGATGACTCTTGGTTCCAGGCAGACCAGAACCTCAGGCAGACGACCACAAGATACTGGCTCGGAGGTGCGGGGCACACGCAGCAGAACCAGTCTTACGAGTGGAATACAGTGTTATGCATGCGGCGGGCAGGGCCACATGGCTCGTGATTGCCCGACCCGCCATGTAGAGGAGCAATAGACGGTTGAGGAACTACCTAGGTAGAGGTAGAGGTTCGACCGTGGCGGTCCGCAGGGAGCAAGCAGACGAGGAAGGGGAGCTCGCCGAGCAGTAGGTGGTGGGCGACGCTTTGAGGCTCTACCACCACCACCACCAGGAGGTCCACCCTGACCTCAGGGGAGAGCACAGCTTCAGGCAGCTGAAGCTTACGATCATGGAGCTCCGGAAGCCGGTGGACTAGTGCGGAACTAGCTCCAGGCATAGAGGCCTTTGCCCATAATGCCTCTAGCTCATATTTTGTGTTGCCTTGTGTCCTTTTACTTTGAGTTGAAGTAATAAAAGACACTTGATTTGGTGACGTTTTCTTTCTTGTCTTTTGTTTGTTATTACTAAGAGGTGTCGGTTAAAAACTATTGACTTGACCCTCACTTGTGAGATTATTACTGGAGGAGACCTAGTGACCACACACTGATGCCGACAGTGTGACTCAACCCTTAGAGGCGAGAGTAACAGTTAGATCTCTTGGTAGCAGCGTCGAGGCCTTACGACGTCATCCATGACATGATTTAACTAATAATGATGGGATTGACTGTATTAGGCAAGGAACGTGGTTCATCCAGGGGATGAGACTGGATTTTTCCTTTTCGACAAAGGATAAATCTTTGCAGGTTTTCAGAATGTTAAGGAGGAAGGGGCAACTCTTCGTGTGGTCAAACAGATGTCAGTAGAGCTTCCAGGAGGTGAGACATAGTTTGACCAGCACCCCTAGAGGCGTGGATAGAGATGGAGCATCTTTCCTTCAGTCACTCACATTCTCTCCTCCACTACTACAGCTGGTCAGAGAGGCATAACGTAGGGACACTGACTGTGAGATGTGGCGTGCGCAGTTATCCTCAGGGCAGACACCAAATGGTTTCTCCTTTGGAGCAGAGCACGATGTCTTTTTTTCAGAGGACATACCTTAGTACCAGTCGCTTTACGAGAGGAGGTGCTGAGAAATTTTCACACTTCTCCTTTGGCGGTACATCCCGGAGTGGAGAAGATGTACCAGGATCTCAGACGATAGCACTAGTGGCCAGGCATGAAGAAGGATGTGGCAGAGTTCATTTCTCGATGCCTCACCTTCCAGCAGGTGAAGGTAGAGCACCTGGTACCAGCAGGCATGGTACAGCCCTTGGAGGTTCGGGAGTGGAAGTGGGATGACATGTATATGGACTTCGTGACTGGACTTCCACGCACTTCTAGAGGTCACGACTCCATCTGGGTGATTTTCGACAGACTCACCAAGTCGGCTCACTTCTTACCCATCAGAGAGCAGGGCTCAGTGGAGATCTTGGGGTGTATTTACGTTCAGAAGATTGTACGGCTTCACGGTGTTCCATCATCTATCGTCTCCGATTGAGATGCTCTCTTTACTTCCCGGCTTTGGAAGGGGTTGCAGGAGGTGTTCGGGACACAGCTATGTCTGAGCACGGCCTTTCACCCTCAGACGAATGGTCAGATGGAGAGAACCATTCAGACTCTCGAGGACATGCTCCACACATGTGTCCTCGACTTTGGTCGCAGTTGGGAGGACCACCTACCCTTAGTGGAGTTCGCGTACAACAACAGCTACCACTCCACCATCGGGATGGCACCATACGAGGCGTTGTACGACCGACCTTATAGATCTCCTTTGTGCTGGACAGACCCTGGGAAGTCAATACTTGTAGGACCGGAGATGGTCCAGGCCATGACAGAGAAGGTCCAAGTCATCCAGGAGCGGATGAGGACAACTCAGAGCCGGAAGAAGTCTTATGCTGAAAGGAGGCGGAGGCCACAAGAGTTCGAGGATGGCGACCACGTCTTTTTGCGTGTCTCACCTCGACGTGGATTACCGAGATTTGGCTGAGGCGGCAAGTTGTCTCCACGCTTCATCGGACCATTCCAGGTCCTCAGTTGGATTGGCGAGGTGGCTTATCGCCTGTCTCTACCACCTCAGTTGCACCGGGTGCACGACGTCTTCCAAGTATCTCAGCTGAGGAGATACGTGCACGACCCGATGCACATCATTGACCATGGGAAGTTAGATGTTGATGATGGGGTGACTTTTAAGGAGGTTCCAGTTGATATCGAGGATCGATAGGAGTAGGTCCTACGTGGACGGTCGATTACTCTAGTGCGCATCAGATGGTAGCACGGGAACCTCCAGGAGAGCACTTGGGAGCGGGAGGCTCAGATGCGTGCTCAGTACCCACATTTGTTTCCCTAGTTTTCGATGTATCTTTACGGGGATGTAAATACCTGAGGTGGGAGTAATGTAAAGACCCGTAAAATTCAAGGGAATTTTTTTCTTAATTTTCTTTGGAACTTTACAAGAACGCAGTTTCAGACAGAACTTGATTCCGGGACCCGGAGTGCCCGGAATTTCTATCTGAAGTTTAGCTCGGGTACGTTCAGTGAACGAACGAGCGGAAATTCCTATCTTTTGAACCGATGCTCGGAATTGAAATCATATGGCACCGATGAACTCGCAATGCCAGTAATCTCTTAAGAAAACCTTTACCGTAGTTGCGTTTGTGCGGGAGAAGAAGTTAATTAATGGGGTTTAATTAAGAAGTAAATAAAATTGTTGGATCAATTTTATTTCATATCAAGGTGGTTAATTTCTCCCATGGGAATTTGGTGGTGGGGCCCATATCCACCCAACTTCCCATGTGTGGATAATTGAAAGGTGGGGCCAACACGAGCCCCAACCTTTCACCTCCCCACTTTTTTTAACTCCTTAACCCCCCATCTAAGTTTTTACAACTTATCACCTCTTTAATTTATAACAACTCATGTTAATAACTTATGTGAGTTAAATGTAGGTTTTGTTTTTCAAACTCTTGAATTCAAAAACCTATGTTGGGTTAATAAAATAAGTGGGAGACTTATTTTATTTTGGGGTTAGTTTTTCTTGTGGTGGAGAATTGGGAGAAAAAGGGCTAAGGGTTTGAGGAAGTCTTCTTCTTCTTCAACTTCGATGAAGAATGTGAAGAACACCTCGGACTCCGACGAAGAACACCGTTCTTCAATGAAGAACACTGTTCTTCAACGAAGAACATCTCTGCCGAAGAACGCGAAGAACTTCTCCAACAACATTTCCTCTTCGGACGCACCTCGACGACAACGGAATAGACATTCGTCTTCCGCGACGCTTGTCTTCCGCGGCTCGTTGACATACACCGTTCCTGAAACTGAGGTAGGGGTTTTATTTATTTATTTTGTTCATGAATATCAATTTGACGCTCTTCGTGGATTAAAACCAATAGTTATCGAATAACACTAGGGGGTCGGACCGCACAAACATGGCCGACCCCCCTCCTTATTTCATGTTGGTTCCTTTGTGATTTGGTACGGGAAGGCGTGGTGCCGTCACACCACGCGGAATCATGCGAAAGGAAATGTGCGGCATCGTCGCGTCACGCCGTGGAAAGAAGATCAAGGACGCGACGCCGTCGCGCCGCATCGAAGAAAACCGAAGACACCGTGGCTGGAGCGGGGCTGCGGCGGAGGGGCGCGGTGCCGTCGCACCGCGCCGGATGAAATAGGCTATGGCCGGTTCTGGGCCGCGGCGGAGCAGGGTGACCAGCGGGCGGTACCGGGCCGCCGGTGTCGGTGATGGAGGAAGGACCGGCCGTCGCCGGTCCTTGTTGGAGGAACCGGCCGGCCCGTGCGGCCCGGCCGGACACAGGGGAACCGGGGGAATTAATTCCCCCAGTTGGCTTACAAAACAGCCCCCTTAATTGGGGGGGCGTGGTTACACAAGGGGGCAGGCGCCCCCCCTTTCCAAAATGGCTCGGCCTTTGGCCGAGCCGGACAGCGCACTGGGAACGTTGTGCCCAACCGGACCGATCGCCTGGCTGGTCGGCCGTGTCGGGCCGCGCCCAGGCCGGGCCGCGTCGGGCCATGCCAGACAGCATGCCGGGCCGCGCCGGGCCGGGCCGACCCGGACCCGGGGCGGGTCGACCCGGTTCGGGCCGACCGGGGGGTCTCGGGCCGGGTCGGTCCAGGCCCGAAACCCCCGTTTTCGGACCATTTGGGTTCAATTTCCCATAACTCGGGCTACGGACCTCCAATCGATGCGCCGTCAGTGGTGACACGATCCTTGGAATGAGACGGTCGTTTTGGTATATCGCACTCAAGGTTTAGAAATACTTTGAGTTCGGCCGGGTTGGTTCGTACATGAAACCAACCGGACCCCTGGGATGAAAAGGCCAATAACTCTCAGACTGTGCGTCTGATTGACGCGTCTTCTGCGACGTTGAGTTCCTATTGACGATACAAAACTTTTGCATACATCAACTCTGGACTATGTTTCAGTTGATGTATCATCCTCTCAGCTCGTGGAGCCGACCCTCCCGAACGAGCTTGCTGTGTGCGGGAACCCTAGTGCTTGCTGCGACTGCTACTGTGACTGCGACGATGACTGTACAGAGATCCTCAGTGGATTCGACGACGGCGACTACAACACTCATCGATCCTGTGTGGATCAGTGCTATCGATCCTGTGTGGGTCTGATCTTGTGTGGGTCAGCGCTCATTGGTTCTGTATGAGCCAGCGCTTACAGATCCGGTGTGGGTCCGATCCTGTGTGGGTCTTTGCGGGGGTTAGTTTCCTACCGATCTTGTGTGGGTCTTTGTGGGGATTAGTACCTATCGATCCTTTGTGGGTACGACAACTTAGATGGATCAGTGATCATCTCTATCGTCTTTCGAAGAAGTATACCTGTGTGAGCTGAATCCTATTTTACTTTCCTGTGTGGACTATGTTGTGCTATCCTGTGTGGATTTACGTTTTTCTTTCCTATGTGGATTGAGTTGTTCTTTCCTGTGTGGATTTAGATTTTTCTTTCCTATGTGGATTGAGTTGTTCTTTCTTGTGTGTATTATGTTTTGCTTCCTCTGTGGAATACGTTGCTTTCCTGTGTGGACTGGGTTGTACTTGGGCTCGGATGTTGGAGCCGAATGAGAATTGATGACTTAGGTATATGTATGGGAATATACCTAAGCAGTGTCGGTTATTACTTCGTGATTGTATCTTTCCTTTGTGGTTTATCCTTTGTGGATTTTGGGAGACCTTCGGGGGTCTCGGGGTCCCTACTGAGTAGCTTATACTCACCCCTATACGGGCTATGCCCGCACTACGTTGTATTGGTTGCAGACAACGGACATCGTTGATCATGGTGGAGGCATGCGGAGCAGGATGGTACCTGGAGGTGGACCACTGGGCAGGACGTACTCAGAGCGGTCGGCTGGACCCGAGGAGCAGTGGAGGCTTTCTGTACCCACCCTTCAGGTGGTATTCCCAATGGACAGCTCCTCATTGCGGCTTTACCTTTCAGTTTTTGTTTCCCCTTTTCGAGTTGTACTTTACTTTCAGTTTGGGTTTGTATACTGGCCCACTTACTTTTCCGCACTTACTCTTGTACCAGCTTTTTCTTAGTGTTTACTTTTTCTGCTTGCTTACTCTGTGGTGCTTGTTTACTTTACAAAGGCAATGCCTTCCCTTTTTACCGGTATTTACACCTTGGTGCTAGTCGCCAGCCCCTGGCCTATGGAAGGAGGGCTTGGGGTAGTCTTGGCATGGGCCCCGAGGACAGGTCGTGACAGGAATGGGACGTGGAGGAATGCTTTGAGAGGTAGGAGCTCCTCTCCTTTTGAAGGAAGAATTATGTCCTCTGAAACTTTTCACATTTTTGGCCCATTAAATGGTCGATTCATGTGTGTACCCCTTCCTCAAAGTTGTTCATAAATGTTTTTTTCATTCACCCTCAAACTTTCAACTCATTTGGACACCAGATGAATGAGTTATGAATTTTTTCATTGGTGGTTTCTTTTTCTAGATGATGCTTCCTGGAAGGTTCCGCCAGAAGTATAACATTCAACGGTGGCCTTAATTACTAAAAAACTCATTTAAATTTTTTTAAGGGCCGGACCTATCTTTCCTCGTGCTATCCCAGGTGGAAGCACCTAAATTCTATGTGTTTAGGCCGAGTTGTGGTTCCATTACGGTGGTGGGGTCCACACTGTCCACCCAGAAAAATCATAACCTTCATTGATTTTTTAAGCCCTTTAGATGGCTGAATCATCTCCTAGTCCAGAAGAAAAAGTTTAAGGAAATAAAATCATGATTCTAAAAAAATAAACATCACTAAATTTAGAATTATATTTTAAAATTTAAGACCAAAATACCCTTGTGGTAAAAATATGTAAAAAATTCCAGAATTAAGAACTTTTCCCAATTTTTCTCATTTTCATTATATAATAAAAATTTCCAAATATTTTAATAAACAAATGAAATACATGGGTTTTATAATTTAAAAAAATTAAAAAAAATCATTATTTCATCAAAAATATGAACGTAAAGTTTCTCTTTCATTCACCATAAGGACAGAAGGCTTTTCACGCTTCATATCTTTTTCCACTTAGATAATAAGGATAATAAGATCATATAGAGAATTATCAATGTTGTTCATGTTGAAATTGATAATAAAGTTGGAGAATCTCTGAGTGAGTGATGAGAAAATGAGATTGCTTCCCTTTTCTTCATGGAGTTTTAACCCTAGAACCTCCAGGCGCTCAATGTAGCCAATGATCTTGACTACATGTGGCCCAGTTGGGGAACCCTCTCCAAGCTTACTATGAATGAGTTCCTTTGATATCTCAAACCTTTCATGTCTTTCTCTCTCCTGGTAATGACCATGGACATGCTCGAGTATGCTATAAGCAGCCATGTTATCGTGATACTTCATAATCTTACTAGACATTGATGATAGTATCAAACATTGAATGTTGACCGTGTCGTTCATATGTTTTTCATAGATTAGGAAATCGTCCTCACTCGCCTCTTTGGCAGGAGGATCAGGTAATGCTGAATCCAACACATAATACATCCGTTCATGGCGTAGGATAACCCGGAGACATCAAAACCATTCCTTGAAGTTACTTCCAGTGAGGATGTTTTCTTTATCTAGAATTGATTGTAGGGATAGGGTCATTGAAAAGATTTTCATTTTTATTCTACAATTAAAAGAGAATATCATTAGTACTTTCTTGATTAAATTTTATTAGAAATAATACATTGATTTTATTAATTCTCCCACTATTTTCACAACTGGAAAATTCACCTACGACCACAGTTTAAAACCTTGGCCATAGGCCCTAAAACGGTGGCAATAGCATATGGCCACAGTTTCAGAAAACCATGGCCGCTATCGTCGAGGAAGTGGGGGCCAATTTCCATGGTTAAACCATGGAGTTAGGGGGCCTAATGGCACAGTTTTAACCATGTATTTAGGGTGCCTAGTTCCATGGTTTTAATAGTGGCCTTAGGGCCCTTGGTGTAACAGTTTAACCATGGCAGTAAGTTCCTACTGCAACGGTTAAAACCGTGGCACTATGCCCCTACTACCATGGTTAAAATTGTAGCTCTATCATTTACATGGTATAAAAAAATTCACCCCCCCCCTTCCCCTGTTACCCACTCCCCTGCAAGTTTCCCCTTCCCCCTGCCAGTCCTCCCTAGCCCTGGATAGCCCCCTTGCACCCCCTACCCACCTAGTTCCCCACCCCCACTACCAATTGACCCTCCACCTGCCAGTCCCCCTACCCCTAGACAACCCCCTTGCACCACCTTGAACCCCCCCCCCCACACACACACACCCATGCCCCCATCGACATCCCCCTTGCACCCCTTTGAACACCCCCCCCCCCCCCCCCGCACCCCCATTCCCCCATGGATAGCCACCTTGCACCCCCATGCCCCCCATGGGCAGCCCCCCTGCACCCCCTTGAACACCCCCTACACCCCCATTCCCCCCTGGACAGCCCCCTTGCACCCATGGATAGCCCCATTTCACCCCCTTGAACACCCCCCTCACCCCCATTCCCCCCCTAGACAGCCCCCTTGCACCCCCTTGACACCCCTTTGCACCCTCATGCCCCCTCAACATCCCCCTTGCACCCCCTGGATAGCCCCTTTCACCCCCTTGAACACCCCCCCCCCCCCCCCCCGCCCGCACCCCCATTCCCCCTATACAGCCCCCGTGCACCCTCCTGCAGTATCCCACCCCCTAGACAACCCCCTTGTACCCCCCCCCCCCCTCCCTTATTAGCCCACCCCCCAGCACACCCTCCTGCACCCTACCCTTGCCCCTTAAAAAAGAACCCAACACACGCTCCCCCCACCTGCTAGTTCCCCATACTGTTCCCCCCCCCCACCCCACCTTGTCCTCCCCTACCAGTCCCCCCCCCCCCCCGCACCCCCACCTACCCTGCCCCTTGTACCCCCCTCCCCCTGCCAGTCCCCTCCCCCTTCAAGTTCCCCCCCTCCCCCTACCAGTTTCCCTCCCCCCCTAATAGTTTCCCCTCCCCCATGCCAGTCCCCCCCTTCCAGTCCTACCCCCCCCCCCTCCACCTTGCCAGTTTACCCTCACCCCTACCCCTGCCAGTCCCCCTCCCCCCTTCTAGCCCCCCTTGCACTCCCCAACCAGTCATCCCTTGCATCGCCCTACCATTCCCCTC
Source organism: Viscum album (assembly GCA_963277665.1). NCBI lineage: Eukaryota > Viridiplantae > Streptophyta > Magnoliopsida > Santalales > Viscaceae > Viscum > Viscum album. The sequence goes on along the minus strand of OY728128.1, from coordinate 1,466,526,011 downwards.
CACCTTCTAGTTCCCCCTACCGGTCCCCCCCCAACCCACCTTGTCCTTCCCCTACACCCCCACCCACCTTGCCCCTTGAACCCCCCCTGCCCCCCATCTAGTCCCCTCCCCCTACTAGTTCCCCCCCTCCCCCTGCCAGTCCCCCCCTTGCCAGTTTCCCCTCCCCCTACCAGTTCCCCCCCTCCCCCTGCCAGTCCCCCTACCAATCATGCCCCCCCCACCCTGCCAGTTTCCCCTCCCCCTACCACTGTTAATCCCCCTCCCCCTGCCAGCCGCCCATTTCACCCTCCTTGCTAGTCCCCCTTACACCCCTGACCATTTTCCCCCTCCCCCTACCAGTTTCCCCTCCACCCCCACCCCCCCCCCCTTCCCCTGCCAGTCCCCCCCACCCCCCTGTCAGTCCCCCTCCCACCCTGCCATTTTCCTTTTCTTCTCCCCCCATCCCCTGCCAGTTCCCCTCCACCCCGCTCTTACCAGTCCCCCTCCCTACTAACATCCCAACCCATTGTCTTGTATCATGTAATAGGATCTACTAACCATTGGTGAAATTTCCTAGACACCAAATATATTTCATGTGTTTAAAAACAATGTTACAAAATGAGAATGAGTTACTCTATTTATCACAGAGAAGATCAACATGGTTATCACTGTCCAAATTAAATTATACACTAAAGTTAATTACATACTAAGAATTAAACAACCCCAAATATAAAAAAACACATAACTACACTTACATGAGTCTCCCTATATGAAAAACTATCAAATACGTCTGGAACCAGCTCACAAGTACCAACAACACAAAGTAGAACATAGTAGTGCTAATCCCCTAAAATTATGGTAAAACAAAACATTTTAGAAAATTCACAAATAATATAACTCAATAAAATAGAATAGTGTAGTCATATAACCCACAATAATAGAATAAATTCACCAAGTATAAGAAAACAAAACTGGTCTCCAACTGAACTAATGTGCGATAGATAAACAATATTTTATGTGATGATCCATATATCTTCATGTGGTAGGTTCTCATTTAGAGTTACATTGATATTTTATATAAATATATACGATGAAGTCATTCTCATAAGGTTCATCCATGGATCATTAGATGAAGTTATAAATCTAAAAATTCCATCTGAAATAATGTTCACATTTACAAAAATCATGATTGGTTTATCATGAAATAATTTCATACCATAAGAAAGGAAACAGACTAGTTTTTTCCATGGTAAAGATAGAGAAGTAGCTAAGAAGCCCACACCCATCAAATAGGGCATTATGATGGTCATGATCCAATGATCATGTTCTATTGTGAAACAACAAGTCCAATATGGTCATGGTAGGCTCTGTAGTGATCATCTAGAATACTTGTGTGAAGTGGGTTCTTTTGAGATCACCTTTCCACAAGACAAAATATCTTGATTGAATTTCAAGTAGGATAAATAGAAATTTATTAGCTCATAGTGAATCTATGTTCTCAATTGCATCTAGCCCGGCCTTCTATTCCTCTTACACCATCTACTTCTCTTTATTAGTTTGGGCTTCAACATAAGACAATTCGTGATTTAGCTAATCATGTTGTTGATGGAGATGTTCTTCCATGGTCCTCTATTTTTAAAATCAACTATCATGATATGCTGCAACTCTATCTTCTTCAAAGGTCTCAATAGGTAGAATAATTCTAGCTATAGTAAAATGGTCCATTGACACTGCTGTTCAGAGTTGACAGTATAGTGAACTCTCCCAACAATGGATGGAAACAGCCTCCATCACCTTCATATGTATGTATCAATAGTCAACCCCCCACCCCCATAACCAAGAAAAGAGAACATGTGGTTCAACATGGACCATTTTTTTAAATGATTTGATAGAGGGGAATGAGAAATTAATTTTGACATATCCCTCAATAAATTTTATTGGGAAACCTAGATTTTATTTAGGGTCTTTGGGTCTACCATAGAATCACTCTTAGAGGGAATAAATTATTCAGGGACAAGGTTGATAGGATAATTTCAATCATCATCAATTTCAAATAGAGAATTATCTATAATAATCAATGTTAGGGTAACCTTGGCTGATTGAAAATTTTTTGTATTTGGGATCTATGATACATGTTCCAATTATCCTGAAATGGGTATCCAAAAATCAATAACTCATGAGTATAAGATGATATATTCAAGAATTTTAGATATTCACCTTCATCTATTAAAGTACAATCCTCTTTAGTCCTCATTGCTTCACTAGATGGAATTATAGGCACTACTTCTTATTCTTTTGGGATGGAATCAGAACACAATTATTTCATTGTGGTGGGTGAAATTTTGGCATGTTAAACAATGATAATAACCTATAGAGGGTCACTCATAGACACTAAGCTTGCGGGGATGACAATTAGTGAAAAATTATTTTAATTAACACTTGATCGAGAATTTCAATTTAATATAAACAACCAGAATTAAGAAGGAACCTAAATAAAATTTAAATTCTTGAATTAAAGAAGCTAGGAGGGGGATTATACCTCAAAGGAGTCAAGCCACACTCAGTACTTGACACTTTTAATCAGTAAAAACTCTAAGCTTCTCCATCTATCCTATGGGAATATGCACCTTTTCATATACATAAGGACGCCCTAACCCCTATGTAAGTGTCTGCATGGCTTTGAACACGCACAAGAGGATATTTATATATATGCTCACATGCATAAGCCCATTATCACCCACACACATATGAATTTTCCATACATATACATGAGCACTCCTAGACCCTTATATGTAATTGCATTTCTATGGGTGGATATACATATAACAGGAGAACTTATTATATATATTCTTACCTATGCATACGTGGTGAGTCGCATTTGACTCCGATGACTCGAAACCGCCTCAAGGATGAACAACATGCTATAATAAAATTAGCAGGGGATCTAAAATTAAAAAAATCAAAATTATAAACTAAGAGGAATCAAAGAACGAAGGAAAAAAGTCACCTTAAACTGTTGGTGGCAAACCAAATTGGGTTAAACCTCTTCGCCTTTGATGGTTGTTTCTACAACTCACATGAACGGGTCCCAGGAGACTTAAACAAAATTCCATTAATATGATGAATCATCATTAATTGAACCTAAAAATTGAAGTTTGAGGAACATGATTAGTGAGAAAGGCAATAATAGAACAGGTGATGATGAATGGTTTTTTATGTAAATGAATAAACTATAAAGCCCAAATGCAAACCATAGAAGTTCCATGCAGTCTACATAACTGCACTCGTGAATTATATAACTCCACTATTGTAACATGATGTTCCAATACTGACATGCACCTGGTAAAAATTAAAAGATACCATAAAACTAATTATTATGTTTAGATCTATGAAAAATATATAAGCACAATAGCATACACAAATTGGATCCATAATCGAAGAATAAAGATGCAGTACTAAGGATTATGTGGTTGGATAAACTGTTATAATGCTTCTATAATCTATCTTCAATACTACTTTTGAAATGAATACTAATGTGATATTGTCCATAATGGAGGAAAATTTTCCATGAAATACACTATAATTTTTTTCCAAAACCACTAAAGTTGTGTTCACTTTAACTCTACACTCAAAACTTGTGTGCCCAATTGTTGCAAACCAGTTAACCATGATGGATTTAATTTCTTCATACTATATAGACATAACAACATTATCCATTTTTCCTCATTCATTCTTCACCTTAAATTCCCTCTTCCAATATGCACAAAAAATACAATATAGGAATAAGGATGGTCTTTTTTAGATATTTTTTTAGAGAAACTTGGCTGAGAAATGGATCTCAACCCAAAAAATCCCTTACTTATAGCCCTAAAATGTCTGGAACCCTTAATTCTTTCTTTCAATTTATATTTCCATATATGAAAATCTTTAGGAAGCTTGAATTTCTGTTTTTATTTAGCTTTATTCCTAGAAGGAATATGATTCATTACTTGAGATAGCAAGGTACATTCATTTTCCTCATGTTGATCCATATTTTTATCTATTTCCAACTAAACTGGGCATTTTTTTACACCCCATTGCACCAACCCCCTCCCCCCCCCCCCCCACACACACCCAGACCCCCTACCCCCATCCCAACCCCAACTCGCCAAGCATCAGCCACCCCCCCCCCCACCCCCACCACACCCCCCTACAGCGGCCCCCACAACACCCTGTCACCCCTAGTAGTAGCCCCCCTACCCCTGCCCAACACTACCCCCCACCCCCTAAAGCATCACCCCCCCCCTAAACACACACACACCTAGACCCTATCCTATCCCCCACCCCCAGCAGCCCCCCCAGACCCCCCAACCCCTGAAGCAGCCCCCCCCCCCCCACACCCAGGCCCCCTGCCCCCATCCCATCCCCTTGAAGTATCCCCCCCACACCTAGACCCCCCGCCCCCATCTCAACCCCCACCCACCCCTATTGTCATCCCAACCCCCTAAAGTATCCTCCCCCCACACACCCATACCCCTTTCCCCCATAGGATGAGATAACTCTCCTATGTTGAGTTATAAGTTTAAGAATCATTTAGAATTTAGATAGAGTTTTTTACTATTTTTTAAAAATTCTTAATCCCCATATACTTATTCTAGATTTTTACTAAATAATGATAATATGGAAGAGAACCTAGCTCAATTAAATCGACCAATTAGAGATTTATGTGCACAAAATTTTAACTGTTAGAATACCCAATTGGTGTCGCCAAATAATCAAGTAGACTTTGAGTTAAATCATTGTATAATCCAAATGTTTCCTATTTTTTATTTTTTGGTTGGTGAAGATGTAACACCCTGAGCTTCCATGATACGCCTCTCTTTCAATAATGCAATAGCTTGCATTGTACGCAAGTTCGAGTTCTAACACACCGCAACTATTCAAAGTAGCCGTTATGAATAGTAATAACCACCTTTTAAATTTATAGAAATTTTAAATTTCAAAATGGACTTCATTTTTGTATTCCAAATATTGAAATTAGCCTATGTTGAATTTTTTGTAATTTTCCGAGAACTTCCAAATTTTTATGAATAGTGAAAAATACTTAAAACAACTTTTTTAATCAAAATAATTTATAGTGATAAGTTATACTATTTAGTGGTTTTAAGGTATAATTAGAATATATTTTTACCATTTTATCCAATGGTGGTCATTAGAATTAATTTAACATTGAAATTGGACATAAACAATTGCCAATCTTTTGATATAAATTGTTTCTCAAAAACACGCTATTTGTTGTAACAGCGGGAATTAATTATAAAATTAATTAATGCAACTTATATTTTTGGAATTTTGTAAAATAGACATCATTTTTGAATTCATAATATCAATTATAGCTTAGGGTGAAATTTTGGCATTGTTCTGAAAAACTTCAATTTTTGATGAATAGTGAAACCACTAAGTGGTAGTTAAATAACTGATTTTTCGTTTAAATGAAATATTACCACTTCTGTGATTTGATTATCAAAAATCCGACATACATGGTTGTCATTAAGAAGTAAAATGTGGTTCAATGAGATTAAAATATTTTTTTGGTGAATAGTAACTTTTAAGTTCTTAATCGCGATTAGAGGTAATTAGTGTAGTTTAAGGTACAAATAATGTTATAATACTATGAGATGAGCATGACACTTGTCCTACTCCTATTTTATGAGTCATGGCCGACCAAGACAACCCATGGGTCAACTTGGGGACCCCATGGAGCCACTTTAGTTAGAAAATGACATAAATACCTTTTATTTAATGTTAAAGTAAAAAATGACACAAACATAAAATGTTTTACTAAAAAAAATTTTACATGGGGTTACACAAGTCCAAATTTTGATTATAAATACTCATTAGAAATTTAAAAATATTTCCTACATCATAGTATTTTTTTTATAATTTTTAGACATTAAATAAATTAAATTATTTATGACATTATTATGATGTGGCGATGACCTCATTATTTAACGATTTAAATAAAATGAGAAGATAATGAAAAATAAAAGGCTTAAACTTGTCCAAAGCCTATTGGATGAAGATATTTCGAAACCTTATCACCTTATCCTAGAATTATATAAGTTTGGGACCTTTAGAATCCTAAAAGCATTGTGAAATAATGTAACATTTCAATCTTTCCAAAAGTGCCCCTCCTCTCCACTTATAAAAGGCCCCCACCACTCCCACCTTATTCACACCTTCAAGCCATTTGGATAGGCCAACCTCTGACAAAATACTCTCCCAACATCCCCCTCTTACTCCTAGAAGCCTCACATTGGGCAGAACTCTTCTCAAGGAAGCCTTAGGCTCAAATCAAAAAGAGTTACCCGATTTTGAGGTAATGTCTTCTCTAATGTTGTTGTGTTTTAGTTTTCTTCTCCAACCCCCTAAACTCTTTTTATTCATTTATTTTGTAACAACACCAGTATCCTCAATATACTAGTATGTTGTTATAATAAGTATTCTAGCTACACTTACACACACCTACATCTAATGGTTAAAGAACATACGGTTTCTGTGGATGGAAAATTTCTGCCTCACGAAACGATGATTGTTCAACACTCATATAACACCTTCAAAGGTGGCCATTAAGATGTCACTATTTTTATATATGATATATAATATATTTATGTTTTACTTATGCTTCTGTATTTCTCATTTATGGCATAATTTATGATTTCCATTATGGGTAAAACGCGATAATTTCATTTTAGGAAGTGCGGACTACCGCCCCCTCAAAGTGATTTGAATCGTTAATGCCATATGTGGGATATATAAAGGATGGAGTAAATGGTATTATACACTATATTATACTGGAATTATATTATACATTTATATCATTATGATTTCGTTCCATTAAATATGAAATTGAAATGAAAGTAGCGTTCATGCGTACGTACGGCTTACCGTCTCCATGAACGGTGCATTTCATTTCTTACCTCTAAATGTTACGTAATATTATAAATGAATGTATATACTGGATATATAATATATATATATATGACATCTAAATCATGAATATAATTCTGGAGATAATGGATATTCTACCACATGAACAACTTGTAATTATAAGAAGTTTATTGTTGACTCAAGTACCAAAGATCGACAAAACGACCGTTATTAACTTAAATAATTAAATAATGTTAATAACATGGTAATAAGGGATATAAAAGGAATAATGAACATGAAAAAGGTTCTTAAGTAAATATAAATTAACTCTAGTTTATTATTCAGGAGGTTAAAGAACGGTCGAGTCAGGACAGGACGCAAGGTAAGGGAATTTCTTAACCCAATTTTCATTCTTTGGGTTAATCTCTTACTTTCAAATTATATCATGATATTATTATGTATTATCTTGTATTTGTACTTTATTTATGTGTACTTATATTTAATACACATATTAGATCTATTTTATTTTAAAAATGATCTTTTTAAGGACTTCGTCTCAATCTCCTTTCATTGAGGCATATTTGGTTTTATACACAACATTCTTTTATACGGTGTATAAACCCCTTTGACTTTTATGTTTATTCCAAAGGAATCTTTTTTATACGAAGCGTTTTACTAAACGAAAAAAAGGGAATGTTTTTTCCGTACTTATGCGGCGACAAAGACTTCTTTGCCGCCGTGACCATTATTTGAGATTCGGCTTCCTCTACAAGCCATCATTTTTTTTAATGAAAAATAAATACAAATTTTTAACTTTCTTTTATTTTGGTATGGAAAATGGTTTTGAAAGCATTTTTATTATATCAATGTGTTGTATTTATATCTTGTGATTGAAATGTGGAAATGTTATGTTTCCTTTATGCATGTTTTATGTGATACGATTATGTTATGGTTTATGATATGTTTAAACCTATTCATATGAGGAATGCATTGGACTTAATAAGTGATGGGTGGAGCCCGCTATAGCTCCTCGATGCATCGGCAGGTCTCATGAGACAAACTAGTGTCTTGGCACGAGGCCTTGACAAAATTTTATTTGTGGTCTTGGCACGATGCCTTGGCTACGTAGTTATGATAGTCTGGCATTATGCATTCCATCGTTATGAAAGTGGTTATTGATATTGCATGTGATTATTCGACCAGTAGAATATCCATGTGAAGAAGTGAATGGCATTATCTCATTTTACTTTTGCCATATTATGTTGATGTTCATGTTTAAAAGGATTTGGTTTTAGTTATACATTGCCTTAAATGTTAATGTTTATTTATGAAAGCTTCCGCAATATTGTTATCCTTACTGAGCATCTGAGCTCACCCATTTCAATGTTTTAATATTTTCCAAGATGTGAAGAAGTATTTTATGAATGACCTGCAGGGATTGTCAGAAGAGGATATGAGTGTGGACTATGGAGACTTTTTTATTGTAGTTTTTCACTTTATGATGTAATGTAACGTTTACGAATGTATCTAGTGTTTCCAAGGCTACTAAACTAATCGGTCTTTCGAGACTTGATCTTTTGTGATCATGCCAATGTTACGAAGTAATGCACTGACTCTGGGTAGCTGGGGTCGGGGCATTACAGTTGGTATCAGAGGCAGTTTAGTACTAACCTTGGAAGCTAGATTTAGATAAACTCTGATTAGAGCACATAGCCTAAAGATAGACTTTGAGGATTAGTATAGAAGAACTTCCTAGAATTTTGGTATTGTAGAGATTTTGTGAGTTTTCCAAGCAATACATCCCTGTCTGGATACGAGCAAGTAGAGGCGGCTCAGGCACATATGTACCTAGGGGTAATACCCGAAAACACCGCTTTGAGCTAGACTCGAACGGGAACTGGTGCACGACAATGAGCCTTGTTGCACTCTTGGTTACGACACTCCTGGGGGATATGCTTAGGATAATTCTCATTTTATTTACAAACCACTATGAAGGGTTATGAGTACATACTTCCTCAAAGAAAACATTCTTATGATTATGGATTATATCCATAAACCGTTCAATTTACTTTAATTATTTTAAAAAGTTTGGAATTATTCATTGTAATTCATAAACTAACCTAGTTTATGCCATTGTATAGAAATGGCGCCCAGTAGAAGGAATGTGAACTCCAGCAGTACGTATGATCCAAAGAGTAAGAAGGATCGTATCTTTCACGGTATTAAGCCAACATTTCGAAGGGAAATAGTCTCATATGTGTTCTCAAAATATGAAGAAATAGTATCATGTGTTAATAAGATAAGTAAAGAATTCTCTGAGTCATATGCCTTTGAAGCGAAGCAAGAGACGAAAGGGATGGAAGAGAGAATGATGGATAAAGGGATGAGGGGAAAGAAGAATTTTCCAATATGTGGTAATTGTGGGAAGAAACATCATGGAAATTGCCTAAAGGGAATGGGAGTTTGTTATAAGTGTAGAGAGAAAGGACACAAAGTGCATGACTGCAAGGGTAAGAAAATGGTTTCAAATGTACAATGCTTCTTCTGCAAGGATTGGGGACACTACGCAAACCAATGTCCAAATCATCAGAGTATGCCCCAAATGATGTTATTGGATAATAATCAAGTTATGATACTACCACAGATGAGGAGTAATGATTAGAGATATTATGTTGTTATTAAATAATTTTGTAATTTGAGTGTTGTATCAATGATGTACTGGTTATAATAATTATGGAGTATATAAGGATTGTACTGCAGTACTATTTCATCAAGGACTTGAGATTGTGTGGAACCAAGAAAAGTGACTCCACAGTAGGATTAATTTTTTGGAAAATATATGGTTGAGAGAAAGATAGACCATAATATGGTTCTGATACTGAGATTGTGATTTTGGAATAAGACGTGATTGATTTGGATAAATTATATTGGATATACTTAACTTCCTTGAAACTGATTGATGTTTTGTATACATTTTTGGATATAAGGAGTATATCTAGTATTCTATAAGGAATAAGGGATCATGGTAATTCAGTATGTTTAAAAAGAATACATGATGAAGGTATTCACATGTTGTTACGTGGGAAAAAGGATCTTCATTATGTTTACCTTCCTTGTAAAATTTGGACTGTGAGTTGGACAGAAGTATTTTGGATAACTATAAAGGTTGGAATGGATTAAGTTGATCTTTGGATAGTATTTTTTAAGGTTAAAGAATTTTTGAATATTATTTTTGGAATATTATAATACTATAGTTTTAGGAAAAGGACAACCTGCAGGGTGGGGCATAACCCGTTGCGTCGGACAAAGCTGCAGGAATCGAACCCACAATCATAGTGCGACAGGCCTTTATTTCCTACCACTAGCCTACAGGAAGTCCCTGGTTATTACAAAATAATTTTACTAATCTAAATGGTATGTGTTAACATTTGGAACATTATACAATTAGGATAAGTATAATATTTTTGTGTTCTATTATCTTTTTGAGTGAAAGATGAGTTGAAGGTTGAAACTCTAATTGTCAAGCATAAATATATATATACCTATCTCTTATTCAATGAATAAATTAATTCTTAAACTTTAGTAAAGGGATATTAAAACAAAAAATTATGTTATCCTAATACCTTATGTCTTGTTGAACTGATGATATTTTAAATCAACATAGATTGAAGGCTTTGAGGCCCTCAATTTCACAGTTGATTGTGATTGATGACCCCAATCTCTCCCTACAAATATTTACATTTTCCTCTAATTATATGTCTCTAATTGCCACCAATGTTCTCCTAATCGAGATCATAATTGGGTGGTGACTTGTTCATTTCCCTTTCCCTCTTATTAAGGCTAAATTTTATTAATCTTATTTCCGATGTGGGTTTTCGTCAAAGGTATTTTCTCTTTTCAACCTTTTATTTTCAAAGAAAAATTTCAAATTGCGAGGACGCAATTTATTAAAGGAGGGGAGAATGTAACACCCCGAGCTTCCACGATACGCCTCTCTTTCAATAATGCAATAGCTTTCATTGTACGCAAGTTCGAGTTCTAACACACCGCAACTAATCAAAGTAGTCGTTATGAATAGTAATAACCACCTTTTAAATTTATAGAAATTTTATATTTCAAAATGGACTTCATTTTTGTATTCCTAATATTGAAATTAGCCTATGTTGAATTTTTTGTAATTTTCCGAGAACTTCCAAATTTTTATGAATAGTGAAAAATACTTAAAACAACTTTTTTAATAAAAATAATTTATAGTGATAAGTTATACTATTTAGTGGTTTTAAGGTATAATTAGAATTTATTTTTACCATTTTATCCAATGGTGGTCATTAGAATTAATTTAACATTGAAATTGGACATAAACAATTGTCAATCTTTTGATATAAATTGTTTCTTAAAAACACGCTATTTGTTGTAACAGCGGGAATTAATTTTAAAATTAATTAATTCAACTTATATGTTTGGAATTTTTTAAAATAGACATCATTTTTGAATTCGGAATATCAATTATAGCTTAGGGTGAAATTTTGGCATTGTTCTGAAAAACTTCAATTTTTGATGAATAGTGAAACCACTAAGTGGTAGTTAAATAACTGATTTTTCGTTTAAATGAAATATTACCACTTATGTGATTTGATTTTCAAAAATCCGACATACATTTTTGTCATTAAGAAGTAAAATGTGGTTTAATGAGATTAAAATAATTTTTTGGTGAATAGTAACTTTTAAGTTCTTAATCGCGATTAGAGGTAATTAGTGTAGTTTAAGGTACAAATAATGTTATAATAATATTAGATGAGCATGAAACTTGTCCTACTCCTATTGGATGAGTCATGTCCGACCAAGACAACCCATGGGTCAACTTGGGGACCCCATGGAGCCACTTTAGTTAGAAAATGACATAAATACCTTTTATTTAATGTTAAAGTAAAAAATGACACAAACATAAAATGTTTTACTAAAACAATTTTTACGTGGGGTTACACAAGTCCAAATTTTGATTATAAATATTCATTAGAAAGCTAAAACTATTTCCTACATCATAGTAGTTTTTTTATAATTTTTAGACATTAAATAAATTAAATTATTTATGACATCATTATGATGTGGCGATGACCTCATTATTTAACGATTTAAATAAAATGAGAAGATAATGAAAAATCCAAGGCTTACACTTGTCCAAAACCTATTGGATGAAGATATTTCGAAACCTTATCACCTTATCCTCGAATTATATAAGTGTGGGACCTTTAGAATCTTAAAATCATTGTGAAATAATGTAACATTTCAATCTTTCCAAAAGTGCCCCTCCTCTCCACTTATAAAAGGCCCCCACCACTCCCACCTTATTCACACCTTCAAGCCATTTGGCTCGGCCAACCTTTGCCCAAATACTCTCCCAACATCCCCCTCTTACTCCTAGAAGCCTCACTTTGGGCAGAACTCTTCTCAAGAAAGCCTTTGGCTCAAATCAAAAAGAGTTACCCGATTTTGAGGTAATGTCTTCTCTAATGTTGTTTTGTTTTATTTTTCTTCTCCGACCCCCTAAACTCTTTTTATTCATTTCTTTTGTAACAACACAAGTATCCTCAATATACTAGGATGTTTGTATAAGAAGTATTAAAGCTAAACTTACACACACCTAAATCTAATGGTTAAAGAACATACGGTTTCTGTGGATGGCAAATTTATGCCTCACGAAACGATGATTGTTCAACACTCATATAACACCTTAAAAGGTGGCCATTAAGATGTAACTATTTTTATATATGATATATAATATGTTTATGTTTTACTTATGCTTCTGTATTTCTCATTTATGGCATACTTTATGATTTCCATTATGGGTAAAACGCGATAATTTCATTTTAGGAAGTGCGGACTACCGCCCCCTCAAAGTGATTTGAATCGTTAATGCCATATGTGGGATATATAAAGGATGGAGTAAATGGTATTATACACTATATTATACTGGAATTATATTATAAATTTATATCATTATTATTTCGTTCCATTAAATATGAAATTGAAATGAAAGTAGCGTTCATGCGTACGTACGGCTTACCGTCTCCATGAACGGTGCATTTCATTCCTTACCTCTAAATGTTACGTAATATTATAAATGAATGTATATACTGGATATATAAGATATATATGACATCTAAATCATGAATATAATTCTGGAGATAATGGATATTCTACCACATGAACAACTTGTAATTATAAGAAGTTTATTGTTGACTCAAGTACCAAAGATCGACAAAACGATCGTTATTAACTTAAATAATTAAATAATGTTAATAACATGGTAATAAGGGATATAAAAGGAATAATGAACATGAAAAAGGTTCTTAAGTAAATATAAATTAACTCTAGTTTATTATTCAGGAGGTTAAAGAACGGTCGAGTCAGGACAGGACGCAAGGTAAGGGAATTTCTTAACCCAATTTTCATTCTTTGGGTTAATCTCCTACTTTCAAATTATATCATGATATTATTATGTATTATCTTGTAATTTTACTTTCTCTATGTGTACTTATATTTAATACACATAATAGATCTATTTTATTTTAAAAATGATCTTTTTAAGGACTTCGTCTCAATCTCCTTTCATTGAGGCATATTTGGTTTTATACACAACTTTCTTTTATACGGTGTATAAACCCCTTTGACTTTTATGTTTATTCCAAAGGAATCTTTTTTATACGAAGAGTTTTACTAAACGACAAAAAGGGAATGTTTTTTTCTGTACTTATGCGGCGACAACGACTTCTCCGCCGCCGTGACCATTATTTGAGATTCGGCTTCCTCTACAAGCCATCATTTTTTTTAATGAAAAATAAATACAAAGTTTTAACTTTCTTTTATTTTGGTATGGAAAATGGTTTTGAAAGCATTTTTATTATATCAATGTTTTGTATTTATATCTTGTGATTGAAATGTGGAAATGTTATGTTTCCTTTATGCATGTTTTATGTGATACGATTATGTTATGGTTTATGATATGTTTAAACCTATTCATATGAGGAATGAATTGGACTTAATAAGTGACGGGTGGAGCCCGCTATAGCTCCTCGATGCATCGGCAGGTCTCATGAGACAAACTAGTGTCTTGGCACGAGGCCTTGACAAAATTTTATTTGTGGTCTTGGCACGAGGCCTTGGCTACGTGGTTATGATAGTCTGGCATTATGCATTCCATCATTATGAAAGTGGTTATTGATATTGCATGTGATTATTCGACCAGTAGAATATCCATGTGAAGAAGTGAATGGAATTATCTCATTTTACTTTTTCCATATTATGTTGATGTTCATGTTTAAAAGGCTTTGGTTTTAGTTATACATTTCCTTAAATGTTAATGTTTATTTATGAATGTTTCCGCAATATTGTTATCCTTACTGAGCATCTGAGATCACCCCTTTCAATGTTTTAATATTTTCCAGGATGTGAAGAAGGATTTTATGAATGACCTTCAGGGATTGTCAGAAGAGGATATGAGTGTGGACTATGGAGACTTTGTTATTGTAGTTTTTCACTTTATGATGTCATGTAACGTTTACGAATGTATCTAGTGTTTCCAAGGCTACTAAACTAATCGGTCTTTCGAGACTTGATCTTTTGTGATCATGCCAATGTTAGGAAGTAATGCACCGACTCTGGGTAGCTGGGGTCGGGGCGTTACAGAAGACCCCAACAATAACATAAATTAATTTGGAACCGTATGCATTTCCTTACAAAATGAGATAAATTTCATTATCTCAAATAAAATGGAAAGAATTACCATTCTATCTAGAGTCCTCAACAATGGAATGGATGTACAAAATATAAATTGGAGAGGTCACAAGCTAGTGTTATCCCTAGAGATCCATTATTTAAAATTTATTCTCTGTTTCAAGGAGCACATAGTAAAAAAATGAGATTTATGGCATAATGAAATCTAATGGAGAAGCTCTTTATGGGTATTGGGATAGGTTCTATAATTTCAGTCATCCACATCAAACCAACATATATGATCATCATTTCTTAAAATTATTATATCGAGTCCTTCTGAATAGTGATATAAACTTATTGTATTCTTCATTTGGTGGATCTCTCATTGAAAATTATTTAACAGGGTCCAAGTAATTGATAGATAAGGTCTCTTAGATATATAAAAATTTTCATACATGGACTACTACTAAAAGTGTGCATGAGGTAAAAAGTTTTAAATCACATTTACTTGAGTCTATAATTAAAGAACTAACCTCTCCTATGAGATATTTAGTACTGAGGAAAGTTAAAGAAGCACGAACTACACCCCTATTGGTCTCTCAATTGTGTATTTTCTTAAGAGTTTTTATAGACTTTTTCACTTAAATGTATTACACTGAAATATGTGACACTATGAACTGAAGATAATTCTAACCAATGAAAAACCAAGGTTTCAAGAAGTATTCAATAGTCTGTTATGGATATGGAAGGAAATCTCAATCCAAGTCACCTTTCCAATAGATTTTATAATAGATTTATTATCCCTACACTTCCAGTAGTTAAGTAAAAACTCTCAACCTTCAACAGGTTACCAAACTTAAAGACAAATTCAAGATCCATCAATGAAGGACCTGTAGAGACAATGGAGTACTGAGGTAATCAAAAATGTAATTTGATAACCCATGGATCTAATCTTAAGGAGTTAAAAATTCAATATGGACAAATCCTTATTATTTTCAATACATTGACAAATCATGGTTCGGGTAAACACTTATCTTAACCCATTATTAACCCAAAGTGTTATTTCTATAAGAACTGGTAGGGAGGTATAGGGTATTGTGGATTAACCTCTTGAAGAAAACCCAGAGACTAAACACCCAATGGAAAATGAATAAGACCATCTGGGGAAATAATCTCTTATGCGTCTATCACATCATGGTTTCGGAACATACATGTTCTATGTGAGTCATCATAATCGTATTGGATTTTATTTATATGGGAAAATAATTTTCTATAAAAAAAAATTGATAACTCAACATTCAATTTAGTAAACCCTACAAACATTACTTCAAATCAATAACTGCAACAATATTGTGATATTTCATATATCCATCATTATGAAACATAGGTTTACATTAACCAAGGTAATAATAATCAATGAATACTATATATTTATGAAATTTTCTTTTAGAACTCACCATAGACCATTCATACATCTTAAAATTATGTCATCATAACTTCTGATTTCCAGAAATTACAAATTTAAACTCTATAAGAGATAAAAACCCAATGAAAATTAGACAAAAAATCAAAGAAATCTTACCTAAGGTAATAAGTGAAACCAAATAAACCCTATCCAAGACAAACGTGACAATTAAAAAGACAAGAAATCAAAACAAATAAATCATACCCAATAAAAATTGAAGTGGCAGTGGATCTGAAATAAAAAAAACACTTCTTAGTGGTATAAATCAGAGGGCTTGTGAATAATTAGAATCATCTTGGTTCATATGTATGATGTTTTTTATTGAATAAAATCATATTTAATTGAAACCACAACATCATAAATTGAATATAGATTTTCAGAAAAGGAATAGGATCGTATGGAGGTTGGGTGGTCGCGTCGGAGGAGAAGGATCGTCCCGAGGTTGGGTGGTCTCATCGGAGGAGGAGGATCATTTCGAGGTGGCTGTATCGTCAGAAAAGGATAGTGGGAGTTCGGGTGGCAGCATTGGGCGAGGATCACCAACTCGTGGGGAGGAAATATCACGATAGGAAAAAATAGGGGTGGAATCACTATAATGGTGGGATTGGAGGCATAGCTTCATAGTTATTTTATGACCCATGGGTATATTTTGGGCTATAGCCACAATTTTTATAAACCGTGGCTATATAACTGTGGCAATAGCTCAAAATTTTAGTAGTGTTTTTCAAGTCCCAATGGCCCTCACCATTAAATTTGTAATGTAAATTTGTCATGGAATTCTAGTGGTAGGGATCCATATTCCCCTTCGCATAACCCCAACAAGGGTTGGTCAATCAATTTTAAGGTATTTAGGTAGGTAGGTCTTTGCCAACTACGGGCTTGCAGTTCTTTGATCTGTTGAGTTGACTCCCCAATATTGAAATCATGACTTTGCGTTTCCTCAACTATTTCCTCCAATATTACACCAATTCTAGAAAGGTATACTCTTCTTGATGTAATATGGTTAAGTCAACCTGAAACCTTTCATAAGGGCTTCTTGCATATAAGTACGTGTCTCAACAAAGGTTGGTCAAACACATGGTTTTATTATGTTTTTTCATTAATGAAGTAACGGAAGGCTTAGTCTAAATTAATATTTTATTTGAGGAATTTTTATCTCTTTTGTGTTAATTTATTATTATCATTATCACATTCTTGTTAATATTAAGTAGAACTTACATAAGTGATTAAACATGTCTTGATAATATTTACCCATAAGTCCTAGTTATTTTAGTTCCATCTTGCATGATTTTTTAATTCATTAATTATGTAATCATGATAACACATCCATAATGATAAACCATGAAACTGGTAGAATTAAAATAAAGAAAATGGAATGATCATGAGATTTTCTAATGGTTATTTTATCTAGCAGTTGATAAACTAACCCTGACCTGGGGAAGAAACACCTTGAACCTTTTGGGTTCATGTTTACATCTTTCCACCTGTTAACCTCTGTATCTCCTAGGATTGGTTTTTTCTCAGCTCCAGATTTAACCACTTATACTAGCTTGGGAGTTTCATCCATTACATATGATTTTAAACTCACACGCAGGTGAGGGGTAAAATGGGGGTTTACATAAAAGAAACCTTGGGCACACAAACCCTACATATTAATGAGGAGAAGGCTTGCTGGCCAAAAAAATTAATTTAAATAAATTAATTAAAAGAAACCATCCACATGAAAAGGTCTTGGTCTAGCTCATGATCATCCATACATGAAATGATATTTAGGCATAAATAAAACTATAATTTAATTCTTTAATCATTCTTGTTTAAGATAAATCATCCTCGAATCAATTAATTATCAACTTTAATTAATCAATCCTTTTATCTTAAACCCTTTTCTGAATTTCCATGAGATTCCCATCCAGCATTATTTTAAAAAAATAAATTCATTTAAAATTATCTACGTAAGTTACATGTACCTTGGAAGAAACACGATGAATTCCCATTCATAACTACCCAATGAGTAGAAATGAAAATAATGCAGATGTTAAAATTAAACACACATATATATAACACCTATAAAGTGTAGTTCCTTGTCTTTACACCCACACCATGGTACACATATCAGGGGTTTGTATAATATAATAATAAGTTTTAATAAATATGTATAATTTGGATGAGTATACGGCATGTAGTTCCAACTAAATGGTGTGTACTATTGTTCACCATCCATCTGAAGTACATTCTTGGGGATACGACATGTGAGTGTACTTCAAAAATCTTTAGATTACACTGCATGTCCATTGGGCCACATGTTTTGCAGTATCCATGTTACATGGTCTCCCACCAGGCAATTCGTGTATGGGGTACACGGTCCAACCTTAACCCGGAGGGACTACATGCCATGTTCAGTGGGCCACATGGCATGTAATCTAGAAACTATGTGCCACCTGTTCCTTGTCAACCCAATGAGTCATTAAGACTTAGAAAAACTCCAATGACACGGCTTGTCTTGGTGGACCAGACCTGGTGCATTGAACCTTTCCTATACAGTGTGTACTACTGAATACACGTTGTGTGTTCTGGTGTTCCATGACCAAGAACCTTTGGAACCTTTGAATGAGATCCCCTATTTTATTTTAATCAAAATTAAAAGAAAATTTTGTTTCTTTAAGGTAAACAAGAAATGGCAGAGGAGGAATAGATCTTGAGATTCAGATTTGCAGAATGATTAACATGAATTGAAATAACTGTATTATTAAAAGCATAAATCATCAACAAAATATTTAAATAATTATAAACAATGATATAACTTCTCTGATACCACTTGTAGGTTCTGGGCGAATTGGAACCATGGTTGGGCCAACACCCAACTTTAATTTTTACCATGATCAATGATTAGTTTGGGATCAATATGATGATGAATTCTAGTCTCCGTGGAATAGAATCAATGATTTAGATAAACAAAGAGGCCCAAAACCTTTAGATAGGATATTTCACGTCATGTTTATAATTAATATATTAATTTCATAAAAAATAATACCTAGATATTTGGTATTTGCTTCATTTATGATGTTGATCATCCATAATGACCCTTTCGAATTAACTCATTGTGCTTGCGAGGATCCAAACTAGAGTCCCTTTAGCGGTGATCCACATGTTCTCTGATGGCCTCCGTTCGATACCACTCGTTCTCCGGGTGCTAGCGTGGTGAAGAGAGTGGCTTATTTCGGTCATTCTTGATCGCTTGTTCTTTAGACTTGAATAACGTATCTCGTTCTTGAGAGGGGAAGGAAGATGATTCGAGAGAGAAATTTTTTAGCTCAACAATTCTCAATTCACCGGGTGTGTGGTTCGGTACATGGAATAATAGACGTATGTGTCTATTTATCTATATGGGGCTTTAGTTACAATATTTAATTACGTAACACCAATTAAATTCATTTATAACCTTAGAAAAAACCCATGATTTTATTAATAATACCGCATCATTATTTATGGTGCTCCAACTTTCACAAAACAGAATTAAAAATAAAATCTCGTGTAACAAAATAACATCAGTGTTATTAGTGTTTTAATTTGGGCCAACTAATTAAATAATTATTCACCATCTTGAAAATAATTATTTTATTACTAGACTGGCCTTGGTCCACTCAAACTCCACTTCCATTTATTGAACACCCGAATAAATAAATAAATATTTTATTCTATTAAATAAATATTTTATTTAAAAACTATTAATAAATATTTATTAAATGTTCAATAATATAAAAAAATTTATTTTACTCACAATCCAATGAATATATATTTATTTAATTTATGAAATCAATTTAACTTGAATAAAATTATTCAACTATCTTGAGAATAATATTTATTCAATTAATTAAATTCAAATATAATTTAACCAAGACCACCAAAAACACATAGTGTGTGACCTTCGAGGATTCTTTCTCATTGGAATTAGATAGGCTTGCCTAAAGTCCAAGAGTACTGTCTAGAAACAGGTCAAGGCTCCCAAGAGAAATAAATTAAAGTCGCAACAACAACATACACATACGAATGCTCGCTGTGTTATGTAATCTTTGTGTATCAATATCTCATCAAGTAGGTTTCATGATAGTCTCATCAACCTTTGTGCTTGATACGTCATTCTTTGACTACCTAAAATAAACTCATCGTTACACCATAGCCATGTATTTTTTCATGATGATTATATTTCAATCTAAGGGTTGAGATATCAAATTCCATAAATGGAAGGGACAAATCCTTACTCGACTTATCCATTAATAACATGACACTTGTGACACATCCAATGTACACTACATCCCTCCAACTGTCTTTATGACAGTTTTCATCAGTAAATCAAAGTGTGTGAGTAGTGACACCTATTAATGATAATCTTAAAGTATAAGGATCATTACACACACTTGTAGATAGGAATATCTGATGACACCAAAACATGAGGAATTTCTAATAGAGGGTATTTTCTCATAATATTCTATCTTGGAGATTACTAAGTGATAACTTCATGAGAGTAATTCTCATTTCTTACTAGTACTCGCACTTGACGGTATGTATTCTATGTGTCCCATCATAGTATGTCATCCAACCGCAGAACTATATTTATGAATCTTGTTATAGAATTTCAAGGTTCTCATCATAGTGGGGAACTTCAATGACCTTATCAATGCAAAAAATACTCTTGGACATTATTACATCATATTCATGAAAAATAATGAACAATATGTAATAATATGATTAATATTTAAATACATTAAATATCCATGTAATCAAAGTAAAAATAGTTGGTTCTAGGACACTAACTCTAGCACATTTCTCATATTATACATAATCTCACATATCCCCATATATATATTGACTACCACTGGGTAATATACATATAATGAGGGAACTTACATATATATATTCCTACCTATGCATACATGGTAAGTCGCCTTTAACTCTGGTGAATCGAACCTGCCTATAAAGTGATTAAAACTCACTAAAAATAAAACTAAGGACTCAAAACCACTTAAATACACTAAATAAAAAGGGTGAGACCAAGAAGAATATTTAAGCCATAACTCAAATGGAAATGGAAAACTGAAGATGGTTTGAAATTCCTTGCCTTTGGTGGTGAACACCAAGACATACCCGAAGAGGCCCTAAGAGGTGCACCGCACTCCCTAACACTGGAAGAAAAAAACTAATTCTCCCTAACCCTAAGGTTAAGTCAAGAAATATAGGTTAATGGTAATAGGATAAAATGTCCAACTATAGAAGGAGTATAAAAGCATGAGGCTTACCTCAAAGAATTTAAGAAAACCTATAAAGGAATCTGGTGGAACTGGCGGGCGAAGAGGAGGTCGCAAGGTGGGTGTCGCACATTTCTAGAGAGGAAGGGGAGGGGCTTCTCACATGGGTTAAGGGGGAGAAAACCTTTAGGGTTTTTATTAAAACCTAAATAAGAATAATAATAATACTGTTAATAATAATAATAATAATAATAACTATAATATTATTATTAATATTATTAGAACATTTCTTTTATTTTTATTTTCCATTTATTCTCATTTAATTCAATTTTATTTTGATTTTTATTTAATTATTATGATTTTTAAAAGAAGATACATAGCACATGGTTTGGGCTGCAATTTTTGGAAAATTGTGTGCCCTCTGTTGAGAATCTGAAGCACCCTGCACAGGTTAGAAGCACGGTTTGGAAACTGTTCACCAAGTGTACAGTGAATATTGTTGAAGTACTAACCAATAGCCACTAACCATGTGAGATATGGGAATGGTTTGGTAAACTATGAATAGCTCATGTGACATCTTCTGTTCACCTGAATGGGGCCACACGGTTTGCTGTAGAGGGCTGCACAGTTTTACACAAACCAGGTACCACTGTTAGACCACCAAAACCTTAAGGTTTTAGATCCTAGTGCTCCTAAAACTCTTCAAGATCACCTAGGTATTTATCAAGCCATTATCATATCCTAAAAACATCACATTGAAGTCTTCCAACTCCCAGAATTTCATTCTGAATCCTAGTTTTAAAAACAATTCATCCAGTAAATGAAAAAAATTAAATTCCTTTATAATTTCATCTGGTTCAAAAACACAGGATGTTACAAATGATGGGTGGGGTCCTATATCATAATCTAGTGTACTGTTAAATAGTTTATATCTCATGATATAGGTATTCATGAGTACATTTTATTTACACATAATCATGGGCACTGATGGTGTAGCTCATGAAATTAATGTTTCTCTATGCTAATGTTTATGCCATAGTAGAGGATGTTATTCATCATGATCTTAAAATCCCATGATTCAAGTATTATATTAAATTATTTCATGAAATGTTATAGCTATTATGCTTCTATGTTGATCTTTAATGGATTTAAGTTCTTATCACATGTACTGTAAAAGGGAACTGTAGCAGTACTATAGAAGTGGCGGAACCGTAGCAGCAGTGACATAGTTGCGGTGGAGGTACTATTGTGAGAACTGTACCAGTGGCGGTACTATAGCAGGGACTATAGAAGCCCAGGTATTGTAGTAGTACTATTCACCAGAGGGCCCTTTGGGCCAAAATGGGCTTTCATGACCCTATTCATTCAAGCTATGTAATGGGTCTCCCTCTACCTAGTCAAAATAGTTCTTTTCTTTTCTTTAATAATAGATTGAGGCTTCTGCCCCATCCTTTAGAAAACTTTCTAGAAGATGGTCCAGTATGGTGCCTTTAAGGAGAAATGATCTCAAGTATTGTAAAATAAGATGATTATATATATTTTCTCCAACGAAACTGAACCTATCTGTCCTAGGGATATTATTATTTATGTAATTTAATGTTTTAAATCATGTAAAGGATGTTAAATAAAGGCATATTTAGCTTGGGTCACTATATAATTTTTACATATGATTTTGTTTAAATATTAAATTAATTATATAAATATTTATACATTCATATAATAAGTTACATTTTGGGTATGAAAATGGATTTAGTTTCCGTTTACCTTGAATTTATCTTGTATTGATTTATATACTTGAATTAAGTAGTTAATTTTTTCCAAGATATGAAGGTAAGGAAACTTCAATAGGGTTTGAATTACTGATTAATCATGAATAAAAATTTATATCCCACTCTAACAAGTATGTTTATTAGAAGTTATAATTTTATATCAAATTATAGTATCAAAGTAAACAATATAAATATTCAACAAAAATATAAATAATTAGAAGTTAGAATACTTATCAAAGGTCAAAAATACCACAATTATAATTTAAAAAAAACATGGAAATGTAAAAATAATGTATATATCTATTGATAATAATCAACACCCCCCCCCCCCTAAAAGCTTATTATTCAAAAAACACTTCTTAACATGAGAAGTATTTAATTTTAGACCAATGTGGTATGTGGTTCGGTAACTATAACCAAGAAGTACGTGCTCTGTACCTATAATTTCATTGATTGTAAACATTTAAGAAGGTACCATGTCATAAACTTGGAACTTCTTCCACTAAGAGTTGGAACTAGGATGATCTATCAGCATGTTCCTCAATCGACAATAAGTCTAAACACCTTTAATTTTTCAAAAACGACATTGGGAAGATATAACTTCCTAACCCTATAATATTATTTATTAGCATGACTAGAATCACCATTGGTTACAAGACTCAAAACCTCCTCAATCACATAGGATTAAAAGTAAAACAATTACAATAGGAAAATTAAGATCTTTTATAATAAACATCACCAAACTAAATCTCTTAGAAACACACTAAAAATAAAAATAAAATAGTAATCACTCAAATAAATGAGATGATGAAGGACTTACACTTTATATATTTCAGTTCTATATAACTATATTTGTTCCTTAAAGTGGTTTCATGAATTTATAGAAAACTTCTAATAGTTATCTTATGCACTATTTGGGTTTAGTTATAATGCCTTCAGAAGTAGTCTAATACTTCCACAAAATGCAAGTTTAAAACCATTATAAAGTTATATCTTCTAAAAAATGTGGTTCATCATAACATCACAAAGTATTGAAGCTTAAAAAATAATTTATCTCACTTGACTATAAAATATTTAAAGTTAAATATACACAATAAAAAACTAACACAAAAAAAACATTCAAATTAAATAAAATTAAAACATAAAATGAATTTTTATCCGTAAAAAATGATATGGAAGAAGATATTTAGAAAATGTCTCAACAATCCCACCTTTTTGAAAATATTAAGTCATTCATGTAAAATATAAAAAAATGATAAAATTAAAACTCACTAGAAGATATTATAAGATGAAACAGGAAGGTTCTCATTTTAACCTCACTTAAAACTTAAAACTCTCACCCAAGAAAGGAAAATTTTACCCTTCTTTATAATAAAATCGTAAAGTAATATTGAATGCATTTAAAGGTATATTAGAAAAATTTCACATTTTCTTTATGTTTTCAACCTCTCCGCATTTGTGAATTTTAGAAATTTAAGGTATAAAAAATAGAGAGGAAAATAAGAGTTAAATAAGGAGTGGGGAAAAATAATATAGAAGTTAACATGAGAGAAGAAAAACATCTTGTAATATATGTTTCAATAATTCCCCATTAATATATGAACATAATTTTTTGGGTAATCGTAAGAAAAAATGGCATCCCCTTTAAATCCATAAAACATTATATTTTTCTATATTTATTGTCCATTACCCTAGAATATAAACTTATCTTTATAAGAAAAACATAAAAAATAAAATCATAAAATAAAAATGGAAATAACACTCTAAAAATATAATTTCAAGTTAAAATAATTAGATCATAAGGTATGATGATTGAAAACATTCATCGCAATATTTAAAAAAATCTTGATCAATAAACAATCAAAATAGGTAATCATCAAAGATAAAATCATTCATTATTTTTTTATGAAATTTAATAAATGGAAAATGAGGTTAGAAAATAAAAAATTGATTTGAATTTTAATTATTATTTTGAGATTCGTCCTTCAAAATATCTGGATTCCTTGGAATTTTATCCTAGTATTTCAAATATTTTTGAAGCTCTACTAACTTCTTGTTATGATCTTCTAGTAACATCTTTCAGTATTTTATCTCTTCATTTAACTCAACATTCTCATCCACTAGATACCTAAAGTGAGTGTGTTGTTCATCAATACATTTCTCTACTCTCTTCAAGTTAAAAAATGGGGCTTCATATTCTTTTTTAAATTTTCACAAATCCACCTTGATTCTCACTTTCTCATTGATAATATGCATCTATATTTAGAATATTTAGAATCATATATGTTGTTCATGTAAATAAAAAATTATAGTGTTTATCTTTGGAAGTATTTGGGAATAGATTAACATGCTAAAATGTTTTTTTCACAAAAAAATCCATCTATATATCCATTCAATCTATTCTAGTTAAAATACATACTTTTTTATAATTATTCTTTGGCCACAAGTTTTGGATGATCTTCCTAATTAGTATTATCTTTAGGTGAATAATTAAGTATATAAACCACATTAACACGCAATTAATCTTCCATACCAACATCAATTCCATTTATCCCTTCTTTTTTTAATATTTAGTTTCATTATTGTGTAAATATTCCAATATATTTCCTTTTTTTAGTATAGGTAGCTCAATTGATATAGTCTTTCTATAATATTCTCTCATAGAATATGTTTTTGATTTCTCTAAAAAATCAGAATTGGATATATCCCATTGTTAATTATAATCATCATCAGTTGAAATCTTTTGATCTTGTGAACTAGATTTTTGAATATGATGAATTTTAGAAGGTATATATTCTAATTATATGCCTGCGGGGTCTGGGTGAGTTGGTTCAAGGTGGTGGCAACCCGTCGTCGAGGTTCTAGGTTCGAGTCCTCACAAAGGCAATGTGCACTATATGCCAGCGATCCTCTCGTCCCCTTCATCCCATGTGGAACTGGGCCAAGCACAAGGATGGCCACCTTGGGCCTAGATGGGGACGTGTGACAGGGGGTGGGGTAAGTCCACCTCAATACCCCGTAAATCGAAAAATATGTTTGCCCACGGGGGCTGGGTTAGTTGGTTCAAGGTGGTGGCGACCCGTCGTCAAGGTTCCGGTTTCTAGTCCTCGCAAAGGAATCATGCACTATATGCCAGCGATCCTCTCATCCCCTTAATCCCTTGTGGAACTAGCCTAAGCCCAAGGTTGGCCACCTTGGGCCTAGCTGGGGACGTGCGACACGGGGTGGCGTAAGGCCGCCTCAATACCCCCTAAACCGGCAAACACATTCACCCCACCGTTGGTGGTGGGGTGGTAAGGGCTTGGGGGTGAGGGGCGGGTCACGGGGTCAAGTCCCCGGGCTTGTGATTTACATGTAATTTTATTCCTTGTGTGTGTGCCACTTTTGCAGTTATACCAAAAATTTTATATATTCTAATTATAAGATTTACATGATGTTGATTTCATTTAAGTAGATCCTATTTTAGTATTTTCAACATTATATTCACTATGATTTATGAACTTCTTACATTTTTCTATAGGTAGTGGCATTATTAATTCTGATGAAATTTTAACTCCATCTTTCATCACCATATCATTTCCCATTATGGTAATTGATTTTGATAAAAAAATTATTATAAACTTGATAAATATGATCATCTGGATCTCTAATATACATAGGAGGTATAGTAGTTTTAGAATTTTTTGTCATTAATGAATAAACTTCTTTAATATTTCCAAACCTTCTAATAATTTCATCCTCCCATTTATATTTCATCTCAAACTTTGAAATTTCGAAGAAGGGATTCTTATACTTTTTTCCTTCTAAATTGTGGTGTATTTCAATATTTTTCTCAGCCTAATTTCCACAATACTTGTTAGATAATCTTTTTAATTTCCTATAAATATTTTCACTTTTCTAATTTCTTTATAAAGAGGTTTCGAGGATAGCATAAGTTTCTATACTTCTAGTTCATTTCACATTTTCTCTATATTGGTAGATTTATTCTTCTATTTCAACTACCAGTTTTTTTTAGATTCCTTCCATTTAACTTATTTCTTCTTCTCAATCTTATTTTTCTCAGTAGCTTTGAAAGGTTTTAATTTCATGTTTTTTTAGAAAATTTTATCAGTGTAGAATAAAAATAAATATTTATTTAATAAACCATTTCTTCCTTTAGTTCAATTTATTTCTTTCATTCCACAAATTCCAGATCTATCACTTCTTCATCCCTCATGGAATTTAGAAAAATATGATTCAAAAGTTTGGAGTAAGGAATTAGCTATAACATCACCAAGTCTATGCACACCGATTCTATGAATTATTATATAAACTTATCAATATTAAACTTCCTCATGTTGAAAAGGAATTATATCATATTGACACATTTAGCTTTGATACTGAATTTTTCTACTTTTCAAGGTAATAAAAATCCATGTATCCATTGGATGAAAACTCTTACATCTAAGACTATATAGTTCATATTATAAACTCTATCATTAATAAGAAAAAATTTCTCCTATTCCCTTGACTTTTCAGAAATTCTAATCATTTTTTAATATCTTTCAATGAAAAAAAGGATTCTTTTTCCTGAGTTAATCGAATAAACCAGAAAATTTTCATTATCATGAAAACACATTTCTTATCAAAATCCATGAATCTAGCTTTATTTTCTCCATTGATACTATCAAAAATCACCATCTCATAAAAATGATGAATAATTAAGAGTTAGAACAAATAAAATCCTATAAAAATGTGAACTATTGATTCTCATATTTGAAATAAAATATAATTCTTCAAAATATAGTCATACCTATCAAACCATGTGAAATTGAGAAATCTCTTCAGAATGATCTCCTTAGTTTCAATCCCCTCAGAAGTGGACATCGCCTACCGAAAGTTCATTATAAACTATATTAGAAGAAAAAATATCTAGGTGATGAAACATCACACTAAATTCTAGTAAAATAATTAAAGATTCTACACAGCTTTTTATAGGTTTCATTATCCACCATTAAATTCAAGTGAACCAACGATTCATAAAATCTCCCTCTAGAAGTCATGATGTCAAATCTAACTGTAGAATTAAATTTAAAATTTAATAAAAAATAAATTAGTTAACTTTATTAATTGAAGAAAACCAAAAAATAAAAACATTAATTAAAAAAATAATTCCTTTCATATATCCAAAAA
This sequence comes from Viscum album, assembly GCA_963277665.1. Classification (NCBI taxonomy): domain Eukaryota; kingdom Viridiplantae; phylum Streptophyta; class Magnoliopsida; order Santalales; family Viscaceae; genus Viscum; species Viscum album. The sequence continues at coordinate 1,466,497,761 of OY728128.1, read as the reverse complement.
ATTTATACGAAATAATCCACCTATAAGTTATCTTATGATGATATAGAAAATATTATTCTCATGAAAATTGTTCTAAATGACTCATCTCCAATATTTAATTAATAATTTAGAATTGATTAAAAACTCTCTATAATGATATAAAAACAAATAATCCTCCTATACTTATAAATATAACAAAAATTATAAAGAAAAACTTACTAATAAGGTAATCTAAATAAGTGAACCTCCCCCTCAATCAAAGAGTAAAAATATAAAGCAATACTCTTAAAAAGTAAGGAAAATCAAAAAATATTCCATAGGAATTTATGTATGAGACATTATAGGATGAGTAATATCAAAATATATGGTAGGGTATATGATCTTAAAATAACATGTAAAATCAAACAAGTTACTCAGTACTAGTGGTTTGGTTTTATCTTCTACTATGCAATAAAATCCTTTCATCGGAATTTATGGTTTTGGAAGTCGAGCCAGCTTAATTCGAGAAATGTTTATAAAAAATACCTTTTATGCATATATCATTAAAACATTCCTATGTTCAATCATAGTAATTTCCTTTTAAATAAAGTCTTTATGTATACTAAGTGGTTTATTTTCAAAGAAAATATGCTCATCCAATATCTGCCTCTTCATAATTTGGTGAAAATGGTGTATTGATCAAAACAAAATAATTTGATTGATATTGTAACCTTTCAATAGATGTACTTCCCAATCTAAATTTTATCCTTTTTAGTATTATTTTTTTATACAAATTACCAAAATTATTACATATAGAAATAAAATTATAAAGAAACTTCTTCAATACTTCAGCTTCAGATTTCAAGTTAATAAGAACATTTTTTTCTTATGAGGTATTGATTGAAGTTTTATTTAAATTAAGTTTTAATTATAGTATATAAAAATCATATTATTACTATAAAACTTATTATTAAATAAATATATCTCACTCATATACTTATAATGTTTAGTATTTTTATTTGTGACCTCGTCTTTAGTGTTTGTATAAGTCTTAAAAAGTCTCAGATAATTGTTTTCATTTTTCACAATGTATTCCTTCATTTCTTCCTTGGATTAAATTATATCATCTGCCTTATTATCTAATGTAAAAGAGAAATTGGAATCAATGGTTAACTATTATATTCAATCAGGAGTGACTTTTCAAATAAATAAAAATTCATTCTAACTCACTATAGCATAGAAACCATTATTCTTTTGGGTATTATCATTATCATATAAAAAACTACTATATTTATCCGAATAATCACTTGGGAAACATATGTCATTATTAAATCTAAATGAATTTATTTTCTTGTAAAAATTATCCTTGATTATTTTATCCTAACATTTTAACTTTGGGAAATCTAGTTTAATGTGACCTGGTTTTTTACATTCATAAAAGATAAGTTTTGAACTATCTTTTTTTTCATATCTATTCATTCTATCCTTCATGTCTTACCACTAGAAGATAAAATTAGAAAACATCCTTCTCACCAGTTTCACATATTTCATTTCAATATGTTTTATAAAACTATCACCCAAATTATTTTTAGAGGTTCTTCTTGGTGTACTTGGCTTAGAATTTTGAGTGCTGGTAGTTAAAGCTCTATATGATGAAGAAAAAGAAACTCCATTTTTTTTATTTTTTAGTATCTCGCTTAATTGTATTTTCATGTTTTCTAAGTGTTCCAGTAAAATAATCTAAACTATGATTTTAAATTTTCTTAGTGTCATCAGTTACCATTATCTTTGATTCTCATTCCTTTAAAAGAATTTCAATAGTCTTTTCTACATGATTTTCATATATAAATTACTTTTCTATAAGTTATTTTAGTCCATTAATAATTTTTATAAAATTTTAATTCATTTTTTCCACTGATTCACAAGGATGAAAATCATATGTCTAATAATCTACTCATAATATCACCCTTAAAGTCTCAAAAAAGTTAAATGTTCTAAAGTGAGTAACATCCAATTTTCTATAAATTTTATTAGATGTACAACTAAAATAAACTTAATTGTATATATTCCTATGAATATAACATAATAGTGTATTCTAAAATTGAATGTTAAGTTAGAATTTAGATCTCTCCTCATGGGTAAAATTATGAACTTCTTTCTCTTGAATTTTACGATTTCTTGTAATCATGAGATAGTTTTAAACACTGTTATTTATCACATATGTATCAATCTAGTCATTATAATAATCATAATCTCCTCTATTAAATATAGTAGGATGATTCATTCTAATATTTCCAATTGATCTAACTCATATTTCTACCATAAAAAACATATCTACTCTCTTCCAATATAGTTTGAGTATGAAAATTTGATATTCACAATATTATGAATTTTAAATTAAAGAGTATGATCAAAAAAATGTTTTCATAGATAGGTAGGTCATGAAACTTCAATAGGTATTGAATTAAAGTCTAATCATGGCTCATAATTTCAATCCCACTCAAAGAAGTAAGTTGATAAGAAGTTATAATTTCTGATCAAATTATTGTATGATAGTAAACAATGTAAATACTTGAATGATAAAAAAATATTAACAAAATTAAATAACACCATAATCATAATTTAAAACAAATAATAAATTTTATAATAAATACATAGATCTCAAAATAAAAAATAAAAAACGCCTAAATGGATATTATTACCAAAACACTTATAGTCATGGTAAGTATTCACTTTTAAATCCAAGAAGAAAATGGTTCGGCAACAGAAACCAAGGTGAAAAAGATCTGAACCTAAAACTTTTTCAAATATTAACCTTTTATAAGATACCAATTTCAAAACACCAAACTTCTTTAACTAAGAGTTCAAACCATGACACTCTATCCATGAGATCATTTTCAATCTCCTCGATTGGTAGCATGCTCAATACCCTAGATGATATTGAATAATCCATTTGTAAGATACAAATTTTTAACCATAGAATATTATTGATAAAAATGATTAGAATCATCATAGTTTCCAAGCCTCAGAACATTTTCCAACACACATGATCAAAATAACAATAATTATAATAGGAAAATCAAGATCTTTTTAAACAAACCTTGCCAAACCAAAACTCTTAGAAACACATTGAAGAGAAAAGTAAAATTAGAATCACTTAGAGAAATAAGATGGTTCATGACTTCTATTTTTTATCTTTAAACACTAAATAACTATATTAGTTTTTCAAAGTGGTGTCATAAATTTATATAAAAATCCAATTGTCACATTTTTCACTCTTAGAGTGAAATTAAAATAACTTTGGAATAATAATACACCTTCCTATATAAGTTCAATTCCACCACAACAATCTATATTCCAATGGATATTCTTCATAATAACTTAATAAATTAAAAAAATATAAAATTTCATTTAGTTTAATAGTATTTAAATAATTCATAATTAAATCATCACAACACAAAACTAACATAAACAATATTCAAATTAAATGAATTGAAAACATAGTGTGTTGTGGTTCATAAAAAATGGATATTAAAGAAGACAATTAGAAAATGTATCAATAGTTAATTATGATTTATACAAATTAAGTATTATAATTATGACATAATATAGGACTCTCTTGAGTAAGGAATCCCTGGGTGGAGGGATTTTAGGTCATACCTCCTTCTAGCCTAAAGTTTTATTCCTTGTTCTAAAATATTTGGTGTTGATTATATGTGGCTCCATGCTTACTCATTTGGGGATTATTGATTTTATATAATTCTTGAAATTTACATGAAATAGTTTCATGTATATTGTACATAGTATGCATTTGGATTTCATGGATATAATCGGATTCTAATTTGGGTTAAAAACATAATATGTGAGTTCAATAAAGAGTGACATATCAATATGGATTGAACATATTGATATTTTGTAATAGAATATGAAACTAAATCACAATATGCATGTATACATAAAGTAAATATCATGACATAATATGGTGATATTAAAAATACTAAGTGTTAGATTTCTTCCAAAGCGGCGTTTTTCAATACCTCAATCATTCAGTTCAAATGACCTTAACCATTTAGTTAACATGGATTTTCATTTATAAGGAAACAAATTAATGAGGAGATCTAAGCTTTTAGATGCCTTTTTATTTTCATTTTCTATAGGTTATACTTAGTTGGGAAACCATAACCATTATGATACTAAGGAAATCAACTTGAGTAAATCCATATAATGGATTTGGGTAAATAGTTATACAAGCAGTTATCTAGGAGTCATATATGTTTTGACTGACAATAGTTTTCTTATATATATAGTCATAGATTATTTACATGAAGTCTTATGTAAGTCATGTTAAAGTATAGATATTTTCCTACTAATGGGTATGATGAATTTAAAAGGTTTCATCAATTTAATCTAAGAAGATTTAAATAAATTCTTATTAAATGAATCTAAAACTTTATACTCATCTAATAATAAGTTTTTTATAGATAATTGAATCATCATATTTGATCTTGACCATGAGATCTATATTGGTTAAGAAAAAACTAAGCAGTGGTAATTTTATTGACTGGTACTAGAAATTAAAAATAGTTCTTAATAAAGAATGAAAATTCTATGTATTAGAGGAACTCTTTCCTAAGAAACTCACTAGTGAATCTATTTAACAAAAACGTATAGATTCATATGATAAGAATCTGAAGAAATCACTATAAGTATATAATCTCATTCCCATTACTATGGAACTGAATTTTTAAAATCAACATGATACCACAAATGATTACAAGATGATAGACTACTTCAAATGAATCTATTAAGAAAAAAAGAAAAGTATCAGAGGTATGAGGTGTCAAAGGAACTTTTTTGTTGTAATATGGTGGAAGGAACATCTATCTCAACTCATGTTTTAAATATGATTGGCTATTTTAATGACTTATAGAGACTGTGTTCACCTCTTATGTTTTATCTAGCCACAAACTTCATTCTACTATAACTATCAGAAAGGTTCGAGTAGTTCATATTGAACTATAATATGAATGATATCAATAAGATTTTACCTAATATATTAAATATAATAAGGATAGTTGAGTAGGACATGGTTTTTCTGGGCTCAAGTTCCATAATAATGGTATAAAAGGATAAGGGTAAAGGCTTTCACCAAAGAGATAAGAAAAGAGGTTATAGAGAGTCCACAAATCTAACTAAACCAAATAAATGGAAGGATAATTCTTTAATTATATAAAACTTATCCATTATAGAAATAACTATTTAGAATTCATTAAGGGTTGAAATAAACCTTGTGGAGATTCCACATCTGGTATTAATGTAATAGAATTTGATTCTTTTATTCTAAAGGGTATAATATACCAGCTAAATATTTTACAAGCATTGTAATTATATAGAATTTTATAAGTGATAAAAGAGTTTATAATGAGAGCTTGAAGTTTTATTTCAAGTAATAAATTAAGGATTTTATGTATTGAGGACTTGGATGTAATAATTTCTTCAATCTTGGACTAATTTGAATTAAAATATGTGTGTTTTTGTCTCATTATTCCCTCTCTTAAGAGATTCGTGTAAAAATATCTATTTAAAATAATGATATGAATATTTTAGTACACATGGTTTATGATTCATCCCACAATATAACAATTTTTAAAAGGATACAATCATAAATATATTTAAATCATGGATAATATTTTTATCTCATAATATGAAGGGATGTGATTCCACTACCAATAGTGGAATATTTGATAAATTTTACTTTTTATTAAATATTTCAAACATATAGAATAACATAAATGATATGAAAATAATATTTTATTTGTTAATTATTCCCACTAAAAAGAAATATGTTTTATTTCCAAACACAGATGAGTTTTAGGTTCTTATCATGATATTCCTAAATGAATATAGTTTCTAAAAGTCTAGTGGTATTGTGTTTGGACTTAAAGGTTTTTAGAGATAAAAAATAAAATAATACACCTATCAAATCTCAAATTGAATTTCATTTAATATCCTAAAATATTTTAGGGTATATGGGTAATGAAAAATGTAAAGAGTTTCATTTAGTTACTGTAATAAAGAGAATTTCACGTAATATCCTAAAGGGGTTTAGGATATGTTATTGAAGATATAATGTAAAGGGTTCTGTTAGTTACTAGAATATTTCTAGGGAAAATATTTTTGGAAGGGGTATAAAGAATTATTATTATGAACTTGTAAAGTGTTCTAAGTTGACAAAAGAATCTATTGACTTCATAACATTAGATGTTGTGAAGTTAGGGAGTTTGAATATGTGGAATTAGTTGAGTATAAACAATATGATTCCTAAGTCTCACCATTATTTAAAAATGGATAAATTCATATATGTTACTCACTAAAGAGTTTATTGGGAGGGTTTCATTATGTCGTCACACAGTTATGTGACATGAGTTTCATAAAATATGTAATGATTTTAACAAAACCCTGAAAAGTGAAAAAAAAAATCAAAAGGATGGTCTCATATTATATCATATATGATATGTTAGAATGAACTTTTATGTATGGTTTTGTTAAAATATTCTTAATTAGTTTAATAATATAAAATGTATCAGGTAATATAAAATTAAATCTCCACTTTATCATTTTTTCACATTGGATACATATATGTATATATTGATATACATTTTTTGAAGTCTAATGATAATCGATATCTCGAAGTATGACTTTGAGTTATTCCAAATCGATATATTTCATGGATTGTTATATGTTGTTATGAAATTTTAAGTTTTTAATGAGTTTGAGTCTTGTATCTAGATACAAAATATGATCATGAGGGACGAAACATGATTTTTTAACTAGATGACCCACAAAGTATACCGTATGGAGTGTCATACACTATATCTTTGGTATAATAGGGTTTCATGGTTCAAATTTATTTTCCCATATACATGAGGTTAGTGATATACTAAGCATGATAACCATTATAATTTCATACCTTTTTTACACAATCCCTTAAGTTTAGATAATTATTGGTGATCGGGTATGTTGTCGATCATTTAATCAGTTGGAGCTCAACCAAAATGGGATTTTCCTCTTGTATGATGAGTCTAAAATATGGGCCCTCAATTAAGATATACTAGGGAAATATATGACCATAATTAGAAGGTAAATATTAAGTTATTATCTACTTTGATAAGGGACATGTGATGTGTTCATCTACTAAATTAATGACATGTGATGTATTCATTGATCTGTCCATTCTATGCTCAAAGAATCGATAATATTTGAGGAAGCTATATGCAATTAAAATAATTTTTATTCCATGGTAACTCTATATCTTGTAAAAAGGTATCATATTTAAATAAATTCTTGTTTATGACACTTCTAGTGGATATGGGTATAGAGATACATGTTTTTTATGGAGATTATTCCAGATCCCTTTATAGCTTATGTAGCATTGATTCTTTAATAGAGGCCAATCTTTACTTACATTTATAGATTCATTGATTCATATTTATTATCCATTATATAAATTCTCATGGGAAAAAACTTCTTGGTTAAACAAATAGAGATTGTGTTTGAATCTAATAGTGAATCTAAAATTGTTTTAGAGTTTTAGATTGAGTATTCACAAGGTACTTCATATGATACAATACAATCTAAAGATAATGATTGTTTTCAAAAAAGTGTTTTGGAATATATTCAAAAGGGGTATTATATATGATTAAACAATTTTCTATATGTGATATAATATAGGGTTAAATGGCATGAAATTCTATTAGTCTTTAGTGAAAGTGAGAGATTGAAAGGAATATTCCCTAAATCCATGTGAAATTATACAGTATGATATGGTGTGTTGTAGAGTATAAAATACATGTAGAAAAAGAAACATTTTATACCTTAATGGTATAAAATATTTTATGTTATATAAAAATAATATAGGCTTATTTTGATAGTTATATTATATGACTTGGGTGATTCATAGTGTCATGAATCATATGGTATGATTCATTTGGCAATGAATTAATTCATCAAATATAGTTAACAATTAATATGTTAATACTTCAATCCTCTACATGACTAATATCATTGATTAGTTATTTTATAAGATGAATTGAATGGGATATTTAATTTACAAGGGTTACATGATATGAAACCATAAGAATTACTCATTAATCTACGAAATTTATGAGTAAATTCATGGTTTCAAAGAGTGCGCTATGGCTCTCTCTTCATCACCTCCTGATGTCCTAGGTTGATTGACGCTCCAGCACCGCCCCTCCTCATCTACTCCTGGCTGGGGGGAGGAGTGTCTTCCTCCTACTACCTCACCCCCTCTTCTATTGTCTTTCAATCCTTTCATGGATCCTTCCACTCTCCCCATTTTCCAATCCATTCACATTATCCCTAATGTTCACTCACTTGTCAATGGCATCCCAATGGCTCTGCTCTCTTATCTACAGTTTACAAATGCCTCTGCGATGACGAATCTTTCTTTAGTCACTCATTTCAGTAAGAGATGGCCCACAGTTGATGTCTTCAACTATTTTATCTCCAACCAGTGGAAGCTTCAGGACTAGGTGATTTTTGGTCTCTTGGACTCGATACACCTCCTTATTTGCTTCTCATCAGAAGAATATCTCATTTATGCTTGGTAAAACGCTTCGCGTGTTACACCAGGTTTGCACTTATATCTTTTTCGGTGGTCATTCGATTTCCACCTGAAAAAGACCCTCCTATCTCATCGATTTTGATTTTTCTCCCTGGCCTTCTCCTACCATTTCAGATTCCATCGATTCTTCATTTGATTGGAAATATTTTTGGTCGATTCCTATGCTCGGACTAGCCTACGAACGTCATAATCCACATGATCTCCCCTAGAATCTGTGTTAAATTTTACATCTAAAATAATCAGTTGAATACCATTGGCATAGATATTGTAGGTGAGATTTGGTGGTATCAAAAGGTTGTCTACGAATCTTGGTTCATCTTCTATTCATCCAACAATTGTCTTGGCCATGATGCCTCCAATTGCAGCAACTGGTCGACGGGGGTCTCTCAAACGTCCCTTTACTCTTGCTTCACTGGATGGGGGTCTCCAATTACAGGCCATGGGGAATTGTGAAAAGTTTAAATCAGTTGGTTAATCATCAGGTAACTACTTTGAGGAGGCCAACCCAGAAGCCAGTGTGGTCGCGAAGTTTCCCTTTGTTGCTAAAGAAGGTTTGACTGGGAAGAGGAATGCAGGCTATGACTTAGTTCTGGTGAAGGATGTTCATCATGAGACTTCATATAGTAATCCATTTGTTTTTAATTTTTTCAACTATTTGAGGATAGGCTTGGGTATTTTCACACCTATTGTGAAATTTCCTTTGGTACAAGTGGAATCTTGTTTTGCTAATCCCACTACTATAGATGTTCTGGCCCTCGCAGATGGTTCTAATCCAATTTTGGAAATTCAAATAGACACTAAGGAAGGTCCAAATGCCCCCAATACATATTCTTATATGGAGTCTATTCCTACAGTACTTGAAAACAATGGATGTTAGGGTCCCCAAGATGGTCCATTTCTAGTGAACAGGTCATTCCTGAGAAGAGTGTTTCCATCTATTAAGTTGTGTGACCACTTTGGGACCTTGGATAATGATGGGAATTTTCAGGAGGTAGATAGGATAGAACTTATCAATGAGAAGTAGGGCATTATGAGGGAGGATTCTGGTGATGACTCTTCTAGACAGTGTTTATAAGTCAGTGATCAATAATTTTACAGTAGCGACATATGCAGTCTTGGGAGGAGGAAGGTCCGGTGTGGCGGTAAGAAAGGGAAAAAGGATTATTCATATCTTCTTTCACCAATAGAGACATGCTCTGCCAAGAAGGTGAAGCTCCAAGTGAGGGAAGGTGTTCTCAACATAAATGGAAATATTGTTCGAGTAGAGGATGCAGTCTAGGGGGATGATCCCATCAGGAATGTCCTGCACAATACGGGCAAGGATGCTAAGAAACCTTCGCAGCTACTACTTTATTTTGAAGAAGAAATTGAGGATGAATCCCTTGTGACCAATGCTTTAATATAATATGGTGGTAAATTTATGGAAAGTACCATTCAGGTGGACTCTAATAGAGAATATAGAGATTTTATTTACAAGTAGAATCATATCCTTCTAAGAAGTTTTAATGTGGGAAAATCAACCTATAGGAATACATGCAATCGTGGGATAGACGGGTGCATTTATTTGAAGACCTTATAAAGGATTATCTAGAAATATCGGCTTATTTTCCCTTGGAACTTCTTAAGGATAAAAATTCCAATATGCTTAATTTTTTATTTAATAACTATTTTTTCTCTTGGGGTTTCTCACTTTTTTCTTAAAATTTCTTTTTGGATAATAATAAAAAATGAAGTGATCAATGGTCTCAAAGAGCATTCCAATAGCCAATATAAAAGAGTCTAGGTTATCGGTCTAGTATATAGGTGTGAAAAATCCTACTTCAAACCTATTAATGATAATCTCACTCATAAATCTATCTTCTTCCATCCTCCTTAGCACCATGATATACTATAATATCATAATGGTTCATAATGTCCTTCGAAAACCATTTTGGTGATTCAGTGAAACCCATGGATTCACATCAAAGGAAATATCCTTTTAGTTGTTACATATTGATATCCATAAGGTTATAGATGAAATAAATAACTATAGAATACTTTAGTATAAGGTAAATATTCTTTATAATGTAATTTATATGATTTCCTCATCAAAGGAATGGTGTTTGTGGGTTTAATGGTTTCAAAATTCTTTTGATTATTAGATTAATCAATAGTAATTCCTTAGAAACCTTTTAGGGATACTCTGAAATCCTATGATTATTATTGGATGGACCTAATAGATATCATAGAGATAAATTTGTAGTTGGACAATATTATAGATAAAGGTTTCATCAAACCGCGTACATCCCTCTTAGTAGCTTCAGTATTGTTCACTTATAAGTTAGAGAGAATCGTGAGGGTTCTTATTGACTATCACTTCTAGAATTATTTGATAGTAAAGAAAAAATAAGCTCTATCAAGGATCAAATACCTCTTTTACCAACTGAATAGAGTTATTTGGTTCTAAAAGAACATTCTTAGGTGTGACTATCACGAATTTTGTGTTTGTGATGTGGATATCCCAAATATAAAATTATGATTCCTATATAACCATTAAAAGTTTCCTGTGATTCACTTTGGGATTATGAATTCCATAGACATGATAATAAGCCTCATTAAATAGATCATATAGCCTTTATTGGAATTGTTCATGGTTGTCTTCATCAATGGAATCCTTTTCTATTTAGAATCAAATGATGAGCATGAAAAATCATCTAAGGATTATCTTATACATTATTTAAGAGAACCAACTTTATGGTAGTCTCATGAAGTCTCAATTCTAGATTTGAGAGGTACAATTCTTTAGTCATGTTATCTAAGAGGGAGTAATGATAACGGACCCAGTAATGATCGAGGAAGTTATTTTATAGGATTCATCCAAATGTGTGTTTGAGGTGTAGAGTTTCCATGGGTTGGTAGGATACTACTGGTGATTTTTGGTGGTCTTCTCCAAGATTTTATCTCCTAAAACTAACCTCTCCCAAAAGGAGAATCCCTTTTTTGGTTTGAGAAATATCAAATAGATTTAAAGGTTGTGAAGAAGATACTAACATGTTATCTTAATATAAGGCTATTAGAGGATGTTTTCAAGAACATTGTTTTTTCAGATATCTCTAGAACTGGCCTTTGCTATGTGTTAATTCCTAGATTGGTAGTGATTTCTTATGGGTCCTAATAGTTGAGATATCATGAGTAAAACTATGTGACCCATGATTTAAATCTCACATCGGTAGTTCTTTCAATGGATACTTTTAGTCATTACCACTATGGTGAGTAGTTCATAGTCTATATAAACCATAATATCCTCGTATATTTCTTTACCTAAAGATACCTCAACCTGAGGTATAGGTGTTAGTATGAGTTCTTATAGGATTATGACTATGGGATTGTATATACTCTAACAAAGGGAAATCTGGTGGTTTATTTCCTTAGTATAAAATCCTAATATTAGTTTATGGTGGAGGAATCTAATAAGTTGGGCCTTCTCCATTTAATGAGAGTTTATTATCTATTTTTAAATGAAAACTAACTATTCTTACATATATATAAAGTATATTAATATGTATAAGGATTATATTGATAAATATTTTTTTCTAAAATTAGGAGAGAGATTGAGGCTAGAAAAATAAATGATTGTGACCATTGTAGTCATCCAAAATGAATAATTCACACTATCAAAAGAAAAAAAAATTCTAATTTGAACATGAAAGAAAAATATCTATAAAATATCAATTGAAAATTCTCATGGAAATCCATAAATATTTAATGAAAGTGAGGAGACCATGATTATGATAAAATGTATTGAATGATCCAACCACTTACTAAGAAAGGTGTCCTAAAATATTAACTATTTATTTAAAACAATATTTTGTAACTCCCCAATATTTCATAGAAAGTTATTTTCTTTAAATTCAGTAGCTTGCGCTACATGCAACACCAGGTTCGAGCGCAGCACGACTTACCAAACTAGCCGTTAAAAAGTGGTTATGTATAGTATTAACTAGATTTTAAATTTTATATACTCCAAATAATTTCAACTTATGTATTATGTGTTTCTTAGACATATTATAAGAACAAATTCAATTTTTAGATAAAAATGTATTTTTCAAAAAAAATCAATTTTACCACCTTTTAATGGAGAACTTTTTTTAAGTCCAATATTTGACCATTTTACATATTCATTTTGAAAAAATAAAATTCTTCTTTAGAATTTGGTCATCAAAATTTACTTTGGATGAAATTTTGGTATTTTTCTAATAATATTCATTTTTTATGAATAGTGAAAAATAATGTATTTTAATTCAAAACTGCCTTTCAATATAATTTATTTATATGGTTAGATTATATTTTAAATTGTTTTTGAAGTTTAATTAGATTATATTTTTAGCCTTTAATCCAATTTTGGTCATTGGAATTAATTTCACTTTGAAATTACACATAAATAAGTGTCAATGTTTTGATAGTTAATGTTTCTTAAAAACACGCTATTTGTTTTGACAATGGGAATTAATTTTAAATTAATTAATCCGAATTCTATGTTTTTAATTTGGAAAAATAGACATCATTTTTGAATTTGGAATATCAAATATATCTTAGGATAAATTTTAGGTATTTTTCTGAAAAACATCAATTTTTGATGAATAGTGAAACCACTAAGTAGTAGTTAAAAATCCGACTTTTTCATTTAAATGAAATTTTACCGATTCTATGAATTGAATTTCAAAAATCCGAGATACATGTTTTTTATTAGTAAGTAAAATTTGGTTCAATAGGATGAAAATAATTTTTGGTAAATAGTAGCTTTTGACTTTTATTTATCGTGGTTAAAGGTAAATAGGGTAATTCAAGATAAAAAGAATATTATAATAATACAAAATTACCTTAACACTTGTCCTAAACTTATCTTATGAGCCAATTCCAACCATGGGAATCCTTTGGTCGATTTGGGGACCCCATGGAGCCACTTAAGAATGATAATGACACGTTATTTTAATTAACTTAAAGTAAAGACAAAAATTACATTAAAAAATATCTTTTAGTATATAAATTTTTACATGGTGTTATATAAGTCATATTTTAATCTATAAATAATAATTGTAAAGCTAAAAATATTTAATACATTATTTTAATTTTTCTATAATTTTTAGACATCAAATAAATTAAATTATTTTTGACACAATAATGATGTATTATTTACCTCATTAATAAATGATTTAAATAAATTTGATTATTAATATTAAAATAATCTCCAAAACCTGTCCAATTCTTATTGGATGATTTTATTTCGACCATGAGTTATCTTATATTATACTTTAATTAGTTTTGGACTTTTATAAACCGAATATCACTATATAATAAAATGATATTTTCACACTTTCCTAAAGAGCCCCTCCTCCCCCTTATAAAAAGACACCACTTCTAACCCATTCCACACACCTATCAAGCCCCTTGGATCTTCCAACCCCTGACAAAATAATCTATCAAGATCCCCCTATTCATCCTAGAAGCCTTACCTTAAGTATAAGGCACTTCAAGAAGTACTTTTGGTTCAAACCAAAGGAATTCACCCAAATTAAAGGTAACGCTTTATCTTAAATTCTTTTGTTTTATTTTGTTTTATTTTACTTCTCCAACACCCTAAACACTTTTTATTACATTATTTTATAAAAAAAAGGTATCCTAAATATAATAGGTTGTTGTTATGATAATTATTAAAACTACACTTACAAACACCTCCATCTAATGGGTGAAGAACATACTGTTTCTGTGGATGGAAAACTAACGCCTCACGAAATGATGATTATTCGATTATCTCCTACCGCCTCTCATTGTGGCCATTAAGATTGAACTATATTTATATATGATATATATATTATTTTTTTGTTTTATTTATTCTTATTTATTTTCTATTTATATCATTATTTTATGGTTTCCATTATGGGTAAAACGCGATAATTTTATTTGGGGAAGTGTGGACTCCCACCCCCTCAAAATGATATGACTCGTTAATGCCTTATCTGGGAAGTATAAAGGATGGAATTAATGATATTATATATAATATTATACTGGAATTATAATCCAACTATGTATTATTATCATTTAATCCCATTAAAATACAAAAATATAAATGAAAGTAGCGTTCATGCGTACGTACGGCTTACCGTCTCCATGAACGGTACATTTCATTTCTTACCTCCAAATGTTATGTACTGTAATAAATAGATATATATATATAATGGATATATAATATATATATTATATCTAAATCATTTATATCATTATAGAGATAATGGACTTTTGACCACATGGAAAAATTGTAATTATAACAAATTCATTTTTGACTCAAGTTCTGAACATCGATAAAATATCCAATATGAACTCAAATAATTAACTAATTGTTATAGCAAGGTAATAAGTGATATAAAAGGAATAATAAACTTGAAAAATGTTCTTAATAAAGTATAAATTAACTTAAGTTTATTATTCAGGAAAAATAAGAAACATACAAGACAATTCGGACTTGAGGTAAGGGGTTTCTTATCTCACTTTTAATTCTATGAGATTTCCATTGTTCACCACTTATTTATTGGATGTGGTGTATTGTGTACTGAAATTTGATATATATTATCATTATTCTTTTTATATTCATGGTATTATGTGATTAATTTGGTGTTTATTAACTTTTTTTCATACGAATCGATTGATTACAACGAAGTAAGGGTTTTTCATCTCACTTTTTATTCCTGTGAGATTCATGGTATATTAGCCACTATTTCCTTTTGTGTGGAATATGTATTTTCCATGATTGTATTATGGGTATAATATAAATTCATTTATGGGTATTTAATTCTTCATTATATGATCCTTATTTCATGAGTTGTATGTTTCATAAGTTACCAAATCGGTAAGGGAATTTCAAATTTCAATTTCCACTTAGTGGGATTTACACATACTACATTGATTATTTTACTCCAAGATTATTTGTGGAATCACTATTTATTATTTATGTATTAATTTTCACTAACCTATTTTGGATATACTTTTGATACACATAATAACTCCATTGATAATTTCTCAAGTCATTGATATAAACATGATCTTAACTCAATTTCCATTCATCGAGTTAAACATCCAAGTCATTGGTATTGTTTTTACAAGAATATGTGTGAATGTACTATGATTGATTTACACTGAATATCCAATAATATTTAGTGTATTTATATTTTTCACACATATTTATTTCATTGGTTTATCCTTTACATAAGGATACTGTCTCTATAAGGGATTTCATCTCAATTTACATTCCTTTTGAGACTTCTTTGTTGTTATGCACCAATTCACTTTTATATGGTGTTTATATTGTCCTTTGACATAGTATAAAATGAAATCATATATTCTCAAGATATTATAATTTTTTTATTACCTCAATTATTTGTATTCAAGCATCTCCCATTTGGTTAGGAACTCTAACTAAAATATCATTTTAAATGTTTTAAAAAGTTATTCTTCTAAATCTTTCTCATTAATGTCCATCTTTTAAAAATGGTTTTAAGGATTTATTTATATGAACATTAATCTTTTAAAATTAAAATTCCTTTTAAAAGTTTCAAAATGGTATGGGACGCTTTCATTCAAAAATCTATTTTTTAACGGCTTCTTGACAAATAGTGTGACTTTTAAATGTTTTCAAGAAAAATGGGATATTTATCTCAAATATTTTTTATGATTATTTTCATCTATGTCAATATCCTTCATTATTCTCGATTGAGGTTAATCTGTTACAATAAAATCTTCTATATTTTATTAAATGAGTTATATTGGACTGTGGATGTGCTATTTTTATACCATTCATGGTTTGTGGATAAAGTATTGACATTTTTTATGCTAGTTTTAGTACAAATTTTTATGTTATGTTTCAAACTTTTCATATGAGGAATGAATTGGACTTATTAAGTGATGGGTGGAGCCTTCTATAGCTCCTCGATGCATAGGTAGGTCTCATGAGACAAACTAGTGTCTTGACACAAGGCCTTGACAACATCTTATTTTTAGTCTTGGCATAAGGCCTTGACTATGTGGTTATGATGTCCGGAATTATGCATTCCATCATTATGAGATTAGATATTGATATTTCATGTGGTTATTGGACTATTAGAATACCCATGCCTATGTTTTATTATGTTATTATTTATTCAACTTATATTCCTTCTATAAAGCATTCATTATTTGTAAGGTCGTGTGTTTTCAATGATTCACCATGCCTAATGTTTATGTTATCTTCTGTTGTATTGCTTACTCTTACTAAGAATTTGAGCTCAACCCTTTCTCTTGTTTCATTTTCTCAAGATTTTAAGAAGTTAGTTATGAGTGACTTGGAGGAATAATTTTGGAATCTTGGATGTTTCTAATGGAATAAAATAGTTTTGTCTTTCTTTTCAAGTTGTAGTGCTGAACTTATGTATGTATATTGATTCCAAGACTACTAAACTGATCGGTCCTTCAGGACATGATTCCTTGTAATCATGAAAATGTATTAAAATAATGCACCGGCTCCTAGATTCTAGGGTCAGGGAATTATATATTTAAAATAAATAAAATGAAATATATCAAATATGTAATAGGTAAATAGAACTATTAAAATATCTAATAGAATTATACAAATTAATTTTCACTATGGGTGTGTATCTTTTTTATTCATTGTAAGGAACAATATTAGGATTAAATTATGATTTATTTGATGAAACTAGAAGGAAAACATATCCTTTTTCCTTTTTTATTCTTTATAATTTATCCTAGTATTTTTCCAATAGTTTTATGGTTTTCCAACATGACTCTTATAAATTTATATTAGGTTTTAAAATCCTTTATTTTATATTGGATAAAATATTATTTAATGAAAATTGATGATTTTTGCATTCCAAATCATCTACGATCCATACCTAAACCCACTAATATACATTAAACATAATAATTTTTGCATAAAATGAAATGATGATGTCTGATTTGAATCTTTGTTCACACTATATGATATTGATTATATAAATATTAATTCAAAATAATAGGATATAATGATGATAATATTTGAAATAGGTATATTTTTTGCTAAATAAAATTAATGGTATAATTATAAATGACTATAAAAATTTGGAATATATTAAATGATATGAAAATAAAACATTTTATAAAGAATTACTACAAATTCAAAGGGTACACTTCTTAAATTTTGTTCTTCAATTTGATCTAAAAGAGTAATCTGCCTCATTTTTTCTTATAATTTATCTATATAAATAAATGGTGAGTAGAATACAATTGGAGGAAGATAAAAACCCCATGTTTACATTTCTATACCAAAATTTATTAATATTAATTATTAATTTCATTTCATTATAAGCTTTGTGTTCCATATATAAAGCAATGTGTTGCTAAATTTATCTCACAATGTCTTACTAATCAACTATTGAAGGTAGGGCACCAAGTCCTGATGGGTTTAGAATAACCACTTGTGTTATTATAGTATATATGGGGTATAATATCAATTTATTTCTTAACATGAATTCCTTTCTTGAGGATATTCCATGACACTATCTGAGTGATAATTGATTGACTGACCAATTCAACCCACTTCCACCCTTTTGAGGATGAGCGTTTGGTGGATATATTGGTATGATTTTAGGTGTTTGAGGTAAAAAGATTTATGAGGTTCCTTTAATTATTATTTCCTACTGAGAAACGTGATTCACATATTGATTATGGAGGATATTGTGGGAGTCATTCTGGAATCTATTATAGATGGGTACAACTTTAACCCTTAGACAGATAGTAAGACTAAGAGAACTATTTAGGTTCTCAAGGACACGTTAAGGGCCTATGTGCTCAATTTTGGTTAGATCTAGGAGAATAACATATGCTAATTTTATTTTTTCACAATAACAGCTACCACTCCACTAGAGACATGACACATTTTGATGAAATAAATAAGAGACCCTATCATAAATTTTATTATATAAAGGTTAGTGATTCATTGACCTTGGGACCTAATTTTGTGTGGTCAATGAAAGATAAGGTATGGGTGATTCAAGAGAGGATGAGGAAAAATTAGAGTCATCATGAGTACTATAAATACTAATGAAAATGGCCTTTAGAGTTTAGTGAGGGAGAACATGTGTTCTTGAAGTTCTCTCCATGACAAAATTTATAGTGGTTTGATCAAGGGATAAAAGTTTACCTAAGGTTCATTAGACCTTTCAAGATCTTACATAGGGTAATTGAGGTTTCTTATCCCCCAATATTACACCCATATATAGACTGGCTGCATAATTTCTTTTACATGTTGTAGCTGAAGAAATTTGTGCATGATCCATCTCATGTAATTGATTGGGGTGAGATGGACATCAAGTAAATATCTACCTATATGGATTACCCAATGATGATCAAGGACTATAAGGATGGTACTCCCTGGGGTCAGGAAACACTACAGGTGAGAGTGTTGTGACAACATGGGAGAATTCAAGGGAAATCATGGGAATGGGAGAGTTAGATGTGGTCTCGGTGCACATACCTATTTGAGTAGGTTGTGCTTTTATGAGTTAAAATCATTGAAGTTGGGGAGGTTTAAGTGACCCTAAAATTTTCATTTGAACCCATTTATTATTTTATATAATATTGTTTTGCTTGGTAGCAGATTTATTTCTATAATTTTTCCATCATGGAGCTTGGTTAATGATATATTAAAAATAATATATCATTTTTATTTTGTGAACATTTTTTTATGGTAAATTTATTATATCTCTTAAATGGATCATCAGATGAGAATTTTAGAACTACCATTGTGTCTAAAATCCCGATCCTACCTAAGTAGATATTTAATTTGAGTTCAATTTGGAGGAGCCTGGGACCAACCCCATGTTGGGTATTCTTAATTAAATACAACCAAATCTAATCCCTCACAATTTAAAATTTATTATAGAATATATTTATGGATTTTTATCATAAACCAAATTATAGGAGAGGATATTTATAGAGGTAGATTGGTGATGGATTTTTTCATCATGGAGGGATCAACATTGGGTCTCGGTGTCTATGAAAACATTATCAAAGATCAATCCAAATGAAAGAAATTGATTTGATATTTATGAATTTCTTTTTTATTTATGTTGACTCTAAACCAAATGAATTTATTGGGCCTCATTCTTGAATTTTGTATCCCTACACCATGAAAATTAGGTTGATTTTTTCTCTAATATTTATTTTTTATTTTTAAAAATAAATTAGATTAATGTTGTATTGAAGGTGAGTGGCCCATTGAGATCCAACCATATAAACAATCCCCCTATCTATGTTGTGCACCTCTTAGAATAGTAAAAATATGTCACTCATGGATGGTGGATCTACATGGGAAGGTCATATCTCTACGACATTGTTTCTCTCCCACTCTCATTTCTCTCTCACACACACACAAAAATGGACATAGGCCCACTAAAAATAGATTTTTTCAATGATAGGGTTGTAGTAAAGGTAGGTGGAGGCATGGTAGTGCAAGGTAGAAGTGGTATAACGAAGGGGAAATACCCCAGAATGGTGGCTCAGGTGGGATATTGCCTACAATAGTGACAAGTGGTAGCACAATGGTATCCTATGTAAGGAGTGACCACCATAATGGCCATGGTCTGGAGATGATATGTAGTGAGTTTGATAAAATTCTGGGTTGTGGGGGAAGCTAGGGTAACACCCTTGATTTTTTGAAAGGTCATGAGCATATGTACACCCACCTGCCACATGGTAAGAAAGGCTTTCCTCCCCATTGGTGGTAATACTAGGCCCAACCTCCAATACATGGGATGACCCTAAAAATAGACCATGTCCCAATATACTAGCTAAGTTACAAGCCTAGGACATATCCCTCAATGCTAGGGGTCCAGATTGATGAGTATGGTGGGGCACTAAGGTGGGTTAGTTCTACGCAACCTGGCCTAAGAAGCAAGCACACTGAGGCATGTGTGTCTTACATACTCCTAGTATGGGTGTAACACCCATTCCTTAGTTCCCTATGTGGAATTCTTATGATCCACCATGTGTCTTATACTCTACATACATAATTTTTTCAGGGATTCTACACCCTGTGTTGGTTATGGATAAAAAAATATCATATCCGGAGTATTTTTTAACTTAGTTTGAAACAAAATAGTCTTTTGAGACATTTGAGACATTTTTTGAGGAAATAAGGATGGATTTAGGATTGTTTAAATGTATGGATAATGTAGGATTTTAGGAATGATGAGTGGATCATACCCTGGAGTTTGGAACTCCCATGTTCAATTATTGATGGAATAGTGTGGTTATACAATATCATTTAATAGTTTAATACCCCCCACCACACACACACACATAAATTCATAGGGTATGGGTCCTCAATATTTTAGTCATGGAGTCTGTATTCCCTTATATCACACAAGGCATCAGTCCTCCAAAGGGTCGATAGAGTTTGGGACTCCCTTAACCAATGTTTTTGAATAATCAAGGCATGGTTCCTATATGTATGGATCTAGGTACTCCCTCATTGGATGACCCAATTAATTGAAGAGTATATACTTTATTAGCGGTTTATTACTCTCTTGACCAACACATACCTTTCTAAGGTAAGGGTCCCCAACTATAGTGGGTGATATTTTGTGGGTTTGGTTTTTTTTTTGGTCACTTAGATTCTTGGTTTGTTCATCAAGTATTATTCATTAATTAACTAATTTTTGTAGCTTGAGACTTGATTTCCTAGGTTTCTCTATCATAAATGCATATCTAGGTTTATCTTTGGTACTTCTCCCTTTTCCTTGTGTTATTTTATTTCTATCATTGAGGTTCTAAGATTAATGGGACTTTTTTTATTTTCTTTATGAATTTTAGGGTGTCCTACTAGGTATGTATATGATAAAACATGCATGGTACTTTTTCCTATATGTGTTGTGTCTTATAGAGACATTAGATAGTATGGTGGTGATCAGGTTGGTCTCAATATTAGTGGAGTACATGCTTAGTGGTTCTCATGGTGATGGTAGTAGAATACATTCATATTTAGAGATAGTTTATTATATAGGTTCCTCTTCTATATGTTTCATTAGGTTGGATTTACCTTTGGGATTGTTTGGTATATATTTTCCCCCCTTTAGTTTTAAGATCATACACTTGTTTTTTTTATATATGTTATCATGAGTTACATGCATTTTATTATAGTTTTTTTATTTACATAGTTTTTATTTATATTTTATAATATGTAGAGATTGGATGTTATATATAGGTGAATTATGTTAAGGCTTCCCATCATGAGTGATATGTCTACTCAATGCTAGTCACCAGCCCTTGAACTATCATAGGAAGGATTGGGGGCACACTTAGCTCACTATCAGCATGAGTGGGTTTCCAGTGGGACAAGTTATCTAAATTTTTGATTTATCAAACTCTATAACATGTTTAAAAGGAATACAAGGATAAAAGGTATTTTATCTTGGATAAAACCCATTTATTCATGGTATTCATTAAATTATTAGGGAATGAGATTCCACTAACCTATAGTGAAATATTTTAAAGAATGTAGTATTCTTTTTATAATAGTTCTTTAAACACATAATGTATCATATAAGATATGGTGGTTAGTAGTCTATTTGTAAAATATTACCACTAAATTAAATATTTGTTATTTTCAAAACCTAAAAGATTTTTTTGTAACATATCATGATATTTATAGAAAATATAGTTTCTATGAGGATAGTGGGAATATTCTTGAACTTTTAAAAGTTAAAGGTTTAAAAAATAAAATATTATATCATTCAAATATTTAAGTGAAAGTAACTTTATATCCTTAAATATTATTGTATGTATTGGTAAATAAGGTTGATGTAAAGAGTCACATTTTTTACCAAATTATATCAAATAAAAGATTAAATATAATGGTTCTAAGATGATTAGGATGAACTTAAAAATAGTTATATGTAGACAACAGAAGTTATTAATATCATAAAATTTCATTTTGTGAGGTAAATGAGTGTGAATAATATGCTCAGAGAGTTTAAATTTTGGAATATGTTTCTTAGTCTCACCATTATTAAAACAACCAAAAGGTTTTTAGATGTTAATGATGAAATTAAAAACAGTTATAAGTTGACAACAAAAGTTTTTAATATAGAAAGTTTATAAGATGATGATGATGAACTAATAAAACACTATTTTGTTGAATATTTTATTGATAATAAATGAAATAATTTCCTCACATTGTGTTAAATATGTTTATTTATAAAATATTTGGGATTTTATCATTCATTTGAAAATTTGGTGAAAATTCCAGTTTTACCCTTAATAGTGCACTGTAGTATTTCAAAGATAAATATTTTTATATTTATTATTGGAATTTGAAATTTTTTAAAAGTGTTCCTAACTTAAGTTTCTACAACTTTCATTTAGGACACTAGAGATAAAGAGTGCATTTTGATGGATTAAATGGTCCATTAATACAATGGTGGGCTGGACTCGGCAGAATGGACATGGGTTCTATATTTGGGACATATATTCTTCATAAGGGATTGGATTGAGCCCCAATGTTGAGGAAAGATTGGGGACATGATTTGGCACAAGTCATCCTTCTGGAAGGCCGGTCAATTCATGCGTTTTGAGGCCAAATGGGCGGTTCAAGTTGGAATAAAATATTTGGCCGAATTTCCACATTCACACTTGAAACCACTTGTAACCTCTCCTCTCCTCCCCTCTATAAATTGGAGTTTTTATCATTTTGAGGGGCTGGGGACGTGAATTAGGATATTGGAGGGAGATTAGAATTTGTTTCACCCAAATTTTCCAACCATTTTAAGAGGGGTAGCTCTTGAAGCAAGTATCCCCTCATTGAAGCCTTCTTCTTCTCCTTCACATTGTAATGCTTTTGTTTGTGTAATAAACTTATTTCTTATTCTTTTATTTCTTCTCTTTTATTATGTTTTTTTTAAATTTCTTCTTCTATTAATCTTCCTCTTTGTGCTGGAATTCTTGAGTAGAAGCGTTATTGGGTTATACCCATTATAAACCTTTACACATGCAACATGCTTCTACGATGATTACGCCACCCATGGAAGAGTAGTTCTTTTTAGTAATCGGTCGACCTCTATCCTTCTTCATTAATTTATTTTAAATCAATGAGCTACTGTAATTCACATATTATGATCTATTAATTGAGTTTTTAATTTAAATGAAACTATGCAAGCAATTTAATAGTTAACACAAAACACGTCAGGTCGGGAATTGTGTGAACTGTGAGAGCACAACCTTAACCGGTAATTCAAAACCACATAGGATCAACTTGTAGAGTTCAAATATAATCCCTAAACTCAATTAATCCTTATTTCCAGAGTGTTTATGTTCCTTAATTTACCACTGACCATAATCTAATCTTATAACATCAATCAAAGCAGGGTGTTGCGATTGCATGTTTCGAAGTTAGCCTAAGCTTAAATTCACTTCATCTTCGTGGTAAAGTTAATTCTCGTAGGGTTCCGAATTTAACAAATTAAGGGATCATAATTAATTGAATGTTAATTTAAATGATAATGATTAATAAATTATTGAATAGGTAGAGTTAGATCGATTACACCTTTTAAATATTTTCTAAAAAACATCTTTTTGTTGTGTCATTTTAATCGAACTTCATTTAAAAACTAAAAACAAAAAAAAATCTTCTTCCAGCAAACTTCTTCTAGATTCATAAACTATAACAAACCCCCATCCTTTCAAGTAGTGTTTTTATTCTCTTTTTTTTATTTTTAGAATACCTTTAAAAATTTGTTTTAAATCTACTTCCTCCTTTGAGAGACGACCTTGGTCAGCCACTCTACTACACCTAAGTACCCCAAAATTGCATTAATCATTTGAGGGAGCCCACGACAGCACTTTATCAAATTGGTGTCGTTTCCAGGGAGGCAAGTAATTATTTCAACCATGTAACACCCCAGGTAAATAAAGAATATGACATGTAATATTTATCCATATTTGTGAATAAAATATTTAAATGACTTTAAAGGGGACGCTATGCTCGATGGCGTACCCAACACGCAACAACGAGTTTCTTGGGAATCTTACGTTGCACTCTAATAATAAAATAATATTATTTTAAATGGTAGTTAACATGTAGCCGTTGTAATGGCGGGAATTGATAGAAATCACTAAAATATGATTATATATGTTCTTAAATATTTTTACATTTATACAATAAAAGATAAAGGCTTAAAATACGGAAAGAATTCAATTTTAGGCGTATATGCCCTAGTTTTCACTAAAGGTTCACTTATCACCTTTTGATGGAGAACCGTCATTAAATATAGTTTTGTTCACTCTTAAACATTATTTTGGACCAAATAAAACTCTTATTAATAATCGGGAAATCAAAATTTACTTTGTGTAAATTTTTGGTATCTTTCCGATAAAGTTCATTTTTTTAATGAATAGTGTAAAATGTTGTATTTTAATTCAAAACCACTTTTTAATCTAATTTATTTATATGATTAGATTATATTTTGAATTGGTTTTAAAGTGAAATTAGAAAATATTTTTACCATTAAATCCAATAGTGGTCGTTGGAATCAATTTCACTTTGAAATCATACTTAAACTAGTGTTAATCTTTTGATACTTATTGTTTCATAAAACACGCTATTTGTCATGACAGCGGGAATTAATTATTAAATTAATTAATGTGACTTATATGTTTTGAATTTTGTAAAACGGACTTCATTTTTGAATTCAGAATATCAAATATAGCTTAGGGTGAATTTTTGGGATTTTTCTGAAAAACTTCAATTTTTGATGAATAGTGAAACCACTAAGTGGTACATATAAAAACTGATTTTCCGTTTAAATGAAATTTTGCCATCATTGTGTTTTGATTTTCAAAAATCCGACATACATGGTTGTCATTAAGAAGTAAAATGTGGTTCAATGAGATTAAAATAATTTTTTGGTGAATAGTAACTTATTAAGTTTTTAATCGCGATTAGTGGTAATTAGTGTAGTTTAAGGTAAAAATAATGCTTTAATAAAATGAGATGAGCTTGACACATGTCTTACCCTCATTGGTTGTATCATGGCCGACCAAGAAAAGCCATGGGTCAACTTGGGGACCCCATGGATCCACTTTGGTTGGGAAATGACATAAATAACATTTTATTTAATGTAAAAGTAAAATTGACACAAACATGATATGTTTTACTAAAACAATTTTTAAGTGGGGTTATACAAGTCATATTTTTGATTATAAATATTCATTGGAAATATAAAAAGATTTCCTACATCATAGTATTTTTTTTTATAATTTTTAGACATTAAATAAATTAAATTATTTATGACATAATAATGATGCAGCGATGACATCATTATTTGATGATTTAAATAAAATGGAAAGATAATGTAAAATCTATGAACTACACATGTCCAAAACTTATTATATGAGTGGATTTATAAGACTTATCACCTTATCCATGAAATATATCAATGTGGGACCTTTTGAAACCGAAACACATTTTCAAATAAAGTAATATTTCTTTACTTTCCAAAAGTGCCCCTCCTCTCCTCTTATAAAAGGCCCCCACCTCTACCTCATTTAACACACTCCTCAAGCCTTTGGCTCGGCCAACCCCTGCCCATGTACTCTCTCCAAATCCCTCTCCTCATCCTAGAGGATTCCCTTTGGGCAGAATCCTTTCAAAGGAAGCCTTTAGGCTCAAATAAAAAGGAGTTACACTTTTAAAGGTAATTCATTCTCTCATGTTCATTTGTTTTATTTTGCTTCTCCAACCCCCTAAACTCTTTTTATTTTCTTCTTTTGTAACAACACCAGTATCTTCAATATACTAGGATGTTGTTATAAGATTTTTTCAAGCTACACTCTCACACAACTACATCAAATGGTTAAAGAACATACGTTTTCCGTGGATGGTGAAATTCTGCCTCCCGAAACGATGATTGTTCAATACTCATTTAACACCTTCAATGGTGGCCATTATGATGTCACTATTTTTATATATGATATATGATATGTTTATGTTTTATTTATGCTTCTGTATTTTTTATTTTTTTCTTACCTTTATGGCTTCCATTATGGGTATACGCGATATCTTCATTTAAGGAAGTGCGGACTACCGCCCCCTCAAAGTGATTTGATTCGTTAAATACCATATGTGGGATGTATAAAGGATGGAAATATGATATTATATATGATATTATACTGGAATTATAATATACCTTTATATCATTATTATTTCATTCTATAAAATACGAAATAGAAATGAAAGTAGTGTTCATGCGTACGTACGGCTTACCGTCTCCATGAACGGTGCATTTCATTTCTTACCTCTAAATGTTACGTAATATTATAAATGAATGTATATACTGTATATATATGATATATATGATATCTACATCATTAATATAATTCTGGATATAATGGATATTTCACCACATGAACAACTTATAATTATAAGAAGTTTATTGTTGACTCAAGTACCAAAGATCGACAAAACGACCGTTATTAACTTAAATAATTACATAATGTTCATAACATTGTAATAAGTGATATAAAAAGGATAATGAAATTGAAAATGGTTCTTAATAAGGTAGATATTAACTCTAGTTTATTATTCAGGAGGTTAAAGAACGGTTGAGTCAAGTCGGACACAAGGTAAGGGAACTTCTTAACCCAACTTCCATTCTTTGGGTTAATCTCCTAATTTCCAATTATGTCATGATATTATTATGTATTATTTTGTATTTTTACTTTCTTTATGTGTACCTATAGTGAATACACATAATAGATCTATTTTATTTTAAAAATTATCTTTTTAAGGACTTCGTCTCAATCTCCTTTCATTGAGCCATATTTGGTTTTATACACAAATTTCTTTTATACGGTGTATAAACCCCTTTAACTTTTACGTTTATTCAAAAGGAATCTTTTTTATACGAAGCGTTTTACTAAACGACAAAAAGGGAATGTTTTTCTTTCCTTACTTATGCGGCGACAACGACTTCTCTGCCGCCGTGACCATTATTTGAGATTCGGCTTCCTCTACAAGCCATCATTTTTTTTAATGAAAAATAAATACAAAGTTTTAACTTTCTTTTATTTTGGTATTGAAAATGGTTTTGAAAGCATTTTTATTATATCAATGTGTTGTATTTATATCTTGTGATTGAAATGTGGAAATGTTATTTTTCCTTTATGCATGTTTTATGTGATATGATTATGTTATGGTTTATGATATGTTTAAACCTATTCATATGAGGAATGCATTGGACTTAATAAGTGACGGGTGGAGCCCGCAATAGCTCCTCGATGCATCGGCAGGTCTCATGAGACAAACTAGTGTCTTGGCACAAGGCCTTGACAAAATCTTATTTGTGGTCTTGGCACGAGGCCTTGACTACGTGGTTATGATAGTCTGGCATTATGCATTCCATCATTATGAAAGTGGTTATTGATATTGCATGTGATTATTCGACCAGTAGAATATCCATGTGAAGAAGTGAATGGAATTATCTCATTTTACTTTTGCCATATTATGTTGATGTTCAAGTTTAAAAGGCTTTTGTTTTAGTTATACATTGCCTTAAATGTTTATGTTTATTTATGAAGGCTTCCGCAATATTGTTATCCTTACTGAGCATCTGAGCTCACCCCTTTCAATGTTTTAATATTTTCCAGGATGTGAAGAAGTATTTTATGAATGACCTACAGGGATAGTCAGAAGAGGATATGAGTGTAGACTATGAAGACTTTGTTATTAGTTTTTCCCTTTATGATGTAATGTAAGACTTATGAATGTATCTAGTGTTTCCAAGGCTACTAAACTAATCGGTCTTTCGAGACTTGATCTTTTGTGATCATGCCAATGTTACGAAGTAATGCACCGACTCTGGGTAGCTGGGGTCGGGGCGTTACAAACCAATTAGAGGTATTTATTTTATTTTACATTTTAATTATCTTCCTCTCTTCTTTCTTCTGTCTTTACCCAATCTGATTTTTTTCCTTCTTCTTTTATTTCCTTCTACTTCTTTTTGGACCATCAACTCAAACTTCTAATTTTTATTTTACTATAGTCCACTTTCTTTTTTTATTTTTATTTTATTTATTACATGAACTAATCCCGAAGATCTCTTAGATCTTGACCCTGAGATTGAACACAGCCTTAGGGCACGAATCAGACACTCTCAGACTACGGGAAGTTTCAATATTCAACCAGTTGGTGAATTTATCTCTTCTGAAAACATTGGAATTGGAATTTATTCAAATTAAAATATAAAAGAAGAGCTAATGGCTGAAAATAATGGAAATGAACTTAATAGAACCATTCGATAATTGGTTTAACCTGATATTAACTATCAACCAAATTGTATTGCATACCCAAATCTCGAATCGGACTTTGAACTGAAATCTGGGTTAATTCACTTACTTCCAAAGTTTCATGGCCTCTCTGGTGAGGATCCCAATAAACATTTGAAAGAATTTAATGTGTTTTTCTCAACCTTGAAACTAAGAAATGTATCTGAAGACCAAATCAAATTAAGAGCATTCCCATTCTCACTTGATGGAGCTGCGAAAGATTGGATGTATTATTTACAACTTGAAAATGTAACTTGTTGGAAAGATTTTGAAACATATTTTCTTGAAGAGATTTTTTCCAGCATCAAGGACCACTTCCATTCGTAAGGAGATCTCGGGGATCAAGCAAGCACAAGGGGTCAATGTATTAGTATTGGGAGAGATTCAAGAAGTTGTACGCAAGCTGTCCGCATCACCAAATCAGTGAGCAACTCCTCATCCAATACTTCAACGAAGGACTAACACCCATGTAGAGGAGCATGGTGGATGTTGCATCTTGAGGATCATTGGTGGAAAAGACACCAGTAGACGCACGTGCATTGATCAACAAGATGGCCCAAAACTCCCAAAAATTTGGTGATCGAGGTACACCACATATCATGGGAGTACATCAGGTAAGACCTTCTTCTCTTGAGAGTCATTTGATAAATATCAAGTTAGAAGAATTGACAACTATGGTGAGGAAAATTGCTTTGGCACAAAAGACATCTCTACCCCCTCCTTCAAGGCCTTGTGGCATTTGCACTGAGACAAGCCACCCAACTGACTATTGCCCACAACTACAAGAGACAGAGGATTGCACAGCAGTATTCCTAGGGAGACCATTTCAGCAACAACAACAACCATATCCCCAAAAGAAGTTTGATTCATTTTATCCAACATACAACCAAGGGTGGAAAGATCAACCGGACATGAGGTATGTCTCTGGACAACAACAAAGGCCCTCTTTTCAACCAAACTTCCAGTAGCCTCCACTTTACCAATAGGGTTTCCAACAACCCCAAAAGGGATTTGAAGCTCAAACATCAACAAGTCAGCAACAAGGGAATCCTCCACCAAAGTTAGATTCTAATACTGATGATCTTTTGAAGCAAATTTTTCTTAATCAACAAAATGAGCTGAAGAGTCAAAGTTCAGAGCTGAGGGATTTGAAGACTCAAATGATCCATATTGCCACTGCCCTCCATGAACTTGTGAGTAAGAATTCAGGAAATCTACCTTCCCAACCCACTCCAAATCCAAAGGGGAATGTCAGTGCCATCACATTGAGAAGTGGGAAGAAAATGAACAATACATCTGTACCTACCATTCCACCAGGATTCACCTCATCTCCGAAGAAGCCGCATTCCAAACCAACTGATGATCAATCCAAGGAGAAAGATAAAGGTAAGAAAAAGATTGATGATGTTCCTTATAAACCCCTTCCTTTTCCCAATAGGGTTGTTAAAACCAAGAATATGGCTGAAAAAGCAATGCAAAATGAGGTTTTGGATACATTCAAGCATGTGGAGATCAACATTCCTCTACCTGAATCCATTAAGAAAATTCCAAGGTATGCAAAATTCTTAAAAGAACTTTGTACCAATCGAAGAGGGATCAAGGGAAATGAGAGGATCAACCTTGGAAGGAATGTATCAGCACTCATTACACCAACTCTAGCAATGCCAACAAAGTGCAAGGATCTCGGGACATTCACCATCCCATATACCATAGGGGAGTTGCACTTCTCTGATGCTATTTTTGATTTAGGAGCTTCAATAAATGTGATGTCTCACTCTTTATTCTCTTCTTTACAAGTTGGTTATTTGAATCCAACAAGAGTAGTGGTGCAGTTGTCAAATAGAGCTATAGCATATCCAGTAGGAGTTCTTGAGGATGTACTTATCCGGGTAAGAGACATGATCTTTCCAATATATTTCTACGTGCTTAACATGGAGGATGATCAGGTAAGTTCTCATGCCCCCATTATCTTAGGTAGGCCTTTCCTCAAAACTGCAAAAACTATCATAAATGTCAATTAGGGTACACTTTCCATGGAGTTTGGAGATGAAGTTGTGGTATTTAATGTCATGGAATCCATGAAGTACCCCTCAGAGGACCATTCTGCTTTTGTTATCTCCCATTTTGAACCACCAAGTAAAAACACCATGGAATCGGATTGTCCTATGCTTAGGGAGATTTTGAGTATTGGTTCTAGTTTGATGTCTAAGAGTACTTCCACACCCGTTTCTAAGGAACAAGACTCTCTAAGATTTGATTTTGAAATGGAATCATATTTTTTGATCATGTAAACTCTAATTATGACATGGCTGTTGAGTACGCTGATGGATTTGATGCATTATTTTCTAATTGTGATGATTTTTATTCTGATACTTATGTTCATTGTGCATATATGTCTGTTGCATCAATTTCTCCATCTATACATCACCCCCCCCCTACATTGGAACTCAAGCCATTGCCCCCAAATCTTAAATATGAATACCTACTGAGTGGTGATAGATTACTTGTTATCATTGCTAACAATCTCTCATTTGAATATGAAGAAAAACTTTTGGAATCTTTTGAGAGATAACATTAGGGAAATTGGTTGGACATTGGAAGACATACCAGTTATTAGCCCATCCA
Source organism: Viscum album (assembly GCA_963277665.1). Taxonomy (NCBI): domain Eukaryota; kingdom Viridiplantae; phylum Streptophyta; class Magnoliopsida; order Santalales; family Viscaceae; genus Viscum; species Viscum album. Next base: position 1,466,466,149 of record OY728128.1, on the reverse strand, counting down.
TTTTCATGCATAGGATTCTCTTGGAGGATGGGGCTAAACTGGTGAGGCAACCACAAAAGAGACTCAATCCAACCCTTCTGGAGGTTGTTAAAAAAGAGGTTGAAAATTTGCTCGAGGCAGGTATAATTAACCCTATTTCTGACTCACAATGGGTTAGCCCTGTCCAGGTTGTACCTAAGAAAACTAGTGTTACTGTTGTTAAAAATGAGAAAGGTGAATTAGTTCCAATGAGGGTACAAAACAGTTGGCGTGTGTGTATTGATTATAGGGAACTAAATCATTCCACTCACAAAGACCATTTCCCCCTCCCATTTATTGATCAGATGCTTGAGAGAGTATCTGGGAAGACACACTATTGTTTCTTGGATGGATTTTCTGGATATTTTCAGGTTCCCATTGCAGTAGAGGACCAGGAGAAGATGACATTCACCTGCCCATTCGGTACCTTTGCTTACCGAAGGATGCCATTTGGACTTTGCAATGCCCCAGGTACCTTCCAGAGATGCATGATGAGTATTTTCTCAGATTTCATTGAGACCTGCATGGAGGTATTTATGGATGATTTTACAGTTTATGGGTCCTCATTTTATGAATGACTCTCTAGTTTGGGTGATGTGTTGCATCGTTGTATTGAGAAGAATCTGGTCTTAAATTTTGAAAAATTTCATTTCATGGTCGAAAAGGGAATTTTCTTAGGTCATATAGTCTCACAACATGGCATTGAAGTTGATAAATCTAAGGTAGACATTATTTCATCCCTCCCATATCCTACATGTGTGCGAGATTTTTGATCATTCCTTGGACATGCTGGATTTTATCGACGCTTCATCAGAGATTTTAGTAAGATCGCTCTACCCTTATCTCGATTGCTTCAAAAAGATATTGACTTCAATTTTGATGATTCATGCAGGGTATCATTAGATGAGCTGAAGAAGTGTCTGACCACTCCACCAATCATACAGCCCCCACGGTGGGACCGTCCATTTGAGCTTAAGTGTAACGCCACCAACTTTGTGGTTGGAGCTGTCTTATCTCAGAGGGTGGAAGGACGTTCACATGTGATCGCCTATGCATCAAGGATACTTGATTCAGCCCAATCAAACTACACAACCATGGAAAAGGAGTTTCTTGCTATCATATTTTCTTTAGATCAATTCCATTCATATTTATTGGGCTCTAAAGTAGTTGTTTTTTCTAACCATGCAGCTTTGAGGTACCTCCTGAAGAAGCCAGATGCAAAGCCACGACTTATTCGTTTGATGATCCTTCTTCAAGAGTTTGACCTTGAGATAAAGGACAAGAAGGGGTCAGAGAATTTGGTGGCGGACCACATGAGTAGGCTTACTCACACACCTAGAGGATGACACCTTGGACCAGGTACCACTTCCGGACACTTTTCCCGATGAGCATCTTTATTCCATCTCAGGTACGCATCCTTGGTATGCGGATTTAGTGAACTACATCGATGCCTCTGAAATCCCTGCAAATTTAAAGAAACATCAAGTCCAAAAATTAAAAATTGAGTCTAGGTTTTATGTGTGGGATGATCCTTACCTCTGGCGCATGTGTAGTGACCAAGGCATTAGGAGGTGTGTTCCCGATCATGAGTTTGAGCCTGTTTTTAATTTCTGTCATAAACTTGCTTGTGGTGGACACTTTAGACCCCAATGGACAGCTAGGAAGGTTTTGGACTCTGGATTATATTGTCCTAGATTATTCCATGATGCTCATGTGTTTTGTAATTCATGATCTCGTAGCCAAAACACTGGGAACATTTCTAAGAGACATGAGATTCCCGAACAACCCATATTATTCTGTGAGATTTTTGATGTATGGGGAATTGATTTTATGGGTCCTTTTCCTAGTTCATTTGGATTTTTGTATATTTTGGTTGCTGTTGATTATGTGAGTAAATGGGTGGAGTTCAAGGCCACCAGGACTGACAATTCTCATGTTGTAGTGGATTTTGTCAAGGCTCAAATTTTTTGCAGGTTTGGAGTACCAAAGGCTATCATCAGTGACCAAGGGACACACTTTTGCAATAGGAATTTTGCTTCCCTCCTTCGAAAGTATGGGGTGACACACAAAACATCAACACCATACCACCCCCAAAAAAATGGCCAGGCTGAGGTTTCAAATCGTGAGTTGAAACAAATCTTGGAGAAAATCATGCATCCAAATAGGAAAGATTGGAGCAAGCGCTTGGATGATGCATTGTGGGATTATAGGACAGCATACAAGACCCACATTGGTATGTCCCCATTTAAGATTGTTTTTGGGAAAGCATGTCATCTCCCAGTGGAAGTTGAGCATTGGGAATATTGGGCAATACAGAAATGAAACATGGATTTGGCCCAAGCTAGAATCCAAAGGAAGTTGCAAATTCAAGAGCTTGAGGAGATTCGACTGTCATCATATGAGAACTCAAGGCTCTACTAGGAAATATCAAAAGCATCTCATGACAAAATGATCCAACAAAGGGAGTTTCATGTTGGAGAGAAAGTCCTTCTCTATAGTTCACGACTAAAGATGATGCCTGGTAAGTTGTGTTCCAGATGGTTAGGTCCTTATGTTGTGACTAATGTTTTTCCTTATGGTGCAGTGGAGATCACACAAGAGGACACTGGAAGGAGCTTTACAGTCAATGGGAAACGTTTGAAGAGATACATTGAGGGACTTCCTACTGATGCAGTGGATTTTATCACACTGCATGACCCCATCATCACTTGAGCACATCAGGCTGTTCCTAACCCTTTCACTTTTATATTATTTGTCCTATTTAAAAATTATGCATTTCATGTGCATATATCATCTCATGGGTTCACATTGAGGACAATTTAATATTTTAAGTGTGGGGGAGGGAATCTTTTAGTTTAGTAATTTCAATTGCTTTCCTGTTCAAAAAAACCAAAAAAAATTGTGTGTTTTTCAAATTTTGTGTGTTTATTTTACAATTTTCTATGGGTTTTTGAAACTTTTGTGCTGAAATGATTCTCATCGCCATTTTTAAATCCATATCAATAAGTGAAACAATTTACCCCTTGAAACTAAGCTTAAATGAAGAACTTGAAATAATGGTTTTTTATGAGGCATGATGTCTTTTGTTTCTTGGTGTGTAATTCTTTGATCTCAAAGATATGTGTTTTAAAATTGGTTTTGATTTGATATTTATGTTTACTTGATATTAGATTTTGCTCAGGAGTGCAAAAGGGTAAGTGTGGGGGAGTTTATAAAACACTATTTTTTGAATATTTTATTTATAATAAATGAAATAATTTCTTCACATTGTGTTAAATATGTTTATTTATAAAATATTTGGGATTTGATCATTCATTTGAAAATTTGGTGAAAATTCCAGTTTTACCCTTAATAGTGCACTGTAGTATTTCGAAGATAAATATTTTTATATTTATTATTTGAATTTAAAATTTTGTAACAGTTTTCCTAACTTAAATTTATACAACTTTCATTCAGGACACTAGAGCTAAACATTGCATTTGGATGGAGTAAATGGGACATTAATCCAATGGTGGGCTGGACTCGGCAGAATGGACATGGGTTTTGTATTTGGGCCATATATTCTTCATCAGGGCTTGGATTGAGCCCACATTTTGAGAAAAGCTCGGGTACATGATTTGGCACAAATCGTCATTCTAGAAGGCCGGTCAATTAACGCTTTTTGAGGTAAAATGGGCGGTTCAAGTTGGAATAAAATATTTGGACGAATTTCCACATTCACACTTGAAACCACTTATAACCTCTCCTCCCATCCCCTCTATAAATTGGATTTTTTCTAATTTGGAGGGTTTGGGGACGTGAATTAGGATATTGGAGGAAGCGGAGAATTTGTTTCACCCAAATTCTCCAACCATTGTAAGAGGGGTAGCTCTTGAAGCAAGGATCCCCTCATCGAAGCCTTCTTCTTCTCCTTCACGTTGTAATGATTTTGTTTGTGTAATAAACTTCTTTGTTATTCTTTTATTTCTTCTCTTTTCTTTTGTTTTTTTTTAATTTATTCTTATATTAATCTTACTCTTTGGGCTGGAATTCTTGAGTAGAAGCGTTATTGGGTTATACCAATTATAAACCTTTGCACATGCAAAACGCTTCTACGATGATTACACCACCCATGGAAGAGCAGTTCTTTTTAGTAATCGATCGACCTATATCCTTATTCATTCATTTATTTTGAATCAATGAGATACTATAATTGACATATTATGATCTATTAATTGAGTTTTTAATTTAAATGAAACTAAGAAAGCAATTTAATAGTTAACACAAAACACGCGAGGTCGAGAATTGTGTGAACTATGAGAGCGCACCCTTAACCGGTAATTCAAAACCACACGGGATCAATTTGTAGAGTTCAAATAAAATCCCTAAACTCAATTAATCCTCATTTCCAAAGTTTTTATGTGCCTTAATTTACCGCTGACCATAATCTAATCTTATAACATCAATCAAAGCAGGGTGTTGCGATTGCATGTTCCGAAGTTAGCCTAAGGTTAAATTCACTTCATCTTCGTGGTAAAGTTAATTCGCGTAGGGTTAGGGATTTAACAAATTAAGGGATCATAATTAAGTGAATATTAATTTAAATGATAATTATTAATAAATTATTGAAGAGGTAGAGTTATATCGATTATGACTTTTAAATATTGTCTAAAAAACATCTTTTTGTTGTGTCATTTTAATCGAACTTCATTTCAAAACTAAAAACAAAAAAATACAATATTCTTCCAGAAAACTTCTTCTAGATTCATAAAGTATAACCAACCCTCATCATTTCAAGTAGCTTTTTTATTCTCTTTTATTTATTTTTATAATACCTTTAAAATTTGGTTTTAAATCTACTTCCTCCTTTGAGATACAACCTTCGTCAGCCACTCTGTTGCACCTAAGTACCCCAAAATCGCATTAATCATTTGAGGGAGCCCACAAAATCTCTCTATCATAAACTGATAAATATTTTTAAGTAGACAATAGAATTTATAATATCATAACATTTGATGTTGTGAGGTAAATAATTTTGAATACTATGCTCAAATTGTTGAGCATTAGGAATATCATTCTTATTCTCACCAATATTAAAAAAATTCTTCATAGATGTTACTCACTAAAAGAGTTTAGTGTAAGGGTTTTCTCATATGGTAACATAGATATGTGGAAGTAATTACACTTATATGTAATAATATTAATAAAACCCTAAAAATAATACAAACATAAGGACTACTCGGTGTCATATCATATTGTATATGATTAAATGAGTACTTATGTATGTTATTTTTTGTATTATGAAAGGATATTAATAACATAAAATCTATCATGTTATACAAATATAGGTATTAACTTTGTCATTATTTAATTTTTATTGTATATATATCATGAAGTGAAATGATAATTAACCTCTCAAAGTAGGACATTGAGTTATCCCCAATAGATGGTCATCATGGAGTATTATTATTTGTGATGAAATGTTAATGTCAGTGTGGGTAGGATTTTACATAGAGATATGGAATATACTCATGTGATAAAAAAGGAGTTTTTTTATTTATAACCCACCATGTACACCACTTAGAGTGTCATACATAATTACTTTAGTATGAATGGAGTTCATGTTTCTTATTGAATCCTCAATCCTAAGATATTGAGAATGATAACCTTCATATTTCGATTCCCTTTTTACACCATCCATGAGGCTAATCTTATCAAGGGGGTGGATGGGTATGTTTTTAACCAATATTTTGATTATTGATTAACCAATATTGGATTTTTCATCTCATATAATAACTATTACATCTAGGCCTCAATTGAGATAGATTGAGGAAGTGTGTGGATATACCTAAATAAGGCATATAGGATGTTACAATAAAATTGGATTAATGGAATATGATGCTCTCATCCACTTGGGTGAAATACATGTGATGTTTTTTAATCTTGTCAGTCTGTACTTGAAGAATAAAGAACATATATATAGCTATATGTGATTGACACAATCTATGTCTTGCGGTTACCCAATGTCTTTGAAAAAGATGTTATATGATTAAAAATTCGTATATATGATACAAATGGTGGACATGGACATGGATATACATATGCATGATAGATGTCATGAAAAATTCCTTTATATATTGAGTAGTAGTGATTATTTTCTAGAGGTCTCTCCTTGTTTATATTTATGAATTATAGAATTCATATTTTTTGTAAACGGTATATAATTCAGTTGGGTCACACATTTTGTTTGACTGAATTGGGATTTATTTTTAATAAACATTGAGAGATACTCTAAAAGGAATTTCATAGTTTATTAAACATGAGTTTTGGATAGATATTGATAATGTATTTCATATGATGTGATACAAGGTGAAGTTGATCATTGATTTCCCAAATTGTTTTGGATGTATTCAAAAAGAGTTTTTTAATATGATTTCACAAGTTATTGTATATGATATGATATAAGTTGAAATGATAAAAAGTTTATATGTCTTTAGTGAAAGTAGAATATTGATGGATATATTCCCTAATTCCAAATATACATGTGATGTATTTTGGCCAAATCATATATAATGATATGAGTATGTCATAGGTTAAAAAATTTATGTCTCCAAGACATATCATATTATTTGATGAGGGTATATAATAAGGTATTATATAATATATCATACCCTTACCTCATGGAATATTGTATTATACAATATATATATGTCATAATTATTATGATATATGTGAATCATGTCCTATGATTCAATTGGGTAGTCATACATTAAATTTTTTGTGTTTAAGTTTAACATTTGAATCATCATCCATATAAGTTATCATTAATCATAAATATTTAATATGGTGAAATGTTTGGTATAATCACGTGAATGTATTTAAATGATAAATGCACACATCAATAATTGGTTACAAATTTTTTAACTGACATATTACTCATATGATATCTAATGCATGAGTAAATGTATAGATCAATAAAGAGAATCCCTAATTCCTTTATAAAGAGGTTGAAGTCCATAAAATGCTATCTAATATTATTCTATTGATTCTACTAAATCTCTATTATCCTTCTTTATTTTTTTCAAAATATACTCTCATATCATGGTGTAAAGGAGAGTCTCACCTCAACATTGGCTGATTCAGTTGTCCCATGGATACACTCTAGAGGAAAGATTCATTTAGACTCCTCTTAATGACCATTATTAAATATATTTTTGAATATATGAGATTTGACTCTTTGGAGTTGGTTCCCAAAAACAAACTAAAATTTTATTTTTTATTACCATAATATTCAAAGACCTTAATATTAATAAATATCTTATCATAAGATTATTGTTCTTCTATGTAACATTAATATTATAATTTCCTTAGAGTATGTGTCATGTATAAAGGTTATAGTAGTTCTCCAATACAATGAGAACCTAGAAATGCTATGAAAATATTCTAAAATATATGTTCTATAGTCTATATTACATCATTTTAAATTGGTTTACCCATTAATATGGACCATCATACTAAGTTGGCATGTTTTGGTAACTTTTCAAGTATTATGGTTGATATTGATATGATCCTTCTCACAAACTGACTCACTAGATCCCACCTAAATAGTATTATGCTGATAGTGACACCCCAAGCCCAGCTCCAATAGGCTAGGGGTTAGTGACTAGTTCTGAGTAGGCATATCACACAAATGGGAGGCCTTATCCAAAAGTACATACATTCAAACATCTTCATACACTAATATAATAAAGAAGGTAAATAAATGGTACTATAAATGCATGCATAAAATCTGGTCCTACATCATAGTATGGAAAAGGGGTGTGGAAATTTATAAGAGGTAAAATAAAACCCCACCAATACTATAAAGAAGTTAGACCCACAAACAAAATCGAACAACTACCAAAAAGAAACTTTGATATCTGTATGTGATTTATCTAGCTCAACTAAGATTAACCTTATCTTGGTCCACATATAAATACATTAAAATTATTTTTTCCACATAATACATGACACATGAAAGTAGTTCCCATGTAGGGGTGAATATAAATATTCCAAGTATGGCACCCCAAAATCACCAAACATAATGAATCAAAGAGAGAGTCAACTCTAAATCACAAAAGCATTGAGGATAAAAATGGTAACCCAGATATTCTAGAAATAAGACTCTAAATTTCAAGGTGAGTTCTATCCTCACTACAAGTCTAGGTATTCTTCTCAACAATATAAGGAAACACTCATCCTAGATAACTCACTCGTCAGGTCTCTCTAAACTGATGGCACTCATCCAAGAGGTTGTACTCGTTAGGACTTGTAATGTTGAAGTGTGGAGGAATTGAGAGGGCTCATCCAAGATACTCACTTAATTGATCTACACCGCATCGATAGATATTATATGTTAATACACCTGTAGGGGATCACACATAAGGCCTATGTGGGATGTAACATCATAACCAAAACCACAAAGTCAGAGCCTGGTGTTACGTGACTTCATGAAAACCTCCCCATATGAAAGTGGTTTCCGGCTTATAATAAGGGTCTAAGTATGATATTGGGGAGACTATACCCTCAGTATCATTTCATAGGATCAATATTAAACAATAAATAACATGATAAATCATCATAATAAACATGCAAAAAACTAAATAAATGGAATACATGTGAAGTAAATAAAAGTAGATCCCAAAATTGTCAAGCCTATCTAGATTAAATAAGTATAATAATAAATAAATAATAAACTATAGATATTTCCAGTTTTTGTTATTTTCCACAACCATCTCCATGCTCCTTTTCTCAGTAGTCCACCACAAGACCCTTTCCCTTTTCCAGATCCCTTATGAAATCTATAAGAACATCAATATTCCTGAGTAGGGTGTGATTACAAGACTTAGTAGGAAACTACCAATGTATCCTTAAACTTATATTCTCGAGTATATAAGTTTATACCATGATAAAAATAAATGTATAAAAAACATGTCAACAAATCAATTTTTTCATTTTTCCATCCTTTTGAAACTGAGTGATACCAATGCTCCCTACACCTTTTTGATGAAGCGCCAGTCAGTTCCTTTCTCCCTCTTCTGGGTGCTCAGTGTGTCTTTTTTTGTACCTGTGCACCCTGATTTAAGAATAATATAGATTTGAGTTGTTTTTATTTTATTTTTCTATTTTTATTTGTTCCCCTTATTCTCATTTTCTAAAAAGAAAATAAAATGAATTTAAGATAAAATAATAATGACCTAGTTTTATCCAATGATAATACACATGATTATCAAAGGATAGTTCATAAAAAATATAAAATAATAATTACTTGAAATTTTCAGAATATAAATGTGATGTTCTATCAAAATATATCTATGTGTTTTATCAGAGATAGTTTATAAATATTATCAAAATATGTTTACTTTTAAGTTTTCAAGGATAATTATAAGTAATTATCAATTATATAATGAATATTTTCTATTCAGAGGATGTAATCTATAAATAATTATCAAAATATAATTTTTTTTAAGTTAAATTATAATCACATGGAATTATCAAGAATAAATTTAGTAATAAATAAATAATAATTTCATTGATTTATTATAGTATAATTTATAAAAATTATCAAAAGATAAAGTATCAAATTATAAAAGAATAATTTATGAAAAAAACATAGAATAATTATTAAAGGGATTATTTTTCAACAACTATAAAAAGAAATTTACACTAATTATCAGAAATAATTATCAATAATTATTAAATTATAATTGAATAAAATTATAAAAGGATAAATTTTGGAAATAAATTATCATAATATAATTGTGAAAGGATAATTTGTAAGGAAATTTATTAAAAGAAACCTATACAGATTATCCAAGTATATTTATAAAAGAATTATCATTCAACAAATATAAAAAAATTATCAGAGGATAATTATGAAACTCTAAAAGATAATTATATATTTTTTTAAAGAATAATTATAAGGAATACCACTTATATTCTTGAATTAATTTATAGATATAGACTGTTGAATGTGTTTTAATAATTATTATTGATGATAATATTATGGGCATATGTGTTGACATGAAATGGTAATTTAGAAATGATCTAAGAGAGAAAATATCATCGTGCATGATACTTTAATGATAATTTGAAAATTTTCTAGGAGAGAGAAAGTACTATCACATGTGTTATTTTATTTCCTTTTGAAATAAAATTAATAGTTATGGTACTAGGAACCCATGATGAACCATGATTTTTGACATGTCAATAAATATGATAATAAGTTTATAATGATGTATTATTGTCTATTGAGGTTTCCACTATAGTTATCAAAACACATAGTGTGGTTTATCCTTAACGTGAAATCGATAACTTTGAGGTAGGAAGTTCCACACTTTTCTGGGATTTTGTTACACATGTCGCTTAATATGATTTATTTTTAGGTGTATATGATGATCGTGCTAGATTATGATCACATGTGGGTGTATGTGTTATCCTAATAACCTTTATTGACACTTGTTTCCATGATTACTTTATATATTATTATACATGTTTGATGTTGATAACATTCATTGTTGTGATACCTTGGTTATGATGATGTGATTTACTTTCTCATGCATCCTACCATTCTATGTGTTCTTTTTTGGTGTTGTTCTTGGAGCCCAAGGTAGGTGGACCATCGTGACCTGTTTATTGCTTATAGGGGGAGTGTGCATGAATTGTGATGATGGTGAAGAGGGACCTATGTATAGGGTAGGTATATGAATATTCCTCATGTATTCCATGTGATGAAATCAACACCTAGAGGATTCCAATGGTTATGTTCTTGACTCCTAGTGAATGTCGAGTAGCTTTCAATGCCTAGAGAATGTCAAGTACATGACTTCCTTAATGCCTTGTGTATATCTAGTTGAACGATCACCAAATGTTGCAAATAATGATTCATTAGCCTTGTGTATAGTATTTGATACTTTTAAAACCTTGATTATACTTATGGAATAGAGCTAGAGAAGGTATGGTTAGGGGTATGTGGCGGCTTGGTTAACACATGACAGCTCGGTTTTGGATTATGGGTTATTATTATTGTTATGAATTTATTATTATTAAGGAATACACTTTTATAATTGATAAAATAGAGTTAAGGATTCATTTGTGGTGTATTATTGAGTCTTGTAATCACACCCTACTCCGGCATTTCATAACAGTTATATATTTCAGGAAAGATCCGATGAAGGGAAAGGGGCCTATGGTGGACTGCTGAGCTGAGAAGCATGGATCTGGTGGAGGGAAAGGATGGACACCAGTCAAACCAATAGTTTATTATTTATTTATTATTCTTTTTATTCACTTAGGATAGGATTTCCAATTTTGGGGGATACTTTTATTTAATTGATATGTTTTCCATTTATTTTTTTTTATATGTTTACTCTGATAATTAATTATATTGTTTAGTATTTATTATTGATCTTATGACATGATACAAAGGGTATAGTCTCCCAAATATTGAAATCAAACCCTCACTACTAGTCATAATCCTTTTCTTATAGGGAGGAATGCATGAGTTTATGTAACACCCATCTCTGACCTGGTGATTTAGGTTAGGATGTTACAAAAATGGTATTAGAGGATCAAGTTTCACTAAATTGTTCTTATATTTTCCTTAGGATAATATAGGATATATAATAGTTAGGTTGGTTGGAACTCTGGTAGGGGAACTATGATAGTTTCTAGCCAGCACTATATAGTAAACCTCTGAGTTACTATAAAAGTGGTAAAATTATGTTTTTCTATTATAGTTGATTAAATTCACCTCAGGTGGTGAATATGATGTTGATATGTGATTTATGAGATTCCATGTGTGTTCATGCATCATTAATAGGAACATAGGTTCACATTACATATGTATATACCAGTTTGTATGCTAAATAGTAGTTCTTTAATTAAATTCCTTGATGTGTTCTATCTGTTTGGGATAGTTTCTATTTGTATGATATATCTTTAATAGCATTTATTAGTTGAACTGAGCATGTTGTTGTGTTTATATATATACATATATACGATTACTATGAATAATGTTTAGGTATAGATACCAGGGTTAACACTAGGGGTTATACCATAGGTTTAGGGTAGAATCCTAAGAGAAACCATTTGTGATCCCATAGACTGATTAGGGTTTATCCTGATGAATTTTTTTCTTGTTATGAGTCATTTAATTTAGGGTATGGAAGACCTCACCTCGATATAGTATTATGGGAACACTTTGGAAGTAGTCCAAAATACTCATGAAAGTGGGGATATTTCCTCCTTAACTCTGAACAGGTAGGAGAATGCAGTTGAGAATTACCTTGCACCTGCTCTGTGTTTTAGGCAGCCAGGTTGATTCAACCAGAAGTCTTTCTCTTAGTATTTTTCCTAGGAATAGTAGTTCAGAACTTATTAAAAACATTCCCTAACTTCAATTCTAGTTTTCTTAATCCTTTTAGGGCACCAAAGGCCCTCATGTTCAAGAAGAATGGGTTGAAATCATTGTGGGAGTCTTTGAACTAGTAATTACTATAAAGGATCGACAAGTTAAGATGATATTGATCTCATTCCATGTGAATAGCCCATTTTTTTATGACTTGGAGTTAAATGGATTCATTAGGATGAGTACTTCACCATGGGGTTCACCTATGCCGTTTTCAAAGAAGGGAGGTGGTGGTTTTAAACTCTTCGTTGAACTAGGTTATGGTTAAGAACTGATATTCATTACCCAGGATCGATGAAATTTTTTATTAGTTATAGGGATATTGGTAATTCTCCAAGATTGATCTTTAATTGGGTTATCACTAGTTTCTAATTAGAGAGTAGGATATTCTGAAAATTCTATTTTAGAGAAGGTATGGGTTGTACAAGTACTTGGTGATATCATTAAAACTTACGAACACATTGGATGTGTTTGTGTCCCTCATTAAAAAATATTCCATTGATATGTATACATTTTCATCATGGTGTTAATTGCTGACATCTTCATCTACACATCGATTTTGGAACAACATTATAAGCACCTCAATATAGTCCAAAGTATGCTTCTAGAACATCAGAATTATGAAAAACTATTGAAGTGTTATTTCTATATTTGGGATATGAAGAACCTAGGACATGTGGTGTTTGAGATAGGTATATCCATAGACCTAGAGAAAGTATAGTTAGTCATGTCTTAGACATTCCCCTAAAATGTTCTCTAGATTGGGATCTTCCTGGGTTTAATAGGATATTATTGATGATTTATCCAAGACTTCTTCTGACTATTAACACCAATGAATATGATGATTAAGAAAGGAGTAAAGTTATAATGGATGGGACAGTTTGAATATGTATTCCTTGAGCTGAAGGGTAGGTTGATGACAACTCAAATGCTGATATTCCTTGAGCATGGGATTGGTTATGAATTATAATGTGATGCATCAGGCATTTTTTTGAGTGAGGTGATTACGCATAGATAGTAGGTAATATCCTATGGATCACCACATCTATGACCACATGAATGGAACTACACTAATCTTGATTTTAATATTATAGTCGTGGTCCATGCTCTGAAGTGTTGGAGACACTCTCTCATTGGTCATATATTTATTGTTTCCATGGACCATAAGATCCCTTGCAATATATTCACATAGAAGGATCTAAACCTAAAATAATGTTTTTGGGTTCATTTTCTATAGATGTTCATCTTTAAGATGAAGTATACACCTAGGAAGGGTAATGTTATTGCATATTCCCTTATCTATAAGATGCAAGATAAGAAAGAGGTTGGTGAGTGGAGTTATGAGGAGCAGTGGTTCTTGATGATCATGTTGGATGACTGGAGGTTGGATGATTTAGAGGATCATAGATATATGAATTTTAACCCTTTTGTGACCACATCCTCACTCAGGGATCAGGTGGAGGATGTTTAGAAGTCAGACCCAGAGTGTTTTTTGATGTGAGAACAACTAGTTGGATATAATCGGATACACGGGTGGCCTTTTATAGATGATGATGTGATCAAGGTAGAGTAGATATTAGTGTTCACTACCCCCATAAGAGATAATATGATGAGATATTACCATACCTCAGGATGGTCAGTACATCCCGGTGTGACCATTATGTATCACAACTTCAGATGTTAGCTTTTATGTCCATGGATTAAGAGAGACATTTCTAGTTTCATATCCTGATTACTTACCTATCATAGGGTGAAGGATAAGCACTAGAAACTTGGGGGTTTTATCCATCCACTTCATATACACATGTGGGAGTGGGACTATTTCACAATGGATTTTTTGATGGGGTTAACTAGGACCCTGAGTATTTGTGATATAGTTTGAGTAATTGTCAATTGGCTAATAAAATCTGATCACTTCATACTGATCATAGTGACTCACTTAGTAGAGGAGCTGTGAAGGATCTATATTCATGATATCACATTCCTGCATGGATTTCCCTTAAATGTTATTTTATATAGATATGAATCCATTAAGTTATAGTTTTGGTATGGCTTGTAGAATGCCCTAGGAACTCAGTTGAGGTTGAGCATAGTTTTTTATCCTTAGACAAATTGATATTCTAAGAGGATGATACACATATTGGAGGATATTCTTAGATATTATGTTCTAGATTATGGTGGATCTTTGGATGATCATCTAGTCTCGGTTGAGTTTGCATAAAACAAAAGTTACCAAGCTTCAATTCAGATGGATCCTTATGAGGCTCTTTATAGGAGACCATGATGTTCACCACTTTTTTGGCATGAGGAAGGTGAGGTAGAAGTTTTGGGGGACCATTTGATTCAAGAGACCATCAAGAGAGTGAAATTAATTCATAAATGGTTTATTAAAGATCATGAAAATAATAGATCATAGTTCAAACATAGGAGGATACCTTTGGAGTTCACTATGGTGATCATGTTTTCTTGAGATTGGCTTATCAGTTAGCCAACTAACATATAAGGAAGCAAGGAAATCTAACACCATATTTTTTGGGAATTTTTGTGTTCACTGAATGGGTTGGGATAGTGGAATATTTTTTGGAACTTCCTTCTCCCCACCGAGGTATGCATGATGTGTTTCATTTTTCACAGATCCAAAGGTACATGACTGATCTCGTGAATGTCATAAATTGTGAGGATATTGAGGTATATCCTAATGCATCTTTTGAAGAGTGTCTAGTGAAGATTATAGATTGGAGAGAGAAATTACTATGAGGGTAGATGGTACCACTTTTCCAGATTCGGTGCCAACATTGATGGATCTATGAAGAGATGTGGGAGAATAAGTTTGATGTTCGAGCTCAATGTCCTGAGTTGTTTGAGAAAGACTACAAGAGTTTCTTCTCAAGGATCCTAAGTCAGTAGAGGTAGATAATTTTAATATCCTAAATTTTTTATGATAATAAAACCATATAAAAATACTCATAAATTATTAAAACCTAAATTTTGGAATTAATGGTGTTCTTTATTTTCCCATTTGACAATCTATTTGAAAGATATTACATTATTTCTAAAAAACTATGTGTGCATGATATATTATATTTATTATTTTTTATATATCAATACTGAGGATCCACGAGGCCTAGAATTCCATATGGAATTCACACCATACAAAAAAATATTATTTAAAATTTTCTAAAGTATAATATAGTAAAAATAGAGTCATTACATTCTCCCCACCTTCAAGTATTTTCATCTCGAGAATCAAAAATCTACACAAAGAGATGAGGTTACTAAGCTCGCATATGGTTCCCATACTGCTAGGTGCTATTCTAAATATTATTATGATGCCAATGAACATGAACCAATTGAATCCCTTTCCTTTGAAGGATCTCTACCTTCCAATCCATAATGTCCATCAAGTACTCTAAAAAGGTAACTCCATCCTTAATGTTCATCTATCCCTAGTCAGTAACATGTGGCAGATCGTGCACATATATACTCAGTTATGATATGTGGAAAACATCATGTACCCGGTTTAATTATGGTGGTAAGGCTAAGTGGTATACCATCTCACAAAACCTATATAGTATTTGTAAAGGGCAAATGAATCTTTTAGAAAAATTCCTATTTCATCCAAATATCCTTAGTATTCACTGAGGTGAGACATTCAGGAATATAAAATATCCCTCCTTGAAATCTAGATACCTATGCCATTAGTCTGTATAGAACTTATGATGACTCTGAGTAGTCCCCATCCACTCCTAGATGATATAAACCTTCTCTGACATCATTTCCTATAGATATCAGTACATGTAAGACCATTTAATCTATATCTCAAAAATCTGCATCCCTGTTATGATGTTGAAGTGGTGGGATCACAACCATAGACTATAGATACACCACTCCAACCCCATCCACAAGTTTCAACTATAAATAGGAAAACCTTTCTATTTTCTCACTCAGCAACTATGAATGTAATTTTATACTGAGAGAATCTACCACCACATTACCTTTCTTATTATTATATAGTATTTAAAAACACAGTTCTATAGAAACTTCATTCATCACCTCTACCTCATTTCAATATCTTTCTTTGAGAGGATACACCTAGGACACTTATGATTAGAATAGATGATGAATATATCTTCTATAGGATAATATTCCCAAGAATTCAAGGTAAAAATTACTGATTCCACCTATAAACCATAGGGTATTTAATTATTCTCATGGGGTCTCAAAATTTAGGACCCATAATAAATCATCACCTTTCCCTGTATCAAAAATCATCTAAGCCTAACTCTGGAGGCATCGCAAAACACCTTGTACTCAACATCCTCCTCTAACTGTCTCAAAATGGGGGTTCTTATCAACTTCTTCAACAACTCCTAAAAATATTGCTGAAAATTATACATTGAAATAAAAGGTTTTTCTTTTTGGTTCAAGGTAGTCAAAGGTTTTTCTGATCCTATATAAATCGGTCATGAATCTCTGATAATAGTTTTTTTAACCCATGAATCTTTTCACCATAGTCACTATCTTTGATGGCTCCCAAGCTAGAACTACCACAATCTTTTTTGGGTCCACTGCCTCTCCCTCCTCTGGGATGACATGTACCGGGAATTGGACCTCTCAAATCCAATACTAAGACTTCAAGATATTCCCATAAATCTATTTCTCCCAATTTATGTCCAAGTTCATCCACAAATTCCCCGCAAGTTATTCTTATGACACTAAGTACATAAGGATGTAATATTTGAAGACTATAATGAACTAGTCCAAGAAGGGATAAAAATATGGTCCATGAGTCCCATGAACACTTCTAGGGTGTTCATTATGTTGCATGTCATCAACAAGTACTCATAATAACCATAGTGGCACCATAATTTCATCTTTGGTGTATCCTCCTCTCAAACTCCGAACTAATGATAACCCGACCTGTGGTTAATCATTGAGAACCACTTAAACACTATAAACTGGTTAAACAGGTCATCAATTATAATAATTGGATACTTATTATTGATAGTAACCTAATTGAAGCAATTATAATCCATTCATAACCTCAAGAACCTATCCGCCTTCTTAGAAAGAAACACCGAGGATACCAAGGGGACACACTTGGTCTAACAAAGCCCTTTATCTATATATTCTCCAACTGAAAATCCATATTGCATAGCTCTATGGGTGTTATATAATATATCGGTTCAAATATCATTGTATTACCTAGTTTAAGGTCTATATAGAATTTGGTCTTCCAATGGAGAGGTAATCCTAACACATTCTAAAGGAATACATCTTTATACTCCTCCACTACTATAGGAAATTAAAGGCATGTAATTACTACAACTCCAAGGGTCATAATAGAGAAATAATGATAAATTAGTTGTATCCTCAGGCATATGAGCATAGCCTAAACTACCTAATTTTTTTCTCACGAATAAAGTGAAATCCCATCCCATCAGTAAGGAAGCATCTTATCCTCCTCTTGAAATAGTCAATCTAGGAATGGACTTTGAAGATCCAGTCCATACATAGGATTACATCGTAAGGCCATATCACATCTATGAAGATATCTCATATGAATATCTATTCACCAAGAGTCTATTCATAATTTTATCATAACTGTGTGATCATTGAATCTCCCCTGGTAGGATTCTCTAAACGCAAAGGTCGAGTTGAAGGCTCCACTTGAATATTTAGGTATCTAATAAGGGATGCAGTAAGGAAATAATGGTTTGTGCCTGTGCCTATTAAAACTATAGCTAAAATAGATAATTCATAGATCATACCTAAGATAAGAACTAGATCCCATATTTCATAAGCCTGTAATTTCCAAATCTGTCCACATCAATGACCATTGGCTTATTGAGCCTAGCATAGACCACATTGGTGTGGTAGTGGAGCCAATGGATCATAATGTCAGTAACCTCCCACAGCTCTCTTGGATCCTATATAATGTCCATTACCTTACAGACCTCCATGCTCAAGCCATTGATTCTACCTTAGCACACCATCGATCATATCCCTATCTGGTATGTGGAAGTCCAAAAAATACCATGTGATATTCCATCGCCAACCACAGGAGGAGCACCACATCTACTTCGACCTACTACAACCTCTCTATGAGCCCTGAGCGGTAGACCATCTATCTTGATACTGAATTTAAAGGCACATCATGTTCCTAGGTCCCTAATTATGGAATTTAGTACTAGATAATGAGGTATCAACTCTAATTTTTCCACTTCCAGAACCAATGGATGGTGACTACACTACTAAAAATCTGTCTACAACAAATTCATACTCTAACACTCCAAAATAAAAAGGGACTCAAAGAGATGCCACCCTAGATAGGATATATCAATGTAGTTCACACTCAAAGGTATATGATTGAAATTATATATCACAAACCATATCTATATAATAATTCAAGAGGGTGGTAAACCATGATATATACTATGTGACTGTCATGCTACCTTGCTGGAGCTCTAGAATCTTCTGGATACGCACTACCTACAACATCGTTGGATAATACTCATATCCAAAGAGGTTCTTGAAATATATAAAAGTGAGGTTATCATCATCATACATCCACGTCATCATTCTCCACCATCACCCTACTCGGTCATGGAGAAGGCTCATGGCTAGGACCACCATCTGGTTGGGAGGGGGCGAAACAAGTTGGAAATCTCACTCTACTACCTCAATCTAGTCCTTTTCTTCATTGGGGTATTGCTTACCCCCAAAAATAGATGGTATATAACTCTAGAACTCATGGAGAAAACACATCTTATAGGTTTCATTTTAAAGTATTTACGGAATAATTAGCTGCCCAATATGTGGAGAGACAATCATAAATCCACACAGAGGAACCACCTCTTACACAGGTCCTTGGACTGAGTCTTTATCACTAAGTGAGTCATCATAATGATCCTACTATGAAATACAAGCTAGTTTTTTTCATGGTGTAATACTAAAATATTTAAAAAACTTCATGTTCAAGAGATAATATTTTGGGATCATATTCAAAAAATATAAGGAAACTACAATTCATTCAAATGTGATGCATCTACCAATGTTTTCCCAGCAACCAATTTTTACATGTGCTAAGTCAAAAATAAAGTTATCAGGGTATCAGTGAATTGATGTGTTAGTTGTCTCACAATCAATAGGTTACCTATCTTTAGAGTTGAACATAAGACACTTTCTCTCTCCCTAGTTCTGAAACCAATCCTCACAGCTAGACTATCTCCAAACTCTGGCCCTAATATAGCCTACTTCTCTGATACCACTCTCTCATGAATTGAACCATTTGGGCCCAACTAGTTAGAATTAATCTAAGAGTTACACCCCAATCTCACCTCTAATAAGATATGGTCTAGTGACTAGTGATAAGTAAAAATATCACACACATGGGAGGCCTCATCCTAAAGTACCTACACACACATCTCAATACACTATAATAATGAAAATGTTAAATATATGATACTATAAATTCATTAATAAAATCTAGTCCCACATCATAGTATGAAAAAAGAGTATATAAATTCAAAAGGGACTAAATACAAGCCTACCAAAACTATAAAGGATTTTGACCTACTAACAAAAGGGAACAACTACCAAAAAGAAACTTTGAGATCTGTCGGTGGTCCGTCTATCCCAACTAAGCTTAACCTAATCCTAATCCACATATAACTACATCAGAATTTATGGAATCTTCATAAGACACAACACATTTGATAATATATAATGTTGTGGTGAGTATAAATATACCTAGTAGGACAAATATAAATCACTAAACACAAAGCATCAAAGAATGATTCAACCCTAAATCACAAAAATAAGTAGGATAATCAATGTAAAATATAATGTATCAAAGGAAGATTCCAAGTATCAATTTGAGTTTCTTCCTCACTACCATCCTAGGTATTCCACTTGAGGCTCTAAGGTAACACTCATCCATTAGAAATCACTCCCCTGGTCTTGCTATACTAATGGCACTCACTTGAGAGGTCATACTCATCGAGCCTTTCCATGTTGAAGTATGAAGGAATTGAGAGGGGTTGTCCAATATAATCACTAAATTAGACTAAAAATATTCAAGATATAATAGATATTGATACACTTGTAGGGGATCACACATATTGCCAATGGGGGACACCTCACCCTAACAAAAAAGCTCACAAGGAAGGGTATCTCATGTCATGCATGTTGGATAGAGGATACTTAACCCAACCTAGGGATGAATCGGGTAGAGGATCACATATTATCCCTTATATGAAATACCTGACTCTATTTTTTACTAACCCATGGATAGGATCTATAATATCCCATGATTTTAAAAAAATAATATGTTTGATAGTATACATGACACAACATCGAGCTTAAATGAACCATAAAATATTATAATTCAAATATGAATATTATAACATAGTTCTTGAATTGGTAGGTATGAATAAAATTAATCAAAATATGAAATATATATAAAAGGACTAATTAATAAAAATTTATTGATAAAGTATTAGTAAATAAGAACTCGTTTTCTAATAAATTCATTTTACACTTCAAAAATATTTTTTTATTATTTTTGTGAGAAAGTATTATAATTATTTTTTTTATAATTTTAGAAATTATATTTAAAAAAAATATATCATTTTTAAAATCAATATATAAAAATTATATTAGGGTGAATTTTTTTTATTTTTCAATAAATATTGATTTCTCAATGAATACTAAAAAATACATATTTTTATAAAACTCTCATTTCCTTAAAATAAAAAGTTTCTTTGTCAATTGAATATGATATAAAAATAATATAAGAGTTATTTAATTAGATATAATCTTATTAGTTACATTTTAATCATCAATATACATGATTTTTTTATAAGTTCATTTTTGGGCATAGAAATGCAATTTTCTGAAAATTGTTTTTCATTGTGTTTTATGCATTTTATAAAAATTGATTTTCTAATTTTAAGTATTTAATCATGAAATATGAAACAAAATTTTATAATCATGATGTTTAAATTTGGTAAATAATTCTCATTTATTTTTGGTCATTTTAAATAGTAACTTTAGTAAATATTGGTCACCTCGGTAAGGGTAAATCGGGTAATTATGAAATATATTATTCTAATGAATGAAAAATAAAAAATGATTCTCCCTTGTTTTTAAATTTAAATTATATGTTAAAATAGGGATAAAAAAGTTTTAAAATAATATTAAAGGTTATTTTTAGAATAATTAAATTATTTTTATGATTGTAAATTATTTTTAATTTTTAGTGATGAAATAGTGTCCTTAAATGCTTATGTAATACCGATATATTCCTTGTAAAATCAATAGAAAAATCATGCAAATGATTTTAAAAACACTAAAAGTAATTTTTTTGAGTTAGTTATAGTTTCCTATGAATTTTATGGATATATATAAAATATTATGTATGTGTGAAAATTATATATTCTAATTCCATTTTTATATTGATTACTTTGAATGAAAAGTAAATAAATATTTCTAAGAATTAAATTAATGATATTTTATGATAAAAAAATTTTATTAAATGATTTTATATTCATAAAAATATTATCTTAGACCATGTGGATGGTATATGGTTTAAAATTTCAATAATGATCCATTTATGGGTCTCTTTTACTTTTATAGTAACTTTGTTGACCCCTAAGGAGTAAAAATATTTGATATTGCGGTAATCATAAAAAGGGCTAACAGGGGTTAAAACAAAGTGATAAGCGTAAAGACATCATCTAAAATTGTAAAATTATTATTTTATGATATTATTTAAACTTATCCACAACCTATATTCTAAATATATCAATTTTATTCCACTTTCAATGAAAATTAATTTATATTAATTTAACACTTTCTGTAATTCCAAGAGTACCCCTACCCTCGCTTATAAAAGATCACTTCCTCTCATCTATTCCTCACACATTTTAAGAACTCTATATTAGAAAATACCTAACCAAATATATTATTAAAATTACTATACATATTATAGAGGTATTATTTTGGATATAATTCCATCCATATAGGGTTTAAGGTGTAAAGCAAAGGAGGTTGTCCGAAAAAGAGTTATACATTTTAACCAAATGTTTTAGTTTTATTTCTTCTTATACCTTATCAAAATATTATTAAACCATGATGAAATAATAAAATCTATATATTAAATATAATTTAATTTTATTATGTTAATTTAATAACCTATATCCATCTCCTCTTCCATAAAATAGGAAATGAAATCATAGTTCATGTGTATGGTGGACTACTGTCTCACAAACCGATATAAATCATTTTCCATCACTGCCTCTCACAGCTGGTTATAATAATGGATTTAATATATATATATATGATATTAATGAAATAATTATATTTATATAAAGATAATATGTTTTCTATTTTCTTACCTTTCCATCCCTTAAAAAATGATAATGTCGCATGTTCGTACGTGTGGATTACCACCTCCACTGAGTGATGTGTTTCGTTTCTCATCACTACATCACATGGATCATATATATAAGTGTATTTAAAGATATGATATGATATTTATGGTATAATAATAATTATTGAAGGATAAAATAATACTTACCTACTTTCCATCTTATTCATTGAGAAAACAAAACTCTACCCATGCGTACATACAACCTATTGTCATCATGATTATAACATAATTCATTTTTCATTACCATATTTTATGTTTGGTTTTAAAAATAAAATTAATGTATAAAAAATATAATTATTCTATTATTATTATTCTTTATATGATTTAATAATTACCACTTTGACCATATTCAATATACCAAATTCGTTTTGAAATTATGAATGGAACATCCTCAAAACACACGATATGAACTTTACTGATTAAGTAATTAAATATGTCATTAAAATAATTGAAAAAAATTGTTTAATGATAAATTAAAAAACTGATAAAATATTATTAAATAAGTAAATAATTTGTATAATTTTATTATACATGAGTTAAAGGACATACATGGAAAGTCTGGGCTTGTAGAAAGTTATTTCATATCAATTTCCCTTCATTGAGGCATGTTTTAATGTTATACACCTAATTTATTTTATATGGTGTATATATTTCAATTTTAAATTTTATATCATGAATAATTCATAATTCACAGTATTTTAGGTTACAAATTCATGTTACTTCACCCAAGTGGTTTGATTCATAAGTTACTGAAGCATTAAGGGGTTCCATAAATCAATTTCCATTTATTAGGTTATACTTCTACTTCATTGACTTTATAATTCCATTATTATGTGTAAATTAATCTATAAATGTAACATACCAACAAATATGACTATGGAAATATTAGCTAGACTGGTTGCCACATGGCCTCAACTGCGCCTCCCCATATTCCAAAGGATTCCAACTAGCAGTGAGGGTCTAATGGTGGTACAGTGGGGAGACTATACCCTCAAGATTAGAGTCACATAGTGGTATATCATGTGTAAATAAAAGTACAATAGAAGAAGTAGTAATAGTAAACTAAAAGGTAGTGTAAGATAATATAATGACTAAAGAAAATAGATATCCAATTCCATCATATAACTATCCATGCATGTTCAAATGATGTTACAAGTACAAGTAGCGAGAAATAAAACATGGAGGTATAATAAAATAAAAGAAAAATCTCAAAGGCTAACCCCAAAAACATTCTGAGTACCATCTCAGTCATGTGATCCTAACTCCCAAGTAAAAATAACATAGCACAAGAAATAACCAAGGATCCTAATCCTACAACCAAATAGGTCTATTCGGGTACCCTAGTGTAATGGAAGCCCAAATAGGGTGTGAGATATACTCAGTAGGCCACAAAAATGGTGTCTAAAGAATAATAAAGTCCATGCATGTGATATAAGAAGTTTTTCTATATTCTAAGTTAAAACATCCATGAAAATTAAAAAAAATTAAATAATTCATGCTCATTCTCTATAAGAAAACCTGACCTAACCATACCTACTTCGTCTTAAGCTGGAAAGTCTAAACCATAAGCAACATGTACTCTTTGAGATAAGGTGAAGGTGATAATGAGAAATGGTAAGGAATGGGTATCATGAGATGGACTGACCCCAATAATTTGATTGGACTTGGTGGATGTATCACATGGATATCAAATATAAACCATTATCATTTTCTATAAAAGAAAGTACCAATTTTTAAATAAGCTCCATCCTGGGCCCATCCAAGGATAACCTTTATAAGGAACCTGTGTATCGCACCAATATCATTGTAAGGCTCACTTCCATTAGATTTCATCCAATTTGATCCATGAAAGGCCTTGAAAGTATCGCCCCTACCTAAGGTGATGCAATAACCTCTAAGATAGTACCTGATATCTCACATAGGGAACCAAGTCTCACTCATGGCCTGCTACAACCATCTTTCCAATAATCTCGTCCAAGGTGTCTCCGCTAGGGAATCAGTATCGCTTATAATGAGTAATAAGTAATTCATGGTGATACCATACTAGAATACAAGTATCACCCCCATTGTATAAACAATCTAATAGTGAAAATGATCATAATCATGGTGATACCATATTTGGAATTACTTGAATGGAATTCCCAAGTATCACTCACGACATTCAATACTCATTTAATCATTTTAATTACACAAAATTAAAGGAAACATAGTGTGAATTCCATAACATAATTCAAAGAAGAATTTATTGGTACATTCCAATTTTCTATTTCATTTTAGAAGAAAAAGGGTCACATACATAGGTAAGCCACATCATATCTCAAAACAAATAAATAATAATTACATCACATTTGATCATAAATCCAATCAAGTCATAGCACATATCACACTTTCCAATTAAATATAGTGCACCTCAATAGAAGGGTTTTATTAGAAAACATGACATTATTATAAAAAATATATTTTATTTAATTTAATAATTAAATTTCATCATAAATTAATAAGAAACCCATTTCAATGGTAGTTTAAAGTAAAAATTTCCTCAATTCAAAATGTAATTAAGATGTCCACGCAAAGGCATGGCTTATTCATAAGGTAGAAAACATAACTCAAAATATATTTAACTAAATTACCCTAATGGTGCAGCTAGAATGAGTTCTTAACCTCAAACCACATCAAAAGGGATCCAAATGTATAACAGGGTGGTCTAAGCATTTTAAAGTGAGGCATAGGATAACTTAGAAGTGACACCGGGTATGTTCAGTGCACAGCACATAGAAAAAATTTATAAAACAGTGAAACTAGAGAGGAAAATACATTGACCACCTACCATACTCCATGTATGAATCACATGTCCAATATCAAGGATTTATTTTCTTTGGCTTGAGAGAAATCAAAGAAATGAACATCCACCATAAAACTATGGAAAATGATATTGCAAAAAATATCCCAGTGAGAGTGATGAAAAATGAAGAATGAAAAAAATAGGAAGGAGGAGCTTACCAAGAAGAATCCTTGGGGATTGACAGAACTCGAATATGGCAATAGATAGAGGAGATACCACCACACCTAGAGAAGGAGGAATAGTGGAGCTCAAGAAGGAGAGGTGTGTTTCACATAGTTGGGAAGAGAGGAGGAAGATAGGGCTTAAAATTTATTTTTTTATGGTTAAATCCAAAAATTTACTCAACATACAAGGTCACATGGTTTGGATGCATGGTTGGCCAAACCATTCTCCAACCTTGTGCTAAGGAACTGTCTAAGGAGAACCCCCACACAGTTAAGGAACCCCATTTTCCTAACTATGATCAAACCATGATAAACCCCACTGTAAAAAACCTATACTTGATACAACAACTATGAAGATCCTCCCAAATGGTTTGACCAAACCAAGAAACACTTCCTGCTCCTTCAGATCAGGTCAGATGGTTTTCTCTAGGGGCCTCACGGTTTCATACAAATCATGCACCCGTGACTGTTCCCTCCAATTTTTATTTTTTTGGGGTCTGATGCTCCCTAAACTCAATAAAAAACCCTACGGGACCTATGTTCTTGAACCACATCTAAAAAACATATTGAAGTGTTCCAAATCTCAAAATTCCATTCTGAAGATCAGTTTTCTAAACGAACCGTACACCAAGGGAAAAGATTCAAATTTCCTTGGAATTTCATCTAGTCTAGAAAAATGAGATGCTAAAATATCCCAACCTTAGAACATCTCATCCCTGAGAAGCCTTTGGAATGAATAAGACATCGCTCAATATACTTAGGTCATGAATTATTATTAAAATGGTCATGTTGCATTTCCAAATGCCCAATGCGCCTTCGAGAATCGCTTTAACATACGGTACAAGAGTTTTACAAACTCAAGAAAAAGCTTGTTTTTTCAAAATATTGAATTCAGACGCAGCTTACCCAAGCCATTTGAACGAGAGAAATGATCTTCACATCATCCCTTCAACCACCTAACTTATAGTTCTTCCACCATAGGTTCTGTCATTTAAGGGCTAACTTTGAAACACAGTATCTCTACAATCGAAAAAGTATTTCAAAACATGCCTATAGAATTTAAAAGACATTAATGGAATGAGATAAATTTCATGATTCGATTGAAGGGATGATTCTAAACTAAACTCTTTTTAAAATGATGTTATTGAAAGATAGGTCCATCCACTGTCATCTGACCATTCTCGAAGCACTCGGCTTAGACAGCCAGCATAAAACAAAAGCTAAACCTGAATAATTAAGTGAGGGTAACTCAATATTTTTTAGAGAACACTCATTGAATCCCATAACCGTATTTTAGTGATATCTATAGAAAAAACTCCACTTCAATCTTTTGTTCTTTGGAACAAACATAGATGTAAACCTAATCCATCGCATTTGGAACTTTACAACTCAACATCACATTCGAGCCTAATTAAATCCCAAGGGGTAACCTTAAAGTCAAACTGGGGGGGTCTAAGGATCTCATCCAAGGAAAACCAAACCCATAATATTATAAGTGAGATGTTTCTATAAGGCCAAACTTCCATATTTTGAGGACACTGATTGACCCCAAAGAATAATTCACTAGGTAAATCAGGTCAAAATAAATAGTTGGTGTTTGTGAGTCCATCCAGGGAGTTCCTACTCAAGAACCCAGGTATCACTTAGGACTAACCTTGCATCTAATGAAAACCATGATTTTGAAGTGCACTCTGTTCAGAACCACCCAAACAAGACGAACAATTTTTAAAACATACCATGGTGTAACACCAATTATCCCTTAGTGTACCTAGATGATACCAAGATAGGGGACATGGTCATCTTTAATACATGAGTCCACTAATAGGATTTAAAAGATCTCCAAAATGGATTTAAGGAATTTCTTCATAAAGAGGGTGAATTTCTCAGAAAGTTTTCAAACCAAAATTTCCAAAAACAAAATTGAAGGACTATTGAAAAAATTATAAATAGACTTCCATAGAAGAGATCGTATACTTCCTTTGATGCTTCACCATCAACTGAACAAAAATCCCTTACTACAAAACAATTCTTGTCATGCTTAAACACAACCACCGAATCCCCTTCCAGATGAATGATGTTTAAAATGGTAGTGTACACATCCAACCATGACATTGTTGTGATATCGTGCATGAACCAACTTATGAAAAAATATTTCTAGCCACAAGTTCACTTCAAACAAGGCCAACCATTTACAAATGGTCCTAGTTTTTACCTTCTACTTGGAAGGACATGTTTAACATGTTTGATATGATGCTATCCACCTTAGGAGTGTCCTAGTCATCATTCGCTAAAATGGAAACTCAAAACATGATTTAGAAAGCATTAAACCAAAAATGGGGTGATTGACTAACCACTTACAAGTGCGCTAGGATAAATTTACTCTAGGAGTACACATATCACACCTCCTGAGTTATGACCATGTGCACCACAGAAAAATACATTAGGCATAAATTCTCAATTAAACTGATTGATATGTCAACACCTGATCCTCTACAGGATGTCATCTAGAGCACTGGTACAACTCAATATCTCAGAGCCAAGTCACTCTACCCTAGAGATGACCTGTGAATGAATCAGCATCACTCAAGGATTAAATAAGTACCACTAAACTTAATGGTTCCATTTCACGATTATCAATGTGATAAGTGTTGTACATATCAACGTATACTACCCCGTAATTTTATAAATAGAAAAACACATCTGTGACACTATCCATAGGTACATATGGACATAATCATTTAAGTATCTAATGGCCTGAATAATATTTAACCATAAGTCATATTAATACATATGATTATTAACCTGACTAATATGTATCAATTCATATATCATTGGAGAGAAAGAGGAGGGGGAACATATCCTACTAAGTGGTTGACCATGACCTTGGAATATCTTACCCTCTAGAACCAAGAATTTCATAATGATCGCACTCGTATCAAAGGGTCAAACAATACACAACCACCCGTCAAAACAAGGGTTTAATTTTGGAAACTAAGAGTATTACATGGAAAATGATGCACTAATAGTTACATACATCAGAAAAATAGTCACTAGTGACTAGAAAAGGCCTTAAAGATATAAGGGAACTACCTACAATAGGCTATCCCCTTACAGAAACTCAAAGTGCCAGCCCAACACAAGGTCACCTACTAAAGGTCGCTGGGATTCAGATTCAATCATTTAGGCTTGAATTATAGAATAAGAGGCCTACAATAACTCATTCCAATTTTATGGTAGAACTCAAGTAAAACAAATAATAGTTTTAAACTACCCATACACAATGGTTAAAACTGAAAGAGACGCACCTCAAGGTTTCATTGAGATGGTTCATTTATTTAAATCTGAACTCAAAACATTTTAAAGGCTCAGTTTTAAAACATCATATGTCGATAAAATGACAACGTGAGTTGGTACTCTATTTATCTAAGGCCACAAGGATAAATAGTAAAGTTACATAAAGCTTCCCTTTTTAAGAATTATTTATATATTGACATCCCATTATAATTTTTCCATTTTATCACATAACCCCAAATTAAACACCATTAATTTATTTATAAGGACTCAAAAAATATAGCTCCAAGAATATTAAAAGGTCTTATATTAATTAAATAGGGATGTTTATAGGGTATTCCACCTTACATTTACATGAAAAACCATAACGACAGCCATTCTAACTTTTAATGTCCATCAACACATAGCATAAGCACACCCCCAAAGGGATAAGCACTAAGGAATACCAAAAGACAAGGCAACCTATAAGGTTTATATTAATACATTTTAGGTTCAGCTAAAAAACCCAACAATTTTAAGCATTTAAATTTTTAAAACACCCTTATTGGGTCCATTTATAAAGAAACATGCCCCAACTGACCTACTTGGGTCCAGTTGTGCATTTTAGAATTTATCATTACCGGTCATTAATCCCAAATAAAAGAGTTTCATGGCCTTATAATGTAAACCATTTAATTTTTGGTCAAAATAGATCATATTTAAATTTATGATAGTTCTTAAATAGAAAGCTCATAACATATGATTTATTTTTATGGGTTACTACCTCTCAAATTTTAAAGCGCCCATACCCTTTACAATTTGTGGGTGGTTTCCATCTAGCCAAAACCACTTTATCTTAGATAAAATAAAATTTAACCTATTAAATATTTATACAAAGGCCTTTAAATATATAAGGTGTGTCTATAATGATTCTATTATATTGGTCTCCCTGTTCCAATTCATAAACCACCCATACACTTTACAAATTGGACAAATTGGTTCTCATTTAACTGTGACCAATTTGTTTAGAAATAAAGATAAATTAAATAGATTTAACATTTATACAATAGTATTTTAGTATATAAATTGTATCACCCATGGTTTGAATATATGGGTTGTCAATTTCCAATTTATAAATCACTCATATACCTTACAAGTTGAAAATTGACTCCGATTTAATCACAACCAGCATGTTTCAGCCCTTGATAAAAAAGCATAAATGTATGGAAGCTAGAAAAAATAACATTTATTAATTACCTAAACATGATAAGAAACTAGAATTTCTAAACATGATAATAAATACAGGTAATCATGACAGTAAATGCAAGTAATGGTGCTAATTACAAATGGAAGCAAGATAATTTAACATTTCTAACTACTACGTAAGTAGGGAAAACAACCAAACATGAAATACAAGAAATGCATAATAATTTAAATCAAAAATTTATTCTAATCAAATATCTAAGAAGGTGAAAACTAAACATGTTACTAAGAGAACCCTACCTGGAATACAATAGATGGACAATTAACACACAAGGCACCTCAACCATTTCAACTAGACTGTCTATGTAACTTACACAGCATGGAATATACAAGGAATGTGAATCCCTATGAGAATATAATGACTCATGGAATGATAATTATTTTTTATACAAATACAAGGGTAAATATTATAAATCTCATAAATCAGTAAGTATCAGAAAGTACTCCAATCACCCATAGTGAAATCAAAATAAAATGTAATAATGAAAAGCACAAACAATAGTCCCATCCTTGGCCACTTGGACTTTTCCCCATACATGGGTTGATCACACTTAGGCCTGACTATTTACCAACCACAAACACATTTCTAGTCTCCTTTCTGTCATCCCAAAACAGTAAGACAAAGTAAAAGAACCTGACATGACACCACTTTGTAACATCCAGACCCATATGGATATGGAAATGGTAGCTGAACTAGTCTTCAAATCGATTCAAGTGTGCCTCCCCATATTCTAGAGGCTACCTACTTGTAGTGAGGGTCTAATGGTGTTACAGTCGAGAGACTAAACCCCCAATATCAGATTCACATAGAAGTATATTAGATGTAAATCAAAGGAAAATAGAGGAAGTAGTGATAGTAAATGGCAAAGAATTGGAAGATAATATGATGAATAAAGAAAAGAGATCTCCAATTCCATAATATAACTATGAATTCTTTTCCAAATGATTCTAAAAGTAAATGCATAAGAAAATAAAATAGGTAGGTACAATACAATAAAAGAACAAAATCCCAAAGTCTATCTCCATGATCATCTCGAGTACCATCTCGCTCCCATGCTCCTAACTCTAAGGTACAAGCATAATAACACAATCAATAACCATGGATCCTTATCATACAAACAAAGAGTTCTATTTGGGAACCCCAATGCAATAGACGACCAAATAAAGTGTAATATATAATCAATAGGCTACCACTAATGATTTCTAAATCATAATCTAGTTCATGCATGTAAAATAAGCAGTGTTCCAATATTCTAAGGTAAAATAGCCATGAAAATAAATAATTAACTAAGTAATTCTTAGGTTATACATGGAAACCTAACCCAACCATAACTATTTCAGCCTAAGCCCAAAATTCTAAACCATATAAAACCTATAGAATTTGAGATAAGGGAAAAGTGATAATGTAAAACAGTAAGGAAAAGGTATCACAAGATGTACCAATCCAAAGAATCTAATTGGGGTTGGTGGACGCATCCCATTGATATCAAACATAATCCATTATCCTTTTATATAAAAGAAACTACTAATTTTAAAATAAGCAGCATCCTAGGACCATCCAAGTTAAACCTTAACAAGGAAACCATGTATCGTCCCAGGAGCACCATAAGGCTCACTTCCATTGGATTCCATCCAACACGATCTGTGAAAGGCCTCGAAAGTATCACTCTTAGCCTAAGGTGAGACAAAAAACTCTAAAACCATACTTGGCATCTCACATAGGGGGCCAAGTCTCACTCATTTCCCAGTACAACCATATTTCCAACAATCCCAACCAATGTGCATCCCCTAGGGAACGGGTATGACTCATAATGAAGGACAAGTAACTCATGGTGATCCCATTCTAGAATACTAATATCCCCTCCAGCATATACACAATCTAACATAAAAATTGATCACATGAATGATGAGACCATCCTTGGAATTCCTTAAAAGGAATGCCCAAGTTTCATTCACGGCATTCAATACTCATTTAATGATTTTAATTACACAAAAAGAAATTCCATGTAGTGTACATTCCATAACATAATTCAAAGAATCATTTATAAGTCCATATCAATTTTCCATTTCATTTTAGAATAAAAAGATCCACATATATAGTTAAGCCACATCACATATCCAAAAAAAATAAGGAATTCACATTCGATCATGAATCCAAGAAAGGTATAGCACAGTTTACACTTTCCAATTGAATAAGTAACACCTCAACAAAGGGGTTTTATTAGAAAACATGTAATTTTTATAAAACAATTAATTTTAGTTAATTTGATAATTAAATTTCATCACAAAGTAATAAGAGATCCATTTTAATTGTTGTTAAAAGCATGTAGTGCCTATATTCAAAATGTAATTAAGCTTCCCACCCAAATGGGTGACTTATACATAAGGTAGACAACATTCATCGTGATATATTTAATGAACCTATCCTAAGGGGGTGTCTTAGATGTGTTTATAACCTCCAACCACATCAAGAGGGATCCTAATTTATAAAAAGGTGGTCTAATGATTTTAAAGTGAGGTAGCAGATAATTTAGAAGTGACATCGGGTATGTCTGGTGTGTGGCACATGGAAAAATATTATAAAACATCAAAAATTGAGGTAAAAACTATATACTACCTAACATATTCCATAGAATACTCATACATACAATATCAAGGCTTAATTTATTTTAGTTCAATAGAAATCAATAAAATAGACATCCGCCTTAAAAATAGGGAAAATGAGCTTGCACAAAAATTGCATAGTGAGAGGGATGATAAATGAAGAAATAAAGATAAAGGAATGAGGATCTTACCAATACGAATACATAGGGACCAATGGAACTCAAAATCTGACAATGGATGGAGGAGATAACACCACACCTAGAGGAAGAGGAATGGTGGATCTCGAGTGAGATAGGGGTGCTCCATGCAACTAGGAAGATATAAAGAGGAATATAGGGTTTAAAATTTAGGTTCATTAAGGTTAAATCTATAAATTAACCCAATAGACAATGATGCACATTTTGGCCGCACGGTTGGAAAAACTATGCCCCAACCGCGCACTAAGGTATTATCCATGGAGAAACCTGCACAATTAAGGAACATAATTTTCTTAACTGTAGAAAATTGTGTTAAAACTCGCTGTCAAAAACAAAAAGTTCATCACACTGTCCAGGGGATCCTCCCATGTGGTTTGACCAAATTGTGTCTCACTTCTTTCTCCTCTATATCAGGTCACACAATTTTCCCTGGGGGCTACATGATTTCAAACAAACCATGGCCCCGGACAGTTCCCTCTAATTTTGAGGTTTTAGGGTTTAGCACTCCCAAAACATGACGGAACACCCAGGGTGCCCGCATTACTTTAACCAAATCTAAAAAACACATTTAAGTGTTCCAACTCTCATAATTCTATTTTGAAGCTCAATTTACAAAATAGACCATCCAACAAATAGAAAAAACTAAAAATCCTTCGGAATTTCATCTTGTCTAGAAACACAAAAAACACTTCAATAAATTTTTTATTATGTACTTACACTTTGTTTATATAAATTTACATATGTTCTTGTAATCAATTTATTATTTAATTATCACTTCATAAGTTATTATCTTTTCAATGTTTTTTCTTTTTCCCAATCTCATTTTCTTGAGACATGTTTCGTGTGAGGCACAATGAATTCATTATATGATGTAATAATGAACTCATGAATTAATTTTGACATATTAATATATTAAATTAATTGGATTTATAGATCTATTACATATTTTTTATTTTAATGAATTTTGAATCGAAAGTTACCAAAGTGGTAAAACCATTATGTTATAATCTCATATTTTAGAGACTATTTATGTTCAAGGTCCATTTAGGAAAAATTATATGATCATAATCTCTTGAAACATGTATATATTCTTATCCTATGGTTATGAATTTTTTTTATATGTTTATTTTACATTTCCTTCGTTATTTATTAAAGAAACATCAACAAAGTTGTTCGTAAGTGATATCAATCTTTTATCTTCTTTTAGATCAGGAATATTTCTCTTATATATATATATTTTATATAAAAAAATCAATAATAATATTATCTAAACACAAATTATTTCTTAAAGTTATTTTACATGATATTTTACATTCTCTTAAATGTTTTTAAAAGGAAATTTGTTATCATTTTTTTGTATGGGTCACTTTTGAATCTTTACAAAAGTTTGAAAAAAATTATTTTTATAATTTACAACATGAATAGATCTTCCCACCACCATGAATGATATAATTTTTAAATAATACTTAAAATAATTTCATAATTTATTTTCAAAGAAAATTATTTTCAAATTTTTTTTTGAATTTTTTTTTAAAGTGATTTTCAAAGTGGAAATGTATTTTCCTAAAGAATATTTTTAATAATACTTTAATGGTATTTATATTCACCAAAAAGAACAACCCTTGATGTTACTTATGATACAATGGGGATATTTTGTAATGATACCATCCTAATTCTTCCTCTAGATGTATTATGATTGTTTCAAAGAGATTTACTTGGAACCCATTTTTTCCATTGGTAAATCATGTTATTGAAAAAAAATGGTTATTGTTTTGTTGAAAAATACAATATTTCATATTTTATGATTATGTTATGGTTCTTGTATATTATTTATGATGATGGGTGAGTAAAATATAGCTCATTATTATCATTAATCCTGATATAACTCTCCAATTATTGGGTTAAGGGACATAGTTAACTGGTTAGGTTTCTCCTAAGATATTATTGGAATTTTCTAGTTAGTTTTTAAATTTGTAATATTGATATGAAAATGATATCTCAAGTTACATATATGATTTTCCATTCTTTCTAATTATTTTCCATAAAAATATTTTGATTTCACAACGTAAGCTAATGATTATTTATTTTAAAGGAATGATTATTCCCTTTTTGGGAAAAAGGTATATTTTTAAGAAAATATTTTTCAATGTTTCGCATGTTTTCTATAAAAAAACCTCATGATTATGATTTTTTTCCTTTTGTTTTATTATAAAGTGTTTTATAAAAAATATTGCGTTGTAAAGCTGATTTTATGTGTAAGTAAATGGTTTTTTGAGCTTAAAGTTTATTATGTTAAAGGAAAAACTCTCTTATATGACCTCATGTTATTTAAATAGACTAGTCTGTTTCCTTTATTTTTTTAGATATACCTTAATGATATATTTTTTTCTTATCTCATTTTTCTAAATTATTCTTCACAGGGCTTAATGATGATTAGAAGAGTTAATAATGTCATATTTCTAGATATGGAAGTCACCTTGAATTAAGTAAGCATGTTTTTATAAAGAAATTATTTTATAGAAGAAATATATACTATGTAGAATTTTCTATATTGAAATATTTTTCCTTAATTCTCTTAAACTTTAAAACTAAAATTTCCTTTGAGATTTAAGTGATCCAATAGTTCAGTTTGAAGTTAAATGTTTTTTATAGCTAAAATTGGGTCACATTTATTGGTATCAAATCCCAATATGATAAGATTTTATTTTTTATGTTGGATTTTGGAATTCGAGTTTAGGGATGTTATAGGAGCACTTATCCAATACCCATTATGAGATTCCACAGCATACCATCCTAGTTACGGATCAAGGGAATGTACGCATACTAAATCGAATTTTAGGGAACACATCCATGATAACACCAAAGTTATACTGAGGAAAAAAATGGAATTAACCTACCCTGGAAGGTGTACACAACATGTAAAAGGGATACATAGTGTTCCCTTCTAAGTATAGTATAACTCGTATTTGTGTCTATGACTATGTACTTTTCATGTGTCTGTGTACTCAGCTCGTGTATGTGTATACTGCATGTTTCTATTCCTATATACCATGAACAGTACACAAAAAACTTCTAGACTAGGGGTCAAATGGAATATATAACAAGTATAAGGTTTTATGATATTTATAGTTCATGTAAACCATATCCATCACATGAAGGTGTCCACATGACATGTATTCTTCCAAACTACATGTCATGTTGATCAGAATTTTCTAGAAATTATAGGTGTTGATGTATATCTACTCCCAATGTCACTACCTCCCCTTAAACTATATATATTGGCTGAAACCTTAAGAACTGCATTTTCCAGGCCCTTTTCATTGTCTATGGCTAGATTATAGCCACCCATTTCTAGAAAAATGATCATATTCACACCTCTGAAGTACCCACACAATCCATAGTTTGAAACCACTATCACCCAAACCACCATTAGATCATCATCATCACCACCACACCTCTATCACATCTCCAACCCGAAAATTTAACTCATAGAAATGATTCATTGAACCAATGAGGTATTTCACAATGATCTAGTTCTTGGGTATAGTTGAATCATCATTCAATCAAGATATTGATGATGAACATTCAAATAATGGATGGATGAAGGCATGAAACACAAAACTGATAAATATCATTGTTGTTCATGTTAGTCTTGGCCAACATCATCAATGGAAGAATCATGGATCATTGGAGTTTCAAAGAAAACATCAATTCCTAATTCTATGAATAAAAATAAATAATGGATATTCAATAAGAATGATCCAAAATTTAATTTATAAAATAATTAATTTTTGTTCATAGTCTAAAATCAAGAGAGGGGAGATAAACTAATAAAATAGAATTCCCTACATCGTTATTTAATTGATCATTGATGAATAATTATCCCATGTTTTTTTCGTTAATGAGAGTAAAAGCATTCAGCACTCATTCATTGTTGATCCTTCCTTGTTCCTCCTCTATATTCATCACCAATAGAGTTCTCCACCATGGTTCATCTCCACCAAAAATCTAGATTTATTCAACTAACCATAATATTTAGCTATCACAATTTTAAAATAGTGTAAGGTTGTGATATTTATCAATTAATAGACAATAAATGAATTTAACAATTTAATTGTCTATTATTATACACATGACTACAATTAAATGAAATGCCTAATGTGTATAAATATTATATTTTCCTATGATAAAACCCATATTCTGGATTTAATGAAGGTCTCGGTTTTCCCATCTAAGAATTTTTTTGGTAGATATTCCATTATTTATAAAAAACTATGTTTGTGTTATATATTATATTTATTATTTTTCATATGTCAATACCATGTCTTCATGGGTCCTAATATTGTATGTATACTCCATAGCATACTCCAAAAATATTCCATAAAATATTCCAAAGTGTAATATAACAGAAACAGAGTCATTATAATCCTAACCTTAATTGATAAGGTTGTTCTTTCAATTCTTGGTGATGATATTTCTATAATTATTGAATACTAATTCCTTCTAAATTTCTAATCCAAGTGTAAATCAATAAGATGAACCAAAAATAGTTATCATAGATTGGTTTTAAAATTCATTTAATTATCATTATGTAATGTGTTAAGGGAATATGTGAATGAATATAAGAATAATAGAAACTTTGATAAGAAAAATGGGAAGTAGGTTCTTGATTCCTTAAGACCTTTATCTGATGGTATTCAGGTAGTTCCATCAAATGATATTGGTAAAAAAAAGTTGCTATTATTGAATTTTTTGGAAACTCAAGGGAACTCTCATTACCTTCTCCTAGTGTTGTAATTGGGGTGAAAGTTCTAGGTGAGGCTTACCCATCATAGGGGGTTTAAGATTACTCTATATGGAACCTTTTTTTATTACCAATTAAGGGGATGACATAAAGGATCATATAGTTGGTATATATGATACAGATAGAGACAACGATTATTTTATTAATAACACTATTATTGTAGGCTCAATCAATTATCATAGCTCTTTTACCGCTACTAAAGTCATAGGTGCACAAGCACAGGTCGAAGTTCCCTCTCTATAGGATACTCTAGGCATGTAGTAGGGTGAATCTGTTTTAAGGGATCCAGTGACATGACTTCATGGTAATGTTGGTGTTGAATCAGTGAATACTTGAGTGAATATTAAACATCAGAAGTTTGATGTTAAAGAGGATATCGCATGTGATCTTAACACCTATGATGTTTAGTGATCTACATGTAATCAATATAATGGTAATGATAGCGAGGAGTAGTACTACCATTCCAAAACTACACAAAAGTTTAAATCAGGTCCAGATGTAGGAGGTTTGAATTTAAATAAAAAAATACCTTGGAAGGATTATTCAAATTTTCAAAAGATAGTGGTCACAAGATCATCATCTAGATTGTATCCAAAGTTATCTTGAAATGTGTAGGATTATAAGGTAATGGATTATCTTTAGGTTTAGGCTAATTTATTTTTTTATTTCTATCAATGGATTGAAGATAAAGATAAGGCTTTTGAGGATGCTTTAAATGGTATTGATGATTACCTATGAGTTACAAATTGAATGATATCTATGATTGATGATGATGTAAAATATAATATAAATGTATATTATAAATATCTCATCAGGGAATGATTTACATTTTTTATTTCTATATTATCATGAAAAGAGAGATAATTTTATCTAGGTTGTGTTAACTTGTTTTATTTTAGGATGGTCGTATTTTCACTATTGTTTTGATGAAGGGAAGGTGGAAAATTATGAGGGAGTTAGAATCAATGGATGCTGATGATGATGAAACTAATTCTTGATAATTAATTTCAATTGGTTTCAACTCTATGGTTAGTGCATGGAAATGTGGTGTACCAAGGACTAGGCTACTAACGATGTTTCGTAATTTTAAAGTTTATTTAAATGTTCCTGGTTTCAGCAATGGTTTGGATACTATGAGTGTAGTGATTCTATTCTAAATGGGTTCATGCAAGTGCCGTAGTGAACCCTGGTTGGCATGTAGATGGGAATTAAATGGTGTTTAGTTGATCTAGGAGGTAGGATGGTGTTACTTGTTTTATCAATCCTTGGAGACTTTTTTCCTTGTAATCCTTAACTTGTTTTTTTTGTGTGGCTATTTTCAATAAATTTTTCTAGATTCAAGGATCTCGTTCACTAAATCCATGGATCATGTTTTTCTGATTATTCTTGGATTTTTGTTTAATAATTATTCTAGTTGGTTGATCTCATAAATTCAAACACCATTTATACAATTTTAGAATATGTTTGAGTTGAATATTAAAAATTAATATATATGATTTAGTGTATTTAATATTTATTTATATCTTATTTATTAATCATAATATAAAAGATAAATATTTATTTATTCAGTGGTTAGTGAATAGATTAAATATATATTTATCTCGTTACATGAATATCAAATAAATATTTATTCACCAGTAAGTGAATAAAATATTTATTTATTTATTTATTTATTGAATAATGTAAATATATTCATTTATATATATATATATATATATATATATAATTAGGGTTTGAAAAATGCTTGGGAGGATTGATGGGATGATTTAAGGGTATAATGGAAATGATATATTTATTTAATATTATTTAATTAAATATATATAGATTTATATAATAAATTATATTAAAATATCCATGAGTTAGCACTTATCATGGAATATAATATTATTATTTTATTATTATTATTTTACATGGGATTTATTTTTGATAAATAATTATTTAAGGTCCAATACATAATTATTAACTATTATAAACTATGTATATAATCCAAACTATATCACTTAAAAAGAGACAGAGAATGTGAGCACAATAAATTCTCCAAGATAATTATCTTAAATCCCTAGATAGAACTTCCCAATAATGCTCTCAACAACAGGAGACAAAATTTCTCCTCCCTCCCAATATTGAGAGTAAAAAATAATAATTCTGTAAGATTGTAATAATTCTTCAAGATAGCGATAATTCTTATTGTGATTAGTGGGGAATGATGTAAGTTTTTTGGTGCCCCCATGCTAGCACTCTAGATACTAATGGTGATATTCCAAAATTCATAGATATTGTATTGATACCTCTAAAGGAATTATTCTTTTAATTATTCACTACAATGAAATTTCTATGGGTGTGGTTGTTGTATTGATCAACATTAAAGAAATAAATATCAATATTTGGTAATTCTTGTTTAAATTAATTATAAACTATATGTGAAAATATCCTTTCTATAAATAATTTAAAGTTTCGTCATCCAGTTCTATGGATTTTATCCAAAGAAAATAAAGAAAAAAATAGGCTTGGGCCCAACCACTTCCACTATTACCCATAAGCTTAAAGTGGTATCAAAGAAATCACATATTAATATATAATTATTTATTTTTTTTTGATAAATTTATGCATTTTTTGGTATTATTCATTTCTAGTTTTCATTATTTAATTTTAAAGTCAATATAACATGATAATTCAATTTAATATGACCAAGAATAGGATAATAATAGATAAATAATAATTTCATATCCCATCTGGAGGGGTCAACAATACTAACAGAGTATCATAGTTTCATGGCATATAACTAAAAATTACATCCCATGTGTATAGAAACCCACAAATTTTATACATAATTATTACATCTTAATAGATGAATATTAATTATATAAAATAATTATCCACACCTAAATAATTTATGTATAATGTCTATGGAAACTTGTAAATGTAAACAACTGGTTCATGAGTGATCTACATCTTCTCCCACTAAGTTATTCATAACTAGAATCCATCTTAGACTTATCATACATAAAACATTTCTTTATAACTTGTAGAAGGAAACATAATAAAATGTGAGCTCAAATTCTTGTTAATGATGAATAAGGGAGATGCCAATGATTACATAAGAATAAAATGATCATAATTGTATTATAACATGAGCTTAAAATTTGAAAACCATGCCTATCATATCATAGATCATAAACTTGAGACATGGAATAAGTTGTCGAATTTCATACGACATAAATAATAAAGGAATAAAAGTACATAATCCATAAGAACAAAAAATTGTCATAATACATATATTTTTGGAATTCACATAATTTTATAGCATTTTGAACTTGTATAAATAGAAACAGGTTCACTCATTAAGTTAAATACATGAAATTATGCCCTCGCATAAACATATGGACATGTAACCAGGACCATGATTAATCTTATGGACATAAAAACTAGGCCCAAACATAATATTATTGACATGAAAACTAGGCCAATGATTAATCTTATGGATATGGAAATAACTCCACACATAACGTTGTGACCCTAAAAATAGGTTCATGCATAACATAATCAACTTACAAGTTATCCATTATTACTCATTTCATTTGATAGAGATATGGGTCCAACACATCACATAATCCATAAATTTTTGTGACATGTGATCATAAAACATTAACCATATTAGAACCCATGAAGATAAATGGGTTTTATAAACATTTCACCAAAGAAAAACATGTGGAAAAGAAATGGGTTCAATAAACATTTAAATAATACATCATTACATAAACCCTAGAAAAAGAATAGGTTTCATAAACATATTGTCCTCATAAAAATAAACCATTCAGAAAAAAAGGATGGTATCATTGGATTATATACCTAGAAAATGTTAAGTAACATAAAATGATTTCATCTTAGATGGAAAATGATTTTAAAATATCACTTGGATCTTTTTTGAGAAAAATATCCTTTTATCTTTCAAATAACTTATTTAAAATCAAAAAAAAATCCAAAATATTAAATATAACATTTTATTTTAAAATAAAATCTAAATTCTATAATGTAACCTTTATATCATTGAGTGGACATGATGGCAGAAAATATTGTTCATTACATACATGTTAAAACGAAGATTTATTTCACATTTTTAATAAAGGAAAAAAAGTCCTTGTTTGAAAAATGAAAATAAGATTACTATTAAATAATTTAAAAAAATATAACATTGGTAAAATTATAATTAAACAATAATTTTATGATATTAATCAAATTTATTTAAAACATTTTTAGAAAACATGGACCTATAAGAAAAAGGATTTTCAACCGAAGAGAGAAATATAGTCGATTTTTCTTAAAAAAATTATTTTGGACTCTTGAGTACATAAAGAGTGGAAAATAAATGAAAAACGTGTATCTTCGTGAGATAACCATATTAGAAAAAAAATCATGTTTTTCTTTAGAGGTATATCATAATTTCTCATCATTGGAAGCATAATTATAAATAACCCCAATAAACAATGAGATTGTAACATCAAACCCTTACCACTTTGGTAACTTTTGAATCATAATCTATATTAAAAAATAAAATCAAATGAAACATTAAATATCATGAGAATAAATAAATTCATGATATAACAGGTCAAAGTGGTAGTATATACACCTTATAATATAATATAGTTGTATGACATAACATATGTGTTGGATTTGGTGTCCTAGAACAAACTGTTTGTACTTTGATTACAAGAATATTTAATGTATTTAAATATTAAACATATTTTTACATATTTTTCATTGTTCTTCATGACTACAATGTAATAATGTTTTAGAGTATTTTTCACATTAATAAGGTCACAGCAGTTCCCCACTATGATGATAACCTTTAAGTGCTATGACAATATTCTTAAATATAGTTCTACGGTTGGATGAAATACTATGATGGGAAACATAGTATACAGATCATTAGGTGTGAGTACTCATAAGTGGATGAGACTTTTTATTATGAAGTTCACACTTGGTAATCTCCAAGACAGGAGATTATGAGAACAGACCCGCTAGTAAAAATTTCACATGTTTTGGTTTCATCTGATATTCCTATCTACAAACATGTGTAATGGTCCTTAGACTTTAATATTATCATTAATACATGTAACGACTCATGCAATTTGATTTACTGACAAAAACTATCACTCCATATATTGGCAGTAAGTAGGTTACATTGGGTGTGTCATGAATGACATGTTATTAATAGATAATTAGAGGAAAGATTTTTTCCCTTCCATTTATAGAAGTTGATATTTTGACCCTTTGATTAAAA
Source organism: Viscum album (assembly GCA_963277665.1). NCBI lineage: Eukaryota > Viridiplantae > Streptophyta > Magnoliopsida > Santalales > Viscaceae > Viscum > Viscum album. Next base: position 1,466,422,844 of record OY728128.1, on the reverse strand, counting down.
TAGAACTGTCGCCCTAAATTCCATGGAAATGGTGTAATGAAGATTTTATTACCAGTATTCAAAGAATGACATATCAATCATATAGGTGGATGATACTATCATGAAACCTGCTTAACGAGATATTTTGAAAAAGGGATTATATTACATAGTGAGTGTTCGTATGTGGATGTCATCATTGCAACTTTAAGTTATTTATCTTGGGTGCCTTTACCCATTTCTAGATAGTAATTTTGGACATTTGGAAAGCCCTCCTAATTCCAATGAAAAAAATCCTAGAGGGTCACATACTAAGTGTTTTTGGTGGTCTCAATTAAATTTTATGTGAATTAAATTAATAGAATAAATATTATTCTCAAGACCGAGAAATAATTTTATTCAAGTTTAAATGATCGCATAAATTAAATAAATATTAATTCATATTATTGTGAATAAAATTTATTTATTTATTTTATTGAATGTTTAATAAATATTTATTTACTAGTTTTTAAATAAAAATATTTATTTAAGATAAATAAATATTTTATTTGGGTGTTCAATAAATGGAAGAGGAGTTCCAAAAGAGTAAGACTGTGTCCATTGATAAATTAATTATTTAAAATTTGGTAAATAATGTCTATCCAATTAGCTCAATAAATAATAATGAGACTGTTATCATTAGGTGGAATGTTATTTCATTTATCTTTCTGTTTTTCACAATTTGGAACACCACAAATAATGGGGCTATTATTTTTATTATATGGCATTGGTTTTCTCAAAAAGTTATAATTTCATTTAATTATTGTTTGGAAATTAAATATTGTTACTGAAAAACCCTGTCAGTTAATAGCCAGGTACGTCTATTATGCCAAACCCCAATGAATTGATAATTTTTTTGAGCTAAACATTTTCTCTCTCAAATCCTCTCATATATCCCTCTCATGAGTGAGAGAAGTTCTTCAATTCCAAAGAATAAGCGATCAATAACAATCGACGCAAGACATTCGCTTCACCGTGCTAGCACCCGAAGAATGAGTGGTGTTGCTCAAAGGCCATTGGACCACATGTGGATCACCGCTAGAGGGATTCTACTTTGGATCCTCACAAGTGAAACGAAGAAAATCTAGAAGGGTCATTCTGGACAATCAACGATCATCAACGAAGAAATTACCAAAGACCCAGGTATTTAATTTGTTCAGAAATTAATAAATTAATTATAAACATGATGTGAAAGATCCTCTTTCTCAGATCTGGTGCTTTTCTTATTTTTGTCTAAATATTTTATTTTAATCCATGGATAATGGCATTAATCATCGTATTAATCCCATATTGTTCATTGATTATGAAAAAAGAAAATTTGGGCCCTTCCAACCGCCACACTTCCACTGTGTCCTAATGCTTCAAGTGGTATCAGAGTGGGTTCATCATCATTTATAAGTATTTAAATAATTCATTGATGATTTATGCTTTAATAATTAAGTTTTTAAATTTATGTTTAATTGTTCTTGTAATATGAATTTATAGATCTATTATTCCTATTTTTATTTCTCACAGATCCAAAAGAAATGAATAATTTTTTGATTAAAATTAAATCGACGATTTTATCTAGAGGTTATGATGATTCTATTCAAGTAACACGACAGTACACATTGTGTATTCATAGTTACACACCATTTAATCCTTCTTACACACCGTTTAATATGTATTAAACATCATGTAGTTGTGTTCAATGAATCATGAGTAATTTTTAAATTACTCAAGTCGAGTGTATTAATGAAATGTGGTGTAGTTAATTCTTACACCACATGTTGACCAAGACAGACTAGCACATGGTAAGCCAGATTACATGTTGTGTGGCCCACTGGACATGGTGTGTAGTCCCTTCAGGTGAAGGGACAAACCTTTTATCCCATGCATGACTAATCTAACCAGTAACTGTGTAACCAATAGACAAAACAATGTGTAGCCCACTGGATACCCCATGTACTCTGATATTTTTGAAGTATGTCTCATGCGTGGATTCCCTAGGTGTGTACTTTGGATAATATGGTGAAGGCAGTGCAGATCATATATTCGAAACTACACACCATGTACTTTACCAAATTACATAGAATTTAAACTTTAATGTTTTTGTAATGTTCAGAATTACATTTTATGTAGATTCGAATGAGTGTTCACTATTTTACCTCTAAGGTAATGGATAAGAATATCAAGGAAATTCTTAAAAGGATTAAGATAAATGTATTGATTAATTAAATATAATAATTAATAGATTTGAGTTCAATTTATCTTAATAACAATGATTAAAGAATTTAATTATAGTTTTATTAAATTTGTAATTCGTTGCATGTATATGGATGATCATGAGCTAGACCCGACCTTTTTATGTGATTGGTATCATTTTAATTTATTTTAAATTAAATTTTTGGTCTACATGCCATATCTCTTTATTCATATGTAAAGAATTTGTAGAGACCCAAGCTTGATGTACATGGACATTACATTACTTTTTCAGAAAAATTTATACATGAAACAAAAAGACACCCAAAGACCATGTTAGTTTAGTGTTTTTGGAAACTCGGAACATAATCTTCTAATCATGGTGAAAGATCATCAACATCTCCCATAAAGATCATCCCCTTTATTTTTTTACCTAAAACCTTTCTCTATATCCTAGGGAAAATAAAACATATAAATGGTAATATCAAATGCTTAGTAAGGGTAAACATGGAAAACATAAAAACAATCCATAAATATTTGAACGTAAAAACATGAACATAAAACATCAAAATCATGAGAAATGATATAAATCTTGGTAGTACATAAGGCATAGATCATAAAGGAACATTAATCATGGTAAAATTGCATGGGAATAAAACATGGAATTGTGGAAAACCATTAAGCAAATGATATGATTTCCATAGCATCCAAGGCATTGCTGCCAAGACCATCATAGTGGACAAAGGCCATTACTGAACTGCATTTACTTGCCATTCCAGCCCTGTATTACTGAACTGGATTTACTTGTCGTTCCAGCCATGTCTATCTCATGAGATATAAATCTTTACCCAATGCATTGGAGGGAGAAATAGGTCCCACCCATCTCATAATGAAACCATTATTATGTGTTCCACAATATCATAAATCATACATCATAGCATAACACATGTAATAGAATGAGATTTTTAAACATCATTCCATCATAACATAATCCATATAATAAAAAAGTACTTCATAAAAATAATTCCATAATAAAATAATCAAATTAATGTAATAATATGGATATAAACAGAACCCTATATTATCTTAGATGGAAAATAATTTTGATAAGACACTTGAACTTAGTTCTTGAAGAAAATATCCTCTCTTCTTCAAAAACATTTCTCCTTTCTCAATATGCCATGAAATTTTAAACTAAAAGAAGTTAATTGAAAATAAACTTGAAAACTTATAAAGGAAGCTTCATGGAAATAATGTTTTATGATATCATAAAAATCCATTCATGCTGTATAAGTTAAAAAAACATTATTCTCGTACTTTTGCTGGAAAAGTCAAAAAGTATCTCGTACTGAAAATGAAAAAAGATTTTTTCTATATCATGTGGTAAAAGTCAAAAAAGGTTAAAAAAGGATTTAAACATACATGGAAGAATAGAAAAAAATTTATGAAAAAAAAAATAGAAGACTTGGATGTGGATGATAAATATAACACCAGTAATTACTTACAAATAAACAATCCCGGATAAGAATGAGATTGGAATAATTATCCCTTACCATTTATAATCAGTGGAATCATACATGTCATAAAATAAAGAAAAATTAAATTAATATTTTAATATCATATCCTTCATAAAAAATCATAAAACATTCATGGGAAGTATAAACACCATACAAAATAAATATGTGGTGATTAAGGGGTATGTCTCACAGAAATAAAAGTGAGAATAAATAATACCTTACCTTAGTTATGATATGCTTTGTACGTATCCAAACCTCTTGTATAATGATTTAAATAATTTCATTGACTTATTACAAAATCATAGTCAATCTTATGATATCATATATGGTCATATTCTTATCTTCTTATTAGTAATATTTCATTGCTACTCGTTATTCGGGTGTTTATTGCTTTATGTTCTTACGCGTGTTTTGTCGAATAAATTCTTATTCCTATTTTTAGGTAATTTATATATCATATAAATAATGTTATTAGTATAATATATATCATATTTATTCATTCAATTCATTTATACAATCATTATTCAATTAAGATCATGTAGAACGAGTCACATCACATCGTGGAGACGGTAGGCCGTATGTATGCACGAGCGATGATATCATTCCCATAATTATTGAATGGAATTTGAGTGGATGATATAATATCTCAGAATTAGTATGATGTTATAATAATTATTTATAGTTATTATTTCCACCATTATACCCATCCATGTTTGGTGGTTTTCTAAAAACAGATCACACCACGGCGTGGAGACAGTAAGCCATACGTACACACGCGCGGTGATTTCATTTTTCATAGGATGGATATAAGGTGAAATAGGGTTGTTTCATATTTATAAAAACATATTATTATATTAATGATACTTATGTTATTACTTTATAATGAAACAACTAAAGAAGAGGAATTAGAGGAATAAAGAGACTTGAAAGAATCGATATAAGAGATTACCTCTTCTTCGACGTGCCTCTTTTAAACTTCCTCTTAGGGCACTAGAGGTGGTATTTTGAGAATACTAGAACCTCTATGATATAACTAGAGATGTTTAAAAGAGTAAATTTCATGGTTTGGCCGAGCTTGAAGTCTTAAAATGGAGTTAAGTTAAGAGGGAGGAGGTGCCCTTTTATAAGAGAGGGGAGGGGCACTTTTGGAAACCTCAAAAATATTAATTTATAATAAAATAAAACCCTACATAAAAACCACCAAAAATGACTCAATTAGAATATGAGATGATATATGGTTGTAATAACATCAAACAATAAAATTTAGACATGTTTTAGGTTTATTTTAAACCTTATCATTTTGATTTATCCTTATTTAATCTATTTAATTTTATTTTTGGTAATAATATTCTAATTATTAAATTGTTATAAATACTTACTTATTTGTTGTTAATTTTCCATAATTAGATACATTATTACATTTTCAACCATATAATTCTCAATTTTTAATTTTTAAATATTTTTGTGATTTTTAAACAATTTAATAATATGTTATTTTTATAAAATATCAATAGTGTCAATTTTAACACTATTCAATTATTTGAATTTAAATAAAATTCACATAGAACATATATTCGATAAAAAAATATTTAATAAATTTATAACATGTAATATTCCGCTAAAAAAAATTTGGACCACATTATTTTGTTCATATAATATTTATTTTAATATTTTTAAACACATTTATTTGATATTTCTCTTAATAAAATAATTACTACAACATTTTTGTTTAATTATTAAATATACTAATTTGTTTTATAAAAATTAAAAAAAATACTATTATGAAGATATATCTAATAGATTTCGTAATAATATTTTTAATCGAATTTATCTTCTTAAAATCACAACATTTAAATTGTTATATTTATTAAATTATGAAGGTGACAACTTTGACATTATTAAACCTAAAATAATATATATGTCTCAATCTCTTTTATATGGATCCAAATGGTCCCCAAGTCTACCCTTATATGCTCCTAGAATAGATATACTCAACCAATAAGTTTTGGTCAAGTGGTTGGGCCTTTTGATGGGTATTATTACTTTAATAAAAACTATATTATTGATTTTTCACTATGTAAATAATTTTTTCATTATTAATGTATAAGCTATTAAGGTAAATAAATATTTCTTAAAAATTACAAATAAATTACCATGATAAATAAAAACATTTTATCTTTAAAATGAGTATTTATAATCAAATTTATATTCTGTATAACCTTATATTAAAAATAATTTAATTATTAAAGTTTGAGTGAGACATATTTCACTTTCCTTTAAATAAAATAAACTAAAGGTCTTAATCACATCCAAGTGGGTTCAAAAAGATTATATTTCAACCCAAGTATGTTTTAGGACGAAATATAATCATCCAATTATATTAATACAAGTGTTAGGGTAATTTTATAATATTATTTTACCCTTAATTACCTAATGTACCTTTAAATCTGGTAAATAAAATTTACAGTAGTTACTATTCATAATACCCAAAAATAAAACATATCCTATTAACATAATTTTGACCTACTAATTCCAAATATGAAATAATTTTTTCGAAATTCAAGACACAAAAGTTGCAGAAATGAATTTAAAATTAATCTCATTGTCGAAAAAAATGGGTTTTTGTTTAAAACATTGCAAAAGATTGAATTGATTTTACCTACAAATTCAATGTAAAATTTATTCTAATGATATACATTATATTAAATGGTAAAAATATATTATATTTATACTTTAAAACCATTTACTATTATAATTTAACCATATCTATTATCTTGATGAAAAAAGTTGTTTTTAAGTAAAATTTAGCGTGTTTTTACTATTCATTAAAATAAGAACATTGTCATAAAAAATGTCAAAACTTTATCCAATATAAATTTTTATATCCTGATTCAAAATAAGATGTTTATTTTTTAAAATTTAATATATAAACTTGTCAAAAATTAGATTTAAAATGGGTGTTCCATCAAAAGGCGGTAAAACTGCATTTTTTTTAAAAATACTTCTTTTATCTAAAAAATTGATTTTGTTCTCATACCTCATTCTTGGAAATGTTTAAGATGAATTGTAATGTTAAAAAATTTAGAATGTATTAAATACTATTCATAACGGCTAGTTCATAATAATATTATTATAATATCTCGTTTAGTGAAACTCAGTATTGTGTATAACACACTCTATCGAGGAAGGTCTCTCTTGCATGTAATGCAAGCCAAGTCAGGGTTGCGTGTAGGGAAATATTCCTTTGATGTTGCGTATAACATAATAAGAATATTTTTCAGTTATACATTGATCAAAATCTATACTTGTTGTTGTGTAAAATGAATTTTATTCTAAAGAACTTGAAATTTTGTGCAACACAAGCCAAGAATAGTGTTGCGTATACTAAAAGCTAATACTGTGTTGCGTATAGTGAAAAGGTAATCATGTTGAAGCGTAAAACAAAATACATGAAAGAAATTAAAAATAATACTTCTCATAAAATCTTTGGGTGTTACATTCTACCCCCTTAAAATGAATTTCACCCTCAAAATTCGTCAGGGTTATAAATGGTTTTCTACTTGAATGTTTCTTTCATAGAAACCCACGTCGTAAAAAGGAATACTAAAACTTAATTTTAAAAAGGAAATTTAGAAATATAATGTTCACAAAAAGTAACTCAACACTGGGTTTCCACATAGGAGAATATAGGTAAAAATATGGATATGGAGAAGAAATCTAACCATCATGTTCTGATAAAGAGTGGTTGAGAACATGGCTATGAAAAAACTAACAATCACAAAGCCATAAATTTGTGATGATCTAAGGTACCATCTGATTCATCAGATATGAGAGTACTAGGACAACATTTTTGGTTTTCAAGATCATTTCCCTAAAGTTGATGAATTTTTACATAATGAGAAATACTTACTTGAGTTCAATGTAATATCATCATTGGTCATTCCATGAAAAATTTCAACTTCATCTCTTATTTAAAGAAATGAAGTTGCATATGTCATTCTTGGAGTGAAATTAGATCATGCGATAGAATGATAGGTCATTCCATCAATCTCTATCACAAAAAAGGTTAGCACACGATATTAAATATACATAAGCCTATCTATGGTGAGATTAATCATATATGGTTCCAAAAATGGACTTATACTTCATATGTCATACCGCTTAATAGAAAACTAGTTTTTACTAACCAGGGACTTTTTGTATGTCAGTGGTAGGCGATAAAGGCATGTTGCACTTTGATTGTGGGTTTGATTCCCGCAACCTTGTCCAACGTGACGGGTTTCCACCCATCCTGCAGGTTATCCTTTTTTTTAAACTACACTATTATAACATTCCAGAAATAATATCAAAAAAAGGTTATAGCCTTAAACAATACTATATAATGTCCAAATTAATTCATTCCAATCTTTAGGATTATCCAAAATACTTCTATCCAATCTCATAGTATAAAGAAAAATATTACTAGAGAGGTCATCTACCAAGCATGTAAATACCATCATTTATCCCCCATATATCATAAGATATATCTTATTGATCACATTCCAAACATGTGAATACCTTAATATTATATTCTCTTGTAACATGAATTACCATAGAACCTTATTGAAAACATAAATACTGTCAAAAGTTAACTCTTTCCACATACCAAAATCTCAAAAAAAAATTATACTCAAACAATGATATCACTTTGTCCTTATATCAATCATGAGCATATTAATACTATCAAACATATTATTTTCTCCTTATCTATTCATTATGCGCATATCATCTGCTTTCTAAAAATATTTCAATCACTTTTCATGGTTATCGGTACCTATCATTACTAAAAACCACAATAAACCAATACGTAGATATTCCAATATTCCACGATACTATAAATGAGATTCCTCAACACTATTTTGGAATCTCATTATATAAACACTTAATCATTCCACAACTTTGTTTTCATAATCAAAATTGACAATATTGATCGCATGTGACTTCCTTTTTTCCTTTTCCTTGAGAGTTTGTTGATGTTGATCATCATTAGCCCTTGGATTAGAGAATTGGTTAGCATAATTCCCCAATTCCTTTCACTTGTAGCATTGATGTGTTGGTTGTGGATTCTCTGTAGTCTTTTCTCTATTCACATCATTAGCTACCCTTTTTCCATTAATTAGACACTCAGCTACACAATTTCCTTCTTTTCCACACTTAAAACATTTTCTAGTCCCTTTAAAACAATCTCCATCATTCTTCTTTCCACACTTTGAGCATAAAGAAACATTCGTCTTCTTTTCACCATTGTTTTGAGATTTTTCTTTGAACTCCATCTTTCAGTTCTTATCAAAACCATCAGATGGATATATAACACCAACATCCAGTTCTACCTTGATATCACAATGCACAATTTCTTCATATCTACTGAAGTATCTTATAGCTAATTCCTTACTTATAATTGGTTTTAAGCCACTGAATGATCAATAAACTTTACTTTTAGGTTGAATGATAAATCCAGATGAATACCTTGCAAGTCTTGTAAAATTTGCTTTGTATATACCAACCGATTCATCATCCTTTTTCTTAAGCTTAAGTAACTCCTTTTCCATCTTTGTTTGAAGAATACGAGGTAAGTACTTATTGAAAAACAAGTTCTTGAACTCATCTCATTCCATGGATTCAATTTCATCTTGGGGCCTTGTATTCTTAATTAGAGTCCACCACTGGTCTGCTTCACCTTCTAAACGGTAAACAACCAAAATGACTTTTTCATGTTCTGAATAGTAAAGTATGAAAAATATCTTTTCAATGGTATTGATCCATTGTTCATTAATAAGTGGTTCAGAAGACCCATTGAAAGAAGGTGGATGTTGCCTCATGAAGGAATCAATAGAATATTGTTCCCTTCTCTTCTCATTTTGAAGTCCAGAATGATTCATAGCTTGTGTAAGTATAGAAATAATATTTTTTTCTCCATCTCCCATAACATTGGTCTGTTCAAGAGTACAATCATTTCATTGTCCATTACATTAATCAACACAGTTACTTCGGGTTCCAGCCATCGTTTAAAACCCAAAAAGAATAGTGTCAAAGGAAAAAATCATTCTAGGAAAACAACATAATAAAGGGGTATTACCTTCAATATCTGACATCTTGGGTTTAATTCTATGATTGTTACCATAATTCTAGGACTATAACCGATACTTATACTTAACCTTAGGGACATCCCTAGACATACCTTAGAAATATCTCAAGGGATCTTACTAAAGTTTTCACATCCTAGTTTCCAAAGGTTAACTAAACCTTCGCTTTGATACCAACTGCAAAAACCCAAGCTTAATGTACATGGACATTACATTACTTTTTTGGAAAACTTAATACATGAAACAAAAAGGCTCCCAAAGACCGTGTTAGTTTAGTGTCTTTGGAAACTCAGAACATAATCTTCTAATCATGGTGAAAGATCATCAACATCTCCCATAAAGATCTTCCCATTTTGTTTTTTTACCTAAAACTTTTCTCTATATCCTGGGGAAAATAAAACATATAATGGGTGAGCTTAAATGCGTAGTAAGGGTAAACATGGAGAACATAAAAACAATCCATAAACATTTGAACGTAAAAACATGAACCTAAAACATCAAAATCATGAGCAATGACATAAATCTTGGAAGTACATAAGGCATAGATCATAAAGGAACATTAATCATGATAAAATGGAATGGAAATAAAACATGGAATTGTGGAAAACCATTAAGCACATGATATGATTTTCATAGCAGCCAAGGCATTGCTGCCAAGACCATCATAGTGGACAAAGTCCATTACTGAACCGTGTTTACTTTCTGTTCCAGTCCTGTATTACTGAACCAGATTTACTTGTCGTTACAGCCATGTCTATATCATGAGATATAAATCTTTAACCAATGCATTGGAGGGAGATATAGGTCCCACCCATCTCTAATGAAACCATTCTTATGTGTGACACAAAATCATAAATCATACATCATACCATAACACATGTAATAGAATGAGATTCTTAAACATCATGCCATCATAACATAATCCATATAAGAAAAAAGGACTTCATAAAAATAATTACATCATAACATAATCAAATAAATGTAATAATAGGGATAGAAACAGAACCATATATTATCTTATATGGAAAATAATTTTGATAAAACACTTCAACTTAGTTCTTGGGGAAAATATACTTTCTTCTTCAAAAACATTTTTCCTTTCTCAACATGTCATGAAATTTTAAACTAAAATAAGTTAATTGAAAATAAACTTAAAAATATATAAAGGAAGCTTCATGGAAATAATGTTCTATGAAAGCATAAAAATCCATTCATGCCGTATAACTTTAAAAAACATTCTTCTCGTACTTTTTCCAAAAAAAATCAAAAAGTATCTCTTACTGAAAACAACAAAGGATTCCTTCCATATCATGTGGTAAAAGTCAACAAAGGGTAAAAATGACTTTAAACATATATGGAATAACAGTAAACATTTTATGAAAAAAAAATTAGAAGACCTGGATGTGGATGATAAATATAACCCTAGTAATTACTTACGAACAAATAATCCCGGATAAGAATGAGATTGGAATAATTATCCCTTACCATTTATAATCAGTTGAATCATACGTGTCATAAAATAAAGAAAAATTACATGAATATTTAAATATCATATCCTTCATAAAAAATCATAAAACATTCATGGGAAGCATAAACACCATACAAAAGAAATATGTGGTGATTAAGGCGTATGTCTCACAGAAATAAATGTGAGACGAAATAATCCCTTAACTTAGGTCTGATATGCTTTGTACGTATTGGAAACACATGTATAATGATTTAAATAATTTCATTGACTAATTACAGAATCATATTCATTCTTATGATATCATATATGGTCATGTTATTATCTTCTTATTAGTAATATTTCATTGTTACTCGTTATTCGGGTGTTTATTGCTTTATGTTCTTACGCGTGTTTTGTCGAATAAATTCTTATTCCTATTTTTAGGTTATAGATATATCATTTACAGAATTTTATTAGTATAATATATATCATATTTATTCATTAAATTCATTTATATAATCATTATTCAATGAAGATCATGTAGAATGAGTCGCATCACATCATGGAGACAGTAGGCCGTATGTACGCACGAGCGATGATATCGTTCCCATAATTGTTGAATGGAATTGGAGTGGATGATATAATATATCAGAATTAGTATTATGTTATAATAATAATATATATTAATTATTTCCACCATTTTACCCAACCAAGTATGGTGGTTTTCAAAAAACAGATCACACCATGGCATGGAGACGGTAAGTCGTACGTACGCACGCACGGTGATTTTGTTTTTTATAGGATAGATAGAAGATGAAATGGGGTTGTTTCATATTTATAATAACATATCATTATATTAATTCTAATTATTTTATTACTTTATAATTAAACAACTAAAGAAGAGGAAGTAGTGGAATAAAGAGACTTGAAAGAATCGGTAGAAGAGATTACCTCTTCTTAGACGTGCCTCTTTTTAACTTCCTCATAGGGAACTAGAGTTTGTCTTTTGAGAGTACCAAACCCTCTATGATATAACTATAGATGTTGAGAAGAGTAATTTTTAGGGTTTGGACGAGCTTGAAGTCTTAAAATGGAGTGAAGAGAAGAGGGAGGAGGATCCCTTTTATAAGAGAGGGGAGGGGCACTTTTGGAAACCTCAAAAATATTAGTTTATAATAAAATTAAACCCACATAAAAACCTCCAAAAAAGACTCATTTAGAATATTAGAAGATATAGGGTTGTAATATCATCATCTAATAAAATTTAGACATGTTTTAAGTTTATTTTAAACCTTATCATTTTGATTTATCCTTATTTAATCTATTTAATTTTATTTGTGGTAATACTATTCTAATTATTAAATTGGTATAAATACATACTTATTTGTTGTTAATTTTACATAATTAGATGAATTATTACATTTTAGATGATATAATTTTAAATTTGTAATTTTTAAATATTTTTGTGATTTTTATACAATTTAATAATATTTTATTTTTATAAAATATCAATAGTGTCAATTTTGACACTATTCAATTATTTGAATTTAAATAAAATTAACACAAAATATATATTCGAACCAAAATATTCAATAGCTTCCTAAAAAGTAATATTCATCTAAAATATTTTTGGAGCACATTAATTTGTTCATATAATATTTATTTTAATACTTTTAAACCCATTTATTTGATATTTCTATTAATAAAATAATTACTACAATATTTTTGTTTAATTATTTAATATACTTATTTGTTTTATAAAAATTAAAAAAAATATGATGAATATATATCTAATATATTTCATAATAATATTTTTACTTTAATTTATCATCTTAAAATCACAACATTTAAATTGTTATATTTATTAAATTATGAAGGTGACAACTTGGAAATTATTAAAAATAAAATAATATAAAAGTCAAAATCTCTTTTATAGGGCTCCCAATGGTCCCCAAGTCTACCATTTTATTCTTATGGTATATATATAATCTACCAATAAGTTTTAGTCAAGTTTTTGGGACATTTTATGGGTATTATTACTTTTATAAAAACTATATTATTGATTTTTCACTAAGTAAATAATTTCTGCATCATTAATGTATAAGCTACTAAGGTAATTAAATATTTATTAAAAATTAAAAATAAATTACCATGATAAATAAAAACATTTTAGATTTAAAATGAGTATTTATAATCGAATTTATATTTTTTATAACCTTATATTAAAAATAATTTAATTATTAAAGTTTCAGTTAGACATATTTCACTTTCCTTTAAATAAAATAAATTAAAGGTCTTAATCGCATCCAAGTGGGTTCCAAAAGATTTAATTTCAACAAAAGTATGTTTTAGGACAAAATATAATCATCCAATTATATTAAAAATAGTTTTAGGGTAATTTTATAATATTACTTTTACCCTTAATTACCTAATTTACCTTTAAGTGTGATAAATAAAATTTACCGTAGTTACTATACATAATGAAAAAAAATAAAACATATCCTATTAACATAATTTGGACATACTAATTCCAAATATGAAATCCATTTTTCCAAATTCAAGACACAAAAGTTGCCAAAATTAATTTAAAATTAATCTTGTTGTCGAAAAAAATGGGTTTTTATTTAAAACATTGCAAAAGGTTGAATTGATTTTACCTACAAATTCAATGTAAAATTAATTATAATGATATAAATTATATTAAATGGTAAAAATATATTCTATTTATACTTAAAAACCATTTAATATTATAATTTAACCATATAAATTATCTCAATGAAAAAATTTGTTTTTAAGTAAAATTTAGCGTGTTTTTACTACTCATCAAAATAAGAACGTTGTCAGAAAAATATCAAAATTTATCAAATGAAAATTTTTATATCCTGATTAAAAATAAGAATTTTATTTTTTAAAATTGAACTTATAAACTTGTCAAAAATTATATTTAAAATGGGTGTGCCATCAAAAGGCGGTCAAACTACATTTTTTGAAAAATACTTCTTTTATCTGAAAAATTGATTTTGTTCTCATACCTCATTCTAGGAAATGTGTAAGATGAATTGTAATGTTATAAAATTCAGAATTTATTTAATACTATTCATAATATCTAGTTCATAATAATATTATAATAATATCTCCTTTAGTGAAACTCGGTATTGCGTACAACACGCGCTATCGAGGAAGGTCTCTCTTACGTGTAATGCAAGACAAGTCAGGGTTGTGTGTAGGGAAATCTTACTTTGGTGTTGCATATAACATAATCAAAATATATTTCAGTTATACATTGATCAAAATATATACTTGGTGTTGTGTAAAATGAATTTTATTCGAAAGAACTTGAAATTTTGTGCAACACAGGCCAAGAATAGTGTTGCGTATACTACAAGCTAATACGGTATTGTGTATAGTACAAGATAATCTTGGTGAATAATACAACAAAATACATGAAATAAATTAAAGAGAATACTTCTCATAAAATCTCGGGGTGTTACATCATGTGTTCCCATGGCTTCTTTTATGTAAACCCCCTTTTTACCCCTCACCTGCGTGTGAGTTAAAAAGCATATGTAATGGATGGAGCTCCCAAGCTTGTAGAGGCAGTTCAAGTAAAGATTTGAGGTAAAACCAATTCAAGGAGATACAAAGGTGTATAGGTGGAAAGTTGTAGACACGAACCATAAATGGTTCAATGTTTTTCTCCCCTAGGTCAGCAGTTAGTTTATAAATCACTAGATAAACTTATAATTAGAAGATCTCATGATCATTCCCTTTACATTATTTTATTTTTGTTTGTTTCATGGTTTTTAATTATGCATGTATTGTCGTGACAACATAATTAATGAATTATAAAGCATTCAAGATGGAACTAAAATAAACTAGGCTTATGCATAAATATTATCAAGATATGGTTAGTTACTTAGGTAAGTTCCACTTAATATTAACAGGCATGTGATAAAGATAATATGGCAATTTATTCATAAGAGATAAAAATCATTTAATAAAATATTAATCCATACTTAGCCTTCAATTACTTGATTAAGGTAAAGACTCAATAAAAATAATTGTTTGAACAACCCTTTTTGGGAAACTTACTTTTATACAGAAATATCTTATGAAATTTTTGGGTTAACTTAACCATTTTACATTAAGAGGAGTAGCCCTTTCTAGATTTGGTTTAAATTTGGAGGTAAGTGTTGAGAAAATCCAATTCAGGATTTCGGCATTGGGGAGTCCAATCAACGGATCAAGGAGCTACAAGCCCATAGTTGGAAAAGAACTACCTACCTAAATACCTTCAAATTGCTTGACCAACCCTTATTGGGGTTATGTTATGTGGAATATGGATCATTGCCACTAGAATGTCCTAGAAACTAGACATTCTGAGTTCAATGGTGAGGGCCATTGGGAATTGATAAAATAGTGGGAGACTTAATAAAATTAATTTATTATTTTTCATAAAATGTAATCAAGAAATTACGTATTATCTTCTCTTTTAATTGTAGAATAAAAATGACAAGCTCTTCAACCACACTATCCCTGTGATCAATACTAGATAAATACAACATCCTCACTGGTGGTAACTTCCAAGAATGGTTTAGATGCTTTTAGGTCATTCTATGTCATGAATGGAAATATTACATGATGGAGTCCCCATTACCTGATCCTCCTTCCCAAGAGGTGAGTGATGAAGAGTTCCTAGTCTACGAGAAACATATGAATGACATGGTCAATTTTCAATGTTTGATGTTATCATTAATTTATAGTGAACTCATGATGTCTCATGAAAACATGTATGCCTATAGCATTCTTGAGAACCTTCATGGTCTTTAATAGGAGATAGAGGGACAAGAATGGTTTGAGATCTCCATGTAACTCTTTTAGAGTAAGCTTAGAGATTGTTCCCCAGCTGGGCCTCACATAGTCAAGAACATTGGCTATATTGAGTGCCTAGAGGTTCTGGGGTTTAAAATCCCTGAAGAACTGGGTACCGATCTCATTCTTGCATCACTCCCTCATAGCTTCTCCATTTTTTTATGAATTTAAATATGAAAAAACATTAATAAGTCTCTACTATATCTTCTTATCCTCTTCCAAGTGGACAAAGACATGAAGCATAAAAAACTTTTTGTTCTTATGGTTAATAAGAGGAAAGGGAAGGAAAAAAGATTTAAGCCCAAATATTATTCACACCCTTCCAAGAAAAGAACGATCAAAGGGGATTTAATGGAATAGGAAGTTGTTTGTTTCCCAAGTGGCAATAAGGGCCACTAGAGGAAAAACTGCACCCATCCAAAGAATCAAGGGGAAGCTTCAGGTGCATTTATTATTAAGTGAAATTTATCAATTTCTACAAATTGGGTATTAGATACATATTTTTGTTCTCACATATGTATCCAAATACAAGAACCAAGTAGATTCAGGAAAATTGACTAAGGGAGGTATATCTATGATTAGCCGATGGATCTAGACTTGTTGTTGTAGTTGTTGGGGACTACCACTTCACGTTTCCAGTTGGGATGATCATGGTGTTTAAGGGTTTTTATTATATGCCTTTTGTAACCAAAAACATTATTTCTATATCCATACTAGATATAGATGGATTTACTTTCAATTTTTTAATTTTATGTTTCTTCTTTTATAAAGATATCATATGTTTTGGTAAGGCACATTTATATAACAATATTTACGTGTTGGATTACGCAAACCAAGTAATTACTTCACATGACTCATACCACACCCAACTTTGGCATCACATGCTAGGTCGTGTAAATGAGAAATGCTTGAAAAATTTATATCAAGATGTATATTTAGATTCATTCTAACTAGAACCACTTGGTGTATGTCATGTATATTTACAAGGAAAAATGACCAAAGACCCATTTAGTGGGAAAGGTGAAAGGGCCAAATGGCTTCTTTAATTGGTTCATATCGACATGTGTGGACCATTTCAAATTGAAGAAAGGGGTGGGTACTCATACTTTATTACTTTTACTGATGATTTTAGTAGATATGGATATATCTACTTAATGAGGTATAAGTCAGACTCTTTTGATAAGTTCCCGGAATACAAGAATAAATTTGAGAACTAGCTTGGTAATAAGATTAAGAAACTTCACTCAGAACGAGGTGGATAATATCTTAATCAAGACTTCATTGATTACTTAGGGAATTTTTGGATCTTATCTCAACTCACTCCTCCTTACATACCTTAGTGGAATGGTGTAAGAGAAATAAGGAACAACACCTTGTCGGACATGGTGATATCAATGATGAGTTATACAAGTCTTCCATTATCCTTTTGTGGATATGATTTACAAACAACGACACAAATACTAAACCAAGTACCAACTAATTATATAAATGGTATTCTATATGATTTTTGGAGTGGAATAAAATCCATGTTATTGAATTTTCATGTGTAGGGAAGCAAAGCGTTTTTAAGGCCTCTTCAGGTAACAAACTTCAACCCTGAGGAACAAAGTATACCTTTATAGGATACACAAAGGAAACAATGGGATATTACCTATACAACCCCTCATAATAAAATTTTATAGTGGAAAAAAATTACATATTCCTTGATAGTTAGCACATATATAAAAGAGATAGTGGGAGAGAGATATACTTCAATGAAGTCGAGGCTCAAGGCACGTAAGAGTTGGTACAGGAGTAGATTCCACATAGCCCCGTGAAAGAAGAATATATTCTGGAGACACAAGAACTGTGTAGGAGTACAAGATAGGTTAGATAAATAGAATGGTATGGTTTTCTAGTCACCAAGGATACTGACTCATTATTAATTGATAATAATGATCATCTAACCTATAAGTAAGCAGATAGTGGAACAGATGTTTCAAAGTGGCAAGAAGCCATGAATTTGGAAATGGATTCCATGTACCAAAACCATGTATGTATTTTGGTAGATCCTCCAATAGATGTAAATCCTTTTTGTTGCAAATGGGTATTGAAGAAGAAACTGGAGGTGGAAGGAAAATTCAGTACTTATAAGGCATGACTAGTTTCAAAAGTGTTTAAATATAATCAAGGTATTGACTACGATGAAACATTTTCACTATTTTCAATGATGAAATCTCTCAGAATACTACTGGACATTGCTTCTTACCATGACTATAATATTTGGAAAATTTATGTAAAAAACAACCTTCCTTAACAGACACCTTTAGAAAGATTTCTAAATGAAAAAACCTGAAGTATTTGTGACTCCAAAGGATTCCAATAAGATATACAAGTTGAAAAAATCCGTTTATGGATTAAAGTAAGAACTCATCTCATAGAACATTCATTTTGATGAAGACATAACAGAATTTGGTTTTAAAAAGATTTAATGTGAGCCTTTTGTCTACAAAAATTTTGGTGGGAGTGCAGTTGTTTTCTTAATATTATATGTTGATGATATATTACTTATTAGAAACAAAATACCAGTCTTATAGTCTATTAAATCATGGTTGAATAAATTATTCTCCATGATGGAATTGGGAGAGGTAGTATATATTATTGGGATCAAGATCCATCGTGATAGATCTAAGAGATTGTTGGGCTTAAGTCAAAGTACATACATTAACATGATACTAAAGATATTCAGTATGGAACAATCCAAGAGGGGGTTATTACTAGTGTCACATGGCATTCATCTTTCCAATAAAATGTGTCCTTAGATGCATGAGGAAAGAAAGATAATGGCAAGGATTCCATATGCATCAGTGATTGGGTTAGTCATGTATATTATGCTATGTACTATAATAGATGTATCCTATGCATTGAGTATGGTAGAAAGATATCAAGATGATCTAGGTGACCACCATTGGATGGCAGTCAAGACTATCTTTAAGTATCTAAGGTGTACTAAGGATATGTTCCTGGTTTATGGAGGAGATGAGGAACTAGCCATCAGAGTATATGTAGATTCTAGTTTCTAGACTGGTCAAGATGATATAAAGTCACAAATGGGATACATCGTCATTTTCAATGCAGTTGTTGTGAGTTTTAAGAGCTCAAATTAAGGTGTGGTCGCAGATTCTATAGTAGAGTTCGAGTATATCATACCTTCTGATGTAGCTAAAGGAGAAGTTTGGATGAAGATATTCATCCAAGATTTGGATGTGGTTCCTAGAAATAATGATCCTATAACACTCTATTGTGATAATACTGCAGTGGTGTCTCTCAACGAAGATCCAAGGTTACTTTAGTAAAAGAAGAAAATACTAAGAAATTATCATCTCTTGAGGGATTTTTCTTAGAGTGGTGAAGTTGTAGTGAGCAGTATTTCCACGGAAGACAACATGGTGGACCCCTTAACTGAAGCCTTGACTCACTAGAAACATAATTATCGTGTGAGGTCTAGAGGACTAAAAGTTATAGGTAGTTGGCTCCAGTCCAATTGGGGGTTTTTTAGAGTTGTTTTCCTATAACCAGCTATTTTTACTTTGATTATATGAATATTTAATGTATTTAAATATTAAAAATCTTATTACATATTGTTCATTGTTCTGCATGACTATAATGAAATAATTTCCTGGAGTATTTTCACATTAATAAGTTCATAGCAGTTCCGCACGACAATGAGAACCATGAAGTGCTATGAAAATATTCTTAAATATAATTCTATAGTTGTAAGAAATATTATGATGGGATACATAGTATACAGACCGTTGGGTGTGAGTACTTTTAAGTAGACGAGACTTATTCTCATGAAGTTCACACTGGGTAATCTCAAAGATGGGAGATTATGAGAATAGATCCACCAGTAGGAATTCCTCATGTTTTGGTGTTATCAGATATTCCTATCTGTGAGAATTTTTAATGGTCCTTAGACTTTAAGATTATCATTAATATGTGTCATGACTCACGCACTTTGATTTACTGATGAAAACAATCGTGCCATATGTTGGCGGGAAGTAGGGTATATTGGGTGCGTCACAAATGACTTGTTATTAATGGATAAGCTAATGAAGGATTTTTCTATTCCATTTATGTAAGTTGATATCTCATCCATTTGATTGAAATAGAATCATCACCCTAAATTCCATGGTCATGGTGTAACGATGAGTTTATTTCAGGTAGTCAATGAATGATGTATCAAGCATATAGGTTGATGACACTATCATGAAACCTGCTAGATGAGATATTGTGACAAAGAGATTATATTACAAAGTGAGTGTTTGTATGTGGATTTTGTCGTTGCGATTTTAATTTCTTTCTCTTGGGTGCCTTGACCCGTTGCTAGACAGTAATCTTGGACTTTAGGCAAGCCCATCTAATTCCAATGAGAAAGAATCCTAGAGGGTCACACAGTAAGTGTCTCTGGTGGTCTCAATTAATTTTTATTTGAATTAAAATAATGTAATAAATATTATTATCAAGACTGAGGACTAATTTTTTACAATTTAAAATGATTGCATAAATTAAATAAATATTTATTCATCATATTTTGAATAAAATTTATTTATTTATTTTATTTACATTTAATAAAAATATATGTACCAGTTTTTAAAAAAATATTTATTTAAAAAAATAAAATATTTTATTTCAATGTTCAATAAATGGAAGAGGAGTTCGAATGGAACAAGACCATGTCTTTTTATATATTTAATATTTACAAGTCAGTAAATAATGTTCATCCAGTTGGCGTAAGAACTAATAATAATAGTGTTATCATTATGTGGCATGGGATTTCATTTATGGTTCCATTTTGTGAAAGTTGGTGCACCACAAATAATGTTGTTGTTATTGTTATTATGTGTCATGGGTTTTCTCTAATAGTTATAATTGCATTTAATTTTTGTTTCGTGATTAAATATTGTAATTGAGACCTTGTGTCGATTAATATCCAGGTACATATATTGTTCCAAACACCGGGGAATTGATAATTTTGTTGATCCAAACATTTTCCCTCTCGACTTATCTCATCTCTTCCTCTCAAGAATGAGATATATTATTCAAGACCTAAGAATGAGCGGTCAAGAATGATCGATGAAATACATTCTCTTCACCGTACTAGCACCTAGAGAACGAGTGGCATTGTTTGGAGACCATTAGAGCAAATGTGGATCACCGCTATAGGGATTATACTTTGGATCCTTGGGAGTGAAATGAATAAAATATGTAAGGGTCATTTCAGATGATCAAATATCATCAAAAAAGAAAGTAACAAAGACCCAAGTATTTAATTTCTTCAAAAATTAATAAATTAATTATAAACATGATGTTCAAGATCCTCTTTCTCAGATCTGGTCCTTTTATTATATTTATATAAATCATTGATTTCAATCCATGGATCCTGGAATTCAACATAGTATTGATCCTGGATTGGTCATCGATTACAGAAAAAGAAAATTTGGACCCTTCCAACTACCAGGATTCCACTGCATCCAGATCCTTCAATATGTCACAAACAAGCTGATTTGAGAGAAATTTCTTTACCTTAAGTCTCAACTTCTTTCATACACTTTTGAACCTCATATATAATAAATATATTTTTATTATATATCTATTAAATAACCATAATTATATATATCATACCATATATGGTTTGATTGTGACCTTTTATTACCCATTTATTAACAATTCCTTGCTAAAATCATGTTTTAGGTAATAACTACTTTGTTTTTCATGTATGTTTTGATTTAATATTTTCAGTACTTTTAAATTGATAATGGTTCCATAATATCAAGATTTTGATTAATGATATAAATTTAATATATATTCATTGTGTATTTATTTATATTAATCCATTAAATCTAGAGATAGAAAATGAAATACATTATTCATGGAGATCGTAGGTCGTACATATGCATGGACGTTGATTCCATTTTATCAACGGATGAAATGAAAGAAAGGTAAATAATATATCAAATTTATATATTTAGTATTATTTCATATATATCACATACATTCATTAAATTTATCCTTATTATCTTCCATGTAAAGTGTTAGTGAAAACAAATCACATTACTCCGTGAGGCGGCAGTTTGTTATACGCATGAGAGACGTTATCTTGTTCCAACAAAATGTAAAGTAAGAAGGTATATATGATATTATAATTATATAAGTAAAATTATTTCATAAATATAATATAAATATTTTAAATCCATCATTATATCCATTCATGAGAGGTGGTGATGGAAAATGAACTACATCAGTCGTGAGGCGGTAGTCTGCTATACACAGGATCGACGGTTTTGTTTCTCATTTGATGGAAGAGGAGATGAATATAGGATATTCCATAAACATAATAATATCTCAGTATATTTTATATATTAATTTTATTATATTATAATTATTATGGCATTAATGAAGGTGTTAATAGAATAATTAAATAATAAAGAGCTTATTGAAGACAATTACCTTCGCCTAGAATAACCTCTTTTGGGTCTCTTATTAACTACCCAATGATTGGTATTTTGGGAATACCAGAAGCTATAGAACATGGATAATGATTTTTAGGAGAAATAATTTTAGTTTTTTTCCAATAAAAATGGCTTAATATGTGTGAATAAGTGAGGGTAGGAAGTACCCTTTTATAATTGGGGAGTGACATTTTTGTAAATAATTGTAATCATTCAATAATGGGAATATACTCTCAACTCAAGTGCCTAAAAACTTTATAAATAATATATTTTAGGGATTATATGGTTTATCTAAACCTAAAACGAAAAAAAACATGTTTTAAACAAGTTATTCCTTATCCTTTAAGATTAGTTATTTTTACCATTTTAGTTTTCACCATGGGAACTTGTATCTTTTTATTTAACTAGGTAATTTATATTTTAAGAATAAAATTAAAATGAGAATTATTAGATAATTTAGAACCAATTATTATAAAAATAAAATCAAATTTATTAAATAAAAAAAATATGTGTGTGTAAAATTAATTTTAACATAGGCGCATGTAACGCGCAAAACCCCATTTTAACTTTAATCGTAGTAAATAATTTTTACTATTTTAACTATTCATTATGAATAAAAATTAAATTGAACTTATCAACTAATTTTAAATATTTTCATCCAAATATGGAATCCATTATACTAAATTAAACCCACATAATTGGTAGTATTTAATTTAAAATTAAGCCTGCGGACGAGATGAAAAGGCGATTTTTCCAAAGAGAAAAGTTTCATAATTATAGAAAGTTTTAATATAATAATTCAATATGAAATTGTTTATAATAACCTAAATTGGATTAATAAATAAATAATTTTACTAATTTTACATTTAAAACCATCTAAAAATAATTTTTATGTTTTGAAATTCCTTAAATGAATGGATAATTCTTAATAAAAACAAGTATTTTCACTATTTATCGAAAATTTAATCATTTTAAAAAATTCCCATAAATTAAATCTAAGATAAATTTGACTTTATAATTTAAAAAAAATTCATTTTTTTCAAATTAATTTTTAAAAATTGTAAAAAAAAAATTAAAATAAGTGTGCAAAATGCGATAAAACTGGGTTTTTAGAAAAAATAAAGTTCTTATGTGTAAAATTGGATTTATTATTATATCATGCATAGAAAACATATAAAATGAGTTTTAAAAATCTTATTAATTATATAATATATACATTAAATTAAAATTATTCACTAAAAGTAATATATTTGATTTATTGAGATAAAACTTGTTTGTGTGCGTAAAAAAGGGTTTTCAAAAAAAGATTTCCTTTATTTTTTAATGGTTTTTTTATTTTTATTTATAATTAATTAGTAAAAAAATAATTCATTTTATATATATGTGTAAATAATATATTTTCATAATTTATTTAATAATATTCATACCATCTATTACAATGGATAAGCGATAACTATCATATTAAATAATAATATTTTAAAAGTATGTCGTGTTTTGTTAAAACTCAGTGTTGCATGTAACGCAAGCTATTGAAGAAATTAAATTTATTTAAAAAATATGTATTTCTTAAAATATTAGGGTGTTGCAATGTGCTAATGGTAAACCACACAAGGGAGGTCCATAATAATTATGGCACTTCATGTGGTTGTCATTATATAGAATGTTTAATTACACAGCACATATTGACTATTATCAACCATGAATCTAGATAGGGTTATATAGTGTGTAGCCAGTGTACATGTATTCTAACCCCACGTGGGTTTTCCCCATGTAAATTGTGGAAGTCATGTAGTCAAATTATGTGGCATGTAATTAATACACATTTCGTGTATTGATTTATCATAGTGAAACACGATCCATATGTGATTACATGGAATGTAGCTAACTTCCATATCATGTAACACATAATTTTCCACGAGGAATATATATTGAGTCCCTAGGTGTATAGCTTAGGTGACCAGACATAGATTACATAGTGTGTATATTGTTGTACATGTCAGGTAACTCATGTCAACTCGTACATGATACATGTCGAGATAGGAGTGTCATGTGAGTCAACATGCAGAAGAAATTAATTATTTAATGGATAAAATGAACTACACAATGCATATCTTGCATGTACATGTTGTGTGATATGGTTTTTCCCATTAATTACATGTCGAGTAATTTTTCCTAGTTGAATGGAATTATAAGATTTGATTATTATTTCACACAATATTCTATAAATACATGATGTGTATTTTTATCATACGCATTGCATACTTCATGGTCATCACCAAAAATATACGTTTCTTATATTTAAGTAATTTCATAAGGAATACATGTCTTACAAACTATACAGTTTTACCCATAGAACAACACACCATGAATATCATGACACAACATATAGGATTATATGTTGTGTAAGTACATAGTACATGATAAGGACCACCCACAGTGTTAGTCACACTCCATATTGGGTGATGGTACATGTTGTGTAACTATAAAATCCCGAAATGGGTTTATTCTGATATAGAAGGTAACATTTCATGTTACCTATAGTAAAGTCTGTGTATATTAAATTACAAAATGAATTTAAAATCTAACCATAAGGTTATATTTCATGTTCTCTATTAGTACACGTTGTGTACTAAATATTTTTAAATTAAAATTAATTTTATTTACTTATTTAAAATTACATAGGATGTGAATCTCAAGGACTATTTGGATGGATAATTAAGATAAAATAATTAATTAATTAATTAATAATATGACTAATTATTAATTTGAGAAATTTCATCTTAATTAATAATGAATTCAAATGAATTCAAGCTAGTTAAATGTGTAGTCATTTCATATTTTGGATGATCATGAACTTTAATTTACTATGTATGTTTTAGGTTTATATTTAATTTAATTATTTATTTCATTTTTTTTTGATAAATTGATTATTAAATTAAATATGATGGTGTGTGTGTCATCCCTTACTCCCTATTGTGTGTAGGTCAATGTTCGCATGGTTTATTTTATGTGACCCTAAACCCCTAGTTACCCTCACCTATGTGTGAGTAATAATATTTAAAGTATGTATCTTTAAACTATTTAGACCAAGAAGTTTCATGTTATTGTTGAATCGGTGAATAAATTGATGAACAAGAAGTGGGAATACACATGGTGTTGTATTTTGTGTCAACACAAAAATCCATTGGTTTTAAAAGAAGAGTTATTAAATATTATGATGAAATGAAAAGTGATCTTATATGTTTTAAATATCATGATAATGGTTATCACGATTCTTATAAATGATCTCTTGAATGAAGGAAAATAGAATAAATGGGAAGAAAATGATATATGATTTCTAGTTGAATAAGTGAACAAACACATACGCGGTTTTTCATATATATATATATATATATGAGTTTTTCTATATAGGAAAACATACATATCCTAATTCAATACTATGCATCTGAATCTCCAAGGAATAATATCTCCATGTATATAAATTTTTTTATGTGATTTATTATATAGGTGAATCTATAGACCTATTTTTCTACTATGTAGGAAAATTTCATCTATGTAAATTTGGATGTGTGATGGGACACATAGAATAATGGTTCATGTATATAAATTTTCTAATTATATTTGGCCTTTCCATGTAAATTTAATTAAAATCATGACATATGTGAATTGGCCACATGTGATAATTACATCACATATGAAAATGATTCATGGATGGGATTTGGCTACATCAGAGAACAAAGATCGACGCATGCAATCAGATCTTTGTGTATTCAATTAAGCTGTGAGATACCCCGAATAAAGGGAGGTGCAACCATAAATCATTTATAATAAACATATATATTTGGAAACATTGATATTTTAAAATAAATTTTGTTTGATATGTTTGTGATGCAACTTTTTTGGAATGTTCTAAATGGAAGGGTGCATGATATTTACATATATCAAGAAATAAAATGAAAGAAGGTGACTAAGTCTTCATAGATTGTTTTAAAATATTAAATACTATAAACTTGTGATCATGTATTTTTTGAAGAAATAAATTTCTGTTGTTTTAATCATGAGTCTATAGGAGAAGTTTTTGGGATCATTTAATTACCAAAAAATGGGTAATTCAAAATGATTGTTTCATATGATATTGTGAATTTTAATGATAGATAAGAAGAGAAATGTGACCAATGATTTATGTTTTAAATATAAAATTACTTTATATTGTTTTATATAGTGTTAAATATATATATATATATATATATTTATATTTATTAAAAAAAATGGAAAGAAGGAAGAAGAGTTTCTTGCTCGCAATTGATCAAGAAACTGAAGAATAAGTAGAACTAACTTGCATAAGATCAAGTGTGAAGAATCTAAGTAGAATGGTGATGATGTGTTTAATCCTATTGTTTAAGGTCTATTTCATTATTTCATAATAATTATTATCATATCATATGTGCAAGATTCACATGTACTATCGAAGGACTATAGTAAAATACAAGTAATGGATATACCCTACTTTCTATAGCCCATAAGGATTGTTTTCTAGTCGAATATGTGGTATAATATTTTTTCCAACCCATTATAAAGACTATATACTCTTATTTATTAGTTACACTTGTAAATTATGGTGTTATAATAGGTGTGATCATGTGTTGTGTTTTCAGAAAAGTCATTTCTCTCTAATTGGAGGAGAATTTTTTTTTAAATAATAAATCATAAAATGAGTTAAGCAGTGATTCAAACCCTCCCTCACACAATGGTCACATATATCTAGACTAGACCTTAAAATTTGTATCATATCCTACGTTCCTTCAATTAACCTAGTTTGTTTAATGTTTTAAGAAAAATAAAATATAAATGGATGTTCATAAATGAGTTAAAATTAAAGTTATTCCTATCTTTAATGATAATAACTATTATACTTAGAAGGAAAGAATGATACCTTATCTTTTATCCATTGTTTATGAAGTTATATAGATAGATAAAAGTGGTTTTATCCCATGTGTTTACAGTTCTCCCTTAACTATAGATAAGAAGAATCTAGAAAATGATGGATGAGACAAAAAATGTATACTTTCCTCTATCACGGAAAGTGAATCCCCAATGGTTAAAGGAATTAAAATGGATAAAGGAATCAAGGATAAGTTGAAGAATATTTATTAAGGGAACAAAAAAGTAAATAAATCCAAGTTAAAAATTTGGATATTAAAATATGAAGATCTGATAATAGTAGATGATGAATCTTTTAGTGATTTATTCACAAGGGTTGATGATATTATAAGCACCATAAGAATATTTAGAGAAAAATTGGAAGACTCTACAATTGTACAGAAGAACTTGAGAATTATTCTTGATATATTTTATTCTAATATATCATCATTAGAATATAAATATCCTAAAATGATCTCTTTATATTATTTATATAGTATTCTCATTTTCTATGAGATAAAAAGAGAGAATACAATCAAAAGGAAGTTAAAGTCTGATCATCCCCCTCAACATCACTAAGAATAAAACAAAAAGAAATTTGTTTTAAGACAAAATAAATTGATTCTAATTCCAAATATTAAGAGAGTAAAATTTTTTGATGAATTTATGTATTTATTTTCCATAAAAGTGAAAAGAGAAATAGGGAAGAATTAATAAAATTTTCCATTAAAGTGATATAGATATTGATCCATTGGACATTTCATAAAAAACATTCCAAGACTAATGGAAGTTAAAAATAGTGATGATGATGATAAAATTTCAAGATGATCTCTTAAGAATAATTTAGAAAAAAAATATAGGTATGAATAATAATTTATCTAAATATAATAAGGGAATTTTTTGTATCTAAATGTGTGGGAAGTGATGATAGTGAAGAATAAGTAGAAGCTAACAATTCTAGTGATGAAGGTACCAAAAAGTTTCTTACTATAAAGGTTAATGAAGAGAGTTTCACTAGTGATGAAAGCATAAACTCTAAATTGTAATAGGATTAAACTCATATGGATTCCATGATTAAAATAGAATTTAAATAATGTCTTTTGAAAATTAAAAACCTTGATAAAGAGAACAAGAAGTTGAAGAAATAAGATAAATATACTTAAAATACATAATTGGTGCTTGATGAAAAATCCAAGTTATTAAAAGATATTGAAAATCTGTTGAAATTTATTTATTAATAGAAAACTATTAATATATGTATTGAATAAAAAATTAAGGTAAGTCATAAATAATTTTATCTTGTTAAATAGCGACCGGTAGACTTTGAATGAGAAAAATATGGCATCCATAATTCATATCATGAAGTTGAGAAAGGTGAAGATTATGAGGATCATAAAAAAATCACATTCAAATGATAATAAAAAGTCTAAGTACATTACTAATATTAGTAAGAAGAAAATCTAGTCAAAAGGACCATGTTTTTAGGTAAAATAAGATAATTTAAAAATTCTGTATTTTTTTGATAAATCAAACTTTGATGAAAGACTACTAAAACTAGGGACTATTTTAAGTATGAGAAGTATAATATAAATAAAAATATTTTATGAGTCCACAAAAATTTTATTTCACAAAAATGAACTAATATTTATAGTCAAAAGTATGATGGATGACCGATTCATAGTTCTGGACAACATGTTTTTTTCAAAGGCAGATATAATTTTCATGGTTACTATAAGAAATATAGAGTCTTTGGGAATATAAAAAAATTGGTTCAATTATCAGTAATAAAACAAATATATAAGGCATTATAATTAGAGTTTGAGGTTGATTCAACCCACTCAAATAATATATTCTCAAAGAAAATCCAAAAATATAATTTGAAAACTGATAATAGATTTCAACCAGTAGAAAAAAAAAATTTGAAAGATGTAATCGACTTGATGATCTTTCTAAATGGTGTCTTATGATACTTACATCTTAATTAAAAATTGATGACAAATCTCAAAATCATAAATATAAGGATGAAAAAGGAAAATGAAATTACCTTGTTATTGAAACTATTCTCAAGGACACAAGAGTACAATGACCTCAGATATTGGATTGTGGGTATTATTTACATATGACTAATGATTTCTAATTTTTGGAAAATTTAAACTATTATAAATAAGGGAGAATGAATTGTATAAATTATGAGTCTCTCCTAATAAAAGGGATTTGGTCTATTTTAATTGTAAAATAAAGGTTGAAATCTATAAGTTATTTATTTTTTATGAACAAAAACACAATCCGTTGAGTGTTTCATAGCTTTGTGATAAAGGAAACTAAGTTATCTTAAAAAGAGATGTCTTTATTTTTAAAAGGATCAAATAAGGGGAAATTGTGATAGGAGTAAAATGAACCAAGTGAAATATATTCCATTTTGGATAATCACATAATTCATATTATCTGAGTATTAAGGATGAAAATCAATTATATTATAGGAGGCTTTGAGATATGTTCTTGAGAAATAGAAATAATTTTACATATATAGGAATTTCTCATTATGTCCTTGATATGATAATAAGTATAATCTAACTTCATTTATTAATTATTTAACTCATATTACATGTATTATTTTTTCAAAACACAAATCATAAGCTCTCAAGATATTCAAAAGTTTTAGTAGAAGTAATGAAAAGGAGTGTGGTTAGTGTTGAATACAAAATTTTTAAGTTTTAAGTTAACATTGAAAATCATAGAATTCTTCTTGATCTTAGTTCACCATACACACCATAATAAAATGGTGTGGATTAAATAAATAATACAAGCTTGGTTTAGATGGCTCAAACCATGTTGATTGAACATGATACTTCTTAGTTCTTTTATAAACAAGTTATTGGTGAAACGTTGCATATTCCAAATTTATGATTATATAAAATAAATTTAGAAATTTCTCTATATGATATTTATTATTAGAAGATCTCAAGTTAAAATTATATAAGGGTTTCTGGAGACCCCTACATTATCAAGGTTAAAAGTGAGAATCATGGGAAGTTTGATCAAAGATGTTTTGACTGTATCTTCCTTAACTACCCTCAAAATGGTAGAGGATACATATTATACAATAAGTATACATGAAAAATAATTAATTTTGACGATATAAAAGTGTTTTAAAATCCAAAAGGGATAATTTCACAAGAAAATACAATTTTAAAAGAAGGGGATAATGAATCTGTTCTTATAAAGAAGAAATCTGATGACATTAGAAAAGATGAAAGTATTGATGTTATGCAAGGAGGATTGGATGACTTAGTTGTTTAAAGTGATAAAGAAAAATCACATTTATCTCATCAATGATTGATGAAATAGAAATAGGTTAATAACATCATTACATATTAAGGAAAAAAAGTTTAGATGATAAGAACATTAAGGACCACTTTTCATACCTCATTGTTTTCACAAGTTAATCCCAAACATGTTGAAGAGTAATTAAATCATCAATTGTGGATTCATGGCATGAATGAGGAATTAGATTAGATTGATAAAAATTGGACGTGGGATCTAGTTCCCAAACATGAAGATAAAAAAATTTATCAGAACAAATTTGGTTTTTCGGAATAAACACAATGAAAAGGGTGAAGTGTTAAGAAATAAGGAAATATTGTTTGTAGGGGATACTCACAAGTTGAAAGAATTGATTTTGATGACAATTTTGAACCAATTTAAAGACTTGAAACCATCAAAATATTTCCTATTACTTTTATAAAAATGAAATATAATATTTTTCAAAAGGATTCCAAGTCTTCCTTTCTCGATGGAGAGATAGAATAAGAAGTTTATATTGAGAATAAAAGTGGTTTATTATTAGTAAAAGAAGAGAACTATGTGTGTAATTTGAATAATTATTTATATGAGATAAAGAAATCCCAAAGAGCTTAGTATTTTAAGATAGATTCCTACTTGATGAAGATTAACTTCATGAAAGGAAGAGTGGATGAAACCTCTACATAAATGAAAATCAATAGGTTTCTCTGAGCCTACGGGACTTGTAAGGGTTCCCCCCCCCCATACCTTGAAAGGGGGGTTATCAAAAATCAATAAAAATGAAGGCCTTTGAGCCATTCAGGAAAATAGGTTCTCTCATTGTGATTGTTTATACTGATGATATCATATTTGAATGGAATAATAAAGAATATTGTGAAATGTTTTCCAAATATATTAATAAATTGTTTTAAATTTATATGATGGTATAAATGATGTTTCTTCATGGTTTTTAAATATCTCAAAATACGGATCACATTTTATTACCACAAGAAAAATATATGAAGGAACAACTAAAAATATTTCACTTAGAATATTCAAAATATGTTTCCACACTTATCTCAGTGGAAATAAAAATGTATAAGGATGAATTTGAAAGTGATGATGATCCTAAATAATTTATCAAGTTGATTGGATGCATGTTGTATTTAATATCCACTAAAATATACTTTGTTTATACAGTTACCCTTTGTTCCATATTTCAAAGTGCACCGAAAATGTCAAAAAATTTCTACTAGAAAAATAATTCTCACAAACATTATGGGAACTATGGACTATGGGATAAAATATCAAAGAAAGGGAAATTTAAATCTATTCATACATACATATATAGACTGGGAAGGATGTGTTGATGAAAAAGATCTACATCTGTTGGATTCTTCTTTATAGGAGAAATTTGTGTGTTTTGGCATACAAAGAAGAAAAGTTCAGTGACTCTCAACACTACAGAGGCTAAGTATGTGGATACTATAACAACCAAAACTTTTATAAATGGAATTTCTCCCTTCTTATAGTAATTCTATATGGTATAAATCACATAAAATTATTTATAGACCATAATAAAAACATTATAAACAAATAACTAATGAAATAAGAAGTATTTCTATAAGTTTAGGAACCAATACTGATGAAATAGTAACTTGACCTTAGGAATAGTAATATGACCTTTATGAATAGTAAACCAGACAAATGAATAGTATACTCACACGTGAAATTATAAATAAAATTTATTCATATTATAAGTAAAATTATGGTATAATTATATCGTAGTCGAAGTAAATAAATATTATAAAAATTATTAATTAAGTGTTGAAATTTCGTAAGTCATAAATATTTAATTATAATTATATGATTAATTTAATAATTTAAAAGAAAATTTATTTTCTTAAAATGTGTTCTTAAATTAATATTTTTATTTCTTATTATTTTAAGATAATTTTATGAACCTTAAATAATTTTTTAACGTTTTATAAAATCAGTTATAATTTTAAAATCTGTATTTTCCAAGGAAATCATGATTTTAATTAATAATTAAATTACTCGTATTTTTAAAATTATTCCCATAAATTTTTTTTCATTTTTTAATTATACTCATCAAATAATTATTAGGGTGAATTATTGGGATTTTTCTAAAATACTTGAATTTTTAAAAAATAGTAAAATACAATAATTTTTATAAATGCTAAATACATGAATTTTTTAGTCATTGTTGATGTAAGGATGATGTAAGCATCGTAATCTCGAACCATACTTAATTATTTTCAGATAATTAGTGATAATTTTAAAAATATTTATAGTCTTTATCCAAAATAATAAACTAATGAATATAATAATGAAAAAACACGTCTCTCCTCCATTATAAATACCACCCCTCACCCCCTCTTCTCCTCACACCTCTCAAGATTTGATCATTCCACAAATTCTTCTCAATACTCTTCCATATCCCATGACCCATGTCTATAATCTCTTGTTATCATCAAAAGACCAAAACCTTTTCCCTAATAAGGTTCTCAAGGAGGAAAGATTTAAGAAGTAAAATATTCTTCCTTTTTATTTTTATTTTTTTAATTTATTTTTATTTTATTATTCTCTCATCACCTCCTCTCATCAAAAAGGAATTATAATTAATATATCATTTTTATAATAAAATAATATAATTTTAACATAATATTCTTTATTAAACTCTTCCCTCTCTCTGTTTTATTCAAAAACTAAAATCATCACCTGTGATGTGTCAATTTACCGACATCTTGGGCGATGCACTTTCATTTTACTTTCACACCATAAATGATGTTAATAAAAAATTATAATGGTTGAAACATATTTTAAAATTTATTTTCCAACCCTCTTTATGTTCTGGAACTAACATATATTCATAATGTTGAATTATAAAACCAAACAAGTTCATTATGATCAAAAAACCACAAAAAATTAACCTAAAATGATCATCACTAACTTTTATCTAATGATTCATCCTCATATCATATAAAAAAATTCTTTATAAGATCATTTAAATTATCTAATATCATTAATAACATATAATAACAATTATAGATATATATAGACATTTGACACGAACTTCCATTCATGTATATAAGTAAACCGATCATGAAAACAATGAAAATGAACACTTCAAAATGATGAAACTAAACTCTATAACTCATAAAAAATACCATAAATAAACATAATAAAACCATAATAAATCAAATTCATGTATAAAACGTTTTATATTTGTTAATTAATTAATCTAATGTGATTATATAGGATATTAAAGTTAAAAAATCATTCGTATAAAAGGTAAGGGGAATTCTCAAACTCAACTCTCTTTCTTTGGGTTTTCCTTCTTTCACCCAATTTTCAGTATGTATATTAATTAAATATAATTTATTCATCATTATCCTACCTTTTCCTCAATATATATGTTTTCTTCTTGAGTTTATGACAAGCACAATATTTTCCAGAAGAAATCTTCTTTAAAAAAAACACACCTTTTACTTCTCGATATTGTTTCTTCTTTACTCAAGATTGATGATTCTTATATCAAGTGTGTTATTCCCTCTTTAATTTCGAAACCCAAATTTTATTAATTTATTATTTATGAAATTAAACCCATTCATTTACATGGGTTATTTTATATCCAAGATTGATATACATTATATGTTGCATGCATGATAATGTAAATGTTATGATGTGACGAGTGATCCCATAATTATATAGCGCAATGTAAATGTTATGATGTGATGGGTGTGCCCAAAATTATATATTGATCCAATTCATTGGTTAATGTGATGTATCTCATTAGAAAATTTAAATATGCATGAACATGATGTTATCTTTGTTCACAACTATGTGTGGTTTGGACCACTAAGACATGATGTTTCATTTTTATGCATTGCCACATTCCATGGATTTATCTAATGTGTCCTCTAATGATTATGATGATGTTGTTATGATTACGATCACCCCATATTATATTATTTCACGTTATTATCTATCCTATTACTGGGATTTTATTTCACCCCTTTCTTTGATCTATATCCTCATGTGACTACTTTTAATAAGGATAATTCAAGGGCCAATAAAAAGCTAGAGAAGAAGAAATTAAATAAATGTTTATGTTTTATTTTTAAAATGTTATATGTGATCAAAATTTTACCATGCACTAAAACTTTGGATCCTGGTCATGCAATTTGTTTATTTTTTTATCATTAAAGTGATGTAATGGTAATGTAAGAAAAATTAGGGTCGTTATAGTTGGTATCAGATAACGATTTAGTTAATTTGGGAATTAAGATTAGATAACGTTAGTGAAAACCCTTAGTATGAGACTAAGTATTTGTAATCACAAAATAATATTTTCTAAAAATAGTGATGCCATAAGATATTCCTTTAGAGTTAATTTTCCAAAGGGATAAATTATTTATGACGTGTTGACTTATGTTTTGTTATAACCTTTTCCATTTTAGAAAATGGTGGGATCTAGGAGGAACCAGAACAATAACCTATGCAAGGGACAATGTGGTGATTTCTTTAACAACATCCCCAGTGATTTGGGAGGTGGAGATCAAAATTTCATGGTGATACTTACCCAAATATCTCAAGTTATGAAAAATACCATGAATAATGTGGAACATCCACCTTCACCTAAGAGGGAGTAACTAGCTATCCAGTGTTTTATGTGGAAACAACCACCGATCTTTAGTGGATCTTCTGATCCACTGGTCTTGTAATGGTTATTCAACTCAAATGAGAAGATCATTTTTGTGCTTCACTATTCTGAGACAGAGAAGGTGACTCCATCCGTTTTATGTTTATATGGAGAGTCTGATAAATGGTGGGATTTGATTAGTAACACCAAGTCGAAGGAATAAATTGGATAGATGGAGTGGGAAGACTTTAAGATGATGTTTCCTAACAATTATTTCCCTCAAACATTTCATACAAATATGTAGAGATAACTCATAAAGATGAAGCAAAAGGAAGTATAATATGTCATTATCTACAAAAAAAATTCACAAGTATTTCAAGGTACGCTTTGGGTTTTGTTATCAATAATTATTGAAAAATTGATAGATTATTTAGTGGTTTAAAAACATACCTTTGAAAGTCTATAGCAATTCGAGACTTTGAGATTTATGAAGAAGTTGTTTGATGTTCTCTCAAAGTGGATAGAGAGTTTGGAGAACTTTCCCATGGCTACAGTGATAATAAATGAAAGTTGGAGTTCCAAGATGGAGGATATAATGAGAAAGGTGGAAAGAAAACTCAACCACACACATGTCAAAAATGTGGGAAGAAGCATCATGGAAACTATATCAAAGGGATGGGAAAATCCTTCAAGTGTGGGAGAGAAGGCCACCAAGCTCATGAATGTCAAAAATACATGAGGAAGCAGGACAATATGGTGGATGAAAGGAGAGAACCACCCATGTTACAATCCTATAATTCTAGGGAGCAAGGGCACTATGCAAGCCATTGTACTAAACCTCAAGTCCCCTAGGGTAATCAAGGATAGAATCCATCAAATCCAAATGATCAATTCAAGGATTATTTTATCACTACTGCTAAAGCAGAGAAATAAAATGAAGTTATACAAGGTACAAATCCTATTCACTCAATAATAGAAAAAGTAACATTTTATTTCGGTTCTACGCATTCCTTTATATCTTTAAATTTTGCTAGAAATATTAAATCAAAGACCTAAAACCTTGATGTATAGATATCTGTAAAAACACTAAGCGGTAAAATCATTACAACCTAAGTTTCGGACTCTTCTCATATTGGAATATGTGGGAAGACTGTTCTAGAAAATCTTTTTATACTTCCCTTGGTGGAATTCAATGCTATAATAGGAATATATTGGATCTTTTTATATAGAGAACATATAAACTATCAGGAAAAGAAAATATCTTTTCATATTCTAAACCATCCCATGCTCCTATAAAAATTAAAGGAAGATCCTAAATCTCTTTTGGAAAATACTTCAATAGTGTGGGTGTTGATTCCCTGTAAAGGAGCATATCTTACTCAAATTGTTGAGTGAAGGGAAGGTATCAACCTAGGGGAAATTCCTATTATTGGGGAATACCGTGGTGTATTTCCCAACGATTTATCCTTACCTCCCTTGGATTGTAAAACTCTTACCTGGAGCTACTTCTATCTCAAACTTTCTCTATAGGATGGTTCATATTGTACTATAGGAGTTAATGAAGAAGCTGCAAGACCATTTAGACAAAGGGTCCATAAACCTTAGTGCATCACCTTGGGGTAAGCTAGTGATCCTTATCAATAATAATTATTTATAAATGTGATTTTTTATCAATTATTGGGAACTCAACAAGATCACCATAAAGAAAAAGTTTCATCTTCCAAGGATTGATGTATTGTTCAATCTGTTATGAGGAGATCAGTACTTCTCGAAGGTGGATCTCCATTCTAGATATAATCAACTAAAGGTGAACAAGAAATATATTCATAAGACTACCATTCGTACAAGGTATAGGCACTATGAGTTTTAGGCGACACCCTTCGGACTAACTAATTCCCCTAAAATATTAATGGATTTGATTAATAGAGTCTTTAGACATTACCTCGATCAATTTATGGTAGTGGTTATTTATGATATTCACATATAGTCCAAGAGAAAGGAGGAATATGAAGAACATATGAGGCTTATGTTGGAAACATTAATGAAGGAAAAATTGTCTGAAAGTTCATAAAGTTTTACTTCTTGATGCAGCAAGTCACATTCTTGGGACATGTGGTCATGAGTGAGGGAATTTTTGTGGACCCTTCAAAAACAAAGTCAAATGAGGAATTCCCCAGACCCTCTAGTGTCATAGAAATCTATAGTTTTCCTAGATTCTCTATGTAATATCTATGTTTTGTGAGAAATTTCTTATGATTTTCAATCCCGCTAAGTAAGTTAACAAGGAAAGGGGTAAATTATTTCTGGACGAAAGAATGTGAGGAAAGATTCAAGGAGCCAAAAAAGAGGCTGATCACTTCACCTGTACTCACATTACCAAAAAGTGGAGAAAGTTTTGTTATATACATTGATTCTTCAAATAAATTCTTGGTCTGTATTCTCATGAAAAATGATAATTTGTTAGCCTATTCCTCACAATAGTTGAAGATTCATGAGCAGAACTACCCAACACATGATCTAGAGCTAGTAGCTATGATTGTTGCCTTGAAAATCTGGTAGCACTACCTCTATAGTGAGGAGTGTGACATATATACCAATCAAAAGAGTCTAAAGTTTATATTCACACAAAAGGATCTCAACATGCATCAAAAGAGATGGTTAGATATAATCAAGGAATATGATTTCTATATTCACTATCCTCTTGGCAAGGCAGATAATGTAGTTGATTCTCTTAGTAGAAAAGAAAATGATACTCTATCCATGCTATGGACTGAGAAAGATCATATATTCATGGATATGAAAAGGATGGGTTTGGAAATCATAATGTTAGGGAAAACATCCTACCTTTCCCAAATTATTTCCTAACCATCTATCCAAGAGAATATTAAAGAGGCACAAAGGGATGATCCAGAGTTACAAAAGATGGTGATTGCAGTAAAGGAAGGAAAAATTCAAGAGTACTATATCAATGATGATGGTTTGATTTGGTTTAGTATGAGTCTTTGTGTGCCTTCATTGCCTGGGATAAATAAGGATCTATTGGAAATGCACATAGGTCAACTTTCTCTATCCATCCCAAGAGTACCATGATGTATCGTGATCTCCGAGAACACTTCTAGTGGTACAACATGAAGAATGAGATTGTTGAGTATATCTCAAGGTGTATGATATGTCAGAAAGTTAAATCTAAGTGACAGAAGTCCAAAGGGATGATGCAACCAGTTTATATACCCATTTAGAAATAGAATAATGTCACTATAGACTTTGTCATGGGTCTCCCAAAGACATCCAAATAAAATAATGCGATATAGGTTCTGGTGGAACGACTCACCAAGATTGACCACTTTATCACTATTTGGGAAGATATATCACTTTAAAAACTTATTAAGATATATGTGAAGAAATAGGTAAGACTGTATGGGGTTCCACTCTTGATTTTCTCTGATTGTGATCTCACATCTAAATTCTAGAGGATTCTTCAACATGCTTTGAGTACTGAATTAAATTAAAGCATGGCCTATCACCCCTAAATTGATGGCCAGTCTAAAAGGACTATTTAGACACTGAAAGATGTGATAAGATCCTACTCGTTAGAATTCAAGGGTGGTTGGGATTAGTATCTCCAATTGGTTGTGTTCTCATAAAACAATTGATTCCACTCGTGTATTCAGATGGCTCCATATGAAGCTCTATATGGAAAGCGATGTCGAACTCTAACTAGTTGTGATGAAGTTTGATAAATAAAGCTACTTAGACCTGATCTTGTGAAAGATATGAAATATAAGGTTTAAGTCATCCAGAAGCATATCAAAGCTACTCATAGTTATAAAAAGATTTATGCTAAAATCCATTTAAGGGACTTGGAGTTTGACATTTGAGATAAATTCTTCCTTCAAATATTACCATGGAAGATATTCATGTGTTTTCGAAAGAAAAGGAAGTTAATCCCAAGGTACATTGGACCCTTTGAGATCCTTGACTGCATAGGATATGTGGTCTATCATCTTTCACTTACATTGAATATGTCTCAAGTTCATGATGTGTTCCACATATCACTCATAAGCAAGTAGATACTAGATCCCTCACATGTACTGAACTCAGAGGTGGTACAACTAGAAGATGACCTCTCTTATGAGGAGAAACTGGTAAAGAGTATGGATAGTAGAGATAAGGTTTTACACAATAATACAAACGACCTTGTCAAATTGTTGTGGAGGAACCATAAGTCTGAAGAAGAATCTTGGGAACTAGAGGAGGTGATGAAGGAGAAGTACCCTCTCCTGTTTATGTAAAATGAAATTTTAAGGGAGAAATTTCAAAAGCAGGGAAGAATGTAATGACACAAAATTTTGTCAATGGAATTTATCCCCTCTTATAGTAATGTAATATAGTATAAATAACATAAAATCACTTATATATCATACTAAAAACTTTATAAATGAAGAATTAATTAAATAATAAGTATTTCTAGAAGTTAAGGAACCAATACTGATGAAATAGTAACCTGGCCTTAGAAATAGTAATATGACACTTATGAATAGTAAACTGACCAAATTAATAGTTTCCTCACCCATAAAAGTATAAATAAAATTTATGTATCTTATAAAATTATGTTATAATTATACCATAGTCTAAGTAAATAAATGCTTTAAAAATTATTAATTATATGTTTTCATTTTTGTAAGTCATAAATATTTAATAAAAAATTAATGATTAATTTAATAAATTTAAAGAAAATTTATTTTCATAAAATGTGTTCATAAATTAGTGTTTTGATGTATTATAATTTTAATATAATTTTATGATACCTTAAGTGATTTTTTAAAGTGTTATAAAATCAGTTATAATTTTGAAATCTATATTTTCCAAGGAAATGATGATTTTAATTAAAAATTAAAATAATAATATTTATAAAATTATGTTCATAAAATGGTGTTAATTTTTGAATTATAAACTTAAACAAATGGTTAGGGCTAATATTTGGGTATTTTTCTAAAATACTTGAATTTTTTTGAATAGTAAAATATGATAACTTTTGATAAATGATAAATACATGAATTTCTGAGTCACTATTGATGTAAGGATGATGTAAGAATATTAATATAGAACCATACTTAATTGTTTTAATATATTTAGTGATAATTATAAAACTATTCATAGTCTATATCCAAAATAATTAACTAATGAATATAATAATGAGAAAACACCTCTCTCCTCTACTATAAATACCACCCCTCACCCCCTCTTCTCCTCACACCTCTCAAGATTTGATACTTTCCCAAATTCTACCCAATACACTTCCATATTACCTTCCCTATTT
The DNA here is from genome assembly GCA_963277665.1 of Viscum album. Classification (NCBI taxonomy): domain Eukaryota; kingdom Viridiplantae; phylum Streptophyta; class Magnoliopsida; order Santalales; family Viscaceae; genus Viscum; species Viscum album. Next base: position 1,466,382,011 of record OY728128.1, on the reverse strand, counting down.
CTATGATATCTTTTTCTCATTAAAATATCAAAACCTTTCCCCTAAGGAGGTTCTAGAGGGGGAGAGATTTAAGAGGTAAAATCTTCTTCCTTTTTATTTTAATTTCTTTTAATTTCTTTTTCTTTTCTCATTCTCTCCTCATATCCCATCATCCAAATGTAATTATAACTCCATTATAATTTATATACTTTAATTATATCATGTAAATGTAATATTCCTTATTAAAACCCTCCCTCTCTCTTTTATTCAAAAATTGAAATCGTCACCCATAATGTGTCAATTTACCGACATCTTGGGTGATGCACTTTCATTTTCCTCTAACGCCTTAAAGGATGTTAATAAAACCATTATAATGGTTGAAATAAATTTTAAAATTTATATTACAACCCTATTTATTTTTTTTAACTAACATATATATATATACTACTAAATGATAAAACAAAATGAGTTTGTTGTGATCAAAAAACTACCAAAATTAACCTAAAATGATCGTCACTAACATTTATCTAATGATTCATCCTAATAACATATAAAAAAATTATTTATAAGATCATTAAAACTCCTATATGATCATGAATAACATATAATAACAATTCTGGATATTTATCCACATTTTACATGAACTTTCATTCATGTATACAAGTGAACCGATCACGAAAACTAAGAAAACAAACACTCCCGAACGATGAAATTAAAATCTATAACCCATAAAAAACCCATAAATAATCTTAATAAAACAAAAAAGAATGAAATTAATGTATAAAAGTTAATTTATTTATTAATTAATTAATATAATGTGATTATATAGGATATTAAATTGAATAAATCATTTGGACATAAGGTAAGGGGAATTCTCGAACCCAACTCTCTTTCTTTGGGGTTTCCCTCTTTCACCCAATTTTTAGTATGAATATTCCTTAAATATAATTTATTCATCATTATATTAAATTTTCATTTATATACATTCTTTATACTTGATTTTATGAAAAACATAATGTTTTCCAAAAGAACTCTTCTTTTAAAAAAGCACACCTTTTACTTCTTGATATTGTTTCATCTTCACTCAAGATTGATGATTATTATATCAAATATATTATTACATCTTTAATTTGGGAACCCATAGTTTAAAAATTTATTCTTTATGAAATGAAACTCATTCCTTTCCATTGGTTATTTTATTTTTAATATTGATATACATTTTATGTGGAATGCATGATAATGTACATGTAATGATGTGATGGGTGCACCGGGAATTATATAGTGCAATGTAAATGTTTTGATGTGATGGGTGCACACATAATTATATAGAACTATAATTTATTAGTTAATTTTATGTATCTTAAGAGAAAATTGAAATATTTATGAGCATGATTCTATCTTTTTTCACAACTATGTGTGGTTTGGACCAATAATACATGATGTTTCATTTTTATACATTATTACATTCAACATTCCATTCCTTTATCTAATTATTCATCTCATGATTATAATGATGATTTTATAATTATGCTCACCCCATATTATATTGTCTCATATTATTATCTATCCTCTTACTTTTATTTTATCTCACCCCTTTCTTTGATGTATATCCTTAGGTGACTACTTTAACTAATGAGAATTCATGGGCCAATAAGAAGCTAGAGAAGAATTAATTAAATAAATGTTTATGTTTTATTTTTTAAATGTTATGTATGGTCCTAATTTTCCCAATACAATAAACATTTGGATCTTGGTCATATAAATATTTTATGTTTTTTATCACTAAAATGATGTAATATTAATGTAATAAAAAGTAGGTTCGCTATAGATACCACTCAAGATACAAAACAATTAATGTGGATAAAGAAATAATTGGAATACTTATTTGTTTATGTGAAGTTTCCACTTATATTTGATTGTTATAATCAAATTTCCATCTATCACACAAATAATCTAGTGTATCTTTCAAGATCAAAGCACATTTATATTAAATATCACATCATAAAAGATCTTATGGTATAAAATGAACTAATACTATAGTTTGTATGGATTAGGTGGATGATGGTTTCACTAAACAATTACCTAAGGATATATTTTAGAAGTTGAGGTTTATTATGGGTGTTCAAACTCACCCTATTCAATTCTAAGGTATGTGATTTTGGTCCTCTCTCTCTTCATATCTTTGTATATTCTTATCCAAGGAGAATAAAAAAATGACAAAATAAATCTCTTAATTATTTATTCCTAATGAAATTTTTAAAGGTAATAAATGTATCTTGATATATATCCATTGATATGTTCCAAACTATTTAGGGAGATAATATATTTATGGGGAGTTTTTAAAAGTGGTATGTTTTAATGTTATTATATGTGATATGTGTGATCTATTTTAATAGTTTGTTAAATTGGGTTAAGGAATTGTTTCTTATAGGTTGCATACCATTTCAATTTTAAAGATGTTATGATGAGGTTTTGAATAAATAAAGAATTTAGTAATTTTTTTATCACTAATTTATAGGTATTATGGTATTATTATTCAGTGATTCATATTTCCTACACTGATCTAGATCATGTAGTCTTAGAATTATTATATAGTGATCCATAGCATGATATTTTAGTAATTATGTTATCTACATGGTAAAATATAAATAGTTTAATACACTTCTTCATATCCAAATATCCACAAAATTAGGTCTCTACATATGAAAATTTGGGTGAATCTATGGACGCGTTTTGTTTTTTCTATATAGGAAATTCTATTCTATGTGAATTTAGATATGTGATTGACCATATTGGAAAATGGTTCACATATATGAATTTTATATTGATAATTGTATATGTTAGGGAATGTGTATATGAAGAACGATGTGTGATAATTACCCATGTATGGTAATTTCATCACATATGAAAATGAGTTAAAGATGGGATTTTTATACAATAGAGAACAAATATCAACATATGAAATCAAAGCTTAGCGTATGCAATTAAACTAAAAGATGTGTTCTATGAAGTAAGTTATCCATGAGTATAACCGGTACATAATAAACATGCAGATGTGGTATGTGTATATTTTAAAATATAATATTTATGGAGTTTTTTATGATGTATATTTTGTGGAATGCTCTAAATGGAAGGGTCTGTAATAGTTTCATATATCATGAATTAAAACAAAGGAATGTGTATAAGTATTCAAGGGGTGTTTTAAAATATCAAATGCGTGAAACAGATAAATCATTGAAGATTGGAATAAATATGTGTCTATGGTTTTTAATGGAATGTCTACAGATGAATATTTTAGTATCATTGAATTATTGAAAAGTGTGGAAATTCAAAATGATTGTTTCACATGGTATTGTGAATTTTCAATAGAGAGAATAGAGGGAAGGTGAAATATATTGTATTTTTTGAATATAAAGTTTTTGTGTATAATTTTAAAGTGAATGAGTGGTATAATGATTTATTATAAATAAAAAAATGAAAATATTAAATAATAGTTTATTGCTTGATTCTATTCAAAAAATAATAAAATAAAAATAACTAACTTATAGAACTGAAAGTGTAAAGAATAAAAGAATTAAAATAATGACATGTTGAACCCTATTACTGTAGGTTTATTCTACTGTTGAAAAATAATTATTTTCATATCTTCTATGTGATAATTACATGCACTATCAAAGGACTATAGTTCAATTCAAGTGATGGATATACCATGCTTACTGTAAACCACAAGAATTTTTTTCTAGTGGACTATGTGGTATCAAAATTTTGACAAGGTACTCATATTAAGTTATGATACTTGTAAACTCTAGTTTTCTTGTGGGTGATAACATGTGTGGTTTTATTAGAAGTTTAATTTCTCTCTAACTATAGGTAAAGGTTATTTTAAAAGAAGAAATCATAAAAGGAGTCAACTACTAATTCACCCCCCCCCCCCCACCACCCTATCAGTGGTCGCAAGGATCCAGACTAGACCTTACATGAATGACTATAGATGGTTCAAGACCAATCCAAGTTAAAACCAACCATTGAGATAAAAAGGTTACATGTGCAATGTTATAGCTTGATCTGGGTATCTATTCAAAGATTTATTACCCTAGGGTCAAGGGTTGGTTTATCTTCTACTCAATAAACCAACCTGTATTTGAATGTTGATGATCATATAACATTTTTATTTAATTTTTAAATTTCATGGTTATTTATTTATTTATTTTTTAAACACAATAACATAAATTAAATTAATTAACAAGCATCTAAGATAAAATAAAATAAATATATTATACATAAATATTTTTCTCTGATATGGTTATTTATTTATGTAAAATCTACTTAATATTAACAATAATACAAGGTACAAAATAAATATGTATGCATAAAATAAATAAAATCACTCAAGAAAATATTAAACCAGAAATCACATTTCATTACATGATTTAGAATTCACTTATAAATCAAAGTGTTGGTCTGGCCCCACCATGACACTTTCATTTATAAATAAATTCTAATAAAAGTTTTGGGTTTACTTAACTATGTTATTATCAAGAGTATATTCCCCCCCAAGACTTGGTATAGTTTGGAAGTTGGGTTGAGGAAATATGAGTTTAGGATTTTAGGATTTGGGAGTCAACTCAACATATTAAAGAACTGTGAGTTAATGCGGTTAAAAAGATTGTCTACCCAAATACCTTTGATTAATTTAACCAAGCCCTCATCTAGGTTATGAGATGGAGAATTTGAATCATTTATAGTATAATATCCATGAGATAGGACATTCCTAATCTAATGGAGAGGGGTATTGGGATTTTATAAAATGTTATGAGGCTAATATAATATAATTTTATTATGTTTCACCGGGTAATCAAGAAAATGTACTAAAATATGATTTAATTTATTATATAAAATTAAAAGATAAACCATGATAAAATTGTAATCATTCTTAGATAAATACCACTTCCTCACTAACACAAATTTCCAATTGTTTTATAATCATTTATAAACATCACTACTATAAAGAAAATTTGTATTACATGTCGGAGTCCATTATTCCTAATTATCCACCTCAATGAGTGAGATAAGGTGAAAAGGATACATAAAAGAGATACATGAAGGGTTATTCTAATGTCTATTACATCATGTTATTAACTATATCCAAATATATGTAGATATAATATAAATACATAGATTTATTTCCCATTATAGCTTATATATTATCTCTTGAAAAGGAGGGGGGATTAATATAAATTATATTTTCACTACACTATACCAGTGAAAACTATAATATGGGTACTTAACTAGTGATATTTCCTTAAAAATTCTAAATTATATTGATTATTTAGTGAAATTGGGCTTCTATTTGGATAATAAATTGTCTATTAATATTATATTATCTTTCTTTCCACCTATCTTCTCTATATTCATCAATAATTACAAGAGGAATAGTATAGAGAATCCCATTTTTTATCTTTTAATTATGCTTTACTAGTAATATAAGGATTGGTGGGATCAGTTTTTCTTACCCCTTATGGTGAAAGAGTAAAATAAATGGTTGAAAGTCTCATGACTAGTTTAAATTCAATAAATCCTTTACAACTTCCTTCAAAGGAGAAACATTTTCAGATTCATAGCACAAAATGGGAGGTTTTCTACTTCTCATATGATAAGAAATGTCATTAGAAGTCTTGATTCAATGGTTTGAATAAGAAACAAGAAATGACTTCTAAATTTGGTATACTCATCATTGCAAATAATATTTCTATTTCATTTCTTAGGTATTAAATACAATATAAAATTCATATATTTTTATTCAAAATACATGAACCATGGAAGTTTAGAAGCATTGAAAGAAGTAGGGTGAACTCTCTAAGTATATAAGAAAGGGTGATTCCTATTTCAGCAAAGAGAATCACGTGACTTTTGGTTATTATTGGATTTGTTCTAGTTAAATTACTATTTTGTATTGAATTTTACCAAAAATGTTATCTCAATTTCAAGATAAAAACAATGATGCATTATTTTATAATTGAAATGAATGTTGTTATGATACTTCAAACTTAATAGTTTATTAATACTTGAATCATATATTTCCAATATAATTAATGAATGGTGAATAAAAAATATAAAACTCATACCAATATATGGAAAGGTAGTTTTTGTTCAAGTAAAACTAAAATTGGTTTTGAGATATATACCCAAAAGGATGTTTAGACTCTTTAGAGATAACACTAAGTTATTTGATTCATTTACTAATTATGTTTTTGAAAAAGAAACCATAAGAAATAAATATATTCTATAAATATTCTAGAGTTGTTTTAGAAAGACCATGTGAACTATTCTAAGGAGAAGCTAGAGGTAAATTCATATAATTAATAAGATTATTTTAAGAGATTTTAAGAATGTAAAATGTAAATAATGAATATAATTGGTAAAATATATAGGATCCTTTAGGAGATTTTTTCATAGAATATCTTAACAAAATATTCACCGATCATTTAAATGTATAATGGAGCTACTTTTGAAGATACATTGTCTTATATGCATTAAAGACATGATATTAGTACAAGGAGGATCAATGGGAAGTGTTATATGTAATAAAAATATTCCTTAATTTATTTAATGATATATTATGAAAATATTATAGTAACAACTAACCATATGCCAACTATATTAGCTAATGGAAATCCAATGAGTTACAATATAATGGAAAACCATTATATCACATCTTCATGTGTTTGATGAGAACCATTTGTTAAATCTGGATTTACCTATAAACATACATCAATAAAAACACTAATAATATCTTAGTTAATTATTATAAATCCACTTAGGATATTACAATTGGAAGTTCCCTTGGAATTATTAAAGGTATTGTCTTTGTTTTCAACCTTGGATTGAAGTGTGATGATTGATAAACTAATATTCAAAGGAATCAAGTCATGTGTTTGTGGATGAAGGAGAACTATCTATAAAATATTTGAGAAGTATTTCAGGGTATTAGAAAGACAAGAAGTTAGATAAAAATAAGTTGAGTTTATTCAGGTGAAGTCTAGAGTTCTACATATCAATGTTTTTATTTTCTCGAAAGTATTTGATTTCATTTATATATGCATGTATTTAATCTGTAACATAACTAATAACCTTGAAATGTTTTTTGGATCACATATAAAACTGATTCACATAGTCAATTTCATCCACATAAATGAATTATGGCTGATGTATATAATTATCTCATAGATCCAAATTCACATAGGCTTGTTGGGATAACATAAGAGGATGTTGCAACATAGCTGATGTGAACCGCATAGCCAATGTGAACCACAGAGCTGATTATTGTGATGTAGTTAAAGTAAAACATATAGAAAATTTTAAGCCATGTATGGGATTTTATAGATAATATACTTTTCATGTGGCTGATTTTCACTTGTCATCCTCATATGAGATTTTTGGCTATATGTACACTGAAGCTTTACATGTTTCCATAATTCTATATCAAAAGAAAAGTCTAAATCATATGATGTTACTATTATTATCTTCATAGAATAAACATTATGATTGATTAAGTGATTATAATTCAAGCTAATACTGAAGGATAATCAGCCATGGATAAAGTTATCCTTGATGTTATTAGACCTTCACCTTGGAGAAGCTAGTTCCATATCATTGTACATGGGTCTATGGTGAAGGATAGATCCACACCGCAAGAAGAAGGTCCACATGGAAATGTTTCATGCTATCATACACACGGGTATTTATAATAGGTCTTGATAAATATTAATTTTTAGAGAATTAAAATAATATTAAATTATGATTCTTTTGAAAATTTAAATGTGTAGGTGAGTACACATATATCATGTGAGAGATGAAATTTGTATAAGTGTTTAGGTGATTTAAATGAATATTTGAATGATAATTCAAATGAGTTATATTGAATTTAAGTAGGAAATATCATTATTGATGATCATGGAGTTTCAAAATATCATTATGAATATATGATTTTGGTGGTGGATGATAATTGTTTGAGTATTCCTGATAAGCTGTTGTATCGAAGAAATATAAGCTGAGGAATATCATATTGTGTTGTACTCGTATTTCTTAGAAGGTTTATGAAATCTAATTTGGTGTTTATTAACCTATAAAATTATTTCTGAGAATAAATAAGACCAATGTGTGCATGCATGCTCTCATATATAGGTTGGGAATTCTAAATTATTGATTGGAAGGCTGATTTATTATTGATTCCATTCCATTTTTTATGGCATCTGATGAACTTATAGAATATGATATTCATTTTATGTGTTAGAATACTGAATATTAGTGAATATTTAATTCATCAAAGATTGAAGGAAAAGCTATGAATAATAGGTGGTTCCAAGTTAAAAAATCCCAAGATTTCCTGAAAATAGAAGTGTATATTACCTACTCAAAATCTATGCACCAATTTTAAGCATTTCTAATATTTATACTTTTATAGTGATAATAAAACTTATGTACTAGAAAATAGTTGAACATGGAAGTATCAATCTCTCACATTGAGTAAAAACCTTGTAAAATTTCTTGTGTTCTTCTTGTCTTTCATATTTTTTCATACAGGTGAGGAAGAAATTATTAGAGTGAAATCACAACTTAAATGGTCACAGGGGTTTGATTCTAAAGGAATAATTTGTAAAAATAATATATGTAATACTGATTCACCCCCCCCCCCATGGTAGTTTCCCATGTGATTTGGGCTCTTTATGTGGTATTAGAGGGTGATTCCATTGATATTTTGTAGTTTTTAATTTATCATACGGAACCTAAATTTTGTTAATAGTAGATTTGTTTCTTTTTTATGGAAATAATTTTCAGGGTTGGAAGAATTGAATTATTTTATTTCTGCTATCATATGGAATTGAAGTGAGTGATGTTGTAATTTTGGGTTATCCACATATTTCTAGGGATAGTGCTATGACATTTTCAAACAAGAAAAATCTTAAGATAGATGGAAATGCAAGAAAAGTAATACTTTCTTCATTATCTGACAAAGTGTATAATAAGGTGACTAGACTGTAATTGACAAGAAAATGTTGGATAATCTTGAAAACATGTATGAGGGAAACATCAAGATAAAACAAGAAAAATTGAATATCAAGAGAGAAAATTTTGAAGATATCAGAATGGAAAAAAAGGAGAATGGTAATAACTATTTCAATAGGGTTAATGAGATAGTTATTAATATCAGACTCTTTAGGGATAATCTTGATGATTTAACTATTTTCAAAAAAAGTAATAAGAAATTTTCCACATAAATTTGACCCAAAGATATCAAATTTGGGTGAGATTCATGACATATCCATTGATGAGATGCACAATACCCAATTGAACTATGATATGAGGAAAGATAAAATTTTCAAGAATAAATTTAAAGATAAAATGTGTAACACCCTGGTATTTTAGAAAATAATTCTCTTTAAATAATTTTATTTTTTTGATGGCTTGAGTTACATGCAACACCGAGTTTAAATAAAATGCAATACACTATTAAAATATTATTATTTAATGTGACATTAATAACCTAGTAATTAATTTTGTGGGTATTAATATGATTAAATAATTTATGAATTATTTATAAATTTCTAACTCAATATAAATTTATTGATAAATTATTAGAAAATAATCGTTCAATTTTTAGCAAAGTCGTTTTATTTCTCAAAAATAAATTTTCTCCAAATATGGTTTTTATTATGAGTTAATATTATAATTAATTTATAAAAGTTTTATAAAATTTATTTGAAAAATATAATTTCATTTTTTCAGCATGTAAAAATTATCTTAGGATTATTTTTTTGATAATTTTCTGAAAAGATTAATTTTTCAGTGAATAGATGAAAATACAGTTTTTTATAAAATAGTCATTTTATTTATATTAAAAGGTCTCATTATAATTTTAATTTGATATAAAATTAAATTAAGTACTATTTATTTATATATATTCTAATTAATTATATTTTAATCATCGTTATATCTTTCTTTAGTATAAGCATATTTTTGGGCTTAAAAACACATTTTTCAAGAACATTTTTTTCATTGTGTTTTGTGGGATTATTTTTAAATTAAATTATACCACTTTTTATAGTTGAATTTATAAAAATGAATTAAATATTTGTAATTATTGAGTCCAAATTTTTTAAATAGTTCCCTTATATTTTTGGTCATTTAGAATAGTAACTATAGTAGTTTTATCACCATGGTAATGGTAAATAATGTAATTTAGGATAAAAATAAAATGATAAAAACTATTAATTAACCCAAACACTTTCCTAAATATTTTTTTATGAGTTAATTTTTTCATCCTTGTCTATTTTTCATTTATATGACCTTGTGTATCCATTTGTGTGATATTATGACCTTTATAGTATTTTATTTCAAGAAAAGTAAAACACACCACACTCTTGTTATTAATAATTATAATATTTTAATATGGATATATCTAGAGTATATGTTCAACTATAAATATTATTTTGGAATTTATAATATTTATCTTTATCATGGTAATTTATTTTTAATTTTTAGGGATGAAATAATTACATTAAATCCATACACAACATTAATGCAGTAATTATTCAATTAATGGAAAAATAAAATAAATCATATTAAAAATATTATAAGTATTATAATTTGAGATATTTTATGTGATACACAAATTTTTAAGATTATAATGACACTTTATGGATGAATTAAATGACGTATTTCAAATTTATATTTTTTTCCTTGATGTTATTCATATCAAAGTAATGAATAGTGTCAAAATTAACAATAATGATATTTTATGAAACTATTATTTTATTTAATTATTTAAAAATAATATAAATATTAAATTAGGAAAAAGAGGATAATATATGGTCTAAAATTTCATCTCATGTGAATTTATAGTTCATTTAGAAGTATTTTTATCTATAATAGTCTTATTATAATTTATTTTTTAAAAGAAAATTCAAAAGTGTCTCCCACCTCAATTATAAAAGGACATCATCTTCATCACTTTATTAAACCACTTTGAGGCTTCTATCTTGAACTTCATATAAAAAATTATATTATCCACTTATATATACACATTCTAGTGGTTATGGTATTTCCAAAAGACCTTCCCTAGATCCCTTTAGAGGAGATCAAAAGGAGTCGTTTCGAAGAAGAGGTAATCACTCTAATCGATCACTTTCTTTTTCTGATCTTCTTTACCTCATATAGTTATATTATATTTATCATAAAATAATATATAATTATCATATATATTATTAAAGTTTATTATTATAATTAAAAAACATTATATTCCCTTTTCCCCATCAATTAAGAAGTGAATGTATCGCTCGTGCGTACGTACAGCTTACCTTCTCCACGTAGTGATACAATTCATTTTTCATCACAAAAATTGATTGAAGGGAATTATGATGTTTTTAATGTTTATATAAGATATTCATGATAAAATTATACTACTATAATTATAATATAATTACTAACTTCTTATCATCTAATATTTTTGGAAATGATATTGTCGCACGTGCATACGTATGGACTGCCATCTCCACAATGTGATGTGATTCATATTTCATTAATATTTTACATGTACGGTAATAAGGATGAATTTTATGAATATATATGATTTATATGATATAATAAAAATTCTTTCAATATGAATAATTATTTACCTTTCTTTCATTCTATCAGTCAAAAAATGGAAATAGTGTTCATGCGTACGTACGGTCTACCGTATCCATGAATGGTGTAATTCATTTTTTATATATACTTTTTATAAATAATTATAAATATGTATATAATTATTATATATTATGTTTACTCCATGACTAAAATTCTGTAAATGATGGTACTATAATCGAAGTATAAGGATCGAGACTACCGAACCGAAACATGCTTGGAAAACAAAGCAGTTATCACCCAGAACAGTGATTTTAATAATAAATTATTAATAAAAGGGTAATAAAATGTTATAAAAAATAATACATGGTATGATAGATATATTATTATGTAATAAATTTATAATAAATCCATATTTATTATATATGGGGTTCTAATGTGAATGTCTAAAGGTGAGACTTAAGGTAAGGTTTTATTTCACAATCTCATCATTATTTGGGATTGTTTATGTTTAAGTCTCCACTGTGAAATATTTCTCTTCCATTTTTAAGTTTTATAAAAAAATAAAAAAGGTTTTTACTATTATCATAAAAAAATTTAAAATCATTTTTACCCATGTTTGAATTTTTATAAAATGGTTTAAAATGATCCTTTTTATCATTTTCCAAATGACGTACACTGTGACTTTTCTAACAAAAAAATGAAGGAATGTTTTTTTAACTTATAAGGAATGAGTGGATTTTTCCATATTCATGATTCCTAAATGATTTTAATATTCCTTAACATCTTTTCAAGTTTATTTTCAAATAATTGTTTTCATTTATAAGTGGGAATCTTTTTTAAAATAAAAGTTATTTAAAAATGTAAAAGTAATTTTTCCTCAAGAATTGTTCCAAGTGATCTTTAAAAATAATTTTCCATATAAGAGGACATCCTTTGATGATAATTAATCTTTAATTTGTATATTATCTAGGGATACCATCCTTATTATTTTTCAATATGGTTTATATTTATGATGAAAAGATGAATTGTTTTGTGAAGCCCGTTTCTTTTCCATGGGTTATGCTACGTTGGAATGTTTATAAAACCCGTTATTTTGATGGGTTATGATTTGATGAATGTTTTATAATATTATGTCACACAAATTTATTGATTTAATTATGTTTTGGTGGTTACATTATAACCAAGGATGGTGGTAACATTATAACCAATGACGGGTGAGACCTATATCTCCCTCCAATGTATTAGGAAAAGTATTATTTATCATGAGCTAGTTTTAGAAAACAAGTGGATGTGATTGATCTATTATGGAAAACTAATTGATTATATTGATCTGTTATGGGAAAAAAATATTTTATTGATCTATTATGGGAAACAAGTTGATGTTCTTTATCCATTATGGGAAACAAGTATCGATGCATGATGTGATGGTTTTGGTAGTTAACCTTGACATATGAAATGGTTTTTATAATTATGATGATTCCATATAGGTTTATGACATGAATATTTTATTCATGGTTGAGTTATGATGATATTTCATTCTTATGATTCATTTATGTTGTAATTTAAAATTTTTATAACATAACTCATGGTTTGTGATATTTTTTAGATTGAGTATGAACTTTGTAATTGATTTTAATGATCTTATTCCCTTGTGATTATCTTATATTTTCAAATAATTATAAATTGATATCTCCCATGATTACCCTTACTAAGAATCTGATCTAACCCTTTCTTATGTTATTTTTCTCCAGGTTAGGAAGAATATTTTTAATAGGGTATACCTATAAAGAGTACCATGAGGGAAGATCTTTATGGGATATGTTGAAGATATTTTATAAAATAAGTAGATTGATATATAATCTCCAAATACACTAAACTTATATGGTTCTCAAGCATAATTTATGTTAAATGTATTGAATATTAATATATTTAAGATTTAATATTTATTTATGCAAATCTTGGATTATTATAGTTGGTATCAGAGAAAGATTTAGTTTAACTTTGGAGATTAGGGTTATAAAACTTTGTTTAAAACCCTTTGGATAAGTCTATGTATAGTAAAACATCCTGAAGTTTTTTTGAGGAATATATTTTTTGGTTTTATAAGAAATTACATCCCTATCTCGATACTAAAATTGGATGTGTCTCTCACATAGTTTTACCTAGGGGTAATATCCTCAAAAAGGGAGCATTAAGTTAGACTTGATCATTACTTGGTATATGATAATGGTCCTTGGTGCACACCTGGTTTGACACTCATAAGGGATATAATTTAGGTTGATCCATATTTTCTTTATGAAAGAATATTAAGGATTTTAATAGATGATAATCATGGATGAACTAGGTTAAACCTAAGGTGTCATAGATTGAAATGAAGGTGTTATGATTTAGACATCATATAAATGATTATATGGTTTTACACTATGATTATGGTTTCTCACACTATGATTTTGGTTTTACATAATGGATGGAACCGTAAGGATTCAAATTAATGGTGAATGTGATGGAAAAAGGAACAATTGTTCTTTTGAGAAACTAAATGAAATGGGAACTAGAAGGATAACCATTATTATTATGCCAAATAAACAATATTGTAATATCATCAATAATCTCAACATAGGTGAGTTTCCGGACACACATAATAAGAGGAAAAGGTAGATTCATGATCACCATATAGGAAAGAAAGCTTAATTTTTATCAGGTCCAGAATGTGGTAAGAATTGTGGACGAGAATGGATCAAAGGAACATGAAGATATTTTGTGTGTGAAATGAAGGATATAGAGAAAGTAATTACCGATGAAAAGTTAATTGTTCAGTTAACACAATGGATGGGAATAATTTTTTCAATATGGTATCATTTATGGTTTAATGTTTTAAATGTTTAAATTATGGGAATTATACAAATTGATGTCCAAGGGGAAAATATCAAGAAAATGATATTTAAGGTCATATGAGTAATTATTTTTCCATTGATGACGAGGAGATTAATAATGAATTATGAAAGGAAAGCAGGGTTAAGGAATAAGATAAGGAATCTTGGTTAATGGATTAAGAAGTAAGTGGAATTATTAAAATTATTATGTATTGGGATTTGAGAATTATTTTGTAAAAGTTTATTATGAATAATATTCTAAATTTTAGGAATCATGAAACATTTATGGATTTTTTCTCCATTTTTTTCTTTAAGGAATTGAAATTATAAGTTGAATGACATCAATAACCAAGAAAAATGATTTATTTAAAAGATGGTAATTTTTTAAAATGTATGGTTGAGGTAAAGATAACCTTAATATGTTTTCAATGTGAAGGTAATAGTTTTTAGTTGGGATAAATAGATGATTGAAACTAATTAGATAGAATTGGTAACCTAGAAATTAGTTAGTGATTTGTGTGATTTAAGTAATATTTTATAAATTTTATTTCATTTTGGATTTAAGGAACATATTCAATAGTCTTTGTTTTTTTAGGAAAAAGGATAATGCTAATTTTTTGGAATCTTGCAATTTTTATAGTAATTTTGGTTATTACCATGTTTATAAAGAATATATGACCAAGGTGTTCACATATTAGGCATGTTACATTAAGAACTACTTTTGGGGAATAATGTTAAGTTCATTTTGGAATCATCGTGAATTTTTTTCTAAATTTTTATTCCTTGAATTTGATCAAACATATTTTGGAGGAGTTTTATGATTAACTACTTATGGATTGGATTACTCTAAACCTTGTAAATTATTGTTGATGTTTTTTAAATTAATGTATTTATCCATATTGGATAAATTATTATAACCATTTTGGTTTTGGTTAATATCTAAATATAGGAGGAGTATCTTATTATACATTTATTTATTATGTGATCTATTAGAAGTTGATCTTAGTAATTGAGGTATGAAATATACATCTTACTCATTAATTAATGAAAAATATGAGATTGTGGTGGAAATCGATTAAAGGATAAAATTATACTTTTAAAGTAAGTATATTTCCTAATGTTACTGATCTAGATGGTAAACGAATACATCAACTATTGTAAATGGATATTAAAACAAAAATGTTGTCTTTTTACCCTCAATTACAATGAATTTATGGTCTTTTCCACATTTGTGTTTTATGATTTTCTGATTTTTAACTTTATCAAGATCATTCACTTTCTTATAATCAGTGATATATGGACATTACTTTTCTTCCATACCCATATCTCTACTTCACACTAATTTAACTCTATTTAAAAACCTATTATTTTTAATCTCATATGACCATCGTACTTCCCTTTCTCTCGTTTTAAGAGAAATTTTTGTTAACCCTTTTTTACGATGTGGGTTTCCACAAAGGAAATTTCAAATGTAAAAATATTTTATTTTCAAGAACAAGTTAAAATTACATGGATGAAATTTATTAAAGTAGGGGGAAATTTCACACCTTGATATTTAGAATATATTTCTCTTTAAATAATCTTTAATGGATTACTTTACATGCAACACCAAGTTTAATCAAACCATGATACCATTTAAAAATATTATTATTTAATGTGATTGTTATAACCTAGCCATTAATTTGGAGGGTATGAATTTGAGTAACTAAATTATGAAATATATATTAATTTCTTACTCAATATAAATTTATTTATAAATCATTAGTAAATAATCATTCAATTTTTAGTAAATTCATTTTATTATTCAAAAATACATTTTCTCCAAAAATGGGTTTTCTTGTAAGTGAATATTATAATTAATTTATGAATTTTTTATAAAATATATTCTAAAAATTTAATTTTGTTTTTTTGAAAGTTAAAATTATCTTAGAATGTTATTTTTAGACTTTTCTAAAAAGATTAATTTGTCAGTGAATAGTGAAAATTCAAGATTTTTATAAAATTGTCATTTTCTTTATATTAAAAGGTTCATTTATGATTTTAATTTGATATCAAAGTAACTTACGTAATATTTAGTTAGATATATTTGAATTAATTACATTTAAATCATCCTTATACCTTATTTTGGTATAAGTACATTTTTGGGCTTAAAAGCACATTTTTCATGAAAACAATTTTTCGTTGCATTTTGCAAGATTAATTTTAAATTAAATTATTTCACTTCTATGAGTTTAATATTGAAGAATGGATTAAATATTTTGAATAAGTAGGATAAATTTTTAAAATATTTTCATTTTATTTTTGGTCATCAAGAATAGTAACTATATTAATTTTATTACCACAGTAAGGGTAAATCGGGTAATTTAGGTTAAAATGAAAAATAAAGGCTGTTAAATTCCCCAAAAACTTGACTAGATTTTATTTTATAAGTTAATTTCATCTATAATCATGGTAATCGATGAATCATTTTCATGCATTCTCTCAAAAATATTTATAATTAAGTGCAGCACAGTGGATGACCTAGGTCGTTCTCTTGAAGAGATGTTGAGGTCAATCACTCACTACTTATAATTAAATTTTTTTATATTTTCTATATATATTAAATAAAATTACCAGAAAATGAGATTTATAATTTAAATTTCAAAACTAAAATTAAACATGCAATGCAATGAAAACAGAATGATGCAAACAAAATGATGTTAGACAGAAAAGAGATCCTCCTAGAAGATTATCCAGAGTGAAACTTAATCGTCTCTTATTTGGTTTCAAATTTACCTAATGATAAGGATCCATAATATGCACAAACATATACCTCTTCCTATTTTTTTGAATATACGGTGCACTCAACGATCATTGAGAGACTGCACATCCACCTCCTTGATCGAGGGAAAATATTGCAGAAGTGAAAGCTAAATCTCATGTGGAAAGTGGAGACACAAATGCATATTTCCCCCTAATATCCCACTTATCCTAACTCTAAGAAAATAAGAAAAAATATGAATTAATTTTCAATGACTTGGGTTCACCATTGAATTGATCCCCTAGAAACTTCTGTGGGTTAGTTAATTATGATCATGAGTATAAGAGATCACGGTGGAGATGAAATTGAGATGGAAACACAAAAGATAAAAATATGAGAGAATGAGATAAAGTATAATATTAACATATAATTAAAATGTAGAATAATATTACAATATAAATTAAACTACAAAAATACATAAAATTTCTAACCAAGGCTACCCCCAAGTTTCCAAACCTTTGTAAAGGAGAAGATGTTCATTTTTATAGGCAAAGGGAAGAAATTTTTAGTTCCAAATCTTTCCACAGAATGTATGCATGTGTAATACCTAATAAATGACAGAATTTTGGAAATTTTAATACTTTATAGTTTTTCCTATATCTCTCATATATCCACCCACAAAATTTTAGCTTCATTGGCTGTGTAGTGAGATATATATTGAAAAATTACTCTAGATATTTATTTTGGCTAGGCTAACTAATCATATTCCAATGAACTAAGTTCCAATGCATTTATGGAATTATAAATTAAGGACTCATATGAGTACTCCATAATTACAGTTTTAATCAGCATATTATAGTGATTCATGTTGAATTTTAGCTCATTTAGTTTTTCTGTTTAGGATATATGGTCCCAATAATAAAATTCTTTAGATATGTACACAGTTTTCGAGGCTAGACTTGTGAGCTCGATTTGGGCCTTCAAATGATGGATTGAGCTTTTTATCCAGAAGAATAAAATTAATCCCACATAACTTAGAAACCTATAAAATAAGAATTTTCAATTTTGATCAGTATAGAAAATGTTATGGCTGAAACATTGAAATAAATTAAAACTCTTAAAATTCCAAAATATATCATTTTCCAATTAAGCTCAAAAATTCTCCTAAAACATAAAATGTGACAATTTCTCTTAAAATAACACATTTTTGGGATTAAAGAAAATAAAATTCAGAATAAAATAATTTAAAATATTTTATACATCAATTTCCCCACACTTAAACATTTCACTATTGGGCAATCATCTTATACCAAGGTCAAAACAAACTTCTCAAAACATAAATTACAACACACCTCAATTATCCTATTAAAGAAAATATCATGCCTCATAAATGGATAAAAATTTCTTAACTCATCAAAATTCATATTAATACATTCAATATCATTTTAATACTCACATTCATGTCATACCTACCTCCTTAGAAAAACATTTCTCTCTTCACTCAAGGATATATAATGTGGAGTTTTTCTAACTCTCAAGAACATGTGTGATTTTCCTATGCTTTATATCTTGCTATTATATCCACTTAAAAGAGTCAAAAATGTGTCAATCATGAGGTATTGTTCATGGGTTGTTTTTAGGATAAGGTTTGGTGTGTTTTAAATGTAAAAACATCTAAGGAAGAATGAGGAGGGTTAAGCTATAAAGTGAAGTAAAGGTATGAAAACAGTTTTGCCCAAGAGTGGTTTTCTCCTCAATCATCTCAAAAAATGAATCAAATCCAAACAAATCTTTATTTATTTGGGATATTCACACTTTTAATTTAATAATAAATGATTTTCTTCTCTATTTTCCCCAATTTTAGCATTTTTTCAGCTTGAATTCAGATCTGGATTTCTCTTTAGAATCATGTTTTTGAAGAAAAAAGAGGAAGGTTTTGATCTTGATAATTGGTGAACACTCGACCCATATGTGTAATGATATTTTTGGCCACCCATATATATTTCCATCATGAAATTTCATCCACCAAAGTAGAAATAAATATAGAAATGATTTTTTTTCATTTTAGCTGAAATAGATTCTTTATGAAAAATATAGCTCATCTTCTCTCTCCCCCATACTTGAGTTCAACAATAATCATGCATTTAACTTATAGATCAGGTTTTAAAGGGATAAATTTGTTTTAATTTGGGTTCATATAAAGTTATTTAATATATCCTAGGGTCTTAATAAATTTTAGATAAAAAGTTAGGCCATAATTAGAGTTCAATGTAAAAAAAGCTTTCAAAGTGATGCCTCAATCATACTTGAAACATTCCATGAAATCTAACAGCTTTGAAAAGGATAAAAACAGAAATTTATGGATCAGACTACTTTTATCAACACTATAAAGAAAAATATAAATTAAATAATATGTCAAAAAGGTTTAAAAACATCTTGAGTTGGGAAATATTTTCAATTTTGATAGTACTAGTGCACATGAGTTTCACAATCAGTCAAACTTCATCAAATGAAAAGATTGGAAATCAAGAAAAAAATCCATTCAGAATTCATTTAAATCCTCAAACATTAAAATAAATAAATGTTACAAAAATACCAAGATGGTTTGAATTTTCTAAAGTATTCAATTTATCTCAAGAATCCTAAAAACACAAAAAAAATTAAAAGGAAAACATGAAAAATTCAAAAAAAAACATGAAAAAAATAAAAGAATACTAAAAATTCCTAAAACAGGTTAAAATACCTTCCCCACACTTATTAAATTTACTACCCTATTTTTAAATCAAATCATATCAAGAATATTTTCAAACAGAATTTAAAAGACCGTGACTGTCTCATTTTGGCACATTCTAGTCCGACAAAACCCATACCTGAAACAGCCTTAATTCCTCGGCCAATGAATTCCCTAAAGGATGGCCCTCCCACTCAGGGAGAAGCTAGTACTCAGAGAGAAGTTGGAGTTCAGCCAAAACCCCTGAGGGAAAATTCTCCAACACCGGCAATGGTGATGATGATGCAACAAAATTCCCCGTCATATTGCTCAAAGCCGATGTTAATGCATGTTGAACCTCCAGATCCGGACCCTGACTCACCTTTGACCACAGCTAGCACTCTTTCGATGAAGGACTGTGGTATGTCGGGACCTTCACTAATGGTTCCAATCACCCGTCGAACGTGGAAAAGGAGGCAACGAGGTGAGAGTGATGGGCACACAGAAGACCCAAAACTCCGGGTGAGGAAGAGACAAAATGAAACATGTCAATTAGGAAGGAACCTCACCAAAAGATGGAAAACGACAGATGGAAAAGTAAGATCGGAGATACTAGAGGTGGCGGCAGGAGATTCCCAGCCCCACCTAGAGCAATGATTGTCTTATGTTGGAACTGTCGTGGGCTTGGCAACCCCCGAACGGTTCGCATGCTTCAGCGCAATTGTGCTCAAAGTCACCCCGATATGGTTTTCCTGTCCGAAACCATATTGGAATGCAAGGACACCAATGGTATTGCTCTGAAGTGTGGCTTCCAAGGCTGTTTCCCGGTGCCTAGACAAGGCCACTCTGGGGGACTCTGTCTCCTTTGGAAGGACAATGTCGATGTCAAAATTTTGTCCTTCTCCCCGCACCATGTGACAAAAACTATTCAGACGGACCTTCACCCACCCTGGACTTTTGTGGGTTTCTACGGCTGGCCATCCCATAATGACAAGGTGAAGTCATGGGATAATCTATGCAAGCTACGAGTTGACTTACTGAGCTCTATTATGTTCGGTGGAGACTTCAATGAGATCATGTTCCATAAGGAAAAGAGGGGCGGAACCATCCGACCTTCAGTTTCAATGTCATGCTTCAAGGATGCAGTTTCCAGGGCGGACCTGGTCGATCTAGGGTACTCAGGAAATATGTTTACTTGGTTTCGTGGCAACTCAGAAGGCACCCGTATCACTGAGCGTCTTGACAGATTTCTGAGCTCTTCTGATTGGATTAATATGTTCAGTATGTTTCATATCGAACACATGGCCCTAAACTGCTCAGACCACTATCCAATCCTCATTGACTGTACCCATGGCGAACGTACTAGACCTTTTTCCAGACCCTTCATATTTGAGATCTTCTGGTCAAAAGATTAGGAATGTGAAGAGGTGATCCGATCAAGATGGAAATGTACTCATGAGGATGATTGCCTCAACCTCCAATAGGTCGCATCCGATCTGAGTTCGTGGAACTGTAAGAAATTCCGACACCCTGATCGGCACTACAGCGCCCTTGAAAAGAGACTGAACTTTCTCCTCAAACAACCCACATCCAATTGCAATCTCTCTAATATTGTCGCCAAACAAAGAGAGCTGGACACGGCCTTACGTATCAAGGAAAGTTTTTGGGCTATGTGCGCGTGGGACAACCATATCAAAGAAGGGGACGCTAACACCCAGTTTTTTCATCAGAAAGCTTCCGCCAGGCGGCGGAAAAACTCCATTACCTTCTTATCACAGCCCGATGGAAGCAAAGTTTCTGACACCAATGGTATCCATGAGGCCTTGACTGGATTTTACCAGAACATCTTCTCTACAGGAACCCCTTTCATGTCTGTTGAGGTAGAAGAATGTATCAGACCTGTCATCACAGATGAGATCAATTAGAAGCTCTCCAAAGAGGTGACAGATGATGAGATACGCCTGTCTTTGAAAAATCTTCATCCCACCAAGGATCTAGGACCAGATGGGTTCCACACCCTCTTTTTTAAGAAATACTGGCACATTATCAGTCTTGAAATCTACAATTTGATCAAAAATATCTGGGCTGGCAACACCAGCATTACGGCCATCAATGAAATTGTCCTCGTCTTAATCCCCAAAATCAAGAAACCTATGGCGATCCTTGACTTTAGACCTATCAGCCTCTGTAATTTCACTTACAAGATCTTCTCAAAGATCCTTTTCAATCGGCTACGACCTTGGCTACCAGATATTATCTCTGAAAATCAGAGCGCCTTCGTGGCCAAGAGACTGATCACTGATAATGCGATTGTGGCCCATGAAGTGTTCCACACTATGAAATCATGCTCCACAGCGAAGAGAGGAACCATGGCCTGGAAATTGGATATGTCCAAGGCCTATGATAGATTTTAATGGCACTTCCTTAGAGCTGTTATGCAGAAGATGGGTTTTTGTGCTAAATGGATAGACATGGTCATGGACTGCGTCTTGACTATATCTTTTAAAATCAAGGACAATGGGGAGCTTACTAGAGCTTTCACCCCTTCTTGAGGCCTTCTCCAGGGTGACCCTCTATCCCCCTTCCTCTTTATCCTGGTGGCTGACGTGTTTTCTAATCTTATTTCCAGGGCAGCTTCTTCTAAGTCTATTCATGGGGAAAAAGTTTGTCGAGTTAGCCCTCCAGTGTCGCATCTATTCTTCACTGACGACTACCTCATTTTTTCTAGAGCAACAATTAACGAATGACGGGTGATCTTCCAAGCGATCCGCCAGTATGAGTGGGCGTCTGGCCAAAAAATCAATCATGGTAAATATGAAAATTCCTTCAGTGCAGGGGTTCCTCTGTCTAAGAGGAATGAACTATGCTCTTCAGCTGGCATCCATATGGTTTTTAAACATCAGAAGTATCTTGGGCTCCCCACGGTGATTGGCCGATCTAAAAAAGAAATCTTCGCATCCATCGTGGACAGGATTGAGGCTAAAATCCAAGGTTGGACCCCTAAAATAATTTCGAAAGTTGGCAAAGAGACTCTCATCAAAGTCGTAATCCAATATGTTCCCAGCTACTTTATGTCCCTTTTTAAGCTCCCGGTAGCCATCACCGATCAGATCCACACACGTACTGCCAATTTCTAGTGGGGGAAGCACGATGGAAGGAATTGACCCCATTGGATGGCCTGGGAAAGACTCTGCAAACCCAAACCAGAGGGTGGGATGGCGTTTCGGAATCTTCCTCTTTTCAACAATACACTTTTGGCCAAGAAAGAATGGCACCTTATTGACCTCCCTTCATCACTTTGTGCGCGAGTTTTACAAGATAAGTATTTTCCCGACACGGACTTTCATGCTTCCTCTCTTGGTCCTCGCCCCAGCTTCCTCTGGAGAAGCATCTGGGGGAAAAAGAGCTCCTAGATAAAGGATTGGGTTGGAGAATTGGGACTGGCTCATCTGTCAAAATTTGGTCTGATCCCTGGCTTGTTAATAAGGATGGTTTATGGGATACATCCCCTGCCCAACCAGGTTTGGAAGACGCCACTGTCAGCTGCCTTCTTTTCCGACCGGGGACAAGGGTGGTGTTTGGATAAGATCCTCGAATGGTTTAATGAAAGAGATCAAAGAATTATCCTCAGAATCCCCTGGGTACCTGACGCAATCCCTGACCGTCGCTTCTGGATCAATGACATTTCAGGCGTTTACACGGTGAGATCCGGCTACAGACTTTCTCTTGGAACCCACCCAGTCAGCAGGGACGAGGGTCATTGGAAATCGATCTGGTCGCTCAACGTCCCCCCAAAAATTCTTCATTTCTGGTGGTAGGTTTGTACGGGTACTCTCCCAACAATGAGCCTTCTCATTTTTCGACATATGGCCAGCACCGCCTCTTTCCCTTTCTGCCCGAACACTCCTGAAACCCCTCTGCACGCTATCATTCTCTGCCCGGGAGCTAAGGAAATCTGGAATCTTTGGGGCTCGGCTTCTTCTGCTTCGCTGGATTTGGCTTCTGAACTTCCCGATCTTCTGACGCATTGGTACTCCTCTCTCTCCTCGGCTGATGTTGGTTCACTCTTCACTCTATCCTGGATTATTTGAGTCCAGCGCGACGACGCTATTTTTCATCATGCTTACAGACCCCCCAAATTCTGTATTGATCGTGCTACCTCTTGGATTGAAGGTTGGGAAGGCCACAACAGATGTTTTATACCAGACCCCCCCCCCCCCCCTCTCCTCTTATTCCATAGAATCCCCCAATGGAAGGGATTCTCAAGATTAGTGTGGATGCATCGCTTCCAAAATATGGGCTTGTTTCCCTCGGCCTCCTTGCCCGAAATCATCTGGGGAAGATCCTTGCTGCTAAGTAAGAACCACATTAGACATTCTGGGAACCGGTGGTCGCTGAAGCCAAGGCCATCCTTGCTGGTATGATGCTCTCTATTTAATGTGGATGGGGCGACATCATCATTGAGTCTGACTGTCTTTCCGTTATCGATTCTATCAATCACAACGACGACGGACTCCAGTCGTTTGGCGCCATTGTCAGGAGAATTCTCTCACTCAGCCAACGTTTCTCATTGTGCACCATCTCTTTTACCAAAAGGTAAGGGAACAACGTGGCCCATCAGCTAGCGTCCTCAAGCCCATTCGGCACTAACCAGCTCTGGCTGGACAATTTCCCTTCATGGCTTCGTGCATGTACTTCTGCTGATCTTTGTCATTAATGATATATGCTTTTCAGAAAAAAAAATCTTCATTACTAACACTTTAAAACTACAAGAAAGAAATGAAAATACATAATATAAATAAATAAAAAGTAAAATAAAGGGTATAAACAATATAATTCTTGGTTTGACCCCCAAGTAGGTGCCAGGTTTTTGCTTCCCCAAGTGAGGCAGTTGCAGTGGATTATCCCCAGTCAGATAGTGGGTGTGGTTTCTTTGAGATGAACCACCACATGCGACTTTTTCCAGTTTTCATGAGTAAATAAAAATATTTGTGAACCCCAAATAAGATAATTAAGTTCCCATACCATAATAAATAAGAAATAAAAAATTTGAGATCCAGAGTGGGAGGGAATAAAAGATAGGGGTGCTCCCTGTTAACTGTTGTGGTGCCCTCATCCATATGGTATTCAAGTTGTTGTAGAGGAGGCAGTCTCACCACATGATTATCTAGATATTATACTTCAATCACCACCACTTTGGTGGTATCTTTCATATTATACAAGAATGTTTCATTTGTGCTGCATCATAAATTTTGGAAAAGGGGGATTCAGAAAACAATTCAACTTGAATAAGATTAAAACATGATGAATCAATTAAAGAATATTACCTTTCAATCATTTCAACTTGGAAATTTATCTCTTTGGGAAAGACCATTGGAAACTCCATCTCATCAGATGAATATTCTTCATCGTCATCTAAAGCAAGAGATAGGTAAAATGGTTCTTATTTTTTATTATCCATGATGGGAATATAATGTTTCAGGTTATCTTCGATGGAGTTTTTCCAAGATTATTCTAAAAATGGTTGATCTCCCATAAGTGCATCAGTTGTAATGTGTAAATCCAGGACCTCATAGACTAATGTTTGAGTATAGGATGATATAATTAACTCCATTAGTATCTCTTTATCACCCACCTTGTGTTCTTTAACATAAGAAATTATTGGTGAAATCTCTTCCACCACTCGTTCTAGTTTAGGTTCAATTTTGGGTTCTGGTTGCTGCACCTTTTAACAAATATATTATTCAACCCTTTCATCTTGGATCTTAATTTTTTATATGTCTTATTTAAGTTATTTCATTTGATATTTTTGAATTTCATCTTCTTTTTTCACCTGATAGTAGTTATTCCATGCATAATAATCACAATTTGAATACATCATGGATAGAAATAGTTTTTTGAAATTTATTATTTTTTTGATTTTTTTATGAAAAATAAATTATTTACAAAATATGAATAAAAATAGTGAGTGAATACCACTTGGATCCCCTGAAACGGCACCAATTTTATGAACCTTTGTTGTGCATTCTCTCAAAAATATTTATAACTAAGTGAAGTACAGTGTCTAACCTAGTTTGTTCTCTTGAGGAGCTATCACGGTCAATCACTCACTAGTTATAATTAACTTTTTTATATTTTTTATATATATGAAAATAAAATGACCAGAAAAGGAGATTTAGAATTGAAAATTAAAAACTAAAATTAAACATGCAATGTAATGAAAATAGAATGATGCAGACAAAATGATGTTAGACAAAAAGGAGATCCTCCCAGAAGATTATCCAGAGTGAACCTTCATCGTATCTTATTTAGTTTCAAAATTACATAATGAGAATGATCCATAATATTCATGAACATGCCTTTCTACCTATGGTTGTGAATATATGTTTCACTCAATGATCGCTGATAGACCACACATTCACCTCCTCAATCGACAGAAAATATTGCAGAAGTGAAAGCTAAACCTCGGGTGACAAGTAGAGATAAAAAGGAGTCTTTCCCACTAAGATACCCCTTATCCTAAATATAGGAAAATAATAAAAAATATGAATTAATTTGAAATGACTTCGGTTCACCACTGAATTTATCCCCTAGAAACTTTCTTGGGTTGGTTACTCATGATCATGAGTATAAGAGATCATGGTGGAGAAAAAATTGAGTATGAAACACAAAAGATAAAAATATAAGATAATGAGATAAATATGAGGATTAAAATATACTAAAAAGGAATAATACTATTAAAATATAAATTAAACTAAAAAACTACATAAAATGGCCAACCAAGGCAACCCCCAAGTTTCCAACCCTTTGGAAAGAAGAAGGGGTACATTTTATAGGCAAAGGGAGGAAATATTTGGATCCAAATATGTCCACCAAATGTATGCACATGTAATACCAGTTAAATGACTAAATTTGGGAACTGCTTCTTCTTGAAAGATGTTTCTATATCACTCCTATATCTAACCACAAAATTTTATCTTTATTGTACACGTGGAAAGATATATATAGCTAAATTACTCTGTATATTTATTCTACCCAGAATGATTGTTCATATTCCAATGCAGTGAGTTCTAATACATGTATGGCATTGAAAATGAAGGAATAATGCACATAAACATCAATTAAAGTTGTTAATAATCATTTTATATTTCTTAATGTTGAATTTTAGCTAATTTTTTATGACCTTTTAAGAGATATGGGTCCAACAATAAAATTCTCTAGATCTGTACATAGTTTTTGAGGCTGGACTTGTGAGCTGGATTTGGGTCTTCAAATGAAGGATTGAGATTTCAGTCTAGAAGAATAAAATTAAGACCATAGAACATAAAAACCTATAAAATAATGATTTTTTAATTTTGATCAAAAAATAAAACGTTATGTCTGAAACATTGAAATAAATTAAAACTGTTAAAATTCCAAAATATGTCATTTTTCTAATTAAGCTCAAAAATGCTTCTAAAACATAAAATGTGACAATTGCCCTTAAAATAAAACATTATTGGGATTAAAAAATTAAATTAAGAATAAAATATTTTAAAATATTTTATCTATCATTAATATTTTTTTATGTTTTGGGGAATAAATAATTACCTTAACTATTTACACAATGTTGTCGCAGTAATAATTCAATTAATGAAAAAATAAAATAATTGATATTAAAAATATTAAAAGTATTAAAATTTGGAATAGTTTACATGATAAACTAAGTTTATATAATTTCATGACCTTTTAGAGATTTATTAAAGGATTTGAAAGTAATTTATATTGTTTTCTTAATGTTATTAAAGTCAAAGTATTCAATAATATAAAATTGATAATATTCATATTTTATGAAAATAATATTTTATTAAATTATTAAATAATATTATTATTAAATAATTACAAATTGGATAATATATGGTTGAAAATTTCATATCTTGTGTATTTATAGTCCATTTGGAAGCATTTTTCTCTAGATTAGTCTTATTATATTTTATTTTTTAAAATAAAATCCCACCTAAATTATAAAAGGAATCCTCCTACCTCACATAATTACACCACTTTGAGCCTTATATATTGACCATAATCTGAAAAATTCTCTTCTAAACTTTACTATACATATTTTATAGGCTCCTTTATTTCCAAAATATCATCTTTAAACCCATTTAGAGGAGATCAAAAGGAGTCGTTTCGAAGAAGTGGTAATCCCTCTAACATATAAATTTAGTTTTATACTCTTCCGTAAATCCAATAAATATATTATATTTATCATAAAATAATAACTTCATTATTATAATTATTATTAAATTTTATTATTATTATGAAAACACCATTATATACCCTCTTTCCCATCAAATAAGAAGTAAGAGTATCGCTCGTTCCTACGTATGGCTTACCATATCCATGTAGTGAAACAATTTATTTTTTTCATAACCACATTTTATAGATGGTAATTATGATGGTTTTAATGTTTATATATTACATTTAATAATTTTTTATAATTTTATAATGATAATATCATGTCTACCTTCTTATCATCCAATTTATTTTTAAAAGACAATGTTACTCGTGCGTACGTTGGACTATCATCTACACGATGTGATGCGATTTTTTTTCCTTTATATTTATCATGGATGGTAATAAGGATTAAGTTGATGAATATATATGATATATATGATATATATGATAAAATAATAATTATATAAAGTTGAATTATTATTTACCATTCTTTCATTCCATTTTTCGAAAAATGGAAACAGTGTTCATGCATACGTATAGCCTACTGTCTCCATGAAAGGTGTAATTAATGTTTCTATCTCTATTTTTTATGAATGATTATAAATATGTATATAATTAATATATATTATTTTTATACCCTTAATAACATTATTTAAATTATGTTACTATGATCAAATTATAAGGACCAGGACTGCCGAACTGAAACATGTTTGGAAAACGAAGCAGTTATCAACCAGAAAAGTGATTTTAATAAAAAATTATTGATAAATATGAGATAAAATGTTATAAATAAATAATAAATGGTATGATAGATATATGGTTATGTAATAAATATATAATAAATACATATTTATTATACATGAGGTTCGAATGTGAATGATGAAATGTGAGACTTTAGGTAGAGTTCATTTCATAATATCATCATTATTCGGGGTTATTTATGTTCAAGTATTCATTGGGGAATATTTATATTCCATCTTTATATATTTTATAAAAAAAATAAAAATGGTTTTTACTATTCTCATAAAATTGTTTAAAATCATTTGTACTCATGTTTTAATTTTTACAAAATGGTTTTAAAGGAATATTATTTTCATTTTCCAAATGAGGTACTTTGTGATCTTTCTGAAAAAATATGGAAGGAATATTTTTTATAAATTATAAAAAATTATATTATTTTCCTATAATCATGAGACATCAATGATTTGAATCTTCTTTTACAATTTTTCAATATTATTTTCAAATAAAATTATTTCATTTATAAGTGCGTAGCTTTTTGAAAAGAGGAGTAATTTTAAAATGGAATAGTTATTTTCCTCAAGAACTATTCTAAGTGATATTTACAAATAATTTTCCATATGATATTATATACTTTGATGATAATTAATATTTAGTTTGTATATGATCAAAGGATACCATCCTTATTATTTTTTTGGATATTTTATGTTTATGATGAAATGATGAAATTTTAATGAAACCCATTACTTTTCCACAGATTATGCTATATTAAGATGTTTAAAAACCCATTTATTTTCACTGATTATGAATTGATGAAAGTTTTATAATCTTGTTACACACATATGTATGGTTTTAATTATGTTATTTTGGTTATATTATAACCAAATATAGTGGTTATATTACAACCAATGATAGGTGGGACCCATATCTCACTCCAATGAATTGGGTAAAGTATTATTTCTCGTGAGATAGTTAATGGAAATAAGTCGGTGTACTTGATCCATTAAGAGAAACAAGTCAATGTGCTTGATCCTTTATGGAAAACAAGTTGATGTGATTGATATGCTATGGGAAACAGGTGTTGATTCTTGGTCTATTGGTCTTGGTAGTTAAACTTCATGTATGAAATGGTTTCTATACTTATGTTGATGACACACACATTTATGGCATGAAAATATGGTCCATGATTGAGTTTTTATGGTTACTTATTATTATGATTCATGTCACGACCCGACCCTACCCGGGATCGAGCCTCAACTACCCCAAGCCCGCCTCCATAGGCCAGGGGCTGGCGACCAACGCCGTAGGCACAACAACTCGGGGAGGCCTTTGCCTAAGTACCTGTACACACACGCGCAGTACACTCAATGCAAAAGTGCATAGTAAAATAAAGGACAAGTAGAGTAAAAGAGAAAATGCTATATATATATAAACCACATATGTGCATCGACCACTAAATAGTACAAAGTGCAAGATGAAGGTAAACTGAAAAGAAAAGGGGAATAACACGTGCCCAACCAAAAAGTGACAAAACCCGGCAATAGGTAAAACAATAGTAAACAGCTGGGAGGGTCCTACACCTGGAACCCGACAACAACCACCGCACGCGGTCCAAGCTCCCGGCTCCTAAGCTCCACTGACATCATGAACAACCTGTTCGTCGTCTACAAGGGCACACCAAGTGCGGGCAAAGCCCAAGAAGGGGTGACTATAAAAATACTCAGTAGGATACCCCGAAGGCTCGAGGGAGAAACAAAGGAGGTACCGAAGGGTGAGAAGTAGATCGAATAGGAAAGTAAAGGAGTACAACTGAGAGTGCAGTCAAGAGTACACCAGTAAAGAGTCTAGCTCAACCCAGTAAGAGAAAAGAGGTAGACTCGTCCAGACACAAAGAGATGGAAACGGTGAGAAGATGAACTTCCCGTCAAGTCTTCGCTACCTATAACAGGAGTGTAGACTCATCCAACCATGAGAATATAGACACGGAAATCATGTGGCATACCCCGCGTGTCTTTTCCTCTCCTAGAGGGAGAGTAACCAAGCCCAAGAAGAGGGTACTGGAACGAAAAATATACATATATATGCTCTATTAAGAAACCCAAACAGGATCGTAAGGGGATCTCCATCTCGTAGATCATCCCAAGAAGAGTGAGTCGCCAACAGTCCCAGAAGTAAACACCATCGATGCCCAGCATCCCACACGTCTTCCCCAAACTACAATTCAAGGGGCTCAAACCACCGTACCTCAACACTATCTTCTTTGGGTGGCACTGACTCGCCCTCACGGTTTTAGGTCGCGTCACAAGGATGCGTCTCGGTGGGGGAAAGATCCCCTCGCACTTGAGAGTTCCGGGTTAAGTCAAACCACACCTCGTCACTTCCTCGTAGTCGAGAGGTCTCCTCAAAGTCAAGGTCGTTCCAACACTGACCTATACAACCAAGGGTCCCGCTCCGGTAATCACAGAGGAAAGCCACAGACTAGCCTAGTAGAAAGTACAGAGTCTAGAATGTCAACGGGTTTCCCACAGCCCAGCCCTGCTGGAGGGTAATTCATAATATGATATCAGGTGACCCACTGCCCAGCCCTACTAGAGGGTAAACCCTAATAAGATATCAGGTGACCCACTGCCCAGCCCTACTGGAGGGTAAACCCTAATACATCATCAGGTGACCCACTACCCAGCCCTGCTGGAGGGTAAACCAGGAATAAGTTGTCAGGTGACCCACTGCCCATCCTTGTTGGAGGGTAGACCTGGAAGAAGTCGACGGGTGACCCACTGTCTAGCCCTGCTGCAGGGTAAACCTGGAACAAGTCGACAGGCGACCCACTGCCCAGCCCTGCTGAAGGGTAGACCTGAAACAAGACGATGGGCGACCCACTGCCCATCCCTGCTAGAGGGTAGACCCTCAAGATTCATCGGGTGACCCACTGCCTAGTCTCTTCTAGAGGGTAAACCCTGAGAAGTCAATGAGCAACCCACTTCCCAGCCCTGTTGGAGGTAAACCCGAACTGCTCTGGCCATCTCTACTGGAGGTGCAACATTGGCTAACTGAACACGGAGTGGGTATCGCGCAACCACCTAACTCCGGAACAAACCAGGGGAAACCACTCAACCCTACTCATCTAAACCATCGAGAAGAAGACCAGGGGAAAACTCAACCCTGCTGGTCAAACAAACGAGCACAGATACAGGGGAAGACTCAACCCTGTTGGTCAAAATTCGGGAACCGAGGAACCCTCTATGTCGCGAGAGGTCAAAAGTACGCAAAGCATAACACGGCATGCTCATGGGGCCCACATGACGAGTTGCCCCAAGTTAACCCAACCAGGCGCACAAACGTTCTCAGGTACAAACAACCACATGTACCTCCAAGCGTTCTCGTATACTCCCAGAGTATACTACGTTTCCAGCCCAAAGGCAAACGTGCACACGGCACCCAACGTCAACGCGAAGGCGTAACGTAACAACTCCAACCTTCCACCTCAACGGTTGATGCACAGCCAACCACATCTCTTTAAACACCAACCTCACTCTCCCAGGAGTGTATGCGATCACACACCGAAGGTCCGCTACAAACACGGTAGAAGAACTGCCACCGGGGAACCTTTCATATTTCCACATTTAATAAGATCGCGTATGAGGCTCCGCTCGCCTGAAAAAATCACACCGTTTTAATCCCCGTGGAAAAACACATGAGATAGACTATTTACTCACCCGAAACGGTCAACCGGTGAAAAAGGTACTATTCACCATAACCAACCCATATGGGACCCACCCCAAAATCCCGAAACTGAACAAATGGAGCACACCACTGCGATCCCCTCAGAAAAACACAGGGCATTGACTACTCAATTGCCCAAAATGGACACCCGGTGAAAAAGGTAATATTCACCGTAGCCAGGTCAGGTGGGACCCACTCCACGTCCCCGAAAAAGGTTAGGTGAACTGCGTCATCGCAATGCTCTCGGAAAAACACGTCAAAAGCACTACTCACTTGAGTGGGACAGATATCCATATAAAAATATATGTTCTAGCTTACCGCGCACGAGCGGTACCACGCGAAACCCGCACCTTGGTCCCGAAGCGCTGCCAACAGATCACACCGTTGTGATCCTCTCGAAAAAGTACACAAGATGGACTATTCACTTGTCCAAAACGGCCTCTCGGTGATAAAGATGGAAAATCATCGTCAACGCCCAAATGGCCCTCGTGGGGCCTGCACCATCATGCCAAATTAGATCTGGCGGATTGCACCATTGCAATCCCCTCGGAAAAACATCCAGAATCGACTGCTCGCACGCCCCGAACGGACGCCCGATGAGAAAGTCGCTAAACGCCACTCGCAGCTCAAAAGACGACCCATGGGGCCCACACCTCAACTCTAGCTGCAAACGCCCGAAACCACACTGGAAAGCTTCGTCCCAGTGCCAGGGTCCCAACGCTGCTGACGGCGCTCAAAACGGACATCAGATGCGTCAGCGCTGTCTATAACAAGAATCCCCGGAAAAAACATCAACTCACTTAAAGGCGCGCCGCGCCTCCGAGACCCCTCATTTTGTGAATTAAAAATTCTCGAAACCATCTCACAAAGTTCATCTCTACTTAAGGGATGTGTCCCGCAGACGTCACGCAATTCTGCCCCATGGTTTAAAAGTTACATCATTTTAACACCGTCGGACGCAAGCGGGGGTGGACCGGACCGGTCCGGCCGGTCCACACCCCCCTGGACCGGCCCAAGCCAGCCGGCCCGCGGCTCTGCAGGCCGAGCTGCCGCGACTGCGGTTCACCCACGTGGACCACGTGCCTTTAAACCGACCAGCCATGAGGCTGGTCGCTTTTCCACATGGAGACCCGCGTTCAGCGGGTCTCTGCCTCCCGAGCGGGGTCGCGCACTGCGACCCCGGGCTCCGTGTCAACCGGCCGGCGCAGCGGGCCGGCCCTTCTGCTCTGCGGCCCCAACTCACCCGGAGGATCCCCCCTGCCGCCTGCCGCTTAAGGCTGCCACTGCCCTACCTTGACCCGCGCCACCGCCGCCTTGTCATGCGCCGCTTGCTGCTCGTCGGTCTGCCACCGGAAAACAAAACCCGCAAACTTTGTCGGGCCTTTGCGAACACGTCGGGACTCGGATTTTAAATCCGAGAAGACCATCGGAAAGCTCAAAACCAGTACTACGCACTTATGGGATTTTTTAGAAGATCAAACAATGTTTTGATGCTAAAACTGGTATTCAAAGAGGGGTTTGGGATTTTAAAACGAAAACAACAACCGCCTACCTCGATGGGCTTCGCCCGAAGCTTCGTAAGGGTTAACCGGAGTTGTCGCGCCTCGCCGGAGCTGCCTCTCTGGAGTGGAGGAGGAGAGGGAGGGGCTACTGCCTACTGTCGTCCAAGCAAAGAAGAAGAAGAAGCAGAGGGAGGGGTGGGTTAAGTGTTTAAATAGAAAATATTTAACCACCCGCCCGTCGGCCCGAACCCGAACTCCCGACGGGGTTGGGATTAAGCCTCCCTTAGGCTAAAAACCACGCTCTGAATGCAACGGCGGTCTCGGAATTTTAATCTGAGGCCCCGTTCAAAAGTTATAAAACTCAACGCCAAAAGCTTCCAAATTATGAAAACGCCCCTGGGGCCATTTTTTCACAGACGGGCCGCGCCCGCAAAAATTACACCCCTTCTAGGGTAAACGGCACGTTCCGGACTCAACAGTTCCATCGGTTTTCCAATCCGAGCCACTGTTTAATAGATAATTTTGTTAATCTGTTAAACGAATAAATTAATTATTTAATTTATCCGTTTCACGTTCCAGAAGCGAGCGAGGGGTCCAAACATCCTGCGCCAACAGGTTTTATGTTGTTCCTAGGGTAAACACCCCATTCCGAACTCATTCGTACACTCAGATCTATGATCCTAAGCACCGTTTATGAGTTATCCCATTTATTTGGCGTTTCTAGTGTGAACGCACTAAAAATTTAATTCCGGCCACTCCGGGGCTCGGAATCGCACGCCGTCTGAGGGTGCTGCTCTGGAATAACATCAATAATATTCCAAAATCTTTCGCAGAAAAAACTGGGTTCTTCAAATTCATGTATTTTTTAATTATAAGGTTTTATTCTATTACTCATGCTTTATGATCTTTTTCAAATTGGGTATGAACTTTGTAAGTGGTTGTCATGAT
The DNA here is from genome assembly GCA_963277665.1 of Viscum album. Taxonomy (NCBI): domain Eukaryota; kingdom Viridiplantae; phylum Streptophyta; class Magnoliopsida; order Santalales; family Viscaceae; genus Viscum; species Viscum album. Next base: position 1,466,346,956 of record OY728128.1, on the reverse strand, counting down.
CTTATACCCTTATGATTATCTTATTATTTCATATGATTATTAGTTAATATGTCTCATGCTTACCCTTACTGATCATATAAGATCACCCTTTCTTATGTTTCCTTTCTATAAGTTATGATGAAATTTTTTAGTAGGGTATGTCATTGAAGAGTACCATGAGGGGATATATTTATAGGATATTTTGAAGATCTTCCTTAAAATAATTATAATGATATATAATCCCAAAATACACTAAACATGTATAATCCTAAAGAATAATTTTAATATAATGTATTTTATATTAATCTATTATAGATTTAATATTTATGTATGAAAAGCCTCAGATATTATAAAATGGTCTTTAAATCCATGAATGAATTAAAGATCAAGGAAAAGAAATGTGAGACTTCGAGTGATTCATATGAGAATAATGGGAGTGGTGGAAAATATAAGAAAATTTTAGCTCTCATATCTAAAATTATTAAAAGGGGAAAAGGAAAATATAAGGTAAATCTTCCACTTAAGTGTTTTAAATGTTGTGGAATTGGTCACTTTATAGTAAAATTCCCTAAGAAGAGGAATTCCATGGAATCAGAAGATGAATAAGAATAATAAACACCATAAAGGAATTAAAAAACAAAAAATAATACCCAAATATGGAATAATAGAATAATTTTGATCAAATAAGGATAGAGTAATAGAAAAGACACTATCTTTAGGGAACATTTTAAGGGAAAAGAAGATAACTCCATCAGTAGAGAAGAATAAGAATACTCTTGTTACATGATTCACATGTTAAATACATAACTTAAAGTTTTTATTAAAAATAAAACTTATCACAAGAAATAATATAAATATTTCAAGAAGAAATTTAACAGGATGAAGAAATTTTATGATGATTTTATTAGAAAATAAAATGAATACATTGATGTGATTAAGATACTCAAGGTAAACGTTTTTTATTGTGAAAGAGTTTTACAAGACTCTAAGAAGAATATTTATACTCAATAATTGGAACTTGATAAGGATAAATAATGATGTCTTAAGGATAATAAGATTGTTGGAAATTTGAATATTAACTTTAACAAAGTTGATAAAATAAAGGATGATTCATTTACTCAGATAATCTATATGGATAAGTTGGTAATTTATGAACCTATTAAATTTTAAAATTATAAATCAATTCACTTTAATGGTGTAGGTTCCATGAGCTATTTTGGGAAAACCTGGGTTAAAAGAAACACAATGAAAGTGTCTATTATACTCATGATAGTTAAGATCGACTATAAGAAGCAATGTCATCCAAAATCTATGAAAAATAAACTTGTTTTTGTACCCAAAAGCAAGAATATTTTTAGGGGAAGACTCAATTATTTCCTATAAGAATTATCTTTATAGAATAATTTTGTTGTTGAGGCGTCAATGGATATAATGCCTGTTTTTATTGGTGCAACATATCTTTATCATGGAATAAAATAATTTCAGAGTTTAGGGGAAGTCACTCAGATCATAAAAGAAATAAACCTGTGAATAGAAAATTAGAAAATGAAAATTTTAATGTGATGTTTGTCCATAATAGTTTTGAAGAGCTTAAGGAGGTGTGTTGAATGTGTGGTCATCAAGCTCATCATTTTGAGGAGTGTGTGAGCACTATACTAGGCCAAAAATAACAATACAACTCCAAAGTCTTGAAGATTGAATAGTGGAGAAAGGATGAAAAATTATTTATAGTGTAGGTATCCTTGAAAGCTAGAAAAAGGAATATACCCTGGATTCTTGATAGTGGATACTTGTAATGACCTAATTATTCCCATTGGATTGACAATACAATGAATCATTACTAGTCCTTAAGAGAAATCCCCAAGGTGCCAAAGGCTGGTAATAAATGATGAAGGATCTAAATGCAAGTGGGGGACAATTTACCCTTTAATAATTAAAATAACCAACTAACCAAACCAAACACTATAAGATGCATGATATAAGGAATAAAACTCAACTTTTTACTTATATCAAACTAATAAAAGTAAAACAAAAGGAATAAAACCAATAACAAAGTAAATAGTGAAAGATAACCCAACAAGACTCCAAGACAACCACAAGTCTCCATGTTCCACATTCCCTATGCTCTAACTTCAAAAATCAGCCTGAGTATCATGAATTCATGCTAAATACGTGTGATACTTTACCTTTTCCCACATCCCAGAAGATAGAATCTTCAAAAGTGACAAAGCAAGGGTGATTATAAAACTTAGTAGGTTTTCCCCAATTACTTCCCTACTCATTCCACTAGTATAGGAAGGATAGAAACATTTATATAAAATAGTTTATATAAAATAATTTCTCAAAATAGTTTATAACTAAATACAAACAAGTTCCAAAACCATTTTTAACTAAGAGTAAACAAGTTCTATTTTCAACCAATTTTCCAACAAGTCATATTTCTAAAAAATCAACCAAACAAGGATTTAAAATCATTTCTCAATATCATTTTGGAATAACCATTCCACTTAACCACACTTACAACCATGAATACAATCTGGGCCTCCCTATACTCACGAGCGGTGAGCTATCCTTCCACTAAGTCGTCACTTAGTGGACAACTTTGATGGGGGTACGTAACCCCATATATGTCCCAATCGTTTAATGGGGGTCCTTTATTCCATTATACATCCTAATGCATATGAACACACACCACAACCCATGCCAAACACATGCTAAATCTAAGTGTGTTCAACCAATTCAACAAAACCATTCCTTTATTGAAAATCATAAAGCAAGACAATTCAAAAAAACCATTTAATTTCAATAAAAATATTCTTTTTATTTAAAAAAATTAATACAATCCATGAGCTAAAATTCTAGAAAATCCTCCTTTTAAAATACACATTTTAAAACCAAGAACAAAAGCACATTTTCAAGGACACCCAATTTTCCAAATTTCCACAATTTATCAAACCATCACAAAATAGGATTTACAATAATTTATAAACATCCAATTCAAAATCAATTAAACACAAGATATTAAATTTGAAATCATTCCAATCAGTTATATTAAGGGGAGTCGATATTGAAGCCACCTACCTCAAAGTTTTTGACAAAAACTAAAATGGACATAGAATGCCCATGTAACAAGGTAAGAATTCCATGAAACCACCTTAGATCACTTATCCTATGATGATGAAGACCAAATATCATCATATTTCATATAAAAAATCTTATATCTACCCCTAACGAGCATAGATTTTAGAAACCAAGAGGATAAGTGAAGTAGATCTGAGAAAACATTACAATAACGAAGAAGAATTATCACATACCTCAATAATCTGGATTTGAATCACTGAGGGAAGCCTTTAGATCACCTTTGTATCAATGGTAGAAACTTATTTGGCCTTTGGAGGATAAAATCATGAGTTAGAGCCATTTTGGGTAAAAATGAGTGGATTAATGTTAAGGATGACCTAGATCCACTTTTTAAGGATGTAGTTTTTAACCCGCTCATGGTTTAGTCACACGGCTAGACAAACCATGTGCTAATTGTGCTCTTTCTACTACCATAAGAAAGATTTCAAACAGCATCCTCGAAAAGTCTACAAAGAATGTGTCGATCATGCCAAAGATCTTTGTCCAACATTGTACATTCTGCATGGTTTCTACTAGGCTTCTACACGGTTTGGAAAAACTGTGCATAGACTGTGTGCCTTCCCTTTATTCCCAAAAAAAATGTCAACAAATTATCCAAACTCTCTCAACATTCACCGTTATACTTTTTATACAGAAAAACATAAAGAAAGGATAACATACCAGAAATTGGGGGTAATAAATTCTCCCCACCATTGGCCTTTCCATCCCCATAAAGTAAAAAAACATTGTTTCCCTGAAAGAGTTCTAGCCATTTCTCTTTCATTTCCTTCTCACATTCCCAAGTCTATTTCTGAATATGACAATGTTTCCAAAAAAAACCACACAAGTCCAATGATTTTTACACACAATAATTTCTCTTTTCTATCCACTATCTGCACCAGGATGTGTACCTATGAAGCATCTGGCTCTAGGTCAATGTGATCCTATATGATCACATGTTTAGAATCAGGCTGATACTTTTTCAACTGAGATACGTGGAACATATTATGCACCGAACTAAACTGTGGTGGTAATACCAACCGAAATTCCACTTCTTCAACCCATTCCAGTATCTTGAAAGGGCCTATATATTGGGGAGATAACTTTCCCTACTTCCCAAAACGATGATGACCAAGCCTTATAGAAATCCGAAACAACACATGATCACCCATTGTGAATGAAAATGGTCTTTGATGATGTTATGCATATGATTTCTAACAACTCTGAGTCATCTCCATCATTTTCATGATCAACTAAATCTTCTCCATTTTTTCATGGACAAGGCTCAGCCCAACTTGTGAAGTCTCACCATTTTCATCCCAACAACGTGGATAACAACATGGATACCCATACAATGATTCAAAAGGATCCATGTGTATCTAGGAATGATAGTTGTTAAACTCCACTAAGGGTATATGCTCCTCCCATGAACCACCAAAATCTATTACGCAAGCCCGCAACATTTCTTCCAACTTCTATATTGTCATTTTGAATTTCCTATCCATCTAATGATGATATGAAGTGCTCATATTCAACAGAGTGCCAAGGGATTTCTGTAAGGAATTCCAAAAATGAGACGTGAACCTTGGATCTCTGTCTGAGACTATCAAAATGGGTATTCCATGTCTCTTTATCACATCTTGGATATATATTTTGGACAGATCTTCCACTATATGAGTTTCACGAATAGGAATGAATTGGGCTGACTTTTTGAGTTGCTCCACTATCTCCCATATGGCATCGTGTTTCCTAACCATTCTTGGGAGGCCTGTCACAAAATCTATAGCTATATGCTCCCATTTCCATGCTAAGATAGGTAATGACTACAATATACATGTTGGTCATTGATGATCTACCTTAACTTGATGACAATTTAAGCACCTTGAAACAAACTCAGCCACTTTCTATTTTATACCAATCCACCAAAACTACGCTTTCAATGCCTTATACATCTTCTGTATACCCGAATGTACATCCCATCTAGAATGGTGGTAATCATGAAGATGTTGTTTCTGAAAATCCATAGGTACAACTATCTAATCTCTAAACCAAAAAACTGAACTCTATCAAGTTTCCATTCCCCAAGGGTCTCCCCACAATTGAGTTTTGAACATATAACCAGGCAGTATTCATTGGATTTTTGTTCTTCTTTGACCAAATTTACCAAATTAGGAATCACGAAAACTGAAAAGAAGATCACAACATGACCTTGGTCTTCACATTCGATGTGCATGTCGTCTAGGACCAAGATTAACTGCCACTCATCTAAATCTTCTTTTTCCAACTGTCTATATGACTTTCTACTTAATGCATCTGCCACCAAATTACATTTTCCCAGTGTATACATCAAGTCGAAGTCAAACATTTGAAGATACTTTGTCCATCTCCTTTTCCTCAGATTCAAATCCCATTATGAGAAAATGTGTTTCAAGATATTATGATCCGTAAAAATAGTAAATTTCTCATGAAAGAGATAATGATTCCAAGTCTACAAGGCATGGAAGACCACATCTAACTCCAAATCGTGTGTTGGGTAATTCTTCTCATGAACTCTAAACCACCTTGAACTATAAGCAACCACATGGTCTCCTTTCATGATAACACATCCCAACCTAGATCCTGAAGCATCACAGTACACCACGTGCCCTTGTACTATTTCTATAAAAATCAAGATAGGTGCTAATGTAAGATAAACTTTAAACTCTTGAAAATACTTCTAGAATTTGTCAGTCCATCGGAATGGAACGTTATTATTTTTAAAAGATGTCATAGGTGAAGATAGTCATGATAAGTCATGCAAAAATAATTGGTAATAACCAGCTAGACCAAGAAAACTTTGTATCTCAAATAAATTATTTGGGGGTTTTCAAGAGATAACAGCATCTATATTTTCAAGATCCACTTAAAAACCTTTTTCAAAAATTAAGTGTCCAAGAAAGCATACCTATTGTATCAAAAAATCGTACTTTGAGATTTTGGAATACAAATGATGGTCTCTCAATATTTCTAACATTATCTCTAAGTGTTCCTCATGCCCATCCTTTTTCCTTGAATACACCAATATGTCATCCACAAACACCACAATAAAAGAATCTAGATATCTCAGAAATATATGATTCATCAATTCCATAAAGACTGTTGGTGCATTCGAAAGACCAAAAGGCATGACTACGTATTCATAGTGGTTATATCTGCTTCTAAAAGTTGTCTTTCGAATATCTTCCTTTCGAAATCACAATTGGTGATATCCTAATCACAATTGAATTCTATATAACTACTAGGATCCCCTCAATTGATCAAAAATATCATCAATGTGTGGAAGTGGATATTGATTCTTTATCGTAATTTGGTTAAGCTTATGATAATCCACACATAGCCTTAGAGTTCCATCTTCTTTCTTTACAAACAAGATCGGTGATGCCCACAGAGATGTGCTCGTATGAATGAAACCTTTAATTTATATCTCTTCCAACTGCACTTTAAATTCCATTAATTATATTGGTTCCATCCTATAATACGGAAGGGAAATTGGACTGGTCCCCAGAAGGAGATCAATTGTAAACTCCACTTCCCTTATAGGTGGTAGCCCTGAGAAGTTCTTGGGAAATACATCTATAAATTTATCCATGAATGCTGGAAAACAATTATCCTTGATCAATTCCATTAATTCCAAATTCGACACCACCAACTGGTAAGAGATCATTCCCACTATTGGTTCCAACAAACCCATTGCACCTGTCTTTACAAACCTTTTTCCTCTGAAGAGATGCTCGATGCCATCCTCAATTTTGAAACTGACGATTCTACTATAATAGTCAATGTTATCCTTAAAAATTGTCAACTAATATTAACCCAAGATTACACCAAATACATCCAAAGATAGTACTGAGACGTCCCATTTTACTTCAGCTCCATCCATTATTATAGAACATGCTCTACAGAAAAAGTCTCGACATTATCTTTTACTGAGAGGAGTTTGAAGCTTTAACATGGAGGGAATAATCTCAAGTTTTAAAAATAGAAAATCAACAGCATGAGAAGAAATGAAGGAATTTGATGAAATAGTACCAAACAGAACTTTTATAAGGGTAGAATTAAAAATAGTTGTATCTCTTACCGTAGATGGTCCAGCTTGATTATCTAGAATCACCTGATCAGCTTCATACAACTACTTCATCACTACACTCTGGTCCTTCTTTACTTATTGATATTTACCTTGTTGAGGAGTCATAGTATTCCTAGAATCACCATGGCTATCTCTATTCTGCTAACGATACTGATTTCACTACCCTCATCCTATCGAAGCATACGATGCATGCGACACCTAAGAAATGTATCGAGCACCTGACCTTAGATCACTGTGATAATAGCATTGTAGATGCCCCCATCTTCTTGAAGTTATGGAATTACCTAGGTTTTCCCATACACTCTCGCTTCATGTGTTCAAGTGAACCACATTAGAAATATCTTTCTTTGCTCTTGGTCTATGGAGGAAGGTTCACTGATCTAGCCATTTGATTCGGATTCCTCCTCCCACCTTGGAAATATGTGTCCCTCTTCTGTTTGTTCCCAGTATTTGAGTTCCCACTATTTCCCATAGGTATCATCATACTTCCTCCTCCCATAGATCCTGAGATATCATGTTCATCCATTGTCGCTCTGTTTACCATCTCTATATAATCTATAATACAGATCATTGTGATCTTTGAGTGAATCTCCTACCTTAGTACTGATTCGAAGATACATGCCTTCAAGGCCGCACTTTCCACAACTTCTGGTGCAAAGAACACTAAATTCATGAATTTATCCTCATATTCTATTATAGAGAGATTTCCTTGCTTTAGGATGAAGAAGTCCTTCATTCACTGGATCTTGAACGTATGAGGATAGAATTGTTTATTAAAAAATTCTTCAAACTCCTCCCAATTAAGGCATTAATCCAGTTTATATTACACTGCTAGATGCCACCACTAGCATGAAAGATCCTCTAGCATATACGTTTCCAACTTAACCTTGAACTCTATTGGTGTGTTGATGAAATTGAAGATACGGTTCATCCTGTTCAGCCACACCTCCTATTTTTTCGGGTTCAGAATCATACCAGAAGATGGGTTGATAATGCTTCATGAACTGGATGGAATGATCCACATGCCTTGGCTCATCCCTTCGGTTTCCTATTTTCACATCTTGAAATTATTGTACAATACTCCGAACCAGCTCTTGGTTTACCTGTGGTTCAAGTGCAACCACATTATTCGCAGCTTCTTCCAGTTGGTTTCTACGACATCTATTAGGTTTCATTTTCTAAACAGACAACAAACTATATAAGTCTCTTTATCTAGAAATTTATGGATTATCATTTCAAATTCTATCACATCAACTATAACAACATTGTTTTTCAAAAACATGTTTTTTCACATTCAACCAATTTTGAAAAATTTTGTTCTTTCTTTTGAAAATCAACCCATTTTCAAAATACATTATTCATGTCGTTTTCAAAGTCTTTCATTTGAAAAAAAATCTACATTTTTCAAAAATCCACACAATACACAAAATCATAAATCATTTCTCTAAATGAAGTATTCAATCCTAGTGGTAATTAATTAATCTACAATTCATGACATGCTCATCTCATTGGCTAAACCCATGACAATGAGATTTCCAAAATCCTATAAGTGTATCTAAAACACTTATGTACCCAACTCCCTGGTAACTTGAAGTTCAGCATAAAAATTTTATCTATGACTTTTTATACTTTATATTTCAAGTCCTAGAAATCCTACTCCTTTCTAAGATCACAACCCAAGGAATAGACAACAAATAATTTAAACTCCAAGACAAGGAAAACTGATAACTGCTTGTTAGGAAAGGACCGAACAAGCTGATACCATTTGTAATGACCCACTTATACCCATTGTCTTGAGAATATAATGAACCATTACTAGGCCTTAAATGATATCCCCAAGGTACAAAAGGCTGGCCATAAGTGTTGAAGGGTTTCAATGAAATTGGGGGATGATTTACCATTTAAGAATTAAAAAAACAACTAACCAAACCAAACATTGTAAGATACATGATACAAGGAAGAAAACTCAACTTTTCGCTTATATAAAACTAATAACTGTAAAATAGTGGAAAACAACCCAATATCAAAGTAAATAGAAGATGATAACCAAATAAGTCTCCAATACAACCAATAGTCTCTATGCTTCACAAGCCCCATGCTCTAACTTTAATAATCATTCTGAGTACCACAAAGTTGTGCTAATGACATGTGATACTTTACCTTTTCCCATGGCTTGGAAGATAGAATCTGTAAAAAACCAAAGTTGCAATGTAGGGGTGAGTATAAAACTCATTAGTTTTTTCCCCAATGAATTCCCTACTCATTCCACTATGAAAGAAAGTTTAGCAACATTTATATAAAACATTTAATATAAAATAGTTTCCCAAAATAGTTTATAACTAAATAAAAACAAGTTTCAAAACCATTTGTAACCAAGAGTAAACAAGCTATATTTTCAACCAATTTTTCAGTAAGTCGCATTTCCAAAAATATCAACCAAACAAGGCTTTAAAACCATTCTTAAATATCATTTTATCATAAACATTCTACTTAACCACACTTCTAACCATGCATGTAACCTGTATATCCCTATACTCATGAGCAGTGAGCTATCCTTCCACTAAACTGTCACTTAGTGGACCACTTTGATGGGGGTAATTCACACCTATATCTATACCAACCTTTTTATGAAGTTCCTTCATGAACTTATCCATCCCAATTCATATGAACACACACCACAACCCATGCCAAACCCATGCCAAATCCAAGTGTGTTCAACCAATTCAATAAACCCTTTCTTTTATTAAAAATCATAAAGCAGGCCAATTCAAAAAAAATCATTTCAATAAAAACATTCCTTTTATTGAAAACATTTTAATCAAATCCATGTTCTACAATTCAATAAAATCCTCCTTTTAAAATCCACATTTAAAAAAAAGAACAAAAGCACATTTTCAAGGACACCCAATTTTCCAGATTTCCACAATTTACCAAACCGTGAATAAAGAGGTTTTCCAAAAAATTCTAAACAACCAATTAAAAATAAATTCAACACAATATATTAAATTTGAAATCATTCCAATTAGTTCTATAAATGTTAGTTTATAGTTAATCCATCTACCTCAAAGTTTTTGATGAAAACTGAAATGGACAAAGAACGCTCAAGTAACCGGGTAAGAATTCCATGAAACAGCATTAGATCACTTCTCCTATCATGACCAAGACAAAATTTTATCATATTTTGAATCCAAAATATTTAATCTACCCCTAAGGGTTTTAGATCTGAAAAACCAATAGGAGAGGCAAAGTATATCTAAGTAGATCTAAGAAAACGTTACAAGAATGGAGAAGAATAATCACATACCTCAAGAATCCAGCTTAAAATCATCAAGGGAAGCCTTCGAATCACCACCATATCAATGGGAGAACCTTCATTGGAATTTGGATAAGAAAAATCCAGAGTTATATCTATTTTTGTGAAAAAAAAGTGGATTAATGTAATGGTTTTCCTAGATCCACTTTTTAAGGAGTTATTTTTTAACTCGTGCATGGTTTAGTCACATGGTTAGACAAACTGAGCACTAACCATACTCCTACTAATTCCTTAATAAATATTTTTGACAACCTATTAACACAGTTCATAAATCATGTACCAACCGTTCCAAATCTTTGTGTCCAACATTGCACATTTTTCATGGTTTCTGCTAGGATTCTGCACGACCTGGACAAACCGTGCATAGTCTGTGTGCCTTCCCTTTAGCCCCAAAAAAACTATCAACAAGTTCTCCAAACTCTCCCAACATTAAGCCTTATACTTTATATTTATAAAAACATAAATAAAGTGTTAAATAATAGAAACTGGAGGTACTACACTACTTATATCACATGATAGGAAATACCAGGATCTTAAAATTCATTGAAAAACAAGATAGTGGTGCATTTAATTTTGGAAATGAAATCTCCTTGAAATCATAAGAATTTTTTATACTATTATTGAACCTAATAGTATTAATTAAAATTTGGTTTTATTTGTTTACAGTCTCAAAAATAATATTTTAAGTTTCAATAATTTGTGTGATGAGGGGAATGAGGTGATATTTGGGAAGTATTCTTGTTTTATTAAAAGAGATAAAGATGGAAGTATTATCACTATAAGAGAATAAACTAGCTGAAATTTGTTTCATGTTAGAGATTATAGTAATACATATTATTATATTATTAGAGAAGAGAATAATATATGGAACCGAATACTTGAAACATTGATTAAAAATCAGATTAAGATATCTAAAGAATATGTGGTGAGGGATTTTACTCAACGGAGTCGAGATAGTTATCAGAATTTTATTACCTATAAAAAGTGAATAATGATTAACATAAAAGGGTGGTGATACAATTTATAAGTCCTCTTTAATTAATTCACTTAGATTTGTGTAGACCCATGACACATAAATCAACAAGTGGTGTCTTATATTTCATGAAATTAATTGATAACTATTCATTAATTAAAAGAGTGTTATTAATGAAACTTAATTCAAAGAAGTGTATATGTTAAAAATGATTATAATAGAAGTTGAAAGAGAGTTTGGGGTTAACATCAAGAACTAATAACTGATAATGGGAAAGGGTGCATTAGAAATTAATTTGAATCATTCCTTTGAAAGTATAAGCTTAAAAATCAATACAAATTCCCCTACATACCACATCAGAATGGGGTTTTTTAGATGATTAATAGGACTATTATGTAAATGGAAAGAGAAATACTTACAAAATTTTAAATATTAATGTTCTTTTAGAAGGATTCAGTTTACATAGTTGTATAAATTAAAAAATTTATTCTTCATGAGAAAAAAAATCAAATGTAACCTTATATGAGATGTGGTAAAATAATAATAAAACATTGAACTGATTTAGAGACTTTTCATCATTAAGATCAAATTCATGAACCAAGGAATGGTTGATAAAAGAGTTAGGGATGATATATTTCTTAGATATCTATAGAATCGGAAAGACTATATATATTGGAATAAAAAACTTCACCAAAAGGTTAGGATATGTAATGTTAAATTTAATTAAAATAAACCCACTAAGCATGATCTTGAAATAGTTTCTTGTGAAGAAGATAATAGAAACAATATGAATATTTCTTAACATATTTGTGAGATGTAATCTAGAGTTGAAAACATTTCTAGAGGTGTTAAATTTGATTATACTGGTGATAAAGAGGAGGTTACTGAGAATGCTAAGAAGAAATAACAAAAGTTGAGGAAACATATGGAGGAAGTGAATATTATTAAGAGTTGATCATAACCAGTCTAGACTAGAATAAATTTGTAGATCAAAAATCAAATTTATTTAATCTCTCATGGTGAGCCACATTTAGTGGTTGAAGAATTTTATCATAAAAATGGATTAAATCTATATATAGGGAGCTAAATTAGATTGATAATAATTCCAATTGGGACCTTATTCAAAGAATTATTATCAAAAAAATCAAAATAACCAAGTGGGTATTCAAAATTATGTTGGATGATCAAGTAAAAGTAATCATTAATAAAGTAAAACTCATGTGTAAAGGGTATTCCCAAGTTGAAGGTGTTGATTTTGAAGATAAATTTTCTCTAGTTGCAATATTGGATCCCATAAGAAACTTTTTGGTTAGTGAAGCTTATATAAAATATAAAATTTATCAAATGGATGTAAAATATGCCATTTTTAATGGAAATCTCAAGGAGGGTCTTTATATGGATCAACCATATGGTTTTTTAATTAACAATGATGGCATAAGAGTGTGAAAACTGAAGAAAGATCTGAATGGATTGAAACAAGCCCCAAGGGCCTGGTTCTCAGTGATGGAAAACTACTTTAATGAATTAAGATTCAATGAACTAAAATAGATAACAACCTTTATATAAAATAAATGAATACATGTACACTTATTTTTATTGTGTATGTTGATGTTGTTACTTTTATAGGTGATTATGAGAATGTTGATCAAAAGTTTTCTATCCAACTAAAACAAGAGTATGATATTTATATACTTGGTGAGTTAAGGTACTTCATGGGATTATGGGTAATTTAATATGAAACATTTAATTTTTTTATCCTAAGAAAATTATTCAAGATAACTATTGAATAAGTTTGAAATAGAGGATTCAAATCATGTATCTACAACTTTTCATGTGGGGATAAAACTATCCAATGATGTGAATGGTGTGAGTCTAAATTAGAGAGATTTAAGAATATTGATTCATTGGATACTTTAAATTAAATCCTCTAGATCAAACATAGTTCATGATGTGAGTCATTGAGAAAGATATTCAAGTGACCTGAAAGATTCACATATTATCACTTCTGAAAGGGTTTTGAGGTATATCAAAGGGGTCATGAGCTATGGGTTTCTTTATAAGAATAGAAATAGTATAAATATTTATAGGTTTATAGATCTTAATTGGGAAGTTCATATAAGGCCCACTTTATTTTTTATTTTCCTCTTGGGAGATAGTTTAGTGAATTGACATGGTAAGAAATAGAATTCAGTCACATTGAGTACTAATTAAGTGAAATATGTTACTGATACAAGTGCCTTCACTCAAATTCTTTGGATAAATTAGTAGGTAGATGATTTATGGGTGAAAATTGAGAAAAATATCATAATTAATTATGAAAATTAATGTTTAATAGATCTCTCTAAAAATACTATACAACACTTGAGGTCTAAGCATATTGATATTAGATAACATTTCATTAAAGATAAGGTGAACAATGTAGACATCAAGATAGAATTTTTTCTTACTCATGTATATATGGATGATTATTCACCGAGGAATTCCCTAAGGATATAATTGAGTTCTTGAGGATAAAAATGGGTGTTAATCACCTCCCACATCATTAAAACATTGGTAGAAACAACCCCCATAAATCCTTGGATTATGTTTCCAAATGGGGAGAAAAAGGTACCAAAACTCATATGAAGGAGGGTACATTTTATATTAATCATTTGTTTTTAGATGTTGTTTTCCTATCCAAATTGGGTATATCTCTGAAGTAGTGAGTTCCTTAATTAAGGTGGATATAATTAAGGAGGAGAGAATATTTTCGTTTTTTTGAATTTTTTATTATTACCGAGGGGTGGAGTTCTCTCAAAAACACTACTCAAACATATAGTGTGGTGTCATTGTGTTTTTATTTTGACAAAGGATTTGATTTTTTGAATCTTTAATGATTTTTTTAGGATTATTTTAATGGGTTTAAAATAAATACAAAGAGGGGGAATAAAGTTCCCTTGGAATTTTTGAAGATATTATCTTTTTTATCAACCTTGTATTTAATTGTGATGATTGATAAGATGCTATTTACAGTAATCAATACATGTGTTAGTGGATGAAGTAGCACTTTATACAACATATTTGAGAATTTTTGATGTGTTTGAGAAGGAATAGGAGTCATTGAAGATAATTTGAGTTTATTTGGATGAATTATGGAGTTCTACATATCCATGTATCCATTTTTTCAGCATGTATCTGATTTTTGTTATGTAAGCACATAGCCAATCAAAAACATAACCAATATTCCAACAAAGTTTGATGAATAAAATATACAATTGATTCAAGTAAATGATTTCATCCATATACAGAAATTATGACTCACAAATCAGATTATCTCATGGATCCAAATTCATGTTGGCATGTTTGACTGATGTAAGATGATGTTGTGCCGTATCTAATGTAAACCATATAACTTATTATTGTTACATAGACAAATTGAACCACATAGGTGATTTTAAGAAAAATATGTGATTCTATAGTGAGTCTATTTTTTAACTAGACAAATTTCTCTAGTCATCAACATATTAGTATTTTGGATATATATAGATAGAAATTTTACAGGTTTTCAGAATTCAATATCTGAAGAAAAGACTAAATCAGAAGATTTTGCTGCTATGATATTAATGGTACAAAAATTATAATATATAATGTGATATTTATTTAATATAATAACAAATTAGAATCAACTAAGGGAGAAACTAATGTGGTTGAGATGATATCTTCACATCGTAGGAGATGGTGGCATTGCGTAGTACATGAGACTATGATGAAAGAGATATCTATGACATAACATGGTGGTAAAAGTAGAAATGATTTATGTTGTAATTCATGTGGGTATTTTAAATAGGTCTTCACGGAGCATATTTTTTGGAGAATTAAAAGAATATTAAATTTGGAGTCCTTCGGAAATTTAAATGGAAAGGTGAGTATGCAGATATCTCATAAGAGATGGAATTTTCCTAAGTCTTCTAGGGATTTTATTAAAGATTTAAATGAGTATTCATATTATTTTTAATGAATTTAATATAGAGGAAATATTGCTACCAAATATTATGTATTTTCTAAATATCATTATAAAAATATTCTTTTGGTTGTGGATAAGAATTTTGTGAGTATTCCTGATATGTTGTCATATCAAAGAAATAGAATTTGAGGAAGATTAGAATGTGTTTATTCATATTCCTAAGAATGTTAAGGAAAGATAATTTTGTGGTTGTTCATCAAAACTATTTTTGATAAGTAGTTTGAAGACCAATTCATGCATGCATTCTCTTATGCATGGGTTTTTTATTTTGAATTGGTTAGATGAAGGTTGATCTGCGATTGATTTAATTCGATTTGTTCTAGATATAGAGGAACTTCTAGAAGAACATTTATATTTGATGAAGAAGAATCCAAAATATCAGTGAAGATCTTATTCATTATAGAGGAAATGAAAAAAAAAACTTTGAAGAATAAGTGGTTCCTATCTAAACAATACCAATATTTCCTGAAAAGATAAGTTGATAATGCCTTCATGAACTCTGTGATCCAATTTTAGGTGATTGTAATCACTAAAATTTTATAGTGATATGAAAATATATATACTCAATAGCATTAGAAAATGGTAAGGATTAGGCTCTCACATCAAGGAAAAACCTTTTAAAATTTCACATCTGCTTATTTTCATTCATATTTTCTTCATTTGGGTGAGGAATATATTCTTAAGAGTAAAATCACAACCTTAAACAATCATATTTGTTTTATTCTAAAGGAATAATCTGTAAATAGAAAATAGGTACTTCTGATTCACACCCCCACCCTCTTAGTAGTATCCTAAGTGATTTGGGCTCTTCAATATCCCTAATATATATAAATATTAGTCAACACCAAAAATATTTCTATAAGAGGGAAGCACATCTCTTTTGTGATAGTGGAAGAATTCCTGACTTTAGTGAGTTTTAGGATAAAGATGCACATAAGTTTTCATAGGAACACTTGACTCCATAATAATTAGTGGGAAGAGTTTTTATATAGAAACATAATGTATGGGAAATTTAAAACCAAATAGTAGGTTTTATATTCTCCAATATGGGTGCTACATTATTTGAATAATGAATCCGATAAGGAAGTAGTAATTGGAAACATGATAAGATTATAAAGTTCATGTAAATTTGGAGATAGATTCTATGTTTCAAATTCTAGTTCTGTATTTTGGTAGTTTCTATATTGATGTAAATTTTTTGTTGGGTAGTCAAAATAAATTAATCATGGATGGTACAATTCAGTATTAATAAGGATCAATTGGTTATTAAAGGTTTAAAGCAATGTATAGATATAGTCTATAATAAAAAAAATTTCCAATCATCATGTAATATATTTTAGGATTATATATGTCATATAAACATTATATGATCATTATATTGTGAGATTAAATGTCTTGACCACCTTCCTTAAAGGAAACCCTTTAGAAGATGTCTATATGAAACATTTAAAATTATTGGTGACACCATAGAACTCCAATAAGGTATAAAAGTTTCCGATATCCATTCATGTATTGAAGTAAGCATATGATCATAGAATATTCATTTAATAAACCCACCAAAGAGTTTGGTTTTATTAAAAAAATGATCCATGTGTCTATAAAAGGTTAGTGGGAGTGAAATAGTTTTCTAAGTAAGACATATTGACTATGTATGGAAAACATATGATTAGTATGTTATTTTATTAAGACTAAATAAATTTTCCAAGATGAATTAAATTAACATCCCATATTCTAGGGGAAAATATCTACAAACTTAGATCTATGGGGTTTCTCAGATCAATGAGGTTTCTAAGTACTAGTCATAGTAAAAAAATTACAAGGTATTGAAAAACACATGATAGAGCAATTCAAGGATGAATTATTGCCTATTTCACATGGTGAAAAATACCTATAAGTTGATGTGTGAAATCACGTGAAGAGATTATTATCATGAATATAATTCCATATTCCTAAGAGTATTTTAGAATCTATCTCATATTCTATAATATGTGCTGAGGTTTGATATTTTTTATGCATAAAGTATAGAGGGAAAATATAAAACAGAACCAGGAGAACTATATAGACTTGTATTCAAAACTATCTTAGAGTAATTAAGAAAGTATAATGGATGAGTATTTGGTATTTGGAGAAGTGGGAATACAAATTCCCAAGGGGATACATAACTATATTTCCTTCAAATAAATTTGATATAATATCATAATAAGGCTAAGGTAATAAGAAATAAAATCAAATTATGGATAGTGCTTTCCATTTCTTCATATACCAAGTGCATTATGGATTTTTATGCATCTTGATAATTTGTTTAGACATGATTTTTTTGGATATGGTATTAGGTAAGTTTTCAATAAATAAAAGTTAAAAAAGGTAAATACTCAATGATATTACTTCTTTTGGCAATTTATTTAAGGGGTGAAGTCATAGTAATCAAAATAGTCATAGGATAACATTTAAGGCCTATTATCTAAAACCATACCTCATTATAAGAATTTTTAATATGTAAATATGTGAATATTAATAAATATTTGATCACGTGATTATTACTCTTCATTGTAAAATTAATGTGATAATTTCATTATAGTATGTGTTTCATCAAAAGATTATATAATTTTTTACTATAATTAGAACATGTAAATGTTATAAAAATATTCCAAAACATATATCCTATATTCTAGATGACATTTATATAACTCGACATAGATAATGTGTTGGTTAGA
Source organism: Viscum album (assembly GCA_963277665.1). Lineage (NCBI taxonomy): Eukaryota > Viridiplantae > Streptophyta > Magnoliopsida > Santalales > Viscaceae > Viscum > Viscum album. The sequence continues at coordinate 1,466,328,728 of OY728128.1, read as the reverse complement.
GTTGATTACTCAAGATGGGGGTAAATTCAGAATCCAATAAAAATTTAATGTTAAAAACAATCCTAAAAAATACCTTGATTTAGAAAAACAGCCCAGTTAACTAATGCAATAGGTATAACTAAATTGAATTTTTTAAATAACCTCTCAAGGGCTTAATCAAAGCTTGGTTATAATAAATTGATATTATCCTAGCTCTTGATATTACTCTACACATAGAAAACAATATAAATATCACTATTAAAATTTAGCTATCAGATTATTGTTTAGATAATGTAATTTTAAAATACTTACCAAAATTATATTTAAAACAAATAATTTTTAATGTAATACAATTTTAAAAATAGATTAAGAAAAACTTTAATTATATATAGTGGAATTTAAAAAATCCAAGAGGTTATGTTCCAAGCTATAACATAGTCCTCTCCACTTGATAGTAAACCCACTACCAATCACATTTATTAAACCTAATAAACTGATCCATATTCTGAATAGGGTTTCATAAAAACAACAGTGCACAAGGCTATATATTCTATCACCAAGCTTCTTCCATGGTTATTTTTTTGGAATAAAAAAGGTAGAAATTTGGAAAAGTGTATCTTAGTACTCTTTAAAGTAGTATAGAAGTGTGAGGTAAACAGATATATAAAATAATATAAGCACAACTCAAAAGTATGGTAAATGGTATATAGAGATAGAGATAGATGAAGTTCAATGAAAATTTGACGCTAATAGATTTTCGGTTGATTAGTAAGGTTATATTATCTTCCCAATGTATTCCATTAATTTTTAGAGAAGATGAAATGATCATATGTATTCTCTCAAACTTTTTAGTGATTCATAAAAGAAAACATGGTGTCTTGGATTTTGAAATAGGGTAATATCATGTGTTTCCTCCCTTTTTTCAACTAATAATATCGTTTACCTTTTTTCTTTTTAAATATATAAATTATTCTTTCAAATATCCATTGAATAATAATCATTAAAGGATACTCATATTCGTCATCAAATATGGAAGTCTTAAATACGCTTAATTTTTCTTTTAAATCTTTAAAGTTGGTCATTGGAATTTATGATATAAATATAATTCCAATTATACATGGTTGACCCAAGTATACTATGTCATCTTGACACTTCTTGGTGTATTTAATTACCAAGAAAAATATCTGGTTGATTTAATTGACTAGTCATGTGGTTAATCATTTCTATATGCAGTCACTTCACTTCAACATGTGGTCACTTCAATTTAATGTACAGTCATTAAAAGTAATCATATGATCACTTTAGTAATTTTCTAAAATTCCAACTCTATAATGTGGTTTCTTTATTTCATCTAATGGTCAATCCGTCATAACATGCGTTCACTTCATTTTCTCTTTCAATCTCTTGAGGTGTTTGTGATATTTTCACCATGGTGATTGATTATTCATGTGGTAAATCAATGTAGCCATGTGGTCACTTGAATAAATTTTTAAATTGTGATAATTTCTATATTAATACATGTGGTCGAATTGAATTATTCATATAGTCAAATTAATCCTTCTTTCAATTGGTCTAGTACTCATTCCACCAGTTGATTGCTTGGAGAAATTTCACTTATATAACACAGAGTCACTCATCTATTCATGCGCTCAGTTGAGTTTCTTCATATGGTTGATTCATGATTTATAGATACTTTTACACTTAGAACAATTTTCATATTTATCCATAAAACACAAGTTTTTAAAATAGAACACAAAAATAATTAATAATAAATTAAACATAACTTCAGATTATTAAAACAAAGAATTGTTGTACTAAGCCAACAATATCCCCCATTATGATGATCACAAATCATGTAATAAATAAATAAATAAATCAAACCAATAAATCATTTTGTTAAAGAATCATTTCATAACATTTATCCTCCTTTTAATATTATCAAAAAATATAAAATGATATAGAAATAAAAAATAATAAAAATGGTGAAATTAAGCAGAAAAGTAAATGAGACCAAGTGAATAAACATATGGAATTGTCCAAAAATAATACATAATCCCTGATAGAATCCTTAATCAAAATATGAGTATTTAGGGTCTCAAATGGTGAAAATATCTATAAGTGATTTTCCAATTTCTATAGATAGAGGAGAAGAATATGTAGGTATGGGATGAGGAGAAGAAGGAACTCATGGAATTCAAATTAATTTAGATAAAGATATAATATGTTAGATAGACTGAGGGATACTAGGACTAAAAAAACACATGGCATATGTGGAATCTGTAGTGTTAGAAGTGGAAACACAGGATATAGTAATATCTTGTGCTTCTAAAATAATAGTGTTGGTTATAAAAAGGTAAGGATCCAAAATATGAGTGATATTAGTCATATTCATTTACCCATGCTTTATGATCTATATTAATTCATCTTTATCATTAATAAAATTATCCAATAAAGGTTACATCACCAATAGATTTTCCCCTATGGACTTAAAATCCTTAGTTAAAAGAGTAATATGAAGGTCATTATCCAAATATCAAAAAATAGTCTTTATATCAAACTTGGTGAAGATTTAGTTTAGGTAATATTCAATGGAACCTTTTATAGTTTCTTTATATTTTATTGTCTTAACTGTCTTTTCTTGAACTATATCAAACCATTTTTCAACATGATCCATCGGTATTGAATTTTACCTAAATTTAAACTTTCCAAAAGATACTAAATCTCCTCTGGCATAATCATTTGAATGAGATCCTCATCAATTGGTATGGGTGTTGGAGGAGGAGGAGTTTTGGAAGCACTTATTGCAGCATTAAGATACCTTTTTTCCATCTTAAGTATCATGTCTAGAAAATTTACCTATATAGTTCCAACCTATTCTATGATTATTTCAATATCATGATCCATATGATCAATTTTTACAAACAACTTTAGATAAAAGTGAGAAACAAAACTAGAAATTGTAAAATAAATTTCTTTATTTCTACCAATCTCACCAGCACTTCCCAGACTCAAAAATATCCCATTAATTACATATAATGGATCATTTTTGAAATTTATGAAGTCTAATGAGGAAATAATATATGAATAAGTAGTTATATAGGATATAATATAGCTAGGTGTGGAGTCATAATCATCCACATATGATGGATGCAACATAGGTACATCATTATCTAATGAGTCAAAGTTAGGTCTATCAATATTTTAAACTAAACTATTAGATTCTTCCATTGATAATATATATATATATATATATATATGAGGATAAGAATAATATATTAGATCACCTTTTATTTATACATCAGATAAATGATCTGTGGAAGATGGAACAACTGGTTCTATAGGAGTTGAACCAAACATATCATGCAAAACATCATTAATTGTGAGGTCCAGTATTCCTCATTCCAAAAGAATAGGTGGAGAGGGAGCCTGTTATAATCTATCTAGAGCATTGATTAAAATGATTAGGGCACCAGGGATGGTGTAAAGGAGGATCAACAAGTAGGAAAAAACAATTCCCCAAAGCAACAGGCGGTGGGGTATGTGGAATTTTTAGAGTCTCCTCAAGCTGGTGAAATTGAGAAGACTGAGGGTCAACTTGGGGTGATTCCATGGAATCTAGAGGATGTGTGGTTAGTGGATTTGGATGGTCACCCTTCTCTACAAAATTAGAAGGGGAGTTTTTACAGGCTAAGGGCACCACGACTAGTGGAAAAGAGGATCAACATATAGGCAACAATGGTTCTCCAAAGCAATGGGCGGAGGGGTACATGGAAGTTTTATAGTATCCTCAAGCTGATGCAATTGAGAAGACTGAGGGTCAACTTTGGGTGATTCCATGACATCTAGAGGATGCACGGTTAGTAGAGGTGGTTGGGAACCCTTTTGCACAATAGCAAGAGGCAAGGACTCCTAATGGTACTCAACGAAAGGAAGATGCGGCTATAGACCCTAACATGGAACTGCTCATGCATTCGGGAGAAGATATGGTGGATGACATCCTAACAATCTAGGAAACAAAGGAAGAGGCTGATCAAATGATGGAAATATTGATCCAAGTGGCTAATACCATTGTGCAAGGCAAATGGATAGATAATCAATATTGCATATTGATTAGAGGTTTTAACATGGGGAAGATTATAAAATAGGATTACATGCACTCTTGGGACTATCTAGCACAATACTATGAAGACGTCTTGAAGGATGACCCATAAATCCAGGTAAATGTTATTCCCTGTAAATTATGTAGGCAAATGGATTCAAAATGGCTTAATATTTTCTTTTATAATTCTTTAGTTTCATTTTCTACTTGACCTAGTTAGTTGTGAGGGTTCTCACTTTCCCCTTGAAAGTGTTTTAATAATAAAAAGTTACTTTTGTGTTTATAAATTTCCTCATCCTTATTAGCTATAACACCTTCCATGGGTCTTGTATCTTTTTCAATGTTTGGACTAGGGGAAAAATTCTTTCTATCATCATAATCCCTAAAGGATTTCTCATTAATATAAACTACTAAATCTTCTCCACTTTCATTAGAATAATAATCATCCTTAATCACTTGATTAGGTTTCAAACTAGGATCCACTATTTCCTTTGGCCTGGTTGGAATTTTTATAGGATTTTATTGCTCATATATTTTATTTTCATCCTCAACCCACATTTTATTCAAAGGTTTTCATCCAATATTTATCTTTTTTAAGTGTATTGATTAAAAAAATACCACTGTAGATAGTATAATTTTTCTTTCCTAAGGAACAAGTTCCTTGAGCTCTAATAAAGATGATATGAATTTAATATAAGGAAGAGAATTGAGTTTGGATAAAGTCTTTCTTAATTATTCCATATGTTGCATAATAAATCTAAGTAATCTTATCCTCACTCCATGTACCATAAAATATTGATAAAATAATTCTTGATTCCTTGAAAATCTAAAATCTCCTTTACTGGGAAAAATTGAATGTTGAAAAAAATTAAGCAACAATATACACTCACTATTGAATTCAACAGTATTTGTCTATATAGGATTTTGGTTACCAGTTAACTCTTCCAAAGCTCTTTCAAACTCAAAAGGAGAATTATTTATAGGGTAATAACTTTTATAGTCCTCCTATTCACCATAATTTGGTAATCCTAAACTTACAACCCAAAAAATTGAAAAGAATATATTTTATTGAATATAAATAGTCATTCTAATGTCATCCCATTTTTTACCAACTTCAAAAGGAATATTCACATAGAAATCATTTACTAACCAAGTATAGAAGGGTATATCACTATCCATATACCATTCAATCTAGCCATACTGTCACACAACACTCTATATTAAGGATTGACTTGATCTAAACCATTTTAAATCCAATTTCTTTTCTGGGACAACTTTATGAGATAGCTGATGTGGATTTAAGGGTTTCGTAGCTCCACTAAATATTTCATTCAATCTCTTTGATATACCTATGTATTTTTTAGCATCATATTCAAGTGAATTCTTCATTCTAACCACTCTCAACTGAAATTCACTATTGGAAGGATAGGGTTTGGTTAACAAAGAGAGGTTAGAATCGGGTTAGGTGTAGTTTTTGAGAGAAGACAGTTGATTTAGATTCTCTTAAGGGATGTTTTCAAAATAATTTAAGTCTTTGTAAATAGAAAATTATGGGAAAATAATAAATTAATATTAAAAAAATAAAACAAAAATGGTAGATTTAAAATAATCAATGGTAGTATTTTCTCCTATATTACCAAAAATATAAAGGTATACAACCTTAGAGACCATACATTCAGCTTGATCAACTATAAGTTAAACTTGATCGATCATGCATTCATAAATTCAATCTATCACATGAACATTTTTTATATGGTATGTCAAACACATACAATAATAAATCTTAATATTATTATATTAAAGATAAAATAAACAAATGATATTTAATAATTTTCATAAATAGAAGTCCTTAGATAAATTCAATAATTAAAACATATCAAATTAAGAATAATAGAATTATACATAATAAATCATTCATAATTTGGGTCTAATATAATTCAATATCTCATCATTCATAGGTTTTGAAAAGATTTTAAAAAGTTGGTTTTTAGTACCAATGAATTCAAGAGTTATTTCCCCTTTTTGAAAATACAAAAATTCTATAGATAAAACACACATTAAATATTATGGATATCAATTTGAAAATGATCTCTCAAAAAGTGATGTCTTATATCAATATTTTTGTCTTGGAATGAGATGTAGGATTATTAGAAATATTAATAGCATGTGTATTATCAAAATTTAGCCAATGAGCATGTACCCAAGTGGTAGAGGATCCTGATTGGCATCCAATAGACCTATGATCAAATTCGGGTGGGGGTGAATTTTTTGGTTACTATAGAAGTATTATAGAATTAATGTAGCATGTATTTTTTGGTACTATAGCATCTGGAACTATTCATCCGATTTGGGTCTTTAGGCCTGTAGGAACCCGGACCTTCTTTTTCAGGTACGTTTTCCTTTTCTGGTCATTTTGAGAAAAAGATGAAATTTTGGGAGGTTGTGTAGGGGCGCACGGTTGGCACACTGTTTGTCAAACCATGCGGGCAAGCCATGTGAAGTCCCTAGGAGAGACAGTGGGCTCCGCACGGGTGGCACACGGTTTTCCCAAACCATGTGGGAAAGTCGTGCGAAGTCCCTAAATCAGTCAGTGGAAACCGCACGGTTGGCGCATGGTTTTTCAAACCTTATGGGGTAATAGTGCGGACACTTAAAGTTTGGGTTTTTAAGTGTCGTGCCACTTGGCATTTTCCATTCCTCCACCATTCCTCCTCCCACTCATGGCTCACGTGGGAGTTGCGATTTTCAGGGGTGTGGGGAGCTCCTTGGCGCGGTTGGGAAGAAAATCGAAGGGGTTTCTTGGCGGACCGAAGGCGGTTCTCCTTGGGTAAGTCCTTGTTTTAGTTCTTTAAGGTTTTGGTTAGGGTTAGCTCTCTCTCCCTCTCTTAAATTCCTATATCTACAAGGTTTCATGTAGATCTAGGGTTGTGTTTCCTTTTTTTGTTAAAGGTTGACCTTGTTGATGTTAAGTAAGGGTTTTTGAGGTGATTTCAAGGAGGCGTCCACCCGGTTGGAGCGCATTTGGTGAAGAGGTCGTTTTCACCTAACCCTAAGAGGTAGGTGGTTTGTGCCTTTTGGTTTAATGTCATTGAATATTATGTGAAATTGCGACAATACCCTTGAACGGGGTATCGTGAGTTTATCATCTTACCCCTGCGTTTTTTCTACCATGCTTTTATGCTCGTGTAGAGGTTAATTGGATGTAAATAGAATTGATTACCATGCTTTGGATGTTTTTCCATGCATGTTCTGTTTACGACCGTTTGGTCCTATTTTTCCTGTTTTCCCATGCCTAATAATTGTAGGATGGAGTGTTATATTTTTGACATATTGAGATGTTATAGACTGATTATCCAAGTAGTTATGTAGTTTTAGTTTGTCCTTATAGCAATACTATGCATTGACTTACACGGGGCCGTGAGAACCTGGTGTAGTAGACAAAAGGGGATAGACTATGTGATCTTCCTCAGAGAGTCCTTGGACATTATAGACTATTAGAGGATAGACCGAGTGAGCTTCCTCAGTGATTCTTTGAGAATTACATACTATGAGGGGATAGACCGAGTGAGCTTCCTCAAAGAGTCTTTGTTTACTTTGAATTTACCTTGAACCATTCCAGTCTATAAAAGGAATTGACTGGGTGAGCTTCCTCAGAGAGTCTTTGAATGACCCGGGGCTATAAGAGGAATTGACTGGGTGAGATTCCTCAGAGAGTCTCTTGAACTTGGGGCTATAGGGGGAATTGACCTTGTGTGCTTCCTCAGAGATTCCTTGACTACCCTAGACTATAAGGGGAATTGACTCAGAGTGCTTCCTTAGAGAGTATTTGAGCATTATAGACTATGAGGGGATAGATTGAGAGTGCTTCCTCTGAGAGTCTTTATGAATTATTAAGCTTAACTATAGGGGTGAGACTGAGTGTGTTGTCCAGAGGGTTTCTTATACTTGATAGGTAGGACCAGAGGGGATAGGATGTGTGTACTTCCCAGAGGGTTACCTGTTTGTGTTACTTGCTTCGATTAGCTGTTGATTGATAATTGTTACTATGGATTGTTTACTATTTAGTACCTTCTTGTTTGTTGTTTTATGTACTTTTACCTGCAATATATATTCATTGACTGTTAGGCACATATCTTGTGGTGGTTGCCTACTAGGATTCGTCTCACACCCTGTTTGAGCCTTGTTTTTGGGCCCAAACAAACTATGTTGTTGCAGGTATAGATAAGTTCAAGTTCCCTTATACTTCAGGTACTTGACTGCATTAGAGCTGGAGAGCATGAGACCAAGCTATGGCTTGCGATGTGGAGGATTTTATCTGATTTCCTTTTCATTTTGGTTTAGCGCTGTTGCATTCCAGCATTGTGACTTGTTGGCTATTTTCCTAGATATATATGTACCATGCATCACTTTATATATATGTGCTCTAGTTGTTTATCATTTTAGTCTTCCATTGTTTACTATTGTTGGATATTACGGCTTCTACTATTGCATGTTTGTTTATCTTCTGTTGTGTTACTCTTATAGTGAGGGAATAGTTTCCCCACTATCACACCCAAGACCCTTGCTGCTAGTCAGAAGCCTCTGGCATTTGGGGAAATGATCTTGAGTCCATGTGACCAACCGGGTACAGGGCGCCTCTGGGTGGCTTCTGGAACTAGGACGTTACAAAGTGGTATCATAAGAGTTCCTTTTCTTTTCTTTTGATTTACTATTTGGAGCCTTTATCCAGGGATAGTATGGAATAGGTACTTGCTAATAAGTTGTGCTTGGGAGTAGCTAACCCGTATACAGGGAAAATCCATACTACCTCGTTTATTGAAATTTTACTAGTTTTCAATTTTACAATTTATTTGATTTCACCGTTGGGTGATTCACATGATTTGTTCTATTACCGTTTTTGTTATTTCGGTTCTATTTCTGTTACAACCCGATGAGATGAGGGTCTTCCATCTCATGCATCATATAGGCACTTGTTAGAAATCACATGTCATGCATTCTTGCCATGCCATCTAGGATGCATTAGCGATTGCATGTTGTTTTAATAGACATTGTGTAGATTATGCATGTTGTTGTGATAGATGCTTTGATGGAATTCCTACTATTTGATAGGGAATTTGTTGGAATAGTGCTTTGCTTATATAGATGCCAAACTTTGGATCTTGAGGTGTTATGGGCCCTCATGGACTGGAATTTGGTGGATCATTTCTTGTTTTCCTTGTTATAACTTCTGTAAGATGCCAATCTTTGATTCATAGGGAGTATGGGGCCTCACGGATCAAAATTTAGAACTTTCAATGTTCGTTTCATTGTTCTCTGGGTTCTGGAGTAGTTTTTGAGGCCTACTATCTGGAAAAACCCAGAATGCATGTTGTGTAGTTTTGACTACACGTCATGTGTTCTATTCAGGAAGAAAAACTCTTTCTTAAGTACATGTCGTGTACTCCTATGTTTCAGTCCATGTTGATATTGATTTGAGGTGTGCGTATGACCTTGTAGAGTCATGCCACCGAGACGTCCTCTGGTTGTGTTCCAACCACAAGGCGGTGATCAGACACCAGAAACGGCTGAACAGGGTCTCCCAGAAGATCCTCCTGCTGTGCCAGTCTTGGCACCAGCAGTTATACCTAACCCAGGTGATGATGCACAGTTTAGGGAGGGTTTCTCAGGATGATGCAGACCTTCTAGGGAGCACAGCCTCCTGCTCCGTCAATGGATGATTTGACATGGGTTTTCTAGCAGCAGCATCTTCCCACCTTCTCAGGGGAAGGAAGACCTCAAGTTGCAGAGTCGTAGCTCAAATCCATGCTGACGATCTTCGAGAATCTAGAGGTACCACCAGAGAGGAGGGTGAAACTTGCGACCTATATGCTCCAAGACTCCTCCAAGAGGTGGTGGGATGTCATCTCTCAGGCGGGAAGCCATCAGAATATGGATTTGGAGGAGTTTCAGCGTATTTTCAATGATTAATTCTACCCAGAGACCCTGAAGGTCAACCGAGCCTGGGAGTTCATGAGCTTAGAGCAGGGTACTCTTTCGGTGATGGAGTATTCCTCTAGTTTCATGGAGCTGCAGCGTTTCATGCCTATCCCAACAGGTGATGAGTTGTTCCTGGCTAGGAAGTTTGAGGATGGTCTCAGGAAGGAGATCCATTCCCATGTGAATATTTTTAGGTTGATTTTGATCTCCTCTATCGTCAACCAGGTGATTATAACTGAGCACAATCTGAGGGATTCTAGAGCAGTGAGCCAGGGCAGTCCAAAATCTAGAGTCAGTGTTCCTTCTTCTGATGGCAGGAAGTGCTACAGGGAGCTTTCTCGAGGAGACCAGAGTATGAGATATGCATCTTCTGGTAGCCAGGTGGTGTGCTACTAGTGCGGAAGAAGCAGGAATACTAGGCCGCAATGCTAGAGAGACCCAATGGAGTTCCGATCTTGCGGCAAGATGGTCCATCTGCAGCGTTTTTTTCAGATCTTCTCACCAGCAGCTAGCGACAGGGGTTTGTCTATGACTCCTCGTACAAGAGCAGCTCCACCAGTTTCTCACCAATCTGGGAACTGGAGTTCTTCCGGCTGTTCAAGCCGAGGTGGAGGTCGTGGCCGTGGCGATCAATCACCAGGCTACCAGTGACAACAAGGTGGATCTGCTCAGAGTAGTCAAGCAGGGTCACAGGGCTGCTGAGCTAGCCAGACTTTTGCTGTGGAGAAGACCCATCAGGAGTAGGATCCCAAACCTTCCACAGTTTGAGGTATGATCTTAGTTGCCTCAGTTTTGTCTTCATCTCTTTTTGATACTAGTGCTACGCATAGCTTTATCTCCATTGCTGTTGTGGAGAGCCTTGGGCTCTGTATCTTTTCATCTGCCGATACTTTGACTCTAGACACACTGTTGGGGAATAGAATGGTTAGCATACGTCAGTGCAGAGAGTTCCCTCTCGAGGTTGCAGGGTGTCACTTCTTATGGAACCTCTATGTCCTAGAGATAACGAGTTATGATATCATTCTTAGAATGGACTGGTTAGTTCCCTTCCAGATAGTCGTCAATTTCTTTCATCGCAGGGTGAGTTTTGTATCCCCATAGGGTGGATACTTTCTTTATAGAGGCAAGTGGGATGTCCAGGAAAGTCGATCAGGACCCGAGCATCATGGGCTAGGAGGAGTTACAGCCCAGATTTCTAGTCATTATTTGGATGACCAGGGAACTTCACAGTTAGACTTTCCTCCAGTGGTAGATCATTTCATAGATTTCTTTCCAGAGGAATTTTCAGGTTTTACTCTGAAGCGTGAGGTATAATTCTTGATTGATCTCATTCCAGGAGCAGCACCGGTGTCCATTCCTTTTTATAGGATGGATTCACCTGAGTTGCATGAGCTCAAGAAGCAGTTGAAGGAGTTACAGGCCAAGGGTTTCATTCGACCCAGTACTTCTCTTTGGGGTTCGCCTGTCCTGTTTGCAAAGAAGGAAGACAGTACTCCCAGTCTTGGTGTGGATTATCAAAAGCTAAACCAGTTGACAGTCAAGAACCGAGATCCCTTACCAAGGATCGATGATCTCTTTGATCATCTTCGAGGAGCCCGGGTGTTCTCAAAGATCGATTTGAGGTTCGGTTACCATCAATTGCACGTTAGACCATCTGATATACCTCTCACATATTTTAGGAGTAGGTATGGTCTATACGAGTATACGGTTATGCCGTTCGGCCTCACGAACGCGTCTGCAGTTTTCATGGTACTGATGACTGAGTGTTCCATCCATACTTGGATCCCTTCAAGGTGGTTTTCATGGACGAAATCTTGGTGTAATCTCAAACTCAACATGTCCATGCTACCCATCTTGAGATCTTTCTGAGTACACTGAGGAAGAATCAGTTATATGCTAGGCTCTCAAAATGCCACTTTTGGATGGATCAGATTCACTTCTTAGGTCATGTTATCTTAGAGACAGGAGTATCAGTAGACCCAGAGAAAGTGAGAGCAGTATTTTCATGGGAGCAGCTGAATAATGTATTTGAGTTGAGGAGCTTTCTAGGGATGGCTGGATACTACAAACGTTTCATACAGGACTTTTCACACCTAGCAGCACCACTGACAGGTCTGACCAAGAAAGTGGTGAAGTTATTATAGTCAGATTCTTGTGAGTCATCCTTTCAAGAGCTGAAAGGGAGGTTGAAGTCAATACATATATTAGTCTTTCCAAAGCTGGGAAAGAGCTACACTATCTAATGTGATGCCTCGGGTATCGGGCTGGGAGATGTGCTTATGCAGGGAGATGGAGTCGTTGCGTACAGGTCTCGGCAGTTGAGGCCAAACGAGAGGAATTACCCAATGCATGATCTGGAGTTGGTAGTTGTTGTTCATACCTTACACTATTAGAGATATTATCTTCTAGGAGACAAGATTCTCAAGTACATATTCACTCAGCATGATCTGAATTTGAGACAGCGCATGTGGGTCGAGTATCTTCAATCCTTCGACTTTGAGCTTGCCTATACGCCAGGAAAGGGAAAGGCAGTGGATGATGCGTTGAGCATGAGAACTCAGATATAGGATGTTCAGGAGGCCATTAGTGAGTGGAAGCTTATGGTTCTGTTCTCTGAGATGCATTTGGAGGTGCACGACAGACAGGGGCAGACCTTTCTATCTTTTGTAGTTGTTACCTCTACACTTCTTGATCAGGTAAGGATGAGGCATTTATCAAACTCAGAAGGCCTAGTCCTGTGGGAGAGTGTGTCAGGAGAGGACCCTCTTCCTAGATGGACACTAGTAGAGGATGAGATCTTTCATTTCTAGGGATGCGTATGGGTGCCAGCAGATATACGCGAGGAGCTGATGCGGGATTTTCATTCCTCAGTTTGGTCAGTTCATCCTGGCTTCACCAAGATGTATCATGATCTACACTGCCAGTATTGGTGGATAGGTATGAAGAGAGATTTTTTTGGTTTTTTCATGAGTTATTCCACTTGTCAGTAGGTGAAAGTGGAGCATCAGCGACCAGTAGGTCTTTTTTAGTAGTTACCCATTATGAAGTGTAAGTGGAACAATGTCGTGATGGACTTCGTGGTCGGGCTGTCGAGTTCACCTTGAGGGAATGATATTGTTTGGTTTGTCATCGACAGGCTTACGAAGGTTTCTCACTTATTGCTAATCAAGGAGACCTTTAGTGTTGATGAGATGGGACAGTTGTACATCCGAGAGATTATACGTCTGCATGGAGTTCCACACTCCATTATTTCAGATAGAGATATGTGTTTTACTTCTCGGTTCTGGTAGGGGCTTCAGAAGGCTTTGAGTACACAGGTACTTTTGAGTACAGCATACCATCCCCAGACGGATGGCCAGTCCGAGCGTACAATTTAGGTACTTGGGGATATTCTCTGAGCTTGCATTCTGGATTTTGGAGGTTCTTGGGAGAGACACATACCTCTTGTGGAGTTTTCCTACAACAATAGTTTCCAGGAAACTATACAGATGGTACCTTATGAGGCTTTGTTTGATAGGCCATTCTGATCACCCCTATGTTGGATGGAGGTAGGAGAGGAAGTTATACTGGAACCTCGTCTTGTCCAGGAGACCACGGAGTAGATTGAGTTGATTCGGAAGAGGATGGCTACTGTGCAGTCTTGTCAGAAGTCTTATGTTGATCAGCGGAGAAGACCTCTAGAGTTCAAGGTCGAGGATCAGGTTTTCTTGCGTGTCATACCGAGGTATGGGTACAGAAATATTAAGAGATAGGGTAAGCTTTCGTCGAGGTACGTCGGTCTTTTTGAGGTGTTGGAGAGAGTTGGACTGGTTGCCTATCCAGATTGTTGATCATAGTACAAAGGTTCTCTGTGGTCGATTTGTTCCTCTAGTATGAGTGTTATGGTAGCACGGGCGAGTACAGGACGAGACTTGGGAGAGGGAGGACGATGTATGAGCACAGTGGTTGGAGCTATTCAGGGTTGCTTCTTCTACACCACGCTAGGGAAATTCGGGGACGAATTTCTTTAATGGGGGAAGTTTGTAAGAACCCAAACCTTATTTTCAGGTACGTTTTCCTTTTCTGGTCGTTTTGAGAAAAATAGGAAATTTTGGGAGGTTGTGCAGGGGCGCATGGTTGGCGCACGGTTTGTCAAACCGTGCGGGCAAGCCGTACGAAGTCCCTAAGTGAGACAGTGGGCTCCGCATGGGTGGCACACAGTTTTCCCAAACCGTGCGGGCAATCTGTGCGAAGTCCCTGGATGAGTCAGTGGAAACCGCACAGTTGGCGCACGGTTTTTCAAACCGTGTGGGGTAACCATTCGGTCACTTAAAGTTTGGGTTTTTAAGTCCCGAGCCACTCGGGATTTTCCATTCCTCTGCCATTCCTCCTCCCACTCGTGCCTCACATGAGAGTTGTTATTTTCAGGGGTTGGGGGAGCTCCTTGGCACATTTGGGAGGCAAATCGAAGGGGTTTCTTGGTAGATCGAAGGCGGTTCTCCTCGAGTAAGTCCCTATTTTGGTTCTTTGAGGTTTTGGTTAGGGTTAGCTCTCTCTCCCTCTCTTAAATTCCTAGATCTACAAGGTTGGATGTAGATCTAGGGTTGTGTTGCCTTTGTGTGTTAAAGTTTGACCTTGTTGGTGTTAGGGAAGGTTTTTTTAGGTGGTTTCGAGGAGGCGTCCACCCGGTTGGAGCGCATTTGGGCAAAGAGGTCATTTTCGCCAAACCCTAAGAGGTGGGTGGTTTGTGCCTTTTGGTTTAAGGTCTTTGAATATTATGTGAAATTATGAAAAACCCTTTAACGGGGTATCGTGCATTTACCGTCTTACCCTTTTGTTTCGCCTTCCATGCTTGTATGCTCGTGTAGAGGTTAATTGGATGTAAATAGAATTGAATACCATGCTTTGGATATTTTTACATGCATGTTCTGTTTACGACCGTTTAGTCCTTTTTTGCCTGTTATCCCATCCCTAATGATTGTAGGATGGAGTTTTATATTTATGAAATGTTGAGATGCTATATACTGATTATCCAAGTAGTTCTGTAGGTTTACTTTGGCCTTATAGCATTACTATGAATTGACTTACACGGGGTTGTGAGAACCTGGTGTAGTAGACAAAAAGGGGATAGACCGAGTGAGCTTCCTCAGAGAGTCCTTAGACATTATAGACTATAAGGGGATAGACCGAGTGAGCTTCCTCAGAGAGTCTTTCAGCACTATAGACTATGAGGGGATAGACCAAGTGAGATTCCTTAGAGAGTCTTTGTTTACTTTGAATTTACCTTGAACCATTCCAGGCTATAAGGGGAATTGACTGGGTGAGCTTCCTCATAGATTCTGTGAACAACCTTGGTCTATAAGAGGAATTGACTGGGTGAGCTTCCTCAGAGAGTCTCTTGACCTTGGGGATATAAGGGGGATTGACCTTGTGTGCTTTCTCAGAGAGTCCTTGACTACCCTGTACTATAAGGGGAATTGATTGAGAGTGCTTCCTCAGAGAGACTTTGAGCATTATAGACTATGAGGGGATAGACTGAGAGTGCTTCCTTAGAGAGTATTTATGAATGCTTATGCTGAACCAGAGGGATCAGACTGGGTGTGTTGCCCAGAGGGTTGCTTGTACTTGATAGGTAGGACTAGAGGGGATAGGTTGTGCGTACTTCCCATAGGGTTACCTGTTTGTGATACTTGCTTCGATTAGCCGTTGCATGATAATTGTTACTGTGGATTGTTTACTATTTAGTACCTTTCTATTTGATTTTTTCTGTACTTTTACCTACCATATATATTCTCTGACTGTTAGGCACAGATCTTGTGGTGGTTGCCTACTGGGATTCATCTCACACCCTGTTTGGCCCATGCTTTTGGGCCCAAACAGACTATGTTGTTGTAGGTATAGATAAGGGCAATCACCCTTCTACTTTAGGTACTTGACTTCATTGGAGCTAGAGAGCATGGGACCAAGCTATGGCTTGTGATGCTAAGGAGTTTATCTGATTTCCTTTGCACTTTGGTTTAGCGCTATTACATTCTAGCATTGTGACTTGTTGGCTATTTTCCTAGACATATATGTACCATGCATCACTTTATATATATGTACTCCAGTTTTTTATCATTTCAGTCTTCTATTGTTTACTATTGTTGGATATTACTGCTTCCGCTATTACATGTTTGTTTATCTTCCATTGTGTTACTCTTCCAATGAGGTCATAGTTTCCCCACTATCACACCCAAGGCCCTCGTTATTAGTCGGTAGCCTCTATCATTCGGGGAAATTCACTTGAGGCCATGTGACCAACCGGGTACAGGGCGCCTCTGGGTGGCTTCTGGAACCGGAACGTTACAGGTCCATCGGTTTGGACCTACAGGTCTCAGGGCCTTTAGGACACCAAAGGCCTTCAGGCTATAAGGGTCTTCGAGTTGTAAGGGCCTTTGAGAAACCAATGGACTTCGGGACACAGGTATTTCAGGCTACAGAAAATACCAAGAAGAAACTCGAGTAGACCCTATAAGATCAGACCTAGATGAGGATTTAGATAAAAAAATAGCAACCACCAGAGTAGAGCTAACTGGATTGGAAGAATGAGAGGGTATGTAAACTTCCATCAAGACCAGGCACTATGCAGCTCTGCATGGGGAAATGCTTGTTGATCATCCATGTGAGGTGGGGAGCTAAGAACCTTCATGATGTATATGTTGGGGAGGGGTTGTTTCAAGTATATTAGGTCTTGGGCCTTTAATGTCATGTATTAGGTCATGTATGGGCCTTGGGCCTTGTGCCTACAGGTCATGGAAGGGTTCCCCTTCAACCCATAAAATGGGTATTATCAAAAAATATAAATAAAAATAAGGCCTTTAGGCCATTAGATGTATTATCAAAATTTATTGGAACATGTTCAAATGGATATCCATAATCTAGAAATTTGTGTTTCATCTATGGAATTTGTGTTGAAAAATTTCTTATAGCTATGTATTCAGCTTCATTAGTGGATAATACAATATAATTCTTTTTTTTAATACACCAAGATACTAAATACTTTCCCAAAAAGTGATATTTTCTAGTTGTACTATTTATATCTAACTTACAACTACCAAAATCATCATTAGAATAACTAACTAGTTAAAAATCATGTCCTCTAGATTAAAAAATTCTAAAATTAATTGTATCCTTGAGGTACTTAATAAATTATTCTAACTAAATTTATATGATATTCCCTGAGGATTTTTTGAAAATTATTACTCAAAAAAAACACTATATAATATCAAGACTATTAGCAGTTAAGTTCAGTAAACTCCCAATAATACCTATGTAAGCTATTTGGTTACCTAGTTATCCAGTTTCATCCTAAATCCAATTTATAGTTTGTACTCATATGAGTGTCACTACCTTTTGTATTATATATTTCAAAGTGTTTTAAAATATTTTTTGTGTCTTTTCTTTGATTTAAAATAATTCCTTTTATATTTTAGAAAATCTAAAAACCAAGTAATAAATTTAACTCAACCATTAAACTCATTTTAAATTCATTTAACTTCATTTTAGAAAATTAAATGCACAATGAGTTTTGGATGAGCTAAAAATAATATTATCAACATAGATTTAAACCACTAAAGAATATTTTGAAAATATTATTATAAATATGGTAGGATTAGGTATTCATTTTGAAAAACCATTAGAAATCAATAAAGAACTAATCCTATCATACCAAGCTCTTAGAGCACATTTTAAAACATAAAGAGATTTAGAAAATATAAAAATTCGATTTAGAGATCGTGTATTTCTAAAACCATGGTGTTTCTCAATAGATATATCCTAAAAAATATAACCATTAAGGAATTCACTCTTGAAATTACTTTTATATAATTTGAAATTATGATGTTCCATAAAATATAGTAGTATTATAATAGATTAAAGTCAAGTTATAGGTTCAAAGGTTTCTTTTTAAGAAATTCATTTCTCTTTCTATAATCATGTGTAACCTATCTAGATTTATTTCTAACTATAGTTATAGATTCATCAACTTAATTTCTAAACACCTATTTAGTTCCAATAGATAGTTATTCTTTTGGTTTTTCAACTAGTTTATAGACTTTATTCCTTTAAAACTGATTTAACTATTCTTATATATCCATGGCCCAAAATTCATCATTAATAGCTTCAAAAATGTTTTTAGGTTAAATATGTGATAGGAAAAGTTGATTTTAAATATGGTTTCTAAGAGAAACTCTAGTTTGAGTACATTTATCTAGGTCTCTAAAAACAATATCTAAAGGATGGTTTCTATGGGTTTTTAATGGTTTTGGGAATAAAAGTACTTGGTTCTTCCAAGTATTCCTCAATATTAGGTTGGTTGGTTAGATTGGTTTGATTTTTCTAAGATAAAAAATATAACAGGAAAATATATAGATTGTTCAGGGGTATAAAGGGTTTATTGAAATTTATATTTTACATATCATCCTCAAGATCTTCTAAAAAAAATTAGTATCATGTGGATTTGTTTCATAAAATGTGATATGTACATATTATTTCACAAATTTGGTTCTTTTATTTAATACTCTATATTATTTTCTAGAGGTTGAATAACCTAGGAAAATACCTTTATCACTATTTGAGAAATATTTTCTAGCTTCTCTTTTATATTAAGAATAAAAACTTTACATCCAAATACTTTAAAGAAATTAACCTTATGTTTTATACTATTCCATAATTCATAGGTTGGTTTTCTTTAAAAGATGTTTAATAAGAACCCTATTGATGTTATAGAAAGCTGTAGAAACAAATTCATCTCAAAATTAAATCGGTAATCCATATTCATTATGTATATTTTGGGAAATTTATTGAAATTTTCTATTTTTCCTTTCAACCACTCCATTTTTTGGGGGAGTTATAGGAGTGTATAAGTTATGATTATTGAAACAACTTTGGGGCTTGTAGAAGTGTGAAAAGGTGTAATTTAAATTTTTTAGGTTTGGAATTATGTTAAAATGAAAAATCCAATATACCCCATCCCAAATTCATCCATAGATCATTTTTAATTTAATTAAGCATGAAGAATAAATATAAAAAATTAAATTGAAATATTTCATTGACTAATTTTGATCAAATGTGTGTCTACTAACTACTAGAGATCATTACTTAAAGGAACCAACATTGAATCCCTCTAGATCATCCTCATATTATTAAAGATACTATTGGCACATCAATCTTCATTTTATGGGTGTTAGCACTAAGAATCGAAGACACTTTCGATGTCCTTACAGTCACCTAAGCACCATTCCTTTGATTTAGGATGAAGAACTTAGATTAGGGTGCACAGATCACTTATTTATCACTTGAAAATTTGGGATAGAAGATAGATACATACTCAAATTATAGGGAATGAATAGTCACACGAATTTGGGATTCTCAGGACTTATATAGGTTGGTTTAAAGTCTCAAAAATTATACTTAGGCCCCCAAGAAACTTAAACATTTAAAATAACACCTTAATGACACTAAATGACCTAGTAAATATATCATAAATTTCATTTAAATTTTATCACATACTTTTAACATCAAATATATATTGCATGATAAAACTTGATTCATTAACTTGACTCTCTGATCCAATTAAATACTTAACAAACCTTGAATAATAATATTCATTCCAAAAATATTCATTTTGTATTCACTTAATTTCTTGTGAATATAGTGAGTAAATAAATTTAAAAATTATTATTATTTACTTGAATAATATTGAATTAATTTATTTCTTGGTGGTTGGTTAAACTCAGACATAACCTGAGACCTGGGGTGGGCCCACATTATCATAAACTTTTATTCACATAGAATATGCCAAACTCTTGAATATTCTTAGTGTGTGACCTTTTAGGTTCTTATCTTGATAGTAGTAAGTACTATTCATAAACTAGGAGAATATTCAAGCAACCCATCAAGGCCCCTAAGTTGGTAAGGTTTAGTCATAGTAATGAAAACCACATATGAACATGCATCATGCAATATAATCTCTTTGCCTTATGATATCTCATAAATCAGGATGCACACTTCATGCCATCAACCTTTCTTACTTTATTTATTCACATCCTTAATATATAGAATTAACTTTAATCATTATGGATGTGGATTTAACAAAGGTACTACCATCTTGGTCAACAAGTCTTGAGGCATCTCACCCTTTCGGAAGCGATAAAAACTTTCTTGAACACTAAACTAATTTCATACCATCAATGATACACCAATGCATGCTACCTTGAAACAACATAAATGTTATGGTTTTCATCTTGAATCAAAGTATGTGATTAAATAGTACATATCGATAATGATCTCAAGTATTGAGACCAATAAACATGTTTATATATATAAACTACTAATAACACATGAAATACATGGTGTTCCTATTGGTGGGTCAATCCTCATGATCTCTTTTACTTAAGATCACCAAGTTTGAACGTCATGAGAAGAAGTCTCGGGGATTATAAGCGCCCAACACATGATATTAAGACATCATATGTATCTAGTTAGTATATTTTATCTTTACCATATTACATATGTTTAAGATTAATTTCATAGTATCTCAAGGTTCTCATTATAGCTGGAAACTAATATAACCTGTTAATATGAAAAATAATATAAGGGAATTACCATGTAAATAGTTGGTGAAGCAGTGTCTACTTTATTATGGTAAGTATTTATCTTGCATAACTTTTTTTCTACATGATTCGATAATCAAAAAGTATATATCGTGTTGGTTTTAAGGAACCCACTTTTATAACACTCCCAATTTCACCAGATCCAACTCACTGATGATTACCTTTTTAGCTATCATGTGATAAGGTCATGCTACTGCTAATTTATGGTTTTAGTTATCATACCTACCATTTTTTCTTACATGGTTACTCTGTTTATATATGAATTCGCATACTTATGTAAATCTTCTAAAGAGATGATATCCTTGAGTATTACCTTTTTTCCTTTAGCATAATCTTGACATCTTAATTAGTACCTTTTATATGATTCCAATAACTAGAACAAACCATATCATATTTTATGCTTATTTAGTTTCATCATAAGCTGAAACATACATAATATTTATAAATATTTCTACCACTGGATTGAGTGAGCTTCTCTTTCTCATTACCTCACCCTAACTTTGATATTTGATCATATTGATCCATAGAAAGACTAGTGTATGTCCTTTTATAACAATCCATTCCACTCCAAGTACCAGATACATATTTACTTTCTCAAGTACAATTTCATAATTTTGGCTACTTCCCATGAAGTTCTTCTAAATTTAACAGATATTTTCCTACCATAATGTATGTGTTGGAAATATCTAGTACATAGCTTGGAATATGTGATAGATCCATTATAGATTCATATGAAATTATAATTTCTTCTTTAATATCCTCCTATTACTCTTAAATGTGTTCTTGGAGAGATTTATTTCATGTGACATTGGTAAAAATTCTCTCTTGAATTGTTCTAATTTTTATTTTTTTCAAATACCTTGTTAGTAAATATACTTTAATTTAGTATAAAAATCCCTAGATCTACCTCAGTAGATATTGTTCCCTGTAACTTAGGTTTCTAATTTAATTCAATCTTTATAGAGTTACTTTTATCCTAGTCTTAACTAATTGTAAGACTAATGAATGTTTTCCATATGTTATCAACATATTTTACATGGAAATTATGGTTCTCCCACTAACCTCTTGTAGACACTTGGAATAATTTTGTTCCAAATGAATATTCAATGAACACAATGCTTGCATAAATCCATAAATGGATATCCATAACTTGCATTCCATATTGGTATTCTATGGTGTCCCTAACCCATTCTGGCTTCATCATATAAACACCTTCCAAGAAAGATCATCTTAACATCCAATGTACAATATAATGATCATATAAAGGCTCTAGGACAAGTTGAATTCAAGTGGATTTAATCTTGATGATTTGGTATAACCAATTGAGACTTATTGGTACCATGCTTGTATAACCCATTTATAGTTTCTCTTGAATACCTTCCAATGGATTTACATAAATTATAGGAACTACCAAAATTGAGACTTGATTTTAGTACATAGAATCCATTTTCCTGAATTCCTGTGATCTTTTCAATCATATATTATTACTATTTACTGCTTCCCTATAGGGTCCATTATTATTATAGAATAATACATCACCTATATTAGTGAATATTAAACCACCATTATGGTTTTAATCTTTTTACATAGTATGTGTCTCTGGAACATTCCTTTTCTATAAGATCTTGTATAACTTTTCATATGCCAACTATTGTGAATCTCAAGCATTGACTTAACCTAAGTCAATCTTTATCCCACTATCTCAAATAGATATGATTTATCTTTTATATTAATATATTCTATCTCTCAAATATTAATTTTATATCTTATGGATTTATTTAATATCTTATATAAACTTTTGGATAATAAAGGAGATACACTTTTTTTTAATTTAGGCAAGTTTTTTTGTTTTTGGACTTAGCCTTAAAAAAATCTTTGCATCTAAACACATGAAGCATAAAATTATCGATTTAATTCATATTATAACTAATATGATATCTATTTTTTATAATAATTGTCATATGGTTATGGGTTAATGTATCTATTTTCAAATCACGTCATGAAAATATTAAGGAATACTTTTCATGACATCAAAGACATGTTATTGGTCATCCTTTTACTAACATCATGACTCTCATGTGTATAATTAAATGCGTGTTTATTAATTTCTCCACACTAAATTTTTAATGATCAATTTATTCATGTAAGACTCGTTATCGATCCTCCTTAATAACATCATAGTTATGATGTGTATAAGGAAATGTGAGTTTAGAAATAAATCCACTCTACATATTCATGATCAATGAATGCTTGGTCAAGATATTCTTCAGCTCATGGGCCTAAGGAAACTCATATATTCTAACCATGCATAGTCACTTATTCACTTTCACATTCTATAAAACTCTTAAATCATAAAGTATATGAATTTACCTCTAAATTCTACTTGGAATAGTTCACCCACTCTAGATGACCTAATTCTAAAAGCTTTATGGACTACCTTTATTTCTAAAGGTTTCTTTATCCAAACATAGATAATTATATGTGTCAATAATACTTAATTTTTTTATCTCTAAGGATTATAAAGACCATAATGGGTATATCCTTAACAAATAATTTATTTTTTACTAGAAAAATAATTATCTTACCACAACTTGGTATTTAAGTATTATATTTTATATTCATCAGATATTAAAAAATAATAAAGCATTACTGAACTATTAGTTGAGTATGAGGTACCATAAGAAATATTCATTCCAAAATGTAATAATATCTTCTTGTTTCCAATGTAAAGTTGAGATAAATTTTTTTTAAATACTCAATAAAAGTTCGACTGGAATAATTAAAATTAGAAATTAGAATTTTTTTACTTATCATCATTAACTTAAGAATCGCCCTTTATCGATGGATTGTAGAATTCACCTTACTTCTTATAAAGTTTCTATACGTACTTGGTTATTGTATTTGGATACAAATTTGTGAAACACATTTAGTATATAATACCCAAAAATTAAAATAGAAACATCACATACAATGATGAATAACACTAAGTCAAATCCTTTGTTTTCTTCTACTAAAAATCATTTCATTTTATCTCTGATAGATTATCTCATGACATTCAAATAAAATGTCCTCTTGTATGATGTCTTTCCTATTTTCCATTGAAGGAAATTTTAAAGGTGCCTTTGGTGTCACACTTTTCATTGGCCTTTTTTATTTTTATTTCAACTTGTCCACTATCAGAACTGAAGATTAATCGTTCTTTAAGTTGTTATCTTCTTGGTGAACCTTAACCAAAAGGTAATTAACCTTTTTCTCCATAATTGGAGTTTTATATATTCATACACAAAAAAGGATTAATCAAGTTATAATTATATTGGAAATTTATGTGTTGAAAGATCATGATACATCATTCAATTTATACATGTTTGGTGTAATAAACATCTTATTCATTTATCACTTCTCTTTCTCCTTAAAGACTTTTCAGAGATGAGATAACATGTGAATCCATCCATGTCCTGATGTTGTTTCCACAACTAACTGTATATTGATGATAGAATTATGATGTAAACATCAAATGTATAAATCATGTGTCTCCTATAAGCTTTATTTTCACCCTTACTTTTTTAGGTGGTGCAACGGGTAGTGGGGAATCTGACACAGAGAATTTATTTTCATGTCATAGTACTTTTCAAAAGCATCATTACTAAACATATAAATTCATGCTGGTTAGGACATGTTCTTTTTCCATAATTGATCATAGTGGATCTGTGGTATTACTATCCATTATTCTACAAAATAAAACTTTAGTAGATAAGTTATTTTATATTTATTACCAGTTATTATACATTATATATTTTATCATCTTAAATGTCACCCACTATTTTATCGAATTCTAGTACTCCCTCAACTACTAGATTCATAATACTCAGTCTATTGAGTATTATAGTGGAAAGTATCATTAAAACTATCTCCTCATAGTATAAGTTATGAGTACACCACTACTCGGAGATTCTCAAGATAGGACTTTAGCTGACCAATAACATTAACTCATGACTCCTTGATCTATTGAGTGGAGTCTCATCTCCTACAAAGGATAAATAGGCATTTCTCAACACTTTACCTCTAAAGTTATAACAATATAGTTATTGGTATTTTTTGATAATAACTTTAGTTAAGTTGACCCACAAATCTAATAATAAATCCCTAGCAGTAGGACACATTGACAACTAGGGGTGATGAATACCTCGTACAATTGGTTTTGTTCAAAATTAAGTGATGGAATGAATTATGACTTAATAATTATTTGAGGGTTTTTATTATTATTAGCAAATGTAATCATTTTCTTATTTATACTTACTTGTACTATGTGACATCTCACATATTTATAATGTTATAAATATAAAAACATTCACCATGCATGTTCATTTTATCTATACATGATCACTTATTATTTTACGTGATTTCATGTAAAAACTACACATACACAATATAATAAACCATGTATAAATAAAATTAAACGAACTGATCATGAGATGATACAAATGTTTGATCTATTTGGTGAATAATGGATCGAACAAGACCATATGGGTAACTCCTTGAGTTGCGACGTATGTGACTTGAGTTGTAGCACTCACTCATCCAATGCATCAAACTACTATCTAGTATGTCTCCAAATATAAGTGTGAACTTCATCATTTTTTATCCTCACAATTATACAAAAATACTTGCACATGAGTGAGGGGATCTCATGAGTGTGGAATACAGATAAATAATTTTTATTTGGGTGTGCATTCCATTATACAAATAATGATTCAAAAGATGATACACAAATATTTATTTATTAAATAATTATTTTAAACCAATAAATTGTAATAGTTAAGTAAATACATAAATAAAATCAGACAGTCATTGGTTGTTCTATGACACATGATCAATCAGTATGAATTAAACTTGTTTAAATAAATTAAATTTTCATTGAATTCATATTAAGGGAATTTTTCATGAATTAATGTAATTTTAATTTGATTTTAATTCCAAAAACACATGTTGTACAGTCTAATTAATTGATAGATTAAATTCCCAATTTTTTCAATTTTTTTGGAATTTTTATATATTTATTTTAGGCTTCAGGGAATTTTTACCCCCCCCCATTGTAATTTTTGATCATGGGGAAATTCCTGGAAGGGTTGGACGGACCGTGCATAAACCAACCCATTATTCTTGAGGTTGGGAGGACCCGATAGGGGTGTTGAGTCAGTGTCGTGTGTAGACTCACACACATAGTGAAAAAGTAGGGGGTAGGTCTCCCCTCATGGTGCACCACATAAAAAATGTTTTTTTATAAGTTGGACATGAAGTGCCCCTTTGGGAACTCCTATTACATGCCACCCCAAAAAAAATTGGGTGGCATTCATCACGCTAGGCAGTCCCATATTAAAAATAATCACAATGTAGTGGTTGATACTTATCTCCCCCCTAAAATGGGGGCCTTTTATTTTCCACACAGGGTGTTGAGACACACCACTTATTCCATTTTTTTATTTATTATTTATAATTTGAAGGAATTAAATTAAGGTTTGATTTTTTTTAGTGTGTGGAAACCATTGTAAGAAATCCCCTCTTTATATATATGTGTGTGTGGGTGTGTATTTTTTTGCATGTGTATATATTAAAATATATTTTTAAATATGTCATCATTGACTTGGAATTCCCCAATACTGAAGCTTGGATGGAAAAATCCTGCACTGGTATGGTTTTGAACATCGCTTCCAAATTGATGACACCGATCTTTGGAAAAATATTCTCACACCAAAGAAATATATATATAAATATATGTGTATTCGTTCTTGGTTTTAAGATCATAAAATTATTATTTTGATCTTCATATGACCGTAACTTGATCGTATGACCTCTAATCATTGCATCGTTTGTGCCAACAGGACCATGGAAATTCCATCTTTTTTAATAAATGAAAATTTAATTCTTAATTTGATTTAATTTAATGGATGCCTCTTTTTGATACCAATGGAAGGAACTATGGGTCTTGCAGGTGCATAAAAAAATCTAATTTATAATTTTTGGGTCATGATTTATATTGAAACACAAAATCCTATATACCCCAGCCTGGATTCATCAATGGATCATGTGAAATTTAATTAATCATGAGGAATAAAAATGAAAAATTAAATCAAAATCTCACCTTAACCGGTTTTGATTGAAAGTGTTTCCTCTCACTGTTAGAGATCATTGCTTAAAGGAACCAATATAGAATCTCTCTAAATCATACACATATGATTCAAGAGCATTTAGGTATGTCCATCTTCAGTTTTTGGGTCCTAGCATAGAAAATCAAAGAAGATTTCGACATCCTTGTGATTGCCTAAGCGTTGTTCCTTCAATTCAGGATGAAGAACTTGAATTGGGGTGCTCTAATATCTTCTTTATCAGTCTATAATTTTTTTAGAGGATATATAGGCTCTCAAATTAAAGGGAATTAATAGTTCCTAAAATTTTGGATTCTCAAGACTTATATAGGTAGGTTTAAAGTCCAAGAAATTTCAATTAGGCCCCCTGGAAACTTAAACATTTAAAATAATCCTTTAATGACATTAAACAACATAGTAACTGTGTCATAAATGTAATTAAAATTTTTTGACATATTTTTATCATAAAATATATATTAATTTAAAAAACTTGAGTCATTTAATCAACTTACTTATCCCATTAAATTCTTAACAAACCTTAAATAATAATATTTATTCGAAAAATATTTATTTTTTATTCCCTTAATTACTTGTGAATACAGTGAGTAAATAAATTCGAAATTTATTATTCTAAACTTTAATATTTTTAAATTAATTTATTTCCTAGCAATCGGTAAAACTCGGACATAACCCAAACCCATGGTGGGGTCCACCATGTCCTAAACTTCTATTCACTTGGAATAGGCTAGACTCTAGAATATGTTTAATGTGTGACCCTCTAGGTATTTATCTCGATAGTAATGAGTAATATTCATAGACAAAGTGTAGAGTTTAGCAACCAATCAATGCCCCTTAGGAGATAATATTTAGTCATAGAAATGACAACCTCCTACGAACACACACCGTGTAATAAATATCTTTGCCATGTGATATCTCATAAAGTAGGATGCACACTTCATGTCATCATCCCTTATTTATTTATTCATGGCCTTACTATATAGAATTACATCTAACCACCATGTCCATGGATATAATAAAGGTACTACCACCCTGTTCAACCGGGCCCGAGTCATCTCATCCATTCAAAAGAGAAAAAAAATTCTTAAACATTCAACCATTGTCACACCATTAAGATGCACCAAATGAAAGCTACCTTGACACAACATAAATTTTATGGTTTTCATCTTTAATCAAAGTACATGATAAAATGTTACACGTTGATAATGATCTAATGTCTTGAGACTAATACATGTGTTCATGGATAGGAACTACCAATGATGCCTAAAATATGTGGTGTTCCTATTGGTGGATGAGTACTCATGATCTCTTATACTTGAGATCACTAAGTGAAAAATTCTGGATAAAAAGTCTCAATGATTGTGATCCCCCACAACTTGATATCCATACAACATCTATACTTAATAATTATGATATATCTAGACCATATAACATATGTTTAAGATTAATGTCAGTATTTCAAGGTTCTCATTATAGTTGGGAACTGTTATAACCTGTTGATACGACAAATATTATAAGGAAATTACCATGTAAATAGTGGGAACAGAAGTGTCAATGCTATTATATTAAGTATTCATCATGTATTACCCTCTGTATACATGATTCAGTAATTGAAAATTACTTTTCAATTTGGGTCTAGGGAACCCGATTTTATAACAATTATAACCATGTTGTGAGCATACAGTTTCAAAATGTTGGTTTTCAAACTCATGCCTAGGATTAATTCTTAATGTTGTAGTGGTAATTCAACTATGTTTTTCTACAAACATAGCATATTTTTTTAAAAATCTATAGGCTTCACTTTTTTGAGCTATGAAATAAACCCATGTAAATCTTGAAAAATTATCAACAATCACATTAGCATAATTATTTACTTTTAAACTAAAAACTTTATATGGTTCAAAAAAACCATTTGGACCAAATCTAGGGGTTTAGGGGTAGAAACAAATTTCTTTGGTTTGAAATAAATATTATTTTTCTTCTCTTTTTGACATGGATTGCACACTTTTCCTTTAAGGAATTATATATTAAACAAATCCGTGACTAAACCTTTCTTATTTTTATTTATAAGTGAGTGTATATTATAGTGGCCTAGTATCATGTTGCACAACCAAGATTATTTATAAAATTCACTTAAGATATAAATATTCTTATCAATCAAAGAATCCATATTAATAACATACACATTATCATTATTTAAAGCAATAAATACTAAATCATGCATATAATCATAAATTTTATTGTCAGTAATTTGAATCTTAATATAAAAAATATCATCACATAATTGAGAAATTATAAGAAAATTAAATTGTAAACCATCAACATACAAAACTTTAGAAATTAGAATAGATTCAAAGTTACTGATTTTTCCAAGGCTAATTATTTTTCCTTTTTCATTGTCACCAAAAGTGACATGCCTTCCATAGAATTTCAAAAGATTCTTGAAACTTGAGTAGTATCCAGTAATATTTATGGAACATCCATTATCCAGATACCATAAGTGTTTAATAGTTCTCTTAAAACATTTTACCTACATATAATTAATTAATAAATGATTTTGGTACCCATATTTTATTGGTTCCATAAATGTTATCACATAAATCTCTAAGATTCCAAACTTTCATAATTGATCTATCAGCATAAAAATTAATAGTTGTAGAAATAAAGACCTTATTTTTTCCAAAAGTACATTATTTTTTCCTTGAACTAGATGATTTTGAACTTGAAATAAAGTTATTTTTATGAATTTTCCTTTGACCAGGAAGGTATCCAATTCTATTTATATATTTAGTTGTAGTAAGTTTACGAAGCATCATAGTCAAAGTTTCTCTTCCATATGTAAAATTTTCAATATTCTTCTTAATTTTTTCATTATGAAACTTAAGTTCATTGTTTTCCTTTAACAGTGAAGCATTTCTTTTCTTATCAACAGTAACATCAATTTTATCACTAAAACACAAAACATTAAACCTTTTAAGATTTTTATATTTATCTTTGAGTTCATACATAACATCTTCTAGTGTAGATCAGTATTCAAATAATTTCTCATTGTACATATTGTAATCATCATGATATTCATTTTCATAGATGATTGAGGTAGTATTTTTTACCTCAGTTGTAGAAGACCTAAAACAAATATTTTCTTTATCAGTAGCCTCCCTTGGAACTGTCCAAATCACTAGAGTTGTATTATAAAGAGATGCAGGTAAATTTCTTTATTTTTTTCTTATTCTTTCATTTATAATCATACTTATTCTTATATTTAATCTTTCAAAATTATGCTTTAATATGTCCCTTTTTTCACTCATAGCAGGTTACTTCACCAAAATGGTCATCCTTTTTCTAGTTTTCTTTTCTATCATACTTTCCATTGTAATAGGTTTTTATAAAGAAAATTTTATTCCTCAAAATTTATTAAACCTTCTGGATAGATAATCCATCTCTTAATCACTATCTAAGTCATCTTAACTTCCATTGGTGTTGACGGCTGTGATAACTTCCTTTGATTTTGGATGAGATGCTTTGAATGCGATAGTATTTTTATGTTCAACATTCTCATAAGTGTTTACTTTTAATTCCTCCTTATACATCATTACTTTTATGATTTTTTCCATGACTGAAATTTTTTTAATATCAAATGATTCACTAATGGAGATTGTAGTTCCTCTCCAACAATCAAGTATACATCTTCATATCCTCATTACTTGAGCTTTCTTATCCACCTTCTATCCAAGTGAAAACATTGTATTTATGATTTCATTGAACCTGAGATACATGTCAGAAATAGATTCATTTTGTTAGATTTTAAATGTATCATATTTAATAGTATGGTTATTAAATATCATTTCTTTAACATTATAACTTCCTTCATGAGATACAAAAAGAGTGTCCCATATTTGAAAAGTAGTATCATAAGAATATAATCATTGAACTCATCCTCTCCTAATGAAAAATATTAATCATTCATTACTTTGTTTTTATAATCATAATCATCTTTAGTTGCATCACTCTAATCATGTCTAAGATATTTTGGTTTTTCATATATATCTTTTATAATAGTCCAAATTTCAAAACCCATGCTCTCAAGATGAATTTTCATTTTAATTGTCCATTGATCTTAGTTCCATCCATTAAAGTAAGGTGGTATATTTTTAGTATTAACTTTAGATCTATATGGATCTATAAGTAAAAAATTATAATAATAATAAATAAATATCTTGTCCAGCTGACATGATCAAGTTTTAATTTATGAAATAAAAATTATAAAGAACAATTAATAGACAACCTATGATACCAAATTTTGGTCAGAGTAGAGTTCTCAAGAGTGGGTGAATTGAACATCTAATAAAAAAATTATTTTAAAAAAATCTTAAAACAAAATCCCCTAATTTTGAAAAACTACCTAGTCAACTAATATGGTGGGTATAACTAATTTAATGTTTTTAAATGACCTCTAAAGGTCTTGATCAAAAATTAGTTAGAATAAATTGATATCATCCTAACTTTTGAGATTATTTTAATCAAATAAAACAATAGATATATCACTAGTAGAATCTAACTATTAGAGTATTGTTTTTCTAAAGTAATTTTTAAATATGTACCAAAATTATATTTGAAACATTTAATTTTTAATCTAAAATAATTTAAAAATAGAGTAAGAAAAACTTAAATAACACGGAGTAGAATTTAAAAAATTCAAGAGGTTAAAATCAAAAATAGAACTCAGTACTCTCTACTAGACAGAAAATCCACTAACAAGAACATTTATTAAACCTTATAATTTGATCCACAACCTGGATTGAGTTTTGCAAAAAAATGGCACACAATTATACCTATTCTATCACTGAGCCTCTTCCCTAATTTTTATTGGGAATAAAACAAGTTAGTAAATTAAATAAAAATATTATCTAATTAATATTGACAGTATTATAGGAGTATGTACTAAAAACATATAAAAAATAATACAACAACAACTCAAAAGTAAGGTAAAATAGAGAGAGAGAGAGAGGGAGATTATGTTTGATGTAGCTTTGACATTGATCAAGTTTCGGTGGATAAATAATGTTCTCTTATCTTCCCAATGTCTTCCTTTGGTTCTGAGAGTGGATGAAATGATCAGATGCATTCTCTCATGCTTTTCAATGATGCATGGCCAAAAATAGAGTGTCATGGATTTTGAAAACGAGTAATAAAACATGTGTCCTCTCTTTTTTTGACCAATAATATCCTTGAACTTTTTCTCCTTTTAAATAGATAAATTACTCTTCCAAATATCTATTGAATAATAATCATTAAAGTATCCTCGTATTAAGCATGAAATGTAGAGGTCTTAAATGCACTGATTTTTCTCTTAATTATTCAAATTTGTTCATTGAAATATATTACATAAATATAGTTCTAGTTATACATGATCCATACAAGTCTTCCACATCATCTTGTCACTTCATAGTTTATTCAATACTTAGGAAAAAACTCTAGTTGATTTACTTGAATGGTCGTGTGGTCGATCATTTTCACATACAGTCGCTTTACTTCAACATGCAGTCACTTCACTTCAACGTTTGGTCACTCGAAGTAATCATTCAGTCACTTCAGTAATTTTCTAAAATTACAACTCTTTTATTTGGTCACTTGATTTTATATCATGGTTGATCAATCATAACATGTGGTCACTCCATTTTCTCTTACATTTGCTTTAGTAGTTTGCAATATTTTCACCACGGTCGATCGATCAGTTATATGGATGATCTATTTAGTTATGCGGTCACTTCCATACTTTGTGAAATTCTACTGATTTCCAAATTTCATCATGTAGTTGAATGGAAGTCTTCATGAAGTCAAATGAGTCCTTATGGTTGGTCTAGTACTCATGTGGTCAGTTGAGTACTTAGAGAAATTTCACTTATCTAATACATGGTCACTCGTCTATTGATGTGGTCAGTTGATTTTCTTCATGCGGTTGATTTCTGGATTTACAGACACTTTGACCCGTAGGAAAATTTTTATATTTATCCAGAAAATAAAATTTATTAACATAGAAAACATAATTAATTAATGATAAATTAAACATGATTTGACATTATTAAAACATGGAATTTCTTAACTAAGCCAACATGATTTTATAACTAAAAAGTGTTGGATTCTCATAAGTGGATGAGTCATCTACTCTTGAAGTTATGCACTTTGTAATATAAAAGGGATAAGGTCATGAGGATATACCCATCAATAGGAATTAATCATGTAATATCTGTTATTGGATATTCATATTTTTGGATGTGTATATTGGTCTTTAGACTTAAGATTATTATTAATGTGTATCCTGAATCATGCACTTTGATGAATTAATGAAAACTGTGATAAAAAATGATCATGATGAGCTAGGATGAATTGGTTGTGTAATAAGTGATATATATTAATCTAATTAATCAAGAAAATATTTTTCACTCCTAAGTTATATAAGATGATATCTCTGGACCTTTAATTGAAATGGAACTGTCTGATTAAATACATAGATAGGGTAGTTCAATGATGAGTTCATTTCAATATTTCAAAGAAAGATATATCAAACGTATAAGTTGATGACACAAATATGTTACCTACTTGATGATATATCGAGGCAAAGAGATTATATTGCATTGTGAGTGTTTTTATGATGTTGTTGTCATTGAGAGATTAAATTATTCTCTAAGGGTGATGTAACGCATTTCTAGATGAAAATCTTGGAGTTTAGGTCAGTTAACATAATGCCACTAATAAAGAAGTCAAGAGGGTCACACACTAAGTGTATCTAGAATCTCCATTAAATTCGATTTGAATTTAATATTTAGAATAAATATTATTCTAGGATTGTTGTTTAATAATTATTCTTTTTGGCTTAATCACATAAATTCAATCATCATTTATTCAAGTTTAGAATATATGTGAGTTGAATATTAAATAAATGTTATATATTAATTAGCAAATAAAATATTTATTTATCTCTTGTTTATTATTTTCAAGGTATTAAATAAATATTTATTTATTCATCATTTCATGAATGGATTAAAATAAATATTTAACTTATTACTAAAATATCAAAAAAATAATAATCACCAACTCGAGAATATAATATTTATTTATTCATTGAATAAATAATAAAAATATATTTATTTATTTATATAAATATTTATTTTTCAAGAGTTGATCAATGTTGAGGAGGATTGAAAGGCAGAGTAAATGAAACAATGGTAATGGTATATTTTATTTTGTATTATTTAAATAAATAAATATTTAATTAATTAATAAAATATCAGTGAGTTAGTGAATGTAATGGAACATAATAATAATATTATTATTATTATTATTATTATTATTATTATTATTTGAGATGGGGTTTATTTAGGATAAAAATTAGGTAAGGGTCACTTTACAAATACTAATTGTTAACCCTAGGTATATAATTTGAATTATATCACTTCATATGAGATTATGAATTTTGTGCACAATGGATTCCCCTAGAGAATTATCTTAAATCGCTAGAGAGAACTTTTCAAGAGTGTTCTCAAGAATGAGAGACTATCTTCCTCCTTCCTCTCAGGACCAAGAGAAGAACGAGAGACTATCTTCCTCCTTCCTCCTTCCCAAGAGTGTTCCCAAGAACAAGAGAATAATTCTAAAAGACCAAGAGAATTCTTATTGCAATCAATGGTGAATAATGAAAATAACTTAATACCTTCTTTCTAGCACTCAAGATACCAATGAAAAAATTCCAAGATTCATGGAGCACGTTTGGATAATTCTAGGGGATTTTTTTTCCTTCGGATGCTTCACCACAACGACTTGAATATGGGAGTGACTACTGTATTGATCAACATAGAAGACAGAATTTTCATGTTAAGGTAATTATGGTTTAAATTAATTATAAATTGTATGTGAAAATATCCTCTCTATAAAGAATATGAGGATTATTATTCTAATTATGAGGATTTTATCCCAAGAAACCATTGAAAAAAATTGTTGGTCACAAGCCCAACCACTTTTTCTGCACCTTGGAACCTTCATGGAAATCTTTGATGTAAGGTACACATATATTCTTCATTTTATATAGAACATTATTTTAGTTTCAATGCATAGAAAATATTATTTTATGGTTTCTTAGTATCTTTCGCTACATGAATAAGAGTTATCCAGTCCTTAGAAACCCATCACTAAGACTACACATTGGAAATACTATCTAATCCAAACAATAACTAGCACTAAGATGTGTTCCATTTCTTAAACATTCTACGATCATCACATTAAGGCTAGTGCTTATACAAAAAGGTTCATTCTTCCTTTAGCAATGCATTTCCCAAACACACCAATCCTAGCATTTTCAAGTTCCAAAAGGGAATGAAATATTTCTCTTCTAGCACCCCCCAGGTTTGGACACCAATTTTCAACATTTAGTTTTTTCCAATCATTGGAATTAACCCTATTCATGATTATTCATATCTACTTATCTTCACATGCTAGTTGTGTGTCATGGATTCTTCACTACTGCCTAGGTACTCTTTGTCAGTGTCCATGCATCTTTGTTTTGGCAGGGACTTCTATCAAGACTCTTTGTTGTTTTCTAGATCTTTTTCAGGATAGTCTCAACATAAGACAACACTCACTTCTACATCAGGGGTGTATTATACTATATCCAAATATTCTTTGTATTTATATATGTGTTTTACTTGATCAATGATTTGATTAGTTAAATGATCATTGGTTTGGTGTGTATTTGTGACCCATGTCTCATAATTATTATTTCATGTAAATAGAGACCAAATTCACCCATAGGATATTGCATATTAATGTAAAATACCTTCACCCAAATGGTGGGTGACCTCCAGTTAAGACCTTTCTACAAGGATTTAGTGCCTCCAAAAGACGAATGTAGTTGAAATTTGGTGATGCCCAGTGGGAAAATCATAGTCGCCTTCTGTCTTTTCTCCTCCATCACTACTATAAATATGGGTGTTTTTTATGGAAAAATTTTAACTTTTTTTCCTTCTTGATAATAATAATTTATTTTTCCTTCCCCATAGATGTAGGTCACCCCCACCAAACTATGTAATAATTTTTGTGTTCCTTCTCTCTTTTTTTACCCTGCTTCACTACATAAATTTGAGCAAAAGTGAGAAATTACATACAAAAAACTAGTATCATAGCACCAGTCTGATTACCTGGGAATGAATTGTAGTATAAATTTGTTCCCTATGATAACTCGCTACTATCTTTCCTTTTGTATCGTAAATTTCAACCACAAATGAGGCTCTTCAATCTATTATTGTTATAATTTGTGATGTGAGGGCCTCTGCAACCCCCATCGTAGGTGTCTTCATCCCTACAGATCCTTGGAATCGTTACCTGCAACTTGGACTCCCCTGGTTTTATTTTCTATTTTATCACACTTTTATCAAAAAAAAGTTTGGTGATCCATGCACATGTGAAGAAAAAATAGGAATTTTTTTTAAGGTGGCGCATTTTGAGGGGGGAAATGGTTTAAATTTTTTTTGGTATTCACTTTTTATCTGATTTAAGTATTCAAATAGTCAATTTTAGCATTTTCAACTATTTTGGATTCATTTATGCAACCTATTTTTGTAAATTATAATTATTTCTGATTTGATGTAGAATCCAAAAGCCTAAATCAGTACGTTACCACCCTAGGAGTCTATTCCAAATACCCATACTGGGACGGAAAGTACTTCCAGACATAGAAGTATGGTGTCCAACACTAAATTTGAGGTGGTGAAATTTTATGGGATGAATAACTTCAACATGTGGAAATGTGATTTTTTTTATGTTTTAACTCAACAGGAGTTAGATATCACCTTGGAAGAAAAGTTCGATGATATCTCCAATAGTGATTGGAGGAGACTCAGTCGTTAAGACTATGGTACGATCCGACTATATTTGGATAAAGATCAGAAATATAGTGTTATTAAAGAGACCTATGCGAGAATCTTGTTGAAGATTTTGGAGAACAAGTACATTACCAAAAGCATAAAAAATAGATCTATTTTAATAAAAATATTCAGATTTTATTATAAGGAAGGTATGTCCAGGATTGAGTACCAAGACAGTTTTAATAAAATCTTGATTGATTTGAAAAGTTTTGATGTAATAATCAAAGATAAAGATAAATCTCTTTTATTATTGAACTCTGTAATAACCCAGATTTCCCTGGTCCATTCCTTAGTCAAAATCCAATGCTTGTGGTTTTATTTGGGGTCGTAGTGGTTTGTTTTGGGAGTTTCCCAAAAATATGGTTTCACCAAAATTGTGGAACTGTGATGGTGACACACCGAGTCGGTGGCTCCCTAACGGTGGCACACCGAAATGGTGGCACCAAGATAGTGGCACACCAAAATGGTGGCACTATAATGGTGGCACACCGAATGGTAGCACCATGACAGTGGCACCGTGATGGTGGCACACAAAAATGGCGGGACCGTAATGGTGGTACCATGATGGTGGCACACCGAAATAGTGGTACAACAAATGGTGGCTCACCCTTTTCAAAATTTTTAGCTTCTCCCAATTTTTCCAGTTTCACCCCTCTTATGTTTTATTTTATGTAAACTGAGTTTAAAGCCTTATTTAGGAATTTTTAAGGGAGTTTCAAAGAATATTAAGTATATCTTTAATATCCTAATGCTCCTAGGACTTTGATATATTTAAACTTCATGATCTTAACCACAATCCCATGTTAATGAATTTTGAAACTGTTTCCATTCTATTTAAATAGGATATGACTTTTTCTAAAGCGGAGGTCCTATCCTCTCTTTTCTATTGGTGAAACTAGAGCTCTCCCTCCCTGTGGATCCATGTGTGTTGTGTCATAGCCATCGATCAAGTTCTTTTGGAGTCCTTCATACTGCTTGTGCAACCCCCCTGTTTTGGCGCAAAGAGGGATTTTGGTCACTTTTTGTTTCAAGTATCAATTCTTCTACCTCTCTTTATTTCTTTATATGTGAGGTGGGTGTCGTAATTTTTCTTCATGAAGAACAGCTGAATCCTTTTACTTAACAATTAATAAATTAGGGGAAGGGAATATAATGATCAAAATATAACAGGGGTCAATGAACTAATGGCAAGGATGTGACGATGTTATGTATGTTGTTTTTATTGTTATCCATGAACCTTGTTTTGAATTGTATGGGTTGTAAGGCCTTCTGGAAATATTTTTCATTGGTGGTCTTTGCTTACGCATTGGTGGTGTTCTGTATTTTTTTTTGATTCTTTGATAAATGGTTCTAACATGAAATATTCTTAATCATGTATACTTGGTTAAATAAATGGATACCCTAGGATCAAACATGTTCTATGATCACCCATGTTATTTAAAGTGGAATTAAAGAACCCCTCTTGCTAAATCTGAATATGCTTGGATTAATGGTGTGGTTTTTTGATGTGTTTGGTTGGGTTTTGTACTTCATGGGGGTTGTGTGAAGTTGTTTTTGGTAACCTTGTTACGGGTATGGGGTGGAAAGAATGAATGACCTTGTGTTTAGGGGATGGCATGTTTGTGCAGCAGGGCTGCTATTTAGTGGTGTTTTGTTGTGGGATTTGCATATAGGGTGGTACAGTAGGTGTGACGGAATCTCAGGTTGAGATACTTTTTGTTTGTGGAATGGATGAACTTGTTCTATAGTGGGACTGCATCTAGGCAGTGTTGGTGTGCGGTGGGACTACAAGCAGGTTGTTTCCAGTCTATTTTTATGAATGGGTGTTAAATGGAAATCCCTTACCTTGGTCCATCTTCCCTTGTTTAATGTTGGTAGTTTCTAAATTTTCACTCGTGCTCTCGAGATTAGTTCCTTGTTGTTCCTTGAATTTGTAAAATCATGGAATAAGCATGAACCCTCTTTAGTTAATCAGGCTCTATGCCTTCTGAGAATGGTTTATAGTGTTGTGGTTATTAGTTGCCCAGATAGGGATGGAATGAATAAATGAATAACTGATAAATAAAGAATGAAAATTGGTTAAATGGATTGTTTGGGGGTATAATTCTACTCACAGAAGTGACCATCATTCGTGTTGGTATGTGCATGTAGGGGTAGCATCAAAGGTGGTTTGTGTGGGCTGGTTTCTTGTTTGGAAACCCATAGGTTGTCCTGATTGTTTGTTTAACTATATGTATAAACTTGTAGTTCTTTGTGATTTTCAATATGCACCCCACCCATTCTAAGCACTATGTGTTGAACACCCCCATTTCATTGGGAGGGTGTCTTTTCCAATATCCTGGTGGGAGGATGGATGGTTGGTTACTGACTTTCTTCCTCAAACCCTCTTCCAGTTCATACCGCTTGAGCGTATCTAGGAAGGTTTTAATGGATTGAGGTTTAATATATCCCAAGATCCTCCATGTAGTTTGTGGTGTGGGTGAGAGGCCTAGGTGTTTGCGGTCCAGGTTTGTTTCTCAGGTGTCTTCAGGATGAGGCTTAGTTGTTTTAAGGCGGTAGGTGTGGTTGTTGTGACCCAGGTGTTTGTGGGCCAGGTTTTTTTTCTGAGGTGTCTTCGGGATGAGGTCCAGGTGTTTTTAGGTGATAGGTGTGTTTTTTTTTTGACCTAGGTGTCTGCGGGTGGGATATGTGTGGTTTGTGGCCCAAGTGTGTGTGGGTAGTTGTGGCAGTGGGACAACATTTGGGAAGAGCAGTACCGTCAAGATGTTAGTCGTTAGGGAGGAGCAGATAATCAGTGGGAAAGTGGTGCGGGGTACCCGAATCATTGATGTTATTATATTATTATCTTAATTGACTAGAATTATTTGGGGAGTGTGCCTTGGTTAGGC
Source organism: Viscum album (assembly GCA_963277665.1). NCBI lineage: Eukaryota > Viridiplantae > Streptophyta > Magnoliopsida > Santalales > Viscaceae > Viscum > Viscum album. The sequence continues at coordinate 1,466,289,077 of OY728128.1, read as the reverse complement.
TGGGCTGGTTAGATTTCCTCGTTAGGTGTTGTTAGTTTCTGCTATTTTCACGGGGGCATTAGTATGATTCTCCCACTTGTTCATGAGTGACTTTGGTTTCCCTACTGAGTATACTTGTATGATCACCCTACGATATAAAATTATTTTCAGGTTTCCAGAAGGACTTTGAGGACCATGCTATACTTTACTAGCTCAGGTGTTAGGATAGTTGTTTTACCTGTGTGACAATTTATGTTTAAATCATGCATGGGTTGGATTTTGGTTTCCCTTATATATAAGTTTGGTATTTTTTGGTATTTTCACCATATTATCTCCCGATCATGTTTTCCTTAAAAAGGGTAATGCCTTCCATTTTTTTGTGAGATTTCATTCCCTTGGTTCTAGTCACCACTCCAAGGCCTATTGAAGGTGGGACTCGGGGGGGTCATTATATCTCCTTCATCTTGAAGAAGGAAGGGTGTGGCACTTTGAGGTCCCTTCTATCATCTGGAAGAAGGAAGATCATGAGAGAATGGTATCAGATGGATTGTTTAGTGATAGGATGGAGTTTGGAGTTAGGAACAGTGAGGATTGCACAGGATGGTAGGTCAATAGTATTATGCAATCTTAGTGAATGAAATAGTCTAGGGAAGACTGGCTAGGACATGGTATTTTAAGGCCCCCCATGATCTGATGCAAAGACTCTGGGCCTACTGAACAACCATGTGAGACTGCACTGATTTCCAGGTAGAGACCCTAGGAATAGTACATGCATCATAATGACTTGTGTTCTTGGGTATCTTGGGAGTTTTGGGAATTTAATTTAAATAAAGAGTTAAAATAAATCTTAAAATAAAATTTCATACTACCTGGGTTTAGGAGTTCCTTATTTACCTTTTCAGCTATGGAACCCGGATGTTGCCCACGTGTGGTATGGGAAGTTGAGGCCTAGTAAGTTGACTTGGTTGATCAGTGGAGGGATGATCGAGAGTAGGAAGATGACTTGTAGAAAAATACCATTAGTTCTTTCTAGAAACATACCTTGGAGAAGTATGAAGGAAGTGTTTCAGACTTAGAGATGAAGGATGTCTTGAGGCTCTGACAATCACCTTTACCTTGATATGTTCTCTGAGGGAGTATTGGGTTACTCTGGTAGTGAGTCAAATGTGAGGATCAGCATGTCAGTGGTGGATGCTTTACCTCAGGGAGAGAAAGGACACTGATGTCTCATGGGATGACTTTGAGAATGAGTTTTGGGTAGAGTTTCTTTCCTTGATGATGAAGGTTGAGAAGAGGTAGGAGCTTCTCTCCCTCTAGTAGGGGATTATGTTGGTGAGGAAACTAGAGATCAAGTTCAAGGATCTCCTACACTTTTCTTTGGATCTCTTTTCAGATGAGGAGTCATGAGTGAGACGCTTGGTGGAGGCACTTTGACCTTCTATTCATTATGTCATCACTCCCTTTACCCTACTAACATACTTAGAAGTTCAGAATAAGGTCGAATTAGTAGATAGGATGTACACTTAGGGAGGTGTATCGTAAGAGGGTAGCCATCTGAGTTCTTCGAAGGGGAAGGCAGTCAGCAGAAGGTCTCCAGTGTCAGTGCCTTCTAGGTTTCAGCTAGCAGGAAGCAGGCCTCAGCAGTTCTAGTTCTGATCTCCTAGTCATCACCCTTTCCCCATGGGTCTAGGACCAAGGTGATTTTTTTTGGGAGGTCATGGACATATTTAAAGATAGTGCCTGGTTCGAGCTCAGTATGGTGGGGGTAAGTAGGTTTAGCACCCACCTCAGCAGCAGCAGTTTACGGTAAAACCCTTTCAGCAGTAGGGGTAGCAGGCTCTCGCTCCACTGAGGGTAGATGGTGCTAGAGGAGGCTGACCTTAGGGTGTTCCTTAGGGACCTCAACCAGGGCATGATCTGGGAGGTGTTCGATAGTAGAGGGGTAGAAGATCTGGGTTTGGGAAGTTGTATTATGTCGAGGTAGCAGTTCCAGCAGGGTCGGACCTTGTTCGAGGTATGATTAGTCTGTTTAGTACTTTTTCATATGCTTTGTTTGTTTCATGAGCTTTTCACTCCTTTGTTTCACCCAGTCTAGCTCGTTCCTTGGGACTATATGTAGAGATACTTTCTATTCCCCTGGTGTTGAGCATGCCAGTTAGAGGTCAGACTAGTCTATTTGATGTTTTCTAGGGATGTAGACAGATGTTGGGGCTGCATCAGTCTAGTGGGGATCTTCTTCTGCTACAGATGCATCCATATGATGTCATCCTTAGCATCGATTGGTTATTCTCTATGCATATAATTATCAAATTATTCTAGAGGAGATTCATTCTTTTGGATATGGATGGCCAGCGTGTAGCTTTTTTTGGTGATCATAGTCTTCAGGAGGGCAGCCGGCGTGTAGAGCCTCTTCTTTCTATGTTAGCCAAGCTGTTAGAGGGGTCGATGGGCACTGAGATGGTGGAGGTTCTGGGATTTTTCTATTAGTTCCTGAATTTTTTCCCTGAAGAGGTTGTGACTCTACCCCCTTAATGTGACGTTGAGTTCGGAATAGACTTGCAACCCAGTTCCCATCTGATTTGGATGGCTCCCTTTCGGATGGCACCTTCTGAGTTGCAGGAGTTGTGGATTCAGGTTGATGAACTGATGAAAAAGGGTTTTATCTAACTGAGTGTGTATTTGTGGGGTGCTCTAGTCTTGTTTGTGAAGAAGGAAGACAGTTTACTGAGGTTTTGCATAGACTACAAGAGATTGAATTGGGTAACGGTCAAGAACAGTTACCCTCTCTCGAGAATAGACAATATTTTAGACCAATTAAGGGGAGTACATTAGTTCTCCAAGCTCGATCTGTGATCTGGATATCACCAATTGAGGGTGAAGGAGCACATGAGCCTTAGCCCAGTTGGTGAGGACTCCTTAAGTGCATCCAGGAGACTCGGGATCAAATCCAGGCTGAGGTTAATTTCTGGTACTGTAGCAGTACTTTAGCAGGTACTATAGCAGGAACTATGCAGAAATGTAGCAGGTACTATAGCAAGAACTTTTGCAGGCACTGTTTGGCACTGTAGCATCCAGGAATATTCCTTCATTTGGGCCTTCGGGCCACCGATTAGGTCCCCGAGTCCTTTAAGGCCTTCGGGCCACCTAGGTCTTTGGGTCAGTAAGGCCTTCGGGACACCTCAAGGCCTTTGGCCCACCTTAAGTGCAAATGAAAACTAGACAACCTACTAGGAACAAACTTCAGAAGGAGGAGGAGCAAGGATCTTTCACCATAGTAGAAGCTAAATGTATTGCAAGAATGAGAGAGTATGGAACCTGCCATCGGGATAAGCCTATGAATGCATGGGAAAGCCTAGCCTAATAGTCATGCGAAGGTGGAGAGCTGATTTCACGATGAAGATGCTGGGGAGGATCATTTCTAAGTAATTAGTCTAGGTTGTGTGTAATTTTTGAATCTTATGGGCAATGAATTCCTCTAAGGCCTACGGGCCATGTAATACTTACGAATACGGGCCATGTAAGGGTTCCACCTCACCCCTTGAAAGGTGGATTATCAAAAATCAATAAAAAATGAAGGCCTTCGAGCCAATGGAGGAGGGTGAAGGAGGGTCACATCCTGAAGACTACTTTCAGGTGAAGGTATGGGCACTTTGAGTCTGTGGCCATGCCCTTCGGTGTTATGAATGCACTAGTTGTGTTCATGGGGATCTTGAACTCTGTGTTCCGCAAGTTCCTGGACCGGTTCATATTCATGTTCATTGAAGATATTTTGATTTACTTGAAGTTAGAGGAGGAGTATGTTGAGTGTCTCATGACAGTCTTGGAGGTCCTCCAGCACCACCATCTCTATGGGAAGTTGTCCAAGTGAAAGTTTTTTATGCGAGAGGTGCACTTAGTTGTACATGTGGTGTCTCAGCAAGGGATAATAGTGGACCCATCGAAGTTTGAGGTAGTTTTTTATTGATAAACATCTAAGAACGTGGTAGAGGTTCGTAGCTTCCTGAGTCTAGAGGGATATTACCGAAGGTTCCTACCCAAATTCTTTTGATTTGCGGCTCTGTTGACAACTTTGACTAGAAAATACCAGGCCTTCGTGTGGAGTGAGCAGTGTTAGGCATCTTTCAGCTACCTAAAGGGTAAGCTGGTCAGTGCTCTAGTGCTTAGGTTTCTGGTGGAAGGGGTGATATTCGAGGTGTTCTGTGATGCTTTTGGTATAGGCTTGGGATGTGTGCTGATGCAACAATGGGGAGTGATCTCTTATGGTTCTAGGAAGTTATGTCCATATGAACGTAATTATGCCACCCATGATCTATATCTTATAGTGGTCATATTTTCACTAAATCTTTTGTGACATTACCTCATTAAGGATCACCTTGTAGTCTTCACAGATCATAATAGATTGAGGTATATCTTCTCCCAGTGAGACTTGAACTTGTGGTAGTGAAGGTGGATGGAGTTTCTCTAGGAATATGACGTTGAGGTCTCTTAAACCTTAGGAAAGGGGAACATGGTTGCTGATGCCTTAAGCGGGAAGTTGCGGAAGGAGGTAGTTCGGGAATCCACAGATGCTTGGAAGGCAATATAGGAGTTGGTCGCTTTGTATCTAGATGTGGAAGTGGATAGCGGTAGAGGTTGTCTATTTTAGATGACAGTACAGTCTTCCTTGGTGTGGTAGTTGGAGGATTCTCAGTGGGGAGACTTGGAGACTGAAGTTATGTGTGATCTTGTTGTCTTGGGTGATACTCTGGAGGGATGGTTAGAGTATAGTCAAAATCGGATGTTGTTTCTTGGAAACCTATTTTTCTTAGTGGCAATGTGTTAGGGATTTATTCGTGAGTTCCATAGCTCACCCCTAGACATTCTTCCAAGAGTTTCTAAAATTTACTGAGGCTTAAGGGAACAGTTTTGGTGGCTCGAGGTGAAGCGGGCAATGGTGGAGTTTGTGGCAAGGTGCCTAGTGTCTCAGTAGGTGAAGGCTGAGCACCATGTTCTCGATGGTATGTTTCATCCCTTAGATTTTACCAAGTAGAAGTGGGATTACATCTCTATGGATTTCGTCATAGGATTACCCAGGAATCAGGGAGTATGGGATGCACTTTGGGTAGTAGTGGATCGTTTAATGAAATCGGCTCACTTCTTAGCGATCAAGGAGTCGAGCGCAGTGGATACCTTAGCATTGAGGTATGTGGATGAGGTGGTGTGGATACATGGAGTTTCAAGATCCATTGTCTCATATCAGGATACATTTTTTACACCGTGATTCTGGAGGGGATTGTAGCATGCCTTTAGCACTCAGTTATGCCTGAGCACTATTTTCCACCCTCAGACGGATTGACAAATAGAGTGGACCATCCAAACATTGGAGGACATGTTAAGGGAATGTGTTCTGGATTTTAGTGGGTCTTGGGTGTGACATTTTTTCTTTGGTAGAGTTTTCTTACAATAATAGCTATCACTCTTCCATTAGTATGGCTCCATTCGAAGTTCTATACGGGAGGCTATGTTGTTTTCACTTGTGCTAGACGGAAGTTGGGGAGGCATCTATTCTTGATCCAAACGTGGTGCAGAGTATGACAGAGAAGGTATAGCTTGTCCATAAGAGCATGAAGGCAACATAGGACCGACAGAAGTCGTATTCTGATCATAGGATAAGGCCTTTGGATTTCAAGGTTGGGGACCATGTATTCTTGAAGGTTTCCCCTCGATGTAGGGAATGAAGGTTTGGTAGAGGGAGCAAGCTTTCTCCCAGGTTCATCAGACCTTTCGAGGTGTTGAGAAAAGTTAGTGAGGTGGCATATCAGCTGGTGTTTCCATCGTGGTGGGAGAGGATCCATGACATCTTCCATGTCTCTTAGCTCTGTCGGTATCTACATGATGAATCTCACATCATTGACTGGGGAGAGTTGGATATCAAGGATGATGTGAAGTTCGTGGAGTGACCAGTAAGAATTGAGGATTGTGAGGAGAAGGTTCTTCATGGATGGACCATTACTTTGGTTCATGTGTTATGGAGGTATGGTGGCCTTGAGGAGAGTACTTGGGAGTGAGAGGCACAGATGTGTGTCCAATACCCAGAACTGTTCTGAGTTTTTATCTTGTGTTTTTCTTTGTAATTTTATTATGATGTAATGATTGACCTTGTTTTCTATGAGATGAGTTGTTTCCATGTTCTCTGAATGTGTCTGAAAAGTCCTGACTATGGGGTAGGGAGGACCTGATCCCTAATCAAGGCGCAATAATGCGGATGTTATTGAACCCATGTGGGCAAGTCAATGCCTCCCAAAGTGGATAGTATCTTGAAATGGAGGAAGGATCTCCCCAATCCATGTGTCTGGATAGTGTGACCTTTGGTGTTTGTGTGGTTGTTTATGTAAATAGTGGTCGATGAGGTGTTCTTGGATGTTGAGGTTTTCTCTCCATTTCTCGAACAATACTGGGTGGTTTTTTCCTGAGATATATCTTACGGGGTGGTTATTTGAACCACTTTTTCTGAGTTTAGTTTTATATTCTCAAGTAAAATAATTGTTTGAGAGGTATTTGATGTAATGACCTAGATTCCCCTGGGCCATTACTTTTTTAAAATCCAGTAATTGTGGTGTTCTTGGGGGTCATAATGGTTTGTTTTGGGAGTTTTCCAAAAATATGGTTTCACCAAAACGGTGGTACTGTGATGGTGGCACACTAAGACGATGGCACTATGAAGGTGGAACATAGAAATGGTGGAACCATAATAGTAGAACACCAAAATGGTGGCACACCAAATGGTGGCTCACACTTTTCCAAATTTCTAGTTTTTCCCAGTTTCTCCCAGTTTTTTCAGTTTCACCCCTCTTACGTTTTATTTGACATAAACTGAGTTTAAAGAATTGTTTGGGAATTTTTAAGGGATTTTAAAAGGATATTAAGTATATATTTAATATCCTAATGCTCCGGGGACTTTGAGATATTCAAACTGTGTGATCTTGACCATGATCCCACATTAATGAATTTTGAAACCATTTCTGTTCTGTTGATATAGTATATGACTTTTTCTAAAGCATAGGTCATCTCCTATCTTTTCTATTGGTTTTCCTAGATCTCTCCCTCCCTGTGGAGTCATGCTTGTTGTGTCGTAACCATCAATCGAGTTCCTTTGGAGTCCTTCCTGCTTCTCGCGCGACCCCCTTATTTTGGAGAAAAGAGGAGTTTTGGTCATCTGTTGTTTCAAGTAGGGATTATTCTACCTCTCTTTATTTGTGTATCATGCAAGGTGGGTGTAGTAATGTTTCTTCATAAAGAACAGTTGAATATTTTTCTTTAATAAGTAATAAATGAGGGGAAGGGAATATGATGATCAAAAGATAACAGGGGTCAATTAAATAATGGTAGGGAAATGATGATGTTATGTATGTTGTTTTAATTGTTATCCATAAACCTTTTTTTGAATTTTATGGGTTGTAAGGCCTTCTGAAAATCCTGGCCATTGGTGGTATTTTCATGCACACTGGTGGTGTTCTGTATTTTGTTTTGATGCTTTGGTAAATGGTTATAACATGAAATCTACTAAATCATATATACTTGGTTAAATAAATGGATGCCCCAGGATCAAACTTGTTCTGTGATCACACCTATTATTTAAAAGTGGAATTGAATAACCCCTCTTTATAAATTTGAATATGTTTGGCTTAATGGTGTGGATGTGTACTACATTTGGTTGGGTTTTATACTTTTTTCAGGTTTGTGTGAATTTTTTGTTAGTAACCTTATTACGGGTATGGGGGTGGATAGAGGGAATGACCTTGTGTTTTGGGTATGGCATGTTTGTGCAGTGGGGATACTGTTTGGTGGTGTTTTGTTATGGGATTTGAGTATGGGGTGGTACAAAAGGTGTGAAAAAATCTCAGGTTGAGTGATTGTTTGTTTATGGAATGGATAAACTTGTTCTATAGTGGGACTGCATCTAGGCAGTGTTGGTGTGCAGTGGGACTGCAAGTGGGTTGTTTCCGGTTTGTTTTTATAAATGGGTTTTAAAATGGAAATCCCTTAAATTGGTCCATCTTCCCTTGTTTAATGTTGGAAGTGTCTAATTCTTCACCCGTTCTCTTAAGATCGGTTCCTTGTTGTGCCTTGAATGGGTGAAATCGTGGAATAAGAATTAGCCCTCTTTAGTTAATCTGGCTCTTTGCCTTATGATAATGGTTGATGGTGTTACGGTTGTTAGCTACCCGAGTAGGGATGGAATGAATAAATGAATAATTGATAAATTCAGAATGAAAATTTGTTAAATGTATTGGATGGGGGTATACTTCCTCTTACGGAAGTGATCGTCGTTCGTGGTGGTATGTGCATGTAGGGGTAGCAGCTAAGGTGGTTTATGTGGGATGATTTCTTGTTTGGAAACCCATAGTTTGGACTGGGTGTTTGTTTTCTTATATGTATAAACATGTAGTTACTTTTTATTATCAATATGCACCCCACCCATGTTGAGCACTATGTGCCAAACACCCCCCATTTCATGGGGGAGGGTGTCTTCCCCAACAACCCAGTGGGAGGATGGATGAATGGTTACAGACTTTCTTCCTCATACCCTCTTCTGTTTCATACCCCTAGATCATATCCGGGAAGGCTGTAATAGATTGAGGTTTTCTATAGCCCAAGATCCTTCAGGAAGGTTGTGGTGTGGGTGAGAGGCCTAGGTGTTTGCGGTCCAGGTTTGTTTCTCAGGTGTCTTCAGGATGAGTCCCAGATATTTTCGGGCGGGAGGTGTGGTTGTTGTGACCCAGGTGTTTACAGGCCAGGTTTGTTTCCAAGGTGTCTTCGAGATGAGTCCCATGTGTTTTTAGGAGAGAGGTGTGGTTATTATGGCCTAGGTGTCTGCAGGTAGGATATGTGCGGGCATTTGTGGTAGTGGGACTATATTTGGCAAGAGCAGTAGCATCAAGATTTTAGCTGTTAGGGAGGAGTAGATAACTAGTGGGAAAGTGGTGCGGGGTACCCAAATCATCGATGTGCTTATATTATTATCTTACTTGACTTTCTTTATTTGGGGTGTGTGCCTTTGTGAGGTTGGGCTTGTTAGCTTTCCTCATTAGGTGTTATTGGTTTCTTCTATTTTCACAGGGGCATTAGTATGCTTCTCCCACTTTTGCACGAGTGGCTTTGGTTTCCCTACTGAGTATACTTGTATGATCACCCTATGATATAAAACTATTTTCAGGTTTCTAGGAGTACTTTGAGGATCGTACTGGACTTTACTAGCTCAGTCATCGGGATAGTTGTCGTGCTTCTATTTAGTCTTTTCTTTTGGTACCCTGCTTTGGAGTTTTTGATATACCTTTGTGGTAGTTTATGTTTAAGTCATGCATGGGTTGGATTTTGGTTTCCCTTATATAAAAAATTGGTGTTGTTCAGGATTTTCATCATCTTATCTCCCAATCATGTTTTCCTTAAAAAGGGTAATGCCTTCCATTTTGTGATAGATTTCATACCCTAGGTGCTAGTCACCACTCCGGGGCCTATTAAAGGCGGGACTCGGGGGGTTTATTATCTCTCCTCTGTCTTGAAGAAGGAAGGGTGTGGCATTTTTTTGTCCCTTCCCTCATCTTTAAGAAGGCGTGTAACATCCCCAAATGATAAAGGGTTAAATGACTAAATGATATGACTCATGTCAACAAGGTGCACCTTCCTTTTCGGGAACCTATCTGATTAGAACACCATAGTTAAGCGTTCTTGGCCCGGAGTAGTGATCAGGATGGGTGGTCTTCTGGGAAGTTTCTCAGGGTGTGTGTGAGTGAGGATAAAGCACGCTGGAAAGGACATGTGTTGGCATGTGGGGACAATCATTAGTCAGATGACCCGTTCGGGCATGTGGGTGGACCCTGAGGTGGGCCCCACATGTCTGCGGGGGCAATCGGTGGTACCTGGTGGGCCAGGACCCGACGGCCATGTTAAGACGGGGTGGTTGTGCTGTCATTGGGACCTGGTTGTCACTTTTGGTATCAGAAGAGGAACCCAGCCTTAAGTGCGCGGTGCACTGCCTGGGTTGAGTTGTAGGGCCCACAACGAGGGCGTTGTGCTCTAAAGGGGGGGTGATTGTAACATCTCCAAATGATAAAGGGTTAAATGACTAAATGATATGACTCATGTCAACAAGGTGCACCTTCTTTTCTGGGAACCTGTCTGATTAGAACTCCACAGTTTCCCAGGGTGTGTGTGAGTGAGGACAAAGCACACTGGAAAGGACATGTGTTGGCCTGTGGGGACAATCATTAGTCAGATGACCCGTTCGGGCATGTGGGTAGACCCTGGTGTGGGCCCCACATGTCTGCAGGGGCAACCGGTGGTACCTGGTGGGCCAGGACCCGACAGCCATGTTAAGGCGGGGTGGCTGTGCTGTCACCGGGACCCGGTTGTCACAAGGCGGGTTGTGACAAACTCTCTACCGAAGAGTTATGATCATCTTACTACAACATTATTTTATGGTAACAACGAAGTATAACATATTGATTTATCAAATTCCTTAGTTAACACTGAGTACAGGCATAAGGAAAATTATGAACATAGAAATTCAGCATCAGAGGCATTGATGTCAACCAGAGGAAGATCATCTAGAAGGAAGCCTGGAGGATTTAGAAGAAGTAAATTGTGATTTAAGTCAAGATACGAGTTCAGCTATAGACGTCCAAAAAAATATGTGTGTGTCTATTGTTATCAGAAAGGGAATTAGAAGATGGATTGTACCAATATTCTGCGGGGGCAATCGGTGGTACCTGGTGGGCCAGGACCTGACGGCCATGTTAAGGCGGGGTGGTTGTGCTGTCACCAGGACCCGGTTGTCACATGGCGGGTTATGACAAACTCTCTACCGAAGAGTTATGATCATCTTACTACAACATTATTTTATGGTAACAATGAAGTATAATTTATTGATTTATCAAATTCCTTAGTTAACACTGAGTACAGGCATAAGGAAAATTATGAACATAGAAATTCAGCATCAGAGGCATTGATGTCAACCAGAGGAAGATCATCTAGAAGGAAGCCTGGAGGATTTAGAAGAAGTAAATTGTGATTTAAGTCAAGAGACGAGTTCAGCTATAGACGTCCAAAAAAAGATGTGTGTGTCTATTGTTATCAAAAAGGGAATTAGAAGATGGATTGTACCAGTATTGGGAAACTTAAGACGAATGTTGTATAGAAAATTTAGGATGTTGAAGGTATTGCTTTCCATGTTTCCATGATGGCCAACCATTCAAAAGGTTGGATTCATGATTCAAGTTGTTCATTTCACATGCATAGGAATTGAGATTGGTTTTCAAGACTTAAGCAGTCAGATGAAGGTTTGGTTCTTATGGGAAATAACCACCCTTGTCACATGAGAGGTATTGGAACAATATGGTTGAGGATGCATGATGCTACAACTCAATGTCTTACAAATGTAAGATATATACCAAAATTGGAGAAAAAACTCATATCGCTTGGAGTCTTGGATAAGTTTGGTTACCAGATAACCATTGATGATAGAGTCAAGAAAGTAATATGTGTTTCCTTCCTTGCGATGAAAGGTACTCAAAATGGTACTTTGTATTATTTGAATGTTGAGATTGTTACAGGTGGAGAAGCTATATCAGAAGAAGGTGATCCAGACACTTCTAAATTATGAAACATGAGACTCAAACATACCAGAGAGAAGGCCTTACAAATTTTAGTAAACAAAAAAAGTTTTGAAAGGTTCCAAAATAGGAAAATTGGACTTTTGTAGTCATTGTGTAATGGGTAATCAGACTAGAGTCAGTTTCATCACTGCAACCCATCACACAAAAGGAACACATGACTAAAATAATATTGATGTCTGGGGATCATTGAAAAATGTTTCATTGGGAGGTTATCATTATATTGTAACATTTATTGATGATTACTCGCGATATGTTTGGGTATATGTCAAGAAGTATAAGAATTAAGTGTTGGATATCTTCCTTAAGTGGAAGAAGATGATTGAAAATCAGACGAGAAGGAAAATCAAGAGACTGAGATCAAATAATGGTGGAGAATACACGTTAGATATGTTCAAGAAGGTTTTTCAGGATGAAATCATTGTGAGACACTTAATAGTTCTTGGAACGTTGTAGTAGAATAGCGTAGTAGAATAGATGAACCATATGCTCCTTAAAAAGGTATGGTGTATGTTGTCTTAGTTAGGTTTGATTACATCCTTTTGGGCAGAAGCATCGATATATGCAGCACACATTGTAAACTGATTAAATGATTCTGTGATTGATGGGGAAATTCTGATAGAGGTTTGGTCCGGTGAGAATGTTTCTGATTAGGACATACTTGGTATCTTTGGTTGTATTGCTTATTTTCATGTGATAGACTCTAAGTTGCATCCATGAGTGAAGAAAGTAATATTTGTTAGCTTAAGTAATGGTGTGAAGGCTTTCCGACTATGAGATCGAGAAGCGAAGAAGATCATTCGAAGTCGTGATGTCACATTTGATGAGTTAGTGACGATGAAGTTAAACGATTCTGAAAAAGAGAGAGATGACTCAATTGCAATTATAGTGTAGAAAATTCCATCGTCGATTGATTAGGAGCAACAAGAGAGAGAGTGCAGTGATCGTATGGATATTACGATTAAGGAAGAAGTACCATTACAATAGGATACTCGTCATCGTGAGAGTATCGCCATTGATAGAACATGAAGGACCATGTGGAGATCTTCGAGGTATGATGATATGATTAGCTATGCTCTTTCAGTAATTGATGATGATGTCCTGGGTAGCAATCATGATGTTTTGGATATCAAAGAAAAGAACCGGTGGAAGTCAGTTGCGGAAGAAGAAATGAATTTACTGCAGCATAATCAGACATAAAATTTTGTTCCCCCTCTGAATGATAAGAAGACAGTTATAGGGATCAAGTTCTAACATTGTTTGGAGTTGATCAATATCTATTGTACTTGAGATGCCTACGGACATCAGGAAGACAACATCATGACGAATTGTTTGTGTGGAAACAAGATGATAATTTTCATCAAGGTGAAGATTGTTGAATATTGATGTAAAATACCATCACCCAAACGGTGGGTGGCTGCCAGTGAAGACCATTCACCAAGGTGTCAGTTGCCTCCCAAAGTGAAGACCATTCACCAAGGTGTCAGTTGCCTCCCAAAGACGACTGTAACTGGAATTTGGTGCTGCCTGGTGGAAAATTCATAGTGGACTTCTGTTCCTTCTCCTCTGTCGTTGCTATAAATAGGTCTGCTACTTACGGGAAAATTATAACTTGTTCTCCCACTTTGATAATAAGAATATATGGTGTCTTCCCAGTGGATGTAGGTCACCTCGACCGAATGTAAAAGGCGGACGAGATTCCTGTGATTGGTTTTAGCAATCGCCGGCACCTCGGTTTTGAATTCCTTCTCGGGGTCGCCGCCCCCCCGGTCCAGCTTCTTCACAGCAATGGTAACGGCATCGGAGGCCCCCAGTTTCAGAACCCCTTTGAAGATGATGACGAAGGATCCCCGCCCCGGTTCCTCGGTAAACCCACCAGTCGCTTCCGCGAGTTCTTCGTGCGGGAAACAACACAGGTTTGCGTCAAAGTTGCTAAAGTTGGCAGACCCGGGATTGTTCTTCACCACTTTTCTATGATAACCGAGGTATAAACCGGCGCAGGCAGCTACCATGCCCAACAAGGTACCCAGTATCACAGATCCAGTGACGACAAACGTCCCCTTACTTCCCTTTTTTGCGCTGTCTTCCGGTCGGAAGTTGGATGGGATCGGTGAGAGGGGAGGCGAGCCATCCTTCCTGACTTTGATCCGAGCCTTTCCCCGGGCAGTGTTGCCCCTTGCCCCGTTGGAAAGAGGGAACCTCTTCTTCCAGCAGGCATCGCCCCCGAAGACGACAACCGCACACAAGCAATCATCCAGACACGAATCCCGGCGCTGCTTCTCGTTAACAGGAGCGGTCCGGTATATTCTGCTGCCAAAGACTGCCTATGAAATTTTATTCTAAAATGTATTAAGATATACAGTGAATTTTTTGCCCTAAATTTTATATTTTTTTTCTTTGATTGCCTGTTGCCCTTACCTGAGGACTCTTTGGACTTGCCCTAGGGCCGGCCCTGCTCGTTAAGCAGGTGCAGATTCTCATAATTCGACTGTGGCCAGTTGGTATTGGGGAGCTCCATAAAATCGTACAACTCAGACCGGGGCCGAGGCCCATCTTGTGATGGATATTTTTCCAGCTACCATGGTTGGTGGCTGGTGCACCAACCATAGCCACCATGGAGGATTTCTATTTTGGGTGCTTCCTTTTCACATGTGATGGAACTGCTCCTTTGGCAGCCATGGGAGTTGTCAAATGAGCAGGTGGCCACCATTGTTGAAGTCCAAGGTTTGGTGGGAGAATTGGTGGGAGTTGTGTCAAACTTGACACCTCCCACCATGGCTATTTAAGGAGGGACAAGAGTGCTTCCTCCATGATTAGATTCGAGCCAAGGGAGAGCTCTTTGAGAGAGGGCCGGGAGAGCTTCATGTGATAGAAATCAAAGGGAGGTGTGGGAGGGGTCTTTTGTAATCCTTGTTCTTGTAAAATAAAGATTATTTTTATTCTCATTCTTCTCCTATTATTTCTCATAGTGGTCAGCGAACCACAACAAGTGGTATCAAAGGCGGTTCGGGTGAAACGGCGGCGGGCGGTGAAAATATTTCTGGTGGCCGGAAAATTCAAGTTGCCAGTAATCGTGTTTTGAATTCATATTCTGAAAGCCTGTGTCAAGACGATTCCAACGGCGCAAACGGCATAAAAAACGGAGCTAAAACGAGCTTCCTAGCCCCGGTCAAACTTCGGTCAAACTTCGGGTGAACAGTAACCTAGCCGGAGAAGAAGGTACTGTTCCGGCGCCGGCACTTTTCCGGCGGATTTCCGGCAGCTGCTCCGGCGTCCCACGTCCTCGCCACGTCATCGGACGATCTCGACCATTGATACTGTTTTGATCATAAATTGATCAATCGGTATCCGATTTCGACGATCTAGAAGTTGATTCCACCATTTTCGACCGTTCCGGACGCAACGGTGAGTTCCATTTTTCCAGATTCTGCACCAATTTTTAACTGAATTGAAATCCAATGGAGGGATCATCCACGGGAGGGATGATCATGTTGACTTTTTCGAACTACTCCATTTGGAAGTCTCGAATGGAAGATCTTCTCAATGCTAAGGATCTTTTTGACCCCATTGAGAATGAGGGAGTCAACCCTGATGCCACAAAGTAAGCGGAGTGGAAGAAGCTAAACAAGAAGTTGATCGGCCAAATCCACCAATGGATCGATCACAGCGTTTACCACCATGTTGCTCAAGAGACTGGTGCGTATGAACTTTGAACAAAGTTGGAAAATACATATCAGTCAAAGACCGCTCGAAACAATATCCTCTTATTGAAGTGGTTGATGAATCTTCGACTACAAAGTGGAAACTCTATAGCCGAACACACCAGCGAGTTTCAAAGCCTGGTGAACCAGTTGGTGGCTGCCGGTAAGACTCTAAATGATGAAGATCAGGCAAACCACTTACTCTGCACACTTCCCGATAGCTGGGATATGCTTTTCATCTCACTCAACAACTCGGCGCCTGGAGGCAAACTTACCATGGTGATGGTAAAGGATGCACTGTTCAACGAGGAAGCCCGAAGGAAGGATGTGAGTTACAACCAGACGCAAGCTCTCGTTCTAGAGAAGCGAGGGAGACAACATGGAGGAAGTCGTGGGGAAGGAACCAAAGGTCGAAGCAAGAGCAGAGGAAGGTCCACAGATGGTAGGAGGCCAACATACAAATGCTACCATTTTGGCATGGAGGGACACATGAAGAAGAACTGTCGAAAGTTGTTACAAGAAAAGGGTCAAAGTAACAACCAGCAAAGAAGAAATGAAGACGCGCATGTGAGCGTCACCGGAGAAGTTGTTCTTTTCTCCAAAGACGAAGAAGAGACATGCTTTCATACATCAGGCCAAGACACAGAATGGGTGATCGATACTGCAGCATCGTACCACGTCACTCCGCATTGTGAGTATTTCTTGACTTATCAAGCTGGTGACTTTGGTGCAGTCAAGATGGGGAATACCAGTTCGGTGGAGATTGTTGGCATGGGTGATATCCAAGTCAAGACGAATGTTGGATACACAATCACCCTGAAGGATGTTTGACATGTTCCAAGCCTTCATCTCAACCTGTTATCAGGTATAGTCTTTGATCGACAAGGCTATAACAACATCTTCAGCAACGGAGCATGGAAGATGACAAAAGGAGCCATCATCATCGCTCGAGGATACATATGCGGTACGTTGTACAAAACTCATGTGAAGATATGTGCAGACAGCCTCAACATGGTGGAAAGAGAGACGTCATCTAATATGTGGCATAGAAGGCTCGGCCACATGAGTGAAATAGGGTTATCTACCCTAACAAAGAATAAGTACATCAGTATTGACAAGGATGCATCACTTGATCCTTGTAAATACTGCTTGTATGGGAAGTATCATAGAGTTTCATTCAATACTGCTTCATCACGGAGATCAGAGTTGTTGGATCTGGTGCACTCTGATGTATGCGGACCCATGGAGGTGGATACACTCGGAGGTAACAAATATTTTCTATCCTTTATTGATGATGCATCTCGATTGGTGTGGGTGTTCTTCTTACGAACGAAGGACCAAGTACTAGAATACTTCAAAATGTTCCACGCCATGGTGGAGTGTGAAACTGGAAGGAAGCTAAAGTGTCTTCGTTCAGACAATGGAGGAGAGTGAACGTCCTGAGAATTTGATGCCTATTGCAGGAGTCATGGCATCCGACATGAGAGGACAGTCCCTCGCACCCCACAACACAACGGATTTACAGAAATGATGAACAGAACCATCATGGAGAAGGTCAGAAGCATGATGAGTTTGGCAAAGCTCCCTAAGCCATTCTGGGGAGAAGTTGTTCAGGTTTCATGCTACCTCATCAACTGATCACTGTCAGTCCCTATGAATTTTGAGATTCCACAGAAGAGATGGTCTGGTAAACATCCCTCTTACTCTCATTTACGAGTATTTGGATGTTTGGAATTTTCACATGTATCCAAGGAGCTCAGGCAGAAGCTAGACGAGAGATCTACTCCATGCATCTTCATCGGCTATGGATATGAGGAGTTCGGATACAAGCTTTGGGACCTGAAGGAGAAGAAGGTGATCAGAAGAAGAGATGTCGTGTTCCATGAGAACCAGACGATCGAGGACATTCAAAATCCTAGAATGACTCGAAGGGAAAGGGTTGAGGGCTCAATTCGTGATCCAAAACCTATACCAGTACCACCTATCATTGAAGAGGAGGAGGTGCACGAAGACTCATCGGCAACAGACCAGGAGGCAGTGGAGGAGGATATTGAGCAGGGGGAGACTCAATCCTCTCCACAAGAATTTACAGAACCATCACAGGAGATAGGTGATGTTGTGCCTCCTGAACCTAACATTTCAGAGGTTTGGAGATCTTCACAAGGAAGGATTCCATCAACAAGATATTCGGAGTCAGATTACCTACTGCTGACTGATGAGGGGGAGCCAGAAGGATACCAGGAAGCAGTGACTCATCCCAAAAAACTCAAGTGGCTGCATGTAATGGAGTATGAGATGGAGTCTTTGATGAATAACCAAACATATGATTTGGTGGAATTACCCAAAGGTAAGAAGGCACTAACGAACAAATGGGTGTTCAGGATGAAGAAGGATGGAAGCAAAAGGGAGGTCAAGCACAAAGCTCGGTTAGTTGTTAAGGGGTTTATTCAGAATAAAGGAGTCGACTTTGATGATATTTTTTCACCTGTGGTGAAGATGGCTTCAATCCGAATCATTTTTGGATTAGTGGCTAGCTTGGACTTAGAGCTTGAATAGATGGACGTGAAGAGAGATTTTCTTCATGGTGACCTCTCCGAGGAGATCTATATGAAGCAGCCTGAAGGTTTTGAGGTTTTTGGACAAGAAAAACTCGTATGCAAATTAAAGAAGATCTTTTATGGACTGAAACAGGCTCCCAGACAGTGGTACAAGAAGTTTGACTCATTCATGGTGAGTCATGGATACAAGTGGACACAGGCGGACCAGTGTGTTTACATCCAGAGATTTCAGGATGGTAACTTTGTTGCTCTTCTACTTTATGTTGATGACATATTGATCATTGGGAAGGATGCAGCGAATATTAGCCAGTTGAAGAAGGAGTTATCCAAGTCTTTTGATATGAAAGACTTGGGAGCATCTCAACAGATTTTGGGGATGCAGATCATTCGTGACAAAAAGAGGAAACTGTTATGGTTATCTCAGGAGAAGTATGTTGAACGTGTTCTGAAATTTTTCAACATGGACAAAGCCAAACCAGTGAGAATTCCTCTTCCCAATCATTTGAAGTTGAGTAGGAGTTCATGCCCATCGTCCAAGGAAGAAATCAGACAATGAATATGATACCATACTCCTCGGCAGTTGGAAGCTTGATGTACGTTATGGTGAGTACGCGACCTGACATTGCCCATGTAGTGGCAATTGTGAGTCGTTTTCTCTCCAATCCCGGAAAGCAACATTGGGATGTTGTCAAATGGATTCTGAGGTATCTTAAAGGTACCTCAAAGCTATGTGCTACGGGGGAGCTGAACCACTCTTGGAGGGCTATACAGATGCAGATATGGCTGGAGATCCTGATAGTAGGAAGTCTACATCAAGATACATCTATACTTTTGCAGGAGGAGCTGTATCATGGCAGTCAAGGTTACAGAAGTGCGTTGCTTTATCCACGATGGAAGTAGAGTACATTGCTGCTTCAGAAGCTGGCAAGGAGATGTTATGGCAAAAGCGTTTCCTTCAGGAGCTTGGATTCAGCCAGAAGGAGTACAAGGTTCATTGTGATAGTCAAAGTGCTTTGGACTTGAGAAAGAACTCCATATACCATTCTCGGACGAAGCACATCAACATTCACTATCATTGGATATACGAAGTGATGGATCAACAACTACTGTGACTTGTGAAGATCCACACAAAGGAGAACCGGCATATATGTTGACAAAGGTGGTCGCTCGGGAGAAGCTAGACCTTTGTAGATGCTTCAGTGGATTGAAGTTGGAGGGGGAGAATTGATGGATATTTTTCCAGCTACCATGGTTGGTGGCTGGTGCACCAACCATAGCCACCATGGAGGATTTCCATTTTGGGTGCTTCTTTTTCACATGTGATGGAACTGCTCCTTTGGCAGCCATGAGAGTTGTCAAATGAGCAGGTGGCCACCATTGTTGAAGTCCAAGGTTTGGTGGGAGGATTTGTGGGATTTGTGTCAAACTTGACACCTCCCACCATGGCTATTTAAGGAGGGCCAAGGGTGCTTCCTCCATGATTAGATTCGATCCAAGGGAGATCTCTTTGAGAGAGGGCTGGGAGAGCTCTATGTGATAGAAATCAAAGGGAGGTGTGGGAGGGGTCTTTTGTAATCCTTGTTCTTGTGAAATAAAGATCATTTTTCTTCCCATTCTTCTCCTATTATCTCTTGTAGTGGTCAGTGAACCACAAGATCTTGCGCGCATCCCAGCATGAAATTCAGCTCGCAGTTTTCGTGGGCATTGTTATTGTCTGCTAAATGGAACTCCGGTGGGCATTCGCAACTTGGTCTGCGGTCATCTGTGAGACTGAAAATGATATTAAACCCACAAGCTCCGCTGCCCCTCTCATTTAATCCAAAGCTACTATAGATATTTTCCGTCTTCGTCAACTCAGGTTTCCATCCTTCCCCATCCCCGGATGACGATACGTTCCTCGGATGGTAGTACTGAGTAAAAACCCCATCAAAATTTAGAGTCGCGTGGTGGTAATAACCAGCCGCTGGATTCACCCTGTCAGTAGTCAAAGGGAATTTATCTCCACTAATTTTGAGTATTTACATGTACCTCATGCTTCATGGATGTACCATTCCTTTGGTTCATGTGTTATGGAGGCATGCTGGGCTTGAGGAGAGTACTTGAAACCAAGAGGCACAGATGCGTGCCAATTACCCAAAGTTGTTCTGAGTTTTTCACTTGTGTTTTGCTTTGTGTTTTTCTTATGATGTAATACTTGACCTCATTTTCTGTGAGATGAGTTGTTTTCTTGTTCTCTAAATGTGTGTGAAAAATCTTGATTGTGGGGAGGGTAGGACCTAATCCTTAATCAAGATGCATTAATGCGGATGCGATTGAACCCGTGCGGACGAGTCAATGCCACCCAAAACGGATAGTATCTTGACATGGAGGAATTATATCCCTAATCCATGTGTCTAGACAGTGTGAACTTTTGTGTTTTTGTGTTTGTTTGGGGTAGTAGTTGTTGGTGAGGTGTTCTTGGATGTTGAGGTTTTCTCTCCATTTCTCGAACAATGCTAGGTGGTTTGTTCTTGAGAGATATATTAAGGGGTGATTGTTCAAACCCCTTTTTTCTGAGTTTGGTTTTAAATTATCACGGACAATAATAGTTTTAAAGGTATCTAATGTAATGAACTGGATTTCTCTGGGCCATTCCTTTGTGAAAATCTAGTACTTGTGGTGTTCTTGGGGGTCATAGTGGTTTGTTTCGGGAGTTTTCCAAAAAACTAGTTTTACCAAAACGGTGGCACCATGATGGTGGCACACTAAAATGGTGGCTCTATAATAGTGGAACATCGAAATGGTGGCACACCAAACGGTGGCTCGCGTTTTTCCGAATTTCTAGTTTTTCCCAGTTTCTCCCAGTTTTTCCAATTTCACCACTATTACATTTTATTTGACATAAACTGAGTTTAAAGAATTATTTGGGAATTTTTAAGGGATTGTCAAAGGATATTAAGTATGTCTTTAATATCCTAATGCTCTGGGGACTTTGATATATTCCAACCGTGTGATCTTAACCACAATCCCACATTAATGACTTTTGAAACCATTTCTATTCTATTGATATAGGATATGAATTTTTCTAAAGCGTAGGTCCTCTCTTATATTTTCTCTTGGTGTGCCTAGATCTCTCCCCCCCATGGAGTCACGTGTGTTGTGTCATAGCCATCAATTGATTTCCTTTGGAGTCCTTCCTGCTACTCGCATGACCTCCCATGTTTTGGCGCAAAGAGGAGTTTTGGTTGCCTGTTGTTTCAAGTAGAGATTCTTCTGCCTCTATTTATTTGTGTATCATGTGGGGTGGATATAGTAATGTTTCTTCATGAAGAATGGTTGAATAATTTTCCTTAATAAGTAGTAAATGATAGGAAGGGAATATAATGATAAAAAGATAATAGGGGTCAATGAAATAATGGCAGGGAAGTGATGATGTTACATATGTTGTTTTAATTTTTATCCATGAACCTTGTTTTGAATTGTATGGGTTGTAAGGCCTTCTAAAAATCATGGTCATTGGTGGTCTTTTCTTGTGCACTGGTGGTGTTCTGTATTTTGTTGTGATGCTTTGTTAAATGGTTGTAACATGAAATATGCTTAATCATGTATACTTGGTTAAATAAATGGGTGCCCCAGGATCTAACTTGTTTTGTGATAACCCATATTATTTAAAGTGGAATTAAAGAACCCCACTTGCTAAATCTGAATATGTTTGGATTAATGGTGTGGATGTGTACTGTGTTTGTTTGGGTTTTATACTTCATGAGGGGTTGTGTGAAGTTGTTGTTGGTAACCTTGTTATGGGTATGGGGGTGGACAGAGGGAATGGTCTTATGTTTGGAGGATAGCATGTTTGTGAAATGCGGTTACTGTTTGGTGGTGTTTTGTTGTGGGATTTGTGTATGGGGTGGTACATGAGGTGTGATAGAATCTTAGGTTGAAAGATTGTTTGTTTATGGAATGGATGAACTTGTTCTGCAGTGGGACTACATCTAGGAAGTGTTGGTGTGTAGTGGGACTGCAAGCGAGTTGTTTCCAGTTTGTTTTTATGAATGGGTGTTAAAATGAAAACCCCATAACTTGGTCCCTATTACCTTGTTTAATGTTGGCAGTCTGTAATGTTTCACCCATTATCTAAAGATCGATGCCTTATTGTGCCTTGAATGGGTTGAATGGGTGAAATTGTGGAATAAGCATGAACTCGCTTTAGTTAATCAGGCTCCTTGCCTTCTGAGAACGGTTGTTGGTATTACGGTTGTTAGTTGCCCAGGTAGGGATGGAATGAATAAATGAATAATTGATAAGTGTATAATTATAATTGGTTAAATGGAATGGATGGGGGTATAATTCCATTTACAAAATTTACCATCGTTCATGGTCGTACGAGCATGTTAGGTTAGCAGAAAATGTAGTTTATGTGGGATGGTTTCTTTTTTGGAAACCCATAGGTTGGGCTGAGTGTTTTTTTACCTATATGTATAAACTTTTAGTTCCTTTTGATTTTCAATATGAACCCCACCCATGTTGATCACTATGTGCCAAACACCCCCATTTCATGGGGGAGGGTGTCTTTCCCAACATCCTGGTGGGAGGATGGATGATTGGTTAATGACTTTCTTCCTCGCACCCTCTTCCGATTCATACCCCTCGAGCGTATCCAGGCAGGCTATAATAGATTGAGGTTTACTATAGACAAAGATCCTTCGGGCAGGTTGTGGTGTGGGTGAGAGGCATAGGTGTTTGCGGTCCAGGTTTGTTTCCCATGTGTCTTCGGGATGAGGCCCAAATGTTTTCAGGCTGCAGGTGTGGTTTTTGTGACCCAGGTGTTTTTTGTATAGGTTTGTTTCCAAGTTGTATTCAGGATGAGGCCCAGGTGTTTTCGGGTGAGGGGTTTGGTTGTTGTGACCGAGGTGTCTGCGGGCAGGATATGTGTAGTTTGTGGCCTAGGTGTGTGTGGGAAGTTGTGGTAGTGGGACTGTAATTTTGAAGAGCGGTAGCATCAAGATGTTATCCATTAGGGAGGAGAAGATAACCAGTGGGGAAGTGGTGTAGGGTACCCAAATTATCGACGTGCTTATATTATTATCTTACTTGACTTACATTATTTAAGGATTGTGCCTTGGTGAGGCTGGGCTGGTTAGCTTTCCTCATTAGGTGTTGTTGGTTTCTTGTGTTTTCACGGGGGCATTAGTATGATTCTACCACTTGTGCATGAGTGGCTTTGGTTTCCCTACTGAGTATACTTGTATGATCACCCTACAATATAAAACTATTTTTAGGTTTCCAGGCGGGCTTTGAAAACTATGTTGAACTTTACTAGCTTAGGCGTCGGGATAGTTTTTGTGTTGCTACTTAGTCTTTTCTTTTTGTAGCTTGATTTGGACTTTTTGTTGTACCTTTTTGGAAGTTTATGTTTAAATCATGCATGGGTTGGATTTTGGTTTCCCTTATCTAAAATTTTGGTGTTGTTCAGGATTTTTACCATTTTATCCCCTGATCCTGTTTTCCTTAAAAAGGGTAGTGCCTTCCATTTTGTGTGAGATTTCATCCCCTTGGTGCTAGTTGCCACTCCGGGGCCTATTGAAGGCAGGACTCAGGGTCATTATCTCTCCCTCATCTTGAATAAGGAAGGGTGTGGCACTTTGTTATCCCTTCCGTCATCTTGAATAAGGCGAGTCGTGACAAAATCTCTACCGAAGAGTTATGATCATCTTACTACAACATTATTTTATGGTAAGAACGAAGTAAAATTTATTGATATATCAAATGACTTAGTTAACACTGAGTACAGGAGGAAGGTCAATTATGAACATAGAAATTCTGCATCAGAGGCATGGATGTCAACCAGAGGAAGATCATCTAGCAAGAATCCTGGGGGATTTAAAAGAAGTAAATTGTGATTAAAGTCAAGAGACGAGTTCAGCTATAGACATCCAAAAAAAGACGTGTGTGTATACTGATATCAAAAAGGTAACTAGAATATGGATTGTACCAATATTGGGAAACTTAAGACGAATGTTGTATAGAAAATTTAGCATGTTGAAGATACCTCTTTCCATGTTTCCTGGATGGTCAACCATTCAAAAGGTTGGGTTCATGATTCAGGTTGTTCATTTCACATGCATAAAAATTGAGATTGGTTTTCAAGCCTTAAGCAGTCAAATAAAGGTTTGGTTCTTATGGTCAATAACCACCCTTGTCACATGAGAGGTATTGGAACAATATGGTTGAGGATGCATGATGATACAACTCAATGTCTTACAAATGTAAGATATGTACCAAATTTGGAGAAGAACTTCATATCGCTTGGAGTCTTGGATAAGTTTGGTTACCAGATAACCATTGATGATAGAGTCAAAAAAGTAATATGTGTTTCCTTCCTTGAGATGAAAGGTACTCAAAAAGGTACATTGTATTATTTGAATTTTGAGACTGTTATAGGTGGAGCAGCTATATCAGAAGAAGGTGATCCAGATAGTTCTAAATTATGGAACATGGGACTCAAACATACTAGAGATAAGGCCTCACAAATTTTAGTAATCAAAAAAAGTTTTGAAATGTTCCAAAATAGGAAAATTGGACTTTTGCATTCATTGTGTAATGAGTAATCAAACTAGAGTCAGTTTCAGCTCTGCAACCCATCACACAAAATGAACACTTGACTATAACCATATTGATGTATGGGGACTATCGAAAATTGTTTCATTGGGAGGTAATCATTATTTTGTAACATTTATTGATGATTACTCATGATATGTTTGGTTATATTCCATGAAGTATAATAATTAAGTGTTGGATATCTTCCTTAACTGGAAGAAGATGATTGAAAATCAGACCAGAAAGAAAATCAAGAGACTGAGATCAAATAATGGTGGAGAATACACATCAAATATTTTCAAGAAGGTTTGTCAGGATGAATGCATTGTGAGACACTTAATATTTCTTGGAACATCATAGTAGAATAGCATAGTAGAACAGATGAACCATACGCTCCTTGAAAGGGTACGGTGTATGTTGTCTTAGTTAGGTTTGATTACATCCTTTTGTGAAAAAGAATTGATATATGTAGCACACATTGTGAAGTGATTAACTGCTTCTGCAATTGATGGGGAAATTATGATAGAGGTTTGGTCCCGGTGAGGATGTTTCTGATTAGGACATACTTGGTATCATTGGTTGTATTGCTTATTTTCATTTGATAGACTCAAAGTTGGATCCAAGAGTGAAGAAAGTAATATTTTTAGCTTAAGTAATGGTGTGAAGGCTTTCCGACTATGAGATTTAGAAGTGAAGAAGATCGTTCGGAGTCGTGATGTCACATTTGATGAGTTAGTGATGATGAAGTCAAATGATTTTGGAAAAGAGAGAGACGACTCAATTGCAATTGTAGTGCAGAAAACTCCATCGTCAATTGATCAGGAGCAACAAGAGATAGAGTGCGGTGATCGTATGGATATTACAATTAAGGAAGAAGTGCCATTACAATAGGATAATCATCATCGTGAGAGTATCGCCATTGGTAGAACATGAAGGACCATATGAAGATCTTCTAGGTATGATGATATGGTTAGCTATGATCTTTCAGTAATTGATGATGATGTCATGGGTAGCTATCATGATGTTTTGGATATAAAAAAAGAGAACCAGTGGAAGTCAGTTGGGGAAGAAGAAATGAATTTACTCTAGCATAGTCAGACATGAAATCTTGTTCCCCCTCTGAATAAAAAGAAGACAGTTACAAGGATCAAGTTATAACATTGTTTGGAGTTGATCAATATCTCTTGTACTTTTTTTAAAAGGTTGGGGCTGAAGCCTCATTTTATTATTAAAGCAAAGACCTCTTTTGACTGGATAGAGGGAGACCTATTACATAGCCCAAAGGCCCAAGGTCAAGTGGCCTGAAGACTAGGCTTGAAAGCCTATTTTTTGGCCCAAAGGGCCCTTCAGCGAATATTGCTGCTACAGTACCCAAGTGGCTATAGTACCTGCTACAGTCCCATCGTCTATACAGCCCCTGCTATAGTACCTCCGCCGCTACAGTTCCTGCTACAGTGCCTCCGCCGCTGCTACAGCCCTACTATAGTGCCCCTGCGACAGTACCAGAAATTCTTCCCTGCTCGAATTCGATCATGGGTCTTTTGGATGCCAAGTAGGAGCATGTACCACTTGGGTACAGGCTCGTTGGCATCAATATCTCTTTTACTTGAGATGCCTATGGACATCAGAAAGACAACATCATGACGAATTGTTTGAGTGGAAACAAGATGAAAATTTTCATCAAGGTGAAGATTATTGAATATTGATGTAAAATACCGTCACCTAAATGGTGGGTGGCTGCCAGTGAAGACCATTCACCAAGGTGTTGGTGCCTCCCAAAGACGACTATAACTGGAATTTGGTGCTACTTGGTGGAAAATTCATAGCGGACTTATGTTCCTTCTATAAATATGCGTGCGACTTACGGGAAAATTATAACTTGTTCTACCACTTTGATAATAAGAATATATGTTTTCTTCCCAGTGGATGTAGGTCACCTTGACTGAATTTAAAAATTTGTGTATTCTCTCTGTTTTGACTCTCTTGCTTGAGCATGTAAATTTGAGAAAAAGTGAATGCTTCCGCACAACATAGGAGTCATCTTGCACATTGACTCTCTTGCTTGATCATGTAAATTTGAGCAAAAGTGAACGCTTCCGCACAACATAGGAGTCATCTTGCACATTGACGTACTTGACTTCACCACTCTAAGTGTGGGGGCCATTCCCAATATGGGGTGGCATTTTTCAGTGGAGGAAGAGTTGTTGTCGGTTTCATTTTCTTCATGCGGCAACCAACCACAGTGGACGCAGCAGTAGTCGTGGATGGAAGCTGACGTGCTGGACGCGCAACACCTAATGGCGGGAGAAAAATATGTGGTAAATGAACCACCCCCAACCACCAGAGAACATATGGTTTTTTTCTTCTTTTTAATGGGATGTAATTCCCATGTTTGTAATAATATGTGTATTGGTGATCCTCTACAGGAGAGAGAAAATAAAAACTGGTCATGTTTCTCCCGTGGATGTAGGAAAACCTGTTGAACCACGTAAATTTGTGTGTTCTTCCTATTTTTCTTTCATTTTGTGTTATTTGTGGTGTCACGCACCTCCACTACGCCCCAACAAGTGGTATCAGAGGCAAGTCGGAGCGAGCGGAGTCGAGACGGAGAGGTAGCAGTGAATTTTTCGGTGACTAGAAAATTGAAGTTGGTCGGAAAATTTTTCCGAGCCCAGATCTTTGAAGAGGAGGATGAGACTGTAACACCCCGAGCTTCCACGATACGCCTCTCTTTCAATAGCTTGCATTGTACGCAAGTTCGAGTTCTAACACACCGCGACTAATCAAAGTAGCCGTTATGAATAGTAATAACCAGTTTTTAAAATTATAGAAATTTTATATTTCAAAATGGACTTCATTTTTGTATTCGTAATATCGAAATTATCCTAAGTTGAATTTTTTGTAACTTTCTGAGAACTTCCAATTTTTTTATGAATAGTGAAAAATACTTAAAACAACTTTTTTAATCAAAATAATTTATTATGATAAATTATACTATTTAGTGGTTTTAAAGTATAATTAGAATATATTTTTACCATTTTATCCAATGGTGGTCATTATAATTAATTTAACATTGAAATTGGGCATGAACAATTGTTAATCTTTTGATATAAATTGTTTCTTAAAAACACGCTATTTGTTGTGACAGCGGGAATTAATTATAAAATTAATTAATGAAAATTATATGTTTGGAATTTTGTAAAATAGACATCATTTTTGAAATTGGAACATCAAATATAGCTTAGGGTGAATTTTTGGGATTTTTCTGAAAAACTTCAATTTTTGATGAATAGTGAAACCACTAAGTGGTATTTATAAAAACTGATTTTTCGTTTAAATGAAATTTTACCACTTCTATGTTTTGAATTTCAAAAATCCTACATACATGGTTGTGATTAAGAATTAAAATTTGGTTCAATGAGATTAAAATAATTTTTGGTGAATAGTAACTTTTAATTTCTTAATCGCGATTAGAGGTAATTAGTGTAGTTTAAGGTAAAAATAATGTTTTAATAATATGAGATGAGCTTGACACATGTCCTACCCTTATTAGATGTGCCATGGCCGACCAAAAAAATCCATGGGTCAACTTGGGGAGCTCATGGAGCCACTTTAGTTAGAAAATGACATAAATACCTTTTATTTAATGTTAAAGTAAAAAAATGACACAAACATGAAATGTTTTACTAAAACAATTTTTACATGGAGTTATACAAGTCATATTTTTTACTATAAATAGTCATTGTAAAGCTAAAAATATTTCCTACCTCATAGTATTTTTTTTATAATTTTTAGACATTAAATAAATTAAATTATTTATGACATCATAATGATGCAGCGATGACCTCATTATTTAACGATTTAAATAAAATAAAAAGATAATGTGAAATCCAAGGCTTACACTTGTCAAAAACCTATTGGATGAGTAGTTTTAGAACCCTTATCACCTTAGCCTCAAATTATATAAGTGTGGGACCTCTTAAATTCGAAACTCATTTTATAATAAAGTGACTTTTCTTTACTTTCCAAGAGTGCCCCTCCTCTCCACTTATAA
This sequence comes from Viscum album, assembly GCA_963277665.1. Taxonomy (NCBI): domain Eukaryota; kingdom Viridiplantae; phylum Streptophyta; class Magnoliopsida; order Santalales; family Viscaceae; genus Viscum; species Viscum album. The sequence goes on along the minus strand of OY728128.1, from coordinate 1,466,260,558 downwards.
AAGGCCACCACCTCTACCACCTCATTCACACTTTCAAGACATTTTGCTCGGACAAACTCTGCCCAAATACTCTCCCAAATTCGCCCTCTTACTCCTAGAAGCCTCACTTTGGGCAGAACTCTTCCCAAGGAAGCCTTTGGCTCAAATCAAAAAGAGTTACCCGATTTTAAGGTAATGTCTTCTCTAATGTTGTTTTGTTTTATTTTTCTTCTCCAACCCCCTAAACACTTTTTATTCATTTATTTTGTAACAACATCCATATCCTCAACATACTAGGATGTTTTTAAGAAGGATTCGAGCTACACTTACACACACCTACATCTAATGGTTAAAGAACATACTGTTTCTGTGGATGGCGAATTTTTGCCTCACGAAACGATGATTGTTCAACACTCATATAACAACTCTAATGGTGGCCATTATGATGACACTATTTTTATATATGATATATATTATGTTTTTGTTTTCCTTATAATTTTGTATTTTTCATTTATGGCATACCTTTATGGTTTCCATTATGGGTAAACGCGATGTTTTCATTTTAGGAAGTGCGGACTATCGCCCCCTCAAAGTGATTTGAATCGTTAATACCATATGTGGGATGTATAAAGGATGGAGTAAATGGTATTATATGCTATATTATACTCACTACTGGAAAACTAACCTTTACCAACGGTTTGGAACCGTTGGTATAGGCCTCCAAACCGTTGGTATAGCCTATACCAACGGTTTGGAGAACCGTAGCCAAGTAAGCCGTTGGGATAGGTCTATACCAACGGTTCTCCGAAAACCGTTGGTATAGACCTATACCAACGGTTTTGGAAACCATTGGTATAGGTAATATGAAATCTATACCAACGGTAATGGAACCGTTGGTATATAAATTCCAAAAATAAAATCACCGTTGGGATTTGATCCCAGGACCCCTCGTTTATAATCGAACGACTTAACCACTAGGCTAACATCACTTTGTAAACATAATTTCATAAATATATATATGTATTATCATAATTATTTAAATTTTTGATTTATATAATGTTCTCCGTTAGTAGATCTGGAAAAAAAATCAATGAACATATCCCAACGGTTGTCAAAACCGTTGGGATAGACCTATCCCAACGGTTTTCAGAACCGTTGGGATAGGTTCTGGGTGGGTGTATTTTTAGTTGGGCGAATGCTGGATTTTTTCGTTCTTTTTCCCAATGGTTCTTGAGAACCGTTGGGAAAGGGCCGAAAAACACACCCTTTCCCAACAGTTCACCAAAACCGTTGGGAAAGGGTGTGTTTTTGGGCCCTTTCCCAACGGTTTTGATGAACCGTTGGGAAAGAGTAGCTATACCAACGGTTTTTACAAACTGTTGGTATAGAAGTGTTGGGAAAGATCATGTTTCCAGTAGTGACTGGAATTATATTATACATTTATATCATTATGATTTCATTAAATACGAAATAGAAATGAAAGTAGCGTTCATGCGTATGTACGGCTTACCGTCTCCATGAACGGTGCATTTCATTTCTTACCTCTAAATGTTACGTAATATTATGAATGAATATATATACTGGATATATATGATATATATGATATCTACATCATGAATATAATTCTGGATATAATGGATATTTCACCACATAAACAACTTGTAGTTATAAGAAGTTTATTGTTGACTCAAGTCCCAAAGATCGACAAAACGACCGTTATTAACTTAAATAATTACATAATGTTCATAATATTGTAATAAGTGATATAAAAAGGATAATGAAATTGAAAATGGTTCTTAATAAGGTAGATATTAACTCTAGTTTATTATTCAGGAGGTTAAAGAACGGTTGAGTCAAGTCGGACACGAGGTAAGGGAACTTCTTAACCCAATTTCTATTCTTTGGGTTAATCTCCTACTTTCAAATTATGTCATGATATTATTATGTACTATCTTGTATTTGTACATTATTTATGTGTACTTATAGTGAATACACATTATAGATGTACTTTATTTAAAAAAATGATCTTTTTAAGGACTTCGTCTCAATCCCCTTTCATAGAGGCATATTTGGTTTTATACACAACTTTCTTTTATACGGTGTATAAACCCCTTTGACTTTTACGTTTATTGAAAAGGAATCTTTTTTATACAAAGCGTTTTAATAAACGACAAAAAGGGAATGTTTTTCTTTCCGTACTTATGCGGCGACAACGACTTCTCCGCCGCCGTGACCATTATTTGAGTTTCGGCTTTCTCTACAAGCCATCATTTTTTTTAATGAAAAATAAATACAAAGTTTTAACTTTCTTTTATTTTGGTATTGAAAATGGTTTTGAAAGCGTTTTTATTATATCATTGTGTTGTATTGATATCTTGTGATTGAAATGTGGAAATGTTATGTTTCCTTTATGCATGTTTTATGTGATACGATTATGTTATGGTTTATGATATGTTTAAACCTATTCATATGAGGAATGCATTGGACTTAATAAGTGACGGGTGGAGCCCGCTACAGCTCCTCGATGCATCGGCAGGTCTCATGAGACAAACTAGTGTCTTGGCACGAGGCCTTGACAAAATCTTATTTGTGGTCTTGGCACGAGGCCTTGGCTACGTGGTTATGATAGTCTGGCATTATGCATTCCATCATTATGAAAGTGGTTATTGATATTGCATGTGATTATTCGACCAGTAGAATATCCATGTGAATAAGTAAATGGCATTATCTCATTTTACTTTTGCCATATTATGTTGAAGTTCATGTTTAAAAGGCTTTTGTTTTAGTTATACATTGCCTTAAATGTTAATGTTTATTTATGAAAGCTTTCGCAATATTGTTATCCTTACTGAGCATCTGAGCTCACCCCTTTCAATGTTTTAATATTTTCCAGGATGTGAAGAAGTATTTTATGAATGACCTGCAGGGATTGTCAGAAGAGGATATGAGTGTGGTCTATGGAGACTTTGTTATTGTAGTTTTCACTTTATGATGTAATGTAACGTTTATGAATGTATCTAGTGTTTCCAATGCTTCTAAACTAATCGGTCTTTCGAGACTTGATCTTTTGTGATCATGACAATGTTACGAAGTAATGCACCGACTCCGGGTAGCTGGGGTCGGGGCGTTATAGTTGGTATCAGAGGCAGTTTAGTACTAACCTTGGAAGCTAGATTTAGATAAACTCTGATTAGAGCACATAGACCAAAGATAGACTTTGAGGATTATTATAGAAGAGCTTCCTAGAATTTTGGTATTATAGAGATGTTGTGAGTTTTCTGAGAAATACATCCCTGTCTGGATACGAGCAGGTAGAGGCGGCTCTGGCATAGATGTACCTAGGGGTAAAACCCGAAAACACCGCTTTGAGCTAGACTCAAATGGGAACTGGTGCACGACAACGGGCCTTTCTACACTCTTGGTTACGACACTCCCGGGGGATTTGCTTAGGATAATTCTCATTTTCTTTACAAACCATTATGTAGGGTTTATGAGTATATACTTCCTCAAAGAAAACATTCTTATGATTATGGATTATATCCATAAACCGTTCAATTTACATTAAGTATTTTAAAAGTTTGGAATTATTCATTGTAATTCATAAAATAACCTAGTTTATGCCATTGTATAGAAATGACGTCCAGTAGAAGGAATGTGAACTCCAGCAATACGTATGATCCAAAGAGTAAGAAGGGTCATATCTTTCACGGTATTAAGCCAACATTTCAAAGGGAAATAGTCTCCCATGTGTTCTCAACATATGAAGAAATAGTATCATGTGTTAATAAGATAAGTAAAGAATTCTCTGAGTCCTATGGCTTTGAAGCGAAGCAAGAGACGAAAGGGATGGAAGAGAGAATGATGGATAAAGGGATGAGGGGAAAGAAGAATTTTCCAATATGTGGTAATTGTGGGAAGAAACATCATGGAACTTGCCTAAAGGGAATAGGAGTTTGTTATAGGTGTAGAGAAAGAGGACACAAAGTGTGTGACTGCAAGGGTAAGAAAATGGTTTCAAATGTACAATGCTTCTTCTGCAAGGATTGGGGACACTATGCAAACCAATGTCCAAATCATCAGAGTATGCCCCAAATGATGTTATTGGATAATAATCAAGTTATGATACTACCACAGATGAGGAGTAATGATTATAGTTCTTATGTTGTTATTAAAGAATTTTGTAATTTGAGTGTTGTATCAATGATGTACTGGTTATAATAATTATGGAGTATATAAGGATTGTATTGCAGTACTATTTCATTAAGGACTTGAGATTGTGTGGAACCAAGAAAAGTGACTCCACAGTAGGTTAAATTTTTGGAAAATATATGGTTGAGAGAAAGATAAACCATAATATGGTTCTGATACCGAGATAGTGATTTTTGAATAAGACGTGATTGATTTGGATAAATTATATTGGATATTCTTAACTTCCTTGAAACTAATTGATGATTTGTATACATTTTTAGATAGAAGGAGTATATCTAGTATTCTATAAGGAATAAGAGATCATGGTAATTTAGTATGTTTAAAAAGAATACATGATGAAGGTGTTCACATGTTGTTACGTGGAAAAAAAGGATCTTCATTATGTTTACCTTCCTTATAAAATTTGGACTGTGAGTTGGACAGAAGTATTTTGGATAACTATAAAGGTTGGAATGGATTAAGTTGATCTTTGGATAGTATTGTTTAAGGTTAAAAAATTTATGAAGATTATTTTTGGAATATTATAATACTATAGTTTTAGGAAAAGGACAACCTACAGGGTGGGGCATAACCCGTCAAGTCGGACAAAGCTGCAGGAATCGAACCCACAACCATAGTGCGACAGGCCTTTATTTCCTACCACTAGCCTACAGGAAGTCCCTGGTTATTACAAAATAATTTTACTAATCTAAATGGTATGTGTTAACATTTGGAACCTTATACAATTAGGATAAGTATAATATTTTTGAGTTCTATTATCTTTTTGAGTGAAAGATGAGTTGAAGGTTGAAACTCTAATTGTCAAGCATAAATATATATATACCTATCTCTTATTCAATGAATAAATTAATTCTTAAACTTTAGTAAAGGGATATTAAAACAAAAAAATGTGTTATCCTAATACCTTATGTCTTGTTGAACTGATGATATTTTAAATCAACATAGATTGAAGGCTTTGAGGCCCTCAATTTGACAGTTGATTGTGATTGATGACCTCAATCACTCCCTACAAATATTTACGTTTTTCCTCCAATTATATGTCTCTAATTTCCACCAATGTTCTCCTTATCGAGATCATAATTTGGTGGTGACTTTTTCATTTCCCTTTCCCTCTTATTAAGGGTAAATTTTATTAACCTTATTTCCGATGTGGGTTTTCCACAAAGGTATTTTCTATTTTCAACCTTTTATTTTCAAAGAAAAATTTCAAATTGCGAGGATGCAATTTATTGAAGGAGGGAAGAATGTAACACCCTGAGCTTCCACGATACGCCTCTCTTTCAATAGCTTGCATTGTACGCAAGTTCGAGTTCTAACACACCGCGACTAATCAAAGTAGTCGTTATGAATAGTAATAACCAGTTTTTAAAATTATAGAAATTTTATATTTCAAAATGGACTTCATTTTTGTATTCGTAATATCGAAATTATCCTAAGTTTAATTTTTTGTAACTTTCTGAGAACTTCCAATTTTTTTATGAATAGTGAAAAATACTTAAAACAACTTTTTTAATCAAAATAATTTATTGTGATAAATTATACTATTTAGTGGTTTTAAAGTATAATTAGAATATATTTTTACCATTTTATCCAATGGTGGTCATTAGAATTAATTTAACATTGAAATTGGGCATGAACAATTGTCAATCTTTTGATATAAATTGTTTCTTAAAAACACGCTATTTGTTGTGACAGCGGGAATTAATTATAAAATTAATTAATGAAACTTATATGTTTGGAATTTTGTAAAATAGACATCATTTTTAAAATCAGAATATCAAATATAGCTTAGGGTGAATTTTTGGGATTTTTCTGAAAAACTTCAATTTTTGATGAATAGTGAAACCACTAAGTGGTATTTATAAAAACTGATTTTTCGTTTAAATGAAATTTTACCACTTCTGTGTTTTGAATTTCAAAAATCCGACATACATGGTTGTCATTAAGAAGTAAAATGTGGTTCAATGATATTAAAATAATTTTTGGTGAATAGTAACTTTTAAGTTATTAATCGCGATTAGAGGTAATTAGTGTAGTTTAATGTAAAAATAATGTTTTAATAATATGAGATGAGCTTGACACATGTCTTACCCTCATTGGATGTGCCATGGCCGACCAAGAAAATCCATGGGTCAACTTGGGGAGCCCATGGAGCCACTTTAGTTAGAAAATGACATAAATACCTTTTATTTAATGTTAAAGTAAAAAATGACACAAACATGAAATGTTTTACTAAAACAATTTTTACATGGAGTTACACAAGTCATATTTTTTACTATAAATATTCATTGTAAAGCTAAAAATATTTCCTACCTCATAGTATTTTTTTTATAATTTTTAGACATTAAATAAATTAAATTATTTATGACATCATAATGATGCAGCGATGACCTCATTATTTAACGATTTAAATAAAATAAAAAGATAATGTGAAACCCAAGGCTTAAACTTGTCAAAAACCTATTAGATGAGTATATTTCTAACCCTTATCACCTTAGCCGAGAATTATATAAGTGTGGGACCTCTGAAATCCGAAACTCATTTTATAATAAAGTGACTTTTCTTTACTTTCCAAGAGTGCCCCTCCTCTCCACTAATAAAAGGCCCCCACCTGTACCACCTCATTCAAACTTTCAAGCCATTTGGCTCGGCCAACCTCTGCCCAAATACTCTCACAACTTCCCCCTCTTACTCCTAGAAGCCTCACTTTGGGCAGAACTCTTCCCAAGGAAGCCTTTGGCTCAAATCAAAAAGAGTTACCTGATTTTAAGGTAATGTCTTCTCTAATGTTGTTTTGTTTTATTTTTCTTCTCCAACCCCCTAAACACTTTTTATTCATTTCTTTTGTAACAACACCAGTATCCTCAATATACTAGGATGTTGTTATAAGAAGTATTTGAGCTACACTTACACACACCTACATCTAATGGTTAAAGAACATACTGTTTCTGTGGATGGCGATTTTTTGCCTCACCAAACGATGATTGTTCAACACTCATATAACAACTCTAATGGTGGCCATTATAATGAAACTATTTTTATATATGATATATATTATGTTTTTATTTTCCTTATGATTTTTTATTTTTCATTTATGGCATACCTTTATGGTTTCCATTATGGGTAAACGCGATATTTTAATTTTAGGAAGTGCGGACTACCGCCCCCTCAAAGTGATTTGAATCGTTAATACCATATGTGGGATGTATAAAGGATGGATTAAATGGTATTATATGCTATATTATACTGGAATTATATTATACATTTATATCATTATGATTTCATTAAATATGAAATAGAAATGAAAGTAGCATTCATGCGTACGTACGGCTTACCGTCTCCATGAACGGTGCATTTCATTTCTTACCTCTAAATGTTACGTAATATTATGAATGAATGTATATACTGGATATATATGATATATATGATATCTACATCATGAATATAATTCTGGATATAATTGATATTTCACCACATAAACAACTTGTAATTATAAGAAGTTTATTGTTGACTCAAGTCCCAAAGATCGACAAAACGACCGTTATTAACTTAAATAATTACATAATGTTCATAACATTCTAATAAGTGATATAAAAAGGATAATGAAATTGAAAATGGTTCTTAATAAGGTAGATATTAACTCTAGTTTATTATTCAGGAGGTTAAAGAACGGTTGAGTCAAGTCGGACACGAGGTAAGAGAACTTCTTAACCCAATTTCTATTCTTTGGGTTAATCTCCTACTTTCAAATTATGTCATGATATTATTATGTCATATCTTGTATTTGTACAATATTTATGTGTACTTATAGTGAATACACATTATATATGTACTTTATTTAAAAAAATGATCTTTTTAAGGACTTCGTCTCAATCCCCTTTCATAGAGGCATATTTGGTTTTATACACAACTTTCTTTTATACGGTGTATAAACCCCTTTGACTTTTACGTTTATTCAAAAGGAATCTTTTTTATACGAAGCGTTTTACTAAACGACAAAAAGGGAATGTTTTTCTTTTCGTACTTATGCGGCGACAACGACTTCTCCGCCGCCGTGACCATTATTTGAGTTTCGGCTTCCTCTATAAGCCATCATTTTTTTTAATGAAAAATAAATACAAAGTTTTAACTTTCTTTTATTTTTGTATTGAAATCGGTTTTGAAAGTGTTTTTATTATATCAATGTGTTGTATTGATATCTTGTGATTGAAATGTGGAAATGTTATGTTTCCTTTATGCATGTTTTATGTGATACGATTATGTTATGGTTTATGATATGTTTAAACCTATTCATATGAGGAATGCATTGAACTTAATAAGTGACGGGTGGAGCCCGCTACAGCTCCTCGATGCATCGGCAGGTCTCATGAGACAAACTAGTGTCTTGGCACGAGGCCTTGACAAAATCTTATTTGTGGTCTTGGCACGAGGCCTTGGCTACGTGGTTATGATAGTCTGGCATTATGCATTCCATCATTATGAAAGTGGTTATTGATATTGCATGTGATTATTCGACCATTAGAATATCCATGTGAATAAGTAAATGGAATTATCTCATTTTACTTTTGTCATATTATGTTGAAGTTCATGTTTAAAAGGCTTTTGTTTTAGTTATACATTGCCTTAAATGTTAATGTTTATTTATGAAAGCTTCTGCAATATTGTTATCCTTACTGAGCATCTGAGCTCACCCCTTTTAATGTTTTAATATTTTCCAGGATGTGAAGAAGTATTTTATGAATGACCTGCAGGGATTGTCAGAAGAGGATATGAGTGTGGTCTATGGAGACTTTGTTATTGTAGTTTTCACTTTATGATGTAATGTAACGTTTATGAATGTATCTAGTGTTTCCAAGACTACTAAACTAATCGGTCTTTCGAGACTTGATCTTTTGTGATCATGCCGATGTTACAAAGTAATGCACTGACTCCGGGTAGCTGGGGTCGGGGCGTTACAGAGACGATTCCAACTGTGCAAGTGGCGATAAAAACGGAGTTGAAACGAGCCCGATAAGCTCAGTCGAACTTTGGTCAAAATCGCGAGTGAACAGTACCCCTGTGCCAGAGAAGATGGTACTGTTTACGCCACCGGTGATAATTCCAGTGAGTTTCTGGAGGACCACCGGCGTGCCACATCAACGTCATGTCAGCGCCACGTCAGCACCACATCAGTGGGCGATTTGGACCGTTGAACGTGTTTTGACCATATCTCGGTCAATTGGTGTCCGATTTCGGCGATCCAGGAGTCGATTCTGACTATTTCAACCATTCCAAACTCATTCGTACAGTTAGTTTTTCAAAATTCGCACTCCATAAGTTGGTTTCAGAAGGGTGTGACATCGACGGTGGTGATCACGTTTTGCGACAACAATGATTGATGGTGGCGGAGCACTACCAAGATCTGAGATCGAGAAGTTCGATGATCGAAACAATTTCATCTTGTGGCAAAGCACGGTGAAAGATCTTTTGGTGCAGCGGGGCCTGATCAGGCCGTTGATTGGAGAAAAGGCCGAGACAACCAGTACCGATGATTGGGAAGAGCTCGAGATGCGGGTCGTCAGCACAGTTCAACTATGTCTGGCGAATGAGGTAAAATACTCGGTGTTGGACGAGACCTCGCTGAAGGAGATCTAGAAGAAGTTGGAGCAGCGGTATATGGTGAAGTCGCTCACCAATAAATTATTCCTGAAGAAGAAACTGTACCAGTTGCGCATGGACGAGAGAGCAAATTTGTTAGATCACACCAATGAATTCAACAAGATCCTAACGCAATTATTGGGGCTCGGTGCGAAGGTTAGAGATGAAGATAAAACGCTTTTGCTTTTATCATCTCTACAAAACTCATTTGATGGGCTTGTGACTGCATTGCTCGTGGGAAAGGAAACATTGAAGCTGGACGAGGTGATGATATCGCTTCAAGATTCAGAGGCATTCCGAAGACCTGCGATGCATTCAGGTGAGCAAATCATGGTGATGCGAGATGATCAATGCGGGAGGAGCCGACATCGAAAGTCATGAGGTAATGAATGGCGGCCATAATCGAGGGGACGTGATCCTAGCGAAATCACGTGTTTTTTGTACGAGAAAAAGGATCACTATAAAAGTGAATGTGGAGAGCGCAAACGGTACGTTGTTGGGAAAGAGAAAGTTGAAGAGAGGGATGTGAACAACATAGGATTATCAGCAGATGATGAAGTCTGCGTGACAACGGGAAGATCACACTCAGATGAGAGAGTTGAACGGGAAGAAATGCAGTGTCATTACTACAAAAGATACGGGCACATAAAGCGGGAATGTCGTTTTCTGAGAAGGAAGAACGAGCAGGTTCAAAATCCAAAAGAAGACGGATGAGTTTTGGATTCGAGGAGCTCGACACACATATGTACTATGAGAGGTACATTTCATACTTTTCAGCAGGTGCTTAATTCAGTGAAACATGGTGATGGGTCAACATGCGAGGTTCGAGGAGTCGGGACAGTGAAATTGAAGACACCTGATGGAGCAGTTCGTAAACTGACTGACGTGAAATTTGTTCCGAGGATGAGACAGAATTTGATATCATTAAACATGATGCGAAAAGGTTCAAGATTTTCATAGCAGGTGGAGTGTTGGAAGTCTCACGTGGAGATACAACGAATTTTACTGGGAAGGGGTCCCAATGGGTTGTATCATTTGATAGAGATTACAGTCAGCCTGAGATCGATTGAAGATAGTGGAAGTGCCACGTCATCTGGCGTGAAGAAGCGTGTTCGATTTGCTGATGAAGTTTTCAACACTTGCAAGGAGACTGCAGGTATAGCTTTTACCCCAAATTGGTCGGGAGGGGAAGATTTGTGGGGGCCACTCCCAATATGGGGTGACATTTTTCAGTGGAGGAATAGTTTTTGTCGGCTTCATTTTCTTCAGGCGGCAACCAACCACAGTGGACGCAGCAGTAGTCGTGGATGGCAGCCGATGTGATGGACGTGCAACACCCGACGACGGGAGAAAAATATGGGGTAGATGAACCACCCCCAACCACAAAAGAACACCTGGTTTTTTTCTTCTATTTAATGAGATGTAATTCCCATTTGTAATAATATGTGTATTGGTGATCCTCCGCCGGAGAGAGAAAATAGAAACCGGCCCTGTTTCTCCCGTGGATGTAGGCAAACCTGCCGAACCACGTAAATTTGTGTGTTCTTTATATTTTTTTTTTCGTTTTATGTGATTTGTGGTGTCACGCACCTCCTCGCCCCAACACTAAGAAACAGTTTAAACAAGATTGCACCAGGCAAATGGGATCATCGCATCAACTCTGGCAACCGGAGACAAGGCATATTTTTACACTTAATGGGGATTCTAGTAAACACCTTTCCATGAATGCGATTAAACCAAGAAGTACACCTTTGGAAAGAACATTAAATTTGGAATTTAAATAAAGTAAGAACTTCGACGGGAGCTGGAAAGGGATGGAAACGGGGGCGCCCCCACTTCGACAACTCCCTCCAGCATCTGGGCCACTCTCCTCATCGTAGGGCGGAGAGACGGATCCTCCAGAACGCACCACAGGGCGGTTTTTACATACCTCTCCACCGCTCCCAACTCATTCATGGCCTCCGCATCCTTCCCAACAAAATCCCCCAACCTCCTTTCCCTGTAGCAGTCGTCAGCCCAGACGGTCAAGTCCCCATCCCGCACCCCACCGATCTCCTTCTCCGAAACTCTGAGACAGCACACGATCTCGAGCAGCAACACTCCAAAACTGTACACATCGACCTTCGGGGTGACGGCCGGATTCATCCTGAACCACTCGGGCGCAGTGTACCCTTGGGTTCCTCTAATCATCGTCGTCTGCGTGTGACTCTGGTTCATCCTCAACAGCTTCGCGAGCCCAAAGTCAGATATCCGGGCGGTGTGGTGGTCGTCCAGGAGTATGTTATGGGGGTTTATATCGCAGTGGATGATAGGCACGCTGCACTCCTCGTGCAGGTAGAGCAGCCCCCTGGCGACCCCCATGGCGATCTCGGTTCTCCAATTCCAGGATGGCCGAGTTTCTCCGAACAGGTGGCGCGCCAGCGTGCCGTTGCTCATGAACTCGTAGACGAGCAACCGGAACGGTCCCTGGTCGCAGAACCCTAAAAGGCGGACGAGATTCCTGTGATTGGTTTTGGCAATAGCCTGCACCTCGGTTTTGAATTCCTTCTCGGGGTCGCCGCCCCCCCGGTCCAGCTTCTTCACAGCAATGGTAACGGCATCGGAGGCCCCCAGTTTCAGAACCCCTCTGTAGACGATGCCGAAGGATCCCCTCCCCAGTTCCTCGGTAAATCCACCAGTCGCTTCCGCGAGTTCTTCGTAGGGGAAACAACGCCGGTTTGCGTCGAAGTTGCCGGGGTCGGGGGTCCCGGGATTGTTCTTCACCACTTTCCTGCGATACCCGAGGTAGAAACCGGCGCAGCCAGCGACCATGCCCAACGAGGTACCCAGTATCACAGATCCGGCGACGACGAACGTCCCCTTACTTCCCTTTTTTGCGCTGTCGTCCGGTCGGAAGTTGGATGGGATCGGGGAGAGGGGAGGCGAGCCATCCTTCCTGACTTTGATCAGAGCCTTTCCCCCGGCAGTGTTGCCCCTTGCCCCGTTGGAAAGAGGGAACCTCTTCTTCCAGCAGGCATCGCCCCCGAAGACGACAACCGCACACAAGCAATCGTCCAGACACGAATCCCTGCACTGCTCCTCGTTAAACGGCTGCAGCTTCTCATAATCCGACTGCGGCCAGTCGGTATTGGGGAGCTCCGTAAAATCGTACAGCTCAGAGCGGGGCCGAGGCCCATCTTGCGCGCAGCCCAGCACGAAATTCGGCTCGCAGTTTCCGTAGGCATCGTTCTTGTCTGCTAAACGGAACTCCGGTGGGCATTCGCACCTTGGCCTGCGGTCATCCGTGAAACTGCAAATGCTATTAAACCCGCAAGCTCCGCTGCCCCGCTCGTTGAATACGAAGCTGCTGCAGATATTGTCCGGCACCGTCCACCCGGGTTTCCATCCTTCCCCGTCCCCGGATGACGATACGTTCCTCGGATGGTAGTACTGAGTAAAAACCCCATCAAAATTTAGAGTCGCGCGGTGGTAATAACCAGCCTCTGGATTCACCCTGCCTGTAGTCAAAGGGAATTTCTCTCCGCTTATTTTAATTATGTACATGTACCCCGTGCTGTTGAAGATCCACCGAATCCCTGAATTGGAAGAGTTGACGGAATCCACTGTGTCGCTGGAGTAATACGCAAAGTACTGAGTGTAAGTCTTGAGGTTTTGGAGGTAAAGCCTCAGGTTGCCATCGTCTTGAAATGCCAACTTGAATCGCCCCTTTGAGAAATTCGTCTCCGCCCGTCGAGCGTACAGCACGGTACCTGTGGGCATCGTCTGCGTGGGGAGGAGGGTGTCTGTGGGCTCGCCAAAGGTCTCCCACAAGAGCTTGGAATCCCTGCTTCGGATCACGAAATTGCCGGTGTCGTTCATGAAACCGTCAGAAGCCTGTTCGCCGGTATTCATTTGCGATGTCCAGAGCGGCGCGCGACGTGGGCTGGTGAGGACTAGCCCGTCGTTGGTGAGGGCCACCTTCGAGCCAGGCGGCGCTAGGCTGTCTCTGTTTGCGTACCAAACGATGGTTCGGTCGGGCAACTTGTTGAACCAAATGGCGAGCAGGAAGCCGGTGCCGACGGTGGTGTTTATTCGTTGAAACCCGAAAGCGAAGTCGGCGGAAGGAGAAAGCCATGGAGTGTCGCCGGTGGAGAGCGACGAACCCGCGGATACGGTTCCGGTGTTTTGAGCGAAGGCGGAGAATGGGGACAGGGACAGAGGAAGCAGGATGAGAAGCCGCAGCAAAGGGGTAGGCGCCATGGCAAAAGGCTCCAAGAAAAGAGTGTTTGGCTGTGAAGATGACAGTGGAGGTGAATATATGGGGTTGCAATTGAGAAAGCGGAAGGCGAATCTTCCATCCGGTCCCCGTCGTTGACTGATGCCATGGAAAGGGTCACTCTGGTACCGCGTTGGAAGGGGCAAGACAGAGCATAAAAATGCTGTAGTAATGCGTGTCTCGAGGGTTCATTTAGAAATAATGGGGCTCACTGTACAAAAGTTTTGTGAAGAGTTATATGTTATTTGGTTTCCCCTTTTTATGTCAATAATTAAATTGGATTTAATATATTTGTTTGGATTGTTTCCATGATCATCTAGTCTTTCTATTAACCTCACGCATTGATGTCTTTTTACCTATGTAAGGTCTAACTCTTTGATTTTACCTTAGATGCAAGGCCCATGTGACCTTGATGGAGCTCATCCACTTTGAGCTTTAGCATTACACATGGTGTTTGTGTTTACCCTTAGAAGTCATCTGACATTTACGTACCCTCTCTATTGCCATGTTTGCCCTTAGTAGCCGTGACCCTGACACATTGTGTTGGTCTACCCTATAATGTGGGCCTTGTCTGTTTTGGTTTACCCATCTATAGCTCGGGTGTGCCTTTACGCAACACATGGTTCAGCCTATTTACTCTTACACCGTAGTTGGTTGGCACTTATGTCGTAGGAGTATTACCTTCACGCTACGAGTTCTGAATACCTTGACATGACTGGTTTGGGTTACCCTCACCAAATGAGGGGTTTGACCACTTTACGTTGGCGTAGCGCTTCAACTTGCATTTACATGACACATCTGTCTGTGGCCTTACCTTTATGTAAGGGATTTGTCTTACCTTTACGTAGCTGGCTCAACCTACCTTTATGTAGCAAACAGTGTACCTTGACCTAATGTTTTAAATTACCTTTTTGCACAGTTTGTTTTTCTATTTCTGTTAGTTTTCAAGTTGTTAGGGCTCATGCAATTTCGACCTTCCATTTCTTGATTGTCATTAAACCATTGTAAGAACCTTCAATTCACATCGGTATTTCTACCATCAGCATCTTAGAGTAAAGTATCGATTGATTGAGGAGCTTCCAGAGGCGTGCCACTTCTAGTCGAGAGAGCTTTGGCGGCATAGTTCTTGACACGTTGAAGGAGAAGCCGAGTGACAGTCAGGTTCATGGAGCTCATTGTCGAATCTCAAAGTTGATGCGACCCCATGGTGGCTCATGAGTGTGATCTTGGACGACGACAAACCTAAACAACGAAGACGAACATTGACAAAGAGATTATGCGAGTTTCATATTTTTCATCAAGCTTCTTCATCAACAAGGGTGAGACCTAAAAGTTTCAAGCACAGTGAAAGCACCTATTGGGCATGTCTAACTCGTTTTTTTTGTCGCAATCGATGAATAATCCGTGATGTACATGACAAAGAATGTCATGACCAACGAAAATAATTCAAAAATTAATTGACTTTTGACGTCAGAACCAAAAGGTAGAATAATCACATCTAATTTATAATTAATTCATAGATAGATTTTGAATTACCTTGATCTTGTAATTCTTTTTTCATTGAGGAATCAGTAGATCACTCTTGTCATACTCTCATTGTGTCGCAAGATCCAAGTGTAGAATCCCCTAGCGGTAATCCACACTTGCTTCGTGAACTTTTGATCACTTTCGTAGAATCCTCCATATGTTAGCACAGATGAATCTAACACTTGTGATGATCAATGTTGGTCACAACCGAATACTTCAAGATGAGAAGGATTTACTCTAGTGGAGGAAGATAAATACTTTGCATTCTTTAAAGCATTCTAGGAGCGCGTGCTCTAAGGCTTGTGAGAATTCTCTCTAGAACTCATTGTGCACAATGAAATAATTTGACTAGGGCTAGTAGAAAATATCATAATTGGGTTTAAATGGTGTCAGTGTTAGAAAATAATAATTACCCACAGGCCCTTATTATTTTTCTTAATTCCCGATGAACCTCATATCAAAATAATAATAAAATTAGTATTATTTACTTGACATGCGCTAAACTTGCAGAAAAAATAAATATTATTTCTCTTAAATTAATTAATTAATATTTATTCAAATAATATTTAATATGACATTTCTTGTTGGACAATTAAACTATATCCGCCAATCCTCCTCAATATTTTTCGGACCATGAATAAAGATAATTTATTTAATTAAATAAATATCACTGTATTATTCGCCAATAAATATATAACTTTTACATTCATCGAATTAGTGAATAAATATTTATTAAAAATTTATGTAACTATAAATAAATATTTTGTTATCTTGTGAATAAATTATAATAAATAAATACTATGCATTCACGTAATTAAATAAAATTTTACCTGGTGAATAAAAATTTATTAAATATTCAACTCACATATATATTCTATTGAATAATTGGTGATTGAATATTTGTGATCAAACTAACATGAATAATTAGTAAACCACGCATGAGAAAATATTTATCCAATATATTAAATTCATATGAAATTTAACTGAGGTTCCGAATATAGTTGGTGTGTGGCACTCTAGGCCCCTTTCTTAGTGACAATAGGCTACACTGCCTAAAGTCCAAAATTAGCATCTAGCAACACGACATGACTCTCATAGAGAAAGAAGTTCATGTTGTAACAGCATGTAGCCTCTTATGAACATACACTGTTTATTATAATATATTTATATCAATATCTCTAATCAAGAGGGTTGCATGCTAGGGTCATCAACTTATGCGTTTGATGTCTCTTTCTTTGACTTTCTGGAAACAAACTTGCCAACAACACCGCCATGACCATGGACTTAATCAAACAGTTCCATTCCCATCAAAGGGAATGAGATATAAAATTATATTAAAGAAAAGAAGTGACAAATCCTTTATCACATTATTCGTTAATACAATTCCAGTCGTGACACACCCAACATGTCCTACTTTTCCGCGAGCATATATCGTCACAGTTTTTATCAATACATCAAAGTATGTGACTCATGACATTAATTAATAATAAACTTAATGTCTATGGATTATTACACACATCCATAGATAAGAACATTTAATGACACATAAATGTGGATTTCCTACTGGTGGGTCATGTTCTCATAATCGCTGGCACTAAAGATTACCAAGGGCATACAACGTGAAAAAGTGTCTCAAAGTCCTGTGAGTATCCACCCCTAATACCCTGTATCATTTTTGTCCCTTCAAATGATACCGTCTGACCATAGAATATATATTTAATAATAATGTCATAACACTTCTAGGCTCTCTTCATAGTAGGAAGCTGATATGACCTTCCAGTGCAACAAGTACCCTTAGGACATTATCACATACTATGTCATGTAGAAGAACAATAATGATGTGATAAGAACATCATTAATTATTAAAAACTATTAATACAAGTAATCATAAAAGTGAATAAATGTTTTCTTTAGGGAACCAAGTCCAATGGACTCCCACTTACACTAGATACAACTCCTAACAACTTTTAGTCCACTAACTTTCACATGATATTCATGATTTTGTTGAGATACGGTTTTAGTCAAGGTTTCCTAAATGTTTTCTTCCATATAAACTCTATTCATGGAAACTTCACCCCTTTGAAAAAAATCCCATAGGTGGTGATATTTACGGAGTATGTGCTTCATCCACTGTTGTGACTTTGACTCCTTTGTGATAGCCACCACTGCATTATTATCACAATATAATGTGAAAGGATCTATTCTGCTAGGCACCATATCAAGCTCTTTAATGAAGTTGTGAATCCAAACTAATTCTTTAGCTACACCAAAATCCATTATATACTCAAACTTCACTGTAGAATCAGTGGGAATTAGTTTCTTTGAACTCTTTCAGCTCAAAACTCCTCCATTGAGACTGAAGACATATAATGACTATGAATTTAGATCATTCTGATCTATTTGGAAACTAGAACCAGTATACCCTCGGATGAATGGTTCCTTATATCTATACCAGGAACATATACTTAGTATGACTCAGTTACTTAAAGTGTAGGAAACATCAAGCCTAATACATTACATGACATACATGATAGATACAATCACAGATAAGTATGGGATCTTACTCATTCTCCCTCTCATATTGTGTCTGTGGACACATTTTCTTAGTGATATGTATACCATGTTACAATTGAAAAAATACCCCCTTGGATTATTCTATATGAAATCACATTAATATCTCATTGATGTGTGTACTTTGACTTATTCCAAGAATAATTTTGGTTTTATCACTAACAATCTTGATTCCAAGGATATACACTGCTTTCCCTAATCCCTTCATGGATAAACACTTTTTTAACCAGCCCTTAACTGACTCTAAGACTAGTATATCATTTCCAATGAGTAATATATCATTAAAATATACTACTAAGAATACGAACAAACTCCCACTAAACCTCTTGTAAAAATATGTCTCACATTTATTCTTTATGAATAAAAATCTCTTATGGATTCATCAAACCAAATTTTCCATGACCCAGATTCTTTCTTCAACCCGTAAATGGATCTATGTAACTTTTTTATATTATTGAAATTTCATGGAGTCACAAACCCCTTAGGTTTTTCATATAGACATCTTCTTGATGGTTTCTGTTAAGGAAAGCTGTTTTGACATCCATCTACCAAATCTCATAGTCATGTAAAAACACTATAGAAAGTAGAATTATGATGAATTTAAACATATAAATTAGAGAAAAAGTTTCATCAAAGTAAATTTATTGATGCTACATAAACCCTTTATCCACTAGCCTTGCTTGATAGGTATTTAATTTACATTCCATATCTAGTTTTCTTATAAAAACCCATTTGAACCCAACAAGATTTACATTAACTGGATGATCGAACAGAACCCAAAACTGGTTCTGATACATGGAATCTATCTCAAAATTCATATATTCTTTCCATCTTACATCTTATGATCTCTCTACTACCTCCTTGTAGGAAATAGGATCATTATTATCAACCAAAAATGATAAACCTTCTTTGGTGTCTAGAAAACCATATCTTTTTTGTTCTCTAACCTCTATGGTGCTCCTAAGTAGTACTTGTGTTTTAGGAACAATATCTTCCACAGAGACCTGTGGAATCTATTCATGTACCAACTATTGTGTATCTTGACCATCAACTTCATATAAGTAAATCTTTCTACCACTATCCTTTTTATGGATGTGCTCCCTCTTAAGAAAAATGTATTGTCTTACAATGGCCACCTTTGTGTCTCAGGGGATGTATAGATAATATCACCTTGTTTTCTTTTTATATCTTATAAAGATACACTTTGCACCTTATGGTACTACCTTGTTGCCAAAGTTTTTTATAACAAACGCCACATAACCCCATGCATGAATTTGTGATAAGTCAGGTTTTATTCTAATCCATAACTTAAAAGGAATATTATTTTTCAATTTAGTTGGTACGAGATTTAGCGTGTATAATTTAGTGTATAATGTGTATCCCCAAAGAGATAATGGAAAACTTTCATAACTCATCATTGACCTTACCATTCCAAGAAAGGTAAAATTCCTCATTTCACAGACACCATTCCACTATGGTGTAAACAGAGGAGTGATTTGGGATAGGATCTCATAATCCCATAGAAAGTAGATGAATTGTTGGTTAATATACTCACCACCTCAATCAGATCGAAACTTCTTTATCTTCTTACTATGTTGATTCTCTACTTCTTTCTTGAACTCTTTGAATTTATTAAAGTATTCAGACTTATACTATAATGACCCAAAATTTTGTCAATGAAATTTCCCTTATTATAATTATGACATGTTGTATAAAGCACATACATCACATTATTAATAAAACAAACTAATAAGAATTCAAAATATTATAATGGGATAGTAAATAGAAAATAAGATAATAAGAATAATAAACTTTGGATATGCTCGATCCACTATAATGATCGTGCTCACAAACATGTTTATAGAAATAAAACATAATGTTAATAATAAAATATTTATTTTGAAGATGAGATTATATATAAAATTTGGAAAATAGAAGTGACTGATGAATTAAATAATAGGTATTTATAAGAAGTGGTAAACCCTTATGACTGTTAGAAATCTGACTGTTGGAATAATAACCTGACCGTTGGAATAGTAATGTGATCATTAGGAATAGTAATCTGGCTATTAGAATAGTAACCTCCCCTATGAAAGTATAAATAAAATTTTATTATCTTATAGATGAAAATATGATATATTTATATATTGGAATAAGTGAATAGATATATTAAAAATGATAAATTAAGTGTTGTTATTTTTGTGAAACATAAATGTTTATTTACAATTTTATAATTAATATAGTGATTTAAAATAAAATTTATTTTCATAAAATATATTATTAAATTAATATTTTGGTGTTTTATAATTATAAGATAATTTTATGAGACTTTAATTAATTTTTAAAAGTTTCATAAAATCAGTTATAATATTAAAATCGGTATTTTTCGAATAAATGATGATTTTAATTAAAAATTAAAATTCTCATATTTATAAAATTATTTTCATAAAATGAAGTCAATTTTTTAAATCTAAACGTAAAAAAAATGGTTAGGTTGATTTTTTGCTATTTTTCTAAAATAGTTGATTTTTTGGGAATAATGAAATACAATAATTTATGGTATTTAAGAAATACATGAATTAGTGATCCATGGATGATGTATGGATGAGTTAATCACTAATTGGTTCAAAATATCCTAAACCATTTACTGTATTCAGTCATAGTAATCAACACTATTGATAGTTTTGAGCCAAAATAATAAACAAATAAATAAAATAATCAAAAAACACCCCTCACCACCCACTATAAATATCAACACTCACCACCCATTCTCCTCACACCTCCAAAGTCTTGAAGCTTGTCTAAATTCTTCATAATTACCATAACAATAATCTTCCCCACATATAAGAGCTGTCTTTCTCAACAAAAGACCAAACCCTAGTGTCTTAAGGAGGTTCTCAGGGAGAAGATATACAAGAGGTAAAATCCTCTACCTTTCTCTTTTAAATTATTTATTTCTTATGCATCATCCTTTCCTCCACAATCTAAAGTTACATGATAAATCAAATATCATATATATACTTTAATTTTATTGTGTTAATAGAATATAATCCATTAAATCCCTTCTCTTCTCTTTTTATTCTAAAAATGAAAACATAGTCCACGAGGTATCGATTCACCGCCTTCGTGGATGATGAGTTTTCATTTTCCATTACCACCTTCAAGGATGGTTATAAAACCATTATTATGGTTAAAAAATATTTAAACATATATATTATATCTTTTTTCATGTTTTATAACTAATATATATACATAATATTAAATAAAAGAACAAAAACTAGTTCATGATGATCAAAAACCCGCCAAAATAAACTAATCATTTTCATTGACGTTTAATCTAATGAATCATTCTCATATCTGAAAACAAAATAATATATGTGAGCATTTAAAATTATGGAATTATATTAGTACCATATAATTCCACTTTGGTATTTTTTCTTCCATTTGACAAGAACTCCCATAATTAAACTCAAGAGAACCGTTCATAAAATCATGAAATGAACGATCCCATAACGACAAAATTAAATCTTATAACTCATCAAAAGGACATTAATAAACTTAATAAAATTATAATAAATCAAATAAATGTATAATAGGTTCTTAATTAATTAATTAATCAATATAATTTGATTTTTTATGATATTAAGTGCAAGTGCAGAACACTTTCAGACATAAAGTAAGTGATCTCTCCAAAACTCCAAATTTACCTTTGGGTTATGATTTATCTCCCTTTACACCAATGTATTTCTCCATTATTATTATATAATTCTTCTAAATTCTATTTATATGTTCTAAAATTATGTATCCAAATCAATTCATCCTTCTTTGATGGGGAAATACATGTTTAAAAATGTACCCTTCTCAATTTCTCTCGATAAGAAAACTCGATTAAAAGAAACTTCCCAATTTCTTACCCATTTCCAAGAACACTCCATAATATGTTTTAATCCATAATTATTTTTATAAAATAACTCATTTTATTATGAAAAACTATATTATTTCATTTCTGTTTTTATACAAAAATTATGCATTCGCCCTCTTTAAAGTCTCTTAAATATTTCCCTTAAACCGCACTAAAGTGGCTCATTTCTAAAGTTTCTAAAACACTCTTTTTACATGTTTTAAATTTTGTTGGAAATAATTTATCATGATATATTCTTATTTTCCATTATAAAAGTTCATTTATGATTTAAATCTATTATTTCATGGACACCTTTATGACAAGCCCATTGGTTATGCCTTATTACATGATTATGATACCCATTTATTTCCATGGATAACCCTGATGTTTATTACCTATTTTTGAGCTAAAGTGAACGCTTCCACATAAAATAGGAGTCATATTGTACATTGAAATACTTGACTTTACCACTCTAAGTAATAGTTTAAACAAGATTGCACCAGGTAAATGGGACCATCCCATCAAGTTTGGAAACCCGAGACAAGTTGTATTTTTTCACTTGGGGATTCTAGTAAACACCTTGATTCCATGAATGAGATTGAACCAAGAACTAAATATTTGCCAAGAACATTAAATTTTGAATTAAAATGAAGTAATAACTTTAATGGGAGCTGTAAAGGGATGGAAATGGGGGTTCCCCCACTTCCAAAACTCCCTCCAGTGGGTTTTTTTTAATGGGTTTTTGAATTTTTTTATAGAAAAAGGATAGGGTTTCAACTATTTTTAAAAATGGGTTCGAATATTCCTGAACCCCGTTCACATATCTTCAGCATGGAGAGATGCATGAACGAGGTTCACACATCCTTTGCAGATGTGATAAAAGATGTGTGAACCCCATTCATGCATTTATCCGCACCAAAGATACATGAACGGGGTTCATGCATCCTTTGAAGACGGGATGAAGGATGCGTGAACCAAATTCACGCATCTCACCAAGATAATCTATAAAATCCCCCCACACCCCAAATTCATTCTTCTCCTTTGGATTTTTCTGTGAAGCCCTGCATAATTTTTTTCTCAACAAGTTTTTTCTTCTTTTAATAATGTAAAATTTATTTTTAAATTATTAATTGTTTGATCGTGTTTATTTATTTCATTATATGATTTATCTATTGGATTTGTGGTATGTAGAAATTAGTGTTTGTGTGTATGGTTTATTTATTTCATATGTATAGTGTTGTTTGTATGATTTAATTTTTGAATGTTGTATGAATTCGTATTGAATGTTTAGGAAAATTAATTATGTTGTGTTTAAAATGTTGTATGAATTCATATTGAATGTTTATGAGAATTAAATATGTTATAAAATATGTTATTTTGAAAGTAATGTTAATTTAAATTATAATATTTTATACACTAGTTATATAATTTATAAATAATATATTAGTTATGTGTATCATACTTAAATTTATTAAAAAATATATAGAATTTTTTTTTGTTAATGGTATGAAAACTCTTTTTGTTAATGGTATAAAAATAGTTTTGTATAAATAATAATTTGAAATTATATTAGTTATAATTAAATTTATTAAATATAAAAGAGATGTAGATATTTAATATGTATTTCATCTAGTAATAGATATAATAAGTATACCCAAAAACATTGTAAGTTGTGTGATGACTAATCTTGAGATGACCGACCAATGAATAATTGAAATTGCATGTCCTATTTTGTGAATGTGGTTATTTAATTTGTAATAATTGCATTTACTTTTCCGTATTGATGACCTGAAAGTCATCTCTGACAAAGTATGTAAGGACCTGCATGTACGCTTAAAAAAGTTATGTATTTCATATCCCTAGACCCCCTCACATACATGTGAGTAAATTTGTAATTAAAAGGTGATCAACAAGAGGCGTCCCTGAAGAGGTGTCCCCGAAGAGGTGTCCCTCAAGAGGCGTTTGAGAAAAAGTGTTCAATAAGAGGCATTGTTGTTTGAAAGGAGACTGATGGTTGCTAAAATATTTGATAATAGAGACTCCAAGATTCTACCCATAGGTTTTGGTTAGTTTATAAAATAATGATAAACTAATCGTAAGTCTCAAGATCAAGTCATGATTATTTATTTATAAGTAATTAAAATATATAACGTTAAATTAAATTTGATTTGGTAATAATACCACCATCACTATACCTCAATAGTGAAAAATCAATACATAAAAAATGTTTCCAAATAAAGTCAATTATTCAAAACCAATTTTAATAATTTAAAATATTGATGTAGTATATAATATTTTATTAATTATTTTTTATAGGTAATAATGTATGTGCAAATATATTGCAACGGTGAGACCATTTATATGGAGCAGAGATTTAGCTATAGTGTGCCACGTGTTAGAGTGGAAAATCTTCATGGTTGTATGACATCGGATGCAGTTCGCAATAAGATTCCTAATCTGTTAAAACTGAGGGTTGATCGATCTATTTATTTAATAAAATATCGACATCTGCAACATCCTAAACGTTTCTGGAACACAAAGTACCCTTTGGTCGATGATGATGATTGGATGGATGCATCTTCTTTATTTAGACAGCAGTGTGCTAATGGTTTGATGGAGTTGTATGTGGTGATTTATGATATAGATGTGGTGCAACCGACTACTACATAACCATGTTTTATGAGCTCTGTAGAATTTGGTCCTTCACATTAGTCTTTTTCATTGCCTCCTTCTCACATGAATCCAATAATAGAAGAAAATTATGAGGAAGATGATCCAAATTTGGAAGGAAATGTAGATGACATCCCTTTGTGTGATGATATAGTGAATGAAATTTTATCCGAGGAAGAAGAATTTGGGGATCCATCAGGAGATGATGTGGGTGAGGGTGATGTGGGGAATGAACCTTCTGAGGTTCCTTTGAGAGATGTGGGTGAGGTTTATGTGGGGAATGAACCTTTTGAGGTTCCTTTGAGAGACATGCATCCACGACATCCACCCGTTAGTGGTAATCATCCTTCAGTATTGAGTTCCTTAGTTGAAGGAATGTCTCATGAACAACATTTTGATTGGGATGTAATTACACCGACTTCTAAATTCCATGGTATTATAGGGAATATGTATGCATCAAATGATAATGCAATCTAAGTTGTGCAGGAGCTTGAAAGTAAACTGACCATGAAAATGTGATAAAGTAATACCACATTGAGAAACATTTCACATTTGTGGTTGATGAGTCAAAGAAGACAAAATATCTCATTCATTGTGAAAAATATGATCCAGAATATAAATTTTGATTAAGGGAAATATTTAATAATTTTTTTCATGTTGGAGGATAACCAAATTAGAAGGGCCACACACTTGTGTCCATCCAAGCTTGTCACAGGATCACTCTTTCCTTAATTCAGAGTGTATATCAAATGTTATTAGTGAGATGATACGAACATGTCAGGATGTTCCTATTTCCCTTGTTTAGGAAGGAATTCAACAATTTTATAACTATAAGATATTATACACCAAAGCATGGAATAAAAAATAGAAGGTAATTTTATAAGTGTATGGTGATTATGATGAATCTTATGCTATGTTGCCACAACTTATGGAATTGTTGTCTCTCAACAATCATGTTGTCTATCAGTTGGACACTATTGAGTATGTATCCCCTAATCACCGAGTTAATTGAACAAATTTGAATTTCAATAGGCTTTTTTAGGGCATTCAGAACATGCATTTCTGCCTTTTCCTATTGTAAATAATTTATTTAGGTTGATGAAACTTTCCTGTATGGAAAGTATACAGGTGTTCTACTCATTGCTGCCACACAGGATGATAATTGTTCTCCTCTACTACTTTCTTTTTATATTTTTGAAACGGATAATTTTGAATGTTGGAGCTGGTTTTTGGCATGTGTGCATGTTCATGTCACACAAAACAAGGGCGTGTGTCTGATATCTAATCACCATCTAGTGATTATAGAGGTCGTGGCTAGTGATAGGGTTTCATGGACTGAGTCGAATTTTTATCATCATTATTTCATTAGACATATTGCATGTAATGTGTATAAGAATTTCATATATGAGGCCATAAAGAAAGCAATTCTCTAGTTCGGTATGTTTTTCTAAACATTTTTTAACAAAATTTAATCCCCATTTTAATACATTATTCTCTTATGGTTTCAGCATATAATCCCCAACAAGAAAGTTTTGATCGACGCTTTGAAGATATTGAGTTGGATTCTTTATTAAAGTCATCCCCAGTACAAAAGTCATCTTTTTTCCATGTTTGTGAGAGTTCCATCCAGCCTACACTATCCTTAGATGCAGGAAAGGGTACCGACAGTGAGACTGTACATCCACCATCTGTCACACAGGAGGATGTGAAGGTGGCTGCTGATGATGATGTGCAGCGTACGCCAGAGTGCACAAATAGATGGACACGACATGGATGCATCTAGTATATACCTGGCAGTGGGGCATAGGAGTATCCATGTGAGAGGTGTATATTAGGTTGATTTTGGATTTACGATACATTTTGTATGCGCATTACTATTATCATTTATAGAGTTCTACTTTATTTTAATAAGTTTCTAACAGTCATCAAATTATCTTCCAAAATTAATAATTTCTATTTGATATTCATTAATAAATATTAATACTCTGAATGAAAATATCTGTGAACATCAAGAAATCTTGGAAAATATTATTGATCACAATGATTTGAATCCAAAAATCATGGAATATGATTCTTTGTTTAAAAAATTAAATTGCATGAAGAATAATTTCAATGAATAATGGATAATTTTGAAGAGTATATGATTATAATTGAAGATAAAAAAACCCACAATGTGAGATATATGGAATTAGAAGTTCATTTGGCCAATTTTGAGAAGATACATATTCAGACATTATAAAAGGATGCAGGTTCTACTGGTACACAATCATCACTGGAATATTTTACTGTTAAAATACCTTCATCATGTGATAAAATTATGAACATTATGAAAAATATTGATTTCATATTCTTCTCGAATAAGAAACATTCCTTAAGTGGGTTTGGAATGTGGTGGCATATCCAAAAATAAGTATTGAAGAAGATTATCCTTGGTGAAGTTATATAAGTTTTTCAAAACTGATGTTTATGAGTGTTTCTCTTGAGGGGGAGGTAAATAAAGAAATATGAAATTACTGTTAGAATTAGTATATCAATTAGAATCAAACCTAACTACTGTAGAATGTTTAGGAAGATCATGTTATTGAACTATGAATGTTTTTCTAAATCTATCTTTCTTTGTGAACAAAAAAATAAACTGAATAGAAAGAGGTTGCAATTGAATTAATGAAATACATAAGAAAAACATTCCTCTAGTAAATTGATTATTTTTTTAATTTAACCTTTATGTAGGATGCGTGAACTCCATTCACGTATCCTTTAAAAAATTCATACAGGATGCGCGAACCCCGTTCATGCATCCTAGTGAGAGAAGATTCGTGAACGAGGTTCACGCATCTTTTATCATGTATACGAAGGATGCATGAACCCAAATCACGCATCTCTCCTCGCCAAAGATATTTGAATGGGGTTCAAGCATCTCTGAACTCATTTTTAAAAATAGTTGAAACCCTATGACTTTTCTATAATTTTTTTTTCAAAAAACCATTTAATAAAACTCCTCCAGCAGCATCAGGGCCACTCTCCTCATCGTAGGGCGGAGAGAAGAATCCTCCAGAACGCACCACAGGGCGGTTTTTACATACCTCTCCACTGCTCCGAACTCATTCATGGCCTCCCCATCCTCTCCAAAAAAATCCCCCAACCTCATTTCCCTGTAGCAATCATCAGCCTAGACCAATCTCCTCCTCCTAAACTCTGTGACAACACACGATCTCCAGCAACAACATACCAAAACTGTACACATTGACCTTCAGGGTGACGCCCAGATTCCTCCTGAACCACTCCGGTGCAGTGTACCCATGGGTTCCTCTAATCATGGTCTACGTGTGTCTCTGGTTCATCCTCAATAGCTTCTCCAGCCCAAAGTCAGATATCCGGGTGGTGTGGTGCTCATCCAGGAGTATGTTATGTGGATTTATATCGTGGTGGATGATAGGCACGCTGCACTCCTCATGCAGGTAGATCATCCCCCTGGTGACCCCCCTGTGGATCTCGGTTCTCCAATTCTAACATGGCTAAATTTCTCCAAAAAGGTGGCTCGCCAGCGTGTCGTTGCTCATGAACCAGTAGACGAGCAACCAGAACCCGAAAAGGCAGATGATATTCTTGTGATTGGTTTTGGAAATCGCCTTCACCTCAGTTTTGAATTCCTTCTTAGGGTCATTGCCCACCCGGTCCAGCTTCTTCACAGCAATGGTAACAGCATCAGAGGCCCCGGTTTTAGAACCCCTTTGTGAATTCATATGTCGTAATTCAGCACTGTTTTTATATTAAATTCATTTTATTTTTCTGTTTTGTTTTTTAAAACACCGCATATCTTTGTTTGATTAAATCTCTCACATTAGTCTGCCATGGTGGCAATCCATTTCCAGTCGGCCTTTGCGTTGTGGCCGTCGATCTCCTTCACCGCCTTTTTATCCTGGGCCGTCCATCTGGGCGGTGTTTCGTGGATCACGCGCTGGCTGTTTGGTTTCTATTTCACTCTGCGTGATTCGTGGAGAGCCCTGATTGGGGCAGTCTGTTTTTGGGAACGGGTGCTCGCAGGGGAATTCATCACCCCTGTTTGGTTCCTCCTGAGAAGGCAGTGAGATCGATGGAGTTTTGATTTCCATTGCAAGAAAACTCGGTGATCCTTCCTTTAGATCCTGGCTCACGAACCCCGGTTTTTTGGGGTATTCTCAGCGGCGGAGAACTCCGCGGCACACTGCTGGTGTGTCGCCTTCGGTGGAGCTTCTTCACGGACATCCTCGACTTTAGTTTCCCGAGGACCAGATCATGAGTTTTTTCCGGACCAAATCCAAGAGAAGAAGAAGAGTTCTGGACTGCCGGGCGGTTTGAGCCCGACATTGTAAGTCGTTTCTCTTTTTTGCGAGTTTCAAGTAGAACTGTAATAGTTTTCATGTTTTTTGTGCCATTATAGGCTGATTGCCTTGCCATGTATTGTTTTCTTTGAGAGATTAATAAAACGCGCGTGTGTGTGGTGTTCTTGCCGTGCAGTAGGATCCATAAGGATCCGAAGCACGTAAATCCTGCCTCTCTTTTACTTTTCTTGCATTTTCTTTCCTTTATTGCAGTTCTTGGTTCGCCTGCACATCGCCAGCACCATTCTGGTTTTTTGTGTTGTTTCCGAGTTGTTTGTGTCCATGTTTTTGAGACCCATCAACCACAACAGGTGGTATCAGAGCCACTTTTGGCTGCTGCGCTGACTTCATCTGACCTACTGTGTGCACTGCCCCTAGTTCTTTGTCTTCTGTTTCGTTGCATTGTTTCTCATTTTAACAGTCTTGTTGATTGACTTGCTGTATTTCTCTTATATAACACTGTTCTGTGTTCTGCAACCTGCTTGCATTGTAATTCTTTTTTGCAGGGCCTTGTTATTTACCTCATGATCCTGCTTTAATTGCAGTTGCCAGTACCCTACTGGCGCTCCCTTTCTTTGAACTGTTTTACAGCTTTGTTTCAAATCTGTTCAGTTACTTTCTACTCACTGTTTAGTCTCCATATTTTTAGTTCTTTACAATTTGGGTTTTCTGTCTTCCACATTCTTTGTGTCTGTTTATTCTGCCTGAATATTGTTGTTGTTTTTCTCTTTCTATTTTGCTGAAATCATTGTATTCAGCGAACCCTTTCTGTCTTCATATCTCACGGTACACGTTTACCCAGTGAGATCGGTCGTTTTTTGGGGGCGTACGCTTATCGTTGTCCCCAATCATTTGGCATCCACTCATCTGGATAAACATGTCTACAATACGATATGAGATCGAAAAATTCGATGGAGACAATGACTCCAATCTATGGAGAATAAAAATGAGGGCATTGCTTGTCCAACAAGGCCTCATAGATGCCCTCTCCGGGCCTACTAAACCCATTACATCTATAAATGAAACTGGTAAAACTGTAACTGAATACCAGCCTGTACCCCCTGACATTCTTGTTAAAGCCCACAGTTCCCTTTTGTTGTCCTTAGGAGACAAAGTCCTTAGAGAAGTGGCCTATGAGTCTACCACTGCCGGCATCTGGATTAAGCTAGAAAAACTCTACATGACTGCCTCCCTTGTAGGTTCACTATATAAGAAGCATCGCATGTTCACTTTTAGGATGAGACCTGGGGCTGCCTTAAAATCTCACCTAGACGAGTTCAACAAAATCATGTTAGATCTAGCCAACATAGATGTTTCGATAGATGATGAAGATCAGGCCATCATTCTCCTGATCTCTCTTGAACATAGTTATAACACCTTGGTTGAGACCATGATGTATGGTCGAGACTCCTTGACTCTAGAAGAAGTCAAGTCTGCCCTTTTATCTAAAGGCCTTCACTCAAAACCTAAGACCAAAGGAGAGGCTGATAGCTTATTCACTAGGGGAAGACCCCAGATTAAAGGCAAAAAGAAACAATTTAAAAGAGACAAGAGTAGAGGTAGTGAAGAACCTAAGCTAGAACCAAGACCTAAAGATAGTAATAATAATAGAGAAAGAAAAGTCACCTGCTTCCATTGCGGAAAGCCTGGGCATATTAATCCCGAATGCAGGAAGCTTAAGCGTGAGCAAGAACTTGCTCATCCCACTGACCAGTCCCTCGTTGTTGACTCTGGTTATGACACTGCCGAAGTGTTAAATGTCTCCAGCCATACACTCGATAGAGAGTGGGTCCTTGACTCCGGTTGTTCCTTCCATATGTGTCCATACAAAGAGTCATTTTCAAAGCTGGTGGAGAAAGTGGAAGGGGATGTCCTGTTAGGAAATAACAAAAAGTGTAAAGTGGAGGGTAGAGGGTCTGTTCTATTAGAACTTTACGATCAATCTGTGATTACCTTACTTGATGTAAGGTGGGTTCCAAACCTCCAACACAATTTAATTTCCTTAGGCGTCCTTGATAAAAAAAGGATATACCTTCAGATCAGAATCGAGATCAATTAAGATCTCTAAAGGATCTAGGACCATTATTAGAGGGTCTCTCACTAATGGGTTGTATGTATTGGATGGTAAGACCCATTCAAGGCAGTTGGGTAGTGTTTACAATACCAACACTGACAATACTATGCTTTGGCATAGACGTTTGGGACATATAAGCTCCAAGGGGTTGGAAGAACTCAGCAAGCAGGGGCTGCTGAATGACATAACACCAATAAACCTGCCCTTTTGTGAAGACTATATAATGGGAAAAGCTAAGAGAGTTAGTTTCAATAGATCCACCTTCAAAGCCGCTGCCCCACTTGAATACATCCATTCAGATCTATGGGGTCCAGCAAGGACTACCTCTCATGGTGGAGGATCTTACTTCGTCACCTTCATTGACGATTTTTCCAGGAAAGTCTGGGTGTTCATACTGAAACACAAATCAGAC
This sequence comes from Viscum album, assembly GCA_963277665.1. NCBI lineage: Eukaryota > Viridiplantae > Streptophyta > Magnoliopsida > Santalales > Viscaceae > Viscum > Viscum album. The sequence continues at coordinate 1,466,228,962 of OY728128.1, read as the reverse complement.
GTTTTCCATATTTTTAAGACCTGGAAGGCTTCAGTCGAAAATCAAACCGTAAAGAAAATAAAAACCATGAGAACAGACAACAGTTTAGAGTATCTATCTACTGAATTTGTTGAATTTTGTGAAAAAGAAGGGATTAAGAGACATAGGACCGTTAGGGAGACTCCCCAACAGAATGGGCTAGCAGAGAGGATGAATAGGACCATCTTAGAGTGTGTCCAAAGCATGATTGCGTGCTCTGGCCTCCCCAAATCTTTCTGGGCTGAGGCTACCAGCACTTCAGTTTATCTTATAAATAGATGTACCTATTATGATAACCAGTTCAAGACCCCTGAAGAGTTTTGAACCGGTCATCATCTCTCTTATTCTCATCTTAGGGTTTTTGGTTCCACGACCTACGCCCATGTTAGGACAGAAAAACTGGAACCAAGAGCTGTGAAATGCATTTTCATTGGTTACCCCGAAGGAGTTAAAGGGTACAAGCTCTGGGTTGATAAACCCGGGTACCAGAAATGCATTATCAGTAGGGATGTGGTGTTTCATGAGTCACATTCTACCAAGGCCAAACCCACGCATCAAAGCAATGATGAACCAGATCTTTCTAAGTCTGATGAACCTGAGCCTTTGGCTCAGTTTGAGACTGATATTCAGCCTGATTAGCCTGCTTCTCAGCCCACTGCTGGAGCTAATTCTCAAAGAAGTTCTGGTTCAGATTCAGATTCTGAACCTTCTAATACCTACAAGGACTATCAGTTGACCCGTGACAGACAAAGAAGGGTCCCTAGGCCCCCTTCTAGGTTTAGCCAGTGTGACATGGCTTCCTATGCTTTTCATGTAGCCCAGGATCTCATCGATGACGATCCTCAGTCATATAAGCAAGCGCTGAAAGACAAAAACTCCAAACAATGGGTCTTTGCTATGAATGAAGAGATGCACTCTTTAATGAAAAACCATACTTGGAGTGTTGTGAACAAACCAGTTAATGCTAAAATAATTGGTTCCAAATGGATTTTCAAAAGAAAAGAGGATAACACTGAGGGAAACAAAATCAAGTTCAAAGCTAGGCTAGTAGCTAAGGGTTTCCTCCAAAGAGAAGGAATTGATTATTCTGAGATTTTCTCCCCAGTAGTAAAGCATTCTTCTATTAGGCTCCTGTTAGCCTATGCAGCCAATGAAGATTTCCACATCGAGCAGTTGGATGTTAAAACTGCCTTCTTACATGGTGATCTGAAAGAAAAAATTTATATGCAGCCTCCTGAAGGTTATCCTAGTGATTTCAAACCACATCAAGTGTGTCTGCTGAATAAATCTCTGTACGGCTTGAAGCAAGCCTCAAGACAATGGTACTTGAAGTTCGACTCTTTCATGTTAGGAAATAAGTTCACTAGGAGTCAATATGATGCCTGTGTTTATTTCAAAAAATCTAAGACCTGCACTATTTACCTCTTGTTATATGTTGATGATATGCTCATCATGTGCAAGGATATGAATCTTATCTCTTCTGTCAAAATCCAGTTGAAAAACACCTTTGAAATGAAGGACCTGGGTGCGGCCAAGCAGATTCTTGGCATTGAAATTGTAAGGGACAGACCCAATAAATTGCTTTATCTTTCTCAGCATAGTTACATTTTAAAAGTTCTCAAGAGGTATATGTTTGAAACTCTCAAACCCGTTAATATTCCTCTTTCTCAACACTTTAAATTGTCTCTATCTCAAGCTGCTGCTGCTAAACAAGATGTTGAATTTATGTCCAATATTCCTTATGATAACATTGTTGGAAGCATAATGTATGCTATGATTTGTACGCGCCCTGATATTGCTTTTGGAGTCTGCACCCTTAGCAGGTTCATGGGCACACCCGGGAAGCCACATTGGCATGCTCTCAAGTGGCTTCTTAGATTTCTCTCTAGTACTCCTAATGTTTGTTTATGTTATGGTAGAAACATTGATTCTGTTGACCTTATCTGTGGTTTTGTGGATGCTGATTATGCTGGAAATGTTGATACCCGTAAATCCCTAACTGGTTATGTGTTTAGTGCCTTTGGTGGTACCATTTCCTGGAAGTGCAACATGCAATCTGTAGTTGCACTTTCAACTACAGAATCTGAATACATTGCCTTGACTGAGGCGGTCAAGGAAGCATTGTGGATCAAAGGTATGGCCTCAGAACTTTGCATTTACAATTCTGCTATTAATGTCTATTCAGATAGTCAATCAGCTATTCATTTGTCAAAAAACCTTGTTTGTCATGGTAAGTCAAAACATATAGATATTAGACTACATTTTATTAGAGATGTCGTAGAATCTGGAACCGTGTGTATCAATAAGATACATACTGACAGAAACCCGGCTGATAGTTTGACTAAAGCTGTGGTCTTGTCAAAGTTTGTTTATTGCCTAGATAGATTAAACTTGGTTCAGATTCCTTGACCCCTAGGTGCAAGAACATCACTGAATTTAATTAAAAATGGTGGAGATTTGTGAATTCATATGTCGTAATTCAGCATTGTTTTTATATTAAATTCATTTTATTTTTCTGTTTTGTTTTTTAAAACACCGCATACCTTTGTTTGATTAAATCTCTCGCATTAGTCTGCCACGGTGGCAATCCGTTTCTAGTCAGCCTTTGCGTTGTGGCCGTCGATCTCCTTCACCGCCCTTTTATCCTGGGCCGTCCATCTGGGCGGCGTTTCGTGGATCACGCGCTGGCTGTTTGGTTTCTGTTTCACTCCGCGTGATTCGTGGCGAGCCCTGATTGGGGCAGTCTGTTTTTGGGAACGGGCGCTCGCAGGGGCATTCATCACCCCTGCTTGGTTCCTCCCGAGAAGGCAGTGAGATCGGTGGAGTTTTGGTTTCCATTCCAATAAAACTCGGTGATCCTTCCTTTAGATCCTGGCTCACGAACCCCGGCTGTTTGGGGTATTCTCAGCGGCGGTGAACTCCGCGGCACACTGCTGGTGTGTCGCCTTCGGTGGAGCTTCGTCACGGACATCCTCGGCTTCAGTTTCCCGAGGACCAGCTCACGAGTTTTTTCTGGACCAGATCCAAGAGAAGAAGAAGAGTTCTGGACCGCCGGGCGGTTTGAGCCTGGCACTGTAAGTCGTTTCTCTTTTTTGCGAGTTTCAAGTAGAACTGTAATAGTTTTTCTGTTTTTTTGTGCCATTATAGGCTGATTGCCTTGCCATGTATTGTTTTCTTTGAGAGATTAATAAAACGCGTGTGTGTGTGGTGTTCTTGCCGTGCAGTAGGATCCATAAGGATGTGAAGCACGTAAATCCTGTCTCTCTTTTACTTTTCTTGCATTTTCTTTCCTGTATTGCGGTTCTTGGTTCGCCTCCTGGACGCCGGCACCATTCTGGTTTTTTGTGTCGAGTTGTTTGTGTCCACGTTTTTGAGACCCATCAACCACAACACCCTTTGTAGACGATGCCGATGGATCCCCTCCTCAGTTCCCCAGTAAATCCACCAGTGGCTTCCGCGAGTTCTGTGTAGGGGAAACAACGTAGGTTTGCGTCAAAGTTACTGAAGTTGGTGGTCTCGGGATTTTTCTTCAGCACTTTCCCGCCATGGACGAGGTAGAAACCAGCTCAGCCAGCGACCATGCCCATCATTGGGGGTGAGGGTCACTTTCGAGCCAGGCGGCGCCAGGCCGTCCCTGTTTGCATACCAAACGAGACAACTTGTTGTACCAAATGGCGAGCAGGAAGCCGGTGCCGACAGTGGTGTTTATTGGTTGAAACCCGAAAGTGAACCCGGCAGAAGGAGACAGCCATGGAGTGTCTCCGGTTAAGAGCGACGAACCCACGGATACGGTTCCGTTCTTTTGAGCGACGGCGGAGAATGGGGAAAGGTACAGAGAAAGAAGGACGAGACTGCAAATGTTGTTAAACCTGCAAGCTCCGCTGCCCAGCTCGTTTAATACAAAGCTGTTACAGATGTTCTTCGGCACCGTCCACGCTGGTTTCCAACATTCCCCACCGCCCGATGATGATACGTTCATCGGATGGTAGTACTGAGTAAAAACCCCATCAAAATTTAGAGTCGCGCGGTGGTAATAACCAGCCGATGGATTAAACCTGCCTGTAGTCAAAGGGAATTTCTCTCAACTAATTTTGATTATGTACATGTACCCGATGCTGTTGAAGATCCACCGAATCCCTGAATTCGAAGAGTTGGCGGGATCGTATGTGCCGCTGGCGTAAAACGCACCGTACTGAGTGTAAGTGTCCAGGTTCTGGAGGTAAAGCACCAGGTTGCCATCGTCTTGGAAAGCTAACTTAAATCTTCCCTTTGAGAAATTGGTCTCGGCCCGTCGAGCGTACAACACGGTGCCTCTGGGCATCGTCTGCGTGGGAAGTACGGTGTCGGTGGGCTCGCCAAAGGTCTCCCATGAGATCTGGGAATCCCTGCTTGCGATCACGAAATTGTCTGTGTCATTCATGAAACCGTGAGCAGCCTCTTGGTCGACATACAATTGCGATTTCCAAAGGTGAGCGCCTTTTGGGTCGGTGAGTACTAACCCGTCGTTGGGGGTGAGGGTCACATTCGAGCCAGGCGGCGCCAGGCCGTCCTTGTTTGCATACCAAACGATAGTTTGGTCAGACAACTTGTTGTACCAAATGGCGAGCAGGAAGCCGGTGCCGAAAGTGGTGTTTATTGGTTGAAAACCGAAAGTAAACTTGGCAGAAGGATAAAGCCATGGACTATCACCGGTGGATAGCGACAAACCTGTGGATACGGTTTGATGAGAAGCCGTAGCAAAGGGATCGACTCAAATATGGATCATGGGTGATGAGATGATGAAGCTGAATGTTATGAGAGATCTACTAGGAGAGACCCCCATTTTTAGGCTGCCCCTCCCCTTCATGATGCTTGCTCTCGCTAGTGGATTGGGTGGCGTTGGCCACCCATCTCATCCTCCACAACCAACCTTGACCACCTCCCTTGAAAAAGCAAGGGGCGGTGCCATCTTACAATTAAAAGCTACTGACACATCTTCTATCTAGAGATTTGATTAAAAACAAATCACATATTCACACATTCTTTTTATCTACCAAACACGCTGCTCAAATATCTGCGAGACCGCTCGAGAATCTGCACTATCTGAACTTATCAAAGTTAATCGCCTTGGTTAGGAAATCTGCCAGACTTTCTTTACTATGAATCTTTTGCATGTCCACACTTCCTCCACCACATCTCATACAAAGTGATATTTTACCCCATTGTGCTTCATCCTGGAATGAAAAGATGTATTCCTTGTAATGTGTAAGACGCTATGACTGTCACAAAACAATGAAATCTGCTCCTGTCTATGCCTGAGCTCCTCCAACAATTTTTTTCATCCAAATAGCCTCTTTGCAACCCTGTATAGCTGCCATGTACTCTGCCTCTGTTGTGGATAAAGGCACAACTGACTGTAACTTTGAAATCCAACTCACAACTCCTTCTATAAGAGTAGACACAGAACCAGCAGTGGATTTCCTTCGGTCAGAATCACCTGCAAAATATGAATCGACATAGCCTATGACAGTAATATCTGTTCCTCCATAACATAATGTAGCATTTGAGGTCTCCTTGATGTATCTTAGGATCCTCTTCACTGTGTTCCAATGCTCTCGTCCTGGATTCTTCATGTATCGACTAACTGCTCCCACTACATATGCAATGTCTGGTCTAGTACAAACCATAGTGAACATTAAACTACCCACTGCTGATTCATACGGTACTCGAGACATTTCCATCCTCTCTATATCACTGCTAGGACTCATCATGAAAGATAACTTGAAATTAATGGGAAAATGATAGATATTGGATTAAAATCATGCATGTTGAAGCGTTTCAAGACTCTATGTAAGTAACTCTTCTATGATAGCCAAATCATCCCATTATTTTTGTCTCAGTCAATCTGCATCCCAAGAATCTTGTTTGCTGGTCCCAAGTCCTTCATATCAAATTCTCTAGCCAACTGTGCCTTCGTTTCTTGGATCTGATCTTTGTTGGGGCCTGCAACCAACATGTCATCCACATACAACAGAAGAATGATGAAATCATTATGATACGAACCCTTGAAATATGCACAAGGATCTGAATGAAGTCTTTCATATCCAATGCTCATGATATAGGAATCAAATCTCTTGCACTAACACCTCAACACCTGTTTGAGACCATACAAATATTTGTTCAACCTACAAACCAAGTCCTCTTTACCCTATTCTGCAAAACCTTCTGGATGGAGCATATAGATCTCTTTGTCAAGATCACCATGGAGAAAAAAAGTTTTCACATCTAGCTGCTCTAGATGCAAGCTATCAATTCCTTCCTTATGAGAAAATCCTTTAACCACCAATCTTGCATGATATATTTCTATCTGGTCCTTTTTATCCTGCTTGATCTTAAAAACCCATTTGATTCCGATAGCCTTCCTTCCACGAGGTAATGGAACAAGATCCCAAGTCTTGTTCTTGTGCAGGGCTTCAAGTTCCTCTTGCATCGCTGCCATCCATGATGATACATATGGACTCTGGGTTTCCTCCACAAAAGAATATGGCTCTCCATCCTTTTTCAATAAGAAGTATGAAATATTGCTCTCAGTGACATAGTTTGAGTGCCATACTGGTTCTCTTTTCTCCCAAGTTAACTGTCATGGTCCAGACTCAACTGGTACTTGATCACCGTGCTCTGGTAATGCTTTAGAGGAAACTAATTCTTCCTTGGATTTTCCCTCTACTTCGACTGTTATAGTCTTTGTATTCTCTTTCTCCATGTCCTGGTCAATTGTCATTTTCACCATGTCTTCTGCAAAAATGAAATCACTACTGATGATAAATTTGTGGGTAGTGGGGTCCCACAAATGATACCCCTTCACACCATCATCATACCCCAAGAAGATACATTTCATGGATCTTGAATCCAACTTCGATCTTTCCTGGTCATTAAACATTGCATATACAAGACTTCCAAATGTATGTAACCAAGAATAGTCAGCAGGTTTACCAGTCCACATCTTCATCGGTGTCTTCAGATCAATTTCCATTGAAGGAGATCGGTTTATCACATAATAGGCGGTATTCACTGCTTATATCCATTTTTTCCAATTCCTACAGTCTTTAACATTTCCCTTGTTCAATCAAATAGGGTTTTATTCATTTGATCTGCCACTCCGTCCTACTGAGGATTGTACGCCACTGTGAACTGTCTCTTGATGCCTTCATGTTGAGAAAAAGTATCAAACTCCTTGCTTGTATATTCTCTACCATGGTTATTCCTTAGACACTTGATCTTCTTTCCAGAGTCATGATATTTCCACGCTTTGAATGTTTTGAAGCCTTCAAAAATATCTGCCTTCCTCTTGATTGGGTACACCCAACATCTCCTAGAATAATCATCAATAAAGGATACAAAATACCTTGCTCCTCTGAGGGATACAACTGGTGCTTGCCAAAAATCAGAATTAATCAACTCTAAGATCTCTCTGCTTCATGTTGTTGATGCCCCAAACTTTAACATGTGTTGCTTGCTCAAAACAAAATTCTCACAAAATGGTAAGGATACCTTTGTAAGCCCAGGCAACAACTTATGATCCGCAAGAATCTTCAGGCCTCGTTCTGACATATGGCTAAGCTTCTGATGCCATAACATCATCAACGCTTTCGTTGAGGTAGTTGATGAAACAACTATATCTCCCTCCTTGTACGTTTCACCTGTAAGCACATACAAGTTTTTTGAGATCTTCTCCACTTTCATTACCACAAGAACACCCTTCACAATTCTCATCACTACATTCTTGGTGCGAGTCTTGCATCCAATATTATTGAATTGTCCTAAAGACAATATGTTCTTCTTTAGGCCCTTCACATGATGTACTCCTTGGACGGTTCGAACAATGCCATCATGCATGTTCAGTTTTATGGTACTGAATCCAATGATCTTTAGGGTGTGATCATTCCCCATGTACACAAGTCCTTCTAGGATGGTTTTATACTGATCAAACCATTCACACTGAGATGTCATGTGTTATGTTTCTCCCAAGTCAATTATCCATGTGTTGTTGAGATGCTGTCTTCTTCCAACAGTCGTCATCGCTTCACTAACTAGTATATCTCCTTTTTCCAGAAGTACTCACCACATTCTCCTAAGAGCTCTTTTCACCACTCTTCCTATTCCAACATTCCTTCTTGATGCACCCCTTCTTCCATAATTGAAACATGTGACATTCTTCTTCTTACTCCTTGATTTGGACCTACCATGATTTTGGATCCCACTGGATTTATGCTCCATCATCCTTTCTCTCTCCATTGACAGAGCCTCTGCATGGTGTGAAGTTGTCTGTCTGTCCTCCTTGTTCTTGCACCAATTTTCTTCTTCAAGAACTACAGCTGCAACATCATTGAAGGCCAGCATATCTATCAGGATATTTTTGGTGAGGTTGGTGATGAGTTGGTCATATGAATTGGGCATACTCTGGAGTAGAATCTTTGCACGTTCAGTATCCACAATTTTATAGCCCAAAACTATGAGCTGAGAGAACAAAGTATTGAGATTGTTTATGTGGTCGGTCACCGATGATGACTCTTCCATCTGAAGAGTGTACAATTTTCTCTTCAGGAATTTTTTTTGTGCAGTGATTTGGACTCGTATAACTTCGTCAGAGTATCCCATATTTTCTTTCCCATATTTTTCTCCACAATACTCGATAGGACCTCATCTGCCAAAGCCAAATAGATGTTGGCAATAGAATTCTCATCCATATCATTCCATTTCTCCTTCGTCACACCCGTCGACTTTTTCGCCAATTTCCAGTAGGCAATTATCCTTCTATAGCGCTGCCAGCATCTTCATTTTCCACAATGAAAAAGTATTCCTGTTGAATTTTTAGAACTCAAATTTCACTGCCATTTGGACATGCCATCATTCCAGAACCTCCTCCATCTCACAATGGTGTATTTAATAATCTTAATAATTTTTTTTCTGATGTAATAGATCATCTGGAGTTGCAATCACAGAGCATACTCAAATTCACGGGAATTATTAATACCCAAAAACATAAACATCATCAGGCCAGAACCTACCCTCTGATACCACTTGTTGGGACTGAAAAATGAGTGGCTCACTGGTGCGACGATAATTATGAGATAAAATGAAGTAAAAAACGTGGAAATAAATGATACCAGATGTAACATGGGAAACCCCCCAAAATGAAAGGGGTAAAAAACCACGGGCAAATAGAAGGATCACTATGGGGTAAAAGTGGGTACACACTCCCTCACTATTACAAGGAGAAAACACTAATAATATCTCTCTTGAATAAGAGGGGAAATAAAGCTCACAAAAACCACTCAAATATGGATCTTGGGTGATGAGATGATGAAGTTGAATGTTATGAGAGATTCGCTGGGAGAGAGCCCCATTTATAGGCTTCCTCTCCCCTTCATGATGCTTTCTCCAGCTGGTGGATTGGGTGGGGTTGTCCACCCACCTCATCCTCCACCACCATGCCCGCCTCCCTTGAAAAAGCAAGGGGCGGTGTCGTCTTGCAATTAAAAACTTCCAACATTTGGTTGTGAAGAAAATAGTGGAGGTGAATATATGAGGGGTGAAATTCAGAGGGGGAAAGCGAACCAATCAACCTGAACCTTCCATCCGGTCTGCATTGTGGACTAATGACATGGAACGAGGGAGTTCGATGAAAAAAAGTCATAGGAGGGTACAAGACTTATCCAAAAAATTATAAATATGTTGACACAAAAGGGTTATATCAGAATGAACCAAATCAGAGTCCATACATTGCATATCTAAAATTATAAATCCATTTAAACCCACATATCATAAATACTCAATAAATTTAGTCCATATGCAAATCAATCCACATATTGGCCCTCATAATATTAAAAATTAAAAAAAAAAAAATCCAAAATATATATGTTTAAAAATGCCCCATTATTTCTTGAAAAAATAATATCAAACAAGGTTTTAAATCATATAAAAACTACACTCTTCTATGTATGTAAATTCAAGTCAATCAACCCTTTTTTCTAAAAGAACAAAACTCCAGATTTTTTAACCTTCTAAACCACTTCAATCCAATAAAACCTTAAACCACTTTTAAATACAACCTAAATGAAACTGTAAGATTAAAAAAACATATTTAAACTCCATAGATAATTACTTAACCTAAGTTAGGCTCACATTATAAGTACCAATGACTTTATATATTTATACATCAAATATAAAATAATATGAATCAAGTGCACCCAACATTGAAACTCAATAAAGTCAAAATTAACATCACACACATGAATTTAAAATAGAATATGAAAAAGTTAACTAAAATGTATACTAAATTAACTTCCAAACAATTAATATGAGTTATTCCAACTAATTGATTTTTTATTTAATATTCAACAATTTTTTTGAATATTTCACTAACAAAATAAAATAAAACTAAATCAATTAATATATTTCACAGCTAAAATTAGACAAATATAAACTCAAATTATTATCAACTATATCAAAGAAATTAAATATAGTTATTTAAAAGTAAAAAATTTAACATTAGAACACTAAATTGTAAAGTTATAGTTGATTTTGAAAAATGATTCTTGTTTTCAGTTTTTTAGTTATCAAAATGCAATAAAAAATGTAAACTAATATAATTTTTAACTTGTTTTAAGTAAATGAAAGAGAAAAATACTATCTAAAACCAAATGAATTTTATTTTTTTTTATTTTAAAAAATATATCATTTTCATTTTCATTTCCAAAAAAATATATTTATATTTATACAATCTAATATATTTTGGAATGCATGTTTGGAGCATGACTTGACAAAATATGAAAATTGCATGCATGATTAGAAAGATAAAATAGTCTGTAAATCAAAAATGGTTATTTGTAAGATTGATAAACCAAAAAAACTAATATGATCTTAAAATTAATTAATAATGAAATAAACAAAATATAAATGTGAAACTAATAAAATATCAACAAATTACAAATTTCAAATGAGATGGGAAAGAAAACAGTGAATTCAAAATTTAGATAATTTTTAAAAATTAAACAAAACAAAATAAAAAAAATTGTATATACAAACATATATATTTAAAAGAAGTTTTTTTATAAAAGGCAGCATCACCGATGCCATCTTTTGACTGAACCAAAAAGCAACCTCTTTCTTGCTCAACTTCTTGGATTTAAGTTTCCCTATTACGTGTTCATTATTGCTCTTCTACCTCCCACCATCACTTACTATTCAATGTAGTCAAATGCTTAAATGGAGTGGGCTCATCTTGGTAAACAATCTTCTAACGCCACCTATAGTCTTCATCCTTGCATGAGTACTCATTTTTTTGACATTTTTTAGTACATTGAACTAGTTATGGGGGAATCCTTTGCATTATCAACTCACATATGTCTTCCCTCTTTTCCCTCTTTGATGCCTAGAATCCTAACCATATAGATAACCCATTTTGTTTGTTTTATTCCATTTTTTCATGATTTTTATGATAGTAAAATTCATTTTATTTTTTAATTTTTGGAAGAATCTATTTTGAAATCTAAGATTTACTTGTATGAAAGTGCATTATCTTTATACCAAGCATTGTTCTGGATGAATTAACTTTTATTTCCTTCTTTTTTGAAGAGAAATTATTATCAATTTTTAATTAAATTTAATTTTTAATTTTTTTTATACTTATTCATCTCTAGTTTAGGTTCATAGGAAAAAACCCTCCTTCCAAGCACTATCACAGATCCGAGCAAGGGATGTGCTATATTTTATCAGTGCTAAGAAGAAAGCGATGATAAAAGGGGGACCTTTATCAGCACTAGCTAAAAGTGTTGATAATAGTTTTTAATAAAAAATATTATTAATTTATATATAAATGATTATATTTATATTCAAAAATAATATTTATTTGTATACATTAAATAAAAAATGCATGTTTATAATTAATTTTTTTAATAATTCAAATATATATAAAAAAATTCATTAAATAATAAATATATTTATTATATTTATATATTTATATGTTTATAATTATATATAAGTACTTTTTTAAATATATATAAATAATTTTTAAATACATATATTTATAATTATATTTATTTTATTTATATGTTTATAAAATAAATAAATAAATATATATATATAAATTCTTTTTAAATATGTATATTAATAATTATATTTATTATATTTATATGTTTATAAAATAAATATAATTTATGTTCATATATATGCTATGCATTCAGCATGAATGTTCATTTATACATTACACCCTCATTACTATTCATGTTGGCCATATATATAATGATCCATTTTTTATGATCTACACTTTACTCTGTGTATATGATTCATGTTCCCATGAAACTATTATTGTCACAACCCATCCCCCAGGGCCTATGTCGTGACCTACCCCAAGCCCGCCTCCCAAAGGCCAGGGGTTGGCGACTAGCACTGAAGGTGTCAACCTGTAATTGGGAGGCATTTTCCTGAGTACCAGTACATACGCACACACAACAATGCCTCAAAGCTGGAAAAGTAAACATGCATTCCACTAAACAACCACTGAGTAAAAGTAAAAACTGTAGGTCAAATGGGAAAAATACTATCCCAAAAAAGGACGAACTAAAAATAGTAAAATACTAGGAAACTCCGATAGATGTCTGCTTGAAACCCCACCTTATGGGTAATTATAGAGTAGCTGCTAGACGTCGTAGAAGCACGTCGCGCCTGCCTGACCTCAAAGGGCACCGCCTGGTCCTGGGCCACCAAGTCCTCCACCAAGTCGTTAGTCATTTTCACCAGACACAATATGTGTGGGAGAAGCCCGTGTAGGGGTGAGTAATGAAATACTCAGTAGTAACCCCAAACCAACAAGGAAAGACCATAAAGCAATCCACAAGCAAAACACGAAGTATGATCACGAAGCATGATCACGAAGCAAGGAAGCTCACACCAAGTATAATCTAGAGTATTGATAGCAAAACCAACAGTTGCAAACACTGAACATAAATCACTACAATGGAAATCTTCCCTGTTGAGTCTTTTAGGCCAGCTAGGTCGCCTAGACCTATTCAATAGCCGAGTCATGAAGCCTCACTGGTAGCTGAGTCACAAAGCCTTGCTGATAGCTGAGTCATGGAGTCTCGCTGATAGTTGAGTCACAGAGTCTCCCTGGGTAGCTGAGTCATGCAACCTCACTGGGTAGCTAAGTCACGGAGTCTCACTGGGTAGTTGAGTCATGAAGTCTCGCTGATAGCTGAGTCACGAAGACTCGTTGGGTAGCTGAGTCACAGAGTCTCACTGATAGCTGAGTCACGGTGTCTCACTGGGTAGCTGAGTCACGAAGCCTCACTGGGTCAACTTCCATGAAATATTACTTAGAGGATTTCATAAGGACAGCCCTGTCACATGGGTCGCAATGCCACAGACGGCGCATCAATCATATGCACGGTCTGGGAGATACATCCCTTTTTGTAAATAGGGCCCGGTTGCATCCGGGCCCGGTCTGAGTCATTCGGACCAACCCAACCAATCGACCCGGGGACCCGCATGACCTAATCCTATCCGTCTAGCCCATTGTATTGGCCCATTGGGTCTAACTAGACTCAGACGAGGTTGGTTGTGGGTCCAGTTCGCTTGGTCACCCAGTGACCAGAATTTATTTGGCCCGACCCGCACTAGTGGGCCAACTCCCTTTCCTAGCCCGAGCCACCACGCAGCTCGGTCCTTTAATGTGGACCAACTTGAAAATTTAGCTGGGCCCGATGGCCCGACCGGTCTGATTTAACTCACACTGGCTCACCCGGTTTGGTTGGGGTGAGTGCGACCGGTCAGTTGGCCACCCCCCGTGGTTAGCATGCGGCCCGCATGGAGTGGGCCACTCCTCCTACGTGGAACCCCGTTGACGCTGCGTCTAGCCAGCTATCACAATAGATAGGGCGCGAACCTCCTCCATTATGGTGCGCAGACGGAGAGGGCCGACCACTTCATCCTGCACGCGGCACTGGTTGGCTCTGCCTCCCGCCTGTGACTACCACCACAGGCCGCACCGGTGGTGTCACGCCTGCAGCACCTTCTGCGGTCCACCGAGTCTGCTCTAGTGGTCCGATCTCAAATCTGCATGCACCCTCAGGCCTCTTGAGTCACCGCCATCACTGCCACGACCTCAGATCCACCTTTCCACCTTTTCAAGTATGCGTCCATGAAGAACGCACAAGCGGAGGGGATCATACCTTGTTCGTGTCGACTCGCATCCTTTGCATTAGAATTTTAAAATCAGGGGAGGCTTGGGATCATAGTTCTATCAGATAATCATCAATCCTGGTGAAAAAACCCCTAGGTAAAAACCCTCCTAGAAGAAAACACAATCCGAAGATCAACCTGTTCGTGGGTTGATCTGCATTCGTTGTTTTAGAATAAGAATGGGGGAGAACTTAAAACAATTACACCCCTTCCTGGTTCAGATTGTTCGTTGGCAATGAACGGCGTCACTGCATTCATCGTTTTGTGATGCTCTATTTATGGTCGTTGGTCGATCGTCGTTGGTGGAGATCCATTTGAAGGGGGTTTGGCGTTCATCGTCGTCACCCACCAGAGCTTCGAAACAGAACCAGGATTGAGCCAAAAATCCTATGTTGTCTTCTTGGCCATTTAAGGACATAATGTGAATCAACGTTTCTATTACATTTTTGTTACGAAGTTGTTACATTGTTTCATTTAATGAAACAGTGTATTCAGTTTCACTTGGTTGGAAAACCGTTGAGTTGAAATGATTTGAAAATCCATAAAAATAAAATAAAACAAGTTTATTTTATTTTTAACTTTTTCTTTCAAAAGTATGAAAAAAATCTGTTTCCCTCGACCTGGCTCGATCGAGGTTAGGTCCATTCTAGGTGAATCCTACCATTTTGAGTTCAACGGTGCCCTTAGATGTTTTATCTGAGCACTGGTTTAAAAGTTATAAAAACCTACTTGTAAGTTTACTTAAATGAACCATAAAAAAGTTCATAAATTAACTTTCACCCTCGACCCACACCGGTCGAGGTTAGGCTCTATCTAAGGGGAACATGCCCTCACAAGCTCAATGGTACTCCCAGATTTCCAATATAATTTACCGTTTAGGATTTATAAGGATTTGACAATAAAATAATTGTTACTTAATTACTTTATTTACAGCAAAAAACTAACTTTTGTTGTTGGCCCACGCCGACCAATGTTAGGATCTGCCTAAATACAACATACCCAAACGAGCTCAATGGTGGTCTCATATTTTCAATCTGAGTCACTGTTCATGAGTTATAAGTATTTTAAAATAAAATAAAACAACTTCATTTAATTATTTTATTTACAGTTATGCCATTTTCACGTTTTCTCACTAGAGACCTACACCGACTAAACTTAAGTTGCACCTAGGGTAAACCTGCCATCCTAAACACAACGATGCCCTCATATTTCTGATCCAAGCACTTGTTTAAGAGTTATTATACTTTTTCAGGAAAATTGCTCATGTGTTCTATTTAAAGCTTAACACTTTTTTACGAATCATTCCACACACTTCGGGCCTCGAAATCGCTCATTGTCTCAATGCCTGGTCTCGAAATAATTTCATATAAAAAATTACAAGGAATTTCTGAGACATTAAAATTATATTCTCATAAATACTTAAAATCAAGATAAATTTATTTAAATAATAAATGTATTTATTATATTTATAATTATAAATATTTATTTATATATAAATACTTTTTAAAATATATTTATATGTATAACTAAATATATATATTTATATATTTAAATGATTATAAAATTACAGTAATTCTTATTGGTTGGAGTATGAAACTCAATAGGGGTGAATTAAGTTCCTAAAAAAAATTTCTATCTTAAAAAATTTATTTTAAAACCCCCCAATTAAAAAAAATTCTGACCAGTTAACAAAAGTAGAAGATTTAAAAAATATTCAATTGTTTTAAAGAATTATCAAATAGTGTTTAGTTCTTAGTTAAAATACTTTGAATAATTATCTTAACTTTCGAATTCAGTCTACTAAATAAAATTCTAATACAAACACTATCTAGGATTAACTATCAGAGTGAAGTAAAGTTTTCTGGTTTGAGTAATAAAAACAGATAAGAAAACTAAACTTGAAATAACATAGCAGATTTAAAAACAAGAGGTTCAGTCTTAAGCAAAGACCTAGTGCTCTTCACATTGTGATCAACTGCAACCAAGTAGTTTATATTAATAAACTTGATCCACACCCTGGATCGGGGTTCACAATAGCACACAAGGTTGTCTAGGTCAACTAGACCTCTACCACAACTATTTGTGGGAAACAAAATACAACCAGGCCACACATGGACCTCTTCTACAGTGATACGTGGGAGAAAAATGGTGTAGAAATATGAGTGAGTGAGGATATCTTGTATCCTCTAGCTTAGCACAAGAGGGAGTATGTGTTTCTGATATAGAAACACATACTGCTCGAAATAATAGTATGAATGTACACAGTAGGGCATAAATAATGAGAAAGGGTTTAGAATGATCTATGTGATGTGCTTGATGCTTCTGGAATTCTTGGACGTAGCAGATGTGAGGCTCGAGTCCACTTATGAAAACAGACACCAAAAAATAGAGTGTTGTGGATGCTCTATGTTCTGGTTTCCAGTGGGGTGAGATGCTCCTTTAGATCCTCTTCACTAGAGTTTGTTTGTGAAAGGATGTTGTTACTTTGATTCTAAGAAAATTCTTCCTTGTTCACACCTAGCAGGATGGGTGTTCATCCTTTTTGTGTGTAGTTTTTCTGCTTGGTCTTATATATATTTTTAATCTGCTCGCATGCCCATACTTTTATTCTTAGGAGTTTTCTTTTTTATGCTGTAGGGGCCGACAAGAATTATGATCTCTATCACGTGTAGGAACCTCATACCTCGTACTATCTATAGACAAGGTCATTAATATTGTCTGAAAAAAATCATTAATAAAATTAGTATCAATAAATAACTCAAATATGACTGTTATTAATAATTTTGAATTTAAATGGTAAAGGAAGAAATGACTATGTCTGAAACAGTGCCACAAGAGCGGTGACACATGAGCGGTGAATTTTCCTTTGTTTATGAATAGTGTCTTAGACATTGCAAAAAATTCTGGATGGTTGGAATGGTGTCTGGTCCTTTGTGAAAATCTTGAACTAGTAGGTCATTGCAATGGTGTCTGGTCCTTTTTGAAAATTATGAACTGATAGGTCACTGCAATGGTATTTGGTCCTTTGTGAAAATTTTGAACTGGCAGGTCAATGTAACGTTGTCCGGTCCTTTGTGAAAATTCTGAACTGGTAGGTCACTGCAACGATGACTCTAACTTTATTGATTTATAGACTGAACGGTGACTGTGAGTCCTCTGACCAGTGACTATGAGTTCACCTCAACGGTGACTCATACTTGGTCAAATATTTGCAATCTGTCTTATAAAGTAATACTTAACAGAATAGATTAAGACTATAGATAAGCATAATGAAACAAGATTAAGCATGATCTATGAGCATTAAACCTAGAGGAGTCCACCGATTTTTTAAATGATAAATATATATTTATTATATTTATAATTATATACGAATACCTTTTAAATATATTTATTTATAATTATAATTATAAATAAATATATATTTAAATAAATATATGTTTTTAATGAATATATATATACATATATACATATATACAAATATTTATATTTATAAGTATAAATAATATATATATGTTAATAATTATAAAATTATAATAAATATATTTATTATATTTATAAGTATAATTATAAATAAATAAATATTTATCTATAGGCGTAAATATATATATATATATATATAAATACTTATAAAATTAAAATGAATATATTAATTATATATATTATTTATAATTTCGTAATTATTTAAATAAATATATATTTATATTGAAATAATTATAAAACTATAATTAATATATTTATTTTAGTTTCATTATTATTTAAATATATATATATATATATATTTATATTTATGACTATAAATAAATAAATATTTATTTATAATTATCATTATATTTATTATAAATATATTTATTATAATTTTATAATTATTGAAATATAAATTTTTATTTATTTAAATAATCATGAAATTATAAAAAATATATATAATTAATATATTTATTTTAATTTCATCAGAATTTAAATGTTTGTGTGTATATATATACACTTATTTATGACTATATATAATTAATATATTTATTTATAATATTTGTATATATTTAAAAATATATTTATTTAATTATATATATATATATTTAATAAATATATTTAATCTTATTTTATAATTATTTAAATATAAATATAAATTTATTTAAATAATTATGAAATACTTATGAAATAAATATATATTTATTATAAATATATATTTATTTCACATGTATTTTAATTATAAAGAAATACATATTTATTATATAAAGAAATATATATTTATTTATAGTTATTATTATAAATAAATAAATTTATATTTATTATACAAATAATTTTATAAATAAATATAAAAATATAAATAATTTATTATCATTATAGTTTTATCAGTGATTTTTTAGCGGTGATAAAGGGTGTCTTTATTAGTGCCTTCAAATTTAGAGCTGATAAAACATGTCTTTATCAGCGCTTTTAAGCTAGCACTGATAAATGCTTACTCCGGTTTTATAAAAAAACCCTAACAGTCTCTTCCTTCCTTTACACACCTCAACCTCTCGCGGAAGCCTTACCCTGCCATCGTGAATCCTCCTCCTCCTCCTCCTCACCCCACTACGAATCCTCCTCCTCCTCCTCCTCACCACTCCTCCTCCTCCACCTCATTGTCGCTGTGAATCCTCCTCCTCCTCCTCCACCGCTGCTACCATCGACTGCTCCTCCTACTCAGCGCCACAAATCCATTATCCACCACCACCGTGAAACCCTGCTCTGCCACCGCGTGATCCCTCCTCTGCCCTGCCGCCGCGACATAAAAAAGGGTAAGATATAGATTATATGTTTTTAGAAGGATGTCTAAAGTTAAGATGTTTTCATGAATTATTATGAAATCACTAGTGTATATTTTCTCAATCATGTTTATGTGTTGAGCATGTTGCACCGAAGTATGGAAGAATGTGTACGCCACTCTTTAGGTAATATTGTGGTATGTTTCCATTGTAGTGAAATGTTTAATGCATGTTATTTCAAGCATGTCAAGCATAAAGCATGAAATTTAATCATGTGAATTTTTCATTTTATAACCTAGATGCATGTTTTAGTGGTATTATTGAATTAAAAAGTATGTTATTTTCAAGAATTTTGGGTATTTATTTTCATGTTTCATTCTCTTATTGCTTCCATAAGGTGTTGATATATTTTTTTGGTAACCTATTTTCCTAAAACTAGAATATGATAATCTAAAGGCTAGTTAATATGAATTTTACTCTTTATTGAGTGTATATCTATAATTTATATGATGATTCATTGAAAATTGTGTGAAGTGATAAATATTAGTGATATTTCCTCTTATCTTGATTATTTACTATTTTTCTGATTGAATTGATATGGTCAATTTCCATAAAAGGATAATTGTTTAAAGAAGGTATTGAGAAACCTATTTAGAAATCTAAAATTTGGTGACGATGCTTTATTGAACACACTTAATGATTATAAAAATAATTATTAAAGGGGGATTGGTTGTTGTGTTTTATTATTGGGTTTTTTGTGGTTGGTTGTGTTACCTTTGTTGTGGGTTGTGTAGTCTCAGTTGGTAATTATTATGGTTTGTTTGGGTTTTGGAATGTGTTATGAAGTAGGTGTGGTTATTGGTTTCCTTAATAATCCTAATAAGTTGTGATTATTGATATGGAAGTGGTGAATAGATGATTTTGTGGAAAGAGTGATGGATGAGCTATTGTGTTTATGATATTGGGGTGTTATGGTTGGTGGTATAGGAAGGAGATGATTTTTTTGGTTGTTGTAGAGAATTTTAAGTAGTGACGATTTTTGGTGTTTCATTTGGTTTGTTATGGTTGGCATGAGGTGATGTAGTTTATATGAAAGAAGTGATATGATGTTGTGATTAATTCAGAGTGGTGAAGTGGTTACACAAGATGTTGTGTAGATGAGATGAATATGAATAGAGGAAGGATCAAGCTTAGGTAGTACATTATTCATGCATCAAGTGGAAGATGGTTGCCCACTTTGAAGAGACGTGACTTTATGTTCAAAAGTATCATGGCCAAGTGAAACTTATGTCTTTATCTATCACTTATTCACTCCTCAGTATTATTACATGAGTAAACTATAGGGTTCATACTATTTATTCATGAGAGACATGATAAACCTTTTATAGATTTATATTTTATAAAATGTTGGTTATTTTTGATTCATGTATCCTTTATAAAGTGTCTCTCTTGGGATTTATGTCTTTGTGAAAATGCCTAAGTAGATCTTTTAAAATGATAAGTGTTTTGAAATGTTTCTTAAAAAATTATATGTGTTGAAGATACCTTTTTTTGGTTTCAAATAACTTTAAAATGATTTAAACACTTTTCATGGACTTAGGTTTCATGCTAAGTGTTTATCAACTCACCTAATTGGCTTTTATAAAGGGATGTGAATGTTTTTGAAAGCGTATGTAATGATTGGTTTATTTTAAAAACGGAATGTTATTTTAAAGAGGAATTTGTGTAAATGATTGTTTTTTTAATGGGATTTCAACTATGAATTTATAAATAGTTTTCAAAGTAGACTTAAAGTATATACCTTTTTTATCCTTGGTTAATTTTTATATCAATGTTTTGTGTATTTATTTTGTTAAATATTAATATTATCGAATCAAATAGGATGGATATGAATAAATAATGGATGGATGCCAATTGTTTGACAATACAGTATGAAGATGGATTGAATGAGTTCATCAATTTTGAAAATTATCATGCATATGACCCTTCTCAAATCCTTTTTTAGTGTTTAAATTGTTGTTATTAAAGACACATTAGTACAGAGGAGTTGGGGAGAACACTTGGTATGTCATAGAATAGATCAAAGTTATAAATGTTGGAATAAACATGGGGAAAAAGTGAATCTAGTTCATGGATGGGATAACACTATGTTTTATGGATCATCTGATATGATTACAAGTGTGGAAAATGAAGAAGACCATATCAAGTATGTGATTACAGATGTGGATGATGATGAAGATCGTATTGAGTAAATGACAAGGACAGTTGAAGATGAACTTCGCGATTTCCCAAAATTATTTGAGTAGTTAAAGAGTTGTGCAAAGATGCCATTTTATGGAAGTTTCACTAAATATATAGTATTTTCATCCACATTGAAAATGTATAATTTGAAAGTAGGCAATGGATGGAGTGACACAAATTTTATGGATTTACTTACTCTCTTCAATTACATGCTCCTAGAAGATAATCAACTCCCAAGATGAACATATGATTCCAAATGAATTCTACGCTTGATGGATATGATCTCTAAAAGAATACAAACCTAACTGAATGAATTTATACTGTTTCTTAAGGACCATAAATTTTATGACCCATCCCCCAGGGCCTATGCTGTGACTACCCCAAGCCACCTCCCATAGGCCAGAGGCTGGAAACTAGCACCGAGTAGACATATCCCAAACAAATGGAAGGAAGTTTCCTAATTACCTGTACACACGCACACAACTCCAAGATACATATGATGGAATGTGAAAAAATTATGTAAACAAACATAAGGTATGAAAGTAGAAAACTGAAGGTAAATAGGGCCAGAATACAAACCCAAAAAAAAGGAAAAGTAAAAGTATAAGCCTCTGGAACTCCTCCGCAGAAAACCCTACCCGAAGGGTATGTATAGAAACTGTTATATGAAGTCGCAGAAGCACACCTCACCTACCGGGCCACTCTAAGCACCACCTATCTCTGGTCCACCAAGGAATCCATCAAAGCATTGATCATATGCATACGACATGACATGTGCGGGAAAAGCCCATACAGGTGTGAGTAAAACAATACTCAGTAGAAAACCCAAAAAAAGGTAAAAGACCACAAAGGAAACACCACTAAGAAGATACAATCAAATAAACATAGTTATGTGTCAAAAACACATATAACAAGAACATCTATGTATACTCATAAATTATTCCAAAACTCAAGGTCTCATTCACTGCCTTCCATATGGTCCCGCTCGTAGCATGCTCAATCCGAGAGATCTCACACCTCGAGCTATCTACTAGTAAGAACATATAACTAGTCTACCCAAAATATCTGAGACAACACCTGGTATCGGTACATCACGAAGTTTCCATGGGATATCTGGTCTCTCTAAGATAAGGAGTCTCAATATCACAATAAATCCTTAGTCACAAGATTCTGCTCAAGGCATGCTCATTCCATGAGAACTCACTCCTTGAGCTATGAAGTCATCAGAGACCCTCACAAAGAGGTCCCACTAATCTAGACCCTTCCCAAAGAGAACACACTAAAAACTACCCAAAGTACACTAGTCAGGTCAAGTCATGAAGGAATGAATTTGATCTTGATAAACAGATAGGGGGTCCTACGCCCATGGATCACTAGGGGACTCCAGGCCCTACTAGAAACATCATCCTATATAGGGGATATGTGACCACATAAATATTGGTCAAACATTCTCTAAAAACCCTATCTAAGGTAACACTAAGAGAAGTGAGGATCGATTGGGCCTCTCGGTGCAATACACACTCCAGCCTGCTGAGTTACTATCGAAGTCGAGCTAAGACAACTCACTTCGGGACATGGGTCATCCTCTATGACAATAATGGGATCCAGCATCAAACCTTCATAGGAAAGAAAAATGGTAGGATCTCAATCTCTATTGTCACCCTCTATGATAGGATCGGGATCCTGCATAAATCCCTCATAGGAAAGGAAAAGAGAATGATACCAAACCCTTTTGGTCTAACTAAAAACCTTCAAAGCCATATCAAAAGGACCGCCACATCATAAGGGTCCAAATGCCATAAACATCTTGTCAAACAGACGTTCTGTTTGAATGATACGTCAATTTTTCTGAAAAAAGGGTTAATTTGGGTCTGAGCCAGGTCCGACTCACCCTGACTCGACCAGGTTCGGCCCACTGGGCCCAGTTAGGCCTGGTCTATTGGGGCTAGTCTGTTGGGCTCATCCCACTAGACCAAACAGATGGGCTGACTGGACCACGAACCACTGGGCAGTTGGACCCAGCTCGTCGGGCCGCTCGACGACCCGATTCTTCCGGTCCGACCCAAGTTGCACGGGTCGGAATCCTCTAACATACCTCCCAAACACATGCCACATCCCCCCAAGTGTCGGAGCTTTCTGCCCTTGTCCAACCTGGTCCGCTCACATGGACCAAAAATCCCGCAGGTGGCTTGGCCATGTGCGGCTGGTCAACAAGGATACCGCCATGTCCCGCCAGCGCCATGACATCCACTGCGTCCCACTAGCCCAACAACATCTGCCGTGGGTTCCCACATTTACCACCATGTGCCACCGTCTTCCACAATCGGCGCCGATGTCCCCTTCCATGGTCCACCAGATTCACTCCTATGCTCCGATTGTTGATCCGAGAGATGTTCCGCAATTCTCGGGTCACCGCCTTCACTGTCGTGGGTTTGGATCCATGCCACAATCTATCCCGATGCAAATATATTTGAGTGATGATATCTCCCACACCACTTCGATCCATCTATCACTGTCGTCATCGCACCTCCGTCGTACTGCATCCATCCCAAGACCCCGATATCAGATCCTTGCACCATGAATTAGTCACACAATGATCGATCGATCAAGAATTGTCGAGTCATAGGCCAAATGAAGAATTCCCATGATGAATGAAGAACTGAGGGATAAAGGCATGAACCAAAAAATAGGAACGAACCTCGATCGATGTTCGTGTCAATCGTGGTTCATTACCATTAGAATGGTTAATGAAAATCCACAACAAAGGAAAATCAATATCAGATAAACAATCCCCAATAAACCCTGCTAGGTAAAACCCAACCCATAATATGCACAACCCATGGATAAATCCATTGGTTTATTAATTCACATTTGTCGTAGGGATAATGAACGTGGAAAGAAAATAGATTAAAACTCACACCCTACCTAGAATTTGGATCGGTCGATGTCAGGGTTTGATCATCGTTGGCGATCCATTAAGAGTCATCACAATCCATCATCTCGTCGATCCTCAATCCTTGATCCATGATCTGTGATCCTCTTGAATTCATCATTTGTTGTTCGCCAATGTGAGGGAACCTCCAACTCCTTTCTCCAGAGTTTCCATGGAATTCCAAGGTTATGCGTTAACCTTGAATTCTTGTTTAATTAGGGAGAAAAGAAAATGTGTCGGCCCATTGCAGCATTCCAGCATCACCACACTGTTTCATTTAAGAAAAGAAATGGGATGACTCATCCCTGCGTCACTGCAAAATGTTTAAAAAGAAATGAATTAAATTATTTAAGTTTATTTTATTTTTATTTAAAACATCCAAAAATTAACTTTTGTAGTCAACCCACACCTGTCAATGTTAGACCCCACCTAAGGAAAACGCCACATTATGAACTCAACGGTGGTCTCATATTTACAATTTGAGTCACCGTTCATGAGTTATTATGATTTAAAAATAAAATGATTTTATTTAATGATTTTATTTATAGTTACATCCTTTTTGGGTTTTCTCACTGGAGACCCATGCCGACTAAAGTTAAGTCACATCTATGGAAAAACCGCCATCTTGAATGCAACAGTGCCCTCATATTTCGGATCCGGGAACCTATTTAAGATTTATTCCACTTCTTCAGGAAAACCAATCACATGTGATATTAAAAATTTAACATTTTTTGTCAAACCATTCCAGGCACACCGAGCCTCAAAATCGCACATCATCTCAGCACTTGGTTTCGAAATTTTCTTAGAAATTTTCTAAAAATAAAATTAGGAAAATCTGAGTCATTACATTCTCCCCACCTTAAGGATTTACATCCTCAAAATCCAAACCAAGGGATACCCAAACAGATGAGGGTGCGAGTCCGGACATGAGCCCCCCGCTCCCATGTGCTCTTCTAGAGATTCTCGTGCTGCCACCAGAAACACACTAAAGGAATCAAATTCCCACATAGGTTCCTCCCTTAATGATCATAAATCTCCATGACTATGATTCAAATCAATCATCCTAATCATAAACTATCATTTATGGGATTCCATTGATCCAAGCTATCTCCTACATGTAGTGGCGTCCCAACCTCTCTACTAAACTCTGCTCCTAAAAATATAAGAAGTGGCCGACTTGGTCAGTCAGTCAACAATCAAATAGATGGTATCGTGTCCCCTGGACATATGTGGTAAACCCTATATGAAGTACATTGATATACTTTCTAACTCCCTTCCTTGAACCCTAAGGAAGAAAAGAGAAACCCCTTACAATAATAGGGAATTGAACAGTGAGTTTACAAACCACGAAACTGATTCAAACAAGCACTCAACTTTTATATCAATAGGTAAGCCCAACTTCAACCTGTTTCGTCATCCATGGTGTCTACCTTGACACCCACATGCATATGCCGATGCATCTCACCACTCTAGGTATCTACTACTAATATTGTGCATCCTCTGAAAGGAATGACGTGCTCTCCACCTTTCTAATATTCATCAGGGGCATTCCCCATGAACAAATGAGTACATAAAGTCTCACCGTTGGTATCACTGAGTTGTGCCTCCCTGACTCATTATAAGAGTGGAGGGATAACAACCACCAACTAGACGTAAGATGCATAATCTATATCCATTAAGGATAACTGTAATGAGGCCAACTGCTCCATTGCCTCATTCATTAATTACAAACTAGATTTCTTACTAAGAGAATCTGCTATCACATTTCCCTTACCAGAAGTATAGACTCTCTCCATATCACAGTGCTAAAGAAACTCTAGCCAACACCTCTATCTCAAGTTCAGAACCTTCTAAAAGAAAATATACTTGAGAACCTTGTGGTATGAGTAGATGATAAACCACCCGCCCATTAGGTAGTGTTGCGATATCTTCAATGAAAAGACTACCATTTCCAACTCAAGATCGTGAGTCGCATAGTTATGATATTATGGTCTCAACTGATGCGAACCATATTAAATCATCACTTTACTCTACATCAAGACACAACCATGTCCAATACCTGATGCATCACTAAACACTATGTAATTGACTCCCTCCTCTGGAAAGCTCAAGATTGGGGCACTCGTCAAACTCGGTCTTAACTACTGAAAAGGCTACGAGAACCTTTATATCCATGTGAAAGGTAACCCCTTTCAACTGATCAAAGTGTTCATAGACACTTTGGTAGTGGATAATCATTCTATATGGTTTATTGGTTAAAGTTACAGTAATCCACACATGACCTTGAACATTGGGTCTCACCAAGCCCTTCTTCTTCATGTCCTCCACCTACACCCTCATCTCACGATGCTCTATGAAAGTCATTTGATATACCGATGTTGATATTGGTGCCATATCAGGGTGTATAACAATTCATAAGTCTATCACCCTACGGGGAGGTAAATCTATAAACATCTCCTAGAAATACATCCTCGTACTCTGCCACTACTACTAAGAATTGAAAACTCACAACATCCACTGCCCCGAGGGTAAGGCTAGTCAATCCAAGAGTTATAGGCTACACCATCCTATGCATGAGTCTATCCTCTACTACCTGGGTTTCATTTTTCACTGAACAAAAAAAACCCCATTCCATTTCTGCAGACATGCCACACCCTTTTTCCTAAAACAGGCAATCTGGGCATGGACTATTGATAACCAATTCATACCAAGAATGGCGTCGTAAGGCCTCAATGCTGTCACTAATAGGTTCCAATAAAAACTCTCACCTCAAGGGTAAGATCACATTGTCGGTGTCAGTGTGACTATAAAGTCTTCTCCCATAAGTATCTCCAGATGTAAGGGTCAAGTCAAAGGTTTAACCATAAACTCTAGGTCTCGAACAAGATCTGTGACAAGGATGAATGATTAGCACCTGTGTCTATTAATATGGTAGCTAAGAGTAGATACAAATCATACCTCAAATCATTTCTGGATCCCTTGGGTCATATTCCTTAACAGCATGTAGCTTCCCCGTCCCCTCTCCTCTAGCTCCACGAGCCTGGTGTCGACCACATGTGGGTGGTGGTGGTAACATGTCAAAATTTATGACACCTCCTGATGCTCTCCCAACTCCCCTGCCACATATAACACCCTATAAATCCATCTTTTTCTGTAATTTTCTCTTCCTCAGTGGCCCATCCACCATTTCCCTATCAGCAGCATGATGAGATGGAAAATATCTAGCGAGATGTCCCCTACCGTCTCATGAAAATAATTGCCTCTCTCTAGGTTGAATGGATGCATCCTATGAGCCCTAATATGTATATCCCTTATCTTGGGACCTCCTATTATAATGTATCACACATCCAAGTCTTTAAAACTGATGTTGTATTTCTGCTCCTGAGACCTCTACTCTTGCTTTCCCACTACTGACATCCACTGGCTGTAACCGCTCAGCCAAAGGAATTTCAACCAAAAGGGTTCTCTCTATAATCCTAGCATATGTAGGAATGCATAGAGGAATAATGATGGATCAGACGTTCCTAAGAACACCTTGATCAAAGGTCTGATCCTTGAAGAATTGGTCGTGTATCATATCCATTAAGTACCTAGAAAGGTTGGTATGCCTCGATGAATACTCAGATACTGAAATTCCATCCTTCTAATGTTTTAGAAGCTCTTGGGCACTGATATCCCTTAGGTTTTATGGTGAGAGCTCCTTCTATGAGAAAGGTTTTCAAACTTTTCCCACAGAAGTTTCACCTCATCAAAATATTGGGTAATCTAAACCCCACCATTGCCCTGCTAAGCCATGTAGAAGGATCACCTCTAGGACTGCCAACTGATCTAATAGTGTCTTAACTGGATGGAAAACTCGATCACCACCTCAAGACAATCCTTATCTATTTATGAGTTTGGATCACCTCGGAACGCGAGGGGTCTCTGTCGCTAAAACTCATGAAGTGCAATCAACCCGCGCATCTCATCCACTGGAACTATGAGTATTATGTGATACTCCACAGGTGGTGGTATAATTAGCACACCAACCTAAGGTTCTATACTTGGTACAAATCTCTATACCAATATCTCATCACCCCACGGATCATCCTCGTGATCACGCGGTGGAATCCTAGTTTGCTGCCTGTGTGGAAGCATCCTGAAATAGAACAAGATGTACCATGGTCAATAGAGTATACCTAGTGAGGTGACTCAAGAAGGACATGAAAAAAAACTCATTCTTATACGATGAATGTGTCATCATTTTTCCCTGCAACTAGTGTTTTTGTGTACCAAGTCAAAAAGTAGAATTCAGGGTCTTGGGGTATGTATATGCCAGCTACCGTACCAACACTGGATTCCATGGCCTAAAAACCATACTTGAAACACACACTATTACCATAAACCAAAATCATAGAATCTAGGTTCTTAAGATAGAACTGAACACCATCTGATACCACTCTGTCACAACCCATCTTCCAGGGCCCATGGCGCGACTATCCCAAGCCCGCCTCCCATAGCCTCGGGGCTGGAGACTAGCACCGAGTATGCATATCCCAAACAAATGGAAGGAATTTTCCTATACCTATACAAACACACACAACTCCAAGCCACAGATGTTGGAAATTGAAAACACTAAATAAAAAAAACACAAGGTATGACAATAGAAAATTGAAGGTAAATGGGGCCATGATACAAGTCTAATAAAAATGGAAAGTAAAAGGTCAAGTCTTTGAAAATCCTCTGCGGAAAACCCTATCTAAAGGGTTGTTACAGAAATAGTTTTCTGAAGCCGCAGAAGCACACCTCGTCTGTTGGGTCAATCTAAGAACCACTTGACCCTGGTCCACTAAGGACTCTATCAAAGCATTTATTGTCTACACAAGACATGACACGTGTAGGAAAAGCCTGTGTAGAGGTGAGTAAAAAATACTTTGTAAGGAACCCCGAAACAGAAGGTAAAATAACACAAAGTAAACACCAGTAAGAAGATACAGTCAGATCAACATAGTTATGTTTCAATAACACATATAACAAGAACATCTAGATATACTCATAAAGGATTCCAAAACACAAAGTCTCATCCACTACATTCCATATGGTCTTTCTTGTAGTATGCTCGATCTAGGAGATCTCACTCCTTGAGTTATCTGATAGTAAGCATGTTGAACTAGTCTACTAAAATTATCTGAGATAACACCTGATATCGGTATGTCATGAAGTTTCCATGAGATGTAAGGTCTCACTAAGACAGGGAATCTTAGTATCACAACCAATACTTGGTCACATAATTCTTCTCAAGGAATGCTTATTCTGGGAGAACTCACTCCTCAAGTTATGAAGTCATCAGATACCCTTGCAAAGAGTTCATACTAATCTGGGACACACCCAAAGAGAACACACTGAGAACTACCTAAAGAAAATTGGTTAGGTAAGGTCATGAAGGAAAGAATCTGATCTCAATACACAGATAGGGGTTCCTACACCCAGGGCTCACTAGGGGACTCCTGGACCTACTCGAAACATCATCCCAGATAGGGGATAGGTTACCACGTAAATATTGGTCACACATTCTCCACAAAATCTATCTAAGGTACCACTAAGAGAAGTGAGGATCGACCATGCCTCTCGGTGCAACACACGCTTCATCTTTCCAAGTCACTATCGAAGCTGGGCCGAGACAACTCACTTTGGGATACATGTCATCCTCTATAACAAGAATGAGATCCTGCATTGAACCTTCATTGTAAAGACCAAGGTTATGTTCTCAATCTCTACTGTCACCCTCTATGATAGGATCAGGATCCTGCATTGATCCCTCATAGGAAAGACAAAGAGAATTATACTATCCTCTGCTGGTCTAACTAAAAACCCACCATGCAATCTCAAAAGGAATGCCTCATCACAAGGGTCACAATGATGTAGGAAACTCATCAAATGGACACTCCATTTGAAAGATACATCCATTTTTTTTGAAAAAGGGCTGACCTGTGTTTGGGCCGGGTCTGACCCATCCTGACCTGGATCAGACGACCCGAATCGGTTTGGCCCACTAGGCCCGGTCTGGACCGGTCCATTGGGCCTGTCATGCTGGACTGACCTGATGGGCCGATTGGACTGTTAGACCCAGTTCGCCGGGCCGACCTCCTCTAGCACACGGCCCGACCACATGCCGCATCACCCTGAGCACTGGGGCATGCTACCACCATCTAGCCCAGTCCACTCATGCAGACTGAAAATCCTGCACGCAGCTCGGCCACGTGCAACTAGTCAATGCGGGCACCATCACATCCTTCTAGCCCCAAGACATCTGTCGTGGGTTCCCACGAAATCCTTCATGGGTTCCCATGACTGCCGCCATATGCGACTATACTCCTCCATACCGGCACATGACCGCTGCCACATGCCATTGCTGGCCACTGCCAACACCAGTGACACCTTCCATGGGCCACCAGATTTTCTCTGGTGTTCCGATTGTCGATCTGAAAGATGTTTCACGATTCTTGGGTTTCTACCTTCACTTTCATGGGCTCAAATCCATGCCACAATCCATCCCGGTGCAAATATGTTTAAGAGATGATATCTCCCACACCGCTTCAATCCATCTTCCACCGCCATCATCACACCTCCATCGTACTGCATCCTTCGTAGGTCCCCGATATTGGATCTTTGCACCAAGAATAACTTGTGCAATGATCGATCGATCACAAATTGTCGAGTCATGGTCCAAACTAATAACTATCACGATGAACGAAGAATGAAGGGTGGAAGGCATGAACCAAGAAAGAGGAATGATCCTCGATTGATGTTCGTGCTGATCGTGGTTCCTTACCATTAGAACAGTTAACTTAAATTCACAAACAAGGAAAATCGATATCATATAAACAATCCCCAATAAACCCCACAAGGTAAAACCCAAACCAAAATATACATGACCCATGGATTAATCTGTTGGTCGATTAATCCACATTCATCATAGGGATAAATAATGGGGAAGTAAAATAGATTAAAACTCACACCCCACTTAGAGTTTGGATCAGTCGACGTTAGGGTTTGATCATCATTGGAGATCCGTTGAGAGTCATCACGACCTGTCATCTCGTTGATCCTCAATCCTCGATATGTGATTTTTGATCCGTGATCTGATGGTGTTATTCATTTTTCATTCACCAATGGGAGGGAACCACCAAATCCGTTCTCTATAGTTTCTAGGGAATTACAGTGTTATGTGTTAACCCTAAATTCCTGTTTAATTAGGGAGAAAATAAAACACGTCAGCCCATTGTAGTGTTGCAGTGTCGCCACACTATTTTATTTAAGTAATTAAATGGGCTAACTCATCACTACATTGTAGCATCATTGCGAAATGATTAAAAAGAAATGAAATAAACTTCTTTAAGTTAATTTATTATTCTTTAAAACATCCAAAAATTAACTTTTACAATCTACCTGAACCAGTCAATGTTAGGACCAAACTAAGAAAAACACCACAATACGAACTCAACAGTGGTCTCATATTTCCAATCTGAGTCACCATTCACGAGTTATTAAGATTTTAAAATTAAATAATTTTATTTATGGTTACATTCTTTTTGGGTTTTCTCATTGGAGACCCATGCCGACTAAAGTTAAGTCGCACCTAGGGTAAACCCGCCATCCTGAACATAATAGTGCCCTCCGATTTCTGATATGGTCACCCATTTAAGAGTTATTCCACTTCTTCAGGAAAACCACTCACGCGCGCTGTTAAAAACATAATATTTTTTGTCAAACCATACTAGGCACACTAGGCCTCGGAATCGCATTCCATCTCAGCGCCTGGTCTCATAATTTTTATAGAAAATTTTTAAAAATAAAAGCAAGAAAATATGAGTCATTATAATAAATCACTTAGAGAATTCCCAAAGTGCGGTGTTTATCAATACAAGAAAGATGAATCTGGTCCTATGAAATTTGTACGGTACTTTCCAATCATTCCAAGGTTTAGGACCCTATATGGAAGTGGGTAGACTATAGGGATATTAAAGTGGCATGTAGACAAAAGAAATAAATATGGGAAACTATGTCACCCAGAGGACTCTCTCCTCAGTGGAAGATAATCAATCATGAGTATCCTGATTTTGGAAAGGAGCCGAGAAACCTTCGTCTTGAGTTATCTATAGATGGAGTGAATAATTTTGGTTTTAAAATAAGCACTCATAGTACATGGCTGGTTATGTTGGTAAATTATAACTTTCTGCCATGGTTTTTCATGAAAATAAAACAAATCATTCTATCTATGCTTATATTAGGACCAAAATAACCAGGTAATGATATTGATTTTTATTTAGATCCATTGATTGAGGATTTGAAATTATTGTTGGATTCATGTGTTACGTTGTATGATGCTTACATAAATGAAGATTTCACATTGAGATCCATGTTTTATGAGATTATAAATGACTTTCCTGATTACAGAAATTTTTTTAGATATAACATTAAAGGAACTCATGGGTGTCCCGTCCATGAATAAGGTACACAGTCAATTAAGATGAAACATTCATCTAAAACTGTGTTTATAAGACATTGAATATTTCTACCTTGATGACATAAGTACCGATCTTGGAAGATATCATTCGATGGAAGTTCAGAATAACGTACAACACTGTCTACACTAATAGATGATCAACTGTTTGAGAAAGAAAAATATGTGGAAACTGCTTTTGGTAAACCGTTTTCAAAAAATATCATGAAAACCAGTTGGAAAAAGAGATCAGTTTTTTTTGAATTACCATACTGGAATAGTATGTATGTCCGAAATTTTTTTGATGATATGAATGTTGAAAAAAATTTATGTGATATTTTCATCAACATGTTGTTAAATGAACTCGAAAAAACAAAGGATGGAATTAAGGCTAGGTCAGAAATTTTTGACATGTGAATACGAGAGAGTTGTCACCAGTGAAGGGTGAAAAACAAAATTTTCATCCTCTAGCAGCTTACACTCTTTCCAGGAAGGAGAGATATTAGTTTTTTAACTTCTCAAATGATTTAAAGGTTTTATAGGGGTATTCATCGAATATAAATAACATCATGTCCATGGCTAAATTAAAGTTAAAGGGTCTGAAATCACATGACCGCCATGTTTTGATGAAAGATATAATGCCTATAACTTTAAGTTAAATTTTTCCTAAGAATTTTCATCATAAATTAACCAAACTCTATTTCTTATTCAATACTATATGCAACAAAATCATAGACCTAGATAAATTACTGAGTATGGAAAGAGAAATTTCCGTTATATTATGTGAATTGGAAATGTTCTTCCCGCCAAAATTATTTGATATGATGGTTCACTTGGATAGAGAGATTTGACTATTTGGTCTTGTACACTATAGATGGATGTACCCCATTGAATGTTATATGAATATTTTATATGGTTATGTCAAAAATTGAAGTCGGTCAGAGGTTTGTATTGTAGAGCGATATATTGTTGAGGAATTAATTGAATTCTATACGGAATATCTGTCTGTTGTAGAAAGAATTGTTCTACCAAAATCTCATCACATTGGGCGACTTGCAGGTGAAGGAATTTATGGAAGAGATGTTTTCATAATCAATATTACAGATCAGGTGTAGGCCCACCTTTGAGTTTTTCACAATAGTTTGGTGGTTTCCCATATATTAAAACTCACAAATAAATTCTTAGGAATTTGAATCTATTAAGGGATGAAATATGGATATCCAATACACATAATCAACAGTTTATAGGAGGGTTTCCAGACCATATTTTAAAGGAGTCAGATGAAATTATGGATTTATTTTAGAATGACTTTCTTTGGCTAGTCGGAGGACCAAGTGTGTATGTATTATCTTAAAATGGTTATATAATTAATGATTATATGTTCTATAAAAATGAATATGATGAAGAAAATACCATAAAAAATAGTGGAGTTAAACTCATGGATGAAGCGATGCATGTTTCCAGTATTAAGGATAGGAATCCAATTTACACAAATATGTCATACTTTGGCATCATCAAACAAATATAGGAGTTGGATTATGCAACATTCTAAGTGTTTATTTTCAATGAAAGTGGGTTGATAACAAGAGTTCCATTAAAATAGATGAATTTGGATTCATGAAAGTTGATTTAAGCAAGGAAGGGTAAATAGAAAAACCATTTATAATGGAATCAAATGCAGTACAAGTATTTTATGTTACATATCCTGCAAACCGAAAGTGGTCTATTGTTCTGTTATCAACAAAAACCACTGAAGGGTTAGATGAAATTTAAACTGAGTACGACCCTTTCATTGGGAAATCACATTCATTTCACATTGGTCCCAATGTAGACGGTGCTTTGTAAGTCAGAGGAGACCAAAATGAATGGATTTGGATCATCAATAGAGGGGTAAAATCTCTTCAGCCTTTAGAAAAGAAAAACAGATTTCAATAATCACATTACATTTTTTTGTAATATACATCATGTTACCTTATGTTATTATCTGTTTTCTGCTGCATTTATGTACTCTTAATTAAATGTTAAACCACTTATGTAGATAATGACTTCTGCACACACTGGTGCTCCCAATACTGAGGAAAAACATGCCTCTAAAACTGTTACTACTTGTAGTGTAGATGAATGACCTTCTACACATGTTTGTGCTCCCATTCCTGAGGAACAATAGGTTTCTCAACCTACTGATACTCCCAAAGAAAAGGTACAATAACCATATTCACATGCCAATGCTACCACTCTAGAGGAACATATTGATGATGTTGATTACGAGGAAATGGTAGGTGATGAAGGACTGACGTCAAAGAAAAATCATGAGCGCTATAGTTTGATTGTGTTAGAAAAAATAATTAAGGCGAAATTCAAAAATATAAAATTTGAGGTGGGATGGAAAGTGAGGGGTCATCATGTTAACCTCAACAAGGCCATGTTCAGCAGTTATATTGGAATCGTCACTCAGAAATGTGTGATAATTGACATCAATTTGTGGCACCATGTTGTGCCCATGATTAAGACACTGATGTGGGAATAGATCATGGTAACATTATGATATCATTTCTTTATTTCACTAAAAAATAAAATAATGAAATATTTACTTACTATTCACCATCCATTACAGAGTGCATTTATAGTAGATAAAACCCCCAAGAAGTATGTATTAATGCTTACTGAAAGGATTTATAGATGATTTCACACAATCCTAACAATAAATCATCTTAAATACACTAAAGGGAAAATAAACCCGCACCCATCAGTTATCTATGCACACCTGATAACCTAGGAAGTCTGGGATGTGTTTACTGGACTTTGTGTAGATGCGTCTTTTTAGGTACATTGTGGCCAGTAATACGTTGTTTGATGATACATGTATGCATCATTTTTATTGACAATTTTTTAGTTATAAAAAAACAATTGAGTGCTAAAAATAAGGAACAAGTAGAAAAACTATAGTACCTCTACCATAAATAAAGGATGGGGTATGCTTCACTTGAAAAAAATTGGTATATATTTTAATTCGATCATAATATGTTTATGTGACATGAAACATCACCATAATTATTTTTATCTGGTCCTATACAGATTGATGACTCAAAATCTAAAGATACTTCCATCCCATGCCATGTGCTATGGAAGGAGGCACATGTAAATAATGACGAGATACTAATAGATGAGAACACAAAAAAAGTGTGGGAATCATGTGTAAGTATTACATAATAAAAATTTGTTTTGCTTTCAATCGCTATTACGTAATAATGATTGCTTATTTTCTTATATTTGTCTATCCAATATAGTTATAGGAATCAACAACACCTGTTCAGGATGAACACTTACTATTTGTGGCCTTGAAGTGGCTAGAACAGTATGGCCACATCATAGGTGCAGGTTTTGGAGTGACACCCCGAACATATTTTGAGAAAAAAAGAAGAGGATGATCAATGTGAATTAATAAAATAGATTAAATAAAGAATATCTACACATGAAGGAAAATTACAATGGAAGAGGGAGATAATTTACACTTTAATGAAGGATAGGAAAAGAGAAGAAACAACTTAAGAACAAACACCGCGTGGATATCCTACCCCACCCCCACCAGCTATGGGGCTAGCCATCCGCCTCAAAGAGATGCCTAAGTAGAGGTAATCGATATTCTAATAAACGTTTCTATGAAATGTGAATCATACATGCATGAATTAATTTCATGTACTTCTATTCTATAGGGTGATAATGACTATGATTTATATCTAGAAACACCCACCCATCACCTTGTAGTGAGGGCTACGATGTTCAATATTTAAAAGGACTTGCTACACAATAAACCACGTCCAACATGTGATGTGAGAGTGTCGAAAACCATAGGCCATGAGCCGAGCTCAGAGATACATATTCCAATTCATTAGGATGATATTAATATGGTTGAAAACGTTATTGGAACATTCATCGCATGGATGTCACATCTCGTAAAAAACATGGTGATAAGGAGGTATTAATTTTGAATTTACTTTTCAAGCTAAATATTTAACAATTAATGAAAAATGACTGAACCGATGAATGTTATCACAGATAGAAAAAGAGAATGGGATGAAACGAAATACCATCTCAAAACCATCTAAAGGATTGACCAACTGATAAAAAAGATCTATCAAAAGCATAATTACCCCACCTGTTCTATATCCCAAATTACTAGCATTCAAGGCTCATGTGGATACAAAGTTAAATCATGGTCACAATCACAAAGTTGATTTTGAAGAAAATATATATGTAGAGAAATATAATGACTTCATTGGTGTTGAGAGTGAAACTGAAATCCTCTACTATGAATATCTAGGTGGATCAGTTGTAAATGAATACATGAGGTATGTTCTCATGGTCTCATTTTTCAAAAGATGATATATTGTGTTAATTATTACTTAATACATTTCATATTTTTGGAAAGCGTATATAAGAATAAAATTGAAAGGATTTTCCCATGAGAAAAAGTTTTACCGCATTAGTACCCATGTCACCTCAACAGAATAAGATAAAATAGAACCCTAAGAAAAGATGAAATAGTGGTAGGTCTGATCAAATCCTTTGAAAGAAAATTTTTGGATGACATTTTCTATTTAATACCAATGATGAAGGGGTAAGACTCTAAAATTTAATCATATCAAATTTATTTTCATTTCATTTATTACTTATTCATTTTTGTGTTTTTAGGCAACATTGTATGCTCATTATAGTAAATTTGGATACTCCAAAGATTTACTTCCTGGATTCAATGCATGGATATCCAACAAACCATCCAAACATGATGGTGTTTGTAAATTTTTAATACACTAAATACAATGTTTTAGAACTAAACATCAAGTTATTTATATTATCTTTTAATGATAATTATGTTATGATAGGGTGGTTCATGACTATTGTTTAAAAAAATGAATGCGGCCCTAGGATAAGGACAAGGAAGAGGACAAGTACTGCGGCTGGATCCGTATGTGGGTATATATGTTAAGATTTAACTATCCAAACACATATCAAAACAAATTAATTATTCTCATCAATGTTTCTACAGTTTTTGAAATAGACCAATGTAAAATATTGCGGTTATTATGTTTGTAAATTTATAAAAGAGATCATATTCCATGAATGAACTAGTATCCCTGAAGAGGTATTTTTAAAGACAATTACTATTTCATTTAAAATATTTACTAATCCTTTGTGTATTTATATTTTTTCAGTAATAATATGATTTAAAAAAAATAATATTCACAAGACGATATAGATAGGATTAGAGATGAGTGGGAAGAATACCTGATGAAAGAATGTACACAAATATCATGAAGATGTGACTTCCATATGTAGGGTATGAATTTATAACATTAATATCACCTTATAACATCTTTATGCTCATGTTACCATTATATGATCATCAATATCTCTCTTTTTACACTTATTGAACATATATGATCAACCTTTATTATGTTTCATATCCTTAGGTTACGACTCAAAATGTGAGTGTCCAGTTGGAAATGACATTTCTTGTAAAAAAACATAACTAACATACTGAAAATCAAGAAAACATATTTGGATTGTTTTCATACTCTATGAAAATGATCTATAAGTCATTTTTGATGTATAAGAATCATCATAACCTCAATAAAATGCATAGTGTGACCAATATAACTCAAAGTGTCTCTTTTTATTTAAAATTGACATCAATTTATGTAAAAACAAAAAGTGACATACTAAGAACCGAGGAAATGAATTTGGATTATTTTGATACTCTAGAAAAATGATCTATAATTAATTTTTGATGTGTAGGAATCATCCTCACCTCAATAGAATATACGGTGTGGCCAGTATGACTCAAAGTGTATCTTTTTATTTAAAATTGACATTAATTTATGTAAAAAGAGTAAATGAGATACTA
The DNA here is from genome assembly GCA_963277665.1 of Viscum album. Classification (NCBI taxonomy): domain Eukaryota; kingdom Viridiplantae; phylum Streptophyta; class Magnoliopsida; order Santalales; family Viscaceae; genus Viscum; species Viscum album. Next base: position 1,466,190,422 of record OY728128.1, on the reverse strand, counting down.
AAAAATGAGAAAACACATTCAGATTGTTTTGATACTTTAGGAAAATAATCCATGAGTCATTTGTGATATTTATAAATCATAATCACCTAAATACGATGCATGATATGACTGGTATAACTCAAAGTGCCTCTTTTTATTTAAAATTGACATTAATTTAAGTAAAAACAACCTGTGACATATTAAAAAATGAGAAAACACATTCAGATTGTTTTGATACTTTAGAAAAATGATACATGAGTCATTTTCGACGTGTAAGAATCATTAAAACCTCAATCCAATACATAGTGTGCCCGGTATCACTAAAAGTGTCTCTTTTTATTTAAAATTGACATTAATTCAAGTAAAAACAACAAGTGACATACTGAAAATCGAGAAAATGCATTCAGATTATTTTGATATTTTAGGAAAATGATCTATTAGTCATTTGTGACATGTAGGGATTAGATGAACCTCAATATAATGCACAATGTGTCTAGTACAACTCAAAGTTTCTCTTTTTATTTAAAATTGACATTAATTTAAGTAAAAATAATAGGTGACATACTAAAAACTAATCAAACACATTAAAAATGTTTTCATACTCTAGTAAAATTATTAATGAGTCATTTGTGACATGTAGGAGTCAACCGAACCTCAATTAGACACATGGTGTGACTGATATCACTCAAAGTGTCTCTTTTTATTTAAAATTGACATTAATTTAAGTAAAAACAACAAATGACATATTAAGAACTAAAAAAACACATTTAGATTATTTTGATATAAAAAAAACAATATATTAGTCATTTTTGACATGTAGAGATTAGTATTACCTCAATATGATGTATGGTGTGGCCATTACAACTCAAAGTGTCTTATTATTTAAAATTGACATTAATTTAAGTAAAAAAAACACGTGACCTACTAAAAACTGAGAAAATGCATTCAGATTATTTTGATACATTATGAAAATGATCCAAAAGTAATTTTTGATGTGTAAGAATTAGCCACACCTCAATCCAATAGATGGTATGACCGGTATCACTCAAAGTGTCTCTTTTTATTTAAAATTGACATTAATTTAAGTAAAAACAACAAGTGACATACTAAAAATTGAGAAAACACATTCGTATTGTTTTGATATTTTAGAACAATGATATATTAGTAATTTGGGACATGTAGGGATCATTCTCACCTCAATACGATGAATGGTGTGCCTAGTATAACTTAAAGTGTCTTTTTATTTTAAATTGACATTAATTTAAGTAAAACCAACAAGTGACATACTGAAAATAAAGAAAGAACTTTTATATTATTTTGATATTTTAGGAAAATGATCTATCAGTTATTTGTGACATGTAGGGATCAGTCACACCTCAATATGATGCACAATGTGACCGGTATGACTAAAAGTGTATGTTATCAATTTAAAATCGACATTTTAGTTCAAAACATGCCACTCACTAAAAACCAATCACACTCTGATTGTCTTGATAATTTAAGACAAAAACTCATAAGTAATTTTTGATGCGTATAAAGTAGTATCACATAAAAATGATGCACGATACGATCGATATGAATCAAAATGTGTGTTTCTAGTTTGAAGTTACATTTTAGAAAAAAAACACAACTGACACATTAAAAACCAAGAAAACACATTCATACTATTTTGATACATTAGGAAAATGATTCATCAGTAATTTTTGATAGGTATGAATTATCCTCACCTCAATACGATGCATGGTGTGGCCGGTATAACTCCAAATATGTCATTATTTAAAATTTTCATTAATTTAATAAAATAAAAAGTGATATACTCAAAATTGAGAAAACACATTCATATTGTTTTGATATTTTAGGATAATGATCCATAACTCTTTTATAACATGTATGAATTAACCCCACCTCAATAGGATTCATGGTGTGATCGGTATAACTCCAAATGTGTCATTTTTATTAAATATTGAATTTTATTAATGTGTTTTATCATATTAATGTTTATTTTATTTCTGTATAGTATTACTAATATAATATTTGTTTTCATATATAGGTGGAATATTTTGATCGGGTTGAGATGATTTGTTTGGAAACTGATACCACGGCCAAAGATATTTGAGAGGGGATCATGGGTGTCAAAAGATGAAATATGAATGTTTTAGAATTTTTGTTGGACAATTGTAAATGTAATTATATAAAACATCTTGTTTGAAATGTAAGTAAAAATGTTTATTTTGGTATATACCATGGGTGGACAGTTTTGTATTCATGATGTCAATTAAATATATATAGTAGGTTTTCTTCTAGGTGTGTTGTGTTTGGTGTGCAGGTTTGATTGCAGGTTATGCTGGGTGTGCTATTATATAAACAATACACTTGTAGGCAAGTATCCCTTTATCAGTGCTAGATATAACACTGATAAGGGGGTATTTTATAATCACTATGATTAACAATGATTTTTTATCACTGTTAAAGTCCATTTTTCATGCTGTTAAAGGTTATATGTGTATTAGTGAAATTTCATGATGCTACTTTCTGAATTCATTGTTAAAGAATAGGCTCTTAGATTTGTTTTTCCATGTGTAGTCTTTCTCAAACATCTTGCTTCATCATTCTAGATGGATAATATGTAGATTTCTTGATGTTCAGTTAATTTTTTGAAACTATGCAATATCATCCTTTCTTTATTGATGTACTTATGTAACCTTTAAGCATTATTCATGACAATGTGATACATTCAAGGATTTTGGCTACCCTAAAACTCTTTGCATTTTTTCTAAATACAATTCTCCTCTTGAACATATGTATGATCAGTCTCTTTTATGTTGGTTCAAGTATTGTGTTTTTGTTTTTATTTCATTTTGATCATTTCTCCCTTTAGCTTTTCATATATTTTGGAAAATGATGTTTTTATGCTTTCTGAGTTTGTTTTGTTCTAATTTAGTTACTGAAATTTTATCTGAGAATCAGTTTTAATATTTCATAAGTTTTTCTTGTATGTTCTTTCATCAAAACTAAAAATCATTATTTAATGGGCTAGCTCTTGTCCATTTCATTCACTACCATAGAATCGTCTCTACGCAGTTCCAGCTTTTAATAGTGCTAAAAAAGTGTTGATAAAAGGAGTACCTTTATCAGCACTAAAAATTGGTATTAAAAGGGAATTTTTATAGCGCTAAAAAAGATCTGATAAAAGTACCCCTTTATCAGCGCTTCTTTTTAATGCTGATAAACGTAACTCCTTTATCAGTAATTTTTTAGTGCTGATAAATGGTTCTTTTATCAACATTTTTTAGCACTAATGAAAGGTATATTTCATAAAAAATAATTTATCATTAAAAATCATATATTAATATATAAATATATTTATATTGATATAAATATAGTATAATTTATAAAATATGATTTATATAAGGCTAAATACACATTTACACTTAATATATAAGACATTTAGTGAAAAATGGATTATAAAATAATTATAAATAATATTAATTAATAATTTTCTAATTATTATCTAGTAATAGTCATTTAATGAAAATTTGGAGATAAAAAAAATCAAAAAATTAATAAACGGTCTAAAATAAGTTGAAAATGTGATTCAAACTTCAAACGACCATAATTTTTTTATCAAGGTGTTAGTTTGTGCTCTACCACATATCAAATCAAACCCTATAAAGAGCTCTACACATTGGTGATAGGGGAACCCCTTATCACATTTTTTTAGGCCAAAAAAAAATCCCAAAAGACCTATAAAACTGAGTTTTTAGTTCGGGTATCCCAATTTTTTAACATTCAATGGAATTTCAGCCTCATTTAAGGGGGTATTTTTACCTATTTTCATCAGGGACAAAATTTATTCTCAAGGATTACATTAATATTGATATTATGGTTTTGAAATTTTATCATTTTTCATAAATTTAGTTTTATTTATAATCAAATATATAAAAATATATACATATTTTGAATATATTCACACATAACAATTTAATTATATAAATATACATGTAAACATATTTACATGTAAAGTGTCTTTCTAAAAATATAAACCTTATCTAAATAAAAAAATAATATCCATTTTATTTAAAATAAAAATTTATGAATATTTATATACATATACAATTAATGTTTATATAATGTTTATATATATATGAATATATTTTTGCGTGTATTAACAAACAGATATATGTTTATATATATATTCTAATATATGTATATAAATATTAAGATATAATTTATGTAAATAAATATAAATATTTATAATTATATTTATAGATGCATTGACATATATAAGTATATGTATGTATGTATTTATTTATTTATAAACACAAACACACACACACACAAACCATATTTTATATATGTATTATATATATATATATATGGATAAAAAAAAATGAAATGAAATATATATAAATATATAGATATATTATAAAATTAAAAACAAAACAATATAGGGGAGTGGAAGAGGTGCATGCGTATAAGGGGGAGGTTTCAGGTTTGAAACCCACAGGAAGGGGAACACGTGCGGGTGAGAAATGCCTAGTGCTATTAAATGTGGTGGGGTGGCTAAAAAAGAATTATTATAAGGGGGTTCAAGTGCTGATAAAAGGAATTCCACCCTCTAATTTGTAGAGAAAAAAATCCTTTTTAAATTTTTTACCTTTATCAATGATTTTTTAGTGCTGATAAAATGGACCTTTTATCAGCACTAAGAAAAGCACTGATAAAAGTCCCTTTTTCAGCGCTTTCTTTTAGCATTGATAAAATTCCTCTTTTATTAGCAATTTTTTAGCACTAATAAAAGGGGTCTTTATCAGTTATTTTTTAGTGTTGATAAAAGGGAACCCCCTATTAACAGGTTTGAGGATAATAGTTCCTTTTTAGCGCTATTAAAACACTTTTTTCACACTATTAAAGGGCCAATCTATATTAGTGACTTTATATGAACATAATTGTCATTTTATCATGGAGAAATAAATTGACTTGATGTTTTCTCTTATTTTTACCACACTTTACAAAACAATCTATAACTTATTTTCCAATAAACATTAGAAAATGAAGATGAAATGTTTTTTATAACCTAACACAACCTTAATTTGACTTTAACTAATGTGTTGTTATCTCCTCATACTCCTAGTTATTGCATGCTATAAAAATTGTATGAAAGTTCTAGAGGCTTGGATTTTTGAAACATGCATAGAATCACTATCCACTGGTCCTTGCAAAAAATTTTAATGGTGTTGGGAGGTCAGTCATTAGAAGGTCGAAATATTTAAACCAATGATTTATTTCTCATTTTTGTTTCAAAATTTTATTTTTATTTTTAAATAAATCATGAAATATATACCAAGGTAAAAGTTTGGTAGTTGACAATTTCTCAATTTCATATGAAAATATATATAAGACAAAGGTAAAAATCACTAAATTCTCAGTGAAAATAAAGGTAATTATTATTTGTTTAGGATCATTGTTCAAATTCACCATTGATTATATGTTCACTGTTGACTAACTTGGTATTTCTTTGCATCCAGTTACACTGATTTTCACCCAATTTGTTTTGTCTATCCTTTCTTTAGAAACCCTTACACTATTATATGCAACTTTTTGATAAAACACCTGTTAAACCTTCAATGTTAGGCTCTATTTAATACAACTTATTTAAATAAAATATAACACTTGTGATAAATGATTCACTATAAATGTTTCTAAACTATTTTTAGTGCTTTTATTTGAAATTTAAGTGAAAGTGTTTTTTCAAAAACATCCAAAGACCACTTATTTTTTCAAACTGCTTACCATATGAGTTATATAAATAGTTTTAAATATTTGTTTTCAAAAAATTCCTCAATGCTGTATTTGAAATTTTCTTCAAGGAATTTCTGTAGCAACATAATTCATTCATCCTTTCAAACATGCATGACTTTTTCTAGCTTACCGAATATAAAGGAATATAAAACTACTTTGTGTTATTAACTAACTTTTTTCCCTTATTTTAAGAGTTATTGTTATTTCAAATAGACCCTCAATGCTTCATTTGAAATTTAATGCATGAAATTTCTATAGTAATACAATTCATTCATCCTTTGAAACATACATGCTCTGGTCTAGCTTACCCACTATAAAGGAGCTTCAAACTAATATATGTTGTTAATTAACTTTTGTCTCTTGTTTCGGGAGATTCCATCTATAATGAAAAAAAAGTCCTCGACATATATCTTCTAAACTCTATTTTGTTGAAAAATGTCAAGGTATTTCTTGTTAGTTTTTTAAAGCATCCGCATGTTATTAAATTTCCGTTCATGATTTTTTGAATCTTCTAAACTCTATTCTGTTTAAAATTTTCAAGCTATTTCTTTTTTGTTCTTCAAACCGTCTATGTGTTATTAAACTTCCTTTATGATTTTGTGAATTATAAAAACAAATAATTTCTATGGTTTCACTTTTTTTTCTCTGTCCATTCTTATTATTTCATGTGGGTGATCAATTGAAAAATCATACTATTTTCATTTGTTAATCATTTATCTATAAATTCTATCTCTATCATAGGAAACTTATTTTCCATATAACATATGTAAAAATTCTATCTCAATGGCCCCAAATTTATTTGAAATTTCCTTCAAAAAAATTATATTGTCCTTTCAAACATGCATGATTTGGTCTAGCTTACCCACCATAAAATAACTTCAAGCTAATCTATGTTGTTAATTCCTCTTGTTTTCTACTTATTTTAGGATCACCCATTTGTAAATAACAAATCAAAAGTCCTTGACAGATATCATCAAAAATCTATTCTATTCACAAATGGAAATGTATTTTTTCTGTTGTAAATCGTTAATGTGTTATTTAATTTCCTTTATGATTTATCGAATCATAAAAGCAAAAAAATCTATGGTTTTGCTTTGTTTTTTCTCCATTTTTTCTTATTGATTAATGGGGGTGATCAACCAAAATATTATACAATCTATTCTTGTTAATACTTTCTCTATAAAATCTAGATCCATCGTAAGCCACTTATTTTCCATAGATCATATGTAAAAATTCTATCTCAATGGTACCACGTTCATTTTTTCTTCCAAAAAATTATGTTTTACATTCAAACATGCATTATTTAGTATAACTTACCCACCATAAAAAATCTTCAAGCTAATTTCTATTATCAATTATCTTTTTACCTTGTTTTTAGGAGCTCCCATTTTTAAAGAAAAAACTGGAACTCCATGAAAGATATTATCAATGATGTTCAGTTTAAAAATGTCAAGGTATTTATTGTCTCTTGTGAAACAATTTAATTTCTTTTATTATTTGTCAAAACATAAAAGAAAATAATTTCTATATCTTAACATTTTTTTCTCCTTCCATTTTTATTATTTCATGTGGGCGCTCAATAGAAAAATTATATCATTTATATTTGTTAATAATTTCTCTAGAAATTCTAGATCCATCACAAGACACTTATTTTCTATTAAAGATATGTAAACATTCTATCTCAATGGTATTAAATTCATTTAAAATTCCCTTCAAAAAAATTATTTTTTCCTTCTATACATGCATTCTTTAGTCAAGCTTACCTATGATAAATAAACTTCAAACTAATTTTTATTATTGATTAACTTTATCCCATTATTTTAGGAGCTCCCATTTATAAAGAAAAAATAAGAATTCCTCAACAGTTTCAAATTGTTAGTCCCTTCTCTATAAATCCTAACACAATGTTTTGTGCATTCAAAATTTCTAGCACAAAAATTTGGTTGCAACTTAAGCCATAAAACCTTTCAAACAGGAATGATTTCGTGTATTTAAAATGAATCCATGTTTCTAATTAATTTGTATTACCTATTTTATGAGTTATTCTTAATTATCCAAGAAAATATCTATATAATGAACAAATCCAATTCTATATACAACAATCATGGTTGTTTTGTTCTCCTAATTCAAACCCAGACAATAAGAAGGATGATTATATGATAGCATCACCACCATCCTCTAAATAATCTTATACTAAAAATAGTAATGGGCTTGATTTTCTATGTGACATCACTGTAATTTTTCTAGTATCAATTTTAGGCCATTTTGTAATGAGATTCTTTTATGATTTAGTGAATCTTTTTTAGGTGGCAGGTTTCATGAGGGTGCTCAGCCTAAGAAATAAATAGTTGATGTAAAGGATTTGGATATTATTTTCTCTAAATCTGTGAAATATTTTTTGTATTTTCCCACTGAATATCCTATTTGGAAGTGATTAATCTATATTTCAAAGTTCTTACATAGCATGTTCATTTATATTGCATCCATCTTTGTAAATTAAAACTATGTACAATAAATCTTTTGCAAGAAGATGTAAACAATCGGTGTGAAATTAATTTTCACCCATGTTTGTGGTGAAGACAGTGTGTTTAACCTGTATGGATTTTCAAAAAATGCTATTTCAGTGCTCTCTGGGTTTTAAGGATGAAATGTGAACAATAATATGAATTTAGGCTAATAATAGGATGGAGTTTTTGAAGGAAAATGGTGTGTGCAAATATTTTCATCAACCACCGATTTCATTGTTTTATTTTGTGTTGCAAATGGTTCCAAGGGAGAAATAATGAATTTAGGTCATGTTTTATAGGACTAAAATCTATAAATTTAAGCCCAAAAAATGGGACATTTATGTTATAGGAAGACTCACATCTTTGCCTAATAATGATATTTTTCATTTCAAATAATTTATTGTGAGGACTTTGGATAGGTGAAGTGATTATATTCTTATTTCTTTAATTGTAGTAATTCTAGACATTAAATAGCAGTTAAATTCTATAGAAAAGTTATATATATATATATAAACAAAAAAAAAACATAAAAATTTAAAATTTAAATATAAAAACATGTATCTTTTAAATAAGTATTTTTTTTTGTAGAAAGGTAGCATCATCGATGCCGCCTTTCCACATTTTTTTTCAAAATATTTTTAACCTATCCTTATTTAAATATTTTTTCTTCAAAAAACATATAAAAAACCCCTTAACTTCTACTTATAAATCCAGTGAATGAAAGAGTTTAATTGAAATACCCTATATCCCTGTAAATCAATTAAAATAATTAATCAATAAATTTTTAATAAAAATTGAATATATAATAATAAATAATTATAAGTATATATATAATTACAATAATAAAAAATAAATGTGTAATAAAAACATTAATTAATAATAAATGTAAATAAGAATAGAAACCAATAATAATAAATATATAATAAATTAAAATGAAACTAAATATATAATAATCACTCAAAATTATTATAAATATAGACTTTTTATATTTATACACTAAAATAATTACTAATAATTATTCTAAATGTTTATATATAAATTATTTATATACTATATAACATACATGTATGTGTGTGTTTATAAATATTTAGTTTAAATAATATATATATTATTAGGAATATTTTCAAGTATTGTTACATGTATACATATATTTATGTATATATGTTTGCAAATTTAAATACCACACACACACAATTTGGAATATTTTAAAATATACATTCACTATGTATCTATGTGTATATATATACACATACTTGAATTTAAATAGTATATACGTTGTGTAGGAGACCTCAGGACATGGGGTTAGTGGGAGACGACCTCAGGCTGTTGCTAGGAGTAGGCTGGAAACAACTCGAGAACTCTGTAACGATCTCATATTGTGTTCTTGGCCTAGGGCATGGGTATGGACTTTGACAACAAACGAAGAGGTGGGTTTGGGACCCTGATGATGGCGATCAATGTCTACGACTTGGTTGGAGGGTTCCCAACCCATCGATGGGGATGTAGATAGGATGCAGGTTGGTGACATCCTCGGGACACGGGGAACCCATTATTGACTTCGAGCACAAATGTGACACACTCTGGCAACAGTAAGGATGGAGTGGGTGCAGCCAATGATGGCGCACGGGACGACCTCGAGATGCAGGGAGACAACGATGTTGGCCTTGAGATGTGAATGGGGGATGACCTCGAGAAGTGGACAGGAGGCGACCTCGGGACATGGCGCTGACCACAGGCGACCGATATGATGGCTCTATCGGGAAGGTCTTTTTTCACAGCATTGTGGACCTCATGTTGGGACCTCAACAACCAAATGGGCCTTTGAGCCAATATTATTTGGGTCCATGGTACACGCACATGCGAGTTTGACCATTGGGTGATGGTTTTGATTGGAGATGAAAAAAATGACTCAATCGATGATGGTGCATGATTCTTGAGCGATTGTTGGTGGCATGGGATGTCAGTGGGGTATGAATCTCATGTTAATCGTCAGTGGTATGGGGTGTAGATAGATGAGATTACCTTGGCACACTGCGACTATCGGTGGAATTAGACACTGATGGGTTCATGAAACAATTATAATGATGAAGTTTTGATGCACGAATGATGCACCAGTGAGGATGCTGAAGGGCACAATGTCATCCTTGAGGGAGTTCGATGCACGATGACATGACATTATAAGGGCTTCGAGTGTGCAGGGTTCTTCGTGGGATGACGTGCATAGTGGTCGCACATGATCCCATAGTGGACTTTGGGATATTTACAAATATAAATATAAATATAAATATAAATATAAATATAAATATAAATATAAATATAGTAGATATATTCATTATTTAAATAAATTTATTATAGTTTTATAATTATTTGAATATATATAAATATTTATGAATAATTATATGAATACTTTTTTAAAAAATAATATATATTTATTTATAATTATAAATCTATAAATCTATAAATATAGTAAATATACATAAATTTATAAATATATTTATTTACAAATATATTTTTAACATTAATAATGAATATATAATCTTAAATTCATGCATATTAAAAATGAGTGACATCGAATAATTAAAAATGAGTACACTTAAAAAATATTGAAAAATGGATAAGTTTTATTAATTAAATATAAATTATTAAAATATATAGATATATATTGAAGTTAAGTTTAATAAATATTGAAAATAATAAAACATAATAAATAAATAAATATAAATAAATAATATAAAATTATAAAATTCAAAAAATAAAAAATATTAAAATTGAATAAATAATACTTAACTGTAATAATATTAAAAATAAAAAAAAACAAATTCTACCAATTAAAAACATAAAATATTAAATGTATCATGCATGTTATAATGAAATTATAAAACGAATACTAAAATGTTAATAAATTACATAAATATTAGTTATATGTCTTTATATATAAAATTTCATTAATTGTGTAAATATTTGTGTGTGTGCATTATATATAAAAAATCATTAATTACATATATGTATATGAAATAAATGTAAAACATGTTTGATATATGTTAAATTGAAAAAACAAACAACATTAAATTATGTCAATTAATTGATGAAATTAGTCACCATTTTTAATTAATATTAATTTTTAATTATAAACCATTTTTCACTAAATATATGGATTATTTAATGTAAGCATAAATATTTTTTATTATATATATCATATTTTAGGAAATATTATATATATATATATATAAATATATATAATAATATATCTCTATATTAAATGTATTAATGAATAACTTGGTATAAAAACCATTAAAAATGAATGAGGCATTAATATGTTTTTAATTACTACATTTTAATAATTTTCTATATTTATATATAATATACATTATTTATTACTATTTATAATTAATATATATATATATATATATATACGTATTAAACTTATTCATTTTTATTAATAAATGTTTCATTAATAAAATTTTAATTATTTTTTAATTCATCCATTTTTAGTTTTTTTTGTTTGACTATTACAATGTATTATTTTTTAATTTTTTTTTGTTTTATTATTAAAAATTATTCATTTTATATATCTATATTTAATATATACTATTTATTAATATTTATAATATATATATATATATATATATATTAGATTTATTCATTTTTATCAATAATTATTTAATTAATAAAATGTTTAATATTTTTCTTAATTTACTCATTTTTAATTTTTATTTGTTTAATTATTTTATTTTATTCATTTTAAATATATATATATATATATATATATTTATTCAATGTATACTATTTTTTATTATTTATAATTTTTATATATGTATATTAAATTTATTCATTTTTATCAATAATTATTTACTTAATAAAATTGTTAATTTTTTTTAATTTAATCATTTTTAATTTTTATATGTTAAATTATTTCATTTTATTCAGGACCTTTATCACCGCTAAAAAAGTGCTGATAAAGGGTGCCTTTTATCAGTGCTGATAAAGGGTGCCTTTAATCAGTACTAAAAAAGGGTGCCATTTTTTAGCACTTTTTGCTAGCACTAATAAGGGTCAGTACTTTTAAAGGTTTGTTTTATATCAATGCTCTCTCACATTCCCTTCCATGATGAGGGCCTAATTCATCATGTTTGAAAAGCTTCTTGGGTGGAATGCATTTACATGTTACATTATCTCATAGTGAAGCTCATCCTAAAAATGTCTCACCCTGGAGAACTCATTAGCTTCTAAAGATAGAGAAAAGCACTACATGTCAGTGAAAAGTCCAACATAGTTCATCACTGACATGAATTCCCACATCAAGTGTATGAACTCATGATCCCTCTCATCCCACAATGTCTTGGGATAGAAGTGTCTTAGGAACTTCGCCTCAAGGTCCTTCCAGGATAACTCCTTTTGCTTCCCGGATTTCTCCAGAATGTCCCACCAACACTTGGTTGGTCCTCAAAGCATGTAAGCAGTAAGATTCACCCTCCTATTAGTGGGTGTTTCAAGGTGCTTGAAGATCCTTTGGATTGAATCAATTTGGAACTTAGCTACCTGGGGTCCTCCCTCCCCAATGAATATATACGGATGATACAACTAGAAATCTCTCATCATCTCAGACATCGAAGGTACGATGTAAAAATTATCTCTTTCCATGGATCACATGACCCTAAAGAAGCTATTTTGAAGGTGTTAATCCATTTGATTATCCAAATTTATAGGAAGTTCTAAATTATTTGTGTTGGGAGCATGCTAATTTCCACTCTCATGGCACTCGATTCGAAGATGAGGAGGATGAATTTTTCCTAAAAAGACCAAAACACTCCTTATAAAAAATGATACACAACAAGACCGACCTCAATAGGTGAAAGCAACAGGGAACCATGGGCCTAAGGTCTTGCTTCACTGGTATTAATAAGATATTTGACATAACATAACAATTTCTATCAATCCTTTTTATTAGGTATATCAACAAATTACATTTCATAGTTCATAGGTAGATAAATAACTTGCATTAAATATGTCCCTAGAAAGAACAATTCATGTCAACATATATTCCTATTGCCTATCATGATGCATGCATATTCATCATGTGTCATATTGTCCCACGAGTAAAATATCATAAAAAATAAAATCACACAATAAGTGAATCACCTTAGGTGAAATAACATCAAGACTATAACAAGAGAATGACATGAACAATAATTCCATCCCTGGTCAGTCAGGACCCCCCCACATGGGTTAGCTAATACCATGTGTGAGCTCATTACCAAGCCTTGATAAATCCTAGTCTCATTTCTACCTTCCCCAAATAGTAAATAAATTGAAAAGAAACCTAAACCTATGATACCACTTTGTAATGTCCCCTATTATCCAAACTAGGTTAAATATCCTAAGAGGGGGGGGGGGGTGAATCAGGGTATAAAAGATTAAAACAACTACCCCTTTGGATATTGTTTCATTATTAAACAAAACACTTTCATATTTCTTTACCATAATAATGTTTGAATAGAAATTAAAGCATGTGCAATACCCAAAAATTTTACTTGTTTCACCCTCACTGGGCTACATCCAAGGAGAATACAATGACAATTTACCGATATACGAAATCCACTAAAATCACATTGCTGTTTAAAATTTTCAAAGTGAACTCACTGTCCCCCTTGGTTTACAACCAATCATAATATGAATGATCACTGATCTCTCAACTGAAGTGTTCTAATTGCTTCTTCAGAATATTCTCTTTTTATTTCTTGAATCAATATTTTTTACGCATCATTTACTGTATCATTAAGTTCCATTTTCATCCACTTGATGAATACACCTTTACCACATAATTACTGGGAAACTTCAATCTTTCGTGAAACATTTGGGTGTCTTGCATGAAATTTTATAGACTTTCACACAACATTTATGATTTTCACCCAAATATCTTTATATACAACAACTTTTCCATGAAACTCTCTTTATGTGTAACTCCTTTACGCGTAACTCTTATGCAATTCAGAGCCCTGAATTTTTCTAAGGGTCGAGCAGCTGAAATGATGGGGTAGCCTCTTATTTATAGACCCAGATGAACCTGCACAAAAAATAACGATGAGTCTTCCTCTACATGTATAATATTTACTTTGATAATATAAAACCATTTTTGACGTTGCATTGAGTGCATAAGTTTCTTTCACACCGTTCACTTCATCTTTATTTCCTGAGCATGCATAAACCGCCTTTCATGAAAAAACCAATCTTTTTTGTGATTCTTATCTTCTCCATATTTTGATGTGCTGATATTGAATATTCACTTGTACGCAAATTTGGAAAATTCCATCACACTTGCACACAACATTCTTTTCCAAACACACCTTTCTCCATTCTCTATATTTTGGACCCAAAATATTGGAAAACACTTGGAAATAATGCCACCTTGTATATAAAATTTTTGTACCTCTTCCAGAGCATATATTACTTTGTCTTAGATCTTCATCAATATATCTTGTAAAAAATAACTCTATAACTACACAACTATCCATGGAAACTTGTTTTTTCAACATACACAATCAATTCAAAAACACCACAATGTTACCTTGAGGTATTTTTTCAAAATATCCCCGGCTTGATTCTCCCCCATGTGACCAAGCCGGGTTGGCGACATGACCTCAAGTGAACTTCCCCATATGCTAAAGGATGCCTACTAGTAGTGATGGTGTAAGGAATATAGTAGAGAGACTATAACCTTAGGTAAAAAGTAGAAACAATAGCAGAAATAATAACAGAGTAGTGGAAATAGTGGAAACAATATAAATAATCAAGTGAGAATCCATAGTAGAATAAAGGAAAAAAACCAAGCAATATAACAATAATAGAATCATGAAATGTTTGGCTGAAATGTAATTAAATGGTGTGTTATGAGTCAAACCACTAAAAACTAGCAGACTCTATAAAAGACTACAAGACCATGGTCTCAAACCCCATGTCAGTACCGTCTCCAAGCTCCAACCCATCCAACAATCAACAATCAACAATAGGGTCTCTTTCCCTTATCCAAACCTAGATCCATGAAATATTTCTAGGTACCAAGTGGCATCCCATCCAGGGTGTGAGTACAACTTAGTTGGTCAAAACCACTATATCTAAACAAATATAGTCTAAGAATATAGTGAATATAATAAAGTGATAAATAGAGGTATTAATTTAATCAATCAATACTGCATATGAAATAAATCTTATGAACCTCAATCTCTATGTTGATACCTAGGGTCAGCCCCAACCTACTTCATCACCATGCTGGATATCTCTAAGAAAGCCACTGAACCATACCAACCAAAGTTATAATTCTCCCAATGTATAGTACACAAAATAAGAACAAGGGAACCAGGAAGAGTCTTTTATATAATCATTTCACTATAATTGGGTGATATACCTTTATATAATCATTTTAGTATAACTGGGTACAATCCATTTATATAAGTATTCAAGAATAATCAAGTGTAAGCCCTTTATATAATCATTTCATCATAACCGGGTGCAAGCCCTTTATATAAGAATTTCATTATAACTGAGTGCAAGCCCATTATATGATCATTTCATCATAACCACATACCAATCATAATAAACATGTCACAACATTTCATAATGGTCAATTAATATATTTACCATTTATCTAACCATATAAATTGTATAAGATTAGGATCCCAATTATCTTCATAATCAAACCGAAATCCATTTATCATTTTAACCACAAGGTCATTAGCATATTGATTAACCAATTTTTAGAAAAAGTGATTCTATCTCAAGTAATCACTATAATTCATATGTTATTATGCTTCATAAAATAAATCCAACAATCTAACAAATTTCCAAATCATCTCAGGGGTCGAACATTTATCTAACCAAGTATCAACAAGGTAAAATGTTGGTACACCTATTGGGTGGATGCAAGTCTCGGTCTCAATTCCAATGGACTCAATGAGATCCTATGGGAGATCTATACATGTGTAACTCATCGAACATATAATTATCCAATTACTTAGGTCTCACATACAATGTGTTAGTTTGATCACACATGTTGCAAAAACTAAGTGTAGGTTCCTAGTGCAGCAGAAGTGTGTGATGGGTGGTGCCCAACATGGATTTTTGTCATGATCGATGATCAATATGAGATCTACAAGACGAATAATGTCGTGATCAATAGAATTGGATAAATGGAATCAGACAAGAGTAAAAATGGAAGAACTAGATTTAGGATCATCAAATATTATTTATAACTAATTTAATTAATTAAAGAATTACCTTTGTTGGAATTCTTTCTTCGTTGATGAATCTGGTGAAAAATTTGCACTACATCATCAATGCATTGTAGGAATCAAGTGATGTTTCCCTCTAGCAGTGATCCACACATGTTCCATGAATCTCCAGATGTCATCAAAGGAATCTCTAGGTGTTAGCAAGAAATATCCTTGTACTTGCGTCGTCCACCTTTGATCTCTATGAGAATCGATTTTAAAGCGTTATCCTTGATTTGGTGGAGGAATATTGCTCTCCATTCTTGGGAGCATTCTTAGAGAAGGGAGCTCTCTGGGTTTGAGAGGATTCTCCAAACTCATTGTGCACAACCAACAAAATGAATTCACTCATTAATAAAATAATATAAATGGGTTTACATATTACTAGGGTTAAAATAAAATAATAGCACAAGTTCCCTTAATTATTTATTTAATATCTACGGAACCCCATTTCAAATAATAATAATAATATTAATATTTCTCGACATGTACTTAACTTACGAATTATATTAAATACTATTTAATTAAATAATAATAAATATTTATTATTTCTCATCGTACCTAAAACCTCAGTCCACCATTCCTCCATATTTATCGGGCCTTGAATAATGATTTTTTATTTATTAAATAAATATCACCACACTATTTGAAAATAAATAAATAAATATTATATTCACTGAATAGAAAATAAATATTTATTAAATATTCCAATCACATTATATTATCTTGAATAACTTGTGACATAATATATGTTATCAAACATAAATTAATAATTATTAAACCACGTCTGGGAATAATATTTATTCAACTTGTTAAATAATAATATATTATTTAACTGAGATTATAGATACACTTAGTGTGTGACCTTCTACGAATATTTCTTAGTGGGATTAGATGAAGCAACCTAAAGTCCAAGGTCATCATCTAGAAACACTCCAAGGAACCCATAAAGAAAGAAGTTAATGTCACAATAACATGATACCTCATACAGATTCTTACTGTATAATATAATCCCTTTATCATGATATCTCAAATCAAGTAGGTTGCATCCTGGTGCTATCAACCTATGTGCTTTATGCCTCTTTCTTTGAATTTCTAAAAAAAATAACTTATCTATAGAGAAAAATGGAAATGGATTTATTTAGTTTATATAATTTCCATCAAAGGTATTGAGATATCAACTTCTTTTAAAACATAAGGGATAAATCCTTTCTCTCATTATTCATTAATGAAATATTACTCATGACGCACCCAACTTACCCTACCTCGTCATGAACATCTGTTGTCATAGTTTTTGTAAATACAACAAAGCACACAACTCATAATACTCATAATAATAATCTTAAATTCCAAGGACCAATACACACATCCACATATAGGAACATCCAATGACACATATAAATGTGGATTTCCTACTAACGGGTCTTGTTCTCATAATATCCTATTGAATATTAACAAGGGTAAAAACCATGAGAAGGTGCTCAAAGTCCTATGAGTCTCCACCCCTGATAGCCTGTATCATTTTTTCCTCTCAAATGATGTCATCCGGATATAGAAAATATATTCAAGAATAATGTCTTATCACTTCTGGGTTCTCATCATAGCGGGAAACTTCCATGACCTTTTAGCATGACAACTACTCTTAAGACATTATCACATAATATGTCACGCAGAAGAATAATCATGATTTTATAATTAGTTTATTAATATTTAAAACCATGAATAAAAGTTATCATAAAGTACACAAAAGTTGGTTCTAGGGCATCGACTGCAATAGACTCCAACTTTCACTAGAAAAAATTTCTAATAACCCTCAATCCACTATCTCTCAAATGATACTCATGCTTATAATGATATTAGAATTTATTCATGGGGTCCACCACAATATCTTCTATGGGTACAATTCTTACTACAACTTCACCCCTCAGATATAAATCCTTAAAGAGGTGATAATTTCATAATATGTTCTTCTTCCATTGGTGTGACCTTGGATCTTTTGAAAGATCCACCACAATAGTATTATCATGATACAATGTGATAGGTTATTTGATTTTAGGTACCACATCGGGCTCCTTATAATGGCCCAGAACTCTCTGGTATATTACTTTGTGAAAATCCATTCTTTAAAGTGTTCTGGGAGGTCATGGTGACTCATTTGAAGAGTTTACCAAATTTTCATTTTCTAATGGTAGTTCGAAATGGTGAGTTAGGATGGTGAGTCATAGTGGTGAGTCATAATAGTAGGTCGAAATGGTGAGTTAAGATCAGTGAGTCAAAATGGTGACTCACACCAGTAGCTCGCCAACAATGACTCACACCAGTAGCTCTCCAATTATGACTCGCACCAGTAGCTCACACTGGTTGCTCTCCAAAGGTGACTTGCACCAGTGACTCACACCGGTAGATCATACCAGTGAATCAAACTGGTAGCTTATACTAGTGACTCACATCAGTTACTCATGACAGTGGCTCACCTAATGGTGAGTCATTTTCAATAGTTTTTCAAAATTCCATAATTTCTCTAGTTTTTTCAGTTTTTCCCCTTTAACAATTTCTTTGATTTAAAATGAATTTAATTCCATATTTAATGGTTTTTGTAGCTATTTTGAATCATATATATCTTCAAAAAACCTTAGGATTCCTTTTACTTTCAAATCACATGGTCTTGGTTAAGATTCACTTTTAATGGATTTTAAAAGATGTTTCTCCCATTGATTTGAGATTTGGACTTTCTAAAGATGAGATCTTTTATTCCTGTGTGTTTACCTTTTCTCTTAGTATGAGAAGTCCCCAAAAAACTTCTTCCCCAAGGAGTCATTCATTTGTGTTGTAGCCTTTGGACCAAGATTTTTTCCTTGGAGTTTTCTACTATATGGGCACCCCTACTTTGGTATATTAAAGAAGTGCTGATCACTTATTCTTTAAGGTAGTTTTCCTCTATCCCTCTTAATTGTGTATCATGTGGTGTGGGTGTATGAATGTTTCCCATCGAATATATTTGAATTCAAATTAAACAAAAATAATTAAATCAGTTTAAGATCAATATCCAGGGGTTGGGGAAAGGTGACATATGATCTTCTTGTTATTTTGTTTTTGGTTGTTGTTGTGAATTATATGGGCTAAATGGCCCACTGAAAAACATGGTCATTGGGGATTTGTTTTCACATGGGATGGTTGATGGAATATATGATGTTTGTTTATTTTTTTGAACAATTATATATGAAATTTTCTAACTTCATAAACCTGGCTAATAAATGGATGATTTTAGATCATACATTCTATGATAAACCCTGAAGTTAACAAGTAGAATTAATGAACATAATGATTTGTTAAATCTGAATATTCCTTGCCTTGGGTCGCACAATGGTGTGCTGTGTGCGCGATTATTTTGAATTGTGATGTAGTAGGGTTGTGGGCCTGGCTATGTGATGTGGGGTGGTACTGGTGGTGTAATGGAATCTCAGGTTGAGAGATTGTTGATTTTGGAATGGAAGGGAAGTGTTGTAAAATAGGGTTGTGATCGGGGGGGGGGGGGGGGGGTGGTTATGTGTTTTTGGGTGTAGCGGTGAGTTTGGGGATTTTCTCTATTGAGAGGATCGATTGGGCAGAATAACTTTAAAGAATGATGATGGCAGTGGTTAATATAGATAATTCACCCGAAGTTTCTCCATGAGTAACATGTGGAAAGCTTCAACCTGTGTCTCGGGATTGATGTATTTTATGTTATAAATGGGTTTTAAATATAGAGTAATGTGAAGTGGGTTGATTTACCATGATTCTCCTTCCTTTGTGTGAATTACATTGTGCTTCTTTTTGTGGTATGTGTTACTTAGTTTCTCGAGTAGTGATAGAGAAAAAAATACTTATAACATTGAGATGGAATGATTTGGTTTAGTAAATGAGTAGTAATTTTTCAATGAAAAGTAAAATGACGGGTTTTATGGTTAACTATGGTTAAATATAGATAATGAAATGAATTTGTGTTAAGAGAAAGAGATTTGTGATTCCGCTTTAATTTATCAACTTCCAAAGTGACTATTGATAATACTAATATTCATATAAAGGTAGTTGTTGTTGTTAATCTCATAGGTCAGGTTTGCGTGCTTGATAATATATATGTACATAAATTGTATGTTCTTGTAATTTATATACACAACCCACCCAAGTTGATCACCATGTGTAGAACACCCCCATTATCACGGGGGAGGGTGAATTTCCCAAACATCCCGATGAGAGGATGGATGGATGGCCACCTGTTCTTCCTTGCTCCCTCTTCCAAGTGGTGATAGCACAAGATTATTCGGGAACATTGTAGTTTGTGAGGCCCAGGTGTGTGTGGATGAGTTGTGTTTACCAAGTGTCTTTGGGATGAGATGTGTTGAACTTACGAGGTGTCTTCAGGATGTGTTGTGGTAGTGGCCCAGGGGTCTACGGGCAGGATGTGTTGTGGTGGTGGCCCATGTGTCTGTGGGTAGGATGTGTTTTGGTTGTGGCACAGGTTTCTTTGAGTGGGATGTGTTATGGTTGTGGCCCAGGTGTCTGCGGGAGACATGTGGTTTGATATGTTCAGAAGAGGTGGGAGCACTAGGATGTTTTCTATTAGGGTATGAGAGTGGACACTTAGTGGGAAAGTGGTGCAGGGTACCCTATCATTGATGTGATTACTATATTACTTAATTTGACTTGTGTTACTTTGTGAGAATTCCTTGGTGAGGTGGGGATGGTTAGTATACCATGTTAGGTGTTGTTGGTTATGTTGTTTTCTCATGGGAACATTAGTATGCTTCTCTCACTTGTGCATGATAGAATTTGGTTTTCCTAATGAGTATACTTGTATGCTCATCCTATATATATAAACTACTTTCAGGTTTCTAGGAGGATTACATGGACTATGTTGGGTGTTACTAGCTCAAACTTTGGGACAATTGTTGCGTCACTACTTAGCTTTACTTTTGGTACTTACTTTGGAGTTTTATTGCATTTGTAATAGTTTTATTTTAAACATGTATGTGGGATGGATTATTTATATATATATATATCTGTATATATATATATATATATATATATATATATATATATATACTAGAGTTGTTTTGGGTTGGAAAATCTTATCTCCTAATCTTATTTCATAAAAAAGGGGAATACATCCCATTTTGTGAGATTGTATACCCTTGGTGTTGGTCGCCACCCCATGGCCTACTAGAGGTGGGACTTAGGGGTCATTCTCTCTCTTTCCCCATTACTAGCTTATGAGGGGAAACTTTGGAGGGAGGTGGTCATGATATAATGGTATCAGAGGTGATCATTGAGATATAGGATAAAGTTTGGAGTTAGGCATAGTGAGGATTGCATGGGTTGGTAGGGTAATAGTGTCAAGTGATCATGATGCATGACATAGGCTAGAGAAGACCAACTAAGAAACAAGATTTTAGGTCCCCCTGTGATTCGATGCAAGGACTCTGGTCCTACCGAATGACCAAGTGAGGCTACAATATTTGCAGGGTAGAGACCTAAGAAAGGTACATGCATCATAATGGCTCGAGTCCCTGTTTAAATTGGGTTTTGGGAAAATTTAAATGAATAATGAGTTAAACGAGTTAAAATGAATTTTAATAAACTTACATACTATCTGGAATTAGGGATTCCTTGTTTACCTTTTTAGATATGGCACCTGGTCGTTATCCGCGTGTGGTTCTAGTAGTTGAGGCTCAGCAGGCTGATCTGATTAATCAGTGAATGGTTGATCCAGTGGAGGATGATGACCAGTGGTAGATAACGTTACATTATTTCTATCAGTAGGCCTTGGTAAAGTATGAGGGTAGTGTTTTAGACATGTAAATGGAGAGTTATCTCAAGGATCTTGAGATCACCTTCAGTTTGATCTGGGCTCCGATAAAGTACTGGGTTCCTTTAGCAGTGAGCCATATGTGAGGATCTGTGCATCAGTGTTGGATGATAAACTTGGGGGAGAGGATGGAGGCTGACATTATGTGGATCTATTTTGAGAAGGAGTTCCAAGAAGAATTCCTTTAATCGATCATGAATTTTGAGAAGAGTTAGGAGTTACTCTCTCTCCAGTAGGGGAGTATGTTGGTGTGGGAGCTGGGGATTAATTTCAAATACCTTGTTTGTTTTGATCTGAATCTCTTTCTGGATGAGGATTCTTCTGTCAGACTTCTAGAGGAGTAACATCATCCTTATTTCTAGTATGCAGTTACCCCCTTTACGTTGCTTACATACTTGGAGGTCCAGAAGAAGGCGGAAGTGATTTAGTCGATGCACTTGTGGGGAGGTCTGTCAAGAGAGGGGAGATAGAAGGGTTCTTTGAGAGGTAGGGTTACCAGTGGTAGGTCTCAGGCACCAGGGCATTTAAGGTTTTTACCGGTGGGGAGATGACCCCAGAAGTTTCCATTTTGACCTTCTGGTCCTCATTCCTTTCCTGTGGGATTGGGACTGATGTGTTTCCTCTTTGGGGTTTGTAGCCATATTCAGAACTAGTGTCCAGAATCCATTCGATCTTAGTATGGTCTAGGTGGATAGGTCTCACACCTGCCTCAACAAGAGTTTTCATCTAGGCCATTTCAACAGTAGGGACAACGGGATCATGCTCCATCGAGGGATATTGAGCAGGTAGAGGCCAACCTCAGGGTGTTCCTTAGGGACCTCAACTCAAGCATGGTCATGGAGGTAGTCTCCAGTAAAGGGGAAGAGGAGTTGGGCGTGGTCAGTTTCACGTAGTGGAGGTAGCAGTTTCGATAGGACCAATGATCGTTAGAGGTATGATCAGCTTGTTTAGTACCATTTCTTATGATTTGTTTGATTTAGTATCTTTTCACTCCTTTTTTGTACCTAATCTATCTCATTTTATAAGACTAGATATAGAGAGAATTTCTGTGCCCCTGGCGTTGAGTACGCTATTCGAAGGTCAGACCAACATGTTTTATGTGTGTTAGGGATGTAGACTGATGATGGGACTGCATTAATCCCATGGAGATATTTTCTTTCTACAGATGAAACCATATAATTTAATTCTCAACCTCAAATTTTTATATTCCATATGTTCTATTATCAACTTCTTCTAAAGAACAATCATGTTTTTAGACATGTATGGCCAGTGTGTGGCTTTCGTTGGCAAGCAGAGTTGTCAGGTGGGAAGTCGGCGTATAGAGTCTCTTCTTTCTTTATTAGCTGAGCTATTAGTGGAATAAGAAGATGTTGGGGTGGAGGGGGTTCCTAGAGTTTTTGGGGAGTTACTAGATGTTTTTCTTGAATATTTTGTGACTCTAAACCCTTGATTTAATGTTTAGGTCGGGATATATTTACAACCCAATGATTCTCCAATTTCGATAACTCCTTATCGGATGGAACCTTTTGAGTTACTGGAGTACAATATCCAGATAGATGGTATGATGAATAAGGTCTTTATCCGGACTAGTGTGTCACCATGGGGTGCTCCAGTGTTGTTCTCTAAAAAGGAGGATGGTGTTATAAGGTTTTTATAGACTATAGGAGGTTGAATCAAGTGATGGTAAAGAACCATTACCATCTCATGAGGACAGACAATATTTTTGACCAGCTAAGAGGGTAAAGTTGGTTTTCCAAGATTGATATGTGGTATGGATATCACCAGTTGAGGGTGAAAGAGGGAGATATCCTGAAGACTGCTTTTAGATGTAGGTATGGAAACTTAGAGTTCATAGTCATGTCGTTCGATGTTATGAATGAACCAGAAGTATTTATGGGAATCATGAACTCCATCTTCCATGAATTCCTAGATCGGTTTTTCATCGTATTCATTGATGATATCTTGATCCACTTGAAGTCGTATGAGGAGCATGTTGAGCATCTTTGGACCATCTTATAGGTTCTTCAACACCACCATCTCTACAAAAAGTTTTCCAAGTTCAAGTTTTGGATACAAGAGGTGCATTTACTTAGGCATGTAGTGTCTCAGTATGGTGTAGCAGTGGACCTGTAAAAGGTTGAGGGAGTTTTTTTCTTGGGAAACACCCAAGAACGTGGCATATGTTTTTTGCTTCATTGGTCTTACTATATATTACCAGAGGGTTATACCAAATTTCTCTTGAGTTGCAGCTCCATTGAAAGATATAACGGGAAAGGACCAAGATTTTGTGTGGAGTGAGTAGTGCCAGACACCGTTCAACTACCTGAAGGGGAAGTTGGTCAGTGCTCCAGTGATCTGATTGCCTAAGGAAGGAGGGATGTTCAAGGTGTTTTGTGATTATTCCCATCTAGCCTTGGGATGCGTCTTGATGTAGCAATGGTAAATGATCCCATATGGGTCTAGGAAATTACGTCCCCATTAGTGTAACTATTCCAACCATTATCTGGATCTAGTAGTGGTCATGTTTTCACTGAATTTTTAGAGGTATTACCTCATTAGGGATAATTTTTTGGTCTTTACGAATCACAGGATTTTGAGGTATATCTTTTCTTAGAGAGATCTAAACTTGCGACAATAGAGGTGGATAGAGTTTTTTAAGACTATGATTTTGAGATCTCCTACACCTTGATAAAGGGGAATTTTGTGGATGATGCTTTGAGTAGGAAGTCACATAAGGAGGTTTTATGGGAATTTTCAGACACTTGGAAGGCAATGGAGGAGTTGGTAGCCTTGCACCTAGACACGGGAATGGATGATGATAGGGGATGTTTGTTCCATATAACAATGTATTCTTCTCTGTTGAAGGAGGTGGAGGAGTATTAGTGGGGAGACTGAGAGCTAGTGGTGATGCATGATCCTGTTGACCATGGTAATGCTCTAGAGGGATGGTCAGAGGATAGTCAGAATCATATGTTGTTCCATGGAAGGTTGTTTTTTCTAGTGGAGATTTGTAAGGGAGTCCTCCATGAGTTTCATAGATCACTCTTAGTGGTAAACCCAAGAGTTTACAATATGTATTATGGATTGAGAATGAAATTTTGGTGGCCTAAGATTAAACAAATAGTGGCATAGTTTGTGAAAAAATACTTAGTGTGATAGTAGCTGAAGGCTGAGCACTGTGTTCCTGTTTGTTTGTTGCATCCCTTGGATGTACCCTAGTGGAAGTGGGATGAAATATCAATGGATTTCATCATAAGGTTAAAAAATTCCTAGGGAGTCTATGAATCTATCTAGGTAATAGTGGATCTGCTAATGAAATCAGCTCACTTCTTAGTGATCAAGGAGTCAGGTGTAGTGGATTACTTGGCAAAGAAGTATGTGGATGAGGTGGTGCTACTGCATGGATTTTTGAGATCCATTGTCTTGGATCAGGATACACACATTACCTCATGAGTCTGGAGGGGATTGAAGCATGCTTTTGGAACTCAGTTATGCCTCGACACTTCTTTATACCCTCTTACAGATGGGATGATAGAACAAACAATCCAGGCATTGGAGGATATGTTGAAAGCATGCGTCTTGGACTTTGGCAGATCTTGGGTAAGACACTTTCCCTTGGTAGAGTTCACTTACAATAATAACTTTCACTCTTCTATTGGAATAGATCCATTTTAGGCATTGTATTGGATACCATTTAGTTCACCCCGGTGCTAAACATATGCTGGGGAGACAACTATTCTTGTCCCTAAGGTAGTGAAGAGAACTACAGAGAAGGTTCAGCTCATTCATGAGAGGATGAAGGCAGCACAGGACCGAAAGAAGTCATATTTCAATCGCAGGAGGAGGCCCTTGGAGTTTGAGTTTGGGGACCACATGTTCTTATGGGTTTCCCCTCGATGTGGGAAGTAGAGGTTTGGTAGAAGGATTAATCTTTATCCCAGATTTTTTGGACCCTTCGAGGTGATATGAAGAGTTAGTGAAGTGGAATACCGGTTGGCGTTTCCACCACAGTTGGAGATGGTCCACAATGTCTTTTACATCCCTCATATTTTTTGGTATCTACATGATTAATCCCATGTCATTGACTGGGGAGAGTTGGATATCAAGGATGAAGGGACATTTTTGGAACAACCAGTAGAGATCCAGGATCATTGGGAGAAGGTTCTATGTGGATGGACCATTCCTTTGGTTCATGTGTAGTGGAGGCTTGGTGGCCTGGAAGAGAGTACATGGGAGTGAGAAGCACAGATGTGTGCCTAGTACCTGAAGTTGTTTTGAGTTTTCCTTGTTTTTTTATTTGTAAATGTAATGTTTTAACTTTGTTTGCTATGATATGGGGTTTTTCCTTGTTTCATAATGTGTGATAAAGTCCTAACATGTGAAAAGGGGAGGAACAAATTTTTAATTGAGATGTATTAACTACAATGCGATTAAACCCATGTGGGAGAGTTAGTGACTCCTAGATCGGATAGTATATTGACATGTAAAATGGAATTCCCTGATTCATGTTTTTAGGGTGGCATGGTTTTTGTGCTTGTATAGTGTTCCTTGTGGTCATTAGGGTTAGCAGATGTCAGAGGAGGTGTTCTTGGATGAGGAGGTTTCAACTATAGATTTCGAACAATTCATGGTATTTTAATCATTGGATGTTGATGTTTTTGGTTGTTAGAGGTGTTTTAAGTTTAGAAAAATCCTTGAGGGATATCTCATGGGGTGGTTGTTCAGACCCTTCTTTCTTCTGGGATTAGTTTTGGATTCTTGAGGGTGATGATAGTTTGATAGGTATCAGATGTAATGGCCTGGACCTCTTTGGTCCATTACTTTGTGAAAATATAGTCTTTGAAGTGTTTTGGGAGGTCACAATGACTCATTTCAAGAGTTTTCTAAATTTCCAGTTTCCAACGGTAGCTCACGATGGTGAGTCAGGACAATGAGTCACACTAGTGAGTCACAACAGTAGTTCAGAATTGTGAGTTGGGATTAGTGAGTCAGAATAGTGACTTGAACCTGTATCTTGAAAGCGATGAGTCATAATGGTAGCTCACCAATGGTGACTCACACCGGTATGTCACCAAATGTGACTCACATCGGTAGCTCACCAATAGTGACTCGCACCGGTAGCTTTCCAACAGTGACTCACACTAGTATCTCCCCAAGGATGACTCACACCGGTAGCTCGCCAATGGTGACTTTCACCAATGAATCACACTGATTTCTTCCACCAATTACTCGCATTGGTGACTAATTATAGTAAATTACCAAATGGTGAGTCATTTTCAATATTTTGTCAAAATTCCATAATTTCTCCAATTTTTTCAGTTTCACCCCTTTAACATTTTCTTTTATGTAAAATGAATTTAATGAAATATTTAATGGTTTTTGGATCCATTTAGAATCATATATATCTTATAAAAACCTGAATCTTCCTTTTACTTCCAAACAACATGGTCTTAGTCATGACCCCCCTTTAATGGATTTTAAAAATCATTTCCCTCATTGATTTAGGATCTGACCTTTCTAAAGATGATATCTTTAGTTCCTTGTGCACTTTCCTTTTCTCTTGGTACGAGATATCCCCAGAACCCTTCTTCCCTAAGTATTTTTTCATTTTTTAGTATCCTTTGGAGCAAGTTTTCCCTCTAGAGTTTTTTTGCTACATGTACACCCCTGCTTTAGCGCATTAAGGAAGTGCTGATTGCTTCTTCTTCTAGATAGGTTTCCCTCATCCCGCTTAATTTTGTATCATGAGGGGTGGGTGTACAAATGTTTCCCATTGAATATAGTTTAATCCAAATTGAATAAATATATTTGAATCATTTTAAGATCAATATGAAGGGGATGAGGAAAAGTGATGTATGATATTCTTGTTATTTTGTTTTTAGTTGTTGTGAATTATACGGGCTAAACGCCCCACTAAAAATCATTTTCATTGGGGGTCTTTGTTTGTGCATGGAATGGTCTATGTATTGGATGATGTTTGTTTGTTTTTCATTAAAAAATTATATATGAAATTTTTAAACCACATACACCTAGCTAATAAATGGATGCACTAGGATCATACCTTCTATGATAACCCCTGAAGTTAACAAGTGGAATTAAAGAATGAAATTATTTGTTAAATATGAATATGCCTTTCCTTGGTTCATGTGGTGGTGTACTGTGTGTGGGGATTTTTTGAATTGTGTTGTAGTAGGGTTGTGGGCATGGCTTTGTGATATGGGGTGGTACAAGTGATGTAATGGAATCTCAAGTTGATAGATTATTGATTTTGGAATTGATGGGAAGTGTTGTACAGTTGGGCCATGATCGGGTTGTGTGGTTATGTGTGGTTAGGTTAAATGGTGAGCTGGGGAATTATATATGTTGAGAGGATAGATTGGGTGGAATGACATTAAATAATGATGATGGTAGTAGTTTTTATAGATAATTCACCCAGGGATTCTCCTTGAGTAGTATGCAGAAAATTTAAAATCATGTCTCGAGATTGATGTATGTTATGTTATAAATGGGTGTTAAAAATATAGGAATGTGAAGTGGGTTGATTTACCATGGATCTCCTTCCTTTTTGTGACTTTAATTATGCTTCTTGTTGTGGTCTGTGTTACTTAGTTTCCTAGGTAGGTATGGAGAAAAAAAATACTTAATAATGTTGGGATGGCATGAGTTGTTTTGGTAAATGGGCAAGAGTTTGTCAATGAAAAGTTAAATGATGGGTTGCACATTTAAATATGGTTAAAGCTAGATAATGAAATGAATGGGTGTTAAGAGAAATATATTTTTGAAGAGACTTTAATTTATCAACATTCGAAGTGAGTCTTGATGGTACTAATGTGCGTATATAGGTAGTAGTTGTTGTAAATCCCATAGGATGGGTTTGAGTGCTTGATACTATATATATACATACACCGTATGTTCTTGTGATTTCTATACACACCCCACCCAAGTTGAGAACCATGTTTCAAAAACCCCCATTGTCACGAGGGGGGGTGTCTTTCTAAAACATCCTAGTGGGAGGATGGATGGATGGCCACCCTCTCTTCCCTACTCCCTTTTCCAGGCATTGATAACCTGAGATTCTTCAGGAATGTTGTGGTTCATGAGGCCTAGGTGTATATGGGAGAGTTTTTTTCCCAGGTGTATTTAGGATGAGATGTGTTGTGCTTCCCAACTGTCTTTGGGATGTATTGTGGTAGTGGACTAGGTGACTACAGGTGGGGTGTGTTGTGGTGGTGCACTAGGTGTCTGCAAGTGGGATGTGTTGTGGTTGTGGACTAGGTGTATGTAGGTGGTATGGGTTGTGGTTTTGGCCCAAGTTTCTGTGGGCGAGACATGGTTTGATATGTTTAGAAGAGGTTGGAGCTCCAGGATGTTTTCCATTAGGGTTTGAGAGTGGATAATCAGTGGGAAAGTGGTACAGGGTATCCTATTATCAATGTGGTTACTATATTACTTTATTTGACTTTTGTTACTTGGTGAGTGTACCTTGGTGAGGTGGGGATGGTTATTATACCTTGTTAGGTTATTTTGGTTCGGTTATTTTTTCATGGGGTAATTAGTATGCTTCTCTCACTTGTGCATAAGAGACTTTGGTTTTCCTATTGAGTATACTTGTATTCTCGTCCTATGTATATAAATTGCTTTCAGTTTTCTAGGAGAATTACATGGACCGTGTTGGGAGTTACTAGCTCTGACTTTGGGAAAGTTTTTTGGTCACTTCTTAGCTTTACTTTTGGTACTTACTTTGGAGTTTTATTTCATTTTTAACAGTTTTATTTTAAACATGTAATTGGGATGAATTTTAGCATTATATATATATACTGGATTTATTTTTGGGTGGAACATATTATCTCCTGATATTGTTTCTTTAAAAAGATAAATGCCTACAATTTTGTGAGATTATAAACCCTTGGTGCTAGTCACCACCCTAGGGCCTACTGGAGGCGGGACTCAGTGGCCATTCTCTCTCTTTCTCCATTTCCAGCTCAAGAGGGGCATATTTGGAGGGAGAGGGCCATGAAAATCATGGACAAAGTTATGAATCCAAATGGATTTTTTAGCTACATCATAAGTCGTTATATACTCAGAATCTACTGTAGAATTAGTGACAACTAGCTGCTTTAAACTCTGCTAGATCACAACTCCACTATTGAGATAGAAAACATATCATGATTGTGACTTCAGATCATTATGATCTATCTAAAAACTAGCATCAGTATAACCTCTGATGATGAGCTCCTCATCTCCTCCATACACCAAGAACATATCCTTATTTATTCTCAAAAACTTAAGGATAACCATAACAATAGTCCAATTCTATTATCTTGGATCTACTTGATATCTTCCTACCATGATCAATGAATATGCAACATCAATTATAGTACATAAAATGGCATACATGATTGATATATATCATCAATAAGGCTGGTACGTCATTTCCAATAAGTAATATGTCTTTAATATATATTGCTAGTATAAAAACCACATTGCCACTAAAAATCTTGTAAACACATGGCTCACATTCGTTCTTAATGAAACCATATTCTTTTATGGCTTCATCGAGTCGAATATTCCATGAACTGGATGCTTGCTTCAATCCATAAATGGATCTACACAACTTGAAAATCTTTTTGGCATCACCTAGAGTCACAAACCCTTCTAGTTGTGTCATATAGAAATCTTCCTAAAGGTTCCCATTAAGGAATGTAGTTTTGACATCCATCTTCTAGATCTCATAGTCATGGTATGCTACTATAGAAAGTAGAATTATAATGGATTTAAACACAAAAACTTCTGAAAAGGTTTCATAATAGTCAATTACTTAACAATTTTTAAACCCTTTGGCCACTAGCATCGCTTTATAGGTATTTACTTTACCTTCCATGTCCAGTTTCCTCTTGAATTCCCATTTTCACCCAATGATCTTTACATCAAATGGTGCATTGACTAGAATCCAAATTTGGTTCTTCTACATGTAATACATTTTATAATTCATGGAAACATGAAATATTTAATATTCTATGCTCTCTTCTACCTCCTTATAGGATATAGGTTCATCATTGTCAACCAATAATGAGTCACCATCTTTGGTGACTAGAAAACCATATCACTTTGGTTCTCTTACCTCTCTTATGCTTCTACATAGTACTTGTGTTTCAAGAACTAATTCTTCCATAGGGACTTGTGTGACATTTTCTTTCTCCAACACTTATATATCTTGAGCATCAACTTCATCAAATTCAATCTTTCTCCCACTATCCTTTTTGAGGATGTGCTCCCTCTCAAGAAAGATGACTTTTTTGGTGATAGTCAATTTCTTGTATGAGGGGTTGTATAGGTAGTATCCCTTTGTTTCTTTTAGATACCCTATAAAGATACACTTTATGCCTTGGGGTGCTAGTTTTTTGCCTAAGGAGGTTTTAACAAAATCCTCGCAACCCCATACACATGTATGCAACAAAACGGGTTTCTTTCCACTCTATAATTTGAAAGGAATTTTGATTGGATCTTTTTTTGGAACTTGGTTTAATATTTATGCTATAGTTTGTAATGCATGTCACCAAAAGGATAGTGGAAGATCTGCATGAATCATCATCAACCTTACCACGTCTAATAAGGTAGTATTCCTCCTTTAACTAACACAATTCCACTATAGTGTATATGGTGGAGTGAGTTGAGATAGAATCCCAAAAACCTACAAAAAGTAAATAAACTATTGGTTAAGATATTCACCACCTTGATCCGATCAAATATTCTTTATCTTCTTACCAAGTTTATTCTCTAATTCATTCTTGAATTCCTTTAATTTTTCAAAGTTCTCATACTTATACCTCATTAAGTAGATATAGCCATATCTACTCAAGTTATCATTAAAGGTTATGAATTAAGAATATTCATCTCTAGATTCTACTGGAAATGGTCCACACACATCAATGTATACCAATCCTAGAAGCTATGTGACCCTTTCACCCTATCTACCAAATGGTTGTTTGGTCATTTTTACTTATAAACAAGAATTACATCTATTAATTGGTTTTAACTCATAAGAGTCTAAAAAAATATCTTGACATATATTTGTCAAACACTTCTTGTTTACATGACCAAGATGGTGATTCTAAATATGGGTGTCATATGATTCATGTGAACATGATTCATTATCAATTTCCAACACTTGTTTTTCTTAATTTAATACATAAATATGATTTTTTAAATGTGTCATACAATAACATATGTTTTCCTTACAAAATAAACAACTTTTATTTCCAAATTTGAAAATAAACCCATATGCATATGGGAATCATACAAAAATTATGTTCTTAGTAACTGAAGGTATATAATAAAAATATTTCAAAACCAAAATAATTCTTATTGGAAATTAGAGGTGGTAGTCACTAATTTCTAGAGTAGTCATCCTTGCACCATTAGTCACTCTCAAATCCACCTCTCCTCTAGAAATATTTCAGAATCTACTTCGTTCCTACATTTGGATATAGATGTGATCCCCAAAAACTGTATCTAATACCCAATGTGTATATATTTAAAGATTTCACTCAATAATGAACACACCTTAAGCTTCCCCTTGCTTATAGGTGTAGTTCCTATTCCAGTGGACTAACTTTCCACATGAAAAACATACTACCTCCTTTTCCTTTCCTGGACTCTGGATCTTCTTCTTCTTGTAAGGATGGTGCTCGGGAGATTTCGACTGTTTATAAGTCTTGGGCCTCATTGTATTATTTTTCCTTTTCTTATTCATCATAATGATTGTGGGTTTATCATGCCCCATGTCCTTATCCACTTGGATAATCAAAGTAAGAAGTTTCGAAAGACTCTTTTCATTATTGATCATATTGTAATTAAAAATAAAATTGAAGAAGGTCTTAGTTAGTGATGAAAGTATGAGATATGTACGTAGCTCATGTGGGAATTTAATCCCTAAGATGTCCAGGTGTTCAATGTAGCCAATAATCTTGACTACATAAGGCCCAGATGGAACAGACTCTCCAAGCTTAGTTGTAAACAAATCATTGTAGATCTCATACCTCTCTTGTCTCACCTTCTATTGATAGAGATCCCGAAGGTAAGACATCCTGATATAGGCATCCATATCCTCATGTTTCTTCAAAAGATCATTGGAGATGGATGATAGAAGGAAACATTTAATATTTTCAACATCATTCAGATGTTTATTATAGAGAGATAACTTTTTATCTCTTTCCTCTGGAAAAGGTTCTTCTAGCACATATAATTTATTTTCATGGAAAAGGATGACACGTTGGTGCCTTTTCCACTCGTGGAAATTTGTTCTGATGAGAAGGTTTTCCTTCTAATGTATGGATCACAATGATATGTTTGATGTCATTTATTTCTACAAATAATATGAATAGAGTTTTAGTACTTTATCTAATAAATTTTTGACAAATAAATAATTATTATATTTATTAGTCTCTCTCTATTTAAAAAAAACCCAATATCCCACACCATTGGCTTCAGAATATCCTATTTCTTGGACATTCTAGTGGTAAGGATCAATATTCCCCTTCTCATTACCCCAAATTTGGTTGGTCATGCAACTTGAATGGTTTTAAACAGGAATTAAAAATTCCAACTATATTAACTCATACTTATTTGATATGTTGAGTGGACTCCCCAATACAGAAATCATTAATTTAGATTTCCTCATCCTTTGCCTCTCAGTTACACGAAGTCCTGCTTTGGCAGTCAACCCTTGATGTGAACTAAGTTAATTCAAACCAAATATTCAAGTTATAATTCCATGACAATTGAAAGCACCCCAAATTTGGTTGGTCAAGCACTTTGAACTATGGTTCGATTTTAACTAAAGTAGTTGAAGGCAATACCGACTTAATATATATAATTGAGGGATTTTATCCTTTTATGTGTAAATTTATAATTATTATCATTATCACATGCTTTTTAATATTAAGTGGATTTACATAAGTGATTAACCATGTCTTGGATATTATTTACGCATAACACAATTTATTTTAATTCTATCTTGCATGCTCATTAATTTCATTAAATTATGTGATCACAAAAAAACATCCATAATGAAATAACCATGAAACTTGATAGAAATAAAATAATAAAGTGGTATGATCATGATCTTATACTAATGGTTAGTTTATCTAGCGATTGATAAACTAACCACTGACCTAGGGGAGAAACACTTTGAATAGATTAATATTCATGTTGCAGCTTTCCACCTATCCACCCATGTATCTACTTGGATTTGTTTCACCTCGACTATGAACTTGAACCACCTCCACTAGCTTGGGAGATCCATCCTTTATATATGCATTTTACTCACACACAGGTGAGGGGAAAAGAGGTTTACATAAAATAAACCATGGGAATACATGCCCTATATAATAATAGGAGAGAATTCACATATACCAACAACTTAATTTAACAATAAATAAAATGAAACCAATCACATACAAAGGTCTGATCTTACTCACGATCATCCACATGCATGCAACAAATTATGAATTTAATAAAACAACCATTAAATTATTAATCATTCTTATTTAAGATAAATTGCACTCAAATCAATTAATTGTTATATTTAATTAATCAATTATTTTATCTTAATTCTTATATGAATTTACCTGATATTATCATCCATTATAATTTTAAAAAAATTAAATAAATTCATTTAAAATTAATTGTGTACATAAATGTACATTTGAGGAAACATGGTGAATACCCGTCCGAATCTACCCAACATATATTATACTCATATATAGTTTTACTTTTGTGACATATGGTATAAACGACTTATCTCCTACATTCATGACATGTACAATTACATAAATTACATGATTTTTCAGTCACATATTATGTTTTAATGAACGTAGAGTAACAATTGTAATACAAATCATTATTGATATGTAGATATGAACATTATAAAGATATTAATTAAACATTTATATGTATATATATTAAAACCCATCACATGGTGTGTCCTATCAACTTAATGACCACACACAATAACATGTCTCAAGGTTCACATAATATAATAAATAAATTTTAAATATGCATAATTTGGTATAAGTACATGACATATACATTTCAATACATGGAATGTACATCTATCACTGTCTATCTAAGGTACACACCTAGGGACTCGGTATGTAAATCGTACCTCAGAAACCAAAGTACATGACGTGTCTAATGGGATACATGTTGTGTGATCTCCAAATTACATGGTCACCAGTCATGTAGGTCTCGTATGGTAACACACGACCCATCTTTGACTCAAAGGGACTACACACCATGTACAAGGTCTATACGGTGTGTACTTAGGTTGACTATGTGCCACCTTGGCATAGTCAAAACCTGGTGTATGAATTAACTACACCATGTGTCATTATTGCACATGGATTAAGTAACTTTCGAATTAACTCTTGGTGCATTGAACACAAGAACACGATGCGTAGTTCTAGTTACACGGTGTGTAATTTTATGTTATGAAACCAAAATCCTTATCACCTCTAGATGAGTTTCTTAATTTTATTTCAATTATAAAAAAAAATCTCTTTGATTAGATCTATGAGAAATGAAGGAGGAATAAGAATATCTTGCAGTTTGGATTAAAATAATGGTTAAACTTGAATTGAAAAAGTAAATTATTAATGTGTAAATCACCAACATTCTTTAAATAATTATAAATAATTACATGAAACCTCTGATACCACTTGAAGGTTCCTGGCGTAGCTGAAGCGTGTGATGGGCGGTGCTTAACATGACTTTTTTTCATGATCAATGATCAATTTGAGATCTACATGATGATAAACATTGTGATCTATGTAATTGGATCAATAAAATTAGAAAAGAGTAATAAAATTGGAACCAGGGGGAGGATAATCACATATTATTTATAAATAATTAAATTAATTAAAGAATTGTATTTTTTGGAATTCTTTCTTCATTGATGAATCTGGTGACAGATATGTGCTACATTGTCATTTCATTGTAGGAATTAAGTGCAGATTCCCTATAGTGGTGATCCACACATGTTCTATGAATCTCTAGATGTTTCTGAAAGAATCTATGGGTGCCTGCTCGGTAGATCCTTGCGCTTGCATCACCATCCTTTGATTTCTATGAGAACCACTTCCAAGGTGTTCTCCTTGATGTAGTGGAGTAAGATTGATATCTGTTCTTAGGAGCGTTCTTGGAGAAGGGAGATATCTAGGCTTAAGAGGATTCTTCAAATCCATTTTGCACAACCAAAAAAATGAATTGGATTATTTTGAAAATAATATAAATGGGTTTATATATTTCCAGGGTTAAAATAAAATAATAGCATAATTTCCCTTCATTATTTATTTAATCCTTGCGGAACCCCATGTCAAATAATAATATTAATGTTATTATTTCTCAACATGTGTTTAAATTGAAAATTATATTAAATATTACTTAATTAAATAATATTCAATATTTATTATTTCTCATCAAACCTGAAACCCCGGTATGCCATTCCTCTATATTTATCAGGACTTGAATAATGATTATTCATTTATTAAATAAATATCGCTGCATTATTCTCTAATAAATAAATAAATATTATATTCACTAAATAGAAAATAAATATTTATTAAATATTCCACTCACATTATATTCACTTGAATAACTGGTGAAAAAATATATACAATCTAGAATACATGAATAATTATTAAACCACATCTGGGAATAATATTTATTCAACTTGTTAAATAATAATGTATTATTAAATTGAGATTATGGATACACATAGTGTGTGACCCTCTAGGATGCTTTCTCAGTGGTATTAGGAGAAGTAGTATAAAGTTCAAGGTTATCATATAGAAATAGGCCAAGGCACCCATAGAGAAATAAGTTAATGCCACAACGATATGATACCTCATACAGACACTTACTATGTAATATAATCCCTTTATCATTATATCTCAAGTCAAGCAGGTTGCATGCCGGTGCAATCAACCTATGTGCTTGATGTATCTTTCTTTGACTTTCTGGAAATAGAACATGCCTATAGAACACTATGGAAATGGATTTATTTAGGATATATCATTTATATAAAAGGGACTAAGATATCAATGTATGTTAAAATAGAAGGGATAAATTCATTCTCTCATTATTCATTAATGCAATATTACTCGTGATGCGGCCAACATATCCTACCTCGGTGCAAACATACGTCGTCACAATTTTCATCAATACATCAAAGTAAACAACTCATAAAACTCGTTAATAATAATACTAAAGTATAAAGACCAATACACACATCCAAAGATAGGATCATCCAATGACACATATCAATGTGGGTTTCCTACTGGTGGGTATCATTCTCATAATATCCTACTGGATATTACCAAGGGAACACACCATGATAAGGTGCATCAATGTCCTATGAGTTTCTACCCCTGATAGAGTATATAATTTGAGTCCCTCAAATGGTATCATCTAGATATAGAAAATATATTCAAGAATAATGTCATAGCACTTCGGGGTTCTCAACATAGTGGAGAACTTCCATGACCATTTAGTGCAACAACTACTCTTAGGAAATTATCATATACTATGTCATGTAGAAGAAAAATCATGATGTGATAAGTAGTTTATTAATATTCAAAACCATGAATATAAGTTATCATAAAGTACACAAGAGTTGATTCTAGGCAACCATCTTCAACACTAAGATAATTGAAAATAAAATTAGTAATAAATTCTAGACCACCCACCTCAAAAGTAGAGAAGATGAAAACAAATCCTCAACCTCCTTATTATAGAATAGATTCCCTCTTTAAATAGAACCAATAAAATACCAAAAAATAGAATCCAACCTTGATCAGGTTAGGTATCCCTATTTTGGGATCTATATAATAGAAAATGGATGATAAGATAAATAGAAGAACGAATTAAGTCTTACCTTCAAATTTTGTTCTAGAACATGAAGATCCAACCGAGAACAAGCTTCTGGATCAAAAATGATTCTTAAAAGTCATCACTGGAAGGTCTAAAAATCAATAGATAAGGAAAAATTGTGTTATAAGAATGCATGACACGCCCACTAGATTTTAATTTTGGGTGTGGTTGATTGAAGACATAAATAAGAAATTTACATATTGAATTCCTTGATTCACATATATGTTGAAAAAACCATCGCCTAGAATTAAAATCACATAAAAACTGATTTTACACCATAAATAGGAATTATGATGTAAACTTGATATTTATGGCTTTCCCTTGATGAATTCACGACTTGTTTCGGGCTTTAGAGGGCTGGTTCTCACAATAAATTTACGTTATAAATTTATAATTTACATTGTAAATTTTCTCTGTAGGCTGTCATTATGCACCTTTGCAGTACCTAACTAGAACCAACCCAAACCACAATTACCAATCCTCAAATGAAAAAAACCTAAATCAATGAGGTTTTCCAAAACATAGAAAGAAATGTGCCAGGAAAACAAGATATTTTACACATGTTTTAATGATTCTACAAAAAAGGATGTACCTCCTCCTTTAGCAATGCACTACCCTGACACCCCAATCCTAGTGTTTTCAAGTTCCAAAAGTGTAAGGTAGATTCCTTTTCTAGTAACCGTAGGGCCACACACCTCTTTTTATAAATATTATTTTTCTTGAACACTACACTACACCCTCTTGTGATAATTAAAATAGTATTGTCTTTAGATGCAAGTTGTGTGTCAGGGCCTCTTTGCTATTGACTAAGTACCCTTTTGTTAGTGTACATGCCTATTTATTTCACCCCAATCTACTATCAAGAATCTCTGATGTTGTATAGATATTTTTTAGGAAAATATTACCATAATACAAAATATCACTTTGGGGTGTATTAGACTATATCATAATATTATTTGTATTTATATAAGATTGATTTGGTTAATGATATGATTGATTCAATGATGATTAGTCTCACTCATATTTATGCCCACTCATAGTATTCATCTTGCACATTGACATAGTGGACCTCACCACTCTAAGAAACAATTAGAACAATATTGTACCAGGTAAATGGGACCATTCAATAGAGCTATTAAAATACCGGTTTGGGCCAACCCATGAGGTGGTACATGTGAGCAATAGATTTAATAGAACAAAC
Source organism: Viscum album (assembly GCA_963277665.1). Lineage (NCBI taxonomy): Eukaryota > Viridiplantae > Streptophyta > Magnoliopsida > Santalales > Viscaceae > Viscum > Viscum album. The sequence goes on along the minus strand of OY728128.1, from coordinate 1,466,150,894 downwards.
TAGATCAGACCTCATAAAATGCAGACTATAAAATAAAGACCCAAACCCTACATTAACATGACCCACAAACTTAAATATCAGCCCGCAAACGTAAAAAATTATATATATATATATATATATAAAATGATAAAAAAATAGAGAATAATGAAAAAAATATACATTACAAAACAAACTAAAACCCATCACATAAGAAGAAAATAGTCTTCAAAACATTAAATTTGGTTTCAATCACATACAACCCTCCTGATAGATTTCTGAATAAAATTTCCCAGTAATCTAATAATTGTGGAAAACAATCAACAAAAACAACCGAGCCATGATTTTCATGAGTAGAAACATATCGAAAATAATAGCCAAGCCATGATTTTATTGAGTCGCAGCATTGCGCAGTCAAAAAAACTAAAAGGGAACGAAGCTCTCCCCACAAAGGTGGACCTTTCCATATGTATAGGTGACAAAGAAAAGAATAAAAACCCACCAAATGACAACACCAAAAAAACTAGTACATGCCATCCTCACCTCTACGCACTCCCACACACACTGTCGGACTAGATTTCCTTTAATATTCACAACTAGTACCTTCACAAAAAATATCATAATGAATTCTTCATGAGATATTTAACTATTAAATTGAGGCCATGTTTTTTAATGTAATAAACAAAGGACATTTACATCTAACACCCATTTTCTTTTCACCTTATAGAAGCACCAAACAAAACCTTACCAAAGTGTAGCACCCACCATCTCCTTTCTTTCAACCCATTTCCATATAACACAACCTGAAAGTAAAATAATCAAACCATAAGTGAAAACACTTAAAAATAATGAAAGAAAATATTTTAGAACTTGGATAATTTAAGTGAATTCACCTCTTTAGTTTAAAAAATGATTAGTATTGAATGAAATTTGACCATCAAATTTATCCTACATAGAAATGAAGAATATTATTTAGTTCAAGTAAAAATAATGTTTTCTGAAGAACATTATTTTCTCATGTTTTGAATTAAAAATATATTTAACATACTAAATTATAAACTTCTAATTGTCAAAATAAAAAAGGAAAATATATTCAAATCAAGAAACTATGAAATACAAACAAAAAATTAACTTTCAATTGATATATTCCATATTATCATCTCCTCCATGTATATCTATAATATTAGACTCTTATTTGAACACACCATAATATTTGATATCATGATATCCATCTTCATCTATAGTAAAAAAAAGATTATTAATAATTATAAAAACGAAATAACAATATAATTAATATATTAAAATTCAAAAAATTGTTTCATATGTATACCATTTTCAAACGAATGAAATCCAGTTAACCCATTTTTAGTACACAATTTAAATAGAGATTACATTAAAGAAATCCAAGCTAGTTACAAATCCTCCATTTACATGTTTAGAGGAAGATTCTGATGCTTGAACTTGAAAACCATCACTTGCTTCATTATTATAATCCTTTTTTCATAATTTTATTGCAAATTATACAACCAATTCTTGAAATTTGAAAATTTTTCTTCACAAGTAAAGGGATCAAGTCTTAAATAACAAAACTTTAACAAATCAAACTTCATTCTTTGATCAAGAACTACTTCAAGGGTAAGAGAAACACTATATTCATTCCAATACTTTTCAAATTCATTTTTCATTCTAGAATACATGTCCTTAACATGATTATCATCACTTGTTATGTTTTCTCTTAGAAAACATTAAATTTTCCACACTTTCAAGAAGTAAATATTTGATATTGGATAAGATAGTCCTTATCTCAACTAAATCATCACATAAAATAGGTGTAAAAACTCATTTACAATTTATGACTTTTTTCACTACTCTTCTAATGGGAAGTATTGATATTTAGCATCACTCAAAGAAAGATCATAAAAAACTCATTTATGATAGATAAAACGTTCAAGTATAGTAAAAGATGAATTCTATCTAGTTGACATGTCAAGAAGAAATTTGAATTTAGTGTAAAACCCATCAACATGATTAATAGATACTTTAAAATATTTCATTATATCCTCATAATATTTAACATATTTTATACTTTCTTGAATTCTAAAGAGTGAATCACTGGATATTTTTAAACCTTCTTGAACAATAAGGTTTATGATGTGAGAAAAACATCACATATAAAAAAATTTCCATCACATAGAAGACTATTTTTATTATGAAAAAGTTGTTCCAAAAAATACTACATGTTATCATTAGCTGATGTATTGTCTAAGGTAAGCGATAATTTTTTTGTTAATGCCCTAATATTTCAAAGAAAAAAAACTTTCTTTTCCAATTCAATTCTTGTATGGGGAACATCCATTTTAAATAAACACAACAACCTGTTATTCAACTTGAAATTATTATCAACAAAGTGAGCAGTCAAACATATGTATCCTTCACTATTGAAAGCATTCCAACAATCAAATGTTAAGAATATTCTTCCTAGACTAGAATCCATTATTTTTTTCAAATTTTCCTTTTAAGCAGAATAATATCTCATTAAACCAGATGTTGTAGTCCCTATACTATATGTATTGACATTAAAGTTAAGAAGCTTCATAAGTTATCTGATTCTTTTATACTCAACAAAAAGAAATAGGATATCATGCTCTATGATACACATATAGAGGAATTGTAAAACTATTTTTCCATCAAGTTTTCCAAATGATAACATGCATTTATGATCAATAATAATTTTGGACACATCAACATAACATTTTTTATTCTTAAAACTGGTCAAATGGATAGATAATATTGAAGTACCATATTTTTCCCCCAAAACAAACAATTTTCAATATAAGTTACATTCAGAATGGATTTTATCAATTCTTGTGAAAAAATTACAAACACATGATGTGGTTTGTCTCATATTCTTGAGCTATAAATTAACATCCCTTGAAATCCCACTAATTCAATCAAATTGATTATTTTTTCTTGACATTTTTTCTTTGTTAATTGGGTGTGATAGAATTTCATCACAATTTCTTTTAATTTCATCTGAAATATCATGATTCATACTATAAAAAAAATACAAATATTATATTAGAATGTGTTATGTGTTAAATTTAATGCATTAATTGAACCTGATTTATTAAGGGTTTTCATCACGTGTGGTTCTGCGGATATAAGATTGTTTTGTCGAAGTAAAAAATTACTTTAAACCCCTATCATAAATAACAAAATATTAAAAAGATTATGCACATTATCCTAGCTCAAATATGTTGAGAAAGTGCATCATACACATGTTAGGTTATAAAAATAAGTACACTAACCTATAGTATATATGCCTTTGTCTTCCCCTCATATTGAAAAATCTGAACTCAATCGAATAAGAAACCATCTCTAACCAGACCAAAACTCTTCTTCGCAACACTAAATCCATAATAGATATTAAATTACAAAAAATGGAAGCTGTAGAACTAATTATACAAGGATGACCTAATATCATACTTCAAAATAGGAAAAAAGTATCCTGAAGCCCTAATCAAACAATGTTTCACCAAAACTTCAAGCAGCGCAACCGATGACTCGATTCGGTAGGATCAACCTGAACCACGAATGGAAGTATTGTCTTCCAATCCACCCTATAGTGTTGAGGCACAAAATAAATAATCCATACTGATTGTCCCTATCAATTGGAGTGTGAGAGAGTGATAGGAGGGATTTGGGGGCGAGGTTTTAGGGGTACCTCTTCAAAAGGAGTACCACATGGGTCAAGACCGCATGAATTTAATTCACACAGAGACATGATTTTAATGTGGGTTAAAAAATCATTTTTTGTGGAGTTATGAATCTTCACATGGAAATATTTTCTTTATAAAAGGATGCAGAGTCAAGGATTTTTAGAACACACTGAAATATGGAGAGAAAATTTTGTTGGTGATTGCCTTTTGTTTGATGATATTGTTTCTTTTCTCTTCGCCTTTGATCCACTGTTTTTCTGAGTATTACATTTGAGATCACTTCAATTTTTGGGGAGTCTCTATTGTGTGCTTCTTTATTTTGGTGGGTCCCTATTTCTGAACTAGGTCCCATGGTTTTTCCCTTTTTAGTGTTCCATGTAAAAATTTTGATGTCAGCATTTACTTTATGCACATTTATTTTTTGGTCATTACCCATATGATTTTATTTGGAGGGAAATAAATTATTTTTCGCTGTGCATTCTATTTGTTTTTGAATTTCATGTTCATAGTTTACCAACTTTCCCAACATCTAGAATCATAGGTTTTGGTTTTTATTTCATATTTACTATATAATCCAATTACAGTCAGATGATTTCTTTAAATGGTACTAACTACCACATGTGGATACTAAAAATGAAGGATATTCCTTTTGTCAAATGAATGCATCTTCCAGTGTTTAGTACCCAGAAGCTAGAAAGGATGTTAGATTAAGAATGGGTGTTCAATCATGAGATGGTTTGTGGTTTCATTCTCAAATGGGTCTAAGACTACATGATGAACCACATTTTCAAGATCTCTCATGCTAGAAATTTGTGGGAGAATCTTGAGATGACCTATGCTTCCAAGACAGGGAACAATCAATTGTTTTTTATTAAAAAAATGATGAATTTGAGGTATAAAGAAGGTAAATTTATTTTTGACTATTTGAGTGAATATCAACAATTTTTTAATAATTTTTCCAACATGAGTATCAATTTTGAAGATGAGGTTTTAACTCTTTTGTTGCTTAAGACTTTACCCGATTATTAGAAGAATTTACATGTTACTCTAACCGGTTTTTCTCCTAATGGTGTTGTGACATTCAGTTTTTTAATTCATCGATTTTGAATAAATAGTTCAAGAGACACACTCAAGATAAATCCTCTTTAGAGATTTTAGTCACATAGAATAAGGAGAGAAGCCAGGACTAGGGATAGAGCAGTCGAGGTAAGAGAAAAGGTAGAAGGAAATCTAGGTCGAAGTAGAGAGATTTTGAATGTCATTATTGTGGTAAAAAAGGGCATGTTAAGAAGTTCTGTTATCAGTTGAAACGAAAAAATAAAATGAAGGGAAATCCATAGAAGAAAAGTAATGATGGATATTATCATGATTCTTCCACTATAGGGGGTGATCTTGTTATTGTTTATGACTCCATTAATATTGATTCTAATGATTCATGTTGGGTTGTTGACAGTGGTGCCTATTTTCATGTGACATCGAAGAAGGGGTTATTTACATCTTATAGACCAAATAATTTTCGGATTTTGAAGATGGGTAATTATGGTCATGATGAATTTATAGGTATCAAGACTGTTTGTTGGGAGACCACCATAGGAAGTAAGCTGATTTTGAAGAATGTTCGACATGCACCATAGGTTCTCTTGAATTTCATTTCTACTAGAATTATTGATAATTAAGGGTTTATCATTAATTTTTTTTGATTTACAATGGAATATTTCCAAGGGATCTTTGATTGTGTCTCAAGAGAAGAAGCAATCATGTTTTTATTGGACCAGAGCTTCTATTTCTTATGATACCACTTGCGTTGTTTAGTGAAGTATTTCATCCACGTTATGGAATAAGAGGCTCAATCAAATTAGTGATAAAGGGATTGGTTGTTTTTCCAAGATAAATATTCTTTCATATTTGAAGAGTGTCAAATTGGAAATGTTTGATCATTGTATGTCTGAAAAATAGAGCATAGTAAGTTTCAGTAGTCATCCTCTGCACAGGAAGTCACAGGTACTTGAATTAGTACATTATGATGTTTGTTGTCCTTTTATATATAAGACCTTTAGTAGTGGTTTTTATTTTTGTGAAATTTATTAATGAATACTCACGTAAGCTTTGGGTTAATATTTTTAATGACAAAAGTCAGGTTCTTAGTGTTTTTAAGAAATTTCATGTTTCTTCTGAGAGGGAATTATGAAAGAAAGTGAAATGTATTCACATTGACAATGTGGGAGAGTATTGTTTTCTATTTGATCTATATTTTAGGAAATAAGGTATTTGGTATCAGAAGACACCTCAGATAAATAGTGTAGCTGAGCAGATGAACAATAATTTTTTGGAAATAGTTCATTGTTTACTTTCAAAAGTAAAGTTTCTTGGAAATTTTTGGGGTGAGGCTTTACTTACTACATCTTATATTATCAATTTATCACCTGTGGTTTCTTTGTAGACAGAAACTCCCAAAAAGTTTTGGTATGGAAAAGAGATCAGGTACTATCACTTGCGTGTTTTTGGTTGCAATTATTTTGTTCATGTTCTTAGAGACGAGAGATCCAAGCTGGATGGTAAGATATGCCAGTGTATTTTTATTGGCTATGGACACAATGAGTTTGGGTACAGGTTTTATGATCTTTCTTTGAAGAAACTTTTTAGAATCCATGACATAGTGTTTAAGGAGGATCAGACTATTACATACATTGATAAGAGAGAAAAATCTACTTCTCCATCTTCTGATAGCTTTATTAGTCTTGGGACAGGTTTTGATTCACATTTACCTCGTATTGTTTATTCTGATAATCATGTTTATGTATAGAATGATGCTCAGGGTGAACATGTTGGAGTTGATGTTTTTGATGCACCTTTTTTTTGATGATCCAACTATAGGTTTTATTAATGAACATGCCGTTCCACTCCAGAGTTCATCTCGACATCATACCACTTCTACTCGATATTCAACTGATGAGTATGTTCTCCTCTTAAAAGGGGGATAACCAAAATATTTTGATGAAGTAATGGAATGTGAGTAGAAGTATAGATGGGTTGTGGTAATGGATGACAATATTACATCATTTCATGACAACCATACTTTTGAGCTGGTGATGTTACCGACAGGTAAGATAGCTTTTCAAAATCGGCGTATTTATCTGATTAATAATTAAGAATCTAGTCATGTTACAAGATACAAGGAAAGGTTAGTTTTCAAAGGATTTCATCATAATAAATGTGTTGATTTTGATGATATTTTATCACATATTGTCAAAATGTCTTCTATTTGGGTTGTTCTTGGTTTGACTGGTAGTTTATATCTACATATTGAGTAGATGGATGACATGACATCTTTCCTCCATGGATATTTAGAGAAGGATAATTATATGGAGAATCCAGAGGGTTTTTTTGAAATAGGTAAAGATAATCATGTATGTAGATTAAAGAAGAGTTTGTATGGTTTGAAGCAAGCTCTGAGGTAGTGTTATAAGATGTTTAAATCTATCATTTTTCATCAGGGTTTTAGGAAGACATATTATGATCATTGTTTTTTTATTCAAAGATTTACTGGTGATTATTTTATTATACTATTTCTTTATGTTGATGATATTCTCACTATTTACCGTGATGCTTCTAGAATTGATAGATTGAAGAAGGATATTTTTCAGTATTTTGTGATGAAATGCTTGGGGCTAGCATGATAGATACTTGGCATGTCGATATCCCATGAAAAAAAGCCAAGAAGTTGTGGTTATCTCATGATAGATATATTGATAAAGTTCTTAAAATATTTTATATGGATAAAGAGAAAGTGGTTAGTACTCCTCTTGCTTTAAATTTTATGCCTGATACTAGTTAATCACCTTCTACTAATGAAGAGAGAGAGGAGATGCAACACATACCTTATTCATCTATCACTATTTGTTTGATGTATGTGATGTTATGTACATATCTAATATAGATCATGTAGTTTGTGTGTTTAGTCATTTTCTATCAAATCCAAGTAGTGAACATTGGAGAGCATTGAAGTATATTTTTCATTATCTTCATGGTATTTATGATCTGATATTGTGTTTTGGAAAATGGGAACCTCTTATTTGTGGATTTTGATATCTAGATATGGTAGGATATATCGATTCAAGGAAGTCTAATTTAGGATATTTGATCACTTTTTTAGGGGGAGATATATCTTGGCAGTCTAGATTGCAGAGATGTGCTACTTTATCTACCACAAAGTTAGAGTTTATTGCATCTATAGAGGCATGAAAAGAATTTTTGTAGATGAAAATTTTTATTCAAGAGCTCAATTTAAATCAGGAAAGGTATGTTTTATTTTTTGATAGTTAGAGTGATATTTATTTGGGAAAGAATTCCACTTTTTATGGTAGGTCGAAACATATTGATGTTCGGTATCATTGGATCCTCAAAATCCTTGATTCGAGACAGTTAGAGCTTGAGAATATCCAAACTGATGACAATGGTCTAGACATGTTGACCAAGATTTTACCCAGAGGTAAATTTGAGACTTGACGATAGATTGTAGGGTTCGTGGTGATACCCACTTAAGTCGGAGGGGGAGTTTATTAGGGATGCCTCCTCAAATAGAGCACCATGTAGGTTAAGACCATGTGAATTTAATTCACACATAGACATGATTTTAACATGGGTCAATGAATCATATTTTTTGGAGTTATGAATCTTCATGCGGACATTTTTCCTTATAAAAGGAGCCAACATCAAGGATTTTTAGAACACACTAACATTCAGAGAGTATATTATTTTGGTGATTGTCATTCATTCGATGATAATTTTTTTTCACTCTCTATCTTTGATCCAATATTTTTATAAGTTTTACTTTTGAGATCCTTTCTATTTTTGGGGAGTCTATACCGTGTAATTATTTATTTTAGTGGATCCCTCTTTCTAGACTAGGTCCCATGGTTGTTCCCTTTTGGGTTTTCCACATAAAAATTTCCGTGTCAATATTTATTTTATGCACATTTTTTTGGTCGTTGTGAACCTTCTTTTATTTGGAGGTAAAGAAATTATGTTCCACAACACGTTCAATTTGTTTTGGAATTTTCCATTCATTGCTTACCGTATTTCCCGACAAGAGGGTCAGAGGGACATGGAGGGGATTGAGTGGATTTGTGGGGAGACCGAATAGGCAGATAAGAAGGGATCAATCACTATAGGTGCTGTGAATGTGATAGAAGATAGCCCACACTAATACACAAATTCCCTTTAATAGTGCACAAATCAGTTTTTAACGGCACTAAAAAAGAACTATTAATCATAACAATGATAAAGGGGGGTTCTCATTTATCTACGCTAAAATGACACTGATAAAGGTGGTCCTTTGTCCATGTTAAAATAGAACTAAAAAAGGACAACCTTTATCAGCGCTCTTTTAGTGCTGATCAAGGCCTAAATGCCTGCACGATGTTAATATAACAACACACCTAGAAAATATGCAAATACATCCAACCTGTAAAAACCATCCAAAAAAAACCAACCAACCAACAATTTAAAATGAAAAAACCTATTTCAAATTCAATACACAACCAAGCTGTAATTTCAAACAATGTTATATACATTTAATTGAAATCATGAATATAAAAATGACCACCCATGGTATAAATAAAAATACACTACTATTTACATTCCGAAAAAATGTTTTATATAATTACATTTACAATTATCCAACAAACATTCTAAAACATTAATATTTCATCTTTTGACACTCGTGATCCCCTCTAAAAAATGTCTACCCATGGTATCAGTTTCCAAACAAATCATCTCAACCCAAGCAAAAGATTCCTCTTATATAAGAAAACAAATATTATGTTAGTAATACTATAAAGAAATAAATTAAACATTAATATTAAAGAATACATTAATAAAATTTGAATATTTAATAAAAATGAAAAATTCGGAGTTATAACGGTCACACCATGCATCATATTGACGTGGGGTTTATTCCTACACATCAAAAATGAGTGATGGATCATTGTCCTAAAATACCAAAATAATCCGAAATTGTTTTTTTAGTTTTGAGTGTCACTTGTTCTTTTACTAAAATTAATGTCAATTTAAATAATGACACATTTGGAGTTATATCTATCACACTGTGCATCAGATTAAGGTGTTTCTAATTCCTACCTATCAAAAATTACTAATGGATCAGTTTCCTAAAGTATCAAAATAATCTGAATGTGTTTGATCGGTTTTTAGTATGTTAGTTGTGTTTTGGTACTGAAATGTCATTTCCAACTGGAAAAACGCATTATGAGTCATACTGGTCGCATCATGCATCGGTTTGATGTGATACTACTTCATAAAAATCAAAAATGACTTATGAATCGATGTAATAAATTATCAAGACAATTGGAGCATGTTTTCTTAGTTTTCAGTGAGTGGCACGTTTTGAACTAAAATGTCATCTTTAAACTGATAACAAACACTTTTAGTCATACCCGTCACACTGTGCATCGGATTAAGGTTTTTATGACTCTTAGACGTCAAAAATTACTCATGGATCGTTTTCCTAAAGTATCAAAATAATCTGAATGCATTTTCTTGGTGTTCAGTATGTCACTTGTTGTTTTTACTTAAATTAATGTAAATTTTAAATAAAAAAGAGATACTTTGAGTTATACCTGACACCCCATGCAACGTATTGTGGTGATATTGATTACTACATGTCAAAAAATACTAATAGATCATTTTTCGAATATATCAAAACAATTTGAATGCGTTTATTTGGTTTTCATTAAGTCACTTGTTGTTTTTACTTAAATTAATGTCAATTTTAAATAAAAAAGAGACACTTTGAGTTATACCAACCACACCATGCATTGTATTGATGTATGACTGATTCCTACATGTCAAAAATGACGAATAGACCATTTTACTAAAATATCAAAACAATATGAATGTGTTTGCTCAGTTTTTAGTATGGTTGTTGTGTTTTTTTATTAAAATGTCATTTCAAACTGGAAACACACATTTTCAGTCATACATGTTACGTCATGCATTGATTTGAAATGAGACTTCTTCATACACATCAAAAATGACTTATTAATCTCTTTCCTAAATTATAAATATAGTTGTATCATGTTTTCTTGGTTTTCATTGAGTGACACATTTTGAACTAAAATGTCAATTTTAAACTGATAACAGACACTTTTAGTCATATCAGTCACATTGTGTGTCATATTGAGGTGGGGTTGACCACTACATGTCAAAAGTGAATCATTGATCATTGTACTAAATTATACAAACAATATGAATGTGTTTTATCATTTTTCAGTATGTTACTTGTTGTTTTTACATAAATTAATGTAAATTTAAAAATAAAAAAAGAGACACTTTGAGTTATACCAGACACACCGTGCATAGTATTGAGGAATGATTGATTTATACATTTAAAAAATGACTAATAGATTATTTTATTAAATTATCAAAAAAATTCAAATGTGTTTGTTTGGTTTTCAGTAATCCACTTATTTTTTTTACTTAAATTAATGTCAATTTTCCATAAAAAGAGACACTTGGAGATATATCAACCACACCATGCATTGTATCAAGGTGTGTCTGATTACTACACATAAAAAATGAATAATAGACTATTTTACTAAAATATAAAAATAATATGAATGTGTTTAATCAGCTTTCAGATTGGATGTTGTGTTTTCTTATTAAAATGTCATTTCAAACTGGAAACATGCATTTTGAGTCATATCGATCGCATCGTGCATCATTTTGATGTGAGACTGATTCATACATGTCATAAATGACTTATGAATCTCTGTAATAAATTATCATTCCAATCAGAGTGTGTTTTATTTATTTTCAGTGAGTAACACATTTTGAACTAAAATATCAATTTTAAACGGATAACAAACACTTTTAATCATACCGGTCACATTGTGCATTGTATTGAGGTTTGGTTGATTCGTAGACGTCAAAAATGACTCATGGATCGTTATCCTAAAGTATCAAAATAATAAAAATTCGTTTTCTCAGTGTGTAGTATGTCACTTGTTTTTTTTTATTTAAATTAATGTCAATTTTAAATAAAAAGATACACTTTGAGTTATATTGGACACACCGTGAGTCATTTTGAGGTGTGTCTAACTCCTACACATCAAAAAATGACTCATAAATCATTTTACTAAAGTATCAAAATATTCCTAATGTGTTTTATCAGTTTTTAGAATGAAAATAGTTCTTTTTTATTAAATTAATGTAAATTTTAAATAAAAAGAAACACATGGAGTCATACTAGTCACACCGTGCGTTGTATTGAGGTGTGGTTGAAACCTACATGTAAATAATGAATCAAGGATCATTGTCCTAAAATATAAAAACTATTTGAATGCATTTGATCGGTTTTCATTATGTCACATGTTCTTTTTTACTTAAATTAATGTCAATTTTAAATAAAAAGACACACTAGGAGTCATACTAACCACACTGTGCATTTTATTGAGGTGAAGTTGACTTCTACACATCACAAATGACTCATGGATCATTTTCTTAAAATATAAAAACAATATGAATGAATTTTCTTGGTTTTTATTATGTCACTTGTTCTTTTTACTTAAATTAATGTCAATTTTAAATAAAAAAACTAGTTCATAAGTGTCTATCATTAAGTTATTCTTTACTAGAAAACTTCTTAGACATATCATTTATAAAACCATTCTTAATAACTGAAGGATATGAAACATAATAAATGGTGATCATAGATTCTCAATAAGTGTGAACAAGGGAGATATCAATGATCATATAAGGATATAATGAGCATAAAAAAATAAATAAGTATTAGATAAAAATGATAAGGAAATTAACTTTCAAATAATATATAAAATGATGAAAAAATTAATTAATTACAAAAAAGATACATTTTGAGTCATACAGGCCACATCGTGTGTTACCATGATTCCCATTTTCTTTATTTGTCGACTTTTCACCCTTATAATGTTGGCATTTATCACTTTCCTTAAAGTTACCTCCACTATCTTTGAAGGAAAGTAATAAATGCTGACAATGCAGGGTTGAGAAGGTTTTGAGGGAGAATAAGTCTCTGGAAGACATTGTATGTATGAGTAGTGAAATATTTAATTTATATTATGTTAATGAAATAGAGAACAAATAATATTATGAGTAAAAACATAGTATATTTAAAAAAAACTTTACCTTCTCATTGAATTCTGATTTGCAACCTTGAAGTTTGATCTCTCACAAGCATGATCAGTTTCGAACAAACCACCCTGACTCGAATAATGGAATCCACTTGTAAATGAAAAAAATTCTAATTTTAGTAATACTAAAAAGAAGTAAATTAAAAATAAATATTAAACAATCCACTTTTTCTATGGAAGTCACATATTTATGCTATTTATTTACATTCTTCCATCAGGTATGTTGCCCATTCATTTTTAGTCACATCTATATCGTCTTATGAATATGATTCTTTTAGACAATCATAGTAGTACTGGAAAAATATAAATACATGATGGATAAATTAATATTTTAAATGAAATATTAATTATCTTATAAAATACCACTTAAGGGATTCTAGTTTGTTCATAGAATATGATCTCTATCATAAATTTACAAACATAATAACCGTAATATTTTCCATTGGTTTGTTTCAGACACTGCAGAAAAATTGAGTAGAATAAGTAATTTTTTTGATATGTGTTTGGATAGTGAAATATTTTTAAATATACCCTCATACTTATCCATTCTTAGATATTTTCTTCCTACTTGTTCTTATCCGCTTGCCTCATTCCTTGTTTTTCATGATAGTGATGCACCACCCTATCATAACAGAATGCTCCTTAAAATATTATATAAATTATATAACATGATTTTTAGTTCTAAACCATTGGATGTAGTGTATTAAAAATTGACAAAATCCATGATGTGTGGATGCTTTGTTGGATATCCACACATGGAATCTTGGAAATATATCTTTGGAGTATCCAAATTTACCATAATGAGCATCCAATGCTGCCTAAAAACACAAAAAAGAATAAGTAATGAAAGAAATGATATTATATTTGATATGATTAAATTGTAGAGTTTTACCCCTACAATGTTGGTATTAAATAGAGTATTTCATGTAATTTTTTTTCAAATGATTTGATCAGACCTTCCACTATTTCATCATTTTTATTGGTATTTATTTTTGTTTGTTCTATAGAGAATATGCGAGGATTACTGAGTTCAACTTTTCTTTAATGACCAAATCCCTTCAATTATTTTTCATATATACATCTGCCAAAAATATGAAATGTATTTATTCAAAATTAACATAGTATATCAGATTTCGGAAAATCAAATCATGAAAACATTCCTCACGTATACATTTACAACTGATCCACATATCTATTAATATTGGAGGATTTTACTTACAATCTCAACACCAATGAAGACTTGATCTTTCTCCCCATACATATTTTCTTGAAAATAAACTATGTGATTATGACCATCTTGTAACTTTTAACCACATGAAACTTCAATGATAGTAAATGAAGATATAGAATGGGTAAGGTAATAGTGATTTTGGTAGATATTTTGGATCTTTTGGTCGATCGTTTAGATGGTTTCAGTCACTCTTTCATTTCATCCCCTTCCCTTTGTCTATCAATAAAAACATTCATTGGTTTAGATATTTTTTCATTAATTGTTAAAGGTTTGGATGGAGAAATAAATTGGAAATGAATACCTCCTTATCGACGTGTTTTTTTACAAGATGTGATGGTCATGCGATGAATGTTCCAACATCTTTTTCGATCATATGAATATCTACCTCATGAATTAGAATAGGTAGCTTGGCACTCAGCTCATGGGATACACTGATTGACACTCGCACATGAGTTGTTAGAAGTGGTCTACTGTGTAGAATATTTTTTTGAATATTGAACACCATATCCCTCTCTACAAGGAGATGGGCGGGTGCTTTTTGATATAAATCAGAGTCATTATCACCTAGTATAATATCAGTATAGGAAATGTATCATTTTCTATCTTATTCCCATTTCATAGAAAATTTTATTAGACCATTGATTACCTTGGATAAGACATCTCTTTGATGGGAATAACTAGCCTCATAGCTGGTGGGGGTGGGGTAGGATCTCCATATAGTGGTTGTTCTTAAGTTTCTTCTTATCCTTACCTCCCCGATAAAAGTTTACATTATATCTCTCTTCTGTTGGAATTTTTCTTCAAGGGTAGTTATTCTTTCTCTCATCTATTTTATTAATTCACTTTGACCCCCCTCATGTTTTTTTCTCAAAATATGTTCGGGGTGTCACCCCAAAACCCACACCTCTGATGCGACCATATTGTTCTGGACACTTCAAGGCCACTGATAGTATGTTTTCATCTGGTACATGTGTTGCTGATTCCTATGACTATGTCAGATAGAAAATATAGAAAAATAAGTGATCATTATTATGTAATAGAGATTTAAATCAAAACAAATTTTTATTATGTAATACCTACATATGTTTCCCACAATTTTTGTGTGTTTTCATATATTAGTATCCAATATTTATTTACACCTGCCTCCTTCCACAGCACATGGTGTGGGATGGAAGTGAATTTGTATTTGGAGTCATCAATCTGCATATAAACATAGGATCATAATTATGGTGGTGTTTCATGTCACATAAAAGTATCACAGTAGATTTGAAATATGTTCCAATTTTTTTTCAAGTAAAGCATACCCCATCCTTTTTTATGGTATGTGTACACTAGTTTTGTTGCTTTTTCATTATTTATAACACTCAATAGCTGTTTCATAAATAAAAAAATGTCAATCAAAGTGATGAATACAAATATCATCAAACAAAATATTACTAGCCATAATTTACATGAAAAGAAACATCCACACGATGACCAGTAAATGCATCCCATGCTTCTTGGGTTATCAGGTGTGCATAGATAAGTGTTGGGTGCGGGTTTATTTTCCCTTAAAAATATTTAAGATATTTTCTTGTTATAATTGTGAAAAATACACTATGAATCCTTCCAATAAGAAATAATACATATTTCTTGTGAGAGTAATCTATAATAAATTCACTCTACAATGGATGATGAAGAGTAAGTCATTAATGTTTCATTATTTTATTTTTTATTAAAATAATAAAATGATATCATAATGTTACCATAATATCTTCCCACATCAGTGTATTAAGCCTATAAACAACATGGTTCCATGAATATATATTAATCGGCATGTGTTACTAAGTGAAGATTCTAATATAACTGTTGAACATGGCCTTTATGGAGTTAACATGCTGGCCCTGTACATTCCATCTGACCTCGTATTGGATGTCTTTGGATTTCACCTTGATGATTTTTGCTAACACCTTCAAACTACGAAACTCCTATTTTTTTTACGTCAGTCCTTCATCGCCTACCATTTCCCTAGAATCATCATCATCAATATGTTCCTCTGGAGCGGCAGCATCGGCTTGTGCAGATGGTTGTTGTACCTCTGTAGTAGGAGTAGCAGAAGGTTGAAAAACCTATTGTTCCTTAGGAATGGGAGCACCATCACGTGCAAAAGGTCATCCCTATGCACTACGAGAAGCAGCAGGTTGAGAGATACATTGTTCATCGGGATTGGGAGCACCATCATTTCCAGAAGTCATTATCTATAGAAGTGGATTAACATTTAATTTAGAGTACATAAATGTAGAATTAAATGGATAATAACATGAGGTAACATGATGTATATTACAAAAAAATGTAACCTGATTATTGAACTCTCTTTTCTTTTTTAAAGGATAAAGGGATTTGACCCCTCTATCGACGATCCAAATCCATTCATTATTGTATCCTATGACATATAAAATTCCATCTACATTGGGACAACTATTAAATGATTGTGACGTCCCAATGAAAGGGTCATCCTTAGTTGAATTTTCATTTGAACCTTCAGTGGTTTCAGTTGATAACATAACAATAGACCACTTTTTTTTTTGGGATTGGGAACATAAAATACTTATAGTGTCTATGAAACCATTATAAACAGTTCATCTTTATACCCTTCCTTACCGAAATCAACGTTTACAAATCCCAATTCATTTATTTTAACTGCACTCCAGTTATCAACCAACTTGCATTGAAAAATTGGCACTTAGAATGTTGTATAATCCAAATCCCATATTCTTTTGATGATTCCAAAGTATGAAATATTCACATAAATTATATTTCAATCCTTAGTACCAAAAACATGCATCACTCCATCCACGAGTGTAACTCCACTATTTTTCATGGAACTGTATTCATCATGCTCATTTGTATAGAATGTATAACCATTAATTACAAAACTATTTTAAGATAATACATAAACACTTGTTCCTCCAGCTAGACATCAAAGTCATTCTGAAATTGAATCCAGATTTTCATCTGACTCCTTTAAAATATGGTCCTAAAACCATCCTATAAACTGTTGATTATTTGTATTTGATATACATCTTTCAGCCCTTAATGGATTCAAATGCCTAATAATTTCATTGTGGGTTTCAACATTTGGGTAAACCTCCAAACTTTTATGAAAAATGTAAAGGAGGTCCATCTCCTGATCTATAATATTGATTATGACAACATATCTTCCATAAATTCCTTCACCCGCAGCCTCCAGTGTGATGATATTTCAGTAGACCAATGATTTCCACAATAAATATATATTTGGTATATAATTCAATATCTTTCTCAACAATATATTTCTCCACAATATAACCCTCTGGATGACTTTGATTTTTGACATATCCTTTGAAAATCTTCATATACCATTCAATGGGGTACATCCCTCTATATTATACAGGACCCCATAGTTTAATCTCTATCACCAAGTGAACCATAAAATGAACCATCATATCAAATAATGTTGGTGGGAAGAACATTTCCAATTCACATAATATGATGGTAATTTATCTTTCCATAGTTGACAATTTTTCTGGGACTATAACTTTTTTTCATATAGCTTTGAAGAAGAAACAGAGCTTGGTTAATATATGATATAAATTCTTAGGAAAAATGAAATGTAAACCAATAGAAATTATATCTTTCATAAAAAATGGTTGTCATGTGATTTTAGACACTTTAACTTTAAATCAATCATTGAAATTAAGTTCTTGATATTCTATGAATACCCCTCTATAACATTTATGTTATTCAAGAAGTTGAAAAATTGATATCTCTCATGATTGTAAAGAGTGTAAATATCTATAGGAAGAAAATTTCATTTTTTACCCTTAACCGGCACCAACTCTTCTCATATTCCCATATCAACCATGTCCAAACTAGCCTTAATTCCATCCTTTGTTTTTCTGGGTGCATTTAGCAATGTGCCGATGATACTACCACATGCATTTTTTTCAATATGCATAACATCAATAAAATGTTTGATGTACAGGAAATTCCATTATGGTAATTCAAAAAAAAACTAATCCCTTTTTTCCAATCAGTTTTTGTAAGGTTTTTTGAAAATATTTTTCCAAAAGAATTGTCCACATATTTTACTTTCTCAAACAGTTGATCACCTATTAGTGGAGACGATGATATACATTATTCTGAACTTCCATCAAATGATGTTGTCCAAGATCGATACTTATTCCATAAGGGTAGAAATCTATGATGTCATAGAAAAATAGTTTTAGATGAATGTTTCAACCTAATTGACTTTGTACCTTATTCACATATGAGACACCCTTGAGTTCCTTTAATGCTATATCATAAAAATTTTACATAAGTAGTAAAGTCATTTATCATCCCGTACAACATGGATCTCAACATGAAATATTCATTTCTATAAGAATCATACAACAAAACACCTAAATCCCATAATAATTTTAAACCTTCGATCATGCATAACCATGGGGTAAAGTTATAATTTACCAACATAACTAGTCATGTACTATGAGTGCTGCTTTGAAATCCAAAAGGATTCACTCCATCTATAGATAACACAAGATGAAGGTTTCTCAGCTCATTTCCAAATTCAAGATACTCATGATCAATTCCCTTCTGCTGAGGAGAGTATTCTGGGTGATGTAGTTTCCCATATTTATTTCTTGTATCTATGTGCCATGTCAAATGCCCTTCAGTCTCCTCATATACATATAATTGTCTAAACCTTAGAATGATTGGAAAGTGTTATACAACTTTCATAGGACTAGATTCATCTTTCTTGTATCACGAAACACCACACTTTGGGAATTCTCTATGTGATTTTTGGTCCTTGAGAAACAATATACAGTCATTCGGGTAGGCATGTATTCTTTTAGATATCATACCAATCGAGTAAAATATTCATTTGGTGTAATATGTTGGGATCGGGAGATCATTATCTTCTAGGAGCATGTCATTCAAGAGATAAAGTAATTCTCTAAAACTAGTGTCACTCCATCCATTGCCTGCTTTCAAATTTAACAGCTTTAGTATGGCTGCCAATGCTATATATTTAGTGAAACAACCATACAATGGAACCTTTTCACAACTCTTTAACTTCTCAAAAAATTTTGGGCAATCATGAAATTTATCGTCAACTGTCCTTTTCATTTCTTCAATATGATCTTCATCACCATTCACATCTATAATGACATCCTCGATACAATCTTCTTCATTTTCGACACTTATAATCATATCAGATGATCCATAAAACACAGTGTTATCCCAACCACTAGCTACATTCTTATTTTCCCCATGTTTATTCTAATATTTATAACTTCGATCTATTCCATGATAGATCAAGTTTTCCTCCAACTCCTTTGGAATAATTTTTATTGAATAAAAATAGTGTAAACATGGACAAAGGATTCAAGAAGGGTCATATGCATGATATTTTGAAAACTTGATGAACTCTTTCACTTCATCTTCATACTCTTTTGTCAAAATATTGGCATCGACACATTCTTTATTCATATCCATCCTAGTTGATTCAGTAATATTAATATTTAACAAAATAAATACACAAAATGTTGATATAAAATTAACCATGTCTAAAAAATTCATAGGCTTTAAGTCTCATTTGAAAACTATTTATAAAATCACAGTTGAAATCACATTAAAAAACCAACCATTTATATAAATTCCTCTTTAAAATAACACGCCCTTTTTAAAATAAACCAATCACTTCCACACACTATTGATCAAAAACCCAATTCATTTTTTAAATCATTTCAAAGATATTTAAAACCAAAAAAGGGTATTTTGAACACATATAATTTTTTAAGAAACATTTTAAAACACTTGAATCATTTTGAAAGAGCCACTTAGGAATTTTCACAAAGAAATAAATCCCAAGAGAGGCACTTTATAAAGGATACATGAATAAAAAATAATGCACATTTTATAAAATATAAATCTATAAAAGGTTTATCATGTGTCACATGAATAAATGGTATGAATATTATAGTTTACTCCCGTAATACTACCGATGAGTGATACTTTTGAAGATAAAGTCACATCACTTAAAAGTGGGAAACCATATTCCACTTGATTCTTGAATCATGTACTATCTATTCTTGATCCTTCCAATATGGTACATCAGAAAAAATGTTCCCCATATTGAGGGTATACATTAGGTCAAAGTTAAAGTACTATAGGAACTCAAACTTTCTATGCTATCAATGGTTCATTTAACTTTGTGATTAAATATATTTCAAATAATTTTTTTAGTGTATTCCAAAAATATATCACCCTAAAGATAATACCAATAACACCTCATGGAAATCACCACTATTTCCAAATATAGGAAAGGATTTGAGAAGTTTTTCTTATGTGTCCTTAACTATCTGGACCCAAAAGTAACCACATGACCATCGTAGACTAGAACTATTCAAATATTGACTCTTGATACATCATAATATAATCCATACTCATTACCCAACTCATTTATTGTTAAGATTGGTGTTTTCATCAATATTCCATTAAGATCTTAGAAGGATATCTCATTAACATCTATGAAAAGGAACCATACCACTTTCTTGGTTAAGGTCTTTGTAGTGTTTCCAATTAGAAAGAATCCTAGTTGACCCTCTGATATCAAATTGATCTTAGAGAACACTCTAGCACATCTAAGTTGATCAAATTTTCCATTAATACGTATAAGAGGATATAGTTCATTTCTATCACATAGAATTAACCTCTAATAGTCCACACATATTCTCAATGATCCATTTTAATTTTTATGGAAAAAACTAAGGTACCCCAAGTAGACATAATCATTCATATGAACCCCTTCACTTCGAAGTCGTTCAATTAAACCTTCTTCTCTCATAGCTCTACAAGATCCATCTTATATGGTGGAATAGATATATGATCCACACTTGGTAAGAACATAATCATAAACTCAACCTATCTCTTGGGTGGTAACCTAGATAAGTCCTTGGGAAATAAATCTAGGATATCTATTAAGATGTTATATATATGTAAATATGGGTCTCTATACTATGGGTGGTATTAATACTGATGATATGGACTCTTCTCATAATGAGCATCAAAAAATATAAGCCGCTACATCTTATAAGGTCATCAATGAGAGTAAATTTAAAATTTTACCAACATAATGGAACATGACCTACAAAAATAAATAATACATTATCTCTTAATTTTGAAAATATAAGTCGGTACATTTTGCCAATCATTAAGCCATGTAATATCTATAATACTAGGGATACATTATCTCCTACTGCTAGGGATAGATATTTTCATCTCCTCATAGTAATCTCTATACTCATTTCTATTCTAGTAGGGATAGAGAAAATGGTGTAAGATTGTGTCATGTAGATTATAACCGGATTCGACACCAATTATTTTTATAAAAATTGATCATCAATCCACATATTGGTAATAAAACCAATAACCATAAAAATTGTCACGACCCATCCCTCGGGGCTCGTATCGTGACTACCCCAAGCCCGCCTTCCATAGGCCAGGGGCTGGAGACTAGCACCAAAGGCGTAAATACCTAAACTGGGAAGGCATTTTCTTTATAACTATAAACAAAAACATCAGAGTACACAACTGGAAGCAAAACACTAAGTAAAAACTGTATACAAAAGAAGTGATGGAATGTAAAGGGGCCAGAAATAAAAACCCAATGGGAAAGTACAAGTACAACTGAAATCAAGTACAACTGAAGAAAATTAAAGCAGCTACTGGGTCGTCCTCTGGGGTTGCTACCTGAAGGGTAGGTACAGATGGCCTCCTCAGCACTCCCATCCATCCGTCTCCACCATGTACTGTCACACCGAGTGGTCCACCTCTGGGTACCGTCCAGTCCTTCTTCTCTCTGCCTCAGTCAGCGTTGTCTGTCATCTGCAACCAACACAATGAGGTGTGGGCATAGCCCGTGTAGGGGTGAGTATAACGATACTCAGTAGGGACCCCGAGACCCTCAAGGTCTCACAAATTCCAACAAGGATAAACCAAAAAGTATGAAATCAATGTATAACCATTAATTTGGTATATTCCCATACATATACCTAATTTATCAAGTAACCCATATCAATCACGAGGAAAACACAGAAGTCATTTACTCACCTCAAACCGGGATTTTTATTATCGAAACCATGGATGGTGGTGTATTCCTCCTCTGTCGAGTACAGTGGGAATTCCGCATCACACAGAGGCTCTTCAGACTAACCTTGGACTGCTGAGGTACTACTCTTGTCGAGTATCGTGGCTCTGATGTGCTCACACAGAGGCTCTCCCCACCACAGGTCTACCACACTCACATAGAGGTGCTCCCCCTGTTAGCTTGTAGAGGTACTCCTCTTGTCAAGTATCGTGGGTATGTTATGCTCACATAGAGGCTCTCCCCACCGTGGGTCTTCCATTCTCACACAGAGGCACTCCCCACTGGGCTAGTCGAGTCACTCCAAGTCGAATTGGTCAAGCAGTTGTCAGGTCTCAGCCAGCTGCTAGGTCTCCATACTCTGTCTACTCACCTCCGGAAGGATCCACTCCATCAGATACTGTTCGATAATCCAACTATCACGAAGTCCCACGTAGATGTATCTCAAAGGTCTACCACGTCACAAGGGTCTCAAATTAGTAGATGGCACGTCGATCAGACTCTCGGTCTGTGAGTTATTAGCCTTTTAGTCCCAGGGGCCTGGTTGGATTTGTGTATGATCCAACCTAACCGTTACTCAAATATATACCCCAAACTCTAGTGGGGTATTCTCAAAGGGACGGCTTCGCTCCAAGAATACCGGTGCCACTGACGGTTCATCAAACGGACGTCTAGTACCCAAGATATGGTCCAAGTAGGTAATGGGGTCGGTAATGGGCCTGGACCTGATCCGACCTGGTCGGATCGTCTCGGCCCAACCCAGAATGGGCTGACCCGGTCTGGGTTGACCCGGTCCACTGGGCCCGACCCATCGGACTGTGAGGGCGGTTTGGCCCAGAGGTCACCACGTAGGTGACTCGGCCTAAAGGTCAGGGCCGGTTCGGCCAACACCATGAGGGGAGAGGCTCGGGCGACTAGACATGGGAGGTCGGGCCGGTCAGGAGGCCAGCGGGTAGGCTGCGCGGAGCATGGGTAGACCGCAGGCAGAGCGTGTGGGGCGCAGGTAGGCCGGCTGGACGTCGGGCAGGCTGCGAGTGCACCAGCTAGGGCACAGAAGGGGTCGGGCAGGCTACGGGGCCGCCGAAAGGGCGTGATAGTGGCCGGGCAGGCAGGCCGCATGCCGGGCAGGGCACCGAGAGGCCGCGGGAGTGCCGAGAGGCCACGGGTAGGCAGGCCGAGAGCCGCTCGGGCCAGCGGTGTTCATCCAGAAGCATCGGTGCACTGCAGGGGCGGGGCGATTCGTGGAGGCCACAGGTAGCGCGACCTTCGTCGTTGCCGCCTTCATCATTGTCGCCTCATCACCATGCCATAGAATTCCATAAGAATGAAGAATCGACGGAGGATGTCATGCCATGTTAGGTTGGCCCACATCCTCCGCATTTAAAGCGATATCAATTGGTTCATCAAAAATAGGAAAGATGAACAATAATTATTTACAACCACGCAATGATTTCTTTTCAAATGATGAAGAGAAAAAAGGGATAAAACACAAGGTAAACCCCCTACCTTAGTTTCGACGTTCGTCGTTCGTTGACGTCGCGAAAAAATGGTCGTCTATCCATGGTAGAAGAACACGTCCCATGTCGAAGGAGTCTGAGGAAGAAGGTTGGAGTGGGTCATTCATTGTAGTTGAAGGCGTCCCTCATAATCATTCTTCATTAGGAGAGTGTTCTTTACTGGAAGATCGTTCTTCGTTGAAGAGTGGTCTTCGTTGGAGAGAGTTCTCTCTTCTCCCAAGCTCCACCAAAATTCCAAAGGAAAAATAATAGAAGAAAACGTTGTCTATTAATTGTTGGAACAAAATTTCAAATTGTGGTGTTTACATAAATGAGACAATTCATTTAATTAATGGGGGTGGAGTTGGCTCAATTAAGTGAAGAGGGTTGGCAAAAAATTTAAAAGGGAGTAGAAGAGTTTCTCCACCTTAAATGGGGAGTTCTAAGGGGTTACAAGCCCAGGTGGTCCCCACCAAAATTATCCTCCCAAGAGAGGTTATGTTTATGTGGGACCCACCACCATAACCTCTCATGGGAGGTTATGGTGTAGTGGCCCCCACCTCTAACATCATCTTGGAGGTTTTAACCACCAAGAATAAAAGTAAAGTCACACTTTATTTTTATTTAAATTAATCTTAAAAAATCAAAAACTAACTTTCATCCTTGACCAACTACCGTCGAGGTGAAAGTCTTTTTAAGAGAATATCAGCGCTGCGAGTTCAACAGTGCCCTAGGATTTTAGTTCCGAGCACCAGTTCAAAATTTATAAAATCCCGCTCGTACGTTTACTGAACGTACCCGAAAAAAACTTCAGAAATTTATTCTGGGCACACCGGGCCTCGAAATCATGCACTGTAAATTTTCACAGACTCGTAAAAATACCATGTATTTAAAAATGATTCCATAGGATTTCTGGGTCTTTACATTCTCCCCACCTTAGGGCTTTACATCCCCATAAGCTACAATTCAAACTAAGGGAACAAATGGGGGTACTAGGCATGCGTCTGAGCCTCCCGCTCCCATTGCTCCCCTGGAGGTTCCTGTGCTGCCAGCGAATGTGCACCAGAGGTATCGACCGTCCATGTAGAACCTTCTTCTGTCGATCCTCAATCTCCATTGTAACCTCCGTAAAAGTATCCCCATCATCGATGTCCAAATCCCCATAGTAGATGATGTTTGAAGGGTCATGCACGTATCTCCTCAGTTGGGATACGTGGAAGACGTCGTGCACCTGGTGCAACTGAGGTGGAAGAGACAAGCGGTAAGACACCTCACCTACTCTGCTGAGGACCTAGAAAGGTCCAATGAACCTTAGAGATAACTTTCCACCTCAACCACATCTCTGTAGACCTCATCGAGGTGATACCCATAGAAAGATGTGGTCGCCATCCTCGAACTCTAGAGGTCTCCGTCTCCTATCAGCATATGAATTCTTCCTGCTCTGTACAGTCTTCATTTGCTTCTAGATGATCTGCACCTTCTCTGTAGTAGCTCATACCATCTCTGGTCCCACTAGTGCTGACTCCCCAGGGTCTGTCCAGCATAAGGGTGATCTGCAAGGTCGCTCGCACAACGCCTAGAAAGGTGCATTCCCTATGGAGGAGTGATAGCTGTTTTTGTATGAAAACTCCACCAAAGGTAAGTGATCCTCCCAGCTGCGACCAAAGTAAAGGATACAAGCACATATCATGTCCTTAAGGGTCTGACTGGTCTACTCAGTCTGACCATCTGTCTGAGGATGGAACGTGGTGCTCAAGATAAGTTGTGTCCCGAAAGCCTCCTGCAACCCCTTCCATAGCTGGAAAGTAAAATGTGTGTCACGGTCAGAGAAAATAGAGGAAGGTACTCCATGTAGTCGCAAAATCTCCTTCACATAGAGGTTTCCCAAGATCTCTACTGAACCCTACTCTCTGATCGGTAGAAAGTGGGATCACTTGGTGAGTCGGTCGACGATCACCCAAATCGAGTCGTGACCCCTGGATGTACGTGGAAGACCCATCACGACGTCCATGGATATACCATACCACTTCCACTTTGGGACCTCTAAAGGTAGAACCAAGACTGCTGGTACCTGGTGCTCTACCTTCACTTTCTGACAAGTGAGGCATCGAGAGACAAACTCCGCTACTGCCTTCTTCATACCTGGCCACCAGTGCTGTCGTCGAAGGTCCTGGTACATCCTCAAAACTCCTGGATGTACCGCTAGAGGGGATGTGTGGAACTCCCTCAACACTTCCTCTCAAAGTGACACTGGTACCAAGGTACATCCTCTAAAGAGGATTACGTGCTCTCTACCTTCAGAAAATCCATTAAGTGCATGCCCTGTAGATATCTGAGCACGTCATGTATCACAGTCAGTGTCCCCATGTTGTGCCTCCCTGACTCACTGAAGAAGTGGGGGAGTGACTATAAGAGACTGTAGGAAGGCTGCTCCGTCTCTATTCACAAAGGATATCTGCAAAGTGGCTAGCTGGTCCGTCGCCTCTCCTAGCTGTTGTATACCAGAACTCCTATTGAGTGCATCTACAAAAACATTCCCCTTCCCAAAAGTATAGACTATCTCGAAGTCGTAGTCTTGGAGGAACTCAAGCCATCAGCGCTGTCTCAGATTTAGGTCCTTCTAAGAGAATATATACCTGAGACTCTTGTGATCAGAGTACATGGTAAAATGCTCGCCCATCAGATAGTGCCACCACATCTTCAAGGTGAAGACCACTGCTTCTAACTCCAAGTTATGGGTAGCGTAGTTCTGCTCATGCTGTCTCATCTTTCAAGAACCATAAGAAATCATTTCTTGATCCTACATCAGGACACACCTGAGTCTGGTCCCTGATGCGTTGTAGTAAACTACGTACCCTACGCCCTCCTCTGGAAGCCTCAATATGGGGGCACTATTCCGCCTCTGCCTCAGATCCTGAAAGATCTGCTGGCATCTCTATGACCACACAAAGGGTTTCCCATTCTTCTTCAAGGATGGTAGTGTTTCTGCAACTTTGTAAAAGTCTGGAATGAATCTCCAGTAGTATCCAGCCAAACCCAGGAAAATTCGTACCTCTGTCACACTCCTAGGTGGATCCCAAGAAAGTACCGCCTCAATCTTCACTGGATCCACTACAACTCCATCCTCCGAGATGACGTTTCCTAAGAAGTGAACCTCTAATACAGAACTGGAACTTCAAGAGTTTACCATAAAGCTGGTTCTCTCAGAGTGTGTCCAGTACTACATGCAAATGGTGTTCATGCTCCTCCTCAGCAGTCGAGTAGATCATAATGTCATCAATGAAGACTATAACAAAGCGATTGAGGTAAGGCTGGAAGATCCTGTTGATGAGTCCCATGAACACTATTGGAGCTTTGGTTACACCGAAAGGCATATCCAAGAACTCGTAGTGGCCATACCAACACCTGAAGGTCTTCTTCTGCACTCCTCATCTCGAACTCTGAGCTGGTGATAGCCTGATCTGAGGTCTATCTTCAAGAACCATCATGCTCCTTTCAGCTGATCAAAGAGGTAATCAATCCTCAAGAGTGGGTACATGTTCTTAATGGTCACCTGGTTCAGGAGATGATAGTCAACACAGAGCCTCAAGCTCCCATCCACCTTCTTGGCAAACAGAATCGGGGCTGCCCAGGGAGAAACACTGGGACATATGAATCCCTTCCCCTAGAAGTCCTCCAGCTGTACCCACATCTCACGAAGCATATCAGGAGCCATCTGATATGCTGGTGTAGATATCGGTGTCATCCCAGGGTACAGGTCAATGTAGAAGTCCACCTCTTTGCAAGTAGGTAGTCCTGGAACATCGTCAGGGATAACATCCATGTACTGGTCCACCACTACAGACTAGCTTGGACTCTCCACATCTACTACTTCTAGGGTAAGGCATGCCAACTGATGAGTGATCGGCTGCACCCTCCTCCGAGTAAGTCCGTCCTACGCTGCAAAGGCTCCCTTCTCTCTGGTGAAGGTGAACTTGGTCCAATCTGTGTAGACACACCGCACACCTAATACAATCAATCTGATCTTGGACTTTAGATAACCAGTCCATACCCAATATGACATCTTAAGGCCTCGATGCCACTAATAGGATATCCCATCCAAAGCTATCGCCTCCTAGAGTAAGCTCACACTTCCGACACCAGTGTGTAATCGTCGATTCTGATCCCGTAAGGGTCTCTAGCCATAAGGATCGAGCCAACGGCTCCGTCAGAATATCCAAGCTCTGAACGAGGGTAGTGGCAATGAATGAGTGAATGACACCCGTGTCTATAAGAACTACAGCTATGGTGTAGTAGACACAGATTTTACCTCGAATAATATCTGGAGTGCTGTGATCATAGGCCTCAGTTTCTTGAAGCTAAGCTCTCCCTTTTCCACCTGCTTCCAATGGTCGGGGTGGACCTCCTGGTGGTGGTGGCGGTAACAACTCAAAATGTCACCCACCGCCAGCTGCTCGACTAGCTCCTCTGCCACGTCCACCTGCTCCCTATAGACCGCCTTGTTCGAACCTCTACCTATGAATGGGAGGTCCCTCAACTATCTGGTGATCATCTGATCGGAGGGTCGGATAGTTAGGAGCCATGTGACCCTGCCCGCCGCATGAGTAACACTACCTGCTACTGGCATGTGTGTCTCTGCTCTGTGTGCCCCGCACAACCGATCCTAAGTCATGCGGTTGACCACCTGTAAGTCTGGTCCTCTTAGACCTCTATAACCCCTGTCTAATGCTAGCTGCAGAAGACTCCACTGCGTGTCATCTAGTAGTGGGTCTCGCTACTAGTGACTACTCATCAAGGAAACTCTCTACTAGGAGGGTTCTCTCTAACACCCTCTCCTGTGTCGGGATGCTGAGGGAGATCATCGATGCTCTGATCTCTCTTCTAAGACCCTGCTCGAAGGTCCGGGCCATGAAGAATGGGTCCCGAACTATATCT
The DNA here is from genome assembly GCA_963277665.1 of Viscum album. NCBI lineage: Eukaryota > Viridiplantae > Streptophyta > Magnoliopsida > Santalales > Viscaceae > Viscum > Viscum album. The sequence continues at coordinate 1,466,122,185 of OY728128.1, read as the reverse complement.
ATAGAGTAGTGCGAGAGGTCAGTGAACCTCACTGAGTACTGCACCACCGACATGCTACCCTGTTGTAGATGCAGTAGCTCTTGTATCCACACGACGCGGAGAGTGGTTGGGACCAACTCTGCCCGAAATAGGCTCTCAAAGTCTGCCCAGAGTAGAGTCACCTTGTCATGCACCTAGAGCATCATGCTCCACCATCTGCCTGCTGCTTCCTGAAAGAGACTCACAACAAGGATCACCATGAAATATGTTGGTGTCCCTACTAGACTGAAGACTCTCACCATGGCCTCTAGCCAATCCTCAGCCTCCTGTGGGTCCATCTCTCCCCTGAACCTGGGTGGCCTCTAGCACTGAAACTCATGAAATTCACTCAAGAGGTGTGAATCGTCTACTGTTGGGGCTGGTGGCATTAGTGGACCAACATGAAGTATTATTGTTGGTGCCTCTACTGGTAAAGGGCCCTACACCGAGGCCTCATTGCTCGGTGGGTTGACAGCACATACGACTCTCGGGGCTCTAACTGGTCATCCTAGGGGAGGCATCCTGAAAGAAACAGATGCGACATGGTAAAAATATTATACCTGGTGAGATGGACTAGTTTAGATGACTTAATGAAAACTTTTATAAACACACACAAAATCAGTGTTTTCATGCACTGAGTCAGAAATCAAAAGTCAGGGTCCTAGTGTATGGATACGTCATCCGCTCACACCAACACTGGACTCCCTAAATTGAAAACCACACTTAGTACCCTTAACACTATTTCTTCATAGAAAAGAAAGATCAGAGTTCTAATTTTTGTGGTAGAACCGATGCCTATGATACCAATTTGTCATGACCGGTCCCCCGGGGCCTGAATCGTGACTACCCCAATCCCACCTTTCATAGGCTTGGGGATGGGGACTAGCAGTAAAGACGCAAATCCCTAAACTGGGAAGGCATTGCCTTTATAACTGTAAAAAAACACATCAGAGTACACAACTGGATGAAAAAAACTAAGTAAAAAATGTATACAAAAGAAGTGCTGGAAAGTAAAGGGGCCTGAAATACAATCCCAACAAGAAAGTACAAGTACAACTGAAAGCAAGTAAAACTGAAGAAAATTAAAGAAACTACTGGATCATCCTAAGGGGTTCCTACCTGAAGGGTAAGTATAGATGGCCTCCTCATCACTCTCATCCATTCATCTCTACCGTGTACCATCACACCGAGTGGTCCACCTCCGGGTATCGTCCAGTCCTGCTACTCTTTGCCTCATTCAGCGTTGCCCGTCATCTGCAACCAACACAACGAGGTACGGGTATAGCCCATGAAGGTGTGAGTATAATGATACTCAGTAGGGACCCCAAGACCCTCAAGGTCTCACAAAATCCAACAAGGATAAACCACAAAGTATGAAATCAACAGATAACCATTACTTTGGTATATTCCCATACATATACCTAAGTTATCTTGTAACCCATCTCAATCATGAGGAAAGCACAAAATTCATTGATTCAACTCAATGTAAGATTTTTATTATCAAAACCATGGATGGTGGCGTACTCCTCCTCTATCGAGTACAGTGGGCCCACTGCGTCACACAGATGCGCTTCCCACTAACCATGGACTGCTGAGGTACTCCTCCTATCGAGTATCATGGATCTACTACGCTCACATAGAGGAGCTCCCCACCACGAGTCTGCTGTGCTCACACAGAGGTGCTCCCCCTCGTAGCCTGCAGAGGTACTCCTACTGTCGAGTACCATGGTTCTATCGTGCTCATCTAGTGGCTCTCCCCACCGTGGGTCTACCACGCTCACACAGAGGCGCTCCCCACTGGGCTAGTCGAGTCACTCCGTGTCGAATCGGTCAAGCAGTCTTCAGGGCTTAGCCAACTGCTAGGTCTCCGTACTCTATCTACTCACCTCTGGAAGGATCCACTCCACTAGATACTATTAGATACTCCAACTATCACTAAGTCCCACGTAGAAGTATCTCAAAGGTCCACCACATCATAGGGGTCTCAACGCAACAGACGACGCGTCGATCGGACGCCCGGTCTGTGAGTTATCAGCCTTTTATTCCCGGGGGCCCAGTAGGATTTGTGTACGATCCAACCTGACTATAACTCAAATATATAACCCGTACTCCAGTGGGGTATTCTAAAAGGGATGAATTCACTCCAAGAATACCGGTGTCATTGACGGTTCTTCAAACGGACGTCCAGTGCCCAAGATATGGCCCAAGTAGGTAAGGGTGTCGATAATGGGTCTGGGCCCGATCCGACCCGGTCGGACTGTCTCAGCCCAACCCTGACTGGGCCGACCTAGTATGGGTCGACCCGGTCAGCCCGTTAAGTTGGCCCAGTCCACTGGGCCCATCCCAACAGACTGTGAAGGTTGTTCATCCTAGAGGTCGCCACGTAGGCGACTCGACTCGAAGGCTGGGGCTAGTTTGGACAACGTCGCGAGGGGCGCAGATCGAGCAACTCAGACTAGGAGGTTAGGCCGGTTAGGAGGCCATCGGACAGGCCGCGCGGAGCATGGTCTGGCCGTGGGCAGAGCGCGCAGGGCACAGGCAGGCTGGCTGGACGCTTGGCAGGCTGCGGGTGCGCCGGGTAGGGCGCAACAGGGGTCGGTAGGCCGTGGGGGCACCAGGAGGCCGTGGGTAGGCAGTCCGGGAGCCGCTCGGGCTAGGGGTGTTTGGTAGGAAGCATCGGTGCACCGCGGGGGTGGTGTGATTCGCGGAGGCTGCTGGTAGCGCGACCTTTGTCGTTGCCACCTTCGTTGTCGTCACCTCATCACCATTCCATAGAATGTCACAAGAAAGAAGAATCGACAGAGGATGTCGGGCCATGTTAGGTTGGCTCGCATCCTCCGCGTTTAAAGAGATATCAATTGGTTCCTAAAAAATAGGAAAGATTAAAAACAATTATTTACAACCACGCAACAATTTATTTTCAAATGATGAAGAGAAAAGAAAAGGGATAAAACACAAGGTAAACCCCCTACCTTAGTTTCATCGTTCGTCGTTCTTTGACGTCGTGGAAAGATGGTCGTCGATCCATGGTAGATGAACACGTCCCACGTTGAAGGAGTCCGAGGAAGAAGGTCGGAGGGGGTCATTCTTCGTAGTTGAAGGCATACCTCTTCGGCGTTCTTCTTTGGGAGAGCGTTCTTCGCCATAAGAGCATTCTTCATTGAAAAGCGGCGTTCGTTGGAGAGAGATCTCTCTTCTCCCAAGCTCTACCAAAATGCCAAGGGAAAAATAATAGAAGAAAACGTTGTCTATTAATTATTGGCACAACAATTCAAATTGTGGTGTTTAATTAAATGAGACAACTTGTTTAATTAATGGTGGTGGAGTTGGATCAATTAAGTGAAGAGGGTTGGCAAAAAATTTAAAAGGGAGTAGAAGAGTTTCTCCACCTAAAATGTGGGGTTTCAAGGGGTTAGAAGCCCAGGTGGTGCCCACCAAAATTATCCTCCCAAGGGAGGTTATGTTTGGGTGGGACGCACCACCATAACCTCTCATGGGATGTTATGATGTGGTGGCCCCCAACTCTAACCTCCTCTTGGATGTTTTCACCACCAAGAATAAAAATAAAGTCACACTTTATTTTTATTTAAATTAATCTTAAAAACTCAAACACTAACTTTCATCCTTGACCAATTGTCGTCGAGGTGAAAGTCTTATGAAGAGAATACCAGCACTACGAGTTCAACGGTGCCCTCAGATTTCAGTTTTGAGCACCGGTTCAAAAGTTATAAAATCCCACTCATACGTTTAATGAACGTACCCGAAAATAACTTCCGAAATTGATTCTGGGCACACCAGACCTCAGAATCAAGCACCGTAAATTTTCGTGGACTTGTAAAAATCCCATGTATTTAAAAAACAAATTCCACAGGATTTCCGAGTCTTTACAAAAATCATCCTTACATTGTCCCATAATGAAGGGTATCATCATAGAGAGTGTTATAGAACACACCTTTATTGAGAAATGCAAAATCCAAATGATCACATAAATTGTTAAAATTCTCATGGTTGTGAAATGATTTCTTCATATGAAAGAGATATATGATCATATCATGAAACAATGTCAAAATCATCAAACCATTATACAACATACCCGAAGCTTATTGATTACCCAATCCACCCTAATTTTTGGAAGGCAATCATGATAATTCAGATAACCATACAATATAGGCTATAAACCTCTAAATAACACCTAAAAAACTCGAGTGAATACAAATAAAACACTTAGAATGAAATCATTTGTCATGTGGCTAAAATATCCACACATAAGACATAGATTTTCCATTATTACCGTAGTTTCAAAAAAATAGGGAACATGAATTATAAAACAAACTTCACTACCCTTGATGAGCCTTTGCAATACCTTAATTAATTTATAAATGAAAAAAGGAATGATCCCAACATTAAAATATTTCTTATGGGGAACAATTATCAAATTCTAGAATTAAAATAATCCATTATATAAAGATTCCAAAATGGTTATCACATGTTCATATATATAAATTGGATAGTGAAACTGATGAAAAATAGTTAATCTCTTCTCTAATACAAAACATCCAAGTCTAGCTTCTCATACCTCAAAACATGCACTAATCATAGAAACAATTACTCGGGGTATAAGCTACCAGAACACCAATGTGAAATCATATATAATACCGACAATACATTATATATAAGCAAAAAACATGAAAATTGGCCTTGAAGATGATGTGGAACATGAAACCTGTGTTTGAGAGTCGGGGGATGAGGAGTCGACAATGGAGGAGGAGGAGGAGGAATTGGAAACGACGGAGGAGGAGTAGGTAGTGGGGGAGGAGGAGGAGGATTCGACAACAGTGGCGATGGAGGAGGTGGAGGAGTCGACAGTGGAGGAGGAGGAGGAGGAGGAGGCAGGGTTCAACTTTCACAAGAGCTTGAGGTGTGCGAGATGAAGAGGAGACTGTTAGGGTTTATTTGTAAAAGCAGGTAAACCTTTTGTAAGCAGTAGATAAAAAATGCTGAGAAAAGTAGGTTTTATCAGCACTAAAATAGATAGCGCTGATAAAACATGCCTTTAACAACACTAAAAAAGTGCTAATAAAACTATAATGATAATAAATTATTTATCTATTTATATGTATTTATAAAATTATATGTATAATAAATATATATTTAATTATTTATAATAACAACTATAAATAAATAAACATCTATTTATATTTATATATTTAATAAATATATTTTTTATATTTATAATTATATATAATTAACATCTTTATTATAATTTTATAATTATTTAAATATATTTATATTTATTTAGAATTAAAATTATAAATATTTGTATATATTTATTATAATTTTATAATTATTTATAGTTATGAAAAAATAAATATATATATATATATATATAGTTGTAATATATATATATATATATATTTATAGTTATAATCATATATATATATATATATTTCAATAATTATAAAATTATAACAAATCCATTTATTACATTTATAATTTTATAAAAATATATAATTAATATATTTATTATAATTTAATAATTATTTAAATATATCTATATTATTTATAATTCTAAATATAAATATATGTATTTATTTATAAATATATTTATTTAATTATGTATATTTATTTAATGAATATATTTATTATAATTTTAAAATTATTTAAATATAAATATATATTTATTTAAATAATTATGAAATACTTATGAAATAAATATATATTTATTACATATATATTTTAATTATAATCATAAATATAAATACATTTATATATATTTTTAAATAATTAGAAAATTATAATAAATATATTTATAATAATTATAATTTTATAAATACATATAATTATAGAAATATATTTATATATATATACAAATATTTATACATATGTATATTTAAATTTTTAATTATAAATAATATATATATGTAAATAATTATAAAATTATAATAAATTTATTTATTATAAATATATTTATTTTAATTATTTAAATATAAATATATATTTATTTAAATAATTATGAAATTATAAAAAATATATATAATTAATATATTTATTTTAATTTCATAAATATTTAAATATATATATATATATATATATATATTTATTTATATTTGTTACTATATATAATTAATATATTTATTTATAATTATAATTATAAATATAATAATATTTTTTATTATAATTTTATAATTATTTACATATATATATTATTTATACTTATAAATATAAATATTTCTATATATGTATAAATATTTTTATATATTTATAAATATATTTTTATATTAATATATATTTATAAAATTATATTTATTATAAATATAATTATTATATTTTTCAAATTATATATATATATATATATATTATAATTATAATTATAAATAAATATAATTATAAATATTTTCATATAATTATAAATGTATTTATATGTATATATATATATATATATATGTATATGAGGATGGAGAGCTTCTCTCTCAACGATGGAGAGTTCATGTATCTTCGATCTCGTGACCAGATTCATGCACCAATCTTTGGTGAGATTGTTAGTTATTATCAGATGTTTTCCGATTGTGGTAAATCACGATCCGTTTGTAATTGTTTTGAGGAGGCAACCGATGAAACCCCTTCTGAGAGGAGGGGTCTGGAGGTTTTGCTGGTGAACAGGGGGTGGCGTGGTGTTGGGAAAGATGACAATGATGAACGCGCAAACAACAAAAACACGAACGCGCAGGGGAAAAACCTTTCCCTCAAACAGCGGATGCGTAGCGACAAAAAAAGGTGCAAAATATAAAATTGACACCAGAAATTTTTACGTGGAAAACCCTAAAGGGAAAAACCATGGGACCTAGTCCAGAAAAAGGGATCCACTAAAATAGATAATTACATGATAGAGACTCCCCCAAAATAAAAGGGATCTCAAAATTAATACTTAGAAAAATAGTGGATCAAAGTTGGAGTATAGATCCAATATGAATAAAGTCTGAAAAGAAGAATGCAACCTGCTAAAGAAACCTAAATAGATCTGACCATGAAAGCAGAAAATTGATGTCCGAACAAAAATGCAGATGAAAAAGCACCGGGATCGGATCAAAAAACACCGCAAATGAGAGCCGATCAAATCAAAGTAGTTCCACCGGTTGTAGATATGAAAACCACTCCTTAAAAATGCAACTGCACTACTTCCAACAACTACCGAGAGAGGAGCTGCACATCTCATATAAATAGGAGATTCTTCATATGATATCTCATGTATCTCCGGAAATATATCTCATATCTTATTAAATATATCAAATATATCTCATCAAACATATCAAATATATCTTATTAAAGATATCAGATATATCTCGTCAAAGATATCAGAATATCTTTTTAAAGATATCAGATATATCTATTGAAAGATAAAAAAATATTGGGGCCAGATGAGGAGGCGCCCCAACAAACTCCCCCTCCGATTGAAATGGGGATCATCGCCAACCCTGAAATCAGTCGGCAAGTCTCAAATTTTCCTTTGGTTAAACTCTTGATCAACATGTCTGACCCATTGTCATCAGTGTGGATCTTCTCAAGCTCTTACTATCTCGAATCAAGAACATTATGGATCCAATGATACCAAACATCGATATGTTTCGACCTGCCATGAAAAGTAGAATTGTTTGCCAAAAAAATAGTACTCTGACTATCACAAAATAAAACATATCTGTCTTGATTAAAATTGTTCTCTCGAATAAAAGTTTTCATCCAAAACAATTCTTTTCACACCTCTGTAGCTACAATAAACTCAGACTCTATGGTAGATAAAGCAACACATCTCTGCAACCTAGACTGCCAAGATACAACTACCCTTACAAAAGTAATCAAATATCCTGAAGTAGACTTCCTTGAATCGATATCTTCGACCATATATGAATCTATAAAGCCACAAAGCATAGGTTTACCTTTTATAAAACACAATATCAGATCAGAAGTACCACGAAGATAACGAAAAATGTAATTCATTGCCCTCCAATTCTCTCTGCCTGGATTTGACAGAAAATGACTGACCACACCAACTGCATGAGCTATATCAGGTCTAGTACATACCATGACATACATCAAATAGCCAACGATATTTGAATAAGGTATGTGTTGTATCTCCACTCTCTCTTTATCAGTATAAGGTGACTGATTGGTGCTGAACTTAAAATGTAAAGCAAGGGGAGTACTAACCACTTTATCTCTATCCATAGAAAATCTCTAAAGAACCTTCTAAATGTATATCTCCTGAGATAACCACAATTTCTTAGCCTTCCTATCACGGGAGATCATCATGCTAAGAATCTGTCATGCTGGCCCCAAGTCTTTCATCGCAAAAGACTGGCAAAGATCCTTCTTCAATCTGTCAATTCTAGAAGCATCATGGCCAAAAATGATCATGTCATTATCATAAATAAAAAGTATAATAAAATCATCATCAATAAATCTCTGAACAAACACACAATGATCAGAATATGTCTTCTTGAAACCCTAATGAGAAATGACAAATTCAAAGTGTTTATACCACTGTCTCGGAGCTTGCTTCAAACCACACAAACTCTTCTTCAATCTGCAGACATGATTCTCTTTACCTGTTTCAACAAAGCCCTCTGGTTGCTCCATATAAATCTCCTCCTCTAAATCTCTATGGAGGAAAGCTGTCTTTACATCCATCTTCTCAATCTGCAGATCCAAACTAAAAGCCAAACCAAGAATAACACGAATAGAAGACATTTTGACAAAAGGTGAGAAAATCTCATCAAAATCAATACCTTTACTCTGAGATAATCCTTTAACAACTAACCTTGCCTTGTATCGGGGAACAAAACTGGATTCTTCATTCTTAATCAGATAAATCCACCGATTTTGCAAAGCTCTCTTACCTATCGGTAACTTCACCTGCTCAAAAGTGTTGTTATCGTGCAATGATGTCATCTCATCGTCCATTTCCACAACCCATCTGTCCTTCTATTCAATTTCCATCGCCTCATCAAAATATTATGGTTCTCCCCCTTCAGCAAGGAGCACATACTCATCAGGTGAATACCGAGTAGAAATGGTATGATGCTGAGATGACCTCTGAGGTGGAACTGCGGGTTCATTGATAACCCCAGGAACCTGATCATCAGAAACAAAAGGTGAATCCGAAATATCAACTCCAACCTATTCACCCTGATCATCATTCTGCACATCAATGTGATCATAATAATCAACAATATGATGTAAATGTGAATCATAACCTGGATCAAGACTAAAAAAGCCATCAGAAGTTGGAGAAATGGACTTTTCTCCCTTATCAATATCTGCAATAGTCTGGTCCTCTTTAAAAACTACATCTCAGCTTCTAACAAGTTTCTTCAAAGCAGGATCATAAAACCTTACCCAAACTCATCATGTCCATAGACAATAAAAATACACTGTTGTGACTTATCATCCACCTTGGATCTCTCATCTCTACGCACATGAACAAAAGTCTTAGAACCAAAAACATTCAAGTAATCGTACCTGATATTTTTCCATACCAAAACTTATTGGAAGTGTCTGTCTGTAAAGAAACCATAGGTGATAAATTGATAATATAATAAGAAGTAAGTAAAGCCTCACCCCAAAAGTGTCCAGGAAAATTTTCTTCTAAAAGAAAACAACGAACTCTTTCCAAAAAATTCCTGTTCATTCGCTCAGCTAAACCATTCAGTTGAGGTGTCTTGGGAGGTGTCTTCTGATGCCGAATACCTTCCTGCCCACAATATTGATCAAATGGACCACAATACTCTCCCCCATTGTCAGTGTGAAGACATTTTAATTTCTTTCCAGATTCCATCTCAGCAGAAATATGAAATTACTTAAAAACACTCAGCACCTAACTTTTGGCATTCAAAATATAAACCCAGAGATTTCATGAGTAGTCATCAATAAAAGTCACAAAATAAAGACTGTTATTGAAGGTCTTAGATTTCAGAGGACCACAAACATCAGAATGTACCTATTCAAGTACTTGTGACTTCCTGTGTAGAGGATGACTGCTGAAACCCACTCTGCTCTGTTTTCCAGTGACACAATGATCACATGTGTCCAATTTGACACTCTTCAAATTTTGAAGAAGATTTATCTTGGCCAAAAAACCAAGACCTTTCTCACTGATGTGTCTGAGCCTCTTATTCCACAACTTGGATGAACCACTACACTCAACAACGCAAGCAGTATCATAAGAAATAGAAGATTTAGTCCAGTAAAAACCTAACTGATTCTTCCCTCAAACCACAATCAAAGATCATTTTGAAATATTCCATTAGAAATCACCAAAAGTACTGATAAACCATTCATCATCAAGAATTATGGTATAAACAAGATTCAAGAAAACCTATGGTGCATGTCGAACATTCTTCAAAATCAGCTTACTTCCAGTACTGGTCTCTAAAAAAATAGTCCTGATACCTACGACATCAACATGACCATCATTACCCACCTTCAAAATCCCAAAATTACCTTGGTTGTAAGATGTAAAGAACTCCTTCTTTGATTTCATGTGAAAATAGGCACCACTGTCAATAACCCAACAATAATGATCAAAAGCAATATTAATGGTGTCATAACAATAACTAGATCACCCCCTGTAGCGACAATGACATGATCATCTCCATCGACATTCTTCTTTGGCTGATTTTTCTTCATTTTTTTCTCTTTTCAGATGATAAAAAAACTTTTTAACATGAACCTTCTTACCACAATGATGACATTCAAAATCTCTATGCTTTGATCTGGATTTGCTTATGCTTTTAATCTTTCCTCGACTGATCGGTCCCTGATTCTTTTCCTGGATTCTCCCCCTGTTCTTTGTGACTAAAATATCTAAAGATTTATCTTGAGTACGTCTCCTAACTTATTTATTCAAAATAGCAGACTTAACAAAACTGAATGTCACAGCACCATTAGGATCAGAACCGGTTATAGTAACATGTAAATTCTCCCCAGAATAAGGTAACATGTTAAGCAATAAAAGTGCTAAAACCTCAGCTTCAAAATTGATACCCATGCCATAAAACTGATCAAAACATCCCTAATATTCACTTAAATAATCAGAAATAGACATACCTTATCTATACCTCAAATTCATCATTTGTTTGAGAAGAAACAATTTATTGTTTCCTATATTGGAAGCATAGGTAGTCTCGAGATTCTCCCACAAAGTTCTGGCGTGAGAGATGTTGAAAATGTGGTTTGTCATGCTGTCTTTGAACGATTGGCAAATGAATCCACAAACCATCTCATGCTCAAACACCCATTCTTTATCTGACATCCTTTCTGTCTTCTAGGTGCTAAACACTGGAAGATTCATTTTCTTGAAAAAAAGAAGATCCTTCATTTTAAGTCGCCACATATGATAATTGGTACCATTAAATAAAATCATCCAACTATAATTGGCTTCCATAATGAATATGAAATAAAAACCTCCCTTTGATACCAGATGTTGGAAAAGATGACAATGATGAACGCGAAAAAAAAACACGAACACGTAGCGGAAAAACCTTTCCCTCAAACAGCATATTCATAGCGACAAAAAAAGGTGCAGAATACAAAATTAACACCAGAAATTTTTACGTGGAAAACCCAAAAGGAAAAAACCATGGTACTTAGTCCAGAAAAAGGGATCCAATAAAATAGATAAGTATATGGTAGAGACTCCCCAAAAATTAAATGGATCTCAAAAGTAATACTTAGAAAAATAGTGGATCAAAGTCGGAGTATAGATGCAGTCTGAATGAAGCATGAAAAGAAGAATGCAGCCTTCTAAAGAAACCCAAATAGATCTGACCGTGAAAGTATAAGATTGATGTCAGAACAAAAATGCAGATGAAAAAGCACTGGGATCAGATCAAAAACCACCATAGATGAGAGCCGATCAAATCAAAGTAGTTCCATCAGTTGCAGATCTGAAAACTGCTCCTTGAACATGCAACTGCACTAACTCCAACAACTGCTGATAGAGGAGCCTCACATCTCATATAAATAGGATATTCGTCATATGATATCTCATGTATCTCTGGAAATATATCTCATATCTTATTAAAGATATCAAATATATCTCATCAAAGATATGAAATATATCTTATTAAAGATATCAGATATATCTCGTAAAAGATATCGAAATATCTTTTTAAAGATATTAGATATATCTCTTCAAAGATAAAGAATATTGGGGCCAGATGAGGAGGCGCCCCAACACGTGGGCATACGCTACTTCAAGTTGAGGTAGATATAGGAAAATCCTTTGGGATCTGCAGTAACACGGGGGTTTGTTGGTCTAGTGGCCAACAAATAGGCGAGGAGAGGCGATGGAGAGTCAAGGCCAAGTAGAGGATGTAGAGTTTTGTGAGATGCAGACGATGGGGTGAGGAGAGGCGACTGAGAGGCAAGGCCTGGTAGAAGATTGGCGGAGCGGCGAGGCCTGAAGGAGCTGTAGGGGTTCGTGGGTCTGGCGGCTGATGGCGAGGATTCTAGCTGTGGTGGAAATTCAGTCATGCTTTGGGCATCGGCGACCCCAGGAGGGGAGAAGGACATTACTGTGGGGGACAAGGGGTTTATGCAGGTTAGAGCGATGGTTCGGTGTGAGTGAAATATGGGCTATGGGATCCCAGTGGAGGTGCTGGCCTTAATAAGAAGTGTTTGAAGCAGTGATGCATTGATGGAGCTCAGACCGACATGCACTACATCAAAGATGGAATAGGAAAGGTGTGACTTTTGGGTTTCTTGGTTGTGATAGCTTGTTTGGTTTACCTAGTAGATAGGAAGTGGTGTGATTGGCTGTCAGATGAGGATTTGATTAGATTCTTCTCGATGAGGATTCACATGGGGTGTTGACATCTACAACTGGTTATGTGGCATTGATTGGATTGGGGCTTTTTGACCACTGGATCAGGCGGTTATTTTTATTTGGGCTTTTTGCTGGTTTAAGGGGTGATTATTTTGGGGTCTTTGCCTATGGGTATTGCTTTGGCTGGTGTTTGGTTATTGTTTATGTTTTATGTGGTGACATGTATCACATGAGTTGTTTGTATGCACTTTTATTTTCGTTAATAAATTTTAGGATTGAGCATGTTTAGATCAGGAACTTTCCTTTTATATATATGTATATTAATATATAAATATATATAAATATAATATTATAATAAATGTATTTATTGTAATTTTTTTTAAAATGTTTATATATCATTATAAATATAATAAATATATTTATCATTTAAAAAAATTACAATAAACATGTCTTTAATGAATATATATATATATATTTATATTCATTAAAGACATATATTTATTTAAATATATGTTTATTTATTTATAATTACAATTATAAATAAATATATTTAAAATGTATTTATATATAATTATAAACATAATAAATATACTTATCATTTAAAAAGAGTACAATAAATAAATATGTATTTATTTATAATTTTAATTATAAATAAATACATTTAAAAGGTATTTTTATGTAATTACAAATATAATAAATATATTTATCATTTTAAAAAAAGTTATTGTAATTTTATAATCATTTAAATATATATATTTAGTTATATATAATTATAATTATATATATTTTTTAAAAATTATTTATATATAACTAATTATATATAATTATAAATATAATAAATACATTTATCATTTAAATATATTTATCGTGATTTTAAGTATTTATGATAACATAAAAGCTTTGTGGAAAAATGAATGAATCATATATACTGAGTAAAGTATAGATCATAAAAAATGGGTCAACATTTATATGACCAACATGAATAGTAATGTGGGTGTAATGTATAAATGAACATTCATGATGAATACATAACATATGAATTTCAATTATATTCACACATAAATTTACCAAATTCATTGGAAAACATATATTCATTTATATATATATATATTTATATTTAATTATGAAGGTTAGATGGGGCACACAAACAGGACTCTCTCTCTCTAGCGAATTAGGGGTTTTTGATGGTTGATTCTACGATTGAATTCCTCTTCCCACAATGAATGTTCAAGTGTTATTGACAAGCTACGAGCAGACCAGATTATGGATCTACAATGGCGTTGAAGATTGATGTCACAGGGAAGACTTCTGTGGACGGCGCGTTCAGCACAGGCAAGGCGGCGACACCCGATGTGGTCGGCGCGATCACAAGAGCTGTGAGTGATGCTTGCGGAGCGACGGTGATGGCTACTACTACAACTATTCCAGTGGCAGTGGTGATTAGTCCTACAAAAAATATATGTGAGGGTTCTGGCTTGATGTTCATCACCGCTCCAGTTGCGGGATCAACAAATGATGCCTCTCTGAAGCGTTCCAGGGGAGGACTTCCTGGAGGCATATATTCCTTGCAGATTAAAGGTGATGAAATATTTTTTCTTGGACCTCGGAATGGTGAACTTTCTATTCATAATAATATTTCTAGGAATGGTGCACGTGCAGTTGTAGAATCAAACCCTAGGTTTTTTGAAATGAAAATTGAAGTGTAAAAGCATTCAATCATTGCACTGCTTAGCTCGCACCAATCTAACTCTTGGAAGCTTGAGGATCTCATAATACATCTTATACATATATGGGGATTTACTGAGTGGCACATCATGTCACTTGGAATGAATTTCATTCATATCACTTTTTGTTCTAATGAATTGAAAATGAGGGCCTAGAGTAGCGGGTTTGTTAATCTCAAGCCAGGGATCCTTCGGTTTCAGAACCAGGATCCCTGATCTGTACCTTTTCAGGATAATAACACTATGACACGATCTTGGATCTATGTCAATGGGTTGAATTGAGTATTTTGGCATCCAAGAATTCTCTAGGATGTGGCCATGGCTGTTAGCATCCCAATTAAGCATGATATGGAGACCATAATGGTGAGGTGCGGTCACTTTTCTCGTAAGTTGGTTGAGTTTGATTTATCACTTCCTCTAGTTGAGATTGTTTATTTGATTGCTGGTGATTTTAAATGTCAACTTGAGATTGAATTTGAGAATGTCCTTGATTTTTTTTCTCAATTTGTCATCTATCGGGCATGTCAAGGACAATTTTCACCAAGGACTAAGATGTTAAAATTGTAAAAAGTATGGGCGTTTGGTTGAAACATGTAATCTAAAAATGCCTACTACAAGTGAACCCACTTATGGGAAGCTGGGAAATGGTGTGAAAAATACTAAAGGAAATGGTGTGAAAAACATTAAATACAATTTGATGTCTGGCCTTGATAATGGGGGATTTCCCTCCTCTACTGAGGTGGTGGCTGGAAAACAGATTACTGACAGTCAGGTTGTTTCTAAGAATATGGGTGTTACAGGAACTAGATATGTCTCTAATAATTTTATTCGAGGGGAACTATCTTTTTCCAAATGGGGTGATTCTTGTTCAGATCATCTTGATAGTAATGTTGAGATTGATCTTACTTTCATGATGGAGGATCAATTTTTATCTATAGGGAAATTGGATCATTGTTCCACTCAAAATGATGGGTAGATTCTCCCTGAGAATATTTCTCTTTCTAGTTTAGCTGTCATGACAGCTTATAATGCTAGTCCCATGGATCACTTGGTTGCTTTGGTAGCTGTTGTTGCACCTGTTCTTATTGAGATCGGAAGGGTTGTATTGCCCCTGCTTGTTATGACACAGATGTGCAGGCTATTATTACTCCTTAGGTGCATTTAGAATATGCACATTCCCTTGATGTTGCAACTCCTTGTGGTGTTGCTGGTTCTGGGAAGGTCTCTTTTTAGGAGTATGTGTTGTTCGTGCATGACTCTACGTCTGGTATAACAATGCCTATGATATGCCCTTTACACCCGAGTTTTCCTAATGCTTGTGTTGTGAAGCACAAATTTTTTACTATGTTGGAATCTATTAATTATCTAGACTTTGATGAACTATATAGGGAAAGTAGGGAGAGAAAAGGTAAGAAAACTTCATCATCTTCAGTGACTAATGCCTCTGTCTTCAAGCAGGTTGACTCTATAGGGAAACACTCTACCGAGGGAGCTCAAGAGGAAGGGATAATCAGTGAAGGTGCGAATGAGGATGATGTTGGTTGTGCTATTCCGATGGATGACCAAATTGCTAATCAACACACTGTTGCGGTTGATCAACCAATTGATACTGATGTTGCTGGTGCATGACAGACCCAGAAATAATGGTGAAGGGGTAGACACCCGTGGGGCTGAAGCGCGTTTTGTGGAGGGGTGGCTGAGGATGAGTTTGTTCTCTGTATATTGTGCTGGTGGTGTGTTTATCACTTTTACATCAAACCTCCCATCTCTATATGTACTTTTACTATCTTTTTTATAATAAATTTCTGGGGCCATGAAGTTTATCCATGATCTACGCTGTTTTGGTATATATTTACTTATAATTATAATTATAAATATTCATATTTAATATAATTATAAATATACATATGTAAAAAGTAAATATATATATATATATAAAGTAAATATATATAATTATAAATATATAAATATAATAAATATAATAAATATAATAAATATAATAAATATAATAAATATATTTATATATAATTATAAATATATAAATATAATAAATATATTTATTATTTAACGAAATTTATAATATATATATTTGAATTATTAAAAAACATATATTAATTATAAACATGCGTTTTTATTTAATGCATACAAATAAACATTATTTTTTAATATAAATATAATAACTTTATATAAATTAATAATATTTTTTTATTAAAAACTTTTATCAGCGTTAAAAATAGCACTGATAAATCTAACCTTTATTAGCGCTAACAAAACCTTTGATAAATGGCACACCTTTATCAACGCTTTATTTAGTGCTGATAAAGGGTAGATTTATCAGTGGCTTTAGCTAGTGTTGATAAATGCCCTCCTTTTATCAGTGCTTCCTGCTTAGTGCTGATGAAACCTGACGCATCCTTTGCCCGGATCTGTGGTAGTACCAGGAGCCAGTCGCGTGCATAGAGGGGAGGGATGTGATATATTTGAGGTATTTGAGGGAGGAATTTGAAGGGATTTTTGGGTGCCGGAGGGAAGTGAGAGAGTGATGATTGAAAGAGAGAGAGAGAGAGAGGAAGGGGTGTGGTGAGCAACGGGGGTGGGGATTTTCAGGATTTATGGGGGGATTGATTTGGGGGAGTTGGTATATTTGGGGGGAGGAAGGGGCATGGTGGGAGTGACAAAAAAATTAATTAATTCAATTTTTTTATTTTATAATTTGGGTGGGGGTTGGATAGAATAAATTATAAAAATTGAATTTATTTTGTATTTTTATTTTATTGAATAATCAAATATTTATAGACTTAACAGGACCTAGATACTCAGTAGAATTATTCAGATGGGATTTCCTGAACTGGACCCTTTGAGGTCCAGATTTAAACAAACTTAGAATATTTAAAACTCTAACCTCTAAAAATCCATGGGATCACCGATTGGCTCGCAGGAGTTGCTGTTTTTTTTCACAGCTCTACCATGGCAATGTGAGAGTCATATTTTTTCTCTTCTAATGTGGATTCTAATATCTACTATATATACTAATCCTGGATTTCCATCTTCCATGTGTCAATCTCTCGTTCCTCCACATCTTTTTTTTCCACGTGCCATTTCTAAGGTATTCCATGTTGCTCTTCTACTAGGTCACTAAAACTTTATCTTCCTCTCGCCTACAGCTACCCCTCCCGCTATCGAAAATTTTATCCTCTCCTAATATTCCTGCTCGCATCTTCTCTCTCCGCTTATAGGGTTCCCTCTCAACTCCCTCCACTGCACCGACTCTTCCGCCAATACCTACTCCTCGTCAGGCTACTCCACTTCCATTTCCTCCTCCACTGAGTTCTTTGACACTAGATCGTCCACATTCAGATACTTTGTCTACACCTACTCTAGGTAAGGCTTCTATGGCTTCTCCAACTATGGCTACAGCTACTCCGACTCCACCAAGTTCGCCTCTGGCTGGTCGAGCAACGACTCTGTTGCCCCTACATCTTCATATGAGTCTCTCAATTCCACCTACATCTCCATCTCTCCATTCTCCTTATCTTCAACGTTATTTGTTGATTCACAAAAGGGTTTCACCTAAATTCTCTTCATAAACCTAGAAATGTGACATTAGGGTCAAATCCATGCTCGGGTGGACCTTCGAACGTCGGTGGCTCATCTTCATCAATTAGGTTTGTTGTTGCTTGAATTAGATCTCATTTAATAGAAATTATTATTTTTGGATCCAGGTTTTTATGTTTTGATTTCAACTCAGGATTCGACTTCAATTTATGTTGGTGATCCGAACGTCAGTGACTCATCTTCAAACTGTACACTCACATCCAGTTTCAATTTGTGTCTATGAAGTCTATTCATTTTTTTCATAATGTTCAATCTTATTAATTTTGGTTTAATGTTATTTCTATATTGATTATTCAATTACTGTTATGTCTGTACTGCTTATTTGATGCACGTTCTTCCAAATTAAATTTTATTAATGACTTTTACATTGATTATACATTGAATTATCATTATAATGGTGCCCAATGACCATAAATTTCTTCTTTTATTCAGGTTTCTCTATCAGCATCTCCAGTTTTTGAATTCAATGGTCATAATGAATCTTGGTAATTTTTCGTCGACACAATTATTTCATTCCTTTTTATTTTTTCATAAAATGATGAGGTGACTTTTATCAAAAATACTATTAATATTTAAAACCATGATTATCATAGGGATAAACATTCCACAATTTTGATCTTACATCCATTGGTGATAAAGTCATTTTATCATTGTCATCAATTTTTCATAAGCATGCACTATGTTGTAAATTGTTTCTTAGAGTGTTGATTTGTTTTTTGTTTTGGTGTTTTTTGGCTATTTAACTCTATGTTCATGGAATTTTTTTGATCTGATATATGAATGGAGATTTGATTGTGTTTGGTGTCATGACTAAATCATGGTCTTCTATTCTGGTTTCTCAATCAACATCTCCAGTTTTTGAATGCAATGGTCACAATGATTTTGGTAATTTTTCATCGACGCAATTATTTCATTCCCTTTTCTTTTTTCATAAACTAATGGGGTGACTTTTTTCAGAAATACTATTAATATTTAAAACCATTATTTTCACACAGATAAACATTCCACAATTTTGATCAGACATCTATAGGTGAGAAAGTCATTTTATCATTGTCATCATTTCTTTATAAGAAAGCACTATGTTGTAAAATTTTTCTTAGGGCATTGATTTGTTTTTCATTTTGGTGTTTTTTGGATATGTAGATCTGCTTTCATGGAATTTTTTTGATCTCATATATGAATGGAGATTTTATTATGTTTTCTATCATGATTTAATGATGTTCTTTGCATTTGGGTTTTAGGTTTGGACTTCGAGATATCTATAATTTCCTTCAGGTATGTTTCACTAACTATGTATTTGTTTTCCAACATTCACATACCTATTCTATAGGGTGTATTCTATGTTTCTTAGGTGGATGCAGACTTCATATAATTTTCATGTTTCTGTTTGACCTTCATCTAATCAATTCATCTCTATAATTCATTGTCAGATTTCTATTCATTTATTTTTATCTTCATCTCCTGTTTTTTAATGCAATGGTAACAATATTACAAGGTAATTTTTCATCCAGGAAAGTATTTAATTTCTAATTCTAAATTCTTAAATTGATGAGGTTTCTTTTATCAAAAACAATATTAATATTTTAAACCATACTTTTCACAGGGATTAACATTCCACTATTTTGGTCACATATCCAAAGGTGAGAAAGTCATTTTATCATTGTCATCAATTTTTTGTAAGCATGAACCATATTGTATATTGTTTCTTACTTCTCCTAATATATTTTTATATTTATTCTAATCTAATTTTTTTTCACTTATGCTGCATACTTGGGCATGTGACATGAAATACCTCATCTATAGTGATAATTTTTTAGTGTAAGTTGTTTTTTATGTCCCTGCTACTGCACAAAACTCCAAGACTGATTTACATAATGAAAACCCATATATTATAGAAAATACACAACATGATACAATATGAGTTTTCATTTTGAAGATGAAAATAATGGAAAGGTTATATACAACATTTGTAAATAAACTCTTGACATCTTTGACATCATTTACTACTATAATCTATTATCTGTTATTCTATTATATATTCTAAATTCGGGTACCTCTAGCTAGACATGTCAGCTCTACAATGTTCCACATCACCAAAAAAACAACCGTCCTTTCATCCCTCCCTTTCTCGCATCTCATTCACATTAATATGAGATATAGCTAGATGATGTTTCAGAGTAATCACACTACCAGGTATAGGTGGCCTACTTCAAAATAATGGTTCCATCTTCTAGGACCATATGATGATGCATGCCAAGAAATGAAATAATCAGGTAATGCTGTAAATAATTCGAGCTATGATATTTTTACTCCTTATATTACCAATTGTACATATACTCTACTAAAAATACTTATCTTGGGTATCCTTTCTTTCCACGTGTCATATATGTTACTATTTTACCAATCAACTTTATAGTGTTCTCTACTTATTATCATGATTAATGATGGTGGATTTTTTTTTTCAGGAAACAAGAGATGACTAGGGTCTACTATTTCTGCCAGATTAGTGCCCATGATTTCGTAGGCTCCTGAAACTTTGTTTTAAATTTTATATTCTAGAAAAATATAATTCTTTATTAAATATATATTTATTTTTATTTTCTGTAAATTAATGGATGTTACATATTCTATGTAATTAGTTTCATGAGGGTTTAATAGAGAATCCTGAGCACCCATGCATTATTATTTACTTAACAAGTATAATCACATAATGTTTTCATAATATATTCAATTTCATTTAGCTTATTTCAACAATATCTAATTCCATTCACTATTTCTATGTCATCTTCAATGTTAGTCTATTGTAATCACTGTATGTGTTTCCTGTTTCTATGATTTTGGTTCCATCATTAATTTTTGGTTTATAGTGTTTCATAGTTTTATTTAGTTATTCTATTATAATATTAATTATATGGATCAAATTTTCATTAAATGTTTTTGGTTAGGTAGATAATAGATTTTTTTATATTTCATTAAACTATGTTAACATTTGAAATCCCTTTTTAAGTGGTCTAAAAGTTCCTTTGATTTCTCTACAACAGTTCGGGAAATCTAGAATTACTAATATATATATATATATTAATGATATTTAATGATATAGAATACATACTAATGTATTATTTATTTTTTTGTAAATCTCTTCATTTTATATAAATTTAAGTAAAATTGAAAATTTGATGTTTCCATTGTTTATAAGGGATAAAAAATCACCAAAATATATGAATAGAAGAGTTTTTATACCTACAGTGAACCCTATTTAAAGTGAATGTAATATCAGTGTACCTAATGTGATGTGTATTAACTGATCCAAGGTGGTCACATTATCATTTTATAGTTAATTAATTAATATTTTTTAGTTATAGGTGTTATGTTACTTCATGAAGTGAGAAAAATTTGTTTTTAAACCTAATGCATGTTGTTTTTATAAGCTGCTAATTGCAGTGAGTGGAGGCCTTCACCGAACATGTTATTGCCTACACCTGCAACCATTTCTGTAGCATGAGTTATCCCCTTACATGGCTTCACTTGCTCAGATCTTGAAAATACTCTGAAGCTTTCATGAAATAGGATTTGTATCATCTCATAATGTACACTAATATAGAAGATTTCACTTATATTATGCATTCTAATATATTTCAATCAGTTTCCCTTTTTTTGATTGTTATGATACTCATGTTTATTCATGTAAAACCAAATGCGCATGAAATGGTTGAAGATTCAATGGAGTATCAAGGAATGTAGAGTTACTATATGATGATATTTTATACTGACCATGCATTCAAGGCCAATATACCCACTCAATGTTAAATCAAGTGTCCACGCGCTATGTCCACCTCAAGGTCAATATAGTTACCACAAAATATGATTGGTTTTACAAGGTAATTATCATTTTATTGTTACTGAATTGTTATTTTTTAGTTACCAGGAGTTATTCTACATCATAAAGTGAGCACACATTGTTTTTAAACCTAATGTATGTTGTAATTATAGGATGCTATTTGTAGTGACTGGAGGCCTTCACTGAACATGATATTGGCTACACCTACAACCATTTATGTAGCATGACATCTCGCAGAACATTGATGATCAATTATAAGTAGCATCTTACTAAATTTCAAGGAAAATAAACTCTGAGAAGATTGACCAACAATATTTTCCAAAAAGGTAATGCATCTAGATTAATCAACCATTAATTTCACGTTCATAATAACTGACCATTATATATTTCATACTATACATTCAAAATATTATTTATGTTCCACTATTTTCTACCGCACTATTGATTGTGTTTTCATTTTTTTGTGCTATGATTTATTAATGGTTATTTTGTTAGAATGTAGAAAAACATGATGGGTATTTTACAGTTACCCTCCTGTTGCAGGTGGGTCCATTGCAGGAGTCCACTAGATTGCAACTGAAGAGATTTCTAGAATGGATGGGTATTTTTGGTACCTGGTTTGCCCTTGCCTTCATTTTTACTTAGTGCTATAGTTTTGTATTGCTGTTTTTGTCTTGGTGTTTTAGTTCTCCTACAATTAGCATTGCTTTGGTTAGATTTAATATTTGGTAGGTTATGTTCAAGATGATCCTGATTGAAATTAGGGTAACATTCAAATGGCTAAATGATTTTATTTTTTTAATTTTCAGGACCATTTTGGTGGTCTCTGTTGGAATGTTTGTGTGTTTTTCCATGCATAACAGAGGAGGAATGTGGTGCTATTGTGTATGTCTGATATCTGAAAATGTTGTCTGCATTTGTAACATGTTTCTATTTTTCCAAATCTGATGTTTCAATTGGTGTTCTGTTTTCATGTTGGTTCTCTTATACTGGTTCCCACATCACTGCAATGTGGATTTAATTAAGGAATACCTAAAAGGTATTCTAATTAAAACATGGTTTAGAGAAACCACACTAAATTATATTCTAAACTAACCACATTGTATATGGGTCTGGTGGAGGACAAAATGAATTTGGTTGTTGAATTGGAGTCAGATGCTCTGTTTCCCTTGGGTTGATTCACCAGAGGTAATTTCAGGTCTTTAGAAAGTTTCAAATCATTTATCTTTTTAGTAGTATAATTGTAATGATTACAAAACTGATATCATTTATAAAATTGAGATTAGGCTTCTGTATTGATCATGTTAAATTCATATTTGATACGTTAATCATGTTTGGTATAATACAGGGGGAAAATAATATTTTATTGTTTTATTTTACATTTTATTCATCACATTTACTATTTATTATCCATCTCACGCTATGTAACTCATAACATTGTGTTGGGAATCAGCGGTGGCTTGGTTGAAGTGACCTATTAAATCACATTGCTTTAATCATAAATGAAAAACTGAGGTGCAGGCGGGAATGAATATTCGATGAAAAACATGAGCGAGAAGAAGATTCACAAGGTGATGCTTAAGTTAAACTGTGGATGATACCTGTCTCTGATGTCGCCAGGGTTTCCATAATGAGAACAAAAAATGTGAACCTTTCCCTGGTTTCTTCATTTACCTTATGATGGATCCATCATTAATAAATTTTGTGCTGCTGGTTCAGATTCATTTTTTCATCTCCAAATGGGATATTTTCAGAAGTCCGAATATTTGTAGAGGCAAGGAACCAGTATCTGAGCTCTCTGTTACAGAACAAGGCCGCCCAACTGTTCATGACCCCTAACACATGATCTGGGATATCAAAACCAAACAATGTTGTTGTTGTCATGGAGATCGAAACACAATCCTCATAGGATGAATCAGAGGTTGATGAGAGTTGGGAGGTTGATGAGAGTTGGGAAGAGGTGAAGGGAATTTATTTGGTGATTGTCACGACCCGTCCTCAGGGCCCATGCCATGACAACCCCAAGCCCACCTTCCATAGGCCAGGGGATGGTGTCTAGCACCAAAGGAATAAATACCTGAAAAAGGGAATGCATTGACTTTATAAAAGTAAACAAACACAACTGAGTATGCAAGTTAAGTAAGCACAAAGTAAAACTGAGTACAAAAGTAAGTGCTAAAAAGTAAATGGGACAGTATACAAACCCAACTGAAAGTATAGTACAACTGATAAAAAAGTACAACAACAGTAAAGTAAAGTGGCAACCACGGAGTCGTTTTCCGGATATCCCACCTAAAGGGTGGGTATAGATGATCTCCTCAGCTCCTCGGGTCTGGCCGTCCTCCCCATGTACGTCCCGTCAAGTGGTCCACCTCCGGGTACCGTCCAGCTCCACAAGACTCCTCCACGATCAGTGCTGTCCATCCTCTACATCCAACACAACGTAGTGCAGGCATAGCCCGTGCAGGGGTGAGTATACGATACTCAGTAGGGACCTCGAGACCCCCGAAGGTCTCCCATAATCCACAAAGGATAAACCAAAAAGGAAAGATACAATCACGAAGAATCATCCAACCCTACTTAGGTATATTCCTATACATATAACTAAATTATCAATCTCAGTTCGACTCCAACTCTCGAGCCCAAGCACAACCCAGTCCACACATGATAAATAGTCAATCACATCAATGATAATGATTGAAAGTCAAGACTCCGCTCACAGAGGTATACTACTCACAAAGAGGTGTGGAGATGATTAGAAATAGCCTATGAATCATCTCTTCTGCCAAACCCACGTAGGATCCTAGTACAAAATTCATCGTTGCCGAACCCACGTAGGATCCAAGTACAGTCGTCGTCGCTGCCGAACCCACTGAGGATCCAAGTACATTCATCATCCCTTCCGATCCCACGAAGGATCCAAGTACAGTCTTCATCATCGTCGGACCCATGGAGGATCCCAATACAGTAGTCGTCGTAGTCGCAGCCAACTCTAGGGTTTCTGCACACAACACACTTGATTCTGAGAGGGTCCGCTCCTCGAGCTAAGGGGTTCGATACATCAACAAGCTCAAAGTCCTGAGTTGATGTATCCCGAAGTTCTGTCTCGTCAAAAGTAACCCGAAATTACAGACGGCGCGTCAATCGGACGCTCGTTCTGAGAGATATTGGCTTTTCCATTCCAGGGGCCCAGTTGGAAATATGCTCATTCCAAACCCAGCCATTTTCAAAAGTTTTCCAAAATTTACTTAGAGTATCTCAAAAGGACTTCCTCGTCACGACGGGTCGGGTTAACCCATTTTTGGTGGGTCCGACCAGGCAGGGGTGTCAGACCGGCCCGATGAAAAGCGTGGCTTGGCCCGAGGGGCACGGCGCGGCCCGATGCAGCCCGGCGTGGCCCGGCCTGGTAGGGAGCGGCCCGACTGGCTCCACCAGCTGGCCGAGCGGATCAGCCTGGAGGATGAGCAGTCTGAGGCGGGGGGCGTGACCCCCCGGCTACCCGACCCAGCGGCGCCAAGCGGCGCCGCCCCCCCTAACCGGCCGGCTGAAGCTGACCGGCCTCTTGGTGCAAGCGGCCCACACGGGCGGGCCGTGGTTTGTCTGACACGGCGCCCTCCCGGTGTCGTGGCTCTCCTCCACCCAACCGGCCGACGGGCCGACCGGTTCTTCCGCTGAATCGGCCCATGGTTAGCGGCCCGCAGTCTTCCGCAGTGCGGTGCCCCTTGTGGCGCTGCAGTTATCCTTCGGCCAGGTCAGCTTTGGCCGGCCGGTTCTTCATTAGTCGAGCAGCCCACTGTTGTAGGCCACGATTCTTCCTTATGCGGTCGGTGCACGACCGCCGCTTCCATTCGTTGCCACCTCCTCTCGTTGCCTCCATCAAAAAATCCAAGAACAAGGTTCAAAGGAGGGTCGTCGGGCCGTGTTCGATAGGCCCACACCCTCCGCGTTAGGTGGTATCATATATCCAATGATGATCACTTGTGTACAATAAGAACGAAGGAATAAATTTATTTAAAATAAATTAAGGAAACCAGCTATCTTGAATAAGGTTTGTTCGTCGTAGACGCGGAATGTGATGACGCTCCGTCAACATCGGAGGAAGAAGAGGATTGGAGAATCATGGAGCGTTCTTCGCTGAGGAAGAAAACCATTTGTTGGTCGAAGTGGATACTCAAGAGGGAAGTGAATTGAGTTCTAATTAAAATTTCTGTTAAAATATTTTCTATTTAAAATCCCTCAATTTATAAAACAAGTTAAACTATAGTGAATTTATACAGATTGTAAATGTTCACTTAGCTTCTCAAAGATTGATTAGGTCTCAGTTAGTTTAACCA
This sequence comes from Viscum album, assembly GCA_963277665.1. Taxonomy (NCBI): domain Eukaryota; kingdom Viridiplantae; phylum Streptophyta; class Magnoliopsida; order Santalales; family Viscaceae; genus Viscum; species Viscum album. The sequence continues at coordinate 1,466,095,836 of OY728128.1, read as the reverse complement.
CAAGATCAAACTAACTTTTGAAACTAATCTACTGATTTACAATAAGTGTAAACACTTGCTAATTTAACTATCAAAGTAGCTTTAAAATAGTTTTTTATTTCAAAGTAATAGCAGTGGAATAAATAAGATATATATAGTAAACTTTGAACTTAAACAAAAAAAATGCACAGTAGATATAACAAGAGGTTCAGTCTCAAGATGAGATTTAGTGCTCTCAAATTTATATAAATTTGATCCACACCCGGAATCAGGGTTAACAACAGTTTACAAAACTGTTCAGGCCACACAGGGACCTCTACCACTGTTCTACATGGGAAACAAAGAAAAGACCAGGCCACACAAGGACCTCTTCCACAGTTGACATGGGTAAACAAGAGATAAGATATTTTGAGTGAGGATTTTGATATCCTCCAGTTCAGTGCATAAGATAGTGTGTGTATAAGAAATACAGAGTACACCACACTGCTCGAAAGTTAATAAATAAATCCCGTAGAGAAGATAGATACGAGTTTAGAAAGATCTAGTGATTATCAATGCAGCTCTGAACTTGTTGGATTCAGCAGGAGTGCTTCTGAGTCCTTCTCCGGTTTTTCTGTTGAAAAATAGAGTGTTGTAGTTTAGCTTGTCTTCTACAGGAGTGCGAATGATCTCTTGATTCATCGTGTGTTCTTCAGAGGTGTTGGATTGTATTCATGAGAGTTCTTTGAAAGACTTGCAATCTCTTTCTTGTTCAGGATTGTTCCTCTCATTCAGGACAGTGGTCTCTGGTGTATTCAAGTTCGTCTTGTTGTATATTCAAACTTTCACGTGACTACTTGCACTTTTTTTTATGTACTGTATTCCAATCTTTCTTATATTCCACAAGTTCTGGCAGTAAGAATGATTCGCTTTTCATAGGTATGAGATATGGTTTCCTGACATGCCAACAACTATCATTAAATAACATTAATTTCATTAAAAACATCAAATATGACCATTAGCATTATTTAAATAATATTGACAAAAAGTTAAGAAACGGTGTCACAATGATTAAGTAAATGGTGTCTTCTTCATGGTATGTGGTTCACGGTATGAGCTTCGTGGTATGTGCTTCACGGTATAAGCTTCACTGTATGTAGCTCACGGTGTCTGGATCATGGTGTATGGGTCACGGTGAGTCCTTCACGGTGTCTGGTCACGGTGAGTCCTTCACGGTGTCTGGTCATGGTGATTCCTTCACAGTGTCTGGTCACGGTGAGTCCTTCATGGTGTCTCCACACTTAGACAAATATCTATATTTGGACTTAGACAATAATATGCAAAATATGGATTAAGTTTAAGCATTAGAGAGTAAAAGAGCTTGAATCATAAATATAAAGGCTTGATAATATATGTGAGATTTATGATCATGCATGAGACTTGTAAATAATAAAGAGAGTAATTAACATCATAAGATTTGTTATCATTAAAACATGATGTGTAGCTATTATTGATATTGAAGAGCATTAGAAAGATGTGCAATGAAGATTGAGATTAATTAACAGTAATAGGATTTGTGATCATTAAAACATGATTAGCACATGAGGAGTCCAACAGGATTTGTGATCATTAAAACATGATTAGCACATGAGGAGTCCAATAATCTCCCCCTTCTTGATGATCACAAATCATATATAGGCAGAATATAAATGGCATGTAATATTAAGGATACAAGCATAGAAAAAACCATTATAGAACTGACACTAGTAGTTTTGATCTCCCATTTATTTGGAGTTTTCTCCCCCTTTTGGGATTATCAAAAAGTAGAGAAAATTAAATGAAACACTGCATTTGGAATTAAAAATAGTTCAGAATAGAACATACATGAGAAGTAAAAATAGTAAACATGAAATAAAATCCCATCAAAAAAGAAAAGAAGTCCTCATACTCTTCAGGGATCCACCTTTTCTTTGCCTTTATCAGCAGTAGGAGCTGGTGCTGAAGTAGAAGAAGGCATAGATGTGGTAGACAAAGAGGGTACGGGTAGAACTTAAAAAACAGATGGAGACAAAGTGGGAGCAGTCGAAGATCTAGGCTGTGGTTGGTTAAGAATGACTGGCCAGATCTGAGAAAGAGCTTGGCTAACGGTCATGGCAGTTGAGGATAAGGCAGGTAGACCAGGTCTAAGGGGTGCAGTATCTGGAGAAACTATAGCAGTGATGAAATCAATAATGATTTCACCACCATATTGCATTGCCTTTTCAAAGTCATCCGTATTCTCCAGAAATCTGTCCAACAATCTGGTGAACTCTGTAAGTTTCAGAACTTGAGCTTTAAAAGCTTGATTCACTGGAGGGATTCTCAAATTTTCCACAAGATATCTAAAGTGATATGTCATATCACTTTTTGAGAAAATCCGGGAGAGATACAAGTCAATTTTCTTGGTGATCTCTTGTTGATCATCATTGGCTATCTTAGAATGAATTATAACCAAGTCCAATGCTCTATCACTATTCTGGGTCACTTCTGACAAAGAGGATAGATCCAAGCCACTCAAGGCACTCTGAAGTTCTTCCTTGATTATGGATCTCAGCATAGAATCATCCAAAGAAGGTGTGGAGGACTGACCAGAAGTAGGTGAAGCCCTGACAATTTCGGTTAGAACTTTGAGCTGTTTCAGAACTTTTTGCAGGCATCCAGTGTATTCATCTGTAAGCTTATTCAGATTTCCACAAGCTCTCTAATGCGTTCCAGCATCTTGGTGTGTATTTTTCAAATATTCTCACCAAAAGAAAGTAGGTATGGATGAACTTGATACATAATCTCTCTAGTAAGGAGGGAATCAGATGGATCAGGAGAAGAAGCAACAGTTGCAGGTGCAGAAATAGGAGCAGACTCTGATCTTAAAGATAACTCATTCTACAAACTTGCTACCATACTTTTCAGATTTTCAACATCAGCACTTAGCAGCTTATTATCTACTTTGACTTCTTTAATTTATCAGATCATCCTTGGTTGAATATACAAGATAATATTTTCCAAGAGAATTGATGCATCTTCTTGACTTAGCTGAGTCACTGGACGAGGTTGAGTGGAGACAATTTTCTCAACTCCAGCTAACAAAGTTTCTCCAAAAACTTTCAGATCATCATTGGTCACAAAGGAGTGATGCTCAGGTAAGGGTGCAGGTAAAGGTAGTGGTTCAGATTCTGGTTGAGGTTCAGAGTCATCTTCAGACTCAGATTCTGATTCGGATTGAGGTTGGGGCTCTAGTTCTGGTTCTGGATGAGCTAAAGACTTCAGTTGGAACAGAGAAGAAAGATCCATTCTAGTTGCAGTCACTTGTTGTGACTCATTCACATTATAAAAGATTGGGAATTCATACCGAGTGTACATAGAATATGTGATAGAAGGTTGAGAAGCTTCAACAGATCTAGCTTCCACAATCTCAAGGATTTGAGGTTCCTCCCCCTCAACTTGTGCTTCCTTTCCAGATTCTTGAGGATCAGGAACATGGACAAGATCCTCATCCTTAATCTCTTCAGCAAACTCTTGCCTTTCCAGCTGAAAGGAAATTTTCATCCTCTCTTCAGTAGAGGGAATAATATCAGGAACCGACTATTCCACTGGTTGAACTTCCAAACTTTCTTCTTTCTCAACAGAAAGATCCTCTTCAACTGGATTTGCCTCTATGGTTTCTTGCTGTTATGAATCAAGAAAAACCAATTTCCTTGCAGCATTAGGATGAGCTTATGGATTTACATCCGCACTAGAAGCAGGATCTTACTCTTCTCTCAAACTAACACCAGCTTCTTCCTCTTGAGGTGTTTCAGAAGTTACTTCCTCTTCTTCTTCTTCTTATTCTGAATACTCAGCCACTTCAGCTAGTTCCAAACCAGGATTAGATAGATTTTTAGGCCTTCTTGGATAGTCAAAAGGATTAAACTTTTTATACACTTGATCATTCTCCTTAACCCACTGCTTCTTCCAGGGGTTCCAGCTAATCTTCATCCTTCTGATGATAGGCATGAATAGGTAGTAATCAAGGTCCTCTAATTTTTCTTCATTCGATCCAACCATCCCTTTTGCAACTAACATAGCCGAGATCATCCTTGAGTAAAACAAGGAGGTGGATTTGGAAGTGACTTTAATCAGCTCACAAATATGGTTGATAACATACTTGCAAAGATTGATTTTATGGCCATTCTTCAATAGATGGATCAGGAACACATCCTGACACTTCATCACAACAAACTATCCTTTCCTAGGGCTAATCAAATTCTGAACAAACTTGAACAGAAGTCTAGTCTTCCCATCTAATTTAGAAGCTATGGACCTTCGCTTGGTGCCTTCTCCAGTTAGGTTCTCCAAAGCATTATCCAGGTCAAAGATGTCGGTTGTTGGAGGGGGGTCTCTCTGGTAATCTTCACAAACTCCTTCATGGGGAATTCTTAAGCATGCAGCCCACAACCTTGAAGAGAAAGAGAAATTCTGACCGTTTATCCGGCTTGTCACCATAAAGCTTTCTCCAAACTCAAAAGAAAACTTCACATACTGATAGAATTGAGATACCAGTCTCGGGTAAATCGGTCTATTCTGTCCAGTGAACCATTCAATCCATCCTTGTTCTCTTAAAACTTTCAAAACTAAAGATCTGCTAGACAACACCCACTCTACACAAACCTATTTTTCAGGTACAATTGTACAACTTACCAGGTTTGGGTTTAGAGGTCCTTCGAGAGCTATCCTCGGCATCCTCTTCTGTTTCTTAGTGCGGTGATTCTCAGACGAAGGTGAAGATGGGCGCTTCATCCTTGGCATCCACTAAAGGTTTGGGCGAGAGGGAAGAAGAGGTTCAGGAGAGAGTTTGGGTAAGTAATCGAATGAAAACCTTGAGTTTTATCATTTGGTAATGTCAAACGTCATAAAAAAACACGGGAAAACAAATAGTGGTGAAATAAAAATTACGGCGATACGGGTTAAAATAAAAATAAAAATAACTCTTCACGGTGAGACCGTGAGTAAGTATTATGGTGTGATGAAAACTAGTCATAACGGTGAGACAGTTGGTAGTCATCACGGTGAGACAATGAGTATTCTGTATAGTCACGGTGAGATAGTGAGTTGACAGACCGTGAGCATAAAGTCTTGACGGTGAGACCGTGAACATAAAATAGTAACTTAGAAACAGTGAGTATGAAACTGTAAGGTAAAGTACAATAAAGTATTAAACATTAAGACCAGTAAGATATTCATTTATGATTAATCATACCAAGATCATGTATGATGTAGTCTAATCTTTTAGAATTTAATGGTTTAGTGAATATATCAGCAAGTTGATATTCAGTACCAATGAATTCCAAAGTGATATAACCTTTTTGATAATGATCCCTTAAAAAGTGATGTCTTACATCAATATGTTTTGTTCTAGAATGATAAACAGGATTCTTAGAAATGTTAATAGCACTTGTGTTGTCACAATTTATTGAGACATGTCTGAATTGATATCCATAGTCTAGTAATGTGTGTTTCATCCACAAAATTTGTACACAACAACTTCCAGCAGCTATGTATTCAGCTTCGGCAGTAGATAATGCAACAAAATTTTGTTTCTTACTACACCATGATACTAGTGACTTGCCTAAAAGGTGACATGTTCCAGATGTGCTTTTTCTATCTAACTTACATCCAACAAAATCAGCATCAGAATAACAAACTAATTAAAATGATTTTCCTTTGGGATAGAATATTCCTAAATTGGGAGTATGCTTGAGGTATTTGAAAATTCTCTTTACAGTATTTACATGTGACTCTTTAGGGTTTTCTTGAAAATGAGCACACATACACACACTAAACATAATATCAGGATGACTAGCAGTTAGATAGAGTAGACTTCTAATCATTCCTCTATAAGTGGTTTGATCAACAGATTTACCATTTTCATCAAGATCCATCTTATAGGTGGTACTCATGGGAGTGTCACTAATTTTTGTGTTATCCAATACAAAACGTTTTAAAAGATCTCTTGTATATTTACTTTGAGTTAAAATAATTCCAGCATCATTTTGAAAGATTTGAAATCCAAGAAATAATTTAAGTTCACCCATTAAACTCATTTCAAATTCATTTTGCATCATTTTAGAAAAATCGGTACATAATGAAGTTTTTGAAGATCCAAAAATAATACCATCTACATTAATTTGTACAACTAAAACATCTTTAGAAATTCATTTTATAAACAGAGTAGGATCAGCTATTCCTTTTGTAAAACCTTTAGAAATTAGAAATGTACTTAATCTATCATACCAAGCTCTTGGAGCTTGCTTTAAACCATATAAAGATTTTGATAATTTGAAAATATGATTTGGAAAATGAGGGTTTGAAAAACCAGGTGGTTGTTCAACAAAAACATCCTCAGAAATATATCCATTCAAGAATTCACTCTTGACATCCATTTGATATAGTTTGAAATTTAGATGTGCAGTATAAGCAAGTAAAATCCTAATGGCTTCTAATCTGGCTACTGGAGAAAAATTATCCTCATAATCAATACCTTCTTCTTGACTATAGCCTTGTGCAACTAGACTAGCTTTATTTCTAACTATGTTTCCAGATTCATCTACTTTATTTCTAAACACCCATTTTGTGCCTATTGTGAAAGTGTCCTTATGTCTTTCAAAAAGATTCCAAACTTTATTTCTTTCAAACTGATTGAGTTCTTCTTGCATAGAAATTACCCAAAATTCATCATTAATTGCATCATCAATGTTTTTAGGTTCAAGCTGTGACAAGAAGGCTTGATGTTCAACCTGATTTCTAAGAGAAGCTCTAGTCTGTGTCCCTCTTTCAAGATTTCCTACAACAGCATCTAAAGGATGATTCTTTAGAACTCTAGTTGATCTAGTAAAGGTAGGACTAGAAATTTTAGGTTCTTCTCTAGATTCAGGTTCATTAGGAACAGATTCTGGAATAATTCCAAAACTTGTTGTCTTTATAACAGGTTCATTAGATTTGTCATTAAGGTCCAGAACAGATAAATCTTCTTCAAGTTTTTCAAGAGAGGTTTTAGGCTCATGTGGATCAGTTTCATCATACTTGATGTGAACAGATTCTTCCACACACTTGGTTCTCTTATTAAAGACTCTATAGGCTTTACTATAAATAGAGTAACCTAGGAAAATTCCTTCATCACTGTTGGATTCAAACTTTTCAAGATTATATTTTGTATTAAGAATAAAGACTTTGCAACCAAAAACTCTTAAGTAGTTAACCTTAGGTTTCCTATGGTTCCACAACTCTTAAGGGGTCTTCTTAAGATAAGGTCTGATTAATAATCTATTAATAACATAACAAGTTGTATTGACAACTTCAGCCCAAAAATAAACAGGAAGGTCATATTCATTAAGCATAGTTCTAGAAATTTCTTGCAGGGTTCTATTCCTCCTTTCTACTACGCCATTCTGCTGAGATGTCCTAGGAGCAGAAAAGTTATGATTATAGCCATTGTGTGAGCAATAGGATTCAAACTCATGATTCTCAAACTCACGGACATGATCACTTCTTAGAGTTTTAATCTTAAGTCCACTAAGATTTTCTACAGATTTGGAGTATTTAACAAAGTAAGAACAAGCTTCACTTTTGTGATCTAAGAAGTATACCCAAGTATATCTAGAAAATTCATCTATGAGGACATAGACATAGTGCTTCCCATTTAAGCTAGAAACTATAGATGGTCCAAACAAATCCATGGGAACCAACTCGAGAGGTTGAGAAGTTGAAACATCTTTCTTTTATTTAAAATAAACCTTATGTTGCTTTCCCTTTTGACAGGGATTACAAACTTTTTCATTTGGAAACTCAAGTTTAGGTAGGTCTTAAACTAAGTTCTTCCTAGTATGTTTTCTAAGTGAGTGTATATTTCAGTGTCCTAATCTTATATGCCATAACATGGACTCTTTATGAAAAGCATTTAAATAGGTAACATTTTTCTTGGCTAAGGAATTTAAATCAACTGCATAAACATTTTCATTTCATAGAGTACAAAAGAATAAAACATTTTTAGAATTAAAAACATTGCAAGAATCATTTTCAAACTTTACATTAAATCCATCATCACATAATTGATAAATGATTAATAGATTATATTTAAGTCCATCAACAAATAAAACATTAGAAATTAAAACTGAATTAGTGTTACCAATTTGGCCTAGGCCAATGATTTTCCCTTTAAAATTATCACCAAAGGTGACATGACCTCCATCAAAATTTATTAAACTCTTGAAGCATGAGTAATCCCCAAACATATGTCTTGAACATCCACTGTCCAAATACCATGTCTTCTTGTGGGAACTCTTCAAGCAGTTTTACTATAAAACAGATTTAGATAGGAAATGATTTTGGTACCCAGATCTTCTTGGATCCAGACAGGTTAGCTAAGAAAACTTTAGGTACCCAAATTTGTCTTATGGGTCTCATAAAATTTGTAGAATCAACAGATTTTGAAAGATAAACTTTATTATATCCATAACTATGAATATAACTAGTTGAAGCATACGGACTTCCAGAACTAGAACTATCTACATTCTGTCCAGATTTAGAAATAAATCTAGTTTTGGTAATTTTCCTTTGTCCAGGTTGATATCCTATGCCAGTAGTATATTTAGGTAAAATCTACTTACCTAGAATTTGAGTTAGTGTATCTTTTCCATTTGTGAACTTCTCTAAGTCCTTCCTAAGTTTCTCATTTGACAATTTTAGTTCAGTGTTTTCTTTAAGCAACTACGCATTCTTTTCCATTTCAATGTCAAGATCAGGTTTATGTTTAACAGTTAAAGCATACTGTTTCTTTAAACCTTTTTATTTATCTTTCAGTTCATTACAAGTTTCTTCCAACATATCACAGTATTCAAACAGTTCAGATTTTGACATATTTTCAGAATCAGAATCATCTCCAGAATAATAAGAATTTAAAGCAGGAGTTTCAGATGTTACCTCATAAGTTTTTGTCATAAAACACATGTTTTCCTTATTTATGTTTTTAGTTTCAGAGTCTTTAGATTCACTGGAGCTATCCTCAGAAGCACTCCAAGTAGCCTTCATGGCATTCTTATACTTATTATCCTTATACTCGTATTTATTCTTGTATTTCAGCTTTGGACAGTCTGCTTTTATATGTCCTTTTCTTTTGCATTCATAGCAGACAACTTCATCAGATTTGTCAGATTTCTTCCAATCCTTTTTCCAGTGTCCCTTGTTGTCATACTTTCCTTTGTAATTTGATTTTCTAAAAAACTTATTTTTCCTATAAAACTTCTTAAACCTTCTAGCTATCTGAGCCATTTCAGCATCACTATCAGAGTCTGAATTTTCACTGGTTGAACTGTCAGTTTGTATTTGAGTTTTATCTTTGTCCTTACTCTTTGAAGCAGTAGTCTTGAAAGCCACATATTTTCTCTTAGGTTCATCATATTCTTCTTTATTTACCTTAATTTCTTCCTCGTACATCATAAGCTTACCAATGAGTTCTTTGATAGGTAGAGCAGCAATGTCACATGACTCTCTGATTGAAACAGATGTGCCTCTCCATCGGTCTGGTAAACATATCAAGATTCTCATAATTTGTTCCTTTGCTGGAATAGCCTTTCCAAGTGAATTCATTGTATTTACTATCTCATTAAACCTGAGATACATATCAGAAATAGGTTCATCAGTTTTCATTTTAAAATTATCATATTTAATATTATAATAATTTAATCTCATTTCTTTAACATTGGTTGTTCCTTCATGAGAAACACCCAAAGTATCCCAAATTTCAAAAGCCGTTTTGCAAGAAGAAATTCTGTTAAACTCTTCATATCCTAAAGTACAGTACAAGGAATTCATAGCTTTACAATTATTATTGTAGGCAGTCTTTGTAGGTTCATCCCAAGTGGATCTAACAGTAGTGGGAATTTTATATTCTGATTATATGGAAGTCCAGATATCAAAACCCATGATTTCTAAATGAATTTTCATTTTCAGCTTCCATTGAGCATAGTTTGTACCATTGAAGAAAGGTGGTCTGTTAGTAGCAGCACCCTCTAGTCTATTAGCCATAACTAGATTTTAGAAAAATAATTTAAAGAGATAAAAATTTAGAAATAACAGAAATTTTAAGAACCTTAAAATACAACTAAAATCATAGTTGAAAAAACAGAGAATTCTAAAAATCTTTTAAGCAAAAACTACACCTCTGATACCAAATGTTGGTCGGAGTGGATACTCAAGGGGGGGGGGGGTGAATTGAGTTCCAATTAAAATTTCTGTTAAAATATTGTCTATTTAAAATACCCCAATTTATAAAACAAGTTAAACTGTAGTGAATTTATACAGATTGTAAATGTTCACTTAGAATCTCAAAGATTGTTTAGGTCTCAGTTAGTTTAACCACAAGATCAAACTAACTTTTGAAACTAATCTACTGATTTACAATAAGTGTAAACACTTTCTAATTTAACTATCAAATTAGCTTTAAAATAGTTTTGTATTTCAAAGTAATAGTAGTGGAATAAATAAGATATATGTAGTAAACTTTGAACTTAAACAAAAAAATGCACAACAGATATAACAAGAGGTTCAGTCTCAAGCTAAGACTTAGTCCTCTCAAATTTATATAAATCTGATCCACACCCTGGATCGGGGTTAACAACAGTTTACAAAACTGTCCAGGCCACACAGGGACCTCTACCACTATTCTACGTGGGAAACAAAGCAAAGACCAGGCCACACAAGGACCTCTTCCACAGTTGACGTGGGTAAACAAGAGATAAGAGATTTGGAGTGAGGATTTTGATATCCTCCAGTTCAGTGCAGGAGACAGTGTGTATATAAGAAATAAAGAGTAAAACAAACTACTTGAAAGTTAATAAATAAATCATGTAGAGAATGTAGATAAGAGTTTAGAAAGCTCTAGTGATTATCAATGCTGCTCTGGACTCATTGGATTCAGGAGGAGTTCTTCTGAGTCCTTATCTGGTTTTTCTGTTGAAAAACAGAGTGTCGTAGTTCAGCTTGTCTTCTACAGGAGTGAGAATGATCTCTTGATTCGTCATGTGTTCTTCAGAGGTGTTGGATTGTATTCATGAGAGTTATTTGAAAGACTTGCAATCTCTTTCTTACTCAGGATTGTTCTTCTCGTTCAGGACAGTGCTCTCTGGTGTATTCAAGTTCTTCTCTTTGTATATTCACACTTTCACGTCACTACTTGCACTTTTTTTTGTGTACTATATTTCAATATTTCTTATATTCCACAAGTTCTGGCAATAGGAATGATTCCCTTTTCATAGGTACGAGATACGGTTTCCTAACATGCCAACAACTATCATTAAATAACATTAATTTCATTAAAAACATCAAATATGACAGTTAGCATTATTTAAATAATATTGACAAAAAGTTAAGAAACAATGTCATAGTGATTAAGTAAACGATGTCTTCTTCACGATATGTGGTTCACGGTATGAGCTTCAAGGTATGTGCTTCACGGTATAAGCTTCACGGTATGTAGCTCACTGTGTCTGGATCACGGTGTATGGGTCACGGTGAGTCCTTCATGGTGTCTGGTCATGGTGAGTCCTTCACAGTGTCTGGTCACGGTGAGTCCTTCACGATGTCTGGTCACGGTGAGTCCTTCACGGTGTCTCCATACTTAGACAAATATCTGTATTTGGACTTAGACAGTAATATGCAGAATATGGATCAAGTTTAAGCATTAGAGAGTAAAAGAGCTTGAATCATAAATATAAAGGCTTGATAATATATGTGAGATTTATGATCATGCATGAGACTTGTAAATAATAAAGAGAGTAATTAACATCATAAGATTTGTTATCATTAAAACATTATGTGTAGTTATTATTGAGATTGAAGAGCATTAGCATGATGTGCAATGAAGGTTGAGATTAATTAATAGTAATAGGATTTGTGATCATTAAAACATGATTAGCACATGAGGAGTCCAATAGGATTTGTGATCATTTAAACATGATTAGCACATGAGGAGTCCAACACCATTCTTCATTAAGGATAGTAATTCTTTTCTCTCTTTCTCAAGAGCTCTCTCCCAACTCTCCTTAACATAACAAATTCCCCAAAAACTAAAATAATAGGCTAAGGCTATTTTTTTTAAACAACCAATTTAAAATTTAAACAGCTTAATTAATAAATTGAAGTGGTTTAATTTATTAATTAAAGTGTGTTGGAAAATAATAATGAGTGAGAGAGGAAGAGGAAGTGATCTCTTAATTAGGGGGGGGGGTTGTCGTGAATTAAACAAGGTAGTTTAAAGGGGTTTGAAAAGAGTTATGGGAGATGAAAGGTTGGGGCACGTGTGGGCCCCACCTCTCAAATATCCACACATGGGATGTTGGGTGGATGTGGGCCCCACCAATAACTTCCCATGGGAGGAATTAACTCCTTATATATATAAAACTGTTCTAACAATTTTATTTAACTTCTTTAATTAAACCCCAATTTTAAACTTTAAAACCGCATAAAAAGAAACTACGGTCAAGGCCCCCTTAAGCAATTACCAGTGCTGCGATTTCATCGTTGTCCTCAGATTTCAATTTCGAGTACCGGTTCAAAAGATAGAAAAACCCGCACGTACATTTACTGAATGTACCAAAATTTTTTTTCAGAAATTGATTCCGGGCACACCGGACATCGGAATCAGGTTCCGTCAGAAACTGCGGACTCGTAAAATTACAATGAATTAAGAAAAAAAATCCCCTCGAAATTTCAGGGTCTTTAAATTACTCCCACCTCAGGTCTTTACATCCCTGTAAAGCTACATCACACACTAGGAAAACAAATGGGGATACTGAGCTCGCATCTGTGCCTTCCACTCCCAAGTGTTCTCCTGGAGGTTCCCATGCTGCCAACGAATGCGCACCAGAGGAATCGACCATCCACATAGGACCTGCTCTTTTCAATCCTGAATCTCCACTGGGACCTCCATAAACCTCACCCCGTCATCGATGTCCAGCTTCCATGATCGATGATGTGGGACAGGTTGTGCACGTATCTCCTCATCTGAGATACGTGGAAGACGTCGTGCACCCAGTGCAACTGAGGTGAAAAGGCCAGGTGGTAAGCCACCTCAGCTACCATTTTGTGGACCTAGAATGGTCCGATGAAGCGCGAAGATAACTTCTCGCCCCGGCTAAATCTATGTAGACCTCGTCGAGGTGAGACCTGTAGGAAAACGTGGTCACCATCCTCGAACTCCAGTGGTCTCCGTCTCCTATCAGCATAGGACTTATGTCTGCTCTGTGCAGTATTCATCTACTCCTAGATGATCTGTAACTTCTTCATTGTAGCCTAAACCATCTCTGGTCCTACCAGTGCTGACTCCCCAGGGTCAGTCCAGCACAGGGGTGATCTGTAAGGTCGGTCGTACAATGCCTCATATTGTACCATCCTGATGGTGGAGTGGTATCTGTTGTTGTACGCAAATTCCACCAAGTGTAGTTGATCCTCCCATCTGTGACCAAGGTCAAGGACACATGCACTGAGCATGTCCTCGAGTGTCTGAATGTTCCTCTCAGCCTGGACATCTTTCTGAGGATGGAAGGTGGTGCTCAAGCATATCAGTGTCTCGAAAGCCTCCTATAACCCTTTCCAAATCCGAGAAGTAAAGAGATCATCTCGATCAGATACAATAGATGATGGAAAACCATTAAGTCATATGATCTCTTGAACGTAGAGGCGTTCCAAGCTCTCTAATGAGCCCTAATCTCTGATCGGTAGGAAGTGGGCCGACTTGGTGAGTCGGTCTATGATCACCCAGATAGAGTTGTACCCTTTAGATGTACGTGGAATCCCCATCAAGAAATCCATGGATATCCTGTCCCACTTCCACTCCGGGACCTCTAAGGGCTGTACCAAGCCTTCTAGTACCTGGTGCTCTGCCTTCACTTGCTGACAAGTGAGGCATCGTGAAATGAACTCTGCTACAACCTTCTTCATGCCCGACCACCAGTGCTGTCTTCTGAGGTCTTGATACATCTTATCCACTCCTAGATGTACCGCTAGAGGGGAAGTGTGTAACTCCCTCAACACCTCCTCCTGCAGTGCAACTGGTATCATAGTACGCCCCCTAAAGAGGATTTCAGGATCCCCTCCTTCAAAAAATCCATCGGGTGCCTGCCCTGAGGATATCTGAATAGGTTGCGTCTCATAGTCAATGTCCCCATGATGTGCCTCTCTGACTCGCTGAAGGAGTGGAGGAGTGACTGTGAGTGACTGAATAATGTCTTCTCTATATCTATCCACAAAGGATATCTGAAATGCGGCTAGCTTCTCTATCGCGTCTCCTAGCAGCTGAATGCCCGATCTCCTGCTGAGAGAATCTTCTACAGCGTTCCCCTTATCAAGAGTATAGACTATCTCAAATTCATAATCCTGGAGTAACTCAAGCCATCTCCACTATCTCAAGTTCAGGTCTTTCTACGAGAATATGTACCTGAGACTCTGGTGGTCAAAGTAAACTATAAAGCGCTCGCCCATCATATAGTGCTGCCAAATCTTCAAGGCGAAGACCACTGCTGCTAACTCCAGGTCATGGGTAGCGTAGTTATTCTCATGATGAATCAACTACCATGAACCATAAGCGATCACTACTCGCTACTACATCAGGACACACCTGAGTCCAGTCCCTGATAGGTCAGAGTAAACTATGTACTCGACACCCTCCTCCGGTAGCCTCAAGATGGGTGCACTAGTCAATATCTACCTCAGATCTTGAAAGCTCTGCTGACATCTATCTGACCACACGAAGGGTTTCCCCTTCTTCGTCAAGGCTGAAAGCATTGTTGTAACTCTAGAGAAGTCTGGCACAAATCTCCGATAGTATCCATCCCGTACCAGAAAACTCCAAACCTCCGTCCCACTCCTGGGTGGATCCCAAGAAAGCACTGCCTCAATATTTGCTGGATCTACAACAACTCCCACCTCTAAGATGACGTGACTGAAGAAGTTAACCTCTCTAATACAAAACTGACACTTAGAGAGATTACCATAAAGCTGGTGCTCTCAGAGTGTATCCAATACAACCCGTAAGTGGTAGGCGTGCTCCTACACAGTAGTCGAGTAAATCAATATGTCGTCGATGAAGAATATGAAAAATAGATCGAGGTAAGGCTGGAAGATCCTGTTCATGAGACTCATGAACACTGATGGTGCGTTGGTTACACTGAAGGGCATAACTAGGAACTCATAGTGTCCATACCAACACCTAAAAGCCGTCTTCTGCACATCCTCATCTCGAACTTTGAGCTGGTGATAACCTTACCTAAGGTCTATCTTAGAGAACCATCATGCTCCCTTGAGATGATCCAATAGGTCATCGATCCTCGGGAGTGGATACTTGTTCTTCACGGTCCCCTGATTCAGGTGAAGGTAGTCGACACATAGTCGTAAGCTCCCATCCACCTTCTTGGAAAACAAAATCGGAGAAGCCTAGGGTGAAACACTGGGTCAGATGAATCCCTTTCCCTGCAAGTCCTCCAGCTGTACCCGCAGCTCACGAAGCTCTGCGGGAGCCATCCGATATGGTGGAGTAGATATCGGTGCTGTCTCGGGGTACAGGTATATGTAGAATTCTACCTCTCTGCGAGGAGGTAGTCCTGGAACGTCGTCAGGAAAAACGTCCGCATACTTATCCACCACAACAGGAAAACTCGGACTCCGCACCTCAACTGCTCCAAGGATGAGACTATCCAACTGATGTGTGATCAGCTTCCGTCTCCTCTGCGTAAGTCCATCCTGCGCTGAAAAGTCTCCCTTATCGCCGGTGAAGGTGAACTTGGTCCCATCCATGCAGACACACCACACTTTGCGCCTAATACAGTTGATCTGGGCATGGATTGTAGATAACTAGTCCATACCCAAGATGATGTCATAAGGCCTCAATGCCGCTACAAGAAGATCCCAGCTAAAGCTCTCGCCTCCCAGAGTAAGCTCACACTGCTGGTACCCGTGCGTAATCATCGAGTCTTCTCCCGTAGGAGTCTCTAGCCATAAGGATCGAGCCAACAACTCCATAGGAATCTACGAGCTCCGAACAAGGGAATCATTAATAAAAGAATGACTCGCACATGTGTCTATAAGTACTGCAACAAGGGTGGATTAGACATAGATAGTACCTCGAATCATATCAGGTGTGCCGTGGTCATAGGCCTCGACTGCCTAGAGCTGAGCCCGCCTCTGTCTGCCAGCTCCCTGTGGTCGGGGTGGACCTCTTGGTGGTGGTGGTGGTAGAGCCTCGAAGCGTCACCCACCACCTGCTACTCGGCCAGCTCCTCTGCCTCGTCCACCTGATCCCGTAGGACTGCCACGGTCGAACCTCTACCTCTTCCTAGGAGGTCACTCTACTATCTGCTGCTCGTCTGCATGGCGGGTCAGGTTGTCCCGAGCCATGTGACCCTGCCCTCCGCATGCATAGCACTGCCTGCCCCTTGAATGGCTGGATCTATTTTGTGTGCCCAACACCTCCAAACCAGTATCCTGGGGTCGCCCTGCTGATGGCCAGGTCCTCTTGGACCTCTGCGACATCTGTCTACTGTCAACTGTAGAAGACTCCGCTACGTGTCGCCCTGCGGTGGGTCTCGCTGCTGGCGTCAGCTCAGCAAGAAAGCTCTCCACAAGAAGGGCTCGCTCCAACACTCCTGCATGTGTCGGGATGCTAAGAATAATCGTCGAATCTCTGATCTCATGACTTAGTCCTTGATCGAAGGTCCAGGACGTAATGAACGGGTCCCATACCATGTCTGTTAAGTAGCGTCAGAGGTCAGTAAACCACACTGAGTACTGAGCTACTGTCATGCTGCCCTGCTGCAGATGAAGTAACTCTTAGATCCGCACCGCATGAAGGGTGGATGGAACAAACTCCAAGCGAAAGAGACTCTCGAAGTCCTTCCATAGAAGAGATGCCTCGTCGTGAACCTGGAGCATCAAGATCCACCATCTGCCTACTGCCGCATGCAGGAGACTCGCTCAAGGATCACCATAAGATCTGCTGGCGTCCCTACTAATCTGAAAACCTTAAAGACAGCCTCTAGACAATCCTCAGCTGCCTGTGGGTCCGTCTCTCCGTGGAACCTGGGTGGCCTCTGTCACTGAAACTCATGAAACACACTTAGGCGGCGTGCACTCTCTGCTGCTGGATCTGGTAGTATCGGTGGCTCAGCGGGTAGTGGTACCGCTGACTCCTCCGCTGTGATGGGGCCCTGCACCGAGGCCTCGTCACTCGGTGAGATGCCATCTCGAACATGTATTGGAACCCTAGTTGGATGCCTTCGTGGGGCCATCATAAAAAGTAATAGGTGTTCCACGATCAAACAGTATACCTGGTGATCTGACACAAATTAATCACAAATAAAACTTTTGAAACACACATGCAATCAGTGTTTTCATGCATTGAGTTAGAAATCAGAGGTCAGGGTCCTGGTGTATGGATACGTTAGCCGCCACACCAACACTGGACTCTATGGAATGATAACCAAACTCAATACTCGTAACACTATTTCTTCACATATAAGAAATTATTAGAGTCTTGAGTTCTGTAGTAGAACAGACTCATGTGATACCAATTTGTCACGACCCGTCCTTGGGGCCCATGCCGTGAATACCCCAAGCCCACCTTCCATAGGCCAGGGGCAGGCGTCTAGCACCAAAGGAGTAAATCCATGAAAAAGGGAAGGCATTGCCTTTATAAAAGTAAACAAACAGAACAGAGTACGCAAGTGAAGTAAGCACAAAGTAAAACTGAGTACAAAAGTAAGTGCTGAAAAGTAAATGGGTCAGTATACAAACCCAACTGAAAGTACAGTACAACTGATAAGAAAGTACAATAGACATAAAGTAAAGCAGCAACCACTGAGTCGTCCTCCGGATATCCCACCTGAAGGGTGGGTATAAATGATCTCCTCAGTTCCTCGGGTCCGGTAGTCCGCCCCGTGTATGTCCCATCAAGTGGTCCACCTCCGAGTACCATCCAGCTCCACAAGACTCCTCTATGATCAGTGTTTTCCGTCATCTGCATCCAACCCAACGTAGTGTGGGCATAGCCCGTGTAGGGGTGAGTATACGATACTCAATAGGGACCCGGAGACCCCCAAAGGTCTCCTAGAATCCACGATGGATAAACCAAAATGGAAAGATACAGTCACGAAGAATCAACCACCCCTACTTAGGTATATTCCCATACATATACCTAAGTTATCAATCTCAGTTCGGCTCCAAATCTAGAGCCCAAGCACAACCCAGTCCACACAGGATAGATAGTCAATCACATCAATGATAATGATTGAATGTCAAGACTCAGCTCACACATGTATACTACTCATGAAGAGGGGTGGAGATGATTAGATGTAGCCGCTGAATCATCTCCTCTGCCAAATCCACATAGGATCCTAGTACAGAAGTCGTCGCTGCCGAACCCACATAGGATCCCAGTACAGTCTGCGTCGCTGCCAAACCCACGGATGATCCAAGTACAGTCGTCCTCTCTACCGAACCCACTGAGGATCCAAGTACAATCGTCATCATCATCGGGCCCACGGAGGATCCCAACACGGTAGTTATCGTAGTCGCAACCAACTCTAGGGTTCCCGTACATAGCACAGTCGATTCCGGGAGGGTCCGCTCCTCGATCCAAGGGGGTAAATACATCAACTAGCTCTAAGTCATGAGTTGATGTATCCCAAAGTTCTGTCTCATCAAAAGGAACCCGAAACGACAGACGGCGCGTCAATCAGACACCCGATCTGAGAGATATTGGCTTTTCCATTCCAGGGACCCGGTTGGAAATATGCTCATTCCAAACCCGGATGTTTTCCAAAGTTGTCCAAAACTCACTTAGAGTATCGCAAAAGGAATTCCTCGTCGCAAGGGTCCCAATTCCGCAGAAGCCGCGTCGATCAGACGCGCGATCTTCGAGATATTCAGCCTTAAGTGAAAACGGGCCAGGCCCGTTAAGCCCAGTGGGTCGACAGGGCGGGTTAACCCAGTTTTGGTTGGTCCGACCTGGCCCGGCGGGGCTCGTCCTGGTGGGGTGCGGCCCGACTGACTCGGCCTGCCGGCCGAGCGGTCCGAGGCGGGGGGGGGGGGGGGGCTGCCCGAACCGGGGGCGCCAATCGGCGCCGCCCTCCCTAACCGGCCGGCCGAAGCCGGACGACCTCTTGGCACAAGCAACCAACATGAGTGGGCCGCAGTTCGTTCGGCGTGGTGCCCTCCCAACGCCGCGACTCTCCTTCGCCCGGTCGGCTGACGGGCCGAGCGGTTCTTCCACCGAAGCGGCCCGCGGTTAGCAGGCCATGGTCTTTCGTAGTGCGGTGCCCCTTGTGGTGCCGCGGTTCTCCTTCGGCCCAGCCGGCTTTGGCCGGCCGGTTCTTCGTTGGCCGAGCGGGCCACAGTTGCAGGCCGTGGTTCTTCCACATGCGGCCGGCGTGTGGCCGCCACTTCCATTAGTCGCCACTGCCTCTCGTTGCCGCCGACAAAGAATCCAAGAACAAGGTTCAACGGAGGGTTGTTAGGCCGTGTTCGTTCGGCCCGCGCCCTCTGCGTTAAGCGGTATCATATAGCCAATGATGTTCACTTGTGTACAACAAGAACGAAGGAATAAATTTATTTAAAATAAATTAAGCAAACCCCCTACCTCGAATAAGGTTTGTTCGTCGTAGACGCGGAAAGAGATGTCTCCCAGTCAACGTCGGAGGAAGAAGAGGATTGGAGAATCGTGGAGCGTTCTTTGTCGAGGAAGAAAACCGTTCTTCATTGAAGAGAGGAATTATTTTCTCTCTTTCTCAAGAGCTCTCTCCCAGCTCTCCTTAACACAAGGAATGCCCCCAAAACAAAAATAATAGGCTAAGGCTATTATTTTTATTAACACATCCAATTCAAAATTCAAACAACTTAATTAATTAATTGAAGAGGTTGAATTTATTAATTAAAGTGTGTTGGAAAATAATAATGAGGGAGATAGGAAGAGTAAGGGATCTCTTAATTAGGGGGGGGGGGGTTGTCATGAATTAAACAAGGGAGTTTAAAGGGGTTTGAAAAGAGTTATGGGATATGAAAGGTTGGGGCTCGTGTGGGCCCCACCTCTCAAATATCCACACATGGGAAATTGGGTGGATGTGGCCCCCAACAATTACTTCCCATGGGAGGAATTAACTCCATAGATATATAAAATTGTTCTAACAATTTTATTTAACTTCTTTAATTAAACCCTAATTTTAAACTTTCAACCCACATAAAATGTAACTACGGTAAAGGTCCCCTTAAGTAATTACTGGAACTGCGAGTTCATCGGTATCCTCAGATTTCAATTCTGAGCACCGGTTCAAAAGATAGAAAAACTCGCATGTATGTTTACTGAACGTACCTGAAAAAATCCTCAGAAATTGATTCTGGGCACACCGGACCTCGGAATCAGGCACCATCAGAAACTGCGGACTCATAAAATTCCAAAGAATTAAGAAAAAAAAAAATTCCCCTGAAATTTTCGGGTCTTTACAGTGATGAAGCAGGAAGGCGTGTGGAGGAGTAAGGTCCTGTAGGTGCTCAACGCAAAAAATTGATACATTGTGATTGCTATAATGGAAACACGTCATAGCTGTATCATTGGTGTAGTAAACAATTGCTCTTTATTTTCATTTCATTTTGTGGGAAGGGTATCTGTTTATATTTCTTAATGCCTCCATCAGTTTTATACATCGACCTGTACTTAATTATGAAGCCTAACATTATGCATCAAATTCATATTAATTGTAGTTCTAAAACATCCACAATAGTCCACAAAATAGTAATGCAGATATAGCTTGTTTCTTTTTAAATTCCTTTATAACACACAAAATATGAATAACCTAATGGTACGATGCCTTTATCCATAACCATGGTTATCCATATTCATGGTTTTACATCAATGGTCATGAACATAGACCATTAGTTGTGGCCCTGAACATCATTATTTCATCCAAAGGTTCTATTATGGGGAAGGTGGGTTTGGAAAGGTGTCCGTGCAACTCTATTCTTCACTGATCACACTACAGATGGGTTTGGTAGAAGAAAAGCTGAATTTGGTTATTGAATTGGAGTCGAAGCTCTATTTCCACTGGGTTGATTTTCTAGAGGTAATTTCAGGCCTTTATAAAGTTTCAAATTGTTTCTATTTTAGTATTAGACTTGTAATTATTACAGAACAAATATCATTTTTAAATTTCAGATATGGATTCTACATTGATCAGGTTTAATTCATATTTCATATGTTAATCATGTTTGAGACGAGATAGATGGAAAATAATATTTTATTGTTTGTTTCTACATTTTATTCATCACATTTACAATTAATTATTTTTTATATCACATTCGTGTTGTATAGTTGGATACTATCGAGATTTGGGTAGAAAATAACTTTTTCAACAATCATAAACTAATATAAATTAAGGAGTGGAGAGATTTGAAAAAATGGTTATAAAAATAAAAACAATGACTATAGTCATTTTTTTGAAGTGTTCTAAAACTTTTGATTATTTTGAATGATGTTTTCCAGAAATAAAATTACAGAATAACTTTATTTTCATTTATATGGATTTCATTCTAACAATAAATATTATAATGATCATAATTTGAATTATCCAATTGCATCATTTTTTCATTCATGTAATTTATTTCTCTATCATGAATGCACAATAAAAATTTTAATTCCTTATTAATTCAATTAAATATTTTCTACTATGTTTATGATTTCTTAACAATTTCTCTAACATATATTCCATTACTATGTACCACTCATTTACATGTATATATAAATTATGTATTCTATAGTCATTCATCTGTATATATTCTTTGAAATTACATTCAAATTGAATACAATGCATCTAGAAATATTACCATTGCTCTATTAATATTATGTATTCACATACCTATATTTACAATATATAAGATACTGTTTTCTCAATTTCTTCATACAAAGAGTCATTAATTAACTTATATGATTAACTAGGTTAAATAAATTTACTTTCATCTACATTACCAGTTTTCACTTATATAGAAACTTTCATATGAATTATCAATTTTCACTTACATAAAAAATAAGTGTGACATGACTACTGTATGCAATCCTGTAATCAATGTTTTTACATTATGCATTAACAATATGTACTTATATAGAATATAAGTTCATTCTTGTATGCAATTAATTTCCTGAAATTTCATATTGGAAAAATTATTAATTATGTGTACGTAAATGTGTAATTAAATGGACATGCCATGAAAATGCACGAGGTGGGTAGTAAATATAGATATACAACCCAAGACTATTGAAATTTAGTGAAGAAACAACAAAATTCAATTTGTATTTATCAATTTTTTTGATTCAATTTCATGTTATCAAGTATTATGAAGTGGTTGTCGACTCTCTGTCTTCATATATTTATTCTATTCAATTGCATCTTCTGTTTAATCATTACGTCTGATCTATATGTACCTCATTCCATGTTGTTCCATATACATGATGAATGGTTTCACTATGTTTTCTTTTTTCTCAAACAACCCACTCATTCAATTTATTATTATTTCATTTATTTTCAAATTTCTCATTTTTATTATTACAACCACTATCTTATCTTTGAATTATCATTCAATTTTTATTTTAGTTCCCACATTATAGTTATTGTGATCAAAATTAAAGATTAATTCAAATATTCTTCCTCAAAATTAAAAAAATTATATACTTTTACTCTATCCTTTTTCTTTGTCAACTATTTGAATGACGTCTTTATATTCTATGCACTCCTATTCTATTATCATACACCATTAATTTCTAATTAAAATTTATACAATATTAATGTTTCTTTTGAACTTTTATAAATATTAATATCTTATTAGAAGAAAAACCAGTAATTGAATACGCCGTGCAATAACATGGGAAGGTACTAGTTACATAAAAACTTTGGTTTTATCTACACCTTGATTCCATGAATACACTGAAAACCAAGAACTCCATATTTAAGAAGAACATTAAATTTGGAATTTAAATGAAGTACGAACTTGGACGGGTGCTGGAAAGGAATAGAAACAGAGGCACCCCCACTACCACAATTCCCTAAAGCATCAGCGCCACTCTACTCATTGCAGGGCGCAGAGACGGATCCTTATGAACGCACCACATAGTGGTTTTTACCCACCTCTCCACCACCCCCAACTCACTCATGACCTCCGCTTCCTCCCCAAAAAAATCCCCCAACCTTCTTTCCATGTAGCAATCGTCAGCCCAGACACTAAAGTCCCCATTCTTCACCCCACCAATCTCCTCCTCCAAAACTCTATGACAACACATGATCTCCAGCAGCAACACACCAAAACTGTACACATCGACCTTCAGGGTGATGCCCAAATTCCCCCTGAACCACTCCAGTGCAGCTTACCCATGGGTTCCTCTAATCATGGTCTGCGTGTATCTCTGGTTCATCCTCAACAACTTTTCCATCCCAAAGTCAGATATCTGCGCAGTGTGGTGCTCATTCAGGAGTATGTTATGTGGATTTATATCGTAGTGGATGATAGGCACAATGCAATCCTTGTGTAGGTAGAGCATCCCCTGGTGACCCCCATGGTGATCTTGTTTCTCCAATTCTAGGATGGTCGAGTTTCTCCGAATAGGTGGGTCGCCAACTGGCCATTTCCCATGAACTCGTAGACGAGCAAACAGAATGGTTCTTGGTCACATAACCCAAAAAGGCGGAAGAGATTCTTGTGATTTTTTTGGCAATCGAATTCACCACGGTTTTGAATTCCTTCTCAAGGTCGGGTCTAGCTTCTTCACACCAATGATAATAGAATTGGAGTCCCCCAGTTTCAGAACTGTGGGTCACTCCCATTTGTGGAGAAGTCTTGTGTCCGTAGGTTGGTTTTTCTCAACAACTCCAGCGGGCTGTTTTCTTTCACTTTGACAACCCATAGACCGTTTAACCATATATATTTGAATAAATCACCGACTGAAGGATAAAATTAATTTGTTTACACTATTTAACCAGATCAAAATCCCATGAATTATTACATTACTGTAATCCTCCGACGCTTCATCCAGAGAATGAAATAATTAAGAACAACCCCCTCTTCTCTCGTGAATGTAGGCAATAATTTCCGAACCACATAAATATCTATGTTGATCCATTTTTTTCTTGTTTTGTTGGTTTTTTTATCACCACAAACCTCTGCAACCCTAACAAAGTGGTATTAGAGGGTTTGGGTACAAATCAGCGAAGTAGCATCAAAGTTTTATGGAGACAGGAAAATTGAAGGTGATTAGAAAATTCTTTCGATCCCAGCTCTGTGAAGAGCATAATGAGATGATTCCAATGGTGCAAGCATTGTCAAAAATGGAGTTAAAACGAAGGAGATAAGTTCGGTCAAAGTTCTGGTCAAAACCTCAGTGATACAGTACCCCATGCCAGAGAAGACGGTACTATTCATGCCGGCAGTAACTTTCTGACAACATTCCAGCCACTGCTCCAGCACGCCACATCAATGCCCTGTCCGCGCCACATCAACGGTCATTCTAGACCATTGAAACTGTTTTTTCCATAACTCAACCAATCAGAGCTTGTTTTTAACGATCCCAGAGTCAATTCTAGGCATTTTGACCATTCTGGGCACATCCGTTTGGTTAGTTTTTCGAAGTTCACACTCCTTAAATAGAAAAAATACCGGTAACATGTTTAAACTTACTGCATTTAATTATGCCATCTAGAAACTGAAAATGTTGGACCTTTTATATATTAAAGATTTGTGGGAGCCTATAGTGGAAACCACTAAGCCCGTTGCAATGCAAGAAGAGGAAACATCAACAAGTGGTAAACCTGATGAAAAGATGTTATCCAGTACCCTACCAGTGGATGCAAAGTGGGTCATAATCAATAGTAAGTGTGCTTCTGAAATCAGATTGTGGATCTACAAGAGCATATTTCAAAAAAATTTCAATGAACATGACACTTCTGTTCTTTGGCAAAAACTGGAAAATATGTATGTGAGAACAAACACGTAGAACATAGAAAACCTGTTATGTTATCTTTTCAACTTGAAATAAAAAGACGAGACCAACATATCATAGCACATGAGAAAGTTCCAAGGTACCATTGATCAGTTGAATTTCATGAAATGATGATTGATAATGAGTTGCAGACACTATTGATGTTGAGTTCTTTACCGAATATGTGAAACACATTAGTTGTGTCATTCAGCAATTATACTCCAGATGGAACTCTCACCATGGAGATGGTGAATAATAGAATGCTGAATGAAGATTCTCGAAGAAAATATGAGGGACATACACCAGAATTAGAGGCTCTTGTCACTAAAAGAAGAGTGAAACAGAAATGACAGGGAAGAAGAAGAGGAATACAATCTCATGACCAAAGTCTTCAAAGGAGGAAGTGATCTAAATATTGATCAAGATATGACATGAAGTTCCACCACTGTGGAAAGCTCAGACACTTCATCTGGGAGTATAAAAAGTTGAAGTCAGAGAAGATCAATCAGGATGGTAATACCCAAAATAATGATGCTACAATTGTTAATGAAGAGATTATTATTGTTCAGGAAGACAATTAGGTTAGTCTTGCAAGTCGAGACTCGACATGGGTGATCGATTTTGACTCCTCCTACCATGTCACTGCCAGAAGATATTTCTTCTCATCTTACCATTTAGGGAGTTTCAGACATGTGAAGACGGGAAATGATGGTGCATCCAAAATTACTGGTATTGGTAATATTTTTCTGGAAACTAATGTTGGATACAAGTTATTGTTGAAAGATGTGAGGCACATTCTTGTTATTCATCTCAATATGATATCTACTAGAATGCTTGATGATGAGGGATATGTCAATTCCCTCGGTGATGGAAAATGAAAGTCTACCAAATGTAACTTGGTAATTGCTAAAGGAAATAAAAATACTTTTCTTTATCTCTGAGATGCAAGATCGTGTGGAGGAGAAGTAAATGTAGCCATAAAAGATGTTCCTGTAGAAGTCTAGCTCATGCAGCTAGGACACATGAGCAAGAGAGGAATCAGAATGCTCTCCAAGAAAGATCTCTTTCCATGAATAAAAGGTACACATCTGGATACTTATGCTGATTGCATCATGGGAAAACTATACAAAGTATCGTTTTGTGGTTATATACCATCCATAAAAGAAAATGTTTTAGATTTGATTCACAATTATGTCTACATGATGGGCAATAAGATGATGGGATGTGCTATTTATTTTTTTACCTTCATGGATGACCATTCTAGAAAATTATGGACCTTTTCTTTGAAAACTAAAGATCAAGTGCATGATGTTTTCAAGTAGTTTCATGTGAAGGTGGAAAGAGAAACAAATAGATTATTAAAGTGCGTGTGAGAAGACAATAGAGGAGAGTATCGTGGTCCATTTGAGGAGTACTGTAGGAGTTTTAGAATCAGGTTTGAAAAATCAGTATTGAAGATGCCTCAACATAATGGTCTTGCTGAGAGTATGAATAGAACAATTTGTGAGAGAGTAAGACGTATGCTCTCAAATGAAAAGCTTCCAAATACCTTTTGGTGGGAGGCAATGATGACTTCAATTGATCTTATAAAACTTTCTCCATCAGTTCCACTGAACTAAGATGTTCTCGAAAGTGTATGGATTGGTAAATATGTTTCATACAAACACTTGAGTGTATTTGGATGCAGAGCATTTGTTTACATCCTGAAAGATGAGTGGGAAAAGATGAATGGAAAAGGGAAGAAATGTATCTTTTTGGGATATGTTCAGGAGGAGTTTGGATACTGAATCTAGGATCCTATCATCATGAGGATCGTTAGAAGTAGATATGTGGTGTTTCTTGAGGATCAGACGATTGAAGATTTTGAGAAGTCAGAAAGTGAAGAGAAGTCATAGTCTGAGGAAATTACAGTCAGTCTAGAACCGGTGTCACCACCATCAATACTAGCTATCATGAGAGAGATACAAGACACTGATGATACATCACTACTAGGTAATATATCTCTATATAATGATATGTCCCCATCATGTTATAATCCATAATAGATCACCCCTGAAGAACAATTGAGGAGATCCACTAGAGAACGACAACCGAGTCATAGATACTCACCACATGAGTATGTGATAATCACTAACGAGGGAGAGATAGATAGTTATGATGATGTGATGAGGAGTCGGGAGAATATGGAATGGAAGAAATCCATGCAACAGGAGATGAAATACTTGCAAAATAACCACACATTCGATTTAGTAGAATTACTACATGGAAAAGAAGGCACTCAAGAACAAGTGGGTGTATATAATTAAAGGAGAAGATGATAGCTCATAGCCATGATACAAATCCAGAATGGTTGTGAAGGTATTTGGTCAGAAGAAAGGTATTAACTTTGATGAAAGTTTTTCTCTTGTGGTTAAAATGTCTTCTATCATAGTTGTTCTTGGATTGGAGGCTAGTTTGAACCTAGAGGTTCAACAACTGTATGTAAAGAAAATGTTCTTACATGTCAATATTGATGAGGAGATATACATGGATTATCCATATGGACTTCAGGTGAAAGGAAAAAATAAAACCTAGTACGCAAGCTTAAGAAATGATTATATGGTCTGAAACAGGCACTGAGGAAATGGTATAAGAAATTTGACTCATTCATGGAGAAAAATGAGTATAGAAGGACGACTGCTGATCATTGTGTTTCCATCAAATATTTTTTTGATGGTGATTCATTATATTATTGATTTATGTTGATGATATTATAATTACTGGAAGAGATATCACCAAGATAGACATGTTGATGAAGGAGTTGAACAAGTCTTTTGAAATGAAGGACTTAGGAGATGCTACTCAGATTCTTAGTATGACAATTACTCATGACCGGAGGAATCAAAAGATTTGGCTATCTTAGGAGTAGTACATTGAGAAGGTTATTGAATGATTAAACATGGGAAATGAGAAACCACTTAGAACTCCACTTGCGAGTCATTTCAGGCTCACAAAAAGTCATATTCCATCAACTGAAGAGGAGAAAGCTGAAATAGAAAAAGTTCCTTATCAGTCAGCAGTTGGAAGTCTTATGTATGCCATGGTGTGCACTAGATCTGATATTTCTCATGTTGTTGGCATTGCGATTAGGTTATTATAAATCTAGGAAAGGAGCACTGGACATTGGTCAAATGGATATTGAGGTATCTTTGAGGTACATCTAGTTGTTGTTTATGTTTTGGAAGTGAAAATCTTATTTTGGAAGGATACATAGATGAAGATATGGATAGAGATATAGACACAAGTAAATCCGTATCCGGGTATCTGATATCATTTGTAGGGGGATCAGTTTCATGGAAATAACAACTTCAAAAGTGCGCTGCCTTATCCACCACAGAAGCAGAATATATTTCAGTCATTGAAGGCTGTAAGGAGATGCTGTGGATGAAGAAGTTCTTACAAAATTTGAGACAGAGTCAGGAGAATTAAATTCTCTATTACGATAGTAAAAGTGCTATTCATATAAGCAAGAACCTAACATTTTATTTTAATTCTAAACACATCGACGTGCGATATCACCTGATCCGTAATGTGTTGGAAGAAAGATTTTTGAAAGTTGAGAAAATCCACACCAATGATAACAGGGTAGACATGATGACAAAGGTTCTACCGAAAGAGAAGTTGGACACCTGCAAGGAGGCTGTGGGTCCAGCTTCTATCCCAAATTGGTCATGAGGGGGAGATTTGTGGTAGCCACTCACATTTTTTGAGAAGTATTCTGTTAGCATGTTGGTCTTTCCCTGGACAACAACAACTCCAGTGGGCTGTTTTCTTCCAGTTTGGTAGCCAACCCATGGTCTGTTGAAGCATCCATCTTTGAAGCATTCACCAACCGAAGGAGAAAATTGATTTGTTTCTTCTATTTAATAGGATCAATACCCCATGAATTGTAACATTATTTTAATCCTCTGACATTTCATCCGGAGAGTGAAATAATCAAGAAAGACCCCCCTCTTCTCCCATGGACGTGGGAAATAATTGTCGAACCATGTAAATCTTGATATTTATCCATTTTTATTCTTATTTTGTTTGTTTTTTATCACCAAAAACCTTTGTTTCCCTAATAAGAACCACTTTGTAGACGAGGCCAAAGGATCCCCTCCCTAGTTCCTCGAGAAACCCACTAGTGGCTTTCGCGAGTTCTTTGTAGGGGAAACAATGTAGGTTTGCGTCAAAGTTGCTGAAGCTGGTGGTCCCGATATTTTTCTTCACCACTTTCCCGTCATAGAAAATATAGAAACCGACTCAGCCATAATTGGGGGTGAGGGACACTTTAGAGCCAGGCACAAGGCTGTCTTTGTTTGCATACTAAATGATGATTCGGTCTAGCAACTTGTCATAATAAATGGGTAGGTCAAATTTTTTTGAAAAATATGTGTCAAAGATCTGCAGTATTTTATAAGAGGGTTTGTCTTGGAAATCATTCTATATTTCTGATATGGGATTCAGGTTCTCCCTTTCATACACATAACATTCTACATTTCAGATATGAGATTAAAAAATGTTTCAAGTACGTGGCTTTCAAAACCTATAAAATATAAACTATAAGATGAATATAAATGAAAATTAAAATATAGATTAAACACATAAGAAATAATCTAAAATAAAAAGAATTTTGTAAATTTTTTTTGATGAAAAATAATTTATAAGGTTTCAAATCCACCTACTTGAAACTTAAAAATGTTTCTAGTATATGATTTTGAAACCCTATAAAATATAAACTATAAGAATGGTATAAATAAAAATTAAAATTCAGATTAAACATATACGAAATAGTCAAAAATAAAAAGAATTTCGTTAAAAATATTGATGAAAAATAATTTATAAGCTTTCAAAACCACCAACATGAAACTTAAAAATGTTTCAAGTATGTGACTTTGAAAGCCTATAAAATATAAAATATAATACCAATATAAATGAAAATTAAAACATAGATTAAAATTAAATAAATTGTTGAAAATAAAAATAATTTCATAAAAAATATCGATGAAAAATAATTTATAAGCTTTCAAAACCAACTACTTGAAACTTAAAAATGTTTCAAGCATGTACTTTAGAAAGACTATAAGGTATAAACTATAAGAGCCTAGAATAAACATGGTGTGGCGACCACCTATACCTCATTACCCATATAACACGTTTTCTGCACCCTTTTGTTATAAACTATAATACGAATATAAATGAAACTTAGATAGATTAAAGATATAAAAAATAGTTAATAATTAATTAGTTAATTAATAATATAATTTTTAATTATTAATTACTAATTATATAATTAATTAGTTAATTGGTAATATCATTAAGAATTATATAATAATTAATTAGTAATATAATAATTCATTATTTAATTATTAACTATATAATTATTAATTAGTTATTTAGTAATTAGTAATTGTCAAATATTAATTATTAATTATATAATTATTAATTATATAATAATTAGTTAATTAGTAATATAATTTTTAATTATAATAATTAGTAAATTATTAATTATACAATAATTAGTTAATTATTAATTTGTAATTATTAATTAGTAATTATTAATAATTAATAATTAATTATTAAATAGTAATCTAATTAATAATTATATAATTAATAATTTTATAATAATTAATTAGTTAATTAGTAATATAATAATTATGAATTATGAATTATGAATTATTATTTAATTAATAATTATAATTATAATTATAATTATAATTATAATTATATTACTAATTATATTACAAATTAACTAATCAATTATCATATAATTAATAATTAATAATTAATAATTAAAATTAAAAATAATATTTAATAATTAATAATTAATAATTAAAATTAATAACTAAAATTAATAATTAAAATTAATAATTAATAATTAATAAATAATAATTAAAATTAATAATTACTAATTACTAATTAATAATTAAAATTAGTAATTAATAATTAATAATTAAAATTAATAATTAAAATTAATAATTAATAATTAATAATTAAAATTAATAATTAATAATTAATAATTAATAATTAATAATTAATAATTAGTAATTAATAATTAATAATTAATAATTAAAATTAATAATTCATAATTATAATGATTAATTATAATTAATAAGTATATTACTAAATAACTAATTAATAATTAATAATTAAAAATTAAAAATTAATAATTATAATGAATAATTATAATTAAAAATTATATTACTAATTAACTAATTAATTATTATATAATTAAAAATTAATAAGCGAGAGATGGTTGGGGTTGAGAGAGTCTCTCTCTTTGGAAATATAGTCTAGGTCTTCGATTCGTGATGGATTTAGCTTTGATTGATCGTTTCCACCCTACAGAAATTTTTGTTGGCCCTTTGCGGAAGACTGATGGTGGTTTTGGCTTGAATCGTGTAGTTGTTTCGTCTGTAGTTCCGTTGATGGGGAATTGTACTCCCTTGCATCTGAGGCTGGAAGAGCCTGCCCGAGCAGATGATTTGAACATGGTGGGTCCTGATAGGTTTTTATCCGTTCCTCGCGTTGATGCTCCTAATACGAGGGTCTCGCGAAATGGCATGCTTGTTGTGGTTGAAGAATACCTTAGTATCTTTGAAGAGATTGTTGAAGTGTGTAATAATTCAATTGTTTCCCGACTGAGTTCACAAGGGAATCACTCCTGGAAACTTGATGATCTTCGGAAGCATGTCCAACAGGTCTGGAGATTCAGTGACTGGAACCTAGTCTCACTTGGTATGAATTTTTTTCATATTATTTCTCGATCCAGTGAGATGAAATTGAAGGCATGGAGTTATTGCTTTGTTAATCTTAAGCTGGGGGTCCTGAGGTTCCAGAATTGGGACCCCTGGTTTGATCCTTTACATGCTAGAAATACAGTTGCACAATCTTGGATTCGTGTCAAGGGTCTGAACTATGTTTTTTGGCACCCTAGCATCCTATGGGATGTTTCTCTTGCAATTGGTTCCCCTATTAAAATTGATAAGGAGACCTGTTCGGTCAGGTATGGTCACTTTGCTCGTATTTTAGTTGAATTTGATATGTCTATGCCTCTTGTTGAGACAGTTTATCTACTTGATGGTGAGTTTAAATTCGAACTGGATATTTAGTATGAGCTTGTCCTTGAGTTTTGTCTTAACTGCTTGGCTACTGGGCATGTTAAGAATAACTGTAATTGGGGGCTCTGATGCTCTAATTGTAAGAGGTATGATCACTCAATTGAAAAGTAAAAGTTTAAATTGAAGTAGGACTCCGCTCCCTCCTTTTTTGAGAATGAGAAAAGGAATGCCCCTGGTGGTGTGGTGGTGGCTTTGCCTTTGCCTACCATGGAGAGTTTGAGGCCAAGTGCTGGGGGGTTTGTATCCTATGCTGATGTTGTGACTGGGAAAGGGACCTCGGGTGGTGATGCTGAATGTGGTGGGGGGGGGGGGGGGGAGGGGTGACCTGATTCAAGGGTTTGCACTGCCCCCACTCATGATGCTTTTGCTACCCTACTTCATGGGAAGACTTCCAAATGGGGTGATGATCCTTATAGTGACTCTGAGTTAGACCCTGCTGTTCTATTGGAAGAGAAATATTTGGCTAAAGGGAAATTGAAAATTGTAGAGAGATTTGTTAGTCCCTCTGTGAAACTTGTTTCTAATCATGGGGTTCTTTATGATCCTCCTCCTGAAGGAATAAGGGATTCTAGCCATGGATCTTCTTAGGTGAATGAGGTAGTGCATACCCCAATTGATCCTCATACCGGTAATCCCTATTCTGTGCAGGTTGTGCCTCCTAGAAATACTGCCCTATTGGAGGTGGCTTCTGCCTCTAAGAACCTTGGGTTATGCCTGCCACCAGATCCTGCCACTAGGATTATTATGAAGGACTTTCCTATGCTATCCATTGTTTCTGATGCTTATGATTTTAAGAGCTTTGGATTAGGACTTCCACCAAATACTGCCACTGGGATTACTATGAAGGAATTTCCTTTGTATTCCACTGTTTCTAATAATCCTCCGCATACGCAGTCCACTTTGCCTGCACATATTGCTGGGAGTGTTGTGCAGGAGATTCCTGGGCATCCTGCTCATGCACCCTCTATGCAAGATCCTGTGAATGTTGAACTATCCAAACATGATGTTGTGAAGATCAATTTCTTCACCATGATGGATGATATTAATTCTCCAGAATTTGATACTTTGTATAGGGAGATTTAGGATAGGGAAGGTACTCGGTCCTCTCCAGTGTCTAATACCTCTTCTTTCAGGCAGGTTGATTCCATGGAGGCTCAGGTCAGGCAACCCTCTTCTGATGGAATTATAGAGGCTCCTCAACGTAGTGATGGTGGTCCTGTTGGGGATGATGATCGTGTTCCTTTGGTGGGTGATTAGAGTGTTGTTGTGGTTGATGAGTCGGTGGACAATGAAGATGGTACATGGAAAACCCCAAGGCAATGGAAAAGGGGGCGGTATCCAAGTGGTCGAGGAGAATTTTGCAGAAGGGGCGGTCGGGCCAAGAGATGAGTCTTGTACTTGATATTCTTATTGATGGTGTGTTTTCACTATTACCCATTATCTTTCTTGTTATATTGGTACTATTTTTTAATAATATTTCTTAGGGACCATGGAGTTACTCCACGGTCTGTGCTATTCTCGTTAAAAATTAATAATAATAATTAAAAATTATATTAATAATTATCTAATTAATTATTCTCTAATTAATAATTATATTACTAATTAACTAATTAATTATTATATAATTAGAAATTACTAATTATATTAGTAATTAACTAATTAATTATTATATAATTAATAATTACTAATTATAATTAATAATTATATTACCAATTAACTAATTAATTATCTTATAATTAATAATTATATTACTAATTAAGTAATTAATTATTATATAATTAATAATTAATAGTTAATAATTATAATAAATAATGATATTTAATAATTATATTACTAATTATATTATATTATAGGTACTTAGTGGTACAATTACTAAAAAAACATAGAAATACAATACACATAGCCCGATAGGTAGGTCATAGCCCCCAAGGGATAACTCATCCATTTTTGATGCCCCCAAGACCCTATGGGCATGAAGCCCATTACATGGCCCATAGGCCTGAATTTTTTGGCCCAAGACCCATTCTATGAATAGTAAACTGACTGCTATACTCTCACCGCTACTACAGTTCCCCTACCGCTGCCTGCTATAGTGTCCACTACCACTCTAGTGTCGCTAGTTGATAGTTCCATCGCTGCTACAGAATGCAATAGTACTCTCCACCTAATGGGTTTTGGACCTCCTTTTTTGATGTATTATTATGGGGTGATTACCACTAAGTCAAGCCCCAACTACACTAATTAACTAATTAATTATTATATAATTAAAAATTAAAAATTAATAATTACAATGAATAATTATAATTAATAATTATATTACTAATTAACTAATTAAATATTATATAATTAATAATTATATTACTAATAGACTAATTAATTCTTATATAATTAATAATTATAATACTAATTAACTAATTAATTATTATATAATTAATAATTATATTAATAATTAAATATTATATAATTAATAATCATATTATTAATTAACTAATTCATTATACAATTAATAAATAATAATTAGCAATTATATGACTAATTAACGAATTAATTATTATATAATTAATAATTATATTATTAATAAGTCTATAATTAATAATTATATTACTAATTAACAAATTAATTTTTAACTATTTCTTATATGTTTAATTCATGTATTAATTGTCATTTATATTCGTCTTATAGTTTACATTTTAAAGTATTTCTAAGTCACATACTTGAAACATTTTTAAGTTTAAGTAGGTGATTTTGAAAGCTTATAAATTATTTTTCATAAAAATTTATTACTAAATTATTTTTATTTTCAACTATTTATTATATTTTTAATCCATTTTTTAATTTTCATTGATATTGGTCTTATAGTTTATATTTTATAGGATTTGAAAGTCACATACTTGAAACATTTTTTAGTTTCAAGTTGGTGGTTTTAAAAGATTATAAATTATTTTTCATCAATATTTTTTAAAAAAATATTTTTATTTTTTACTATTTCTTATATGTTTAATTGATGTTTTAATTTTTATTTATATTGGTCTTACAATTTATATTTTATAGGCTTTTAAAGGCACATACTTGAAACATTTTTAAGTTTCAAGTAGGTGGCTTTGGAAGCTTATAAATTATTTTTCATCAACATTTGTTACGAAATTATTTTTTTAACTATTTCTTATATGTTTAATCCATGTTTTAAGTGTTATTTATATTGGTTTTATAGTTTATATTTTATAGTATTTCAAATCCACGTACTTGAAATATTTTTGAATTCCACATTAGAAATGCAGAATGTTTTGCGTAGGAAAGGGAAAACCTGAATCCCACATCAGAAATACAAAATGATTTCAACGGCAAGCCCTCATATAAAAGGGAGCCCTGGGTGAGAGTTTCTATCAGAATCCAGACTGCTGTAATGACAATACTGCTGGATATTAAATAAGGTATAAAATTAGTTGAATTTTTTTGTTATATATATATAAACAAAATAAAACAAAATAAAAATTTTAAATATATAAAAAATATTTTTTTTATTTTGGTTGAAAGGAGGCATCGCCCTTGCTGCCTTTCAAGCAATTTTTTTTTAAAAATTAACCTGGAAATATTTAATTTTTTTTCAAAAACACATTAAAAAACTCCATAGAATAGGGACAAGGACCAAGGAATTAGGATGAGAAGTGAAAACAAAGGGGTAGGAGCCATGGACAAAAGGCTTCGAGAAAACATTGAAAGACTGTGAATAAGATAGAAGTGACGTTGAAAGAGGGGAAATCCAGCCAATCAACCCAAAACTTCCATTGGGTTCACGTCATTGAATGATGCCATGGAATAGGGGCGTTCAGTGAGAAAAAAATCTCAGGCGGGGAAATCAACCTCCACCTAGAAAACTAGTGAATGAAAGATTGCATCGAAATGACCTATATCCATGTAAATCAATTAAAACAACTAATCAAGAAATATTAAATAAAAAATGAATATATAATAATAAATAATAATAAGTATATATATGTTAACAATAATAAAAAATAAATGTATAATAAAAATGAAACATTAATAATAAAAAGAAATAAGAATAGATAAGAAAAATAGTAAATATATAGTAAATAAAACTGAATATTAATAATCAGTCATAATTATTATAAATATAGACTTTTTATATTTATACATTGAAATAATTAATAATAATTATTCTAAATATTTATATATCAATTATTTATATACTATATTACATATACGTGAGTGTGTGTATGTGTGTTTATAAATATTTAATTTAAATAGTATTTATATTATTAGGAATATTTTCAAGTATTGTTATATACATTTCATACATACATTTATGTTTGTATGTTTTCAAATTTATATACTAAACACACTCAATTTGATATATTTAAAAATATATATTCACTATGTATCTATATATATGTGTATATGTATACTTGAATTTAAAAAGTATATACATTGTACAAGAAACCTTGGGATGCGAGGTTAGTCATCATTGACCTCGGGGCATTACCTAGAGCAGGCTGGGGACAACTTGAGCGCTCTACAACAACCTCATATGGAGTGCTTGGCCTAGAGTGCGGGTATGACCTTCGATGATGAGCGATGAGGTGGGTCTGGGACCCCATCGATGACAATTGATGTTTACAGATCGGTTGGAGGGAGCCTCATCCATCAACGAGGATAGAGATCAGATGTGACATCCTTTGGAAACAATGGGGATGGACTGAGTGCAACCAAAAAGGGTGCACGAGATGACATCAAGATGTAGGGATACGATAGTGATGACCTTGGGATGTGAACAGTGGATGACCTCAAGAAGTTGATGGGAGGCGACCTCGAGACAGGGCACTGGCCGGTGACAGGTTGGCTCTATCAACAAGGCTTTTTTCACGCCACTGTGGACCTCATGTTGGGCCCTCAACAACCGAATGGGCCTTTGTTCCAATCTTGTTTGGGATGATGGTTTACACACAGGAAAGCGAGACCACTAGGTGATGGTCTTGATTGGAGACAATGCTGATGAATCATGGTGCATGATTCTTGTGCAAATGTCGAGGGCATGAGATGTTAGTGTGGTACAAATTTCATGACAATTGTTAGCGGTATGAGACACTGACAGGTGCGGTGACCTTTTTACACTGCAACTATCGACGGAATGAGACACTGATGGTTTCATAGAACAATTCTGGCAAAGAAGTGTCGACACACGAATGACACACAAGTGATGACGGGAAGGTGATGTCGCTGAAGGGAACAACAATGTCCTCAAGTGAGTTTGATGAGCAATGATACAACATTATAAGGGCTTCGAGTGTGCAGGGGTATTCATGGGATGTCAGACACGATGGTCGCACATGAACCCACAATGGGGATTTGGCCCAATTTCCAGGGGGCTTCAGGGTGTTTAACATGGGTTGACGGGCCATGTAATAATAGGGGGATGTGGGCCTCAATTTGAATTTTGTGGATGGGGGTTTCACCCTAGTTGTCTTTTGGATGGTGCTGCTCATCACTTTCATGTTTGGTGATGCTTTCTATGTCACATGCTTTTCATTGGTTCCTTATTCAACATTTTTATTTTCTTTAATAAACTTTTAGGATTGAGAAAGCTCGGATCCTGAACCTTTTTGGTAGCAGGTTACTGAAAATTCCATTATTCCCATTTTAGTGTGAACCTATGCTTATAGATTATTTATTTATCATATATTTATTAGAATTATATTTATTTTATATTTATAATGATAATATTAATGTTTATATACTTTCATTTCTATGTGTTTTTTATGTATTAAAATAAAAATAGATAACACCAAATTTATAAAAATAAATGTTTATATACACATATGCATTGATAAATAACTGATACTAATAAAGAAATAAATAACGTACAACTATCAATAATATATATTTATAAATTTATAATCTCAATATTGTGCATATATATTTTTAAGAATATTAACATTGGATATATAGATAAAACTATATATTAATGAAAGTAGATTAACAAATAAATATGCATAAATTAAAATAAAAAAGATGTTTATTTATATTCATTTTAAATGTGTATACATATATGCATTTAAATATATATGAATATCTTTAGATAAATAATGGAAATACATAAATACATAAAAGCTGTAATTCTATATATATATACATTGCTTATTTATATACATTATTTATATATAAAATTTTCACTCTAAATTGGAACCCAAAATTGAAACTATATATATGTAGAATATTTTTAAAGTGTAAAAAATTACATTAATAACTATAAATTTTCATGGAAAATTTCTATTGGGATTTTTGAAGTCTATTAGAAATTAGATTTCAAGCATATATTTCCATGAGTAACTTGAAATTTACATACCATGTGTAGGAATTATACACTAGACATTTTCATTAGATATTTTCAATGTAAAATTTCATTATATATTTTCACCATGAATCTTCGTTGAAAATTTCTATTAGAATTTTGAATGTTTCCCTTAAAAATTAAGTTTCATGTAAAAAATTACACCAATAACTCGAATTTTCCTTATGGTGTGTTGAAAATATTCATTGGAAATTTATTAAGGGATATGAGGAGTTTTCATTGAAAATTAACTTTCAAAAAGAAAGGTCCATTGATAAATAAAATTTCCATAGATTTTTTGAAAATTTATAGTGTAAATATCCATTAGGAAATTACATTGTATATTTATATTCATATATATACATATTATATTTATGTATATATTTATTCAAATACACACTAGATTTTTTCATAAGAAACTCCCAATGCCAATTTACATTGTAAATTTCAAATGAAAATTTACCTTATTTTATTATTTTTGTTTGTATGTATGTATGTATTGAAAATTTACAATGTAAATTTCCAATACAAATTTAGAATATAATATTAAAGTGTATATTTATATTAGTGTCCACGTGTGCAATTTCTAGTGAAAATTTGTATTGTTTATGCTGTGTATTATACACACACTATAAATCTCCACTGAATTTTTTTTATTAAATTTTCATGGAAACTTATCAGTACCAAATTTCATTTCACATTTCCAATAAAAATTAGTAATATAAATTTCTTAGTGAAATTTTATACAATATTTATGTATGTATATATACATTTCCACTATAAAATGAAAATTTCTAATGTGAATTTTTATTGAGAATTTTGATTAGTGATTTGAAATTTTCATTGGAAATTAAATTTCATATAAAAATTTCCACTGGTAAATGAACAATTTTATTGTATATTTTCATTGAGAATATCATATTGTTATTATAAAAGTTTTCATTGAAAATTTTATTTATAATAAAAATTTTCCTTGGAAATTATAAATTTTCATTGAAAAATCGAAATAAAATTATGAACAATTCCATTGGAAATTAAATTCCAAGTAGAAATTTATATTGGTAAATGAAAATTTTCAAGGAAAAAATTTACTGAAAATATACACATAAGCATGTATGTATGCATTGAAAATTTTTATTATGGATTTTCATTAGAAAATTTCATTGTATATTTATATTTTTACATTTACATATTTATATGTATCTATATATTCATTCAAATATACACAATAAATTTTCATATGAAATTTCTAGTGTAAATTTTTACCCCAAATTCCCCTTGAAAATTTACACTATTTATTTATATTAATATTTTTTATGTATTTATGTATGTACTAAAAATTTAAAATATAAATTTTCACTAAAAATTAACAATATAATATTGCAATGAATATTTATGTTATTATGTTCTTATGTGTGTGTGTGTAGTTTTTAGTAAAAATTTTCATTGTTTATGTTGTGAAATAAATACACTGGAAATTTTCACTGAAAAATTGAAAGACAAGTTTTTTAGTGTCATTTTGCATTTAAAATATCTAATATAAATTTGAAAAGTTAATTTATCATGCAATTTTATACAGTATTAATTAGTTTATATATATACATATACAAGTATGTATATATGTATAAATTGTGAAAAATACCAACCTAAGTCAACTAGAAAAACTACTCGAGCCGATCTATTACGATGTTAAGGTGCACCATGATAATAGAAAAAAGTCTTGAATATAACCCAAAAAAGACATACAAGTGGAGTAAAAAGTGGAAAAAAGGAGAAACAACTAGTACCAAACAATAAAAGCCAAAACAAGATAAACCAAAATGTATTTCAAGTCTCTGTGTGACCAACCATCACCTCCAAACCAACCCGAATTGAAGGCAATAACAATAATAGAAGCTGACATGATATAAGATTCCCTTTCCATTAGCTAGATCCTTCAACACAACATATAATACCTCCCAAAGGTAAAATTAGGGTGTCAGAACAAAGCCTAGTAGGATACCACCATAGAGTCCGTACAAGGTCTAATATCAATAATGCAAAAGTTCTAGCTTTTAAAACAAAAATAGTTTTACAAAGCATTTTTATTAATCCATACCATTTGTAAATCATTTCACCTTTGGTTTTCATAAAATGATTTCATATTAAAAAATATAAATATGACAAGTAGAAGTGTTAAAATAGGTATTTCAATCTATATATTAAGATGTAAGAAGGTAAATACATGTCCATAAAATAACCTATCATGCAAATCTATGTGACACAACCTCATATAAAAACCTGTGAGAAATAATCCATGATAAAAACAATCATGCACTAAATAAAAATAAATGAAAATCACCTCATATTAAGCCTTATCCTATAGAAATACATACTCTACACTAAAGATACCATACATTAATAACATTGGATCCAACCAATATCGAATTCTGCCATAGTCCATCAATATCCAAAAGGTTACCTCCTAGTAGTTTCACACACACTAAGGCTACCTATGTCTATTTCTTGACACAACCAAGGTTCCAAAAGTTCCATGTTTATCAAAATCAATTTCAAAACCATCCTTACAATTTTATAATCATTTTAAAAGACAATACATTCTTCTTCGGTGTTTGAAAACCCATTTCCAAATCAATCAAATCCATTTTCAAAGAAAAACCCCTTTAAAAACATTTACCTTTCCAAGAAACCCCTTGAAAACCACATATCACTTCAAGTCAATGAACAAACCAAAGGAAATTTAGATGAATGATAAGAAATTCATATAATGGACCTTATGTATATAAACACCTACCTCAAAATGGTATAAAACTAGTAACTTTCAACAATGGTGATTAAAAACCATGAGATCAACCTTCGAGAAACAAGGTATGATTAGAAACTATAAGGGATCGATAGAAAACACTATCCAATCATGAATTTGGACCATAAGAATATCTAACACAGTATCCATGACTAACTTAACAAATAAACAGAATTAATTCTTACTTGAAGAGGCACACCACAAAAACCCTAATGTTCGATCATTAAACAAAGTGATCAGGATGGGAGAGAATCACCCAAAATCTCTTAGGGTGAGCTTTGGGTCGAGAGAGGGAAGGCTAAAGGTCTAATTAAAAATAAATCATCTGATCAATTCCTAAAACCTATATTCCATGATATTTATATGGTGTGTAATCCTATTACATGTTGTTTATTTCATGATGGCTGAAACACTAAAAAATGAATCTCTTTTTAATAAAAACTTAATTTTTAGCGTTACACCACATGAACCAAATACATGACATGTAATACTTTCACACCCTAAAAATGTTTCACTAAATATTCCTAGAAACCATCACATGACGTTTAATCCCTTCACATGGCGTGTATATTCCCAACATACAACATAAAAACTAGATTTCAATAGAAAAATTCCAAAGCACTCGATATATTCTCTGAACTTGGGGAGAACCCCTCAAATATACTAACACATTTATACCTAGAATCCATTAATTCAAACAAACAAACATCCCCAAAACTTGGGTCATTATCCCTATAAAATGATCTCTATCCTTGAGAATCTTACAAACGCACTTGAACTAGGATGATAAGAAAAGCATGAACAAAGGAGTACCTAAAAAGAATAATGGAGTGGTATAATCTCTCCACTAGAAATGATTTCTACCGCAAGAAATGCCTCAAATTCCTGCATCCAAAAAAGAGAAGTCCACTGATACCTCATTAATGATTACCACTCCCACGTCTTATGGATATACCATCCTCGCTACCTCATTAATGATTTCTAGAACATGGACATGAACCTTGGGTCCCTATTAGATACAACTGCAAAGGGAACCCCATGAAGTATCACAATCTCTCTAATATAAAAGTCCCCAAGATGTTCCACCTTCATTGTCTTTTTGATAGGGAGGAAGTGCACTGATTTTATGAATCAATTAATGATCACCCATATTATATCCTTCCCACTATGATTCCATGGTAAACCAATGAAGAAATACATGGAAACATCATTCCACTTCCATATCATAATGGGTAAATGTTAAAACAAACTAGTAGGTCTCTAGTGTTTCATCTTGATTCACTAACAAGTAAGACACCATGATAAAAAATCTGTAACAGATTGCCTCATCTTTGGACACCAATACCAATGTATCAAGTCATTATACATCTTGGTATCCCCATGGTAACAAACTAACAATACTGATGTCCACTATCCATCAACTCCTACATCATAAAAAACAGAACAACTAACCTACTAAGGAAGCAAAAAGCACCACTAGGAGACAAAGTCCTCTCACCTGGGGTCTCCCCACTATAAAGGCTTTCATTAAAGCGTTAACACTAGA
This sequence comes from Viscum album, assembly GCA_963277665.1. Lineage (NCBI taxonomy): Eukaryota > Viridiplantae > Streptophyta > Magnoliopsida > Santalales > Viscaceae > Viscum > Viscum album. Next base: position 1,466,052,969 of record OY728128.1, on the reverse strand, counting down.
TTTTTGTCACCTTATTCAGTTGAATTCTATAATCTAATAATGAGTTATCTTCTATCAAATACAGGAACACCTATACACCAACCTATTCTATTCCCAAGCCCATCTCAGCAAAAAAACTCCCCATAGACCACTTCTCAACTGATTCCTTCACATCTCGTGTTGGAAATGTTTGGATCAATACATCAACAACCAAATTCCATTTCCCAGGAGTAAAATCAAGGTCAAAATCAAAAGTTTTATGTTACTCCCCCTAGAGTCTCTATCGAAAGTTCATATCCTTATGAGTAAAAATATATTTTAGGCTCTTATTATCATAATACACTATAAAATTCCTCTAAAAAGACAATATCACCATGTTTTGATTTCATGAATAATCTCTTCCAAATCAAGATTATTGGTAGGGAAGTTATTTTAATGGGTACGTAACTGGTGAAAACCATAGGCCACCACTTTTTTACCTTTCATTAACACACATATCAAACCCATACCAGAAGCATCATAGAAAACATCATAACCTTAACCTAGTTCTGGAAGAATCAAAATTGGTTTTGAAGTCAACATCACCTTATGTTACTCAAAATATCTCTGAAATTTGTCATTTCATTTAATCTTTACACCTTTATGGGTTAAAGCTGTCATCAAAGATGTGAACTTGGAGAAATCCTGATCACACCGTATATAGTAACTAGCCAAACCTAAGAAGCTCAAGATATCAAACACATTTATAGGCTACTCCTAGGATATAACTACCTGTATCTTTTCAGGATCCACTAAATGACCCTCTCAGATATCACATGCCTAAGAAATTTTACTTCTTGGATCCAAAAATCACATTTAGAAAGCTTACCATATAGATGATTTTCCTTCAAGGTTTGAATAATTATATCCAAATGGTCCTTGTGCTCCTCCTCTAACTTGGATCAAATTAATATATCATCCAAAAAATACAATAACAAAAGAGTCCAAGAACTGATGAAATATCCAGTTCATCAATTCCATAAATACATCAAGAGTGTTAGTCATACCGAATGGAATAATAAAACTCAAAATACCCATATCAACTCTTAAAATTTATCTTAGGTATATCATTTTCTCGAAACCTCAACTAGTGGTACCCTGACTATAGGTTAATATTTGAAAACCAACATTCCTCTCAAAGAAATTAAAAAAGATCATCAATCCAAGGAAAATTATATTTGTTCTCAACAGTCATCTGATTTAACTTTCGATAGTCAATAAAAAGTCTGAGGCTCACTTCCACATTCTTAGCAATGAGGACAGACAAATACCATGGTGAAATTATAGTATAATAAATCATTTAGCCTTTAGGTACTCAAATTTGACCTTAAGTTCCACCAACTCATAAGGCGCCATTCAATAAGATGGAATAGAAATGGCATTGTACTGGGGTGCAGGTCAATTGTAAACTCGACCTCTCTCTATAGATTTAAACTAGAAAAATCTTATAGATAGACCTAGGGGTATGAACACACCATTGTAGGAAGCAGAATACCTAGGAAAGGGTCAAATAAATCAAGAATTTTTTTTTGACAAATGGAATTATATTACCCCAACATGAGGAACAATAGGCCCCACCCTTCCAAATCTAGAGCCCCACTCACCCTGGAAAACATGAGTGACCCCATTAAAAGATAAGAACTTTACCTAATGGTGATAATAGTATATCTGGGCCTTAAAACTGATCATCCAATACATGATGACATTCAAGTTGAAGATGTCAAGATTGAGTACCAAGAAGTCCCACTCCACCTCAAAGTCAAGTATCGTCACCCGACATGTGGGACACTTTAAACCTTATTTGGGACTCTTTCCCAAAGTAATGGAAAGATCCAAAAAGTGTGAAATAATATCTGAATAAAAACCCAACACATAAACTAAATTTGAAGATATAAAAGAGTGAGTAACACCTGTATCAAACAAAGCTAGCACCATAGAAGATGAAATAAGAAATGTACCTCCAATAGTAGCTGGCCCTATTTCAGATTCCTCTGGTAAAAACTCTAATACATAAAGACATCTAGTCTGGGATACTCCCAGAGATCTCTTAGAAACATGAACATCCCTATTATCCTTAGGATAGGACCCACCATCCATCGAAGAATATTCATGAACCTTCGAAACCTTAGTGAATGTGGATCCCACCTTATTGCATTGGGATATCTTATCATAAAAATGTTACATATTTCCAAATCATCAACAAAGATGAGAAGTATTGGGAGCATCCATATAGTTGTGATTGATATGACCACTAATCCAAAAATGATAGCAGATGACATGCTTCTATCCTAGAGAAGCCCCTAAAACTGGTCATGAAAAAAACTGACCACCCTTGGGCTTTCTATCCTTACCAAAAAATACACCCTGATTAACAACTGAACCAACTGAAGCGCCACCCTAACCTATATTTCCAGCTATATCAACCTCATCCAAGACCTCTTTTTCAACTACCTCCATAAAGGTTGGAAGGCAAATGAGAATTAACATTGAATGAATATTCGACCTCAATCCCAACTCAAACCTTCAATCCTGTAGGTACTCATTAGTTACAAGCTCCAGTACCAAATGCATCGAATCATAAAATTGGGTAGAATAATACAGAATGGTACGTTCTATCAACATTAAGGTCAGAAACTCCTGGGTATTTGATGCATGCAATGTCTTAGGGTAAAACTACTGATTAAATATTTTATTTAAGGAAGATCCGGTAAGATTTTTATGAAACTTATCTTTCACAAAAGAGTCCCACCATCTTCTTCCTCGTCCCCCAATCATATATGTGGAAAAACCCACCTTAGAGTAGTCAGGTGTCTTTAAGAAGTTGAATATCCTCTAAATCTTCTCAAGGCACTCTTCAGATTCCTTGGGTCCTTTGTCACCATAGAAGAAAGGAGGATGCTTCTTAGTAAATTCTATGCCATGATCCACCGTACATCCTAGTTTCCTGATACCCACTTGAACTAGAGTCTGAATAATATATATTACTACTTCAACCGAGGAATGGTTCGCTGGAGGATTCACATATAGATCCTGTCTCATGGATTCCTCTATTAGATTCAGAAGATCTCTTCTCAAAGGGATTTTCTAATAAACAGAAGATAATAATTGATTAGATAATAATCATATTCCAAAATCGTAGGACCACTTTTAGAATTAAAACCAATGCTTTAAAATAATAAAAATTTAAAGTAATTATGAATTATACCATTGAAAGACATCACTAAAAATGGAATAGGTCAATTAAAATAAACTTCCTATACAGTTCATTCAAATGACCTCAAACTTTATGTCTCAAATCTGGTAAAAAGTCCCTGACCACCCATGGTAACTCAGGTTCAGTCATGGAGGTGAGCTGGGTAGGGACCTTTTCCGCACAAATTACCCAAATTCTAACGATACTAAATCCTGTATACCTAAGACACAAAACCAAACTCAGGAAGTGTTAGAACACTTCAGGATTAACTTTCCATATGATACCAAATTATAGTAGAACAAACTGATTCAACTAGACAAACCACCTAAGATGACCCATTAAAGTGGTGAGGTATAATAGGATAACAAAAACAATTCTTGAATATAACCCAAACATGACATAAAACCATAGTAAAAAAATAAAAAAAGAGAAAAAACTAGAACCATATAATCCAATTGAAAACAAGATAAACTTGAAAGTATTTTAAGTCTTTGTGTGACCAATTTTCACCTCCAAACTAACCTAAATTGAAGGCAACAACAACAAGAGAAGCCAACATGCTACAAGATTTCATTACCTTTACCTGGATTCTATAATACAAAATCTACAATTGTCCAAAGTTAAAAGTAGGGAATGGTAAAAAATCATATTAGGATACCACCATAGAGTTTATAAAAGGTCTAATATCAAGAATTCAATAGTTATATCTTTTAAAACAAGAATAGTTTTACAAATAATTTTTATAAATCAAAACCATTCGTAAATAATTTTACCTTTGGTTTTTATAAAATAATTTCATATTTATAAATATAAATGTGAAAATTTGAAGTGATAAAATAGGGATTTCATTCTATACATCATGAGGTAAGTAGGTAAACACATATCCATGAAATAACCTATCATACGAAGCTATGTGATATAACCTCATAAAAAAATTGTGTGCAACAATACATGATAAAAAGAATCATGCAATAAATAACCATAAATGAAAAAGCACCACATATTGGTCCCTAACCTATGAGGATACGTACTAGACACTAAAGAGCCTAAACATGCATAATGTTGGATTCAAAAAACATCAAGTCATGCCACAGTTCATCGACATCCCAAAGGTTACCTCCTAGTGGTTACAGACACACTAAGCCTACCCGTGTCTATTTCCCAATGCACCTAAGGTTCCAAATGTGAAAAGTTTTTCAAAATCCATTTCCAAACCATGCTCAAAATTTTATATTCATTTTCAATGCCAAGACAATACACTTTGGTGTTTGAAAACCCATTTCCAAATCAAGAAAATATATTTTCAAATTAAAACCCCTTTATAAACATTTTCCAATCCATTAAATCCTTTGAAAACCACATATCACTTCAAATAAATGAACAACCCAAAGTAAATTTACAAGAATGATAATAAATTCATAGAATTAACCCATTGTAAAGAATCACCTACCTTAAAATTTGATAAACCTATACACCTTCAACAATGATGATTAGAAACCATGAGATCGGCCTTCGAGAGATAAAGAACAATAAGAAACAGAAAGAGGTCAATAAGAAACACTATCCAATAATGAATATGAATCATAAACATAGCGAAAACAATAGCCAGAACCAAAGTAACAAATAACTAGAAGGAACGATTACCAAGATAGGTGCACCACAACAACCCTAATTATTAATTATTGAATGAAGTAATCAGGAAGGGAAGGAATCTCCCAAAATCTTGTAGGGTGATCTTTAGGTCGAGAAAGGGAAGGATAAAGGTAGAATGAAAAATAAATCATTCGACCAACACCTAAAACCTAAAGGCCATGGTATTTACACTATGTGTAATACCATTACATGTCATGTATTCCACAAAGGCTGAAAATGATGAAAAACACACCACCTTTTAATAAAAACTCAATTTTTGTAATTACACAATGTAAACCAAATACTCGACGTATAATCCTTTCACATCTTGAAGATATTTTAAGAAATCTTCTTGAAAACCATTATACGGTTTGTAATCCCTTTACAGGGAAGGTAAATGCCTAATAGACAACAAAAAACTAAGATTTCAACAATAAAACTCCAAATAACCCAGGATGTTTTGCAATATTAGGGAAAACCCCTGAAAGCTACTAACACATTTATACCCAAAATCTATTTATTAAAACAAACATACATCCCTAAACTTTGGGTTATTTCACCCAGTAAAGGCTCTTTACCCTTGATAATCCAAAAAATGCACCCAAACTAGGGAGGTAAACAAAATATGAACAAAGGAGTACTTGAAAAGTGTAACAGGGTGTTACATAGTAGAAATTTGTACTTTAATTTTCTACTAAAAATTCCACTATATATTTATATTATGAATATACAGAGTGTAAAAAATATAAATTAAGAATTTAAGATAAACATTTCATGTGGAAACATGCACTTGAAATCTTTAGTGAAAATTTACATTGTTTATTTATATATTAATTTATTTTTATTGAAAAATTAAACCTATTTTTTTTAGAATTTTGGAAATAAAATTTCAAGTGAAAATTTTCCTTTTAAAATTCCAGTGAAAATTTCTAGTACTATATTACATTGTATGATTGTATATATGTTTATAAATACATTTCATGTGCATATAAATATATATATGTATATTGTTTAAATAATTACATTAAAATATGTGTATTAAAATTTTCAATGTTTCTTTATATTAATATTTTTTTATGAATGTATGTATGTACTTAAATTTTTGAATTTTTCTTTAGAAATTAAATTTTATGTAAAATATTACACTTATAAACTATAACACCCTAAGATTTTAGAATATATTTTCTTTTAAAACATGCATGATGTCTTTTATATCTTGTGACACACACAACATCAAACTTACTTGAATAATGAATTAATGCTATAAAAAATGAATGAAATTAATAGATACTTAAATGATAATGATAAGTAAATGAATTTTTAAAATAAAAGGGGTTAAATTCACTTAAGAAAATACAATTGATTCTAAAGAGCCAGTTTGGAACTCTTGTTGAATTATGCATTTTTGTTAAATTTAATAATTTTGGGGAATGATATTAATAAAAATTATTAATATAATTGAATTAATAATTAATAAAATAAAATAAGGAAATACATAAAATGGTTAATTGATGATAAGAAATACTAGTATATTAATTTTTGGCTAAATATAAATATATTTTTTACAAACATTATTTTATTATATATGTTTTATTTAAAAGGAAATTTCTCTTATTTAGAGTATTAAAATTACAGAAAATTATTTTTTTACGCAGTTAAAAAAATTAATAATAATTTAAACAATAATTATAAAAGGGCTATAAATGAATATAAATTCATTTAAAGGTGAAAAAAGATATTCTTCAGAAAATCGTGTTTATTGCACGAAGAATATTTTTATCTTAATAAATTAAATTGAAAAATTTTAAAATATGGTTATGATAATATATAATATTTAAATGTTTTAACTAATATATTAACACTCAATTAATTATAAATTGGTATGAAATAATATCAAGAACACTTAATATTTTAAAAGGTCAATATTTTATAAAGTGTCTTTTATTTATTTTGTATTGTTATTTATTTAAAAGTTAAATTTATTATTTTAGAATTTTGAATTGATAAAATGGAATTAATTTATGATATAATCATGTCAAAAATAATCTTAACATAAATTTTATATATTTTTCTAAAATAGTTGATTTTTGGGTGAATAGTGAAAAATACCAATTTTACAAACACTGCGACTTTTATGACATTATCAAAATAATAATATGAATCTAAAGTTTGTGAAATTTTTTTATAGACCAAATACATATTTAATAATTAATATAATTTATTTAAAAATATAATGTTTAATATGTAAATATATGTTGGACATTTTGGTAATCTATGAAATGTTTTTTTTCAAATGAAAACTTTTGTTGGTTCTTCTCGTTAAATCACATTTTCACCTGGTTAACTTTTGTATTGTTTATGTTTTAAAGTCAAATAATTATTATTTTATTTAAACTCATGTAATTAATTATAATATAATCAACATTATACTTTATTTTGGAAATCTACGTAATGTTTTTATTCATATGAAAACTATTTTTGATTCTTCTATTTTAATAAAGTTTCACAAGGTTCCTTTTAATTTTGGTTTGGTTTAAAAGGAAAATAATTTTTATTTGATTTAAAATAGTAAAATTAATTATAAGGTAATAAAAATTATACATTATTTTTGTGTGTAATCATATTTATGCTTAAAAAGGCATTTTCCTAAAAAACTCGTTTTTGTTGGTTTTATGAAATTATTTTAAAAGTAATTTTTACCACATCTAGAAATTGAATCTTAGAAAATTGATTCCATATTTGGAATCAAGATTTTCAATTTTCTTAATGATTTAAATTTCATTTTTATTTATAATGAATAGTTATTATGGTAAAATTTTGTCACCCTGGTATGGTTTAAAAGGGTTAAAGAGGGGAGGTTAAACTAAGAGATAAAACTTAAAATATCTCTAAAAATTTTATAAATATTATTTTATTATTGGATATAGACCTTAAATTATCCTATATTTTATATTGGTATAAATTTTATCCACATTATGTTAGATAGGCATTTATTATATTTTAACGTTCTTAATGCTTACAAGGGTACCACTTCTCTCACTTATAAAAGGGCACCTTCTATCCTCACTCATCCACTCAATTTGGGCACCCTAGATCAACCAAGATCTTCCAAAATACCTCATAAAAATCCTCCCCACGTCCTAGATCTCCATGTATCACCAAAACACCATTCTTATAAGTCTTAAGGTGTATTCTAAAGGAAGATATCCAAGGAGGAGATATAATTGTCAACTGAGTTCTTTCAAGTTTATTTCATCTTATACCTCCTTAAAATATATTATAACCATCCTAATATAATTAAATAAATATATTTAATATAATTAAAAGTTATTATGTTTATGTAACAATTATTTTCTACCTCTTTTCCATCCTATGGGGAATGAAAACATCATTCATGCTTACATGCGAAATACCACCTCCACGAAGCAATGTGTCTCATTTTTCATCACCACTACACACGACTATTTATAAAGATAAATTTAATGGATATAAATAAAGTTTATGAAATAATTATAATTTTTTAATTTTAAAATAGTATCTACCTTTTTACCCTCTCATCCCTAGAAAAATTGAAATGCTGCTCGTGTGTACGTGTGAAATACCGCTTCCACGAAGCGATGCAATTCGTTTTTCATTACCGCTACACATGGATGGTTATAAGGATAGATTTAATGAATAAATATAATATTTATATTATTATTATTATTATGGAAAGTTAAACCTTTATCTACTATAATTATTTTTTATCCATTATAAAAATGAAAATGTTTCTCATGCGTACGTGCAGACTACCACCTCCAAGAACGACATATCTCATTTTTCATAACCACCTTACACATATAGTTTTAAAAGTATATTAAATTTATAAACATTATAATATAAATTTTTTAATAATATTTATATAATTTAACCATTTTGTCTTTTTCTTCAGTCAATCTACCTAATATGTTTAAAGGTTAAAGTCGAACAAGCTCAAAACATCTGACGCAAACTTAACTGATTTAGTAACTAAAAAGAATATGAAAATATATGAAATAAAATAAATAATGATAGTTTAATGAATAATAAAAAGGTTATTAATAAATCAAATAATTAATATAATTTTATTATTCAGGATTTATAAAATGTATGAAGCAAGACAAGACTCAAGGTAAGGTATTTTTCATCTCAATTTCCTTTTTTTGATACTTATGCCATTTTCATAACATGTTTTCATATTTGTGTTGTATAAAATACCATATGTTAATATTTTTACCATTAATTTAATAAAATAAAAGTGGTTTAAAAATTATTTTATGTTATATCCTTCAATTTTATTTTGAATAAAAAGTTACTAAAGTTGTAAGGGATTTCTCTTTAAAACAAGGGTTTAAAGCCTTCCTTCTGATACTTTTCCCACCATATCCATGTTCTAAAAAATATATTCTTATTTATAATCCAATGAAATTTTAAATATATTTTCAACTATCCTTTAATTGTTACAAAGGTTTTAAAAATTAATCTTTTTTATGTTTTCTATACGGGTCACATTTGACTCTTTTTACAAACATACAAAAAGAATATTTTTAATGTTTATCGCATGATCGGTTCTTCCCACTCCCATAGACATTATTAATCATCAAGATTCCTCAACAAGTTTTCATGGGTTTTTAAAGAAAATCCTATTCCTATTCCTATTTTATTTTTTCTTTTTTAAGATTTTTCAAAAAATAAAAGGATAAATCTACTTATTTTTTTTTAAAAATGGAATGTTCTTTTCATTATGTTTTCAAATAAGTTTTTTAAGGGTTTATGATGAAAAATTTCAAGATTTTATTTTATTTCATGATACTATACCTGGTAATTATAGATTATGATAGGTGATCCTAGGATTTAGCTCTCCAATTCATAGGGTAATGATTTAGTCTTTGATGATTTTTTTAGGAGATAACTGATTACATTACTCCTATTGTATGGGTTTTATGAAAGAGTTTAACTTGAGTTTGAATATGATACCTCAATATGAATTCATGGTTTTTATAGAAATTCTATAATATGTTAGGTTTTTCATTGATTAATGATTGATTTTCTCATGTTATTTTGATTTATTTTATATGATCAAAGTTTATTGTTAAAAAGGTAAATAATTTTATGGGTTTTCAAAATTTCCACTTGACTAACATACTTCATTTATTTTTATATCCCTAACTAAGATTTTTGTTCTCATTTTTCATAGGATCCAAGCATGTATAATAACTATAATAAGGTCAATTTTTATACTATGGTGATTTTTCATAAATGAAAAAAGTATCATGAATAAAACAAGGGTGTAAATTTAAAAACCTAGTTTTGTGGAAAAAATATAAACTTAGTGGAAATGCAAACTTTGTTATGTAATGATTTTATAAATTTTATAAAACTTCAAACCTAAAATATTATGAGAATGTAAGAATGTGAAATTATTACTATTAAACTCATAATTAATTTTCATTTATGTTTTGAGGTATTATAATTGGTATCATAGTCCATATGTAAAGAATATTTTTTTAGCACCAGATTCGGGTGTATGGGTTCAGGGTGTTATAGATGGTATCAAAATATAAGTTTAGATAAATTTATATTATAGAATGTTTTTATATGAATATAATTTAAAATATTTAGAAAAGTTCAAGGGTTGATGTATTGGTTTGGGATCATAAGTTAAAATTATTCTATAACCATAAAGATTAGCATGTTTAGAAGAATTATGGTTATTTTTGGTTGAATTTAAGTAGTTTTATAAAAGATTACAGGGTAAAGGATATATTATTAAATATCCTCCTCATAAGATGGTCTATTATGATTTTATTTTATATTCTCACACTAATCGATTTTGTTGTAGTAAATAGGTGAAACCAATAAGAATCATGTTATTAATGGATATCAAGGAAAATGCAGTATTTTTACAAATAATAAACCAAACAGGACAAGACCTAGAGTGAAAACTCTTATGGTTATGCATTACAAGATATCTCAAGTTATGATAAACAACTCAAACCTAGATAAGTTTCCTAATGCACGCAATAATAGAAAATAGAGTTTTATAGAGGTTTATGTGATAAAGATCATGAAGGTAAAAAGATTAATCTCACTACATGTCATGAATGTGAGGATAAGTACCCAGTGAAATGTATCAAAGGAACAATAATATGTTTCATATGTTGTAATGAAAGTCATAGAGAAATAAACTTCCAAAGAAATATAAGGACTCAACCTTAAACATTGCATAATATCGAGTTTTAAGTCAATAATTAATTCTCTTACATTTGACTATATTTAAAATTTATAGTTTTTTAGAATTATTATATCACCTTTACATAAATAAATATTACATTGGAAAGTATAAACTTCCACGTAGTATCCATTTTTTCCTTAATTTTTTTTATAATATAACAAGTTATATTTTCCTGACATATATTTACAAATTTCATCCTGACCTCATACTTGTCCTTAACCATACCTAAAAAACTATGAAATAAATGTTAAAATGTGGTATTAGTACAAAAATATTAGTAAGGTATATAAAAAGAATGAAAGAAACCAGTTATTTCAGGAATACTTATAATTTTTTCCATTTTTCAAAAAAATAAACTTTAGACTCAAAATAAACATTTTCTTACCCAAGATATCAAATTTTATACCCAAATATTTTCATAAATCATTTCATAAGAAATATTAAAGAAAATATAAAACTCATAATAGTTCATTTTCAGTTATGAAAAACTTATGAAATTTTTTTCAATTTTTTTATAAATTTTACCCTTAAGCAGTAGTATATACTTTTTTTAAACATAAAATAATTAACTTACCTTGTGAAATAATAATATTTTTAAAAAAATTCATAGAAATTATAAATAAATCATGTAGTTAAATTGGAACATAATTTTCATATCACTCTTAAAATCACTCTTTTAATTGGAATAAATAATACGGTCGACTTCCAGTATAATTATTACCCAATGCATTAGAGGGGTATCACAGACCCACCCATCATTTTTTTATAATGGGACCACCTGTCATTAGTCTATAATTGAACACCCATTATCATAAAAAATTCAAAAGAACAATAACATTATTTTAGTACATGAAATATTACAGTTTTCAACATTACACTCATAAAATTTTTCTTTTCACCCATAAGAAAACATTTCCAAATATTGAAATATCCATTCCACTTAGAATAATTTTTGAAAATACCCAGAACAAAGAAAAACAATGTTTTAATTTGAATATAACATTAAGTATTTTAAATTAATCCATACATCACATAATGGTTATGGCTACAGGAAAAACCATTGACAGTATATATGTTAAAATAGAATATTCCTTTGGTCTTTTTGTCAAAACATTCTATATAAAATAAGTAAAAAGATTCCTTTTGAAAAACTTTTAAAGAAAGTAAAAAGTGACATAAAATTTCCTTTATAATTCATTCATGTCCATATAAATACATTAAAAAAACAATGTTTAGAATATGGAAATGAAAGAAAAATATGTATAAAATAAACCATTAAAGCATTTAAAACATTTAAAACAAGGTTTTTAAAGTAAATATACCTTACCTTGAGTTCAAATAAACATGAAAATTATTTATATTACAAAATAATAAACTTATTTTAATTATTTACTTTCTTAATAAAACATTAAAATTTATTAATCTTTCTTATTTCCATGTTATAATCAATTACTTAATAAATTAACTTTTAGATCAGATGTTTTAATGATATTCAACTCATATGTACAAAATGAATTAGGAAGGAATACTATGGTAAAATAGGTTATTATTATATCATATCAAGAATAATAATAATGAGATATTAATAATTTCATACATAAATTATAATTTTAAAACCAACCATGAAATATGGTTATGAAAAATGAACTACATTACAATCATAGAGACAATAAGTCGTACACACGCATGAGTAATGTTTCCATTTTTAATGATCATTATAGAAAGAAGGTAATTATGATTTTATATTTATATAATTATAAATATATCATAATACCATATTATTTATTTAATTAAACTTATATATACTATCCATGTTATGCGGTGATGAAAAATGTATCACATTGCTTTGTGGAGGTGGTAATCCACACGTACACATGACCAACATTGTCATTTTTTAATGAATGGAAACATAATAGAATATATGATATATTAATTTGAAATAATGATAAATATTACATCAATATCATATATTTAATTGAAATCTATCATTATAAATTTCCATGAGAGGTGATGATGGGAAACAAATTGCACCAGTTCATGTGGCGGTAGTCCTTCGTACATATGAACGATGGATTCATTTCCCATTTGAGAGAAGGGGAGATGGATATAGGTTATGAATTTAACAAAAAAACTCATTATATTGAATATACTGGTGTTATTATTTAATCTTGTTTGTAGATGGTTTTAAAGAGGCATAATAAGAAATAAAATTAAAAAACTTGGTTAGGAACTATACCCCTTCTTCAGACAACCTCTTAAGGTTTACACCAAAAGATTTTCTAGTTTTGTTTCATAATAAAAATAGGGACTATAAGAAATTGGTATATATGTAAGGAATGGATTTGGGTAGGTATTTTAAGAACCAAAAGGCTTTTTAAGTGTGAATAAAATAGGAGAGGCAGTTCCATTTTATAAGTGATGGGAGGGGAACTCTTGGAACCACTTAAAATATTAAATTAATATAAATTAATTTTCAAGAAAAAATGGATCCAAAATAATATAATTATAAGATATAATGAGTATGGGTATAAATTATATCATAAAATAATTTTTTTTACAACTTTAGACTATTTTTTCACCCTTATCTATTTTTTTAATCCCCCATTAACCCTTTTGACGATTATCGTGATAACATGCTTTTTTACTCTTTATGGGTTAGGATAGTTGCTATAAATGGGTAATTGGATCATAAATGAACCAAAATTGATATATTAAAAAACATATCATAATAAATTATCCTAATATAGGATTTTTAGAAATTTCAAAAATTATTTTTTATAAAATATCATTAATATCATTTTTATAACTATTAATTTAATTTCACTTGGAAGAAAACATGAAAACAAAAAAATTAAAATATAACCCATTAATAAATCCCTAAAATATAATATTTATCTTAAATATCGAAAAAACATAACAATTCATTCAAATTATATTACATTTAATGTTTTTAAAATCATTTATTTTATTTTTCTATTAATTGAATAAATACATTGTCGGATTTGCATAAGCATTTATTGTAATTATTTCATCACTAAAAATTAGAACTAAAATAACATGATAAAAAAATTAATACTTTAAATAACCATTTATAATTTAACATAAGTTTTTTTTTCACTGTCACAAAATATTATAGATATTAAAAGTAATAAAATGATATTTCTGATATTATCTTTCACATAAATATTATAAAGGTCAAAACAAAATAAATATGGAACCAAGTTATATTATTTTTGAAAATTGTATGGAAATGGAATAAATACACTCATTAAATAGGATAAAGTCAAGTGTTAGTGTAACACCCCAATCTTTCACGGTACACTTCTCTTTAAATAATTCAATAGCTTACGCTGCACACAACACCGAGTTCAAGTGCCCCATGATCTATCAAAGTGGCCATTTAAAAAGTGGTTATGTATAATATTAACCAAATTATGAAATTTATATATTATATAATTAATCAAAATTTTTTATATCCATACAAATGATTTTATAGGCATAAGATAAGAATTAATCCAATCTTACACATTAAAAGGCTGTTTTTTTCTAAAAACAATCCTATCACTTTTTAATGGAGAACCAAATTTAAATCCAATATTTGACACTTTTATATATTAAATTTGAAAAAATGAACTTATTATTTGGAATAATGACATCAAAATTTAGTTTGGATAAATTTTTGGTGTTTTTTTGTTAACTATCATATTTTAATGAATAGTGAAAAATATTGCATTTTAATTCAAAACTCATTTTTAAGATAATTTATCTATATTGTTAGATTATAATTTTAATTGGTTTTAAAGTATAATTAGATTAATTTTTTTATTATTTAATCCAATTTTGGCAATTATAAGCAATTTCACATTGAAATTTGATATAAACACATGTTAATCTTTTGATGGTTTTTACTTTTGAAAAACTCATTTTCTCATTTTTCCAACAGAGATTAATTTTAAATTAATTAATTCACATTATGTGTTTAAAATTTTGAAAAATGGATTCAATATTTGTAATTATTGGGTCCAAATTATGTTAATAGGTTAATTTTATTTTTTGGATATTATGAACAGTAACTTTCGTAATTTTTTTTATTATCACGGTTAAGGGTAAATCAGGTAATTAATGGTAAAAATAATATTATAAAATTACCCTAACACATATAAAAATAATATTTGATGACTAAATATTACCCTTATCATCTTAGGTTCTAAATACAATCATTTAATGGACACTTATCAATTAATATGAGATGATTATTATTAAAATCAATGAATGTGACAAAATGTCACTCTCATTTCTTATATGTATAATAATTTTAATATAGAGATCACTAGAAGATAACTTAGATCATAAATAGTCTATGAAAATATGAAAAATTATCTACATCATATTAATTTATTTATATATTTTTTATATCAAATAATTACCATTAATGCTGACATAATAGTGAAGCAAAAATTATTTTATTAATAGAAATATCAAATAAATGATATTAGAAATATTAAAATAAATTTATTTTGACTTAATAAATAATGAACACAAATTTTAGTGATAAAATAAATGTTATTTACATATTTAAAGTATTTTTTTCAAAGTTATCATGTTGGTTTAAAAAAGAAATGAAAATATGGAATAATATCAAAATTGACAAAAATGATACTTTAAAATAAATAATATTTTATTAAATGTTATAAAATTCATAAAAATATAAGGTTATTCCAAAAAAATTGTATAATGTTAAATATGTAATAAATTATTCAATTGGGTTTCATTTGGAATTTTATATAACTATATTAACCCTATATTATAAAAAGACAAGTAAACACGATAAGAGTTAAACATTTTAACTAAGGGTTATATCCAAAAAAGTAAGGTTACTTTTTTGACCTAAACTATCTAAAAATCATTGGTTGAGAGTATTTACACCCATAATAATCTTATCCTATAAATAACTTACTTTTTTGTCTATTGGAAACCAAAAATCAATTTGTAATAAATTAATAGTTTTGGAGTTTCCCAAAGTTCCCCTCCCCTCTCTTATAAATGATAATCTCTCCTTATCTTTTATTCACAATAATATAGCAATATTTCTAGTCTAAAAAATTCCCAAATATACTCTTAAATTCCCTCAATTAATCCTAGATGCCATAATTTGGGCATAAATCCAACCTATGGAGTCCTTTTATGCAAATCAAAAGGGGATACCCCAAGAGGAGGTAATTTTTTTATCAACTCTTTCGAAGTTCATTATTTTTTATACTTACTATTACTATGTTGTTTGCATAAAAAAGTAATAAATAAAATATCATACACATTCTTAGATATTATTATAATTATTGGACAACCATATTCCTCCTTTTATTCATTATACGAATAAAAATATCACCATGTGTGTGTACGTACAACTTTCCATCTCCACACCGTGGTGTAATTTATTATTCAATGCTACTTTATTTGGATGGGTATAATGATGAGTATAATGGAGATAAATAATTAATATGACATTATAATTATTCTTTACAATTAATATTCCATCCAATTCCATAACTTTTAACTATCAAGGGAATGAGACCGCCGCTCATGCGTATGTACGACCTACCGTATTCACGACGTTGTGAGATTTATTCTCCACGTTAACAATTCAATAATGATTATAAAATTTATAATATCAGTAAATATAATATTTAATAAATTAATATCATTATTTATATGTATAAATTATATCATATTCATAAGAAACAAGACTTACATAACAAAACTTGTATCAGAAAATGAAGCAGTTAACACACGAAACAACGGTAATAATGAAATATTATTAACAAAATGATATAAGAGGATAATATATGATATCATAAATAGGGATATGTTCCTGGTATAATTTAATTACATTCTTTAACCATTATATAAGAGGTTAATTCACCCTCATCTAAAGAAAATTACAAGGTAATGGTTAATTTCACAATGTCATTATTATCCGAGGTTATTTATTGGTAAGTATCTACTGGGACATCTTTATCATCCATATAAATTTTTCTTAAAATTTATTTCAAAATATTATTGATTATTTTTTAATGTTATTTTTATGTATTTTTGAAATTTTATAAAATGTTTTGAAATGAATCTTTCCACCGTTTTCCAAATGAGGTACTTTATGACCTTTTTGAAAAATTGAGGAAATAATTTTTTTAACTTATACGGTGTGAATAGATATTTACACCATCATGAAACCTTAAATTTTTGAATTTTCCATTAAAATATTATAGTTTTATTTTTAAAATAAATGATTTTTTTTATAATTATGTGACTTTTTCAAAGTAAAAAATAGATATTTCTGTCAAAGAGTTTTACTGATTTTATTGAATTATTTTCATCAATGCCAAAATCCTTTGTTGGATTGTATGCTTAATTTAGGTTGATTTATTATGATACAATATTCCATATTATATTGAAGGGTTTATGATATGTTAGACTGTCGATGTACTATTCTGATACCATTTACAGTTTATGGTTAAAGTATTAACATTTATTATGCTAGTTTTAATATGAATGTTTATGTTGGTTATGTTTCACACTTTTTATATGAGGAATGCATTGGACTTAGTATGTGATGGGTTGGGGACCGCTTAATGAAAGATCTACAGGTTTTAGACCAGTTAATGAATTACCCTCGATGCATTGGTAGTTCTCACGAGACAAACTATTATTGGTTTTAACTAATGTCTTACCCACATAAGTATGGTCTTCACACAAGACCTTGACAATGTGGTTATGATGTCCAAAACTATGTATTCCATCATTGTTAGATTAGTTATTGATATCAAATGTGATTATTCGACTAGTAGAATATCCATGTGAATGTTTAAAAGGAATTATTTGATTTATTATTCCCTTATTATGCTTAGGATTATATCTAAAAGGTTTGTGTTTTAGTTTTATACCTTGCATTAAAAGGTTATGCTTATTTATTATAGTTTCCTATATATTTTTTATCCTTACTTAGCATTTGAGATCACCCTTTTCTTATATTTCATTTTCCCCAGGATACGAAGAAGTATGTTATGACTGACCTATAGGAATATTATATGGGATATTAGTGTTTTAAAAGGAGAAACTATGTTGTTTTTTATTTCAAGATGTAATGTAAAACTTATGTTTATATCTAGTTTTTCCATGGATAATAAACATACCAGTACTTCATGATTTTATTTATTGTAATCATACCAATGTAATAAAATAATGCACTGACTCTGGGAAAATAGGGCCAGGGAATTACAGTTGCTATGAGAGGAAGTTTAGTACAACCCTTTGAAACTAGTTTTAGAAAAACTTCGATTTGGGAACATTAACCTAAGATAAAATTTGTGGATAACTATATAAAAACATCCTAAATTTTTTGTAAAATAGATATTATGTGGGTATTCTATGTAATACATCTTTGTATGGATACTAAAAGTGCACGTGGTTCTAGAACAAATGTACCTAGGAGTAATAACTCTGACAAGGTGTTCTACACCTGACTCGGGGTAACCTGGTACATGACAACATGCCTTACTACACACCTAGTTTGACACTCTCGATGGATATTATTTGGATAATTATATTTTTTTAAAAATCATTACAAAGGATTTAAAAGTAAACATGTCCCCAAAGAAACCATTTTTATGATTATGAGATTATATATGCATAAAATTTTCAATTTTTGTTGAATATTTTTATAGTTTGTAATTATGAATTTTGATTCATAACATAATATATAGTACTCCATTTTTTAGATATGGAACCTACTGGAAGTAATAAAAACCGTATCAATGCACTTAATCCATGTAGGGTTTTCCCTCCTGTTCAAGATAATGATAGTGGTTCTAGTGATACAACTGGCTCTGAACAGGTTATAACCATACTAGGATAGCTGAATAAGGTTATGAACAATAACGTTATCCATATGGAGAACCCTAATCCACAATGACGAGGATCAATGTTGTACCACTTCATGAGAAAACAACCTCTAACATTCAATGGGACTTCAAATCCATTTGTAGTTGAGAACTAGATAAGTTACTTTGATAAAATATTTATTGCTTTGGGGAGTAATGAAAGGGAAAACATTTTCATGGTAGTTTATCGTCTCTTAGGAGATGTAGATCAATGGTGGTCATTAATTAAATACAAAAAGAAGGATGAAGAAGTAGAAAATACTAAATGGAAGGATTTTAAATAACTTTTCATAGAAAAATACTTTCCTCATGATCTGTGAGTAGATATGGAGATGAAATTTCTAAGTCTGAGGAAAAATGAGGATGAGAATGTTGCAAGGTATGAAGCTAACTTCACAAAGTTAGAAAGGACTTATGTAGAAATAACCCGAGAAGTAATATTGATCAATTCTTTGATGGATTAAAACCATTCCAATGATGCGAACTAGTCTCATAATCATTCTCAATGTACAAAGATACTATCTCATCTACTATCAAGATTAAAAAGGAATTATCTAAGTCTTATAAATTTAAAGGAAATAAAGAGAAGGATAGATCTATTTAATACTTTGTAAAATCAAATAAGGAGAATAAGGAAAAATCTAACATACTATATTATAATAATTATTTGAAGAAACACCCCGATAATTACTTAATGGGAATGGACGTTTTTTAAATGTGTGGAGAAAAATTCCCCCAATCTTGTTATTGCAATGGGAAGAAAGGATCTAGAAATGTTCAATGATACAATTGTAAAGAAATGGTATATTATAAAAATTATTTTCCTAAACATCAAGTAAATTTCCCCCCAAAAGGCTAAGGGAACAAGTCTAAGCTTATGTGATCACAACAGCTGAGGTTGAAACTCCTAGTGACATGGTGGTTGGCACTATAATAATCTCCTCCAATTTATCCAATTATTTATTTGATTTTGGATCCTCACATTCCTTTATATCTTTCTAGTTTTCTTTAAATATTATATATTTCCAATTTAATTTCACAAGGGATTTGTTAGTCAAAAATCTTAAGGGATGTCTCATTACAACAAAGATGTGTTAGACGGTTCTCATTATGGACTATAAACATACTTTATCTACTGAATTTATCATCATACATATGGTAGAATTTGATATAATCCTTTGTATGAATTGGCTATCAACATATGATGTGAAAATTTATTGCATCGAGAAGGAAGTTACGATTTGTGAAGAAGATGTAGAATCCATTATCTTTAGAGCAGAAAATTCATCATCTGATTCTCATGTAGACCCCCATTAGATCTTATAAATGAAATTATTGGGGAGAAAGAGAAAACATCATCCATGGGTAAATAAATAAATATTCAAATTGAGGATGTACCTATTATACAAGAATACATTGATGTATTTATAATGGATTTACCTGGACATCCTCTAGAGAGGGAGGTTGAGTTTTATTTTGGTTTAAACCTTGATGAATGGATAATATCAAGACTCACTATAGAATGGACATTATGGAATTAGAAGAGATAAATAAACTATAGAGACCCTGGGTTTTTCCTATAGAACTTTTCTATATTTCTAAATATTATTCAAGAGTTGGGAACTGAGACGATGTGAAATGATGAGGTCCAGTGTGCCTAGAATTAATTTTATAAAATTATTAAGAATATTTTTATATTAAACACACATAGTTAATTAAAGAAAATGGGATAAATATTAAACAGTTGATTGGATCACAAATCCGAGACCATGGTTGGGTCCATAATGTCGTGTTTCCCCTAGGCGCGACTTAAAATGAGTCGGTGTGCGACATTCGGAGCCCTCGCTCATTGGCGGTATATTAAATGATGAATTAAATGATGAATTTATTCATTTAATAGCTAAAACCCAAATAACTCATGGATGGGGAATTGTATACGAAATATGAGTCCACCGTTGAGTTTAGAATGTGGGTTTTACCCTAGACATGGTATAACCTTGGTCGGCGTTGGGTGTTCGGCTTATGCACCATCGTGGGAAAATAATTAAATAATTAAATGATTATTTATTTAATTATTTGATTAATTTTTTTAACCTAGCCAGAGGTTATAAATATGATGCTATAAAGGTTTGGCCTCATAATCCCTGCAATTCACCAGTTAGAGCATAAACCTTCTCTGGAAGAACTCATCCCTAACGAAGAATAGAGAACCCTTGGCTCATGGAGGATTGAACTATGAAGAACGTGACTGATCCTCCTCCTCCATTAATAGGTGTGTTCTTCAACAAAAATCGATCCAAACCTGAGGTAGGAATTATCTTTGTGGATTCCTTTCCCCGGTTGCATTTTCACGATGATCACAAATTAAAGGAATGAATTAATTCGTGGATCGAAAAACAATTGGTTGAATCAATTTATTCTTGTTTATATTGAAATTGAAATTCTTGAAGTATGATAAATATCTATTTGTCAACTCCTCATGTTCTTGATTCTTAATGACGATGGCCAAACAAACATGACCACCGATCCACACATAGACCATGATCTTTTCTTATTCATTCTTCACATTTTTTTCGTACGTTCTTCATTTCCAAATAATTAATTGTGTCAAAAAATCAATGTTTCGTTGAGAACAAAATACATATGAAAAGATCTCGACCCAAGGATCATAGATCCGCATTCATCTCTTCATTCTGAGTTAGATCGAAGCCGGAATGTCCCGCAGAAGGATTCTGCGGAGCAGGTCTGGAGAGGGTTCCAGCTAGTGTAGTGAGGTCGGTTGAGGTGTGACGATCATCATTAGAGGTTGAGCGGGTGACCGGCGTAACGGTTTGCTGTTCAGAAAGGGCAGGCTGAGGAGGCCGAGCGACTTTGGTCCAGGCGTGGGTGGTGATTCCTAGGTGAGGCAGCCCGGTGGTTCAAGGAAGCTCTGTCGGCTCGAGGTGGAGGTGGTGTGCATATAATGTGCGGTCCGGCAGTGAGATTCAGCTGCGACAGGTGAGCAGGGGGAGGATTTGGTGACCGGTCGGGTAGTAGGGAACAGGCGGCATGACTGCAGGCCGGAAGGGTGATGACCAAGGTGTGCAGGCATGACGACTGTGTGAGGAACTGGGGGGTGTGGAGAAACTCTAGAGGGAAGGGTAAAACCTAAAGAAAAATAATAATAATAATAATAATAATAATAACAATTGTTCAAACCCCGTAACTTCTTTGTTTAATGTCCAATTCACGAACCGTCAGCCGAAGTTTGAACCTGACTCTTAGACAGAAATTTTGTGTTTGATATTGGATGTATTTTTTGGGTTTTTAGACTGGGAACCCGAAATGCTATAAATAATAATATATTTAATATTATTATTAAATATTTTACCCACCATAACTCCTACGTGTGACGTCCAATTGAGGTACTATAAGTGGAAACGTAACCCTATCTTTAAGATAGTCGAATCAAGACCAATGTTGGATATTAAATTCTGATTCTTAGCTCAGGTCCACAAAATTCCCAATAATAATATTGTTATTATTGTTGCAGAATATTGCATCAGTCGTAACTCTCCCATACGAAATTGGATTGGCGATCTGTCAATGGTATCATGACCCTGATATTGAGAAATAAATTTTAGGACTAATTGCAGGTGTTTAAACCAAATTTGAGGTGTGTAACCCATGAAGCCAAGTTCACACACATTACAGTCGAATGAGACTTTTTCACTGGGTATCCGTTTTGGGAGAACGAGTAGTCGAAACCATGTGTTTTTCTGAGAGAATCACAATGACATGATCTATATAATTTGTTTTGGGACCGAGGTGTGGGTACCATGAGATGTCTTTCAATAAGAATGCGGTGATGTGAAATTTTTTCCCTCAGGGGTCCAATGGGGGTGAGTGAATAGTCTACCTTGGGTGTTTTCCTTAAGGATCACAATGGTGTGATCCATTTGGATGTTTAGAGCCTCATTTGTGATCTCATTAAATCTGAATGTTTTGGGATAGTACGTGCAATGACGACCTCCAACGACTACAATGTTGTTCCTCGATGCTTTTCTAAGAGGTACCATCCAGTAGGGATGATCAGAGTTCCTCGATGAATTTCTAAGAGGTAACATCCAATAGGGATGAATAGAGTTCCTAGATGCTTTTTCAAGACGCACCATCCATTTGGTATGATCAGAGTTCCTCGATGCTTTTTCGAGAGGCACCATCTAGCAGGGAAGGTCAGAGAAGATTCGGGCTTACCCTCTAGCTGGGCTGGGCAGTGGCATTCCCTGAAAATAGTACCAGGTTTACCCTTTAGCTAGTATGGGCAGTGGCATTCCAATACAACAGTACCAAGCTTACCCTCCAGCTGGCATGAGCAGCGGCGTTCCCCGACGATAGTATCGGGCTTACTCTCTAGCTAGACTGGGCAGTGGCATTTCCCAATGAGAGTATCGGGCTTACCCTAAAACTAGGCTGGGCAGTGGCATTCCCCAACTGTAGTACATGGCTTACCCTCCAACTGGGTTTGGCAGTGGCGTTCCCTAATGATTTTGCTGAGTTTACCCTCTAGCGGGTTTGGGATGTGGTGTTCCTCGGTGACTACCAGAGTTGGACTGTCGACTGTGCGATATACCGACGATGCACAATTTGACTTACCTTAGGACTCATGAGAAGTAGGGGAACTTTCCCCAACAAGATGAATCCTTGTGATGCAACCTAAAACCATGAATACAAGTCATTACCGCCCAAAGAAGATAGTACCAAGGTGTAGTGATTTGACCACCTCTGACTTGTGCCTCATAGGCATTTGTGAGGAGATGTAGGGAATCAAAAATGGTTTTTATATTGGAACTGATGGGTACTCACTTTCTTGGGATGATATGTGGAATGGAGATTCTATTACTCCCTCATTTGGGTTTCTTTGAATGAGCATATCTATTGTTGGGTGGAGCTGCACTCCTTTTACTGTACCTTGTTCCCATTCTAGTTTTCTTCTATTATATCTTTTACTGCTCCCCTCTTCAGTAACTCTCTTGCTAATCCCTCGAGCCTTCAGGGAATCCTACTAAGTATTTTCATACTCACACCTTCTTGGGATTTTCCCATAATTGGTGTTCCCTTTCATATGATAGATAGGCTGATCGTGATATAATAGGATCTTAGGGATATGGGTTGCTTGGACTACGTGCGGTGCTCATAGCTTGGGATTCAGGAGTGGAACTCTCCCAACTGTTTAACTTTTTCACCTGTTTCTAGGTTGTGACATTTTTCTAGTTGGGTGTGTATTTTACCCTTTCCATTTAACCTTTACTTTTCTTATAATTGTTTAGTTTAGAGGTCAATGCATATTTGTTTGGTTTTCTTTTTATAGAAGTTTTGTATCTTTATTTCTTTTCCTCTACACATTTTCATTGAGTTGGCTGTGTGTGTGTGTGTGTGTACAGTTTCTTAGGGAAATTACTCCCCTAGTTTTTTGTGCCTTTGGAACTAGTCTTCAGCCCTTAGCATTTGGAGGCGGGCTTGGGTTAGTTGAGGCTCGAGCCTTGGTACGGGTCAGGTCGTGACAAAGTGGTATCAGAGGTGGTTCGACCCTTGGGATGTTGTTTGGAAATTTCCCTAAAAAGGTCTTGGTTGGGTTTAGGGAAACAGTGCTGAAGTGTCTCGATAGAATCTATCAGTTCAAGGAGTTTTGTGATGGTACGGGGGACCAATGTATCCATTCACTAGGATCCTGATTACCTACTTATCGACTCAGCAACCTAAGACACCTATGGTAAGGAAAAATGATACATACATCATATAGGATTTAGTCTTTGACTGTCCTTCTCGAGTTAGATCCCCATCATTGTTGATATATTTATATTCTCATCTTACAATAGTACTCCTTTAAAACATTCAAGATATCTCTATGATGACAGCCAACCAGGATACTATCTACGGTTCGTGACGACGATCCCGTGAGCGATGAGGCCTCATTTCAGGACCCATCATGCAAGACCCTTTCTCCAGGTGGGAAGGTAGCATCACCCATACCTGTTGAGCAGTAGATAGCCCCATCAGAGTGGGTTGAGAATGTGTGCAAGCCAAGCGAACTTCACGAGTTACAGAACCATAAACCACTGAGGTTCCATGGTGAGATTGACCCTCATACAATGGAGGTTTGGATACAGTTGTTGGTCCACCTATTCAGGATTTCACAGACACTGAATGATCATATGGTGGCTTTTTCAACCAACCTTTTTCCACGGAGCAGCTGGACATTGGTGGAGCTTGGTTACTCAGATACACGATGAGTCAAAACTATTGTGGGATGACTTCCAGAATCCGTTTCATGAGGAGTACTACCCCTCATGCTTGTGCTCTTTTCAGCTTCAGGATCTCCTCTAGTTTTAGTAGAGAGGGATGATAGTGACTGAGTACGCGACTAGGTTCACATACCTCACACACTACTATTTGGAATTTCTCCATAGCGACTACTTTTGAGCATGGATGTTTGAGCAAGGACTCCGTAGGGAGATCCATGCTATCACTGTACCCTTGTTCATCCCCACCTTAATGGGGTGCTGAAGCAGGCATTGGTGATAGGGAGATTTTTTTTCAGAGGAACGCCATACAGTTGGTTGTGGCAGTGATCACAACAGATTTGAGATGTCTGATGCAGCTAGTAGATGCCAAATGATGAGATCCAACATAGGAGATCTTATCATGATTGGTATTAGGAACATGGTTATATGGGGCATAGACAGTGCATCAGAGGCATGGTGGAAGAGTCCCTCTAACTTGTGAACTCAAGGCGCAGTTTTGTAGTAGATTCCCTTAGCCCGAAGTGCAGGAAGTCCCAGGCTCACCTATTACGGGAAGTTTCGGAGTAGTTAAATTCCTTAAAACTGACCCCTGTGAAGAAGTAGGGTACACATTTTCTTCATTCGATGGTGTTTACTCCTTCACTTCTCATGAACGTAAGGGAGTCTCAGTTGTGATGCACCGACTGTGAAATCCTTCATGACCAGATATCCTTGGGTGTTTCACCATATAGATATTATTAAGAAGGGAATCGCGAGACCCTATTACAGTGAAAAAAAGTGATTTCAGTTGTGATGTGGGATGTAAAGGTTTGGCCAGGGAGGCAAACTATCCCTTGAGTTCTATTAGGCCATTCGAGACCATGCAAGGAGATGGTGAGGTTGCATACCACCTTGCCTTACCCCAAATTGTTGGAGTGGGTACATGACGTCTTCCATGTGTCGCAACTGAAGAGATAAGTGTGTGTTCATGCACACCTCATCAATTGATGAAAGACTTATAAGGGTGGACCACCCCTTTGGTTCACATTATTTGGAAGCACGGAAACATACAAGTTTCCCTGGGAGTGGGAGAGCTAAGTACGGGCTCAGTATCCTGAGTTGTTTCTTTTTTTTTTCTTTTTGAGGGAAAAAATCTTGAAGGTGGGAATAACGTAGAGACCCTAGTTTTTCCCTATAATACTTTTCAATATTTCTAAATATTATTCCAGATCCTGGTGTTGAGACAACGTTTAATTCTGAGTCCCAGGGTGCCTGGAATTAATTTTATAAAAATATGATGTATATTTTTATATTACACACATGCAGTTGATTAAAGAAAATGGTAACTCTTAAACAATTTATTGGATCAGAAATCTAATACCATGGTTGGGTTTAGAATGTGGTGTTTCCTTTAGGCTTGACTTAAAATGAGTTAACGCGAGACGTTCAGACCCCTCTCTTGTTGGCGGTATGTTAAATGGATGAATTAAATTATTAAATTATTAATTTAATAGCTCAAACCCAAATAAATCATGGATGGGGACTTAGATGAGAAATATGAGGCCACCATTGAGTTCTGAATGTGGGTTTTAACCTAGACATGGTATAACTTTTGTCAGCATCGGGTGTTCGGCTTACGTGCCATCGTGGGAAAATAATTAAATAATTAAATGATTATTTATTTAATTATTTGATTAATTTTTTAACCTAATTAGAGGTTATAAATATGAGGCTATAGGGTTTTGGCCTCGTCATCCCTGCATTTTTCCAATGAGAGCATAGAACTTATCTAGAAGAACTCATCCCTAATGAAGAACGAAGAACCCTTGGCTCAAGGCGGATCGAACGACGACGAACATGACATATCCTCCTCTTCCATCAGTAGGCGCATTCTTCAACAACGATCGATCCAAACCTGAGGTAGGAATTATCTTTGTGGATTCCTTACCCTGGTTAAATTTTCATGATAAATGCGAATTAAAATGACGAATAAATTCAAAGATAAAAAACAATTGGTTGAATCAATTTCTCCGTATTTATCTTGAAATTGAAATTCTTGAAGTATGATAAATATCTATTTTTTAATTCCTCATGTTCTCGATTCTCAACGAAGAAGTCCAAACAAAACTGGCCATCGATCCGCACATATACCATGATCTTTTCTTATTCATTCTTCACATGTTTTTTGCACGTTCATCGTCACCAAAAAATTAAGCGCGTCAAAAATTCAACGTTTCATTGAGCACGAGATACAGACACAAAGATCTCAACCTGAGGATTGAAAATCCACCTTTGTCTCTTCATTCCAAGTTAGATCGAAGCCGAAATGGTGCGTAGAAAGATTCCATGGGGTGGGTCCAGTGAGGGTTCTGGCGAGGGCAGTGAGGATAGTTGAGGAGTGAAGATCATTAGTAGAGGTTGAGAGGGTGACTGATCAAGTGGTGCATGGTTTAGGTCGGGCTTGCCGAGGCGGCCGAGTGGCTTCAGTCCAGGCGGGGGCGGCAGCTCCCGGGTGAGGTGGCCCGGTGGTTCGAGGTATTTCTGGTAGGCCGAGGTGGAGGTGATGTGCACAGTAGGCATGGTCTAGTGGCAAGATACGACTCCGGTATGTGATCAGGGGGCGGCTTCGGTGGGTCGAGGTGGTGGTGGCCGGCACAGAATTAGGTCGCATGCGGCGTGGCAGTAGGCCGGAAGGGCAGCAGACAGAGTGTGCAGGCATGATGACCGTGTGAGGAATCAGGGGGCACGAGGAAACCCTAGGGGGAAGGGTAAAACAAAAAGAAAATAAAATAAAAAAAAAACAAAATAATAATAATAATAATAATAATAATAATAATAATAACAACAATATTTTTTTAAACCCTTTAACTTCCTTGTTCGAAATCCAATTCACATACCATCAGTGAAAGTGCGACCCTAAATCTGAGATGGAAATTCTAGGTCTGATATTGGATGTCTCTTTTGGGTTTTTGGACCAGGCACCCGAAACGCTAAAAATAATAATAGATTTAATAATATTATTAAATCTTCAACCCGCTATAAATCCTGCGTTCCATGTCCGATTGAGGTTCCATCAGTGGCGATGTAACCCTGTCTTAAAGAAGTTTGATTAAAGTCCAATTTTTGATATTAAATTCTGATTCGTAGCATGGGTCCATGAAACACCCAATAATAATATCGTTATTATTGTTGCCGAATCTTGCATCGGTTTTAACTCTCCCATATGACATTGGAATGGAAATCCATCAGTGGCGTTGTGACCCTGACATTGATGTAGAATTTTAAGGACTAATTTCAGGTGTTTACACTAATGTTTAGGTGCGGACCCCATGAAGCCCGTTTCGCACACATTACGGTCGAATGTGAACTTTCACCGGGTATCTGTTCTGGGCGAATGAGTAGTCGATCTCGTGTGTTTTTATGAGAGGATCACAACAACACAATCCATATAATTTGTTTTGGGACTGAGGCATGGGTCCTATGAGATATGTTTCATGCAGAATGTAGTGACATGCAACTTTTTCCATCAGGGGTCCGATTGGGGTGAATTAATAGTCTACCTCGTTTGTTTTCCTTAAGTATCACAATAGTGTGATCCATTAGAATGTTCAAAGCCTTATTCATGATCTCATTAAATGAGGATGATTCAGGATGGTACATGCAGAGATAACCTCTAATGACTGCAATGTTGTTCCTCTATGCTTTTATGAGAGGTACCATCCAGTAGGGATGATCAGAGTTCCTTAATGCTTTTCCGAGAGGCACCATCCGACATGGATGATTAGAGTTTTTCAATAATTTTCCGAGATGTACCATCCAGCAGGGATGATAAGAGTTCCTCGATGATTTTCCAAGAGGCACCTTCTAATAGGAATGGCCAGAGCAGATTTAGGCTTACCCTTCAGCTGGGATAGGCATTGGAATTCCCCAACGATAGTACAAGGTTTACCCTCCAGCTGGGCTCGGCAGTGGCGTTCACTGACAATAGTACCGGGTTTAACCTCTAGCTAGGATAGGTAGTGGAGTTCCCCGACAACAGTACTAGGATTACCCTCCAAATGGGATGGGTAGTGGTTCTCCCCAACGAGAGTATTAGGCTTTCCCTCCAACTGGGTTGGGTAGTGGAGTTCCCCGAAAATCGTGCCGAGTTTACCCTCCAGCAGGGCTAGGAAGTGGTGTTCCTTAGTGGTTACCAGAGCAGGACCCATGACTATGCGACATAGTGACAAGGTGTAGTTTGGATTACCTTAGAACTCACGATAAAGAGGGGATCTTTCCCCATCAAGATGAATCCTTGTGATGCGACCTAAAACCGTGCAGGCGAGTTAGTGTCGCCCAAAGTGGATAGTATCATGGAGCGGTGATTCGGTCACCTTTGAATTGTGCCTCCTAGGAAGATGTGACGAGATGCAGGGAATCACAGATGGTTTTTATCTTGGAACTGATGGGTACTCACTTTACTTGGCTGAGTTGTGGAATGGAGATCCCCTTAATCCCTCGTTTGGGATTCTTTGAATGAGCATATCTAATGTTGGTTGGAGCTACACTCCTTTTACAATACCTGGTTCCCATACTTTCCTTATTCTGTTATATGTCTTACTTATACCCTCTTAATTACCTCTCTTACTGCTCCCTCGATCCTTCAGGGCATCCTACAGAGTATTTTTATACTCACCCCTAATTATGATTTGCCCGCACTTGGTGTGCCCTTATAGACGACAGACAGGTTGATCATGATATCAGAGAATCTTAGGGATACGAGGTACTTGGACCACATGTGGTGGTCTTAGCTTGGGATTCATGAGTGGGAATCTCCCTGCTATTTTACTTTTTCACCTTTTTCTTGTTTTTTGCACTTTTCTAGTTGGGTGTGTATTTTTCCCCTTTCCCTTTTAGCTTTACTTTTCTTGTACTTGTACAATTTAGAGGTCGATGTATATATGTTTGGATTACTTTTTATAGTAGTGTTATATCTTTCTTTCTTTTCATCTACACTTTTTTAATGAGTTGGTTGTGTGTGTGTGTACAATTTCTTAGGAAAAGGGCTCCCCTAGTTTTTTTGTGCCTTTAGCGCTAGTCGCCAGCCTATGGCCTATGGAGGCGGGCTTTGGGTAGTTGCAGCTTGAGCCCCGGTATGGGCCATGTCATGATAGAAACAACCAGAGGAGTTGATTAATAAGGGATTTATTTGCTGGAGTGTTTCTCAATGTGGAGCATCGATTATTTTTTTAATAAGAAAGATGGATCAATGAGATTGTGCATTGACTATAGAGAAATCAATGCTATTACAATAAAGAACAAGTACCCTCTTCCCCACATCGATGATTTTTTTGATCAACTTCATGGAGATCAATATTTTTCAAAGATTGAACTGCATTTAGGATATTACCAATTGTGTGTAAAGAAGGAATATATTACAAAGACAACATTCCGAACTAGGTATGAACATTACGAGTTTATAGTAATTCTATTTGAACTGACTAATGAACCCTCTGTTTTTAGGGATCTAATGAACAGAGTGTTCAAGGAATATCTTGATTATTTTTTAATAGTATTTATTGATGATATCTTTGTATACTATAAAAGATACAAATTCCATGAAAACCATTTATGGGTTATTATGAATACTCTTAAAAAAATGAGCTATATGGGAAGTTTAGTAAGTGTGAATTCTGGATTTAGGAAATTTATTTTCCTGTACATTTTGTGTCGAAGTATGGAATCTCTATTGATCCTATAAAGACAAAGGCAATCCAGTAATGGCCAGCACTGATAAGTATAACCGAGTCACACAATTTTATTGGTTTAGTAGGTTACTATTGGTATTTTGTCCATAATTTCACCCGATTAGATAACCCATTATCCAAGATCACACGTAAATGAGTTAAATTTGTTTGGAAAAAGAGTGTGAATAATGTTTTGAAGAATTGAAGAGAATATTAGTCAACGATACTTTCTTGATTTTACCATCTAGGAATGATGAGTTTGTGATTTATAGTGTTGCATCAAGGAAAGGAAATAGATGTGTCCTTTTTCAGAATGATATGGTTATTACATATGCATAAATGTAATTAAAAACTCATGAACAGAACTACCCAACTCATGATATTGAGTTAGTTGTAGTAATCTTTTCTTTAAAGATATGAAGACAATATCTCTATGGTGAAATATGTGAGATATATACTGATCACAAGAGTTTAAAATATATTTTATCATAGAAATAACTCAACAAGAGAAAAATGATATGGCTTAAGCTACTCAAGGATTATCATTTCATAATATACTAACACCCTCCAATCGATGGAAAATTAGAATGAACTCTTCAAACTTTAGAAGAAATGTTGAGATCTTGATCACTGGACTTTTAAGGTATGTGGGATAATTATATACCTCTAGTATAATCTTATTATAATAATAGCCTCTATTCAAGTATTCAGATGACACTATATGAAGCGTTATATAGAAAGAGATGTTGTACACCTACTCACATGGATGATGTTTGTGAAAGAAAACTCGTAGGCCTAGAACTTGTGGAGAAAACAATGGAAAAGGAAAAAATAAATCAAACCCATATCAAAATAGCTCAAAGTAGGAAAAATAGCTATGCTGATAACCAAAGGAAGGATTTTCGATTTCAAGTAGGAGATCATATTTTCTTAAAGGTATCTCCATGGAAGGGTGTTATAAAATTTGATAAGAAGGGAAAATTAAGTCCTAGGTACGTCAGACCTTTTGAAACTCTAGAATGAATTGGAGCTATAACTCACCATTTGGAAATGCCGCAAAGTCTCTCCAAAGTTATTAATGTGTTCGATGTATCAATTTTAAGGAAATACATTCCAGAACCAACACATGTATTCACCTACAAAGAAATAGAACCAGAACCTGATCTGTGTTATTGTGAAGATCCTATCAAGATTCACAATACTAGGAACAAGTGTTGAGGAATAAGACAACTCGAATGGTAAAGGTTCTTTGAAAAAACCATAAAATGGAAGAGGTGACATGGGACAAGAAGAACATATGATGAATAACCACCAAAATATTTTTATGAAGTGATATTCTAGAAAATTTGAGGACGAAATTATTTGAAGGAGAGAATAATGTAAAACCCCAAGCTTCCAAGGTATGCTTCTCTTTAAATAATTCAATATCTTACACTGTACGCTACACTGAGTTCAAGTGCACCATGATCTATAAAATTATCCATTTAAAAATAAGTTATAAATATTATTAAAAAATCCTGAAATTTATATATTATATAATTAATAAAATGTTTTAACACCCATCCAGATGATTTATAGAAATAAGATATGAATTAATCTAGTCTTACACATTAAAAGGCTATTTTTTTCTAATTTTTTACCACCTTTTAATTGAGAACCGATTTTAAATCCAATATTTGAAACTTTTATATTGTTAAATCCTAGACCCATATGCCACTTAATGGGTTCCCTGAGCCCAGTGGTCCATATGGCCTCAAGCACATCTCCCCAAACGCTAGAGGCTACCAACTAGTAGTGAGGGCCTAGGGTGTGTCCATGAGGAGAGTATGCCCTCATTACCAAAGTGTAGCGCAATAGATGAACATAAATAGAGGTAAATTGTGGAAGAAATATAAGTAAATAGAAGTCACAAAGGAAAATAGAGACAACAAAAAAAATAACTGAAACAACTATAATAACATTAAACAACTGATGATATGTCATGTCACTAGAAAACCAGAACATATGGATATAAGATTACAGGCATAACATGTTCCACATAAGTAATAAGTAAATAAAATAATATTCCAGGAATCCCAAGTTCTGACTTAGTCAACAGCTATCAAGATCCATACTAAATAGAAAGAAATAAAGTGTTTAAAGTTGTATTCTTCCCTTTGTCAACACCTGCAACCATGTAATCTACTCCATGTACCAAATGGTGCTCGAAGATGGTGTGAGATAAATTTGAATGGGCCACCACCAATGGTGTCTATAACATCTGACCAATGTAATGGAAATATAATAGTGTACAAGAATGAATATATAAAGTAAAAAAGTACAATGTAAATAAATACCAAAGTACCTTCTTCAGCCCTCGGCAGGGTTTTGAACATGTAAACAATTAATTATTTGATTATTACCAGTTTATAAATAATTCACATGTTATAAATTGCAAAGGTTCCAAGTTGTAACAAGGAAACCTGTAATGATATTTAATAGTGAAGTCCCAAGGTAATAACCAAGGAAACATAGATCTCAAGGGTCACTAACTTAGTAATAACTGTAGCCTAGCATGGGGTAAGAGTGTAATCCAAGGAGTATAGTCCAAGGCATTCCACAATGAGACACCTATCGAGTCCAATGAGTTCATCCAAGGTAAAATGAGGCTAAGCAATGGTTGAACTTCATGGGATTTAACCATGGAAACTACTTGTGAATTTTGGATCAAAAGAGTGTATCCAAGGAATCCTATAATAATATTAAAGGGATCATACGATGTTCTACTGGGAATCCAAATAATAGAAAAGTATCAGAATCTAGGTGGGTATCAACCTAAGAAAGTCGTATCATTGAATCAGAATGGGGTTCCTGAGTGCTCATGGAATTCCCTAATAAGAATCCAAGAAAGCTCGATTCATGAAACTACTATTTGATATTGAAGTCATGTAATATTTCATTTGGTTCAATCCATTACTTTAATTAGTGTGATAAGGTCAAGTTGAATGTAACCTTTTAATAAATTCATAATTAATCAATAAGTCCATTTGGTCCCAGCCTTGCCTTTCATTAGTGAGACAAGGCTAAGTAGCATGGGACCTTTATTAATTCCATTAAATCATATTCAATAATTAAGGTTTATTTTTCTACCTTGCATTAATGTGGTATGGGGTTCTACAGACATGCAACCAATGAATCATTCACAATTAATCCGGTCAAGTCATATACTTGGTATATTTGGAAATTTCAATTTCACATTTAATTATCAATTGAAGCACTTAACTTAGGTGGGTAAAGTGGTGAGCATACATGGAACTTTCCATTATGCAAATAAAAATATAAATCAACCCATTTAATATAGAAAAGTCTACCCTTAGAAGGGTCAAACAAATTCACACCCAAACAATGGCTTAAACATGTCAAATACTAAAAAACCAATTATGGAATAACATTGTACATGGGGTGGATGGAGTTGTGGTAGTATCCACCAAAAATTAATCACATATACGGAAAGAGCATATTCATATGGTTCTAATGATTATAATAATGACATATAAATTCTATAAATGACACCCGATGAAATCAGTGGGACCCACACGATAATTTGAAAATCAACGAACTTGAGGGATGAGTTATAGAACACCCACATTAGGTTTGTATGACTCTCCTCCTCTGATATCGGCCCTTGATTTGTCTTAGAACGAAGTAGATATGAGAAAAAGGAAAAAACAATCACACCTCGATAACTAGGTCGAGAGCAAGAGAGGAGAAGAAAGTCATAAATAGACTCGAGTGAATACCGTTGCACATCCAATATGATGAACATAAGCTTGATCAGATCTTGAATGATGAATATCCTTCAATACTTAGCTTTTCCCTCCAAAAAGATCCAAAATGAGATCCATGAAGGTAAATCCCACTGGAAATCATATAAGGGAAGAATAGGTGGCTTAATAGACCATTAAGGGTAAAAGGAAAATTTACCCAGAAAAATAGCTTGAGCTCGGCTTGTCCTCAAGATTTAAAAAACTATGCAAAAACTATGTATTTTTACTTGATAATAAGAGGATCTTTTATGGTTTTTCTGTACGACCATTCACAAACTGTGTTATATGGTTCTGTCTGAAAATTTCCATCTACACGGTAATCCAAACTGTTGGCCAACCATGCGCTAACCGTGAAACATGTCCAATTTTTCTAAAAAGATGAGTTCTAGGCTTCAAACTTTCCCCATTCACCCTATAAACCTCTTTTTAACTCATTCGACATCCATATTAGGTCCAAATTAAAGATTTAGGCTGAAATTTAAAGGATCCATACCTAAGTGAAAACCAGGTTCTTTCATATATATTAAATTTTTAAAAAATAAAATTCTTCTTTGAAAGCGGGACATTAAAATTTATTTTGGATAAATTTTTGGTGTTTTATGATAACTTTTATATTTTAATGAATAGTAAAAAATATTGTATTTTAATTCAAAACTGCATTTTCATCTAATTTATTTATATTGTCAGATTATCCTTTTAATTGTATTTAAAGTATAATTAGATTAATTATTATTATTCAATCAAATATTGTTCATTAAAATTAATTTCAAATTGAAATTTGATATAAAATCATTTCAATATTGTGATGGTTTTTACTTATAAAAAATTCATTTTCTAATTTTGTCAAAGGGCATTAATTTTAAATTAATTACTGCACCTTTTGTGTTTTAAATTATGAAAAATGGATTCCATATTTGAAATAAATGGGTCTAATTAATGTTAATAGGTTACTTTTATTTTTTGGATATTATGAATACTAACTTTAGTAATTTGTTTATTTATATGATTAAGGGTAAATCAGGTAATTAAAGGTGAAAATAATATTATTAAATTACCCGAACACCTATTAAAATCCTATTTGATGACTAAATCCGAACCTTATCATCTAAGGTTCAAAATGGAATCATTTAATGGACACTTTTCCATGAATATGACATGAATACTATTAAAATCAATGAATGTGAAAAAATATCACACTCTCATTTCTTAGAAGTATAATAATTTTAATATAGAGATCAATATGAGATAACTTTGATCAGAAATAGTCTTAGAAAAGCTAAAATAATTTTCTACATCATTTTATTAATATAAATATCAAATAAATGATATTAAAAATACTAAAAAATATATATTTTGTCTTAATAAATGTCATCCATGAATTTTCTAGATAAAATAGACATGCTAGTGAAATATTTGATGTGTTGCTTCGAAGTTATCATGTTGCTTGTTTTTTTCTAAATGAAAATACTTAATAGTATCAAAATTGAAATAAACGATACTTTAAAATAAATAATATTTTATTAAATTTTATAAAATTCATAAAAAATAAGGTGCAACCAACTTACTAGGATAATGTTAAATATTTCATAAATGATCCAATTGGGTTTCGTTTGTAATTTTCTAGTAACTATATTAACCCTATATTATAAAAAGACAAGTAAACATGATAATAGTTAAACTATTTAACTAAGGGTTAAATCCAAAAGATAAGGTTACTTTTGTAACCTAAACATGTCTAAAAATCATTATTTAATAGTATTTCTACCTATCCTCTTCTTATCCTAGAAATAACTCTCTTTGGAGCTATTTTTAACTGAAAATAATTTTACAATATATTAATGGTTTTGGAGTTTACAAAAGTGCCCCTCCCCTCTCTTATAAATGAGCATCTCTCCTCTTTTATTCACACCTCTAATGCTATTTGGATAGGGAAAAACCTACCTAAATCTCCTCCAAAATTCCTTTAATTCATCCTAGTGGCCATACTTTGGACATTAAACCAACCTAAGGTATCCTTTTGTTCAAATCAAAAGGAGATACCCGAAGAAGAGGTAATTGTTTTATAAACTCTTTCGACGTTCTTTCTTTTTCTACTTCCTCTTCCTATGTTGTTTCTATACCAAAGTAATAACTACAGTATCATCTACATTCTGATGTGTTATTATAATTACGGGACAACCATATCCGTCCTTTTATCCATCCTATGAATAATAATATCACCATGCATGCATACATACGACTTACCATCTCCACGCTATTGTGCAATTTATTATTCAACACTACTTTATTTGGATGGGTATAATGATGATTATAATGAATATAAATAATTAAAATAACATGATAATTAGTTTTTATAATTAATATACCATCCAATTTCATACATTATAGACATCAAGGGAATTATACCGTCGCTCATTCCTACCTACGACCTATCGTCTCCATGACGCGGTGAGATTCATTCTCCACATTTACCACTGAAGAATGATTATAAAATTTATAATATGACTAAATATAATATTTAAGAACTTCATATAATTCTGTATATATATAAAATATATCCTATTAATAAGAAAAATGACTTACATAACAAAACATGTATAAGAAAATGAAATAGTTAACACCCAAAACAATGAAAATTCTGAAATATTATTAAAAAAATGATATAAGAGGATCATATATGATATCATAAATATGGATATAATCCTGTTATAATTTAATAACATTATTTAAACATTATAAAAAAGGTCAACACACCCTCTACTAAATGAAAGTACAAGGAAAGGGTTAATTTCACAATCCCATTAGTACCTGAGGTTGTTTATACATAAGTATCTAATGGGAAATATTTATCATCCACGACCATGTTTCTTAAAATGTATTTAAAAATGTTATAACTGACTGTTTAAATTCTTTCTTACCCATGTTTTAATTTTTATAAAATGTTTTGAAAGGAATATTTCAGCTTTTTTCCAAATGAGGTATTTTATGACCTTTTCGACAAATTAAGGAAAGAATGTTTTTTTAAATTATACTATGTGAATGACTATTTCTGATGTCATGAAGTCTTCAACTTTTGATGTTTTTTCTACAATATCAAAAGTTTATTTTTAAAATTTAATGTTTTATTTTATAATTATGTGACTTTTTCATGGTAAAAATGGATATTTCACTCAAAGAGTTTTAAAGTTTTTATTAGATTATTTTAATCTACATCAACATCATTTATTAGATTGTATGATTAATTGTTGTTGATTTGTTATGATAAAATCTTCCATACTATATTGAAGGGTTAATGATATGTTTGATTGTGGATGTTCCATTTTGATACCATTCACGGTTTATTGTTAAAGTATTACATTTCGTATGCTAGTTATAATACGAATGTTTATGTCGGTTATGTTTCACCCTTTTTATATGAGGAATGCATTGGACTTAGTAAGTGAAAGGTTGGGGACTGCTTAATGAAATCCCTATGGGTTGGGTACCGATTAATGAAATCCCCTCGATGTATCAATAGTTATTATGAGAAAAACTATTCTAGGTTTTGACAAACATCTTACCCACATATGTATGGTCCCGACACGAGGCCTTGAAAATGTGGTTATGATGTAAGAAATTATGTATTCCCTCATTATGAGATCAATTATTGATATTATATATGATTATTTGACTAGTATAATATCCATGTGAATGTTTACATGGAATTATTTGATTTATTCTTTCTATATTATTCTGAGGATTATATTTAAAAGGATTGTGTTTCAGTTTTATACCTTGCCATAAATATTTATGCTTTCTATTACAGTTTCCTGTATATTGTTTATCCTTATTGAGAATCTGAGCTCACCCCTTTCTTAAGTTTCATTTTCCCCAATATTCCAAGAAGTATATTATGATTGAGCTATAGGGATAGTCTAATGAATATGAGTTTTTTCAAAGGAGACAATATGTTGTTTTTAATTTCAAGATATAATGTAAAACTTATGTTTATATCTAGTTTTTCCAAGGCTACTAAACTAATAGGTCCTTCGGGATTTGATTTCTTATGACCATACCAATGTAATAAAATAATGTACCAACTCTGGGAAACTATGGTCTGGACATTACAGTTTGTATCAGAGGAATTTTAGTATAATCCTAGTAAATTAGATTTAGAAAAACACTGAATAGGGAACATTACCCTAAGATAGACTTTGAGGATAAGTGAATAAGAACATCCTATAATTTTGGCAAAATAGAGATTATGTGGGTATTACAAGAAATAAATTCATGTATAGATACTACAAGTGGATGTGGTTCTGCCACAAATGTACCCAGGAGTAATAACTCCGATAAGGTGTTCCGAGCCTGACTCAGGGTAACCTGGTACACGACAACGGGCCATACTGCTCACCTTGTTTGATACTTCTGGGGGATATTCTTAGGATAATACACATTTTCATTACAAACCATTATGAAGGATTTTAAAGTAAATATGTACCCAAAGAAATCATTTTTATGATTATGAGATTATATATACATAAAATTTTCAATTTATGTTATTTA
Organism: Viscum album; assembly: GCA_963277665.1. Taxonomy (NCBI): domain Eukaryota; kingdom Viridiplantae; phylum Streptophyta; class Magnoliopsida; order Santalales; family Viscaceae; genus Viscum; species Viscum album. Next base: position 1,466,013,599 of record OY728128.1, on the reverse strand, counting down.
TTTTTCTAGTTTGGAATTATGTCTTATGATTCATAACATAATCTAGTGAATTAAATTGTTTAGAAATGGTGTATAGTAGAAGGAATCAATACTGTATCAATTCATGTAATCATTGTAGGGATTCCCCTCCTATGAAAAATAATTATAGTGGTGTTGGTGATACAATTGGTTCTAAACAGCTTATAACCATACTGGGACTGCTAACTCAGGTTATGAACAATAACCTTACCCGTATAGAGAACCCTAATCCATAATGAAGGGGATAAATGTTAAAACTCTTCAATAGATAACAAACTCCAACATTCAATTGGACTAAAAATCCATTTTTAGATGATCAATGGATAAGTTCCTTAGAGAAAATTTTTCTTACATTGGAGAGTAATGAAAGGGAAAAAGTTTTCCGGGCAGTTTATCCTCTCTCACGAGATGTGTATCAATGGTGGTCATTAATTAAAAACACAATGGAGGATGAAGAAGTATAAAATATGGAACAAATGGACTTTAAAGATCTTTTATTAGAAAAATAATTTCCTCATGATCTGCGATCGAATATAGAGAGGAAATTTCTGCGTCTCAGGTATAAGGAGGATGAGAATTTTGAAAAGTATGAATCTAACTTCACAAGGTTAATAAGACATACTAAAAACTACATACATAACCCAAGAAGTAATATTGATCGATTATTTGATGGGTTAAAACCATTCCTCTGATAGGCACTGGTCTCAAAATATTTCTCATCGTAGGAAGATATAGTCTAATGTGCTACGAAGACAGAAAACAATTCTCTAAGTATGATGACATTAAAGGAATAAAAGAGAAGAAGAGAGGTTCTGAATAATATGGAAATAGAAATAAGGGTAATATTGGAAAAGATTATATTCCAACCTACAATAATTGTGGGAAGAAACATCTCGGTACCTTCTTAAATGGCATGGGAGTTTGTTACAAGTATGGAGAAAATGGACACTAAGCTCGTGAATGCAAGGGTAAGAAAGAAGATGTCAATATTCATTGATATAATTTTAAAGAAATGGGACATTATGAAAATTATTTTCCTTAACATCAAGGAAATTTTTCCAAAAAAAAACAATGGAGAAAGGCTAAGCTTATGTGATCACAACAGTTGAGTTTGAAACTGCAAAATGATGTAGTGGAAGGTATTATAATCATCTCCTCTAATTTAGCCAAAGATTTATTTTAATATGGATCCTCACATTAATTTATATCTTCCCATTTTTCTTTAAAAAATTAGATATTTACATTTCACTATAATAAGGGAGTTTTCATTCAAAACCCCTAATGGAAGTCTCATTACAACAAAGATGTGTCAGGCAGTTCCCATTATGGAATATAAAAGTCCTTTTTATGATGACTTTACCATCATACCTATGGTCGACTATGATATAATATTCAGTATGGATTGGATTTAAAAATATTATGTGAAAATTTATTACAAGAATAAGGAAGTTAGGATTTGTGAGGAAGATATAGAATCCGTTATATTTAGAGTAAAGAATTTATCATCTAATTCTTATCTAGATCCACCTCCAGTAGCTCTTCTGAATGAAATTCTTGGGGAGGAAGAGAAAAAATCATCCATTAGTAAAGAAAAAAAATACTAAAATTGAATATGTACCTATTGTTAAAGAATTCTTTGATGTATTTCCATAGGATTTACCAAGATATCTTCTAAATAAGGATGTGTAGTTTTCTATTGATTTAATTCCTAATGCATGGACAATACCAAAGACTCCCTATAGAATGGACACAATGGAATTAGTAGAGCTGAAAAAACCACTATAGGAGTTGAGTAATAAAGGATTTATTCACCAGAGTGGTTCTCAATTTGGAGATCTAGTTCTTTTTGTTAAGAAGAAATATAGATCAATGAGACTGTTCATTGACTATAGAGAAAGCAATTCTATTACAATAAAAACATGTATCCTATTCCACACATTGTTGATTTGATTTATCAACTTCATAGAGATCAATATTTCTCAATAATGACCTTTATTAAGGATATTATCAATTGTATGAAAATAAGAAATATATTCCAAAGACAACATTCTGAACCAGGTATGGAAATTATGATTTTACAGTAATGTCCTTCGGACTGACTAATGCACCCTCTATTTTCATGGATCTAATGAACAAAATGTTCAAAGAATATCTTGACAATTTTTTCAGAATACTTATTGATGATATATTGGTATACTCCCAAATCTATTAATACCATTAGAACAACTTTCATATTTTTTTAAAGACTCTTAGAATAAACCAACTATATGGGATGTTTAGCAAGTGTGAAGTCTGGATTTAGGAAATTTCTTTTTTGGTCATTTTTTCTCAAAGGATGGAATCTATAATGATCCTACATAGAAAAAGGCAACACAGTAATGTAAAGTACCAATGAGTATAAATTATGTACATATTTTTATTGGTTTAGCAGGTTACTATCAGCATTTCATCCATAATTTCACCTGATTGGCTAACCCATTAACCAATCTCACACGTAAAGGGGTAAAATTTGTTTGAAACAAAGGGTGTGAGTAATGTTTTGAATAATTTAAGAGAAGATTTTTCAATACTCCTATGTTTAATTTACCATCTGGGAGTAATGGTTTTGTGATTTATAATTATTCATCAAGGAAAGGAATCAAATGTGTCCTTATGCGGAATGATATGGTTATTACACATGCATCAAGGCAATTAAAAACTCATGAACTGAGCAACCCAACTCATGATCTTTAGTTAGTTGTAGTAATAATTTCTATAAAGATATGGATACACTATATCAACAGTAAAATATGTGAGATCTATACTGATCACAAGAGTTTGAAATATATTTTCTCATAGAAAGAACTCAACATGAGACAAAGGAGATAGATTGAGATAATCAAGGATTATCATTTAACAATACACTACCACCCTCAAACTGATAGAAAATTTAAAAAGGACTAATCAAACTTTAGAAGACATGTTGAGATATTTCTCAATTGATTTTCAAGGTATGTGGGATCATTATTTACCTCTGGTATACTTTTCCTATAATAATATATTCCATTCATGTATTCAAATAGCACCATATGAAGTTTTATATTGAAAGAGATGTAGTTTTCTTACTTGTGGGGATGATGTTGGTGAAAGAAAACTCGTAGGCACAAAAATTGTGAAGGAAACAATGGAAAAGGTGAAAATATTTCAAACCCATATCAAATCATCTCAAAGTAGGAAAAAGAGCTATGTCGATAATTGAAGGAAGGGTTTGGAATTCCATGTAGGAGATTATGTTTTTTGAAGGTATCTCCATGGTAGGGTGCTATAAGATTCAGTAATAAGGGTAAATAAAGTCCTAGGTAGATCATACCTTTTGAAATTATGGAACGAATTGGAGCTATAGCTTACCATTTGGCAATGCCACTAAGTCTCTCCAAAGTTCACAATGTATTCCACGTATCATTGTTAAAGAAGTACATGTCAGACCTAACACATGTACTCACTTACAAATAAGTAGAACTAGATCCAGATCTATCTTATTATAAAGATCCTATCAAGATTTTTGATACCAAATAACAAGTTTTAAGGAATCATACTATTTGATTGATAAAGGTTCTTTGAAGAAGCTATAAAATGGAAGTGGTGACGTGGGAACCAGAAGAACTTATGATAAAGAACCATAAGAATCTTTTTATGAGGAGATATTATAGAAATTTTGAGTGTAAAGTTATTTGAAAGCGGGATTAATTTAACACCCGAAGCTTCCATGGTACGCTTATATTTAAATAATTCAATAGCTTGCGCTGCACGCAACACCAGGTTCATGCACACCACGATCTATCCAACTAGGCGTTTATAAATTAGTTATGAATAATATTAACCAAATTATTAAATTTATATATTATATAATTAATCAAATGTTTTTACATCCATCCAAATTATTTTATAGGCATAAGATAATAATTAATCCAGTCTTACACATTAAAAGGATTTTTTTTCTAAAAACAAATTTACCTCCTTTTAAGGGTGAAGCAATTTTAAATCCAATATTTGAAACTTTTATATATTAAATTTGGTAAAATAAACTTCTTATTTAGAATTGGGACATCAAAATGTAGTTTGAATAAAATTTTGGTTTTTTCTTACAACTTTCATATTTTAATGAATAGTGAAAAATACTACATTTTAATTCAAAACTTTTTTTTCATCTAATTTACTTATATTGTTTTATTATCCTTTTAATTTGGTTTAAATTATAATTAGATTAATGTTTTAGTATTTAATCCAACTTTGGTCATTAAAAGTAATATTACATTGAATTTGATATAAAAACATGTCAATATTTTGGTGTTTTTTATTTTTAAAAAACCCATTTTCTCATTTTTTCAATGGGGATTAATTTTAAAATAATTAATGCACATTCTTTGTTTAAAATTTTGAATAAAAATTCCATATTTGGAATTAGTGGTTCCAAATTATGTTAATAGTTTACTTTTATTTCTTGGATATTATGAATTGTAACTTTAGTAATTTTTTTATTATCGCAGTTAAGGGTCAATCGAGTAATTAAAGGTAAAAATAATATTATAAAATTACCCTAAAACCTGTCAAAATCCTATTTTATGACTAAATCTCACCCTTATCATCTATGGTTCTAAATGGGATCATTTAATGAACACTTGTCCATGAATATGACATGAATATTTCTAAAATCAATGAATGTGACAAAATTTCACACTCCCATTTCTAGAAGTATAATTATTTTAATACAGATATCACTAAGAGACAAATTCAATCAGAAATAGTCTCTCTAATGCTAAAATAATCTCTTATATTATTTTATTAATATAAATATCAAATAAATGATATTAAAAATATTAAAATAAATATATTTTGAGTTAATAAATGAAATCCATGAATTTTATAGATAACATAGACATGTTAGTGACATATTTTATGTATTGGTTTGAAGTTATCATGTTTTTTTATTTTTAAAATGAAAATATTGAATAAAATTGACAAAAATGATACTTTAAAATAAATAATATTTTATTAAATGTTATAAAATTCATAAAAATCTAATGTTTGGCCAAATAACTAGTATAATGTTAAATATTTCATAAATGATTCAATTCTGATTCTTTTGTCATTTTATAGTAACTATACTAACCGTATATTATAAAAAGATAAGTAAACATGGTTAGAGTTAAACTTTTAAGTAAGGGTTAAATTCAAAAGATAAGGTTAATTTTTTGATTTAAACTTGTCTAAAAATCATTGGTTAATAGTATTTAGACCCATCCACATATTAGTATCTAAATAACTCACTTTAGAGCTATTTGAAATGAAAAATCAAATTATAATAAATTAATGGTTTTGGAGTTTCCAAAAGTGCCCCTGCCATCTCTTATAAATGAGCATATCTACTTATCTTATATTCACACCTCTAATGCCCTTTGGCTCAAAAAACACCTACCCACATATCCTCTCAACTTCCCTCAATTCATCTTAAAGGACATACTTTGGGAATAAATCCAACCTAAGGATTCGTTTTGTGAAAATCAAAAAGAGATACCCGAAGAGTAGGTAATTGTTTTACCAACTATTTCAATGTTATTTTCTTCTTATAATTCCTATTCCTATTCTGTTTCCATTATAAAGTAATAAATCCAGTATCATCTAAATGATTATGTTTTATTATAATTATGGGACAACCATATTCTTCCTTTTATCCATCATACGAATAATAATATCACCAAGTGTGAATACACACGACTTACCATCTCTACGTCGTGGTGTAATTTACAATTCAACACTACTTTATTTGGATGGGTATAAGTATGAGTATAATGGATATAAATAATGAATATAACATGATAACTATTCTTTATAATTAATATACCATCCAATTCTACACCTTTTAACCATCAAGGGAATGATACCGACGCTCGTGCGTACGTACGACCTACCATCTCCATGACGTGGTGAGATTTATTCTCCATGTTAACCATTAAAGAATGATTATAAAATTTATAATATAAGTAAATATAATATTTAAGAACTTAATATCATTCTGGATATGTATAAAATATAACTATATACAAGAATCATGACTTACATATTAAAAAATGTAGAAGAAAATAAAACATTTAACACCCGAAACATCAATAATATTGAAGTATTATTAACAAAATGATATAATAGGGTCATATATGATATCGTAAATATGGATATGCTTATTTTATAATTTAATAATATTCTATAACCATTATAAATGAGGTTAACACACCCTCGACTAAAGAAAACTACATGATATGGGTTAATTTCACAATCTCATTATTATCTGAGGTTGTTTATACATAAATATCTACTGGGAAATCTTTATCATCCACATACATGTTTATTAAAATGTATTTAGAAATATAATCAACGGTTTTTTAAATTTATTTTTAATCACATTTTAATTTTCATAAACTTTTTTAAAGGAATATTACCACTATTTTACAAATGAGGTACATTATGACCTTTTCAACAAATTAAGGAAATAATATTTTTTTAACTTATACAAAACAAATAGATATTTCTTCCATCATGATGCCTTAATATTTTGAAGTTTAAATTATAATATTTCTGGTTATTTTTAAAATAAATGTTTTCTTTTATAATTATGTGGCTTTTTCAAATTAAAAAAGGGATATTTCTCTCAAAGAGTTGTAATGATTTTATTTGATTATTTTTATTTATGTTAACATACTTGTTGGATTGTATGCTTAATTAAGGTGGATTTATTATTATAAAATATTCCATATTGTATTGAAAGGTTTATGATAGGTATGATTTTGGATATTCTATTCTGACACCATTAATGGTTTATGGTTAAAGTATTAACATTTCATAGGCTAGTTTTAATACAAATGTTTATGTTGGTTATGTTTCACTCTTTTTATATGAGTAATTCATTGGACTTACTAAGTGACAAGTTGGGAACTACTTAATGAAATACCTATGGGTTGGGTACTAGTTAATGAAATCCCCTTGATGCATCAATTTTTCTCATGAGACAAACTATTTTGGGTTTTGACTAATGTCTTACATGCATAAGTATGGTCCTGGAACGAGGCCTTGACAATGTGGTTATGATGTCCGACATTAGGAATTCCCTCATTATGAGATTATTTATTGATATTAAATGTGATTATTCAACTATTAGAATATCCATGTGAATGTTTAGATGAAATTATTTGATTTATTCTTACCATATTATGCTGAGGATTATGTTTTAAAGGCTTGTGTTTTAGTTTTATACCTTAATTTAAAAGTTTATGCTTATTTATTATAGATTCATCTATATTTTTTATCCTTACAAAGCATCTGAGTTCACCCCTTTATTTTGTTTCATTTTTCCCTAGTATGTGAAGAAGTACATTATGACTGACCAGTAGGGATATTCTAATGGATATGAGTGTTTTTAAAGGATACATTATGTTGTTTTTCATTTCAAGATATAATGTAAAACTTATGTTTGTATCTAGTTTTTACAAGGTTAATAAACTAATCAACCCTTTGTAATTCTATTTCTTGTGATCATACCAATGTAATAAAATAATGCACTGATTCTAGGAAACTAGGGTCGAGGTGTTATAGTTGGTATCAGAGGAAGTTTAGTACAGGCCATAGAAACTAGATTTAGAAAAACATTGATTAGGGAACATTAAACTAAGATAGACTTTGTGGATAAATATATAAGAACATCCTAGAATTTTGGTAAAATATACATTATGTGGGTATTCCAAGAAATAAATCCATGCATGGATACTATAAGTGGAAATGGTTCTGGAACATATATACCTAGGATTAATAACTATGACAAGGTGTTTTAGGCCCTACTCGGGGTAACCTGGTACACAATAACGGGGCTTACTACGCACCTGGTTTGAACCTCCTAGGGGATATGCTTATTATAATTTAAAATTTATTTACAAAAAATTATGAAGGATTTAAAAGTAAATATTTCCCTAAAGAAGCCAATTTTATGATTATGAGATTAGAAATACATAAAATTTTCAATTTATGTTAAGTATTTTTCTAGTTTGGAATTATGCATTATGTTTCATAACCTAATATAGTGTATGCCATTGTTTAGAAATGGTGATTAGTGAAAGAAATAAACACTATATCAATGCATGTAATCCATGTAGGGATTTCCCTCCTGTGAAAGATAATGATATTGGTGCTAGTATAACTAGTGTTGAACAAATTATAACCATACTGGGATAGCTGACTTAGGTTTTGAGCAATAAACTTACCCATATAGAGCACCCTGATCCACAATATGAAGGATCAATGTTAGATTTATTCATGAGACAACAACCTCCAACATTAAATTGGACTAAAAATCCATTTCTAGTTGAGAAATGGATAACTTCCTTAGAGAAAATATTTCTTGCTTTGGGGAGTAACAAAAGTGAAAAAGTTGTCATGGTAGTTTATTGTCTCTTAGAAGATGTGGATCAATGGTGTTCATTAATTCAAAAAATTAAGGAGGATGAATAATTATAAAATATGTAATTGAGGGAATTTAAAGAAATTTTCATATAAAAATACCTTCCTCATGATCTGCGAGCGGATTTGGAGAGACAATTTCTGAGTCTGAGGCAGAAGGAGGATGAGAATTTTGAAAAAGTTTGAAGTTAAATTCACAAGGTTAGAAACGTATGTTGTAGACTACATACATAACCAAAGAAGTAATATTGATATATTATTTTATGGGTTAAAACCATTCCTCTGATGGGAACTGGTCTCATAATATTTCTCATCATATGAAGACATAGTCTCATGTTCTATCAAGACAGAAAATGAATTCTCCAAATCTTATGACTTTAAAGGAAATCAATAGAAGAAGAGAGCCGACGAATAAACAATAAGAGGAAGTAAGTGGAATAATAAATAGGTTGACATTACACCTTGTATTAATTGTGGGAAGAAACACCCTATTACTTTCTTAAAGGGAATGGGAGTTTGTTACATGGTTGGAGAAAAAGGCCACCAAGATTATGATTGTAAGGGGAAGAATAGAGCTATCAATGTTCAATGATACAATTATAAAGAAATGGAGTATTATGTAAATTATTTTCCTAAATGTCATGGAAATTTTCCCCAGAAATGTCCGTGGGAGTAAGGCTAAGCTTATGTGATCACAACAGTTGAGGTTGAAACTCCAAATGATGTGGTGGCCTGAATTATAACCATCTCCTCCAATTTATCCAAATCATTATTTGAATTTGGATTATCGAATCCCTTTATATATTCCCAATTTTCTTGAAAAATTAGATATTTACAATTTAGTTTAACAATGGAGTTTTTAGTCAAAACCCCTAAGGTAAGTCTCATTACAATAAAGATGTGTCAGGCGGTTCCCATTATAACATATAAACATGTTTTATCTACTGACTTTATCATCATACCTATGGTCGACTTTGATATAATCCTCGATATGTATTGGATACTAAAATATGATTCGAAAATTTATTACAAGAATAAGAATGTTTCGATTTGTGAGGAAGATATAGAGTCCATTATCTTTAGATTATAAACTTCATCATCTAATTATTATCGAGATCCACCCCCAGCAGCTCTTCTAAATGAAATTACTAGGGAAGAAGAGAAAACATCACCCATGGGTAAAGGAAGAAATTTTCAAATTGAGGATGTACCTATTGTACAAGAATACATTGATTTATTTCCAATGTATTTACCTGGACATCCTCCAGAGTTGGAGGTTGAGTTTTACACTGATTTAATCCCTGATGCAAGGCCAATATCAAATACTCCCTATAGAATGACAACTATGGAATTAGCAGTGATAAAGAAACCAGTATAGGAGTTGAGAAATACGAGATTTATTCGCCCGAGTTTTTCTCTATGAGAAGCCCCACTTATTTTTGTTAATAATAAATATGGATCAATGACACTGTGCATTGGATATAGAGAAATCAATACTATTACAATAAAGAACATGTATCTTCTTCCTTGCATCGATGATTTGTTTGATCAAATTCATGGAGATCAATATTTTTTAAAGATTGAACTTCGTTCAGGATATTATAAATTATTTGTAAAGAACAAAGATATTCCAAAGACAACATTCCGAACCAGGTATGGACATTACGAGTTTATACTAATGCTGTTCGGACTGACTAATTCACCCTATGTTTTCATAGATCTAATGAACAAAGTGTTCAAGGAATATCTTATTGATTTTGTCATATTATTTATTGATGATATCTTGGTATACTAAAAAAGCAATGAAGACCATGAAAACCACTTGCGGATTATTTTGATGACTCTTAGAAGAAACAAGCTATATGGGAATTTTAGCAAGTGTGAATTATTTCTTTAGGAAATTTCTTCTCTTGCCCATTTTTTCGTGAAGGATGAAATCTCTATTGATCATGAAAAGACAAAGGCAATACAAGAATGGATAGAACCATTGAGTATAACCGTGACATAGAACTTTATTGGTTTAGCAGGATACTATCGACATTTTATATAGAATTTCACCCAGTTGGATAACCCATTAACCAAACTAACATGTAAAGGGGATAAATTCATTTGGGAAAAATTGTGTGAAGAATTTTTTGAAGAATTGAAGAGAATATTTTTCAATGATCATACCATGAAATTACTATCTAGGAATGATTGGTTTGTGATTTTTGGTGATGCATGAAGGAAAGGATTTGGACGTGTCCTTATATGGAATGATAGGGTTATTTCATTTGCATCAAGGCAATTAAAAACTCATGAACATAACTACCCAACTCATGATCTTGAGTTAGATGTAGTAATCCGTTTTCTAAAGATATGGAGACACTATCTATTTGGTGAAATATGCGAGATATATACTGATCACAAGAGTTTGAAATATATTTTCTCATAGAAAGAACTCAACATGAGACAAAGGAGATGGCTTGAGCTACTTAAGGATTATCATTGCACAATACACTACCACAATCAAACTGATAGACAATTTGAAATTTCTATTCAAACATCATAAGACATGTTGTGATCTTTCTCACTTTACTTTCAATGTATGTGGGATCAGTATTTACCTATAGTATAATTTTCCTATAACAATATCTTCCTTTCAAGTATTCAGATGGCACCATATGAAGCATTATATGGAAAGAGATTTCGTACACCTTCTTGTTGGGATGTTGTTGGTGAAAGAAAACTCATAGGCCCATAACTTGTAGAAGAAACAATAGGAAAGGTAAAAATAATTCAAACCCATATCAAAATAGCTCAAAGTAGGAAAAAGATCTATGTTGATAACTGAAGGAAGGATTTGGAATTTCAAGTAGTAGATCATGTTTTCTTTAAGGTATCTCCATGGAAGGGTGTTATAATATTTTTTAGGAAGGGTAAATTAATTCCTAAGTACATTAGACCTTTTGAAATTCTGGAATGAATTGGCGCTGTAGCTTACCGTTTGACAATGCCACCATGTCTCTCAAAAGTTCATAATGTGTTCCATGTATCACTATTAAAGAAATACATGCCAAAACCAGTGCATGTAGTCACCTACAATGAAATAGAACTGGAACCCAATTTTTCATATTGTGAAGAGACTATCAAGATTCTTGATACTGGAGAACAAGTGTTCAGGAATCAGATGACTCTATTGGTAAAGGTTCTTTGGAGAAACCATAAAATAGAAGAGGCGATATGGGAGCCTAAAGAACTTAAGATGAAGAACCTACCAGATCTTTTTATGAGGTGATATTATAGAAATTTTTAAGACAAAATAATTTTAAGGATTAAATATTATAACACCCCAAGCTTCCACAATACACTTCTCTTTAAATAATTCAATAGCTTGCGTTGCACACAACATCAAGTTCAAGCGCACTACGATCTAAAAAACTAGCCGTTTAAAATGCATTTATGCATTTTATTAAGAAAATTATGAAAATTATATATTATATAATTAATAATTTTTTTACATCCATCCACATGATTTTATAGGCATAATATAAGAATTAATCTAGTCTTACACATTAACAGGCTGTTTTTTCTTCTAAAAACAATTTTACCGCCTTTTAATGGAAAACCAATTTTAAATGAAATATTTGGAACATTTATATATTCAATTTAATAAAATAAAATTCTTCTTTGTAAGTGGGTATCAAAATTTATTTTGGATAAATTTTTGGTTTTTTTGATAACTTCCAAATTTTAATGAATAATGAAAAATACTGCATTCTAATTCAACACTATTTTTTCATCTAATTTATTTATATTATTAGATTATACTTTTAGTTGGTTTTAAAGTATAATTAAATCAAGTTTTTATTATTTAATCCAATTTTGGTCATTAGAAGTAATTTCACATTGAATTTGATATAAACACATGTCAATCTTTTGATGTTTTTTACTTTCTAAAAAACCCATTTTCTCATTTTGTTAATGGGGATTAATTTTAAATTAATTAATTCACCTTCTATGCTTCAAATTTTAAAAAATATATTCCATATTTGGAATCAGTGGGTCCAAATTATGTTAATAAGTTAATTTTATTTTTTGGATATTATGAATAGTAATGTTAATATTTTTTTATTACCACAGTTAAGGATAAATTGGGTATTTAAAATTAAAAATAATATTATAAAATTACCCTAACACCTGTCAAAATCCCATTTTATGACTAAATCTGACCCTTAACATCTAAGGTTGGAAATAAAATCATTTAATGGATACTTTTCCATGAATATGACATAAATATTATTAAAATCAATGAATGTGACAAAATGTCACTCTCATATCTTATAAGTATAATAATTTTAATAAATATATCACTAGGAGATAAATTTGATCATAAATATTCTCTATAATGATCAAATAATTATCTAAATTATTTTATTAATAGAAATATAAAATAAATGACATTAAAAATATTAAAATAAATATATTTTTACTTAATAAATGACATCCATGAATTTTATAGAGAAAATAAACATTATTGTTACATATTTGAAGTATTGGTTCAAAGTTATTATGTTTGTTGTTTTTAAAAAAATATGTAGATATTGAATAGTATCAAAATTGAAATAAACAACACTTGAAAATAAATAATATTTTATCGAATGTTATAAAATTCATAAAAATTTATGGTTCGACCGAATAATTAGAATAATGTTAAATATTTAATAAATTATCCCATTGGGTTTAATTTGGCATTTTATATTAAATATATAAACCCTATATTATAAAAATACAAGTAAACACGATAAGAGCTAAACTATTTAACAAAGCGTTAAATCCAAAAGAAAAGGTTAATTTTTTGACCTAAACTTATATAAAAATCATTGGTTGATTGGATTTATACCCATACTCATTTTACTATCTACATAAATCAAATTATATCTTTTTTAAACTGAAAATAAATTTATAATAAATTAATAGTTTTGGAGTTTTCAAAAGTACCCCTCCCCTCTCTTATAAAAGTGCATCTCTCCTACTCTTTTATTCACAACTATAAAGCCTTTTGGATTATCTAAACCTTTCCCACATCTCCTCGTAAATTCCCCAATTCATTATAGATGCCATACATTGGGCAGAAATTTAATCTAAGGAGTCCTTTTGTGCAAATAAAAAGGGGATACCTGAAGAGGAGGTAATTGTTTTATCAACTCTTTCAAAGTTATTTTCATATTCTACTTACTCTTCTTATGTTTCTTCCAAAACAAAGTAATAAATACAGTATAATATACATGATGAGATATCATTATAATTATGGGATAATCATATTCTTCTTTTTATCCATCCTACTAATAACAGTATCACCATGTGTGCGTACGCAAGGCTTACCATCTCCACGCCGTGGGGTAATTTATTATTAAAAAATAATTTATTTGAATGGGTATAACGATGAGTATAATGGATATAAATAATGAATACAACATGATAAAAATTATTCATAATTAATATACCATACAATTCCATTACTTTTATCCATTAAGGTAATGATTCCATCCCTCGTGCGTACGTACGACTTACCATCTCCACGATGTGGTGAGATTCTTTATCCACATTAACCATTCAAGAATGATTATAAAATTTATTATATGAGAAAATATAATATATAAGAAATTAATATAATTATGTATATGTATAAAATATATCCTATGCATAAGAAACATACTTACATAACATAACATGTACAAGAAAACGAAGCAGTTAACACCCGAAACAACAACAATACTTAAATATTATTAAAAAAATTATATAAGAGGATCTTATATGAAATCATATATATGGATATGTTCTTGGTATAATTTAATAACATGCTTAACTATTATATAGAAGGTTAATTCATCCAATACTAAAGGAAAGTACAAAGTAAGGGTTAATTTCACAATATCATTGTTATCTGAGGTTGTTTATACATAAGTATCTTGTATGACATCTTTATCATCCATGTCCATGTTTCGAAAAATTTATTTCAAAATATTATCAATTATTTATTAAAGTAATTTTTACCCATGTTTTAATTTTTATAAAATGTTCTGAAAGGAATACTTCCACCGTTTTCCAAATGAGGTACTTTATGAGCTTTTTAAAAAATTAAAGAAAGAGTTTTTTTAACTTATAAGGCATGAATGAATATTTATGTCATCATGGTGCCTTAATGTTTTTAAGTTTCCCTTACAAACTTATAGGGTTATTTTTAAAAGAAATTTTTTATTTCATAATTTTGTGACTTTTTCAATGTAAAAAGGGATATTTCTCTTAAAGTGTTTTTATGATTATATTAGATTATTCCATCTATGCCAACATCCTTTGTTGGATTGTATGATTAATTGAGGTTGATTTATTATGATAAAATCTTCTATATTATATTGAAGTGTTTATGACATATTTGACAGTGGATGTTATATTTTGATACCATTCATGGTTTATAATTAATGTATTAACATTTCATATGCTTTTTTTAATATGAATGCTTATGTTGGTTATGTTTCACCCTTTTTATATATGGAATGCATTAGACTTAGTAAGTGATGGGTTGGGGAATTCTTAATGAAAGCCCTACGGGTTGGGGACTAGTTAATGAAATCCCCTTGATGCACTAGTAGTTCACATGAGACAATCTATTTTGGGGTTTGACTAGCGTCTTAACCACATAAGTCGAGTCTTGGAACGAGGCCTTAACAATGTGGTTATGATGTATAAAATTATGCATTCCCTCATTATGAGATTAGTTGTTGATATTACATGTGATTATTCGAATAGTAGAATATCCATGTGAATGTTTAAATGGAGTTATTTTATTTATTCTTGACATATTATATTGAGGATTGTGTTTAAAAGGCTCGTGTTTCAGTTTTATACCTTTCATTAAAAGTTTATGCTTATTTATTATAGTTTCTGAAATATTTTTTATCCTTATTGAGAATACGAGCTCACACATTTCTTATGTTTCATTTTTTCCTAGGATTTTACAAATTATATTATGACTGATGTATAGGGAAAGTTTAAGGGATATCAGTGTTTTCAAAGGTGACACTATGTTGTTTTTCATTTGAAGATGTAAAGTAAAACTTATGTTTGTATCTAGTTTTTACAGGGCTAATAAACTGATCGGTCCTTTGGGATTAAATTTATTGTGATAATACTAATGTAATAAAATAATTCACTAACTATAGTCAACTAGGTTCAGGGAATTACAGGTAGGGTCATTTTTTAGTCCTTATAATATTATTTTTAGCCTCAATTACTCGATTTACCCCTACCATGGTAATAAATATTTACTAAAATTACTATTCATAAAGAAAAAAATAGAAGGGTAATATTTAAAAAATTTGGATTTCAAAATTAAAAATATAAAATTCATTTTTCATGACTCAATTCACATAAGTTTCAGAATTTAATTTGAAACTAAACTCACAAAATGCGACGAGAAACAATTTTTATGATAAATGCCTTTTTAAGTATAAAATTGTTTTTAAACCAAATTAAAGTATAAAATTCATTACAAAGAATATAATTGGATTATATTTAATCAAAATTAGATAATGAAATTTTAAAACAAATCCAAAATATAATATGAATTTTTAAATACTTTAAATGTAAATATCGTTTTCATTAAAAATCAATATTTTTCATTATTCATTAAAAAATCAACCATTTTAAAAAATTCTTAAAAATTCCACCTAAGATAATTTTTACATTCTATATTTACAAATGAAATTAAAATTTTAAAATTAAAATTATATATTTTTAAAATATTTATTTTAAATAAAACCGTATAATGCGTGAAAACCCAATTTGGTAAGAAATAAAGCCGTTTCATTTTTGACTAAAAAATTATCTAATAATCTTATAATAATTTTAACTCCATAAAATATAATCAATTAATATTAATAATACATGAGAAGGATTTATCTTGACCTTAATTAGTTTGTTTCATTCTCCCCCTTTTGGAGATTCCATCCTCGCAATTTTATTCACTTATTAAACAAGTGGGGATATCTTTCACTCATATCATTTTTTGATTCCAATGTTGCCTCTTAAACCAAATGGTTTTTACAAAAATATATATAAACTTTATGAATTACCTTATTATGAAAAACTATTACAATATTGTTAAGAATATAAATAGGTTATTCTTTATAAAAATAGTTTTCTTCCAACTGAACTACTATAGGATTTAAACAGGATATGAATCTAACACATATTTTCTTAACATAGAAACATGAAATAAATTATATAACATGGATAAAATCGGAGGGAAAGAAACTCAGTAGAAAACTTATCCAAATTTACTTAGGATTTCATATGGTCCATTGAACTATAGACTTAAATTGATTTTTTTACCAAAACAAACAACACTTTTCCATGGATATATTTTAAGAAAAATATGATCACATACCTTGAAAGAAATATTTTTCCTACATTTATCCATATAACGTTTCTACCCACTCTGAGCTATCCTTATATGTTTCTAAATCATATTCACCTTCTCAACCATTTCCTCTACCAAATTTGGTCCCAACATCTTTCATTTACCTACTTGATCCAAAAAACCTAGAGTCCAACACCACTTTCTATATAATTCCTAATAAGGTTCCATATTCATACTGGACTAAAAAATATTATTATAATAAAATTCAACTAAAGAAATATTTTCATCCCAAATTTTATGGAAATCCATTAAACAAGCATGAAGAATGTATTCCAAGGTCTGAATCATTTTCTTAGACTTTCCATCATATTAAGGATCACTACTGGAAAACTAACCTTTACCAACGGTTTAGAATCGTTGGTATAGGCCTCCAAACCGTTGGTATATCCTATACCAACGGTTTGGAGAACCGTAGCCAAGTAAGCCGTTGCAATAGGTCTATACCAACGGTTTTCAAAAAACCGTTGGTATAGAACTATACCAACGGTTTTGGAAACCGTTGGTATAGGTAATATGAAATCTATACCAACGGTAATGGAACCGTTGGTATATAAATTCCAAAAAATAAAACATCCGCTGGGATTTGATCCCAGGACCCCTCGTTTATAATCGAACGACTTAACCACTAACCTAACATCACTTTGTAAACATAATTTCATAAATATATATATGTATTATCATAATTATTTAAAATTTTTATTTATATAATGTTCTTGGTTAGAAGGCCTGGAAAAAAATTAAAGAATCTATCCCAACGGTTTGGAAAACCGTTGGGATAGGTTTGGGTGGGTTGAGCTTTAGTTTGCCGAAGGTTGAAATTATCCCCTCTCTTTCCCAACTGTTTTGATGAACCGTTGGGAAAGGGGAGGGAAAGAGGACCCTTTCCCAACGGTTTTGGTGAACCGTTGGGAAAGGGGAGGGAAAGAGGACCCTTTCCCAACGGTTTTGGTGAACCGTTGGGGAAGGGGAGGGAAAAGGGACCCTTTCCCAACGGTTTTGGTGAACCGTTGGGAAAGAGGACCCTTTCCCAACGGTTTTGATGAACCGTTGGGAAAGGGGAGGGAAAGAGGGACCCTTTCCCAACGGTTTTGGTGAACCGTTGGGAAAGAGGACCCTTTCCCAACGGTTTTGGTGAACCGTTGGGAAAGGGGATGGAAAAGGGACCCTTTCCCAACGGTTTTGGTGAACCGTTGGGAAAGGGTAGCTATACCAACGGTTTTTACAAACCGTTGGTATAGAAGTGTTGGGAAAGATCATCTTTCCAGTAGTGGATGGAATGATTTATTGAAATTTAATTTAGTACCCAATGAATTATGAATTACTTTGTAGAAATTAAAAGTGAACCTAGGATCATGGTAATATACAATGGATATAGGTACTCAATTTAACCTTACTATCTTCTTTATATGAATTCAAGAAATATTATATAAATTCATAGTATATTGAATAGGAATAAAATGCATAGATTTAGGTAATCGTTCGACAATAAACTAAATCACATTGTTTCCTCATGATGTATTTTTAAATCCCACCACGAAATACATGGATATATTTTCCCATTTCCACTATAGAATTGTAAAGGGATGAAGCATCTCCTTCATTAATTTTTGTTCCTCTTTAACCTATCAAAAAGTCAAACATTTCAAGATAAAATCGACAATATATATTTTCATTTCATCCCACCAGTAATAAACCTAAATACATTTAGACATTTTAGTGCTACCATGATGAATGGAAAATGAGAAAATATGATCTTCAATCAAAAATTATTTCATTAATTAGGAATCACAAGGCATGCATAATATTTTTCTAAATATTATAAAACCTTCTTCATCAACATTAAACTTTGGAAACTTTCCCATCTTAATAGATTCCAACTTTTCCTATAAAACTTGAATCTCTCATTGAAATTTCATAATTATTTTTAACAAAGATGAAAGTACTAACACCTAAAAAAATAGAGGATATTTCTATATGCATATTTTCTAGGCTAAAATTCATCAAATCATTAACCAAAGGGTCATGTTCTAACATAACATAGTTAATGTAACATTATTTTTCTGACTCAAAGAATTTAATACTTTTTTCCTTTTCTATATGGTAATGAATCATGAAATCATATTCATCAACCAGTTATAGACATCTTATCTACCTCATGTTAATATTTTTCTAAGTGAATATATACTTCAACCTTTTATGACTAGTATTTATTTCACACTTTAGTATGTATTTCACACTTTACTTCATATAAAAGATGTATATAAATTTATAAATAAAAAACTATAGTAGTTAATTATAAATCATGTGTAGAATAATTTAACTCATGAGGTTCCAGTAGACATGAAGTATAAGTAATTACCTGATCATTCTACATCAGAACACAACCAAGTCCCTTCAATGAAGCATCACTATAGATGAAAAAATCACAATTTTTAAAGATAAAGGAAAAAATTAATCATTTATCAATATAATTTTTAGTTCCTAAAAAAATTATCACATTATTTCATTTATATTAATTTAACTCATTTCTACGTTCACTTATACAATGGGCTAGATAACTGAAAAAATGTTTTAAAAAAACAGCTTCTAGTAACATAATAATCCATGAAAATCAAGAATCTATATGAAATTTTCAAGTCTTTTCCACTCATCAACTAATTTTGTTTTATAATGGTCAATAGTTATACCATCTTTAGAAATAATATTCCCTAGGAAATAAATTTATTGCAACCAAAATTTACACTCACTAAAATTTCCATATATTTTATTTTCTTTTAAGGTATGAACAAAGTCCTTAGGTGTATTTCATGATCCTCATTACTTTTATAATATACCAATATATCATTAATAAGCACAACTAAAAACTATCTTAAATATTCATATAAAACTATATTCATAAGACCCATGAATACAACTGGTGCATTAGAAAACCCAGAGGGAATGACTATATACTCATAATGCTCATATGTAGTTCGAAATATTATATTTGGAATATATTCCTCCTTCCCCTTCAACTAATGATATCCTGGCATGAGATCAATATTTTAAAAATATTATGCTCTTTGGAGATAATCAAAAAAATCATAGATGTGAGGAAAAAGATACCTATTCATAATAGTGAGTTTATTCAAGGCACTATAATCAATGAAAAGTTTCCTTAAACCATATTTATTTTTAACAAATAAAATCAGGTCTCCCCATGGTGAAGTTATAATATGAATGGAACCTTTATCTAGAAGCTCTTACAAATAAATTTTCAATTCCAAAAGTTCTACTTGAGGTGTTTGATAAGAGGGTTTTGAAATTTGTTTAGCATCAAACACTATGTCAATAGTAAAATCTACCTCCTGATCAGAAATAACATCTGGAAAATCACCAGGAAATGAATCCATATATTTATATACTATTGGGACATCATTAATATGAACAATTTATTTCTTTTTAATAACATGTGCTGAGTAACTTTCACTGTAATATCTAATCAATTTCTCATTTTCTGGGTAGGTCATCAAAGGTATAAAATCAGTTAATAAAAATTTCTTATCTTTAAAATATATCTTAGAATAATAAATATAAATATAATACATACTTAAAATAATATCAAACTATACTATGAGAAGTGAAAAAATATTTGAAGGAAAGACCATCCAATTAATAATAATAGGAATATTTATATAAATATTGGTTACTTTAATATTTTCATCTACAGTTTTCACAAAAAGTTTTATCATATTCCATTGAGGTTATATTCCCATTTTACTTCAAAATTTATTAGAAATGAAAGAATGTGAAGATACATAGGAAAATAGGGCATTTGCATAATTCGAATAAATAAGTAACATACCTATCACCACTTAATTAGACAACCCTACATCAACCGTAGTAATGGAAAATGATTTTACCACCCCCTTTAGATCCTGATGATTTCCACCCCAAGTAACTAACATTGTATATAAATTAGCATAATAAACAAACTCATTAAAATTAAAACATCACACATACTACTTATCCAAATTGGTCCTTCCACTATTAAGATCCCTTTTTTGTTAATCTCGATCCACATCCCCAAACATACCATATCCGAATCTCTTCCTAGATTTTATAAGACATTACTCATGGTGTTTTTTACCACACCAATCATGAAATGGAAACTTTAATTTCTTAACTTTGAATTTCATTGAGGGATGATTCCACATTTCCTATCATATAGGCCATTTATTAATTTTTTCATCTCAAGGAACATAAGTGTTAAAAAAACGTCATCTCATCTTTCTTAGCATAAAAAACAACTTTATCATAAATTTTAAATTATTAGGTGGCTAAAACTCTTTGTAAACTTGGTTTCAATCCTATGTAAAATCTATTAATTTTACCATCAAGGTCCAAAATAAAATCGAGTATATACCTAGCCAATATTTTAAAAATTTATTCATATGGGGATATTAAATATTCATCTTTATGCCTCAATTAGAAGAATATTTTCTCAATCCTGAGTCTAACATCCTTAGGGAAATATTTCTGAAGGAAAGTATTCAAAAATGTGTACCATTCCATGGAATAAAGATCATCTTTATATCTATTATTCTTAAAAAAACCACCATCGATTAGATTCACTTTCAAAATGAAAAATGGAAGAAGTACCTTTTGATGTTTTAAAAACCCATGAATTTAAATATCTTTTCTTGAGCATTGATCCATCCTTCTACTAGCACTCAATCTGAATTTCCACCAAAATAAGGATGGTGATTTTTCATGAAATTCTAAACTATCGACATGTTCCTCTATGGTAAATTTTCTCTCTCCCTAACATGGATTCCATCACAATTTATATCCTACATAAACTATGCCATAAATACAACAAATTGATCAATTCCAATTCTAAAAATTCTTAGATGCTGATTTGGAAGGATATTTTCCTCTTGATACATTCTTACTTAAACTTCCCTATTTTGTCTATGTAAAACCATTTTAAAATGAAATAAATTTTATAAATTCACATGGTAATATTCAAATGGTATATTATTTGAACTTAAACATAAATTATAATCTTTCAAGTGTATTATATTAACACTACCCTAAACTCTAAAATTATATAACCTTTCCTTTGATACCAATTATAAATACTCAAGCTTATATAATTCATAATCTTGAGTTTTAAGTTAATAATTCATTATATTACATTTTAGGATCTATATTTTATAGAGTTTTAGGGAATTAGGCCACCACCATTACATAAATAAATTTTACATAACAAAGTGGACATTTTCAGTTGGTATCCATTTTTCCTAAAATTGTTTTGTGATATTTTAAGTTATATTTTCAAGAAATATCTTCACAATTTTCATCTTAACCTAATTTTGGTCCCTAATCATCCTTAAAACCCAGTGAATTTTTTTAAAGCATGAGAATGGAACAAAAATATTAGAATGGGATATAAAAAAGAAATAAAAAACCCATTAGTTCATGAATACTTACAATTTACTTTCTTTTCTCAAAAATAAACTTAGGGCTCAAAATAAAAATTTTCTTACCCAAGAAATCTATTTTTCTACCCAAATATTTTCATAAAACATTACATAAGATATATGAAAGGATAAATTAAACTCATAAAGGTTTCTTTAAACCATGAAAAAATAATGATATATGTTAAAAAAAATACATTTCACCCTTATGAAGTATCATATACTTTAATTAAAAAATAACCACTTTATCATACCATGTGAAATCATAAGATTTATGTATAAACCATAGAAATCATAGATAAATCATGTAGGTAACTTGGTACATAATTTTCATATCACTCTTAAAATCACCATTAAAAGTTTAATAACCAATAAGGTTGACTCCAAACATAATTATTACCCAATGCATTGGAGGGACATCATGGACCCACAAATCCTTAGATTACAATGGAACAAACCTTCCCTAGTTTATAAAGTAACCACACATTTCTTATTTATAATAGAACCAGCCATCATTATAAAAAATTACCAATATTCATAATATAATTTTAACACATAAAATCATGTCATTTTCAACATTACACTCATAAAAAAATTCTTTGCATCCATAAGAAATCATTTTCATATATTGAAATATCCATTCCATTTAAAACACATTTTGAAAATACTCAAAATAATGAAAAAGTGTGCTTTAATTTAATAAAAAATTAAATATTTTAAAGGAATCCAAACATAAAATAATGTTTATAGCGGTGGGAAAAAATGTCGATGCTGTATACGTTAAAATAAAACATTCCTTTTGCCTTTTTTTCCAAACTTTCTATATAAAATATGTAAAATGATTCCTTTGAAAACCTTTGAGATAAATTAAAATTTTATATAAAATATACTTTATAATTCACTCATTTATATATAAATACATTTATAAAATATATTTATGAATATGGACATGGAATATAAATATTTAGAAAATAACCTTAGAAACATTTAAAACAAGGTTTTCAAAGTAATGTGTCCCCTACCTCGTGTTTGGATCATCAATTACATTCTTCATCTTCATGAATAATGAAATTATATTAATTATTTAATTTATTAATAATTTTTTTCAATTTTATTATTCATTTTATCTACATTTTTTAATCAATTAACTTCACGTCAGACGTTTTGAAGATATTCAAGTCCTGTGTCCAAAATGACATCAGTAGGTAGAATATGGTCAAAGAGGTCATTATTCCATCATCTATATAATAATAATCTTGAAATAATAATCAATTTATATATAAATTATAATTTTAAAACCAAACACGAAAGAAAGTTATCAAAAATAAACTATATTTCAATCATGGAGACAGTATGCCATACATACGCATGAGTAACATTTATTTTTCCTCAAATATCATTATATAAAGAAGGTAAGTACTATTTTATCTTTTTAAAAATATCATTATATCATAAATACCATATAATTTCTTTAAATACAATTATATATACCATCCATGTGATGAAGTGATGAAAATGAATCACATTGCCTCGTGGAGGTGGTAATCTACATATATACACAAACAATGTTATCATTTTTGTCACGACCCAAGCTGGGTCGCCATCTGACCCAGCGCCCGACCCGGTCCACGACATGTCCCGAAGGGTGTTTCCAATCCCCACAAGCTGGAACAAGTTCCCGGGTATCAAAATGAAATATGGGAACGATTTACCCGAAATAATAAACATAAACAACTAATTTTTTTAACAGAAAGAAAATGATATTTATACAACCAAACAAAACCTTAGAAAATTTAAAATTTAAAGATTGTAACTGAACTAAATAAAAGACAACAACAGAAACTACAATAAAGAAACCAAACTAGAACTCTAATGCAAATCTCCCCGCAACAAGAGAGGCCACATAAACACTAACCTATAATGAGAAGACCAACTGCAACCTGAAACAAAGAGATAATAGAGTCTGCATACACCCAAAGGTGTATGCAGGGTGTGATCCAAAGGCCCAGTGGGATACCACCAAATAAAATATTCCATTCCACAACATTAAAGAGATAATCTAATATGATTATTTAAATCCATTCTTTTAAAACACTTTGTTTTTAAGGAAAACATTTTACAAGTAAAAACTAAAGGAAAAGGCAGCACTATGAAAATCCATTTCACAACATTATTTTAAAGCGGAAAAGAAAATTTATAAGAACATGCACACGGAAACCCACACCCACACCCACACACAAGTGGTCCTCTGTATGCTGATGGAAGGCACCACATCATGGATAGTAGTGCACTATGGGTAAATCCCCTATGGTTTATCTAGCTCAAGTGGTCCCTAGAACCTCATATCTCGGTGAAAGTAACCATACAAATATCTATTCTCGTACACACGACCCACTACTAGGGAACATACCCATAACCTAGTGGTCCCCCAACATCACCATCATAGTTTAGTTAGTGTTGTCATCGTCAAACTTGCTACGTGAAACAGGGGCCAAACCCCACCGAATCACTTGCATACTAGTTCTAGTCAGCCCACCTAGATACCCAGGGTTTTCCATCGCGCTCAATCAAGTTCCACATTCACAAGACAATAACACAACACATTTACACCCACAAGTCAAGCCAAACAGCCTACACATAGTGTATTACCACTCACACACCCAAACCTCATTCTAAAAACACATTCATACCAAAACATTTGATAAACATGCCCCATAACACATATACAATTTAATAGTTCTAAAAAAATAGTTTCTAAAACAAATTTCCAAAGGCATCAAAACACTTTACATCCAGATACGTACTCAAAATCCCACTTTTTAGAAAAAACACACACCAAAACCGTTTCACATCATAAATCACATCACATGCATGGCCTCATAAATTATTTTAAAAAAATTAATACAACAATTATAATTGGCACATTAAGGGCTTCCACATGAAAAAGGCCTAATTTTTTTCACACACTATCACCACCAAAAACTTAACACATGTTTAACTCTATCAGACACCACATCCGCACATCATAATTAATTCAATAAATTCAATTAAATAGTTTATAAAACATTTAAAGTTAACACACGTTAGTTTACACCAAAAATGAACTTGATATCATTTTATATAAACATGCTACTTTAAAAAAAACGAACGCATATTCAACTCTTACAAAACACTACTTTCGCACCATCAAAACTAATTAATAAATCATTGAAACTAGTTATTAAATCATTCCAAGAAAACTCAAGGAGACATTGCACCAAAAATCCACCAAACCCCATTTTTTAAAAAAAAGCACATAATAACTTTTCCAAAACATAATTTTCATCATAAAATAATTTAATAAATTAGTTACATAATTTATAAAAATGTTAACAAGTGATCTAACACAGGTTTACATCCAAAATTTCCTCCGAAACCCCCTTTAAAAATCGACCGCACGTCCTAACTATATGAAAAACGTGTTTCGCACCATCAAAAAAATTTAAATAAAACATTGAATAATTTATTAAACACAATAAAACCATTTACATAGTTAAATAAACCATATTCATGAAAGGAAACCAGTTTCAAACAAAATCCGCACCACATTTATTTATTTATTAAAAAAAACTACATTTGCACCACTCAAACAATTAGGTAAAAACTTATAGAATTTACCACAACAAGGCAAAAATGAAAGAAATGTCCACTTTTAAAAGGGAATACAGTTTCATCATGCATGCACATCATAACATTTATAAAAGACATTTCACACAACCTATAAAGCATACCAAGAGACGCAACAAATGTTTATATCACAACATGCCCCATTTCATGTAAACATGGTTCTTAAAAATCAAACGCACCTAATGACCTATCAAAAATATAATTCGCACAACAAATATAATCTAATAAATTATTTAAACATTTTATAAAATGCCGATAAATGATTTAACACTACTTTACCCATAAATCTCACCCAATTTGTCATGAAAACCCCATTTTTGCACTAACACCACATCAAATTCTTCCAAAAATAACATTCGCACCACTCAATGGAACCATAAAACACATTCATAAACTTAAACATGCATATTAAATTCATCAAATAATGTTGGGGCATGGAACCGCCTACCTCGAGTGAAGAAATTCCCAAAATTTGTGTGTAACCACAATCGCGTGTCATTCGTACCTCAAGAAACCTAGCACAAACCCAATATCATGAAATCGAAAAAGAATATGCAAAATTAAGACCCTAATTAAGACCCTAAAAGCTGGAAAAACTAATGACCCAAATGAGTAGGACTAAAACCCTAGCAATGAGGAGGAAGGGATTACCAGGGTGGTCCACACTTGTGGCGAAGGGAGTAGAAGGACA
Source organism: Viscum album (assembly GCA_963277665.1). NCBI lineage: Eukaryota > Viridiplantae > Streptophyta > Magnoliopsida > Santalales > Viscaceae > Viscum > Viscum album. The sequence goes on along the minus strand of OY728128.1, from coordinate 1,465,986,820 downwards.
CTGTAAGGGTTCGAGAGGCTTTCCGAGGGAGAAGATCACGTCGGTTGAGCAGGGGTGCGGCTGATCTGGTGTGATGCGGGGGAAAGGCACCGGTGCAGTTTTCACCGACCGGAGGAGGGCCAGAGGAGGGCTGGAGGAGGGATGGGGGAGGGCCAAAGGAGGGTCGGAGGATGGCCACTGTGCAACGGAAGACCTAGGGGAAAGGTAGGTCCGACAAGGGAGGGTGTAGTGCCTGTGCGACGGCTGGCCGGATGGAGGGGCGACGGTGGATGGTGGTGCGGGCGGTGGCACGAGCAGGGGGAGGCCGTCCGGGGAGGGGGTAGCACGCAGGGGTGGAGCGGCCCACCAGGGTGGGGGTGCTCAAGGGTTAGGGGGTGCGACGGGTGGGAGAGTGGGGGAGGAAGAGAGGAAGAAGAAGATAAAAAAGAAGAAATGGGGAAGGGGGTTACGACGCAAAGAAGGAGGAGGAGGGTTCCAAAACCCTAACCCAAAAAAGAGAAAAAAATAGATAATAACAATAATAATAATATCCTCAAATATATATTATTATCATTGAAATTGTCCCTTAATTTTTATTAAACTTCTCATTTTTATTATCATTAAAATAATTCTTTAGACATCATTTAATTATTTTTTTATAGAGTCGGGAAACCGTGCGGTTACCTCGCGGCCCCTAAAAAATTTGATAGAAAAGAATGACGATGATGATAATAAACATAATAAAATTTTCACCCTTAAGACATCATTTAATTTCAATCCTTTGTTAATCATTACACTTAATTAATTAATTAATTAGTCATGCACCCGCAGGTCGTGCGGTGAACCAGGCGAGGCCACACGACGACCCAGGTGATGCTGTATAGCTTTGACCACGGTGCGCTAGATGCAGTCAAGGCCAAAACATGAATTATTTAAATAAAAACTCAATAATTAAGTCAGGATTTAACCCAGAATACCCGATGACCAAGAAATTAATAAAATAAATAATTTTAAAAATGACGGATGTGACAATTCTCCCCATCATAACACTTTCCGTCCTCGGAAAGCCACAACTCAGGCTGAAGAGAGGCATCCTCCCAAAAAAAATGACAAAGAGTTAGGGGACCTATAGGTTATTGATCAAGGAATGGAACTCTTGTACCCACACAAACCAAATTTATAAACCAAAATAAGACTGGGGAAACCGAGACGATACTGGGAAACTGCCACAAGGCGACCAACATGGGGAGGACTGAGCGTACTCCCCACCATGGAAATAGGCCAGCATCAACTCACTCCAATGGGATTTCAACGAGACTCACAGTGAGTATCCTTTCCATAATAACTATCAGAAGATACACAATCTTTTAAAATCATGTCGTTTCAACTTAAAAAAAATTCATATTTTTATAAACTCTCAAACAATTGTTTTCAAAAAGATTTTCCCAAATCCTAGGAGACACAATACAAAAAAAATGGGAGATTATTGTCAGTGGGTGACTTGGAAATATGGTCGGCGACCATACTCCAGTCATTCTACCATCACAGAGAGTGTACTGATAGGGTAATGTCATCGACTCCACATGGCTTGCTAGACCCTGTGAGATCGATGCGACCATTGAATCTAACTCCCTTTTCATTTTACCCAAATAAGACTAACCATGAGGAAAAAAGACTCAGGAAAACCTCAACTTATCAGGGTAACTCGAGTCACGCCATGAGGTGTGCTGGACAGGCACCTTACTCGTAGAAAGAACATTGAGTTCTGACAACCTTAACTCTGGTCTACTGTGAATCTTCCTAAAGAAACATGACCCAAGTGAGTAGACATCTGACCTATGGATACCCCCTCTGATACCATTTTGTCATGAAACAAGATGGGTCGCCATCCAACCCGGCGCCCAACCCAGTCCACGATATTGCCCGAAGGGCGTTCCTGATCCCCACGGGCTAGAACAAGTTCCCGGGAATCAAAATGAAATGTGGGAATGATTTACCCGAAATAATAAACATAAATGACTAATTTCTTTAACATAAAGAAAATGATTTTTATACTACCAAATCGTACCTTAGCACATTTCAAATTCAAAGTTTACAACTCAACTAAATAAAAGAAAACAATGGATACTACAGTCAAGAAACCAAACTAGAACTCTAACCCAAACCTCACGGCAACAAGAGAGGCCACATCAACACCAACCTGTAATGAGAAGACCAACTACAACCTAAAACAAAGAGACAATAGAGTCTGCATACACCCAAAGGTGTATGTAGGGTGTGAGCCAAAGGCCCAGTAGGATACCACAAAATAAAAGATTCCATGCCACAACATTAAAGAGATAATCTAACATGCTTATTTAAATCCATGCTTTTAAAACACTTTGTTTTTAAGGAAAACATTTTACAAGTTAAAACTAAAGGAAAAGGCAACACTATGAAAATCCATTTCACAACATTATTTTAAAGCGAAAAAAAAAATTTATAAGAACACACACACGAACACCCACCCACACACACACACACACAAATGGTCCTCCGTATGCTGATGGAAGGCACAACGTCATGGATAGTAGAGCACTATGGGTAAATCCCATAAGGTTTGTCTAGCTCAATTGGGACCCTATAACCTCGTATCTTGGTGAATGTAACCATACAAATATCCGTCCTCATGCACACGAGCCAGTAGTAGCGAACATACCCATAACCCAGTGGTCCCCCAATGTCATCATCATAGTTTAGTTAGTGTTATCATCGTCAAAATATCTACGTGAAACAGGGTCCAAACCCCATGGAATTACTAGAATACTAGTTCTAGTTATCCCACCTAGATACCTGAGATTTTCCATCGTGATCAATCAAGTTCCACATTCACAAGATAATAAAACAACACATTTAAACCCACAAGTCAAGCCAAACGAGCTACACGTAGTTTATCACCACTCGCACACCCAAACCTCATTCTAGAAACACATTCATACCAAAACATTTGATAAACATGACCCGTAACACATACTCAATTTAATAGTTCCAAAAAAATAGTTTTGAATTTTTTTTCCAAAGGCATCAAAACACTTTACACCTGAAGACGTACTCAAAATACCTCTTTTTAGACCAAACGCACACCAAAACCGTTCCACATCATAAATCAAATCACATGCATGACCTCCAAAATTATTTAAACAAAATTAATAGAACAATTCTAATTGGAAAATCAAGGGATTGCACATGAAAGATGCCTAATTTTTTTCACACACTATCACCACCAAAAACAAAACACATGTTTAACTCTATCAGACACCACCTCTACACATCACAATTAATTCAATAAATTCAATTAAACAGTTTATAAAACATTTAAAGTTAACACATGATAGTTTACACCAAAAATGAACTTGATCTCATTTTATATAAACGTGCTACTTTAAAAAAATGAATGCATATTCAACTCTTACAAAACACTACTTTCACACCACCAAAAAAAATTAATAAATAATTGAAACTAGTTATTAAATCATTCCAAGAAAACTCAAGGAGACTTTGCACCAAAAATCCAACCAAAACCCCCTTTTTAAAACAAATGCACATAAAAACATTTCCAAAACATAATTCGCATCATAAAATAATTTTATAAATTAGTTACATAATTTATAAAAATGTTAAAAAGTGATCTAACAAAGGTTTACATCCAAAATTTCCTCCGAAACCCCCTTTAAAATCGACCGCACGTCCTAACTATATGAAAAATGTGTTTCGGACCATCGAAAAAATTTAAATAAAATATTGAATAATTTATTAAACACCCTAAAAACATTTACACAGTTAAATAAACCAGATTCATAAAAGGAAACCTGTTTCAAACAAAATACACACCACATTTATTTATTTATTAAAAAAAACTACATTTTCACCACTCAAACAATTAATTAAACACTTATAAAATTTACCACAAAAAGGAAAAAATAAAAGAAACGACCAATTTTAAAAGGGAATACAGTTTTATCATGAATACACATCAAAACATTTATAAAACACATTTCACACAACCTATAAAGCATACCAAGAGATGCAAAAAAAATTATATCACAACACGCCCCATTTCATGTGAACATGGTTCTTAAAAATCAAATGAACCTCATGACCTATCAAAAATATAATTCACACAACAAATAGAATCTAATAAATTATTTACGCATTTTATAAAATGCCGATAAATGATATAATACTGGTTTACCCATAAATCTCACCAAATTTGTCATGAAAAACCCGTTTTTGCACTAACACCATATCAAATTCTTTCAAAAATAACATTCGCACCACTCAATGGAACCATAAAAAACATTCATAAACTTAAACATGCATATTAAATTCATCAAATAATGTTGGGGAATGGAACCACCTTCCTCGAGTGAAGAAATTCCCAAAATTTTTGTGCAACCACAATCGCGTGTCATTCGCACCTCAAGGAACCTAGCACGAACCCAATATCATGAATCCGAACAAGAATATGCAAAATTATGACCCTAATTAATACCCTAAAATATGGAAACACCAAAACCCCAAATGAGTAGGACTAAAACCCTAGCAAAGAGGAGGAAGGGATTACCAGGGTGGTCCGCACTTGCGGCGAAGGGAGCATAAGGCCTCTGTAAGGGTTCGGGAGGCTGTCCAATGAAAAAGATCACGTCGGTTGAGCAGGGGTGCGGAAGATCTGCTATGACGTGGGGGAAAGGCACCGGTGCGGTTTGCACCGGACATAGGAGGGCTGGAGGAGGGCTGGAGGAGGGACGCTGTGCAATGGAAGACCGAGGGGAAAGGGAGGTCCGACAAGGGAGGGTGAAATGCCTGTGCGACGGCTGGCTGGACAGAGGAGAGACAGTGGATGGTGGCACGGGTGACGGCGTGAGCAGGGGGAGGCCGACCGGGGAGGGGGGTAGCATAAAAGGGTGGATTTTCCCACCAGGGTGGGGGCGCGCTAGGGTTAGGGTGTGCGACGGGGGGGGGGGAGAGTGGGGGAGGAAGAGAGGAAGAAGAAGAGAAAAACAAATGGGGAAGGGGGGGGGGGTCGCGACGCAAATAAGGGGGGGAGGGTTCCGAAACCCTAACCCAAAAAGGAGAAAAAATAATAATAATAGATAATAATAATAATAATATCCTAAAAAAATATTATTATCATTGAAATAGTCCCTTAATTTTTATTACACTTCTCATTTTTGTTATCATTAAAATAATTATTTAGACTTCATTTAATAATAATAATTATTTTTTTAAAGAGTCGGGGAACCATGCGGTTACCCTGTGGTCGCTTAAAAATTTTGATCGAAAAGAATTATGATGATGATAATAAACATAATAAAATTTTAATCCATAACACCTCTTTTAATTTCAATCCTTTATTAATCATTACACTTAATTAATTAATTAATTATTCATGCACCCGCAGGTCATGAGGTCAACCGGACGAGGCCGCACGATGACCAAGGTGATGTTGCGCGGCTTCGACCGCGGTGCGCTGAATGCAGTCAAGGCCAAAACATGCATTCTTTAAATAAGAACTCAATAATTAAGTCAGACCTTAACTCAGACTACTTGATTCCCAGAAAATTAATAAAATAAATAATTTTAAAAATGATGATTGTGAAATTTTTTCAATGAATAGAAATTTAAGAAAATATATAACAAACCCTAATCAGTGATCCATCGCAAAGCTGGTTCAGGTTAGTTATAAGATATCAGGTAGAACTCTCCATATACCAGAGGCTATTGACTAGTAGTGAGGGTATAAGGAATATAGTGGGGAGACTATATCCTCTTCCATAGAGGAACAATAACCACAAAGATAATATAAATAATCAGGCATGAACCAAAATAGAATGAAGGAAATATGAATAATCCAATAATAATAGAACCAATGTAATGTTAGTATGACTGTAAATAAATGATGTGCTAAGAATTCGAACAATTAAAAGATGAATTAGACTCAATAAAAGACTCCAAATACCCTAGTCCCATACCCCATGCCAGTCTCATCTCCACGCTCTAACCCATTTAGTATTTTATAAATCAATGAAAGGCCTCTTGCCCTTGTCCAAACCTGCATCCAAGAACTCTTCCTAGGTACCAAATAGCATCTTGATCAGGGTGTAAGTATAACTCAGTTGGACAACACCCAAAATGTCTAAACGATACAATTTGAATATATAATAAATGAAATGATACAATAATTTTTTGTATTAATTCAAAAATTAAGTCAAAAAATCATATAACCCAACCAACCCTTGGGATTTAGGTCAACACCTTGGGTTAACCAAAGAATATTTAGCTCTATTCAAGATATCTCTATTAATTGGTGGATTCTCTAATTGTTGTATGGATCACCCATACCAAATATCAAGTAACTAAGTAACCAAGGTACCACTGGGCTCCATGTGAACATAACCATGTAGGAGTATCTTATGTCTTCCCACAGTTCACATCGCCTAGGGGTAGGTAACCATATCATAATAGGATCTATGTGTATATTACCATGATGGAGTCTGTTATGTATTACCATGTGCATCACCAAGGATAAAAGATATCTCCCAAGGATTTATATATACATTACCATGACATAGTATGTTACGTCTTCCCATAGAGCACATCTCTAAGGGGTAAATATCCATCTCATATCAAGTGGTGGATTCTATTACATCAGGATAAATCATCAGTTCCATTTTACACTAGATAATGGATCAATACCATATGAATAATTTTAGTAACATCAGACACAATAAAAAACCAACAAATGGTTTATCACAATTCACATGTTATTCCAATTTGGTAAATTTATCCAGTTATTAATAAAAAAGGAATTTGTTCTCTATTGGTAGATCCCCCATACACCTGATGAATCACCACAATAAAAACATGCCAAGTTTTTATTTAGAATTAATTATATTCCATTACCAATTCTAATTATCAATACTACAATTTCATTATACATTCAAGGGCAGGATCACCTCTCAGGAAACCCCAATTATAGTCTCAACACCAATGGATCTGAATGGATCCATGGGAGGTCTAAGAATGAGAGTTTATCAAATAATGAAATATATAATTATTTAGGTTGCATGCATGGAGTGATAGAATGAGCGCATCTTTTACACATAATATAAGTAATAAAATATTCATTAGGGAGTTATTTTAGACCACCCACCTCAATAGAAAAGAAGACATAGATGACCCCTTAATGTCTGTGGTAGAGATCAAATTCTTCATTCCTTCCATTCAATAAAGACGAAAGGTTCTATAAAATAGGGTTCACAAGGAAAATACAATAGATTCAAGAGGATAAAATAATAAGAATCAAGTTATTTCCTTTGATCTCTAAATTAAAAATGACGAGATCCAACAAAATAAGATTCTGGTTTGGGGAGGGATTCACAGATGTAATCTGTAGAAGGGCTACAATTAAAGGAGGCATGATATCGGAAACACATGATGATGGAGGTTTTAAAGGGAGTTTGATCATGGAGAATTCATGACATGTGATACATATATTTCAGGCATATATTTTAAGGTGTTTTAATACATTTGTTTCTATAAAAAATTGATTAATCTTGTCAATTTTTGGACTATTTAACCTATTTTGTGATTTTTGGCTGGATACAACCAATATTTGGAAAAGGAATAACATGGGGTGAATTTAAGGAGAAAAAGGTATGGTGTGACATAAGAATAGTGAATCTAGAAGACAAAATACCATAAATCTTATGCATACTACATAATTTGAAAGAATACATTTTCACATTGTGAACCCCATTCACATCATGAGTTTCATTCATGGGGTTGAGATAGAGATACAAAGAAGTTCATGGTGACCACTCTTGTTGTTAAAATTAAATCTATCCATGATGTGTGATCCATTAATATTTTGATAACATCAGGAGAAGCATATTTGGAGAATCCTCCACTGCCATTTCACACCATGTAACTAAAACATGTCATGAATTCATCTGGAATTTGGAATTTTTATACTGTATCGCAAGGGTTATTACCAGTGGAGGCTTATATATTCAGGCCTATGGATGCACGACGAGGCTAGAATTGGGGGAGAAATGGATAAATACCATACGATGAGTGTTCCTATCTAGATCCTTGCTGTTTTTGTCGTTATTCATTGCCATTATTCTCTAGGTATCCATGCTAATTATCATCATCATGTATAGTATGAGTGAGTATTTATTTCTATGACAAGTGATGTGATTATAGGGGTGAGTTATTCTAGGTATTATTTCTATTTTCCTTTCATGTTTTGGATTTATAAAATTCTATTTCTCATTTAAATTATTCTTTTTTAGTATTTTATGACCATTATTTGCGATATGAGGAGTTTCATTTTATTGTATCAATTAATTTACCTAGTTTTTGTATGGTCATTACACATTCTAGGTCAATTATGTTTAAATAGGGTTTTGGGTCACCTATTCCTATGATCAAACCTAGTATTTGACCATTAAAATGGTTTAATTACAGGATAGTATAGGGTCTCAGACCAAGGATCCCTAAAAACCCAATTCTAACAAAAATGTGAATGAACCTAAAATCAATCGAATCCATTGCATGTAAACAAGAAAATCATTGAACGTGGCATGATCTATCAATTAAATTCAAAACCCAATCCACTTTTACATTTTTCTATTTCCAAAATAAACAATAATTCCTAGAATTAATTTAGATCATACAAATCATCATTGTGGGTTCAACACTTGAAATTTCCAAGTACAACATCTTTGTAGTTAGGTTATTTGAGTTTTATTATTTATTAAATTTATGTCACCCTATAGAAAATTAATAATGCCTTACATGATATTATAAGAATATGGGATTTACATTGTGAATGAACCAACTCCCATGTAAACAAAAAAAATTAGATTCCTTAGATTAAAATCAAGAATAAACCGATTTTACGTTGTAAACCAAAATCATATTACAGGTTTTTGGTTCACAAACCCATTCGTGCTATGAATGAGTTTCATGGGGTTTGACCAGACCCATCCACACATTTTATGGGATTCATGGGTAGGATAGAACAATTAAAATCATGAATTGGGAATTCATGATGTAAATTCATTCTATGCCCAGAATTTAGCTCTCCTTCCACTGTTTCTTACACCTATGCAGAACTTACCCATAACCTGCCCAACTAGCTCAAGATTTGATTACTAGGATTTAAGATAAACATGAAAAAAATAAAAGAGGTTAACAAACACTTAAATAAGGATATAACTATAAAAGTATGGGTTCTTATAACCTCTCCACCATAAAATAGTTCATCCTTAAGATACACTCCATATAATCATGATGGTTATTAGTGAAAAAGTTTGGCCAATGTGTAAACATATTTGATTCCCTCTACCAAGTATCCTCTTGAACACAACCATTATACTAATGTAATCACATAATAGGTTCTATCTTAATATAAAAATTCTTCTCACTATGGTCTATGATAAGAATCAGGTTCTCCTCAAAGGACACATCAAAAATCAACTCCACATCATCAATGTATATCACATGATAATTATTGGGATGATATCTCAAAATCTAGGACATGTGAAATAAGTCATTAATACAGTTGTAGTACAGTGGAAGGGACAAATAATATGCCACCTAACAGGCTATTTCCACTATCTCAAATAGCCCGGAAAACTTGGGCACTAGCTTCCTGTTCTTCCTGATGCGGTGTTTCCCCTTCCTAGATGACACCCAAAGAAAAAAATTATGACCAACCTAAAAATTCCGTGGTTGTATTTGATAATTAGTATACGATTTATACCAGATCTACATGGTCACCATCTACTTACTAATCATTCGAACCTTCTCATATGTCTCCTTCGTGAGACTATGTCCAACAAGCACTAACTCACCTACCTATAACCAACAAAGAGGAAAACAACCTGAAATTCTATTAAAAGCATGAAAATGGTCCATTTGGAATAATGATTAGAAGATTTAATTATAATTAAACTCTATGAGTTCTAGTTACTTCTCCCAATAACCACTGAATTTAAAAACATAGGCTCATAACATATCTTCCATAATTTTAATCCTCTATTTATATTCATCATCAATTTGAGGATGGTAGGTTGTATACAGAAGAATTTTTGATCTCAATGATTTCTAAATACCCTACCAGAAATAAGACATGAAACATGGATCTAGAATAGAAATTATACTCCTTATAACACCATACAGTCAAAAAATATCTCACATATAGAGACTATGCAAATCATCAATGGTGAAGGAACATATTATAGGAAATAAGTGAGAAACATTCATTAGTTGATCCAAGAATATACATACTAAATCATTATTGAGAGGTTTCTTGGGTAATCCTACCATGAAATCCATAGTGGTATATTCTCACATCCATTTTAGAATGGGTAGAGGCTGCAATAACACAGAAGGCCTATGATTCTCAGCCTTCACCAACTAATAAGTGAATCATATCACCATGAAGCTTAGTATCTCATTGTTTATTCATGTACCCTATTATTTTTTACAGATATCATGATACAATTTTTTGAGACCAAGATGTACCTCTATAATAAAAGCATGAAACTCTTTCATCAACTCCTCATATAAGCCAATAGAAACCCATAATTGAACATAGATAGGAAGAAAATCACCACCATTAAGAGATAATCTTGATGGTAGATCCACACTATATAATTTATTCATCATAGATAAATCTTATAGGTCAAATAACTTATCTCTCTTAGGGTGTGTACCACCAAATATAACTATAGATCATGAATAGTGTAATTCATCTCAGGATGTATCAACTATCTTGAGCCATAAGTAACCACTTGGTCCTCCTGCATCTGAACTACTTAGAGTCCAACCCTAGATGAATCATAGTATATGTAATATTCCTTACCTGACATAGGTAGGGCAGGGATCTGTGTCGAGGTGAGCCTTCTATTCAACTCCTAATTTTTTTTTGGGTTTTGACCAAACAAACTGCACCCCTTTCTTGGTCAGCCCATACATTAGTGCTGGAAAATGGGAGAAGTCCCAGATGAAATGTTTGTAACATCCTTCTAAACCTAGAAAGCATCAAATATAGAATAGATTATTGGGAAACTACTAAGATACTATAACTATAACCTTATCTAGATCCACTAACACTCTAACATATTAGATAACATGACCTAGAAAGTTCACTTTATCAATCTAGAAACTGTATTTTGATAGTTTGGCGTAAAACCAATGCCCTATAAGTTTAATCAAGATGATGTCGAGATTTTGGGCATGGCCATTTATAGAAAAAAGTAAACTAAGATGTTGTTGACAAATAAAACCATAAAATAATCTAAGAATTGATGAAATATCTGATTCATCAAGGCCAAGAATACCTCAAGCACATTCTTTAAAATGAATGACATCACCATGAACTTTTACAAGCCACAAAAACTTCTAAAATAAGTCTGGGTTATGTCATATTGTCTCAGTCTTAAATTATATCCCACTATCCTCAATATATCTTGGATAAAATATAGGAATCTATCATCTAATCAAAGATGTTGTATATGCGTGGAAGGGGATACTAGTTCTTGATCTTAATATAGTCCAGTCTTTGATAATCTACACACAAGCACAATGTTTTATCAAATTTCTTGGAAAAAATCATAGGTAAACACCATAGTGATGTACTAGGCTGTATGAACCAATTTTATTCTTGGTACTCCAACTAAAATTTAAAATCACGAAGCTCTACCGGTGCTATCTTCTAAGTAGGGATTAAAACTAGCTTGACTCATGGAACTAACTTGATCATGAACCTGATCTCCCAATTTGGTGGACAGTCAAAAAACTATTTTGGAAAGACATACTAAAAATGGTCCACCATTGGAGGAATATTATCCTACCACATTTAACCATTATACAGGAAAATCCCTACTTTTTGAGCCATGTTAAAGTTGAATCTTCATTGAATTGGTCATGCACGACCATCCTGGAGATCCCTATCTCCCTGGTGATAATAGCTAGTCCCGTATAGATATAGGAAGGTTAATATACTTATATAACATTCAATATGAGCCTATAAAAGAACTATCCAATCCATACCTAGAATAATATTGAATCCTAACATTTCTAGCAGAAATAGATCCCAAAAGAAACAGTAGCCACCAATTTCAAGAGAACACTTCTTGCAATATCTGATACTCATTGACCAGAACCCTAATATTATGCTGATGGACATAATCCCATCAAAATTCTCCACAACCAAATAGAAAACATTATAAAATTGTTAGGATAAAAAGGAATTAAAGGGTCATATATAAAAAATATAGGAAATCATAAAATATACACAAATCGCACCTTTGATAGTAGAAGGTCCTAAATCCATAATGGTCAGCATTAACTATATAACATGCAACTGACTTTCCCCTATGTAATGGGATCTAGTCTAACTCCCCCTACTTCCCCTATATATGGCACTTTTTCTCTTGTACCAGGGAACCACATCTGCTACCTCATTCTATACATATTTTGGAACTCCAATTATGCATATACTGAGTAGAAGTTGAGTTATTCCCACACTTTGGTGCTTGTCCTAACCCCTTTCCATTATTTTGTAGCCATAAGTCCCTAAAAAACCTCATTATATGACCCAATATACCATAATAATAGTTTAAGGACACTGGAGGAGCCTATGGCCCAAATTTCTACACTAAAATCACTATACTAGGTTGCGGTCTTGAACCAATTTCCCATTTCCCTAGAAACTCTATCTGTTATTTCCCTGATGGTAACTATTGTAGCATCACTTCCTACTTCTTTAATAATAACTCCCAGATCTCCCTCTCAAGACTGATTGGCCACCACGTGGGGCCACTTTAAAATTCCCTTCCATGATGAGAACCCAATTGATCACATCTATGAAGTTTCTTAGTCAAAATACATTCACTTGAAACCTTATCTCATAGTGAATAACAATCTGAAAATGTTTCACCTTGGTGATATTATCAACTTCTAAGGATAGAGAAAAGAAATGTAGGTTAGTAAATCATCAAATATATTCCATCACTAGAACCCCCTATTATGTTAATTTCATGAAATCATGAGCCCATATCATCCCAAAATGTATCTAGATAGGATTAGATCAAAAACGTCACCTCAAAGTCCTTACAAGATAGCTTCTCTTACCTCTCATATTTCTCCACAATGTCACGCCAATTATTGGTTTATCCTCATAATATATAAGAATAAAGATTCACCCTCTTATATTTGTGTTCCTTGAGGTGCTTAAATATAATTTAGGCTAACTTGATCCAGAACTCATCTACCTGGGGGTATCCCTCCACAGTGATCATAGGCTGATGTGACAATTAGAACTATCTATTAAGATTAGACATCGAAGGTATGGTGTAAAGAATATCCCTCTCCGTAGATCGCATGGTACTCAAGAAGCTTTCACAGAGCTGGTCATCCACATGATTCTATAAAGTTATAGAGATTTTTAGCTTAGCTGTGTTAGGAGCATGCTGATTTCTATTCTCCTAATGCTCGATTTGAAGATGATGAAGAGTCATTTTCTCTAAAAAGAACAACACACTCCTTAGAACATAGGTTACAACAAGTTCAACCTCAACAGGTGATAACAACAGAGAACCAGTGGATCAAAGTTCCTCTATACTTGAATTAACAAGTGAATTGGAATAACATTATAGTATCTTTCTTTTCTTTTTATTAGATATATCAATGGATTTCATTTCATAGTTTATATGTGTAGATATATCACATGCAACAGATATGACCCAATAATGAACAATTAATGTCAATAGATATCCCTAAACACCTATGATGATGCATGAATACTCATATCGTACCATACCATCCCATTATTAAAATCTCAATAAAAAGTAACATCACACAATAATTGAATCATCCAAGATTTTGTAACATCAAAACTGTAAAAAGAAAACATCATGAATAATAATCCCATCCCTTGTAACTTAGTTTTACCCTACACATGGGTTAGCTAATCCCATTAATGAGCTCATTATCAAGCCTTGACAAATCATATCCTCCTTTATACCTTTCCAAAATAGTAAAGCAATAGAAAACAAACCAATATTTGATACCACTTTGTAATGTCCCTATCCCGGTGCCCCCTTATGTGACCGAATCAGGTTAGTTATGATACCTCAGGCATGTCTCCCCATATTATATAGGATTCCAATTAGTTTCAAGGTTTTAAAGAATATAGTGGGTAGACTATACTCTCTGGTATAGAGTAGCAATAATAGTAGAAATAATATAAATAATCAAGCATGCACCAAAATAGAATAAATAAAATCTAAATAATCTAATAATAATAAATATAATATAATTTTAGGATAAATGTAACTAAATAACATGATGAAATATAGATAAGTAAAAGATAAACTAGACTTAATAAAAGACTCCAAAGACCCTAGTACTGAACATAATGTTAGTTCTGTCTCCAAGCTCCAACCCATCTAACATGTAATCAATCAACAGAGATGTATCAACCCCAACCCCATTATCCTAGAGTCAATGTCTTCTTTTTTACATTGTAATAAGATATAAAGAATACCATCTTGTAGGATTGAATAGTTTAATAGTCTCTATGGACTAGATACATACATGATTTCCATATTACATTTCAGAACACAAATTAAAAAAATATTTTTTTGAGAATAACATTATTCCCTCTAACTTATCCTTTCACCTCAATCAAAATACACTTCATAGAATCCTAGGGAAAGGAAACAAAATAATTGTGAGCTCAAATGCTCAGTAAGGGTTAAGTATAATGGAATATATCATAAATCAATTAGGATAATAAACTTGGAAAGGTAAACAACTAAACACACATTCAATTTAATCAATAAATGAGGGTGAAATTCATCCATATATAATATTATAGAAAATATCTCATGGATAATAAGATAAGGCATAATCAATATAGAAAGGTAAATAACTGAAAAAACATTCCATTTAATAAATAAATTGAGAATGAAATGAATTAGAGATAATATAATTTGAAAAATATCATGGATAATAATAAGAAGTGAATTTTGAGTGAAGGAAATGTATAATTATTGGGTGTCATGATCTGAGGAATCGTGATACCTCTACCATCAAGACCTTTCACATGATGATTTAAAACTATAGGTAGAAACACATTTAATTCTTGCTTACTAATTCACATCATGAAAATACCGATGCATTGAGGGGATATATAATTCCAGACCCCACCCATCACTACATGTCCAGATCATTTCTCATATATCAAATAATTGATTTAATTCATAAATAATGGGCCTTATCATTAAATATCGATATTGAGTAAAGAATACATATTTACCAATATTTCCCCATAAAATAAATAACTTTCAATGTAGAACACCATATATAGAAATGATATATGGTTTAATAAATAAACATATCCATTATAAATAATATGGATATTTAGGGAAAATTTAATGTCTAAAGATCCCATTAAAGTGAATAATTCAAGGGAAAATTAATTAATACAAAAATAAATCAAGAAAGTGAATGTAAATACTATAATTGGTAAATATAATCATAAACCATCCAGATAAAGAATAATTATGGTATCAATACAATATATCCATAGTGGATTATATATAAAATAATGTTTTTTGTTGTTGATGAATAGAAATACCATAAAAATATCTTTAAAAACATTCTTGATTAAAATATATTTTTCATTTGAAAATAACAATTTAAAACTAAAATTTCATAGAACATTTTTAAAATAAATTTATTTTAAAATAAAAATTGAAAATTATATATGAATTTTTAAAAAAATGGATTAGTCATGATGGAAGGAAATTCTATACATACTGAGTCCGTTAAAACAAAGTATCCTCTCACTTTTTTGGTAAAATCCAAATGGGAAATGTTTGGAAGACGATAAGAAGATTCCTTTAATTATTTTATAAAAATATTTAAACATGGTGAAAAATTTATTTAATAAATCATTTTTAAAAATTTTAAAAACAAATGTCAATTTTTTTAAAAAACAGGGTTTTGGAAGAAAATTGATTTCTGACCGAAGAGATAAATGACGTAAAATTTTCTTAAACAAATTTTCTCAACCATTTCAAGTAACAAAGAGTGGAAAAATATTTATATTACTTGAAAACATAATTAATAACTATAGTAGAATAAAATTAAAGGGTTTATTAAACAATTATTTAATAATTTCTTTCAATGTAAATTCATGCATAAATAATCCCGATTAAAATTAGATTGTCAAGTAAACCCTTGAAAATATCATAACGTTGAAGTGATAATTAACCAATGAATATGTTATATGTATAAAATTTAAATACACATAAAAAATTGGGTATAAAACATAATACAGTAAAAATTAGACACACACATTACCCTAGAATATCAAATATAATGAAGAATTAATATAACCTAATGAAAATAAATTGAGCTATGAAATTCTTTAGAACTTGGTAACTTTTAAGTAAAATACCCTTGGATAAAATAATTCCAATTGAAGATTAAAATACAATGAATTTTTAATGAATCACGATATTACTTGTAAAAGTGTATGTATAAATATAATATATAATAAATTAGGTGTAAACCAATAAAATATGCCTTAATTAATGGAAATTGAGATGAAGTCCCTTACCCCACGTTTCCTTTTGGTTGAACATGATTTAACCTATTGTATAATGGTTTTATGAATTTTACTATTTTATAACATAATAATATTAATATTTATAATATCATATACGATCCTTTATAACTTATTATTACATGTTTTGTTAATTATCTTTCATTATTTTCATTGTTTTGAGTGTTAATTGTCTTGTTTTCTAATGCGTCTTTTATTATGAAAGATCTGATTATTACACATATTATATAGTTACATCATCTCAATAATAATAATAATGACATAATAATCATATTTATACATCAATTATACTTTTAAGATCAATCATGAAATATTTTTTTGATAAATGGAGTTTTTTATGATCACAGAGATGATAGACCGTGCATAAGCATGAGTAACTTTTTCATTTTTAAACAATCATTATGGAAAAAGGGTAAGTAATATTTTATTTTAAATAATGATAATGGTATCATACATACCATATTATTTATTAAAATATAATTATATACATCATCCATGTGGTGTGGTGATGGAAAGAGTGTCACATCGCTTCGTGAAGGTGGTAGTCTACATGTACATGAACAATGTCATCATCTTAAGTGAGTAAAAAGGTAAGAAATAATATGATATATTATATTTTCATAATGATAAATATTTCATGAATATAATAATTATTTAATTTATATCACATATATTTAGTAACTTTATTCTTATCACCTTCTATGTAAAGATTTAGTGAAAAATGAAACACATCACTTTGCGAAGCGATAGTCCACCGTACACACGAATGACATTATCACATCACCTATGGAATGGAAAGTAAATATGTATATATATGATATAATAAAAAAATAATTATAATTATTTTATAAATATCATATATATAATTTATATACGTCATAATACCCAACCGTTAGAGGTGGTAATGGAAAAACAAATGACATCGGTTTGTAAGGCGACTGTTCGTCGTACACACGAATCGTGATTTCATAACCAATTTTATGTAGGAGGGGATGGTTATAGGTCATTAACTTAAAATAAAAAAAAATAATTCTATTTCATATAATTATTTTATTATATAATCATCATTTAATAAAAATTTAAGTAGGTGGAGGAATAAATAAAAAATATTAACACTCATTGAAGAACGTTACTTATTCTTTGGGTAACCTCCTTTAGTTTGCACCAAAAGCATTACTAGGTTGTATTTATCTCCAAAATAAGGATTCTAGGATAGGGGGTGAAATTTTTTAAGTTATTTGGTAAGGTGGATTAACCAAAGGTATGAATAATAGAGAAGAGGGGGAGGCCTTTTATAAGCAAAGTGAGTGGCACACTTTTAATTTTTGAAAAGAAAAATGTGTACCCACGTTTTTCACATAAAAAGTTAAAAATAGAGTATTATAGATATTTATACATTATAAGGCATAAATAAATATTTAAAATAGATTTTATATAAGTTTTTAGGTCATTTTAACCCTTATCTTTTTAGTTTAACCCACCAATAAATCAATTTTTACTTTAACAACGGTAATTTTTTATGGTTTTCACTATTTATAATGGTAAAAAATTAAGTTTACCTAATTATAAAATATTAATAATCCTGATTCAAACTATTGAATCCATTTTTACAAATTATATTCACATAATTTATATAATTTTATTTAAAATTAATCCTTTAGGCGCGATGAGAAAGCGAGTTTTCAATGAGAAAATGTTCAAAAGCTTACAAAATTTTTATATCAAAATTCATTATAAGATTGATTAAAATGACCTAAATTGAATAAATAGATATATAATTTAACTAATTTTACTTTAAAACTAATTAAAAATATAATTTAACTTTATAAATAATTTAAACATAAATGTAGTTTTCAATTAAAATTCAGAATTTTCCATTATTAATCGAAAAATGAAACATTTAAAAAAAATAAAAAAGATCACCATAATATAATTTTGATATTATTATTTAAAATATTAATTTAATTTTATCAAATAAATTTTTTAAAATTTGTAAAAATTAATTTTAAATTATGTGTGCAAAGAGCGCTAAACCGTCTTTCAGAAAAAATGCAGTTTTTTCAAAAAAACATTTCTTTTTATTTTAAATGATTCTTATTTTATTTATAATGAATAGAAAAAAATTAATTTTTTTTACATGTGTAAAAAATATAATTTTTATAATTTAGTTATTACTATTCATACCCACCAATTTAATGGATAGGTTATAACAATATACTATATTGCGGTTCATTTAGACTCATGGTTAGGTGTTCCACAAGATATCAAATAGATTAAATTTATATAAATATATTTTGTGGGTTGTTTAATCTCTATTTTTCTATGTCTCATACAATATTGAAAACAATTTTCTTATTTTATATTTTTTTTGTGTTAAATAGAGCCTCTCTCCCTTGTACAAGCCTACATCCGAAAAATCTGCCTTGGTACCAAAGGGCCCTGAATAGAGTGTGAGCACAACTCAATTAGCTGACACCCACGATGTATAAAAAAATAAAATTTGAATATATAGTGATTTAAATTATTTGATAATTAGGGGTATTAATTCATAAATTAATACAAAATTTCACATAAATTTTCCGTCCCTCAGGCTTTGGGTCGACACCCTGGGTCAGCCAAACCTACTTCGACTCCATGCAGAATATCTCTGTCAAGTGGTGGATCCTCTTGTATAACGACTGATCACCCATAAAATATCTCAAGTAACCAAGTATCTAAGGTACCACTGGGTTCCATGCACACATAACCATGCTGGAGTCTCTTATATCATCCCACGATACACATCGCAAAGGGGTAGGTAACCATATCATATTAGGCTTCATGTGTACATTACCATGTTGGAGTCTCTTGTATCTTCTCATGTGAACATCATCAAGGAGAAAATATATATCACTGGTATCCAAGCATACATTACCATTATTGAGTCTCTTATATCTTCCCATGATGTACATTTCTAAGGGGTAAACATCCATCTCATATCAAGTGGTGGATTCTCCTATGTCAGGATGAATCACTGGTGCCACATTCCATAAGGTAGTTGATCAAGCCCTCATGAATCATGTCTGGAACATCAAACACAAGAAAAACACAACATATGATTTGTCACAATTCACATGTTATTCTATGTTGGTTAATTTATCTAGTTATAAATACATAAGGAATTTATTCTTTATTGGTAGATCCCCATGCATCGGATGAATCACCATTATCAAAACAATCCAATTTAATATTTACCATAAATTACATGTCATGAAAAAATCTAATTATCAAGACTTCCAGTTTATTACATGTTCAAGGGTAGTATCACCTCTCAAGTTCAATTATAATTGATCCTATGGGATCAATGGGTGGTCTAAACATGAGGGTTTTATAAAACAAAAAGATAGATAATTATTTATGTCACACATATGGTGTGATGACATGATCACATATATTTAACATATTATAAGGAATGAAATAGATATCTGGGAGTAGTTCTATACCAACCACCTCAAAACTAGAGAAGGTGTAGAAAATAACTCAACATTTGTGGTATGGATTAGATTATTCTTTCCCTTCCATTACCTTGAATGAATTTTAAAGGTTCTAATAACTTGGCTTCTTAATGAAAATCCAATAGAATCAGGAGGAGAAAAGAATAAGAACTAAATGATTAGCTTAGTTATCTCAACCCAAGATGCCAAGATCCAATGGAACAAGATTCTGGTTTGGAGAGTAATTCATATAAAACATCCAAAGAAGTGATGTAATCGAAGGAGGTATGATATAATAAACACACAATGTTAGAGGTTTTAAAAGGAGGATGGGTGCATAAAATTCATGACATGAATAGGGGATTCACATTTTGAATAGCCCAACACCTATATACACTAAAAAATAACTCACCTCAAATTGAAACCTAGAATAAACCAATTTCACATCATGAACCCAACTCACATCATGAGTTTTTTTATTCATAGACCCATTCAAGACACAAATGAGTTTCATGGGGTCTTCCTAGACCCATTCACGCCTTGTGTGGGATTCATGGGTTGGATCAAACAATTCATGCCATAAATTTGGAATTCAATGTATGAATTATTTCTACACACAAAATTAATCTCTCTTTAAACTATTTTTCTACACCTCTATATCACTTACCCAGAACCCACCCAATTGGCTAAAGACTTGATTACTAGGATTTAGGTGAAACACAACCAAACTTAAAGAGGTTAACCAAAACATGAAGAAAGAAATGCCTATAAAAAGAAGGTTTAATACAAAATAAATAATATATTATTTTTTATAATGATAAATATTCCATGTATATCATATATTTACTTTAAATAAACCATTAAAAATATATGTGAGATGTGGTATTGGAAAACAATTACATCGGTTCATGAGGTGGTTGTCAGCCAAACACACAGAAGATGGTTTCATTTCTGATTTAATGGAAGAGGAGATGAATATATTTTATGAATCCAAAATAAAAAATATTAGTATATGGATGATAATGGTGTTATTATTTCATCATGTTTTAAGAAGGTTTCAAGGAGTTATAATAAGAAATAAAACAAAAACACTTGGGTAATACCTATACCTCTTATTCATGAAATCTCTTATGGTTTACACCAAAATATTTCCTAGTTTGGTTTTATAATCATAACAAAGACTCTAGGACATGATGAGGGATGTAAGGAAGGTATTTGGACAAGTATTGGCTCAATAAAATGGTTTTTTATGTGTGATGAAACGCAGATAAGATGTTCCCTTTTATAAGTGAGGGGGGGATTGCTCTTGGATTTACACAAACTATTAAATTAATATAAATTAATCTTCATGAAAAATTTCTCAAAGATAATATAATTAAAATATAGGATACATATTGGTTAAAATAAACTCATATAATAAAATTTGTATAAGTTTATATTATGCTTTCATCCTTATCTTTTTGGTTAAACCTTATATTAACCTTTTTGATGATTACCGTGATAATAAGGTTTTTTACTCTTTAAAGATCAAATATTTACTATCAAAGGAATATTGGACCATAAATGAAACATGTTCAATATTTTAAACCATATAATAATCAATTTTATGAAGATAGTATTTTTATGAATTTTAAAATATTATTTATTTTAAAATATCATTAATATCATTTTTTGGAACTCTTTATTGAATTTGAGTTTGAAAAAAACATAGTAGCAATGAAATTTGAATATAATTCTTCCAGACATCCATAACATGTTGTATTTATATAAAAAATTCATGAAATACAATAATTAATTCAAATAATGTTACCTTTTATATTTTTAAAATTATTTATTTTATTTTCCTGTCAATTCAATAAATACTCTGTCAGTGTTGCGTAATCATTTAAGGTAATCATTTTATCAATAAAATTAAGAGATAAATTACCATGATAAATAAATAATTTATCTTTCAAATAACCATTTATAACTAAATTTATGTTGTTTTTATCCCTATCAGAAATTATATTAGAAATTAAAAGTAAGAAAGTGACATTTTTTACGTTATCTTCTTCTAAAATATTATAAAGGTCAAAATCATAGATATATAACACCAAGTTTCCATATTTTTGAACCTTGGATGGATATGAAGGAACTAAACTCATAAAATAGGATAAAATAAAGTGGTAGGTTCATTTTTTAACCCATATCATATTATATTTAACCCTAATTATCCAATTTACCCTTACTGAGGTGAAAAATATTTACTATGGTTACTATTCATAGTGTCCAAAAATAAAAGGGAACCATTTAAAAAAATTGTAACCACTAATTAAGAAACTTTAATCTATTTTTCAAAATTAAATTCATAAAATTCATAGCATTTAATTTAAAATTAATCCTTCAAAATACGACAGAAAGATTTTTTTTCCAGATAAATTCTTTTTTAAGTATAATAATGTTTTTATACCAAATTCAAGTATAAAATAAAATAAAAATACCAGAATTTGATTATTTTGGATCAAAATGATATAATGAAATTTTAAAACTAATATAAAATATAATATAACCTTTTAACTACTCTAAAATAAAATTCAGTTTTCAATATAAATTAGTATTTTTCACTATTCATTGAAAATAAATATTTTTAGAAAAGTAAAAAATAATCTTAATATATTTTTTACACGATGAATTCAAAAATAAAATTTAATTTTTCAAATTAAAATTAAATAATTTGAAAATTCGGATTTGAAATAAAATCATATAATGCCTGAAAATACAATTTGGTTAGAAATACAACATTTATATTATTGAGTAAAAAAACATAATATTAATATAATAATTATAAATCAATAAAATATAACTAATTAATATTAATAAGACATACAATTTATTTAGCCTCCGCCTGGATTTGATCCCGAGTCTCATGGATGCACTTAAGGAGTCCTCACCAACTGGGCTGAGGCTCATGTGCTACAATTTTGTTTATGGTTAAAGTAAGAAAAATGATTAGATTGAGACAGATGAATCTTATAAAATAATTCATATTTTTAATTTTAGGAAGGATGTATTAAGGGATATGATAAAAAATCATGGTTGAAATTTTATGATGAAAGTTGAATGATTGAAGTGTCTATATATAACAATTATGTTGCAATGATATTATATTTAAGGATTGATAAAATTTATGTATGTACATATTTTCCAAGGTATAAATATCATTTTGAGGTATTATGTGATTTTGAGGTGATTAATAATATTTTGGAGTAGTTTATTGGGTTTTAATTGTTGATTTAGTTATATGTAACTCTTAGTTTTATCATGTGATTTAATATGAATGTTGTTTGGTTATAATGTTATTTAGGTATAATGCTATTATTTTTAGGATAATGTTTTATAGTAAAGATAACCTTTAGGGTTAATAAAATCTTTGAGATTGAGGTAATTATGGTCAATTGGTATAAATGGTAATTATATTTTTGAGAACATATGTTTTATCGTATAGATAACCATAATATTAAAAAGTGATTTGGTGATTATGTGGTTAAAGTTATTTTGGAAGAAGTTCACTATATTTTTGTAAATATTGTAAGATTATGGTGAATGGAAAATTATTAGCTAATATGAAATTTTATAACAAAATGGTTGATATTATTTGAGGGATAAATATTAATTTAAATTTTGGAAGCATATATGATTTTGTATTGGTTTTAGGTCATGGTGACTTAGGTTACTTATGTTTAAGATTATCATATTTTAGAGAATATGTGATTAAGGAATTATATTTTTGTTATGTGACTTTATGAGTTATTATTTCTGTTTGAAGATAAATGTTAAGTTAATTTTAGAAGAATATGTGATCAAATATTTTTTATCTTTGGATTTCAATTTTCTTCTGGAATATTTTTAATAGTTTAGGGTTAGTAATTTTTGGAATCATTTAAGATGAAATTTGGGTGTTATTATTGAGGTTTTAGAAATCAATTTATTATTTATTCATATGAAAGTTTATTCATCTTTCTTTAGAAACTATCTTTACTTGGTCTAAATATTTTATTTGGTTAATGGAAGGATACAAGAGGAATACATTTTCATCCAATTATGTATCTTATGATATATTTCAAGATAATTTTATTTCTTCAAGAATGAAAATTTCATGATGGTTATTTATCATTTAGATTATGAGATCAAACATAGATGGAAAACCGGTCAAAATATAACTAAATGAATTTTTTTTCTTATGATATGGAATGAAATCAAGTAATCCTATTTTATCTTATTCTATATCTCAATGGTAAAGGAACTTATTATACTCAAGTAATAATATTATAAATCTATCGAGTCTTATATGGATAATATCACTCAACTATCAAGGAATACTTTTTGAAACTCATTCACAAGTATGTGTCTCAAAATGATAAATTCATGGTTTAATAACTATTTAGGAAATAATAATTCTTTTAGTCTTAGGATAACAATTAAAATTCTTTTCAAAATGGAATTTGAAAAATTTAGATTAAATGAAATTTAATTCCACTTATGTATATCTATCTTTCACTCTACATTTATTCTTTTTTACTCTATTTCAATGTTCCATCATAAGAGATGCTTCTAAATTAATGTTTTTTTTGAAGTCCTCTTCCACCCATTGAAATTGATTCTAATTTTTTTAAACCTTTTTTTATTATACATCAGATAAAATTTTGAGGATGTAACTTATTTAAGGACTAGGAAATGTAATACCTTGAATTTGTTTAATATATTTTATTTTAAAATGATTTTTTTAGTTTTTGATAAATTGTGATTAATGAAAAAAAACTAATTTGAATAATGAATTAATAATAAAAATAATGAAATATATTACTATATAGTTAAATGAGAGTGATAATTAAATTACTTTGTAAAATAAAATAAGATAAATTCACTAAATAAAATAAAATTGATTCTAAAGAGATATATTGAATCATTTTGTTGAATTCTGCATTTTTTTTTAAATTTGATACATTAAGGAAATTATATCAATAAAAATTATTTATAAAATTAAATTAATATTTGATAAAATAAAATAATTAAATCCATGAAATGGTTAAGTAATGCTAAGGAATACTAGTCTAATAATTCTTAGTTAAACATATTTTCTTTTGTTTACAAACACCATTTTATAATATAGGTTTTTGTAAAAATAAATTTATATTATGTAGAGTATTAAAATCATGGAAAACTATTTTTTATATTGTAAAAAAATTAATAATCATTCATATATTTATTATCAAATTGTTAAAAATGAAGACAAATTCATTTGAAGGTAAAAAGAGATATTTTTCAGAAAATATTTTTAGTATATAAAATGTATTTTTATCTTAATAAATTAAATTTAAAAAAATAAAAATATTGTTATGATAATATTTAATATTTAAATATGTAAAATAATATATTAACTCTCTATTAATTTTTAATTTATATGAGATAATATTATTAACACTTAAAGTTTTATAGGGTTTTTTTCTCTTAAATAAAACTTCCATTATTTTGTACCGTTATTTATTTAAAAGTAAAATTTATGAATTTTAGAATTTTAAAATGATAAAATGGAATTAATGTTTTATATAATCATTTAAAAATAATATTAATATAATATTTTGTGCTTTTTCTAAAATATTTTTTTGGGTGAATAGTGCAAATATTGATTTTATAAATATTGTCACTTTTATGACATTATCATGATATAAATGTGAATTTAAAGTTTTTTTAAACATTTTTATATACTTAATATATATTTAATAAGTAATATAATTAATTTAAAAATATAATTTTTAACTTAGAAATACATGTTTGACATTTTTGAAATTAGAGCATTGTTTTTATTCAAATAAAAACTATTTTTGGTTCTTCTATTTTAATCAAGTTTTCAAAAGGTCACTTTTAGTTTTGGTTTGATATAAATGAAAAATAATTCTCATTATATTTTAATTAATCCAATTAATTCTATTATAATTAACATTATAATTTATTTTGGTGTAAAATAATTTTATGCTTAAAAAACATTTTAAAAAAAATGAGTTTTCATTGCGTTTTTAAACTGATTTAATTTTTTTACCACATATGGAATTTTAATCATAAAAAATAGATTAAATATTTATAATAATCATTTGTAAATTTTTAAATGTTTTCTATATCATTTTTATTCATAATGGATAGTTATCATGGTAAAAGTTTTTTCACTATGGTAAGGGTTAAAAGGGTTTAGGGGGGGGGGGTTAAACAGAGATATAAGCCTTAAAATATCTCTAACACATGTCTAAATATGATTTATGAGTGTATATAGACTTTAAATTATCCTTTATTATAAATTTTACAAAATTTATCTACTTTACATAAGAAATACATTTATTATATTCAAATTTTTTTTAATATTTATAAGGGTGCCACTCCTCTCATTTATAAAAGGGCACACCCACTCCTCACTTCTACACATAATGTGAGAACCTTATATCTACCAAGATCTATAAAAACACATCCCAAAATATCCTCCACAATTTCTATAGGTCTTGGTATCACCAAAAGACTAATCATAGAAGGCTTAAGGTGTAAGCCAAAGGAAGATATCCAAGAAGGGAGTATAAGTCTTAACTTAATCCATTCAAGTTTATTTCTTATTACAACTCATTAAAATAAATTCAAAACATACTAATATAATTAAATCTGTATATTTAATATAATTAAATGTTATTATATTTATGGAAAAACTATTTTCTACCTCTTCCATCATATGGGAAATAAAAAAGTCGCTCATGCTTACGTGCAGAATACCACCTCCTTGAAGAGATGTGTTTTGATTTTCATCAACACCACACATGAAGGGTTATAAAGATATATTTAATGGATATTTATTATTTTTATTAAATAATTATGAATATTTAAAGGTAAAATATTATCTACCTTCTTACCCTCCCATCCATTGGAAAATAGAAACATCACTTAGGTGTACGTGCGAAATACTACCTCCACAAAGAAATGTAATTCATATTTGATCACCACCTCACATATATAGTAACAATGATCAATTTAATTGAAAAATGTGATATTTAAAATATTATAATTATTCTTAAAATGTAAAACTTTATCTACTTTATTTCCTTTTCATCCATTAGATAAATGAAAACGTCGCTCATGCGTATGTGCAGACTACCACCTCTATGAATGATGTATCTCATTTTTCATCACCACTTTTAATAGATGGGTTTATAGGTATATATAATGTATAAAAATTATAATAATTTTTTTGATATTATTTATAAAATATAACCATGACCTCTTTTTCTTTGTTCAACCTACCTAAGTAATTTTAAATGTTAAGTACCGAACAACCTCAAAACATTTGACATAAACTTAAATAATTTAGTAACTAAATATAAAATTATAAAAAATTAAATATAAGAAATAATTACAATGGAATTAATATTAAAAATATTCTCAATCAAGTAAATAATTAATTTAATTTTATTATTCAGGATTCAGAGAACGTGCGAAGTAAGACGAGACTCAAGGAAAGAGATTTTTCATCTTAATATCCTTTCTTTAAAATTTATGCCATTTTCAACATATGTTTTAAATTTATGTGGTGTATAAAATACTATAAGAATGTATTATATCATTAATTTATATTGTTTTTTTAAAAAATTCTTGTTATCTCCTTCAATTTTCTTTTGAATCAAAAGTTACTAAAGTTATAATGGATTATTCTCTAAAACCATGTGTTAAAGTCTTCCTTCCAAATATTTTTCCTCTATATCTATGTTTTTAAAAATATATTCTTATTTATACTCCAATAATTATTTAAATCTATTTTGAACGATACTATAATTTTTACAAAGGTTTTAAAAAAGAAACATTTTAATGTTTTCTATATGGGGAACTTTTGTCTCATTTTACAAAAGCAAAAAAAGAATGTTTTTTAACATTTACCACATGAATATATTTTACCACTTCATAGTTATTATTAATAATTACTATTACTCTAAAATATTTCATTATTTTTTAAAAAATATCACATTCCCATTTTTCTGATTTTTTTTTCATTTTTAATAGTTCACAAAAGTAAAGGATATTTCTCTTTATTTTTATGTCAAAATAGTGAGTATTTTTTCTTATGGGTTCAAATGAGTTTTTCAACAGTTTTATGAATAAAAAGTGAAAAATTATAGATGTTTTTTTAATGATATGGTACTTGGTAATTATATATAATTACATGTGATCTCGATATATCATTTTTCAATTCAATAGGTAATAATTTAGTCTTTGTAGAAAAAATATTGGAGATAACTAATTAGGTTAATCCTATTTAAAGGGTTATATGAAATATTTTATAATGTGTTAATACTTGATTACTCAATTTGAATTCATGGGTTTTATATGAATAAAATGGGTTTTAATGGTTTTCCTTGTGAAATGGTTGATTTTCACATATGATTGTGATTTCTTTTATACTTTCAATGCTTATTGTGAAAGAGGTAAAAAATTTTATGGGTTTTTATATTTTTCACTGGACTAATGAGTTTCCCTTATTTTTATATCCCTTATTTATATTTTTTGTGAAAATCACACATTTTAAATTATTTTCATAGGATTTAGGTATATATAGAGACCATTGAAAGATCAATATTTACACTATAATGATTCTTTACAAATGAAGACAAAGTATCTTGAAATAACTATGGAAAAAAACATACACTATGTGGAAATATAAACATTTTTGTGTAATGGTTTTCCCAATTTTCTAAAACTCCAAATCTAAAAGACCATGGAAATATAATCATGTAAAATCCTTGATATTAAACTCATAATTATGGGCTATTTATGTTATGAGGTGTTACAGTTGGTATCATATCTAATATGAAAACAATATGTTTTTAAAATTGGATCTAGGTGTACAGGTTAGGTTAGTTATATAAATTTATTTAATGGTTAAATATGTTTATTCATAAACACATTATCATTGTTTAGGAATTTTTTGGTGCACATTTACACTGGAACATAAATGTGCAGTAATGATAAAATATGTTGGTGTAGTATATGTATACATAAGCAAACACACACACATAATATATATATATAATGATTTTCCATGCATAATAATAAATTATATATAATAATTTCATTATAATAACATTTTTTATATACATAATAAGTTATATATATATATATATATTTTATGTATATTTATATTATTAATAAATATTATACAAAAAATATCATAGTAAATATATATATAATGATTATTATATTTATAAATATATTGATATAGGATAAGTGAGTGACAATATCAAAAGAAAATCAAGGAAGAGGCATATTGGTATTTTCCTCCACAAATGGGTTTGGATGCTTAGGTTAGGGGCTTAAGTTAAGATGATATTAGGCATTTGATGGGGAAATAATGAGGATTAAAATTCCTTAGTGACACATGAAACTTGATGGTTCTTTAGAAATAATGGGGTTAAGTTTATAATTTTTTTTGTTAAGTGTTAAATTTTTTTTTTGAAAAGTTTAGACTATTTGATTTCTTTTTGTTGGGAGAATTAAAAAATAGAGCTGGACAATTCTTTCCCTTTTGAATGGGTGTGAAAAATTAATTTTAATGATCAATTATACAAAAATATATGCATAAAATAAATTCTGATACTAGAAAATTTTAAAAATAAAACCCTCAAAAAGTTAAAATTACTAGACTAAGTTCATAAATTAGTCCATTAGAATTGAATAATACATGGTAGATACTTTCCAAGATGAAATTTTTCTCAAAAAGATAACTCTCTAATCAATCAAACTTTTCAACAATAATATATGGAAAAACCCATATCAAAGTCAAAATAACAACAATATCCGATCAACTTCTTTCAGAATCTAAAAGATATTATTTGTCAGAAAGTGAAAAACTTATTATCTCTTTCAAAACCAATGTAGTTTATCACAACGAAGAAATAAAAAAACCCTCTTGAAAAAAATGTTTCCATGTATCCATTTTCTTTATTTTAAAATATCAATTATGATAAATAAACAATAAAAGAAAGATAGAAAATATATTGTCCCCCATTTTAAAAAATATACCCCCCCAAAATCTCATATGATCCTAGAATGAGCAGACCCATAACAATCTTCCACTTAAAATACAATATGGGTCACTATGAGCTTTTCAATTAGTAGGTATCTTTAATGTTTATATTTTGGAAAAATCATACATAACATATTTGATATATTATCATATATGTGAATCTTTTTGATCTACAAATATATATAATCAAGAAAATTTTATATCAAATAATAATGTAAATTTATATTGTTTGATCTAACATGAAATGTAAAATTATTTCTAAATAAACTAACATTATAAATATGAAAAAATAAAACATAATTTTATAAATAATAATTGTTCCCATGAATAAATTTATTCATTCACAAAAAATCCTTGTAAGTCTTTATAGATGTAATAAACTTAGGCTCAATGGTAGATAAATAAACAAATATCATCTACATAGAAATTCAAGATAAATCCCCCCCCCTAAAAAAGTGATCAAATAGGTTGAATTTGGTATTATCAAATCTATATATCTTTTCATATCGAAGTTTTTAAATAAAAAATAATAGGTTTCTCACTTCCAAAATAAAATCTCAAATCAAAAGTACCATAAAGATATTAGAAAATATACTTAATTACATTACAATGTTATTTAACAATATTTTATAGCGAATAACAAACCACCCCAATTGCATGAGCTATATCAAGACTAGTGCATACTATAAAATACATTAAACAAAAACTATTGAAGAATAAAGTATGTAATTCATCTCCTCTATCTTCTCATCATTGGAAGGTATCTGACTAGAACTAATCTTAAATTATATAGTAATATTAGTGTTAAAAACTTTATCTCGGTTTGTATAAAATAACTAAACCACATTATCAATAAAACTTTATTTATATAGCCATAATTTATTAGAATTATATTATGTGAAATTCTCATGCCAAGGATATTTCTCATTAGCTTCAAAGCTTTCATCACAAAATACTATCAAAGATTATTTTTTAATTTATCAATTCTAGAATCATCATGGAAAATAAGAATAATATCAACAATATAAAGTATTAATATAATAAAATCATCATAAAAATATATAAACAAAAATAAAATTATCATAGGAGGACATACCTAATCCCTATGAAGGATTATATAATCAAAATATTTATACAACTACCAATGATCTTTCTTCAGATCATATAAGCAATTATTCAACCTATAAGCATAGCCTCCTTTACTTGTTTTAACAAAACTTTCTAACTACTCCATACAAATAACTTCCCCTAAATAAATATAGAGGAAAGCTATCCTCATAATTATCTAATCAATTTGAAAATCCAAACTATTAGTCAAACTAAGAATAACTTCAATAAAATACATTTTGATAAATGGTGAGATTTTTTTTTCAAACTCAATACCTTTCTTCAGAAGAAAACCTTTAACAAATAACCTTTCCTTATATCATGGAACATAACCAGATTATTCATTTTTAATCCAATAAACCCATATTTTTTTCAAATACCTCTAACCTTTATGAAACTTCACCAGATCAAAGGTATGGTTATCTTATAATGATCCCATCTATGTTAGTGTTTATTCCTTAAAACCAGTCAAGTGTTGTCGTCTTAAGGAAATTTTGTATTATTTAAGGTAAATTAAGGAAAAATAATTTATCATTCATTTATGTTTATTACATAGAAAACGGTAGATGATAATATAATAACCTCATAGAATATCTGTACTACCAGGTTATCCCTGATTGATGATCATCATATTGGGTTGTGATGATATATTAATATCAATATGAGTAAGATCACTTTTATAGAGATATAAAAAATCAATCATGGGATATATGTTGGTGAACTTGTATCCAAATTGACCCACTTAATGTACACTACATTTATTTCCATATATGTGTAATTGGTATTACTTAATTTAATATTGGTTATGTATCCTATGACTTGATGTTATCAAATTTTTTTTACTTGGGATATTTCATACATTAATACATATCTAATGTTATTTTAAAATTTATATTAATAAAAGGTAATTGAGTATGATACTTATCAAGAAAAGATATTTAGTTAACTAATATATGATGGGTTATGATATTATAATGATCAATTGAGTTTTAAATAAGTTTATAGTCATGAAAAGATAATTACATGTGATGTAATTATATAATATTTAATTAGTATGAGAATTAAAAAAATTGATAAGCTATATGTGGTTAACATTTTTTATGTTTCATGCTTAATATTTTTTGAGTGTGCACTAAAAATAGGTATCTCCACACATTGGTGTTCACCGTAGAAGCTGTCATTGATATCTATACCTGGGTTTTCATAAATGAAATACAAGTATTTTCCACATCCTTCCCCACATATTTTTATATTTTTTATTATTTCATTTTTAATGGATTAAAATATTTTCCTTATTATCATTAAATTAATTCATCAATAAGGTGAATATCATGTATATTATTTGATAATACTTGAGTATAACTGATCCATTTTTTATTTTTAATGAAGGGTCAGATATCACTTACAAAAGTAGAAGTGGTTCTCCTCATTGGGTGTGGATTAAATGTGTTTGTTTGATGCTATTAGAGATCATTAGTTCCATACAAAGATTGAAAAATACTTCTTCTTCATGATCCTCATTCATCTCTCCTAAGAAGGTGCTAAAACCCCTTCAAGAAATTTGGGTGTCCTTTGATAGAGATTAGGATCCAGTGGGTGGTGTATCCACCTCAAAGGTAGTAGGTATAATTCAACTACTTTGGTGGTCATTATAAAAAATACTTCCTCAAAGTTAAGAATATGGAGGACACAAGAAACATGATAAACATATTCTCTATTTTATGATATATTTATTACTTTAATTTCTTGAAGATAGATCTTCTTATTTATGGGTTTTCTTGCACTTCCAACCATCACTAGATGATCCAACAAAACCCATCAGTGGTATTAAAGTGAGTTTCTTTAAGAAATAATCATGTTTAAACCACTAGTTTCAAAGAATATTAAAATTTTAAAACATGTTATAGTAGTATTGTAATATAAAAATGAAACTACCTATATGTGTGTAAATAGGTAAATGTATTCTTGGATTACCCTTTCATATATCAATATATATAAGGGTCCTTCTAAAATACCCCTACACAAAGAAGGCTATACAAAGGTCATTATGTGTTACCTTTATGTCAAAGGGTCTATGTAAAGGTAAGAGAGGATTATGTCCTTTCATGATTTAAAAATCATATACATTATATAAATTATTAGTTTAAATGTTTAAATATTACCTCATAGAAATTACCTTTGGGTCCATGGAGGTATTGGGGGTGTCTGGGGATGGTTTGGAGCCCAAAACCCAACCTTTGTGGTGAAAAATACCTAAATCAAGGTCAGTGTAAACCATACGAGGCAAGTCGCATAGTTAGATAAAACTATGCGAGGTTGGACAGTGAGCATGGGGATCCCACATGGTTTGGAAAACTATTTAATTTGAGATGCACAACCTTGCTTGAATGTCTATAATTTTGATAGTGGTTTTTTTCACAGTTTGCGCATGGTTAGTCAAACCATGCAAAAAAACTGTGCGATGTGACATTCGTCGTAGCTAAGTGTGCAAGGTTGGCACATGGTTTGGCCAAACATGTGGCCAAACCGTGAAACCCTATGTTTTGGATGAATTTACAATTTATCCTCTAATTCTATTTGTCAACCCAAATTTTCATTCCTCTCCCACATAGCAAGCTCACACCATTATAGGACCCTTTGGAGAATATTCTTATAATAGAGAGATATTCTCTATTCAAGATTATATTAAAGCCCCTCTCATCTCATTGGACATAAATAATTGAGTTATTAATTTCTTTATGCCATTCCTTGTTTGTTTTGGTATTAATTGCACTATTTAAGTGAAAGATAATATTCCCTTTTTATAGGTTATTAGTACATTATTTTATTTTATCGTAATCTACATATAATAATGAGTTGATACTGGATGAGATATCCAATACAGAACTACTATAGGTGGCCTCATACCTTTTTTTAAACACTGAAGTGTTTATATATTCCATTGTACCGTGCGCCTAATTCTCAAGCAGTGTGTTGAAATGAATTTTATATCCTTGAATTAAAATTTATAGGTATAACCAATTCAATTAATGAGGCACATTAATAAATGTTAAATGGTTAATACTCTCGAATAGAACCACCCTTTGGGTCTTTTGTGTATTTAAATGGTCTATTATGATGGCATATTAATTTGGATACCTATGAGGAGTTCCCTTTATCCCTTGTCACGAGATGTTAATATTGAGTTTTAAATTGTGAATTGATATTTAATTTGAATCATAATTTAAATTTTAAATTGAATTGATAATGAATAAGAAATGGATTCTATGACCCTAGATCCTTTCTATGTGATAGTTTGTTAAGAACGATGTTCTTATTATAACAAAATGCCCACATGAGTAGTTAAGAGGCAAGCCTTATAAGCCTGAAAAATGCCTTGAGTCACCTTATGAGGTGAGATTGAAATAAAATGTTATTGGAGATGACCTTGAAATTTTGAAATGAAATTGATTAAAAGATATTTAATTTATTGAATTCTTTATTCATTGGGTGACACATGGATTCAATGATGAATGGCATGGAAAGACTCTATTAGCTTATATCTTGATTATTCCCGAGTTACACCTGGATTCCTAATATGAACTACTATGGATGGAATCATAGGGGCTTCATATTATATGGCGAGTGATACTTGGAATCCATATGGATTACTAAGGATACAATCAAAGGGAATTTGATCATTATGCCATGGGAGATACTTGGGCACCCCTTAATGGACCGCCAATGACAGAATCAAGTGGCAGTGATGTTATACCACACATAGAGCAATACTTGGGTTTTTTAGGATATCCATGGACGAGATTGTAGGGTTTTGGTTGATATTATACCTAGAGTTATACCTAGATTACAAATTAGTAATGTCAAATATGGGATCATGTTCTAAATTTAATAATGAATGGAATGAGTTATATGACGTGTCTACCAAGCCAAAGCATAAACTTGGATTCAGTATTTGAATTACACTTTATGGATGGCCTGTTTAAGAATCCTTTGATCTTTTTATAATGGGAGATACCATGATATGTTCCATGTTATGAGAATTATTATTAACATGAGATTGAATAATTAAATGGACTTGATTATATGACACATTCTTGACTATTTATTCAGAGACTTTCTTTATAAATGAAATTGAATAAATGAATTGGTTATAAAATGAGAACCTAGACTTTTTATGATGGTTAATTTTAGTAATTCCTTTATATATTATATTTTTTCCTGTATAATGTGACTTATATATACTCACTGACTAGATGAAACTAGACCTTGGGTGGTTGCCTACTGGGATTATGTCTCACACCCTATTTGGGAAGCCTATAGTACCAGAACAGACTATAGGGTTTCATGTATGGATAAGGGTAAGCGCCTTGAAATAGGTTCTTGATTTCTTCTTAGGAGAATGGGAGCATAATATTGAGATGATTCTCATGATTAGAGCTGGTATACTCTTGGTATTTTTGGTACTTTTGACTCATGTATTGCACTGATGTCATTTTTACCTGTTTTGGCTGTTTTGTAGAGGTATATGACACGTATCATCATTATTTTATATGATATTCCTTTTGAAATTATTATCTATTCTTTCTCTATCTTTATTCTATGTATGATTTTCTATTTCCACTATCTATTTTTTATTTTATTACCACTCTATTACTCTTTGGTGATTAGCTCACAGTCTTCCCCTGGACACACCTAGGCTCTCACTGCTAGTTGAAAACCTCTAGAATTTTGGGGGATGTTCTTGAGGCCATGTGCCCGACTAGGATCAAGGAACTGTTGAGTGGAATCCAGGTCCAAGATGTTACAAAGTGGTTTCATTGCATTATTTTCTGGTTTTCTTTATTATTTGGAGACAATAGAAAGGGATAGAAAGGAATAAGGATTTGGCAATGAGCTATGCCTGTGAACAGCTAACATATATATATAATAAATCCAAATTTCCTCAAATTAAATTTATGGTTTAGGGATTTTTTATATTATAATTTATTTTATTCCACCATTGGGTGATACAATTGAATTGTGATGTTATTATTGATATGATTTTGGGTTCTATTTTATAGAAATTTAATGATATGAGAGTATTCCATCTCATTAATCATATAGGAACTTATTATAAATCACATTTCATGCATTATGCCATGCCATTTACGATGCATTACTTGTTGCATGTTGTTGTGATAAGTACCGTGATAGATATACTGGCTATTGTGATAGGTATTGTAGAATGTGTTATGGTGTGGATTTTATGGGAATCACATTTTGATTCGTGATGTGTATGTCCATTTATGGATTGGAGTTTGGTGAACCATTGGTTCAACCTTTTTAAAAGAAACTTACATATGAATGTGAAATGATTATGAATTAAAATGAGAATGAATATATGAATTCAAGTGAAAATGAAAATGAAATTGGAATTACATAAGGTAGAGGACTTGACCCATACATGACCTTAGTAGTGGGTTTTAAGTAATAACTCTTGATTTAATATGATCTTTATGATTCCCATACTTAAATCAAGGAGAAGGAAGAGGGTTGTTTTTTTCTTATATAGGAAGGATTGCACCTATCCTATTTATATATCTACACTTTTTGTGCTGTGATATTTGATAAGAATCTTGATCTGATGCATGTGTTTAGAATTATAGGGTCTTGGCACCACAATGAACTAAAATCATACTCCAAGAGGGTGGTGATGACCACACTCCAGAGGTGGTGGTCCATGGGATACTAGTGGATCCTTTATTAGTGACAGCTGTAGATCTAGTAGTTATATGAGACATATGCGATGAGTCACAATTCCATGAAGGTTTTATGTAGTTCATGTAGACCATTTAGGGAGCACTATGACCAACCCCAACTATGTAAGAGTTGAATCATGAATTTCAATAGAAGAAATTGCCCATGTTTTTATGGGATGAAGGACCATAGAATACAGAGTCATGGATAGAGGACATGATATCTATCTTTGAGCATCTAGAGATGCCTCCTAAGAGGAGGGTAAAGATCGATATATATAAGTTGCATGATTCTGCCAAGAGATGGTGGGATGTAATTACTCAGACAAATATCCATCGAGAGATGGATTGGAGGGATTTTCATATGGCCTTATATCATTACTTATATACCAATACATTGAGGGATAATAGAGCTTGAGAGTTCATGCACCTAGAGAAGGGAACATTATCAATAATGGATTATTTTGCCCATTTTACCGACCTCCAGTACTTTACACCTATTTTAATGGAAAGGATTTATTGAAAGCTTAATGATTTGAGGATGGTCTCAGGTATGACATCCAATCGTATGTGAATTTGTTTTGGCTGACTATAATTTCTAGAATAGTGTATCAGGCGCTTATCACAGAGTGTAACCTATGAGAGGCCAGAGGTGCGAGATAGGGTCGTTCAATATATATATTTGGAACTACATCAACTGGTAGTAGGAAGCCTCATTTGGATCATCCATGTGGTGATATTAGCAGTCATAGCACACACTCAGGTATCCAGGTGAGGTACTACCTATAACATCCCGGTTCCAGAAGCTTCCTAGAGGCGCCCCGTACTCGGTTGGTCACATGGCCTTAAGAGAATTTCCCCAAATGCTAGAGGATACTTAATATCAGTGAGAAACTTGGGTGTGATTGTGGGGAAACTATTCCCTCATTGGCAGAGTAACAAGTTGAAACAATCAGATAACAATAGCAGAAGCAGTAATAATACCATACAGAAGTAAACATTGGAAGACTGAAAAAATAAACATCTGAAGATCACATATGTATAAATATGATGCATGATACATATGTCAAGTAAATAATCCAAACAACTCACAATTCTGGAATACAGATATAGTCAAGTACAAATGAAAACATAGAAACTCCTCAGCATCGCAAACCTCATCTTGGTATTGTGCTCTCCAGTTCCACTGGAAATCAAGTACTTGAAGTAGAAGGGCGCTTGACCTTATCTATACATACAACAATATAATCTATTTGGGCCCAAAATCATGAACCAAACAGGCTGTGAGACTAATCTCAGTGGGAAACCACCCAAAGACCTGTGCCTAATAGTCATTGAATATATATGGTAGGCTATAAGAAAAAGAAAGCAGCAAACAAGGAAGTACTCAAAAGTAAATAATCCTATAGTTTCAATGCATTAAAAATCATATATCAATTAAGCAGCTAATCAAATCAGGTAACCCTATGGGAGTACACACATCCCAACCCCTTTGGTTGAACCAAACAAGTACAAGAAACCCTATGGGAAGTACACATAGTCTAACCCCTCTAGTTCATCTTAAGCATAAACTCTCTGAGGAAGCACTCATCGTCAATTCCCCATATAGTCTCGTATCGGTAACTAAAATGTTCTCTAGGGAAGAACTCAATGTCCAATTCCCCCTATGACCCACATCGAGGAACTATAGACACTTTGAGGAAGCACTTATGTGTATTCCCCCTATGGTCTCACATCGTAATAATAAAACAGACACTCTGGAATATCCCTCAACGTCCATTCTCTCTATGGGCTACTACACCAAGTTCTCACGGTCCTGTGTAATTCAATCGTATTCAGTGTCACATGGTAGCCAAAGTAAACCTTAAGAACTACTTGGCTAAACAATCTATAACAAAACAACATGTTATATAAATAATATTACTCAATCCTACCCTCACTAGGAATAGAAATCACAACAACCTAACAGGCTAAGCAAAACCAAATGGTCATGAAAAAATAAAGAAAATGGGAAAACACCTCCATATCATGGAAATTACCCTTATTTACAATCAATTGAACTCTACAAAAGTGTACAAGCATAGTAGAAAAATAACAGGGTTAAAACCATAAGCACACAATACTCGGTTCAAGGGTATTGCTCACATTTGGACATATAACTCAAGACTAACTACGAAGAGGCAAAAACCACCTACCTCAGTGTTGTAGGACTGTTATATGTGATCCTCAATCCTTGAATCTCTCAGGAACACCGTAGATCTATAAAAATGCTAAAAATGCTCAACCAAGGATTACTATTGAAAGAGGAGGAATTAGGAAACAAAGATTGAAGAAGGAAGAGCTTACCAAGGAAATATCAATGCAATTGATGATGGTCGAATTAGATAATAG
The DNA here is from genome assembly GCA_963277665.1 of Viscum album. NCBI lineage: Eukaryota > Viridiplantae > Streptophyta > Magnoliopsida > Santalales > Viscaceae > Viscum > Viscum album. Next base: position 1,465,947,358 of record OY728128.1, on the reverse strand, counting down.
ATGATAAATCAGGGGACCAGATAAGAGTCATGGCCATAGGAATACTCCTGAAAAAACTAGGTCGAGATGGGGTGTGTTCTGTCCGTCAGACGCGACCCTGGTCCGTTTAACAAAAAAAAGAATGTACACGACATGTACTTTAGAAGTACATGGCATGTACTTTCCCTTACCGACCCCCACATTAGGTGGTCTCCAGGTCACCACACACGACCGTGTGCAACACCGTTGCACGACCAACACACAGATACCCACGGTAACCGAGTACATGGCGTGTACTTCTAAAATTTCCAGAAACTCCTATTTTTCTCAAAAACAACCAAAAGAGGAAAACATACCCGAAAATAATATTCGAGTTCATAAAAAATTCCCCCTTTAACGAAATTTATCCCTGAGTTTCCCTATCAAGGTGTTGTAGAAGAAGAATCCTCAAAAAGCTCCGGCCACTGTGATTGTACATCAGCCTCCCTCTCCAAGGTCTCGTCCTGTGCTCACCCGTGCTACTGTATCACTTGTACCAGAGGAACAGACCAACCACATAGAACCTTCATACTTCAGTCAAAAATATAGATAGGATACTCCTAAAATGAGGCATCCACCTGTAAATTAATCTCCTTAGGTGAAAAAACATGAGACGAGTCTGAGAGGTAACGCTGAAGTTGAGAAACGTGGAAGACATCGTGCATATCCCGGTACCTCTAAGGTAACTGTAACTGATAGGCAACCTGAACAACTCTCTCCAACACCTCAAATGGCCTGACATACCTTGGTGAAAGCTTAACCAATCTCGTAATCCTCTGGTTCCCCAACCTCGGTGTGACATTCAGGAATACAATATCTCTAACCTTGAACTCCAGAGGTCATCTCCGTCAATCAACATAAGACTTCTGTCAAGACAGTGTAGTAGCCATCCTCTTCTGAATCAACTCTATCTGCTCTATGGTCTCTAAGACAAGATGATGTCCTAGAATAGCTGCCTCTCCTACCTCCAGCCAACATAAGGGTGATCAGCATGGCCTACCGTACAAAGCCTCATAAGGTGCAATATGAATTGTTTCTTGAAAAAAATTATTGTAGGAAAACTCCACAAGAGGAATCCACTTCTCCCAAGAACCTCCAAAATCTAGGATGCATCCTCGGAGCATGTCCTCAAGCACCTGAATCATATGCTTAGACTGGCCATTAGTATAGGGATGGAAAGCTGTACTCAAAAGTACCTGTGTAACCAAAGCCTTCTAAAGTCCCTTCCAGACCTGAGAAGTAAAACATGAGTCTCTATCGGAAACAATGGAGTGTGGAACCCCATGTAGATGTATAATCTCTCAGATGTACAACCTTCCTAGCTCATCAACACTGATGGTCTCCTTGATCGGAAAAAAGTGAGAGACCTTAGTGAGTCTATCAATGACAACCCAAACTGCATCATTCCCTCGAGGAAACCTCGGAAAACCTATTAGTAAATCCATCACAGCATCATTTTTCTTCCACTTGAGAATGGGTAACTGCTGAAAAATCCCTGCTGGTCGCTGGTGCTCTGCCTTCAACTGCTGATAGGTGGAACACCTCATGACAAAACCAGCAACATATCTCTTCATAACTGGCCACTAATACTGAAGGTGTAGATGATGATAGATTTTGGTGACACTAGGATGAACTGCCCAAAATGAGGAATGAAAGTCCCGCATCAGCTCCTCACGTATGTCTTCTGACACTCATAGGTGCCCAGGAAAATGCAAGATCTCATCCTCAACTATGGTCCATACAGTAATAGGGTCATCTCCTAACTCACTTTCCCATAGGACTAGGTCTTCAGAATCTAATAGCTGCCTCATTTGCAATCGATCAAGAAGAGTAGAGGTAATAGATATTTAATATAGGAACATTTTCCCATTTCTATTGTGCATCTCCAAATGCATCTCATAGAACAGATCCATAAGCTTGCACTCACTACTGGCCTCCTAAACCGCTTGTATTTGATTCCTCCTACTCAATGCATCAACCAATTCATTTCCTTTCCCAGGCGTGTAGGCAAGCTCAAAGTAAAAATACTGAAGGTACTCAACCAACCTTCACTATCTCAAATTCAAGTAATGCTGAGTAAAGATATAATTGAGAATTTTGTGGTCAGTGAAAATCATAAAATTCTCTCCCAAAAAGATAATGTCTCCAACAGTGTAAAGCATGAAAAACTACGGCCAACTCAAGATCATGCGTCGAGTAATTCCTCTCATGTGGCCTCAAATGTCAAGACCCGTACGCAAAGACTCCTCCCCCCTACATAAGCACTGCTCCTAGCCCAATACCTGAAGCATCACAGTAAATAGTATAGCTCTTTCCTGGCATTGGAAATACTAGTATCAGTGCTGAGTTCAACCTCCCTTTCAGCTCCTAAAAGGCTGACTCACTAGAATCTGACCACAAGAACTTCACACCCTTCTTAGTCAGGACTATCAGTGGTGATGATAAGCGTGAAAAGTCTTGTATAAAACGTCTGTAGTATCCAGCCAACCCTAGAAAACTTCATACCTCAAAGAAGTTCTTTAGATTCTACAAGGAAACTACTGCTCTCATTTTCTCTGGGTCCACTGATACTCCTGTCTCGGAGATAACATGACCCAAGAAGTGAATCTGGTCCAGCCAAAAGTGGCATTTTGAGATCTTATCATATAAATGATGCTCTATTAGTGTACTCAAAACGATCTCAATATGTGTGGCATGGTCGTGTCGAGTGTGAGAGTACACCAAGATATCGTCCACGAAGACCACCATGAAAAAACCCAAGTATGGATGGAACACTAGGTTCATCAGTTCCATGAATACTGCAAGAGTGTTTGTGAGACTAAATGGAATAACTACGTACACCTATAGACTATACCTTCTCCGGAAGGTTGTAAGAGGTATATCAGATGGTCTAACTTGCAAATGATGGTAACCAGACCTCAATTAAATCTTTGAGAACACTCGGGATCCTCAAAGCAGTACAAAGAGATCATCAATCCTCAGTAAGGGATATTAGTTCTTGATCATCAATTGGTTCAACTTTCGATTATCCATACAAAGTATGAGGGTACCGTCTGCCTTCTTCGCAAACAGGACAGCCGAACCCCAAGGATAAGTATTGGGTCAGATGAAACCCTTTGCATGCAACTCCTCCAACTGCTTCTTGAGCTCCTGCAACTCTGGTGTTGCCATCCTATAAAAAGGAATGGGCACTAGTGTTACTCCTGGTACAACATTAATAGAAAAGTATACCACTCACTCAGGAGGAAAACATGAAAAGTCCTTTGGAAAGACGTCCCTGAATCGATCCACTACGGTAGGAAAGTCCAACTATGAATTCCCCTGGTCATCTATATATAGACTAGAAATCCGGGCTGTAACTCCTCCTGACCCAAGATGCTCGGGTCCTACTCTACTTTCCTGGACATCCCACTCACCCTTATGATGAAACGATCCACCCTATGATGATTTGAAACTCACCCTACGATGGTAGCAATCGACAACTTCCTGGAAGGGAACTAACTAGCCCATTCCGAGAATGACGTCATAACCTGTCATCTCTAAGATATAGAGGTCCCATAAAAAGTGAGACCCACCAACATCAAGGGGGCCATCCTTGTACTGACATATACTAGCGGTTCTTGTTCCCAACGGAGTGTCTAGCGTCAAGGTATCATCGAAATAAAAGATGAAGAGCCCAAGTCTCTCCACAAAAACAAAATATATAAAGAAATGGGAATCCCCTGTATCGAAAAGAGAAGAAGATAAAACTGAGCCAACTAGGATTGTACCTCAAACTATAGAGGGTCTAGGATCCTGATCTTGTTGGGTCTGCTCCACAGAAAAATTCTGGCCTCTACCGCGGTCCTGCGACCCTGCCTAACCACTCTGAGCTGATCCACCCTGCTATCGCTGAAAGCCTTGCAACTGACTACCATGGCCGTGACCTACACCTCAGCCTGAACGGCCGGAAGAACTCCATTTCCCAGACTGGTGAGAAACTGGTGGCGCTGCTCCTGAACAAGTATTCATAGATAATACCCTGTCACTAGATACTGGTGAGAATATCTAAAAAAAGTGCTAAAGATGATCCATCTTGCCACATAATTGACACTCCACTAGGTCTCTCGGGCAATGTGGCCATGTATGACTGCTCTTCTCACACTGGTAGCACAACACTTGGCTACCTGAAGATGTCTCTCTCTTCATTGGATCTCCACGCATAGACTCCCTATGACACTTCCTACTATCAGTAAGAGGGATACCAACTCTAGATGTTGAGACGCCTGGGATCACAACTCTAGAATCCCACAGATTACGCTTCGTGATCAGCGCCTAGTTGACTATGGAAGTGATGGAAGTCAACCTGAAGATGCTCACCTAAGATCAGATGTTGTTCTTGAGACCATCCTCAAAATTTCTTTCTAGGAATAAGTCAACACATCCTGTGATGGGCGTGAAGAGATGAAGCTCTATGAAATGAGACGAATACTCCATGACTGAAAGAGTACCCTACTCCAAACTCATGAATTTTTGGGATCGATCGGCTCCCAAGGTCTCTAGGTAGAAGTAATCGTCAAATGTGCGTTAAAACTCCTCCCAAGCTATATTCTGTTGGATTTCCACATGTGAGATCACATTCAACCATCTCTTGGTAGAATACCGAAGCATATACATAGTGATATTGACTCTCCTCTCCGAAGGCATCTCCAGATGCTCGAAGATCGTCAGCATGGCCTCTAGCCATGACTCTATATCCTGAGGTCCTCCTTCCCCAGTGAAAGTGGGAGGATGTTATTGCTGGAAGAAACACGTAAGCTCTCCCATAGAAGAGGCAGGATGCAGTACTCCACAAAAGGTCTGCATGAACCTCATAAAACCCTCTCGGAACTGTATTTCAACACCTATGTCCGGAATGATAGCTGGTGCCAAGACTGTCATAACGGGAGGATATTCTGGTAGTCCTTGAACAACTATGTATGGTGTCTGATCACTACCTTGCAACTGGCGTACAACCAGATGACGTCTCAGTGGCATGACTCTTCAAGGTCAATCACACACCTTAGATCAAGATTATCAAGGACTGAAAACTGGAATGGAAATAAGGGAAGAAGAGAAATAAAGCATTCAAGTTTTTCAAAACATGGATATAGGGCATGTATAATCACTACATGGTGTGCTACCTTAATCCTTTTCATTGGAAGGTACTCCTGCCAAAATTGGTCGTGTAACACTCCATATACACAACGTGTTGTCCAAACACACAATGTGTACTTGAATCCTCCTCCCCAGCCTGGGTTCCCTTACACAGCTAAGCCACATAGTTCTTCTAAACAAGACTACATGGCGTGTTCATCCCAGACATGACGTATACTAGAAAAACTTCACCGACCCGTGTTGTTAGTGACACGACCGGTTACACGGTTGACTCTACACGGCGTGTTCAAGATAGAAATGACGTGTACTTGAGATATATCTTCTACCCATGTTGTTCGTGACACGACCATGTACATGGGTTACACTACACGATGTGTTCAAGATCAACACGACATGTACTTGAGAGATTTCTCCGACCTGTGTTGTTCATTACATGGCCAAATACTTGGTTTACGCTATACTGCGTGTTCCAGGTGGGCACAACGTGTATTAGAAAAGACTCAAATGACCCATGTTGTTAGTCACACGACCGATTAAACGGTTCTACAACATAGAATCTACATCCCGTACATGGCGTGTCCTACCTATGATTCCTCAAGCCCATGTCTATATCCACACAACCTATGACACAGTTAGAGACTACATGGCGTGTATATATAGTACACGTCGTGTACTTAAGAAAAATAGTTCCTTCTGGAATAAAAGGACACACGACATGTTTTCAACATTACATGCCGGGTATTCTAGGTTTTTCCGGACAGTAAACCTTAGAAACTACTCCGGATGACCAGAAAACAGTGAAACAAACACTAAAATGCCAAATTCTGGTCTGTGAGGGCCCATAAGCCCCGTGAATCAAAGATTGGAATCTTATACATACATATACAAGGATAATAGTGTAATTATCCACCAAATTATGGTCCATGAGGGCCCATAACACCTCAAGAACCAAAGTTTGGTGTTCATTCAAAAAAAAACCATACACAATTCAATACCCTATAAAAAAATCATGTATTCTATCAAGGAATCTCTCACAAAAACATGCCTATCTATCACAACAACATACAATTGCTACTGCACCCTAAATGGCATGGAAACAATGCATGACATGTGATTTATGGAAAGTTCCTATATGATGCATGAGATGGAATACCCTCATCTCATCGGGTTGCAACTAAAATTGAACCTCAATAACAACCATGATAAAAGAAAAAAACATATGAATCACCTAATGGTGAAATCAAATCATCATTAAAATTGAAAAAATAGAAAAATTACAATAAATGAGGAAAACTGGAATTTCCCTGTACACGGGTTAGCTACCCCTAGACACAACTTATTACCATGTACCTATTCCATCCTATCCCTAACTTTAGGCTCCAAACAGTAATTCATAAAGAAAATAACCCTTTGATACCACTTTGTAACATCCCAGTTCCAGAAGCCACCCAGTGGCGCCCCATACCCGATTGGTCATATAGCCTCAAGTGCATTTCCCCAAATGCCAGAGGCTGCCAACTAGTAGCGAGGGAATTGGGTGTGATAGTGGGGAAACTATTCCCTCCTTGGCATAGTAACTAGAAGAAACAATCAGATAACAATAGCCGAAGTAGTAATAATACCATAAAAAAGTAAAGAGTGGAAGACTAAAAGAATAAACAACTGAAGCTCACATATGTATAAATATGATGAATGATACATATTTCTAAGAAAGTATCCAAAAAAGTCACAATTTTGGAATATAGATATAGTCAAGTACAAAAGAAAACAGAGAAACTCCTCAGCATCGCAAGCCTCAGCTTGGTCTCGTGCTGTCCAGCTCCACAGAAAATCAAGTACCTGAAGTAGAAGGGTGCTTTCCCTTATCTATACATACAATAATATAATCTTTTTGGGCCCAAAATCATGACCCAAATAGGGTGTGAGACTAATCCCAATAGGAAACCCCACAAAGATCTGTGCCTAAAAGTCAGTGAATATATATGGCAGGCAATAAGAAAAATAAATTAGTAAACAAGGAAGTACTCAAAAGTAAACAGTCCTATAGTTTTAGTGCATTCAAAATCATATATCAAGTAAGTAGGTAATAAAAGTAGGCAACCCCCTATGAATACACACATCCCAAACCCTCTGGTTCAACCAAAGAAGTACCAGAAACCCTCTAGGAAGTACACACAGTCTAACCCCTCTAGTTCAACTTAAGCATAGACTCTCTGATGAAGTACTCACCATCAATTCTCCCTATAGTCTCATATCGGTTACTAAAAGGAACTCTAGGTAAGAAATCAACATCCAATTCCCCCTCTGACCTACATCGTGAAACTACAAACACTTTGAGGAATCACTTACGTCCATTCCCCCTATGGTCTCACATCGTAACAGTAAAACAAACACTCTAGAGGAATCCTCAATGTACATTCTCTCTGTGGTCTACTACACCAGGTTCTCATAGTCCTGTGTAAGTCAATCGTATACAACATCACATGGAAGACAAGGTAAACCTTAAGAACTACTTGGCTAAACAATCTACAATATAAAAGCAGGTCAGATAAATAATATTACTCCATCCTATCGGCACTAGGAATGGAAAGAACAAAAACCTAACAGGATATGAAAAACCAAATGGTCGTGAACAAATAAAAACCTGGGAAAACACCTCCATAGCATGGTAATTAACTCTATTTACAATCAATTAACCTCTACACAATCATACAAGAATAGTAGTCAAATAATAGGGTTAAAAACATAAGCATGCAATACCCTGTTCAAGTGTATTGGGAATATTTACGCATATAACTCAAGACTAACTACAAAAAGGTACAAACCATCTACCTCTGTGTTATAGGATCATTATACGTGAACCTTAATCCTTGAATTGCTCAAGAACACCATAGATATACAAAAAACAAGAAAACACTCAACTGAGGATAACTCTTGAAAGAGGAGGAATCCAGAAACGAAGCTTTAGAAGAAGGAAGAGCTTACCGAGGTGATCCCAATGCAATAAAAAACAGTAAAATCGGAGAATAGATTCTCGATTGGGGGATCATAGAAGATTCACAGTTGTACAGATTCTCCTGGATGAACTTGTTCGAGAAGGGGTGTGTTCTATCTGTCAGATGCGACCCCAGTCCATTTAATAAAAAAAAGAAAGTACGCGGCGTGTACTTTATAAGTATATGGCATGTATTTTCCCTTACCGGCCCCCACATTAGGCAGTATCTAGGTCACCACACACAGTCATGTGCATGGCCGTTACACGGCCAGCACACGACTTCTCGCGGTAACCGAGTACACGACGTGCACTTCAAAAATTTCCAGAAACTACTATTTTTCTCAAAAACACCAGAAAAAGGAAATCATACCTGAAAAGAAGATCCGAGTTCTTACACTACCAGTGTGGTAGTACTGGTAAATATGACTTCACAATTTACAAGGGACCTGGTGGAGTTCCGATCATGCGGTAAATTAGATCATCTATAATTCTTATGCAGAAATTTTCCTCCAGTAGCTAGTGAGAGAGAGTCTACACCGACTCCACATTTAGGAGAAGTTCTAGAAGCTTCTCATTAGGCAGGGAGTTGGAGTATAGTTGTCTTATTTGGATGATGTGGTGTTCATGGCTGTGGTAGTCAGACCCTAGATTAATAGCGACAATAGGGTGGATCTGCTTAGTGTAGCTAGGCAGTATCACAAGGCCACAATTCAGGATAGATATATACAGTGCAACCAACCCGTAAGGAGATGATTCCCATAACTTCTACTATTATAGGTTCTATTCAAGTATCCTCTACTTTAGCTTATTCACTTTTTGATATAGGGGATCCTTATAGCTTTATATTTTTTCCTATTATGGAGACACTTGGTCTCAGTGTCCAATTTTTTGACGGTGCTATAATGCTTAACACTCCGTTAGGGATTATAACTAAGGATGTACATTTGTGCAAGGAGTTCCCCCTTCATATTTGTGGGTTTGACTTCTTATGGAACCTCATTTTCTATGAGATGGAAGGTTTTGAAATCATTATTGGGATGGAATGGTTGGTTAACTTTCATGATTTTGTTTATTTCTATCACTATAGGGTGATCTTCACATCACCAAATGGTGGATAGTTCATTCACAAGGGAGAATGAGATGTCTAGGAAATATGAGATGAACCCAAGCATTGTGGTATGGTCAAGATGACTACCTAGATTGTGAGTTTATATCTGGATGATCATGAGTCACGTTATGAAGATTTCTATCTAGTGGTTGATCATTTCAGGGACATTTTCATGGATTAATTTTCAGTATTACCTCTAGTAAGATCGGTAGATTTATCTATTGTTTGAGTTATAGGGGCTACATCAATATCCATTTCTTCTTAAAGGATGGATACTACTAAGATGAAAGAGCTCAAGAGGTAGCTAAATCATTTAGGGGAAAGAGGTTTTATCCAACCCCATACTTTTCTATGGGTTTCACCAATTGATTTTGTGAAAAAGGTTGATAAAACTCACAATATATGTGTGGATTAATTAATATTGAACCAACTAGTGGTAATAATTGATATAATCTACCACAAATAGATGATCTCTTCAATCATCTCCGAGGAGCTCAGGTTTTCTCAAATATTTATTTAAGATCCAGTTATCATCTGGAACATGTTAGACCATCTGAAATACCTCACGATGCTTTCCATAGAAGGTATAGTCTATATGAGTATTTGGTTATGCCATTCAGTCTCACAAACACACTAGCGGTCTTCATGGAACTGATGAACTGAGTCGTCTATCCTTATCTCAATTAATTTTTGGTGGTTTTTATGTATAATATCTCGTTGTATTCTCATAATTGACATGACCATGCCAAATATATTGAGATCGTATTGAATACATAGAGAAATCATTAGTTATATGATAAGCTCACAAAGTTCCACTTCTAGATGGGTCAGATTCACATACTGGGTCACATTATCTTAGATAAGGGAGTATTAGTTGACCCAGATAAGGTGATAGCTATAGTTTCCTGTGATTATCCCAATAACATATTTTAGGTATAGAGTTTTTTGGGGATAACTGGATATTAAAGTAATTTCATATAGGAATTCACATGCTTAGAAGAGATGTTGAAAGGCTTGACTTAGAAGGGTGTAAAGTTTTTATGGTTATATTCTTATAAGACAACCTTTCAAGGGATAAAAGTGAGATTTAACTCAGTGTCGATACTGATTTCCCGAGATCCAAGGAGAAGTTACACTTTGTATTGCGACACATCAGGTATCAGGCTAAGATCATTCCTTATGTTGGGGGATAGGGTCGTGGTGTATGGGTCTTAGAAGTTGAGGCCACACGAGAGGAACTATGGAACACAAAATCTCAATTTGGATTCAGTATTTCACTGATTGTGTAGTTGGATACATTACTTACTTCAAGATAATTTTGTGGTGTACATGAACCAAAAAATCCCCAAGTACATATTTACACAGCATGATCTGAATATAAATAAATTAAGGTGGGTTGAATACCTAAAATCCTTTGATTTTAAGATTTCCTACAAAATTGAAAATGGAAATGTAGTGGCCGATGCACTGAGCAAGAGAAATTAGATATAGGCAGTTAAATAGGCCATTAGTGAGTGTAAGCTCATAGACATGTTCTCTGAGATTCACTTGGAGGTGCATGACAGTTAGGGGTAGACTTTTATTATTTCCTTATTTGTGACCTATACCCTTGTAAATAGAGTGAGGATGAGGTGTCTTTTTGACTCAGAAGTCCTAGTTCTATGGGGGAGTGTGAAAGGTGAGGACCCTCCTCCTAGTTGGACCATAGGAAAGTATGTGATCCTGCGTGTTCATGGTCACATATGGGTTTCAGCATACATTCATGAGGAGATAATGTGGGATTTTCATGACTTGTATTGGGTAGTGCATCTTGGAGTCACCAAAATGTATGGGGATTTACATCACCAGTACTGGTGGATAGATATGAAAGTTTTTGTTTCTAGTTTTTTCATGAGATGTTCCACCTATCAGTAGGTGAAGAGGGAACACCAGTGACCATCCAGACTTCTACAGTAATTTTCCATTCCAAAGTTGAAATGGATTGATTTTATGATGGATTTCATGATGGGTTTACCAAGGTCTCCTTAAGGTAATGATGATGTGTGGGTTTTTTGACAGGCCCTAGAGGTTTCACATTTCCTTTCAATCAAAAAAACCTTTAGTGTGGATGAGTATGAGAGGTTGTATATCCATGAGAGTGTATGACTTAATGGGGCCCCACATACTATTGTTTTATATAAGGGAACCCAATTTACTTCATAGTAATGTAAAGGGATGTAGATGGAGTAAGGTACATAGGTTATTTTGAGTACAACATACCACCCTTAGACCAATGGCCAGTTAGAACACACAATTTAGGTGCTTGAGGACATGCTGTGAGCATGTATCCTAGATTTCGAGAGATCTTGAGAGAGGCACATAGCCCTGGTTGAATTATACTACAAAAATAAATTTCAAACCACTATAAAAATGTCACATTATGAGTCTTTGTACAATAGATCATGCCGATCACCCCTATGTTTGTTATATGTAGGAGAGATAATTATGCTTGGAGCTCGTCTTGTTTAGAAGACCATAGAGTAGGTGTAGTTGATTCAAAAGTGGATGGCTATTGTGTAGTCTTGATAGAAATACTTTTTCAATCACTACAAATGACCTCTATAGTCCATGGATGGGGATCATGTCTTTTTACGTGTCTCATCAAGGATGGGACATAGGAGGATCATGAGATAAGGTAATATTTCACCATGATATGTCAGGTTGTTTGAGATTCTAGAGAGAGTCAGGATGCTAGCCTATCAGTTTTAGTTACCTTAGAGGTACCTAGTAATTCATGATGTATTACATGTATATAAACTATTACATTACTATTCAAACCCATCTCACAGTTTTTAGCTCGAGTAGGTTGAGTTACAGGTAGATGTGTTCTTTGAGGAGCATCCGATACGTATTACGGATCATATCACAAAGATTCTCCAAGGTCGGTCAGTTCCTCTAGTACAGGTCTTATGAAAGAATGACTATGTACAGGACGAGACCAGAGAGTACGAAGATTATGTACAAGAATAGTGCCTAGAGTTGTTCTTAAACAATCTTGACCACCCTTGAGAGGGAAATTCAGGGACAAATTTCTTTAAGGGGATGTTTGTATAAACCTTGTTCTTTATTGAAGTACAAATACATTACTTTATAACAATTATAAGTTAAAATGTTTAATTATGGCATAATATGAATTCCATTTAGGGTCATGGAGGTATCATGGGTGTTCAGAGTTGGTTTGGATCCTGGAACCCAACATTTGGGGTGAAAAAATGCATGGTGCATGATTATTGTAAACTGTGCAGGAAGACTGCATTGTTCGATAAAACTGTTTGAGGTTGAACAGTGAGTAGGGGGAGACAACACGATCTAGAAAACCATGAGATTTTCGGTGCATGGATATGTGGGAATGGCTGCAATTTTGAAAGTGGAGGTTTCCACTCTTTGTGTAGGGTTATTCACACCGTGCATACAAATCGTGCAATGTGACCTTACCTACAGCCAATTCTGCACAACTGGCACACGGTTTTGAAAACCGTGTGACCAAACCATGTGACCCTATGTTTTGGTTGAATTTATGATTTTCCCCTCATTAATTATATTTATAAAAAGTAATTTTCATTCCTCCCCCATATAGAAATCCCACCCCTTTGAAGCCCTCTTTGGTGACTATTCTTGGAATCAAGAGATCTTGCCCATCCAAGATTAGATTCAATTTCCTCTTGTCTTTTTGGTTCCACATTAGTGAGTTATAGATTCCTTTTGTGTCGTTACTTGTTTGGTTTGGTATTGGATTTTATATTTATGTTCAAGATAGTATTACATATTTATAGGTTCCTCTTACGTTCTTTGATTTTCTCCCAATTTGAGTCAAATCAGTTGTTGATACTGGATGGGATATCCACTAAAGACCTATAGTAGTTGGTCTCATTCCTTTCGTTAAAAGTTGAAGTGTTTATATATGTCATTGTTCCACATGACCCATTCTTGAGCAAAGTGTTGAAATTAATTTTAGATCCTTGAATTAAAATTTATATTTATAGCATATTCAATTAATGAGGCCTGTTGATAAATGTTAAATGGTTATGAAAAATAAATAGAACCACCCATTTGGGAGTGTTGTGTGTTTAAATGGCCCACTATGATAAAATATAAATTTGGATACCAATTAGGTTTGCCCTTTACCCCTTTTCATGGGATGCTTATATTGAATTTTCAATTGTGAATTGATGTGTAATTTGAATCATAATGTAAATTTTAAATTGAATTGATAAAGAATAGGGAATGGATTCCATGACCATAGATCCTTTCAACGTGATAGGTTGTTATGCATGAGGTTCCTATTATATGAAATGCCCACATGAGTAGTTAAGAGGAAAGCCTTATGATCTTGGCCAATGACTTGAGTCACCTTCTGAGGTGATATTGAATTGAAATGTTTCTGGTGATGACCATGACATTTTTAAATGAAATTGATTACATGATACTGAATTTATTGAATTCTTTATGCCTTGGCTGACACATTGATTCAATGACGAATGATATGGATAGAATCAATTGGCTTGTGTCTTGATTATGATCAAGTGACACTTGGACTTTTGATATGGGCTTCTATGGATAAACTTGTAGTGGATGACTATTATATTCTAAGTGATACTTGGAATCCATATGAATTTCCAAGGATAAACTCCAAGAAAATTTGATCATTATTCCATGGGTGATACTTGTGCTCCCCTTAGTGGACCTTCAAGGTTGGAATCAAGTGGTAGTGACGTTATACCACCCCTAGAGCGATACCTGGGTTCTTGTGAGGATCACCATGGATGGGATTATAGGATATTGGTTGATATTATACCTAGAGTGATAACTGGATTCCAAATTAGGAATTAAAAGGATGGAATTAGGTTCAAAATTTAATAATGAATGGAATGAGTTATATGACGCATCTTACAAGCCAAAGCACAAGTTTGGATTCAATCTTTGTCTTACACTATATGGATGAAATATTTTGGCATCCTTTGATCATGTTATCATGGGAGATATTGGGATAAGTTTCGGGTCTCGAGACTTATTAATTACATGAGATTGAATCATTGAATGAACTTGACTATATGGAACATGACTAACTGTTAATTCATAGACTTACTTTATAAATGAAATTGACTAAATGAATTGGTTATACAATGATATTCTAGACTTTATAGGATGTTTACTTTAAGTACTTCTTTTACATATTATATTATTGCCTACAAAATGTGAAAATAATATACTCACTGACTGGATGAAACTAGACCATGGGCAGTTGCCTACTAGGATTATATCTCACACCCTATTTGGGCCACCTATGGTACCTGATCAGACTATATGGTTGCAGGTATGGATAAGGTCAAGCTCCATGACATGGGTTCTTGATCGCTTATTAGGAGAAGGGGAGAACATGAATGAGATGAGGCTTGTTATGCTGGTTGAGATAATTTTGGCCTTTTTTTACTTTTGACTCATGTATTGTACTGATGCCATGTATACATATTTTGGCTATTTTGTAGAGACATATGATATATATCATTATCATTTTATATGATATTCATTATGATATCATTATCTATTCCTACTGTGTATCTATTGTCTATATGATTTACTAGTTCCTCTATCTATCTATTATTATATTTATACTGTGTTACACTCTGGTGATGAGGGAATAGTCTCCCCATGGAAAAATCTCATCCCAATCTACTAGTCAGCAACCTTTGACATTTGGAGAGATGTTCTTGATGTAGAACCGTAAGAATTTAAAACAAAATTAATATTGAATACATGAAACACTGAGTCTCTATGAAATAAAAAAAAATTTATAACCTAGAAAATGAACACTATTTTTCTGCTTCTGTGATTTGAATTTTAAAAAACTAATATACACGGTTGCAATCAGTAAGATATTTAGAGTTTGATAGGATCAACATACATTTTTGGTGAATAGTAACATACCTTTAGGAATAGTAACATACCTTTATGAATAGTAAAATACCCTTATTAATACTAACATGCCCATATAAATACTAATGTATCGTTATAAATAGTAACCAAACCCATGTAAGTATAAATTAAATTTAGGCACCATATAAATGAGAGTGAATATTTGAAAAATTAATAATTGAGTGTTGGTATTTTTGTGAGTAATAAATATTTAATTATAATTTTAAATTAATAAATAAATAAAAAACATTTTCATAAAATCTATTCCTAAATAAATATTTTTTTCTATGATTTTAGGATACTTTTATGAGTCATGAGTTAATTTTTGAAAGTATTATAAAATCAATTTCAAATTTAAAATATGTGATTTCTTATAAATAATGATTTTATTTTAAAATTAAATTAATCTAATTTAGAAAATTATTTTGATAAAATTGAGTACATATTTTAATTCTACATGACAAAAATGGTGAGGGTGAATTTTTGGTATTTTTCTGAAATTCTTGAATTTTTGGTGAATAGTGAAATTCGATAATTTACGAAATATGCTAAATAAATGAATTTCTGCATCATGCTTGAGTCATGAATATTGTAAATTACCATTGGTTTGAACTCACATGAACTTATTACTATTTTTAGTAACAATAATTAATACTATTCACAGTGTTGAGACAAAATAATAAAATAATGATTAAAATAATGGAAAAACCCTCCTCTCATCCACCATAAAAAACACCCCTCACTCCCTCTTCTATTCACTCCTATTAGCCTTGAAGTTTCTAAAAGTTCTTAAAAAATTATCTTTACTTGTCCCTACCCATTTACAAGAGATATTGGTCTTTCCAAAAGACTAAAACCCTTTCCCTCAAGGCAGTTCTCAAGGAGGAGTACTCAAGAGGTAAAATCCTCTTCCTTTTCTCCTTTTAATTTCTTTTAAGTTCCATATTTTATTATTATATCCTCACCTCATTTGTCCAAATTATAATTATAACTCCATTATAATATATATAATGGAATTATATTATGTTAATGGAACATCCATAATTAATATCCTTACACTATATCTTTTATTTTAAAAATGAAATTATCATCCCAGAGGTTCCTATTTACAACCTTTATGGACAACGAACCTTCATTCATTATCTTCTCATTAAATTCTGGTCATGAAACCATTTTTATGGATGAAAAAAATATAATATATGTATTATAACTTATTTAATATTCTTTAACCAGTGTATATACATAATATTAATTCATACGACAAAACCAGTTCCTAATAATCAAAATATCTCCAAAATGATCTTTATTAATGTTTCATCTAAAAATTCATTATCATACCATATAAAAAAATGAATTATATGACCATTTAATCTTATAAATGTTAATAGTACCATATAAAATCAATTCATTAGATTTATATCCATTCCACATGAACTCCATTACTTATAAACAAGAAGACCGATTATGAAAACCAAGAAAACAAACACTCCAGAACGACAGAATTCAATCTTATAACATCTCAATAAGGACATAAATGAACTTTAAAAACTATAATGAATCATATATATATATACAAGGTTATTAATTAATTAATTAAGTTATTTAATTTTATTATCCATGAAATTAAAGTCAATAGCACAATATATTCGGACAAAAGGTAAGGTGTTTCTCAACTCACTTTCATTTCTATGAGATATGCCTTACTTGCCACTATTTCTTTTGTGCGGTGTATGTATACTGACCATTTATGTATCATATAATGAATATATTAATTTTAATGGTATTTAATGCATCATTTTATGATTATTATTTTTAGGGTATATGTTTCAATTGATTACAATGTGGTAAGGGATTTCTACCTAAACCTCCATTTTCATTCTGGTTACTCTTATTCACTACTTACCTCAAAGAAATTCTTATTTATTCTTATGTACTCCTTATAAATTCTATGTGAATGTTCTATATATGTGTAACAATCATAATAATTCTATATGTTATGGGGATTTACATGTTTTAAAAGGACATTTCAAAAATTAATTCCAATAAACAATTCTATTTCAAAGGAACTTCTCTAATTCTTACCTATTTTAAAATGCACTCTACAATCTGTTTTAAGACACAATTATTTTTTAAAATCACTTATTTTATTATGAAGAAACTAACATATTTAACCACTTCTTTTATAATTTTTTTTTTAAAAAATAATACTTCTTTTCAAAGTAAAATAGTATTTCTATCTATAATAACATGATGCTTTTATAAGAGTATTTGCACCTATTTCAACACTCTTGTTGATTCATATGTCTAATTGGGATGAATATTTTATTATATCATCTACCATGTTTTATTTTATGGTTTATGATTAGTTTTAATATGGATGTTCTGTCTTGAATCCATTCACCATATTACTTCGAATGGTTAGTGGTATGTTTAATGATTGGGGAAAGTGATTTAAATTTCCTATGTTAGTTTAAATATAAATGTATATGTTGTTTATGTTTCACCCCCTTTAATATGAGGAATTAATTTGAATTAGTAAGTTCTGGGTGGGGTGTGCTATATCCCCTCAGTTCATTGGTAGGTCTGATGATACAAACTAGATATGGTTTTGGCCGGGGCCATACCCATTTGATAGATTCTTGGCATGAATCCTTAACAATAATATATTCTTGGCATGTAGCCATAACAATAACAAATTCCATCATGAAGAATTGATATTTTCTTGGCATTAATACTTGAAGGTATGTTTTAGATATCCATCGTTATGAATTTCCCTGGTTATGAAACAAGTAATTGATAGTCCATGTGGTTATTCGACTAGTAAAATACTCATGGTTATGTTTTATTATGGAATTATTTATTCAGCTCTTATTCCTTCCATGTTATACTCATGTTTATTTTTTTAAAGTCGTGTGTTTTTTTATTCACCATGCCTAATTTTTATGTTTACGATATCTTCCACTGTATTGATTACCCTTACTGAGCAACTAAGCTCACCCCTTTCTTATGTTTCATTTTTCCCAGAATTTGAGGAAGTATATTATGAATGAATTAAAGGGATAATCTTGTATTTTTGGATGTTTCCAGTGAAATATATATAATTTACTTTATTTCAAGTTGTAATTTTTAACTTATGTATGTATATATTTTTCCAAAACTACTAATCCACCCATTTATTTTAGAATTTGATTCCTTGTAATCATGCTAATGTAATTAAATAATACACTGGCTTCGGGAAATTGGGGTCAGGGCGTTACACTTGAGGCCATGTTGCCAACCGGGCTTGAGGAACTATTGGGTGGAATTCAAGTCCATGATGTTACAAGGATTACGATCACAAATGTGGTTATGTTTAAAGATAACTACATTTTACTTTGCTATATAATATACATTTATGTAGATTCTTATATAACTTGTATAAAGGTATTCATGGTGTAACTTTATATAGAAGGAGTCTTGTAAAGGTTGATGTTATCTACCCTCACTCATCAATAAAAATATTATATTACCATTACATATAAGTGTTCTAAATATGGGTCACTTAAGATACCCTCATATAAGAAATTGTTCCCGCGTAAGGGTAAATGATTTCTTTGAAAAATTAATTTTTTAAATTTTCACATACGATTTAAAAAAATGATTATAAGTCATAATAAAATGTATATTTAGGGAATTTTACATTATAAAGAGTTTATAAATTGAATAATTATGAAATTTTATATAATTAATTGAATTAGTCCTTATGAAACATTTATTAATGAGAATACTCTAAAATATTAACTTTTAATATTTATAATACCTTTTAACATACTATATGTCATGGCTAGTAATCTTGAAATAAAGTTTTAAATTATGTATGGTAAAAGATATTAAAATTATGTAAATTTTTTACATAATGGAAATTAAATTATAAAAGGTTTATAATTCATTAAATATTATTTATTTGAATTGTAATGCCATCTAATGGAAAATATGGAAGAGTTCATGTTGAAATTGGATATAAAAGTGTTTATATCCATGTTTATGGAATATAAATATTTTTATCTTAATTATAAGGTGATCATAGTAAAATTTTATTTATGAATCATTCATAAATTTTTATCATGTATAAATTTGTGAAATGACCATTTGTTAAGATTTAATATTTTATTTATTAATAGATATAAATTTTTTTATAATATAATTATTGTATATGAAAAATTTATTTTTTAAGTTAGTTCTAGGAGTTAGATCCATCCATTACATTCTAGGTACAACTCTATATAATTTAGTTTTCATATACCTTGAACATGATTTATAATTGAAGTTATCATCATGAATTTATTTGTTGGGAATATTTTGTGCATGTTAGGTTTTTTAATTACCATGAATTGGATTCTCACTTGAGTAATGTATCCATGAGGAGAGAGACTGGGGGTAGAATATCCACCATCCAAAAAGCTTATGCCTTGTATAGAAATGTTAATTTGTTTTCTATATGTTGCTATGGGATCAATTTTATGGATACTAATAATCTCATATGCATATAATACTTTATAGGAAGAGTTTAATACCTATTTCATATGATGAATCTAGATTTCTAAAAATAGGGATAGATTTTATTTTTGGGTGAGTAACAAAAAATAATGGGTTTTCTAATAGTTATACATTGATATGTCATGAAAACATTAATTTGGTGGATTGAATAAGGATTCAAAAAACTAAATCATGAGAAGAATGTATACAAAAAAGGAATAAAACATGAGAAGATAAATATTACACAATAGGTAGTAGTTACGAATTTAATATGTATGCGATGTATAATAAACTGGAGAGACTGTAATGCCCCATGAATTTTTAGGGGAATTACTGTATATGTTCTTATCTTGGATGTGTGTGAATAAGTTCTTTTTTTTCTAATGGAGGTGTCAAGATGGTTCAAGAGTGACGTTAATAATACCCAGAGGGAACTATAACATTTTTTTGAGATGTGGGGGATATTGGCTAGCTAGTGAGGAGCTATTGGAAACCAGTGGGATTAAAAAATTCCCAGGGTGCTAGATAGGCTCACCAGATAGTCAGTGATTCACAATGTAAAGATGGTGGAGTTTTGTGTGATGATTTTTAAAGGGAAAAAGTTAATTTCCTCTTTGGACTTCCTTATTTCCTCCCATCTTATCCTTTAACCCCATGAAAACTAGACCCCCTCAGAGATCCCCTTTTAACATTTTTAGTACCTCTCCCTCATCTATTGGTCATTTGATGTGTCGTTCATGTTGTTTTATTCCTATTGATGAATGTAAGAAAATCCATTCTGTAAATACATATTTATCCCAACATTTGTTATTTTTTTGATGTAAACCCCAATTCATGAATTTTAGGGATGATGTTTAGGGATCTCTCATGTCCGTATTGATTTGGGTGATGGTTCTTGGTGAGTTATCCCCATTGATCTCGAGGTAGTAATTCCATAGAATTTTATGTATTTTATATTAAATTTAATGACTTTATTTTTATATATATGTGTGTGTGTATCCCTATTATACCTGTAATTTTGATATTTCCATGAGTGGGTGAGTTTTTTATTGATGTGTTAATATTCTTAGAATGGGAGTGTAGCGTGTAAACCATGAAAATGATGAAATAAATCTACATAATGGTAATGTTCTTAGGAATATTTTCTTTATATTTTAGGCTTGTAATGATTCATTAGATATTTTTTGTATCTAGGGATACTTGCGTGAGTGACATAGGGGTTCAGGCAGTGGATCCCCCTAAGCGAGATAATTGAAATTAAAGAATGAACGCCTTGGATGGGTGATGATTATAGGGCTCTCTTCTTGGAAACATAGACTTGGAAGGTGTTGTTTAGGTTTGGGGAGGGCTATAACGACTTGCGCGACTAGTTTAGGGGCTTGGATGGTGTGTACACTTACATGATTGTAGTTTTGATGTGATTTAGTATTTGGGTTCTTAAGATGGGATGGGTTGGAAGAGAGTGATACATTTTAGCTTGATGTGTAATGTGTGGATGACTATGAGTGAGATGGTTTAGTCTAGTTGTGAGTGAGAACAATGTGAGTGAGACGTATGGCCATGGTATGATTGGGAGATGGTGTATGTATATGCTGATACCTGTGATTTAGTATGATTGACCTCCCCAAAACCCACAGGGATGGGTCGGTGTGTATGTGGCCTCTGCAGAATATGTAAGGATAGTCCAGGGTGACTTTTTAGCCTCCCCAATGTATTGAGGGATGATCCAAGGTTACTTGATTGACCTTCTTAGTATACAATATGGGTTAGGGTACTAGATGAGGTCATGAACTGTGGGACATTCACGGTCCATGGGATGCATGCGCTCATGTTCGAATAGATTTTTCCTTCCAGAAATGAGATGAAATAGGTAGGTATAGGTTCATAGATTCCTGGTTATTTCACAAGAACTTAACAAGATTTTATGTTTATAATTTATTTATTTGATATCATCAAATACCCTTTAATATTAACTACAAAATTAATGATAAAGACACACTATTGATCTCCTACTGGGTATATGCTCACACTCTACATGGGAATATCAGTGTACATGTAACCTTTGATGGACACATATTCAGATGAGGGTATGATAATTTCTTAACATCATTGTAGAGGAGGATCTGGTTGGTTGAGGTGATGTTAGAATAGACTCTGAGGTTATCTGGTGGAGATCCCACTTTATTTATTTTTCTGTTTTCTTTATTTTATATAGATTTTCTGCATGTGGCGATTTCTGTTAACCATCATATGGTACTGTATGTCATATATTATAGTATGAAATGCTATTGATTTTGATTCCACATATTTGTTTCATTTTTTACTTTGATCACTACTTTCATTATTGTATGTGTACTCTGATGGCTAACTATTACCAAGGGAATAGTTTCCACACATTCCACTCCGGCCCTTTCCATTAGTCAAAAACCTCTCATGTATGGCAAGGCATGCATGAGGAAACTGTGGTATCCCTCAGTTGAGGCCAAGTGACTTGGGATGGGGCATCGTAAAATATTATCTATAATAACCCAATCTTTTAAATGATATTTTTTCCTAATAAAATGTGTGTTATATTATATTGTACATAGAAAAACCATATCTCATTAATAATGGAGTGAATATAAAGGGAAATGTGACCATTGAGATTCAACCATTGGTCAATATGACCATTGGCAGCTTTACTCTTGATAATAACTTTAACATTAAAATTAGTGTTTATAAGTATAAATGACAAAGGATAATTAATGCAAATAAGAAAAGTGATGGCCTCAACTAGTAGATTCATGCTGTATGAATCCCATTTGTAAGAACATAGGAGGGAGGTAGCATCATTTAGGGTTCACCCTTCACCAATCCCTAGACGAGATTCAACAAGTGAAGCTTGAATGAAATATTCTATGGGAGAAGTTCAAGTGAGTGAAAATTACCACTTGGTCGATGTTAGCCGAGCCACCCCATGAATCTATCACCATCACACACATTTCCCTTAGGTCATACGCGAGTTTTATAAGGGGTTACATTTCCTAAAATGAGTTAATTAATGTGTTATTCCTTTGTATAAATAATTTTTTTATTCCATCAATTTTGTTTTAATAATAGTTTTTCTTAATAAAATATAAGTTTAATTGAGATGGAATATGATAAATTTACTTTTCAGACCTAAATATCACTTTTCAAAAAGTATTTAATTTTTTATAATAAACTACGATATTATGAATAATATTTATTTTAATGAAATAGTATGTTATAAACACACTAATTTAAATATAAATGATAAAATAATTATTATATTTCCTTAAAGATTTTAAGTGCCAGAAAGTTTACTAATCATTTTCAACCCGTTATTGTTTCAATAAATAATTATTTTTATAGTAGAGGTAAAATTATCATATTAAGATAATTATTATGATAAAATAAATATCATTTTGGAAATCAAAATTTCAAAATTAGGTTAGGGTAAATTTATGATAATTTTCTAAAATATTTTGTTTTTCACTGAATAGTAAAAAATACAGTTTTGGGTTTTCTGTATGTTTATTGACTTCATAATTATTTGATAATAATATTATAATTATTTAACCAAAATTCAAGACTCAAAATATGTTATTTTATTAATATAAATTATTTTAATATATTTTAATCGATTTCCAATCCTTTAAGTTACTTTCCAAAGTCTAAAATGGAAACGTTGTCTTAAAAACATATTTTGTGAAAATATTAATTTTCCTTGAAAAAAAAATTAATATAATATGATGTTTGATTATTTTAAGTTAAAATAACATAAAATATTCCAAAATTTCTAAAACAATGGGAAAACCACGGGCAATCCCATGATGTTTCATTTTCTACAACCTAGATTTCCAATATCGATATTTGAAACTTATTAAACAAACCACTTATTTTTACTATAAATACTTACCCATTTATCTATGTAATTGCACTAAAAATACATCTTACCAAAATATATGGTATTTTTACCACCGAAAGAGCACCCCAAGTTGTTCTCAATCCCCCAAGGTCCCAATCCTCAAGTTTTAGGAGTAACACTTTAAGGGAAGGGGATTTTTCTTCTTTTCTCTTCGATTTAAGAAACTATTTTCATATATGTATTATAAATGTTATGGTTACTATATTATATTACCATTTTGATCATAAAAGTATTTCTAAATTATGTTTTATAAATTGGAGACCCTTGTACCCTCTCATTTTACCCCTTTCCAAAACCACGTTTTATAACCATTATGCCGCCAAATCTACTTCTCTAAACATCCCTCTTATCCTCAAGAAATTATATTTTATTTTACTTTTGTAAAGACCCAATACTTTTTATTTTAAAAGAGTATTGAAATAGATTGAATTTTTTTATTCTATTATTTTAATATCATTCAATAAACCTTCATTTCCTTTCCGTGGGATGAAAATGACATAATGGTCTTGTTTTTAAGAACTTTTGAAATGCCATGATTTTGTTATGAAACCTATTTTATTTATTCTCCATAGGTTATTTAAGAAATTTTTGACTATGATATATGTGGATCTAATTAAATAATAAATATTAATGGTGTTCTCTGATAGATCACCAATTTATTAGTTAAATAATTAAATCTCTATAGTTGATCTGTTTTACGATACCTTGATGAAAAACCATTGTAATTTTTCATTTATGACACCTTGGTGATTAAACATGGCGATATGCTTTTGAATGTCTAAAATAAATATTGTAACAACACTTCCATGTTATTATTAATTTTATTTTTATTATTATATTCCTCTTTTTCCATTTCTCATGTCAAAATTATTTTTATTATGTTCTTATTGACATTCCTCATAATATATGTATATTGTTTTCCATATTGGGCCTTATGCTCACCCCTTTCCTTTGATGTATGTCCCCATGATATGATTTGTAGTAAATTTAGTTAGAATTGTCGCATAAATCATCCTTTCAAGTGTATTAGAATAATTTATTATATTTTCATATATTATGTTCCTAATTTCTAAGAAACTAAAATTTAAAATTTCCTCTATTTTGTACCATGTAATGGAAAGTTTATATAATGAAATGGAAGGATTCTATAGTTGGTATCAAAGTTTACTTTTTTATTGAAATTATGATTTTAAAACATTAGGTATAACCATAGGGACAAGTTTAAATAGATTAAATCATCTTGGTATTTTGGTGAAGTATCAAGTATGTGGTTTCTGAGTAATGAAATCCATGTCTGGATATGATCAAGTGGATGCGACTCTAGCACAGATGTATCTAGGGGTTACATTTGAAAACAATGATTTGAGATAGACATGAATGAAAACTGGTGCATGAAAATACACCTTACTACACTCCTAGTTTTAAACTCTTGGGTGATATGTCTGGTTAATCATAATCTTTTTATCAACCATTATGATGGAGTTATAGAAAATGTATTTTTTGTTAAAGAATATCATATATAATCATGATTTTTTTGGATAGAAATTTCATTTTAAATTATAATATTCTTAAAATAAACACATTTATCCCTAATTCTTTCTTCTTTTAAAAAATCGAGGGAAATAAGAGGAACAACTTAAATGAAGAGTGCAATGGACCATGCACTGACGAACCTCTAATGAAAGACAGAATGAAAAAATTCATGATAATAATGAATAAAATTAATCGAGTTATGAACAATAACTTGAATCAAGTAGATATACTGGATTCACTTTGAAGGGTACAAATTTACATTGAGCCATTTATTAATCATGAACCAACTTCTTTAAGTGGATATACCAACCCATTGATTGTTGAACGATGGATAAGCTATATAAAAAAGATATTTTCTGTACTCCACTATTCAGAGTAAGAGAAAGTCACCCTATTTACTTCTTATTGGGAGAAACTAATTAGTGGTGGACCCTGATTAAAAACATGACACCAAGAATAGTGATTGTTTCTATAGAGTGGGAAGAGTTCAGGGGAATATTTTTCAATAAATATTTCCACTTTTTTATGTGAACTAAAATGGAGAAATAATTTCTACAGTTGAAGAAGAAGGAAAATGAATCCATGGGAAGCTATGAGATTAACTTTATAAGACTTTCTCATTACACCTATACCTTTGTTATGAATCCCAATGAAAAGGTTGATAGTTTTTTGTGGACTAAAAACCCCATCTAAAAAGGAATCTATCTAATCAACACAATGATGGTTATGAGGAGATAGTAAAGATTTCTATAAAGGTTGAACCAGAGTTCAGAGCGATGCAATGGACACATAAATAATTTGAAAAGAAGAGATATTTGAATCCAAAATTTTGGAGTAACTTTGATCAAGGAAGAGTAATGAATCAAGTGAAAATTTCGACATGTAACAAATGTGGGAAGAAGAGTTCATGGAATTACTTTCCCAAAAGTATAAAATGTTAAAAGTGTGGAAGAGATGACCATATATCTTAAAACTATCGTAATGATGTGGGGCCTCAACTTCTCAACACTAACAACAATGGTAAGATGGTATATACTCAGCCTAAAGTCTAATTCATTATGTGTAGAAATATTAGGATATTTTCCAATAAATATTAAAATTAGAAGGTAATGGATGTAAATCACCATAAACCTAGGCATAGGCCATGGAAGAAAGTTTGTGACTTTTGTATCACGATTTATGAAGTATAACCACTCAATGATGTGGTGGTAAATACTCTAATTATTCTCTAAAATATATAAAGTAAATTATTTGATTTTAGTTCTATTAATTTTTTTATTTCCTCCAAGTTTTTAAAGAATATATAATCAATACTTGAATTTATAGAAGTAGAGTTATTAGTCAAGACTCCTAGAGAGATTATCCAAGCATATAAATTGTATAGAAACTCTAGTATTGACTTTGGAGGCATAATTTCATAAAAAATATAGTAGTAATTCCCATGATGGAATTCAATAATATACTAGAGATAGACCAGCTCTTAAAGTAAAATCCTATGACCAACTGAAGAAGCAAGGAAATATTAGTAGTATTGAATGGAAAAAATATAATTATTTTCAAAGGAGAGATATTGTGACCTGATATTTATCAACAAGAACCTCCCCTATCCTTATTTTTGGATATGATTGGTGAATATGAAGAAGGAAATGAAAGTATAAGAATAGAAAATGTCCCCATTGTTCAGGAATACATTGACGTATTTTCTGAAGAGTTACCAAGACCTTCCACAGAAAGAGAGGTATAGTTCTCCATTTAAATCATACCTGGATCCAAGAAGTTATCAAAGAACCCATATAGAATGGAAAATTTGGAGTTGGAGGAATTAAAATGAAAACATCAAGTTATTTTGGAGAAGGGTATTATCCATCCAAGTGTGTCTCCTTGGGGAGAACCTATTCTCTTTGTGAAGAAGATGGATGGATCAATGTGACTATGCATTGATTATAGATAACTTAATGGGATCACAATGAAGAAGAAGTACCCTCCCTCAAGTATTGATGATTTATTTAACCATCTTCGTCGAGCTCAATTATTCTCTAAGATTGATCTTCGATCTATTTATCATCAATTGAGGGTGAATAAATGAGATATTTCAAATACTTCCTTTTGAATAATATATGAGAATTATGATATTGTTTTTATGCACTTTTTATTGAATAATTATCCAACTATATTTATGGATTTGATTAATATTGTATTTAGGGAATACCTTGATAAATTTGAAGTATTTTTATTGTTGATATTATAATATATTCCAAAATTTTTGAGGAGCATGAGGATCATCTAAGGGATATACTAAAAACTACGAGGAAGGAGAAACTATTTGAAAAATTCATAAAATGTGAATTTTGGTTACAACAAGTTTCTTTATTGGGGGAAATTATAACCAATGAAGGAATGTATATTTACCCTGCCAAGACAAAGGTTGTGGAGGAGTGAAATCATCATATATCAGTAACTAAGATTTGCACTTTCCTTTATTTAACAAGATATTATAGGATTTTTTGAAAAACTTATCTTGAATTTTTAATCCACTAACCAAGTTTACTCGAAAAGGGTAAATTTCATCAGGACAAAGGAGTGTGAAGAAAGTTTCCAAGAGATAAAGAAGTGATTGGTTACTGTACCTATGTTAAATCTACCCTATATCATATAAGGATTTTTTTATGAATGCATCTATGAAAGGGCTTGGGTGCATCCTCATAAAGAATGAAAATGTGATTTCTTATGCATATCTATAGTTTAAGTCTCATGAGTATAATTATCCTATGCTTGACCTTGATCTAGATGTAGTTATTTTTTCTCTAAAAATATGGAGGCACTATCTTTATGTATAGAAATGTGATATATACATAGACCCCCAAATTTTTAAGAATATTTTCTTGAAAAATGAATTGAATATGAGACAAAGGAGATGGTTAGAACTTATTAAATACTATGATAGTTCAATTCATTATAAGCCTAAAATAGAAAACAAAGTCACTGATGCGTTAAATAGAAAAGACCCTGTTGTGTTGATAATGATGAGGATTCAAGGAGATCCTTTGATCTAATACCAAGTAAAACTAGACATGGGAATCTTAAGGGAAGGGAAATCATCAACCCTATCCTAAATAATTTCTCAACCATCATTACTATATAAGATCAATAAATATAAAATATAAGATCCATTTTTTACAAAAAAATATATATTTTTAAAGAATGGAAAGTTTCTTGAGTTCAATACTGATCAAGAAGGTGTACTGAAATTTCATACAAGGTTATGTGTTCCATATATTCCATAAATAAAAAAGGATTTGATGGATGAAGCTAATAACTCTACATTATATATACATCATGGAAGCACTAAAATGTATAGGGACATTCATGATCACTTTTGGTGGGATAATATGAAAAGGGGTATTACTGACTACACTATAAGGTGCTTGGTGTGTCAAAAAGTGATGGTAGAGTGAAAAATTACTAATGGGGTATTGAAAACACTACCCATACCAATATAGAAGTGGGATAATATCACTATGGAATTTTTTACCTATCTCTCAAGAACATCCAAAGAAAACATTATGATATGGGTTATAGTTTACTGACTCACCAAGACTTCCCATTTTATTACTATTTAGGAAGATTTATATCTTAATGAACTTTCCAAGATTTATATAATGAAAGTGGTGATGTTGCATGGAGTGCAAATTTATATCATTTTTATCATGATACAGGTTTCACATAATTTTTTTTGGAAAATTCTTCTTCATTCTATGTGTATAGAATTGAATTTCAGTATAGCCTATCACCCTCAAACTGATGGTCAATTTGAAAGGACTATTTAAACACTTGAGGACATGTTAAGAAAATTCTCAATGGAATTTAACGGTGGATGGGATCAACATATCCCATTAGTTGAGTTCTCACACAACAACAGATTCCATTAGAGTATTCAAATAAAACCCTATGAAGCTCTATATGGTAAGAGATGTAGAGCTCCTACTTGTTAGAATGAATATGGTGAGAGAAAGATGCTTGGGACTGATCTTTTTTAAGTGATGACGAAAAATATTCATTCTATACAACAACATATAAATTATAATTATATTTGGTGTAAGAGATGTTTAATACCATAGAAGGGACTTGGAGTTTGGTGTTGATGAAATAGTGTTCTTTTGAATACAACCATGGAAGAGAGACATGCAGTTTGGGAATAAAGGGAATCTTATCCCCAGGTACATTAACCCATATGAAATCCTTGATCCAATAGGATTAGTGGACTATCGGCTTGGACATGCACCAAATCTAGATAAAGTTCATGATGCATTCTACATATTTTTATTAAGGAAGTACATACCCGACCCTTTACAAATACTGTATCCAGAGGTGTTACAACTTTAACATGAACTCTCTTATAGAGAGCAGATAAGAGAGATCTTGGACCATAGAGACAAGGTTATAGGAAAAGAGACTACAAACCTCATACAAGTGTTGTGGAGGAACCATAAATATGAATAAGCAATGTGGGAAATAGAGGAAAACAATGAGACATAAGTACCCACAACTTTTCTCAACTGAGAAAACAAGTTTAAAATTTAAAGTACAAAATTTCTTAAGGGGGAATAATGTAACGAACCATAATTATAAATGATATTTTGTTTTCTAAGAAAATTTGTGTTATATTATATTGTACATTGAAAAACCATATCTATTTGATTAATTGAGTGAATATAAAGGGAAATGTGACCATTGAGATATGAATGTTATATGACCATTGGTCAATATGACCATTGGAAACAATACTCTTAATAATAACATTAACATTATAATTAGATTTTATAAGTATAAATGAAAAAATTTAATTAATGTAGATAAGAGAATCGATGACCTCAACTAGTAGAGTCATGCCGCCTAAAGCCAATTTTTCAGAACATGGGAGGGATGTAGCATCACTGGGGTTCACCCTTGACCAAACCCAATATGAGATTCAACAAGTGAAGGTTAAATAAAATCACATACGAGAGATGTTCAAGTTGGTAGAAATTACCACACAGTCGATGTTAGCCAAGAAACCCCATGAATCTATCACTATCGCACACCTTATCCCTAGGTAATACATAGGTGTTATAAGGGGTTACATGTCCCAAAATTGTTTAATTAAAATGTAATTAATTTTTATAAATAAAATTTTTACTCCATGAAATCTGTTTTAATAATATATTTTCTTATTAAAATAATGGTTTAATTGAGATGGAATTTGATAAATTGACTTTTCAGACCCAAATTGTTCTTTTTTAGAAAAGATATATAATTTTATAATAAACTATGGTATTGTGAATAATATTTATTTTAATTAAATAGTATGATAAAAACTCTCTTATTTAAATATAAACGATAAAATAATTTTATTATGACCTTATACTTTTTTAAGTGTTTGATATTTTACTATACACACTGAACCCGTAATTTTTTTTAATAAATAAGGATTTTTAAGGTTAAAAGTTAAAATTATAATATTTAGATAATTATTATTATAAAATTATAATCATTTTTAAACCAGCACATCTAAATTAGGTTAGGGTGAATTAATGAGAATTTCTAAAGTATTTTGTTTTTCTATGAATTGTAAAAATACAGTTTTGGGTTTTTTGTATTTTTAATGACTTCATAACTACATCATAATGATTTAATAATTAGTTAAAGACAATCCAGGACTCAAAATAAGCTATTTTTTTAATTTAAACTATTCTAATAGATTTGAATCAATTTCAAATCCTATAAGTTACTTTCCGAAGTCTAAAATGGAAAATTCATCCTTAAAAACATTATTTGGTAAACAATTTACTTTTCCTCACCAATAGAAGTAGTATAATATTATTTTAGGTTCTTTTCGGTTAAAATTACATACAATATGTCCAAAATTTCCAAAACCATGGGCAAAAACCATGGTAAAGCCCATGGTTTTTCATTTTCTACAACCTCGATTTCCAAGGCCTATATTTAAAAATCATTAAACAAACCCTACGCTTTTTCATATAAATACCCACCCATTTATCCATTTCCTTTCACTAAAAATACATAATACATAAAACTATAGTAAATTTACCTTACAAAAAGTCCCCTCAAGGTTTTATCAATCCCCCAAGGTCCCAACCCTTATGTTTTAGGAGCAACACTTCAAGGTAATGGAATTTTTTTTTATTTTTTTCTTCAATTTAAGAACCTTTTTGTATATGTCTTCTAATTGTCATGGTTACTATATTATATTACCCTTTTGATCATACCTTGACTTCAAAATTATGTTTTATCAATGATATAACCCTTTCCCCTCTTATTTTACCCTTTTCTAAAACCATGTTTTATTCCCGTTATGCTTCTAAATTTAATTCTAAAAATTTCCCTCTTCTCCATAGAAAATTATCTTTTATTTTCATTTTGTGAATAAAAAAGCCTATTTATTTTCCAAAGTTATTCAACTAGATTTCAAAATAATTTATTTTACTCTGGGATTAACATATTTGAAACCTTCATTCACTTTCCATGAAATGAAAATGACATAATGATCATGTTTTTAAGCACTTTTGAAACACAATGATTTTGATACGAAACTCATCTTATTTACTCTCCACAAGTTATTTATAAAATGTTTGATTATGATATATGTGGATCATATTAAATAATAAATATTAAGCTTGGCCCCTAATAGTGATACAATTCATTAGGTAAAAAATTTAATCTCTAGAGATGACATGTTTTACAATACATTCATGAATAATCTTGGAAATTTATCATTTACAAAACCTTGGTGATTAACCTTGATGATATTATATAAATGTATAAAGAAAATGTCGTAACAAAATTTCCATATTATTATTAATTTTATTTTTATTATGATATGCTTCTTTTTTCCATCACTCATGCCACAATGATATTACTCAAGTTCTTATTGATATCCCTCACAATATATGCTAACTATTTCCCTTACTGGGCCTTATGCTCAACCATTTCCTTTGATGTATGTCCCTAGGATATGAGATTTTGTGAATGTACGTAGGATGAAACCATGAATAATCCTTTAAAGTGTATTAGAATAATTTATTATATTTTCATGCATCAGGCTCCTAATTTCCAATAAACTAAACTTTAAAAGATCCTCTATTTTTTACCATGTAATGAAAAGTTTATGTAATGAAAAGGTAGGATTCCATAGTATTAGTGCCATATTATTTTTTTCTCACTATTTAGGTCTTTGTGGAAAATAGATAAGTAATGATAATGAATTATTAAGTAATTCATGTCTAGGAGTAGCTGACCCATGTTTGAGGTAAAGACTATGTTTCCAGGGGTGGGATTGTTGTTTTGGTTTGAACTTTTATTGTCGAACGATTTCACCTCATGCGATGAAAATGATTTTGGTGTTATGATTTATGTGATAATATTTATTTGAATTATTGTAAATAGAGGGTTATTTCATGAATCATGTTTGGGAATAAAGGTTCACATGTCATGTTCTTTTTTTCCTATGGTTGATAGAGGTTTAAATTAATTAAAATCCAATAATAATATAATCCTTGTTTTCTAAAATACATTCTTAGTGACATTTGATTAATTTACCCTAATCATGTTGTATTGTTATGTATATTAATTACTATGACTAATTTTTAGGTTTGGATTCTATGGACTCGAGACTTGAGATGGTGGTAAGTATTTTTGTGTGTTTTATTCCATTTTCATGTCATGATTGATCTTTTAAAATAATTTTAAAAGGAAAATTATCATAGAATAAATGGTTTTAAATGGGTATGAAAGATATTTTGAGGTTTCTAAAAAGATTTATAAATTCCAAGTGATTATATAAATATTTAAATGGATTTTTTGAAGTGGAATTAGGGATCTTAAAATATGTTTTTCCTCCTTTGGGTCATTAACTTGGGTAAAAGTGTTGGGTTTTTATGAAATTTTTTCACGTGGGGAAAATTATTCGTATTTATCAATATATTTGAAATAAAAAAGGAATATAAATCTTAATGGGATTCAAATGGTTTTAATGTGGTTTTATAAATGATTTGTTTACATATTTTATTTGAAATTATATTTAAAAAAGGATATAAATTGTTTGCCTTGTTGATATGGCAATTTAGTGAGGCCCATTTAGAAATTTTGAACTATATTTTTATGATTTGTTTGATATGGATCATTTATTGGGGAGTATTTTTTTATGTTGTTATTAACTTGAGTGGTGGTGTTACATATGGGTGTTTTAGTGAATAGCCCTCCTACGGGGATGGAATCAATGTTGGTTGACCTATTTGGTTTAGAGCCTTGTTTATTGATTGACCCTTAGAAGGGTTGGGTTGGATTTTGTGGTTATAGTATGGTGGATGGGTGGATATCTCTTTGAGGTGAGGAGAGTGGTGTTTTGAATGAGATGTGGTTGTGTGAGATTGAGCTAGATGCGAACCCTATAATGGTTAATATAGTATTATGTTTCTTTTTTTAGAGACCCATAAGCGAGATGAGTTTTCATGTGATGTTTCCCTAGACCATTAATTTATGAATCTTGGTATATGATTTAGGATAATACCCATGTAGGACAATGATTATACTTTTAAAACATTACTTTTGTATCATTTAGTTGGATGATCGAGCTTCACGGGCCTTATGAGGCATGAAAGTGGGTTGTTAGCCTTACCTTGAGTAAAAAGTGAAAGGGATTTTATGGTTTTTGGTGAATTATAGTGTATTAAATAGGTTTTGGATACCTTATGTGGTGATGCGTGATTGGTATTGGACTAAAAATTTGGTGTTTTGGTTGTTCGGATCCTTAGGGCTGCTCGGGAACGAGTTTTGGGAAAATACACAAGATGGTAATGGAAGTGTTGCTACATATAGTAGTTAATGACATGAACTATGTATTTATGACGTGAATGGGATCCTAAGTAGGTTCTTAAGTTGGTTGGTTTGAGAAAAAAATATTTTTAACTTTTGGTTTCAGCATAGAAACTAAAGTTGAGTCTTAGATTGAGATGAGACCACTTTTGTTCTTTAGGGTGGTAGAGACCATACAAGACATTTGTGATCATGAGACTTAATAAGAGGTTATGTGTTTATAGTTGTTTTTTGAGATTAATTAGGTTATTTTAGTTACAATGTTAGAGGAACCTTGGGATTTCAGAAGGTTAATTGGAAAATAGTCATCAGGTGAGTAATTTGTCTTTGACGTTCAATGTTGGTGGGTAGTTGTAGTTGGAGCATTGGTTGTGGTTGGAAATTACCAAGATGGATAGTTCCTTGGTTAAATAACCTATGAGAGAGTGTATAGGAAATCTATAGATCTATTTTTAGTGTGTTGTCATATAATAGAGAGGTGGAATGATCCATGGGTGAGTAAGATCAGAGATACCTCAATGCTCGTGAGTGAAGCATGATGATTAAATGGGTTGGTCAAGGATATGACCATGAAGTTGAACCAAGAGTCAATTTTTGACTTCAGTGTGGGTGTTAAGTGTTTTTGTGATACCTTGGGTAATAATGAATCATGTTTGGTAGGTGATAATGCATCATTGGGTAAGGCCAAGAGCCTTCACGAGATTCATTCACAGAAGGAATGATTAGTCATATTGCATAGAGATGGACACGGAGGGGTGGATAACACATTAGGAATTTCACTTCGGACATGGTTGACATGGTTTGAGGATCAAAACAGGGTTTTTGGAGGGAAGCTGGTGAGTTCGATCTTAGTCTTTGGAGTTGCACATCATAAGTGTGTTGGGAATTTAGAGATGAAATAGAAGGGGTTAGTGTTAAGTTTTTGAGTGAAGATCAACTAATTTAAGTAAGTTATATTGATATGTTGGCATTGTGAGATCCTAGAATCAACTCCCTGAGTTGAGTTTACCAGATTTTATGGGATTTATTAGAGTGGTGAAATAAAAGTGTGGTGGACATATGGAAATGGGCATAGATTGACATCAAGATGCATACTAATGAGGTTTTCTAGGAGGTTGGTGCTTGTTGTTTTGTTTCCAAAATATGTGTTTTGGATGATAGTTTGGAGATGAAAGTGGTGGTGGCCAGTTATTCTGGTGTATTGGATTTTGGAAAACCTTTGAGGGGCTTTTATAGCAACATAGTGGTTTAGGAATCAGAAGAGTTCAATTTTATGTTACATGAGGTGAAAAAAAGTTGTAGGTTGATGGTTTGATGAAGTGATCTTATACAGAAAATGTTAGTGGTGCTTGTAAGTGTATGTTTTTGGATGAAAATTAGGTGGGTTCATGCTAGTGGATTAATATGAGTGGATATTCCATGGTTCACATCGGTAGTGGATTATAGGTGAACCTAATCCATGCAAAAAGGTACGGATTAGTGTTTCGTGCATAGAATTAGTTGAGTTGCATTGGTAAATGAGATATTCCCATGTATGGGTATTTATTATAGATGATCTAGTGTAATTTGGTGACCCCGACCTGTGGAGCGTGTTTTAGGCCATCAGGCATGCCTTTAGGGAAATCTAGTGTGTGCATAGAATGTTTTTTGGCGTGTACAATGCAATGAAATGTGATGAGGTGTCATTTGGGGCATGAATCCTCAGGAATCATGGAATGATAGTGTCATTGATCAAGGATGTATGTAGTATTTGGTGTGTGGGTAATTAGTGAGAATTCTATGTTAGTGGTGGTTTTTTTAGGATCATCCAAAACACATTGTGGAAAAATAGAAAAGGGCTATAGGTAAAGGTAAAACCTCTCTATCAACTTTTGTGTTTTCTTGGACATCACTAGGAAAGTATGTGAGAGTAAGAAATGGATTTTCAGGCCTAAATTTATCCTATTCTATCTAGGTGTCTAGGTTGTTTGGGAGTGACCCCTATAGGTACTTCTCAATGATGATAATTCATTAAAGGGGGTGTTTTTAAATCCCCTTGGATTTAAAGGCACATTACTCTTTATATATATGGTATGAATGTTTGTGAAATGGTTTTTTTGGATCATATAGATGTCATGGTGGTTTTATAATGATTCCACGAATACTTGGAGATTCATAGTATTTTTTAAAAGTTGTAGGGTCCACTAGATAGTTGGTGAGGAGCCACCATCCTACTAGTGGGTTGACTGGAGTCCAAGGGTGTTGGATGGCCTCTCACTGACTGGGTAGTGAGTCCTAGAATCTAGATTATGATGTTCTAGGTGATTTGTTTTCTTAAATAATAGTAAGATATTATTTCCACTTTTGTACCCCCTTGTTTCCTCCCATATTCTCCCCAAACCCCCATGCAAAGAAGCCCCCCTTAGAGCTCCCCCTTGAAGTTTTTTCCCTCTACCTCATCTCTTGGGAATTTGATGTTCCATTCATCATGTTTAATTCCTCTCATTGATTCTAAGTATATCTATGCCCAAAATTCATTTATTTCCCTTTATTTATTTTTTTCATGTAAACCCTAATTCCTAAACTCCATATCCTATTTTTAGGGATTTTTCATGTTAGACTTGATTTAGACGATGGTTCTTGGAAATTTATCTCTATTGATATTGAGGTAGGAAGTCCTCACCATTTTATGTATTTTAAAAAAAATGGTATGACTTTATTTTCATGTGCATGTGTGTGTAACTCCGTGTGGCCTCAGATTTTGATGTCAACGTGAGTGGGTGAAGTCTATATTGATGTGGTATACTCCTTGGAGGGGAAGTGAAGCATGTGAAACTTGAAAATGGGGATAGGAAGCCACACATTGAGAATGTTATTATGGTTGGTTGATTAAGATTTTTGACTTGGAATGAGCCCTTCAGGATCTATTGAGTCTAAAGAGACTTGGGTGTGTGAATTAGGGGTTTAGGTTGTAAATCTCATTGAGTGTGCACATTTGAATCAATTAATAAGAGATTTAGACTAGGGATGATTCTAAAGATTTAAACTTAGATAAAAGGAATTATATAGTTCTGTTTAGGATTAGGAAGGGCTAGAATGACTTGGGTAAAGCATAGGGACTTGGGTGGAATTTACCCTTACCCTCTTAGAGATTTTATGTGATTTGATGTTTGGGTACTTAAGATGGCATGGGTTGTCCAAGAGTGATATAATTTAACTTGATATGTGATGTGTGGACGATAATGAGTGATATGGATCAATTCGACCGTGAGTATGGCTATTGTGAGAGATACGTCCAGCTGAGGTATGGTTTTATGGTGGTGTTTGTGCATGTTGATGCTTGTTATTTTGTATAATTAACCTTTCCAGAACCTAAATTGATCGATCATTGTGTATGATCGATCACACCAAAACCTATAGGGATGGGCTAGTGTGTATGTGGTGTAACAAATTAACTCTTGTAACTTAGATCTAGTGGTTAATTTACTATATTTTTATAATATACAAGCAATATATCATGAAACAATCATGGGGGTCTAATCCCACAATAGAAATGACATCAAGGATGTGGTTTATATAACTTTTCCTTATATTAGTTATATTAGTTTCCCAAAAAATGTGGAGTATAGTGTGTGTTATTCTTGAAAACACACTAGTGGGGAGTTTGAGTTTCTCTCCTGATGAGTCCATGGTAAGATGAAACCAGTGAACATCACATCTTTTAAAGAGTTTGATGGATGAACCCCAACTACCAAGGAGGGGTTTGGGGTGATGCATGAGCGATCCAATGTGCTGAGATGGTCATCCCATGACAAGTGGTATTAGAGTATATGTACCTTGTGATGTTTGTGGAATTCTTCTAGTTGGGCCTTGGTAGTGGGATCAGAGCCCCATGGTTTCATATTGGAGATGACATGATAGATATGGTCATGCTCAAGTGTGAATCTATATGGATAAAACTCCACTATAGAGGGTGGGTTTTGATGAGATCTATGGTTTTGACCTTGACGAAGGATTGACAATGAATCCAATGATGAGGAGTGAGCATCCCCTTATCAACGCATGACATTAAATTTGTTTGAAGAAGATAATTTCATAGACACAATCAAGTCCATAATCCTACATACATGAGGGTGTGCATGGAATGGTGGTGGTATAATGTCACAACCCAATCATGGGGGTCTTGTTCCACACCAAAAATAACATCAAGGTAGAGATTCAAGTGGTTTTTCCTTATATAAGAGATACAAGTTTCTCTTATAATGTGGAGGATGGTGTGTGTCAGTCTCGACATCACATTGGTTGGGAGTTAGGAAATATCCCTTGATGAGTACATGGTAGGATGAAACCATTGAACCTAACATCATTTTATGAGTTGGACGGATAAACCCTCTTTACCAAAGATGGGTTTCGGGTGCCGTAAAGGTGAACCACTATGCTGAGATTCTCATCCCATGATAGATTTCATTCCAAAGAACTGAATAGTTTAGTAGTCTTGGTAAACTAGATACATATTTGAATCTCACATTACATTTGAATACATAAAAATACAACATAGTGGAAAAAATTATTATGCATCCTCAAACTCATTCAAGGATTTATTCTTCATATCCAGGTGAAAATAAAACAAAATAATGGGTGAGATCAAATACTCAATAAGGGTTGCGTACAGTGGAAACTATCGTGAGTAAATAAATTATAATTAATACAGAAAGGTCAATAACCGAAAAACATGTAATTTAACCCAAAAATTGAGCAATAATAATAACATTATGGGGGTAAATAATGAGAAAATGATACTATATAAATAATCACATGATCATGAAACTTGTCCATGTATATCATAACTAATAAAATAATCACTTGGAAATCAATAACTGATTTCATGATGGTGGAATACATAATTCTATACATCTTAAACCTATCACTAAGGCCTTGTTCCAATATAGTTTAAACTATGGGTAGGTATACACCAAAAACCATTTAATAAGGCTAGAAAACCAGTTTTTCTCATGAGACCTATGGATTCATCAAGTATTTATGTAATCCTGGGCCACAAATATCACTTAATAATACTAATTCATTCATTATATAAAAAATAACACAACTTAATCAACATGCCTTATTCAAAAACTATCTGTATAGGAAGAACTATCATATAAAATGAAAATATTTCCCATAGTGAAATAAATCATAAACCTCCTAGAGAAATAATAAGGTTGGTATAATTAAAACATATATCCAATGAAGAATAAAAGAGCTGTTATTATCAATGAATATAAATACTATTAAAATATCATTAAAAGGATTATTTAGAAAAATAAATTTTTCATTATTAAATCCAGTTATAATAACTAAAGAATTCAAGAATATTAGGAGAAATATTTTTGAAAAAAAGTAAAAAGTACCTTGTTCGGAAAAAGATAATAAGAATACACTTTAACTATTTTTTAAAAAGTCAAATATGGATAAAAATATCATTAGTATGTGATTGGAGAATATTAAAAATATTTTACAAAAAAATTTAAGGAAAATATGGATATAAAAGAAAATATTCCCGACCAAGTAGAAAATAAACAAGTTTTCTTTAAAAAAATGATTTAGTTATCTTGAGTACTTAAAGACTGTAAAATTAAATGAAATATTAAAATTTACATAAATAATTATAGGATAAGAATTAATTTTGGTTTTATGATATAAATAAAAAGTAATTCCATAGAGGTGGCTTTAACATAAACAATCCCGAATAATGACGAGATTGTGAAATAATCCCTTACCACCTTGATAAATTTCAAATCTTAAACTCTATAGAATAAATAAATTAAAATGAAACATTAAATAACATGAATAAAAAGTGGAATTATATACACCAAATGAAATAAGTAAGTAGTGAATTTCACATATGTCACATAGAAATAAATGTGTGTTGTGAAACCCTTACAAAGATCATTACATTGAAGAGGTAATTAATCAATTAAGTGATTAAGATTAGAAAATTTAAATATAAAAAAAATTATAAATAAAAAATAAAACAATTTATATATCCACTCAAACATAGTCATTGAATAAAAAAGATAAGTAAGTAGAAGTATACCTCAATGATTGGAAATTGAGTTAAGAAACACTTTACCGCTTGGCAACTATCAAATGCTGTAAAACATTGTCCCCCAGTTAGTTTTCCCTTAATATTCTTAGTACTGTTAGAATATAAATTTTTAAGAAGAAATATACTATACCAAAGAGGTATGATATTTTTATTTGAAATATGTTGAATAAAAAACAATAATAGACTTATTAATTTGAATTGACAACTACTGTGTATTGGTGAGAAAGGCAAACAGACACATGTTTGCGTGCTTCCAGTTGGTATTACAGGTTCAATTGCATTAATATTTTTAGTAGACATTCTACCTATGGAATTGAAATTATCATAAACATAGTAGTCATTGTTTGATAAATAACAAATCAGTATTAGGACTACAAGGAAAAAAGAAGACAACCTGATAGTCATTGTTGTCATAGTAGTCTTATTTGAGTCTATGTGTCTCTATATTTCGATGGGGAGTGCATGTTTATATAGTGTATCATTTTATTTTATTTTAAAGGAATATAATAGAACGATAAAATCATGAAATTCAACATTGTGATCAGATTATAGACAATATATTTTCCAAAGATAATTGTTCCTTAGAACGTGCATGTAGTCACATTCTACGGGTTGTATGTCCGAATGGTATATATGACACACTACTACCAATATGGACTTTATCAGCACTAGAAAAGTCGATTAACAGTGCTAAAGAAGCACCGTTAATCGAGGAAAGGATAAAGGGGGTCCCTTTTATCTGCACCCCGAAAAGCGCTGATAAATGCCCCTTTTATCAGCGCTAAAAAAGAACAGATAAAAGTCAAAAAAAAAAATAAAAAAATTTTAAAAAATAAAAACGAATTATATAATGTGGGGGGGGGGGGCTTTTAACAGTGCTTGACTACCCCTTTAAAAGTGCTAGGCATACCCCCTTACACTCTCCCACATGCTGCCTTTCCTGCACATCCCCACACGTGCGAACCCCTTTGCTTCAACCTGAACTCGAACCCACGACCTCCCCCATTTCACTGCTGCACCTTTACCACTAAGCCATTTCGTTTTTTTATTTAATGATATATCTATTTATATATATAATTATATTTATTTGTATATTAATATAGATTTATATTAATATAAATATATTTATTCATATATAAGTATATATATATTCATTCATATATTAATATATATTAATATTTATATATATATATATATATTTAGTTATAATTTCGTATCCATTTATTTATTTGTAAATTAATATATAATTATAAGATTATTTTTAAATACATTTATGGAATATGTTTTTTTATGTGTGTTTATAAATAAATAAATAAATACATACTTACATATATACAACACACACACACACACAAACACATATATATTTACGAATAAATACATATATATGTGTATTTGAAAAGACATAGAATGTTAAAAGGACCATAACTTATAATCCAGAAGCCGTTTCAACTCCAAAACTAGTAAAATCGAATAAAATGAAACAATATTCAATATGATATGTGTTATAGGCCTAACAGACATCTGAATCAGAAGTTATACCTGTTTGAATGTTAAAAAATTGGGGTATCCCTACTAAAAACTCAGTTTTGGATGCCTTATGGGCCTTTTTTGGCATCGAAAATTGTGACAAAAGCTTTCCCTAGTTCACGAGAGCATAGAGCTCATCGAAGTCTTTGATTTGATATGCTGTAGAGCTCAAATGGACACCCAGATCAAAAGTTATGACCGTATGAAGTTTGAGTTACATTTTCAACATATTTTAGATCTTTTATTATTGTTATTTTGATTTTTTTCTTCAAATTATTATTAAATTATTTTTAATCAATAATAATAAGAAAATTGATAATTAAAAATATTTTTAAAAAATTTTAAATCAATTTTCACTAAATTTATTATATATTAAATGTAAAAGTATATTTATACTCATCTAAAATATATTTAAAAAAATATATTATATTTATATCAATATAAATATACATAATAAAAATATTTTATTTTTCATGATTTTTTTGAAACATAAAATTTATCAACATTAAAAAAAGTGCTCATAAATCCCCCCTTTATCAGCGCTACTAAAAGAAGCACTGATAAACTGGTCCCCTTTATCAGGGCTAAAACAAGTGCTGAGAAAGGGGGCCTTTATCAGTGCTAAAAAAAGCACTGATAAAGGGTCACTTTTTATAGCGCTGTTAAAAGTGCCCCTTTATTAGTGTTTTTTTAGCGCTGATAAAGGCCCCCTTTTGTTAGCACTTTTTTTAGCACTGATAAAAGGGTGGAACTTCCCTTGCCTGTTTTTGTAGTAGTGACAATTACTTACTGCAATCAGTCAAACATAAGCCTTGATATTACTCATGATTTGATGATAAAAGGTCCATAAAATATAACATGGATACTTGGAGGTAGTACTATGAACATAGTATAGGGAATGTAAATGAAAAAAAAAATAATAATTACAATCCACATGAAGAAACTGTTATGGTTGGCTGTCTAGTTACTTGTCTAGTTACAGGTTAAGGTAAATGTTTAAAAAAATAATACTGTGAGTATTGAATTAGGATAAAGTGTAATAAAAGTTGTATAACCATTTCTGAACCCGCAAATAATATGATGATAAACTAATGTTATAGGTATCACAATAGAGTATGCTAACA
This sequence comes from Viscum album, assembly GCA_963277665.1. Classification (NCBI taxonomy): domain Eukaryota; kingdom Viridiplantae; phylum Streptophyta; class Magnoliopsida; order Santalales; family Viscaceae; genus Viscum; species Viscum album. Next base: position 1,465,904,563 of record OY728128.1, on the reverse strand, counting down.
TACATGTTTCAGAAGCATACACCCGCTTCCTAGTAAATGACCAAGAAATACTTGAAACCCAATATTTTAGGCACCGAGTACCATAGGTTCAGAAACCATAGTTTGCGGATTTCCGTAGAGATGGAGGTAGTGTGTCACAAATTAGTTCTAGCCTTAGATTTTGGAGAAGTATGTTGGTGTTAACATCAGTCGTTGATGAAGTGAAAATAGAAGAGATTTTTGAACCAATGAATCAGAATCTTTAATGTGTGATAGTGAGAGTATCCGTAGGCGAGAAGATGACATATTTAAGGAGCGAAAATGTGGAGTTCTGAAGATTTTTCGATCTAATAGCGAGATGCAGTATAATTTCTTCGAGATGGGATGTCGATTGTGGTAGAGTTGTCAGATTAAGAGGAATGAAACAGAGGGTTTTTAGCTGGGTGAGCGGTGGAGGTAAACCATGATGCGGATGGATAGTAATACAATGGTTAGATTTTAGTTGGGTATGCATGTTCAGAGGTATGTGCTGTGGGAGTTACAAGTGTTGGAAAAATGCCTTCATTTAAAAATTTATAGATAATAACATTCATTCCAGTACAGGGATGGAACCATTTGGGGAGTTATATGGGAAGTAGTTTTAAACTCTGGATTTTGGGGATGAGGTCAAGAAAATGAAGTTGATGGGAGCATAATTAGTTGAGGAAGTGGTTTAGAAAGTGAAGATGATCCAATAACACAAGTGGAAAACACAGAGAAGGCAGAAACATTATGTAGATAATAGGAGGAAAGACTTTTCTTTAATGGTAGGTGATCATGTTTTTTCATAGAATCTTACCATGGAAAAGTTTTATGAGTTTTTGTAAGAAAGGAACTCTAATTCCACTATTCATTTGACCTTATGAAATCCGAGAGAATGTTGGATGAATTTCCTACTGAGTACCATTTCCTTTGAGTTTATCTTCGGTGATTAATATTTTTCATGTATCGAAGTTGATAAAGTATGTACCCTCACTTATTTAACAATTATATAAAATTATGAGGAAACACTTTCCAGAAGGTGGGGACAATGTAACACCCCTAGGTTTTAAATATAATTTGAAATGAATTAAACATTTAGACTCTAAATAATGATTTTTTCATTATATAGTTTTAAAATAGTCATTAAATATAATTTTGGCACCTTTAGTATTTGATTTCGAATAACGGACATGCATAATTTCGATCAGTATGTTTTTTGGAGTCTTATAGGATAAACATAATTTATGTGAATAGTACCCTACCCTTAGGAATACTAATCTTACCCTTATGAATAGTAATATGATGAAATGAATAGTAACATCTATAAGCAATTTATTTATAATAATCTATTATAGTTTAATTAATTTTTCCATATGTTATAAAATATGTTATACTTTTAAAATAGTTATTTTTTGGATAACATATGATTTTATTAAAAATTTATTTTTCTCTTATTTAGAGAATTATTTGGACAAAATAGTGTTCATTTTTGAATTCCACACATTAAAAAATGGTTAGGGTAATTGTTTTTCATTTTTTTTAAAATACAGTAATTGTTTATGAATAGTGAAATAATGTAATTTATTGTAAATGTACATTAATTTAAATAAAACTTTCCTTGAATCATGGATAATGTAAGCACCATTGGCTCAATATCACATGCTCTCATAACTATTTTAGGTCACATGAATCAAGTCTATTCATAGTCTTGAGAAAAATATAATTAAACTAATGATTAAAATAATGGGAAACCCCTCCTCTCCTCCATTATAAAGAGAACCATCTCCCCCACTCTTCCTCTCACAGCTCTCAAGCTTTTAGAATTGTCTAGATTCTTCACAAAAACCTTCCCAAATATCTTACCCATATCCAAGACCTTCTGGTATCACAAAAAGTATAATACCAAGTTCTTTAAGGAGGATATCATGGAGAAGAGATCTATAGGTAAAAATCCCCTTTCATTTTGTTTCATTGCCTTTTCAATTATTTTTATTTTCTTAAACTCTCTTCCCCTCCCATTATCTATGAGGAATGAATGATCTAGAATCTTATATATTCTAGATTTTATCATGTTTATGGGAAAAATCATTATGTTTATGGGAAAATTCATCAATATACTTCTTCTCTACCACCTCTAATTCTAATAATAAAAAGACCATCTGTGATGTGTTGATTTACCGACATCATGGATGATGTGTCATGAATTTCATTTAATTCATTCAAATCTGATTGTAAAACCATTATAATGGTTGAACCATATTTTAATGAGTATGATATTACCAATATTATGTTCTGTAATTAACTTATATGCATAATATTAAACGTATATGATGACACAAGTTTCTGATTATCAAAGAACCTTCAAAATGATCATAACAACATTAATATTTTATCTAATGATTCAACATAATATGTTATAATAAGATGTTTTATGGCACTATTTACATTCGACACAAAGATCTATTATGAACCAACCATTGAAACCACTTAAAGAATGCACCCGAAACAATGTAAATAACAAAATATTATTAATGAATGGATGTAATGATGTTATAATTTGACCATATAAGGTGTTATAAACAAGGATGAGTTTCTATAATAATTAATAAAAATATTTTAACCATTATACAGTAAGGATTAAGACATTTTAATAAAGTTGAACCCGGGGTAGGGTAATACTTAACCCAATTTCCATTCAATGGGTTGGCCTTCTACTTCTTTTGATTATGTGGTACTAAGATTATTTGTGTAATTATTTTTTTTATATTATGTTGTATAATGTGTATTTATTGTTTATACACATATTCATTTCATTATATTAATTCTCACATGAATTATCTTTTATTTTTAAAGGACATTACTTTTAAAATACTCTTTTAATTTTTTTTTTTGAAATTTGAAAGTAATGTTTTTTATGAAATTATTAATGTCTTATGATTATGTTACAATTCATGGGAATTTTTTATGATGAAGTTTGGGAACTATATCTCCTTCCAAACCATTGGTTATTTGTAAGTTGGAGTTTTGAAATATTTTTACTCGGCGTGTAACTACGACGGCCACACCATAAGGTTGCAATGATGGTTACATTGTAAGGTAGACATGAGGGTTACAAATCATACAGTATCAATGGGGGTTAAAATATAATTACATAATTACCCAAGATACCTTTATGGTTTTATATATGTTCTTTAATGGTTAATGTAAATATAATGTTACACGTAGTTAGTATATATGGGTTAGAAGCATGTCATTGTAAAAATGATTTCATATGTTTATAAGTATTCATGGACTAATAGTTTGATTCCCTTTTTTTATCCCTTACTATGTTTTTTATCATCTTCCCATTTTTTAAAATGTTTTTCATAGGTTTCAAGGCTTTTTAAGAGAATGAATTATGTCTAGTTAAATTTTATGAATATTTTTCAAAGAAAACAAGTTTATGTTTTGTGTTAATAATTTTATGTTTTGGAATAAATTTATATTGTTTTAATGGTACCCACATTTTATACTTGTGGGTTGATATGTATGAGTTATGTCCCCACATTCTAAAACTATATAATTAAGAGGTCTTTGGCAATATAAATAAGTGAAATCTAGTTGAAAAGAGAGATTATGTAATGTTTATGGTCGAGTCCTTATAACACATATCATTCACCAATGAGCTAATAACACATCATTAATCGATAGAATGGTTTGATGATAATCAACAAGGGTATAAAAAGGGGATACCCTATCTATGATGAATCTAATGGTTTACATGAATAATTTCCTATACTAGTGGGATCTACCAATCATCCCAAACATGCTAGTTCCCATAGAATAAATGAGGAGGTTGAATTTTTCATCTAATTCCTAGGAGTCTCGACCAAGAATCATTCTATCATCCATTAGACTACCATCAATTATTATTGGTTTTATATATCACCAAAGATACACCTTTAAAATTGTTATATTAACTAATATGTTACAATCCATGAGTTAATTCCATTTCCCATACATGAATCATATGAATGTATTGAATCCCCATTATATTATTACTCTTAAAAAGGTTAAATGATTGCAGATGTGGAATATAATCAAATGAATTGATAACTATTATAATTTTATAACATCAATAAAACCATAAAATATGTCCTTCATACCTTACAAATTATCCATACAAGTTCATATGATTCAAAATCATTCTTGAAGTACGACTTAGGGATGAAGATTCATGATAATATATTTCATAAATTATGTTTTCCCCTAGAAGAATTTATTATGATTAATATATAATGATTAATTTGTAAAGTCAGAATTCATTCCTACCATATGAATTTTTTAATTGTGTTTTATGAAAGTGAAATGAATCTCATGCATGTGATGAATTAATGGTCTTATACATGTCCAAAATTATACTATATGTTTCATGAATTTTAATTATTTAGGAATATTTTTTGGGCATAGATTGCCTTTAATGGACAAAAATTGGACATACTGGGTGCATGAGAAATATAAGGATTTTTGAAATGATCACATGGAATTAAACCTATTTGAAATGGTCTATGAGTCATAATGATTATTCTACCATTAAAAAAAGGGTATTATGGATTTTATCAGTGGGTGGAGTCCATACACGAACACATTCCACACAATGAATAGATTTATTTCTATAAACTTTTTATGAATTCACGTAATAATCATGGATCTAATTCACATGAATATATAAGATGAAATTATTTTCCTAACATCTATATGGTATTTTTTATAGAGGACCCCCTCTTGGAAATTTGATTAATCACATAGAATAGAATTCAATCCTAGAGGATATTCTACCCATAGTTCACATCCCATTTATCATCTTAGCAAATAACTTAATGAATGAGTGTGATACCTGTATAAAATGTTCTTGAACATACAAAACTTTCTAGATTTAGAATATATTGAGTGTATAATATAAAACATTTAAGGAAGGTTCTTATATATAATGGGGTTAAGAAGCCACCCCCTTTTACAAAATGTGGGCATTTTAGAGGAAATATTTTCTATCTCCACTAAATGATATCTCACCATAGTTTGTGAGTCTCACCCACTAGTAAGAGATAATAATTTCATTAAGTATGATCGATTCATAACTGATAGGAATATTGATTTACTATTTTTGACATTTTTTAAGATATACTACAATTCTGGAAATATTTATAAGATGGTGCTCAAATTTATATATTCTTATATATTTGAAATATTATGTGGTGAGATCATATTCGTATGGGAGGACACACATTTTTCAATGATGAGATTACTTTTAATTCTTAGTTCATTCAATTTCTCCAAAAAAAATTTAGTGTTGGACAACTTAGTCATGATGGTTGAGATAATAGAATCTTGTTAAACTACTAAAACTAATTTATATTCATGTTTTGTCCCACCATAACTGGTAATATTATTGATATCATAAATGGAATCGTCTAACAACTCTCATATATATTATCTTTGATAAGAGGTATATTGGCATCTATGATTTATGATGTGAATAGTAAGGTGGGATATTCAACCTAAAAATTCAAGTGGAAGTTATATTGTTTATATAAGAAGTGTCATGTTCCTTTTAAAAGATAATGAGACAAATGAAAACTAATAGTTCCATGAAATTATCGATATTTCATATATGTGAGGATAGATAAATATATAATAATCTACTAAAACATGATTTCATCATTGAGTGGGAAACATAATATTTTAAGACCTAGATCTGGTCAAACCTGGGTGAGAAGCAAGCCAACTTGGTACTTTGTCTCAATGGTATTCTATCAATTGAGCCAGGAACAATATAATAAACTAGTGAAGTTTGGTCAAACTCACAAGAATCATACACTATGAAATACTCGAATTGCCTAAATTCCTAAAAATTGTAAATATATATAGAAAACTACTCCATGATCAGTGGTGTACCTCTTCTATCAATAGACCCTTCTAAAAGATCATTCTCATCAACATAAATAGAGTGGAATTTTTAGAGAATTATCTCCTCTATAAAAGAGATCTTGAATACACTTCTTTTGGAGGTTATCATCATAATAAATTTTGGGAATTTGAACACATAATTCAATATTTCTATTTACAGGAATCATGAAATGGAGGCTATTTCAATGAACATGAGTTTATAATTCACTTTATCAATAGTGATACACTTTATATGGTTAAATGTTTATAAATTTCACATACCTATATTTTAGTTTTGGTGATTATAATTATGAGGAAGTGAAAAATAATGTGGTAAGTCCAAAGGAAATTGAAAATACAGATGAAGATATGGCTGGTTAAGAATATCAATTATATGAGAAATAATATTTACCCAATTGTAATTTACCCAATTTTTTCAATTTCATGATAAAATCCTTCTTTACCAAATATATGAATCATAGGGGGATTAGCTAACTAGATTATCTCCATTTAATTCTTTTAAAGAAACCTTAAACAACTCAAGGGAATTCTTAGGTTACAAGTTTTATGAAGAATGTTCCCATGACACGATGGTTTAAATCCCTGATGTGTCCTGAAACCCTATAAAAGTATCACCTTTGAGGTCCCTAGAAGCACCTCCTATATATTTTCCTATGAATATATCCACTATATAGAGTTTTAATGGTTTTAGGTAGTCTGTCTTTACCCATTAATTGTAGGTAAGGAAAATAACATTATTTTTATCTCATAGAATCCATTTACTAGTCTATCAATATACCTAATATTATTTAGATATCATTCCATCATTAAAATACATAGGGTTTTTGGTTTCTAATGCTCCTATGTCCCTTTCACCCATAAAAGTGTTCCCTATGGAGATACAAATAGGAAATTCCCTAGAGAGGGAAAACTAAAGATCTAACTTAAATCTACCAATCAATGTTTCAACAAATTTAGGAACAGTTCATGAACTTATGTTGGTTGAAAATATGGATCTCCATTCCAAATTGGATCTCAAAAAATTCCATACATTTTTACATGTATTTGAGTTATCCACATACTTTAAATTTTATTCATAGTTACACTATAAAGTTAATTTTCATGTGTAACCCCCATGATGTTAGACAAGATATTCCTATACTAGAGAGGCTTTTTTATCTTGTAGATCTACAGGAATGTGTAGTGAACTCATATGAAGATCAAACATCACAATCTCATATGCATGAACTACCATGACATGTACCACTTATTTCTCCATCCCACATGGAAGAAATAGTTGATTTTGTTGATGCTCTATAAAATTGTACTTCATATCTATGCCTACTATTATCTGGTCTCTAATAATTGATTATAATGAAAATATCTTATATTTTTATTTTGATATCCAAACATTGGTCAATTGAAACTAAATATGTCCCAATTTTATACTCTCATCCAAAAATATTTTTAGGGTTACTGACTAATTTTAGGTCATCTAACATATAATATGAAGTAATTGGGCCCTCTATAAGTTTTTCTTCCTTAGATTATGCACTAAATCCAAAAATGGACTATGAAACGAAATTTAAAAATATGTCTGTCACCTATGGGTTGGAAATGTTCTCTCACCTTGGGTATTTTTGGTGTTACTTCCATAATTGTCTGTGGGTTCTTCTTTATGGGAGATCTCATTTGAGTTCAATCTCTCCTTTATAAAAATATTCCATCCTCCCCAGTTTTTTATTGATCTCACTCGAAGTGAATATTTCTATATCGACTATTTTCGCCAAGGGTTCTTTATATCTACCTACCCATCGATGGAGTACTATTTTGGTCTTGTTGAGTGGAGAAATATGCTTACTGAGGTGACTCAGTATTTTATGGATTTTGTTGTATTCCAACATTTTTTCATTTATTTTAGTCTTCAATGTCACACAGTCATGGTGAATGATGCATGGGGGAGTCAAGGTGGATGACAGTGAATTTGGAAAAGGAAAGTGGTAGTGTCTTGTTTAGAGGATAGGGGCATGTCAATGGTTTTCAGTTGGTTGAATGATAAAATATTTTAATATCTCTGAAAATATTTGTTTTAGGGTTGAAAAAGTTTTATGAATGTTTTAGAGGTATTCCATAATGATTTTTTGGATTGTTTGATTACTGGGTTGCTGATGGGTTGGAAAGAATTGGTTCTTGTCCTATTGTGTTTGGATTGTGATAATTTTTTTTAGGTTTCACTAGTTTGGTAACCTAAAAATAGTAATGGGTGAGTTGAAACCCTTAATCATCCATATTTATACTTTCTTGGTGGACATATGTGCACCTTCCATTGAAATAATACTCAATGTTTTTGGGAATTATTTTGTTACAATAGGTTGATAAAGAGTTGAGTTACTTTTTGATTTTCCTTGTGGGTGGGTCGAAATAATGATAGTTTTGCTCGAACCTATCATCAATAACTTCCCCCACATTTCAGTGTGGGTTGGAGGTATTCCCTTCTATGTTGGTTTGACCATCATGACACAACATCATAGAATGGGGGCACACATCTTCATCGATTGATTCCTCAGTTTCATTATCTTGTGGGGACGAAAAGTATTTTTATGATACCTTACTTGATTTTTTTTAATTTATATCATTATATATCATGTTAGGACATTACTATCATGTTTCATTATTAAAATTATGAATCTGTATCTTGTATGGGTTCCCTCTTTACCCATTCTCACTTGGGATTATTATTTTATGTTAAATAAATTCACCTCGAACATCAACAAGTTAATAAAAAATGTAATCTAACTAATTCCCAAAGAATATTTTTGATCAAAAATATTATGTGTATTTAGTTAAAGAAATAATTTGAGGTAGATCCATGACCCCCTCCCTTGCCTAGTGGGGTCATCAGCTAATTTTAAAAACATCCACACATATTTCACACTCTGGACTATAGTGGTTCAGACTATAGCATAAGCCGATGTAATGTAAAGTAGAATATTGGTTATTAGGATTGAGTGTTGGAAATCTAATTGAGCCATTCAATCACATAATCTACAAACCATTATTGGAATATCTAGGTCAAATATTTACCATAACTGTAAGATAGGGATTTTTCATTCTGATATGGTATAGTTAAACAAATCAACATAATAAAAATCATATAAATGTTATCTACTTTGATGACCTCATTGAGAAAAAGGGATTATGTACCATGAAATTACATCAACAATAATTTCATAGAAATAATCTAAAATAATAAATGGGAAATGTGGGGGGGGGGGGTAATTTAATTTTTTCCTCTGTCAATTTTCATATCATTCATAGCTTTATTTTTTCTATTGATATATTGTGGACCAAAAAATCATAATCACTTAACATTTTATTTTGTTCTGAATTTTTTTAAAGTCATGGGTGGGGGAACATATTATTATTTAGGAACATATATTTATCATATCCCACACATGTGGGTTTTCAACAAGATATTTTTTTATCTTGAATAATTATATTTTCTTATTAGGTATGTCAAGTTAATGATTAGTGAGTAGTGACTCATTATTTTCCAGGGATTCCCATTATGCATTTTCACCCAGGGGAGTGTTATTTCTCTCTACTTTGTTAGTTTTAGGTATTATATGTTTTTTAGTGAAATTTATTTTTAAAGTATGATGTTTTGGATAAAAATCTAAGTTAACATACATATAAAGTAAATGAGTGAGTTTGGAATAACATGAATTAATAACTCAATTCTAGCATAGAAATATCATTGGTGGGTATATATAGTTAAAGGACATACAGATTTTAGAAGTTGTAAGGAATAAAAACCAAAAAAAGGATCAAGAGCTATGAATTCTATAATAGTTTTTAATATGATATAAAAATTAGGTAAATCATTAAAAGGGTAATATTAATTATAAAGTTATAAAATTTAGCATTCCAAATGATGAGGACCTCTCAAAAGATTATAGTGATGAGTTCCACTGTAGTGTTGCTAAGTGCATTTTGGGATATATTAATTTTGAAAAAAGATAAAACATACATCTTAAAAGAGTGGTAGATATGGAGTTATAAATATAAATATTGATAATTGGATTCATTTTGATTAAAAAATGATTATTACAAATATCCATGAAATATTTATATTGATTCTAACCACTTGAGATACGAAGTGTGGTATTTGGGAGGTAGATATTCATAAATGATTTTAACATTCCAATTTTGAACTAACCATCATTGGGTTGTTATGGTATGACAATGTTGAGCCTAAATAGATGAAAATATGTGATTGTTTCTAAAATATATTATTTATTTATCACTACATATCCTTTGAAAATAAGAATTAATTTGTACATGATTCTTAAATGGGATAGTTTTCCATCTTGGTATAAGATCTAAACTCGACAAAGATTTATTATTATACTGAGGATATGAGACTCGGTCATTTCACATATATTTTTTGTATTTTTCTAGGGTAGGAATGTAATTATAAATGTTGAAATTCTTAACACAATGGTGTAATTTCTAATAATGGTTGAATTTTATCCCAAAAAAGGTTTATAGATAGTGACCATGCACAATTGACCCTTATAGGGATTTGCATATCAGGTTGGGATGTTAGGTTATATTGGATGAAATAATCTAATTAGTTTAAATTATTTCAAGGTAGACCATATGGCATATAGTTTAACATAATTTTTTATGGTGATGAATTCCATGCAATTTAAAGAATTATGAAAAAGTCAAATTCCATGAAATTTATAATCATATAGAATATACAAAATGTAATACATTTTACAATTATATGGAAATATCCATTACATAGTGGTTTTCATACTAATAAGGAATCTTAAAAAGAATATGACTTCTTATTAATTCTAAACTAGTGTAATAAATCACTAAGTGAATTTTTGGTTCCTTGGATCCCTGGATAAATAATGGTTTTAATGGGGGATAAAATTCATATATAAATACATGTAAGTTAATTTGGATATTTTTATGTATGATGTAATAATATAAATGAAGAAAAATTTATTTCCTATAAGATATATCACCACAACTAGAACCTAATAAAAAAAGAGATGATGTGAATAAGAAGGCAATATATTAGGTGATTGATTTTGGGTGAAAGTAAAACTTTTGGATGGGATTGGGACATGTATTTAAAACATTACTATATACACTATGAGAATATGAATCAAGACAAACCTAGTTCGTTAGTGTAACCTCAACACATATTATGATCATTCAATGGGGAACTAAGGAAATAGTTTAATACTAATGCAAGTCCACTTGGAAACTCAATTAAATTGAAAGATCTCAAAAACTATTTTATAGGGGGAATTTATATTTAATGGATTTTAATATGGAATTGTAATAGGAGGACAAGTAATCACTATATATCTTAAAAATAAAATGAATATTGACACGTGTAATTTTAAAAATTTCATTGAATGGATTTGGCTCATGTACAATGACACATGGTAATGAACTTGATGGTCATCTAGGTATGGAAAGGGACGAAGAAAATTTTAAATGGATTCTTAACACCTTGAAAATATGATTTGGTCTAATTATAATGTATGAATAGAACGACCTAACATTATTTAGTACATGAATCTTCTCTTAGGCAAGGTATGAAATGATGATTAAATATATTGATTGTTTGATGATGTGTGGTAGAAGAATCACTACATATCATATAGTAATGGGAATCAAGTCAAAAATAGTTTTTGAAATATATCCCCATACTAATATGTATCATGTAAAGGGGTTAGAGAGGGAAAATATATAAATCCTCAGGTAAGAGAGAATGATTCTACCCAATGTGAATAGAGTCTTAACACCGAGGGAGAATCAGTCTTAGATATATTTTTTTACTAGGATGAGACCCATGAATCAATATGCATCTCATAGTAATGATAATTAATTCATATATTGTTCTTATATGGAAAATTTTTTAATAGGTTAGGTGAACCATGAATTTATGCTTATCTATTATATCCACCACACTTACCATATCTATAAAAAATTCCCACAAATAGATGTTTCTTTATGATACAATGAATTTATGAATATATGTATCATTCTATGAGCCTTTAAAAGGGGTTCAAGAATATATGGGATAGACCAATCTGATGGGTTTTGTGTGGGATGGATTTTATGTTATGCAGTTCAACAACATGTTACAAGGACTAAGATTTATTGTTTTTATAGTTATATTTCCATAGTTTTATTTTCAAAAGTTGAAATTAATTTGGTGGGGGATATATTTTATATATTTTAAATTCATTCGGCTGAGAAAAATTATTATATAGTTTAAGGTCATGCAGTATGGATAATGTGAAAAAAATAATATTTATTAATGTTCTTATAATGAAACTTTTCATTGGTGGTTGGAATGAAATACCCTCCGTGCAATATGATTGTGTAATATGATCCAATAAGTTAGACCTATATATGGTGTAATGCGTTCACTATTTTAACCCAAAAATTGAATTTTTATTCTCATGTATCATGGGAGTTCCATGTCTCTATAATAATTATCCATGGATAATTAAGAGAAGGAAAACCATTATTTTAAATGCTCATATGAAATTAATCTGATGGACCCCTATGTTATTCATTGGGAATAGTATTGTATCATTGAGTTTTTATAATTAATTTATTTGGATATATGATTTATTATATTTAGAGTTTTTAATGAAAATGGGAATCAGAAGTAAAGTAAATTTATCAACAATGGGACATTCAACCTTTTAATTGTACTCATGGGAATATGGGGTCTCCAATGTGAATGTAGAGGTTGTAGTTTGATAAAATTGAAAATCATATAGAAGATTTTCTTTAAATTATTTCTCATCATTGTCCAAAATCTGTTGAAGGAAACAACATATAGTTTTTTTTGAAAAAAAAATAACTTTCCATTCTCCACTACATGATAGAGGGATTAACTTTTATAGTTTATATTGTACTCCCAGTACAATATCATCACATTACAATTAATGAAATTTATTCTATTTTACATAAATATTTTTTATCATATAGAAAATATAACATTGATACTAGACAGCATTCCGTACTATAAAATATTCATATAGCTACAAACCACACGTTGTGGTTTTGAAAAACATTAGATTTAGGTTTCTTGGTACCGGTTATAGCCATTATTCAGATAAGACTATGCATATACATTCAGTCTATAACCATGGCTTATGAAATTAGTGGATATAGGTTTTTGGGTCCTAGATATATTCTTGGTTTTGGTAAATAGTGGTGACAAGTCCCAGTCTATAGGCACTATTTTTGAAAATCATAGCTATTGGTTTCCCATTCATTAATAGATACAACATTATCCTTTATAAAATTCATGGGAAAACATATAGACATGATTTTACACCTATTACCATTATATATAAATATATAATATTAATTAATACATAGAATGTTCTATAATTTAATTTTTTCAGTGATTGGTATTCAAATAGAAGTATGTATTTAAAATCTAGTTTTTCATTTTTCATTTAGGAACTATAATAAAGGATCAGTTTCAAATTGTGGCTATACACCTATATACACTATTTTATACCATGGAAATGAGACTATAATCATAGTTTGAAAGAGTGGTTATAAGGCTATATTTTTTGTTTGAAACCAAGGAAATAATGACCAATACAATGTTTGAAATGGTATAAATTAGGCTATGTCCATGGTTTGAAACCATGTCTGTAGGGATATTTCCATGGTTTGAACCATTTCAATATCCCTATTACCACTATATGAAACTGTAGCCATTTCCCTATTTAAATATTTTTAGACCATGGATTTTCGATCAACCCTATAGCCATGCCAATAGGATCTGTGACTAGTTGTACATTGGCTACATGTAATATCCTTGGTTTGTATATATATATATATATATATATATCCATTGGCAGCGATAGTGGATATAGTTGAATTTTCTACTTATTATTTAATTGTTGATATAATTATTTTCAAAATCCTTGATGAATATTCCCTCATCCCAATAAGAAAAGAAGATATTTATAGTTATAATTAACATTAAAAACATTCCTTTAGTTAATAGGTTTTTCTTTATGACATCAATTGATCATAATTCAAATGGAAAAGTGAATATGGTTTTGTGGAAAAATAATTGGGGTTGGTGAATAAAGTTGGAATGTACTTAAAAATAATGGTACTACATTATAATATCCACACATTATTTTTAAATTGATGGATATAAGTATATATGTCATTTTATTGGATGAAGGAACATAAAAATTTAAGGTGGGCTTCACAAGAACCATCCTGTAATTCTTGTATAACAATAGGGGTCTATCCAAAATCAATGCACTTTACGAGAACTCCAATGAGGACTCATTTTTAGAGTATTATCTAAAAAATTGAACAATGATAAATAAAAAAAATTAATACCAAATTCTAGGTATTTTCATTCTTGGATTTATCTTTTGTGGTATTACTTTTTTATATGTAATCGATTATAGGAAACATGTAACAACCCAAGTTTTTATGAAACATTTTTTTGAATAAAGTAAATTTTCATTTATGTTTTTTAATACACTATGTCAAATATTACATTCACCAAACTATAACTTGGTGTACATTTCATGGGACTAACACATCATATTTTACACAACACCAACTCATCGTAAATTACAGAAATCCTCAACTTGGCATACATTACACACAATATCAACTTGGCGTATATTACACACAACACTGATGATTCATTGGAAAACCATTCTGTTGTTATAATTATTCAAATGAAATTATTATAACCTATCTATTAATCTTAGTCATATGAATATTATTAACAAATTTTCAAATATTTTTCATAATTTTTTTATATAAATAATACATTTTGACAATAAATGGCATTATATCTGTTAAAGTCACTTTATGTATAAAAAATACTATTTTCTTGAATGATCTGCTTTTAATAATAAAATTAATTTCAGAAACATTTTAAAATTTAGAATCATAAAATAAAAGTTTAATTTTGAATTTATAAATTCTAAATTATCTTAGGGTGATTTTTTTTATTTTTCCAAGAAACATCATTGTTTCATTAATAGTGAAAAATATTTTTTTAGTTAAAAAATTATTTTTCATTTAAATAATTAGTAATGATAAATTATATATTAGATCAGGTTTAATGTAAACATAGATAAATTTTACATCTATTAATACAGTGAAGGTAATTATAATCAATTTCACAATGAAATTAAATATAAAAACATAACAAAATTTTAAACTTATTTCTATATTAAAGACCCGTAATTCTATCCCTTATATAGGATTAACATTAATCTTAAATGTTCCTCTTCTATGAATTGAATTTAAAAAACAAGAATAAAACATTTAAATCAATAATATTTTTAATGTTAAATTTGATCATGTAGGTTTTTGACAAAAAATGATTAGTAAATGTAATTGAAATTAATCATAACGATTAAGGTCAAATTAAGATTAATTAGGGACTAATCCCTAATATTAGGGGAAAAAATATACTATACAATTTTCCAAATCCCATTGGTTGAAATTTATTTGGACATAAACCTTACATTGTTTATTTATATTGGTTTTTTATGACTTTTGTTTGGAACTAATACATGTACACCTAACCTATTTTCAAAAATTCAAATTCAGTCATTTTCATTCCCAATAAAAAGAAACAACCACTCCCTTTTCATCACACATATAATACAAATGATGTTCCCCTTTATATTCCCAATAAATATCCAAAAAATAATAAATTCTTATTATAATCCTTTCCTTAGTCATAAGGTAATCCAAGTAATCCTTTTGGCACAAACCAATTGGAGTTACCCAATTTAGAGGTAACATCTTCTATCAAGTCCTTTCTTTTATTTTATTTTGCCACCCCATAAAAATTATGTTTTACATTATTTAATAATAAGAACATTATTATAAATATAATATGATGTTTTATGCTAATATTTCAACCTACCCTTACACTCACCTCAATCTAATGGATAACAATCATACTATTTAAGTGTACAATGAACTACCACCTCACTAGATAATGATTGTTCAGTTTTCCTTACTGCCTCTCATGGTGGAAATTATTATGGAAAATATTTTTTTATATTATATATATTTATATATTATATATTTTATATAAACTTATATATTTTTTATACAACACAAATGTTTTTACTTTCTAATATGATATGATATGATAATTTCATTTTAGGAAGTGTGGACAACCACCCCCTCAAAGAGAAATGATTTATTAATACACTACATTTAATGAATTAAGGTTGTATTTAGTGACTATATATGATATATATGATATCATTAATATAATATAATAATTATATAAATATATATATGTATTCTATTTTCATTATTTCTTTCAATACGACAATAAAAATGGAAATAACATTTATGCTTACTAATGGATTACTATCTCCATGAATCGTGTAATCCATTTTTGAATTATATATTAGATATATTATTATAATAAAAAAAATAAAGAATATAAATTTTAATTATATAATGTTTTATATTCTATAATCATGATATAATTAATATTACCAGTGATATAACAAATTAAGACACATGTGAATAACAAAGAGAATATTATCTGAAGAGAAACCTCAACATATGATTGTTCAAAATTCATAATATAAGGTCAAAATCAGACCATATAAGGTATAATATATATGAATATGGTAATATTAAATAATTATAATAAATTTATAATTATAATCCAGGATTTTTTTAATGATTATGATGAGACTCAATACAGAAGATAAGGATATTTCATCTCACTTTTTATTTCTGTGACATACGTGCTATGTTCGCCACTCTTTCCATCTTCGTGGTTTATGTAATGACCATGATTGTAATATTTGTATAATATAATTAAAATTATGGGTATTCACATATCAATTTTATTATCTTTCCATCACAAAGTTTAATTTATAAAAGTTAACAAATCTGTAAAATAGTTTGGTCAACATTTTCCTTCAATGAGATTCACATTTTCTTATGCACCTAAATTCACTTGGGAGGTTTATATACATATATTTTACATATAATATATGAATTTACTGTATATCATGGTATTTTAAGCTTCATGTAATTTCTATTTCTTACTTGGATGGTATGATCCCATGTTACCAATTAATAAGTGTATATTGAGACAATCTGGTCATTTTGTTGAGATATTTATGATTATGATTCATCTGATGAAGCCATATTATCCATATCCCAAGAAGACTCATGATATTACTAATCCTATATTAGTTCAGGATGTCCTCATGTGTTAGTACCATTTTCCTACCCTTTGTAACTAAAGATAACATTTTTAATAAAAATATGACAATCTCTCTCTCAGGCCAGAAATCAATTGTATTCAAAAACCATGATTGAAAAATAATTTAAAAAATGTTTCAATTTTTTTTTAATTTATATTTGAATACCAATTAAATGGAAAAGGGATTATAAATTTGTTTTAAAATTTTGAAATCTTTATTTATATGTTCTCATATCCATTTTTAATGAAAAAGGTTTTCAAAATGATTAATTTTTTAAAAAGTGTTTTTCAAAGAAGAAATGTTATGTTTGTTAAATTTATTTTATAAGATATTTGAAAATTATTTACCATCTAAGATAACATCTATTGATATTACTTATGCCCTTATGGTAAAATTATTCATTGTTTACATTCATATTCTTTCTCTAAATGGATTGAGTTTCGATGGCCTGATATTGATGAAACCCATTTCTCTTTTATGGGTTATGTGCTTTTGAAACCTGCTACTTTCCCAATGTTATGTTTACGATGAAATGAATATGAAACCTATCTTTTTACTATTTTTATGATATGATTGCAAGTTTATAATACCCATTTCATTTCATGGGTTACTGTATGATTATTTACGATCTTGTCGAACATGTATGTATGATTTCATTTTGAGAGGGGTGTGACTTATATCTCCCTCAAATGTATTGGGTAAATATTAAAATATCTTGAGATAGACTATGATTGTCTTTAAAATTATCAGTGACTTCTAAGATGGTCATGGGATTGAACTATGGCTACCATGATGATATGAGGGGTGAACTAATGCTACCAATATGTCCATGGGAGTGAATCATGATTACCAAGATGGTATTGAGAATGGACCAATACTAACAAGATGGTCTTGGAAGTGATTCTCTAACTACTATGAAAAACATTATATATAATTATGTGTTTTATAAAATTCCATGTTTTTTCCTGTGTTATTCTTTCATGGTTTCTGTTCTTTATCTCATTATGATTCATGTCTTATATACTGTCATGATTTATATCATGATTTATGTGTATGATCTTTGATAGGAATGGTAAGATCTTATATTTTCATGATCATTCTCTCATTCCCATATGCTTATGATTATGCTTATGTATATCCCCTATTTAACCATATTGATCTTTTTATCTCACCCCTTTTTATGTTTCTTTTCCTAGGTGATGAGGATATGAATTATGTTTGATATGTAAAAGAAGGGTGCTATTCAAGAAGAACCTAGTGGTAGATAATTTCTCTCAATTTTGTATCTGTATTTTTATTGACATGTTTCCAAAGTCACTATAATAATATGTACTTTGGGAATTTAAGTGTATATTTTTTATGTTTTTATAAAAAATTAATCTAATTTTAATGTATAAAATTATTGGGTCACTACAGTTAGTATCATATCCAATTTTTAGTTATTCATTTGAAGTTAGGATATAAAAACCTTAATAAAAACCCTAACTAAATGTCTAAGGATATGATTAGGATTAAAGAATATTATTAAAAAATATCCTCTAATTCAGGTAAATGATAGTGTGAGTGGTTTTATATAAATACATTCATGTATGCATAATACAAGTGGATGTGGATCTAGATCAAAATCCTCTATGTATAACAATTCTAACAATATGTTTTGAGCATGATTTAGGGTAATATGGTACATGAAAATGGGACTTTCCAGTCATCTTATTTGACACCCTCAGGGGATATGATTTGAAATTCACAACCTCTTCATAAACCAGAATAAATGATTTAAATTGATGTTTCCTTTGAATAACATAGGATAAACATATGGTGTCATATATTACATAAGGATTCATAATTTATACTTCCTATAAGTTACTTTTAATTATTATTTGTTTCCTCACTATAATAACTATTTCCTACTCTATGATTCTTGGTTTTAGTCAATGGATGGAACCCAAAAGATCCACATTCACAGTGATTGCGATATAAAAAGAAATAATTTTCCTCCTGAGAAACTAAATTCTAGGGGAGATGGAAAGAAAATCATCATTTCCATGATCACATACATTTTTCAAGCTATGAATCTCGGAATAATTCCAAATGATAGATGGATAGAACAACATTATATTGAGTCTTTCATGAGGAAACATCCACCATAATTCATTTGTCTTATGATCCACTTGTTTTAAAATAGTGGATCATTACTACTAATAATTTAATCTCCATTCTGTAATGTTCTTAGAAAGAGATTGTCATTATGGCTATCTATCAGTTATATGGAAAATCTGATCAGTGGTGGACTCTAATAAAGAATATGTCATAGCATGATGAGATAGAATCCATGTATTTGGATGATTTTAAGAATAAATTTTTTAAAATGTACTTTCCTTGTATTCTTTTTAATAACATGGATAAAGAGATCCTCAAGTTGATTAAAAGTAATGACGAGTTAGTTAGTACCAGTGAGGCTAGTATCATGATAAATGAAAGGAATACTTATGGAATTATCATTAAATATGAATGTAAAGTAGGCAGTTTCTTTAGTGTATTAAATCCATGTATCATAAGGGAACAAGACATAACAGTCTTTAGTAGCTATGATGATATTTTTAATTGTGAAATCAAGGATGAAATGTTGGTTATTATCATGTATCAATCTAATGGTTTTGAAAATAAGAGGAAGATGGAGTTCAAAGGAAAATCTAAAATCATGAAGAGAAGAATATGATCATACATTTATGTTCTAAGTGTTGGAATAATCATGGAGTATTGTGCCTTACAGAGAATAAAAAATGTGTTTTGTGTATAAGGTGATACCATCAGAAAATTTATTGATGATGTTATGGGAAGAAGTTAGGAAAAATATTGTGAATGGGGAAAACTAGCCCAAAATGAACCTCCCATAATTCAGTGCTACAAGTGCAAGGAGAATGATCTTTATGCTAACCACTACCCAAACCCAAGGGATGGTCATGATGATTAACGTCAACCACCTCTTAAGACGTGGGAAGAGGGGGAAATCTCATTAAATTTTAATTTATGATGAGGGGTGGAATAATGATAGGATGAATGTTACACTGACCATCCACTCTATAACTACTAATGGCTTATTTGATTCTGGATCATCCCACTCATTGACATCTAATGAATTATCTAATGGTTTTTAGATTACACTAAAACAATTATATGTTGAATTATATTCCAAACCCCTAATAGTAAAATTATTTCATCTCATGTCTATAATTCCTCTCAGGTTGATGTTTATGGTAATTTTCTTCATATAAATATTTTCATTCTTCCTTTTGTTGAATTTGATATCATCTCAGGAATGGATTGGATTTATCTGTATAAACCCCACATCAATTATCCCAGATGGGAAGTTACATTGCAATTTTTTGAACCCACCTATGATCATCTATCCATGTGACTATAAGTATGGACCTCTGGTGGATATTACATGCTTTTATGGGTCATAATTCCAATTCAAAAGGGATTTTTATCTCAAATGGTTGCAGATAAATTAAATATCGATGATATTAATATTGATTGAGATGTAGTGGATATATTTTCAAAATAATTTCTTATTATTCCATCAAAACATGATGTTGAGTTATAGATATAACTTATACAAGGTTCCAAAACAATTTATGTGCCTCCTAATAGAATTACTACGGAGGATTTTTAGGAATTGAGGATGTAACTCAATGAAAAACTTGATAAGGGATTCATTTGGCCAAGTGTGTCACATTGGGTGCACCAGTTTTTTTTGTGAAAAATGAAATATGGATCAATGCGGCTCTATATTGATTATTGGGAATTGAACAACATAACCATAGAAAACAAGTATCCTCTTCCTTGTATTGAAGACTAGATTTATTAAGTACACAGACCTCAATAATTATCCAAGATTGAACATCATTTTGGAAATCATAAATTGAGTTTAATAAAATTGGATATACCCAATATGACCTTCCATACTATATATAAACAGAATCAATATATATTAATGCATTTTAGACTTAATAATTCCCCTCATATCTTCTTGTATTTAATGAATTCAGTCTTTAGAGATTACCTCGAACAGATTGTGGTAGAATTTATAGGTTACATTCTTATATATTCAAAGAGCGAGGAAGAGCATGAAAATCACTTTAAAATTATACTAAAGTCCATAAGTAAGGATATGATATATGAAAAATTTTAAAATTGTGAATTTTGGCTGAAAATGGTTTAATTTTTGGGTCATATAATCTAAATAGATGGTATTGTAGTAGATCAAAAAAAAGACAGAGGTTATTAAATATTGACCTAGACCAAACATGATTACTGATATCCATAGCATTCATGGTTTAGCTATATGTTATTAATGGTTTGTGGATAATCTCTCTTGACTATCTAATCCTCTAACTATGTTAACTTGAAATTTTGTCATGTTGCTCTAGACATATGAATGTGAGGAAACATTCATATAACTGAATAGAAGGTTAGTCAGTGCACCTATTATTATAGTACCCTATTGTGTAGAAGGGATAGAAATCTCTATCAATCCATGTAAGAAGGGATTGGGATGTTTTCTTATAAAAAATAACATAGTTATTGATTCTTCCTCATAATAGTAAGATATTAATGAGAAAAATTAACCAACACATGATTTGGAGTTAGCAGTAGTAATTTCTACATTAAAGACACAGAGGCATTATCTTTAATAAGAAAAGTGTTATATATATATATTGATCATAAATGTTTGAATATTTATGAACATAGAATTAGTTGAAAATGTGCAATAGAATATGTTTATAGTTGTTAAAGGAATCTGACTACTCAATATGTTCCCACCTTGGGAAAGAGAACAAGGTGACTAATGCTTTGGGTCAGAAGAATCATGCTATCTTATACATGATGACGATAAAAAAAGATCCAATATTTTTGTATTTCCAAAATATGGATTTAGAAATCCTGAAGGAAGGGGAAAAATCTTATCTTTCTCAAATTAATGTTCAACCCTCCTTCCAAGTAAAGATTAAGGAGGTGCCATAGGAAGATGAAGAGTTGAAAAAGAAAGTCAGAAATGTTCTTGAGTCTAACTTTGATTAGTATGGAATAATGAGGTCACAAAACTATGTATTTTTACATTACTTACCATATTTGAAGAAGGATATGTTATAGGAAGCTCATATTTCTTTATTATCTATTCATCCTAGATGTTTGAAAATTTATAGGGGCTTGAAATAATACTTCTGTAGGGAAGTCATGAAGAGAGACACTGTAGAGTTTTTATCTCAGTTTTTTGTATGTCAACATGATAATTATAAAAGATATAACTCAAAGGGGATTCTTCATCTATTACCTACACCAGAATTTAAATGGGGTAACATCACTATGAATTTTTTCATGGGACTACCCAAAACCTCTAAAGTGTTTGATGCTATACAGGGGAAAGTTGATCGACTTACTATGACAACACATTTATTCGCTATCAGTGAAGAATTCTTTCTAGGTCAGATTTTCAAGATATTCATTAAAGAAGTTTTAAGGTTTCATGGGGTACAAAATTCTATTATATCAGATCAAGATTAAAGTTTTATATAAGGACCCTAATGTAAACATTACTTAATCTTGAGTTAAGCCAATTATTTTACATTCATTCACATTACAAATCTTTTTAGTTTTTGTGATTTAGAGAATTAGTCCATAACTATTACATAGAAACTGAAATATCAGAAAGTATACTGGTCTACATAATATCCATTTTTTCATAAAACAATAACATAACCATGCATATTTGGTTTATCATTGAGCCACCCATCTTTAATTTATCATGTAGCCAACCATTATTTGGTTTATCATGTAACAACCCATCAAATGTCTATGTACCATTATATATTCATAACACATGAAAGATTGTAATTTTCTACATTCCACTCATAAAATTTCATTTACAATCCTGATAAATAATTTAATTATCTTGATATAATAAAAAAATCCTTAAAACCATTTTCAATGAAAAAATTACTAAAAATGGAATATAGTATTTGTTTTTCTTTTAGAAACATTTTGGCATGGAGAGGAATCCAAATATGAAATAATAGTCACAACGACCGAAAGTTGTTGTCACTGTAGTCCTTAAAAGACAATACTTTTTTCATATAGTAAAGCGATTCATAGAAAGAGACTACTTTTGAAAACCTTTTAATGAAATTAAAAGTCAAAGGGTTTAATTATACACTATATAAAAAACTGGGGGTATATATTATCAATATATTCCCTAATGAAAGAAGATTTAGATAAAGTCCCTTACCTTGAGTCTGAATCATCTCGTATGTTCTATATCTTCTTGTCGAATAAAAATAGGATAATTTATACTTACATGAATAAGATTTTCAAGTTTATTATTCCATTTAATTATTTATACTGTTATAAAAACTACCTAATTTTTTATGTTCATGTTGTATATTTTGTCGATATTCAGCACTTGAGTAAAATATTAACATGGTTTGATGTCACTAGTCAATGTGATCATAAGTCCATCATCTATAGAATGATATTAATGAAATTTTTATCATTTTTATACATAAATTATACCTTTAAATCAATCCATTATGTGGGTTTATGAAAAATTAACAATTCTATATTTATAGGGATGGTAATTCGTTCATACGCATTAATAACATTTTCTATTTTTCATTGATTGTTATGGAAATAATATTAATATTAATTTATATTTCCAGAATGATCATAAAATCATCAATATCCTATTAATCTATTTAATATACTTATATATATATATATATCATACATGTTATATAATGAATAAAAATGATTCAAATTGCCTCATGGAGTTGATAGTTCACATGTATGCATGAATACCGTTATCATTTTTATGAATTTGAAAGTAGGAAAAAATTGATATATTGTTATCATATAATTATTAATATGTCATGAATATGAAATATGAACATTAATTCTTTTATTGTAACTAGTCTTGAGAAATGACTAGGGAAAATGAAATACATTGGTTAGTGGGGGTGATAGTTCACACGTACCCGTAAAAGATTAATTCATTTAGCTTTTAATGGAAGTAGATATAGATTGAGGTGATGATAGTACAATATTAATATCTTAGTATATTTAGGACAATATAGTTATAATTTCAACTTGGAATAAGAATTTTTGAAGGAAGTGTAAGAATAATGAAAATAGAAATACTTTAAGAAGGAGATATATCTTCTTTGGTTGATCACCTTTGAAGAACACATTAACACATATAAGAAAGGTGTTATACCTACAATAAGGATTCAATAATGTTAGAAAGGATTATAATAATAGTTTTGGGTATATATTTGAAAAAAAAGTGTTGGGAAGTGAGTAATAGAGAATAGTGTGTATCTTTTTATATGAGAGGGGAGGGGCACCCTTGCAAACTCTTAAAATATTAACTTAATACATTTTATCTTTTAAATCCAACTATCTCAAAGTTTATTTACTTCTAAGATAATATGTGGATAGTTTGGAATACTCTAAATCAATTTTTTAGAGAAGTATTGATTTTATTTTAAACATTATCTTTTCTGTTTACCCTTAATTATTCTCTTTTAATTTTAATTATGGTCACAACATTTAAAATTTTAAGAGGCTATAAATTTAAAATATTATAGGTCAATTACCCAAAATTTTACACTTTATGAACTTTTTTTTCCTTATCATAGCCACTTTTTATTTTTAATTTTTTTTATTTTTAAATAATTTGATAATATATTGTTTTTATAAAATATCTATAGTGTTAATTTTGACACTATTCAATGCATTGAATTTATATAAAATCAAAATAGAGAGATATATTATAAAACAACCATTTAATAGACTTATAATATTTTATTGTAACCTAGAAAATTCATAGAGTTCTCTAATGAATAATAATTATAATTATTTTAATATTTTTCTATCATTTATTTAACAAATCTCTTAATTAAATAATTATTGTATCACTATTCTATCAGTATTTATGGTAACTATTTAATCTAAATTAATTCTGAATAAATTGCCACGAATTAGATAATTTCATTATATTTCTATAGAATATTTTTGATATGATTTTTGTAATGTTTATCTTTTAATTAATTTTTTTTATAATTATAAGAAATAAGAGGCTGAAATGTTGTAACTTTCCTTTTTAATATTATTTATATATATTTAATGTACAAAAGTCCATTAAATGATTCAATTATTATCCTTTTGAGTTAAGGATATGATTTCTTTCATCCAATAGGGGTTTTACAAGGTTTAGGGTAAATTTATTATCCTCATCAATTTATTTATTAAACTAATTTACCTAATATAACTTTAACAATGGTAAATAAATATTATCAAAGTCACTATTTATAAAATAAAAAAACCCATTTACATAATTTGTACACAATTAATCCAAATATGGAATCCATTTTTAAATATCATAAACCCAGATGTTTCATTAATTAAATTAAAATTGATCATCATCATCAAAATTGGAAAATGGGGTTTTAAAATTAAAAAATATCAAAATATTGACATTATGCTATATCTATTTTCAATTTAAATTTACATCCAATTACAATGATTGTATTTAATGATAAAAAAATAATCTAATTATAATTTAAATCCTATTAAAAAGATAATCTAACTATAACATCCCTGTTCTGGAATCCACCCAAAGGCGCCCTGTACCCGGTTGGTCACATGGACTCAAGCGCATTTCCCCAGATTCCAGAGGCTGCTTCCTAGCAGTGAGGGCCTTGGGAGTGATAGTGGGGAAACTATTCCCTCATTGGCAGAGTATACAATGGAAGAAAAATAAACATGCAATTGGGGAATCAGTAATAACCAACAATATAAACAGCGGAAGACTAAATCAACAAACTGGAGCACATATGTGTATATGAAATGACACACGATACATATCTAGGAAAGCAAACGAACAAGTCACAATAATGGAAAAAATACAGTACCAAAATAAGTAAAAAATAAAATAAAATAGCTCCACATCATCGCAAGCCAATGTTTGGTCCCATGCTCCCCTGATCCAAGCAATCAAGTACCGAAAGTCGAAGCGTGCTTGCCCTTGTCTATAACTGCAATGACATAGTCTGCTTGGGCCCAAAAGCATGACCCAAATAGGGTGTGAGACTAAATAATAGTAGGAATTCACCTGAAGATCTGTACCTAACAGTCAGTGCGTATATGACAGGTAAATGTACAATAATCAGTAAACAACAACAACAAGAAATAGGGAGTAACTGTAAGATATAAAGCAGGATGATACAACAACAATCAAACAACAACCAAAAACAGTAGTGAAGAAAATATCTAACAAACAGGAAACCCTCTAGGAAGTACTCGTAGCCATCCCCTCTGGTCTTATCCAAGAAGTACCACAACCCTCTGGGCAGTGCACTCAGCCTAACCCCTCTGGCTTGTTCATACGAATTTATCAGACTCTCTGGGGAAGCGCACTCGGTCAATTCCCCTTATAGTATAGGGTAGTCAAGGACTCTCTGAGGAAGATCACAAGGTCTAACCCTCTTAGCCCCAAGGTCTAGAGACTCTCTGAGGAAGCTATCTCGGTCAATTCCTTCTATAACCTCAGGTATACCACAGACTCTCTGAGGATGCTCACTCGGTCAATTCCTCCTCTAGTCTGGGAAGGTTCTTAAAGAGATTCAAACAAGGTAAGACTCTCCGAGGAAGCTCACTCGGTCTACCATCCTGTAGTATATAAAATCCAAGACTCTCTGGGAGCTCACTCGGTCCATCCCTTGTAGTATATAATATCTAGGACTCTCTAGGAAGCTCACTCGGTCTATCCATTATAGTCTATAGCACTAGGTTCTCTCAGCCCCATGCCAGTCAGTGCATAATAATGCTATAAGGACAAAGTACACCTATAGAGATACTTGGATAACCAAAGTACACCTATATATCTACTTAGCTAAATAGTCTACAAGGCATCAAGCATGTCATGAGTTTCACTTCAACCTATAACCGCAAGGCATGGAAACAGGTGTAGCAGCCAAAGGAAAACGAGACCCAAAGGTCATAAACAGAAAAAATCAAGGGAAAATACATCAAAGAACAACAAATTATCCTCTAACATAGTCAATTTACCTCTACACAAGCATACAAGAATGTCAAGAAAATAAAAATGGAAAAAGTTAAACACGCAATACCCCCTTCACAGGTATTGGTGTAAATTCACACATAAAACTCAGATACTTTGAACGGTAAGGCACAAACCACATACCTCGATCCTTGGAGATTGATATAGTTGAACCATGACGACTGATTCTACCTATAATGTCGTAGATCTAAGAAAACCTACAAAATGTTTAACCTTAGAAAACTTGAGAAGGAGGAAGAATTGGAAAACAAGGCTCAAGAAGAAGGAAGAACTCACTAATGATATTCCAACATAATCGAAAGAGCTCGACTCAGAGAATGGATGGAGTCTCGGGAATCCGGATAAGTTTCGCGGCTATAAGGCATCTCTCGGTCGAACCGGACCTAGAAGAAGACGATAATGGCAATTAGGCGCAACCCCGATACTTTTAATGAAAAAAAGAAAAGTACACGGCGTGTACTTTTAAATTACACGACGTGTAGTACTCTGCCAAAATCGGCCTCCACGTCACCCCCACAAACCGTGTGTGTGGCCTGAACACAACCAACACACGACTTCGAGCGGAAAAAGAGTACACAACATGTACTCAGAAAGTACACAACGTGTACTTCAAAAATTTCCAAAAAACCTTATTTTTCCCAAAAACTCCAGAAAAAGGAAAAAATATCTGAAACAAAGATCTAGGTTCTTACAATCTTCCCCCCTTAAAGAAATTCGTCCTCGATTTTCCCTAGAGAGGCCTAGAAGAAGAAACCTCGAATATCTCCGGCCACTGTGATTGAACCTCGACCTCCCTCTCCCAAGTCTTGTCCTATACCTGCCCGTGCTGCCATAACACCCATACCAGAGGAACAAACCGGCCTCAGAGAAGCTTTGTGATGTGATCGACAATCCAGATAGGATGATCCTCAACTGACACATCTGCTTCACGCTCATTTTCCTCTGGTTGGAAAACATGAGATGGGTCTGAGAAGTAACGTTGGAGCTGAGAGACGTGGACGACGTCAGGCATATCCCGATACCTCTGAGGTAGCTACAACCGATAGGCTACTGGCCCAACTCTCTCCAATACCTCAAACGACCCAACGTACCATGGTGAAATCTTACCCTGTCTCCGAATCCTCTTGTGTCCCAACCTTGGTGCGACACGTAGGAAAACCTGATCTCCGACCTTGAACTCCAAATGTCATCTTCGCTGATCAACATAAGACTTCTGTCAAGACTGTTCTATAGCCATCCTCTTTCGAATCAGCTCTATCTGCTCTGAGGTCTCTTGAACAAGACGAGGTCCCAGCAAAGCTACCTCTCCTACCTCTAGCCAGCATAAGGGTGATCAGCATGGCCTACCATACAAAGCCTCATAAGGTGCCATCAAAATGGTCGCCTGAAAAATATTGTTGTAGGAGAACTCCACAAGAGATATATGCTTCTCCCACGAACCACCAAAGTCTAGAATGCAAGCTCGGAGCATATCCTCAAGCACCTGGATCGTGCGCTCAGACTGGCCATTAGTCTAGGGATGGTATGCTGTAATCAAAAGTACCTGTGTACCCAAAGCCTTCTGAAGTCCCTGCCAGAACCGATAGGTAAAGTGCACATACCTATCTGAAACAATGGAGCGTGGAACTCCATGTAGACGTACAATCTCTCGGATGTAAATTCATCCCAGATCATCAACATTGAAGGTCTCCTTGATCGGCAAGAAGTGTGAAACCTTCATAAGCCTGTCGACGACAGCCCAAACAACATCACTCCCCTGAGGTGACCTTAGTAACACAGTCACGAAGTCCATCGTGAAATCGTTCCAATTCCACTCTGGAATGGGTAACTTCTGCAAAAGCCCCGCTAGACGCTGATGCTCTGCCTTCACCTGCTGACAAGTAGAACATCTCATGACAAAACCAGAAACATCTCACTTCATACCTGGCCACCAGTACTAGCGATGACGGTCCTGATACATCTTGGTGACGCCAGGATGAACTGTCCAAACTGAGGAATGAAAATCCCGCATTAGATCCTCGCGTATGTATGCTGGCACCCATACGCATCCCAGGAAACACAAGATCTCATCCTCTCTCACTGTCCATCCAGGAAGAGGTTTCCCTCCCGATACACTCTCCCGCAAGACTAAGGCCTCTGAATCTGATAGCTTCCTCATTCATACCCGATCAAGAAGTGTAGAGGTAACAACCACATATGAAAGTAATGTCTTTCCCTACCTGTCGTGCACCTTCAGATGCATCTCAGAGAACAGAGCCATAATCTGCCACTCACTACTGGCCTCCTGAACTGCCTGAATCCGAGTTCTTCTGCTCAAAGCATCAGCCACTACGTTTCCCTTTACTGGCATATAAGTGAGATCGAAGTCAAAGGATGGAAGATACTCGACCCATCTACGCTGTCTCCGATTCAGATCAGGCTGAGTGAAGATATACTTAAGACTCTTGTGGTCGGTGAAAACAACAAAGTTCTCTCCCAGAAGGTAGTGTCTCCAACAGCGCAAGGCTTGAACAACTGCTGCCAACTCCAGATCGTGCGTTGGGTAGTTCCTCTCGTGTGGCCTCAACTGCTGAGACCTATAAGCAACGACCAAATATCCCTGCATAAGAACGACTCCCAGCACGATACCTGAAGCATCACAGCAAATAGTATAACCCTTTTTCGGCTCTAACAAGACTAATATCAGGGCTGATGTCAACCTCTATTTCAGCTCCTGAAAGGTGGACTCACAAGAATCTGACCATAAAAACTTCACTCCCTTCTTGGTAAGACCTATCAACGGTGCTGCTAGGCACGAGAAGTCTTGAATGAAGAGTCAGTAATACCCAGCCACCCCTAGAAAACTTCGTACCTCAAAAACGTTATTTGGCTACTCCCAAGAAACTACAGCTCCCACTTTCTATGGGTCCACTGAAACTCCTGTCTCTGAGATGACGTGACCCAAGAAGTGAATCTGATCCATCCAAAAGTGGCTTCAAGAGTTTAGCATATAGCTGATGCTCTCTTAGTGTACTCAGAACGATCTCAAGTGCATTTCCCCAAATGCCAGAGGCTTCCGACTAGCAGCGAGGGACTTGGGAGTGACAGTGGGGAAACTATGCCCTCATTGGCAGAGTACACAGCGGAAGAAAAATAAACATGCAATAGCGAATGTATTAATAACCAAAAATATAAACAGCGGAAGAATAAATCAACAAAATGGAGCACAAATGTATATATGAAATGATGCATGATACATATCTAGGAAAGCATCCAAACAAGTCACAATGTTGGAAACACTACAGTACCAAAATAAGTACAAAAGAAAATAAAACAGCTCCTCAGCATCGCAAGCCAAATCTTGGTCCCGTGCTCCCCTGCTCCAAGCAATCAAGTACCGGAAGTCGAAGGGCACTTTCCACTGTCTATACCTGCAACAACATAGTCTGTTTGAGCCCAAAAGCATGACCCAAACAGGGAGTGAGACTAAATCCTATTATGCATTCAGCTGAATATCTGTGCCTAATAGTTAGTGAGTATATGGCAGGTAAATGTATAATAAGCAGTAAACAACAACAAAAAGCAATAGGCAGTAACTGTAAGCAGTAAAGTAGAATGATACAACAAAAATCAAACCACAACCAACAACAGCAATGAAGCAAATAGCTAACAAATAGGAAACCCTCTAGGAAGTACTCGCAACCATCCCCTCTGGTCCTATCCAAGAAGTACCATAACCCTCTGGGCAGTGCACTCAGCCTAACCCCTCTGGCTTGGTCATACGAATTTATCAGACTCTATGGGGAAGCGCACTCGGTCAATTCCCCTTATAGTCTAGGGTAGTCAAGGACTCTCTGAGGAAGATCACTCGGTCTAAACCTCTTAGCCCCAAGGTATAGAGACTCTCTAAGGAAGCTATCTCGGTCAATTACTCCTCTAACCTTAGGTATACCATAGACTCTATGAGGAAGCTCACTCGGTCAATTCCTCCTCTAGCCTGGGAAGGTTCTTAAAGAGATTCAAACAAGGTAAGAATCTCGAAGGAAGCTCACTTGGTCTACCCTCCTGTAGTATATAAAATCCAAGACTCTCTGGGAGCTCACTGGATCCATCCCCTGTAGTCTATAATATCTAAGACTCTTTGGGAAGCTCACTCGGTCTATCCCTTATAGTCTATAGCACCAGGTTCTCTCAACCCCGTTCCAGTCAGTGCATAATAATGCTATAAGGACAAAGTACACCTACAGAGCTACTTGGATAACCAAAGTACATCTGTAGAGCTACTTAGCTAAACAGTATACAAGGAAACATTCATGTCATGAGTTTCACTTCAACCTATAACCACAAGTCATGTAAACAGGTGTAGCAACCAAAGGAAAACGAGACCTAAAGGTTGTAAACAGAAAAAATCAAGGGAAAATACATCCAAGAACAAAAAAAATATCATCTAACATGGTCAATTTACCTCTACAAAAGCATACAAGAAAGTCAGGAAAACAACAAGGGAAAAAGGGAAACACGCAATACCCCGTTCACAGGTATCAGTGGAAATTCACACATAAAACTCAGAGACTTTGAACGGTAAGGCACAAACCACCGACCTCAATCCTAGGAGATCGATATACTTGAACCACGAGGAATGATTCTCCCTAGAACAATGTTGATCTGAGAAAACTCACAAAACGTTCAACCATAGTTAACTTGAGAAGGAGGAAGAATTGGAAAACAAGGCTCAAGAAGAAGGAGGAACTCACCGATGCGCTTCCAACGTAATCGACATAGCTCAAATCAGAGAAAAGATGGAGGCTCTGGAATCCAGAGAATTTTCATGGTCGTAAAACGTTTCTTGGTCAAACCAGACCTAGAAGAAGACAGTTATGGCGATTAGGCGCGACCCCGGTCCGTTTAATAAAAAAAGAAAAGTACACGGTGTATACTTTTAAAGTACATAATGTGTAGTGGGGTTTTTCGTACTCTGCCAAAATCAGCCTCCACATCACCCCCACAAAATGTGTGTGTGGCCCGGACACAGCCAGTACACAGCTTCAAGCAGAAGAAGAGTACATGACGTGTACATAGAAAGTACACAACGTGTACTTAAAAAATTTCCAGAAAACCTTATTTTTCCCAAAAACTCCAGAAAAAGGAAAACATACCTGAAACGAAGATCCGGGTTCTCACACTAAGAATAAATATAAATTAGATGAAAATTATGTTTTGAGTTATAATTCGGTATTTTCAATATTCATTAAAATATGATTTTTTATAGAAAAATACCAAAACATTATCCAAACAAAATTTTTAGGTCTCACCTCCAAATTAGAAATTTATTTTTTCAAATAGAACATATTATAGTGTCATGAAAATATATTTAAAATAGGTTCACAATAAAAATTTTGTAAAACTACTTTTAAAAATATTAGAGTATTTTACATTTAAAATTTGATTTATTCTCATTTAGCGCCTCTAACATTTATTGGAAGAAAGTGAAAATATTGAAAAAAATTGCATAAACATAATATAGTTTGTTATGTCCATTCTTCTATGACAATAGCTAAGTAATAACTACCATTTAAAATATTAATTAAATAATAAATTACTTTTCAAAATAAAATAGTCTTCTGGGAAACATAAAATTTTAGAGAACCCCATTCTGGCATGTCGAGTATGATATCACACATAGAATCCCATTTAGAGGGAAATTAATATCTAATTCATATATTTTTATTTATTTGAAAAAGTCTTATTCTATAATTTCCTAGGATGTTAAATCCTTCCCCATTTTGGAAATGTCATTCTTGGATTTATATTTACCTATCAAATAATTGGGGAATTTATCCCTCATATCATTTCTAGATTCCCATGACACATCTTCAACTATATGGGTTAAAAAAATCGTTAACATGATGAATCACCCTATTCCACAATACTTTCTCTATGAGGTCACGAATCTGGACTTACTGTTCATCATAAGAATGAATGTCTTCCTACTAAACTACCTTTTGAATCAAAACATGAGATTGATCAATCATATGCATTCTTAACAATAAAACATGAAAATAATTGTGTACTTGGGATAAAGTCAGAGGTAAATCCTCACAGTAGGAAAATGATCAAACTATCATTTTGATTTCATAGGATTAAATGAACTATAGACTCAACTACCCATTCTTTTGAAAATGTATCCCACTTTTCTATGGAGAAACATTGAGAAATATATGAGCACCCACCTCAAATATAAGACGATTTTCATCAAGTTGTGGACATATTTTACTACTTAGAATAATAAAATAAGGAATTATACATACTTGAAAAGTAGAGACTCATCCATTAATCAAATTCTACAAGAAAATAATTTTTCTATCCAATTATGAGTATTCAGGATGATGTTTTCATTCCTAAAACTCTATAATCAACTAATAGATATTCACATAATTCTCAAAAGATTAAAAATATTTTTCTACAATCATGAAACATTAACCAAAACCATCATGGTTATGATATGATAAAATAATTACCCACAAAAAATAAAACATTGCATCGTGAAAAACTACTTTTAATCTTTAAAATTCAACAGTTATACCAAAATATTAACATAAAACATTCAATAAATTACTATCCATAAAATTCCTCAACAATATTATAACTAATATTAAATCACAAAAATAAAAATGATTTAATTAAATAATATTTCATGATAGGTTCTAACATTTAACTCCAAAAAAAATAAACCACTCTTAATGCCTCATACCAAAAGTAATTTCTTAATCAGTTATTATATATGATAGGATAATCATTTCCATAAATAACCAAAATCTCCATAAGTACACAATAAAAACATAGCTTCTTCTATAATAAAAGTCCACCATTAATCTTAAAATAAAATACTATTGTATTCTATTTTAAATAGGCATATATGGTTCCCAAAATAGTGAACGTATTCAAAAATAAAAATTATCACTTAATCCCCATATAATTTCCCAATAACTAGGATTTACTTTTTGTAGAACATAATTTATCAAAATAAATTTATTTATTTTACATAAACTCTTTTTAACTAAATAGAAAAATACATAATAATCATGGAATTCACCTAGGCCAGTGGTAGGTGATTCACTCTTGTCTCTCATAGGCTGTGGGTAAGATCATGATGGGCTTATAGAACATGACAAGTTGTCACCCATCATTCAGGTTTTCCTATTTTCAAGAACTATATAATTCTTATATCATGTTCAAAATATGATAATGTCCTAAAATACAATCATACCTTGTGTTAACCTAAAATTTTATACAATGTCTTTCATTTTAATCCCAAAATATAATAACCCATATTTACATCAAAATAAAAGTTCATATGGACCCTAAAGTTTATTCAAACCATTACAATTATGTCCACACAAGAAAAGATATTTATTACTTAAATATCATTTTCACATAACAAACCTCATTGTTACACATATGATAAAACTCTTATAATGTAATTCCATCATCAAAAGTGCAATAATAATTTTAACTATTTCATTATACATAGATCAAACATAACTCTTGAATATGTTATATGTAGACTTATTAATCATTAATAATTCTTCATGTTCTTTTAACCCAAATTCTACATCTAATTCCTTAACAATCCATTCCTACAAACCAAAAAATGAATCATGTCATAAGATTCAATAATTTCAAAACATAAGTCAACAAATAATCCATACATTTGATATGTCATTTTCCATTTCCTCATCTTAAACTAGAATGGAATTAGGTATTGCTAACAAAATATTTTTATGGTCCTTCTAATATCATTTCTAAACATTCTTCATAGTACATCTACATGTATAATGAACATACTCTTCACATTTAAAAAATTCAATTGATAACTCAAAATGAAATTTTTTCCCTTTGCTATAGTCAACAGAGTATAGAATTTTTTCCATGGATGTTTATTTCTTTATGACCTTTGTTACAACATCAATAACACATTTACACCCCTTTATAAAATTTTCATAGGTGTTTCATCCCACACTATTAACAAATATAATGATAAAAGTGCTTACCATTATGATCATTACTTGAAATTACATAGGAATTAATTTCTCTCATATATGATGAATTAGAAAAATCACCAACATTCTAGTCGTTAAACATGACTCCTAATAGTTGGTATAGAATAACCAATAGAGTTCTCATTGCGGTTCCCATTTCAATTGGTTGCTTATTCAATGAACCACCACATTTTCCTTCATATCCTCTGTTACTTTGGCGGCTGTTGGATCTAGAATTTTACTAAAACCAAAGAATTTAGTGTTAGTATATCAACAAAATCATTATATACAGTCTTATGGGGAAGATAAACAGTAAGATATACTTATTTATGTTATCTATAACTCATTAAATTTTTCTAAAATTACTATTATTATTTATATAATTCTAACCATTATAGTTATATATAACTTGTTAATTATTAATAAATATCACCCTAACCACTACTACTTTATAAAACCTCCATTGGATACAAACTGTAAGCACCACGCATGAAACATTACTTAATCATGAGTTATTTCATTAATTTTACATTTATTCACATTGAGGATCTTTTTTGGTTAAGATATTTGGAGAATTAGGCCATAATAAGTACATAACATCTCAAATATTAAAATGTTCAAAAGTCTACTCAATATCAATTTTTTTTTCATAAAACAATAACATTTATAAATATACATGATTTAATTTCATGTTTGAACATTATAACATTTACTTTATCTAATATTTGAATATATTATTCTTTAAATCCATTGAAAAATTCTTCAAAAATTAATATGAGCATAAAAGTTATAGTAAGGGATACACAAATAAAGAAAACTATTAGTCTTCAAAAAACATGTAATCCATGAATACATTATGATAAAGTAATACATTTCACCTTTGTAAAGTTGTAAATACACTTCACTAAATATATGATCCATTATGACCCTTTATTTAATATATATATTACCTTAAACACCATATAAATAACATATAATATATATTTGAAACTGAGGACAAAATCTTACATAAATAGAAAAACCATACGATCGAATTTCATATATATTACTAAATAGAATAACCATACGACCGACTTCCATATCCAATGAATTGGAGGATATAATGTAACAACCCATCATTGGTTTATCATGGAACCACCAATATTTGGTTTATCATGTAACCTCCCATATTTGGTTTATCATTTAACCACATGTCAAATGTCTAAGTACCATTATATAATTATTACTCATAAAAGACTGGAATTATCAATATTTCACTCATAAAATTTCATTTTCAATCACAAGAAGTCATTTCGAGATATTGATATAATCACAACATTCTTAAAAGAATTTATAATCCCAAAATACAAAAATATGGATTAAGGTATTTATTTTTCTTTTAAAAACATTTAGGCTTAGAGAGGAATCCAAATATTAAATAATGGTCACAATGGTGGAATGTCATTATCGTTGTATACCGTAAAAATATTACTTTTTTCATATAGTAAAACACTTCATATAAAAAGATTTATTTTTAAAAACTTTGAAATAAAATAAAATTCAATGGGGTTAATTATACAATGTATAAATGAATATATGGTATATTATCAAAATATGCCTCAATGAAAGGAGACTGAGACAAAGTACTA
Source organism: Viscum album (assembly GCA_963277665.1). Lineage (NCBI taxonomy): Eukaryota > Viridiplantae > Streptophyta > Magnoliopsida > Santalales > Viscaceae > Viscum > Viscum album. Next base: position 1,465,867,554 of record OY728128.1, on the reverse strand, counting down.
TACCTTAGGTCTGAATCATGTCATACGTTCTTTATCAACTTGAATAATAAACACATGTTAATTTATACTTTCTTGAGAAACTCTATAAATTTTATTATACTCTTTAGATGTTTATAATGATAAAAAATTACTTAATTATTTATGTTCATGTCAAACATTTTGTCGATATTTGGCTCTGAATTCAAAAATGAACATAGTTTGATGGAACACGTCCATGAGGTCTTATATCCATAATCTCCAGACTATTATTAATGATATTACTATCATTTTCATAAATAAATTATACCTTAAAATAAAACCATGAATTGTTGTTATTAAAAATGAACATATTTATATTCATGGAGACATCAAGTCATTCGTACGCATGAATAATGATTTACATTTTACATTAATCAATATATAAAGAAGTCAAGTACTATTTTATCTTTCCAGAATGATATTAACACCATTAATATCATATTAATAATTTAAATATACTTATATATATATATATATCATAAAAGTGATATTACGAATAAAAACAAGTCACATCGCTTCATGGAGGGTATAGTTTACATGTACGCACGAATGTTGTTATCATTTTTATATTCTTGGAAGTAAGAAAATAATTGTCATTTTATTATATTATAATGATTAATATATAATTAATATCACACAGGAAAATTAATTCCATGGTTATGAGAAATACTGAGAGATGGATATGGAAAAAAATTAGATCGGTTTGTAGAGGTGATAGTTCACCCATATGAAAGAATGATTACTTCCGTTCCCATTTAATGGATGTGGGGATATAATTATCTGATGATATTAGAATAATTAAATATTAGTATATTTATGAAACTATAGTTTTTTTTTCATCTTGTAAGAAGATGATTTAAAGGAAGTGGAAGAAGAAATAAAATAGAAATACTTAAAGAAAATTATACCTCTTCTTCGGTTGATCACTTTGAAAGAACACCTTAACACCTATATGGAAGCTGTTTTACCTAAAATAATAATTCGTGAATGTTGAGAGGAGTTATAGGAAGGGTTTTGGCCATAGATTGTATGACCCAAATGGTTTAGTAAGTGTGAGTAATAAAGAATAGTTGGTACCTTTTCAGGGATTGGGGAGGGGCACCCGTGGAAACAATTAAAATAATAACATAATATAAATTAAATTTTAAAAAAAATTACTTCATCACGAGTTATGTGGAAGATAATATGAGAATAGTTCAAAATATCCTAAAAAAATTAGTCATGTATTAATTTTATTTTAAACTTTATATTTTTGGATTACACTTATTTATACTCTTTTAATTTTAACTATGGTAATAATATTTTAAATATAAAGAGGGTATAAATTCTACTTATATGGTGTAAATTACACAAATTTCGACATATAAGTAACATTTACACGTTATCATAGCCAATATGAAATTTTAAAATATTTTTTTTATGATTTTCAAATTTTATAATAAATTATTGTTTTTATAAAATATTAATAGTGTCAATTTACACACTATTAATTTCATTGAATTTAAATGAAATACAAATTGGGATAAATCATTAAAAAACCATTTAATAGAAATTAATTTCATAGTCACCAGGAAAATTCATGGAGTACCCTTATTATTTTGAATTATTTTTTTTAATATTCTTCAAATCATTTTTTTTATATTTCGCTTAATAAGATAATTATCATTTCATTGTTGTGTTAGAATTATGGTAATTATTTAATCTCACAAAATTATAATAAAATTATAAGGTTCAATATAAATTCATTACCTTTCTAGAGAATACCAATTTTCTATTTTTTATCATGTTTATCCATTTATCAAATTTATTATAATTATAAGAAAAACCAGGGTGACATGTTGTCACTTTCTTTTTTTAATAATATTTATGCCACTGTAATGGGAAAAATTCCATTAAATGAGTCAATAATGATTCTTAGGTGTTAATGATATACTTTTTTTTATAAAATGGATTTTTAGGCATTATTTTAATTTTATTATCCTTATCATATTATTTATTACCATAATTTATGTAATTTACCTTTAACCATGTTAAATAAAAATTACTACAAGTACTATTCATTAAATCCAAAAAAGAATATAATGAACCTATTTACATAATTTGGACCCCATAATTCCATATATGGATTAAATTCCCTAAAATCTGAAACAAGTAAGTTGTAGTAATTAATTTAAAATTAATCCTTGTTATAAAAACAAGAAAACAAGTTTTTAAAAGTAAAAACAATCAAAATAATAACATGCATTCATATATAATTTCAATGTGAAATTACACACAGTGAGAAATTTTTTATTAAAGTTAAAAACATAATCTAATTATATATTGAAACCAATTAAAAATATAATCTAACAATATAAATAAATTAGACAAAAAAGAAGTTTTGATTTAAAATGAAGTATTTTTCACTATTCATTAAAATATGAATTTTATCATAAAAATACCTAAACATTATCCAAACTATATTTTTATGTCCCGTTTCCATAACAGAATTTTATTTTTTCAAATATAACTTATTAATGTGTCAAAAAATATATTTAAATTCGATTTTCCATTAAAAGCAAGTAAAATAACCTTTAAAAATATTAGAGTATTTTATAATTAAAATTGAATTTATTCTCATTTTAAGCCTCTAGAATTAATTAGAAGAAAATAAAAAAATGAATAGTAATGTGTAATTATAATATAGTTAGTTCTATTTATTAATACTAATACAATTCCTATGTGATAAGAACCCTTTAAAATAATAATATTAATAATATATTATTTTCGGTATCACATAATCTTGTACGAAACATAAGATTTCAAAGAAACCCATTGTTTTGTGTGGAGTACACTATCAGAAATGGAATACATTTTGATGTATAATTAATATATAATTCATAAATATATATATATTTGAGAAGACTTATTATATAAATACCTTGAATGTTATAGTTTACCAAAAAGTTATGGTGATGTCTTCTGCAAGAACTATATACAAAATTGAGTTTTAACACTGCTTATCATCCTCACAAGGATGGTCAATCTGAAAGAACTATTAAACCCATAAAGAATATTTGAGATCTTTTTCTCTAGATTTCAATTGTGTTTTGGATCAATAAATTCCTCCCGTTAATTTGTTTACAACAATACATTACCCTCATGCATTCTGATGGCACCGTATAAAGCCCTCTATGGGAAGAAATGTAGAGGTCTGACATGTTGGGAAGATGATGGGGAAATAAATATATAGTTACTTGATATTTATAATGAAATTTCAAATAAGGTTATAACCATTCAGTAGTATATCAAATCATCTAAATTTAGGTAGAAAAGCTATGCCAATAAATGTCAGCACGATCTAGAATTTGAAGTAGGGGGAAATGTAAATCTACGGGTCTCACCATAGATGAAAGCTATGGGGTTTGGGATGAAATGGAAACTAAGCCCTTGTTATATTGATCTCTTTGAGATTCTTGATCGTATCAGGATAGTATCCTATCATTTGGAACATCTTCAAAATCTCTCTCAATTCTATGATGTGTTCCATGCGTCCCTCTCGAGGAAGTACATACATAAACCATCACATATATTCAAATTGTAGGTTATAACATTGGATCAATAACTTTCTTATAAGGAACATGACGTTCAAATTTAAGATATATCAGAGAAAGTTCTAGGAAAAAAGAACACTACCATAGTCAATGTTTTTTTGGAGAAATATCTAGGTAGAGGAAGTTACTTATGAAATTGAGGATATAATGCTGCAAAATCATCCACATTTGTTTTTAACTAAGTGATTAATTTTAAGGGTAAAATTCATTTTAAGGGGGTATAATTTAATACCCCATGTTTTTATGGAATTATTTTCAAATAAAGTAAATTTTCATTTTTGTCTTAAATTGCACTAAGTAAAACATTCCTTTCACATGACACTGACTTAACATACATTACATAGCACCAAAAAGCGTATGTTACATGACACCAAATCAGTGTACATTATACTAAAAATTGACTCGACGTATATTACACGCAACACCGACTTGGAAAATGTTACACACAATAATGATGTTTCTATAAAACACTATTCTTTGTTATAATTATCTAAATGATATAATTATAACCTAGACGTTAAAATTAATAATATTAATAGTAATAAATACTTTAAAAATATTTTTTATAATTTTTTTATATAAATAAAATGTATTGATAATGAAAGATATTATTTTTGGTAAAGTCCTTTTATGATTAAAAATTATAGTTTTCCCAAATGACCCAAATTTAATAATAAAATTAATTGAAGAAACATTTAAAAATTGAATTTGGTGAAATAAAAATTATTTTTTATTTTATAATGTTAAAATTAGATTAGAGTAAATTTTTGTGATTTTTATGAGAAACATCAATTTTTGATGAATAGTATGAAATACCAATTTTTAGTTAAAAACCGCTTTTTTGTTTAAATAATTATTAATGATAAATTAGATTTTAAATTTTTATAGGAAAAATTAGACAAATTATAAATATATTAATTCAATTTATCTCGTTATAATAAATTTCACTTTGAAATTAAATTTGAAAACTTAATAATCTTTTTAACATCTTTCTATTTTAAAGACACGTAATTTCATTCCATTTGCAGGATTAACATTAATATTAAATTATCCGTTTCTATGAATTAAACTTCAAAAAACTAACATACACCATTTTAATTAGTATAATATTTAGATTATAATTATATCATGTTTATTTTTGAACAAAATGATTAGTAAAAGTGATTAAAATTAATCACGACGATTAAAGTGAAATTAAGCTTAATTGGGGACTAAATGTAAATATTTGGGGACCAAATGAACATAAAACTTGTACAAACACCAATGTCGATAAATTATTCATAAATAAACCATTCATTCTTGATTTTGTTTTGAATTTTTATGGTTAAGAACATGTGTACACCAAACTTGTTTTCAAAAATTCAAAGTGAGTCCTTTTCTATCCCTACAATGGCTCCCACCTCTGCCATAATATAACACCTCTCTAACCTATTATGTTATCACTAACTCTACCCAATACAATTATTTGAAATCCTCCCTTCATTATATAATACTTTCATAGGGAAAAAGGCAATCCAAGGAAGCCTTTTGGCACAAACAAAAAAGAGCTACCTGATTAAGAGGTAATGTCTTCTCTCAAGTCCTTTCATTCATTTTCTTTTTCCACCCCCTCCACATTGGTTTTTAAATGATTTTATAAAAAAACCAGTATCCAAAATATTCTAGGATATTTTAATTATATTTTTTCAACCTACAATTACACATAGCTCCATCTAATGGATAATTAACTTATTGTTTATGCATTTGGAGAACTACCACCTCTCTAAATAATGAATGTTAAATTTTACATACCACCACTCTTGGTTGAAATTATGATAGAAATTATGTTTATATATGAAATATATAATTTTTATTATATATTAAATCTTACTTATTTATTTTACAAAACATATATTTTTTTACTTTCCATTGTGTCTTAATATGATAATTTTGTTTTAGGATGTGTGGACTACAACCCCTCAAAGTGATATGATTCATTCATACAGTACATGAAATGTATTAAGGATGAGTTTACTGAATATTTATGATATATATGATATCAAAGAGATAAATTAATAGTGATATATATATATATATATATATATTATTTATTTATTTCTATACGATAATAAAAATGAAAATAATATTCAAGTGTACGTACGGATTACTATCTTAATGAATGGTGCACTTTATTTTATACTTATATATTTAATAAATTATAATAAAAAAATATAATTGATATTAATTTTATTTATATTAAAGGTTGAATTATATAATCATGATATAATTAAAATTACAAAAGACATAACAAATTAAGACACATGTGAAGAACAAAGTGCATATTATCAGAGGTAAAACCATAACATAGGATATCTATAAAAAGGGAAATATAATGTTGTAATCAGACCATATATGGTATTAGATATAAGAATATAGTTCTCTAATTTATTTGTTATAAATTTATATTTAATTTATAGGTGTTTTTAATGAGTTGGCGAGATTCAAGACACAAGGTAAGGGGATTTCATCCCACTTTTTATTTCCCTGAGATACTTTCTATGTTCGCCACTCATTACATGTGTGTGGTTCATATACTGTCCATGATTGTATTATATGTATATTATAATTATATTTATGGGTATTCACATATATATTTAATGATCTTTATTTCATGGATTTTATGTTTCAAATGTAACAAAATATGTAAAATAGTTTTGTCTTAATTTTACTTCGTTAAGACTCATGTTTTGTTATTCACCTAAATTATCATTCTAGGTGTATATACATACATTTTAAATGTTATGTTATTAATTTAACATATTTCATGATATTTTGTGTTTAACTTAATGTATGTTTTTTACATTTAGAGTATGATCCCATGTTACCATGTTACAAGAGTTTATTGAGATAATTTCATTATTTTTTTAAGATTGTTTATATTTATAATTACATTGATTAAAATTTTTGATCCATCTCCCATGAACTCTCATGTGATTATTTATAAATTTATTATTCAATATTTCATTAGGTATTAGTTCCATTTCCCATACTTTTGTACTTATGATAATTTTTTATGTAAAATATGATCGACACTCTCTTTGATCGGAAATCTACTATATTCAAAAACCATGTTTTCAAAAATGTTTTGAAAAGATATTTGAAGCCAATTTCCCTAGAAATGGTATTTTAAAAATGTTTTTTTTGTTTTCAAATATTCCTTTATATGTTTTGAAATATATTTTCAATGAATTTTTTTTCAGGAAGGATTTATTTTTGAGAAAAAATTCAAATTAGAAATGATATTTTCCTTAGGATATTTTTAAGAAGATCTTTAAAAATTATTTCCCATACCAGATAACATACATTGGTGTTAATCATGCATTTATGGGGAAATTATTTCATTTTTCCACTCATATTATTCTTATAAATGGATTGTTTTAACAGAATGATATTAATGAAACCTATTTCTCTTTCATGTGTAATATACTTTCGCAACCCACTTCTTTTGGAAGATTTTATTTATAACAAAAGGAATTTGAAACCACTCTTTTTTTCATAGGAAATGATACGATTACATGTTTATAATACCCATAAAATATCATGGAGTATTATATGATTATTTATTATCTTTTGGAATATGTATTTATGATTTTATTTTGAGATGGGTGGGATCTATATCTCCCTCCAATGTATTGGTTAAAGACTTATATCTCAAGAGATAGACTATGATGATATTTGGAATGAACCTTAACTACTATAATGGCCATGAGAGTGAACTTTGACCTGAAATATGTATTGAGGACTGAATTCATGGTACCAATATGGCCATGCGAGTGAACTTGAACTATAATGATACTATGTAGAATGACCCTATACTACTATGATGGTCTTGGAAGTAATACCTTGACTACAATGGTAATAGTTATATATTCTTATGCGTCTTCCAAAATTACATGTTTTATTACTATTTTATGATTTCATTGATTATGTTATTTATCTATTTATGATTCACGTCTTCTGAAATTCCATAATTTATTCCATGATTCATGAATAGAATATTTGATTTTTGGTTTTTGATCTTATATTCTCATGATCATGTTCTCATACCCATCTGCTAATGTTTATTCTTACATATCTCCCTTGTTTTCCCTTATCGATCATTTGAGATCACCCCTTTTTGGTTTCTATTCCCATTTTATAAAGATATTTATTATGTTTTACGTGTCTAAAAAGGGTCATAGTCAAGAAAAACCTTGTGGGAGATAATGTAACTTGATTATATATCAGTGTTTATGTTTCCTTGTTTTCAAAGGAATTATACTAGTACGGTCTTTAGGCATCTATTTGTATAATGTCTTATGTTTTCCACAAAATTTATGTGATTTTAATTTTTGAAAATATAGGGTAACCATAATAAATCAATCCAATTCTATTTTCTCTCAATAAGGGTACATGTTTCCATTTATCTGAGATATTTTTAACCTCATTGAACTATTCAATGAAATTATGAGTAAATGGAATTATCTTCATGTGATTTGTGATATAAAAAACTATCTCTTAATTTTTTAAATTATCTAGGGTTATAGGTATAATTGTCAATTCATATAAATAGTTATTATATTAAAGATATTTATAATATAACATTGGTTTTGAGGGGAATTGTTCAATCTATACTAATACCTAATAAATAAATGGAATAAACTTCACAATTTTGTGGCAAAGTGACCATTAATTGAATTCATTACTATATTTTAACCACCCTTAATATTTGAATGTTTCATTTTAATTTTCATAGTTTTAATCCATGGAAAAAACAATGAAGAACCACTATTACATGGGATATGAATAAAATCCCCAACCCGGCATGATTGATCTTTGGGTTTTATAAATTTATATTAGATGAAATATTGGAGGCACGGTCAAAGTACATGTATATGATTTTTCGTGAATAGATAAAACCTCACCCGCAAGGATTTCTATATAAAAAAATGATCTTCCTAGGATAGGGTGTTCCATGAGGAAAAATACTGAGTCCTTCTATTTATCATACTTCTTAAAAACTAAATTGATGTCAAATTTCCACATGAAGAATAATATATGTTATAGACACCCATTTACCAATAGACTCTAAGGATATATTTATATAGTTTAACATGAAAAAATAGGTAGAACTCCTAGTGTTGTTAATAGTGTTTCCGTTTTTCTCTATGAATATCTATACAAGGGTTTTATCTATGTATTAATATGAAGTATTAATATAATTTTTTTTCTGAGATATATAGACTTTAATCACTAAAAACATTATTCATTTAAGAGAGGAGAGCACTGAGTGATCACTAATGTGTTTATACATAAAGGTGAGAGACATCCCACCTACTAGTGGAAGATAGAATGGTGTATATTTGAGACATTATTATTGAACATAAAAGGAATTCATAAATTATCTATTACACATTTGGGTAGCCACATTCATTTTTAAATTTTCAAAATGAAAGAATTCTTATGTTAGGATTCTGTGAAGTGATTTATATTGGAATGGTAATTCTATATTTCTATAAACAATTTATGTTTTTGAAGAGGGGTAATATCGGGTATCACCAAAATTTATTTGGTTAATATAAAATGTTTCTATGTCAAACCATGATTTTGAATAAATTCTCCAAAGTTACCATGAATTTTTATTTCTAGGGTTCATCACGAATCTTTTCCCAAACAATATTGATTTTTTTCATGATAAACAATTTGATCATAATTTTTTTGATAATTAATAACCAATTAATCAACATATAACTCTGTGATCATCATCCTATATGAAATGATGATATAGTTCATGGAACATTGAAATATATTTCCAACATTATTTAATCTGAAAGGCTTTACATGATATGAGAATACCCCTTCGAGTTCCCTAAGGCTAGTGGTATCTCTATCTTCATGGCCTATATAGATAAGTTTACTAATAGTTTGATAATATATAACATAAATTCATTATATTATAGTAATTTAATTGAATAATAATTCCATGATTAAGACTCTTAAATAATCCTCTTAATAGTTCCATTGAAGAACCATATAATAAATGCGAATAAGTATTTAAACATTATTTTTTTTAAAGGGATTATTTTCAAAATACTTTCAGATATTAAATTTTCGAGATGATTCTATATTTTATTGGATTATAAATTTTATCATCCAATTTGGAATCATAGGTTTCATGCACTATAATTTCTGTATGTTTATAGGTGTTGTGGTCATCCCAAAAAACCCAAATGATGGGTATCCACATTGGGATCCAGTCTATGATTTTTTTGTGTAGTTATAAATGAATAAATATTGATTTTTATTGGAGATTTAGATATATATCCTATTTCTAGAGAGTTATAATGAAACTAATCAACATTTATTAAAAATATAATTTTTTCACATGTTTTACCTATTTGAGATCATTAATGATAGTAGATATGAATTATTTTAATATTGGGGGATAATCACTGAGTACTTCCTATTGATCATAGTATTATTAGTATATAAAGATGTTATGATATAATGATATCTAGGGTATGATATTTGGGGGCTTGAGTTCCCTTTTTAATGACACACATTCTTAAATTTTATAGGCTTATATGATACATCTGATACTAGAAGTATGAGAGTGAATGTTCCAAAACCCCTTGTTTTTATTCTCCTTAGATTAATATCCAACTGATGAAATATCCTTTTTTGTGTTGAATAATGATTTTTAAAATCCTCCCTATTGTTGTGATAATCAATGGTGAGATTGAAACACATGTATTATAGAGTAATATCTTCCATTCTTGATAAAGGATGCTCAATGGAAACATCCTCTTGACCAACATATGAGATGAATTTGATTGAGGTGATCGATTATTTTTATAAAGTAACATTTACGTCCTGTTTAGTTACCAATAAGGATGTTATTTTCTAAAAAATTTAATGAAGAAAATTTATTCATCATTTTTTTCACTTCATGGATTAAAAAGATTGATTTATAGGCAATTTTGTGTAATAATATTTTTAGTGTTATCTTCCATCACCTACTTCTCATCCCTTTTATGTTATCATATATATATATATATATGTGTGTGTGTGTGTGTGTGTGTGTGTATTTAGATTAATAGAAATTCATCTGGTAAAAATCACCATATAGTACCCATTCTTGAAACAAAATATAGTATTTCATGCATTGAAAATATGATGAGGTCACTGCTACATGCATTTTGGGCCATGAACTTCATAGTAAGACATTGAATGTCTTTTATTGATTTATACCATTTAATTTAGAGTTATATATGTGATCCAAAAATTTAACCCTAAATATAATATTTATATGGGACCTTTTGTAACTCAAGTTGTGCCCTTAAATTTCATAATTATATAGAGACACATTATATTTAATATAGCCTAGGTGATAGAGAGTTAAAATTAGGATGTGATTGATCCCAAAATTTAAATCAACTAGGGCCTAATGAAAATGATATCATTAATATTAACAAAAACAAACAAGGGTCTCATTTTCCACTATATGATTGCTTCCATGTTTAATTTCATGTATAATGTTATTTTTTGATATTCATTTGGGATAAATTATTCATAAAATTTCTCTAATGGAACAATTTAAGCCTCAACCTAATAGTTAATTAACAAGTTCTTAGTTAGGTATTCTTCGATTCCAATAGAGTTATGGAGGGAAAATATGATTTAATGATTTTATAGAATTAAATAAATATACATTAATATTATTTATTTCTAAAAATGGAGACCATTCGTCCAACCACAAGGATATACTCTAGTTTGATAAACTGGTGTTGGTACTGACCTCAATGATGACTATTTTCCTTCAATGGAATTGGAGGAAACATTTATGGTCAGTTTATTAAGTTGTTCTAGATTTCTAACATTTTGATATTAACTATTCAATAATATATCATCTAGTATGACTATGTATGAATAAGCCATAGATAATTTTGGATCTGATTGGTGATCCTATTGAGATCACTAATGATAATGTTCTCACAATTCAGCCACATTTATTACTTTAGTGGAAAAAATTCCTAAACATTAACATACATCATGACAACAAAATACAAGAAATCATCATCATATACTATTGATTCAATAATTATTCATGGAAATATGTTGTTATTAAGATTTTCCCTCTTAATTTATAAACTTTTTTTTTGGAAATTTAATATCATTGTGTGATATATATTCTAACTCTTCTTTATATGGGAGTCTAATTTCCTAGGGATATTTTCATTGACTTATTTTGTGGTATGATTCCCATCTACACTATGATGGAGTTAGGTAGTCTTGGAGAGTCTATTATAGTATGGAAACTAAAATGGGAACTTCCTCCTCTACCTTTTTCATCTACTGAATAAAACACCAACACTTTTAAGGTTAAGATGATTAATATTCCATCACCAATACTTCTTGGGGAGACAGGGCCACAATTTGTTTAGTTAGTTGTGCTGTGGGTATTATTTGTGTTTTACTGGTTAATTTTCTAATCATTTAGTCCTCCAATTTTAATCCTCCTTTAGTATTCCATTATTCATACTTCAATATCCTTTGTATGAGGTAGAAGACATACATGTCACCAATTATAGGGGTTTTACAATTATATCCTTCTTAGATTCAACGATATTCTAAATAATTATATTGAGGATAAAGAATTCATGTATTTTTTTCACTATTATCCCTTGGTAGGGGAAGTATTCTTAGTGATTAGTAAACATAAAATCATTGGGATTCCATATATTTATAAATTTTATCAATTCTTTTTATATGTTCTCTAAGAATAACTAAAATTCATGTTATTTTCAGATGAAATTGAAATTATTTTTCAGCCCATAAACTTTGAACTATTATACTTTTTCCTTTCATCCTAACATGGTCCATATTATTTCCGCTATTTTTTAAGAGGATATACCACAAGATATTATTTGTGTTTGGGAGATGAATATAATATTGGAATTTATTTGAGAAGGTTGACAATAATTTCCATTAAACCTTGTTTATTTTCTTTTGATAATGGAATGTGTTGTGTCTTGTCCTCATATTTATTAATATCATAATTATATCAATTTCTAACCCCTATAAACTCTAAGAAACTATAAAAGTATTTTAATTAAATTAGTAGCGTCCATAGCTCATCAGAATTTTATTTAGGAATATCTCTAATGAATTTATTAAAGAATCTACATTTTAGTTAGCAGTCTAGTTACTTTTACATGTAAATGATATTTGAAACATTTTTTTCATTTCATATTATTTTAGAGTTCATGGGAAATTTCCTTTATAAATGTAGAGATAGATTAATATATAAATTTTAATTTTGATCTATCAAATTAAAGACAGACACAGAAGGAACATTGTTCTATCATGAAAATATTGACCCTTATAGATTTATAATGAAAGATCTATATTTTTCTACTTCATGATTCTCTAGATTACCCATCATATGTCTAAATTGAGATGCAATTTTGATGATATGATACTCTAGATCTCCCATATTATTGAAAATTAAGATTTTGGGATAAAAAAATCTATTGTTGGGATTGAGTTAGATCGACCAATTTAGATTACAGATTCCACTATAACAATATTGGCATTCACCACCCTTCTATAGGTTCTATTTTATTGTAAAGGGACTTTATATAGTCAAGGATCTATTAAAAAAGTATTTACTAATACGAAACTTGACTAAAGATAGTGTGTGGAGAATGATATGGTCTATTATCTAGTGCCTTTTATTGATACCCATCATATGCTTTTCATGAGTATCTTACATGAAATAGAGGTGGTTACTACCACAACCAGGAATTTTAATAATATTATTCAAACATTAAAGCAATATAAAATTATTATTTAGAACCCATATTGGTTAGGTGACAACACACTATTCTTGATGATCAATTGGTTCCCTCTTTTGAGGGGGTTTCTCCACAGGTGGTGTATTAACCTCAACCTTTGAATTTCACTCAAAGGGAATAATTGCTCTGTGTAACTCATCATTTACACATTTTAGCTTCTCTAGTTGAACTTCATATTGATAAATACTCTCCTAAGTGAGGAGATTATTGGATTTTGGTCTGGTAATTGGGATATTGAAAAAACATTCCAAGTATATTTTTCTATGGTTCATCAAGTAGGTAGTGACAAGATGTTGGTTTAATCTACAAGATAATGATCCTAGCTATGATGTTGGGTACATACACATTATTCACTTATTTTAATGTAAACCATGTTTTAAAATTATTCATCCTCATTAATTACTGTATGATAGTGTCATGATATACACTATCAATTGGGATGAAATCAAAATCTTTGTTTGATTCAAATCACATAGTTTGATTCAAATCATAATCAGTGTTCTAGGAAGATTTTCCATCTTTTATATATCTATTGAGGGGAAAATTATAATCCTATTTGATATTTTACTTTTTGGTAGATTGTTTTGGCTTATATCCCCTATGGGGATTTACCTTTTCTCTTGGATGTTCAGTTGGAAGTGGTTTATGGACGGTGATTCTGAGAGAGCCTCCAATGGATTTTATTGATAACAGTCCCAATGATCACAAAGGATTACAAATTCGATGGAACTATGAGGTTTTTTCCTATAAAGATCACCTAGCCTAGGTAAGAACAAAATTCTAGTAGGATTGAGACTTTATAATTCCCATATCTATATGGGTTAGGGTGGATATAACTATACCCAAATAATATCATGGATCTACTATAGATTTCATGATCCTAAGGGTGCTGGTGGTGGAAAATGTCACCTCTGCCCCATGAGCTTGTCCTATTCTACAAATACTATAGATGTAGATTCCATCAATACCTTCATAATTTTTTGGGACTCTATCTAGATGAGTGATAGATATAATGACTTCCCATGGTAATAACTACTCAACATTGAGTGTGGATTTGTGGTTGTAGGCATATAATTTCTAAAACAAAAGTCTTCTTTAACCTTCTTATTATACTGATATAGTATTTTTCTATGGGTTACTCAAACTAAATGTTCTTCTTATTGGATTTAAGTATTGACAGATTAAATTTAATTTAATAACTAGGATTTATAGAATCAATGATTTTAATTTGGCTAGTGTTATAAAATTTTATGATACCATCATATATAAAACCTTTATGTGAGCAAGTAGTTTAAAATATAGATCTCTGTATTCACCCAACCCTATGATATACAAATTATGATGGGTGTAACTAAATATCATGTGAATTTACTTTATAATTTTTAGGTATGAATATTGAAAACCCTCACATTATGTTCTATATTAGCGTTCATGGACATTAAAAAGAAGCATGGGTCAACATGAAAGTAGATACCAATTTTATTATAACCATGGTATGTTTACTCACTATAAAGTAAGTATAAAACTATCTATTGGAGTAGAGTAACCTAAATGTTATGAAAAATTAGGGTATTTATTCCTCAATAAATATCATCAGAATATTATAATATAGTGTGGTGTTAAGTTAGAACATGAATAATATTTTCTCTACAAATAGCTTTTTCCCCATGAACATGGAATTCTTGCATCCACTATCTCAGCCTTATCTGACTATGATTACTATTTAATCATTTATTTTTTAAAATGAGTTATATCATTTGGAATATCGTTAATTTATTATGAGGGAACAAACATGAAAGGAGTCATAAATTATATTCATTACCTCAGATTATCATTCATCAAGGTTGATATATTTATTAATAATAATGTGGTTCATATTGAATCTTTACTCAATATCTAAAATGATTCATGGTATGAGGGAAAACTCAATGGAGTTTTGAAATTGGTAGGACCTTCATTTCTATAGCAAATGTCATTATATGGAAAGATTTTGTAATGAACACCATGGGAAGGTCCTATAAGGTTGATTCTGAGCTTCTATCATAGGGAGGACCACCACTTTAATTGTTTTAATTATTATAGGCAAAAATAATAGAACAAATTCCCTTTAAAGGGATAATAAATTTATCAACATATTTTCAATGGTAATGGACACTAAGGATATATATCCTTAAGGATTTGATAGGGGAGGACCTCCTGGCTAGTCGATCATCATTTTGTGGGGAAGACATATAAAACTACAACAAGGGGGAATTACATGGATTATATTCATTTTTCCTTTGGGTGTATATCAATAGAAATTAATATAAAGATCACCTCTGGTGGGTTTGATCATGATATAACATGTAGAACTATAACGGTTATAGGTTCATTCTCAAATTGATGAGGTACTTCTAGATTTATAGGTCCCTGGTGAAATACGCCCGAGAGCCTCGGTAATATCAACATTGATATGGGAAGGGGTATTAACCATCACTTATATTGTTTTTCTATAATGGTTAATTTTACCTTTTATAATCCGCCATCATGTGTATAATATCATAACTTCAACAATATTTAGTGATACATAGTGTAGACAATGACAATCATGACTTGGATCAGACCAAGTTGACTCCCATGTTTTCACTAAAATATTTCAAATATCATAGTATATGGTAGAAAGTATATAATTCTACAACTAGGATACCACCAAAAAACAATTTTGAAAATTCATAATGGGTGTATGAAATTAAGAATGCTTTTTGGTTACCCTAGGAATATTATTTTGATCTTATGGGGGAAGGGAAGATATATGAGTTGTTTCTATAGTTGTTTCTGAAATATACTAAAGTGTTTCATCGGATATAACGTGAATATACATTTAATATATGGTTATGACTTGAATATTCTATCAAAATACAATGTTAGGAGTATTGATATATTAATTTAAATAAGTCACTTCCCTAATATATCAATGGTTCTCATATATGTAGACGTGAGTGATAATATAACACCACTACAGAGCCTAAACAACCATAAAGATATTTAAATGGAATTTATAGGAAGAAATAGAAATATTTGTATCTTCACGAACTTCAGTCGTCACATACAATGATGGGTATCCCTTTTTGGTGGCTGGGATTGTTCAACTGGGGCCCTTATTTCTAGGAAGGGATCCTTAGAATATTTGTAAGGGGTTGAGATTACATTATGATATAAATAATACCATATGTTATGATACATCAAATATAGAAAATGGTAAATAACCGGGAAAACATTTACATCCACTTTTCCTCCCATAGATAGAGATGATTTGTGTTTCCATGATCTATAGAGAGGCTAATGAAATTGTTGGAGGTGTAAACCGATCACACCTATTTCTATGAGGTTTATAAATGATTAGATGGATGATATGGATTAATATAATATAATATTTAATGATATTCATTTGATAATGGTTTGGAATCATTGATTTGGATGTCCCATACTAGAGAATTCACAGGCTCATGTTACATGTGCTGGTTAAATAGAAATGTTAACTGTAGATCTAGGGACACAACCTTCATGTAAACTAAACCATATTTTTTTAATCATCTATTGGTTGTGTGTTGTGTCCTAGGATACCCTATTAAACATAGTAATATTTCTATTGACCCTATATTTCATTGGTGAAAATCAACATGCGATTTGGATGGAATTGAATCCATTACAGGGAAAAACTATAAATAAGAAACCAATTAATGACACTAACAAGTGAATGAATAACTAATAAACCAGATTCACGAGTATAAAAAATTATGTTGGTTTTTCCATCTGGTTTCTGAGACACCCCCATGCCCACTTGGTTAGAGTCAGTGTGGGAATTATTTTCAATTTTATAGAGTTACTTCAAATTTTATAGAAATTCTGTGGTTGTAACAATTTTTTAGAGTACTAGCGGATACACTCACCTCACCCATTGGGGGGGGGGAGTTATTTCCTACTCTAGTAATCTCTTAAATATTTAATAAATATTTAAACATAATTCTATTTAATAAAAATATAACTACTAATAAAATGGATTTTATCGTTAATGTGAATAATTTTAGAATTTAATTATAAGAAGGAGAGAAAAACATGAATGTATCATAGTGTGTACTATAGAAACCAAACCAATAATTGGGAAGTCAGGATGAGCATTATGATCTTGGAATGATTTAATCTACCATTTAATGACATAATTCCTCATAAATAATTTCTCACATGATTATAAAAACCACGACGGCCCAATTATTCAAGCAGTAAAACAATGAAATATTTATTATCAAAAGAATACTTGATAATGGGAAAACGATCTTGTCTAATTAGCCTAATCATGTGTCTTAATAGAATGTGAATAAATACAAATTTGAATAGGTTTTTTTTGTGATGTTGATCATGGTGAATTGAATTTAGTAAGGCAATTCGGATCAATTAAGCCCAAGTAGATCGATTAGGTGTAATAAGGTGTGTTTTTATGGTCCCCTTATGCATAAATGGTTCTATTATGATGTGAATGATAATCGATCAAAACCTTTAGGACCTTATATCATTATATGGTTTCCAATGTCTACATTTGAGGGAAATATTTTTGAATATAATTTGGGTTTTAAATGAAGAGGTATGATTTATAAATTTTATGTTTTAATGATTATTTTTCACAATAGTGGATCATGAGTGGCCCTCAAAAAAGGGGTATCATAGATACCTTTTTTAAGAACACTACACAGTTGAGAACATGAAGGTATCTTGAGGGAGGATAACTATCTCAAAGTAAATTAAATATGATCCCCTTAATTAATATCTTCTTTAAACATACTTATTTTCCTAACAGATATTTCATCAAATTCTCACATAATAAAAAATCCTCAGAACCAAAAATATTCATCTCAAAAAGAGTGTATCGTAAATGAAGATATTTCAGGCTTGTACATTTTTTTGATTTAACTCAATGTTTAGGTCTTATATATTTTTTTCATTTATTTTATTAACAATTTTTTTGATTTCATAAACATATATTAATTTTTTTTAAAACAATATGACTATTAATGATTATGAAATTTAGGGAAATATAAGAAGATTATTAAATAGTTTTTCTAAAAAAGTATGCTATTGTTGATTTAATTTCATTAAAAGTTTTAGGTGAGAAATGTTGAATTTGAATTGGAAGAAGTGTAGAAAAAATAAAACATAATTTCATGATTTTATTAGAATAACTTTTAGTATATGATTTTAGATTAAAATTACTTTTATATAAATTCATTTGTTTGATGATAAGGGATGCTAGTTATGAAAAATCATGGAATGAAAATCACTTTTTTAGAAGATATTAGTGTTATTAAAAGGGGAATATGGATTTTAAAATCTGTGAAGCTGAGGTCACATGATGTATATTTGAAAGAAGATTATATGAATCTAATTTTTATAATCATATTCTGAAGAACATTTCCGGTATAAATATTTTTTAAGAAATTTTCTACAAGATGTTTTTATAATGATTTAAAAAATAAAATTGTTATAAAAATAATTAGATAAAATATTTGAGAAAAACATCTAGGTGTATTTTTTTAAAATAACATTTCATAGGAAAAATTTCCAAAAAAATATTTTTAAGGGATCGTTTCCGGAATTTCAATTTTTTGAGGGACAAATATAGATTATATTTTCCCAAATATGATTTATATCTTCACTAGAAGTAAAATTTCAGAAGAAAATTTTTATAATAATTATTTTAGAATAAAATTTATTTAACACCATAATATTTTCGAAATATATGGTCAATATCTTATGTTACACACACCACCGATTTTAAATGAACTATGATACACTGTTAATATATTATTTTTTTGTGTGATAGTTATTTACTAGAAATTAAATTAAATAGTATAAATATGAAAAAAATAATGAAATATAATATGTTTTAAATATTATTAAAGTTATTGTTTTGTTAGAAATTAATTAAAAATGAAAACCAAACCAATTCGGAATAAAGGATTTGTTTTTCTTCAAAAACCATTAATTAGAATATAATGATTGTTTATATTAAAAAAAATAAATTTATCATTATTAGAGATTTATTTTAATTAAATTTAAATATTATAAATCCTATAATTTTTTATCATTTATCTAATATTTTTGTTTCCATAGGCTAAGAAAAAAAAATCAAATTCTATACTTGAAAACTGCATTTTTCTGAAAACCAGTTTCTTCATGTTTTACACATTTATTTTGAAATTATTGTATATTTAAATTCTATATTTGTTTTAAAACATTAACATCAATTTTAAAATAAAAATGAAAAAATTATATTAAATTGAATTTCTAATAATTTTGTGAATAGATTTGTTTTTCATTGAAATATGAAAAACATTTAATTCTCATTCAAAATTGTCTTCTCGGTTAAATAATTTTAAAAGATATTTTTTATTTATAATTGTTTTATTTATAAAATAATTTAAAATATATTTTAAATAATAAAATTTAGTTTATTTTTTTTATTTTTTAATTGAATTTTTATTTAATTTTTTTATTCTGGAAATATTACTCATTTGAAAACAGATTTTAATTGCATATGTGAGATAAATTTTATGTTATCTTCTTAGAGTTGTTTGAATTTAATTTCAAAAACTAATTTTATATTTTTAATCAGAATAATTAAAATTAGGAAGTAAGGGGAACATAATTTTTGGTCATAAGGAATTGTGAAATCAATAATAATTAATTACAATGATTAAGATTAAAAAAAGGTTTTTGTGTGATACATGCACATATGGAAGAATAAAGTATTCAAACATATAAAATGTTTATTTGAAAAAATTAAATTTCATATATATAATAATTTGGTAAAAATTATATGATAGTTCCCATTTATTTTTTAGTCATAAAAGATTAATTACCTGTGTAAAAATACTAGTTATTATCATAAAAACTAAAATAGTAAATAAGAGTAACATTAGGAGGTAAAGGGAATATATTATTTTAAAAAATGTTAATTTTTTAGTTTTTAGGTATGTATCAACCATATATTCCTTATAATCCATTATTTTACAATTTTTTAGTCCCTTAGTCTGAGAGTTACTTCCCATTGTCGAATAATATAGTACATTTACATAAATGTCGGTCCTTGTCACATATATAAAAAACCCTTTATTATATTCTATTCAAACAAAAAAATAATTTAGGATCATACTATACCTACTCAAATACCATACCCATAACTGATACCATATACTATATGAATTTTTTATTAGAAACCCATTCTAAGAAGGATTTTTTACAAACTAAAAGTGGTTTCTGAGAAATTTTTTTAATTTTTAACTAATAATTTTTTATTTATTCATCCACATCCTTAAAAAATACAATTTAAATATTATTATCTAATAAAACAATTATATTAACAATACTATAATTTTATTTTTTTAATTAAATAACCTATATCTATATCTTATTCAATTAAATGGGAAAAGAAACCATCGATTGTCCGTATAGCGGACTACCGCCTCGTGAACTGATGAAATTCAGTTTCCATTGCCACCTCTCAAAACTGGATGTAATGATGGATTCAATGAATATATATGATACATATGAAAAAATTATACTTCTTGAATTATAATATCATATCTACCTTCATTACTTTTAATAAGCTGTAAAACGATCACATGGATCATACATATGTGTTGATTACCGCCTTCATGAAGTGATGTGATTCATTCTTCAATACTTAATTAAATTAATGTTATTAAGGACATATTTAGTTAATATATATGATATTTATTATACTATAATGATTATATAAGGGTTAATTACTATTTAAATTTCTTTCATTCCATCCTTCATAAAATGAATACCATATTCACAAATACTTAAGACCTCACATCTCCATGAACAGTGTAATTAGATTTTCTACCTATTTATTTTATGGATGAATCTAAATATGTGTACAAGGAATATATATTATATTTATATTATTATTCAAATTCTATATATTATGTATAAATTAGGAAATTATAAGGTCTATAAACTACCATAGAAAAACATAAGTGAAAAATGTTGTCGTTATAAGATGCAGTAATGATTTTAATAAAGAATTATTAATAAAGTGGTAATAAAGGGTTATAAGTATTAATATATTTTATGAAATATATTATTATGTTTCTATAATACATATAAAATAAAAATATATTTATCACAAATTAGTTTTAAACATTTAAGAAGGATCCCATACATGTGGTAAAGGTTTTATTTTACAATCTTATTATTTATCACGACTGTTTGTGACTATGTTTTTAATAAGGAAATTTCAAGTTATATATCCAAATAATATCATGATATTTATTATTATATAGTTATTTATAGAGAAAAAATAATTTATCTTCTATTTACTCAACTTATTTACTCAATATAACTAAATAATATTTTCAAGGAAACCCGATATTATCTCTCTCTTCGATCGAAAATCATTTTTCTTCCATGTAAAAGTTTTCTAAATATGATTTCATGATTAGTTATAGTATTTTACAGTTTTTTTTAAAATAAGTTTGTTCCCTTGATTTAATTAGTTTTTAAAATTTTTTTAAATGATTTTTCTTGTTATTCATCGAGTGACGTATATTTCAATTTTCAATTTCGAAAGCATGAATGTAATTTTTTTAAACGAATATGGGATCAACATAATTTCTCACCATGATAAATAAAAAATGATTTGAGGATTCCATTTTAAGATCCCAAGGAATATTTCAAATTTAATTGGGTTTTTTTGTGAAATTTATAGATTTTAAATAACTAATTTTAATGTAATAAAAGTTCTACATTCATCACAAATGTTTCATGTGAAATTTTAAAATCATTGATCATTCTATGATGGAATACTTTGACATTTCTTAATAATTACTAGGGATATGATCCAATGATAGAATAATTATTCATTATATGGATGATTTATGATTATGATGAAAATATGTTTATGAAACTATTTCCATTACCACAAGTTATGCTATGTGGAATTGCTGAAATGGTTACGGAACCCATTTCCCTTCCATGAGATATAAAATAATGAAACTCTTATGAGAATAATTTATTTTAATTAGTTATTATATAATGAAAATTTTATGTTATTTGGGGACATATATGTATTATTTTAAACAGTTTATGGGTGGGATTGAAATTATATATTACTCCAATGATTTGGATATATATGGATATTTCTTGACACAAACATTGACCAGAAAGGATAGTGAACCTAGTTTAGTAAGGGATTCTATCCAAAATTATAGTCTTTAGAGTAATCCATGAGTACTATGATGTTTTTAAGAGTGAACCCAATCTACTATGATAGTCTTGTAAATCATTATTGGATAATAAATAAATTATTTTCTTTTTCTGATATATCTTTCACAAAATTATGTATTATTCTAATGTCATTCTCTTATAGATAATGTTCCATTATTCCATTATGATTAATTTCTCATTAATTTCCATGATTTATTCCAAGTCTCAAGACTATGATCTATTATATTAAGGTCAGGGTTTTAAAATTTTATGATCATATTCCCATCTATTTATACTAAAGTTGTGTTTAAGTGATCATTGATATGTAATCCCTTGAGATTTTAAAAGGGTAACATCATCATCAATAGTGTATAATAAATGTAAAACATTTTATAGAAGAGAATTTAACAAATAATAATGTTATGATATATTTATTTTAAAATAAATTTAATCTCTTTGGTATCTTTTGATGAATGCAACACATGGTTTAAATTAATCATGATCATTTATTTAAATAATATTATTTAAAAAAGGATATTAAAACAAATTTTTTTATTAGAGGGTATGAATATAAATAAATAAAAAATAAAAGAATATGGTATAAAAATGTATAAAGTTAATTCAATGGTTATAAATTTATTATAAATAATATAATAATCATTTGAATGAAAATAGAGGTTTTCTAAAAAAAATAATCTTCTAAAAGGAGGTATAGTGACATTTTGAAAACCTATTTTAAAATTATTTCTTCCCGTTTTAATGATTTATTTTAAAATAATACTATATTTTTTAAAACTACATATCAATGATGTATTTTTATAAAGTCTTCAGTTTTTTATAAAAAGATAAATTTTGGATAAATAATAAAAAATACAATTTTTTTGAATTTCTTTTTCATTTAAAATGTTTATATTGTTAAATTATATTTAATTTTTTTTAACTAAAAATAGTTCTATAATATTTAATATTTTATAATTTATATCATTCTAATAAATTTCATATTCAATCATGATATATAAATAGTATAATATTTTGAATGTTTTTCTCTAGAAAAACTATTTTGTTCGATGCATGTGCAGTTTTTTTTAAAGTCACCTATAAAAAATAAGTGAATTTAATTTCAAAAATAGATTCCATATTTTCCTCAATTATAATTTATATCATGAAATAGTATCAACTTAATTTTATACCATAATTAATAGTGATAATAGTGATAAATAATTATTTTAGTTAAGGTAAAAATGGGTTCACAAGGGGGATAAACTAAGAGGATATGGGTTAAGAATGTTCCAAAACATGTTCACAACCATTTTTATTGAAATATTTTGACATTATCATATGTATGGATTGATAAGAAACCATTTCGGAAGCACATGGAATGATAAAAATTTGGTTATGAATTTATCTTTTTAACAATTTCTTTTATCCCCCCAACATTTATAATACACAACCCTCATTCCTATCCTATTTACACATTCATATCCTCTTGGTACTGTAATTAAATACCCAAATGCCTTCACTACTAAACTCTTCAAATAATAGGGTATTTTTTAATAATACACTATATTAATCATTCTTTAGGTATTAACCTAAAGTGGCCCTCTGAAAAAAGATGTAAAATTAATAAACATACATTTTCGATTTATTTTTTCATACACATTCTTAAAATAATATTAAAAATAGAAAATATAATATAATAATATTATATATATAATAATATTTTTTTTATGTTAATGAAATAAACTAGATCCATATCCAATACCGTCAGATTGAAAACAAAATCATTGATCGTGTGTATGATAGAATTCCTCCTCACAAACTAATCTAATTATTTTTCCATCACCACCTTTAAATTTATGATATAATAATGGTTTTAGAATAGTAATATTTTATATATGAAATTATTATACATCGGTAATTATTATACCAATCATGCCTTTTTTACTTACCATTTCGTGGGGGATAGAATAACATCACTCGTGTGTACGACAAATTACCCCATCACCATGAAATGTGATTTGTTTTCCATAATATTTATATGGATGGTAGTAGGGATTAAGTAATTTTTTATATATTATATTAATTAAATATCCATACTAATCTAAATATAATATAAAATCTAAATTTTACATTCTAAAACATGGTAATATAATAATGGTTCTCACGCGTACGTGTGGAAAACCGCCTCCACATAGCGATTTGAAATATTTTCTATCATTATTATATGGATGGAAATAAGGATGGATTTAATTGATATAAAATCATTTAATTACATAATAATATATTTTCTGATTTTAATGAAAATTATTTCCCTTTCATTCCATTCACCGTGAATACAGAGACAATGCTCATACATATGTACGACCTACCGTCTCCATGAATGGTGCAATCCATTATATATAACTAACATATATATATTACTATATATATATATATATTGAAATCATATGATAATTAAATAAATTTTTATATTATATATTTGATGAAACCATGATAAATTTGAAAAAAATATGAAATTATAGGGCTAAAACAGAACTGAAAAATGATGCAATTACCACATGAAATTGTAATTTTATCAATGAAATAATAATAAACTTGTGATAAATAATATAATAAATAATATATTATATTTAATTCATTATTAGGTTTCATTATTAGATGTATAATAAAATTATATTTATTATACAGTAGTTTTGAAAATGTTTAATGGAAATCCGTCCTGATATAAAGGTTTCCCGTCTCACCTTTTGATCTATGAGACTTATGGCATATTCACCTCTTATTAAAATGTTTGTTATATATATTGAATGATATTATATGTTATATTGTGAATATATTTAAATCCAAGGTGTATATTATTTAATTTTATGTTAATTAATTCATGGATCGTATTATTCAAAAGATACAAAATTGGTATGGGTCAATTTCACATTCCCACCTTTATTTGGGGATGTTATTTAAGGACTCCATTGGGAATATAATTATATATTTATAACGTAAATAAATTTATAATCTTATAATTTTGTTATTCAAGAACTTATTAAATTAATAGTTTCATTTTATTTTCATTGGTATTCAAAATGATTGATACAAATATTTTAATAAAATATTAAATTATTTCTCTCTTCAATCGAAAATGCTTTTTCACCAAAATCCATGTTTTCTTGAAATATTTTTTCAATTTTTTTTAAAATTTTAAAAATAAAATGTTATTTTAATATTTACTTGTATTATAATTTTTTTTAAATTTTTTAAGGTACGTTCTTTTAATTTTAAAAATAAGGCTCATTTGTATTTTATAGAAAATGGGAAAGGAATTGTTGTTTTATTATATATTTCATGAGTATAATCTCTCAAATTTATTACCACTCATATTTTTAAAGCATCCATTTATGTTTTATGTTTTTTTTGAAATAAATTTATTTCAAAATTATATTTTAAAATTTTAGTTTTAAAAATGTTAATAAAGTGAAAACTTTATTTTCCTCAAAAAAATTTGATGATATTTTTTTGGATTTTTATTCATAAAATACATAAAAAGATTATTATACATATAATCCATTGGTGATATGTTATCCTTAAACCAAAATTATTTTTTCTATCAATTTTTTATAATCAGTTTGAATGGGGATTTATAATTTAATTACCATTCAACACCATACTCATGATGGATTATGATTATGATTATCAATTTTGGTATGTATTAACATTTCACATATTAGTTTTCAAATAATATTTTTTATTTGGAAATTTTTTCAACCATTTCATAAATGTAATGGATTGGAATTTTTGCATTATGGGTGGTTCCATAAATTATATAGAACCTCGATGCATCATTAGGTCTCAAGTGATAAATTAGTTAGACAAATGAAAAAAGCGATTTAACCAAGTATTTCAACGTCATAGTGGTAGTTCTTGACAGTATGTTTCAGATTGATAGAATTATGCATTCCCCCATTATGAGATCAATGATTGATTTCTATGAGATTATTAAATTAGTTAAAATAATCATAGATATATTTCTTGATCATTGGGTTATGTATATGGATTTATTTGATCAATATGTATTTGAAACAGATTATGAATAAGTTATTGGTTAAATGGAATGTGTTTCAATTATTTACATTTCTATATTTAAAATTATTATTTATTCATAGTAGGGTTTGATGTACTCTTAACCTTGTTGAGTATCTGAAATCTCCCCTTTTTATGTTTTAATTTCATTGGATACGAGAATTGTTTTTAATTGATATTGAGGGATATTCTAAGGGGAGATATGGATTTCTAAAATAAATCACTTTGTGAAATTTTAGTTTTTTATTATAATGTAAATTTAATGTATGTATCTAGTTTACCAATACTAATAAACTATTTAGTCATTTGGTATGTAAATATTGGTATCTTATTCCAATATAACAATGAAACCACTAACTCTTGGTTACTAGTGTTGATGACTAAACATTTTGTGTTAGAATAAGATTAATAGAATCCTTGGGAACTATATTTATGTAAATATAGTGTTTATATGATATACCTAAGACTGAAATTGATGATATCTATAGAATAACATGATAATATTATTTTGAGTAAGATATTATGTGGTTTACTAATAAATACATCCCTATATGGATACATATAGTGGAACCATTTCTATAATATATGTACCTATGGGAAATGACATTGAAAAAAGTGCATCGGGATTCAATCTAGAATTACCTAGTATAGGAAAAGATTCCTCACTATGTACTCCGTTTCCACTCATATTGGAAAATATTAGGATGATTCATATTTAATTTATAAACCACATTGAAGGATTTAAAAATATTTCTATAACATGAAATATTTCCCAAAGAAACCATGTTTTTTATTATGATATTATCCATGAATTTTTTTTTTCAAAATATGATATGTATTTCTATAGTTTTTGAACTTTAAATTATGTTTCAGAATTTTAGTACCTAATCTAGTGTATAATGTTTTAAAAATTGAGACTATTTGATGGAATGGAAACTACATCAATTCTCTTACCCTATAACAAGATTTCTCTCCAGGGAAATATAATGAAGCTTTTGCTGAAGCAACACCTGCAATCGATCAAATGATAAAAATATTGGTGTGGATGAGTCACTTTTTGAGAAATATCCTTTATTGTCTGGAGCACCCAATTGGCCCACCAGGAGGGGTTAAATGTTAGAAAACTTTAAGAACCATATGAATCAATCATTTAATTTAAAATCAAATCAGATTAGAGCTAATAAATGGATAATTTCATTAGAGAAGATATTCATTTTTTTGGAATAAATTAATGATAGAAATATTCTGTGGAATTTTATTATGTCTCATGTGATGTGGGTCAATAGAGCTGACTGATTAAAAAAACTAAGTATTAGGAAGAAAAAAACATGGAATGAATGGATTTTAAGGTACACTTCGTGGAAAATAATTTTCCCCATGAACAATGAGTTGACACAGAGAGACATTTACTATATATATGAAAAAGAATAATAATAAAATGTTTCTATGTATAAAGTCAATTGTACATAGTTATCATGATATTATATGGACTACATACATAATCCAAAGATAAAAACATACTATGTCAATGATTTCTTAAGCCAATTATTAAATGGGTACTAGTCTCCCAAACATTCCCATCATACGATGATATAATATCATGTGGTATAAATAAAATGAAACAATTATCCAAGTCATATTAAATCAAATGAAATCAGGAGAAGAATATGATAATAGAATAATATATGGATAAATGGAACAAGGTAAAGAAGGATTTTCAACCACATTATAATTTTTGAAATAAACACTCAGGTAATAACTTGAAAAGAATTGGAGCTTTATACAAGTGTTGAGATAAACACCCCTATTATTATTATTTAAAGGGAAACAATATTCTATAAAAGATTAATGATTCCACTGTTAGTACACAAAAAACTATGAAAATCAATTCCCCACACATTAAGGGAATATACCTCAAATGATGTTATGGGATCAAGGTCAAGCTTATGTTATTACTAAAAATAAAGTGGAATGATTAATTTTCTTGTGTTTGGAATAAATAATAATGGTATATTAGTATTTAATCAATGATATTCTGGTTATAATAATTATCAAATGTATAAGTATTTTACTACAATACCTTTTCATTAAGTATTTGATTGCATATTATGAATGTCATTGATGATCAAGAAAATTGATTTAGTGGAAAGTTTATCCTTTTGAAAAAAACATGATTGATTAAACATAGTCTTTAATATATTATTTATGCATAGATAATAAATTTAAAAATATTTTAATTGATATTATTTATAAAATTTTCCTTTTTAGTCATTTTATGGGTTTGGTTATCATTTGTCTAAGTTACTACATGTTTAGATTTATGGAATATATTAACAAATTATATTTTTTTATGGAAGTATTTATGTTTTCCAAAACAATTCATGGTGATTAGGGTATTAAAATATTCATTATGTGAAATAAATACATACAATATTTTCTTTGGTAAATATATGTTTAAGTTGATTTTTGAAATATGGTAACCTTCATTCTAAATTATTTTTCTTTTATTTTTGATAAACTTATTTAGAATGAGTGTTACAGTTAAAATTTTATGAAATATATTATGTATTCATTTTGGAGGCACTATTGTGGTGTTATAGATTAATTTAGTATATTTCATAACATTATCTGACCATTTTTGTTTTTTAAAGACAAAAGGTATAAAATGTAACTATATTATTGATAAAATATAATAAAATTTAATTTTACTACTTTTGGAATAATAAATATATTTATAGCTATTCATTTCCTTTAGTAAGATATAATGTTGAAACTGATCAAAGGAAAACCAAAGGATGAAAATTTTCTTTTCAAATAAAAATATATTATGTCTTATGCTTCTTTATATTCATATATAGTATAATTTTTCCACCTGTATAAGAAAATGATAATGATGAAAAAATGGTATCCTAATACATTAATTTTTGATTAACCCATTGCCTTTTCAATATTTACAAATTTGTGATTTTTTGTTCATTTGACTTCTATAGAACACCCATTTGCTTCTAGTAAATGATCTTTATCACTCATTATAATTGTTTATGATTTTCTTCCATGTCCAAATTTCCAATTCCGATTTATGTTCCCCTATATGGAAACATAGTTATAAGCTATTCTAGATGACAGTTATACTTACCATTCCCTTTTATAAATGGGGTATTTTATTATACCATTTTACGATGGGGTTTTACAACAATTGTATTTTAAATCTTCAAAACCATAATTTTTTTATAACAATAATAAATTGTGATTATATAATTTATTTAAAGGGGTTGATAATAAAATATTGAGATTTTAAGTGGAACATCTTCTTTAATATCATATATGACTTGAAATAGAAAGAAAAGAAGAAAATTTCAAACATTGATACATCATAATGTATTTAATTTTAAATAAATTCAATATATTCGATAGCTTTCAATGAAAAAACACTATGTTTAAATTAAATGTGATACTCCTACACAATATTATTAGTCAAACAGGACAATTATAACCTAGACCTTATGTCTGCAGGTATTAATATTATAATTAATCTAAAAATAATATATGGTTTACACATGTATAAAATAAATTCAATGTTGTTTATTGATAATATAAAAACCATTTAGAAGAAAAATAAATGATTCTGAAAAGCTATATTTTTCTAAAAGGAGGTCTATTCACTCATTTTACAACAAATTTACAATTATATTTTACAAAAATTTAAAATATTTAGGTGATTTTTTTAAATATACATTTCATATTTATATTTGTATGTGTATTTGGGATTTTTTTAAAAGGAATATTTTTTTGATAAATATTGAAAGTACTAATTTTTATTGAAAACTAATTATTTGTTTGATTAATTTAAAAGGTTAAATTATGTTTTAATTTTTTTTTAAATTATATATTAGATCAAATATATTTAAATTATACTAATTTATGATATTGGAATCAATTTCAAATTTAATTCTGATATATAAATATTTTAAATATTTGGAATGTTTTTCTTTGGAAAACCGGTTTTTTTGATGTGTTAGTGGTTTTTTTAAATCGAATTATTCCAATTATGTGTATTGAATTTTGAAAAATTGATTCAATATTTTTAATCAGCATAATATCTATTATCTGAAATATTAGACATATTTTTTCCCAAAATGAACAGTCAAAATGATAAAAAATAAATGGGTTTACTAAGGGTTAAACTAAGAAGATAATGGTATAAATGACCAAATAATTTTTCAATACCCATTTTAAATACATTAACTAAACTAATGAAATCAATTTTTATAATCTAAACTATTCTAGAGTCTTACTAAATGATAAAAACATTCTTATCACTTTATCTTATTAAAATTTCTATATGTGTCCCCCGAAACTTATAAAAGAAACCCCTCTCCTCCCCTAGCCACACATCCAAAAACCATATGGTTTGGCATTTGAATTAATAAATACCATAATAAATTCTATAAAAACATACTATAGGATGTATTTTCATTATAAATACCTCATAAGCATGCTTTAGGTATAAACCAAAAAAGGCTTTCAAAAGAAAATGTAAAACTTTAAAACATGCCTATTTGTTTTACTTATTGTTTGATATACTTAAAATAATATTAAAATATTATAATATAAAAATATTATATCAATTAAATAATCATATTTTTAGGATATTTTAATTATTCACATACATCTCCTCTTCTATCAAATAGAAAACGAAACTGTTGATCCTGTGTGTGACGGACTACCACCTCGTGAGCTGATGTAATTCGTTTTCCTTATCAACCATTAAACGATTTATGTAATGATGGATTGAAATTATTTATAGTATATAGATTTAATTATTAAACTTTTTGAATTATTATATCACATATATCTTCTTACTTTCCATTTCATGGGCGATACGATAACGTCGCTCGAGTGTACAGTAGACTACCACCTCGTAAAGTGATGTGATTCATTTTTTGATGATTTACATAGTAGGTATTAAAGATAATTATAATTAATATATATTATATTAATTAAAAAAAATACTATTATGTAAATATTATATTATATTTATATTGTTACCTTGTAATCCAATGGAAGACAATAACTTCCCTCATGCATACGTGTGGACTATGACATCCATGTTGGGATATGATTTGTTGTTCATTTTATTTTCACATATATGGAACTGAGAATAGATTTAATTAATAAAAATTTAATATATTACATAATAATGATTATTTAAATTTGAATTAATATTTATTTTCCTTTCGTTCCACTCTTCGGGAGATATAGAATAAAAAAATGTTCATGCTTACGTATGACCTACCGTCTCTTTAGACGGCGTAATCCATTTTTAACTCTAACTTTTATTGATTACTATAAATAAATATATAAGTAATTTAAATAATATTTAAATTATTTATGTAATTATGGATATTATGGAACCATGATTAAAAAAGGATTGAAATTACAAAACATAAAATTACATAAAATACCAAGTAATTATCACCTAAAATTGTGAGTTTATCAAAGAAATGTTAATAAACTGGAGATAGAAGACTATAAGAAAATAATATATGGTATTAAATATATTATTATGGTTATGTAAAATATTCATAACAAACAAAAATTAAATATAAATGATTTTTGAAAATATACGATGAAAATCAGACCTAAGGTAAGTGTTCCTAATCTCACTTTTACTTTCATGGGACATATGTCTGATTTACAATTTATTCCTTTCTATGATTTGTATAATTCTCATTTTGATATTTCATATCATGAATTTTTTTCTATTTATGTTATTTAATGTATCATTTTACGATATTGATTTTATGGGGTTTATGATTCACATATTACCAATGTGGAAAGAGTTTATTTCACAATATCATCATATTTTCATATTTTTTTCTTTAGGTCTCCCATGGGATAATTTTACCCCTATTTATAACATAAATTTAATATATTTCATCCTCCTATATTTATTCAATATATTTTTCATGTAATAGTTCAAATTTGTATTTCTTTTGTACATACAATTATTTTAATTTTTTTATTAAAATCTTACTTTATTTCCCTCTTGAGTCAAAATTCATCTTTACTAAAAATAATTATTTTCTAAAAATGATTAAAATTATGTTTTTTAAATTTTCAAATCAATTTATTATAATATTTTTTAATAATTTTTCCATTTAAAAAAAATTAGTGTAACATTCATGTCATTTACATTACCAAACCTGTTTTGATTTTACCAAAAATCTCAAAGGAATATTTTTTATGATTATAGCATAAAATGAATTTCTTTATATTTTGACCACTAAATGTTTTAAATAATAATTTGTAAATTTTAAATCTTATCTTAAAAGAAACAATTTCAAAATATTTTTGAACATTTAATTTTAAAAACATTTTCAAAGTGAAAATGTAATTTTCCCCAAAAATTACATTTAATGAAATTATTATGTCAATTCAATTAATTAATGACATAATCCCTTGGTTATAAATATTATATATTGGGGATACGTTAAATTGATACCATGATTATAATTTCTCCAGACTTTTTGGGAAAATTTTTAATGTTGTTATTAAATTTTATTAACCTTAACCATTTTAATCTTAATGGTTTTTGATTATGGTTATTGATTGGGGTATTAAAATTTGATATTTAAATTTTACAATACAATTGTTTATATTGATTATATTTTAACCCATTCATTTGATGAATGGTTTTGACTAATTATTTGAAAGTTGGGCATGGAATTGAAAATTCCATTGTCACTTCGGAAGGTCTCATGAGAAATACAATTTGGTAAAATTAAATTGGTTTTATCTATATGTTAAAATTTTCTTCATAGATATCATGAAATTTTCTTTCAGATTTGTGGAATTATAAATTAAAACATTATGAGATCATTTAATTATGTACTATTCATTATTTAATTAGTTATAATATCCTTGTATATGTTTCAAGACCATGTCATTATGTATATGGATTTATTTGATCATCAGTTATTCCCATTGTATTATGATCATGTTATTATTTAAATTGTATATGTATAAGTCTATAACATTACATGTTGATTTTGATTATTTATTTATGATATCTTCTGTTGAACAATAACCCTCATTGTGAATCTGAGCTCACCACTTTCTTATGTTTTATTTACCCATGATACCATAAAGTGTAATGGGATTGATATGTAGGAACATACTAAGGGTAAATGTCTATTTCTCATATAAAAAACTTTTGTTATTTTATGATTTTAATTATAATGAAAATTTCTTGTCTGTATCATGTTTACAAATATTATTAAACTATTAAACCCTTCATGATGTGATTATGTGTATCTTATTCCGATGTAATAATGTTTCCATTTACTCTTGGATAGTAGTGTTAGGGTATATACATGATTTCTCATTTT
This sequence comes from Viscum album, assembly GCA_963277665.1. Classification (NCBI taxonomy): domain Eukaryota; kingdom Viridiplantae; phylum Streptophyta; class Magnoliopsida; order Santalales; family Viscaceae; genus Viscum; species Viscum album. Next base: position 1,465,833,339 of record OY728128.1, on the reverse strand, counting down.
TATCCTTTTGGAGTATCATAACTCAACCATTCTAATATTTCATTTCACCTTGTTATGAATAATGGTATTATTGTGATATGTTTAAAAAGGGTGATAATTATGAAGAAAATAATAGATGATGATGTAGTTCTCTTAAGAACTAGTTGCTTTTGTATCCAAGATTAAAATAATACTATAACTATATGATTTTAGCATGGGTTTATATATTTGATAATTAATATTCACATAACAATATGTATTGTCTATGTATGAAAATAATGGGTCGATATAGTTGGTATCAGAAAAAGGAGTAGTTACATTTTGAGATTAGAATGGGAATAAATTAGTAAAAACCCTTATGAAAATATAATGTATGGTAGGACGTACTCAATTATGCTAAAGAATTTGGGAATGATAACCTAAAAAAACATCCCAATATAGACACTACAATTGGTCCCGATTTTGGTAGGTATGAATCTAAGGTAGATAACCCATAAAATAGTTAGTTGAGTATATATATCCATAATTCAGGTGCATAGTTAGTGGTCTTTGACCAAAAAATTATTTTTTCACAATTAGAGGATATTATTAGGTTAATTAAGAATTTATTTATGAACCATCATTAAGGAATAGATTAGATGATGACATGAATAACAAATGATAAACTAATGATTATAAAAATTTAAAATAATTTTTTCATGATTTAGATATCTTATAAATGACTTTTCCCGGATTATGTTGTTTCTACCTATGATTATTATTTCTCACCAAATGATTTTTGCTTTTAGTGAATTGATAAAACCCTATGATATCATGATAATTTCAACTAAATCGATAATAAAATGATTATACTCTTATGAATCCAAATTTTATGGGAATTGGAATGACAAATCTCAATGTTATTCATATGAATATTTCTCAAGCTATGAATCAAGTTGAGATTACAAATGATAAATGTTAGGAGCAATGTTATGTTGAGTCCTTCATTATGAAATGTACACATTATTTTAGATAGTCTTCCAATATACTTGTTTTTTAGAAATGTACTGGAAGCACTTAGAATAATATATTATGATCTATAGGTTTTTGAATATGAAAATATTATTTTGGATTTCTATTACTAGGAAGACTAATAAGATTGATGGTGGACTCTTACCGAGAAAATGAGAAAATAATATGAAATTTACTACACTTATTATGATGGGTGTAAGAGATTATTTGTCAATAAGCAATATCCTGATTTAATTTTTTTAAAATACATAAATAATTCTTTTATATATAGAAGTATGAGGATGATTATGTTAGTATATATGTGGAAAAATATTCAATAGCTGTGTGGACTGATTTTGGTGCTATGATCCAACTACAGTGTAAGTTTGATTGATTCTTTAATTGATTAAAACTAGGAATCTGAATAGAATTATACATAAGGGGATTAACTAGATATAAATTATTCATTTGTTGTGTTTTAAATATTGAAATGTTTGTTGTATTCTCCCACCATTCACATGGTTTGGAAATGAAAAGTAATATGAAATTTGGAGAAAACTATAAACGCTATGGAGAGATGACGACGATCCTTCATTTCATCTCAAAGTGTAGAAGTAAACCTAGAGATAATTTTTCTAATGAGGATAAATAAATGTTTTATGTGTTCATATTTGGGTTATTGAGAAATTTAATGTTCACGTGATTGGTAGATGTAAGATAATGATGAAAATAGACAGAAACTCGCCAAAATAACTCAACAAAACTCTAGTTTTTGAAATGCAAGGTGTTTTTCCATTATGAAAACAGGTGCTCAAATTTGAATTTTAATAATGGTGATATTTTTCATAAAACTATTAAATAAAATAAAGATTTAAATATCATGAAATCACTATTTATGATGAGGGTAAGACAACACATGGTGAAAGGTACACTTACCATATACTCTAGAACATCTAATATATCATTTCAACCTAGATATGGCCGATTGATTATAAATTAATAATTTTATATGGTCATAAATATAATGATACAATGATTATATGTTCAATTACCAATGAAAATCATAATGGTACATTGATCACTATTCAAGTCTATGCACCCTCTTCAGTAGATGTTTTTTGGAATGTATATCCTTCAATTCTCATTATTATCCATATAGTTGAATTTGATGTTATCTTTGGCATGGATTGGATTTATTTAAATATAAAACATAATTTTATAAGGATGCGATGTCCCATTTGATAAGAAAAACCAATATATGATTATCTATCAGTGAGATGATAAATGTGAACTTAAAATAGATATCAAACCCATTTTATTGGTCTTAATTCCCATTCAAAGGGAATTTCTCTTAGATAGATGGGGAGAAACTCATCATCCATGATATACATATTGAAAATGATTTTTTGGTATATTTATAGAATAAGTCCAAATTATTCCCAAAAAAAGTGATGTCGAGTTATCAAAAGAACTCATAACTGGTGCTAAGCCTATTTTATAGTCTCCATATAAAATGACCCTGATTGAGTTTCTAGAATGGAGGATGAATCTATTGGAAAATATTTACAAGATATTTATTCAACCAACTGTTTCATAGTTGGGTGAACATATTTCCTTTTTATGGTTATCTATGGAACAATGTGACTATAAATTGATTATTATGGACTAAAAAAGATCAAAATAATTAACATGTTTCCTCTATCCTATATTAAAGAATTGTTTGACTAACTATATGTAGTTGAAGATAGTTCTATTCTTGATATTCATCATGGATATCATCAATTTATGGTTAAGAATGAGGAAATAATAGAGATAGTATTCGATACAAGGTATGGGAACTAATTATTTTTAGTGATTTAATTTCATCTTACTAATACACCCACTTTGTTCATCGATTTAATGAATAGAGTATTTTGAAATTAAATTGATCTGTTTGTGGTAGACTATATTGATGATATTATTATATATTAATTTTACATGTATTTCAATTAATATTACCTATGTATAGTACTAAATACCATATGTAAGGAAACATTATATAAAAACATAAAAAAAAATTAATTTTGGGTATAATTTTTTTTATTTTTGTATATATAATATCAAATAAGGTTTTATATGTAGATCTTTAGACAATGGAAGTTATTTGATGATAGAATATGATAACAAATGTGACTATGATCTATTTTTTTCTTTGTTTGGATTGAAATTATTATTTCATTGTGAATAATTTCTCTAGACTACCGAATCTATTCACCATGTTATCTTGAAAGGGAGACAATTTCCATTTGATAGATGAATGTGATGAAAATTGCAAGGAACTGAAGGGAAGCTCAGTAAACACATCTATTTTTAAATTATCCTCTTGTGGATAAGGTTTTTAATCATTAGTTAAGAATAAATGAGTGGATTTGGATTAATTCTCATTAATAATGATTTATTCATAGACTATATCTCTCTCTAATTTGATGTTCATGAGAAAATTTACCCAAATCATGATTTGGAGTTAGCTATAGTAATTTACACATTAAAAATATGAATCAAATATCGTTTTGGAGAATTATGTGATATTTATAATTAATTTAATTGATTTATGTATATATTCACTCAATAGAGATGAATATGTGGTATTGAATTTTATTGGAGCTGATTAAAGATTATAACAATTCAAAACATTGCCATTCTATGAAATCAAACAAGGTGGATGATGCATTGAGTTAAATAGATCATGGTAGTTTCATTATGATGAGGATCACAAATGATCCAATATATTTATTTTTAGATGATTAATATTTAAATATTTAAGGAATGTGAGAAATATTTTCTTTATCAATTGTGTGGTCAAAGTTTTATCCAATTAAAAATTAATGAGGTGTAATTGAATGATAGAGAGCTATGGAAGAAAATTAAAAATGCATCTAAGTACAACCCTGATTGTAATGGAATGATATGTTTCTAGAATTATGTATATGTTCCATATATATCATATTAAAATAAGCAACTCTAAGAATGCACTCATTTTGTTCATTCAATATTCATCATAGAAAAATAAAGAGGTATAGAGACATAAATGAATAATTATGGTGGGAAAACATGAAGAGATATATAGTCAAGTATGTATGTTGGTTTTTGGTATTTTAGAAATATAAATATATAATAAAAAATCCCAATGGGTTGTTACAACTATTACCTATATCGAGATAAAAATTTTAAAATATAACCAAGGACACTGTTTTCAAACTCCCTACAACACATAAAGGATATATTTAATTTTGGATCATACCAATCACTATAAAAAGTATGTACATTTATTTTATATCAGATTAAATTTATATATTGATATTATTTACATAATTTATACTAATAATGTTATAAGGTTTTATTTATTACCGCATTATATTATATTTTATTAGGATCTAAGTTCTAACTTGTTTTTATGGTGTAGTATTAAATAGGATATTGATATGAAGAAATGGTTATGTACTATGTATCATCCTCAAAAAATTCCAAGAGAACCATTCAAACACTAGTGTACATGCCAAGATATTGTTCTATGGATTTTAAAATAGGTTTGGATCAAAACATTACTCTGGTTGAATTATCTTATAGTAAAATCTTTCACTCAAGAATTCAGATGGATTAATATGAATCCCTCCATGTAAATATGTTTAGAAGTTCATCTTTAATGAAACAAGTTGATGATATAATGCTATTGGTGATTAAAATTGTGGATAAAATGGAAGATAAAGTCAGATCCATTCTATTGAAAATCAGGGTGGTATAAATTCCATAGAAAAGTTGTGTTGGGATTCATCTATATGATCAAGAATTTGAGGTCAGTGATAATATATTTATATGAATTTATCTAAGAAATTTTTTACAGGATATAGAATGAATGGAATGATGAGTCATTGGTGTATTTTATAGTTAGAGATTCTTGGTTGATTAGCAACTATTTCTAATAATTAGTCACTTCCACATAACCGCTCTCATGTTCCCAATGAGCTACATGTGTCTCTCATGAGGAGGTACATATATGATCCTTCACATGTACTAAATTTATAGGTCATTCCACTGGTGTGAGGTATCTCTTATGAGGAACAACCAATGTATATTCTTGGATTGTATATATATAGTGATATGAATCAAGACCACTAACCTACTCAAATTTTTTGCATGACCAACAATTCATGAAATATACATGTAAACCTAGAGATATGATGAGGGAGATGTATCCTAAGTTGTTTGTATCAGATTTATGGATTTTTTAGGGAGAAATAATTTATAAGGGTGGTAAAATGTAACACCACGATATTTTCAGAACTACTATTTTTCCAAGATTGTGATACATGAAAAAAAAGTTAAAATAAAAAACCATATACTATTAAGACATTATTATTTAATGTTGAACTCATCACATAGTTGTTGGATTGATGAGTTTGAATAGAGATGAATAAACTAGAAATGAATTTTGGTTCCCATATGTATAAAATTAAATATTTTTTATTAAGTAAATTAAAATTAAAAAAATAACTAGATTGAAAATCATAGAGATGTATTTCTAAAACAAATATCCACACAAGAAATTTATGTTTATATTAATAATTAAAATTGATTAATATTGGCAAATTATTTTCAAAAAATTTAAATATTATATATAATATCTAATTTTTCATCACTTCTCTTTCAATTTTTTTCGAAGCATAGGATAATAATAAATCATGAATTATGCTTAAAATTTTAATTTTCAAAAAATATATTATTTCGTAATTAATGTTATTATTTTTTTGAAAAAATTGTGAAATTTAGTAAATTTTATTTAAAAAATGAAATCCATTTTTTAAATCTACATTTCATATTTATCTTAGAGGATATTTTTAATAATTATTTAAAATTATTAATTATTCAATGAACAGTAAAAAATACCAATTTATATTTAATGTTATCTTATAATATGAGGAATTTAAAAATGTTAATTTTTTTAAAAAAATATTTAAAAAGTTAAATTTGATCACATATATTTCAAATAATAAAATTAATTTCAATTGAATCATTTTTTATTTTTATTTTTATTTAAAAACTTATTTTATTTATGAACGTATTTTCATTGGAAAGAATATTTCCATCGCATTTGGGAATAAAATATTAATTAATTTATTGCAATTATATGGAATTAATTTTAAAAAATTGATTCTATATTTGGAATTAATATAATTAGTATTATTAATAGAGTTTACTTAATTTTTTGTCATGATTAATAGTAAAAATAGTAAAAATTCAATGTCATTATTGGGTTTAAAACCAGGTTTTTCACATTACATGTGCATGCGTTAAAATTATTTTGACACAAACATATGTTTTTGGATTAATTGAATTTCATATCTTGAATAATCGTTTCCAAATTATCTAATATTTCCAATTTATTTTAATGTATAAATAATAAATTACCTTGGGTAAAATAGATATTTTGGTGGAAACTAAAATGGTAAAAGTGAGTAACATTAGACATCAGGGGAACAACATCTTCCAAACATGTTTATATTTTATTTATGTATTTTCATATTATAATTATATTCCCTTAAATGTATTATTTATCAAATATTCAGGCACAAGTATATATAGTGACTACCCATTATTTAATATTTTTTAGAATTTACAAAAACTATACTCTTTCTATCATATAAAAAGGAAAGTAATATATTGTTTTTTGAAATCAACACTAAATTTTGCTTAATAAAATACATTACCAAATCCATTATTTACATCCCTAAAAACGTACCAAATTACTTATTCTGTTTTGAAAACCCAATTAGGTAGCTTATTGGTGCAAAACTAATGATGTTGTCTAAAAAATAGTTATTGTTCTTAACCGATCGTTATTGTTTTTCATCTCATTCAACCACCTTAAAATATTATTCATCTATGAATAAATAATAAAATATATATCTTACATGTAATGAGTTTTTATATTATTAATTTAGAATCCCATTTTATCTACATCTTCCATCATATAGGAAATGAAATCATTGACCGTGTGTATGATAGAATATGACCTCACAAATTAATGTAATATGTTTTCCATCACTACCTCTCATTAATAGATATAATGATGGATTCAATGTATCTATATTATAATTATGGAATAGTTATATTTTTTATGAGAATATTATATCTACCATACTATAACTAATTGGTAGGAAAATGATATCGTAGGTCATGCATATGTGTGGACTATAGAATCCATGAAGTGGTGTGATTTGTTTTTCATTCATACTTTTAATTAATTGTAATTAGGATAGATTATTCGAATATGTATGATATATATAACAGTATAATTATTCAGAAAATTTTAATAATTATTTATCTTTCTTTCATTTCATTCATTGAAAAATTAAAACAGTGTTCATGCGTATATATAGCCTACCATCTCCATGGACAATATAAATCATTTTTCATTACATAAAATTTAAATATTACTCTAAATATGTACATAATAAATATATATTATATTTATATTATGGTAAAAATTATGAATATTATACAACCATGATCAAATTATATGGATAAAAAACTACTGAACTATAATATACCTTAAAAAAATTAGTTATCAATCTAAACAATGATTTTAATAATGAACTTCTAATAAATGGGTGATAAATTGTTTATATGTAATCAGATATGGTATGATATATTTGAGTAAATTTAAGTGATATAATTTTAATAAATCTATATTTTTTTAGATGAGTATTGAAAATGTATGAAGGAAGTATGGCCCGAGTTTGGGGTTTTACGTTACTATTTCATTATTTATCGAGATTGTCAATGATTAGGTTTCAGATAATGAAATTTATTATTTAATATCATAAAATGTCATTAATTTTAATCTCATATAGTTATTTTTTTATACAAAATGATTTAAATTCATTTTCTTCTCCTTCATTATTCATGGATTTGAAATTGTTTTTAAATAAAATTAACTTTATATCTTTGTCTTTGGTTAAAAATATTTTTTCTTCCATGTCATTGTTTTCTAAAATTGTTTTAAATTATATTTAAAATATAATAGTATGATTATTTAAATTCATTTTTTCCATGATTTAATTCTAAAATACTATTTTCAGATTAATTTTCTTTTCATTTTTTGAATGATATACTTTTTACCTTTTTAACAATAGTTTGAATAGAATTTTCTCTTTTATTTTATACAACATGTATATAATTTCAAAAAATAATAAAAATTAAATTATTTTAATATTTCTTTACAGGTTTACAATTCTATAATAAAATAAAACATTTTTATTTGATAATTTAAATTTTTTTTACTTTAAATAACTGATTTCAAAGTAAAAAAGTTGTATTTTCATCATGAAATGTTCCATGTGATCTTTTAAAATCATTTTCACTTATAATATAGAATCCATTGAAATTTAAAAATATTTATTTGTGATATGATAAAATGATAAAATCTATATTCTTTCTCTATATGGATTATGATTATGATGACATGATGTTTATGAAACCAATTCTTTTTTACATGTGTAATACTATGAAAAATTGATATAATGATTATGAAACCTATTTCTCTTCCACAAGTTACTCCATGATGAAATGACTATGAAACCCATTTCATTTACATGGGTTATGATATGACGAATTTTTAAGATCTTTTGTTACACATATTTATATTTTTTAACACATGATATGTGGAACCATAATTATATATCCCTTCAATGCAATGGGTAAAGAGGGATATCTCATTATATGAAAACGACTATATTGGGGAGTGATTATAGTTTAGTAAGGGACTATATCCACTATAATGGACAAGAATATGATTCTTTAATACATTAATGTTTAGGGAGTGATTGTAATCTAATATAAAAGTCTTTTAAATGATCCTTGGCTTCTAAGGAAACGTTTTTCTACGTTTATGCGTATTCCAAAAAATTATTTCCTATGAAAATGGTATGCACGCGTGGATAATATTCCTTGATTCCATTATGATGAATGCCTTATAAATAAACATGATTTTTTGAATGTCTCAATATTACAAAAGATGATATATTGGGTATGGATTTAAAGTTATATTCTTATGTTCTATTAAAATTAGGCTCATTTTAATTTCAATGGATCATTAATATCTCCCTCATTTACCCTTACTATGAATCAGATATGACACATCTTATTTTTCAACAACATTGGTTGTAAAGAAATATATTATGTATGATATGTCTAATAAGGGTTTTAGTTTTGAAGAACATAATAGGGGATGAAATATGCCACTTATGGTACATTTTTATATATATCCATGATTCTAAAGATACTATACCTATATAATTAAGGAATTGATAGTTATGTCCTGTGATGAATACCAATTTAATAAAATGAAATATCCATGTATGAAATGTATGGTAAGATATAAATTATGAAAGGATATTTGTTAAAACAAAATAGAGTTTCTATAAATATAAAATAGAGTAATAAAATTTAATTCACATTAAGATGTTTAATTAGAAAATTTTAATTTCTCTTAACAGTGTTTTGAATGAACATTAGGGAGTTCAACTATTAGAGAAATTTATGTACAAGAAACATTTAAAAATAATTCTGAGTTATCTGGAAGGTAAAAAATAATTTTTGCGGGAATAAAATTCTATAATAAAATTAGTGATTATATTAGAAGAAAAATCGGTAAGGAAATTGATTAGTTTATCATAAGAACATTTCAAAAGAACTTTTTGGAAGAACATTTTAAATGAACATCCTAAAAATATTTTTTTGATGGGTAAATTTTTAATTAAGTAAAAATTAATTCATATAATGAATATTTGGATGATAAATGTTCACCGTTCATGAAACATAGATCATTTTTATCTGAGATCTGAGGAAGTTTTGTTGGATGAGTTGTTGTGATTTTTTTAGATATTTATGTTGAGTGAAAAGTTTCAGGATGGTGATAAATTTGATTTATAATAATTATAATTGTGGGTATTTTACATTCCAGGTAAACCATTTTTTATAATGTTTATGACCATCCAAATTTATAGGATTTCAAATTCAATTTATATCCTATTTGATTGGGATTATATTGTTTATATAACACTTTATTTTCCTAAAAGACATGTATCTAGATTTTTGAGATTATTTTGTGGTGAAATGTTGATGGTGGGGCCAACATAAATCATGTAGAATAAAAAAACCATGTAATATGTTTTTATTTGTATAATTTATTTAGTTATGATGTGGTTATTCAACATAATTAAACATGTAGTGTCGAGACAATATATTTATACCTTCATATACAAAATTTCAAAAAATTATTTAATATATATAGTAGATATTTAACATATTTAAATGTTATGATTTTAAATTATCTTAGAAGAAGAAGTAGAATATCTAACTAATGGTAAGAAATATTATTTATTTTTGAAGGAAACTATTATCATTACATGAGTTGGATCATTTCTATTCAAATGAATTTAATAATGGATACCTATAGAATGATGAGAGTTATCAAATCGAGGACATGGTACCCACATTTAGACCAAACCTTGCAAAAATTTGTGTTATTATATTTACATTACATATCATTATATATGAGTGAGGAAGATTAATAAAATTGGAATGATTGATGCGTTTCTATGTTGGAGATGTTAATTTCACAAGGAACCAAAATTCAAAAATTTCAGCACCGATTCTACACCCCCTCCTAGTTGACTCCAAAATCCTATGTAATTATATAATTCCTTGGTATAAAACATTACATAATCATGTGTTTTAGTCTAGAAATTAATTTATTTCACATTGAAGACCTTTTTAGGTTTAGAGTTATCGAGAATTAGGTTATAATTCATTAATAAAAAGGATATAAAATTAAATTTGGACACTTCCGATTAGTATCTATTATTCTCATAATATAAAACATTTGAAATGATGAATGTTATCTTATAGAAATACTATTCATGACTTTCATCAAGACTGCACCACATCCATTATGAATCATTAAATCATGTCAAAAAACATTTGAAAGTGGTGTATGAGCATAAAAATATTAGTAAGGGACACAAAAAGAATGAAAACACATTAGTTAATTAATATATATTAAAACCAATGAAAAAATACTTACATAAAATCATAAAATATTACCCAAAATGAAAATATAATTTCTTTAAAAAAATCAGTTATTTTTACATTTTAAAACTAATGAATTTTATGGAAACTCATTAGAAAGAAAAGAAAAATCATATAGGTACCATGATAAATCATCACATAGAACCCTTATAGAACCCATATAGATTGTAATAACTATAGGGGAACATTAAATATAAATATAAGGAGAATATAATCATTTAACAATATATTATTGATAATTCCAAGTACACCCATATTTAATGCTATAACGAGTTTACCCAACACTATCTGGACACACCCATCATTTATAATGTCCATGAATAACAACATGAATAAAAAATCACCATTTGAAAACCACTTTTAAACTAGTATGAAAATTTATTTTATATATTAAAATACCATTCTATATCAAAATCCATTTTTTGACAAAAAATATACATTTCCTTTAAAACCATATTTTCAAAACCAAAATACCAAAAATGATAAATAGTGTATTTTATTTAGGGAAAAAATGAAATATTAAAATGGAATCCATAAATAAAATAATGGCCTCGATGGTGGAAAATTCATTGTCGGTATGCACGTTAAGAATAAATCATTCCTTTTGTTGATGGTCAAAACATTCATCATTAAATTTTTCAAATGTTTCCTTTGTGAAAAATCGTTGAAGAAATTAAAAAGAGATATAATATATCCTTAATAATAATTTTATATAAAAAAAATATAAAATAATATCATGGAGGAAAAAATTTCAAAATTAAATATTTAAACATTTTATAGAATATTTTTTATAAATGTTTCCAATACCAGTTTGAAAAATTTGAATCACATGCCCCTAGAGGAATAAAATTCTAAAAAACATTAAATAACATCATAATAATGAAATTAAATATAATATATATCAATGGGTCTATATATATACATCATAAAATAATTAAGGTGGATAACACCAATAATTGACATAATGAAAAGAAATTGAGATGATCTACCTTCCCTTGAGTCTGATTCCTCCTTTGTATCTTTATTATCCTGAGTAATAAAATTATTTTAATTATTTACCTTCTTGGGAAAATTTAGAATGTTTATAATTACTTTATTTTACTTATTTACAAGATATATAAAATTACCTAATCAATTATTCTTATGTCTTCTGTTTTGAACATATTTGGATTATATGTCGAAACTGAATTTGGTGGGATGACTATGGTCAAATGGTTGATTATTTAAAATATATCCAGAATAATAAATATGAAATTATTATCATTTTCTTACATCAATTATACTTAGAAATCCTAAAATGAAAAATTATAACATCTTATTACCTTTATATCAAGTTTTTTCAAAAACATGTCGTGGTTTTATTTTTCTCATTATCTCTATAGTGCCAAGAAGGTATTAAAAGGATACCTATAATTGTGAATCTAGAGATTTTTTGGATTCTCAGATTTAACATTTTCATTCTATTGCCTACTAATAAATTACATGCCTTGTAATATGATTATAGGCAATGTAAATACAAAAAGAAAATTTAGCAAGAGGTGATGGGTTTTTTTGTAGATATGAGAAATACCAATTATAGGATGTGTAACTAGGTTACCCACCATGTAAACCACCCAATCATTGAATTTTAAATAGGATGAACTCTGAATATCTCATGTATTCCTCCTCAATAATTACTTGCTCACTACCTAAAGCCTTCATTTGATGATTTTGGGAACCTACAACCCCTATGGGTCATTTCATTAGGTGATTATTCCTCATTACGATCACTATATGACATACAAGGAAAGTGTTAACATAGTTTCATACTCTCTTGTCCCTTGGATTTTGATAGATCGTATAGGGATTGATGCATTTGAACTCCTTGTTGTATAATCCAATTTTTTTTTGTCATTCTTGGATCCCTATTGCAATTTGTCTACATTGGTTTTGCTGTGGTGGGTGTGCATTCTTAAGGTATTGGGATTTACACCTTTCTACCAACATATATTTCTTATTTTAATATATCTTGATATTTATATTTGATTCTATAGTTTCTGTTGATGTTGTTGGGTTTCATTGTTGGTGGATCTGGTTGCGAGCGTATGCGACCAGAATTTTAAGGTATTTTCTCTCTTCTCTAGCATATGTTTGATAATATGTATTTTTTGATTTTTGTAAATTTATTAATAAATAAATTGGTTTGAAATTGGAATGAATTTTTATATTTATTGCAATGTAATTTTGAATAAATTTGGTTCTTCCTTGGTTTTTGAAAAATGGAAAGAAAATAGGTATTTTTAATGCATTTAATGATTTGTAGAAAAGAAGCAACTCTGGTTACCCTATTAAATGATGTATTTCATAAATGGGCTTGAAATGGTTTTCAAAACATTTAATGGTTGTGAAAATGAGCGCATTGGTTTTCAAGGGTAATAGGTGGAAGATTTAGCTTCAGGCCATCATCAATTGTGAGGGTTCACTTTTGGGGTGTTCCTCTTATCCTAGAGGGTAGATTAGTAGCTCTAAGTATATATAAGATATTGTTGTTTCAAAATTTGGGGCGTCTACCTGGCCTAGAAGTATAGATAATTGGGTTTAGGTACCATAGTGCACTATTCATAGATAAATGGGTACAAGTATTCTATTTCATGACCTGTTTTATTCCTTCATTTTGTGATACCTATGCTTCTAGAATTGTTTTGTAGTGTTTGGATTTGTAGAATTTTAGCCTTGATATGAATGTTGATGCTTGAGATTGATGATATGGAAAATTTTCTTTGAAAATGATATACCTTCTTTTGATTTAAAACTATGGAAATATGAAAATGCTTACAATGTTTTTTATAAAATTAATTTACTACTTATCATGAAATTTTTTATGTGAAATGAGAATATGAGAATTATTACACAAAGACTTGCTATGTAACAAATATGTGGGATCCTATTAATCATGTTATCTCAAACACTAAGCACCTCTTTGGTGTACATATACCATTGTATATCTTCCAACTCAGCGAAAGGATAGGTTCCATAGTGAGGCGGTGGGGGTTTATGTCAGATGTCTTAGGTAGATAGTGGTGAGATAGTGGGAGATTTCCCACACTACCCAATGATGTTGTTTTTTTAATTATCCATTGAAGTTGCAAATGTGTCTTGTATTTTTATCTAATTCAGTGGTTATTTTTATTTCTATTGTATTCTTATAGTTATGGAACCTATATACATGAGTCTTCATCAATTTCATTATTCTTTGAGTATATATATACATTTCCATTTTCTTCATTCAGGTTAGGAGAAATGAGTCCCTTCATTTGTTTTTTAATGACCGGTATCTTGTCTCCAACCCATGGGGATTGAAAATTCCCTTTGGGTATGTAACAGATTAGGTTGGGTGACCGGTTTGAGGGTAACCTGAGTTGCTTTATCACAATGTGGTATTAGCAGAGGATCTTCCTCAAGAGTCCTTGTCATGGGGCGCCTGTTAGACTAGAGATAGTATTGTTTAATCTTGAGATGAATGTTGTGATAAGTTCATGGATAATAGTTTTTGTGATGATACTCTTATTTCCATGGGATGATGGGATATGTGCCTCTAATGTTGGTTTTTATTTCAAGTCTCAGCTTTTTCTTGTGGATTTTCTGGTCTGAACAGATAAGTAGTCTACTTTTCTGAATGTTACTTTTAGTTTAGTATACAGTAATATGAATCTGAGATGTCTCTTAAGACTTCCTTATTAGGGTGCAGCTTATGCTCCTCAAGGAAACCTTCCTATGGATTGGAATCTCAGTGAGGTTAATACAATAATTTCATGTTGTGTATTAGAACATACCATTTGATTAGAACTCTATTGTTTTAGTACATCTAGAAGCTATAGGAGAGAGAGATTGAACGTGTGAATTCAAGTATGAGAATCCACTAACCTTTAAAAGAATGAATGAACCTCAAGATGTAAAGGAGTATCTAGAAAGGACTGATGAAATTGTGGAAATTCTTTTGATACCTGATAATATCAAGGTGATGAGTGAAATTTTTATTCACAAGGGTTTCGGTAATCAATGGTAGAATTCCATAGTCTAGGTAGATAAAGAGGTGGACTTGTATTGGAAAGGTTTCAGAAACATTTTCTTCTAATAGTTTTGTCTAGAGTCGCTGATACTGAAGAATATCTAGAGATCATTTCTTTGTAGCTAGGATAGCATTCAGTGTCAATGTACACCAACCACTTTGCAGATCTTGTATTTTTTTTCTTTAAAATTGTAATGAATGACTAGTTGAAAGCTCAAATATACTTATAGAGTTTGTTACAAGATATCATATTGCTGGTATTTATGTTAAAGATTTAAACTTATATAGAGATGATAGATAAATCTATGATTGTAAATATGAATATGGAAGGTTTTTCTGGATATTTTACATCTTCTCTTTCATCTAGTTGCATCTTTAGTGGATTGCATGGCGGGAAGAGGAAGTGACATGATCATAACAAGAGTTTTATAGGTGGCTCTCAACAACAAGCCACCTCTACACCACCTTATACAACTATTAGTGTAACAATGACTTGCTATCAATGTGGAAATTCCAGAAAAAACATGCATTTATTTACTATTACCATAAATAAGTGCAATAGATGTAGAAATGTTGGTTATTTACAATGATTCTGTCAGTTTATGTCTACACCTCACTATGGAAAGGGTTCATCGACACCAGAGGTTACTACATAGAAGTCGTATTCATCCAAGATTATATGGTTCCAACTACATTTCAAAGGAGTGAATCACATTTTCACAGTATATTAGTGTGAAATGTTATTCAATACATGTATAGTGATAGAGAGAGGCATTATCATTAATTCTTATTACATATAAATTGATTTATTTGTATTGTTTTCTCCCAATTTTTTATGTTAGTACATTTTGTCGATATGCTTAACCATCCAACAGAACATATATCCTTTTTATGGAGTTAGTGACACCCCTTGGTAAGTGGAAAGATATGGGGCTTATAGGTCCTTCTGTTCATTAACCATAGTTGATACAAAAATTTTATTGGATTTTCCCTTTCTTGATTTGGATATTTTTGACATTATCCTCAGTATGGATTGGACAGATCACTCATTGAGCTGAGGATGATTGTTATTAATAGTGTGTTTCATTTATTGGAACTGATGGGAGATCTTTCATGTTTTATGGAAATTGGGACCAGAGCTCTGGTCGTGTTGGGACTTACAATCCATAGCTAATGATTTTCAAGTCTTCTCTTGCAATTGATCTCGATGACATTTATTTTTTTGATGAGATTTCTGTTTTTTTGGGACATTCCAGTCATTTTCCTAGATGAATTATTTGGTATTACTCTACAATGATATGATAAGATTTTATGGTTAAGCTGGTTCTATAGACATAGCTGATATTAATACTATCTTACCATCTCGGCCTAGTGGAGCTAAAAGTTATTAAGATTCAGTTCGGTGACCAGTTGGAGAAAACAATGGTTTGCCATACTATTTCACCTTGGGAAGCTGCTGTTCTATTTTATAATAAGGCATATGGTTCACTTAACTTGATTTTGGACTATTAGAATTTGAAACGAGAATCTTGTAAGAACATGTGTCCCTTCTTAATGTGGATGATTTGTTAGATATATTAATAAGGGAAATATGTCTTTAATATATTGATCATCAGTTGGGTTATCATCAGGTCAATGTATGAAAGTCTGATATACTGAAGAAGGATTTTAGGAGGATTTATGGTTATTATGAATATATTTTTGATGCCTTTTTTCCTAAATAATTATCCTATAGTTTTTATGGCCCTAATGAATCATGTTTTCTAGAAATATCTTGAAACATTTGTAGTAGTGCTCATGGATGATATTTTGTTTATTCAAAATCAATGTGTGATCATGACCTCCATCTAAGTGTGTTTGTGGAAATTCTTTGAAGTCCACATTTTTGGAAAGATTTCAAAATTTAGTTTTTCGATTCAAGAAGTGAAGTTCATAGGGAACATGATTTCTGAACATGTCTTATCAGTTGATCCTGAAAAGGTGAAGGCTTTCTTTCCATGGATTGACCTATAGAATTCTTTTGAGATTATTATTTTCCTCATCTTTCTAGATATTTCTGACAATTTAGTAATGATTTATCTAAAGTGGAATCACCACTAACTTCCCTTACCGGGAATGAGAATAAATTCACCTAGGATGAAAACTTTTAGTTTTCTTTTAGAAAAATTAAATGACTTTTAAAATTGTATTCTATATTGATCATACCTGATCTCGGTATGAGATATGTGGTGATTATTATGATTTAGGTAGTTATTTGGGTTGTTTTATTATTTAGGATGATAATGTGGTGGATTTTTCCTCCCGTTATCTTGGACAACATGAGAAGAATTAACCCATTCATGACATATATATTATCATGATTATGCATGTGCTTAATTTTTGGAAGAATTATCTTTTTTGTGAAAGGTTCATAGTATTTTATGATCATAATAGTCAATGAAATATCATTTCATATAAGGACATTAATCTCAGATAGAGATGATGGGTACAATACCTTCATAGGTTCAACTTCAATATCACATACACCTTGAGGGTGCATAATATTATTACAGATTCTTTGAGAAAGAAAATTTTGAACTAGACAATGAAAGAATCATCATCAGAGTGGAACTTGATGGATATGTTTTCATAGATTCACATTGGAGTCTATAAATTAGGGGAGGATATATCTCTATAATGTTTTCCATTGGCCTCTTCTCTTATCGAGTTGATTCGTCATAAAAAACAAGTTGATATTGAGTTTTGTGGAGTTAGATAAGATTTTAAAGTTAGGGAGACTATTATTGGATGGTCTTTCTCTAAAGAGGATGTTCTTTTCTTCCTGATTATTTTTTTGGTAGCAAAATTGGTATAAGGATATGTTGGGGGGATTTATATAGTTCCGAGTGGGTAGTGCACCCATTATCCAAGATGATGTTCTATGACATGTGGTTGAAATTCTAGTGACCGGGTTTGAGAACAGACAATGTTGTGTTTTTCTCTCATTCTTATAAATTTTAATAGTTGAAACTTGAGCATCATAAACTTTTGATTTTGTTTCATCCACTTCTAGTACCTACATGGATGTTGGATGATATCTCTATGGACTTTGTGGTTGGGTTTCCATGTTCCTAGAAAAAGAATAATGTGATATGGGATTTTATAGATATATTGATGAAATTTTCGCACTTTATACCCATTCAGGATGCAACCAAAGTGAATGAGTATTGAAATATATGTGTGGAAGAGATTGGTCAATTTTAAAGAGTTTCATCTGATATAGTTTTTGATTGAGATCTCTGGTTAACTTATCTCTTTTGGAATGTCCTTCAGGGGCATTTGGATTTCAAGTTATTTTGAGTAAGACATACCATCTGCAATCATATGAATAAACATACGGATTCCAGAGGATATGATTCACCCTTGTGTTCCCAACTTTGGTGTGGCTTGGGATGTTAACATGGGGCTATATGAGTTTTCATAAAAATAGTTACCAGTCTATGATCAAAATGTACCCTTTTGAGACCTTTTATGGTTGCCCCTATAAATATATATTATATTGATCAAAGATTGTTTTCGGTCCTTGATTGGAATGAGCTTGGTTCAAGAGATGATAATAAAGATCACGTTGATTCATTAGAGGATATTGATGCCACTGAGTAGGTATAAATATAATGTTGATCATCATTTCTAGCTGTTGAAGTTTTAGTTGGTGACCAAGTGTTCTCAAATGATTCACCCCATTTTGGTTATTGGCAGTATGGAAGGAAAGGGAAACTTTCCCCCTTTTTGAGGGACCTTTCAAGGATGTTGATTAGGTGAGGAATGTGGCTTACTGGTTTGAACTTTCACTTTAGCTGATGATTATAAATATCATGTTTCATGTATCAAATCTCTGAATGTGTCTATTTGATCGATCTCATGTTCCATGATAGAGTGATCTTGAAATTGAGCCTAAATTATCCATGACTAAGTGGCCAGTTATGATAGTCAATTTTGAAACCAAGGTATATTATCGAAGGAAGATACATTTGGTTCATTTGTTATGGCACCATTGTTCTGATTTTCCGGATACATGTGAGTGTGAGGCACTAATGAGAGAGTAATGGCCTCATCTTTTTAGAATGGATGCTTCTTCATAGGATTTTTTTGAAATTGAATGTTTTTATAGTGGGGTGGTTGTAACATCCCATTACCTTTATATCAGTTATTTACTAAAAATTTTCATATATTTCTTTTTTTGTATGTATGGGTAGGGATAAGATGTTATTGGGAGGATATCAATAATTTTCAAGGTAGATATTTGTTGAATTATTATCTTTAACATGTCATTACTACAATATGTTGAATAATGATACATTGTGTAATATGGTTACAAATTATGAAAATTAAAAAATGAAAATAATGCATTTTTAGTAAGAGGTGACAGGTTTTTTGCAGATATGAGAATTACCAATAACAATATGTGTAATTGGGTTATACACATTGTAAAACCCCGAGCCTTGTTTTTTAAATAGGAAGCCAACGAAATTTTTCTTTTGTCCCCCCTCTAGTTTTCCTCAATCTTGACCTATAGTGTTCCCCATTCAATTTTGTGTACCTATAATTTCTTTGGGACTTTTCATTTTCTGATTGATTCTTATTCTATTAGTTGAGTTACACAACATGTATGTGTTTTATCTATTTCAAAATCACATATCCCTTGGATTTTGATAGATCATCTTGTAATTTACGGATCTAATCTCCATGTTATCAAATATTGATCTTGGTTTGTTTCTTGAATCTCTATTATGGGTTTTATTTATTTGATTTGGTGTATCTAGTGTGAATTATTGATGTATGTGGATTTCCTCATTTACACAAACATGTTTTTATAAATTGAATCTATTTTGAGATATAGATTGGTATCTATGGTTCCCATTAATATTATTGGGTTTTGTTATTTGTTTTTCTCATTGGGGGAAGTACAACCTGAGTTTTTAGGTAGGTGGTTCGGTCTCTAAACTATGATTGACAAACTGTATTTTTCTATTTTGATAAATTGATTTAAAAAAAAATTGAATTGAAATTAGAATGATTTTTTGTATGTGTATGAATGGGATTTTGATGAAAAGTGATTTTTCCTTGGTTTTGGATAAATGGAATGAAAAACGATATTTTCAAAGCATTGAACATTTTGTGAAAAAAGAATATAGTTTTGTTACCCTATTAAATGTTGAATTGTATAAATGAATCTGAAATGGTTACAAAAAAATTGCATCATTGTGAAAAAGAGCACATGAGTTATGTTAGGTACAAGGTATAAGGTTTAGCATGAGTCCATTTCACACTCGGTAGGTTCACTTTTTGAGTGTTCCTATTTTCCTAGAAAGTAGATTATTTTCTCTAGGTATGTATATGATGTTGGGGTTTTACACGTTGGGGTGTCTCCCTGGTCCTGGAGTGCAGATCATTAGATTTAGGTACTATAGTGAACTTTTGAATGATTTATGGGTATGAATAATCTGTTTCTGAAAATGGTGTATTATTTGGTGTTTTGATACCTATGTTGCTACTTTTAGTTATTACTTATTGGTTTTTTATAATTTTAGCATTGAAATTCATGATGATTCTTATGAAAAATGATAAGGAAAATGTTCTTTGAAATTGATATACCTAATTGTTCTTTAGAACTGTGGAAAAAAAATTAAATTCTTACCATGTATTCTTTAATACTACATGGACTACTTATCATTACAGGTTTTATGTTAAATGATCATATGTGAATTATTACCAAAAGACTTGCTAGGGAACACCTAGATGGGATCCTATTGATAATGATAGCTGACATCATGTTCACCTATTGAGAAGTGCATAGACCTTTCCATGTCTTCCAATGTATAGAATGGAAAGGTTCTTCTTTGAGACATTGGGGTTTTGTATCAGCTAAGTTGGGTAGAAGTTGGTGAGATGGTGGGAGGATTCCCACAATATCAAATAGAGTGATTTATTATTTTATTTTTCATTTTATCTTGGACTTGTCTTATGGAGTTAAAGCTATTGTAGTAATTGTTATCCCCATATCTCTTCTTTCATTTATTTTTAATATATACAACATTCTTCCACTATTTATTTCTTCTTTGAGTATGTATATATATTTCCATGTTCTTCGTTCATGTTGGGAGAAATAATTACCTTGGTGTGTTGTTTGATACCCAATTTCTTTTGTCCAGATTGTGGGGATCATGAATTCCCTTCAGGAATGTGACAGATTGGGTTGGGTTCTAGGTTTTAGGTTTACCTTGGCTGGTTCATTACAAAAAGGTTTATGAAAAATAAAACAATTTTATAATCTTTGAGAAGGTAGGTCGTATGTATGCCTAACTAATGTTCCCATTTTTAAATGATCATTATAGAAAGAAGTTTGTTCACTTTTTTCCCATAAAAATTCTTTTATTATAAATACCATATTATTTTATCATATATACTTTTTAATATAATTATTTTTATGTAAAATGAATCACATCGGCTTAAGGAGGTGATAGTCCACACGTCTATGAACGACATTATGCATTTTTCAGTATTGAAGAGGCTAAATAAGAAAATGTAATAATGTAATTATAGAAAGGTAATTATATCATTAATATCATATATATTTCATGTATTTCACATATTTTTATCAAACCCATTCACAATAAATTAAATTTAATTTGTGAACATAACATATTTCTTTCTGGAGGTAGTTGTCCACACATCTAGAAATGATGTTATTACATTCCAAAAAATGGAAATCCTGATGTTATGTGTTATATAAAAATTACAAAAATATAAACACATCATAAATTTCATATAAAAGTAGTATGTTGATAAATAGTTCCAAACCATGAGAGGTGGTAAAGGAAAAAATAACGACATCATTTCATGAGGGGGTAGTCCGCTGTAAATATAAAAAGTGATTTCATTACCCATTAGATGGAAGTGTGTGTATGTGTAGGTTAATCCATTCAGATGAAAAAATATTTCAATATTCATGATCATGAGGTAATTATATATTCATGGTATAATGATATATTCTTGTATTGTAGAATGAAACAAAATAAAAAAAATCCCATTTATGAATGTTACCTCTTCTTCGAGTAACTCATTTTTGTTGGCACCAAAGGACTTTCATTGTTAGATTTATGCCCAATGTTAGGCCTATATGATGAGGGGGGTGAATTGTCATGATAATTTGTGTAGTTATTGATCAATACGAAGGTGTTTATATGTGAGATGAATTGAGGGGGTGAGTGCCCTTATATAGTGGAGAAGTACTGGAATTCTTGTACAATAACGTTAACACTATTGGGAGGTTCTTCTTACATCATGTGCATCTAATATTAAATAAAAGTAAATTTAATAGGGTTTAATGTCTAAATATTTCAATAAAATTATTTGTGGAAATATTTCAAGTCAGTTTACCTCTTTATATTAACACTTAACTACTTAGTTAACATATTTTTACCTTAATTGTTGTAATTAATATTAATTTATTTTACTAGTATTTTAGGTAAAAATCAAAGATGAACTTATATGAAATTATAATATATAAAAATTAAAAATATGGAAGAAATAATTAATAATTCCAATAATATAGTTTGAATTATTTAATTTAAAAGTAATCTCATAGATGGGATGAAACAATGGGGTTTTTAATGTAAAATATTAAAGAGAATGATTTTTTTAGATCTAATTTCAAAGTTAAATTGAATCAAATTACCTAAATTGGATTTATTGATTTATAATTTTAAAAATTATACTTTAAATACAATTAAAATTTTAATTTAAATATATACAAAATTAGTTGAAAAAATATTATTCAATTATAATTCATTGTTTTTTCACTATTCATCTAAAAATGAATCTTCACATAAATTTTAGTTAAATTAATCAACAAGTTATGATATACCAATTTAAAACTGAATTTAATTTTATCAAATAAAATTATTAAAATCCAAAAATTTAGTTTTAAAATATGTATATCATTAGAAGGTGACAAGACTAGTATAAAAAATAAAAATATTAAGTGTATAATATTTTTTTGGTATAAGATAATATTGAATGAAATTTAGGATTTAGAAGAATCTAATTATTATGTTTCATATACTGTATTGAACATACAATCCCATTTATTTTAAAATTAATATCTATTTCAAAATATTATAAATATGAAAAGACTTATTTTAGCATTACCTTGGCTATTACATCCTTCCCCCATTTTAGAAATTTTTTCCTTGCAATTTTTTGAATAAGTGTGGATATTTTTCCTTCATATATTTTTAATATTACCTTGTTTCCTTTTTAACAATTCTTTTTTTCCATAAAACCTTTAATTGGTGAGTCCCTTTATTCCTCAACACATTCTTTCTTTATCCAATAATATAAATTGGTTGTTCCTAAAAATAAAGGCTCTATATTATCATAATTACTTTAGGGATAAAAACATGAGATGAATCTATTATATACATCCATAACATTGAAACATGAAATAATTTGTGCACCAATGATAAACACGAAAGAAAAAACACATGGGAGAAAATAGAACCAATATTCATTAGGATTTCATACTGTCCAATGAAACATGGAATCAGGTTCCCTTTCATTCTAAAACACATCACACATTTCCTAGGGGAAACATTTAGAAATACATGATCACATATCTTGAAAAATTTAAAGACTCGGAAAGTTCAAGGAATTTTTTTTCTTAAATTCGATGGAATATTACGAGCCCATAGTTTCTTAATGACGCCTGATTCTGTGGCTTGGTGAGCCCATAATCAATTTCTGATGTTTTGATTGGGTAAATTCAATAAATGTACGTGAGGGTTTTCCTATATTTTGAGCCAGTTCTCAGAATTGAAATTTGAGGACACCGATGGACTCATAGCACCGATATTCGCTTAAGGGGACCTTTACCGCAATGGCGTTTGTTCGAGAGGAGAAGTTAATTTTTGGGGTTTATATTAAATTAAATAAAATTATTGTACACAATTTTATTGTTTGGTGGTGGTTATTTCTTACAAGAGGAAGTTAGGGTTGGTACCCACACACCACATAACCTCCCATCAGAGGATTTAGTGTGGTGGGGCCCATACGAACCGAAACCCTTTCACCTCCCCTCAACTCCCCATTAACTCCCCTTCATTAAATTTGACACAACCTCTCATTTATTATGTGGATCCTCTCAACCTCTAACCCATTGATTATGCCAACCCATCTAATTAATTACTTCATTAATTATTTGGCACATCTCTTTTGAATCCTTTTGAATGGCATGTCGACTTTATTAAAATTGGGTAGCTTTTTTAATATTTTCATGGAAAATATTTCGGTGGAGAAACCTCTAGAGAATTAGATGAAAGGGTTCCTCACCGATGACGTACAACGTTCTTCAACGAAGAACAACTACGATGAAGAACGCGAAGGACTTCTCCATCGGCACTTCCCTTCGGATGCACCCCGACGTCAATGAAATCGACGTACGTATTCCGCGTTGCTCGACCACCTCGACTCTTGACTTCTGTGACTCGTTGAAGTGCTCTGCTCTTGAAATCGAGTTAGGGAGTTTGATATAATTTGAAGTGAATGAAATAATATTACATCCTGGATTTATCTTTGGCCAACTGATATCGCATAACGCGGAGGGCGCGAGCCGAAAGAACATAGCCCGATGACCCTCTGATGATACTTGAATATTTATTTTGGCAGCGCCAACGGGAGGTAGTGGCGACCAGATGAAGTGGCGGCCTTGTGCCAGCAGTGAATAGAAGAACCCTAGTCCCCATCCTCGGGCAGCTCAGCCATAGAAGAACCGGCCGACCATAGTCGTCCGGGCTGGAGAACCATGGAGCCCCCTTGGCACCGTGCTACAGAGGACCGCGTCTTGCACTACGTGGGCCCCTTTGGCAGTGAACCGTCCGGCCGCCTACCGGCCGGGTCGGAGAAGGCCGCGACACCTGCAGGTGCCGCGCGGGAGAACTGGGACCCGCTTGTGCGGGCCGCTCTCCCCAGGAAGACTGGACGACCGGACAGGAGGGAGGTACCACTCGACGCCACCAGTTCGGGAAGTCGGGGGGGGGGGGAGGGGGTACCCTCGCACCGGCTGGGCCAGCTAGCCGAGCCGCGGCCACCCACGTGCCAGGCGACGCCCCGCCTAGCCGGGCCGTGCCAGGCCGCCTCCATCAAGGATGAGCCACGCCCAGCGGGGCCGGGCCATGCCCAGTCGGGCCAAGAAGCGCCCATCCAGTCTGGGTCGGGCCACACATTATTGGGATGGGCCGATCCCTCAGCCAGGTCGGCCCTACCGAGCCAGGATGGGCCGACCAGCCAGCCCATCGGGCTTGACGGGCGAGGCCCGTTTCGCTTAAATGCAAATAACTTCAAGAAAAGGCGTCTGATCGATGCACCATCTAAAGTATTGCGACCCTTGTAATGAGGCGGTCCTTTTGCGATACTCTAAGTGAGTTTTGTATGAAATTGGAAAACGGACTGGTTTGGAATGAGTGTAATTCCAACCAGGCCCCTCAAACGGAAAAGCCAATAAGTCTCAGACCGAGCGTTTGATTGATGCGCCGTCTTTCGTGTTGGGTTTCTATTGACGATACAAAACTTCGGGATACATCAAATCAGGACTTTGTGATAGTTGATGTATTGACCTTTGACTCGAGGAGTAGACCCTCCAGGAATTGACCGTGCTGTGTGCGGAAACCCTAGAGCTGGATGCAACTGCAACGACTACTGCACTGGAATCCTCCATGAGTTCGGCAGTGATGACTGCTGTACTGGAATACTTAGTGTGTTCGATAGCGATGACTACTCTTCTTGTATCCTACATGGGTCCAATTGTTTTGACTTCTATTCTTGTATCCTAAGTTGGTCCGACATAGTAGCTGGTCTAGTATCCTACGTGGGTCCGACAGCTTAGCTGGTCTAGTATCCTATGTGGGTCTGACAGCTTAGATGAATCAGTGACTACATCTGATCATCTCGATCGCTATACGAAAGATGTATACCTATGTGAGCTGAGTCTTGACTTTCAATCATTATCATCGATGTGATTGACTTCTTTCATCTGTGGACTAGGTTGTGCTTGGTCTTGAGAGTTGGAGCCGAACTGGGATTGATGACTTAGGTATATGTATGGGAATATACCTAAGTAGAGTTGGCTTCTACTTTGTGATTGTATCCTTATTTAGTGTTTTATCCTTCATGGATTATGGGAGACCTTCAGGGGTCTCGGGGTCCCTACTGAGTATCGTATACTCACCCCTGCACGGGCTACACCCTCACTATGTTTTGTTAGATACAGACGACGAACAACACTGATTAAGGTGAATACTTGTGGAGATAGATGGTCCCTGGGGGTGGGTCACTTGGCGAGACGTACACGGAGCAGACTATCAGAAATGAGGTGCTGAGGAGGCTATCTGTACCCACCCTTCTGGTGGGATTTGCGGAGGACGACTCAGTGGTTTCTCTTTTACTTTACTTTAGTTGTACTAGATTTTCATTTGTACTATACTTACTATTGGGCATGTATTTACGGCCCCTTTCCTTTAAGAACATATTTTTATATTCAGTATTACTCAGTGATTACTTCTATTTCATACTCTATTGTGTTTTTCTTACTTTTATAAAGGAAATTCGATCCCTTTTTTTCGGGATTTATGCCTTTGGTGCTAGTCGCCATCCCCTAGCCTACGGAAGGCGGGCTTGGGGAAGTCACGACACGGGTCCTGAGGACGGGTCATAACAAAAGGAATATCATTCCTAAATTTATTCACAAAATTTTATTTCTTCTCCAAGTTGTCCTCATGTTTCACTAAATCAAATTAAATCACCAAATTGTTTCCTCAACCAACATTGGTCCCATAAACTTTTATTCTCCTACCTCATCCCGCAATTATAGTGTCAGACACCTCTCCCTATTTAATGCATCAAATTGTTTTATGTGTATACTGAAATGAGAACTATTAATATTATAAAACACAACCAAAGAAATATGTCTATCCCAACATCCCTGTTAATCCATTGAGAAAGAAATATGCATGTATTTCATGGTCCTAATCATCCACACAGACTACCCATCCAATTGAGGATGAAATTTTGTACTATAAATTTATTCAGTGCATAATTACTTCTAACGTTCTCTTAAAAAATTGGACATGAACCTAAGATCCTAATATGATACAGTAGAGAGAGGAAGTCAATGTGACTTGATAATATCCATTAGATAATCTCTATAAATTTTCTCAAAAAATATCACATCTCAGATGGAAATGAAATGTAGTGATTTAGTTAATACATCAAAAATAAACTGGATCTCATTATTCTCTTGATAATTCTTTGGAAATACTACCATGAAATCTATAGATATATTTTTTGATTTCCACTCTGGTACTGTAAAAGTCTGAAGAATTCCTTTTGGTAAATTTCATTCATGTTAAACCTATTAACATGTCAAATACTTCATGGTAAATTCATCTATATCTCTTTTTATTCCATCCCACTAGTAATACTACTGATGGTGTTGGTACATCTTAGTGATACCAAGATGAATGGAAAATAGGGAACTATGTGATTTTTTAAATAACTCTTTCCTCACATGTGAAAAATAGGGAAAAAATATTATTTTTACAAATCACAAAAAACCTTCTTCATCAATATTACATTTAGGAATACTACCTTTCTCAATGGACTCTATCATTTCTCACAATGATTGATCCACCATAATAGATATATTAATTAAATATGACAAAGTAGACAGTACTAAACCCTAATTTAAAATAAGGTAAATCTCTACATCCAAAAATTCAGGACCAAAAGGCATAAAATAATTAACCAAAGGGTCAAATTACAAACATAACATTGTTAATATAGTATTATTTTTTCATTTAAAAGCATCAACCTCATTATTTTCTTTTCTATGATGATAATGAATCATGAAATAATAAAATTTGATCAGTTCCATTAATCTTCTCTATATCCTATTCAATTTAGTTTCATTGAATATATACTAAAAACTTCAATGATAAGTATGTATTTCACAGTTTAATCCATTAAAGAGATTCCTCCAAAATTTTAATAAAAAAACAACATCTAGTTCTAAATATTATGTAGGAAAATTTGAATCCTGTTTTTAACTGATGTGAAGCATAAGATATTACCATGTCATTATTTATATGGAAAAAATCAAGTACATTAAATAAAGATTCATTATATATGTGGGATTAATTATTTCTGGAAGGGAGAACCAATATTGGAGCATTCAAATATACATTTGAGTTCAAGAAAAAGTCATGAAATTTTATAGTCCATATGAACTGAACACTTTTTAAGTTAACTTAGTCATTGGGATACACAACAATGAAAATGATTTAATAAAACTCATTTATTAACCCTTTAATACTTGAAATGTATGATTCTACATGACATTTTTTGGTCTTCTCAAATATTCAACATCTTTTGTTTTTACAGGGTCGATTGTTATCCCATCATTACAAACAATGTTACCATGGAATGAAATTTATTGTAATAATATTTCACACATTCCAAATTTACCATTCCACTTTTTTCATTTTATGATTTAAAAATAAACATTATATTCCATTCGTGATCCTCTTGGATTTTAGAAAATAAAAAATTTCATCAATAAACTTAGCGAAAAAAAAATCCAATACATCAAGAAAACATTATTCATAAGATCCCTGAATAAAATAGTTGAATTAGAGAACCAATATGGAAAAAATAAATATTCATAGTGTTCTTATGTAGTTTGAAACATAGTCCAAACAACTTTATATTCCTTCACATTCAACTGATGGTACCCCAACCTTAGGTTAAACTTCAAAAAAATATTGTTCCCCTAGGAGTTGATCCACCAAATCAGATATATGTGGCTTAGGACAGTTGTTATTAATAGTGATGTTATTAGAATCACAATAGTCAATAAAACATCTCATTGATCTATATTTATCTTTAAATAACAATATTAGGGAACCCTTTGATAATGTACTTGGTCAAATGAATCCTTTATCTAAGAACACCTCCAATTGGGTTTTGAATTATAAATGTTCTAATTTCGACATTCCATTAAGGGGTTCAGAAATGGGTATATAATTATGTAACAACTCTATAGGAAACTCAACCTCTTGATCATGAATTAAAATAGCAAAATCATCATGAAAAACATCCGTGTATTCATTTATAACTAGAATGTCACTAATCCGAACAAATTTTTTTTTATTTTCAACAATATGAACTAGGTAACGTTCAATTCCATCTCTAATCAATTTCTCTACTTCTTAGTCTGTTATCAATGGTATGAAATCATTAAAAATTTATTTTTAACATTGAAAACTATCATATCATGGTAACCTGAAAGACAATCCATACTACGAACTATATCAAACTCTACTATAGATATTTCAGCATGATTTTTAGGAAAGGAAATCCCACTAATGAATAGAGTAATATTCCTATAAATCATTGTTTCTTTAATACTTCCACCTGGTGTTTTTATAAGAAGTTTTATCTTACCTTCACTAGGTGATATTCCAAATTTATATGAAAATTCCTAAAAATTTATGGAAATTGAAGATCCAAAGTCAAACAGGGTATTGGAATAATTCAAAAACACAATTAACATACCTGTAATCAATTAATTTTATGGCTTACCATAAACTATAATAGTTATAAAATACCTCACTACACCTTACTGTTTCTGATCATGAATATTTATATCTTGTGAAATGAAATTGGGGCACACATTTTCATAATGTATCATCTCCTTGAAGCTAAAGAAATATTACCATAATATTATTATTAGTTACAATACTCTATGATTCAACCAGATTATTTTTCTTGCACTTGTAGGCCCTGTGTCCTATCTATCCCTATAGGTAACACTTCAATGTAATTATAAGAAATTCACAAAGGATATTTTTACTACACATACCATAGGATTGGAACTCTATTTTATCACCTCATTATTTTATTTTTTCATGCTTCCACATCACCTTCCATCCTGATCACTTATTATATTAATCTTCATGAGGAACATAAGAGTTAGAAAACTCCATATTAACATTTTTAGATCATAGAAAAACTTTATCATTGATTTTAAATTTTCATGCTCCTAATGATCTTCATGGTTTTTGTTTCAATATATAGTAAAACTGATTAATTTTTCTATCAGTTTCATGAATAAAATCTACCACATACCAAGCCAATATTTTGATGTTTTGGTCATATTTAGCTATGAAATAAGAATCTTTTTGCCACAATTCCATAAAAAAGTCTATTCGTAGTAAAAAACATTAGGGAAATATTTATCATGGAAAATATTGATGAATGTTTCTCATTACCTGGAAGAAAGATCATATTTATCTTTAGTATTATCAAACAAAGAACACCATAGATTAGTTTCACATGAAATATGATAAATGTAAGGCATTTCATTTTAACATTACATGTATCACATGACATAAAATATCATTTCTAGAGAATTGATCATTCATTTAGCTACCATTGATTTTTATAACACACTGAATGATGAGGATTTGTTCATTATTAAATTACCATGAAAAGTAATGTTTCCTCATGGTAGATCAAGATCCTCTTTAACATAGATAAAAACACCATTTATAACTTCATTCAAATGATCCATTACTAATATTGATTTTTATATTATATCTCTAACTATCTCTGTATGCTGATTTGGAAGGATATTATCCTCTAGGTTCCATCCCACTATAGCTTCCTAGTTCCTCAATTGAAAACCATTTTGAACAGATATCTTTTATATGAAGAAACATTGAAATATTCAAATTATACAACAATTTAATTTAACCATAAGATAAAATATTTCAACTAATGCTATTAATGTTAAAAAAAATTATATTGTTATCAAAACTAAACATTGATACCAATTATAAGGCCTTCGCCTAAAGAATTATATAATCATCTATTTTACTCAAGAAGTTACATTCTGTCAAACTAAAAATCATATATGGTTTAGAGCTTCATGAAATTATTCCATAATTCATACATGAAATGACCATAAAACACAATGTTTATACTTTTGACTAGTATCTTATTTTACAACAATAGAAAACATTTAAAATAAATCATGATCTATTTTTTGAAAACTCTTCACAACATTCAACTTAATTCTTTATAATCCATTTCTCATCCTTAAATGCAATAATATTTTCAAACAAGTTATTCTTATAGAAACATTAGTAATGCATTCAAAAATATTTAAAATTGTTATTCTATTGATAAAAAATGATACCCAAGAAAAATATATTTTTTAAACATTGAATTGTACTCTTGAATTAAAATTCATTCCATTTAAAAATATCATTTATTTTACCTTATGAAATAAAATTCCATCAAAACTCATTATAATGAATATAAAATTCATGTTGGTACCTTGGGACATCATCACATAGAACCCTTATATAACCCTTATGTAATCTATATGGATTGGAATAATTATACATCCAACTTACAAAATAATTCTCCAATGAATATAATCACAACTCAATGAAATTTGGTGTTATCTAGGAACATCCATCATTTAAGATATAACTAGATTACATAATGC
This sequence comes from Viscum album, assembly GCA_963277665.1. Classification (NCBI taxonomy): domain Eukaryota; kingdom Viridiplantae; phylum Streptophyta; class Magnoliopsida; order Santalales; family Viscaceae; genus Viscum; species Viscum album. Next base: position 1,465,801,588 of record OY728128.1, on the reverse strand, counting down.
TATTTGGGTACACCCACCATTTATTATATCCAAGAAAAACTACATGAAAAAAATTATACATTTTAAAACTCTATTAAACTCATATGAAAATGCCTTTCATACATTAAAATGCCAATTTATTTTATAGTCTATTTAAAAAAACAATTCCTTTGAAATTTGTTTTTCAATACAAAAATTAAAAAATGTTAAATATAATTTTTAATTGAATTAAGAATTAAATATTGAAAATAAATCCAAAAATAAAATAATTTTCTTCGGTGGTGTAAACTTGATTTTCATCTTGTAGTTTAAGAATAGAACATCTCTTTTTTAATTTGTGAAAATGATCTGTTTAAAACATTTAAAAATATTGAATTTTCAAATTGATTTGAATGAAATTAAAAACAGAAAAAATATATCCTTAATAGTCCATTTATATAAATAAACATATAAAATAATAAATTAGATTAAAATAATTTGAAATTAAATCATTAATCAATAAAAAATGTATTTGTAATTCGAAGTGTTCTATAACACTTTGATGTGCTTGAACCAAAAAAACCATGAAGCAAAAAAATTATAAAAAATATTAAATTACATTAAAATTCATATATTCCTTATAGGATATGTCATTGAATATCTATATACACCTAAAAGTAATAATGGTGCACAACATCAAGAATATCCCCAAATAATGGATGTTGAGACTAAGTCCCAAACATTGAGTCGGATTTGTCAGGTGTGCCATTATAATTCTAAATAATAAAATTAGGTTAATTATTTACATGTATGAGAACCTTATTGAAGTTTATTATTAATTTTATTTCACTTATTTACAATATATACACAATTACATCATAAGTTAATTTCATGATGGATGTTTTGTCTATATTCAACTCATGTATCAGGACTGACATTGTTGGGTCAAATAAGTTCAATGGGGTAATTATTTAAAACATATATAAAAATATATACAATACTTATACATAAATTATACTTTTAAAAGTAATAAAAAAATTTTATGAAAAATTAACCAATGTTATAATGATGGATACCGTAGGTTGCACGTACAGATAAGTAACGTTCCCATTTTTCCATGATCGTTATAGAAAGACAGTAAGTAAAATTTAACTTTCCAGAATGATACTTATATCATAAATAAAATATTATTTGATCTTATATATTTATTTAATAAATTATTGTGATGTTAAAGGCATCACATTGATTCGAGGAGGCAGTTGTCCACACATCCATGAATGACGTTGTCACTTTTTCAGTGTATGAAATGGGTAACATATAAAATGATATATTATATTTATAGAAAGGTAACTATGTAATGAGTATCATATATACATATATCATATATTTCATATATTATTATTTAAAAAAACATAATACATTCCATGTAATTTTTGAACGTATCATATCTCTTTGAGGAGGCAATGGTCCACAAGTGTACATACGATGTTATCATATTCCCAAAAATGGAAACCATAATGTTAAGTGTTATAAGAAAATTAAATAAGTATCACGAAATGATAAATATCATATTAAAAAAGTATTTCCATCATAATTGCCTATCATGATATATGGAAATGGAAAAATTATTGAGACTATTTCGCAAGGTGGTAGTCCGTCACATAAACGAACATTGATTTCATTTCCTATTTGATGTAAGTATGTGTAGGTGCTGGCCATAAACATAATATAACAACATCATAGTATATTATAATTTATAAGTGCATTATATAATAATTTTATAATGTTTGTGAAGGGAATTATATAAAAATTTACATTTATGAATGTTACGTCTTCTTTAGGTAACTCTATTTGGATTTCACCAAAGGACATCCTTGAATGGATTTATTCCCAAATTATGTCATCTAGGATAAGGTGAGGGAAGTTTTTTTCTTATTTTGGAAGGTTTTGGATGATCCAATGTGCTTTATTGGGTTGAATATGAGAGGGTAATGAGTTCCCTTTTATAGTGGAGGTGGAGAGTCATTCTTGTAAATACAAAAAGGTAAACACTATTGGGAGGTCTCACGTACATCACGATTCCTCAATAATGATACAAAAATTATAAAAGAGGGTATATGGTCTTAATATATACATAAAATGGGTTTTTAAATGTTTTATGTCATTTATCCCATTCTTTATATAGTTTAACCATGAAGTAAACACATATTTACCTTATTCGCAAAAATTTATTTTATTTTTTCACTAACACATTTGAATAAAAAAATATATTTAAATTGATAGAAAATATACATTAATGTTATTACAAATATGGAATCCAATTTTTCAAATTAGGTTCACATAATTGGAGGAATTTAATTTGAAATTAATTCTTTAGATGGGATGAAACAACATGTTTTTTAAGTAAAAAGTTGCAAAGGAGTGAAATGTGTTTTGATTCATTTTCAATGTGAAATTGATTCAAATGGAATAAAATTGAATTATTAAATTATAATTTAACTAATTATAATTTAAAACCAATAAGAATATAATTTATTCATATAAATAAATTTTAATGAAAAAGTGGTTTTCACTTATAATTCAACATGGTTTCACAATTCATAACAAAAGAAGTCTTACCAGAAAAACAAAAAATTCAACCAAAGTAAGTTCTGAAATTACTCGTTAAAAAAGGATTTTATTTTGGAATATATAATTTATGAAAATTTAAAATTGTAACTTTAAAATAATTACTCTATTAAAATGTTTAAAGGCTACCATATTAAATAATATTACAAAATATATAATATTGTTCAGTATGACTGATTCTTGCATGAAATAAAAGATTTAGAAAAATATAGTTTTTGACGTTCATATATGAAATCGATTATAGGATCCCTTTTAATTTAATTTATGATGTAATTCATAATGATTTATGAATATGAAAAATATTTATTATATCATTGACATGGTTGTTTCAAATTAATTTATTATCCAAGGAGGAACACTTTGTAAAATCCTTATATCCCATCAATTGGAAAAATCTAAACTCGTTCAATAGAAAATGTATTTCTACAATTTGTGGGAAAATTTATTATTGATAAAAAAAGATGATGATACCCTATCTTTTATTTCTTTCCTAATAGTTTATTAACATAGCTACTATTGAGTTTCCAAACATATAGAAATATGATACTGTGACATTATTAGAAAAATTAAATATCCAGTATGATGGAAAATATCATAATTCAATTAAAATTTCATTTCCTAATAGTTTTTAAATGAAAGTGATGGTTCTTAAAATATTGAAGTAAATTTGTGACAAACATGAAAGTATATTCAAAAGGAATAAAAATGTAATTTAAACCAATATTCGAATAAGGTGAAGAATTTTTAACTACATTAGTATAGGTGAAGAAGAAACTATCAATTATTACATCACCCATGTAAAATATATTTTTAGAAACATCACATAATTTGAAAATGTCTTGGAATATTTAACTATCATAAGTACATTTCTATGGAATTTCTAGATATAGTCCATCCTAAAGTCTCTATAGTTAAAGATAAAGATAATTTTTGAATTGATTTACTTAATAACATTCCATTTCAATATGAAATGAAAAAATACATCATTTCGAAAAATAATATTTATATTTATATTCCTTTTAAATCCATGTGGAAGCTGAACATTAGAGAATCCAAAGATAACGAAATTGTCTACAGTGAATCAGGTGATAAGAAAGAAAATAATGAAGATAATAAGAGTATTATACTCCTTATCGTGATGATTTTTCTAAATTGAATATGTGTTCATGAATAGAAAATCCCACTTAAATATTATGGGTATGGGAGAGTTAGACATTTTTCATTAGAAAATACAAGGAATAAAAAAGATAAGGAGTATTAAAATGATAAATCAGGAGGAAAATACTACATAAATAAGTTAGGAAAAACATTTAAGGAAGTTAAAGAGTAATACATATGTAATAAAATGTTAATATAAATGAAAAAATGGATATTGAGTACAAAAGATGTATATGACACTAAAAAATAAATTATAGAATAACGATGTTACATATATGTTCAAACAATCATGGGTAACGTAAAAAAGAAGGAATATAACTAATGTAGTAAATATGAAGATAGTGAAGAAAAATAAATAGTATATTTTAAGATTTCATAACTTGAGAAATTTCTATATAAACAAATTAACATCAATATTAAAGATAAAGAGATGAATGAGGAATGTGAAAACTAGAATTTATTGGAAAAATAATTCCACAAAAAATAGGACATATATATCGAAGAAATTAAACCTCTCAAACAAAAAATAATTGAAGAAGGGAAAATTACGAAAGGCCTTTATTAATATCTTAATACTATGGTAGAATAGGTATGTATACACATTACAGATTACATGAGTATGAAAATAGTTTAAATAAAAATAATAATAATTTCAAAAAACATTCAAAGTTAATTGATTAAACATCTCAGGTTATAGAAAAAAATTATCCAAAAAGAATTTTGAAATACACATAAATTAAAATTAAATGTTCATCAAAAATTACAAACCATTTTTATTTGAGAACCAATAATGGAAATTCATCAATTTAATAATTATGATAATAATATTTCTAAAAAATATGAGTTAAAAGAATAATACTAAATAAAATTCCCCTTTACATTTGAAAACGAAAGTTGTAACATTCATTAAATGTCAAAAAACTTATCCTAGAGAAAAACCATACATTTATAAAATATCAATGATTATAGATATATTTTATTTTTTCATATTTTTGGACATGGAGAATATAATTTTTTATAACATTTCTATTCCTGGTAATTGAAAATAATAAATGGGGAAATGGATGAAAAATAAGTATCATTCTAAAGTTAATGGATGAAATAAAATCGAATTCAAGGGAGGTTAAAAATATCTTAGGGTAAAATTTATTTTACTTTATGGGGGAAATTTTTCAAAGGTTTGACCAATCAAGTAACTATACTGAAGATTGTATGAAAAAAATGTCATATCAAGTTACATGTACAAGAAATAAAAAGGAAAATGTGAATGAGATGATTAAAGACAACACATCTATTGGTGAGATTACTCTAAATGATATAAAATAATAATATCCCATTGATTTTTGATATTGTTTATTACTAACATGTTACATGTGATTTAAAATTATTGACAAAAATAAGAATGCGAGGCTCGAGAAGTCACAAATTTAAATGATAGTTCCATAAAAAAGAAGATTTTTTATCGATGATATTGAAGATTATATGTTAATGTATAATGATTTATATTTATATATGGACTAGAACAAATATTACTTAGTGTTATCGATCAATAGGATGATGGTGATAATTTTTTATTTATAAATGATTATTGCTTCATAAAGTTTTTTAGGGATGATAACATATTTATGAAGAGACAAACAACTAGTGGGACTCTATTCCATATTGAATATCATAATAATTTTTCTGTTTAATAATTGTGGAAGAAAAGAATATTTTAAATTGAATAAAAGGAATCCTATATAGAAAATTATGAAAGTAATATCATAGGATTATGTTGTAAGAGATTAACCACTACCAATTTCAAAAGATGATGTTATTTTTCAAATATTCTAGTAAGGAATGATGTTCAATGGAATTTCATTGAATGTTAGGATTTAGTATCCTAGACCACTTTTACATACAATAAGACCAATTTTGTTCGATTAGATATCAATAAATAATGGGTAACTTTTACATTATTTGGTTCAATGATGATTTCACCCAGAAAAAACAAAAATAATGTTCATGAAATAAAAATCAATGCCTATAGAACTGTCCAAAATTTTCATATTAGAAGTTATGAATCATTTGGATGTATATATATGAAATACGAGAACAAAAAATTAGATGAATTATAAATGTAGTTATTTTGATTCCTTACAATGGTAACATAAAATTAAAACCTATTAAAATTATATTTAAATATCTCAATACATTGGAGATGAAAATAGAAAAAATAGAAGTCTAGTAGATATGGGATGAATAATTTTTTCTAAATATTAATACATTACGTTCCTCTAGAGAGAATATCTATGTACAGATCTACATGATCACAATTTTTTTTATTTGAAAAGAATAAAAAATTATTCCCTTGGAGATGTCATATAAAAATAATCCTACACAGATGTTCTTTGATTTTTTTTGGAGAACTTATTGAATTAAAATAAAAAAAGAAGAATTTTGTAAAGGATGATGAAAATGAGAAACAATGTATTTATAAGGGATATTCCCCCAATGGAATAAGTTATAGATATTGGATGAAAGATCTACATAAGTTAGTTCATTTTTTATCTAAAATTCCTTCAAAAACCTTCCACATTTTTGGATGTTTTTTGATATGATGTAGATTATTTAAGAGTATATATAATGTTATATTCAAGATAGGTTTAGGAAATTAAATATTAATGTGATTTTAATTTTATATAGGATTATTCCTGTAATTCCAATGATGAGAAATGTAATATTAGAATAAAAAAATAGGACATTATTATAAAATTATGTACCTAATAATATCATCAAAAGTAATTAATCTCCAGTTAATTCTAGGAGGAGATTGATGATTAAAAATTAGATATCACTTATCCCACAGGTGTAAAAAAATATTTTATAAAAAGTTTTATATAATGAATGGTTTAGAATTATAAATAAAGGGTCGGATAATATTGAGATAAATGAATCCTTAAGTCTTGTTCTTCAATCAGAAGGAAATAATGTTTGAGGTAAAAATTGCAGTTAATTAAAGAAACTCAATTAAATGGAGAACTTTTGATGAAAAAAATCTCAATGTGTTTTTATATTTTCTTCATCGGTAGAATTTTTTTATTTTGAAGAAAATTTTTATCCTACAGAAATACATGAAACTATATTAACTTATTTTGTTTTTGTTTCTTTTCAAAATAAAAATTTAAATTATATGGATTATAAGACAACATTCTAGAGTGGTGAAATTCAAGAAGAATTCAGTGTTGAGGAAAGAAGTGGTTTTATACTTTGTAAATATGTAACCATGGTATGTAATGAATAGATTTATTTAGATGCTGTTGAACAATCCCTTCTGTCTTGTTATTCAATATGTGATATTTTCTTGGACCAGTTGATCATTTCAATGGAAAATCATATAGAAACATAAATGTTAATGAGATTATTATATTTATAGTATTTACTATTATGTTTACCTTAATGATATACTTTTTACATATTTCATAGATAAATATGATAATTATTTTGATTAATAGATATCGAGGAACATAATGAATTTAATTCATGAAGAGAAAATTTTCATTTTGGGACTACTAGTTTAATAGAAAGTCAGATACACATTTCACTCTCAATAACATATATCCCAACACATTATTAGAGATGTTTGGAAACACATATTTAATGAAAGTACCTAAATCAATTTCTATTTTTATAATTATAGGTAAAGATGAAGTTGTAATAGTTTTTAACTAGAAGTAATTTTCATTGATGATTAGAAATTTACTCTATCCTAGAGATTTCGATAAGATATTATATTTTTAGTAAAATAATATGTTAGTTATCATTATCATTCTAAATAATTTTATACTATTAATTCCAATATAAATATAACTTTTTTTAAAAGAAAATTTAATTTTTTATTTCTATAAACTAATGTAAATAAGTTAAACATAAATTGGTTCTCAAATAATGGTTGGGCTTCTGATTCTGATGAAAAAAAATCATCCTCCTTAAGAGAATGTTTCATAGGAGTGATTTTTGAAGTCTTCAGTAATAAAAGAAATTATTTATTTTAATACAATATTTTTTAATATTTTTTAAAATACATGAATGTACAAAAATGATGTGGTTGAATATTTATATTGAATATTTGAGTTTAAATGTTGAGAAACCACTGAGGTACTTTTGTAACAATCAATGTTCAATTTATATATCTAAAAGTTCTTTTAAATAATACATATTTGATATCATTTTATTCAATAACATTATATCATGATAATAATTTCAAGTTTAAATATAGTTCTTATGTATATTTCAATAAAAGATCAAATTAATAATATAATTTAAAAAATATTCCATGGGAAATATTTGAGGAATTGAGGATGAAACTACATGAGAATAATCCATTACTAAATTTTGATATTTTCTATGTTTCTTAATATTTCATTGGATTATATTTTAAAAAGGGTAAAATAAATAAACATCTATAATTTATAATTTGATCATATGAAGTTGGTGTTATCAAGGATTGGGGAATAAAAGTACTAAAAGTTAAATTTCTAAAATATATTTCCTTTGAGGGAGAGTGTATCATTATTAAGTCCAAAAAAATATTTTCATCGAGTAATGGAATTTCATTGAAATCATTACTTAATCTAGATGGGTGGTGTGATGACACCCCCTATGAGAAACGTATTGGTTTTATGAAACATGAGATAAAATATTTTTATATTATATAAATCAATTCAAATTGTGGATATTGAATAACTAATTAATTTATTTTAGAAAAATTACTTTTTATTGAAAAATTTATGTCCATGAATTATTTTTTTATTTTTTTAATGTTAACATCCTTTTAAGGTATGTTTTCATATATAATGTTGGTTTTATGGAAAACTTTTTAAAATATATTTGATTTTTGAAAAGTAGATGCATAAAATGTAGGATTTTAGTATAATGGTCGAAAATATTTTTTTTTGATTTAATTAAAATAAAATTCATTAGTACATGTTAGGTAAATAGTATATTTTGAAATTACATTTTTTTTGAAGTCATATGTTTCTTATTTTAAGTGGTAAATTATGAAATTTCACTTTTATAGGTGATCTAAATGTGATTAAATATAATAAGTATATTGATTAATCTTTGTAGATAAACTCACCTAAACCTATTTTAGAAGTTAATTTTTAGAATAAAATTTTTAGAAACATTTTTGGTTGAAAATTAATAATAAAAAATTTATAGTTGAAATTTTTCATAATAATATTTCTAGAAGAAATATTTAAATATATTTTTTGAAGATAATTTTAAGAAAAATTTTCAAAAAATAATTTACAAAATAATTTTTATGAATAATGTTTCAATAAGAACATATTTTAGCAAAATATTTTAGAAGATCTTTTATGGAAAAAAAATGATCATTTGTGGAAGAACATTCATAGAAATGATTTATAAGTAGTGTAAAGAAAGTGTTTTAGAAAAATATTTTTGATGATCGTAATACAAAATAACATTTATTGTTGGAAATTTTGTAGGAAGAAAGTTGAGTTTCAACAATAAGATATTTGAAGAAAAATAAATTAATTCACTAAAAGAATTTTCATAAGAACGTTTTTTATTTAAATAAGGCAAATTTGGATATACATTTATGAATTTTACTAATGGATAATTCCAGATGTGGGTAAAATGTGAAGACATACCCGAAGAATAATTTTTTGTATTTGGATGATGAAAATTTATCTTCCTAGCATAAAATTTGAGAATATCTTCCTAGAAGAACATTACTGAGTTTATCTAAAGAACATTCTTAAAGAAAATTTTAGATAAAAAATTTAGAGATTATATAAAGATTATTTTAGAAGAATATATCCCCGAAAAACATCATATGACCATTCATCATGAATTTTCTACATGAATAATTTTTTTATTATCAAAATTGATATTGTTAATGTCGAGTTAGATGATCAATGATCAACATTCACATAATTTTGTGTGTGTTTCTAGTCTATATTTGATGAATATTTGAATGATGAGTTGATTTGGTATTTTTATAATATTTAAGTTAACATTAATGTTTTACAAAGTCATTCTAACTGATTTATTAATATAAAAATTGTGAGGAATATAAATTAGACATATTCTATGTTTGTTTGGGATGTTTATGGATATCCAAATTTTTAGGAGTCCAAATTCCATGTATCTCCTCTTTGTTCTGGATGATAATGAGTGTGTAGAGCGATGAGTTTCTGTGATACTTTTAAATGAATTTTTGAGTTAATTGAGAGGGAATATGGTGAAGATAATGAAATAAAAATACATTAATAATATCATTATATTTATAGATAAATTTTAAATTTTTACTTTGTTAGTGTTCAGATGATTCACAAACTTATTAAAGTAGCTAGAGTTAAGTGTCTTGAAGTATACCTTCTAGTAAAATGTTTTCATGAAATTTTATTCTGAATAGAATATGAATTGTGTATATTTTAAAGATATATTATTACGTTTTCATAGAAGAAGAGAAAAAAGTTATTGATGGTAGTAACTAGTAATATTTCCTATTTGGTAACTGAAGCTTATTGATGTGAGTTTTCAGATTTGTTTTCAATTGATTTATATAGTTTATAATATTTTATTAATATGAGTCGACACAGAAAGGAATCAGTACCCACATTAGGACCAAAAATTTTAAAAACTATTGTTCCATTATTTAAATTATTTTATTATTTATTTTGAGTGAGGGTTAGTTATATATTTTAGATGATTAAAACTTTAAAAAATTTTGTTGTCAATTTGAAATTAATTAAATATTAAAAAATTCACTACTAAATAAACCACCCACCATAGTGGTCCATACATTACTAGTGACATCAATATTTATTAAAAATAATTAAAAACAATATTTTTAACTTTCCTTCAAGAAAATGCGTTTTTATTCATGGATAATGATCATATATGATCCATAAATATGTCAATTCCATGATTTTTTTGGGATAATGAAGGATTATTATGCTACCTAAGGAAAAAAATAATCACAAATAAATTTTATGGCTATGTGGAGTCTGAACCACATCATTGTAAATTGAACTTGGTTGTGAAGACCTTATCCATAAATTATGGATGTTGAATGCCAATTAAAAATTTAGGAAAAATATTCTTTATTTTATGTGGTTATATATGATGGGGTTTTAATAAAGGAGATTGATAAATGGTGGTAAATATCCCTCTTCTATGTTATATGGCCTTCCCAATTTTCTAAAAATTGATTATGGATTTTTGTGGGGAACAATAAAAGTTTTAGTGTAAATAATGAGATCAAAATTCATCATCCTCTTCCATGGATCATCTACAAAAAACATTTATATTCCAATGGGATTTCCACACATTTAAAATTTCAGTATCAAGAAAAAAATCACTCATCTATCTTTAATATTATTTAAATGTGTTTTTTATTTTCAGAGTCGTCATTAAATTGTACTATTATGGTATTGATGACTCATTGAGCTACTAATAGTTGTATATAATTTTTTTTTCTAACTTTGATTAGTTAATTTCATTACATTTTTCAATATATTTTTGTTCTACCAAATATAATCTTCTTTTCATGTTGTTTTCTTCAAATATACCCTTAGTTGATGTAGAAATATCAATGTAACATCATCCCTATTAGTTGAGTTCAAATTAGATCATTATACTATATCTTGATTGAGTTAGTAATATATTATGATATTTTATTGCAGAATCCAAATATTGATATTCATGGTTTCTAGGGGATTATAAGAGAGAGAAATAACTATCATAAAAAAAGATATTATTTTGTAAAATTGATTTTTTTTACCAAAATAATAGCGTAATTATTTTCAACAGAAGACAATAAATTGATTAATTTTTTAGATCACATTCATAAAAATATAATTAATAAAGAATTGATTTAGTCTTAGAAGATATGGGGGAATTAGTATGATTAATTAATTATTTATTTATCGGCATAATAGATAATTTTTTTATTATTGGAAATTATTTCATGGACATTGATTCATAACTAAATGGGGTTCTCATGAATTTACAAAAAATAGGATTGTAAACAATATTCACTTTAAAGTTCTATCAATTTTATTTTCCTTGAGTTAAATATGATACGAAAAATAGGATTCGGTCATAAATTGAAAAATATATTGAATTGTTGTTTAATAGGTTTTAAAAAAAATAACACACATAATGGAAGAAGAAAATAAAATAAATTTAGAAATTCAAAAAATACAAATTTTATTTCTCCCCCCAACACATGAATGATATAGTTCCACAAATTAATTCTAATAGATAGCGTAGTTTGTGTAGATTTGAAAAAAGAAAAATTTAAAAAAAAATGGTAAAGTGGGGAAATATATTATTGGTTTACTTATAAAAGTGTTGGGGGAGTATGAGCCCCTTCCCTAGTGGTTGGGGAAAATTATATATCTACCTATTCAACCTATGTTTATTAATAGTTAATAGGTTATTGTGTATTTTTTATTAATCACAATAATACTAAATGGATATACATTATTAATAGATTATTTTCCTTCCGAACTAAAATGAGCATTTCATGGAATTAGCATAAAACATCAGTTGTAATGAAACACATGTTATTCTGGATATAAGTATATTTCTCAAAAAAATTGGTCGAAGGATGATTTTTTTAATTACATAAAAATATTATTGTATAAAAATCTTCTCTTAAACATTCTTCAAACTCATGCATTTTAATTTTTCATTCATATTACTATTTTTCAAGAACTAAATTCATCTCTTTGACCACCCAATAATTCTTCTATTCCTATTACATATGTATATTAAATATTTTACAATAAAGAAAATTGTATAATCTTATTCTAAAGGGATTTTAGGATTTAATATAATCTAGAAAGTGTTTTGAAACTATGAATCTTCTCATTTAGATTTGGTCTAATATTATTTTTTTTAGAATTCTAACACAATAAAAATTGTACACTTTTTCTTCTATGTTGAATTTGAATAAGTGGGTTTTTATTTTTTTGGTCACTATATAACTTCATTTAATATTTGAAGAACTAGTTGTAAATGTTATTTATTTGGTAAATAATGTTTCTCTTTGAGTTTGAAATCTAAAAAATATAAATTTAATGACAAAAGTATAAGAAATAGTGGGAAAGTCAATTTTTTGGAAGAAGTGGTAGTTTTAGTGGGCCTCATAGTAAAGAAAATGAACCAAATACTAAATTTTATATAGGTGGACTCATGTTTTGTCCCTAAAGGAATAATGTTCACTATTTTATTTTGGTTTTGGTAATATTTTGTAATATTAAATAGTAAAATATTATGTGATATTTAATAAAAATAAAACAGCATCAACAACAATTTTAAATATAATTCCCTCTTCTTCGATATTCTATCAATTTACCAATTAAATCAAGTACCATTCCATTTTTACTCTCATTATCTCTATATTACTAGGTAAAATCACTACCAATTACCCTATATCAGTATTGTTAGTTTAAATAGAGATTTTGAATGATAACTACACTACCAGATCTTAACATGAATACTAATTTGAAATATGTAATCATTCATGAATAAATCAAAAACCCTTCATCATAACATATATAAAGGATATCTTATGGCCCTATGTGTGAAATATATGAAGTTAAAAATGTAGAATCTAAATCCAATATTTATTATAAATAGTATACTATAAATTTTAAAAATAAATAACATTAATATTTTATTAGATAGAATAAAACCATTAAAAATAATTCATTAACTCTAAGTGGGGGATTTCTACTGAGATCGATTACCAAGGGTATAATCTTCCATTCATGGAGAAATAAAATAAAAAAATTAAAAATTTCTATTATGCAGAAACACCACCGCATAATTTGGAATGCCACACAATATTATATAGGAGGATGAATGTTCTATAACTCTCTTTATTCTAGGATAATCCACACAAGAGTATAACAATTTTAATCCCCCCCCTCATCGATGGCATGGAAATTCTTATTTATTATAAATTTAATGAATTATTCCATTAATTTTTGTACATTTTCTATTATTCATTATGAATGTATTCCTCCCATTAGTTTCCATCTAGCATTCACCCAATTTGGATATGTATTTAGAAATAAAAATTTTGCTTTTATACCATCATCTATCAGATAAGCTAAAAATAAACTATATAGGATTCATTTCACTTACTTATGTCATATTGACATACCTAAAATCATTGTTTTGAAACGTTTTGATGTTATTTTAGGTCATTTTTGGGAAATTATGGAGTATCTTGGGTATTTTCATGGCTGTCACACAGTTAGGAGAAAATATTTACAACTATTATATTGGTTTGTCCTTTTAAATATTTCTCTAAATATCTATGTATTTTCCTTTATAGTTGACACTATCTTTAGGGAGTCACGGGACACCAGAAATAATATATACTAAAAATAATAATATGTTTGGAAGAGTGTGTTTGCATAATTTCATAATCAATGGTATTTTTTTATCACAACATCAAATGGTATCCCGAATATTGAATTTGTTTCTAGCAAGTGGGGTTTACCCTAGGAATTAAATGAAATTGGTCAGTATCAGGTGTTTAGTTGTATGTGATTGTTGTCGGGTGTGTTAAGTGAATTTAAAATTTTATTAATTTAATTTAATAAAATGGAAGAAAATTTAATTTACCTTATATAAATTGATCATTATTGAAAAATTTTATGGATAGAAACATAACTCCAGGAGATTAGAGAGGAGGATGAGGATATATTTTTAGAACTTATTACTTGAGATTTAATATTGATGATAATAATAAATAAAAATTGTAAGTTGAATCATGAATGAAAAAGGATCTTCACCTGAATCACTAATGGAAATGTTCTTCACTAATTATCAATCCATTATTCTAGTGGGATTTATATTATTTATTCACCCACTTCATTAAATTATTATGCATATATTTCTTATCTTCTTATTTTCTTTGAATTTTTTTCTTAACATGATTCCAATTATAAAATTGTTTTATTGAATTTATTTGTCGATATGTTAAGTGAACATGAAATAATATTTTTCCACATTAAGTATTATTTGACATAATTTCATCTCTAAATCTATGTTTTCACCTCAATCTTGTTATTTTATCCACACTATTTTTAGCGTTTTTCATCGTTGGACCACATGATTGGTTATCTGACATTGTCGAGATAAATTTGAGCATAGTATAACTCCATTAATCGTGAATTATATTTGAATGATATAGTGATAAGTTTTTTCCTTGTGTAATGAGGAATATTTTGGGTTTTGGGTGATGGATTCTTATTTTGAGGCCACGAATATTGATTAGATGTGTGCCAACTACCACCATATGAAATTTCAATTCTAATTTATGACCATCAGATGTTGAGAATCGATGAACTAATGATTTATACCCTATTTTCAGATTATTCAAGATGGGAAAAAGGTGATAATGGTGGATAAAATCCAAGAATTTGAGGATGTGTAAATCAAGTCTTAATTATTTTGGAAACAAATGAGTACACATCATATATCCTGGATAAACTTATTATTTCATAGGCCTTTGCTCCCCGATCTATGGGAGGAGTTAGGTTATCCCTATTGTGGTGGACCTTCGATTTTCACATGAGGTACGACCCTCCGACCACGACACTCTATATTTCCCTACCTAGACTTCCTTTTTCGTTCTAGAACCCGACAATCCTCAGGTTGATGTGTAATTTTCTAGGCCGCTATCTATGTTTTGACTCCCGCACCAGTGTCATTTTCCATCTTGTTGCACATAGGATCTGTGTTGAAGCTTATATATCAAAAGTACCTATAAAATCCATCACTATTGAGATCGAGGGAGAGATCTGCTGGAACCAGACACTATGTTATGATTCTTGGATCCCCTTCTATTCTGGTTGTCGTCGTTTAGGCCTTGAGGATTCCAAATGTCATCATAGCTTCCATGGCAGTTCCCAAACTGAGCCTCCCCATCTTACGGAGGTTGGCACCATCCCAGTTTGTAATGTTATAGATGTTAATCAATCATAGAAGCGAGAGAATTTTTCTGGTCCATAACGTAGAGGGGATGAAATTACTGTTTTAATGGGGGAGGACTAAGGGAAAACCACACCATCACCTTATATACCATGAAATTATAGTGGGTCAAGTGAAAATCCATAGGTGGATGAGGTGTTTAGTCATTTGAAACAAGACCTGGGTATTCTCAATCAATTGAAGAAACTGGGTGCTAAGAAGTCACAACCACCTAGACATCCTATTTTCTTCGATATTGTCTCAGCAATTTCACCTCCAGGAGAAAAGTGAAAGGCCTTAATTATTAAGGGGACCTCTAGCTATACTGCCACTGGGGTTCACATCAGTATGGAGGCTGAGATATCTAGAAAAAATTTGCAGAAGGAGTCATCTACAGTATCATAGATTGGAAAAGGGAGGATGAATGAGTTGAATGTCTTGGGCCCCTTAGAACCAAACAAACTCACTCCCCAACCTTCAGTCCAACTGAAGGATGTGAGTGTAGGGAAGAAGAATTACTTTGAGTTTAAGGTATGTTTGGTGATGTATTTGTGGAGGCATAACCCCTCAAAGAAGGCCCAGTTGTGGTGTTGGGTAATCGCTTTGATGGTCTGGATGTCGATGAACCAATACTGGCTTTAGAAGAGGATGATTCAGGTGATGACAGTTACAACCAATTCTCAATGGATAGTTTGGAAAGAATTCAAGGGAAAGGACTTCATAGTTCTTGAAGGAAGAAAGGGAAGAAAGGAAATCGAGACTCAGGAAAGTGCATTGTGGTCAAAGGGAAAAAATCAAAGGGTTGGAAATAATATTCCCACTTACCTAAGCCGATGGAAACTAGGATAGCTAAGAAGGGTGGAAAAAAAGAAAGAAAATACTTACAAAAAAGGGAAAGTGGAGAAAAAAGGGGGAAATCCGAAATAGTTGAAGAAGAAGAAGGAGAGTACTTGAAACTCATCCGCCATTCCAAGGAAGAAATGATTGAAAAAGCAGTTCAAGTCAATGTTTCAAAAGAGGAGATCGACAAAATATATGAAACAATGTTGTGAGTTGATTCCAAGGTGGAGAAATAGGTTTTTTTTATAACTATCCAATCCTTTTACATAAAACATTTCATGATTATAAGTATAATTAATAATCAGAGTACAATCCAAGGATCGTTAAGTCTAGTGTCTTGGAAGACTAGGTACATATGACATAAGACATGGGAATAAAAAACATCTTTATTTAATCTCCATAAAGAGCTTCTAACTTCCTTTGAGCTCTTAAATCTTCACAAGGTACCCTGGGGAACACATGAACAAAGGGATTAGCTAAAATGACTAGTAAAGGAATGAACATAAGGATACATCTCAAGCACATGAGTTCGGAGGCATGACATAATGATATCCAAAGCATGAAACTTATAAAATCATTTAATATAATAATGGGATCATATAAACATGGAATCATATAAATGTGGTATAATCACAAATCCTATCTTTAGTACGGGTCAAGGCTAACCGCTAATCCCGTTTCCCATTTTAGTATGGGTCAAGACTAACCGCCAATCCTGTTTCATGTCGCATCTCATGAGACTTAACCTTACCCAATGTATTGGAGCACTATATGGGTGCACCAATCTCATCATATTCATGAATATTCTTTCCACATAAAAAATCTTTCCACATAAATAATCACACATAATTAACCATATATAAACAAAAGGGTACCCATGGAAAGAAATGGGAACCACAATCATGACATAAAACATATCCAATGGGCGTATCACGAAAGTATCCATGAAAGAAAAGGATAATAACATAAATGGACATTAATAGGGTAAAATAGGCATATAACATGGTAAGTGGTGTCCAATATAAATGACAACATATAAAAAATGTATTTTAGAAACATTAGCATTTAAACATTTTTCTGCGGTTTTAAGGAAAACACTCTAGAGCTTTTCAAATAGAAAAGAGGACGTTATTTTATATAAAAACAGAATTGAACCAAGAAGGTTTTCATAATAAAAATACTGATTTCATAAATAAAATGGTGTTTTAAAAAAATAGGATAGAGTGCATTTAAAATTTGGGTAAAAATTTGGGAAGTCCCCTTAAAATAGGTTTCCTTATCGGAAAGTTCTAAGGAGGGAATCTTTCAAAATCATGTATATCCCCAAAAGAATGTGATGAAAGGGTCTTGATATAATAATATTTTAAAACTAAATAGAAGTCATAAGACTCACATAAATAGGTATGATAACACCATTTTGAAAGAAAGATAAGGAAACCCGAGAGGACAAAGAAGTTTCGGGTAGAATTCGTTACGATTTTATCGGCACGGTTTCGGGTGTGAACAAGGGGGATTGATGAGAGAAAAATGGGGTTTATCGTCACTTATAAATCCAGAATTAATTATGGGGGAGGTTCTAAAACATACCCCATGATTTTCTAGTACACATAAAAATACATAGTATAGTGGACAATCTTGATTAAGAGAGAAAAAGAGAGGATCCGTTACCTTAAATCCGGTAGTGTTCTTCACTTGTTATTAATGACCCAAATAAAAAAATTAGGATTATTATTTAATAAGTCCAAAACCTATTATATATTTAATTGATTTATTATAACCCTTTTTATTCCATTCAAATCCTTTTTGATTAGTTATAAAGTTCATTTTCATTGTTCGGGCTCGTTTTTTACTTGGCTTTAAAAGATCAGTTAACTTATATACAAGTTTAGATCATATGAAAGATGAAAGTGGTTGCCTAGAATTGAAGTTATATTCATTAGTTAATATACAAGAGATTACATGGTTTTAGTTTTAATTAGGTTAATTAGTGTGATCTCGAATTATTATATATATAACCTTAGTGATAATCGTTTTTGTTAATCAGTGGATTTGATTACAAAGAATTTGTTTTGCTTTATAACTAAATTCCATTTGAACCAAAGGATTACAAAACCAAAAATAGGATATATTACATATATAATAATATAGTTTAACCATAACACAAATGGTTTCATGACAATAATTAATGATAATAATAGAAATTGATAAATTGTTGTCCTTGAATATGCTAAATTAGCACATCTCAAATGGTGCTTTCATTTCTTTCAAATAAAAGGGTGGGGAAAGAAGAGAATATAATGAAATATACCACTATAATGAAGAAATTATACTAAATGTATTTTACTGTATTTTTCATACTATTATGGTGAAGGGAGGTTAGGAAGGAAATAAAAAAGAAAAGAACTTAAAAGAAAAGAAGAAATTTGGGAAGAGGAATTTACCTCTTGAGACTTCCTCCTTTTAGAACCTCTTAATGGGAGAGTTTTTGGTATTTTGAAAAGGCTTAGATATTTTGGACGTGGGGGAGGACCTTGGAGAGAGATTTGGGTAGAATTTAGAGAAGTCTTGGAGCTTGAGAGGAGTGGAGAGAAGAGGCAGTGAAGGGGGTTTTTAAAGTGGAGGAGAGGAGGGATTTCATGATAATATAATTCTTAATTTATTATTTCTTCACAAGAAAAAGAATAGTATGTATTCCCTGACCAAGAATAGTAAATGGGTCATGTGAATTCAAACCAAGTGAGCTTACATAGGTAGAACATCATTGATGACTCAAATAATCAATTATTTAGCATTTATTGTGAATTATCGAATTCTACTATTCATAAAAAATTCTAGTATTTCAGAAAAATCTAAAAAATTACCACGAAACATATTTTGACATGTAAAATCCAAAAATTAATTCCATTATTCAAAAATAATTTTCTAAATATGAATATTTTAATATTTAATTAAAATAATAATTTATTATCAAAACCAGTCATCAAACATTCCTTAACTCATTCTAAACAATAGGTATGGCGTACTTCCAACTTGAATATTATTTTTATACCACCAAATGTGAGGTTACTATTTGTTACGGTATATCACTATTCATAAGGGTATGTTACAATTCATTAGAGTAGGTTACTATTCACCAAAAATTATTTTTGTTTTATTAGACTCCAAAAAACATCTCGAACACAACTGTGTATGTCAGATTTTCCAAATTCCAAACACAGAAGTGAAAAACTTATGATTAAAGGTCACTTATCACTTATTAGTTCACTATTATGTGATTTTATGGCATATTTATAAGAAGGGAATTTCTATTTAAAAACTTTGGGTCATTACATTCTTCCCCTGTTATTAAATTTTTCCCTCGAAATTTCATTTTACATTCTAGGACAAAAAACAGATGTGGGTACTTTTCTTTCGTTGATTCCTCCAACTCCCATTTTTCTTCTTCAAACTTATGGTTCCTCTACAACACTTTGACAAGATGGGTTGTCTTGTAGGGTAGAACCTTATCTCTCTAATCCAGAATCTTTACTGGCTTCTCCTCATAGGAGAGATCATCTTACAGCTGTACCAACTCTAAGTTTAGTACATGTGAGGGATCAGGTATGTACTTCCTCCAGAGTTATACATGGAAAACATCATGAACTTGTGCCATATTTGGTGGAAGTGCAAGCCGATATGCCACGGCTCCTATGCGTTCAAGGATCTCAAAGGGGCCAATATACCTTGGGATTATCTTCCCTTTCTTCCCGAATTGCATGACTCTCTTCAATGGAGATATTTGAAAGAAGACTTGATCTCCAACATCAAACTCCAAGTCCCTTTGACGGTTGATAGCATAGCTATTTTTTTAATTAGAGTAACTTTGATGTGTTTCTGGATGACTTGAACCTCCTTTGTCATCTCTTGAACCAGATCAGGTCTTAGTAGCTTTCTTTCTCCAACTTCATCCCAAGAGGTTGGAGTTCTACATCACTTTCCATACAGAGCTTCATATGGAGCCATCTAAATACTCGAGTGGAAGCTATTTTTGTATTAGAACTCAACCAATGGAAGATGCTGATCCCATCCACCTTTGAATTCTATAGAAAAGTATCTAAGAATATCTTCAAGCGTCTGAATAGTTCTTTCAGTCTGGCCATTAGTTTGGGGGTGATAGTCCATGATGAAATCTAATTCAATAATAAAAGAATGTTGAAGGCTCCTCCAGAATCAAGATGTGAACCTTGGATCACAGTCATAGAAAATTGATAGTGGAACACCGTTCAGTCTCACCACTTCATTCACATATAACTTTGCAATTTGTTCAAGCGAGATATCTTCCCGAATAATGATGAAATGAGATGTCTTGGTTAGTCAGTCAACCAAAACCCATATCGCATTATTTTCCTTCTACGTCTTCAGGAGACCCATGACAAATTCCATAGTTACATTTTCCCATTTCCACATGGGTATAGGGTATGGCTTCATCATACCTTTGGACTTTTGTTTCTCAGATTTAACTTGCTGACATACCAAGCACCTTGATATATATTCCACAATCTCATTCTTCATGTTATCCCACCAGAAGTGTTCTTAGAGATCATAATACATGTTGGTACTCCAAGGATGGATAGAGAAGGTCGAGCTATGTGAATAATTCAATAGCTCTTTTTTATCTCCGGATCAAATGGTACACATAATCATGTCCTAAATCTTACAACTCCTTCTTCATAAAATTTGAAATAGGAGGATTTTCCATTTTTATCAGCTTCCACCCTTTTCTAAATTTCCACATTTTTTCTTCGAGCAACCTTTATTTTCTCCATGATGGATGGTTGATCAATCATTTGAGAAAGGATTGATGATGTTCCTCCCTTAATGATTCCCATGTCTATCCTTTTCAAATCTAAGAATATCAGATCCTTTTCAATTCTCATCATTGATAAAGATGCAGGATCCTTTATACATAGATCATCCACCACCTTGTTTGCCTTACTGGGATGGTAGTGGATTGAGAAGTCATAATACTTGATGAGCTTTATCCATCTTATCTGGAGCATATTAAGCTATTTCTGTGTGAATATATATTTTAGACTCTTGTGGTCAGTGTATATCTCACATTTTTCCCCATAGAGATAATGCCACCAGATTTTCAACGCAAAGATCTCAACTGCCAAATCCAGATCATGCGTGGGATATTTTTTCTCATTGATTTTCAGATTCCTTGAGGCATAAGCTATCACTTTATCATTTTCCATTAGAACATACCCTAAGACTTTTTTAGAAGCATCACTAGGCACCACAAATATTTCTCCACTTGAAGGGAGTGTGTGTACCAACACAGTGATAAGCCTCTTTTTCAACTCCTTGAAATAGTGCTCACATTACTGTGTCCAGAAGAACTTTACTCCCTTATTTGTCAGCTTGGTCATTGGGTTTGATAATCGTGAAATTTTCTTCACGAATCATCGATAAAACCCAGCTAGACCTAAAAATCTACGGATCTCCGTTACAGAAGTTGGCCTCGACCGCTCTTCAATTCCCTTCGTCTTAGAAGGGTATATAGATATTCCTTTTCTGGTGATAACATGCCCCAAGAATGATACTTCCTCCATCCAGAACTCACATTTATTGTACTTTGTATAAAAATTACCCCTTTGAAATGTTTTTAACATAGTTTCTAAACGCTCCTCATGTTCCTCCTTGCTCTTGGAGTATATAATAATATCATCAATAAATACCACCACAAATTTTTTGAGGTAATCTCTAAATAATCTATTCATTAAATTCATGAAAATTGATGGAGCATTAGTGAGTCTGAAGGGCATCACTATGAACTCATAGTGTCCATACCTCATTCAATCGGCAGTCTTGAGAATATCTTCCTTCCTCACCTTTAGTTGTTGATATCCCAACCGAAGGTCCAACTTAGAGAAATAAATGGCCCCACTAAGCTGATCGAACAAGTCATCTATCCGTGGAAGGGGATACTTGTTCTTTATAGTGATTTTATTGAGCTCACGATAATCAATGCAGAGACGCATTGATCCATCCTTCTTCTTGATGAAGAGGATTGGAGCACCCCACGGTGAAGCACTCGGGTGTATAAAAGCCTTCTCCATATTCTCCAGTAACTGCTTCTTCAGCTCTTCCAGCTCTACGATGGCCATTCTATATGGTGTCGTTGAGATTGGTAGAGATCTAGGGATAAGTTCAATTGAGAACTCAACCTCACGGCTAGGAGGAAGACCAAGAAACTCTTCGGGGAATACATCAGTGTAATCCCTCATGATGGGAATTTCTTCAAGCATGATTCTCTCCTTTGTCTCAATCATTGGATCTAGATATGCATGCTCACAAGGAAGTAGTATCCAAACATTAGATGAAGATTCTAAAGGAGTATCATCTTTTTCCTTACACTTGTAAAGAATTTGAGGATGCTTCTGGATGTGAAGAGTGATATCCCTATCTCAGAAGTTGATGTAGGCATTATACAAAGATAGCCAATCCATTCCCATGATAGCATCAAACTCCACTAAAGGAAGTATTACAAGATTTGATAGGGGGTTCAGTCCACAAACATTAACTGGGGAGGAGTTATAAACCTTTGATGCAATAATTTCCCCATTATTTATTCTCACAGTTAACTTTTCCTCCAAGCTTTTAGGTGGTGTTTGAATAGTTCTAGTAAAATTGAAAGACATGAAAGAATGTGTAGAACCAGAATCAAATTGTATGTTCTCTTTTATTGAATGAATAACAAGCATACCTGTCACCACATAGTTTTCCGACTCCACCTCAACAATAGTGATAGAATACGACCTTCCTTGTTTCCTTGGAGGTTGTTGCTGATGGCCTCTAACAACTCCTAGCTTAGGGAAATTGATCACATAATGCCCATGCTCCTTACAGTTAAAACACTGCATTATAGGCTGAGTGTTGATCTAAACCTTCCGTTCTTCTTCAACATTATTGGGATTTTTAATATCCCTTTGGCAGTTCTTGGCCAGAAGACCAATCTTTCCGCATTTGAAGTAATTTTTGGTTCCCTTGAGACAATCACCAAGATGCTTCTTCCCACAATTATTGCAAAGGGGAAAGTGAGGCTTCTTTCCATCATGGGATTTGTTTGCTAAACCACCCATGTTGTTCTCCATTTTCCGCTTCTTGTCACTAGGCCCATGAGACCACTGAAAGTCTCTAATCTCCATTTCAACCTAGAGGGAACAACGGACAATCTCCTCATAGCTGTCAAAGTCTCGAATTGCCAACAATTTTAATAGAATCGACTTTATTACGCTAAAGAAGAGATCCACCTTGCTTTCGGTGTTCATGAAAAATCCAGAGGCATACCATTCATTCCTTTTAAAGTTCTCTTCGTATGCCATGATGGACTCATCTTCCTTCTTCTTGAGTCCAAGGAACTCACCTTCTATCTTGAGACGGAGGGTTCGAGGAAAATATTTGTTGAAAAACAGCCTCTTGAATTTCTCACAATCTATGGAATCAATTTCCTCTTGGGAATTTGTATTCTTGATCAGTGTCCACCACTGATTAGATTCCCCATCAAAATGATAGACTTCTAGTACAAATTTCACTTCTTCTGAGCACTGGAGGACAAATAAAATATTTTCAATGGAGTTAATCCATTGTTCTACGAGGAGGTCATCAGAAGACCCATTGAACATGGGAGGCCTTTGCCGCATGAAGGATTCTTAGGCAACTTGATCTTTCCTTGGAGTAGGGTGACGTTCCACATGATTCAAGTTATTATTCAAAACTCGATCCAGATGAGCAAGTACTACCATGAAGGTTTGAGCACCCGCTTCCATCACATCATGCATGTCATTAAGGAAATCATCACATTTCTTATCACATTGGTTATTGGAATGTGTTCTTCTATTTCAAACCATTAACTAAGAAAAAGAACGTATAATTATTGGTCTTTAATACTTAGCTATTGAGCATAAAAAGGAAGCATTGAACATTAATGGATAAACTTAAAAATAAGAAGTACATCCTAACGTTTGATTCCTTAGGTTTATATCTAGGATATCCTCTATATATTTCTTAACTTATATTCTTATGGGATTTTTTCCTTAATAATGGTTTGTACTAAGCTCTTGAATCTACCAAAGCATATCCCTCAAGAGTGTCGTATCCAAGAGTGAAGAAAGGCCCATTATCGTGCACCAGTTACCGTTCGAGTCTAGCTCAAAGCGGTGTTTTCGGGTTTTACCCCTAGATACATCTGTGCCAGAGCCACCTCTACCTGCTCGTATCCACATAGGGATGTATTTTTTTTGATAAACCACTTACTCTATACTCACCAAAATTTAGGATTTTTTTTCCTATTCATAGTCTCATATTTAAGGTTCTCACTAAGGTGCTATATTCCTAATCTCCAAAAATAACTAGACCATGAACTGATACCAAATATATATATCCAAGACTTTTACATAAAACATTTCATGATTTTAAGCATAATTAATCATCAGAATACAAGCCAAGGATCATTAAGTCTAATGTCTTGGAAGACTAGTTACATATGACATGAAACATGGGACTAAAAAAAAATCTTTATTTAAGATCCATAAAGAGATTCTAACTTCCATTAAGCTCTTACATCTTCATAGGGTACCCTGGGGAACACATGAACACATGGATGAGCTAAAAATCCCAGTAAAGGAATGAACATAAGGATACATCTCAAGCACATGAGTTAGGAGGCATGACATAATGATATCTAAAGCATGAAACTTATAAAATCATTTAATATAATCATGGTATCATATAAAAATGGAATCATATAATTGTGACAGAATCATAAATCCTATCTTTAGTACAGGTCAAGGCTAACCGCCAATCCTGTTTCCCATTTTAGTACAGGTCAAGGCTAACCTCCAATCCCGTTTCACATCGTATCTCATAAGACTTAACCTTACCCAATGCATTGGAGCGCTATCTAGGCACGCCCATTTCAACATATTAATAAATATTCTTTCCACATAGATAATCTTTCCACATAAATAATCATACATAATCAACCATACATAAACATAAGGGTACCCATGGAAAGAATTGGGCACCACAATCATGAAATAAAACATATCCAATGGGCGTATCACGAAAGTGTCCATGAAAGGAAAGGATTATAACATAAATGGAAATTAATAGGGTAAAATAGGAATATAAAATGTTAAGTGGTGTCAAATATAAGTGAAAACATATTAAAAATGTATTTTAGAAACATTAGCATTTAAATATTTTTGTGCGGTTTCAAGGAAAACACTCTAGAGATTTTCAAATAGAAAAGAGGAAATTATTTTATATAAAACCAGAATTGAACCAAGAATTTTTTCATAATAAAAATTCTGATTTTATAAATACAATTGTGTTTTAAAACATAGGATAGAGTGCACTTGAAATTTGGGTAAAAATTTGGGAAGTCCCCTTAAAACAGGTTTGCTTATCGGAAAGTTCTAAGGAGGGAATCTTTCTAAATCATGTATATCCCTGATAGAATGTGATGAAAGGTTATTGATATAAGAATCTTGTAAAAGTAAACATAATTCATAATACTCACATAAATATATAAGATAAAACAATTTTGAATGAAAGATAAGGCAACCCGAAAGGACAAACAAGTTTCGGGTAGAATTCATTACGATTTTATCAGCATGGTGTCCGGTGTGACCAAGAGGGACTGATGAGATAGAAATGAGGTTTCTCAGAACATATAAATCCAGAAGAAAGTATGGGGGAGGTTCATAGACATACCCCATCATTTTCTAGTACACATAAAAAGGAATATTATAGAGGACAATCATGATTAAGAGAGAAAAGGAGAGGATCCCTTACCTTAAATCTGGTGGTGTTCTTCACTTGTTATTATTGACATGAATAAACAAATTAGTCTTATTAATTAATAATTACAGAACCTATTATATATTTAATTTATTTATTATAACCCTTTTTAGTTCATTAAAATCCTTTTTGATTAGTTATGAGGTTCATTTTCATTGTTCGGGATCGTTTGTTTACTTGGCTTTAAAAGATCGGTTCACTTATATTTAAGTTTGGATCATATGCAAGATGAAAGTGGTTGTCTGGAATTGAAGTTATATTCTTTAGTTCATATCCAGGAGATTACATTATTTTATTTTTAATTAGGTTACTTAGAGTTATGTTTAATTATTATATATATAACCTTAGTGATAACCACTTTTGTTAATCGGTGGATTTGATTACAAAGAATGTGTTTTGATTTATAACTTAATTCCATTTGAATCAAAGGATTATAGAACAAAAAATTGGATATATTACATATATAATAATCTGGTTCAACCATATCAAAAATGGTTTCATGACCAGAATTAATGATAATAATAGAAATTGATAAACAGTTGTGCTTGAATGTGCTAAATTAGCACATCACAAACAGTGCTTTTATTTCATTTAAATAAAAGGGTGGGGAAAGGAGAGAATATAATGAAATATACCACTATCATGAAGAAATTCCAGTACATTTATGTTACTGGATTTTTCATAATATTATGGTGAAGGGAGGTGAGGAATAAAATAAATTTGAAAAGAACTTAAAAGAAAAGAAGAAATTTGGGAAGAAGAATTTACCTCTTGAGACTTTCTCCTTTGAGAACCTCTTAAGGGGAGATTTTTGGGTATTTGGAGGAGGATGAGAGCTTTCAAACATGGGGGAGGACCTTGGGGAGAGATTTTGGCAGAATTTAGAGATGTCTTGGAGCTTTAGAGGAGTGTAGAGAAGAGGGAATGAAGGGGGTTTTTATAGTGGAGGAGAGGAGGGATTTCATGATATTATAATCATTAATTTATTATTTCTTCACAAGATAAAGAATAGTAATTATTACATGACCAATAATAGTGAATGAGTCACGCGAATTTGAACCAAGTGGGCTTACATCGTCAGAACATCATTGATGACTCAATTAATCCATTATTTAGCATTTATTGTGAATTATCGAATTATACTATTCATACAAAATTCAAGTATTTTATAAAATTTTCCAAAATTCACCCTAACCATATTTTGAAATGTAGAATCCAAAAATGAAGTCCATTTTTCAGAAATAATTTTCTAAATATTATTATTTTAATATTTAATTAAAATAATAATTTATAATCAAAACCAGTTTTAAAACATTCATTAACACATTCTAAACTATAGGTATATCGTACTTCCAACTTGAATATTATTTTTATACCACCATAGGTGAGGTTATAATTCATTATGGTATATCACTATTCATAAGGGTATTTTACTATTCATTAGGGTAGGTTACTATTCACCAAAAATTATTTTTGTTTTTTAGACTCCAAAAAAAATCTTGAACACAACCGTGTATGTCAGATTTTCAAAATTCCAAACACAGAAGTGACACACTTATGTTAAAAGGTCACTTATCACTTAATAGTTCATTATTATGTGATTTTATGGAATATTTATAAGAAGGGAATTTCCATTGAAAAACTTTGGGTCGTTTCATGGTTAGACAAAAATACCGAATCCTAGCTCGAGGTTTCAACCACTGTAAAATCAACTCAGAGGAATTAATTCAGAAAATAGATAGAACAACTACTCACCTTTATGATCTTATCAGTAAGGATCCAAAAATCTAGGATAGTACTTTGCACTAGAAATTATATAGACTGTCTGATTATAATAATCTTAGTATTGGGTTTAATCAATTTGTGAGTTCTTTCAACACGTAGTGGTTTCAATGTTTTCTGAACTATGGTTTCCTACTTTTCATTAAAGTTGCGTAATAAAAAATTATATTTGGTTGTAAAAACCCACACGATAGAGGGTTTGGTTCCTCTATATATGGAGTGTTACTCCCCCATTGTTGATCTCCAGGGGGGGCAGGTCCTCCAATAAAGATAGTTCTACCTTGACTTTGGAGTGTGGGGATGAGGATTTAGACCTGTAGTCTGATTCTAGTGCAGTTATGTGTAGTAGATGGAATTAGTGATACAAATTTTAGAGATTTATGATTACTCGTAATTTCATAGTAAGTTATGGAGATAGAGATCCCATTTCTTTTTTAGCTTGGGGTTTTTATATAATGTCTGATTGTTAGTTTATTTATCATAATTCTTTACATTTTGAGTTGACATTTGTTATTTATTTCTATTCCATCTTGGTTTTAAGGGAATCCTAAAAGTTATGTATATAGTCAAACCTATATGGGTTATCCTCTCACATTTTCGCCCTTATTAATATGAGATGTATATTAAAAATGAATTTGTTCAACAAGGAATCAGAGAAGAATATCATTATTGGATTCACTAACAATGTTTTTTGGTCAGCCTTAAATATTAGGAGTCTGACAATATTTCATTTTCCACTTTCATAGTCGTTTTTAGTTTGGGATCTCATTTTGGTTTTTATACTCTCATATATTTTGTATAACCTTACTACAGTTTGATGTATTTCCAATAGCGGTTTTCATGAACAAACTACAATATAGATGTTTTATTCATTTATTATATTTTTGTCCTATTGTTTGGAGTTGGTTGGGTGTGTGTGTAATGTTCATTAGCCTACGTTATACCATTTTAGTGGTATACCTACTCGATACTTGTGTCCATATCCTAGCCTTTTAGAGGTGTGAAAAGACTATCACCATCAGCCTATATAAAGCCCCTAAGGGGTCTCGATGGGTTGAATTATGAATAATTGGAAGAAAAGATTGTTAGAACTTGGTTTAGTGCTTGGATTTGAACATGTGATGAGATTTGGTATGGGAGTGTAGGAAAATGTTAACAATGTGTCTCAATTTTAGTCTCCCATGCCATGGATTATGTTGTTGTTGTGGGGCCGATGTATCTATACAACAGAACACTTACTACTTTCTTGTGTACAATACATACTATGAAATCTATTGTAGGAAAACAAATGGTATATGAATCATACAGTACTATGTGTTTTGAATATAATTTAGTTTCATATTCAATTCCCCTTAAATTCTCATGTAACCACAGAACATATTGTTAATATTTAGGATGTATCTATGTTGAAATCTATATAGGGTACTAATATATGGTTGTGATAAAGACTATTTGAGAGGGACCTACTAATTATGTGTGTCTACCAGGAGAGTGTAGATAAAAGCATCAACCTAATGTTTATTTCATGGATCAACATCAAATATTCTATGATGATGGTTGATTTCATGTGTAATAGATGATAGCTCTAGATGGTTAGGAAAAATATGATCACATGTTGAAAATACTAAGATTGTTCCTATGATACATACTAGTTATGTTCTATAGTGAGATAAAAACTTTTGAAGAAAACAATTTTTTCAAGGCAGTGGATTGAGATTCCCATTATTTTCAAAAACCATTCAATTAGATTGGTTACCTATAGACCAATATTCATTATAGAGTAAAAAGTAACTGATGAGGTCTTATCAGTCAGACCCATAATGTGACAGAATTCTCATGGACAGCTATTTAGTATTTCTACCATCATTATCATTACACTTTTATCTTTACATTTTTTACATTTATAAGATTCATGAGTTGTACTAGGAAAATATTCAAGTATCTAAGTATACCTCTAGGTTTTACAAACTCAAACATTAATATCTTCATATAGTGGATGATGGATAATTCTTGGAAACAAAGTTTGATTAGTTCCATCACAGAGACATCTATGCTAGTGTGGTCTCCTTATTCGTACTCACTTTTTTAAGAGTGATGAAACCTGATTTGGATTCTAGAAGAGATTCATTGGGTGGTTGGAGCTGGTGGTAGACAACATGGTGTTGAGTGATAAATAAAATCTAGTAGGTGTATGTTGGTAGGGTCACAACATAGTAGGAATACACATTACGAAATATAGATACTTGGATCTACGAAACATGGTCATTGTAGAAGGTCCAGTTATCCTATAGAAGGGTGATATTATTCATCGGATGGGTGGTGTCACATATAGTGTGATTTCCAAAGATAAAGTGTTGTGGATGGTGGAAATACAATGTAAAGATATCCGAGATATAGGATATGTCTTGATCAAGGATATACTACCTGTGGATAGGGTGGACTCATTAGAGGTGGAGCCGCTAAAGGGGAAAGTATAGATCCATAAGAATATTTTACAACTTGAGAATTATGCTATGAGATTCTTCCACCAATACCACTTAGTGGACCATACTAGGATCTAAGGGATGGAATTGAAGCCAGTTTCTAGTCATAGATTGTCTAGGAATATGAGAAGTCTAATCTTTATATGATATTAGGTACTATCCATTTATTCTATACTATATCTATAGTACATATAGACATAGTTTCAATTCAATGCTTCATCCCCTTATCCCTTGTGTGTGTGCTGGAGCTTCTAATTAGAGTATTTCCCTATCATCTATGGATATAGGTTCTCAAAACAAGTGATTCATCTATATAAAACATATTCACATAATGTGAGTTTTCTATCAGTGGAGATAATTTCTCATGAATCCTCTTGCTCATCATAATGAATCCTTGTTATTTTATTTTCTAGATAGAATGGTTGTATGTTGTTTTCTTCCTGGTAGACTATCATCATACGAGATATTTATTACTTCATATATATGGGACAAGATTCTTCTTCGCAGGAGACAAATATCTTATAGATAATTGAGTGCATATTATGAGTTGTAAGCTTCTACCTATAACCTATTAGTTTGTGATATTATCCCACGTCTTAGTTAGAAATTATGGAATATGGATTTGAGTTGCGATTAAGGATTATATGTACATTCTTCTTGAAGATGTTCTGGTAACACCATCATGGTGTGAGATTGACTTATGCATCTAATTTCACCCAAGGATCACACTGATCTCTCCTACTTCATATATGATGTCCCCAACCAAGATCTATGATCTCTAAGTGGATTTTTATAACATAAAATTGAAATGAAATATTAGACCTAATGTCTCCCCTAGGTAGCTCTTCTGTTGTTCATGATAATGGCTGGAGAATTTTGGGGATTTGTGTTGATTATTTCCACCAAATTTAGGTTAGAAAACTAGATTTTACCCCTTTTGAGGACTAAATACCATTTCAACTATTTAAAATGCGTGAGTTGGTTTTAAAAGATTGATCATAGGCCTGACTACATTCCACTAAGGGTTTTCATTGAATGTAATCCAATGAATGGATTTTGATGCGGTAATGGACACTATGGGTCCTGGATGATTACTTTTCATGTGAAAAATTTCCCCATTATGTTCATGGATATTATATAACTGATCAACCAGTGATACATGGACTAGTTAATAATGATATTTATTGATGTAATTTTCATTTTCTGTTTTATCATATGATTAGCATGTAAATAAGTTAAAAAATATCCTAAAAATACTATATGATCACAAACTATATGGTATTCTTAGATGTTTTAATTTTTGATCACATAGGTTCAATTTCTAAAAATTGTAATCTATGAAAATGTTTTAGCTATGGATCAAGTGATGATTGTTGTAGTGACCTCTTGGGAGCCACCAAAGATCGTGTTAGAGGTGTTTGTTTTTCTCAGTTTTTAAAATTATTAATGGTGGATCATGGCATAATTTTCCTAGATATAGTCCACTTTGACTACATTAAAATGGAATTCATATGTATTTTATTTGACTAAGAAGTGTTAGAGAGACTTGGAGGAGTTTAGGTAGAGTTTTACAATTTCTCCAATGATGAGAATACTAGAGGTGGTTGTTGGGTAAATATGTTTTTCAATGCCTCTAGGGATAAGACCAAATTCATGTTGATAGAATGTTATAGGGTTATTTATTATAGATAATAGTTTTATAACCCATTAGTATAAATACAAGACCCATAAAAATCATTTTTTAGAGGTATTCTTTGACCTGATGATTTGGATGATTTGTCTTTTAGGCAATAATTTCCTTGTATACTTAGACAACTAGAGTATCATGTAAATATTCATCCAATGAGGTCCGAAAATTAGGAAGAGATTGATTTTATATTTCATGTAGGATTATGAATGTGAGATATTGTATGCACTAGTGAAGGAAAATGTCATTGAAGATTCCCTTAGTAGGAAATCCCATTGTCTCTTGTTGGAGGAGGCATCAAAGTAGTTGCCTTCACTACAACTAACATTTATGGAAGAGAGGCATGAAATATATCATCATTAAAGGGTGGAAACTCCATCAATTATTCAATGTGTGAGAGTATCTCAGTTGGGAGATGTGACTGTGAGGTTTTACATGACCAAATATCCTTTTCAGATTCAATAGTTGAATTAAATGAAGGTGGGAAGAATGCCATGATTTGTTATGGATGGATAGAAGTTCTAGTAACATGTATTGAAAATTTATTGTGGGGGATTTCATACAATTTCATTGGTTGGATGTCCTACTACTTAAATGATGTTAAATGACCACAGGTAGGATTTTTGGTTTTATAGAATAAGGTGGAGCAATGTAGAGTTTGTCTATCAAGGTCTTGGGTGTCATCATGTAAAGGAATAACATTGGGTTACAACATTTGTAACACACTCTCAAGATACTATGAAATGGATGTGGGATGGAATATCAACTGATTTTTTGATGGTGGTTCTATAGACAGTAAGAGGACATGATTATAATTGGGTGACATTTGGCTTAATTACCAAATAAAGACACATTCTTTCCATCATGGAGATGAATTTAGTTGAGAGTATTGGGAAGTTTTATGTGTGTGATATGATTAGGTTTCATTGGGTACCCATGAATATATTTTCTAAACATGATTCTTGATTCACATATTGTCTTTGGAGGGGTGTGGAGGCAGCTTTCAAGATCTAGTTATAGACGAGTACAACATTTCACCCCCAAAGTTAGTGGGAAACTAAGTGGACCATCAATGTTTTAGTGGATATGATGAAACCGTGGATGTTAAAATTCATCTTGAGTGGATAATATTACTTTCTATAAGTCGAGTGTTCTAATAATAACATATAGCTTTCAACTAATACTATAGAACCATTCAGTTCCCTTTACATGATACCCAGTCAGTCACCCTTGTATTTGACTAAGTTTATTAAGACTTATCTTATAGGGTTACAACTAATGTGAGAAACAATTGAGAATCTAAAACTGATTCCCAACAATATTATGATACCCTAGAGCTAATAGAAATATGATGCAGACTAGTTGAATAATCCTTTAGAATCTCAATGGAAGATATACTTTCCTAGGAGTCCCCCCACAATATGGGTTGTAAATGTTTATACAAGGAATCAAGATACCCCTATGGTTTATTGGTCCATTCAAGATACTAAATAGGGTTTGTGTAATTTCATACCAATTCAAATTTCAACCACCATTGGACCAATTGAATTATATCATCCCTATATTAATATTATATATATATATACATGAACAACCCATTGTATGTCATTAACTAACATAATACGATCATGGAGGGTGAATTTACTTTCTCCGAGTACCTAGATGTGACCGATAATTGGAAAGAGAAGTTCCAGTGTGGGCATTCTAAACAATTGGATTGAGTAATTTGGTAGTATGGGTGCATGCCAGAGAGCTACTAGAAGCACTAAAGATAGATGTTGGCTTAATACTTGCACTATTTTGAGTATCTCATTCTTTTCAGGGTCAAAAATATTGAAGGTGAGGAGAAAGTAATGAATTTGGTATCATTGGTTTGACCATTAATTATATATATATATGTATCTCCATATGTTTTCTCATAGTTGGTATTGTATTTAGTGGTTCATGGGAAGCCATAATTAATATATATTAAAAATAATATTATATATTAAACCATATTCATAGATCATTTCGTAGTAAATGGTTTTCCCATTAACCAAGAACATAGTTGGGAAATCCAAGATGATAGTTATTTCCAAAATGTGGGGATTACCCTTTGTGAAACCTAATGTTGATCAATTTAGGGTGTTCAGTTGAATAGAATCATTGTTAGGTGTGTTATGAGAATTAATTAATTTATTAATTTAATTTTCTTAAAGGGATTTGATCCTAATTCCCTATCTATATGTTCATTTTCATATAAAATTTCTTCGGTTAGTACCATAACCCTAGAAGATTATGGTGGAGGATTAGGAGAGATTAGTTAGTGTTTATTTATTGGGTATGAGTATTGACAATATCAATTCATAAGAATCATTAGACGGATGATGAACGTATTGGAATTTTCACCTAGATCCCTAATGGATGCATTCTTAAAAATTATAGAACCAGTCTTGATATAGGTATCATTATTTATTAGATTTTATCTTGTTAAAGAATATTTTATGAATTTATTTCTTATCATATTATTATATATGAATTTTTATACATTACATTACCCTAGTTTTTTATCGTATTTGTAACTCCCCATTACTTCTTGAATTTCTTTTTCAAATATTTTTTTTCTTAAAAAATTCTTCCTACACGAATCACCAAGTTCTAACAAACTATAATTTACAATTAATATTATTAAACTATCATTTATCATGGAAAATTAATTATTGATAACCACATTTTAAATATTATGTATATTTCATTTATAATGGAAACATATTTTTGTGAAAAATTAAATATATTTTGATAAATTCTATATATGTTTTGAAAATAATACTTTCTAAAAAAATGTTTTTATTTATTCATGTGAAAAAATAATAAATGTAAATTTTCAAACATATAGAAAAATAATTTGTGAAAATAAAATTCATTTTTTAATTGTACATGTCAAAATTATCTTAGGGTTAATTTTTTGTATTATCCTGAATGGATTAATATTCAATGAATAGTGAAAATAATAGTTTGTATTAAAAAACACATTATAGTTTATAAAATTTATAAGGAAAACTTATTATTTTAAAATTATTTGAAAGAAAAATTAGTTCAAATATATATCTATTAAATAAAATTAAAATATTGGGATCATTTTAATATTTAATTTTTTCATAAATATGTTTTAAATTATTGAACATTTTCTCTTTGGAAACCCACTTTCTCTGCATGTCTACGATTTTAATTTTAAATTAAATTTTACACTACAATGAAAAGAATTGGATAAAATGATTCCAGTTATTGAATTATGATAATATATATTACATAATATATTCAAATTGTCTTTTAGTCAATATTTATAATATAAAAAGGAAAAATAAATTACTGTAGTTATGGTTAAAATGGGAATACCACAAATTAAACTAAAAAGATAAGTGGTAAATGACCAATAAACCTTTCTAACACCCCTTGTATGGACTTATTTCAACCTTTTTATGTATAAGGTTCAATAATTTACCATTTTATATTTTTTTGTAAGTTAAAAATGTGGTATAATTTATTGGTTAAAAAAATTATGTGTGCCCTCGATACCACTTTTAAACGGTCAACCCCTCTCCTATTTTTATTCATAGTTCCAAAAAAAAAATTTTGTCCACGTCATACGCAAATATCATCCTTAAATAAATCAAAAAATACTTGAGGTCTTAGTGAGACTAGATATCTAATATATGAAGGGTTTAGGTAAATCCTAAATAGATTTTTTGACGAAGAGAATGTTCGACCATGTATGACAGAAGTATAGATTCAAGTAATGAATTTTTATCTCAAGTTTTCATCTTCGGTACATATGTATTATTATGAACATATATTGTTTTATGAGGATTATATTCAAATAATTTTACATGTAATTTAATTAATTAATTTATTCTCATTATATTCACAGTTTCATTTAATGTTATTCTTTAATAGGGCTTATGATTGAAGTTAAAAAAGTGGTAAGAGTTTTTTGTTACAATGTCATCATTAATCGAGACTATTTCAATTGATGAAATATTTTGATATGTCTCTCAATTAACACATAAAGTTTTTTCTCTTATGGTTATTTCATCATAAAAAATATTTTCCTATTATTTTACTCTTTATATGTTCTTAAGAGTAAAAAATAAATTTTTCTAGAAAAGTTATATTTATTCCTCTCCACTGAAAAAACCCCATTTTTCTTCCAAAAATATTTTTCTGAAAATGATTTCATAATTTTTTTACCATTATCCAAATTATTGAATAATGAAAAATTTACCCATAATTTTCTTTTTACAATATTTTTTCAAAGTAATCTTCATCTCATTTTTCAGACCAACGTTTTGTTTCTTTTACTAGAAATGTAATTGGGATTATTGTTTTAATTTGTGCATAATTTATATAATTTCTTACTGTCATGACAACTAAATGTTTTAAAAATTACTTTATGGGGTTTAAGGTTTATTTTTAAATGAAATTATTTTTAAAACATATTATGTTTATAAAAAATCAAGGTCGAAATTATATTCATCTATATAATATTTTAAATGAATTTAAGTATTACTTTATATGTTTCATAGGATATTTTCATAGAAAATGGTTTTGAAAATTCCTTCAGTTTTAAAATGTATTTAAAATTGGAATGTTTATTTTCCTCTATAAATGTTTCTAGTGATCATGAAAAATACTATTCTATCTAATATGACATCCTATTATGTCACATATTTTTTACTAGGTATATGATCTCAATATATAGATCATATTATTTCCCTAAATGATTCATGTTTATGGTGAAAATATATTTATGAATTCTATTTCTCTTCAACAGGTTATACCATGATACAATTATTATTAAACCACCTCTTTTTACATGGGAGTTTCTATGATGAAATGATGAAATGATTATGAAATTTGTATCTATTCCATATGTTATTCTATGATGAGAGGTTTTTGAAACTCAATTCCTATCACGGGTTCTTATGTGATCAATGTTATATGAACATATGGAAAACACATGTATAATTTCCATTATGTGATGTGTGGTAACTATATCTCCCTCTAATTCACTGGTTAAAAATTGATATCTCATGAGATAAAAAGTAATATAATGGGGAGTGGACCATGTTTAGTAATGGAATTTTTACACTTTGATGGGATCATGAGTGAACCTCGACAATTATTACAGTTTTGGGAGTGAACCCATTCAAAATTGATAGTTATAAAAATGATCATTTACTATTAAATAAAATATTTTTATTTTTATGTGATACCAAAAATCTATGTCTTATTCCAATAAAATTTACTCATGGTTATTTTTCTTCGATTCTATCGTGATTTATTTCAAATGAACATCTGTGATTTATTCTACGATTCATGTTTAATTTTAATGATATGTGGATTATGATTTTGAAAATTCATTCTCATGTTCTAATACTCTTATGAACCTGATATATCAATATCTCTATGTTTTATCCATACTAAGCCTATGAGATCACCATTTCTTATTTATCTTGTCCCCAATTTATGATGAAAGTTATTATTTATAATATATAAAAGAATGGTTTTAATTATTTAGAAAACAATTTTAGATGATGAATCTAACTTATAAACCATTTTTTCATGTGTCTATGTTTCCAATTTAACTATAAATTTATGATCCTCAAAAATGTGTTTGTGTAATGTAATGAATATTCATATAAAAATATGTAATATATATGTTTGAGAAGTTTTGATCTTTATAGAATTATTGAACCTATTTTTATATATCATATTCTAATATTAATTCTCCCTTATATATTCTTTATTTATCATTGGTTTGGAATATATTGTCCAAATTAAGTTTTCACCTTATTCTTATGTTATTCACCTCACTATTCTTCACATTTAATATTTTCATCCCATGTAGTCACTAATATGACATTTTAGGGATAAATTGGAGCATTATATAACCACTATATTTTTTTAGACGCATGAATTATAAAAATATCGGTGTTTTGAAAATGTAACGAGGTGTATTATGGGTTATTGGTGATGGATTTGAAGTTAATGACCCCATACGATAATGGGGGAAATAGAATACAACCCTAGGAAATCATAATTTTTGTATTTTCAAACACTGGAGGTAGGGAGTCAATGTTAAATTTAATGCCTTTTTCTCTTTTTGGTAGATTGATGTTTGTAAAATGATATCAAATGTGGACGAAATAACATTTCGGGAGACTGTTTCAATGCATGCATTATTGTCTGTGAATACAACAATACACACCATGTATCTTGGAGGAACACACACCATGATTTCTAGGTTCTAATGGTGCATATGGTTTCCACCATGTTAAATATCACACAATGAGTGGTTGGGCCCCCAGTCATGTGATCCTACCTGAGTAACCAAGTTCAGTTGCAAAATAAAACTTCTCTGACCCTGTTTGAAAAGTCACATTGTGTACCCCTTCAGATATGTCATGTATATATACATATCCAACCAAGATGTGTGCATATATCACACACCTATGGACCATATTGAACATACCCACTTATATATATTTTTATAAGAAATGCTGTGAGATGTGGCTTCCCAATACATGCTTATAAGAAGAAAAAACCGAGGTGTTTAGGAATATTTACACACCTTGTGAGCCTATGTACAACCGATATACTTTTTACATATAATATCTTCCTTGTGTGTCTCTTTTTTGAGAAATTTAATTAAGAACTAATACTATCCTATCCAGAGTGTATTTCCCCATTGTAATTTATGGCAGAATTAATTTTTGAAGGGGATAAATTACAAGAGTTGTTATGATTATGTTTCTTCCCTTAGATATTCATGACTAATGTAAGATGTTGGTGTAAATAATTGGAGATATGTTGAGGTTGAGACACCCCTTTCACCCTTGGGAAGATATCCCCACACTCAATATAAATGTATATTTAGTTATCCTCTATAACACATTAGACATCAGTACTATTTCTACAGTATTCTACACCCCTTTTCTTTAGTTGTTGATGGGAGGAGGTCCTCTAGTGGAGTTAGTGCACCCTTTACTATGGAGTACTTGGAGAGGTGTTAGCCATAAAATATGATTTTTATGAGGATTCATGTGGTTATTAGAATTTAATATGGTATATTGATGATGGATCATCATTAATTATATAGATGTAGAGATGGAGATTCAAGTGCTATACCATCATGGTTTTCTTTTGAAACTATTTTATGTTTGGTTTCTTTACAATTTTTAAATTTAGGTTATGATGACTATTGTTATTTCTATTTCTTCCATATTAGTTTTTGGGTTTAACTAATTTTTATTTGTATACTAACTGATGAATGGGATACTCTTATACATATTGTGTTTTAAAGAGAAGAGAGGAAGATCAATGATGACTTTGGTTTACCTAGTTGTAGAGGAGCATAACGGTATGTTGAGGTATTTAATTTTGTTGGTGGTTGGTCAGGGAGATTGAGAGCCGGGGACTCCCTAGTTTTCTTATTTCCCAATAGTTATCATATTGGTACCTAATTTCATAGCTGGCCATGTATTTTCTACATTTATCTTATATATTACATTGGTGGGCTGTGATGTACTTACTTGAGGTTGTCTCATTCATCTATTACGTTGTAGATATTTCTTATTTTTATAATAACTCTATACTATTTCAGGGAGATGGTTGTGTATGTACATACAAATAATTTAGGATAAGTCCTCCTATATACAGGATATATCAACTCAGTGCCTATAATTAGCCAATATACTATAATAGGAAGGCCCTTGATACCACCCTCACCTTAATGACAACCCAAACGGGGTATCAAGGTGTTGGATAGTGAAAAAAAATATTCATCATTCCTAGTAAATTATTGAACTTATTATGTTTTGGGATAGTGTTTTCATTCATGGTTGGATAATATTAAGTAAGACTACTCAATAGAATCTTATTCTTTCTTCCATTAGATAGAAATGAGTGTACAATTGGCATACATTTTTCCGAACCATGTGACATGATTTAATTAAAATGAAAATAATATTTTGAACCTGAAAAATATCCCAATAATCCCATTCTTCCTACTATAACCATTGAACTCGACCCTATGAATTCCCCTTATAGATTTTTTGATCATAACAACTTTATAGATAATATAAAATGTATTTTGGTGTAATGGATTTAGAAAACACAATGTAAGTGTCTGTTGTTTATTATTCTTTGTCATTTATCTAGATCATATGTATTTCTCTCGAAAGAAATTGTAAATTTTTTATTTTATGGATGCAAATATGTTTTGTATCATTATCTAATGAGATTTATATTTTATCTATTTTGGGGATGAAAAAAGTGAAATTAACTTTTTTTTCATTGGGTGGTTCATTATTAATTATCATTTTTAGTGGTTATCCTTTTCTCTATTGATCTAAATTTTATCAATTTTAGGATTATTGATATGGATTTCATGTTTTAGGGCATTGATTTTCTTGTTAAGTTCATTTTTCCTCTTTTAATGTGGATACTATTTAGTTATATGGTATACCATAGTTTGTGGAAAGTGGGTTCATAGAGATAATGTTTTATATAAATTACATACTTTCTCATCATAAATGTTTTTTGTAAATAATATAATGTAATTATCATAGATTCTATAATTGGTAATGCTTGTATTATCTTACAAAAAGGATTTTACCTGTGGTAATGTTGAATAAAATGGATTTCAAATAAAGGTATTCTGTGTTATTTGGTCCGTCTACATAATTATAGGTAAAATGAGATTTGAAAGATTTAAGTTAAAAAATGAAAGACTATGTGTGGCAATTATGTAAAATTGAAATCATATAAATTTTTACATTTTTTTATTTAAAAGACTCCACCTGTGGGTTATGGGTCATGGGAATATAAGTTACATAAGAAGGAGATATATTAGGAAAGGAATTCTAAGATAGTTCCTGGATACCTATAATCGACTTATGCTATATTTCTAACTAAACCTTTTTTGAATAAGGGGTTAACTTATCAGAGTGTTATACAATCCCTAGTCTAACATTATAAGGATATATTAAAAATTAGTCATTTGATCATTGATCTGTGAGGATATTTCTATCATTGATTAACATACCCTCAACCTAGTTTCCATTTTTTCTCCATTTGGATTGATTATTTACGAATTATTTTAAAAAATGGGTTTTCATAAATTCTATGAATATTATTTATGTATGGATTCTTTATAAATAATTCCAAAAATAATCGAATTCCTTGTTTTAATCAAAACAATGTGACATTATGTTTTATATATTCATTTCATTATATTAGAATAATTGGTTCGTTTTATAAACAATTCCTATTAAACATATAGTAGGATCCCATAGGTATTGTTTTCTCACACAATTCACATACCTATAGGTGTGTGCATGAAATGTTTTTCAAAACTCTAGTAAAGTAAAGGAACATCATTTTGAAAGATATTATCCACTTTAGGGGGGTGTGGGAGTTTGGTAGTGAAATCATGGGATTATTTCCCTCCTATAACATAGAAATAGGATAGATTTTATCTTATGTTCGTTAGTTTACTATTTTTTGGGTGGCACATATCTCACGTTATTCTCTTTTAATTTCATTGTTAAATTTTTATTGAAATGTCATCATTGTTTAATAAACTTCCATATATTTATTGATTGTTTTATTGTGGGAATCACTCTCAAAGGTAGTTCATAATTCCAAAGCTCTTATATATATCCCCTGGGGATCTAGAATTCCAATTAGACCTTTCTATGGGTTGGCTTCGTTTTCTAGATTTCATATGACATGTTTTTGTCTATGAGAAATTCATATCAATGTTTGGTTGGTTTTCCCATAATAATCATGCCTCCAAATGTTATTTTAGACATTTTATAGGGTTCTTGGGATATAGAAAGTACTTTTTGAGTGATTTTTCCCAAATCTATTATTGTAGAGCCTTGACATACCATAATATCATAGAGAGTTTGTCTATGGTATTGAGTTCTGAAACAATATTAATTATTTGATTATGATATATATGTTCAAACTGAGGTTTCTCACTCATTCCATTTTATCTATTCATTCACTGATACAGTACCACGAACCCCTTATTTTGTCTTATAGTTCCTTATAATGGCTCTGTATATGATGATCTAGAAACAAAACCTCTAGATAATCATAATCTTGTTAAAGCTATGGCTTGTGTGACACATTCCATAGGCTCGAGTATTGTCCCTAATATTTCGCAAGAAATTTATTTTCAACAAGGTGTTGGAGGATATAAATATTGGGAGCATTTTTTTCATTAGGAACCCCAATAATTTTGATGAATGAATGTCCCCAAAGAAGTAGTCATCTCATTAGATAAGATCAAGTGGATTTTCAACTTCTTGGAAATAGTTAATTATTTCAAATTGAAATCTTTCATAATTATTTATAAAGTCCCAAGAAGGATATGGTGGGACACAGTAGTTCAAGAAAATATCATGAAGGATTGGATTGGAAAGGCTTCAAAATAACCTATTTCAATATATTTTTCCCAAATCCATTGATGATGGATAAATTTATAATGATCCTCACCATTTAAAAAAGTTATGAGGCTATAATAGAATATTACACCTACATAACCAAATGAGTAAATTTCTGTATTGAGATTATATCGAGTCATACGATGAAGGCTTAGAGGTTTCAAATGGGCTTTATAAAAAATATTCTATTTTTATTTTAAATGTTTAATCTTTAAACATATTCTAATGTATTTTAAATTTCTACAATAGCTAATAATGACCTAGTATTATGGTCATAATTAGTTAAGATTCATCCTCTACCTTGTTTTTAATTCAACCAAACTAATGTATATAAGAAGAACATTAATGAGGATAAAATATGTTGTAATAGTGTCTCATTGTAATAGAAATATATGACATATTTATAAGTGGATAACTAGAGACCATTGGATTTCTAAAAGCATATGAATGATAGGGAACACGAGACATGCTCTCCCTATGCATCCTGAAATCTATAACTCTTTTTTTGGGTATCTCACCTATGATCTATCATTATATTTCTATTCCATGTTTTGAAATAGGCTCTATGAAACAGTAATGTTGTGTGGTGATATAAGATATTTTAAATACTACATCATTTTAGATATAATATTATTGAATGAAAAAATTGCACAAAGTGGAAGAGTCACCAGTTGAAATCCATACCAACACTACAATTATGAGAGATAATATATCTATTGAATCATATTTAGAAACCTATTTTTTGGATACTTGTGCATCTCATTTTTTATATTAACCATATTTATTAATCCTTTAAAACATCTAAGTGAAATAATTTCATTTATCATGTAGTTAATGAGAATTATTGGATGGAAGAAAGATCTAGGTTTTTGATGTCCCTCAAATTAATTTTTCATATCTAAATAATATTCAATCTAGGGTTATTTTTCTTATCAACTTAAATCTCATTCATGTTATCTTTAATATGGATAATTTATATTCCCATAAATTAGTTATTGTATATTATCATAGGTGGATTTCCTTTACTACCATTGATGGGATCTCTTGGTTTTTTTATAGAGAGTGGTACCCAAGATCTTGGAAAGTATGTCCTCCTTTATTATTGCATGGAATATTAATTTCATCTATCATTGTAGATCTTTGGGGAAAATTTATAATTGTTTACTTTCTTCTGGTTGTTTATGAATTCCATGAACTATTTTAACAAATATTTAAGGTCTACATTTGGAGAATGAATATGAGATTTTGGTCAATTTTGTGACATC
Source organism: Viscum album (assembly GCA_963277665.1). Taxonomy (NCBI): domain Eukaryota; kingdom Viridiplantae; phylum Streptophyta; class Magnoliopsida; order Santalales; family Viscaceae; genus Viscum; species Viscum album. The sequence goes on along the minus strand of OY728128.1, from coordinate 1,465,757,442 downwards.
AAATTAGCTTAAATGTATTTAGATTTATTATTTAGATCTGTGAAATTTAATGAATTGATGCATTAAATAAATGACTTTAAAAGAAAAAGGATTTATTCATCCTACTACATCACTTTGGGAAGCCACTTTGATTTTCATGAAAATAAATATTGGGTCTCTCCTTTTTTGTTTCAACTTATGGAAGCTTATTTGGGTGAAGAATAAGAATATTCACCCCTTTCCATGTATATATGCATTTTTTGAATACTTAAAGATGAAAAATTTATTCGAAGAATAAATCCTTAAAAATGAATATTAGTAGTTTAATTTCAAGGATTTATATATTGAAAACACTAAATTCAGTAGAAGGTTTGGAAAAATAAAATATTATGTGATTTAGTTTGAAATAACTAATTTTATATTTTTTTATGTTTTTGATGAATCATATTTTCTATCCATACCATTATTATTTTTATATGGTATTCATGGAATACAGTTTTCTTACATGATAACTAAAGAATAATATTAGATTCACCTAAAATCTATTTTTTAACCTTTGGGGATAACTACCTTTATGGTACGTCATTGATATTTAATTGTTGGATTTATGAAGTTACATTTCATGTTTATTGGGTTGTTTGGATATTATTTCTGGATTTTAAAGGAATCACATAATATTACATCTGCATTGTATTTTCCAACATTTAATGTGGTTAAATTCAAATCAGATTATAAAATTCTAAAATCCATTTATTATCTAAAGTGAAATTTGAACTCATTACCTATTTTTATTCTACCATAAGAAAAAAAGGGTTGTGTGGTGTTTTTTATTCTTCAAATCTTGTTTGGGATGTATTTTGTTACAAGATAATCATGTAGTTTTGTATTCCTATCATCAGATTAGACAACATAATAATGATTTAACCACCCATGATTTAAAAAATTTCATAGTTATACATTATTTCAAGAGTTGGTGACATTAAATCCGTTGGAATAGGTTCACCATTTACATTATCCATAAGAATTTGAGTTACATATTTTATTTAAAACACCTGAACATTAATTAATGGTGATGGTTGAATTATCATCAATAATTTAACTTCAAATTCACTATACCATATTAAATGGAAATATTGTTGCATATTCTTATGTGGCATGATTCATTTCCATATATAGATGGAATCAGATGAAAATTGGAATCTTTTGGGACTCTTTTAATGGATGTACATAGAATTGATGGAGGAGGATACATGAACTATTATTGAAAGTTCCCAGTTGATTTCTTCTCTATTATAACTAACATTTTGGTCAAATAGTGGGGATAAGTAGTCAGGATATATCATAAATTCATTATAAATAGAGGAAACAATTTGCGGGGTGTCTCTTTCCCAATAAGGCTTTATTTTTTTCATTAACATGTCATTAATTCTTTCATCAATGTTTATGGTTTTATTGGAACGTTTCAATAATTCTCACTTTTAAATTACAAAAATATAATAATGATATACTATGACATGAATCATCAGTTCTTGTCTCCAATTTTGAAAAGAGAAATAGCTTATTTTTTTGTCTCATTGAAAAATACATGTCAAAATATTAATGCTAGATTTTTTTATGGATTGATTTAGCCTCTCATAGTACTTGTATTGAAATGGGATACAATATCAATATATTTATTCAATGGGTTACCATAGACTCCATGATCAAGTAAATATATGGTGATGGTGATTGATTGACAAATAAAGTAATATTATTCCATTATAATTTCAAACACCACTATGGTTGGGGGGATGGAGAAATGAGTTTGTTTAATTGATTATGAGGCTGTGTGGAGTGAATTATGATATTATTTCAAATATAGACCCCCAGTTTACCTCTCAATTTCAAAAATCCATCTAGGAAATGGTGGGTTCCCATGACTGATTGATCATGTCTTACCATCTGCAAATAGAAAGCCATATAGTGTATGCACATCCGATTTTTGGGAAAATGTTCCATTAGTTAATCAAGAAATTTATACATTCATTGGATTATTATTTGGGACTTTTTGAGTTCTCTTATAACAAAATTTATCATTCATCCATCAAAATTAATCACTTTGAGGCTTTTCATGATGGACCATGAAAATAACCTCTTTGTTTCCCCATTGTGGGAAAAATATCTATTTTGGGAGTACAAATTATCCACTAGATATCTATTAAAAATCCAATTATTCCTCAATGAAATGAAATGTCTCATAGTCGAAACAAATTTTATTTTGACAACCCACACTATCCTCTAGAATTTTTAGTAGGTGATAGAGTTTTCTTGAAAATATCACCTCGGTTGGGACTTCAGTAGCTAGGGAAGAAGGTTAATTTGGCTATGAGATACATGGGATATTTTGAGATAATTAATAATATTGTAAAGGTGGATTATTAGGTTTATTATTTACCCTTGTTGAGTTAAAATAATGATGTTTTCATTATGTATCATATTATAAAGTGTCACCCCGATCACTTATTATTATTAATTAGGAAGAGCTACATTTGGTACTACATACATTAGTAATTAAATGATCAGTTCATGTGAAAAATTCATAGAAATATATTTTATAAGTGAAAAATATTAAATAATTTTATGTGTTTTGGTTGCATGGAATGGATTCTCAGGAATCATGGGACTGATAATAATTATTTAGGGATAAGTTGTATCCGGATTTCATTGATTAGTATTCATCAACATGACTTTCTAGTGATACAATGTCATATGATGGGGAGAATTATCACAACCAAATGTTATTTTTTGGTAATTACACTTATTTTTTAACAATATTTTGTTCTAAACCTTTTTTGTGTTATTATATAGGATTTTTGGGAAATGGTTTGAGTTGTTGGTAATTTTCATGTTTGAAATACAGTTTGGAAAACCTATGGACATTCTTGGAAAAACATTAAATCTATGGAATTTTTACAATGTGATGTTTCACATGGTCTAAATCTTCTTGTAATAAATGTGTAACCAAACCATGGAGAATCTCATAGTTGATAGAAATGTGCACATAGGTTTCTAAACTATGCAACCAAAACATGTGATAGGAGTCAATTAGCCCAAAAATAATTATTGAACATGAAATATGTCCATTTGGCCTCATTTTTCTTCCCATATCCTAAAATATAAACTAAATAACTCTACTAAGGTGGGTTTTCAGATACTAAGTATTATATATAGTGATTATGATGGGCCATGTCGTGTTGGATCTATAAAACCTAAGGTAAGTGTATGCATTACATTATTATTCATTTCATTCTAGATTTTATCAGTTTATCTTGAAAGGATCCATAGATTAAGGTTATTATGGATGGATCTATGGGTTATGTTATGAAATAATGAAAATTCTATTAGATCTGTGGTGAGGAAAGAAAAAAGTGAATGAATCTATGTCTGTTATTGTGTTATTTTATACAATATTCATGGTAGGAATTTTTCTTGTCTCTATAGAACTATATTTTTTCTTATTTCAGTTTCTTTTCAGGGGTCCATGTTTTGGTATCTTCTTTACTTCATATGAGCTTTAATACTTGTTATTCTATGGAGCCCATTTGTCTGTTGGGTGTACAAATGGATTGAGGTGAGTGGTTTCATAAAGAGTATTTATATTCTTAAATTTTCATGATTTATCATCTTTAATTACTTTTATAAATTGTTTAATGTCATGATCAAATATTAATGAAATTTGGAACATTATATTATATTTTAACAAGCATTTCCCCATTGGTATTATTGATTTTAATTGATTTGAAAGACTATTTTGATGTAAAAAAAGGGTCATTTGATTATTTATGTGTAACATTTCCGTTGAATTTATTCATATAAGAAACATAAATCCTCCAAATGTAGTCCATTTAGTTAAATGTATGACTTAATATATGGGTAGTTTTTGAAATTGAAAACCACCATGTGTGGGAAATGGAACATTTGTGAATGGAGTTCATAAAAGGTGATTGATTGAGACAAGAATTATATTATGGTTTACTTATAAACATAATAGAATTACACTAGAAATTCATGTCAATAATTTTGTTTCATCGGATTCACTTTTTGGGATGTTCTTTAATCCATTAGATCATGCTCTAGGGATAAGTGTGAACTAATTTGTTGGATCACTATAGTGTGACGATCCTAACTATCCTGAATTTAACTAAACTAATGACTAGTTTCCTTGCGTCTCATTTTGGATTGATAATAATTGAATTATTTATAACTTGATTATGTAAATGAAAATAAAATATTTTCTATGCATTAATTATAAGCTACTTTTATTTATTTAGATTCAAATATTTTCTTGAATATTGTGAAAAAATATATATCATGTTTTATCTTTCCTTAAATAAACAATATTTTGTTTTTTTGTAAATGTGGATTATGAAAAAATTGGTGGGATCATATGCTAGTAGTTTTCATACACATTAATCATACATATGGGTTTGTGGGGGTCTTGATTTGATTGATAAAAGTAAAGGAATGGAAATTCCTTGTGGAAATTGGTAACCGTGTGAGTAGGGTCTAGGATTTTCATAGTGACATGGTGGGTATTTTCCCTCATATCAAATGGATATGGGATGTATTTTATATTATATACTTTGGATTACCAGATTTTTTTGACAGCTATACTTCCTTATACTCTTTGACATCTATGAATGACTTTTTTATTTTCATGTTATCTTTATTTTATATATAACATCTTACTATTGTATTGTTTTTTTGACCTGAAGGCCCATCGTACCCTAGTATGAAAATGATATGATGGGTACTAGGTGGAATATCATTTTTATCTTATGAAGGGGGTGCCATAGTTAAGTGGTCATGACAGTGGATTATAGGGGGTTAACTGTTTTTGAAATCGATCCACATTAGGTACAACATCCTTGGTGAGTCTCTAATGGGGTTATTCATAGATTTATAAACACCCAATAACCCCATTATCCATGGTTCATAGACCTTATTTCCAAAGGTATATTCTCATTGGATGATTTGTCCAATGACACTTATGGACTCTTATTGGTCTAGAGGATGGGAACTGAGTATTATCACAACCTTTTAGGTGTGATTATTTACTATTTTAGGGCTCTCTTATAGATTTATGTTATTATCATATGTTCTTGAATCCATGGTTCATTCTGAACCATGTGTCCACATATTACCCCTTGGTTTCAAGATCAATAATAAATATGCCTATGTCTAAAATCTCCTATATGTATCCAAGGTTCCCCATCAATGATAACATCTATATACATCCAAGGATCATCATCAATGTAACCCTTTTTGTAAAAAAATGAAGATTCTGTAGTTATTTGACTAAGATAATGATGGTTTAAGTCCTGTGATGAGGCACTATAGAGATTATAATCATCTAGGTGGGATGAGATTTGTTTCGATGTCAGGATCAAACCCATGAGATTGGAATCATATGTATCCTCATAACAAGAATCTGTACACACATAGTTTAGTGGATCCTATAGTTTAACATTATTTTATTAGAATGGGAGTGATCCGATTTGAAAATTGTGGAGAAAATGGGATGAATGAAGTATCAGGATTTAACCTCATGGAGGATTCCAATGTATCCAAGTTAGTTGGGAATAAAATTCCATATAGTTCTAGATGATTGGGACTCAAAATTCATAGGAGGACCACTCATGCCATGGGTTGGGACTTATGCATTGTAGCTTCCCATGATAGGGGAATGATTTAGGGAATATATTCAGAGGGAAGGCCCATTTGAGCTTGAGCCTTAGGCTAGAATCGTATGTATCTGAGGTAGATAAGGGATCTAATTTATTTTAGTCAACTAGTTTATTTAATCATGTGTATTCCATGATCTATACCACTCTATTATCCCATATTAGTCTTTCTCTATGTGAGAAAAAATAGGAAGCAGTTGATCCATAAAATCATGCACTTTCCCTTATCCGCTAGTGGAGAAATATATGATAATGATCGAAGAATCTAGAGCTATGGATCTTCCCTAATGATAGGATATGTGCTTACCTCAGATGGAGTTCCCTAAAGACAGTTCTTGGAAAGGGTATGAGTGTTATTCCTCATAAAATGGAAAATAAAATGTGATTTACCTTATTTGTCACTACCCCTCATTGAAGGTAAAGGTCATCAATTAACCATAATCTATAAAACTGGGAGGTATATGTGAGCATCCAGAGTTTGTAACCTCAATTACCATGGGAATGTAAATATAGAGAAATTCTAGAGGTCTACCTTATTGCGGGGATCACCCACGTGACTCTGCTTACCACGTGTAAGTAAACTCAAAAGGGTTCATTAATGCACTAGATAGTTTCATCATACAAGTCAAGTGGAAGTAAGAAAGGATTTCACATATTGACGTTGGACTGGTTTGGTTAGGGGATATGAATGAAGTAATGGAAACTGATGGAAATGATTCAATCAAGAAGGTGGAACACCTAAAGATACCCCATTCCACATACCATTTCTTTATGTGGGATGGGATTTCCCCCGCATAGCATTTTTCTATACATGTGAAGGGGTCATATTCATACCGTAATGATATGGTGTCCTGGATTTGATACACTTAGTGTTTTTCTACATAGAACTTGGTTCTATCCCCAATTAATGATGCTACATGGGGATGAGATCCATCCACATAGCGATTAGCTATGAAGTGCAAGGTTCCACCTACATAGTATATTCCAATGCGGGATTCCATATTGAAGAACAAGCATTGGTTCTATGCATCATGGGAAATTAATTTATGATGGGAGATGAGTTTTGGGTATACCAATTAGTATTATATTTCAATATTTATTGTTTTGAGGTAGTTTATACCCATTTGGAATCATTTAAAGAGTCTATCTGTTTAAGTTTTATCCTCTTCCCTTCCTTCATTAATAGACATCTTATAGAGTTTTCTCCAAAAAAGCCTTTTAGTCCTCCCCTTAGGATCTTTTTCTATAGAGAGGTAGAAACTGGATCAGGGGGACACAAAAAGTATTTTTCTTAATACCAAATAAGATACCCAGTCTATAGACGGCTTGGTCAACGGTGACACAAGGTCGTCCTCCAGGGTTGCGGGTATTACTTCCTCTCTCCCACGAATGATTTAATTTAATTCGTGTAAAGCATATGGCATTGTCTCTCCCATGAACCATTTTAGTTATTAGGGGATTGTATTTGAGGAATATTTATCTTCATCCATCCTTCCAATGATTTCATATGTGGGGGACTAGTTCTATCCCTTCATCATGCTAACATATTAGTTTTTGAGCGCCTCAAGAATCAGACCTCCTTACTGAGAAGTGGTCCATGAAGGAGCTCTTCATTATGGTACATCTTCATTCCTTTTTCCAAATTTTAGTCTACTTCAACTATTAATATTTATTTTATAATATTGATATGTTTTCTTCCATTTCCAAATTCATGGGTGTATTTAATTTCCCATTGAAATTTATTCTAGAGAAAACAAATTCCCCCCCATTTGGATGGGTTGAAATTGAGACAACTAAGAGGATATTACAATGTTGATGTGGTCCTGACATGAATTGGTTTGTGGTATTAAGGTGGATCAATATGGGGGAACACTCTTATAAAATGGGGGCCCAATTAATTTTTCAATTACAATATTCCTTAGAGAACTCTACGCTCCCTCAATTATCTTGGATACCTTGCTTTCACGAACAAGATCCTTTACAGAAAAATTAATCCATGAAATGGTCATTTCATTAGTGAACTATAAAAATATTTTCATGAAATTTGAGTCGAGGCTTTCAAATATCATGGGTTTTTATGCAGTTACCTTTCTCTGCAAACTATCAGTTCTCTAGACAATGCTTCGCCGTCTAGAACCTCATGATCATCCGCGAACTCTAACTTTGCAGAAAGTTCATTCCATGTAAAATTAGATTAGAAAACATGCATTTTGAGGACTAATATTAGTATTTTAGAAATTATTATTGAATCTAACTTCATATCACACATCCAATGGAAGAATGATATTAAATATTCCTCTTAACTCAATTGATGCGACCCGAATATAGGTGGATATAGTCGAGAAATATGAAGAAAAAATCTAGCCTTGTGTTGTTCCTCTGAAGTGTATTTTGAAATATATCCTTCCACCATGAATTATGGACTGCTCTGTATCTAATTGGATTGCACTTTATTTCTTTGGACTCTGAGATGATACTCATTATACATGAGTTAACGAGAGCTACATTATTTTTTTCCTTGAAAGTACTTGGGGGAGTGATCAAGAAAATATTTCTTACATGAGAGAGATCACAAATACATATTTCTAAGAGGATATATTTATTATAAATGGATTTATGTGAAAAATGAGTAATCAATGCCACTATAACACATCTTTGGAATCAGTCATCCTAGATTATCCATCTATTTTTAACATTTCACGAGAATATCCAAATCGAGGGTGGAGCTCCAAGTGGGACCTAGAATATAGAGGGTTCTACTTCGATGAATGGTATTGAGAATTATAGGTGCACCAAAACTAATTGGAATTCTCTAAGCAGTTTGAATATGGGAATCCATATCAAGAAATATTGTTTTCTTATTTTTCCATTTACTCACTAAGTGAAATGTTACACGAACTACTTAGTTGCTACCGTTCACGTACCAACACCTTCCACTATTATCATGGTGAACAGGTGATAAGTTTGTGAAATTTATTGAAGATATGAAGAAATATCATCCTTGGTAATATGTATTATGAATTATTACCTGTAGTCAGTACATAAGAGAACATTGAACATGAATATCCACTGGTGATGGATTTACTAGTTTTGGAAGAGGGATTTCATGGGAAACCTCTTCATTCCCTCTCACTAATTTCATTTGAATATTTGATAGGGATTTTCTTATAGGTGAATTAGATAAAGGAGAAATTCTATCGAAGTAAATGATTTCCAACTCAACAATCATGATATATTCTAGGACCATATTGTGTTATCCTCAAGGTGGGTCGATATACCACCTGGGGTTGCGAGATTTGACCAAATGTATCACCTGAGCGTAGATTAGTGGGTTTCTTTTTCCACATTTTAAATTGGATGGATTTTTCCTTCATGTGATGTCTACACCATTGTTAAAGCATGTAACATAATGATGGAAATGACATTGGTAGAGGGAAATCCCATAAAACTTCCCATTCCTATCATTTCTTGTATCTATGAATTGTTAGGGAAGATACAGGTGGGAAGGCCCCGCATCATGTTAGTGGGTTTTTACATTGTTTATTGAATTATTGAAGTGTAGTTTCCTTTCTACGAGTGTTGACATACCTCAATAGTTCCTCAATATGAAATACAACCGTCTCTTCAAAATATTTCTTTCATTCATACACAATCTCTGAATATCGAAGACAAGGCTGAATCATTGAGTGATGTTTCTCAATTCACTTTCATGCCTTACTATTCACCTCATGGAATAGTGATGGATAAGAAGAGGGGTTCCCCAGAATGATATTCTTACATCATTGCACTTTCAGATGGAGTCTTGATCATGTACATAGATAGAGTGATGTTTTGCAAAACCTATACCACTTATAGGTTTGCTAGAAAATTTGAATGCCTAAAACATATCATATTTCTCTCTATTACCCATGTAGAGAGGGAAAAAATATTGTTATCATTATTCAATTATGTCATATGATGATAAGGGAAGATTATAATACAGAATTACATAATTCTTCTACAATTGACACAACATAATTATAATTGGAGCATGCTCAACTATGGGTGGCTTGCTATCCTAGTGGTGTATTGGAAAGGCCAATTTGATGACTCTAGAGTCCATTGATTACTTCTAGTACTATCCCAACTATGTGTTCTATTCCATGTTATTCCCTTAATGTTGTAAGAAGGTGTTCCATTCATTGTAACATGCATTCAGAATGGAGTTCGGCAACACAACCTATGAAACGTCCCACCCGACTTACCATTCAACCCGGTAGCCGGATAGGTCGCCACATGGCCTCAATGGAATCTCCCCAAATGCCAGAGGCTGCCGAATAGCAGTGACAGACTAGGTGAGTACGTGGGGAGACTATTCCCTCATTACCAAAGTATCAAAACGGAATGACAAACATACAATAACAGAAGATGGTAACCAATAGAAAACACATAGACAACATAAATAGATAAAAAATGGAAGGATCTGATATATATGTAATGGTTTAAGTCCATAAAATACAATACAAGTATACAAGATACCAAAAAGAAACCAAAATGTATCCCCTGTCGCATCGCAAACCTCAGCTTCGTCCCATGAGCTCCTACTCCGAGCAGCAAGTCAAGTACCTGTACAAGGGCTTTTCCCCTTCTTATTACCTAAAATCATATAATCTTCTTGGGTCCAAAACATGACCCAAATAGGGTGTGATACTGAATCCCAGTAGGTAGCCACCAAATATTTGTGCTAATCTATCATTGAATATATAAAGCAGGAAGTGCAATATGGAAAGCAGTAAACAAGGAAACTAGCAAGACCGACCCAAGATTGTGATTTGGATTGGCGTCACTTCAAGTATCCATTCCATTCATTAATCACTTCATTCATGTGTTCAAACCATTCCTTGAGCCAATTCCTAGAATACTCAATTTGGAAACCAGGCATTGCTCAGGGAGAAAATCCACCAACACCCAACAAGCCCATTCCGGCGAGCCTCCCAGGTACCCAGCCTTGCTCTAGGTGAGGTATAGTCCATCATCTGAGCCCGTCCATAGGATCCTATAAATAAGATCTAGGTATCCCCTATGACATATCATGCCCTATTGATTCTGTCCATGACATCTCACACTGGATCCATGATTTACTTGGCATTTCTGTAACAAGTCTCATATGAGTCCATCCATGGAAACTCACATTGGTTACATGGGTCACCCATGGATTTGTTTCACATTTTAAGCAGTTCAAAAGCATTTAACTCATGTGGGCTAGCAATTCATGAATTATCATACAAGGGTCAAGGGGAAAAACCCATCCCATACCCAAAACAATTTCAATTACAATTTGATATCATTTTAATTCCATTCATATTCAATTTCCATTTTTAATAACCCCCAAGGGAAAGAAAAGGCATTCCTCATAGGCATCCAGGATCAAAAATACATAAAAGAGCCACTCATGGCAACACACCCAAGGGGTGGTTCCTGTCAAAGGTGTAAAACCTAACTCAAGCACATACCATACTATTCAGATTACCTACATCATGGTAGATAATAACAAGGTTAAATTCAAGGTTCAAGCGACACCCCAAAAGTGGGCGTGCAACACTCCGACATATATAAATAGATTTAAAATTAGCAAAAAGCACCAGACCACCTACATTAGGCTCGTACTAGATAGCTCGTCCAATATCAGGCTCTGATTTGTCCTGATTTGGAAGAAATCTGAATAACAGACGAAGAACGATAAATTAGGGCATATGAGCCTTAATCCAATTTGCGTTCATTATATCCAGAATAATCAAGAAGGATTAAAAAGGAATTAAGGACTTACCGTTGCGGATCTAACAAGATGAATGACGGTTGAAATGGAGATCAGATGAAGAAACATGCTCAAATCCCTCCATTGCCTCCTTGAGAGATCTCCAAGGCACCTATCCCTTCCTGTCCGGTTTAAGAAGAGGGTTAGATTTAGGTTTTTATAACATTTAATTAATTTAATTAAAAATTAATTAAATATCAAAATACACCAGGTCGCATGGTTTACCCACATTTCCTAGACAAAGCTTGCAGAGACCGTGCATACCTTATTGTAAGGCATGGGGAAACCAAACAGCCACCCCACATGGTTTACCCAAACCGTGCGTTGGCCGTGCTCCTACCTCTGCCAAGCCTTAACCAAGGCCCACTGTTTAAACAGGCCATCCGCAGGCCATGTGCAAACCGTGTTCCAGGCCATTTCTAGTCTAAAATGTGGTTCTGAGCTCCAAACAAGCCCCAAACACCTTTGTAACTCCCTCAGTCAAGTTAGGAATCCACTTTAGTACTGAAAAGAATAGTTAAACTGAAAATAAAAAGGATCTGTACCATGTACGAAAACCCGGGTTCTTACAATCTTCCCCCCTTATAGCAATACATCCCCAAATTTCTCTCTAAAGGGTGGTCAAGAGTCGTTTGTGAACAACTCTAGCAACTGAGCACGTACATTAGCCTCCTACTCCCAAGTCTCATCCGGTAAATGGCCATGCTGCCATAACACCCGTACTAGTGGGAATGACCAGCCTCGGAGAACCTTCGTGCTTCTATCCACAATACGAATCAGATTCTCCTCAAAGGATGCATCTACCCGAAGCTCGACCTCCTCAGGCTGGAAGGTATGAGATGGGTCTGAATAGTATCACCGTAACTGAGAAACATGGAACACGTCATGCAAGGCTCGACACCTCTGAGGTAACTCCAACTTTTAGGTTTCCAGCCCCACCCTCTCCGGAATCTCAAAAGGCCCAACATATCTCGTTGATAGCTTACCCTGTCTTCTAATCCGCCTATGTCCTAGCCTCAGTGAAACATGAAAAAAAAAGATCCTCGACCTCAAACTCTAGGGGTCGTCTGGGGTGACCAACATATGACTTCTGATGAGACTATGTGGTAGCCACCTGCTTATGCATCAACTGGACCTGCATAGAAGTATCTTAAACAAGACGCGGTCCCAGTAAAGCTGCCTCACCTACCTCTAACTAGCACAGGGGTGATCGGCATGGCCTACCATATAAAGCCTCATACGGTGCCATTGGTATAGTCTGCTTATAACTGTTGTTATAGGCAATCTCAACTAGGGGAATATGCATCTCCCAATAAATAGTTTCTCCAATATTTCATCGCATGAACAACTGCTTCTAGATCAAGATCGTGCGTCAGATAATTCCTCTCATGTGGCCTCAAATGTCGAGATCCATACGACATGACGATGTCTCCCTGCATCAACACTGCACCAAGCTCAATACCTGATGCATCACAATAGACTGTGTAACTCTTTCCCTATTTTGGAAGTATTAGGAGTGGTGCTAATGTCAACCTTCCTTTCAGATCCAGAAAGGATGCTTCACAAGCATCTGTCCATAAAAATTTCACTCCCTTCATAGTGAGGCCTGTCAAAGGCACTGCTAAGCATGAGAAATCCCATATGAAATGGCGTTAATAACCAGAAAGCCCCAAGAAAATCCGTATGTCAATGAAATTCTTGGCCAGTTCTTAAGAAACCACAACTCTAACCTTCTTTGTGTCTACATACACATTTGTCTCAGAGATAACATGGCCCAAGAAGTGAATATGATCCATCCAAAAGTGGCACTTAGTAAGCTTTTCATATAGCTGATGCTCTCTTAGTGTATTCAGGATGATCTCAAGATGGTTGGCATGGTCGTTTTCATTTCGATAATACACCAAAATATCATCCACAAAAACCACGATGAACGAGTATAAGTAAGGATGGAACATGCGATTCATCAAGGCCACGAAAACTACTGGAATGTTCGTGAGACCGAATGCCATAACCAGATACACATAAAACCGATACCTGCTATGAAAAGTTGTATGAGGTGTGTCTATAGGTCAAACATGCACCTGGTGATACCATATCCTCAAATCAATTTTCAAGAACACCCTAGCTCCTCGAAGCTGATCAAACAGGTCATCTATCAATGGAAAAGGATATCCGTTTTTAACCATCAGTTAGTTCAGCTTCTGATAGTCCACACACAACCTAAGAGTCCCATCCCACTTTTTTGAAAAATGAATCGGTGAACCCCAAAGTGAAGTACTGGGTCGAATAAACCCCTTTTCCTCCAAATCTTCAAGCTGTTTCTTGAGCTCTCGCAACTCTGCCGTAGCCATCCTGTAAGGAGGAATGGATACCGGTGCTGCTCTTGGCACTAGCTTAATGGAGAACTCCACCTCTCTCTCAAGAGGTAAACCGAAAAAATCCTCAGAAAAAACATCCCTGAAGCGCTCAAACACTAGAGGAAGGTCTGCCTGACTCACTCCCTGATCACACAGAAACAAACTAGCGATCTAGGATGTTATCCCATCTAGCCCACGATGCTATGGTCCAACTCGGCTTTCATGGAGATCCCACTCTCCCTTAAGTGTATACACTACACCCTCTAGTGATGTGGAAATCACCCTCCGGTGGTAAAAATCAATGTAGGCTCAGTAAGTTACTAGCTAGTCCATACCGAGAATGACATCAAAACCTGTCATTTTGAGAACCTAAAGATCCAAGACGAAGTAAAACCCTCCAACCTCAAGAAGGAACCCTCTGCACTGGCATACAACCTCTTCCCTAACTCATAGTGGTGTGTCTAGCATCAAGACGCCATTAGAGGACAACACAACTAGCCCAAGGCTTTTCACTATAGGTGCAGATATAAAACCGTGTGATGCACCTATATCAAAGAGGGAAGATGACATAACAGATGCTACTAAGATCGTACCTATCACCATAGATGGACCCGCTTCCTGATCATGAAAAGTAGGCTACACTGAATACATCTGGCCTAAACCACGACCCAGTGATATAACCTCACTACCCGGAACTAGCCCACTCTAACATCTCGGTGTACCCTGTGCCTGACTACCTCTACCACGACCACTACCTTGGCCTGATCGGCCAGTCCCAGCCCAACTCCATGTCTGATGAGAAGCTTCTGACCCTGCTCCTTCATATGGAGTCGGTGTGGACCCTCTATCACTAGCTGCTGGTGAAAACGTTCTGTAGAAATGTTGAAGATGACCCATCTTGCCACATGATCGGAACTTGACTGGGTCCCTTGGAAACCGTGGCTTCGTGTGTCCCAGCCTACCGCACTGGTAGCACCTCAGGTTGCTAACCAAGATAGGTTCTGATTGCTAGAATCACCGTGTGGAAGATCTAGATGACGCTTCCTAATAACAGTCACTACAATACCTGATCTCGATGCCGAACCACTCTGGCTCGCACCTCCAGCCTCCCTTAGGTTATGTTCTGTGATTAGCCCTAGGTTCACAATTCCAGAAATGGTTGTCAACCTGAAGATATTTACCTGAGATGGAATGTCATATCTCAGACCATCCTCAAAATTCTTGGCCCTCGACAGTTCATCACCCATCAGGATAGGTGCGAAGCGCTGAAGCTTAGTAAAACAGGCAGAGTATTCCATCACTGGTAACACATCCTGTTCCAGACGCAAGAACTCCTGGGCTCGATCGGCACTCAAAGTATCAGGATAAAAGAAATCGTAGAAGGCCATATGAAACTGTATCCTATCCATCTCCCGATAATGATCCGACAGGGTGATCACATCCCAGCACCTCTTTGCGGAGTCACACAACAAGTATGTAGCGAGCAAGATCCTCCTCTCCAGAGGCATCTCCAAATTCTAAAATGATAACTAGTATCGCCTCTATCCAGGACTCTGCAGCCTGTGGTCCGCCATCCCCTAAGAACAGAGGTGGATGAAGCTGCTAAAACTCACACATCAACTCTACCATAGTTAGGGCAGGTCGTGGTGCTCCCTGAACGGTCTGCATAAAACACAACAAGCTCTCACACAACTGTGCCTCAACACCTGTTTTTGGTATATCCACCGGTGCTACAGCTGGCACAATTGGAGTTTCCTTTAGTATCCCATGACCTACCCTCTCCATAACGTGGTAATCATCGGTCTCCTGACGTATGACTGAAGGTCACTGTGGTGGCATGACTCTGAAATGCCAAACACACGCCTTAGTTCAAGATTTTTAATGAGATTCGAAACTCACGAGCTGAAGAACCAGGATAGGATAGGTCAAGACCTTCCTAAAAACCACGTCATCCCATAGCCTACTTCTAAATCTTGGACTACATAATGAACAGTCACAAAAAAACACTAGAGTCACTAACTCTTCCCCACTCAGAAGCCAGGTCTAGGTCAGGATCTATTTTCAACATTCATTCTTTTAACATACCTTTGTTCAAAATATTTAACCAATGGTCCACCATCTTCTGATCCCTGAGGGCCCATAACACCTCCTAAATCAAAATTCTATGCCCATATAACCAAGAAATTCAATTTCATTTAGCATTTACATCCCATTGGTGCGTCATTATCCAATCCATAAGGGCCCGTACACCTTATGAATTGAAATGTGACGTCACTCTTCCTTCATGGAACCCAATATAACACAACAGTAGGCACACCTATCAATAAACTATCAAAATAGCATGCAATAGCTATCACAACACCTATCAAAACAGCATGAAATATCTAATGCATCCTAGATTGCATGGCATAATTCCTGACGTGTGATTCCTAACAAGGTCCCTATATGATGCATGAGATGGAAAACCCTCATCTCATTGGGTTTCAACGAAATAGAACCCACAATAATATCAATAGTATAAGAAAAAACCATGTGCGTCACCCAACAGAGAAATCAGAAAAACTGTAATAATCAGAACCAGAAACACAATTCCATACGGGGAAACTTGGCTTTTCCCTGTATGTGGGTTTGCAACTCCCGGGCACAATTTATTACCAATGTCCCTTCCCTTCTAACTCATGTCTATAGTCACCAAATAGTAAGTCAAATCAGAAAAGGAACTCCCTATGATACTACTTTGTAACGTCCCACTAGACTTACCATTCATCCCAGTAGCTGGACCGGTCACCACATGGCCTCAAGCACATCTCCTCAAACACTAGAGGCTACCGACTAGCAGCGAGGGCCTAGGTGAGTATGTGGGGTGACTATGCCCTCATTACCAAAGTATCATAGCGGAATTACAAACATACAATAACTGAAGAAGGTAACCAGTAGACAACACATAGACAGAAGAAATAGATAACAAATGGAAGGATCTGATATATATAGAATGGTGAAAGTCAATACAATATAATACAAGTATACAAGGTACCCAAAATAAACCAAAATGTTTCCCCAGTCACATCGCAAGCCTCAGCTTTGTCTCGTGCACTCCTACTCTGAGCAGAAAGTCAAGAACCTGTACACGGGCTTTTCCCCTTCTCATTACTTGAAATCATATAATCTTCTTGGGTCCAAAACATGACCCAAACAGGGTGTGATACTAAATCCCAGTAGGAAACCAGCAAATATCTGTGCTAATCTCTCAGCGAATATATAAAGTAGGTAGTGCAATATGAAATGCAGTAAACAAGGAAACTGGCAAGACAAACCCAGGCTTGTGATTTGGCTTGGAGCTACTTCAAGTATCCATTCCATTCATTAATCACTTCATTCATGTGTTCAAAACATTCCTTGAACCCGTTCTTGGAATTCTCAATTCAGAAACCAGGCATCTCTCATGGAGAAAATCCACCAACACCCTTGAAGCCTATTTCGGAGAACCTCCCAGGTACCCAGCCTCGCTCTAGGTGAGGTATATTCTGTCATCTGAGCTCGTCCCCAGGATCCTATAAATATGATTTGGGTGTCTCCCATGACATATCTTTCCCTATTGAGTCCATCCATGGAATCTCACATTGGATCCATGATTCACTCGGCATTTTAGTAACATGTCTCGTATGAGTCCATCCATGGAAACTCACATTGGTTCCATGGTTCACCCATGACTTTGATTCACATTTTAAGCATTTCAAAAGCATTTAACTCACGTGGGATAAAAATTCAAGAAGTAGCTTAAAATAATCTAGTGGAAAAACCCATCCCATACCTGAAACCATTTCAATTACAATTTCATCTCATTGAAATTCCATTGATATTCAATTTCCATTTTAAACAACCCCCAAGGGAAAGAAAAGGCATGCCTCATAGGCATCCTGGGTCAAAAATCCATAAAAGATCCATTCAAGGCAACACACCCAAGGGGTGGTTTCTAACCAAGGTGTACAACCTAAATCAAGAACATAAAATCCTACTCATATTACCTACAACATGCTAGGTAATAATAGGGTTAAATTCCAGGTTCAATCGACACACCAAAAGTGGGCGCACATCACTCCAGCATATATAAATAGCTTGGTAATCAGCGAAAATCACGAGACCACCTACCTTAGACTCGTACTAGATAGCTCATCCAGTATTGGGCTTTTATTCGTCCCGATGTGGAAGAAATATGAATAACAGATGAAGAATGAGAAATTAGGGCATATGAGCCTTAATCCAATCGTCGTTCGTTATAACCATAAGAATCGAGAAGGATTAAAAAGGAATTGAGGACTTGCCGTTGCAGATCTAACAAGATGAACTACGTTTGAAACGGAGATCAGATGAAGAAATAGGCTCAAATCCCTACATAGCCTCTTTTAAAGCTCTCTAAGGCGCCTCCCCCTTGCTGTCCAGGTGAAGAAGAAAGTTAGATTTAAGTTTTTATAACATTTAATTAATTTAATTAAAAATCAATTGATTATTAAAATACAGAAGGTCACACGGTTTACCCGCACAACCTGGAAAAACTGTGCGGAGACCATGCAGACCATACTAGAAGGCAAGGGGAAACAGCACGACCACCCCGCACGGTTTCCCAAACAGTGTGCAGGCCGTGCTCCTGCCTCTGCCAAGCCTGCACCAAGGCACATAGTTTTACCAGGCCATGCGCAGGCTGTGTGCAAACTGTGTTCCAAGACATTTCCGGCCTAAAACTTAGTTCCGGGCACCGAAAAAGCCCCAAACACATCCATAACTCCCTCGGTCAAGTTAGACATCCACATTAGTCCTCAACAAAACAGTTAAACTGAAAAGAAAAAGGATCCATACCTTGTACGAAAACCCGGGTTCTTACAACCTATCTCTTTGTAGTTTAACTCAGACACCATATTTTTGGTGAGCACATCTTATAGTCTTATTAAACATAGAAGGATTGATAGATCACAAGACATTCTGGAAATTTAATCCAACCCCATATGTTTAGCTCCATATATCAAACCACCTATAGAGCAAGAGAGTTCTTCTATTTTGGTAACACAACTATGGGAGACTTTTTATGTCATGAAGGCACTTATCAATTATATAAGCATCTTGGGAGAGGGGAAAAACCAATATTCCAATTCCATTAGGAAAAATCGATCCCTATATAGTCGATCATCAAAAAAATCTATACACTTTCCATAGAAACTCTCATTATAGATTTTATGATGTGGATAACACCCTTCGACGATTATTAATATTCTTAATTCTGTGAGGCAGTATTTACTGACACATGCACCTTCTCATATACAAATTTTTCATAGCTCAAAAGCACCTAGCTTCTGGGGAAGGAATCCTTGTTCAAATTAATTTATTATATCATAAAATGATTAACAATCAAGATATCACTGAGTAGTTTCACCACCATATAAATACCAGGAAAATCCATATAATTATATTTTAAAATTATTTAGGAATACTACGAGTTAGTGGAAATTGGTGGTGCTTGATTTCGACGCTTGGTGTGCCCTGAATGGATTTTTAAATTTTTTTAAGTTACATTCAGTTAATGTGAGGGTGGGGTTTTCTATATTTTGAACTGGTCATCTAATTAAAAATACAAGGGCACCATTAAATCTGCAGCACTGGGATTCACTTAAGTGATAATTAAGTTTTACAATAGTAGGTTGGGTGAAAAAGTTAGTTTTTTAGACTTTTAAAGAAATAATAAAATAACAAAAAGAAATTATTTTATTTTTCCTACCTTCGGTTGCATAGCGGAAGCGTGGTGGTACTGATGGGTTGTCAATCCATTTAATGGCTTGAATCTAGGTCTTTGTAACTATGCCGCTGAGAATTAATAGGTTCATTCATTAATTAACCTCATTAATTCATTCAGTGTGTTACTCACCCTCCCCCTTTATTTAATTGGAACTCAGGTTGGGGTTTTTGACACGACGTCATCAAGTGAGGACCCTCTGGAGAAGTACTATGGAAACTTTAGCCGATGGGGGATGGAAGATTGGACAGAAACGATCTGAGCTCGACGAATGCCAGTGACTTCATCCAATGAGTACTATTCACCAACCACAATTGTGAAACCTCCAACAATTCAAGATGTAGGGGGTTTTGTCTTGTTTAATTCTATGGGTTTTTCCTTGATTAATTCTATGTGTTTGAATGAGAATTAATCTCAACCATGTTATGATGCTAATTCAGAGGGAGAGGACTAAACAAAAAAGGCCTGGACCCTTCTCCGCTTGATTTATCATTACATTTATTGGGTGAGGATTTCTCAAAATGATGGACCCTTGAAACCGGGAGGCACGAAGCAATGACGACATCCTAGGAGGACCATAGACGCTTCTAGAAGGGAAAACAGAGATCCGGAGCATCGCTGGAGCGCTGAGGAAGAAGCACCATCACAACACCGCTATGGCGGTGCCATTTACTAGAACCTGATGGAGAAGGTGGCTGCTGTCACAGGATGATCATAGAAGGGGGAAGTGCCATGACCGACCAAAGTGGTGGTTGGCTATTGTCTGGATGCATTGGAAGAGAGAGGCGCATCGACGCACGCCACGGGAGGTGGCTGCAACATCGAAGCGGAGGAAAAGGGGAACTATGCCCCACTGGTCCCGCTTCCATACAGGGCGGCACAACGTGGCATCGCTGGTTATTCCAGAGATGAACATCTCTTGGAGCTATTCCGAATAGAGGGGCCGCACGACCCCTCGCATGGGTCTAACCAGCAGGTGGGCTGGGCCATTCCACTGGCCAGCGGGCCGAGCCAACCACGGCCCCACCCAACCACTTCTGGTTAGGCTAGTTCACACCCTAGCAGATCGATCCCTCCTCAGCCTAGCCAGTTCAAGCAGGCCCGGGTTGGATCCAGACCGGTTCAGACTAGACCAGGACCCATTTCGGTTCAGATATGCATAAAAGGCCATATCTCGCAAACTAGAGGTTCGTTTGATGGACGTTCTGTAGAACTGGAATCCTTAGAATGAGGTGGTCCTTTTGATATACTCCTCCTAAGATTGGGAGAAATTTGGAGTACATCCAGGTTGTATTGTACCTAAATCCAATCAGGCCCTCTACACTAGAATACATATAACTCTTAGGTTGGGCATCCGATTGATGCACCATCAGTTGTGTTGGAATCCTTATGACATGTCAGATCATTAGGTTACTTATTTGTCAGACATTGTGAAGGTTGAAATATGATCTATGGATTGAGAACCGAATCCTCATAGAATCAAGCATACTATTTATGGGAATCCAATGGCTAGTTGAGATGTGGAGAACAAATAGAGACCATATATGGATCATCACCTAGAGATCCTATGTAGATCAGCACCTAGGGATCCTGTGTGGAACATCACACACAAATCCTATTTGGATCAGCACCTAGCGATCATCTGTGGATCATCACATAGCGATCCTCTATGGATCACCACTTAGTGATCCTGTGTGGATAAACACTGAGTGATCTTATTTGGATCAGCGGCAGAACCCTTGACAGAATAAGATGATCTAGCTTTACAGCTAATCATATATACTTATGTATTTATGTTATACCTGGTTTGAGTTGAGTCTTTTTCTTTGTTCTTTATGATTGATATCATACTTTTTGGTTTTACTTTGTGGAATTCGGAGAGACCTTTGGGGGTATCAGGGTCCCTACTGGGTATTTTTTTACTCACCCCTGCACAGGCTTCTCCTATACCTTTTTGCGTCTTGTGCAGATGACGAGCAGCTCGACTGAGTCTATAGGATCCAGGACCAGGTGGTACACGAGATGACTGGTTGACATGGAGAGCTATAGAGATGAGATACACCTAACATTTAGCTAGGATCTATGGTGGGGGATCTCAATATTTATTTTCAATTTTCTATTTTATTATATCTCTAATTTGGGCTTGTATTCTGGCCCTTTTTACTTTCAGTACACACTTTTACTATTGAAGTACTACTACGCAGTTCACATCTTGTCTTGTTCTTGGTCTGTGTGTTTTCTGGTTTAAAGTCAATGCCTTCCTATTTTAGCGATACACCTTTCTGGTGATAGTCGCCAACCTCAGGCCTATGTAAGGCAGGCATGAGGTTGTCATAAAACGGGCCCCGAGGTATGGGTCATGACACACAAGGTAGCTGAAGAAGAAATTGATTATGAATAATTGATAGTCCAAAAGGAAGAGTTATGCAAGTGCAAGGCTCATACGACCAAGCTGAAGGACCAATTGGCATCAAAAGGTGCCAATTATGAATCCATTTATTAGAGAGGGTTTGATATCATGGTTGTTGTGAAATGAGTACATCTAAAAATTGAAGATGAAGCCGATCAAAGGACCTCCATAGAAAAAGAACTTGATGGACCACATCAAGTGGTGATCCATCTTCTAGAAAGATCCAATTGAGCTTCATTGTAATCTCTTGTGTTATCCAATGAAATCATTGTTTTGAATTTAGGGAGAGACTCTAAATTGGGGATATTAATCCATTACCATTTAACAGAATGGAAAATTTCTTTCTCCTTAGCATTTCTTGTAAATAGTTTTGTGCAATGTTAATCAATTTTTATTGACTACATTTTGAAAGTTATTATTTCATTGGATGTGAATTTGAATCATGATCCACGATAATTAAATTGAAAAAATCAATGTGTGCTCTGATTTTTTCTTGGGCCAAGGGACCTATCAAGTTTAGTTCAACAATTTCTAGGGCTACCAAAAAAACCAACAAAAAATTTCTTCTTTTCTGTTATCACCCTAATTTTTTTAAACATGATTTGGTGAGAGATTAGATAGAATAACCTAAATTTTTTTAGCACACCCCTAGGGGGTATTCAAAATAATAAAATTATTTCATCTTTGTAATTTTTATTACCTAATTATTTTCATAAACCATACAAAGTGTATGTTTATCAAGCTTGTACTATACTTTTTTCCAGGGATCCCTTTGCTGGTTTTCTTCATGGTGAGTATCATCTCTTTTTTCATGGATTATTTAATGTATTGCAATCCAAAATATCATTATTTAGGATTTAGGTTGAAAAGATTTGACCGAGAGTAATGTTTTAGTTTGAAAGGTTTCGACTGTTATTTATAGGGAAATGACCCCAATTTAGGACTCATGGATGGAGGATGTTCTAATATCTTTTATACAAAAAATGATGGTTTTTTATTGACCTGGATATTTTGGTTTCTTGATAAATGATATGATGTGGTCGATGGATGCTATGGGGAATATAGTAGTAGGGATATAATCTCCTAAGGAAGAATTTTACGTTGGTTCACATACCATTTTTTTGGGAAACTTATACAAAGATGTCAGGGAATTAGCTGTATAGCCAAAAAAAGGTTTCCTCAGAACACTGGATGAACATTTCCAATGGCTAGGAAAATTTATGGGAATTCGAATTTTTTTCATTGATGGGAAAAGTGACAAGACTATTGAGGGAATGATCTCTAAATTTAGTTGGGTAATTTGCATCATCTATGTTTGAGAAACCACTCCCACATGAATATTCTTTATTTAAATGAGGATTTTAGCATGTTTTAGTTTAACGTTGTACAATTGGGACATTTGAGATTTAGGATTTGTAGTCATTTTACTCTAACTAATGGGAGGGAACGATTCAACATTTTCATGGAAGTTGGACCAGAAATCTTTTATCGTCATTAGGAATAAAAGGAGAGAAATAATGCAAACTTTAATCATGGGTTCTTCAAAACCATGGGTGAGGTGGGATGTAAACATCATGGAAGAGTATGATGTTATAAAAATTCTCTCCCGAGGAAGAATTTTCTTGTGGTTGATTGACCTTTTCAATGGGAAAATTATGCAGATCTGTCATGGTATTTTGTGTATAGTTATATAAAGTTGTACTCATAACACAGGAAAGGAATTTCCAATAGAAATGAAATTTAATGGGGATTTAGACCTTTTAGGACTCACAATATAGATTTTTAGTGGGGTCCCAATCATTAAAGGGAACTTCATGCATGTATTTCCAAATAATGTTTGGTGGAATTCTTCTTATACATGTGTTAGGTGGTTCCCTACTTAGGTCTGACCCTTGCACAGTAAATGAGAGGAGAAATTTGTTCCATGGATGTGTTCGAGATTTGATATTTGGGAGTCACTATTTATATTATGGTGATTAGAATCAATATGTACAGAGTTCTTTTATGGTTTATAGGTTATCCATATGTGGATTAGGTTCATGCATATAAATGGGGAATTTGTGCATTGTATGCAAGCTCACCAATGAGGATGGATGCATACTGAACTTTCCAGTATGGATTTAATTAATTTATTGGAATATGGGTGGAAATATATTCTTTGAAATTTTTAGACTGAAGAGCGAACATTGGGTGTCAAGCATCATGTAGTTTTAATTTCATTTGATTAGAAAAATGATATAGATTCATCATATAACTATAGGACAACTAGGATGAAGTGTTCCATTTTATTTGAGGAGTGGATTGAATAGAATTTGTAATCCATGTGTTCAAGGAATCTTGGATTAGGATAAATTATATGTGTATTGGGAGCTGTTGAGTGTAAAGAAGCAGGAAAAGTTTCTCGTGAGGAAGAATTTTCTTTTAGTTGACAAGCATTTTTCTATGGGAATCTTATGGAGAGCCGTTGGGCCATTATGTGCGTAGTCACACAATGGTGTCCGTAGGAAATTGAAAATCTATTTCTGATGGCCTGAGAGGTTTGTGAAGATAAAAAATCACTCGAAACATAGAGTTCAATAGATGGAAAGAATGTGTCTGAACATATTCGAATCATTCAGGTCGTGATTACCCACATAATTGGTATCCTCCCTACATATATATGAATGATACGTGGGATGAAGAATTTTGATTCCATTGTTGGATCTAGTCCCGAATTTTGATGATTTGAGTTCTACTACACCTTTGTAAATGATGGGAACCAGACTTTGCATAGTAATTTGGATTTCACTCATTCTATATGTTTAGTCCATAATAATGGGGGAGGGAATTTTTTGTTATATTTGATTCATTTTTTGGGATGGATGAGCCAAGAATTTGTTATGATGACAAAAATACATAACCTCTATTGAATTAATCAATCCATATGTAGATCACGAAATAACATACAATTTAATATCATGCAACTCGGTCCTTGGTTTCCCAAAAATGAAGGGGAGAATCCCGACATTCCTTTTAAGGTTTTCCTCTATGTCCATCAATTTTGGATTGATTTGACATGGATTTGGGGGAATTCCCTTGTCGTGGTCCCTAAACCCATATGAGATGTGCTCAGTATAAAAACAAGAGGTTATAAGAGTTAAATCCCAAATATAGGGATGGTGTATTGAAGGAGGAGAACAATTTATATTCGATATGGTGTTGTGTAGTTTATCATAGTATCACATGGAAATTTTATTGTGAAATTTAATGACATACGATTAAGAAAATTGTCATATATTTATGAATCATTTGGGAATGATGTATATTCCATGTTTTTTTCATCATGTTGTGAGGATGTGGATGGCCCAGCAGGAAATAAGGGACATGTGGTTATTCTTGAAGTTGTCACGCAAATGGGGAATGTGTGGGAGTCCCTTGCATTGACTTATCTTGCATGAAAATGAGGGGAACTATTTTTTTTGTGTTCTATGGCTGGGTCAGGTTTATAGGATTCGGGCATCACTACATATTTCATGGGATGGGAAAAAATCCACATGTAGTTATTTATAGAAATACCCCTCCTTAGTTATAGCCCATATGAAGGGAGGATTTATCATACATTGAGGTGGATGAACCTATACGAATGTTTGGGTGTCCCTACATATCCTGCAAGGGTATGAATCTATTCATAAATATTTCAATGATGAAGCATGGTTGGTGACTGATAATTGGGGTAAATGTACTCTCTGGTGAGAACATTTTTATTTTATGCTGTTAAACATCATGAGTTGAGGTCTCAGCTGACATGATATCATATTGTAGGGATAAATTTTCAGAGAAATCTAGAGTAAGTATAGGCTAACCGGTCTAGGATATTTTGTCTTTCATCAGACATGAATAACAAAAGAAAGTATTAACCATTATTCTGTGGGGCCTCGAATTAGGAAGAATGATATAGGGATATGGAGCCAATGTGCATACATAGGTTCTAAAAAACCTCTACTGAGGACAAATTTTCCTTTGGGAGACATACCTTTTTTGGGGGAAACATATGCTGATCCTCCAGGGCATTGTGTGTATATTTATATAATCATGTCCATAAGACACTGACCCTACATCTCCAATTTCCATAGATGATTATGTGGATCCATAATTTCCCAGGATATAGAGTTTGATGGATGAAAAGGGGAAATCTGGGTAAATAATAAATAGTTATATCGTGATTGTTTGTTTGTTATGGAATCCCCTACATAGATCAGACTCGTATGTTGAGGTAATTATCTTCTTACAAATCAATATTATAGGTATCATGGTTTGGAATCTCCCACATCGATTTTCATGTTACATTTACAAGACTGGGGGCATGTTCTTCATTTTTCATGCATGGACTCAGGCATGAGGTCAAGGAATCACTACATATCTCATTATATTGAGAATAAAGCTATACATAGTTCTTGAGAAACATTTCAGTTTGACATCATCAGGTTTGGACATTGGCCTACATTGGATTGATCCATATGCGAGGAGTTTCCTTCAAAAACTACTAATCGCACGTATGATGTGCTAAGTGTGAGAAACAAGGGCTGAAAAAGATTACTTCACCACACCATGATAACATAATGAAGGATGTGGAGATTTTACATTTCATCATTTTTTGTAGCTAGGAACAAGCTTGGAGACCCTGTAATTACTACATACGCTATACTGACATGAATCATTCTGGGCATTGTTCTATGAATTTAACCTATGAATGTTTGAATCATATACTGGTAAAGGGTTTTTTTTTGTTTTGGAAGGAGTCTGGACTAGGATATATAATCCTAGTTTTAATACATATCTTACAATTGTAGGAATAAAGCCACATGTAGTTCTAAAAGTATTCACCCTATACCAGTCTGACAAGTGAATATGGAGTGAGCACTTTATTGAATGGTGGATGGACCAGGATGTTAAATCTAGATGTCACTACATATGAGGTAAGGTCTATAATCATTCCACATGTAGTACAATATGTCTTCTCTATACATAGACATTGTCCATACATAGGGAGAAGGGGAATTTTTAAACCAGTGTTGTGAGGAAATGGTCATTTCATGTACCTTTAATCATTTTCAAGTGAAAAAATTCCTTAACGCCATTCCTAATATCATGTGATCTATGACCAGTATAAGAAACAAGGAATAGAATAGACCTATCTCACAATGAAAAGGTAGTTTAAGGTACAATAGAATAATTTTATATCATGGGTTGGATATGCCAAGATCTAGGATTGAGGTGTCTCTACGTAGCCTGTTGAAATATGGGAATCAAGTGGTACAAGGCTCTATGAAGATACCTATCCATGTAGGTCCAAAATGTATATAGAGAGGGGGTATTTTATTAGGGTGGATGGTCCTGAGACATAGATTCTGGGAATTGGTATGTGTCTCATGAAGATGAGAATCATTCCATATGTAGTTATTGAGAAAGAGAGTTCCTTTTGTGGGTTTGACTGCCAAATAAGAACATGGGAATTTTCTTATTCTCCCAAACTGATATGACACATGTGATATGATTTATTGGTTGGAAAACAATGGTCCAATATAGTTTAGTGTCATTTTGTTAGGATTAGTTAACAATATAGTATAATATCCTGTGGAAAGATCAATGATCACACAACGTATAGGGGAAGGCATGTAGTATCTTGTATTTAAACATCTTTTTAGAAGAAAATTTATGTCCATGTAGTTTAATGTCATCTGTTTTGGACACATTACCTTAGAGTTTAATTTCATGTGGTTTTGAAACTTGACCTTGTAGTTTAACATCATACAGTCAAGACATATTATCATGCAATTTTTCGTCATGCTATCGTGACAATTATCTTTTTTCTACAGGAAATAATATTTCAAGAAAAATAAAATGGTGGGAGATGTGGTGAGTTTTCCATAAATTGAAATTAGGGAATATTAACCATTCTAGTAGACCTTGTTTTTGATATATGGCCCTTCCCATTTTGGATCTAATTTTGGGGGTTTTTTCCCGAGTATCATCGGAGATATGAGGACCATCACCAATTCTCCTACGAGTAAGGACTGATGTCAAAAAAATTTATTTGAGGTTCACACAATTTGGTTTCTGTAAACATCCAAATTTTGTAATGTGTGCAATATTTTCTCATCTAGTCACTTCAACTCATCGATCAATTTTTGGGAATGATCATCTGTAGAGAATTGATCACATAAAATACTGTGGAGTGATGTTAGTTGAGCATTGATGGGTAGAACCACATATTCCTCCTATACTAAGGAGTATGGGGTTTCATGTATAGAGGTTCGAGCAATGGTCTGTTAATCCCAGAGAGCATGTATGAGCTAGTCCGACCATGATTTTTGTCCTTGTCTTCCATCTTAGGGAGTATGATGCATAGGGTCTTATTGAAGGCCTTTATCTATCTACTATCTTCTACATAAATATAGGATGGATGTTTTCCCTTGATACCACTCTCATGATATAATTTTTCTGACTGACTTTAGAAGAAATGTGTTTAATTTTCTATTAGTATTGTATGATGGATAACAAATATGGTGATGACAGTGGTCTTCACACATTTCAGATTTCTTCTTTCCTTGACCACTTTATGAGGTACAATATATTCCTATTGGGAAAATAGGTTGATTTATATGAGAATGTACATGAATTTAATGGATGTTTTGGGAGGATACAGTCCCATGATGTCCATCCCCATATTGAAAATGGCAAGGATTACTTGGTTTTGTGATTTATCTCTGGGGGTTTGATGGATAAATTTGGCATGAACTTGGTTGGAATGGAACTTCATGATGAACTAATCACAATCCTACTTCATAGTGGGACAATAGTATCCAAGAATTGGAATTTTATGAGATGGCTTGGATGCTGCTTGATGTTCCAAAAAAGTTTCATCTTGCACATCATTCATGATGGGAATGGTTTATTCTCCATCAATTCACCTGAGATGAACCACATTAGGTGACACATATAGAGGACCTTTTTTTGGTTTTATCATCATAAAAAAATGTTGATTTCCAATCTAAATATTTTCTCCCATCCAGCACTATCTAGTGGAATCACTCCTTTTAAAAGGAAATTTGTAATATGAGTCATCCAACTAGTGGTATGACCAACCAGCTTAGTGACGAGAATAATCTAATAGATTTATTTTATGTTGGCCTGAATGACTTGAAATACCATTCAATGATGGGAATTGATGATGAATATTTCATCTGGGTCTAGACCAGCTAGAGATATGGCTTCGTTTTCCAACACTTATCCTTGTTCATTTTTGACCGAGGGACATGAGATAATGTCAACTACGATGGGAATTCTATTTTCTTATCTCGGATGTGGTCCACCAAAGGGATTAGATCCTTATTCTTAATAGAATATTCACCATTTACTTACATTATGACTACTTTTATGTAACCTTTAATCTTGAAATGTTCTACTCGTAAATGATGTACCAAATTCATGCCTTCAATGATGGACTGATCCTCAGCTTCATTATTTGTGCCCCACTCTAATAGTAGAATAGATTTTTGAATGACTTCTCTTTCTAGAGATATTAGTACAAATCTCATCCCCCCCTTTTGTTATTGGGGTCTTCATTCCTTTATATTTTTGGTCTTCTGGATGCGTTTTGAAAATGAATCTCCCATGTTTAGGATTACATTTGAATATAGAATATTTCATTATCTAGTTGTTGAGAAACTAGTGGGTTTATTTCTAGAAAGGGGTGTTCTTACAAAAAATTGTTAATGATTCACTTTTTACTACTTTCTAAGGCATAAATTAAATGTCGAATAGATGATGGATGACCAACCACCTTGACAGGAATCTAATCTTCATTTGATGGAACGGAATATACATGAGTAGGTAACTGAAGATACTTAATGGACCTCATGGTGCTACATATAGTGTCACATCATCTCAACCACAATGATCAGAGCCATACCACTCTTCTTGATATATGAATAACTAGTCTCTACATCAATCATTGTTAACCTAAGATAATAGAGACTAATATAAATGCTAGCATCATTATTTAGCATGATAAGAAACCTATGGATCGCTCCAAGGATGTACATTATAGAATGAGTGGTATTCATTTTATAGGAGGCATTAACAATTGTGTAATTAAGAGATATTTCTTGATATTGTTGAAAATATTCTAAAAATCATCGATTGATTGATATATAGCCCCTTTTCCACTCAACCTGGAAAAGGGAAAACATTTTCCCACAAGGTTGGCTTTGAAGAACTGAATACAGGGAAAATGACCTTGAAGTCCTATCAACTTAGTGAGGTTGAAAGGAGGTGACATTCCAATGATATCCCCTACCTTTTGAGGGTCGACTTTGATTCCATGAAGGTGTATGATGAAACATAGTAATTTCACTAAGGTAACACTAAGAACATG
The DNA here is from genome assembly GCA_963277665.1 of Viscum album. NCBI lineage: Eukaryota > Viridiplantae > Streptophyta > Magnoliopsida > Santalales > Viscaceae > Viscum > Viscum album. The sequence continues at coordinate 1,465,726,981 of OY728128.1, read as the reverse complement.
TTTTAAGGGGTTCATTTCTAGACTGTTCTATCACATATTATTAATGAGTGATTCATGATCTTCCATGTGATCCAATAAATGTTTTTATTGAACCAATAGTTCATCAATATAGCATTTGATTAAATTTACTGGTAAAAAATTGAAGATTTGATTCTTGGTGTGTTAATATGTTGACCCATAATTCATTGGATATGAGAGAATTACCTTATAGAAAATTAGTCCCTAGGGGGCCATGAAGGTGGTATATTCTTTATCATTTCATGACATTCAAATTTTTTTGTATCCTAAATAGTCATCTATGAATGAAATATCATAATATCTAGTAGTTTCATCGATCAATTTTTTTGATTGGGACTGGGAAGTCATCTTTTAGGTATTTCTGATTTTGATCCATGAAATTGAAAAAAACACTGATTTTTTTGTTCTTCTTTTTAACGTGGAATATATTGAATATCTATATGGGATCTTGGACCTCTTTAATTAATTTATATATAATTATCTTATCAAAAAATCAGCGAATTGTTTTGCAGCCTGCAATGGGTGCATCCTTCTAGAGGCTTTCATGAAGCCGAGATGATCTTCTTGTAAGCCTGAGTGGTGAGTGGACACCATGGGATTAAGCACTAGAATTTATATATACTAATAGGATAAAATGGAAAGACAATAAATCATGAATGATTTGTATAAGTTTTGTTATTTGGACTTCAATGTCGCACTAACAAGGGTGGGTTGTAGGTCTACTTCGGTACCCAGATTTATTTTTCTCTGTTCATCAATGGTGGTATAGAAAACCTCCTGAAATATTAGAAGGGAATCCCTAATGTATTCTTTTTAATAATATAACAGTTCAACCTCATAATAGTCATCATCTTATGGGGAAACAATTCACTAGACTAGGTATCCAGATTTGAGAGAATAATCCTAATTTTTTGCATTTGGAGGATGAGGAAACTTCTTCTAACATGGTAGGAAATGGGGAATTTTATAGAGAGGGTGGATTAAGAGAATAAAAAATGTATTATTTTACTACGGAATTAGAATGTGACGATGAAATAATCTGGAGCTATGAGGATGGATTGATGGTGTTTCCATTCGAGCATTAATCATTATCTAGGGACTATAAGAACTTCTAGCACTGTGAGGCTTGGATGCCATGACTAAAATAATGATAATTGTCTAATATTATCCTGAATTTTGAGTCATGCACTCCACCAAATTAATTCGAAGTATGTATTCTTCATTGAGATTTATGAAGGGGACATTAGGTAACATTTCCAAAATGTTTGGAGCGGTGAGCCAATCAGTCCCATAAACTTAGGGTTTTATCCCTTCTTGTTCATAAAATCTTTCATCGATATATTGTGAATCATGATATTTGAATGGGGGCCTATCGTCATTAAATACCCCACTATGTAAATTAGTGAAATATTTGATGCATTAGGTGTAGGATGAAGGAATCACCACATTATTGTGAAACCAATTCCATCATATTGGGGTGTTTATGGTTGTGTTTTGTAAAACCACAAAAAATAATGAGTCAGTAATAAGGTGTCCATGTAATGTTTTGATATTAATATGGGATAATGGTTTGTTATCACTTTTTTCATAACATAATATGGTTGTTGAAGATGTTTTTTGGTCATATTCATTGCATCCCATACAATGAAGTGGTCATACTGGGAAGATATTAAATCTATAGCCACTATCAATGAAGGATTATCAGAACTGAACACAATTTATCCTTACAAAAACATATAGAGGTATGATGTGACCTAGGATAGTGGTTTATTCATCTCGATCTATAAAGGTGATTATATAATGGCATTCTGTAGGATCAGTCTCTTCCTAATAGACATTAGTTGTGGCCACTTCAGCTTCAAACTCCTAGGGACTTAGCAAAGCATATGTATGTGCCTTCCAACAATTTTCTAAAAATCCCAGGGAATCTAGGATTGATAGTTTGAAGACTATTGAAGTTAATTACATTAGAAAATCATAGTATTGATCTAAATTATGGTCATTCCCAAATTTTAGGTTCACATTCATAGGTGCTTTATGGTGTTGAGAATTCGATGAAGATGTATCGATCCTCGGGACTGTAGCTAGTGCGACATCTGTATGTTCTATATTTGGTCGATTAGTACTACCTACATGTCATGGGTGATTATAAATTTCTTCCACATATAATGTATATTCCATGATTATCATGCAAGAGTGTCTTATAGTATGGGTAGGGGAATTTTACTATACATGTTGTGTTCACTAAATGGATCTTTCATTGGTTTCTATAATGTTGACATTTTATGCCATGGTGTGGCCAAATATTTGATTTCTACCATGACTGCATCTTCTTTGGTATCCTTCGATCTATGACCTCATCCTCTAGTATATTGATTGACTGCTAGGATATTTGGTTCATATCTAAAGTCTTTATCGAATAAAGGATCTAATAAGTGAATGAAATTAATTGAGAAAATGATCAGTTCCTCATCAGATGATGACTCTTCTTGATTGAATTCATATATTGGGGATGTTTGGTGGGGTGGTGCCCCTGATTTTTGATATGATGGAATAAAATATTAGAGTGTCAAGGATAACTATTAACTTAACCTGGGTTCATACTCATGAACCCAGTCCAACATATTTTTGGACGATTATGGGGTTGAGGATATCAATTGTAATGAATTAGGGACCCATGGAGTCATAGTGGGTTCTTTGACTTGTCTTCACATATTCCATTTTCTCTATTGACTATTTTCATGAGCCATAAAGTTATTAATATTTTACACCCTTTTTCTAACTAGTTTTTTCCACTCCTCTCCTTTTTTATTTTAGTGGTGGAACCATATGCCACTTGTGCTGGTGGTGTTATTAAATTTACCTACCCAAAATCTATCATTGTTTCCATGATTTCATTATATACAAAACATTATTGATGGTATAACCTAGTATATTATGGAAGGGTCAATAATCTGTCTAGTCATCAAGAAATTATTCATCATACATCTTTGGTTATGGAAGATAGACCATGTTGCAATTCATGGAAGCTACGAATTAGCCACGAACTAGGTCATGTTGGAATGAATAAATTATCTTAATTTTTTCCTCAAATTTATTTTTACTAGGACACCTAAAATTTTATTGATGAGTAATGGGTGGTTTTTGATGTATAGAAGGCCCTACATGATATGTTGTAGTCCTTGGAGCTGGAACTCATGTAGGGGGAGGCAAAAGCATTATGGAAGCTGCTTCATCTCATCCCACACTTTTCTTTGAGGTCGATGGGGCTTCTCGGGAGATGATTGTAGTCTTATGTAATGAGTCATCAATCCATTGAGAAATTAAAGATAAATCTAAAAAACACTTGTATATATAGCTTGGATGAGTGTTTTTAGTAGTTCATCATAGATGTTATCGATTAACATAGAATCCATCTCATCTTGGGGCAGCAATCAGTTAAGATATTTGGTCCGACCATTTCATATGGAAATGAAATATGATTCTCTTTCATTATAACCCTATTTTTAGTTAATAAGGTCACCAAATTTTGTTTTTGAAAATGTTGAACTGAACTGGAAAAGGAACTGTCTTCAGAGATCCTCCCATCATATTATTGACTGATATAGAAAACATGTATTCTTTACAAAGGTTGAACCTTGTAGGGTTCAAATGAAGAATCTAAATTTCATTGATTCTTGTACATCTAAGTTTCCCATCATAAAAACCTAGTAATATGCATAATTTATTAGATACTACTCTGGATCACCTGATCCATTCAATATTGGGAATAGGGTGTTTCGAAAATTTAGTGGTGGCAGAATGTTATTCACCTAGACTATGTATCAGTTCCGTTCCTATAATATCAAAGTGTTCCACACATACATGGATTATGATAAATAATCCTATGACTTAATGGTATTCATTATCTCTTTATGCATGTATTTTTGGACCAAATCATGGGATGGTGTAGCAGGGGGAAACTGTGGTCATGCCGGTGTTATTGGTACGTGAGGTGGATACTCGTCTGGGGGAATTCATTATGGATATTCATGAATCTATTCATAGTGTTTCATCAATCGGGGTAAATATTTATATCCATCATGGATAGGTTTCAGGTATATTGAGGGTCATATAATTGTATTGGATGATCTTTCTTACTATATTTCATTTTCTGGGATATTCCATTATGGAAGAGGCACACCCACTAAAATTGTATGTTGAAGCTCTTCTTGGGGAACATATTTGATATGATGGAATCCTCAGATTAGCTCAACATTTATTTTACTCAACTCTTTCATATATTTCTCTTATCTAGATAATCTCTCCTCGAGTGTTAGCGAATCGTTCTTATTTGGGGGAGGGAATTTTTGGGAAACATTATTTTCATTCTTCTTGATGTTGGGGATTTAAAAAGGATGTAAAGAGGTATTGATCAAGTGAAAACCCAAATTTATGGTGGGAATAGAGTTTTTAGAATGCACACCTCTAGGATTGGGGATGAATAGATTCTGGGGAAAACTATCCTATCCATGTTTGTCTGCATCTGCATCATTCCTGGTGTGGTCCATAAGGCTGAAATCTACAACCTTCACTGATGTATAATGAAATGTGGGTAAAATAATAGTTTTTAAGGGTATGCGAGTTTTTATGTACCTTAATAGATTTTATTATTCATTTTTGAGATCGTCCTCATGCTTCTTTGTGAAGGGTTACTCAGTGGGAAACCTTATATGACATACTTGATTGCCTCCCTTATGAGGGAAACGAATCACGAGATGGGACATATTGGATTTCCTCTCTATTCATTGTCCTCCCTAGAAGGGAAAATATTGATATATTTTGGGTATTAAATTGAGGTAAAAATTCCCCCAACTCTATGGTATAGGGTTTCAATCATTCCATTTTTAGTTTCACTCAACCAATATTTTTTTATCTAGTGGGGTAATTTGGTTTTAAAAGTTTCCCCAGTCTACTGCCTGGGGCTAATTCTATTTTACGGTCGTTTCTGCTGTTATTTTTTTTCTCTTAATCTCAAAAAATCCTATTAGAGGGTATGATGGATATGGTTTGAAGCCATAAATGAACTATTTGTTTATGATCACATGAACATTGCATTACATTTAGATTTCCTTTGGCATGATGCTTGGTAAATGTTCTTGATTGCCCGTATCAATGTTTTTTCAATGCAAAATCTAGTCAGGCCTAGATATTTTGGGACTTACTCAAGGCCATTTCTAATCAAGTGTGAAACTATTCAAGGATGTGTAATTAATTTGATTTTAATATTGAGATAATTATATTAGGGGATTTCATTTCCAATGGGTTTTATTGGTTGGGAAGTGGTGTAAAGTACAATGCTCCATGCTCTCCCTAACAATGGATATGAAATCCAAATGGTGCTTCAAAAATAAGGAAATAAAACATGTTATGGGAGTGGAGGAAGATAAATATGAGATATTTATTCTTCCTATTATACTTTGTCTTTCGTGTAGATGAAAGAGCTTCTTGTTCAATTTGATGGTAAAGCTCCCCTAATATATTTACAAGGTATACAGTCCCATCAAATGGTAAATAATTATCTTTCTAACAGAGGAGGGTAATCCAAATATTGATATGAATTTTATGTATGAATTCCACATATAACTCTCCTGGTATGTCGATAAGAGAAGAAGTTGTGGGCCAAAACATAACTAGTATATCATCCCTGGATAATTGACTTCTCAAGAGAAACATATCCTATTGATCAATTTCCAAATACTCCTCTACTTGATCTACCCGGCATAGAGGCCTCGTCATGATTTCATCCCCAACATTAGAACTAATAAGAGTCTTATTAATATATGAATGGTATAGAGGTGGTTCAGAAGAGGATTGTGGCCATGTACTATCTCCTAACCATGAAAAGATATCGCTTGTCATAGAAAGAGTATCTTACAGTTATTCATCCATCCTTCCAAGAACCATAGAATAAGAGTGCATTCTTGTGTATGGGTCGGAGAGGTGGGGACCATATTTCTTGTGTGAATGTTGAGTGACAAAAGGAAAACCAAATTCGATGTTGTGGTGGTGAGGAGTATCGTCACAACATATGTTTGACATCATGGATAATTTATATGAAATGTACCATGGGGTGGAACTTAATAGTGGAACATATCTTGGGGAGAAAATTATTGCTACTAGATGTCACTTTGGGGAATTATATTAGAGTTAATACCATTATGGAGAGGTATACCATCATAGCCTGATTACTAGATGTAGGGAGAATTTATTTAGTGCACATCCTGGGGAGGAACTCCAAGATGGGATAAAATGGGGTAAGGAACATCTTGCTACTTGATGCCACTATGGGGATGGGCTTCGTAGTGACTTCTATCATGGTGAGGACTAGCATCATATCTTGAGATCTGAGTTCTTGGAGAATTTCTACAGTGTATACCCAGGGGAGGACCATCATGTTAGACAATAGAAAGGGGATGAACTTCTTTCTATTTGATCTTATATTTAGGGGGGAGTGATATCATGACAATAATCTGGAGATATGATCTCATTATTGGTAATGTATTTACCATGAAGTAAGCCTCCCCATGGCTGCTCTGAGGAGGACCTTAATAATTTCCAGTAACAATACTATGGGGAGGAACTTATCAACTACTACTACCACTCCCATAATTATTTAATGTGATTACCGGATCTTTAGCCATATTGACAGTTTTTTATTTCCTGAAGAACCCAATCTTCTAGTAGAGTAGGATCATGATTTTTTTTATTCAATTTTTAGTTTCCTTTGGTGTGGTGGTGAGGAGTATCGTCACAACATAATGTTTGAAATCATGGATAATTTATATGAAATGTACCATGGGGTGGAACTTAATGGTGGAAAATATCTTGGGGAGATCATTCATGCTACTGGATGTCACTTTGGGGAATTCTATTAGAGTGAATACCATTATGGAGAGGTATACCATCATATCCTGATTACTGGATGTGGGGAGAATTTATATTGTGAACATCCTGGAGTGGAACTCCAAGATGTGATAAAATGGGGTAAGGAACATCTTGATACTTGATTCCAGTACGGGGAGGGGCTTCGTAGTGACTTCTATCATGGTGAGGACTAGCATCATAGCTTGAGATCTGAGTTCTCGGAGAATTTCTACAGCGTATACCCAGGGGAGGACCATCATGTTAGACAATAGAAAGGGGATGAAATTATTTCTATTTGATCTTATATTTAGGGGGGAGTGATATCATGACAATAATCTGGAGATATGATCTCATTATTGATAATGTATTTCCCATGAAGTAAGCCTCCCCATGGCTGCTCTGAGGAGGACCTTAATAATTTTCAGTAACAATACTATGGGGAGGACCTTCTCAACTACTACTACCACTCCCATAATTATTTAATGTGATTACAGGATCTTTAGCCATATTGACAGTTTTTTATTTCCTGAAGAACCCAATCTTCTAGTAGAGTAGGATCATGATTTTTTTATTCATTTTTTAGTTTCCTTTGGTGTGTTTCATTTATGGGTTCTCTATTGCGGGAAACTAGGGCCACCTTATATTGGTAACAACCTTTATGTTTCATTTTTGTTTTGGATGGATCCCAAGATACCATCGGAATATGCCAATGAGAATCTTCAATAATGATTTGAATATATTCCTAACTTGGAGTGGTCACCATGGTGGACCAGTGCCCCCCAGTTAGAACATGAGTTTTTTCCATATCAAGTTGTCCTTGTTCAAAGAATAAGGTCATTGAACCTATAGAGACCCCAAAACCGACGTACTTGGACATTACATTACTTTTTCTGAATACATAATACATAACAAAAACCAACACTCAAGGATCATAATAGTTTAGTGTCTTCGGAAACTCGGAACACAATCTTCTAATCACGGTGAAAGATATTCAACATCTCCCAAAAAGATCCCCCCCTTTTTTTTCTTACCTAAAACTTTTCTTTATATCCTAGGGAAAAGTAAACATAAAAAGGGTGAGATCAAATCCTCAGTAAGGGTAAACATAGAGAACATAAAACAATCCATAAACATTTGAACGCAAAAATGTGAACATAAAATCTAAACATCAAAATCTTGAGAAAAGACATAAATCTTGGAAGTACGTAAGGAATATATCATAAAGGAACATCAATAATGATAAAATATAATGGGAATAAAACATGTAATTGTGGAAAACCATTAAGCACTTGATATGATTTCCATAGTATCCAAGGAATTGCTGCCAAGACCATCTTAGTGGACAAAGTCCCTTTCTGAATCGAGTTCACTCCTCATTCCAGTCCTGTATCACTGAACCAGATTAACTTACCATTCCATCCATGTCTATCTCATGAGATATAAATATTTAACCAATGAATTGGAGGGAGATATAGGTCCCACCCATCTCATTATGAAATAATTATTACAGGTGCCACAACATAAACATAAATCATTCATCATAACCCAAAGAATAAAATGGGTTTCATAAAAATCATCCCATCATAACATAATCCATATAAAAAATGAATATCATTTCATCATAAGAAATGTGAAACCATTTAAATCATAGAGACATTATACTTGAAACATACACATATGAAATAATGTCATCTTATATGGAAAATGGTTTTTATAAAACACTTGAAATGAATTATTGAGGAAAATATTGTTTCTTCTTCAAAATAATTTTATCTTCACAAAATGCCATGAAATTTTAAAAGAAAAGATTTTTGTTGAAAATATTAATGAAATCATGTATAGTAAGCTTCATGAAAATAAGGCGTTATAAAATCGTAAATATCCATTCATGCCCTATAAGTTAAAAAAATATTTTTCTCATACTTTTGCCGGAAATGTCAAAAAGTACCTCGGATGGTAAACAAAAGAAATATTCCTTACATTCAATGTAGTAAAAGTAAAAAATGGGTAAAAATAACTTTAAACATACAAGAAACCATTTTTAGAAAATATGGACATGAATGATAAATATAACCCCAGTAAATACTTACGAATAAAAAATCTCAGATAAAAACGAGATTAGAAAAGTTATCCCTTACCTTATGTATGATATGCTTCGTATATATCTGAACCTCCTGTATAATTATTTAAATAATTTCATTGAATTATTACAGAATCGTATTCATTGTCATGATATTATATATGGTTCACTTATAACATTATATTACCCATTCTTTTTGTAAATTCCTTGTTAAAGCAGCGTTTTGGGTAAAATCTTTTCATTTATCGTATGTGTTTCGACTTGTTGTTCTTGATATTATTACATATATCCTGATTTACTTAATTCCAAAATTTTAAACATGATTTATATATAATATATATTCATCATATAAATATATATGATAGATTGATAAATGGAATGAAATACACCGTTCATGGAGATGGTTGGCCGTACGTACGCATGAACACCATTTTCATTTCCATATCGAATTGAATGGAATTAAGTAAATGAAAAATATATTTACATAAATATAGTATCATTATTATGTAATATATTTCATGATTATTTATTATATATACTTCATAATCATACTTTAATGGTTAATCATCAAAAATGAATCTCATCGCGTTCGTGGAGACGACAGTCTGTACATACGCACGAGCGATCCCATGATCGTGGAATTGTATTGAAGTGTATGTATAATATTTAAGAATCAATATCACTTTACAATAATCATATATAGTTATTTATTTACACCATTATACCCATCCAAGTAAGGTGGTGGTGGAAAAAAGATTACACCACGACGTGGAAACGGTATTCCATACGTACACATGCGTGATGATTTCATTTTCTATAGGATGGATAGAAGATGAAATAGGGTTGTTTAATATTTATAATAACATATCAGTATATGAGTGATACTGATGTTATTAATTTATGATGAAACAAATAATGAAAAAGAAGTATAAGAAGAAATAAATTGGAATGAATCGGTAAAGGATATTACCTCTTCTTTGGCGCGCCTCTTCTTCACCTCCTCTCATGGAACTAGAGTTTGTCTTTTAATAACATCAGTATCACTCATATACCGATATGTTATTATAAATATTAAACAACCCTATTTCATCTTCTATCCATCCTACAGAAAATGAAATCACCACGCGTGTGTACGTACGGAATACCATTTCCACGTCGCGGTGTAATCTTTTTTTCCACCACCACCTTACTTGGATGGGTATAATGGTGTAAATAAATAACTATATATGATTATTGTAAAGTGATATTGATTCTGAAATACTATACATACACTTCAATACAATTCCATGATCATGGGATCGCTCGTGTATATGTACGGACTGTCGTCTCCACGAACGCGATGAGATTCATTTTTGATGATTAACCAATCAAGTATGATTATGAAGTATATATAATAAATAATCATGAAACATATTACATAATAATGATAATGGATTTATGTACATATATGTTTATAGGGATGTTGAGAATACTAGAACCTCTATAATGTTTATAGGGAAGTTGAGAAGGGAAATTGGCAGGTTTTTGCGGAGCTTGAAGGCTCAAAATTGTGTAAAGAGAAGAGGGAGGAGGTGCCCATTTATAAGGGAGGAGAGGGGCACCTTTGGAAACCTCAAAAATATTAATTTATAATAAATTCAAACCCCACTTAAAAACTTCCAAAATTACTGAAATCCGATATTAGATGATAGAGGGTTGTAATCTCATCAACCAATAAAATTTATACATGTTGGTAATTTATTTTAAACATTATCAACTCTATTTAATTTTATTTGTGGTTATAAGATTATAAATTTTAAATTGTTATAAATAATTACTTTTATATTGTAAATTGTACTTAATTGGATTATTTATGAAATTTTAGACCATACAATATTTAATTTATAATTGTTAAATATTTTTGTTATTTTTAATCAATTTTATATTATGTTATTTTTATAAAATAACAATAGTGTCAATTTTTACACTATTCATTTATTTTAATTTAAATAAAATACACACAGAAGATATGTTCGAACTAAAAGAATTAATAGATTAATAACATGTCATATTTATCTATAAAATTAATGGAGAACATTAAATAGTTCATATAATATTTATTTTAATACTTTTAAAACCATTTATTTGATATCTAAATCAATAAAATAATTTCAACATCACTATTGTGTCACCTTTAATGATAATTATTTAATCCCTAAAAATTCCAAATAAATTTACATGATGTAGATAATTTTATTAGATTTCTGGAGACTATTAATTTTTGAAGCTTCATGAAGTTTATCACTAAATTAAAATTATTATACTTATAATATTTAAGAGAGTGACATGTTGTCACTTTCTTTGGTTTTAATAATAATTTAATTATTTTCAAGGTCAAAAGTCCATAAAATTAATCTATTCCACCCCTTAGGTGATATGGGTCTACTTTAAGTCATCCAATAGAATTTGGCAGGTGTTACGGTAATTTTATAATCTTATTTTTACTCTTAATTAACCGATTTACCTTTAAATACAGTAAATAAAAATCACCATAGTTACTATTCATAATATCAAAAAAAGAAAAGCAAACTATTAACATAATTTGGACCCACTGAATTCAAATATGGAATCCATTTTTCAAAATTCAAAACACAAAAGTTGCAGTAATTAATCTATAATTAATCCTGTTGTTAAGAAAATAAGTTTTTAAAGTTAAAACATTGCCAAAGATTGAAATGTTTTTTCCAATGAATTCAATGTAGAATTAATGATAATTAAATACATTATATTGAATGATAAAAATTTATTATATTTATAATTTAAAAACATTCAATATTATAATTTAAACATATAAATTATTACGATGAGAAAAGTTATTTTTAATTAACATATAGCATGTTTTAACTATTTATTAAAATATTAAAGTTATCAGAATAATATGAAAAATTTATTCAAAGTAAATTTTTATATCCCGATTTGAAAAAAAATATTATTTTGTCAGATTGAACTTATAGACATGTCAAAAACTAAATTTAATGTGGGTGCGTCATCAAAAGGCGGCAAAACTTCATTTTTCGAAAAATACTTATTTTACTCAAAAAATTTATTTTGTTCTCATACCATGTTATATAAAATGTATAAGATGAATTATAATGTCATAAAATTAAAAATTTCGATACTACTATTCATAACGGCTAGCTCATAATAATATTATAACAATATATCATTGTTTAGTGAAACCCAATATTGCGTACTACACACACTATCGAGGAAGGTCATGATTGCGTGTAATGCAAGACAAGTCAAGGTTGCGTGTTGTGAAAGCTCCCTTTGTTGTTGTGTATAACATAATAAAAACTTATTTCATTTATACATTAAACGAAATCTATACATAATTTTGCGTCGAATAATTTCTAAAAAATGAACTTGAAATGGTGTGTAACACGATCCAAGAATAGTGTTGCGTATACTACAAGATAATACAGTGTTGCGTATAACACAAGATAATTTTGGTGTAGTGTACAACACAAGACATAAATGAAATTAAAAATAATAATTCTCATAAAATCATGGATTGTTACATTCTACCACCCTTAAAAGGAATTTCTACCTCGAAATTCGTTGGGGTTATAAATGGTTTACTACTTGAAAGTTTCTTTCATAGAAACCCACATCGTAAAAAAGAATACTAAAACTTAATTTTAAAAAATGAATGTTAGAAACAAAACAGATACCCAAAGTAACTCATCATTTGGGTTCCCACATAGGAGAACAAAGGTGAAAATATGGATATGGAAGAGAAATCTAACAATCATGTTCTGATGGAGAGTGGTAGAGAACAGGGCTATGAAAAAAATCCAACAGTCACAATGCCATAAATTTGTGATGATCTAAGGTACCATTTGATTCATCAGATATTAGAGCACTAGGACAACATTTTTGGTTTTCAAGATCATTTCCCAAATGTTGAATAATTTTTTAATTAAAAGAAATACTTACTTGATTTTGGTACAATCTCAACGTTGCTCGTGCCTCGAACAATTTCCACATTATCTCTTACAGAAATGATGTTGAATTTGTCTTTCACGAAGTTTTAGCAGATCATGCGATAGAATGATAGGTCATTCCATCTGTCTCAAACATAAGTTAGAAAACATTATATACATAAGTCCATCTATGATGAGATTAATCAGATATGGTTCCAAAATGGACTTATAATTCATCTATCATCATACTTATTAAAATAAAACTAGTTTCTACTAACTAGGGACTTCCTGTAGGCCAGTGGTAGGCGATAAAGGTCTATCGCACTTTGGTTGTGGGTTCGATTCCCGCAACCTTTTCTGACATGACGGGTTGTCGCCTGTCCAATGGGTTGTCCTTTTTCTTAAAACTACACTATTATAACATAACAAAGAGTTATAGCCTTAGACAACACTATCTGATGTCGAACATAATCTATTCCAATCTTTAGGTTTATCCAAAATACTTCTGTCCAATCGCATTGTATAAATAAAACGATTACTAGAAAGGTCATCTACCAAGAATTGAATACAATCATTTATCTACCATATATCATAAGATATATATATCTTGTTGGTCACATTCCAAACATGTTAATTCCTTAATCATGTATCTTCTTAAAAAATGAATACCCATTGAACCATAGTGAAAACATGAATGTTGTCAAAATTTAAATCTTTCCACATAACAAAATCCCAAAAATCTGTATACTCAAACCATGATATCACATTGTCCTTATACCAGTCATGAGCTCATTAATACTATCAAACATCTCATTATCTCCTTATCCTTTCATTATTCACATATCATATACCTTGCAAAAATATTTGAATAACCTTTCATGGTTACCAGAACCATTCATCATATACTTTCAAAAACTCAAGGAAAGAAAATAGTGTAACAATCATTAGATTTTTCTTTATTCCATAGTACCATAAATTATTCTTGATAATCATACAATCATTCCACTACCTTCTTAAACCACTGACTGAGCTTCATCATTTCGTTCATCTCATATATCATTTGTAGTCTCTTCCTCATCATGAACATAAATACTACCCATTTGACCTTGCTGATTCTCATCATGAAATTTTACCTTAGTGAATTGGTTTCTATAATTCCCGTAAATTCCACATTTAAAACATTTAACCATTATTGATGTCTTAGAAATACCATTATACTTTTCCATGGTGTTAACTGAACCTTTTCCTTTACAATTACTGGCTTTGTGTCATTCGTTTCCACACGCAAAGCATCTTCCACTTCCTTTGAACCATTCTACCTGATGCCTCTTACCACATGATTTACATGATGGAAATTGAACATGCTTTCCTCTATGATCATCATGAAAATCAATCTTTCTCTTATTAGCTGAGTCAGGAAACTTACCAAAGTTGAGATTATTGATCATATTATGAGATTGCTGATTAGGAATAGTAATGATGTTTGGACTTCCAAATCCCATTTCATTTGGTTTGTCATGAAGAATATCATTCCATTTTCCATCATATACTACATTATTGTGAATTATCCTGTTTCCAACCATTTTCTAAAACCCAAAAAGAATAGCGTGAGAGGCAAAAATCGTACTAGGAAAAAAACATAATCAAGGGGAGTTCATTCAATATCTATCATCTTAGGTTTAATCATATGTTATTCACGATCGTTATCATAATTCGAAGACTTTAAACTATACTTATACATAACCTTATGAGAATACCTAGACATACTATAGAAATATCTCTAGGGATCTCACTAAATTTTTCGCATCCTAGTTTCCAAAGGTTAACTAAACCTTTCCTCTGATACCAACTATAGCGGTCTAGAATTACATCCAGTGGACTATAATTGATACCTATCAGGGCACTCCAGGGGGGGCTACACCCCCTGGGTGGGACACACCACCATCCCTAGTGGCATCCGTTTCCTCATGAAACCCTTGGGTGGAGAACCATGCTTCATCCAACGCTCACATGTGAGAGTTCCCAAGGATCAGAAAAATTCCTACCTCCTTTTCCTATGATACCAACTATAGAGACCCCAAACCTTATGTACATGGACATTACATTACTTTTGCGGAATACTTAACACATAACAAAAACCAACACTCAAGGATCGTAATAGTTTAGTGTCTTTGGAAACTCGGAAAACAATCTTCTAATCATGGTGAAAGATCATCAACATCTCCCATAAAGATTTCCTATTTTGTTTTCTTACCTAAAACCTTTATTTATATCCTGGGGAAAAGATAACATAAAAAGGGTGAGATGAAATGCTCAGTAAGGGTAAACATAGATAACATTAAACAATCCATAAACATTTGAATGCAAAAACGTGAACATAAAATCTAAATATCAAAATCTTGAGAAAAAACATAAATCTTGGAATTATGTAAGGCATATATCATAAAGGAACATAAATCATGATAAAATAGATTGGGAATAAAAAACATAATTGTGTAAAACCATTAATCACTTGATATGATTTACATAGTAGCCAAGGCATTGCTACCAAGACCATCTTGGCAGACAAAGTCCCTTTCTGAATCGAGTTCACTCCTTCTTCCAGTCCTTTATCATTGAACCGGATTAACTTACCATTCCATCCATGTATACCACATTAGATATAAATCATTACTCAACTCATTAGAGGGATATATAGGTCCCACCCATCTCATAATGAAATCATTCTTACGGGCACCACAACATAAACATAAATCATTCATCATAACCCAAAGAATAAAATGGGTTTCATAAACCTCATCCCATCATAACATAATCCATATAAAACAAATGGATATCATTTCATCATAAGAAAAGAGATACCATTTAAATCATAGAGACATTATACTTGAAACATACACCTATGAAATAATGTCATCTTAGATGGAAAATGGTTTTGATAAAACACTTGAAATGAATTCTTGAGGAAAATATCGTTTCTTATTAAGAATAATTTTCTTTTAAAAAATTACATGTAATTTTAAATTAAAAAGATTTTTTTGAAAATATTCATGAAATCTTGTAGAGTAAGCTTCATGAAAATAAGGCGTTAGAAAACTGTAAACATTCGTTCAAGCTGTATAAGTTAAAAAACATTCTTCTCGTACGTTTGCCGGAAAAGTCAAAAAGTACATTGTATGGTAAAAAAAAGAAAGATTACTTACATACCATGTATTAAAAGTAAAAAATGGGTAAAAATGACTTTAAACATACAAGAAAACATTTTTAGAAAATAGGTACATGAATGATAAATATAACCCCAGTAAATACTTACGAATAAACAATCTCGGATAAAAACGAGATTGGAAAAGTTATCCCTTACCTTATGTATGATATGCTTCGTATGTATCTAAACCTCCTGTATAATTATTTAAATAATGTCATTGACTTATTATAGAATCATATTCATTGTTATGATATCATATATGGTTTAGTTATTACTTTATATTACCCGTTATTTTTGTAAATTCCTGGTTAAAGCAGCGTTTTGGGTAAAATCGTTTCATTTATCGTACATGTTTTGACTTGTTGTTCTTAATATTATTACTTATATCATGATTTACTTAATTCCAAAATTTAAAACATTATTTATATATAATATATATTTATCATATAAATATATATGATAGATCGATAAATGGAATGAAATACACCGTTTAAGGAGACGGTAGGCCGTACGTACGCATGAACACAGTTTTCGTTTCCTTATCGAATTGAATGGAATTAAGTAAATGAAACATATAAGTACATAAATCCAGTATCATTATTATGTAATATCTTTAATTATTTTTTATTATATATACTTTATAATCATACTTGAATGGTTAATCATGGAAAACGAATCTCATCGCGTTTGTGGAGACGGTAGTCCGTACGTATGCATGAGAGATGATATCATTCCCATGATCGTGGAATTGTATTGAAGTGTATGTATAATATTTCAGAATCAATATCACTTTACAATAATAATATATAGTTTTTTATTTACACCATTATACCCATCCAAGTAAGGTGGTGGTGGAAAAATGATTACACCACGACGTGGAGACGATATTCCGTACGTACGCACGCGTAGTGATTTTATTTTCCGTAGGATGGATAGAAGATGAAATAAGGTTGTTTCATATTTATAATATCATATAAGTATACAAGTGATACTGACGTTATTAATTTATGATGAAACAAATAATGAAAAAGACGTAAAAGAGAAAATAATTTGGAATGAATCAGTAATGGATATTACCTCTTCTTTGACGCGCCTCTTCTTAACCTCCTCTTAAGGCAATATAGTTGATATTTTTAGGATACCAGGACCACTATAATGTTTCTAGGGATGTTTATAATGTAAATGGGTAGGTTTTGGCCGAGCTTGAAGGCTTAAAATTGTGTAAAGTGAAGAGGGAGGAGTAGCCCTTTTATAAGGGAGGAGAGGGGCACCTTTGGAAACCTCAAAAAATATTAATTTATAATAAATTCAAACCCCAATTAAAAACTTCCAAAATTACTCAAATTCGAAATTATATGAGATAGGGTTGTAATATCATCGACCAATAAAATTTAGACATGTCGGTAAATTATTTTAAACATTATCAACTCTATTTAATTTTATTTGTGGTTATAAGATTCTATATTTCAAATTGTTATAAATAATTACTTATGTCTTGCGAATTGTCCGTAATTGGATTATTTATGTCATTTTAAACCATATAAATTTTAATTTATAATTTTTAAATATTTTTTTGATTTGCAACCAATTTTATATTATGTTATTTTTATAAAATAACAATATTGTCAATGTTGACACTATTCATTTATTTGAATTTAAATAAAATCTAAACAAAAGATATATTAGATCTAAGAGCTTTAATAGATTAATAACATTTCATATTAGTCTATAAAATTATTGGATCACATTAAATAGTTCATATAATATTTATTTTAATATTTTTAAAAGCATTTATTTGATATTTCAATCAATAAAATAATTTCAACATCACTATTGTGTCACCTTTAATAATAATTATTTAATCCCTAAAAATTATAAATAAATTCACATGATGTATATAATTTCATTATATTTCTGGAAACTATTAATGGTAGAAGCTTCATGAAGTTTATCACTAATGTAAAATTATTATACTTATAAGATTTAAGAGAGTGACATTTTGTCGCTTTCTTTGGTTTTAATAATAATTAAATTATTTTCATTGTCAAAAGTCCATAAAATGAATATATTCCGACCATTAGGTGATATGGGTCGACTTTTAGTCATCCAATAGAATTTTTACAGGTGTTAGGGTAATTTTATAATCTTATTTATACCCTTGATCACCTGATTTACCTTTAACTACAGTAAATAAAAATTACCGTAGATACAATTAATAATATCAAAAAAATAAAAGTAACCTATTAAAATAATTTGGACCCACTGAATTAAAATATGGAATCCATTTTTTAAAATTAAAAACACAGAATTTTCAGTAATTAATTTAAAATTAATCCTCTTTTTAAGAAAACGAGTTTTAAAAGTTAAAACATTGCCAAAGATTGAAAAGTTTTTACCTATGAATACAATATAAAATTAATTTTAATTACATACATTATATTAAATGATAAAAATATATTCTGTTTATAATTTAAAACCATTAAATATTATAATTTAACCATATAAATTATTGCTATGAATAAATTTGTTTTTAATTAAAATATAGCGTGTTTTTACTATTCATTAAAATATGAAAGTTATCAGAATAATATGAAAAATTTATCCAAAGTAAATTTTTATATCCTGATTCCAAATTAGAATTTTATTTTGTCAAATTGAACTTATAAACATGTCAAAAACTAAATTTAATGTTGGTGCAACATCAAATGGCGACAAAACATCATTTTTTGAAAAATACTTATTTTACTTGAAAATTTTATTTTGTTCTCATACCATGTTATATAAAATGTATAAGATGAATTATAATGTCATAAAAATAAAACATTAGATACTAATATTCATAATGGATAGTTTATAATAATATTATTACAATATATCATTGTTTAGTGGAACCCGGTATTGCATACTACACACACTATCGCAGAAGGTTGCGATTGCGTTTATTCCAAGCCAAGTCAAGGTTGCGTGTAGTAAAAGATCCCTTTATTGTTGCGTATAACATTATCAAAACTTATGTCATTTAGACATTAAACAAAATCTATACATAATGTTGCGTAGAATAATTTCTACAAAACGAACTTGAAATTGTTTGTAACACGAGCGATGAATAGTGTTGCGTATACTGCAAGAAAATAGGGTGTTGCATATAGAACAAGATAATTTTGGTGTAGCATACAACACAATACATCAATTACATTAAAAATAATAATTCTCATAAAATCCCGGGTTGTTACAAAACCTCTTGGAATAGAGTATGGAATTAGGTATACTCTGAAGAGACTATCTTATCTTTTGAATGACCCACACCACTTGAGGATACATGGTTGATGGTCAAAATCTTTTCTATTTCTATAGAAATGATATCTTCTTCAAATTCTTGTTGGATAGATTAGAAATTAATGACTCGTCCTCAATTATGGCAACGATGCATTGAGATGCATCTTTGGCTAGAATGGAGAAATATGGACATTCTGATGTATGAGAAGGAGTTTCTAAATGCTCCGGTCCTCCATGGGTTTCTAGTGGGCACTAGAAATTATCTTGTGTTGGGGAAGAGGAACAATTCTTCACCGGAATTAGGGCTAGGAAACGCCTAATAATTTCTATGGTTTCCATCATATTTGGATGAAGGGAATAATATTTGAGATCAGGTATTTGTGTCTCCACATTTCCCATTGTATTAGTTTGAAGGACTTTATTAACATCTACTTGTATTTGAATATGCTAATATTTGACTACCACCATATTTGACTGGTGGGTTTGATATGAGGGGGCATGAATATTACACTGCTCATACATGATATCAATAGTATTTTACTGAGGGGCTTCATATTCCGTGACAAGGATATGTTCCTACCTGTTTTTTTCCATCCCAATTGGATGATGGGATGGGTACACGTCAGAAGTGATTTCAATCTTCTCAAAAATTATTTCCCCCATATTTTGATTATGGTCATGGTATGCATTAATATGGATTTTCATCTGCCGATAATTCTCCACCCTAGTTTCATGGTGACTATAGAGACCATTAGTAGGACCTTGTGCTTACTCGTAATATGCCACCATATTTTCATGGAGGGCTTTAGAATGTGGAGCAGAAATCTATTACTTTCTATTGTTTTCCATGGTATACACACAAAATATATATTCCTCAAGAACTTGGAAAATCACCTGATCTTGATTTTAGTTTTTCCACCCTTGGCGGGTGGCCCTGGGGACCCATGTTCATTTCACTTTAGTAGGTGCCCTTGAAGTGGCGCCATATTCAAAATGAAGATATTGGGTCGAACAATGTCAGCAGCAACATCTTCTGATAGGAGACCATGAGTGGGACCCAATGTTGTAGGTATGAAGTCATCGGTGATGACTTCATCTACCTCCTCATTATACAAGAGGTAGTCATTTTTACTCTCCGAGGACGTGCTCCCTAAATGATTGGAGGTGTCTAGAGGATTCACTTAGTTATGGACCGCCATCCGCTGATGCATGGGCGGTTTGTGGGGATTCATGTCGTAGAGGGTATGCCTTGATGCCTCTAGGGTGGGGAGAGGCCCATTTTTATTGTAATCTATAGCCACCACATTTAAGGACCATCATTATCGATTTTGTGTGGGCGGTGGGGTCCTATTCCTCATAGAGGACCTGTTGACTATGTAATTTCTGACGCATGTGTCTAAGCAAACTATTAACAAGACATTGGATTGAAGGAAAATATATGATTTACCTGAAATATATGTGTGATGTACAGACAATAAAACTCCATCAATGTCTCATCTCGTGACCACATGTATATGTTATTAAATTTTATAACCGTCTTTCAACGTGATGTGAAAATGGTTTTATGTAGGGTAACATCACCGCCTAAGATAAGAATTAACATCGGGTTCCCCAAATTTTTTTCAACCTGAAGGAATGTCGTACCCAAGAATCAAAATGGTCTGATGGGTGTTGGGAAGTATATTATTTTTATCTTACAAACGAGGCACCATAGTCAAGTGGTCTCGATGGTTGATTGCAGGGGTTATGTCTTTTTGAAATCAATCCACATCATATACAAACATCATTATATGGTCTCCAATGAGGTTATACACAAATCCAAAACCACCAAAAGCACCCCCTTATCCATGATTCATGTACATATATTCCAAAGGAAGGCGCCCATTTGATGATTTGGACAATGAAACATAAGTCCTCACATTGGTTGAGAATATGGGATCTCAGGTTCATCACACCATTTTGGTGTAATTATTTCTTATTCTGGGAATCTCATATAGATTTTATCTATGTTCATATAATGGTTAATCCTTGTTTTATTCCCAAGAAAGTGTCCAAAGATTACCCCTATGTCACAAGATCAATGATAAACATTCATGGGTTTAGAATCTCTTATATGTATCTATGGTTTTCCACCGATGAGGATATATGTATACATCTGAGTTTATTCTTCAATTTTACCATTTTATTGACAATTCAGGAATTCCTTGATATTTCACTAAGACAACGGTTGTTTAATCCATCTGATGAGTCACTCTAGAGTTTATTATCATCAAGGGGGAAAAAGTTGTTTTGATTTCTGGATAGAGTCCATTATATGGGGGTCCTATGTATCCCATTGAGAGGAATATGAACCCACATAGTTCAATGAATTATTTTGTTTAATGCCTTGTCTTTAGG
The DNA here is from genome assembly GCA_963277665.1 of Viscum album. Lineage (NCBI taxonomy): Eukaryota > Viridiplantae > Streptophyta > Magnoliopsida > Santalales > Viscaceae > Viscum > Viscum album. The sequence goes on along the minus strand of OY728128.1, from coordinate 1,465,705,134 downwards.
ATGCGAGTAATCCAATATGAAAATGAGGGATTGGAAGTGATACATGAAGTTTTAGTATTGTACTTTAGGGATGTTTACTATGTATCCCTATTAGTTGGGAATAAAATTACACGTAGTTCCAGAATATTAGGTCATACACTTCAGAGGAAGCCTATTCATGCCACTAGTTTGGACTTATGAATGGGAGTTTCCCATGAAAGAGGCATAATTTGGGGATAAAATCCAAAGAAATTTTCCATTTAATATCTGGGAATATGCAAGAATCCAATGTATCCTAGTTTGTGCAATAATTTTAGTTCTTGTAGTTCAACTCATTGAGTGAATCCTAAAGATTCTATGATCACAACGTATCTCTATTCCCACAAGAGTAATGCTCAAGCTGAAAAATTAGAGGAATTGGTAGATCTATAAAATATAAAAAATTCTATTATTTTTTAGTGGAATTGGATAAGCCCAATGACAGAAGAGAACAAGGATAAAGCACATCCCTGAAGAGATCCTTGGGGGTTACTTCAGATGGAGTTCCCTAAAGCTAGTTCAAGGAAAGGGGGTAGCATGATTCTTCTTCAAAGGGTAAATAAAGTGAAATTTTTTATATTTATCACTTGAAACCATTGAAAGGAAAGGAAATAGATTACATTAATCTCCAATAACTAGGAGGTACATGTGAGAATCCCATGGTCAGAAATAGTATTACCAAAGGAATGTAAACCTAGAGACATTCTGGGGGACTGCTTTTTTGTGTGGATTACGCACATGACTCCTCTTAATAGTGGTATGTAAACTAAAAACGGAAAGATGATGCACCCAATTGTTTCATTATATGCGTCTAATGTTTTTGGGAGAGTCTTTTCCCACATTCCATTAGACTGGTTTGCAGAGGGGCTGCAGATGATGTGATGAAAATGAAAGGAAATGATTGAAGCCAAAGGTTGGAACACCCAATAATACACTATTATGAATACCATTTCCTTATGTGGTACGGGGTATCCCCAAAATATCAAGATTCTATGTGGGTAAAGGGGTTGTTCATTACATTAATAATATGAGGATTTGGATTCAGTCCACATAGAATGATGCTATGTGAGGCGAGGATCCATCCACATAGTGAATTTCTATGTGGTGAAAGTTTCCACCCTTATAGAATATTTTAATGTTGGACACTAGATTGATGAAGGGGTGTTGGTTCTGTGCTTTTTAAGAAATTCATCCATGAAGTAATTTGGGGGTTTGGTATTCAAATTAGTATTATATTATTTATTTAACGCCATTTGGAAGGCTATACCTATAGTGAATCATCTAAAGAGTTCATATTTTATGGTACTCCCCACATCCATGTATTTGTAAATCGATCTCCTATAGAGTCTTCTACGAAATTCATGTTTTAGTCCTCCCCTAGAGATTATTTTATAGAGAGGCATAGAAACTAGATCAGTTGGCCACACAATGCCTTTTGAGAAAGACCAAAGAAGTTACCCGACATGTGGATGACTTGATCAGCAGTGACACAACTTCATCGTCTGTGGAAATATGGGGTCTTCATTCATAGTGGAAAAGATCACCACCTTATTCCTATGAATAATTAAATTTGAATTATAAAAATCAGTGGCCTTTACCTCACCCACGAACCATTTGAGTTCATGGCGGATCATATGTGGGGATAAATTCTCTACCAGCTACCTAAATTTTTTTTTGAGGGACCAGCACCATTTCCTCCATCCAACTAACAGATTTGTTTGCAGGTGCCTCGGGAAGCAGACTACCTTGCAGAGTGGTAGTCTACAATGGTTCTCAGATTCATGGAACCACTTATTTCATATACCATATATTTGGTTTCATAATCTATTATACTTCAATTCTCTTCTTGATATTTTTTTTTCTTTTTACAAATTCATGGGGGTTTTTTATTTATCATTGTAATGTTTTCAAGATCCAACAGGCTTATAGTTGGGAAATCCTTTATAATGGTAGTTCTCAAAACCTAAGTTCTTGGCTAAATCCCGTGGGGATTAGCAAGTCCTTCAGTTCTTTCCACAGTATGACTCAGATGTCCAATTTATGGACCAGATAGGTTTCACTATGAAATTTTTTAAAATGATGATACATTGGGGGTTCTCCCACTACATCCCTGAAAAATAACTATAATGTACGATACCTTTATATTTTTACGGCATGTGGGTGATGGGTTCCCCATTCCAAACATTTAAAATACTCCTCTTTATATATATGGATGACTCTTATGATCTATAAATTAATAATTTCAAACGTTAAAATAATTTTTATGCAAGGAATTATCAAAATTAAATTTGGAAGTATAGAGTCTTACTAATTTGATAATATATAAACACCGTAATATTCTAAAATTGGATGACTGTTATGAATTGAAAATTAACTAATTTGATAATATTCTTTTTTAGATTGTTCACTTATAGTAAAAATTATTCTATTGGTTTAGTTTAATCACTCTTATAATTAGGTATAATGACTACATGAAAATGGAGATTCAATTTTATGGTTTAGTAGGATGAACCTAACGAAATATTATATGTATTTTATACATCCCATGATGACCAAAATTTTCCTACTACTTAAGGATTCATGGGGATAGATCTTGTTTTCTGAGAAGCTTATTCTTAACAAATGAAAAGTTACTCTTATTAAATTTAATTATCATCCTTTAAGAATGTTTGGGAAATAGGGAATGACATGTATTTTCCCCAGTTTCCCTGAATATATTTCAATTTTTCTATAACAATATATTCTAGAAGATAATTTCTACTTCACTCATCCTTTATTTTTGTCCATTACCCAATATTTTTTTTGACTTCACATAAAAATCATGAAATATAAGTATTATGTGTAGGTTTAATTCTATATAATTTAAAAAATATTAAAAACAACTAATATATATATATAAAGATTAATTTCAATATACTTGAGATATTAACATAATTTAAATTTTAAATCCTTTTTAGGATTAAATGAAATTCAATTAAAAATGTTTATAAAATAGTAAATCAAATATTCCAATGTTATGGAAAAATAAATCCTACTTACTTGATCTATAAATTTTCACATTTATAGACAACTAATTTCCAATATCCAAAATTTTAAATTGAATAGAAATTAATGATATTCAAATTTTAACAAGTGGAACATTCATTATTTCCACATCCAAAATATCCTTGTTTCAAAAATACTTCTCATAATCTCATGATACATTATATATGCAATTCAAATATATCATGTTCCCCATATTCATGCATGTTCATAATTTTTCAAGCCTTTCAATCCCACTTTTCAACAGTAGTAGTGGTAATTTCAATGGATCCTAAGGCACACAAGAGGATAAATGATATAAAATTAAATTTTCATCACATGATAGATTCAACTCAAAGTGGTAAAGTCAATGTTTAGGGAGTATCCACAGAGTATAACATGGCATACATGCTATGGTCAAATCCCAGAATAAACATGATTATCATGTTAGAGCATGTGGGTTCATTGTCATTATATATTGATTGTAATTAAAGTAGAATTATTGTGAGTGGATTCCCACTGTCAAATTAATGTTTGTGAATTAATTTCCAAAAAATTTATATAGTTTAATCTATTCATGTGTTTCGCATACCATGATAGTAACAATACTTATTCTTATACTAAATAAAAGATAATATCCTTATTCACAATTTATATCAAAATGTTATAATAGTTGTTAACTATGATGAAAACAATAAGATATTATAGAAGTTATATAAAAAATGTCATAAGGTCTTGGTACGTCATGTTTAAAGGACATAAATAATGTGTGACTATCACTTGTTATGGTATCATAATCATTGACAGTACATCTCTTGAATTTAGTATATGATTATCTAAACAAGTTAATATTACTTGGATTGACCCACTAATGGGAAAAACATGTTACAAGTTTCATTGTTTATTTTTATCTGCAAACATGTTTATTGGTCTCTTAAATGTTCATCGTTTTCAATGTTTATAGTTTGGTTGGATATATTGATTCATGATTCCAATAATTGTGTTTATTTTATAGTGAGATTGGTCTTTAGCTATGTCAGTAGTGATAGGTAGTTTGATGAATGATGAAGATAATATTTGTCACTTCTAAGTAGAGGAAGAGATATCTTGATCCCATTTTAAAAGGTGTTTAGTATCTTCCTTATATGAATTTCCATGGTATAATAGGGAAAGTATATTTTTTTATGATTCTATAAAGAATAAATCAAGTATATAAGGATAAGGACACAACTTATACATCTTTCATTAAAATATATCATATGAAAATTTACTATATTACATAAAATTTGTTGACTGTATATGTTTTAATTTATACAATTACACCCATACTCTATAATAACCACGATGGGGAAAAATATCCTTCTACATGTCTATGACTGATACTATAAGATCATAACGGTCCATACACTATGTAAATAGAAAATCTGACCTGTTTTAAAAAAAATGTGTTTATGACATGTTGGGCCCGATATGGGGTTCATGTTATATATTAACAATCACCATCAAAAAAATATTTTCAATCTTATTCATGTCTATAAAAATAATTGATAAATTTATTTACATAATGTATTCACATATTTTCAATTAAAATAATAATAAATATTTTCTAAATGAATATTATTTTTCAAGGTACATTAAGTATTTAATTAGTTAAATGTGTCAAATTAATGGCTGGAAATTTTTTATGTAACATGTTTTTAAGGATAAATGTATGTGTTAAAATATAAATTCCATTTATCAAACTTTTATTAAGTCGTTCAGTGTAATGTAGGGATCATTCATAAGGTTTACATTATATGGGCCCCTAAGTGAAATTTCATAAACTCTAAAACTACATATAATATCCATTAGAGGAAAAAATGGGATTATTAATTATACTGAATTTGAGAGCCTCGTTCTCTTCAATACCAAATTGTAGATAGATAAAGGTGATATATGATCACCAAAATGCATGTACTTCATTCAAAATAGAAGGAATGGTGGTCTGGAGATCCCAATGACATTAATAGATACTTTGATTCTTGATCCTAGTTCCCATAAACCATATATAAATGTTCTAGGGGACTCTTAAAGTATTTGTGGAAAATATATTTGGATCCATATTTGGTTCCATTAATTAAAATTCATCATCAACGAGTTGTAGAGTCATTCGAAAAAATTCATAACAAGTACAATTTTTATTTTGATATTTAATTCATAATAAAATTACACAATATACTTGGGATGTGTATTGAGTTTAAATTTTCCAACATGATGTTATATCATTTATCGGGATGAGAAATGTTAATTTCTAATTCTATTTCACTTCTATATCACACCTAGTACCAAATTTGTTTAATAAAGTGATCATGTAATTTTTTTTATTTCAAAATTCTAATTAAATATTCTATAATTTAGATATATGGTTATGATATGGTCTCATCAAAATAAAAACAAATTTACTAGAGTTTGTATGATCATTTTATATTTGGTCAAATTTCTTTGGGATTTCTGGAAATTTAAACTTCAAATAAAAATTAAAATATATAAATATTAATAAAGTTGTTAATTCAGTGGGTGGATTGAATGTTGTTTATTTTCATGTGTGGAAGGTGATATACAAATAAAAAATTATCAAATTAATAATAAAAATATTTAGGTGGCTAGTAGTTGAAACCCATATAGAGACCCCCCTAAAATGTTGGGATTATTGACAGAAAACCAATTTATACAGGTGCAATATTTTTTGCACCGATGGGGTTTCGTGTTGGGGGACCTTTCAACACCCACAAATCATACTTGTAGAGATCATAACTTGCATCTAACATAACACATTATTGGTTCACCCCAAATCAGTCTGAGCTAGGTTAATCTTTATAAGACATGAACATCCCATTTGGTTGATACCATTCCTTATTTAAATCTAGGTATCCATTCAAGGTCTAAATAGTCAAAAAATTGTTAAAAAATATGAAATTAAATTTATTTATTTTCAATTTAGTAAAATTATTTCTGATTCCATGGTATTTTTCAAAAAAAGTTTAAATATATTATAATATATGTTTAATTCACAAAAACTTCACTTTAGTTGAATTTGAGAAATTTTAATTTTTATTATGAAATTTATTTAAATGTTTACTGATCATGAGTCTAGACCATCCCATCCATATTTATAATATATTAATTAAATTTATTTATTTATTTTGAGTTTTAAAATATAATTATTATTAATTATTTTGATGATCAATGAATCATACATCAATATATAAATGTATAAGGGAATTTTTATACATATTTAAGTGATAAGATTTTATTCTCAGACCCTGGGTTTCCCACAACGATATGTTATTATACATTTTAATGATTAGATATGTTCACCATGATTCGGTTTGAGTTGAGTTATGGTGTAAAAAACCTGTGAAGCACATGAGAGTTTGGGGTAACTACAATATTTGGTTGGATAAGTAGACATATTCTCTATGTTTTCAGTTAATCCATTATCCACTCGATAGATTAATCAATAGATAAAAAATCATGATCATTACATTATTTATCATTTTGGAATTGTATGGTAAAATCGTTTATTATATGGGTTCTGTATGATCACATAATCTTTATAACAAGAATTATAATATAAAAATTAATAAATTTGTGTTGAACATTTACTATTTGAATGTGGTTTAGCTGTTGTTATAATCACATTGAATTAATTTTTTCATAAAATGATATTATTCTCCAAGAATAATTAATAAGATGTCAAATATATTTTAACTTGGAACACCATAAATAATTCTAGTTTTATCAAAACCATATGTTTTAGGTTCTCATCCGCCCAGGATTCGTTTTTTTGTTAATACTGGGTAGTTCAAATGAATAAAAAAGGCTGACATAGCTAAATTCCGAGAAAAAAAAGTATATATGGAAAACATATTTCTAAATTAGAGGAAATGTGTTCAAGAAATCACGATTATGGTTTCTAGAAACTTAGTCTTCACTCAACAAATGATGGAACATTAAGGTAATGTGGTTGTATAGCTAAAATATAAACATAAATAACTCAATGTACATATATATCTATATGATATAATATTAAGATATATTTGTAGGATATTCTCAATAAAATTATTCAAGTGATTGAGTAATATGAATATAATAGTTGTGGTCCACTAGGATTTGATCAAATATTTGGACACATAAGATAATTAAACAATCAAAAATATCATTTTTTAATTAAGATAATTAATTATAGAAGCCCATAAACTGACAGATATTATCACATTATATTTTTCATAAACATCAACTAATTACAACCCAAAGAGAAAGATTCTTAGTGTCTTTGCAATACTAGTTTCATAGTATATAATAGTTAAACTAAATCATTAAATCTTCATTTTTTCACTATAAAGAGATCGTAGGTGCATTTGTGAATCTAAAATTGAATTGATTAACTTTTTAGATACATAAATTAATTGATTGATCCAAAATTCTTTCTAGTGGAATAAACTTGACACGGAAAATTATGTGTGAGTAAATGGTACAACATGATATCATAAAATAGAATGGTCATGAGTAATCTCATATAATCATAACATATAAAACATAGTATCATAAGATTATGTCATGATTGGAAATTAGGAAGAACCATATAACATGGCATGAACATTAGTAAAGGCAAACATCCTAGACACTATAATATTATTGAAAAAATCCCATAATGTATTAGGTTCATTCGCTTATCGGATACATGACCCCTAATGAGATTAGAGATTTATCCAATAAATTTGATAACTATATGGGTGTACCCATCAAAACATGTTCTTGATTATGAGTCCCAGAAATGGAAATCAATCATAAGTCTTACACATAACAATTACCCATTGAATGAAATGGGTTTCATACTCTTTTCCCATGTCATAATCATGGGAAATTTTGTAATAAAATAATTTAGGATATGTGAATACTGAATGTGTTGCCTCATAATGGTGGGGTAGAATAAGCTATGTATTTATGTAAGAGACATATATATACATAATTTAGATGTAATTATTAATATAAAAGGATCTTTTAATTAATGAAAATGTCATTAAAATATCATATGGAATATTCCATGAGGAAAATACCCTTCTCACATTGAAATCACTCCTTAAAAATAAACAAATTTCCAAAATTTTATGGAAAACATTTTCATTGAAATGAACCATATAAACATTTAAATAAATCATCAAATTATTTATTAGTCAGGATAAAGGGTAATTATATACATTTCATATAAGTTAAAAAATATTTATTTTACACTATAATAAAATGGATTAAAGTAACCCCATTCAGAAAATGATTAGGGTATTATTTTAAAACTATTTCATAAAAATTTCCTCATGGGTAAAAAAAATTTAAGAAATCATTTGGATAATTTTATGTACATTTTTTGAAAATTTATTTAAAAACATTGATATAGATGAAATCCAATTTCTGATTAGTGATATAAATGAAATAAGATATTCGTAAATAAAATTATATATAAAATTTTAGCTAAAAATAGTTCAAAATGGGACAATTACATGAAAATGTCTTGAAATACCAGAGTGAATTAATATATTTTGTTTTTAAGATATAAATGTCAAATAATACTTCCAATGTAGAATCAAAGATAAACAATCCCATTCAATGATGTTATTGTGAAATAAACTGTTACCACATTGGTTACTTTTGAATCATAAAACCCATGAAATAGTAAATTATAATTATAATTTAAATACCATAAATATAAATATATTCATTATATAACATTAAAATTTTTATCATATACACCATACAAATGAAATAAGTGGTGAATATGCCATAGGTCCCATGAAATTAATAGTGAGACAACAAATCTGATACAATGATTGGGTCATTGCTGTTATAATTAGTTAATGATGTTATTAGGTGTTTAAAATTTAATTATATATGACAAAATTGAAATAAAATATAAAAATTTCAATTTCGAATACAAACATAATCTTATAATATCATAGATAATTACTAAGTAATTTATCCTAATAAAATAAATTTAGTTATAAAATATCTTAAATGGAATCCATAAATGTCATGGATGGCCTTTATCTCCCGCATAATAAACATATATAAATTATTGTTTTTCATAATCACATTTTACCTTATTATTAAATTATTCTTAAACTATTAAATTCAATTTTAAATTATTTTTTAATTACTTATTTCATTTTGTCATCATTAGGTGTTTTATTGATGATTAGTTAATAATTTAAAAATTGAATTAGTGTGTCAACCATGGTAAAATGGGTTATTATTAACTCATTTTATTAGTTTTCATCATGAAATAATTAATATTTTTAATTATCAATTATAATCTTATATCCATACATAAAAACTCATTTTGAAAAATTTCCAACGTTACAATCATAGAGATTGTGGGTCCTATGTATGCATGTACAATGTTTCCATTATTCAATGAGCATGATGGAAAGAATTTACGTGTAATTTTATAATAATATAATAACACTTATTTCATAAATATTATATTATTTATTTAAATAAACTTAGATCTACCATTAATGAGATGCATTATTAGAAAACCCATAATTCTTCACAAGGTGGTAGTCCACCGTTGACATGAATGAAATTATCAATTTCCAATGGATGATAAGGTAAGAAATTAAATGAAACATTAAACATATAGAATGATTAATATATCATTAAAATTTTATATAAACATTAAATATATTATTATGAACAACTATTGGTATTATATAATGGAAAATGGATTATATTGGTTTGTGATGTGGTAGTCTATCGTACACAGGAATGACGGTCTCCATTCAAAATTGATTGAACTAGAGATTTATATATATTATGATATTAACATAATAAAAATTAAAAATAAATTAGAATCCAGTTTTATTAAATTTTAATCTTTAATACATAATTGATGTTGTAAATAGAATAAGTATAATGAAGGAACTCATTGACATGATAACCTTATCTTAAAAGAGAATCTGCTAGATCTTCTATTAATGACCATAATGTTAATATTTTTGGACAAAAAAAACAATAATGTCGATATAGATGTTAGGGATAAATATTTTCATGGATTTTTTGGTCCATGATTAATGATAGGTGTGAGTAAGTGAGGGGAAGGGGTGGCGTTTTATAATTGAAGAGTGACATTTTTTTAAATACAAAAAACAATTCAATAAGGGGATGTCACTCTCAAAAAAAGTGTCATAGGTTTTGATAAATATTATATTAGAGGTCTGGTATTACCAATACAAACATTGAATATTTAAAATAAAATTTTTTTAAACAAGTTATTTTATTTAGTTCTAAGGTTACTCTCTTTTATCGTGTCGATTTTTCACAATGGGAACTAGTTTTTTACCTTTCTCACTAATCATTATGAAAAAATATTATGTTGAAATTATAACTTAAAATTAAATATTAATGTAAAAAATATGTAATCAATTTAATAAAGTTAAAATCATAGTATTGGTGGTATTAAATTTAAAAGTAACCGTTCAAAAAAAATTGAAAAATGTTTTTTCAAGAAATTCATTTTTCATGCATTAGTTGATTTTTTGATAAAAATGGTGACATGAATTGGTCATATAATTCATGCAGTAAAGGATTTTAATAAAAAACAAGAGTAGATGTAAAAAAAGGTGTATAGTACTCACACCAGCAGGGATTGAGGGAATAATAAATGGACAATACAAAGAGAAAGCAAGCAAAAGCTCAAGTAGGAGAAAATGATTGAAACATCCTTTCATAAAAAATTACACGAACTCCATATAGGTCTATAAAATTGGAGCGCCACCATCAGGACTCTGTTCAAAAACATAGAATGTCCCAACATATTTATATTTCAATCAACATGAGTTCCTTCCTTCACACTGTTATACAATTGAGAATATAGGACAACATGCTGAGTTTCAAACTGAATAATACCTTAAAGTGATGAAACCAACATTTGAAAATGAGTACCAATAAGTAATTGGATTAGGAAGTATCCGACAATAATACCATTGATAGATCAAATATTTTCAATTAATTTATATTGAATATCATTGTTTTAAACCCACAAAATTGTTCTTCTAAGATGAATTGTTTCATTTTTATGATAATGGTGTTATTTTGAGCTGAATAATAAAAATTGGCCATTTTGGATTTTTAACAGTTTTAAATTATTTCGGTAGTTTAACAATAACATTATATACACTGATCAAAATTGAAATTTTTTTCCAGATTCCACCCATCCTAGGATTCATTTACTATTTTTGGACTAAAATCTGAATCGGCTATATGGAAGCTCAAAAGAAGCTCACAAGTTGGCTCAAGAAAACTGTTTTCAGTTCTGCCTAGTTTTGATGTGGGAACCATAACTCCTCTACTGCGTGCCCAAAGCTTGTGAAATTCGGTGGGTGGACGCAAAAAGAGTTTTGGATCATCCTTTATGAAAGAAACACTGAGTGAATCAGCCGTTTATGGGGTCATTAAATCACCCTAATCCGGAGGATTTCGTTTTGAAGAGTCTGACTGGACAGAATAAATGCTCATAGTAAAACGGCTATAACTCTCGGAATACATGTCCACATCTGCTGATATTTTGAAGAGACACAGACAAGGGAATTATGAACAACATTCAATAAGGGATAAACGCGTGAATATGTCATTTAATGGGTCTACAGCGCATCGAGATTCGGGGGGAAGCATTATGGCTATAAAAGGAGGAGAGCTCCACCCTCTCAAGGCATCCATTCTCCACCCCATTCCTTCTGGGACACCAAGAAGGATAACTTTTCCACATTCTCATTTATTTATTTTCTTTTTCATAGTTTTGTAATGCCTTCTTCTTCACCATTCAACTCGATTACCCTTACCATGGTGGGGTAAACTTTTGGAGTGATTGGGGAAGGGTTGGTTTTCTACATTGTAATGCTTGAGTTCTTGGACGCAATTGAATAAATTTCTTTCTTCTTCAAAGTTGTTTTCAATTTCTTGTAGCGGATTTTATTATCAAATTAGATCGTTCATGAATATTAATTCCATTATTTATTTTTTCCTTGGTAAAATAATCAATATCTACCTCCACTAATTTCTGGTTTATATACGATGGAATATACCAGGAATTAGTGGTGAAGTACTCGACGATCATCAATACGTGTAAAAGGTGTAGAGAATGTTCTTGATTGTTTGGGATAAACAAAATCCGATTGGGTATTTCCCATTTAAATTAAGTATATTCAATACAACTATTTTACACATGGAAGGAGAGTTGACCAAACCAAGATCTTGGTAAGGTTTTCTCTCACAATAATAATTTCACCAAGGAAGTGAGAGGAAACGATTGTGGAAAGTCACTTTAATCAACTAAGAAGAAGAGTTTTGAATTAAATTGAAAAGGATAGAATTATAATTAGGAAACCGACTCCGACCTAATCACCCTTTTAAATATCATATTTTTTCAATCATTTTAATTTCAAATTACATTTCAAAAATACATCATTTTTTTACCCTCTTTTTAAAGTGACAACTCGTTTTTTGTGAACTCCTCTTCAGGAGACATCCTAGGTCAACCACTTAACTACATTTTAACTTAGGAAATAATTGTTTTTCCATGCCCTATGACAGGCGTGCATCAAACTTGGCGTCGTTTCTGGGGAGGCAGTGCAACAACAAAAAGAAAACAAAATTGAATGACCCTCACCTCAAAAGAACCATTAATTGAATTTGATCCATAAATTGAAAGAACATTAACACAACTAAGAAAAAGAAATCTACCAGAAATCTTTTAAGAAATAGATCTCTCATATTCAAGTGAAACTCTTAGTGTTCACTCTGAACCTGAAATCATGGCTAGAAATCCCAACCAAACCTTGCGCGATCTATGTTCACCACAATTTTCTATTCAAAATAACCAACGAATTTCACCCACTGAACAAAATGATTTTGAATTACGTGTAAATATGATTACTGTGCTTCCAAAGTTTCATGGTCTTTCAAGAGAAGATCAAAATCAGCACATGCAAGAATTCAGATACACTTGCTCAAGCTTCCGGCCAAGAGGAGTACCCGATGACCAATTTCAGTGGAGGGTATTCCCCTTCTCACTTGAAGGAACAGCTAAAGAATGGTTGTACAACCTGCAACCAGGGGAGATCAGTGATTGGGAAGACCTAAAAAGAAGTTTCATGCAAAGATTATTTCCCACATCGAGGAGCACTTCCATCAAGAAATAGATTTACATCATACGACAATCAACTGGAGAAACCCTCTACGAGTACTGGGATCGCTTCAAGAAGCTATGTTCCAGTTGCCCACATAAAGAAATGGAGGAACACCAATTCCTTGTGTTCTTCTACCAAGGAATTATGGATAATGATCGAAATCTTCTAGATGCCTAATCAGGGGGGTCCCTGATTGACAAGTCTCCTACAGGTATCCGAATACTAATTGAGAAGATTGGTCAAAACTTAGAACAATTTGGACTAAGAGGAATGGGAACCAGGGGGATACATGAGGTAAAACCATCTGATTCATCTACATTGATTGAAACCAAATTTGATGACCTTGCAAGATTAGTTCGTCAAATGGCTTTAACACAAGCAAATAGACAACAAGCTTCAGCTCAGGTATGTGGTTTATGTTATTCTTGCACTCATTATACTGACCAATGCCCTGAGATACATGGGACAGAATACTGTGCTGTGTCCTTTCAACCAAGACAATTCCAACAAAATCAACTACAATCCAAACAAGGATATGGGATCCAACAAAACCAGATGAGAACATTTAACCAGCACCCCAGTTAACCTCCTTACCACCAACAGCAATACCAGAACCCCCCTCCCCTCCAACAATCTTATAAACAGCCCTTCCAACAACAAAAATCTTTTCAGCCACCACCATTCCAATGAAATACATATGAACAACCATCCACCAGCACACAACCTTCTGTGGAACAGTTACAATCCATGTATGAGGGCCTAGAAGATAAGGTTGATAAGCTAGTAGACACATTGGAAAGTCTTGTTGAAATAATTTCCAAGAATCCAGGGAATCTTCCATCCCAAACCGTGCCAAATCCTAAAGAGAATTTTAGTGCAATCATAACAAGAAGTGGAAAAGAAATCCCACCTCCATCCAACCCTGAACCTGAATTAATACCACCTATTCTGAGGGAGAATGATTCAGAAAGTCTTGTGAGAATCCACCAAGAAGATGAAAAGGAAGAGGAGGAGGAGAATGATAGGCCACAGAATTAGAAACAAGAAACACCAATGCAAAGAAAAAAAAGGGAGAAGAAAGAATTACCCCCACAATTTCAAACAAGGATGATCGAATAAAAGAAATTGCATGAATAAGCCATTCAAAAAAAATTCTAGACACCTTCCAGAATGTGGAAATCAATATCACCCTACTTGAAGCTGTTAAACAAATTCCAAGGTATGAAAAATTTTTGAAAGCTCTTTTCACCAAAAATAGAAGGCTCCATGGAAATGAAAGAATCAACTTGGGAAGAAGTGCCTCAGCCCTTATCACGCCGCAGATTCCAACCAAATGTCAAGATCCAGGGACGTTTTCCATTCCATTCACAATTGGTTCATTAAATTTTACTAATGCTTTGTGTGATTTAGGTGCTTCAAGTAATGTATTTCCTCACTCGGTATACACATATTTTTCAGATGGGAGAATTGAAGCCCACAAGAGTGGTGGTCCAGCTTGCAAACAGATCCATAGTTTTTCCTGCAGGAGTTTTGGAGGATGTCCTTGTGAAAGTCAAAGATCTCTTATTCCCAGCTGACTTCTACATGCTCAATATGGAAGAAGATAGGATCCCATCACATTCACCCATCATTTTAGGGAGGCCTTTCTTGAAGACAGCCAAAACCATCATCAATGTCCACGAGGGGACACTCACCATGGAGTTTGGAGAAAGCATGGTCCAATTCAATATTTTTGAATCCATGAGGCATCCATCAGATGATCACTCCCTCTTTTAGTTTTCCCATGAAGTTGGTGCAGAACCAATTGAAGAATCAGGTATGCTCTATGAATTATTAGACATAGGAGAGACTTCTTCCCTTGAAAATATCATTGAACATGTGGATACTGAAGATGTTGGAGATTCTGACTTCATGTGGGAGGAAGAGGTAAAATCTGATTTCTTTGATGATTTTTTAAATAATGAGGAAGATGATATGGTTTCTTGTGTGCAGGAGGTCCAAAATTTGGAAGTGGAAAATGTCAATTTAGCCTCATCCCTTGAGCATCCCCCTAATCTAGAACTCAAACCACTCCCCACTAATTTGAAATATGTATACCTTAGGGAGGGATAGAAACTACCAGTGATAATTGCTAATAATATTTCTAAAACCCATGAAAAATCATTGATTGAGCTTTTGAGAGAGAATGTCCAGGCAATAGGATGAAGCTTAGGTGATATCCCAGGAATTAACCCAAAAATATGCTCAAATATAATTTTGGTTGAGGGAGATTCCAAACCTGTTAGACAACCCCAAAGGAGACTGAATCCCACCTTGATGGAGGTTGTGAAGAAAGAGATCGAGAAGCTCTTGGAAGATGGGATCATCTATCCCATTTCAGATTCGCAGTGGGTCAGCCCTATTCATGTCGTTCCAAAACAACTGGCCAGACCACTGTGAGGAATGAAAAGAATGAGTTAATCCCTATGAGAATTCAAAACAACTAGAGAGTGTGCATTGATTTTAGGAAATTGAACTAGGTCACTCGAAAAGATCATTTCCCCATCCCCTTCATTGACCAGATGTTATAATTATTGGCAGGGAGAACTCATTATTGCTTTTTGGATGGATTTTCAGGTTACTTCCAGGTACCCATTGCTCCCGAGGATCAAGATAAGACCATATTTACATGCCCTTTTGGTAATTTTGCATATAAAAGAATTCCATTTGTATTATGTAATGCTCCAGGTACATTTCAGAGGTGCATGGTGAGTATATTTTCTGATCACGTTGAAAATTTCTTGGAAGTTTTCTTAGATGATTTCACACTTTTTGGAGATTCTTTTGATAATTATTTGAAAAATTTGGAAAAAGTTTTGAAAACCTGCATTGAAAAAAATCTTGTTTTAAATTTTGAAAAGTGTCATTTCATGGTTCAAAGAGGAATTGTGATTGTTCATGTCATTTCCAAAAATGGAATTGAAGTGGAAAAATCAAAAATTGAAGTGATAAATTCATTATCTTACCCTACTTGTGTGAAACATGTTATATCATTTTTAGGACATGCAGGATTCTACAAGAGGTTTATCAAAGATTTTAGTAAGATTTCTCTCCCTCTCTCTAGATTACTTTTGAAATATGCTGATTTTGATTTCAATGGTGCATGTAGGGAATCCTTTGATTAGTTGAAGAAGAGATTGATTTCACCCCCCGTGTTGCAGCCTCCAAATTGGGAAGAACCATTTGAACTACTTTGTGATGCCTCTAACCAAGCAGTTGGAGCAGTCCTTTCTCAACGAATTAAGGGCAGACCACAAGTCATTTCATATTCCTTGAGAACTTTAGATGTGGCCCAATTCAATTATACAACCACGTAAAAAGAGTTCTTTGCATTTGTTTTTGCTTTAGAAAGATTTAGATCATATCTTCTTGGAACTAAAATCACTGTGTTTTCTAATCATGCATCTTTGAGGTACTTGATGAAGAAAGCTGATGCTAAACCAAGGTTAGTGAGATAGATGATACTTCTGCAGGAATTCAATATAGAAATCAAGGATAATAAGGGATCTGAGAACCAAGTGTCTGATCACTTATGTAGACTGCCAAACACTGCTGAAATTGAAGTTCCAGAAAGAGACCCACTAAATGATCAAATTCTAGGAGAGCAGTTGTACTTGATTTAAGGAGAAGTGCCTTGGTATGATGACATACTAAATTTTCTGGTAACATCTCAAGTCCCATCTTATTTCAATTCTCACCAAATTTAAAAACTAAATGCTGAATCTAGATATTACATTTGGGATGATCCATTGCTTTGGAAGATTTGCAATGATCAAGTTATAAGAAGATGTTTACATGAAAGTGATGTTAAATCAGTATTTGATTTTTGTCACACTTTATCTTGTGGAGGCCACTTTGGGCCTCAGAGGACAGAAAGGAAGGTTTTAGAATCTGGAATTTATTGGCCCACCATTTTTAAAGATGCTCATGAATTTTTCAAAATATGTAAAAAATGTCAGTTTTCAGGAAATATTTCAAAGAGACAAGAAATGCCTCAAATGCCATTGAATTCTTGTGACATTTTTGAAGTTTTGGGATAGATTTTATGGGACCTTTACCGATGTCATTTGGAAATTCTCATATCTTGCTTGCAGTTGATTATGTTTCCAAATGGGTGGAAGCAAAAGCAACCAGAACTGACGAAACTAAAGTTGTGTGTGATTTTGTCAGGTCTAACATATTTTGTAGGTTTGGAGTTCCCAGAGCAATCATCCGTGATCAAGGGACTCACTTCTGCAATTTGAGAATGGAGACATTGCTGAAGAAGTATGGGGTGAATCATAAAACATCAACTCCCTATCATCCACAGACTAACGAGCAAGCTGAAGTTTCAAACAAGGAAATCAAGGGAATTTTGGAAAATACCATTAATCCAAATAGGAAGGATTGGAGCCAACGTTTTGATGATTCCTTATGGGCTTATAGGATATCCTACAAAACCCCGATTGGAATGAGTCCATATAGGCTAATTTATGGGAAAAGCTGCCACCTACCTATGGAATTGGAGCATAAGGCGTATTGGGCTGTGAGGAAAATGAATTTGGACCTTGAAAGTGCTGGGAAGGAGAGAAGATCGAAGTTTCAAGAGATGGATGAAATAATAAGGGAAGCATTTGAAAATTCAAGGATTTACAAAGAAAGAACAAGAGTGTCCCATGACAAGCTGATCTAACCAAAAGACTTCTCTCTTGGAGACAAAGTGTTATTATTCAACTCAAGACTCATGCTGATGCCAGGTAAACTTCGTTCCAGATGGGAAGGTCTATTTATAGTTACTCATGTATATCCTTTTGGTGCTAGGTAGATTATGAAGGATGGAGAGAAGGATCAATTCACTATGAATGGTCATAGGTTGAAGAAGTTCCTTGTGACCCTGCCATCATATCCAGTGGAGGAGATCACGCTCCTCCAACCTATTTATCAAAAAGATCCATCAGGTTGTACCTCTCTTTCACACTTTCTTGATGTTATGATTAATTAGAAAATTGCCTTACATGTTAAATCCACTTGAATGCATCGAGGAAACTGCATCATTTAAGTGTGTGGGTGGGAACCTTTGTAGTATATGATTTTTATTTGATGTTTGTTTTCAAAAATAAAAAAATAAAAAATTTTGTGTTTTCAAATTTTTGTGTGTTTATTTTTCAATTTTTGGTGTGTTTCTGAAACTTTTGAGCTGAAAAGATCATCAATACCATTTTTGAAACCCATGTCAATGAGTGAACCAATCTATTTCATGAAACCGAGCTTAAATGAATGTTGAAATGAATTTGTTTCAAGTTCATTTTTTTTGGTATTTCATGAAAAGTACACTGATGTTTGAATCTCATGCCATATTTCACTGTCTATATCTTTGAAATAACTTTCCTGTGAGGCTTCTGAACCATTTTTGTCATATTCTATTCATTCACCTCATTTCTTGGGAGAACCAGACCATGCTTGCTTTAACCATAATTTGATTTATTCCTTTTAAAACTTGAGGGTTGGGGTACGTGTGTTTTAAATCATTGAGGCATTTATTTTGTTTGAATCCCCCTTTTCAAAATAATCATTTTCATTATGTCCCACCTTTACATTTATTCTTCATTGTAGCCCCTAGTAGCCATGAATTTCCTGTTAGGTTAGCCACATTACAAGCCTATTTTCCCTATCATACCTGCTCTTGAAGTAAAATTGAATGATCTAGTTGAAATTAAGTGTGGGGGGAGATGTCTTATGGTGTACTACCTCATTTGGTTATACATTGGGTGGAAAATAAATTGTGGAAGAGATGTGTGTGATGCTGAAAAATTATTCTGTTGAAAGCTGTGCCTTTTCTGGAGCTTTTATGATAAGAGAATCTGTGCCTTTCTAGAGCTTCCAATGTAAAAAGAAAGCTGTGCCTATCTGGAGCTTTAAAAAAAATAATGTTTGAAAAGATTGAAATGTTTGCTGCTAAGCTGATTGAATGATGATGGAGCCTATTTTCAACAAAGGGGAAGTGAAGGAGACCATATTTGAGTGAAAATTAGAATCTTGCAATTTTGCTTCAATAAGAGCCAAGCCTTCCTTTTTCTGCCTCAGAACTTTTAACATCTAAATCCTACCAACCGGAATCCACAGAACAACCCTGAGAAGTCCTCATGAGAAACACATGTCATTGACTCAAATCGGGTGGAGAAGTAGGAATTTATCAAACCTATGGTGACTCTTGTGTGAGTTTGGATTATAAAAGTCTTGTTCAGCCTTTACATTTATGAGATGAGAGAAAATTCATGTGAGGTAGGTGTTTTGTGTGCATAGGATAATAAATGAAGTGGAAGTATATTAAAATATTAAATGTAGAACTTGAAATAATAGTTTTTGATGAGACATGATATCTTTTTGTTTCTTTAAATTGATTTGATTGATCTCATTGATATGTGTTTTGGATTTGATTTGATTTGATTTTCACTTGTCCAGGAGTCCAAGTGCTAAGTGTGTGGGAAATGATAGATAAAATATTTTAAATTAATTTATATTTAATATAATTGTTTTAAACCCACAAAATTGTTCCAGTAAGATTAATTGTTTCATTTTTATGATAATGGTGTTATTTTGAGCTGAATAGTAAAAATTAGCCATTTTGGATTTTTAACAGTTTTAAATTATTTCGGTAGTTTGGACCTAACATTATCTACACTGATCAAAACTGCAAAATTATTTCATTTCTAGATTCTAAATATCAATGTCGTCATTTACTATTTTTGGACTAAAATCTGAATCGGCCGTATGGAAGCTCAAAAGAAGCTCACAAGTTGGCTCAAGAAAACTGTTTTCAGTTCTGCCTAGTTTTGATGTGGGATCCATAACTCAGCCACTATGGGCCCAAAGCTTATGAAATGTGGTGGGTGGACACGCAAGGAGTTTTGGAGAATCTTTTATGAAGGAAGCACCAAGTGAATCAGCCGTCTATGGGGTCATTAAATCACTCTAATCCGGAGGATTTCGTTTTGGAGAGTCTGACTGGACAGGATAAATGCTCATAGTAAAACAGCTATAACTCTCGGAATACATGTCCAAATCTCCTGAGCTTTTGAGGAGATACGTCCAAGGGAATTATGAACAACATTAAAGAAGGTATAAAAGCTTTGAAGATGTCATTTAATGGGGCTACAATGCGTCGACCTTCGGGGAAAGCATTCTGGCTATAAAAGGAGGAGAGCTCCACCCTCTCAATGCATCCATTCTCCACCCCATTCCTTCTGGGACACCTAGAAGGAGAACATTTCAGCATTATCATTTATTTATTTTCTTTTTCATAGTTTTATAATTCTTTCTTCTTACCCATTCAACTCGATTACCCTTACCATTATGGGGTAAAATTTTGGAGTGATTGGGGAAGGGTTGGTTTTCTACATTGTATTGCTTGAGTTCTTGGACGCAATTGAATAAATTTCTTTCTTCTTCAAAGTTGTTTTCAATTTCTTATAGCGGATTTTATTATCTAGTTCAATCGTTCTTGAATATTAATTCCGTTATTTATTTTTGCATTGGTAAAATAATCAATATCTCCCTCCACTAATTTCTGGTTTATATATGATGGAATAAACCAGGAATTAGTGGTGAAGTACTCAACGATCATTTTTACGTGTAAAAGGTGTAGTGAATGTTCTTGATTGTTTGGGATAAAAAAACCTGATTGGGTATTGGCCATTTAAATTAAGGATATTCCATACAACTGCTTTACACATGGAAGGAGAGTTGACCAAACCAAGATCTTGGTAAGGTTTTCTCTCAAAATAATAATTCCACCAAGGAAGTGAGAGGAACCGATTGTGGAAACTCACTTTAATCAACTAAGAAGAAGAGGTTTGAATTAAATTGAACAAGGATAGCATTGTAATTAGGAAACCAACCCCGACTTAATCACCCTTTTAAATATCATAGTTTTTTAATCATTTTAAATTCAAATTTCATTTCAAAAAGACAACATTTTTTTACCCTCGTTTTAAAGTGATAAATCGTTTTGTGTGCACTCCTCTTCAGGATACATCCTAGGTCAACCACTTAACTACATTTTAACTTAGGAAATAATTTTTTTGCCACGCCATACGACCGGAATCTGTCAACCATCCTTTCTTTAATTTCATCATACACATCACCTTCCAAAGAGAAAATGGTAGTAACACATGAATATAAGTGAAAGGTTCCAACATGGAGCATACAACGTGTTAAAATGCACTAAACATCTATACCATAAATCATCCTCGCATCCAATATCCCTAAAACACACCCAAATATTGTAGTATAGGAATATAAAATCCCATTACAGGACTGTAAGTTCCACTACTCCATATAAAAAACCCACTTAAGGAAAAAGTTTCAAATGCCGAACAAAACAGGTGAAAGACAAACCAGTAAACACAAACATAAAAAACACTGGCGACAAAAATTGGAGAAAAAAGTTATTCCCAATTAATGACTCTAATCAAGAATTTATGATCATTTTTTAACTCATAAACCATTCTCATAAACATATGCTTCCTGATTTCGAGAAACATATTAGGTGAAATTTCATCATTTTTGTATTTCTGGAAGGTAATTTCATCCTGTTCATCTATATATGCATCAACTGCATCACTCACAAAATCATCAATCATATAGAAAGGTATATATACAGGTTCATTAATTGTATTATAGTAATACTATTCTTATTTAGTGGTTTCAACTGGTTTAGCAACAAACGATTGATTTTGAGGCTCGGTGATTTCCTTCCAATAGGGTTCAAGTGATTCTGTAACTATTGTTCTTTCAAGATTTTATGAACTTTTATTAAAACTATGTATAGTAATAATAAATAAATTAATGTAAATTATTATTTTTAAATATATAATAACGAAATTTAATTTATATAATTATTCATTATGTTTTTTTTGTTTAACTAAAATGGAGAAACATAACGTAATTTAAAACAATTTTCAGAAAAAATGTGTTTTAAGGCTAAAAAATTATTATACAAAAATAAAATAAAAATTTGTTTTAAATTTAATTAATATGATTCTACATAATGAAAAAATACTTATTTTAATATGAAATAATATTAGAATAATAATGGAACTTTTAAAATATTTAGTTTATTAAAAAGAAATGTCGGTTTTATAAAATATGGTATTTTTCTCTAATCACTGAAATTAAATAATTAAAAAAAATCTATAATCTTCATCCAATGTTAATATAGAAATTATTATATAAAAATTTATGTTATTTTTTATAATAATTTTCTTAAAATATTTAATAATTAGTAAAAATATTATCTCACTGTAAAAATAATTTTAGAAGGAAATGTGCTTTTATGATGAATAAATGTCTTCATTAAAAATAGATTTCCCATTTACTAAAAATTTATCAAAACATTTATATTTATTAGTAAATTTAGTTTTTTTTATTAAATTGTAAAACACAATTAATTCCCTTCAATATAATATAATGCATATAGTGGTAAAAATATTTATAATAATATTTTAAATGTATATATCGATATGTTTAACCTCGAGGTTATGTGTTGTATTTGCTATAAAACATAATGTTGTTTTAAAATTTTATTGTATTATCTTCAAAATAAGATAATGCTTTTTTTGTTTCTGATCATTTAGAAACCATCAGAAGTCTAATTTAACTGTTATTAATATTAAATAAAGATAAAATCATGATGGGACTTAATTTTCATGGGTGGTACAAGAACTTTCATATAGTACTATGCTTAGCGGGGAAGGTATATATAACAACACCCAAAATTTATGTAATGTAACGAATGAAATTAGTTAAGGATAATGAATATAATCATAGGACTAAATGGATGATTTTTTATATATTTATTGTATTATTTTTTCACATATGTTTAGTGGGCTGTAGAACATTCATGACGATGATGATTCAAATAAATGATATATAGTCATTAAGAAATATAATAAGAGAGTGTAATAAACTATATATATTAGAATTGAAATATATGGTATTTTTAGTGCACTGTATTTGTGAAGGCTAGTAGAATGGATTTATGAAGGACCGCATGTACTCAAGATAATTGGGAACATTGAGATACATGTGTCTCTTATGTTGTAATTGAACTAAGAACTAGAAATAGATCTAATTATTTAATATACACTACCAAAAAACTCAACATTCATCATTAATTATAATATGAATAATGATAATAATAAGTCTCAAAACAGACCTTTTTTACTTTATTATTAATTGGTAAAGATATGAATAATACCACCTCTTTAGTCCTTATAGTTAACTTTGGAGAATGGGTAGGGCTAAACTATATAAGGATAAGTCTAATACAAAGACATTGATGCACTACCCCTCTAGGAATATAATGACACCAAGGGAGGTTAAAAAATAGGAGCCCATATTTTTCAGGTTGTAAAAATATAAATGGAAGATGAATTTCATCGAAGGGAACCAGAAATAAGCGGATTGTTCTTTATTAGATTTATTTTTCATTTAATTAAATCTACCTATTTCTAGAATTTGGGGGTTGGATACAACATGTGCACACGTATTTTTATTTGAAAACCATAACTAATTATATTTATGAATATATTAATAGTTAATGTGGATGTCAAACTATAAAATTGTGAAAGAATTATGTTATCAGAATTAAATGATTATCATCTTACTTTTCAATGTTCCATAGTTCTTGAGATAAAATATGTTTATTACGTACCTTATATTTACCAAAACATAATATTAGTGTCATTTCATGATAATATGGTGTTTTTTTAATGTTTGTAAATAAATTTTTCCATTTTATAAGGATAACATATGTTATGGTATGGTACATCCTAACAATTGAATGTATATACATGAACTTGAAAAACATGTTTTGGAAATTGTTGAATAATATATGAAAAATGAATTTTTTACAACATGATTATGGTACTTCAGGCTTGGACTTGTAAATGAGAAGTGTTTATGTAAAATATGTCAAGAATGTTCTTTAGAATATATTGTGTTAAACTTTATTGATTTTTTTTTTGCTTGTTTATAAGAAAAAATTGAAAAATTTTCTTTCTCCAGAAAGATAATAACATCAACAATAACAGTAGAATTGAATCACACTGATGTATGTGTTATATTTCTATTATAGGAAAGAGGAGGGTTGTAACATGTTAATATCTTTATATATTATTACATTTATATAATTTATTTCATTCGAAACATCCACTATACATAATACCGACCATAAAGAGACATGTGATATATTTAGATAAATTTGAAATATAAAATATTGACTAATGAAAACTAGCCATTTAATTTGTAATAATTAATTGTATTAAATTATTTATAAAATATTTATTTAATTAAAACAAATTTTACATTTAAAATACTTCAATTTATTTAATTCTCCAAAAAATGACTAATAAAATCATTTATTATTTATAAAATTATTTTTCTAAAAAAATAATAATGTGCAAAAAATTAGTATTTCAAGAAACAAATTTTAAATGTTAAATTATTTAACATATTAATAATTTTTTTAAAAGCATATATGATTAATGATATGATATATGAAAAACAAAAGTTAATTTTTGAAATTTTAATTTTTCAATAGAAAAGGATCTTCATGGTATTTTATGATTTTTATTCAAAAATTCAATCAATAATAACTTGAATTCAAAATTAATAAATAATAAAGTTCTCTTTGAATTAATAATAAATAATTGACTTTGTATGATTTTTTGAACTTTTTAAGAAAATAGTGGCATTTATTCCAAAACAATAGTTTTCACGAGACATGAAAATTTAATGAATTTATCAATATATTAGAAAAATATATAAGATTAAAAACTCCTTTAAGTTATCAAATATGAATTTGAGGAATAAAATTATTTTTTTGAAAAATGTTATTTGAGATTCATAATCATTCATTTTTAAATATAATTATTATTATACATTATTAAAAAAAAATCTTTCATCATTTAGTTAAATCATGGAATGTTAAGAGAGATTGGATTTTGGTTTTTCTCTAAATGTTTGTAGAAGGTTTCTTATAATAAATAATTTTTTTATTACTAATAATAACTATGATTATTTAATAATATATATATATATATTTAAATTATTAAATATGATTTTTACCAAAAAAATACTTTCACAAGTTATTTGCGATAATATTAAAATTACAATTCCTATAAAATAGAAATTTAATATGATGAAGTGGTAATAAAATTATAAATATTAATGATAATATTAGGTAATGGGTGAAATATTAAATCTTTAAATTAAAACATATTAATATTTTTTAAAAATTTATTCCCATGCTAAATGTATGTTTTAGTAAAAGGATGAAAGTAAAAAATTTTATCCATAAAATGCACAATATTTCTCCCAAATGATTAGATGAGGTATTTTTTTTCCTAGAATAATTGTTCCCACCTATTTTTTCCATTTTGGATCCATTTAACATGTAATAGTAACATCACATTATTGAAAATATTATGGGTTCTCCCAATAATACAATTCCTTTCACTTATAAATGGGAATCCCTTCATCCAAATCAAGGAACAAAATTCCTTCAAATTTATAATTTTAAATCATCCATTTTTTCCATATATTATTTTACCCTAAGATAGAAATATTATTTTTATCAATAATGACAACAAGGCCTTCATTTCCAAGGATAATTCCACATAAAATTTAATTCCCCAATACGAGTATTATCAACTATATTTCTTTCCCCTTAATTATCACCAATAAAAAACATTCTAGAAAATATAACATAAATATATTAGTATCCTATATATATTATAATGTTACTATATTAGGGCTATTATCAATTATTATCCATATATCCCATCCATTATTAAAAAAAATTCATCTATGCATTTTGCATACTATAACCACTATAATGTAATGTGTTTTTTACGTCACTAATTTACAAGTATAGATCTAAATATTTTATTAATGGATTAATATGATATTTTATTAATGGATTAATATGATATTTTATGGTGTTTTTGAGATTATATTATAAAACATTAAATAATATATTAATGATATTCATTTCTACTATAGTGAATATTATTCTATTTACATGGGGAAAGATTAAGGGTGCTATGTGTGTTGTGATTCCAATAGGGATGATGATTGTACAGTTGAATACATATTGTTAGAGAGTCCAATGTCTTTCCCTAGATGAGTTATGTTCATGTTGTCCATTTTGTTGACACAGGGAAAATTTTTATAATATTTATGATTATTTACTACCAATAAATGTTTATTATCTATTGATTTTCTATATAATATAGATGGAAATTTAATTATTCATTAATAGGTTTCTTAGGGAATGGTATGAAAAGTATTTTAGAATATTATGGTGAATGAGTTATAATTAATTAGATCATTGGTGGGTACTAGAACTAAATATATCCACAATGCATTAACTGGTCTCACATGATAATTAATTGTTAGTTTTGTTCTATGCCTCTTCCTAAGATTGGTTATTGTATTCAACCAATGTCCTGACAACAGGTTTTTCATATTCAACATTATAAATTCTATCAGTATTAGGTACGTATTATTGATATCCATGTTTTCATTTTTATCATGGATATAGAATGATCTTTCATTAAATTTTATTATAGCTTCATGCTGTTTACTTAATCCTCATATTATATTTTTCTATGTTTTTTCAATGATTACCCCAGTTATATGATTTCCCTTACTGAGTGTTTGAGATAAATACTTTTAATGTTAATATTTTCTAATGTTTTTTGGAAATTTGGTAAACATTACATGTCTAGAAGGGTAAAATGTGTTAATGAATTAATGGGAGATGTTAAAGACACATTGACGATTTAGTAGATTCCTATATAATTTAATAAATGTATTCTCAACATAAAGGGTATAATATTAATTAGTTTATGTCATGTACTTATTCTATAAATCTATAAACCTAAAAATATTCTTGTGATGTAAGAGATTCAACTAATAATTATTGATTATTTACATTTGGGTGGGTATGTTTAGGATTTCACATCTACCATAATATAATGATTGTAAAGTATATGTTTATGAAACTGGATCCATGAAAGAAGGTATGGGGTCTCACATGTGTTTCATTACATCATAGATTTTACTAATGAATTAATTTTTTATAAAAATATCACATTAATGAGGTATATGTTGGGTTCCTTTACATTGATTAAGGAATACCATAATGATGTATAATGCCATCCTAGAATGATGATAAAGAAAATCCACCCTATCTGGGGAAGAGAATGTCTAAACTATGCATCCACCAATAACCTGAAAAATAATGGGACTATTTAAGAAATCCATTCTCCAATCACACCTCAATGGAATAGTATAACTATATGAAATAATCTTACCTTTCATGAGAGGATAATGTTTATTAAAGTCAATGTAAATATAATAATATCCTTTTTTGAATATTCAATATTGACAATGGTATATACAACAACATGAGTAGAAAATATGGTTGTATAATTTATTCTACATGAGTAAAGGTATGGAAATAAACCCACTTTATAATAAATTCATGTATAGGGATTTGAGGAATTTATCAGAACAATATCATATTCTAAAATAGTATCTCAAATGAAGATTTGAATCATTGTGTGTTATCATAATGTATGTAAATGATATTACCTATATAAACCAATATATAAAAAATAGATTTTTTAGAAACATGAAATATTTATCGAAAGGGAACATATTTACATTTGAAATAGTTGGACTAAGATTGTATTTGTTATGGATAATTCTATATAGGTATAAGAATTTTTATAAGAAAAATATGTAATAAGTATTATGGTGGATAATGATGTTCCCAAAAAAAGTACAATATAGATATTATACAGATGTTAGAGAACCAAATAGATATGCATTTATTATAACCATTTCAAGGGACACATTATTCCATGAGAATGGTAAACATCAATACTATAAAGAAGATGTAAAAAGAATGTTTTTTCTAAATTTCAGGAAACCATGAATAATAATATGGATTCTATATATAATATCAAATTGAAAATTTTATAGACTCCCAGATACTATAAAAAATATTACTTCTAAATGGGTATTCCTGATATAACTCAGCATGGAAGGTACAATATATTATATAAAGAATTACAGGTAGTGAGGGGTTTTAGGAAATGTCTAGGGATGGATGGGATGAAACCTTATCATAGGCCATAATTATATAATAAACTAGAATATTAATTGAAATTTAATCCTTCCAGGACTATTATATTTTGAATATTTATGTCAAGATTAATTTTCCAAATAGAACGTTTTAAAGACTACTGCATAACAAAAAAGAAGGGTTTAGATAGTCCCAGAGGTCCAATAAATTAGTCAATATATACAAACCCCTTTATGGATTGAATCAGGTATCATGATCATTGAATTTTTACTTTCAGGAGGCTATAAGGTAAATTAGTTATATCTAGGTTAAAATAAATCAATTTTTCTATAAAAATTCTAGATAGAATTCTATAATTTTCCAATTATAATATGTTGATAAAATGTTGATTATGGTAATTGATGTACATTTTTTACATCCATTAATGGTTTTCTTAAATAATTTTATCCCTATCAGATACATTTGAAAATGTACTATATATTATATGGATCAATACTTATCAAGATTTATTTAAAAGGCTACATGGACTATACAAAAGTACATATATTTACAATATAATCCAAAGTAAAATTATATTACAATCCAATAGAGTATTGTTTCAAATGTCAAATCATATCAATATCTCCAAAAAAATGATTCCACAAACACAAGATGATATTTAGAGGATGATAATAATGTGTTATTCATTTTAAGTGTTTTTGATCATGCATTCCATGTAATATAACATGTTTGATGTTTCCATTTCTTTATGAATGGTGGGAATATCTCAATATAACCCATTATAGTTTCCGTGTGCATCAATAAATACTATACTGAAGCACTTGAGATGTGAAAGGGATATATTCTTGGTCTATTGGGGATATGTGGATATATTAGTGTGTGGATACCGAAATAAAATATTTTAGATAGACTATGGTGATATAAAATCATTGTTAGGATATAGATTTTTCTTTTCTAATGGTGTAGCGAGCAGAAAATTCTCAGATAAATTCATATATAATGAAGTTTGAGTATATAGATGCTTTTTTATTTTTCTAACGATGAATTATATATAGTGAAATTGTCTCAAATTTAGGCATTGTTCTTATAATTGTAGAACCTATTATGGTATAATTTGAAAATATTTTTGTTGTGTTACTTGTTATGGATCACAAGTCACTCCTAAGGGAAAATCATATAATATGGCTATTTTATCTCTTGATGAATTTTACTCAAAGATGTGACGTCACTATTTTTATAGTACCTATATTAGAAAACATGGTATACCACTAGACTAATGAATAATATTTGGAGAATCATGATACCTAAGTTATAAATAGTGGGACGAGTTCCATTAGTAGTTTGATCTAGTGCATATAGTAATGTTATCAGTGGGTTATCAAGATGGAAGACATGTATATAATAAAATTAAAATTAGTGTAACATCTCATTGAGGATATATTAGGTAAGTATTCAATGACATCCTGCTTTTCCTTTTATCGTTGATTATATTGAGATGAGAAGGAACTGAAAGGATGCCTGTAATGGAGAAGTCATAGATTTTTTGATCTATTAGCATTAACATACTTTTCATATAGGATATAGGAGGATCACTCATAATGTTCATAGGTTACATGACGTGTAAGACTTGTTGGATGAAATTCAAGAAAGGCTTCACACTATAAAAGGTTACACGATCTAACAAGATGTTTCACATCATGAATGTTATAAGTAATGTATTTTTAATCCAATGTCAAGGATTTCTTAGTAATATTAAACTAAATGGAATTCAAAATGTGTAAATGAATTATAGGCCATGAAATACCCATCTCATGGATGTTTTTGGGTGTTGTTTCAGTTTTTTATAACCATTCAGCAGCCTCATATCCATTTCTCTCCAACTAATCCCACTCTCCATTGATTTTGGGAGACTGTAATCCTTCTAGATAGATATGATCGATGTTCGATCATCATTGATATTGTGTTGCGTCTCTTGGTGTAATTTATAATTCCATTTGTTCATTGTCCTTAATTGTGTTAGTTTCCTTGGTTCGTGTTATCAGATCTGTGGGTCGATGATTTTGTTTGTTTTGGATTTCATTTAAAATCCAGCATGTGATCTCATTCTGGAGGATGTTCCCTTGTTGGTTGTGGTGCGGTGGTTGTTCATTGTTAAGGTATATGGTATTTCATCTTCTCCCATGACCCTATTTATCAGTTGGATCCATAATAATATGTTTGGATTAGATTCTATAGTCCTCATTGGCATTATTGGATTTTTATTACTGGTGGATCCCACTATGAATGTGTATGACCCGAGTTGCAAGGTAGGTGGTTCTATCCGCAACCTATGTTGATGAACCTTATTGTTCATATATTATAAAATAATTTATATAGTGAAATGAAATGATCTATTTGTGTGTTTTGACAATAGTTTTTAAAGATAAAATGTTTTCCCTAATTTTGGTAAATTGAAGGGAAAAAAGGTATTTTCACAGCACTGAAAATTGTTTTGTATGATGGTTTTGAAATGATATTCAAAAAATTGAAATGACTGTGAAAATGACAAAAAAATTTACCTTCTGTACTGTGTTGAAGGTCTACCTTGAGGCCATCATCCATTATGGGGTTTCACTTTCCGGTGTGTTTCCCTTATCAAAGAGTGTATATTATTTCCTCTAGGAACATATATTGTGTTGGGGTTTCACTTTATTGGGTGTCTCTTAGGTCCTAGAGTTTATATCATTGGCTTTTGGTACCCTAGATCACTGTTCATAGCTTAATGTGTACGAGTAATCTAATTCCTGACCTTTTATATTCCTTGGTGTTGTGATGCAAGTGTTGCTACTATTGTTTTTGTATTTCTTGGATTTGAACTGTTTTATCCGTGATATGCATGTTGATGCTTATGAATAATGATGTGAAAAAATGTTATTTTAAATTGACATTCATTATGTTATTTTCAAACTATGATAAAAGGGAAATATTTACCATGTTTTTCTATAATTTTATATTACTTTTCATTACATGTTATAAATTTAAAATCATCATATATGAGAGTTTATATAGAGTCTAGTTATAGAACCTGTCAGTGGGATCCAACTGAGGCTATTATCTTACACCCTACACACCTCTTCAATGGTGCGTAGACTTGTGTATGTTTTCAATTATAGATAAAGTAAATATACCATTGTGAGGTGTTGAGGTTTCATTTTATTTGGGTTGGGTTGCTATAGGTGATATTGTGCGTGTTTGTCCATGCCATTTCATGGAGTAGCTATTTCCTTTTGGTCTTCTGCAGTTGGACTAGTTTTTTTGGAGTTTTATCCACTTTTAGAGTTTTTTATTACTGATGACTTCTTAAAATTATTAAATATATTTATTTTTCTTCAATTATATATTTCATATCCTTGTGTATGTATATTCCATGTGTTTTCATTGGATGGGAGAAATCATTCCCTCTTGTTGCTTGATCGAATCTTGGGTTCTTGCGTTGAGCAAGTGGGGATCGGGAACTCCATTCAGGTATGTGATAGATTAGGTAAGGTTCTAGTACAAGGGTAAGCCAGGCCGAGTCATTAAAAATAGTATAAAATGAGGTGTGTCTTCATGAATCATTTTCATGGGACATCTCATAGACTGGAGATTGGAATGTTGGATCTTGAGAGGTATGTTGTGATATGTTATTGACCAGCTCTTGCTGTGATGAGACTCCAGTTACCTTGGAAAGTTGGGTTATGTGTCTCCAGTGTTGGGTTTTATTTTAAATCTGTATTTATGGTTGCAGGTTTTCTAGTTGAAGCTGATATTTACTCTATTGTGTGATTGTTTCCACTATTTTGGTGTGCAATAGTATGCCTCCAAAATGTCTCACATGGCTTCCTCATGAAGTTGTGGCTGATGTTCCATAAGGGAATAATATAGTGGAATAGAATATAATTGATAGTATCATATGGGTAGTCCATGATGTTGGTAAACATGATCCATGGGTTTAGAATATAGTTGATGTTGTACAACCGAGATCACAAAGAGAGATAGAGGCATTTCGTTGAAATTATTTCACAAGAAGGCAACATCCGTTAATTGAAAAATGAACCCCAAGATGTGGAAGACTAGATTGATATGATCGATAAAATCATTGACCTTCTGGAGACAAAAGGGAGTATCAGGGTAAAATATTTAGATTTTAGGCACATGGGTTTTGGAAAGACATGGTAGTATTCTATGGTCCTGGAAGACAAACACGTGGACAACGATTGGATGGGTTTCAAAACCCTATTATTCTAGCACTTTTTATAGAGTTTTTGATGCTTGAAAAGTATCCATAATTTCTATCATTTTAGTAGGGTGATCATTTGGTGTTGGCGTACACCAATCAGTTTGCTGAGCATGTTTATTTATCTCCCGATGTGGTGAATAATGAACAACTAAAGGCTTAGAAGTTCATTCTGGGTTTTCGACTGGATATCATATCACATGTATTTTTGACAAATAATTCTAAACATGCCAAGATGATAGATAGATATATGATTTAGGAGATTTATATTGAAGGAATAATTTCTTTTCCCATATATTCCCTTCCTTCTAGTTGCAGATTTAGTGGCATTCTTAAAAAGAATAGAAAGTGGATTGATCATCAAAGAAGTGGTGGTGGTGGATCTCAGCAACGATCTTCCTCCACATTGTTTTCTAAAATTAGGAGTGTGCCTATGACTTGATATTAGTGTGGAAGGGTGGGACACACCATACATTTATGTCTTATTCTTATGAAGACATGAAATAACTATGGATGTGTTGGTCATGCAAAATTCTTTTACCAGGATATAACTACGCATATTTATAGTCATGGTTCGTTGGATCTAAATTATACCTCGGGGTAATAATAAGCTTCAAATACTACAAGGATCCACCCATAGGGATTAGGGGTGAAGCACTTTCATGAAGTAGATGAGCTTCCCAGGTCAGTCGATGCAGGTACGGAAATTGTTTTAGGTACTATTCTTATTACATCTTTAGTATAAATTACATTATTTGATACTGGTTCCTCCCAATGGTTTTTATATGTATGTTTTATTTGATATGATTAAACATTCAAGGTTACTTATGTCTTTTATAAGGGAGTTAGTGACACCTATTAGAATAAGAGAGAAGGGTTTTCACTATCTTTCTCATTTATTAAGGTTTGCTGATAGGGATTTAGTTTGGGATTTTCTCATTCTTGATCTGGAAATATTTTACATCATCATCATTATGTATTGGTTTGTTGCTCATCGAGATGAGGTTCATTATTATCAATGGATTCTTTTCTTCTGCTGATGGTAGTTATAATCTGTTTCAAGTGGACTAGGACCCGAGATAATGAAATTTAGGTCCTTCCATCCCAGAGCTCTGAATTTTGTGGTCTTCTATTTCATTAGATCATGATGATGTTTCTCTTATTGTTTTCTTACCATTATTGTTTTTGACTTTCTTAATGTTTTCCAAAATGACCTCTATGGTCTTCCTCTATAGAGTGAGGTAGAGTTTATGATTGACCTTGGGGAAGTTTCATAGATGATATTGATACCTTCTTACCATATGGAACCAAAATATCTTAAAGAACTCACGATTTAGTTGTATAAACTATTCGAAAATGTTTTTGTTCTCCCTAGTGTTTCTCCTTGGCCATCCGCTATGCCCTTTTCCAATAAATAAGTTGGTTCACGTCTGATGTGTGTTCACTATTGGATGTTGAATTTTGTTAATATTATGAATAAATATCCTTTAAATTTTGACTATTATATGTTTGATCAGTTAAACGGGGAAAGTGGTTTTAAATGATTGATCTTCGGTTGGGTTATCATCAGCTTCTGGTTCGGGAGCTTGAAATACAAAAGAAACCTTTCAAGAGACGTTATGGATATTATGAGTATATTATGATTCCTGTTGGTCTAACTAATGCTCCTATTGTTTTTATATACTTTATTACTCATATATTCAATCATTAAATTTACACTTTTTGGTATTGTTCATGGATGATATTAAAGTCTATTCGAAATCTGAACATGAGCATGAGAACCCTCTGTGTTTGGTTCTAGAAATACTGATAATTCATTATTTGAATGGAATGATTTCAAAAATTTATTTTCTAGATTCATGATGTGATGTTTGTAGGGAACAATATTTCTGAACATGCCTTATTTGTTGATCCAAATAATGTGAAGGTTGTTTCATCATGGGAGGAACCAAAAATGGATTTCAAAATTTAGAGTGTCCTTTATTTGACTAAATACTACTGAATGTTCTTTAAGAATGTATCTAAGATTGGGTCACCATAGAGTTATCCTACTAAGAACGAAGTGGAATTCACCTGGGATGCAAAGTTTGAGAATTCTTTAGATGAACTAAAATGGCTTCTCACATGAGACCCTATTATGATGTGACCTAAGAATTGTAAGGGATATGTTGAATTTTATAATACTTCTGGTGGTGGTTTGGGATTTTTTCTTATGTAGGATGACCATGTGGCAGCTTATATTTCCCAAT
Organism: Viscum album; assembly: GCA_963277665.1. Classification (NCBI taxonomy): domain Eukaryota; kingdom Viridiplantae; phylum Streptophyta; class Magnoliopsida; order Santalales; family Viscaceae; genus Viscum; species Viscum album. The sequence continues at coordinate 1,465,670,196 of OY728128.1, read as the reverse complement.
ATCTTTGACTCCCTAAGAAGAATTACCCAACAACGTATTTAGAAACTGCTGTTGACATGAATGCACTTAAATGTTGGAGGTAACATAGTTTTGGGGAGCAATTCACAGTCTTCTCTGATCATAATAGTTTTATTTACATCTTTTCACATAATCACTTGAATCTCATATATATAATATGGGTAAAATACCCTCATTATTTTGACTTCAATATCGCCAACACCATGGGGAAGTGTAATGTCATTTCAGACACTCTTAGCACTACGAATGTTTGTAGAATTAAAGGAGCATAACCATATGGTGATTTTCACCTAGTTACACCTAGATGATAAGGAGGATGTTTTAGGTATTGTTTTGACTAGTGTTTTATTATCATCATCACTCATGGAGTTTCTATTATGGAATCAATGGTAGGATATTTAGTTTAGTAATATTTGAGAGATCCTTTATGGTGGGGAGACCATTTATTATTACTCTATCTCTTAAGATGGTATACTCAACTTTGGGTAGAGGGTTGATGTACTAATATCTGTGAGATGTTTACTCATGATTAATTGTTATATTTCTTGGTGGGACATCCATATAGGCACTAAGAAGATGTATTATGACATGAGATGATGATTTTGGAGGTTAGGTATGATGCATGACATTGTAGATTATGTGTCCTGCTATTGCACCTACCAATAGATAAAGGTAGAGTACTTGATGTCGTTTGGTTTTCATCAGCCTCTTCTGGTTCCAATCATGAAATAGGATGAGGTGTCCTGGTATTTTGTGGTTGGATTTCCATGTAATCTCCATGGTGTGAATTCTATCTTGGTGGTTGTTGGTTGGATGATGAATTATGCTAGTTTTATTCTGATTAAGGATAACACTATAGTTGACAACTAGGGTAATCTGTATGTTCTCGAGGTTGTGAGGTTCCACGGGAATCCTTCTTTACTTTTATTTTGATAGGTACCCTAGGATTACCCCAATGTTCTATAAGAGTCTCTAAGAGGTAATGGGAACTCAAGTCAACAAGATCACATCATACTATATATAGAAAAATGTATAGATGAAGAAAGTGATTAGGATCCTAGAGGTAATGAATCATTACTGAGTCATGGATTTTGGTGGACCTGGGATTGCCATCTGGGACTGGTTGAGTCTGTTTACAATAATAGTTATCCGTCATCAATAAGAATTCCTCCCTTAGAGGTGTTGTATATTATCCCATACAGATCACCTCCTTGTTGTGTTGAGCTGGTAGAAGTAGCTTTATTTGGACCATGTTTGTTCCATGATACATCAAAAAATATTCATGAGCACATAAATGCATGGTTATGACTCAGAGTCAACAAAAATCATATGTGGATCAGATGTGTTTTCCTATAGTGTTTTCTATTGGTGACTGGGTTCTATATAAAGTTAGTCCTTGGTTGGGTCACCGTCAACTTGGAAAACAGGGTAAGTTGGCTCCGAGATATGTTGGACCATTTGAGGTCACATAGTGGCTCAGTTAGGTTTCTTATCAGTTAGCATTTACAGTTCATTTGATATGTATTCATGATATTTTCTAGATGTATAATATTTGGTAGGACCATCACAATCCTAATCATGTTCTAATTTGGGAGGAAATTGAGTAAGAGATAGTTGTTTTTGTTTTGGAGAAGCAAGTAGAGATTGTTGTCCCTCACGTAAATTTATTGCATAGGAAGTTGATTCTATTTGTTAGGGTACTATTCCAACATAGATATTATTCTCCTAAGACTTGGGACTATGAGTTGATGCTGAGGGAGAATTGGCATCATTTTTTCCAAATATTACTTCTTCCACATGACTTCCTAGAGAGAGAAAGTCTTTCTATTGGGGAGTTTGTAACATGTTCTTATTGATATATGAGGTACATCATTATCCCTGTCGTATTTTTCATTTTCTATTAATTTTTATAGGATTGATAAAGAACTGAGCGAATACCTACAATGGTAAATTCATCGATTTTTAGGAATAATAACTTTAACTAGGGGTTTTCATTGTATTTAAGAGTATTTCACACAGTGTAACTAGGTTTCATGACATTTAAGAGTTTATAGATGCATGCCACTAAAAAATTCATGTTGTGAAAGGATACATGACATAAAGAGATGTTTCTTTTCATAAATGTTTGAAGTTACATATATTTAATCTAAGGGGACAAATTTCTTGGAAAACTTAAATTCCATGGACATGATAATGTGTAATGGAATTAAATGACATGTAATTCCCCTAAGAGGGATGTTTTGGGGTTCCTTTTATGTTTTAAGTAACCATTCAGGTTCCAGTTATTCATTTTTCTTGAACCAAATGACTTCTCCTATGATTTTGGGATAATCTAGTGCCTCTAGATCAATCTATTTGATGTTTAATCTTCATTGTGGATGCGTTTCATCTCTCTAGATAAGAGATATTTCAATTTATTAATTGTCTTTGATCATGGTGTCACCCTTATGTTTCATTTTCAGTTCTGTTGGTATATGTTTGTGTTTATTCTTATCTTATTTTAGTATCCATTGTATGATATCGTTCCAAAGTTATTCCCCTATCTGTTTTGGTGTGGTTGTTTTCATCATGGAGGTATGTGGTATTTCCTCTTCTCCACGAACTATATTTATTAATTTGATCAATAAAACGATGTGTGGATTAGATTCTGGGGTCTCGGTTGGCATTTTAAGGTTTTTGTTGTTGGTGGATACCATTGTGTGCATGCACAACCCATGTCTTAAGGTAGGCAGTTCCAACTCTATCATATGTTGATGGAATTTGTTATTCTTACTTTATAAAATGATTTATATAAGGAATTTGAATGATTTTTTTGTGTGTTGAATAGTTTTTTTTAAGAATGTTTTTCCTAGATTGTTGATAAATGGAAAGAACATGGTATTTTCAATCCATTAAAAATGGTTTTTTGAGATTGTTCTCAAATGATTTTTAAAACATTGAAATGGGTATAAAAAATACCATATGGGTTACATTGGTTACTAGGTGGAAGGTTTATCTTTGGGCTATCATCCATTATGGTGGTTCACTTTATGGAGTGTTCCTCTTGTCCTAGAGTGTAGATTATTTTCTCTATGTAAGTATATGATGTTGGGGTCCACATTCTGGGGTGTCTCCATAGTCATGGAGTGTATATAATTGGCTTCAGGTACCCTATTTCTCTGTTTATAAATTAATGGATATAAGTAGTCTATCACCTGACTATTTGTATTCCATGGCATTATGATGCCTATGCTTTTACTTTTGTTTTTTTATTACATTGATTTGTACAATTTTTTGCTTGATAATCATGTTGATGAATCTGAAGGATGATATGGAAAAATATTCATTAAAATTGACATAATAGATTTTTTGTTTTAGAACGTTCATAAAAATGGAAATCTTTTCATTGTTTTAAATAAAAATGTTTTAATTTATATCATTCCATTATTTAAATTTAAAATGATCACTCATGAGTTTTCATATAGAGACTATTTATAGAACACCTAGGTGGGATCTGACTGGGCATATTGACTCTTAGCCCATGCCCTCTTTAGTGGTTCGTAGACCTTTGTACGTCTTTCATTATAGGGAAAGGAAAGGTACCACATTGAGGCGGTGAGATTTCATATCAGATTGGTTGGGTAGATGGAGGTGAGAGAGTGGGATTTTTTCAATGATATTTCTTATGGTAGCTATTTCATTTTATTCCTTTACTATTGGAATTTTTTTTGGAGTTTTAGAGACTTATATAGTATTTTTTCTATTGTATTCTTATAGCGATGTAATATATTTATTAGTCTTATGTTGTCTCATTCTTATCCATTTGTGTATATATATGACATGTGTTTGCATAGGTTGGGATAAATCATTACCTATGGTTTGTTTATCGATGTCCGGGTTCTTGTCTCTAGCCTCTGAGGATATGGAATTTTATCTGAGTATGTGACGGATTGGGTCGGGTTCATGTTTTGAAGGTAACCCAGGATGGTTTGTCATAATTAAATGAATATAGATTAACATATTCATGTTTTTATTACATTAATATTAACATTACTTCTATATTTAATATATAAATTGAAATATCCTTAGATTGGTTATAGTATAAATTTTTTTAACATTTCCTAGTGATAATAAGATCCTTGAGGTACTATGAATGTAATATAAAACATATGAAATATGGTGTGGATACATCATGTTGACATGAAAAATTGGATGTGTGACTATCTGTTTTTTGTGAACATAATAATTCAAAATTCTTACCATGATGTTTTCACATGGAGATCTCGAGCAGTTGAGATCACGAGCACTGAAAAGTAAATATGAACACCATATGTAATAGGTGTAATCAATTGTTCCTATATGAAAACATGGGAATTTATATACTTATATTGGGTTATTATCAATGTGTATCATATAATTGTTATTGTGGTTAGAGAATTTAATTTCATGTATGTTTAGTTGTATTGTATTGGATGAATGATAAATATATAATTTATCACTTCTATATAGTTGAAGAGATATATGAGGACTCTTTTATTAGGATGGTAGTGCCTTCTCTAAATTTATGGACTTGGTAATAGAGGGTAAGTCGATATAGTAAGATCAGATAAATATTAAAAAAAATATGTAAGGATGGTCACATAAGTTATTCTTATATCATTATGGGATATCATATGAAAAATAGACTATATTACATTATTTGTGTTCATATAAGATATTTTCATTGTTATCACTCCACCATATCTCTTTGGGGACCTTATTGTTTTCATATAACTTGCTCATAGAATGTTATTATTAACCACATATATCTAGATATGGTCCTATGGGGTAACCAAAAAAACATATGTAAATTTATTTCAAATGTTAATAAATAAAATATTAGGATATGGTTGGAAAACCCCTGATGTTCAGTCGATATTCATGTTTTTCAAATAACTAGTAGATAAAAAATATTATTTACATTTATAATAATAAGTGTTTAATTAAGTAATTCATTTATTCCAAAATAGTTATGGGAATATTAAATTAATATTTTTCAAATGAATAATATTATTTAATTTTTTTATGTATATAATGAGATAAATGGTTAAAATTAAAATCAAAAAATATCTCAGGATCCATTTTTGTTATGTTATATATATATCATAAAAAATAAATGTAATTTATGTAATTTTACAGAGTCATTTAGTGTCATTTATATATAAATTTTTAGGTTAAATTTAATTGAGTGCTGAAGTGGAATTTCTAAAATTCAAAACCATAAAATATAATTCTTAATAAGACCAAATTCAATTAACTATTCATTAACAAAAATTTAAGAAATTATCACTATTATATAAAAAATTATATATAAATAAATAAGATATCAATATCTCCCAATCCATGTAAATCATTCCTGATTGAAGGAATGGCGATTTAATGATCATGAGGACATGAAGGGAATATTTAGTTCTCTAATCTAGCACCCCAAAGACCAAATATAGTTATATCTGTAGGTTATTGAAGCCTGTGTGGAGGATATGAAGGGATTACTATTTTTTACTTAGAATGATGATTTCTAGAGATGCGTGGAATTCAAAATCAATCCAAATAAAATGAGAAATGTTTTTTAGTTTTATTTTTCATGATTAATTAAATTAAAACTGATTATGTGGTTATGTATTCGATTTTTCCTTTCAATAATGATGTTTAATCATAAATCCTAGTGAAAATTTAAATTTCTCATGATTCCATGCATCTATAGTCCACCTGATACCAATAAAGTTGGAATATGCATATGCTAGTACATAAACTAAAATGCAATAATCAATATGAAACAAATTTAAAGGGAAAAGTAAATATAGTTTTATGAGGATCTTCTTGTACTATGGGGACCTAAAAATTACTATAGAATTAATGAAGAAGCTATTACTAGATAATATCCCACATATATGATATATAAAAGTGATTGATAAGTGGTATTTTTATTAAACATTGTTCGGTTTATGGATAATATATACTGACACTCTAACTAGTTCGAATGCTTCTCGTCAACAATTCACTATATTCATTCTATAGAATAGTGAACGAGGAAATTTTGGGAGAAAAATGGTTAGAAATTACCCACAATGAATCTTATATGGGGTATGTTATTTCATATTCTAGAACTTATTCAACTTCACTTTTAACTAAATCCATACGATTTGGGTTTATCCTCTTTAGAGGATACCTCAAAGTTTTTGTATCAGTTTCATGTAAAATTTTGTGCATACATTGGTTGGGATAAATTCCAAGACTGTCACGTAATTTACTTCATCGGGACCTAGAATTTTGTTTCAAAATTAGTTTTTTTAATTTTTTTATTTCTGATGTTGTTTTAAATTATCAGAAGAAAATTTTTTCTTCCATATGGTATAAATATATTATATTTTATGGAATTTATTTTAACTCTATATTTAGTGGATTTTCTAGTGATTGTGTTATCACTATATTTCATAAACCGGTAACCACAATGCAAAAAAATAGGAAATTATACTAAATAATTATGAATATAATAACAACATTATTCATAAAATTATTATTTGAATGGTTTATCACTCATGATTTTGTCAAGATTCAACTCATTTTCAAATAGACAGTTGTCCATTTTTTTGTGATTTTTGATCTTCTTAAAAAATAGTTTTTTATCCATAATGTTAATATATTTATACATAAATAATGTATATTCATGATGAGAATGATTAAAAACAATATTTTTGTCATAATAAAATAATAAAATAAAAAGTGACACGACCAAAATATTTAAGGACTCCCTCGATATCAATTATAATAATTTTTTTAAATAACATTATTACGTTATATAATAGAGTAATTAATAGAAGCAATTTAATATTCTAAATCTAGGATATAAAAGTCACTTGGGAAGCATATACCATTTCCCCTTTCCAAAATTTCATCTAAAACTATCAAATGGTAAGTTGTATCAATATTGCCTAACTATATTATGAATTTAGTTTCCATCATTAATGTAATTAGTAGTTTAAAATATATTGATTGAGACATAAGATTAAATAAATATCTTAAACATTAAATATTAGTGAATGTGGGCATCCCAATAGTGAAATATACTGTAAAATTACCTTGGTCCTAACATTATCTATGGAATTTTTGAGTGACTAATGTTGAAATGTTTATACCCAGACATATACCATCACATCCACAATGTTTTCCTTTCTTAGTACACATATACTTGAGTAAATTGTCATAACATGGAATTATATTGATTTTATCAAATATAGAGATGTTTATTTCCAATTTCATGAAGGTTTCAAGTACTTATTACAAGAGGGAATCATCACTTATTATATTTGGTGGCTTCACCCTTTAAGGGAACTATTGTAAGGGATGATGTACATTATCCATATTATCATTTCCATTATCTATAATCAATAGTTTAGTATAATTAGGTACCCAAAAATACTTCTCTATTAGTTCTTGTTATTATTTTCTTATTTTTTTAGTCATATCGTTTCATCTTGTCTTATTTCTTTATTTCCTTATACATCCATTACACTCATCATGGAAAAATTATTCACAATTTTTTTCTATTAGGAACTAACTTGGGTGATATTTTAATTAAATATTGATGTAATAAGGTGTAAACATGGTAAACATATTTCCATAATATATATTAAAAACCATATATTCAGATCCACGATTTCACTATTTACATGATTAGTTATTCTCTACTTAGAAATATGGTTGTTTTACCTATTATTTAGGCGTAATTCTTATTTTTTAAGATTTATTAATTTCTAGGATTTAGGATTCAGAATAAAATATTCTATGTTGAACTTGGGTTAATAAAATGTATGGTTTAACTTATTAAAAACTTTCTATAGGTGTTACTATTGATGTTTAATGAATTAACATATTATTTATTCACAATTTATTTTCTTTAAATTTAGTAATTCCATAAATTTTAATATTAATTTTTAGACAGGAACATAATTTTAATTTTTTATAGAAATTATGATCTATTTGTGTGTGTGTGTTAGTCCTGAAAAATTCTTATAATTAATTTATCATTTTAATCAAAATTTAAAAATGATTACTATACTCTGTTAAAAGGTAAAAATATCACTTATAAATTTAGAAGGGATTGAGTAAGTTTATTTTTTTATAATTACTTTAAATCGACCAGTGAAAGATAAATGTCCAATGTTTTCTATGGAAAGGATCAATTAATTATTATCTTACACTTCCGAAAACACATTAACAAGTGGATGTATTATAACTGTACACATATTGTTAAATTATTAACTAATAAGTTCCCTTAACTTATTCAAAAATTAAATTTAATGAAAAAAATATCTAAAAACATCATTATATGTAAAAAATGTAATTAATATTTAGGAAACAATTTATATAATGAGCTGAAAATGTAAAACCCCTATGATTTTAGGTTCTATTTAATTAAAACTCTATTTTATTGTAAACACCACACACAACCCTGATTATTCTGAAATCTACAGTATACTATTAAAAATTAAATTTTTTATGGCCATATTAACCTAGCTATTGGAAGGTATCAATAGAAGTAAATAATTATTAAAATATCTTTAAAGTGTTTTATATAAAATAAATTTTTTATTTATTTCATATAAATTACGTACACATTTTTCAGTAAAGTATTTTTATCTATTAAAACAAATTATTCAAAAATTGTTAAACATTATTTTTATGGATGGAAATTATAATAATTTTATACAATTATAATTTTTTTAACTATTAAATTAATATCATTTTTAAAATAATAATTATAATTTATTCTGAGGGTTAGTTTTTAGTATTTTTATAAAAATAATTATTTTTCATTGAATAGTGAAAATACTGATTATTTAAATACAAAAATTTAATTTCATTAAATCAAAAAATAAAAAATAACCAATGTTTCTAAATTTAATTAAAATAAAAATAGAATTCTATAATTATAAATAATGTAACTAATATCTTAGGAATTGTTATTATACATAATTTTGGATGAACTTCAATTTTGGTCTTCAAGTACAGTTTTATAGAAACTGTTTTTATGTATGTAATGTGCTTATAAATATTAATAAATTAATTAAATAAAAAATTATTTATAAATATAAAAATATATAGAATATACATAGTTTATTAAATATTTTAATATTAATTTAATAATATTTAAATTCTTTGGAATGAATGTAAATTCAATTGTTTTCTAAGAACTGCATTTTTGTAAAAAAAGGTTTTTATTGTGTTTTCACACATATATTTAACTAATTTTATTACACATATAGAACAATATTCCTAGAAAATTTATTCTATTTTTTTACTAGACTTATTAACATAATTTTATAGTTTCAACCAATTTTTTTGTATATAATGAATGGTGAACACATTAAAATTTTTATACCACTATTAAGGAAAAAGGGGGTTGGTGGGGCCTAATATATGAGATAACAATAATAATGTAGAACCAACATGTATAATTATTATTTATATAAGATATATTAATATTATATTATCATAATAACATTATTGGTCCATTATGGAGAACCTTTACATGAACATTACATAATATTATTGAAATATTTTTTATATTTTATTGTCTATCCCTCCCCTCAGTTTTAAAATGTAACATCCTATCATAAATAATTCAGATCATTGAGAACCCTAAATCATTGAAAAATTACCCAAAACCCATAACATATTCCTTCATATCATTCTACACCTCCTCATCTCCTCTACAAAACATCCTCTGAAGGTACATGTTTTATACCAAATTTAGAATCACCCAGAAGAGGTAATCATCTTTACCAACTTCTTCCCATTTATTTGTTATTCTACATTCTATAAATATATTAAACCCATAATTTAATAGGAAATAGTTTATTATTATTATTATATGTTATTATGATTGTGGTACAACCATTTCTCATAAGTTTTTTATCCTATTGAAAATGAAATCATCACTCATGCGTACATATGATATATTGTATCCACACAGTGATGTAAATCATTTATCAACACAAAATTACATTGATGGATATAAATATTTAACAATATATATTATATTTATAAATAAATTATAATTATATATATAATATATCAATTAACTATTTACCATTCCATAATTTAAAAAATGATGATGTCGCTCATGTGTACGTGTTGAATACCACCTCCAAGAAGTGATGTGATTCATTTTTCATGTTCTCCTTCCAATTATGATTATATATATATAATATTATATTTATATAATTATTAAAATTATTAATATGATGAAACTATGATCAATATGTATGTATCGAAACTATAAAATCAAAACATATATGTAAAATAGTCCAGTTAACACTCAAATATGATAATTTTAATGAAGAATGTTTTTAAGAAATGTATTAAAATGTTATAATATGATAAAAATATGAAATTATAAGTATGTATATGGATATTTGATGTAATTTTAATAAATAAATATTTATTAAAATTTATTTAGAAATAACTCATGAGGAAAGTTGATCTAGAGGTTTGGGTTTGTCGTCTGACATTCATTTTTGATATAAATATTCTATATTCAAATTTATTTAATTATTATTGTGTATAAAATACAACATTAATAGGATATACAATGAATATAGTTATCTTCAAGGAATTTATAGTTTCATTTGAATTTATTTCTTTAATGGATGTTATGATTCAAAAGGTGATAAAGTAGTAAGGATTTATTTCACAATATCATCCTTATTTTGGATTGTTTAGGTATTTATTTATATCTTGGAAATTATATGATAAATATATCTCAAACCCCTTATATTTAAATTTTTATGGTTATTTTTGGAAAATACCCATTTTCATTTGATTTTACACTTTCCAATTACTCAAAATTATGAATAAATTTTAAGGCATACCGAGTATCTTTTTTTGGTTTGGTCTGAAAATTTTTTCATCCATGTGAATGTTTTCTTATAAATATTTTCAAAAACGTTTTTAAGATTATTTTATAATTTATTAATGTGATTTTTAAATATTTATAAATACAAAAAACTTATTTAAAATGAATATTCATGTTCTTTTAAGAAAAAATGAACTGTTTTTGAATGGTCAGAATTGATTTTTTTAACACTTATCGCAAGAATGAATTTTATCAACTTCAAGAATATTATTTTATAGTAATATTCATTATAATGTTTAAATATTAATTCTAAAATAATTTTTTCATTAATATTCTATTAATTTTCATATACTATTATATGTATTTCAAAAAATAAAAGGGTATTTCTCTCAAGAAATATTCCAGTGATCTTATTATATATTTTCATATATGACAACAAATATTAAGGAATCTTATTCTTTATTAGGGATAGAATGTATCAAAATAATCCTCAAAACTATTATGGATGGATTATGAACATGTTATCCTACTTAATAGCTGGAAAAAATGTTAAAAAAAGTGTGTTATTTTTTCAATATAAATGTTTATATTTCTTGTGTATAAAATTGGGATTTATTTCATTCATATGAAAAATGAATTAGACTTTTTATGTGATGGGATGGGCCTGTTATAGCCCCTCTATGCTTTGGAAGGTCTAATGAGAAAAATAAGTGTGAGTTATTGTCATAGATCATACTAATTTACCATTAATTTCATTGAAAATACCGTGATGATATGATTATGATGTTTAGAATAATTTATTCTATCATAATGATACTATATACAATTATCCATGTTAATATTTATGTAAATTTTTCGTCCATGGACGTAATAAACTTTTTCCCATATAATTTATTTATTGTTTTTAATTTTTTATTTCCTTATTCATATAATTCGTTATTTGATTATCCAATGACTTCTTCTGTTATACGCTTTCTCTTACAAGGAATCTTAGCTCACCCATTATTATATTTTTCATTCACCAAGAAACCATAATAAGATATATGAATGATATTATGGATTTACAAAAAGAAATAATAATGTTCTCACTACAATATTTAATTATTATTTCATGTTTTCTGGTGTATCATGAGAATAATTTTGTATGTAGTCTCTCTAGACTGATAATTAATCAGATCATTTCGTACGTGATCCATTATATTTTGATCCAATGTAGTAAAATAAATACAAAATCTGGGTTACTAGGGTAGTGATTTTACATCTCCCATAAAATTGGAACCTATACTAGTAACACCATCATATTTTTAAATAGTGTTATATTTGATAGTGTATGCAAAATGAAACACCAATCTCAAATGAATAATGAAATATCATTATTTTTGTTTAATTTTAAAAAATGTATTGAATTGGTGGGTATGAATGGAAGTTACCAAATTATGAAATACATATAATTTAGGGAGTAAATAAAAATATATGGATACTTTATTTTGATATAATAACCATATTTTTTGTAAATTTATTTTCTTCTTAAAATTATGTCGTCACCAAATATTGTTTCAATTACATTTTGTGAGAAAATATTATAGTTAATTTCCATATTTTTTATAAAATCTCTTTAAAAATGAATATCATTTTTTAAATCAAAAATGAAAAAATTCTTTGAGTTATAAGTAAGAAAAATTATGAAAGGTATTGTTTTTAGAAAAAAATGAAAAAAAGACCTTTAATTGAAATCAATCATTTTATTTGTGGTTTTTACACTGTTCTAGTTTGTTATTCATTAAAAGTATTAATTATTCAAAACTTTTTTCCATCACATTTTCTATATTTAATATTAAATTAAATTCCACCAGATATGTGAAATGAATTTTATAAAATGAATTAATTTTTTAGAATCAAAATAATTAATAATATGTAATAATATTAACTTCATATTTGGTCAATATGAATAGTTTACATATAATTTTTTTTCCTTTCAAAAGGTAAAATGTATTAATTAGGGTTAAAACTATTGTGATAACACTTCAAATTCATTCAAACAGTTTTTTTATGAATTATTTTATTCTATATCACACACAAATAAAAAAATTATAATATATGGCCATTTATTTCCACTCTAATTTGATATTTACCTTTATAATATTTATGTGATAGATATAGTTAAAAAAATGGTTTCATTATATTTAATAACAAATATATTTTCTGAGCGAGTTAAAAAAATCAGTTCTAGTTATAAATTGTAATTTGAAATATTAATTAATTTTTTTCATGGTCATATATTTTTAACTTTTTTTGATGAAATAATTTTTTTATATTCATATGGAACATTGATGCATTGCATGTTCATGAAGTAAAAAGGGTCAGGTAAACAATTTTAAGAACTCTCTAAGTAACATTATTTTGGTCAAATAAGGTTTATAATGAATTATGAACATAACAATAACCTATTATATATGTTGAAAGGTTTATATTATAATTTCATTGATGTCAATGATTTTTCAACATCAAATTACGTGAATAGTTATTAAAATGACATAATTATTTATTTATTTAAATGTATTTTATTAATTTGATGAAAAATAATAGAACTATTTATAAAATCCTTTTTGGATCATAAATTGTACAAAAAAATCCCTTTTCCATTGATTATACAATTTTCAAATTATGACTAAAATTATAACCCTTTAATATTGATAAAATAATTACCATATATATGGTTTCAATTTGCTATGTATGTGTTAAACTAAATCATAAGGTTTGAAATGATATTTAATTATTTATAATTTTTATTTTGAGATTTTAATGAGACAATTTCATTCTATTTTTTCTAATAAATATAATATTGGAAATATTTTTCAAGAGTTAGACACATATTTTATCAATATAATTCTTATATTTAATAAAAATGGCATTAATAATATTTTATTAATAAAAAAGTATATTAATTGATTTAAAATTATTAAAAATAAAATATTCAAAAAAGTAAATGGAATTTGGTGAAAAATATCAACCAACATTTATTTATTTATTTTTTTGATTTTATAGTAATGATCATTCTATGAAACATTGATATCATAATAATTGTAAAATGGGTTAAAGAGAGTTAAAAATAAGATATATGGGTGAAAATATAACCAAATATGTCAAATGTTTAAAATATAAGAATATATACAATAATATTAATATTATATTAAAATTATATCAATTTTGATCACTTTTTATATGTAAATTAATATATTTTAATTTCATACGTTATGGAATTCTAAAAGTGCCCCTCCCCTCACATATAAAAGTGAACTTACACTGCTTTGTTCCTCACACATTTTGATCCACATAGATATTTCAATACATACTATAATACTATCATATATTATTTACAAACTTTTTAGATATTATGGTGATTCTAAATACCATTTTTAAGGCTTAATGTGTAACAAAAAATGAAGCTTCTCAATGATGTGGTATAACGCATAAGTAGAGATTTATAATGTTATTTCATCAAATGAATCATATAAATATATGGTATAAATTATAAAATAATTAATTATGATAATTAATATATATAATTTTTATTATGAGTATTTTGAAATCATTATCCTTATTCATACCGTACATTGGAAAACCATAATGTTGCTTGTTTGTACATTTGGACTACTACCTCCACAAAGCGATGTGATTCAATTTTTATTTATATTTAATTGGATGGTAATAAAGAAAAAATTAATTAATATATATTATATATATTATATAATAATAATTATTTAATGTAGAATTATTAATTACACTTCTATCATTCAATTCATCAAAATTCAGAAACAAATTTCTTGCGTAGTTATGACCTATCATCTCTTATAATGGTGGAATTCATTTTGTTTTATCCCTACATTTTCTAAATAACTATATATGTATATATGTAATGAATAAATATTATAATATTATAATTATTAAAATTAATAAGATAATGGAATCACGATCAAATCATAAAGACTTGGATAGCTAAATCGAAACATGCCAGATAAATTAAGGGGTTACCACCTAGAAGAAGTGATTTTAATAAAAAAAGTAATATGAATGTGATAAGATTTATAATTAAATCTTATATTGTTATATATATATATATATATTTTATTAATTGAAAATAGATTTAAAAAATATCAATCTTTATTAATTTTTTTCAATTGAGTATGAAGAAATATGAGACTTAAGGTAAGGTATTTAAGCTCAATTTAACTTTAGTGAGGAATATTTTAATGTTATGATCCTAATTTCATAATATGAATAATATACGTAAATTGTTATTTTTTGTAATGTATCCATCACACATAATGGTATTTTATGTTTCAAATAAATATATTTCATCCAAGGGTATTGGACTTTAATGTTGATATGTTATAAGAGGTTTCTAAACTCAATTTATTTTCATTAGGTTTTATTACTTATTCAATGGTTATACTATGTGATGAATTTTGGAAATTTCCTTTGATTGATTTATATTTTTTCACCTTTTTAATGTATTTATAATTTCCCCAAATAATATCTTCATAGACTAATTCTTAATTTTATGATATATTCTTTATAAGGGTTATTTTTTTTATAATTTTCTTTCTTTTGGATATACATTTATATTACACATCAATATTATTTAATTACATATGAATACTACAACATTGGAATTTTATATAATTTATATCATTTTGTTCATTATATTTAATTTTTTATTTTATTTTTTTCTTTCCATGGGATATCAATTTAAATGTTATTAAGTGGTAAGGTCTTAATATTTTTATCTAATTTTAATATGGATTATTTGGGAAAGAATTTTATTTTATTAAATTTTATGAAACTAATTTGATCAACACATTTAAATTTTCATGAAAACGTTTTTTTATATATTTTTTATGGTTAGGTACAATTTTTCTATCCTTGGTACCCAAAATGGTTCGGAAAATATTTTGAATAAAAAATGACCATATTTTCCCTCTTCTTATTAGAAAATATTCTCCTTTAATATACTTGTTTTAAAAAATGTTTTCAAGAATGATTTTGAAATTTATTTATTCAATTTTTACAAGTGTATTATTTTTATAAAAAATTAAAATAATCTTCTTTTTATTTTTTGAACAATGTACATTTTATAGAATATGTTAATAGAATATCTATTTTACTGATTATGTGATAAACAAAACTTCCCACATTCATGGCCAATCAAATCATGGAAGCATCCTTTAAATGATTACATGTTTCTTTTAAAAAAATATTTTACCATAACATTCTTTATATTTTTATGTTTTAATGATTTCATTTCAATATGGAATGTGTATTTTCTTGAATAAATATTCACATGATCTTTTAAAGAAGTTTTATTTTATGGTAACACCATTTGATATTAATTATGATTTAAATGGAATATTATTAAATGATAATAACCTTATTAAATCTATATAATTATATTATTAGGATTTTGATACCTATTTAATTTCAAAATGTTATTTTATGATGAAATGATGAAGTTTTTATAAAAACTATTTCATTTCCATGAGTTATGATATGTTGATATGATAAATGTTTTATGACCATATAGAACCCATATGTATGGTATTAATTATGTGATAGGTGGGAGAATAATTATATATATCTTCAATTTATTAGATAAATCCATATATCTCATGCCATTATTATGGTATGTGTGTCAGTGTGCTCGATCCTCTATGGGAAAAAAGTATGGATTCCACATACACTGTGGGAAATATTAGGTGATCAATTATCTTTTATGATATAGAAAATTATTTTTGATTACATATCTACTTTGATTTTATGGTCTCTATAGTTATCCTTATAATATGAAATGCTTCACGTACCTATGATGGTTCCATAAACATATAACTTTTTTATGCTTATTGTCTGAACTTTTATCATAATGGTATTAATATGAATTCTCAATCTTATAACTAATGTCTATTAAAATGGTAACATTTTATTAGACGACTCATAATTATGTTATATTATTGATTTAGAATGTGATTTTTATGTAATGATAATGATCTCATTCTTTTATTACACTTGCATATGATCATTAGTGGACATCTCCCATTTTTTTCTTTACCATGATATAGATCTAATAATTTATTTTTTTTCTATTCCATTGGTTATGAATAATGGTTTATATTATGGTATGTTAATATGGGTTTAATGTGAGAATAAATTTATGAATAAAGTTAAACAATGTACAAAAATAATAAATTTATGTATCTTATATCCAAATTAACTAAAACAATATGGTTTGGAAATTGATCATAATTTTATTTATTTAATATTAATATAGTGATAAATAACATTTTTATAGGAATATTTTTTTTTCTACAAAAACTATCCTTAAAATCCACCACAAAAACAGTAATGAGTTTTTCCTTATAATAGTTTTTTATTTAATTAAAAAAAAATTGGAAAATCAAATATTATTAAGAAATAAATCAAATTTATTTAATAATTAAGATATATTTAAATGTTTTGAAATCTAATGGAAAATAATTCATTTAATTCATATTTTTAATAATAAATGTAGTTTTTGTTGGGAACGCATGAATTGGGTTTTCTCATTGTGTATTATAAATGTTTAATTTGATTAGAGGTTTCAATAACTTATCAATTTAATTTAAATAAATTATATAATTATACAGAAAATGATTCTATATGATTTCCAAACTAGTTTAGAATAATTTTCTACTAATATTCAATAGATTGATATTTTATTATTTTTTTCAATAATACCATCTACAATCTGGCCTATAACAATCACATTTTCTCTTTAAATATTTATTAACTTTTATTATTGATTGGAAGACAAGTCCCTATAAATTATTAATATAATCTTATTTCCCTCCATTGAATACAAATATGTTAAATCACATGTCAAAGGTATGATTTCATGTTGTAGGGGTTGGAATAAATAAATAAGATGATTTGGATTATAGAAAGTAATATCCTACACATGATATATAAAATATGAAATATTTGTTTTTTTGAGGTAGTGCTTTGGTCAAAGACCAGAGCACAATTTATTAATAAACAAAACAGGATTACAAGAGGCGAAAAGATGGGATTTTTTTACAATCTCTATCAAAAAGGTATAGTAAGTCAGAAGGAATAGAGTCTATCCAAGTCATGCTCTGATGAACTTCTTTGTTGGAAAGAGCATCAACAACAACATTCTCTTCCCGGTAGGCATGAGTAGCTATATAGTCCATCCGATGGAGCAAATTCAGACAATTCATCCAACGTGTGGTAAGTGTCCAGGCCAGATGGATGTTTCCATTCAAGATGGCATGAAATATTTGTTCCTTATTAGTTGAATAAAAACAAATAACAACAAAGATATACAAGTTTAACACATCTATATATGGTTTCATAGGATTTTGATGATTCTTTATACTATTTTTTATTATGTTTTAAAAAATAATAATATTCCCCAATAGTATAATGTCACCTAAAACATACCTATTATATATGGATTAAATTTATGAGGATTTGAATGCTTAAAAATGAATTTATCTTTTTATGGGTACTTAATAGAATAAAAAATATTAAATTGGATATCATTCTCACAGAAATTAATTTTAGTATTCCTTAAAGGACATTTATAATCATATTTATCATTTTTTGGAATAAAATCTAAAAAATTATGGGCGAATGATATGTTTTCTTAACTTCTTTCATGTCTAACACATAAAATAACATGTGAATATCAATTTTTAATCTATAAACGGAAAAATATCAATATATCCTAGTAGGCGTATAGTGGAACTAATAAAAATTTTTAAATACTATTTTTTTGTTAGATCTATCCCATTTGAAAATATATAATAGTAGAATATGTCATTAAATTAACATATTATATTACACCACATAATGAAACATTTAAATGAATAGATTCAACTTTTCACAAAATAAGAAATGTTCTATAGTATTGAAATTTACTTTCATGTTGTGGTATAACTAATGTTGAAACATTTTTTCCTAAATTAACTATCTCATCACTATAAATACTCATTTAATTTTTGAAAATTTGTTGGATGAATTTATAAAATTTAAGTTTTTTAAGGGATTCAAAAATATGTATATTGATTTTAGATTTATAAATTTTTCTTACCATTTCATATCTGATTTTTAAATTATGAATCTTCTTTTATTGAACCATTATAGATTGATTTAGAAATGGAATGAATTATTTTTCCCTAATATATTTATGTAATGGTGGTTATGACATCCTCTTATATATCTGAAGTCTAACTATAAATTCATTTTCACCTTTCTCTTTGAGGGAGTCAATAGATTTCTATTCGAACACCCTCTCATTATTTATAGGGAAATCATTTACCTATTTTTCAATATAGTTTGTGTTTTTTTGATAAATATTCGAAAATATCATGATTCCTATCATGAATCCTTGTTCAACAGAATTACTTTTCTAAAAAATGGGTTGTATCGAAGAATTATTACTTTTAGTTTTCTTGAATGTTTTTCAGAATTACATAATTTTATGATATTATTATTGGATGGGTGATTGTTCTTGGTATTATTGATGTTAAAATAAATATTTTTTGTTAGAAGGCTAAATAAATTCTTTACTAGACTATGAAAATTTATTCTATTGATAAGAAACTACATAATTAGTAGCCTACAATACTTGATTACATAGGATAGTGTAACTATTTTAAGATGTACAATGACAAAAAACATAACTATTTTGTATTGGTCAATTTTTTACTTAAGAGAGATTTTCCTAACCTTATTGGTTGGTTCCTTATGTTTAGACTCCAGTAAGGGTGATTTGGTTGATATTACCTCATACACTCCCATTAAATCCATGCCTCTTATGCTAGATACTTTAAATTTTTGTTTTATCTTCTCAATCACTCAAATGAATTCAATTAATTAATTATCAATAAAATCTATTTTTAATGATGAATCAAAAAAATATCACCATTAACCAAACCATGATGGAATTAAATTACTCAATTTTATGGTGTTTACAAGTTTTTCATAAACTCTATAATATTTCCCAATAATAATTGAGTGTCTCTAGTATAAATTTTATCATGGTGTAAATCAATGTTTTATTGTTATTCAACATTAATTTGGGAGTAACTACTAAAGAAAACATTTTTAATATCATTAAAAAAATTTACTTATCTACGATGTATATATAAATCCTTTCTTTCGATGCTACTTTAATATAAATTAGATGGTTTATCTATTTTATTTTTTTCCTCAGCTAATCCACTTGGAATACTTCTAGGTCAAACCAATGTAAATTATTTGATATACTTATTTGGATCTTATCCTTGTATTTCATGAATCTTGTGAGTAATTTAAATCCTTATAGATATTAATTAAAAAATTTCATTGAACTTAATATATTACCATCTAATTATTTGTGATAATAAATTTATATTCACATGAATATTTAATGGTGTTGAATTGATTTTCCACCATAGTGTTAGGATCCAAGTGAACAATTGACGTTTTAGATAGGTCAGTTAAAGTAAAGATTTTGATGTATTTTTTAATATTTATGTTCTTGATTTTACTTATAAATGTTCTATAATTATATATATCAAGAGAGAAGTGATGATTTTTATTTGAATGGGTCCAGAAAATTATAGTTATGAAATTTTATACCAACTCCCAAATAACAGCACCATGTTTTTGAGATACCAATTTTAAGGGGATAAAAAAATTATTTACCAATGGTTATAGTATAGTATAGTAGGTACTAAAGTTAGTCTCATTTTTTATAAAAGTTAAAACATTTTTAAAATTAGTAAATTGAAAATATATTTGATTTTTTTATTCGACAATGACTTGAAAATTTTCACAAATAAAGAAATGCCGATGTGATTAGGTGATGGAATAAATTAATTTTATAGGGGTTGTATTACCAATTTCTATGTTATAGTATTCTTAATATTACTAACCATATCACTAAAATATTATCAACAATATTTTTCACAATTTTTTGATCCTTCATGTATCATCCCTCCATCAGTTTCTTTATCCATCCCAAGAAATCCTTGGGTGGCATTATTGATCTTTTTGAGGTGGTTTCAAGTTCCAATGGATCTAGATAACATTTTGTGATAATGATATCACTAAATAAGTATAGTTTTATAATAGTGGGAAAATATAATGATATGTCCATATGTCAGGAATATGTACCAAATGAGATATAAAAAGAAAATAGACATTCAATTGATTATGGAACTAGTAAATAAATTAAAAAAACAATATTTCTTCTTACTCTCTATCTATATACCTTACAATGAAAATACATAAAAAAATACACCACTAGATAACTCTACTTTTTCCATATGAAAATATAGATACCTCGAATTTGTAGAAAGATGTAAAAGACTATGTGCACATTATGATAACATAAATTTTAAATTAAAAAAATCTACCAATATACCTCCCTAGGACTATAAAAGTCACCATCAAACTAATCAATAGTCAAATATTAGTTAGCAAAAAAACTAAAACATGAAACTAAAATGATATATTTATGTGTGAGATTAAAATCTCGGTAGGAATTCCATGTAAACCACAAACCATGTACAATCCTTTTATTAAAAAAATAAGTAATTGATTTTTCATTTATAATTAAAAAACTAGGTATGATTATAGTTATTTAATTTGAATCCAAATAAATATTTTCATTCTTAAAAAAATATTCTTTTCTAGTCTAGATGGAAACTAAATTTTTAATAAAAAATAGTTTTGTAATAATAATTTAATTGACATGTTAGTTTAAAGGAAACATTTCGGTAAACAAAATTTTAAAAATTTATTAACTATATAAAAGAATATGAAAATGTAAATCAACATATCTTGCATCATGGTAAGCCCCTTGTATATTAATGTTAGGCCTCATACTATTATTCTAATACTCTAAGTGATCAAAACATAAAATACAATTCATATGAATGAGTTAATATAGTGGAACAAGAAAAATTTATAATAGTTAACATATCTTTGTCATTATATATTTTAGTCAGTTTTTTCATTTTATAAATATAAGGAATGAAATTCATTTTCAAAGTGTAAATATTCATATCTACCAACATATGATCCCATGGTCCTAATGTGTTATCACATGATCCGTTATCCTATGCAGTAATGTCACATGTGCATAAACACTACAAAATTAGAATAATCATTTAACTTTTATCATTTATTTCAAAACAAATTTTAAATCATTATATAATCACATGGAATTTCAATAAACAATGGAAATATATTGATAAATTTAATATGGTATAATTTATTATATTTAAGACAAATTAAAGATATGAATATCATGTTTAGATTTCTAAAAAATGTTTAGAAAATTTAAAAAATAATAATTGGGAGTGATAAATAAAAATGTATTTATTCTATATTTATGGTCTTAGAGTAAACCTAGGTATTGAA
Source organism: Viscum album (assembly GCA_963277665.1). Taxonomy (NCBI): domain Eukaryota; kingdom Viridiplantae; phylum Streptophyta; class Magnoliopsida; order Santalales; family Viscaceae; genus Viscum; species Viscum album. The sequence goes on along the minus strand of OY728128.1, from coordinate 1,465,647,836 downwards.
TATAAAATAATGTAGAACTCAATTTTCCTATTAAATAATTTTTACATTTATTTATTACTATTAATATATATCCAGTAATTAAATTAAAATTTCAATAAATCATATTTCATAAATTAAAAAACACCGTATGGGACCCCCTAATCTAAAAAATTGGAATCAAGTCAAAAAAGGACCAAATTAATATTAATTAATGAATCTTTCTAGAATAGTTATCACATCATTCCTTATGATACCAAAGAAATAAAAAATCACAAAATAATAACGAATCATAAAATAAACTGTGTAGCCAAAAAACACTTCTAGTGGAATAGAGAAGAAATTACAATAATGAAGAGAGGTAGAAGGATAAGAAAATGGAGGTAACCCCTAAAATTAAATATTTGAATCAGATTCAATATGTAATATAGTATAACCAAATGATACGGTGGTATGTGTGAGGGAGCCCATCTGGGTGGGGGTTCTTCACAAACCAAGGGGAGAGTGTGAGTGAGGCATAGGGGTGGGGGTGGGGGTTATTTTTTATTTTATTTTACTATTTCTTATTTTTAATAAAGAATTTGGATATTAGAAAATTGCATGGTAATGTTATAAAATACAACATATCATGAAATAATTGTGTGCCCTCAAGGGGTGCACCTAAAAGATACATTTTTTTATAACATGGTTTGAATTATTTTCCAACAACTATAAGAAAAAACTCAATAAAAATTATAGGGCATTTATATGGGATTAAAAATGATTGTAATAACCATGTGATCCAAATATGTGGACATAAATTTACCCCAAAACACAATATATTAAAATATTAGTATTCCATAATTTAATAAGAAAATTCAAAATAAATAAAATAAACTTTGAGGTGTAAAAATTATCCCGACAAATAAAAATTTCATCTCCTAGAATTTCAATGAATTTAAAGGATGATGTAACTACTATGTTTTTTAATGAGATACATCTCAAATTAACTAAACTAATTAGAATGTATCAAATCACATAAATATCTTATACCATCTCCAATTCAGACCAAAGTAGTGAAACCAACAACCTCAATATGACTCATTGCCCCATAAGACACACCTAAAAAACAAATAGTAAAACATGAAAACACAGTTCTAAAATGGATCTCCCAAAAATTTAATGATACCACTGGCATGGTGGTTCAACAAAAAAGGAAAGGACCCCCACCAAGAATTAAAAAAAATCCCCAAAAAAGGAACACATGAAAATCACCTAATTAAGACATAATTCCAAGTTCATTATTTATAAAACTCTCTATAACCAATAGTTTCCCTGAACCAAAATCAACACTCAAACAAGGAATTTTTTAGAAAAAGATCAAAGGATGGAGATAAATCATGGGTCTCCCCACCATTTAAAAACATAATCGATGAGAAAACAAAGGTAAATACTAATGAAACAATGACACTTAAAGGAAACACTAATGATGAATTGATTCCAAAACACTTCCTCGAATGATACAAAACTTCCACAATAGACTCATCTAAAATTCCTAAAAAATAGTTATTACTTTCATTATAAGCATAATATTTTATGTATATAAAGGAACAAAAGACCAAGGGTACCTAAAAAACCCATAACATGAATCACTATGCAAATCTGTGATAATCTATGATCAGTAACAAAAAAAGGGGGAAGAAATAACTAAGAGTACACCCCTTCATAAAACAAGGTTCCAACCTAGTTACAGATAATAATTATTACATAGAACCTCATGCATAAGTCAGTAATCAGAGTTGTCCCATTAATATCAACCAAGACTATCCATTGTATATTCTTAATTGGATCAATGTCCACCGATTTCACTTGAGAAAATTGGTGGTCTCCTAAAAGGAAATTTTAAACTTCTTAACATGAGTTCTAACATTTAATTCATTATATATAACTTTTTAGAGGGGTTAAACTCTCCCCTACTTTAAATAACAATGCCTTTGTTTTGGATCTAGTCCATAAAAATTAGGCAATTCATCTAAACATGATTCTCAATATTTTCTTTGATACCATTTTGTTACAAAACAACCTAGTAATTCCTTTTGGTAGTTTCCCATGATGTCACACAACAATCCTGAGGTGCATTCTTGATCACCTCAGGGTCATGATAATAACCAAAGTATTAATATAACACTATTTTCTAATGATTTTTTATCCAATAATCATTTTTTAATAATAGAAAAATACATTAATGATCTATCCCCATGTCATAAATTTAAACATTCAATTATGAAAAAATAAATATATAAAAACATATTATAAAACCTATAATCAAATTAAATAATAAATCTCCTCACCCACAAAAAGTATAGCTCCCCAAAAATTCACAAATATATAAAAAATTCACCACCATATACCTTTTATTTAGGGAAAATCACATATAGAAATTCTCCATCTATATATAAACATAAAATAAAATGTGGCTAATTTGATAAAGGGGAACTAAAAAATAGAACTACTATCATACCTCCATGCGACTATAAATGTGACTATCCAACTAATGTACCCTCAAAGAGTGGCCATGAATATAACTAGAACCGAAAATTGAAATGATAAAGATATTTGTGGGCGTGAAAGATCCATAAGCATGCTATGTATTCAACACCCCATACATAATCATGAAACAAAATATCCATTTCATTTATAATATAAATACATTTTAAAACCTGGTATGATTGTTTTTTTTATTGAGAGTCCATATAGTGATTTCAATATTTTTGAAATAAATAATTCTTTTCAAGAATGGAGTGTTATTAATTATTTAACTAAATAAATAATTTAAAAAAAATAAATAGATGGAAACAAGATTTTGAAAGAAATATTTCACTAATTACAAATTAAATAATTTATTTACATTGTAATGGAGATATAAAATTTAAATTGATAGATCATTAATGGTATGAAACCCATGGGATACTATGGTTAGGCCTCATCCTAGTATCCAAAAAACTATTGGTATTTGAATAATTCAATACCATTATTCTAAATTAGTCTTTGGAATGGAAATTTGTTTATCTAGAAGTAACCTTATCAATAACATATTATAGTTTAGTTAGTGTTTTATTGTAGTAATGAGGATAGGTATGGTTTATATTTTTCTAATATACTTTTCACAGTCTACCCACCTATGATCCCAAGGTTCCCATTTTCTATGCTCCTCTCTATTAAGACAACTACAACATACATACAATTGAATGACATATTATTAATGACTAAACAAATGAAATGATGACTCAAAACATTATTTTATAAACCGCCATAATTTTAGAAAGAATATATTACTAATGAAAATATTTAAAATTTCAATAAATTGCGTGATACTGAATAATATAGACTAAAAGAAAAAAATTATACTATTAATTATATTTTGTAAAATCCAATTAATATATTTTTTAAAACAAATTATGAAAGTCAATTTTAATTCCAATTTCCTCCTTTAGGATATGCCCTTATTAAATTACAAAATCATAGACACACACACACAGACAAATATAGAAGTATATGAACCATGTTGTACAATTTGAGAATTAATCATGTGAATATATATATTCTTATGTTTGGCCGTGTTTATGTTCATTATTTCCAAGGCATCTGAATAAATTTATTACCATTATATTTTTATTCAACAATAATTATAATATATGTTATTATCACTTGGAATTTCAATAAACACATTACATTAAAATATAAATATAGTGATATATTTATCCTATTAATTTAATTCTAAAAAAACTTTTAAAATTAATATTTTGTGTAAAAAAAATGTTTTCGAAACTTAACAAACACTAATGTGGTGATATTAATAGAAATGGATGTTACAAGCTTCTAGACTGTGAAAACACTTAGTTATTGAGAAGAAAATGAAGTGAAAAACTTATTTCCCATAAAATATTCATTATTTATATTTAATAGTATTATTTCATAACCTGGAAACTGTTTAATATTTCAGGAAATCATGGTTCATAAATAAAAAAATATAGGGGAATTCTAGACAAAAAGAGTCTAATGAAGTTGCAAAATGTCTGATAGTAATTTCCAATGATGAGATTTTCTAGAATGTATTATACATTTAAAATCATGATCCTTAGTAACCATAAATAACAAAAAAACATGTTTTAAAAGAAAGGATTTAGCCCAAAAACATAACATTAAAGGAGAGAAGAAATGACAATAGTAAAGATACTGAGGATGAGGAGAAGATGGAGGGAAACCCTAAACTTGATGGTTACGAAGAAATTAAATATGGAAAGAAGGAGATATGGAGTGGGTGAAGGAACATCTAAAGGATAAATTTGGAATGTGAGTTCATCATGAACTAGGGGAAGAGGGGGAGTGATATAGGATGGGGTGTTTAATTTTTTTTTAAATTTTCTTAATTTTTTTTTAATTTTTTACAAATGAAATGGTTTTATAAGATATTTAAATTAATCATGTTACAACCTTATTATACTCATGTGGTATAGTAGGATATTTCATGGATGGTCCACACTTAATTACTAACCTTTCTCCAACCATAAAAAATATTTCTATAAAAATTTAAGGCCAACCACACGGGATCTACTCTATAATTACCAATTTGGCGGTCTAACTATCCCACATGCACTGAACCATATAAATTTCAATCCTGAAAAACGAAATCAATTTAAAGGAAAAGTGTGATTACATAATTTAAAAAAATAAATAAGTGATGTAAGGGTTTCTAGGTGTCACAAAATCACTCCATAACTCATCAAGAGGTTGTAATGATTCTTAGTTTAAAATAAATCATCATAATTACCAATGGATCATCCTTTGAATGAGTGTGGAAAATTAGAAACCTAATATTAAAAAATTTAAATTTTAATCCTCAATCGAGTGAATGTAATCTTGATAAATATAGAAAATATACTTCCTTCCACACGTATAGGTGAAATCACTCAATACATCATAGTAAAACAGTACCCATTCAATTATATATGTGAAATAAACTTTATAGGGAGAAAATAATACCTTAAATTGAATAGATTGAAGTAAAATTAATATGAACCAAATGATATCATATTCAATTTATTATATAAACACAAAAAATAAATATAAAATAAAAATAGAATAATTTTAGAGAAAACCAGACTTAGTTTTGAAAAAATGTTTTCCTCTGAGCTACACAAATCACCTAAGTGGTTTTATCCCACCATGTGAAATGTTATAGGAATGAAATTATGGATATAAAAGTGAGATGGTTAAAAATAACCGAATCCATAGAACCCATACTTCTCTCCTCAAATGGAATCCCACTAAAATTAATACAAACTACTATTTTTCTTACTTTTTAATGACAAAATCTATTAATTCATTTCATACATTGATATTATCTTCTTCCACATGGATCTTACAAGAGGGATAAAAATTACATCTAATATTCATTCATTGAAATTAATCCCTTTTTATTTTGACTTATCATATATACATTGGAATATAATTCACAAATCAAAATTATAATTTACTATCTAAAATTATTAGATACATTCCATAGAAAATATTTAATCACTCTACACCATGATGAGAAACCATACATATTACAGATTTAATAGAATTTCACTTCTCATTACTCATCAATTCCTCATAGAAATATTGATGTTTCTATGGGATGATCTTCTATAATTTTAAACACCAATGGTTTTAACTGAGCCTCCATCATCACACGATGAAATTTTCAATATTGTGGTCTATTTTCTATAGATTATTCAAAGCATAAATCTTCCCTCAAATATCTTAATCAATATTACACAATGTTTGTATCCATTATTCCTTAGCCAAAACTCCTCCTATATGTAATGAATAGACTTTTATATATCTATATTTTACACATATGTATTTCTATTTTCCCCCATATTATAAAATAATAGACATGTTCTTATATGAGATAGCTATGGGAATTAATATTAAAATTCCAAACAATGACTCTTACATATCAATATATAAGTGTACTCAAACACACACAAATAAATTCCCCCGATGTCACTATTTATTATTAGCATACTTCACCAAATTATAGACTAAAAAGTCAATATTACTCTTATGAATTTTTGGAAGTGGTTTTGATGACCATTTTATGTATGTTGATGGACTTATACATATGACTGGGTAAATCCAATTTTTCCAAGTTTCTTCTCCTCTACAGTAGAAATACTATTATTTATAAACTAATTCACATTTATATATGCAAATCCTTTAATAAATTCCCCCTATCTATTTCCAAATTAAAATTTGATATCACACTATTGGCCCATCCATAAATCAAGTTTCCTTTACCAAATAATTAATCAATAAAAAATTCAATGTACATACTTTCTCATAAATCACAAAAGTAAATAAAAATAATGAAAAGAAAGAACAAATAAACATATGAAATTAAGTTCAACATCCCCTATAAAATAAGAATCCTGAAATTTAATCCAATAACGATAAAATGACGGGGATTAAACATTTTAATTTCATAGTATATAAAATGGATACATATATTCCATTAGATACATTAATGATGAAAGGGGAACAATTAATAGATAATAAAAGCATAACCCTTCATAATTGAATCTATTATATATTTGTATTAAAATTTTACAATGATCTTCTAATTATAGAATTCAAAAGTTTCTTCTGAAATTAGTTTGATGAAATTGAAAGAAAAATTTAGTGTACAAATAGATTAATTATTGAGGCTAATAATCAATAAAATTTAATATAGTATGGAGAAACATTTTCTTTATTGTCTAAACATGACTCCATAGAAATTTTATTATCCATTAAAAAAAATATAATAGTAAATCAATTTTAATTGGGTACAAAGAGTTACTTTTATAATAGTTATGTTTAAGAGCAAATCTATATTGAAGAAACCTCCTTTTTTTATGATATCAACATTATATAACAAGTTTTTAGTCTTACATTGTTACTTTATGGATGTAAAAAATCCCTAAAAAAATGGTATGATATATTTTAAAGTTTTTTTAATTTAAAATGTATTTTAAAAGGATTTATAGATCGCACTATAATTTTCAATATATTTTTTATTGACAAGATTATTATACTAATCTATATCAATGAATTGTTTTAATATAAACATGAAAAACACATTGATATAGTTTTTAAAAATATATGAAAATTTAAATTTTGATGAGTATCATGGGTGAACATAATTAATTTCTTATAATAAGAATATAGTAATGATTGAAATGAAATATAAAAACTCAATATAAATACATTATATAATCACTTATTTTTTTATAGTTCTTGTAGTATTAGTAAAATGATCGCTACTTTAGGTAGACCTTGCTGAATTTAGGAAATTGGTCAATCAAAAAATTTAGAGCAATGATATGTATTTTAATTTATACGAGGGTTATTTAACCAAAAATTATGTAATTTGTGTTCCTATTTATGAGATTATAATCCAACACAAACGATTCACATCTAAAAAATACTAAATGGGTCTCTAATCATCAAGAATGAAAATTAGATCTTGACCTATTCTATTATCCTTAATCATATTTTAAACTTAATAGTGATTCAGATATATATTATAGTGGTTCTAGGTTTGACTAGAATAGTACATAAAGAACATGTAATTTTTTAGCAAATAATTAGTCTCATGGTACAAAAATGAAGAAAAATGTAGTTGTACATTCCATTCATTAAAAATAATATATGAGAAAATTGTTTTCTAATGCAAAATTTTTGCAGAGGCATCACATATTGGCTATTTTTAATATGGTTTACACAAAATATGAATCCTTATGATAGAATTAGTGTTATTTTTAAGCCGAATAACCAGTGACATAATTTATGAGCTAAATACATATACATTAGACACCATTTCATCATATACACCACATAAAAATGAGATATTATTCTAAAATTCATCAAAACTAAGGATCAAATTTGTATTATTTTTAAAATACCTTAACATTATAATATATTTAAAGAAATTAATTTTTTTTGACAATGATAAATGACTATAAATCACTTTCCTCTTTTTATTTTAAATTCCCCAAACATTAAAAAACTCATCAAGAAAGAAAGATGATTTTTTTATTTAATAATAAGATAAAATTTAATATATTTTAATCAAATATTCAAAAAATAATGTTAAATTAAAATTATAAGATGAATTTTTATCATGTATTGGAAGCACCTTTACAGAACCTAGGATCATTGTCAAACATAATGGAAAAACCCTTTAAAATGTACTTTATCTTTAATTTGATATCTACTAATATGAAAATCCCCATCTATAATTTTTTATCAGAATTCCATATATTCATGATGTTTATTCTTATTTATTTACATATATTCAGAATTAACATATTTTAAAATTCTTATAGTTACTTTTATAAAGGGTGTTTTACACTAATATATTGATTCCCATTAGTTATTTCTTTCTAATTTTGTACTTATTAGTATGATTAATACATTGAAAATTATAATCTTGGATTGGTCTAAATGTTTATTAAAATGTTGGTATTTTCTAAGAGTCTCTAAGGTTGTTATAAAGATATTTTCAATACAACCTTTAGATCGAACTTCTTCAGAACAATAGCATCAATTTATATTGTAAAATAAATTATAGATTTATTTTTTTCATTTTATACTTATCTCCTTTTTTTAGTCATACTAAGTTAATTTTTCTATGTTATCATTGATAAAACCAAATGGGATATAATTATTGTGGTAGATTTTTCTTTTATGGGAAATATTTTTTGAATTATTTTTAAAGGTTTTGGGGTTAGTGATCATACATTGGATAACTTTCCCTACCTTGTAGATGGAAGTTATACTCCTATTTATTTATTTCTATATGTGGATGAAAATATATATCAAGGTGGAGAAATCAATGGTAAAACTGTGATAATTATAATGTTATAGTATGGAAATCTCTATGCAGGAGTTATAGGGAGTTGGGATTATATTTCTGAAATCGTAAGGATTATTATTTTACTTATTTTTGGTTTAGTTACATAATACAGAAGCAGGATAAATTATTTATTTACTTCATCCTGAAATGACCTATTTATTTAGGTCATAATCAGTTTAAATACCTTAGTATATAAGTGAAATGAATGTTTTATATGAAGTAAAGTTTTCTAATTTTTATGGAATATATCAAAACAAAGTTTTTTCTAAGAAAGTTTTTGGATATCTCTACAATATTTTATTTCATTTCACTTATTTTTTATAATAATTTATTGTTTATTTACAATAAAAATTGATAATATTGCAGAGTCATTTTTCTATTGTGATAATTTCAAGGGATATTTTTTTAAATTAGTTTACAATACTTTTTTACTTACAGATTATGTGTTTTATGTTATATATAGTGACACATAATGCCTAATTCAATGTATTGGTGATGTACATGATCCACATATTTTCTAGAGTGTCATTGATCCACTTTAAGCATTCAAATGAATGATGTTGACGTTTTTTATATAGATCTAGCTTATCTAAAAATTACTAGACATTACCACTATAATTTTGTAGTAAAGAAGCCTATAAATTGAACCATGATTCAAAAAAGTAAGATCTTGAAATACTTTTAATAGATTTTTTAAATATCATAGTTCTTTCTATAACATCCCTCAAATTTAATTTCATTGGTATTTTCATAGATCTCTATTATGATGTGATAATTATAAAATAATTAGGTTTTTATTATTGTAATCATTTTGTCTAATATTTTTGATCTAATAAATTCTAGAGATTGGAATATGGGAAATTTATAATCCTTATTATCAATGTTTTTTTTGGAGAAAATACCCTAATAATATCTAAAGAGTGATGTTAGACAATATTTTGTGGTTTAATTCCATAATATCAATATTATTAAAGATTAACATGGGGATATAGTTGACTGTTATTAAAGTTGGTCATGATTATTCCTTGTGTGGAACTTTTGTCTAATAAATAGTAATTTGAAGAATTTTCTAGTGTAGGTCATATACAACCTGGTTGTGATTACAAAACCCCCTACATAATTATGACAAAATAAAAGATTTCATTGGAATTGATTTTTTTTTTCATAATATATATTTTATTATTATATAGTTTTCTGAAAGAAAACATTTTTTTCCTTATTAACAATTCTTTATTATTATTTATTACTTATGTTGGGTAAATATTTAACTTCCTATAATTTTATTTCGTCTATGTACATTTTTTATTTAATCTTATTTTTCAAAGATTGTAACTTATGAATTATATACATTGTAGAGTGATTCAAATTTTAGTGTTCAATTAAATGTAGATTAACCCACCCCAATGCTTCCATATTTTTTTGTCTGGGAAAATAATTTCTCTTTGATTCATGGGGTTATGTCATGAGGGTGTTTGATATTCATTAATTCATGGGACATCATATTTTAGTATATCTCTATTTGGGTTCCAGGAGTCTATTACATGATGATTTTTGGATTTCATCTTGATTGTTTATATTATTCCATTTATATATAAGATATAATATTTTAAGGTGGAACTATTCAAGATAGATTCACCATGGGAGATTCCATTATAAAAATAACAATATTTGTTATTATCTTGTTTGAGTGTGGGGAAAAATGTTTAGACCATGATTTTTGAGAGTTAAAAAAGTTCATCAAGGAGGAATAAATTTCACCATAATAATACATTTTATCACATTTATAGGCATCTAACCATATATATATATATGGGGAGGTAATCCTATTCTATTTAAGAGTTTCGGTTGACCCATCCACATTGTGTTGTGACACAATACATAAAAAGTTTTTGTTTTTTTTGAGTTCCCAATATACATATGATAATCAACATGACTTTTATTTATTCCTCTCTTCTCCCTTTAAACCATTATCATGTGAAGGATAATTTATGGTCCCCTTCGGCCATCACATGGTTGATTTGAAGAATTTTTCAGGAATAATAAATCATTCATGATCAAAATTTATATTCCTTACAAATTTTCAACATTGTTATCTTGTTCTTTTTTCTTGAAGTGGTGGTCGTAAATTTTTTGTTTCAGTTTTATTTTTTTTAATGTGTTTTAATGGTCTTGATAATTATAATATTTATGGGAGTTCTTACTTAGTTTTTAATATATTCATACTCATTTTCTTTTCATTGTAATATTTTTATTTATAATGCTTTGTATGATGTAGGGGACTAAAAATTTCTTCTTTTGTTTAATTTTATGTATATTTTGTAAAAAAATCATTTATTACATACATATATCTTTTTGAAAAAATAATAGAAGGAACTTGAAAAAATTGACATAGTGGTCATAGCTTAAAATATATTCTACTTATACACATAATGGATCTATGTTAGTATGTTTTTTACAATTCGATTTCTCTTTTTCAATTAATGTCTTCAATAATGATAATTTTGATAAGAGAAAAAATATTTAAAAATTTTTATAAGGAAAGAATATCCACAAATTTAATTTCTAGATTGATGGTAATATTTAAGTTTATCAATGTTTATAAAAGAAATAATATTTTTTTATTGATATAAATTTTATATTATTTACTCAATTATATGGTGAGTCTATTATAGAATTCCTATGATTGTTGAATTATTATGGTAATATTGGTGGCCCTATGGTGGTTAAATTAATGTGTTAATGGAGTAAGAGATTTTTTTGGGGTCATGTTGTTATGATATAAATAGGTTGTAGTGTATATATGCGTAAATTTGAAAATAATATAAAATTATTATAAATTATATAACATGAATAATGCTTGTGGGAAGTGATGATGAAAATGATGTGATAGAATTAATAAATAATGTTGTTAATAAATATTGTGTGGTAAAGGAAACTATAAAATTTAAAATATTACTGGGTAAATGAAATTATATTTTCTATAAATAAATATAATTTTATTGTAAATTTATAATAAAAATAGTAATAAAATATAAAATGGAAAGATACTAGGTTGTTGTTATGTAGTAATATGAGGTCAGTGGGGGTTATATTGAGGTGGGAGTGTAATGATGTAAAGTAGTGATGTTATGGTTACAGTTGTAGTTCAATAAATTTTTCATTATAAATTTATCCCTTGGTGTGGAAATTTGTGTAATGCTATATCATGTTTTTAAAGCTCTATATTATTTCAAACCTTGAAATGTAGTGGAATTTTGAATTTTTTCTCTTTGATTTCTCTAAGGGGTAGAATAATATTTTAACCTGGTATATAATCATCGATGATTTTTTGACCATTCCCATGGTCCCCAAATAGGGTCATTTCCCTGGGACATGAGTCTGGTAGACTTCCATTCTATTTGAAAAATGAAAAAAATAATTAAATGATAATATTTAATAAATTAAATATTATTATATTATCAGGAATTTGTTAAGAGATCAAATTTTATTAGGGAATTTGAATGAATTTTTTTCATAAATTTTTATTTTGGAATGGTTTTTTATAGTCGAGGCATAATATCTTGTGAGGCTCTAGGGCTATCCACCTGAATGTTTTTATTTTTATTTTTTTTATTCCTTTTCTTTTTTCCATTATCATTATTCTCCTCACATTTATTTTTATATACGGCCCTATGGGATTTTATTTTTTTTACCGTGATAGAAAATAGAGTGATAGGGAGAGATAATGTGACAAATAGTGGTTCCATCGTAGTGTTATGGTGGATCTGAATCATCATGTGGCTGCGGTGGAATGTATTAATGGGCGATGCTTCAGTGAATTTATTTTAATGGGGGGATTGTATTATGTATTTTCATTAAATCCATATACTTTTACAGTAATATTGTTTAAAATACGTATTAAAACTTTTATGGAAACCCAAGGGGATGATCTATGATTAAATAGGATGAAATAGTTTTTTCAAGTCAATTGTAGTGTTTTCCCATTTTACTATCATGATAACACAGCATGTAGTTCTGGAACACATGTTGTGTGTTCTTCGTATTTATTGAACGTGTCTTTTTGTATGTTCACATCATGTAAAAAAGTGTGCATTCCATGTATATTTTATTGATGTGTGGTTAATTACAAGCCCATGTAACACATGTATGGGGTACTTGGACATGTAGGGTACCCGAACAGAACCAGTGGGGATAAATAATCTAATAGAAGTACACAACCAATTGAAAATTCATTTCCAATCCATATGATATTCAAGGATTTGTACCCAATTTAGGGTAAACCCTGTTTATATGTTTTACACACTATTTACTCATGTTTTATGTGCCACATCTTTCTAGAGTAAACACCCCTATACAGGCTTTGAGTGCACACATATTTTACTTGGGTATACATTCTTTGTATTTATCCCATACCATCTATTTGAGGGTTTCATGTTTTTATGTCACTGAATTTGAATTGGACATAAAATTAATCCATTTTGTTAATTTTTTCATATATAACAAGATGTTGTATGCCTTTGGGTAATTTGGAGACTCCTTAATGGTATTTTGAGGCAAACGAGTTGTGATGGAGATTCTCATCCTCATATAAATAAATATTGTTCTCCCAGGTGAGTAATTATTCACAAGACTGCCATTTGGGGGTCTGAGGGATGATTGGTAGACATGTAATTAGATAAAAAATGTCCTCTTATAATGTTTCTTTATTTTAATTATTGGTTAGTGGGACTAGTTGTGAGTTGATGAAGTGTATATGTTAGGTTTTTGGACTAACCTAGAGTAAATCCTTTGATCCGATATGGTCCATTATCCATCTACCAAGATCAATGTTCATATGGGAATTTTCCTTTAGTACATATCCCTTTTGATGGGTACCCTTTTTTCCTTGAAGGTATTGATATGTTAGAAATGGGGTTCTATGATGTGTTTACCTGTGTGATTAGCTTGTAACAAAGGATCCCTACATGGATGTGTTTCCCTGTGTGATGACTTGTATGATATCAAAAGGTGTTTCTATAATTATTTGTATACCTTGATGATAACATGTATGATGAAATAGATGTGTAGTTACATCGGGGACCCCAGTGGGGTAAATTGAGAATGAACCACACCTGAGTTAGTAATTTATGGATTTTTGTAGATATGGTAGAGGGAGTAATCTTAGAACCTATACCAAACTTTTGATCATGATGGGTTACGGAATTAGTGTTTAGATTATGAACACATCCATTATAAGTCATTACCTATTATTTCATTTGATTACTCCCGATTCACCTATGATTTCCTGAGGTGATTTTGAGTACTATAATAATGATACTTATGCAATGTGATATATTATGGGGATTATCTAATATACTTATATTATCTAGTTCATGATACTACTTTATTAACTCAAAACTAACCTAGATTCCCATTAATATTTCATTGAATACATATTTTGATCCTCACTAAATCAATGTTACTCAATCAAGATTCCACTTATCACTAATGTTCGTCCCTATATAGGGTACATGGGATAAGTTATCAAGTGAGTGAACCTCCCCAAGCATCATATTATATTTTATGGTGCTTAATATTACCTTAATTGTTAGATAATATTTTTATGCGGGCACACTTTCCCATATAATTTCATTATATTTTCTAGTTAGTGAACATTACTTGTGATGCATATTTTATTTTTGGGTGGGTTCACATCCCATGAGCTCCAGTATATATTTTAATGTGGTTACAATTTTCCCATGATTCAGATTATATTTTCAAGTAGTGAACATCCCCTATGATTTAGGTTATATTTCATTTTGGGTGAACTTTGCATGAGCATCATATTATATTGGAAGGTGTTTTAAGTTCCCCTAAGATTCAGAATATATGGTTTATTTGGCATACTACCCTGATATTCAAGTTATATTCCCATGTGAGAGAACTTACATTGAGAATCAAATAATATTTCTTAGTGGAAAAACAATCCTTGTACATCAAACTATATTTTCATGTTGGTTAACATCCCCCAATTTTTTAGAGGATTGTTCATTCTCTCCTTATGGGTTATTTTGATACTCTTTATAATCTGGTCGATGCATCATTATTTCACTATCCATTATGCCATGCCTGATACTTGGATTTACATATGGAATCCCTTGGATAATCTGATAGGGAAAATGGATCTTTATTATTCCTTCAGTGATACATTGTTCCAACTCAGAAACAGGTGGATGGGATAATATGATAAATGGAATTATTTTTGTCTTGATTATCATTATACATGGATTCCTTGTGTATGTACCTCAAGTCAGAGTTTTTTCCTATATTTTATAATAAATGAGTAATTTTGGAAATATATGATGAAATTATAGTGAATTTAGATCATACACCAAAGGATCGACTTGATTATACACAACTTAAGTGAAATAGAAAACAAATTAATACCTTATTTGTAATATTTCTAGTTGACCATGATCATAGACCCAAGGATCTAGTCCTGTAATAAATTATTCATTTCATTTATTTGTGTATCAACATGGATCAACATATTGCATGTGAATGAATTTATGGTAATAGGTTATAGGTTCATGATTAGGGGTGTCATACAAATATTTATTTCTCACCCCAATATATGAACAATAATGAGTATAGATACATTATGAATTCTTTTAGGTTGATCATTAATTCATTATTTATAGGGATGCGTCCTACTGATTTATGATTTATTGGATCATCGCATGAGGAGTTTTTTCAATGGGATAAATAATCTCAAAAGATTCATTGGAGACTACATATGTGGTTTGGCTTTAAATTAATAAAATAGTGTTTTAAATTATTTATATTCCTTTTATTTAATCATATATATATGATCACCATATTTGTTGGTCAATGTTTTATGTATGATATAGTTGTTTTCGAATTTAATGTATTTCATTTTATTACATCTCTATTTATATGTATTTATTCCACACTATGATTATTTATTTATATAGTTGGTGTTTCTTTATTTATTTAATTTCACATAATCTGATTTGAGGGAATAGTCTCTACAGTGGCACACCCTAGACCCTTGATGTTGGAGAACAATAACTATTTTTAGGGAGGCGTTCTTAAGACATTGTCACCAAATAGTCTTATGGTTTATTAGTAGAGTCAATCAGGTTAGTACATGAAAATGTTGTATCAGAGATATTCCATTCATGTTGAGTTCATATTTTGGATATGTTAAAGAGGATTATTTGTAATTTTCTGAACCTATGATGGATATAAGACTATTGTGTACAGAACACTTGTTCGGGCTAGAATCCATGGTTATTAGTCATATGGTATTGTGGTTTTATATATTCATTATTATAATTTTTGATGTTTTCACTTTGAGCGACACACTTATTTGTGGTTTTTATGATTTATTATTGATTTTTGACTCTTGGTCCATTGTAAAATTCCTAGTTACTATTTTGGAATATTTTTCGATGAAGGAATGTGTTGTCTCAAGAGTTAAATATTTATAATATGGTCTATATACTATAGGATTTATAGTGAGTGAATTGGTACTAAAGTCTGAGTTTAACTATTTATTGTGTCAATAAAAACATAATTGAAATTTTCTAATATAGATTATTGTATCCATTCTCCTCAGTTATAATGTAATTTATATATTTCTATCTTTTTATAGAAGGCCATGTAAATCTACTTAGAAACACCATACAGTGACGATGTTGAGTCAATAATTAAGGAATAGATGTGTAGTGATCCTAGTAGGTTGATAATGAACAAATTTCCATTGTGTTGGACCCATCATGGGGAGTTGATACCTGGTATCAGTTAGTTAATGTTCCAATAATATTATATTTGTCATTTTTGTACATATATTAGAATAACATACTTCTTAACTAAACCATGTTTGTGTTTTATAACATGGATCATTGAGATGATGTTTTGGATGTACTGTTGAACCTCATAGCTTAATGATGATAGCTAATTCCTTTCTATTATTACCTTTCTGGGTTTATCATTTCTAGGTGTGGTTAAATTATTATTTATAACAAAAAATGGTATTAATCCATCTATATTGATGTGATATTTTACATAAACATTCTTCATTTAAATTTTTTTCGTCATATTATCAAGTGTGATGAGAGTAGTTTCATGTAAAATTATTTTTAATTGAATCCAGTAGGAGGAATTAACATATACTGATTCTCTATGAGGGTCAACTCATCAATATTTATATGTTATAATAATGTACTTAGAGTGAGAAGTCCCTTTAAAGAATTATTAGAGTTTATTTGTGCCTAGTAGTCCATGTTAATATATTTTCACCCCCTTGGTTGATGTTATCTATCACTTTTTAAAATAGGATTCTCTATGTGGGATCAGTGGTAAAACCTTGAGACCTTGTTATGAGACATGATTGGTAGAGCTATGTTTGATACCTAGAGGTCCATAGTTGTGACTCAGAACCTTTTGATTCATAATTGTTTTCTCAATGGAAACCTATGAGTAATGTTGGGATGTAATTAAAGATTCCATTTTATGCCGTGATCTTAGTTTCACACACATGTTGAGACTAATGTATGTGTGGTGCTCATGTTTTGTGAAATAGGCATGATGATGCCTTTGTTTTCTGAGAAAGAACCCCACATTCTTGGATATTGATATTGTCTTCCATGGGATTGACTATATGGGTGCCTAGTCTTATTGACCAGTGGTTATGTGAGAATAACTTTAGTCATATAAAATGACATCGTGTGATGGGTGACCAAGGAATAAATCATGGAATATATGAGGTGATTGACAATCAAGATGGGTCCATGGGAAATTTTGGATTAATAAGACAAACATTCCAAATAGCATGGATAGTTTGGATCTGTGATGGATAAATAACATGTGTGTAAATTTACTCATGAATAAGGTGTAATGGGAAAGTACAATTATTTTTCTAGGAGGGATAGTAGTGGTATACGTTGGTTATGAAAAGTTCATTTAAATATAAAATTAGTGAGTTTCAATGTGCCAAATGAGGATGGATAGATCAAAGAAATGTTGAAGTCGTGGTTTCCAGAGATTTTTTTATTCAATTTGTAAAGTCTCTATATGGTTATGAATATATAGGAAATATAATATGTGTAGTGGAATGTCCAATCTTGATAAATCCTGGTGATGTTTTGATAGGATGGAATTTGTGGGTCAAAAGGAGGAACATGTGTTTCATAATTGAACATGAAGAGTTTTTTCTCTAGGATTATTTGAATGAAATTGAAATAGTGGGGAGAAACCATTGTATGTTTGAGGTTGCTGACCCTCATTATGAGTTGGAATTAGATGTTTTTTTCAATATGAATTATTATCAAGATGTAAGAATGAATGATATTAGGATGTTGTGGGTTAAGGATCAAGATGTGTGATTTTTTTATTCTTTTAATTACATTATGTGATGGGTAGAAAATGGGAAATAGAACACAATGTTCGTTTTAAGGATAATTATACAGGGAGTCTTATGGAGTGGAGTACCTGATTTATTTTGGTTGAGTGTCACCTAATGTTAGGACAACTATGAGTATTGTGGACTGATAATTTTATGGTCAAGGTTGTTTAATTTGGAATAAAATTGAGATAGTATAATGAATTCTATTTGAACACTAAGGATTATTGAGTATGATAAGTGCTATAGTCGGATGGTATTAAAGACACATGTTTTTCAGGACTATGAAATTAGTTGAAATTTTAAATTTTTCTATTGGATGCTTTTGAGGAATAACATACTCCTCATCCCTTATAAGACAATCGTGAATAACATTATAGACCATTATATTAGTCCTTGAATAGGGTGTTTATACAACGTATTAAGGAATGTCATGTATTAAAACAAAATATGCCTCAATGAATGGAGATTGAGAAGAAGTCCCTTACCTCATGCCCAACCTGACCCATTCTTTCTTTAATCTCCTAAATAATAAACTAAAGATAATTTCTAATTTCTTAAGATCCTTTTTCAAGTTTATTTATCCTTTTATATCAATTATTACCATGTTATAAACATTATATAACCATTTAAGTTAATAATGAACGTTTTGTCGATATTTGGTACTTAAGTAAAAAATGAACACCTTATATTTACATGTTTTCCATGTGGTCAATAGTTTATTATGTCCAGAATGGTATTCATGATTTATATATCATATATATCATATATATCCAATATATATTTGTATTTATAATAATAAATAACATATTGGAGATAAGAAATGAAATGCACCGTTCATGTAGACGGCAAGCCGTACGTACGCATGAACGCTACCATAATTTATATTTCATACTTTAATGGAATTATAAAATTATGATACATATATATATATTATAATTCTAGTATAATATCATATATAATATCATTAAAAATATCCTTTATACGTCCCAAATATGGCATTAACGAGTTATATCACCTTGAGGGGGCTGTAGTCTGCATTTCCTCAAATAAAATTATCGTATTTACCCATAATGGAAAACATAAAGGTATGATATAAAAGAAAAATAAATAATCATAAAGAAAACATAATAATAATAATAATAATATATTAATATAGTTCAATCTTAATGGCTACCATGATAGGTGCTAGGATATAATCGAACAATCATCGTTTTAGGAGGTGTTAGTTTGACATCCACCGAAACAACATTTTCTTCACCCATTAGATGGAGGTGTATGTAAGTGTAGTTTTATTCCTTCTCATAACAACATTATTTTATATTGTGTATACCTGTTTTGTTATAAAAGAAAGTAATAAAAAGAGTTTAGGGGATGGAAAAGTAAAATAAAAGAAAATAAGTTAAGAGAAATTGTTACCTTTAATTTGGGAAACTATCTTTGGTATGAACCAAAAGGGCTTCCTAAAGTGCCTTATGACTAATGTAAGGATTATAGGAGGTGTAGAGGTATGTAGTAAGATTAATTGATTAGAGTTTGGAGGAGCCAATGGGATTGAGAGGTGTGAGGAATGGGTTATAAGTGGGGTCCTTTTATAAGGGGGAGGAAGGGCTGTTTAAGGAACGTTTGAAACAATTATTTTATTATAAACTTATATTCAGTTTTAAAAAGACCAAAAAACAATAAAGTAGAATATAATATGACTCATTATCTAAATAAAATAATCCAATACTAATTGGTGAGTTTTTGGATATTATTTTAATATTTATAATCTTATTTATTTAAATCATTTATTAATGAGGTAAATACTTCATCATTATTGGGTCATAAATAATTTAATTTATATGACGTCTAAAAATTATAAAAAAAATATTATGATGTAGGAAATTGTTTTATCTTTCCAATTAATATTTATAGTCTAATGGATAATTTATATAACCCCATTTAAAAATTTATTTTCAAAAAGATATTTGTTTGTGTTATTTTTATCAATACTTTAAGTTAATTAATTTAAAGTGTCATTATCACTCCCATGTGGATTCATGGGGTCCCAAAATCGACTAAAATAAGCCCATGGTCATAAATGACTAAAAAAATAAGGTTAGGACAAATTTTAAGGTAATTTTGTAATATTATAATATTCTTTTTACCGTGATTTACCTTATTTACCTTTAACCGCAGTAAATAAAAGTCAAAAGTTACTTATAAAAAAAATCATTATCATTATAGTGAACCAAAATTTACTTATTAATAACAACCATGTATGTATTATTTTCAAAATTTAATCCAAAAAAGTGGTAAAATTTCATTTAAATGAAAATGTCAGTTTTTAATTACTACTCAGTGGTTTCACAATTCATCAAAAAGTGACGTTTTTCAGAAAACTACCGAACATTTAGCCTAAGATATATTTGATATTCCAAATTCATAAATGATATCTATTTCAACAAATTAAAAACATAAAAGTTGGATTAATTAATTGAAAATTAATTCCCGTTGTTAAAACTAAAAGCGTGTTTTTAAGAAATAAAAACTCTCAAAAGATTCACAGTTGATTATGTCCAATTTCAAAGTGAAATTGCTTCCAATGACCAACATTGGATTAAATGGTAAAAATATAATATAATTACATTTTGAAACCAATTTATAAGATAATAAATCCATATAAATAAATTATATTAAAATGCAGTTTGGAATTAATATACAATATTTTTCACTATTCATTAAAAAATGAACAATATCAGAAAAATACCAAAATTTCATCCAAATAAAATTTTGGTGGCCTGATTCTAAATAAGAATTATATTTTGTCAATTATAACATATAAAATTGAAAAAATCTAGATTTATAAATGGTTCTCCATCAAAAGGTGATAAATCTACCTTTTAAAGAATATTAGATTATTTATACTTAAACCTAGATTCATTCACATTTTAAGCCTATTACATTTATTAGATAAAAGTAAAAACATTTATCAAACATGTATAATCATATTTTAGTTAGTTTTATTCATTCCCGTCAATATTACGGCTAGGCATTAACTTCCATTTAAAAATAATATTATTATATTATTAGTGTGCAACGTAAGATTTCAAAGAAACCTATTGTTGCGTATCTGGTAAGCCATAGAATATAGCTTCCCCTTTAAATTAAAATTAATATTTAAATCACAAATATTAATAAATATGAATATATCATATTTCATTATTTACATGGGATGTTACATCCTTCCTCCCTTTTGGGAATTTCATCCCCAAAATTATTATTCACTTATCAAATAAGTGGGGGTATTTATCCCTCATAGAATTTTCAGATTCCCATGTTTCCTCTTCAACCATATGGTTTTTCCACAAAAACTTTACCTATTGAATTACCATATTCCACAACACTTTCTCTCTACGGTCAAGAATCTTGACTGGTTCTTCCTCATAAAAGATATTCTCTTCCAACTGAACTACTTCTAGACTCAAAACATGAGATGAATTTGGAATATACTTTCTCAACATTGAAACATGAAAAACATTGTGTACCTAGGATAAAATTAGAGGCAAAGACTCGATGTAGGAAACATATCCTTCTTCTTTCAGGATTTCAAAAGGTCCAATGAACCTCAGAATCAGATTTCTATTCATTCCAAAATGCATCACACTTTTCCATGGAGAAACTCTGAGAAAGATATGATCACCTGCCTCAAAAGAGTGATCCTTTCTCCGGTTATCCGCATTACTTTTTATCTGCACTGAGAAGTTCTCATGTTCTTCTGAATCAACTGTTCTTTTTCTTCCATCTCTCCTACCAATTCTGGTCCGATTAGTTTCCTTTCAGCTACATCATCCAAAAAAGATGGTGGTTGATGAAAATTTCCATATAATTCCTCAAATGGAGCCATCTGTATACTGGAATGAAAAGTGTTATTATATGAAAATTCATCCAAAGAAAGATATTGGTCCCAACTTCCCTAGTAATCTAGTGAAGAAGAATCTATGATATCCTCAAAGGTCTGTATTTTTCATTCTGTCTTCCCATCTGATTGTGGATGAAACGCTATACTAAAATTTAATTCAGTACCGAACAAATTTGGAAGGCCTTTCAAAAATTTAGAAGTAAACCTGGGATCATGATCCTATACAGTGGAGAGGGGAACTCCATGCAACCTGAATATCTTTTTAACATAAAACCGAGAAAGTTGATCTAGAGACAATTTATCTCTAATAGAAAGGAAATAAATAGATTTTTTCAACCGATAAACAATAACCATATTGCATTATTACATTGAGATGTCTTTTATAATCCCATAATGAATTCCATAGATATATTTTCCCATTTACACTCTAGCAACGGTAAAGAAAGAAGCATCCCTTTGAGTAACTACAGATCTTCTTTAACCTGCTGAAAAGTTAAACACTTCACAGTAAAATTAGTAATATCTCATCTCATTCCAACCCAACAGTAATAATCTCAATGATCTCTTTAAATCTTAGTACTTCCAGGATGAACTGAAATCGGGGAACTTAGAGTTTCACTTAACAACTCATTCTTCAAATGTGAATCACAAGGCACACATAATACTTTCCCAAAAATCAAAACAAAATCATTATCAACATTAAAATCAACCAAATTTCCCTTGTAAACCAACTCTACCTTTTTTTGTAACTCATTGTATTCTTTATGCGCTTACTTTATTCTGTCTGATAAAGATGATTTCACTATCCCCTGAAACAACAGAGAAAAATTTCCTACACCAAAAACTTCTATGACAAAGTTCATTAAATCAGAAACCAAAGGATCTCGTTCCAAACATATCATGGTTAATGAAGCATTACTTTTTCAACTCAAAGCATCATCCACTTTGTTTTACTTTCTTGGATAGTAATTAATCGTTAAATTATAATCCTTCATTAATTCAAACCATCTCCTCTATCTCATGTTGAATTTATTTTTAGTGAATATATATTTCAAACATTTGTGGTTAGTAAATATTTCAAATTTTACTTCATACAAATGATGCCTCCAAATTTTTAAAGAAAAAACAACTACAGCTAATTCCAAATCATGTGTAGGGTAATTTGACTCATGAGGTTTCAACAGACGTGAAGCGTAACTAATTACCGGATAATTCTGCATAAGGACACATCCATGTCCTTTCAAAAAAGAATCACTGTAAATAACAAACCCACCATTTCGGGAAGGCAGTGCCAAAGCTGGAGCATTCACCAATCTTCTTTTCAATTCCTGAAAATTATCATCTCATTCTTTTTTCCAAAGGAACATAACACCTTTTCGAGTTAATTTAGTCATTGGACTAGATAACTACGCAAAATTCTCAAAAAACCTCTGTTAATAACCTGCTAATCCATGAAATCTACAGATCTCAGATATATTTGTGGGTATTGTCCATTCTTCAACAACCTTTGTTTTAGTAGGATCAATAGTTATGCCATTTTTTGAAACAATGTGACCAAGGAAAGAAATTTTCTATTACTAAAACTCACACTTGCATAATTTTCCATAAATTTTATTCTATTTAAGGTTTACAAGACAACCCTTAAATGAGTTTCATGTTCCTCTTTACTTTTGGAATAAACCAAAATATCATCAATTAACCCAACAAAAAACTTATCCAATAACTCACATAAAATTATATTCATAAGATCCATGAAGACAGCAGGTGCATTGGTTATACCAAAAGGGATAACTACAAATTCATAATGGCCATATCTAGTACGAAATGATGTCTTCAGTATGTTTTCTTCCTTTACATTCATCTATTGGAACCCCTTCCTCTAATCAATCTTCAAAAAACATTGAGCTCTCTGGAGCTAATCAAACAAATCATCAATATGAGGCAAAGGATACTTTTTCTTAAAAGTGATGTTATTCAATGATCTATAATCAATGGAAATTATAATTGAGCCGTCTTTATTTTTAACAAACAAGACAGGAGCACCCCATGGTGATGTTCTTGGTCGAATGAAACCTTTATCTAACAACTCCTGTAATTAATTCTTTAAATCTAAAAGTTCAATTTGGGACAATCGATAAGTGGGTTTTGAAATTTTCATAGCAACAGGAACTAAGTCAACAATAAATTAAACATCCCTATCAGGTATAATACTAGGCAATTCATCAATAAAAACATCAAGGTACTCATTAACCACTGGAAAATCATTAATATGAACAGTTCCTTTGTTTTCAACATTATGTGCATGGTAATTTTCATTTCCATATTTTAATATTTTCTCATCTTCCTGATATGTTATAAAAAACAAGGGTTCATTCTTGTATACAAACTGAAAATCCTTCTAAAAAACCTTTTAGCTCTGCTATCAATCTTAGCATGATATCAGATAGCCAATCCTTTCCCAAAAAAACATCAAACTCTACTAAAGTCAAAACAATAAGGTTTGTAGGTATATTCGTTCCACACACAAGGACAAGAAGGTTATTATAATTTCTTTTTGTCTTAATGATTCCTCCAGGTGTTTTTCCATAAGTTCAGTATTCATATCATGAGATGGAATTCCCAATTTAATAGAAAACTTCTCAAAAATGAAAAAACGTGCAGAACATGAATCAAACAACATATTGGAATAATCTAAACAAAAAAATAGTGCACCTGATAGTACTTCATTCAATGGCCTAACATCTGCTGAAGTAGTTGAAAAGGATTTCACCACACCTTTTTTCTTGTACTGTGGCTTCTTTCCTTCAGTTGAGTTCTTCGTTGGACACTCATTTGCATAATGACCCATATCATTACACTTAAAACATTTTACTGATGCCTTTTCATTTCCTTCATGATCATCTTCCTTACATTTACGAGCAATATGACAAGACATCCCACACCAGAAGCACTTTCCATACTATGATAATCATTCTCCATGATGCTTTTTACGACACTTCTCCCAACATGGATATTTAGTTTTCCTACCTCCAGGATTCTTTGATGAATTATTTCCCTTTCCTAATAAATGGAGCTCTTATTCTATTGTTTGTCAAAGAACACCTGATCGTCGACAAACTCCATGTCCACCTTCTCCGCATGTCAAACATGTTTTTCATAAATTTTGAACTCATGAGAGGCTAATGATCTTCGATATTGTAGCTTCTATCCTGAGTAAAATTGATTTCTCTTACTATCAAGATCTCAGATGAAATTTGGAGCAAACCTTCCCAGTCGAGTGGCCTTTCCATTGTAAATAGCCACTGATTCATCCTCCTACGTCAATTCCGAGAATTTTTTTTCCATCCTAGTTCGAACCACTTTAGGAAAATATTTCTCAAGGAACATACCTTTGAATTCAACCCAAACACGAGCATCAATCTCCTCACTATCCCTAAAAGTTTTCACCATCGAACACCATTGATCAACTTCACCTTCACAATGGTAAACAGGGAGACTAAAATTTTGATGTTATGAACAACCCATGACATCAAAAAATTTCTCCAATGATTTAATCAACCCTTCATCTAGCACATGGTCAGATGATCCTCTGAATGATGGGAGATATTGCCTCATGAAATGCTCCACTACTGACATGTTCCTCTGTGGTTGATCTGGCTGAACTCATGCATGGATACCAACACCATTTATAGCCCGAGTAAACTATTCCATCACTTCAACAAACAGTTTAGTTCAAATTCCAACCATATCACATTGTTTATTTGGAAGGTCATCTTCCTCCTGATGTCGTCCCAACATAGCTACCCTGTTTCCTTTATAGAAAACCATTCTGAACACAGAAATATCTTAGGCGAAGAAACATCGTAATATGTAAATTCTATATCATTTCAATCATAATATAAGATAAAAATAATTTATAGATATTAATTTAACTATATTCTATCTCCTAAAGTTGGCTAATCCTATCTCTGATTCCAACTATAAGGACCCGAACTTAAACATTACATAATCTTGAATTAAATGAATAATTCACAATTAGGATCTTTTCATGTTTAGTGTTTTAGAGAGTTAGGTCATAACATATATATAAGAACTTGAATATTTCATGTAGACACATCTACCTAGTTTACATTCTTTCATAAAATAAAAACTCTTTGAAAAAAAAGTCATGTCTAGTTCCATGTTTTGGACAACATGAATTTTCCTTGATCCCATCCTTGACCCTATTCCACTTTATATCATGTAAAAACATTTCAAAAACATGGGATGAGCATAAAAAACATAGTAGGGAAGCGAGTATTTACCCTTCCACAACTGGGCAGGTTATATTATCGGCTTTCCAAGCTATCCTACACCTTTGATTACCTTTTGGGAAGTGAGTATGTACCCTTAATTCTATTAGGAAATTTTGAATGAGGAGTATCAAGCCATTTTCGATTCAATTGTCATCTGCTCTGAGGCTGAAAAACTTATTTTCACCCCTTCTTCATCAGGGGACTTCAACATTAGGGATTTTTAGAGGCTACCGTATGGGAAAGACCATCACAGAAATTGGAATGATGTGTTTTGGTGCGCCAGAATTCTTTCCACGTTCAATTTTTAAACTGGGAGATTAAGGCGACATACGGTGGAAATAGACGACAAATTCAAGAAATTGGGTATCAAAATGGCCTCTCACTATCATTGCTGCAGATTACCGATGGAGTAAAGAAAGTTTCACCTATTTTTTCATGGTTAGTGGGCTTGGGACATCTAGTTATTATTTAGTGGCCTCGATATGTCCATGGTCCATGCTCACGATGGGGAGTCCTTCCTGGATAGTTGGTTATTGGGACTGCGTTGGAGGGTCCAGGTCGGGCGGCGAGGTCCATCATCTTCAGTGGCGCTTGTTGGTGCTTATGGCAGGCTGGAAACAAAGCCAGGTATGAGGGAACCCGTCTAACATCAAGGATGATCATGGTGAGGATCATGAATTTGCTGATCGACATGTCCACTTTCATCAATGATGGACACTATGATCCTCTACGTAACCTGCTCAAGTTACCATCCATGCTAGCCCAGGTCTCCAACAACAATGAAACATGTCAATGGGTCTCCTGGCACCCCCAGAGATATGGTTATATGCTATACACGGATGGATCCTGCATCATGGGTAGAATGAAAGGATGGGGTGTGGTGTAGGACACCTGGGGGAATGTTATTCTAGCCTTCTCTTAGACGTATTAAAATGGTGACCCTCTTCAAGATGAGGTGAAAGCTATGCTTACTATTTTATCCCATTCCAATCAGAAGAACATAGAGATATCCCAAGTGGAGACTGATTCTTTGTCCCTCCATGATGCTCTTCTAGGAAGATGCGTTTCACCTGGTTCATATTATATATGGTCAGAAAGTGCAAAACTCTTCCTAATAGAAATATGCAGGTGGATCACATGTGGAGAGAGGGGAACAAGGTGGCGGACTATCTTACCTCCATGGCATATCTAGGGTTAACTATATTCCCTAACACACATATATTCAAGCCCGAGGGAGCGAATATTTTTTGAAGAGATACTCTGGGTCTCCATTATTTTAGACCCCCATAGGATTGTTTATGGTTTTATCCCACTTCTTCTCTCTTCATCTTATGTACTGTTGGATTATCATTAATAAAAAATTTATGATGGATGGAGGGATATACAAGGAAGAAAAACTGTTAGTTTTTCAAAACAACAAGTAAACCATGAATACTTTATCATAAGTAATACTTTTCACCTTTATAAAGTAGTAAACACTCTTCATTGAATAAAAGATAAATATTTACTATTTTTTAACCAAAATATTAACATAAAACCCATATAAAGAACACATAACTATAAGGCCCCATCCTTAAACCTTACTTAATATTGAATTAAATGAATAATTTACATTGAGGATCTTTTTAGGTTTAGTGTTTTAGAGAATTAGATCATAAATCATAAATTACATTCCACATTTAAACAAAGTGGTTACATAAAAGACAGTATTCGTTTTCCCCATCAACGGAAACATATTTAAAATAAAACATGGATTCTTTCTTGAAACTTCCTTGACACTATCATCATAACATGCACCTTTCCCATGACCTATGAAAAACATTTCTATAACATGGGATGAGCATAAAAAGCTCAGTAAGGGATATAAAAGTATGAAAAGAAAACATTAGTCCATGTATGAAATCATACTTTACTCATAAAACATATGCATTTTAACATACCTCATCAAATCATGAATAAATCATAGAAATCATAAGGAATAATGGTAACTTGAGGCATTCATAACATTCTTATGTAGGGAGTAACCCTCTTGGTTACGTTTGTAATACCCATCACAATATATTCCCTAAATCTCTTCGGAGAAACCTTAACTTTTAACCCCTTCACATTACCCAATGCATTGGAGAGCTATATCAGGCTCACCCGCCCTTAGTTTATCACGGAACCACCCATCTTCATAATAATTCCCAATAACCATAACATAATCGTATCACATAAAACATGTATAAAGGAAACATAACATTTCCACTTTTCAATTACAAGATATCAATAAAACACATTGATATAAAAACATTATGAAAACCATTTTCAATACCAAAATAAAAGAAGAGTAAAACATGGTATTTATTTTTCATTCAAAACAATTTATGTCTTGTAGAGGAAGCCGAAACTCAAATAATGGTCACAGCAGAGGAGAAGTCATTGTCGCCGCATACGTACGACAAGAAAAACATTCATTTTTGTAGTTTAGTAAAACACTTAGTATAAAAAAATTCCTTTTGAATAAATGAAAATTCAAAGGGGTTTATACACCGTATAACAAAAAATTTTGTATAAAACAAAATACACCTCAATGGAAGGAGATTGAGATGATATCCCTTACAAATATGGTATCCTTAGATTAAGGATAAATAAATTACATAATTATGTGTGACAAAAGAATACAAAAAATATAAGTGGATATTAAGTGTAAAACAATCATAAGAAATTCACACATATTCATAGAATGAAATATTCAAGGAGTACAAGTTTATCCCAAAGAATCATAATTGGGTTAAAAAGTTTCCTTGCAAAAATTCGACAGCCTAACGGTGTGACTTCAAAATTCAGAAAAAGAGTTGATGAGAGATAAAAAGGGTATCTCATCACTTGGACATAAAATTTACATCAATAAGGATATATAATAACATATCCCATCATATTAGTATTTGAATTAAAAGATATAACAAAATAAGTCTTTTAAAAAGAGGAGGGTGAAAGGTTCCCTTACAGACTTGGGTAACTTTCGAAACATACACCCCATGGAAGAAGGGTCATACAATGAAGATGTAAATTCCCATAAATGAAATTATACTAAAAAAAGCGTATAATAATGGGCAGTACATACACCACTCAAAGTAAATAGTTTAAAATGTAGCATAAATGTCACAAGAATAAAAGTGAGATGAAAAATCCCTTATGAAAACTCGGCAGCCTAACGGCCCCACTTAAAACTTCCAAAAATGGATTTATGAGATAAAATAGGGTCTCTAATAATATGAACATAAAAATTTAGGTATGAGGAATATAAACTAACATCCCCAAACATAAGAAATATGAGCTTAAAATAAATGACATAAATGAGAGTACTTAAAAAGAAAGAGAGAGGTTGGATCTCTTACGAAAATTCGGCAGCCTAACGGCGCCACTCAGAACTTCAAAAATGGATTGATGAGAGAAAATAGGGTCTCTCACCATATGAAAATAAAAAGTAAATTATTATTAATATAAAATAACATCCCAATCATATGAAAGATGAGCTTAAAAGGAATGACATAAAAGAGTGTACTTAGAAAGAAAGAGAGGGGTAGGATCCCTTACTTCAAGTCCGACTTGTCTAGTTTGTTTGTTTATATTCCTGAATAATAAACTTTGGTCAATTTATAATTTCTTAAGGACCTCCTTTAAATATTATTATTCAGTTCATATCACATATTATAATTTTATAATAATTTTTTAATAATGTTAGTTCATATCAGACGTTTTTGTCGAGGTTTGGTACATGAGTAAAAAAATGAACTTGTTTGAAAATGATTGCCCATGTAGTTATAATTAAATCATTTAAAGAATAGTATTAAAGATTAAAATATCATATATATACATTAAATATTAATTTTATACTATTCCATAACATTTGGAGATAAATAAAATGAAAAGCATCGTTCATGGAGACGGTAGGCCGTACGTACGCATGAACACTACTTTCATTTTTTTATTATATTTATGGAATTAAAAATAAATGAGATATATATATATATATTATAATTAAATTATAATATATATGTTATATAGGTCCCATATGTTAATTAATTTCATTCTTTATACATTCCATGTATTGCATGAACGAGTCACATCACTTGAGGGGGCGGTAGTCCACACTTCCTCATATGAAATTATCGCATTTTCACAACATGAAAAGAATAAAGGTATGTTTTAAATATAAAATACAGAAGAATATAGTAAACATAAATACCATATATATCATATATATAATCAAGTGACATCATAATGGCCACCTTTATAGGTGTTAAAAGAATATTGAACAATCATCGTTTCGTGAGGCAGAAATCGCCAACCACAGAAACAGTATGTTCTTTAACCATTAGATGAAGGTGTGTGAAAGTGTAGCTCGAATAGTTCTTATAAAAACATACTAGTATATTTAATATACTGTTTTTTTACAAAAAAAAAGTAATAAAAAGAGTTTAGGGGATTGGAGATGCAAAATAAAACAAAAGAACACAAGGGAAGACATTACCTTTAAATCGGGTAACTCTCTTTGATTTAAGCTCAAAGGATTCCTTGGAAAGGATTCTACCCAAAGTGAGGCTGGAATGTAGAATAGAGGGATGTGGAGATTTTACATGGGCAGGGGTTGGCCGAGCCAATGGCTGGAGAGGTGTGGGTAAGGTGGTAGAGGTGGGGGCCTTTTATAAGTGGAGAGGAGGGGCACTCTTGGAAAGTTACAAAATGTTACTTTATTTTCAAATGCGTTTAAGAATTTAAAGGTCCCACATTGGTGTATTTCAAGGATAAGGTGGTAAGGGTTAGAAATATACTCATTCAATTGGTCTTTTAAAAGTGTATGTTATAGTTTTATCATTATCTTTTCATTTTATTTAAATCCTTTATTAATGAGGTAATCGCCTGATCATCATGATGTCATAAATAATTTAATTTATTTAATGACTAAAAATTATAAAAAAATATCATGATGTGGGAAATCATTTTATCTTTCTAACGAATATTTATAGTAAAAAATATGACTTTTATAACCTCATTTAAAAATTGTTTTAGTAAAACAACTCATGCTTGTGACATTTTTATTTTAACTTAAAATAAAAAGTTATTTATGTCATATTTCTACCAAAGTGGATCCATGGGGTCCCCAAGTTGACCAATGGGTTGTCTTGGTTTTCCATGACACATGAAAGTAGGGTAGGACATGTGTCTAGGTCATTTCATATTATTAAAACATTATTTTTACCTTAAATTACACTAATTACCTCTAATCGCGATTAAAAACTAAAAAGTTACTATTCACCAAAAAATTATTTTAATCCCATTGAACCACATTTTACATCCTAATGACAAAAATGTATGTTGGATTTTTGAAATTCAAATCACAGATGTGGTAAAGTTTAATTTAAACAAAAAATCAGTTTTTTAAACTACCACTTAGTGGTTTCACTATTCATCAAAATTGAAGTTTTTCAGAAAAATACCAAAAATTCACCCTAAGCTATATTTGATATTCCGAATTCAAAAATGATGTATATTATACAAAATTCAAAACATATATTTTTTATTAATTAATTTAATAATTAATTCCCGCTTTCAAAACAAATAACGTATTTTTAAGAAACAATATCTTTTAAAAGATTGACACTAGTTTAAGTCCAATTTCAAAGTGCAATTAATAACAAAGACCACTATTGGATTAAACTATAAAAATATATTATAATTTCACATTAAAAAAAATTCAAAATATAATATAATCATATAAATAAATTAGATTAAAAAGAGGTTTTGAATTAAAATACAACATTTTTCACTATTCATTAAAAATGAACATTATCGGAAAAATACCAAAAATTTACACAAAGTAAATTTTGATGTCCCTATTCTAAAAAAGAATTATATTTTGTCAAATATAACACATAATATTATCCAAAAGTGTATTTAAAAGAGGTTTTCCATCAAAAGGTGGTGAATCGACCTTTTAATTAATATTAGAATGTTTACGCTTAAAATTGGATTCATTCGCATTTTTAATCCTATAAAATTTATTGTAAAAAGTAAAAATATTTGAAAAACATATATAATCATTTTGTAGTTAGTTCTGTTAATTCCCGCTATTACAACGGCTAGGCGTTTACTACCATTTAAAATAATATTATTTTATTATTAGGGTGCAACATAAGATTCCCAAGAAACTCGTTGTTGCGTATTGGGCACGCCATCGAGCATAGAATCCACTTTAAAGTAATATTAATATTTTATTCACAAATATGGATAAATGTGAAAATGTCATATTATTTATTTACCTGGGGTGTTACATCATTCCACCCTTTTGGGAATTGCGTCCTCGCAATTTTATAATTGGGCTTGGAAACTTCAATGAAATCCCCACATCAGAACAAGAGTCAGTAAAACAATAACTTTAAAATAATGAAATAGAAGTACAAAGGTCACCCAAGTTAACCCATACTAGGATTCCATGTAAGAAAACATGCATATGGAGGAAAAAACAAAGGGTCATGTTCTGAGGGAGAGTGCTAGGAAACATGTTTAGGAGAAAGTTAACCACAAGAAAATCACATACTTGTGGTGGGTTAAACGGTATTTGATTCCCCCATAGGAAAAGTTAATAGACAACATTTTTGTTTTAAGTTACTTTTCATTGAGGAATTTATTTTTTATCTTAAGGAAACATACATACTTATCATGTTTACTTTCAACTTTTACTAGATTTCTTACACAAACTCGTTCTTTCCCCAAATGATGAGTATTTATGAAGACTTGTTTACCTTAAGAGAGCTATAATCAACTACTAGAGAATCACCTAATCCTAAAAAGAGAACTATATACATCCCATATCTTTAGACCTTAACCAAAACTAAAACCTAAAAGGTTAGTATGATATCAGATAATACCCAAAAAGGATAATCCTTTATAAAAAAATCTATTCTTAATCTCTAAAATTTTTCAAACAATACCCAAAGTTCAACAAAGACCATTAAATAAACAATTTGTCCATAAAATTATTCAATGTAAACAAAACTAATATTGAAACCCAAATATTTGAAGGATTTAATCACATAGTCTTCCAAGGTACAAATTAACACTTATCTCCAAATAACATCAGTTTCTCTTAAAGTCTCATATTGAAAGGTAATTAAGCTAATCACATATCCTCCATGATAGGTTAATAATTTATATAGATAACCCAAAATTAAATTAGTCTTAATTCATAAAATCATATAACTAAAAAGAATAAGTCATACTAACCAGGGACATCACGTAGTCCAGTGGTAGGCGATAAATACCAGTCACCCTTTGGTTGTGGGTTTGATTCCCGCAGCTTTGTCCGACGCGACAGGTTGTTATACTTTCTGCGTGTTATCCTTTTTATAAAACTCCAAAAATAACCCTAACATGTTTTAACCTCAATAGTTTCCTTATACCTCTCATTTTCGTCCAAATTCATTACGATCTCAACATCTTAATTCTTGATGGCTTATTTCACCACCATTAGATAAAATAAAATGATTCCCAAAATGAATAACATCATACCTTGATCATGGCGTCCACTCGTTTCATCATCATCTTGCTCACATAGGTAGAAGTCCCATGCATTACCACAATGATTTAGAGATCCTTCAAAATCATTTGCTTCCTCCATCCAAATACACCTTGTACAACATGGGTCATATGGGTGTTCACAGAAAAATAGTTTTGGAAAATAATCATGTATAACATATAATTCCAAAACATCTGATAAAACATGATTTCTATAAACTAGTCGGATAAAATTTGAGTTGAAACTTTCTATTATTGGTCCTTTAAAAATACCATAAGTATGTGCTGAGAGACTATATTTTAAATGCAAATATAAATAGGTAGCGCAAGGTTCTCCTTCCCCAGCACCATTTTTAAAATCATAATATGCTTCAAATTCTTGTGATAAGGTAAAATATTTGAAAATACATTGATAATATTTACCTTTCTTGAAAATATGAGAATATTGTGAAAATAGTATTTGTCTAAATACAACCCATGATCCACGATGGTAACGAGGTATAGTGGACGTGTTTTATATCTCAAAAAACTGCTTGCAAGTGAGTTGTATGTTAGAAAACGTTTCATAATCTTCCGAACTTGACTTTGCAATAATTATTGGAAGCATGTCATCAGGAAGAGATAGGAATTTCGCTTGAGATCCTTCTCCTTCCATTCGTAACCTGATTTACTTGACCTGAAAAATGTTATAAAACAAGGATTTAACTGAAATAATAGATATAAGTACTAATAATGTGTTTAACCAAAACTCCCAATCCCTAAAGTTGTCTAAATCGACCTCTGATACCAACTATAAGGCCCCGACCTTAAACCTTACTTAATATTGAATTAAATGAATAATTCACATTGAGGATCTTTTCAGGTTTAGAGTTTTAGAGAATTAGATCATAAATCATGAATTACATTCCATATTTAAACAAAGTGGTTACATACAAGATAGTATTCGTTTTTCCCCATCAACGGAAAAATATTTAAAATAAAACATGGATTCTTTCTTGACCCTTACTTGACACTATCATCATAACATGCACCTTTCCCTTGACCTGTGAAAAACATTTCAAAAACATGGGATGAGCATAAAAAGCTCAGTAAGGGATATAAATGTATGAAAACAAAACATTAGTCTATGTATGAAATCATACTTTACTCATAAAACATAATCATTTTAACATACCTCATCAAATCATGAATAAATCATAGAAATCATAAGGCATAATGGTAACTTGAGGCATTCATAACATTCTTACGTAGGTAGTAACCCTCTTGGTTACGTTTGGAATACCCATCATAGTATATTCCCTAAATCTCTTCGGAGAAACCTTAACGTTTAACCCCTTTGCATTACCCAATGCATTGGAGAGCTATATCGGGCTCACACACCCTTAGTTTATCACGGAACCACCAGTCTTCATAATAATTCCCAAGAACCATAACATAATCATATCACGTAAAACATGTATAATGGAAATATAACATTTCAACTTTTCAATTACTAGATATCAATAAAACACATTGATATAAAAACATTATGAATACCATTTTCAATACCAAAATAAAAGAAGAGTAAAACATGGTATTTATTTTTCATTCAAAAAAAGTTATGGATTGTAGAGGAAGCCGGAACTAAAATAATGGTCACGGCGGCAGAGAAGTCGTTGTTGCTGTATACGTACGACAAGAAAAACATTCCTTTTTTTGTTTAGTAAAACACTTCGAATAAAAATATTCCTTTTGAATAAACCAAAAGTCAAAATGGTTTATACACCGTATAAAATAAATTTGTGTATAAAATAAAATATTCCTCAATGAAAGGAGATTTAGATGATGTCCCTTACAAAGACGATATCCTTGGATTAAGGATAAATCAATTACATAATTATGTGTGACAAACGAATGCAGAAAATATAAGTGGATATTAAGTGTAAAACAATCAGAGTAAATTCACACATATTCATAGAATGAAATATTCAAGGAGTACAATTTTATCCCAAAGAATCAATATTGGGTTAATAAGTTTCCTTGCAAAAATTCGACAGCCTAACGACGTCACTTCAAAATTCAGAAAAAGAGTTGATGAGAGATAAAAAGGGTACCTCATTACTTGGAAATAAAATTTACATCAATAAGGATATATAAGAACATATCCCAACATAATAGTATGTGAATTAAAAGATATAATAAAAGAAGTCTTTTAAAAAGAGGAGGGTGAAAGGTTCCCTTACCGACTTGGGTAACTTTCGAAACTTACACCCCATGGAAGAAGGGTCATAAAATGAATATGTAAATGCCCATAAATGAAATTATACTACAAAAAGTGTATAATAATGGGCAGTACATACACCAATAAAAGTAAATAGTGGAAAAAGTAGCATAAATGTCATAGGAATAAAAGTGAGATGAAAAATCCCTTACGAAAACTCGGCAGCCTAACGGTGCCACTTAAAACTTCCAAAAATGGATTTATGAGATCAAATAGGGTCTCTAATAATATGAACATAAAAATTTCAGTATGAGGAATATAAAAAAACATCCAAAAACATTAGAAATATGAGCTTAAAAGAAATTACATAAAAGAGAGTACATAAAAATAAAGAGAGAGGTTGGATCTCTTATGAAAATTCAGCAGCTTAACGGCGCCACTCAAAACTTCCAAAATGGATTTATGAGAGAAAATAGGGTCTCTCACCATATGAACATAAAAATTATAGTAGTATTAATATAAAATAACATCCCAATCATAAGAAATATGATCTTAAAAGGAATGACATAAAAGAGTGTACTTAAAAAGAAACAGAGGGGTATGATCCCTTACTTCAAGTCCGACTTGTCTTGTTTATTTGTTTATATTCCTGAATAATAAACTTTGGTCAATTTATAATTTATAAGGACCACCTTTAAATATTATTATTCAGTTCATATCACATATTATAATGTTATAATAATTGTTTAATAATGTTAGTTCATATCCGACGTTTTTGCCGATGTTTGGTACATTAGTAAAAAAAATGAACTTGTTTGAAAATGATTGCCCATGTAGTTATAATTAAATCATTTAAATAATATTATTAATGATTAAAATATCATATATTTCCATTACATATTCATTTTATACTATTCCATAACATTTGGAGATAAAAAAATGAAAATCACCGTTCATGGAGACGGTTGGCCGTACGTACGCATGAACGCTACTTTCATTTTTTTGTTATATTAATGGAATTAAAAATAAATGGGATATATATATATATATTATAATTCCAGTATAATATATATGTTATATAGGTCACATATATTTATTAATTTAATTCTTTATACATTCCATGTATTGCATGAACGAGTCACATCACTTGAGGGGGCGGTAGTCCACACTTCCTCATATGAAATTATCGCATTTGCACAACATGAAAAGAATAAAGGTATGTTTTAAATATAAAATACAGAAGCATATAGTAAAAATAAATACAATATATATCATATATAAAATACAGTGACATCATAATGGCCACTTTTAAAGGTGTTAAAAGAATATTGAACAATCATCGTTTCGTGAGGCAGAAAATCACCAACCACAGAAACAATATGTTCTTTAACAATTAGACGAAGGTGTGTGAAAATGTAGCTCGAATACTTCTTATAAAAACATAATAGTATATTTAATATACTGGTTTTGTTAAAAAAATTAATAAAAAGAGTTTAGGGGTTTGGAGAAGAAAAATAAAACAAAAGAACACAAGGGAATACATTACCTTTAAATCAGGTAACTCTCTTTGATTTAAGCACAAAGGCTTCCTTGCAAAGGATTCTTTCTAAAGTGAGGCTTCAGTGGAAAAGAGAGGGATGTGGAGAAATTAAATGGGAAGTGGTTGGCTGAGCCAAAGGCTTGAGAGGTGTGGGTAAGGTGGTAGAGGTGGGGGCCTTTTATAAGAGGAGAGGATGGGCACTCTTGGAAGGTTACAAAATGTTACTTTATTTTCAAATGAGTTTCGGATTTTAAAGGTCCTACATTGATGTATTTCGAGGATAAGGTGGTAAGGGTTCGAAATATACTCATCCAATAGGTCTTTTACAAGTGTATTTTATAGTTTTAACAATATCTTTTCATTTTATTTAAATCCTTTATTAATGAGGTAATCGCCTGATCATCATGATGTCATAAATAATTTAATTTATTTAATGTCTATAAATTTTAAAAGTATCATGATGTAGGAAATCTTTTTATTTTTCTAATGAATATTTATAGTAAAACATATGACTTGTATAACCCCATTTAAAAATTGTTTTAGTAAAACAACTCATACTTGTGACATTTCTATTTTAACTTAAAATAAAAAGTTATTTATGTCATATTCCAACCAAAGTGGCTCCATGGGGTCCCCAAGTTGACCCATGGATTTTCTTGGTTGGCCATGACACATCCAATGAGGGTAGGACATGTTTCTAGGTCATTTCATATTATTAATACATTATTTTTACCTTAAATTACACTAATTACCTCTAATCGCGATTAAAAACATCAAAGTTACTATTCACCAAAAAATTATTTTAACAACCATGTATGTCGGATTTTTGAAATTCAAATCACAGAAGTGGTAAAGTTTCATTTAAATGAAAAATCAGTTTTTTAAACTACCACTTAGTGGTTTCACTATTCATCAAAAATTGAAGTTTTTCAGAAAAATACCAAAAATTCACCCTAAGCGCTATTTGATATTCCGAATTCAAAAATGATGTCTATTTTACAAAATTAAAAACATATATGTTGTATTAATTAATTTAATAATTAATTCCCGCTGTCAAAACAAATAACGTGTTTTTAAGAAACAATATCTATTAAAATATTGACACTAGTTTAAGTCCAATTTCAAAGTGAAATTAATACCAATGGCCACTATTGGATTAAACGGTAAAAATATATTCTAATTTTAATTTAAAAACAATTCAAAAGATAATCTAATCATATAAATAAATTATATTAAAAAGATGTTTTGAATTAAAATACAACATTTTTCACTATTCATTAAAAATGAACTTTATCGGAAAAATACAAAAAATTTACACAAAGTAATTTTTTATGTCCCTATTCTAAAGAAGAATTTTATTTTGTCAAATATAACACATAAAATTGTCAAAAAGTGGATTTAAATGAGGTTCTCCATCAAAAGGCGGTTAATCGACCTTTGAAGAATATTAGAATATTTACGCTTAAAATTGGATTCATTCGCATATTTAATCCTATAACATTTATTGTTAAAAGTAAAAATATTTGAAAAATATATATAATAATTTTGTAGTTAGTTCTGTTCATTCCCGCCATTACAACGGCTAGGCGTTAACTACCATTTAAAATAATATTATTTTATTATTAGAGTGCAATGTAAGATTCCCAAGAAACTCGTTGTTGCGTATTGGGCACGCCATCGAGCATAGTGTCCCCTTTAAAGTAATATTAATATTTTATTCATAAATATGGATAAATGTGAAAATGTCATATTCTTTATTTACCTGGGGTGTTACAATAACATATAATGTTTACTTTGGTCAAAAAACATACTTAAATGGAATAACCATACGGTCGACTTCCACACATATCACTAAATGGAATAGCCATATTGATGAGTTCCATACCCAATGCATTGGAGGTTTTAATGTAACCACCCATTTTGGTTTATCAGGTAACCACCTATAATTTGGTTTATCACGTAACCACCCATCAAATGTATAAGTACCATAATAAAATCATAACACAAAAAATATTTAAAATATAAAAATTTCGCTAATAACATTTCATTTACAATCACAAGAAATCATTTCAAGATATTGAAAATAATAAATCCATTTCAAAAACCATTTTCAATACCCAAATACATAAAAAGGGAATTTTGTAATTATTTTCCTTAAAAAAAATATTACATCATGTTAAGGAAGTCAAATATCAAATAATACTCGTAGCGGTGGAAATGTTGTTGTCACCGTTTACGTTAACAAACATTCTTTTTTTGGTTTTTAAGTAAAACCCTTTCTAGAAATAAGAATCCCTTTGAATGAATGGTAAAGTAAAATACCTTTATACAACGTATATAGTAAAGTCGTGTATTAAAACAAAATATTCCTCAATGAAAGGAGATTGAGATGAAGTCCCTTACCTCGTGTCCGAATTGACCCGTTCATTTTTAATCTTCTGAATAATAAACTAATGACAATTTATAATTTCATAAGAAAATTTTTCAAGTTTATTAATTCTTTCATATCAATTATTACCACTTTATTGTCAATATGTAATCATTTATGTTAATAATGATTGTTTTGTCGATATTTGGTAGTTGAGTAAAAAATGAACACCATATATTTACAAGTTGTCCATGTCATAAAAAGTTCATTATTTCCATAATGGTATTCATGATTTTGATATCATATATATCATATATATCCAGTATATACATGTATTTATAATATTATATAACATTTTGGAAATAAGAAATGAAATGCACCGTTCATGGAGACGGTAAGCCGTACGTACATATGAGCGCTACTTTCAATTAAATTTTGTACTTTAATGGAACTAAAACATAATGATAAATAGTTATATTATTATTCCAGTATAATATCATATATAATATCGTTAACACTATCCTTTATATGTCCCACATATGGCATTAACGAATCATATCACTTTGAGGGGGCAGTAGTCCGCACTTCCTCAAATGAAATTATCGTTTTTACCAAAAATGGAAACCATAAAGGTATGACATAAATGAAAAATACAGAAGCATAAAGAAAACATTGAAATAATACATATCATATAAAAATATAGTTCCATCTTAATTTCCACCATGATAGGCGGTAGGAGATAATTGAACAATCATCATTTTCTGAGGTGTAAGTTTGCCATCCACAGAAACAGTATGTTATTCATCCATTTGATGGAGGTGTGTGTAAGTTTAGTTAGAATTATTCTAATTACAAGATCCTAGTATATGTAGTATACTGGTTGTTTTATAAAATAATATAAAAAAATAGTGTAGGGGTTGGAGATGTAAAATAAAAGAAAACAAGGTAAGAGAAACTCTTACCTATAATTTGGGAAACTCCCTTTGGTATGAACCAAAATGGTTGCTTGAAGTGCCTTATACCTAAGTTAATGCTTCTAAGAGGAGGGGGGGAATTTAGAGAGCTTAATTGGGCCGAGTTTGTATGTGACAAAGGGCTTGAGAGGTGTGAGGTATTGGATAGAAGCCGTGTCCTTTTATATGGGGGAGGATGGGCTGTTTCGGAAAGTTTGAAACAATTATTTTATTATAAACTTATCTTCAGTTTCAAAAGTTCCAAAATAATTAATGTCTAATATAAGATAAATCATGGTCGAAATAAAATCATCCAATAAGAATTGGACAGTTTTTTTATATTATTTCAATATTTATAATCTTATTTGTTGAAATAATTTTTTAATGAGGTAAATAATTCATCATTATTATGTCATAAATAATTTAATTTATATGGGGTCTACAAATTATAAAAAACCTAATATGATGTAGGAATGATTTTTAGATTTCCAATGAATATTTATAGTCAAAAATATAATTTATATAATCCCATGTAAAAATTTATTTACGGAAAATATTTGTTTTTGTCATTTTTATCCTTACTTTAAGTTAATTAATCCATAGTGTCATTATCACTCCCAAGTGGCTCCATGGAATCCCCAAATCGACACAAAGATGACCATGGTCGTAAATGACTCAATCAATAAGGTTATGACATGTGTTAAGGTAATTTGGTATTATTATAATATTATTTTTTCTTTGAATTACCCTATTTATCTTTAACCGCGGTAAATAAAAGTCAAAAGTTACTATTTACCAAAAATTATTTTCATCTTATTGAATCAAATTTTACTTACTAATAACAACCATGTATTTTTTATTTTAAAAATTTAATCCACAGAAATTGTAAAATTTCATTTAAATGAAAATGTTAGTTTTTAAATACTTTTTAGTGGTTTCACCATTCATCAAATATTGAAGTTTTTCAGAAAACTACCAAATATTCAGCGTAAACTATATTTGATATTCAAAATTCAAAAATTATGTCTATTTTATCAATTTTAAAACATATATGTTTGGATTAATTAATTTAAAAATAAATCCCATTGTTAAAAAAGCATGTTTTTATGAAATAATAACTATCAATAGATTGACAGTTGATTATGTCCAATTTCAAAGTCAAATTGATTCTAATGACCAAAATTGGATTAAACAGTAAAAATATAATCTAATTACACTTTGAAACCAATTTAAATGCTAATGAAACCATATAAATAGATTAAATTAAAACGTAGTTTTTAATTAAAATATAGTATTTTTTCATAATTCCTTACAAAAACGATCAATATCAGAAAAATACCAAAATTTCTTCAAGGTAAATTTTGGTGCCCTGATTATAAAGAATAATTTTATTTTTTCAAATATAACATATGAATGTTACAAAAACTATATTTAAAAAATGTTCTCCAAACAAAAGCTATAAATCGACCTATTAAAGAATATAAGAGTATTTATGATTAAAATTAGATTCATTCCCATTTTAAGCCTCTATTTTTTTGGTAAATGTAAAAACATTTAAAAAATATGTATAATCATATTTTGGTTAGTTCTATTCATTCCCACCAATACAAAAGCTAGGCGTTAACTAGCATTTAAAAATAATAATATAATATTACTAGTGTGCAACATAAGATTTATAAGAAACCCGTTGTTATGTATCGGGTAAGCCATCAAATATAACATCACCTTTATATTAAAATTAATATTTAAATAAAAAATATTAATATATATGAAAATATCATATTTCTTTATTTACTTGGGATGTTACACATCATGTATAAGTATGTGACTGGGAAAAAACCCAAGGCCAAACCATATTTGGTACACATGATAGTACCTCGTGTACGATACATTCCATGTACATGGTTCACACACCATGTATGGGGTTTTAAAAGCTATGTCTTTCTAGATTATATACCAATGTTGGGGATTTTAGGGTCCATAATGTCTACTCAGAAATATATGTTGTGTACTTCTCCCATTCTACACATTTGAAGGGTTTTGAATATTTTACACATGTGAGACAGAAGTTCACAAGGGACTATTCCATTTTAATGATTTTTGTACATAGAACATGATGGTGGAAAACATAGTGTGATTTTAGAAATCATAAACTGAATTTTGGGGTGAAAGGGTTATGATGGAGTGGTTTTACTCTAATAACAAAATCTAGATGTTACTGGTGAGTTAGAATTGGGATGAGGGACATATAAGTGTTTAAAGTTTGATTTGTAGACATGGTATGAGTGAAATAATGTCCTCATGTGATGTTTTGATATATATGTACCTCATTAACAGGAATGGTTATGACATGATGATGTTGATAGGTTGGGTGTTTGAACTAACCTAGAGTGAAACAATTGATATGATTTTTGATGAGTTCCATCTCCCTAGACTCATACTTATGTGTAATTTCCCCCTATAAAAATACCCATTCTACGGGGTTCCAATATTATCCATGAAGGTAGTGATATATTAGTGATAGACATGTGGGATTTTTTTACTATTAATATTAGTTCCTAATTGATCATCCGAATGGGGATGCATCTTCGTATGTGATGAATTATAGGATGTCGAGAGGGATGAATATTTTTATGTGTAGTCCTTGAGGATCCGGAGTAGGATGCCACTCTTGTGTATTTCCCAAGGGGGCCCAGTGGGTTCCCTGGTGACTAACCAACCCTATGAATGTGAATTTTGGTTTTGGGAAGATATGGTAACATGTTTCACTAAATAACCCATACCATATTTTGAAGCCTATGGTGTTGTGGAAGTAATGGGGATTTTAGGAATTTATCCACACTCACCCTTTAATTACTATCTCACATGGTTACACTTTATGTAGTTATTATTGCTTAAGGCGATTCCTGTTATAAGGATAATTTCCCCTAGGAGATGTGTTATGTAATTGGGATACTCAAATGTACATATTGGGATCTAGCTTATGAGACAAATTAAATAACTATTTCCCAACCAATATGAAAATATGTACTTATTAGTACATAGATTTTGAGCCTGAATAATTGAATTCTACTCAACAGGGAAGCACAATGTAGAAATTAAACATCCTTATATAGGGTACAAATATTATATTTTGTGGTGGCACACTTCCCCCATGATTCAGATTATATTTTTAGGTGTGAGAACTTACCAAGAGATTCAAGTTATACTTTCTTTTGTAAGAACATACCCAGAGAATCATATCATATTGTCAGGTGGGTTTACTAATCTTGAGAATCTGGCGGGTTCACTTCCCCTGAACCTTATATTATAAATCCTGGTGGAAAGAATCATTGAGCATCAAATTATATTTCCAGGTGGGATCACTTCCCATGAACTTCAGATTGCATTGTTGAGTCAGTTTACATCCCCTAATATTCAGATTAAATTATAGGGTTGGAACACTTAATTTGAGATTCAGTTTATATTTTAGGGAGTAAAAACATCTCTTAGTATTCATATTATATTTTTTTGGTGGGAGAAAACACCCATATATTTAGATTATATTTTTTGGGTGGGTGAAAACCTCATTTGATTTTATAGGATAGATGATTATATCCATGATGACTCATAGATTAATCCTAAATATTATGTTGATGCCTGATTATTTCATTTTACATTATTCCTTGAGATATACATTTCTTTAGATATGGAATTCCTTTGACTATCTCATAGAAAAAATTGAACTATATTACACATTTATATATACTTGGGTTCTGAATATGAACCCCAGGGATGGAATTGTAGGATAAATGGAATTAATTAATACATGATTACCATT
This sequence comes from Viscum album, assembly GCA_963277665.1. Lineage (NCBI taxonomy): Eukaryota > Viridiplantae > Streptophyta > Magnoliopsida > Santalales > Viscaceae > Viscum > Viscum album. The sequence continues at coordinate 1,465,602,891 of OY728128.1, read as the reverse complement.
AAACTTGGACTTATTTTATACATTACATAGGTATATGTTTTATTTATATGAAGTAAAATTCTCATTGACATTTTAGCACTAGCTATATCAGGTATGGACTTTTAGGATAATATACCCAATGATCAAATTTATTATACACTTCTCTAGTTATATGAAATCTTGCTAAATTTATTAATTATAATATATACAATATATCAAGATCTTATGCCTATAGATAAATTATGGTTTTCCATTATTCAATTTGTTGAGTTTTTTCATGGATAGGTTGATCATGTTTCATATGAATTAACTAATTTCATTGGGTTATAGGTTTACTGTTGGGAGTTACCTATAGATATTACTTTCTCACCCACTATATGTGCACATCTATATTCATACAAACTATATATCTTATATAATATCGAGCTTGAACATATAATGGGTCAGGATGAGGCCGAGGGAAGAAGGATATTGTGGAATAGATTATGTGGATTCTTATGATTGGGTTGGATCAGGCCATAGGATTCATTAGAGACTGTAAATGTGGTTCGACTCAGAGTCAGTGGTTAAAAATTATTAGTTATTTATGATCAATTTATTTAACCATTTATATGTTATCATCCTAATTGGTGATTTTTTGTTTTATGAATCAGAGGGTAATTTTTGTCTTTATATCATTGTATTTTATTACTGTCTTTCTTATATTAATTTCTTCAACACTCTGATTAATTATTGTTATCTATGATGTTGGGATATTTCTGATATTTGGTTTACTCTAATATGAGAGAATAGTCTCCCAAATATCACACACCAAACCCTAACAGATGTTCAGTAGCATCTAGAATAGGGGAGGTACACTAGGGGACTTTTATCCAACCTTTCTAGTTACTATTTTTAGAGTGGTTCAATTATAGAAGTGGTAAATATAATTTTTATGTTATTTAATACACATCACCATTGACGTTGAGAGAACATATTGATTCCCATTTGAGGTTTATAGTTTTGGGTGTACCCACAATTCCATTGATGTATGTAATATGTGTAGAAGAGTAATCCATCGTCCCTACTTTGTATTCCAAACACAGTATTAAATGTGATTTCTTAAGGATATTCTATGACTAGATTTGTTGATTATGAGGTACTGACATTGAAATTCTAATTTGGTTATATTTATGTTCTATGTGGTATGTTTTTGTAGTTATTTGGTGATATGGTTATGTACTTTGTGGTTATGTTCTCTATGTTCATTTCGATATGGAACAGATGGGTGAATATTGGTATATGTTTATGGTGTGTATGATAAAATAAATTAGTGGGAAATAGAGCGTGATTTACATTACATTTAATATAATAACATTATTATTATGTTGCTACATTTTAATTTGAATTTGGATATTATTCCTTGGTGATGATGGGTAGTAGATGACATGTTCTATGTTATAAACTGGATTCTCAATTTATTTATTGAGGCTTTATTATACATCTACCACATTTGAATATGATTTTTTGGGGATGAACCTACTATGTACACTCACATTCTCACCCATATATTCTATATCATGTTTTAGATACAAGTAAGATAGTGTTTGTGATCAAGTTGGAAATTATTATATCATGAACAAATATAAAATATTTTTTATGGAGTCTCTTAGATATGGGTTTTTTATGAATTAAATTAGATTTGTTTCTTTATATATGACATTGTAATATTTAAGAGATATTCATTTTATTTGATATACTATTTGACATGATTTATCTAGTGGTTTCTTTTATCTTGTTCCTAATATTTAGCAATGTAAACACATCCAAATTAGTGTCTTATGCATTTTTTTAGTCACTAAATTTTGTCCTATTAGGGGAAGTATTTGTAGGTCAAAAATTATATCATTATTATCAGAGGGGATGTTCTTGTAGTGATGGGTTTGGATAGAGTGGTATCATAGATTTGGTTAAAAGTAATAATACTAATTGGAGTTAGAAACTATTGAAGACTATATTAGTTTGGTAGGGAAACAATATTCATCATACATAGTAAAATAAAAAAACAAACACAATATATGATAATTTTTTTCGGATCATACAATCTAATACAAGGCCATATTTTCAATGTATGTACAAAAGTAAAATGATACATACTATGTTGTAGAAACCACGATATAGAAAGTTATTCTATTTTTAACCAGTTTTTAGTTGGGGGAAATGTTTTGAAATTAAAAAGAATTTAATTAAATAATCTTAAATGAAATTACGTGTCATGAGGTTATATATCTTGTTTTTTAGACTTGAAGGTAGGAAGGTCTCTATAAATTGTTCATATGAGAGATGATTAGTATGATACTCGTATTGAATATATATTGGATATTTCTAAAGAGGATGATTCTTGGATATAGGCCTCATAAGAGTTTCACCATTATCGAATACTAAATTGTCAATTAAAAGTCAATAATATGAATTAATAGTGGTGGTTGGAGGAGTTAGATATTCATTATACATTGGTTGATAAGAATAAGTAAAATTAGATTATATTTTATTATTAGTTAATCAAGGGGATCTACACATATATGTATGATTCCATTACTTATTTACTATTATGACTCAATGATATCATGGAATAGGTTATGTAGTAAGTTTTCAGATGATTTTAATTCCATAACATTAAAGTTTGAGAAGTAAAAATTATTTGTCTCAAAGGTAAATGATGTTATCCATATTAATTCATGGAATTTTATTCACATATTATTTTTATATTATCATGATGTAATCTAAAATTGAGAGTCCAATTAAAGGTATATTAATTAATTATTATGTATATAGATTTATTATCATTTCACCCCTTCTATGTTATCAATTTATCATTACATGACACTAATGGTTGGGTTAATTGAGAAGATAAGGTCCAGAACTTGTTTATATCAAGAGGAAATTAATTAAAATATATCTTGGAGGATATTTTTTGATAGTGGCTCTCATATTTTGGCGTAGTAAATATCACATCAGTAAGATAATCAATTTCACAATTATTATTTCAATTTTATTTTAGTTAGTTTTTATTAAGCATTTACATTGATCTCTAGTGTGCTTTAATTCTCTTAAGTGGTACTAGAAATCCATAGTTTAAGTATCTATAATGAATTATTTTTTAATGTGGGGTATTGATTCAATTTATTATATTCCTCATAAGTAGTTACCCATGAGGTATTATTAGAGTACTTAGGCCTATGAGATGTTGTGCTGTAAAGAGGTGATGGTGTGGTCCAATGATGAATCAATGATATTACGTACACTTAGTGATATAAGGTGAATAATTGTCACTAATGTTTAATTTACCAAGGATAGTGATGAATAGGGGTTAAGAGTGATTAGATTTATTCTATAGATCTATGACTTCCATATGGACAAACAATTATTAATTGAACCATCATTTTATATTCCCCGTTGTACTATGATATATGTGAATAGGTAAATTCCCTCTCCAACATTATACCAACCTTTTTTATCAACTCTGGGACACAACATAGGGAGAAATATAGTTCCATTGGTATTAAAAATTCCAAATAGAGTCTAGAATATATTTCATGGGCATTGATGTGGTGGTGAACTGATGATAAGGGAACAACAGTTGATTTGGGAGATTTTTTTTCTTGATACATCCATATGTAGTCATCATTAGAATGTACTAGTTTTACTAAAGGTAAGATTATATTCATTACATCCACAGTATGGTTTTTTTATTAAATTTATATAGTAATTTATTTGTTCCCATTAGTGAGAAGAGATATGATATAAATCATATGAATTTTCAATTGTTTTTATCCCTATTTGGAATAACGAATTATGACATTAGCATAAACTCAAAATGAAATTTTTCAAATAAATTTATGAGTTCTATAACATTAATTATATGAGTTTATAGGATTACCCACTAAACATGATTTTAATTTAGTGATATATTTTTAACAAGATGTCTCCCTAATCCCTATGTTATCATATATGATAGAACCACTAGATTTTTGAATGTTTGCAGATTTGTATAGATGATATATTATAGTAGGATTGTGTATGAAAAATTCTATCAACATTTAGAGTTGTATTACATTTCATAAATAAGATATATCTACCTCATTACAATAAATTTAAAATTTTGGTGGTAAAGAACATTTTTACCCTCATAATGATAGAAGATTTATATAATTAATTAATGGGATAAATCTTGTAATTAAATCATTATTTGTAGTATTTGTATCTATAAATGATGTTATAAGAGAAACATATCCTAGAGGATAAATTTAACCATCACTATACAAACATTATGTATGTATTTTTTCTTTCAGAAATTATAAAAACACATGTTGCTTCCATTTTACGAATGAACCACTTGTTCAAGATGTTAATGGATCAATTTGTGATTATGTTCATCAATGATATCCTCATGTTTTTAGGATCATCTTAGGATCAGGACGAAATATTTATAACTATAATTGACTACATGTGATGATAATAGCTTTATAATATGTCATTTACCTATAATTTCTAGGCACATGTTGTACACATACATGGATATGTTCTTCCATAATAGGGTGTGTTATCCAATATTTAATGATTCAGGAATTTTTTTTAGTAGGACCCCTCGAATGGTTTATGTATGTAGTTTCATTGTGCTTATGGGGTATGATTAGAGGTTTGTGTACACCATCTCTCAAATTTTAATCCCATTCATAAGATTCACCATGAAGTATTTGTCTTTAATATTAAAAGATCATGGTTAGACGACATGTGAGTTCTTGATGGAGAATATGATTAATGCTTCTATTATCTAGTAACTATAGTTGATGATCATTTTCATCGTTATCATTAATAAATCATTCCTAGTTTTTTGTTTTTTAAATTTAGTAGGGGGAAATCATAACTACGGGTCTTGGTACTTATATCCTCATGAGTGTACGTATTATTCTAATGACATGCATCTAAAATCATTTTTCACATGAAACTATTGAATAAATATATTATAAGTTACTATTTTGTTTCATTCTCATATCAAAAGTTCCTATGATATATCTCATCCACATGTAATTCTATTTTTTACTTTTTTAGATTTTATTATAGTTTTTTGACTTCCAAATATCATATTAATCAGAGAATGGTAATGAGGTAGGTCACTCACTTAGTTGGAATTCCCATGGAGATATTTCACAGGAGTCTATAGATGTTTATAATATGATGGAATAACTGAAATATTTTTATCAATGTATGGATGAGTTTATAAATATATTATATAGATATAAAATTATAGTTCATTATTCTCTCTTATATTGGTTAGAGTATTATCAATTTGGATATCCTTACGTGGATATAACAATAGATCATGTCATTGGTGGATTTGATTCCAATGAGTGGTCAGAGGATGATAAACATAAAATGTTTTCTCAAATGAAATTGTGTATTCTCAGAAAAGCATGAGGTGGTTCTCCATGAGTTTTATATCTCACCTTTGGTAATTTTTTGTGGTATTATCATTATGAACTAGGATTTATGGAGTTATTTTAACTGGCTTATAATAATGAATTTGATAGAAATGTTCATTTATCGGTCTCTAGTGTGTCAATATGTGGCCTGTTATAATCATACCATAATTGGATTTCCCTTAATTTAATTATAAGAAAATTACAATGGAATTATTTATTGGTTTACATTGATCCTAGTAGAAATGTGATATCAACTATTTTATCGCAGACTAGTTGATAAATTTGAATCATTCTCTAGTGAACATTGAGTCAGTTGTGGTAGTTGTTTTTGATAAGGTTCATTATGGAAGATATTTTTCAGCTTAATTGGGTTCTAAGGATGATTTTATGTTATTTTCACTCTAATTTTACCTCATTATTTCAGGACATCCAATATAATTCATTTACTCTCATTTAATCCATATAATTATTTTTCATCCTAATATTAATGGACCGAACAAGTAGAAAATCTAGATTTTAGAATATGTGTTGTCAAAATGTATTCATGAGATTGGACATTCACGGTTGATAAATATACCCTTAATTGTATTTTTAATAATAATTTATTTTATACTTATCTATGAATATATCTGATAAGATGAACCAAGTTTTGAGTTTTTTAGTGATTCATGTACTATATATAGGGTAGAAAATGGCAAATAAAACAAAGGCAATTCAGAACTGGATGAATATTACACAAAATATTCAGAAGGGTTATATTGATCTATGGTGGAGACAAAAAGAGATAACTTTTTTTGGGCATATATTTATGAGGGTTTCACTTTTTAATAAGAAATAGAGGTTTAATCTTCAGTGTAATATTTCTCCCTGGGTTTTGGACCATTCATTGTGTTTTTGAATCATGATGAGATTTTTTAATCATCATCTCTTCCTCAAAAGATGGTTTATAGTGTCCAATAAATTTCATACATAAATATTAGATCTTAATAAAATAATATTAATTATATAACAGTACACTCCATTCCAAAATTTTTAGGTCTAATTTCTTTGGAATCACAAATAAGAGGATGAAATTATCTCCCACATAGTTATTCACAACTAGAACCCTTCATAAAAATATCATACATAAAATAAATCTTCATATCTGGGGGATAGAAAAGAAATTGATAGCTCATATGCTTAGTAATGGTAAAACCAGAAGATATCAATGGTCATTTAATCATAGGATGTGAATAATTGTATGAGAATATAATATTTAAATTTTAAATCCATTCCCAACTGTTTCGCACGGAATTCGGGGATGACCTCCTGGATGGGAGATTCAAACGTTCCGATCAGTTTCTAGCGGGTTTGTTTGTAGAACCGGAAACATCCAATGATTCCACATCCGTTTGGACCTACTTTCCAAAGGTAGGTACTCATTAGCTTGTGGACTGATGAGGCTTAGGAATTTGAATTGGTCGAGAGGATGGGAGGTCGGACTCATCACACCTTTTTGAGGGGAATTATTGTCTAGTCCTGGACTCTCTTTATAGATTTAAGTTATGTTCATGAATCCTTATTACATTACCAAGTATAAAATGATCTTTCCTTTAGTTTTAACAATCAATGATTAAATATGTAATAAATTTAGAGAATCTTTTATATGTATTCGAGGTTCTTCATAAATAGAGAATCATCTGTATCTATTTAGAGATTCTTGGTCAATGCTATCCTTCAAAACGTTTATATAAAATTCTCTTGGTCATTATGATGACTAGGCTGGTTTTAAATCCACTCAGTGGGGCACTTGAAGTTTATTTTCATTCAGAAGGACAAGGATTATTTCAGAGTTGGGATCGAACCCATAAATGGGCTACCTATGTATCCTTTGTTTTGGAAAAGGAATCAGAACCCACGTAGTTCGTGTAAGGGAGTATGACGTTTATGATTGATGGCTCAAAGAAGGATTTCATAATTACTTTTACACTCTAAGCTCACGTGAGTCATGCTCGGTGTGAGAAACAAGAGGTACTGGTAAAAATTAGACAATTGTTCCATGAAAGATGAAATCATAAGAAATGGGTTGGGGCTTATATATGTATGACTGCCCAGATAGATGAAGGTTTAGGATTTACTTTTAGGGAGAAAATCCAGGAATAGGGTCCATAAAGGTCTATGTGCTTCATGGAGATTTGAATACTCTAACTTTGGACTTATTCCTGAAAAGGAAACCCAAATTAGGAGAGGATTGATAACTGGGTTTTACTCCTGAGAAGGAATCCCAGATCAAACGAAAACTAGGACTGGTTAAAGATAAATTAAGGGACTTGGGGCTTACTTCTAAAGAGGATTCCCATAATTATGACTCGGACTTACTCTTAAAAAGGAGGCCCAGGTTAAAGGATTTATGACTGGGACTTATTCCTGAAAGGGAAGCCCAGGTTAAGGATTAAGGTTTGGGCCTTACTCCTGAAAAAGAAGCCCAAATTAGAGGATATGGGGATTACTCCTAAGAAGGATGCCCAAGATTAGGACTGGGACTTATTCTTGAAAAGGAGACCCAGGTTAGGGGACTTGGGGCTTACTCCTGAGAAGGAAGCCCAAGATTATGATTGGGACTTATTCCTGAAAAGGAGACCCAAGTTAAGGATTATGGTTTGGGGCTTAGTCCTGAAAAGGAAGCCCATAATTTGGGAATTTTAAGAATTTGGGGCTTACTCCTGAGGAGGATGCCCATGTTTCGAGGACTTAGGACTGGGGATTATTCCTGAAAAGGATACCCAGGTTAAGGATTCTCTCATATTAAATGATGAGGTTGAATGAATTAACTCTCAATCTTTAGTGACATAAAGATATGTAAATCCCTAGGTTTTGAGAGATATTCTACCGAATTCCTTTCAGATAAGGAAGTCAAATCAAGAAATCATGCCATAAATTGAATTGGAGAGTGTCTTAAAGACTGAATCTTGAAACGAAAAGGTTTAATGGATTAAGAGGGGTGAAATGGGAAAGAAAGGCACCCAAAAAGGAAGGGGCGCGCAAGTCTTGGAAGGCGCGCATGTACTGCGGCGGCGCGCAAGTATTGGTCGCGCAGGTATACCTGCGCGACACGTGGGGTACTTGCGCGATTTTCAACCAGCATTGAAATACTTAAGAGACTCTTTATTAAAGTGTTTAGAATCCTCTTGAGGTTCTTCCAGAAAAGGGACGCGCAAGTTCTATCGAAGGAATAAAGGCGGCACGCAAGTGTGGCCACTTCCCTTAAGGGCTGGCCACTCAGGCATGCAAGTGTGGATGCATTTCAACACTTAGGCCTTACTCTGCCTCTTTAGATCTTCCGTTCTAGGTAACAAATTACCTTAGAAGTGTTCCGGAAGCTTTGAGAAGAGACTTGGGCGTCCGGATCTTCAATCCGAGTTTCTGGAAAAATATATTTATGAATGGGGGGCCCAGAGGGTCTATTTATAGGCAGGAGAAGACCCTGGGCAGTTACCGGGCGGTTATCACTTAGGTCGCACAAGTCACTTGCATGACCATAAGGCGTCGCGCAAGTAGACTTGCACGACCACTAGGCGGCGCGCAAGTGTACTTGCGTGACCATGAGGGAACTTGCGCGACCTATGGGAAATGTTCTCCTTGTTCATCCATTTGTCGATTTTTGGTGTTTCTTCAAAGGATGAATCACTTTGGACTAAGGTATTTCCCTTTTTTCAGTCGTTAGACTCTATGACGGAAAGGAGCGTCAACAAAAGTCCCCCCTCAGAGTTGGATCCGGAGAAAAAAGAGGATTTAACTCTGATGTGAAATGAAAAACAAGAAATCTGGAAGTTTAAAGTCATGCATGTCGGACATACAAAGGCTAATGTTTAAGGTCGAAATTGCTTTGACCGAAATGGATTATAATTGACTCAATTCTTTGACAACTCATCTGAAAACATAGTACCATACTCAAGTATGAGGGAAAATATGTAAACTATGGCTTAAGAATATTTGAACATGAGGAATGATATGAAAAAGAGCTAAAAGGCATCAGAAGAAGTAGTTTACAAGAATGAAGTTACTATTATTTAACAAAACCAGTTAGGGGGTTGAATTATGCAGGGCCACCTAAGGGCATTGGCTGCATGGTCAAATAAATAGCATCTTTCAGCTGACAAGTCTGTTATGTGGACTGTTTATGCAAGGCCACCTATGGGCACATGCTGCATAGTCAGGCAAAATAACTCTCAGAAATTTACTTTCCTAGTGCTAAAAGCTAGTGAGTGTTTATGGAGATTCAAATTTTCTAATGTATAGAGTTTGTTGTATGGAAAGAGGTACTTGAATATGGAGAAGATATTTTCAGTCAGGCTTATCGAAGAACTGGATGAATATCACTCCTACGAAGTTCTGACCCAAACGTAGGGAAGAAGAATAAACCATAGACTTGAATACTTTCAGATCATGAAAAATGATATGGGACAAATATGTTAAGGATGGATAACTTTTTTTCAGATCCCTCCATACCGTCATTGAAGACAAATAAGGACAAAAGAGGCATGCATCCCATGAATGAAGTTACCATCATTTAACAAACCCGTTAGGGGGTTGAATTATGTAGGGCCACCTAAGGGAATTGGCTGCATAGTTAAATAAAATAGTATCTTTTGGCTAACAAGTCTGTTATGTGGACTGTTTATGCAAGGCCACCGATGGGCACGTGCTGCATAGTCATGCAAAAGAATTCTCAGAAGTTTGAAATTTTTGTGACTAAAAGTCATGAAAAGGGTTATGAAGATCGGGAAATATTTATGGTTAGGATTATAACACATAAATATGGGTATTTTCCGATGTATATAGAGATACATAGGTCAATGATAACCATAATCATGTTGTGGCTAGGTCCTGCATTGAAATTTTGGACTTCACTACGCATCTCATAAGAATGAGAATCAAGCCATACATTGTTCTTGAAATGCAGTTTAACGTCATGCAGGACGAAAATATGTGAGATCTTAGTTTAGGGTCATAGAGTTCGGACCATAATAATGAATACACAGTGTGTGTTTTCATGAATACTTTTCAGCCAAGGGACTGAAAGTGAAATTTGGGGTTAGGCCCAAAAAGACCTGGGGCTGGATTCGAGGGATTCTCAAACGTTCCTACGTATCCCATAAGGATAGGAATCAAGCCCACATCAATCTAGAACTACCATTTGTACAAATTTGGTTCGTACATGTGAAGGGTGAAAGGATACTTTAGTACAATGATGGTTTAACCCAAGATAAAAAGTTTAGGCATTGCCTTGTATGCACGTAGTCTTTTGAAATAAAACATGATTGAAAAATCAATGTCAATAATAGTTCTCTCTCAAATGAGGAAATCAAAGAGTAATGTAGTTTATTGTCGTACCGGACAAAAGTGTTGCATAGTTTAACGTCATATAACAAGGACGAAAGTGAATCAATGTAAAGATATTGATTCTAGGGGCGGTTTCACGAATCAACATCATATGAGATGGTGGTGAACCGATGTGAAGAGATTGTTTTTTGGGCTTGAACCCTGGGAGGTTGCCTACATACCCAGCCTGGAGGGCAAGGATCAAAGTCCGTGTAGTTCAATTTAAGAATTAATCAATGATCAAGTTGTTCTTGGGGACAACGATCTAATAAAAAAATGTTGTTGGGACTTACACATGGTTATAGGCCCAAATAGAGTGTTACCGTTGAGTTTTTCTCTAAGCTCACGTGAGTCATACTCGGTGTGAGAAACAAGAGGTAACAACAACCTTAACGATGCATAGTTTAATTTCATGTAGGACATATGAAGGGACTATGCAGTTTAAAGTATTGCAGTTAGGACTATTGGTGCTGCACAGTTTAGTGTCATGTAGCAGGGACAAAATACAGTTTGATGTCATGTATGGCGTATTATGAACTTTCTGTACAGTTTAGCGTCATGTAGTTAGGACGATGGGAACAATAGAGTTTAACGTCATGTTGGACGAAAGTGGGACTGTTCAATTTAATGTCATGAAGTAAGGACAAAATAACACACCATTTACGTCATGTTGGACGCATTGGGGATTTTTTTCCACAATTTAACGTCATGTTGGACGAAAGTGTGAATAGTTTAAGGTCATATGCATGGACCGTGGATGGTGCAGTTTAATGTCATGCTAGACGGTGGTGTAGTTTAAGGTCATACAGGACCTTTGATGATTATATAGTTTAACGTCTTTCTGGACGTAAGGGACTTTTATATAGTTTAACGTCGTGTGGGATGAAGTTGCAGTTTAAGGTCATACAGGACCATTGCTGTATAGTTTAACGTCATATAGAAAGGACGAACTGGTGCTGCACAGTTTAGTGTCATGTTGCGGGGACATCTTCTTTTCTACAGTTTAACATCATGTTGGACGAAAAAGGGACTTTCCTATAGTTTAACGTCATATTGGACGAAAAAGGGACTTTCCTACAATTTAACGTCATGTTGGACGAAAAAGGGACTTTTCTACAGTTTAACGTCATGTTGGACGAAGTTGCAGTTTAAGGTCATACAAGACCATTTAGGGAACTTTTTCACAGATTAACGTCGTGTGGGACGAAGTTGCAATTTAAGGTCATACATGACCATTTAGGGAGCTTTTTCACAGTTTAACATCATGTGGGACAAAGTTGCAGTTTAAGGTCATACGGGACCATTGTTGTATAGTTTAACGTCATATAGCAAGGACGAACTGGTGCTGCACAGTTTAGTGTCATGTTGCAGGGACATAATGGTGCTGCACAGTTTAGTGTCATGTTGCAGGGACATAATGGTGCTGCATAGTTTAGTGTCATGTTGCAGGGACATAATGGTGCTACACAGTTTAGTGTCATGTTGCAGGGACATAATGGTGCTGCACAGTTTAGTGTCATGTTGCAAGGACATAATGGTGCTGCACAGTTTAGTGTCATGTTGCAGGGACATAATGGTGCTGCACAGTTTAGTGTCATGTTGCAGGGACATAATGGTGCTGCACAGTTTAGTGTCATGTTGCAGGGACATAATGGTGCTGCATAGTTTAGTGTCATGTTGTAGGGACATCTTCTTTTCTACTGTTTAATGTCATGTTGGACAAAGTTGCAGTTTAAGGTCATACTGGACCATTGCTGTATAGTTTAACGTCATATAGCAAGGACGAACTGGTGCTGCACAGTTTAATGTCATGTTGCAGGGACATAATGGTTCTGCAAAGTTTAGTGTCATGTTGCAGGGACATAATGGTGCTACACAGTTTAGTGCCATGTTGCAGGGACATACTGGTGCTGCACAGTTTAGTGTCATGTTGCAGGGACATAATGTTGCTGCACAGTTTAGTGTCATGTTGCAGGGACATAATGGTGCTGCACAGTTTAGTGTCATGTTGCAGGGAAATAATGGTGCTGCACAGTTTAGTGTCATGTTGCAGGGACATAATGGTGCTGCACAGTTTAGTGTCATCTTGCAGGGACATATTATGAATACTTTGTATTTTATACAAAATATTTCTTCAAAAATCTGGCATTAGTTGGAGTAGTAATGAGTTCTCCATCCATCGAGATTAATGAATAAGCTCCATTAGAGTAGACCCTATGTATTGAATAAGGTCCTTCCCATTTTGGCTCAAGCTTGGGAGGTTTCTTTCCTGGTATCATTGGAGTTCTGAGAACTAATACCAATTCTCCCTGAATGAATGAACGAAGACGAACTTTTTTGTTAAAAGCTCGTGCAATTCGATTCTGATAGATTTCCAAGTAGTTCAATGTGCACAATATTTTCTCATCTAACTGTTCCAATTCATTCAATTGCTTTTGGGATTTCTCATCTGTAGATAAATGATCACAAATGGATACTCTGAGTGAGGGCAATTGAACTTCAATTGGCAAGACTGCTTCTGTTCCATATACCAACAAATATGGAGTTGACCGCGTTGCATTGCGGGTGGTAGTCCGATAATCCCATAAAGCATGAAAGAGTTTATCAGGCCATGACCTCTTATCTTTATCCACCATCTTTTGCAGTATATTTGAAAGATTCTTGTTAAAGGCTTCAATTTGGACATTGGCTACCGCATGATACCGAGATGAATGGTTGGATTTAATGTTGTATTCTTGATTCAATTTCTTCACCTCATAAAAACAGAAGTTGGTGCCGTTGTCCATCAATATGGTATGAGGGACACCAAATCTTGTAATGATGTTAGACTTGATGAAGCTAACAATGCATTTAGAACTGACTTCTTTGAGAGGTACTACCTCTGCCCATTTGGAAAAGAAATCAGTAGCAGTAAGAATGTACTTAAACTGCTTGGTCGTAGCTGAAGGGTAAGGTCCCACCACATCCATTCCCCATGTGGAAAATGGCCATGAGTATATAGCTGTATGAAGCAACTCTGGAGGTTGATGAATGAAGTTGGAATGTACTTGACATGAATGACACTTCTTTGTGAAATCAACACAATCTTGTATAATTGATGGCCAAAAGTATCCAAGCCTTCGAATTTGATCAGACAATCTATGTCTAGACTGGTGGGCACCACAGACTCCTGCATGCACTTCTTTCATGACAGCCATTGTCTCTTCACCATCAATGCATCTGAAGAGAACTCCATCAAAACCACGTTTGTCGATAATTTTCTCTAGGTGGTTTGGGCCATCATAAAGAGTAAAATTTACCACACGTCGCCGGATTTGTTATTTCTCGGCTCTATCAGGTGGACGTGTTCCATTTTGAAGGTATTCCCTGATAGGTGACATCCATCCTGTAGTATGACCATACGGTTCAGGAATGGGACTAATTTCATTAATTTCCTCTGTTCCGGCTTGAACATAAGGTGAAATTGCACGACGGTGGGCAATACTGATGGTTGTCTCGTCCCGATTTGGATCTTCTAGAGCTGTGGGTATACTATCCAGTGCATCAGCTTGAGAATTTTGTGATATTGGGACATAAGAAAATGTCGGTTCTGAAGGGAATTCCGCCATTAACTTTCTGATGTAATCATACAAAGGGATTAACTCTTCTTTTCTGATGGCATAATCCCCATTGACTTGTTTGATTACCATGTCTGAATCACCTTTCACCTTTAAGTGATTCACTTGTTCTTGAAGTGATAACTCCAAGCCTGTGATAAGAGCTTGGTTTTCGGCTTCATTATTGGTACCACCTTCCCACAATAAGAAGGAATAAGGTAACAATTCGTTATCTGGAGAAATGAGTACAATTCCTAAACCAAATTTGTTGAATTTAGGATTTTCCATTTTCTTCCCTGTTGGACTTCTGGAAGCACCATCAAAATACATTTCCCATGTTTGAGGATACTCTTGAATAGAAAAAAATTCCTCATCAGGGAGTTCAATATCTGAGGACGTGTCTTCCACTAAAGGATGTTCAGCCAGGAAATCATCCAGAGCATGGCCCTTTATTGCCTTTTGAGATACATACTGAATGTCGAACTGATGCAAAATAACTACCCACCTTGCTAGATGTCCTGTAAGCATTGGACAACTAAGGATGAATTTGAGCGGATTATTGCGAGATACCAATTGGACCTCGTGATGTTGCAGGTAGTGTCTCAGTTTCTGAACTGCAAAGATTAATGCCAGACAGCACTTCTCAATACTTGAATACTGGGTTTCTGCTTCAAGCATAGTTCTACTGAGATAGTAGAGGCTATTTTCATTCCCAACATCATTCTTTTGAGTGAGAAAGGCACCCAATGATCACTCTAGACCTGTCACATAGAGGATAAGTGGTCTACCATCAACAGGTGGCATGAGTACTGGTGGACTCAAGAGGTATTTCTTGAGAACATCAAATACTTCTTAACATTCTTCAGTCCACTGGTAAGTGACTCATTTTTTCAATAATTTGGTAAAGGATAAACTTTTGCCTGCCAAATTGGTGATGAAACGCTGAATATAGGCTAAGTGTCCTTGAAGTCCTCTTAATTATTTCAAATTATGAGGAGGTGACATACCAAGGATTGATTTGTTCTTATCAGGATCGACTTCAATACCATGATGGCATACAAAAAAGCCGTGGAATTTTCCTAAGGTTACCCCAAAAGCACATTTTAAGGGATTCATCTTCAAATTATGTTGTCGAAGCTTGTGGAATATGACTTCCAAATCATCCAAGTGATTAGAAAGTTGTTTGTATTTAACCACCAAATCATCTACATAGCATTCAACAAACTTCGCTAAGAAAGATTTGAAGATACGATGCATGGTGCGTTGATATATTGCACCTGCAATCTTTAAACCAAAGGGCATCACCCGGTAACAAAACACACCTTGAGGGGCTCTGAAGGCTGTAGATTCCTAATCTTCTGGGGCCATTCGGATTTGATTATATCCAGAATATCCATCCATGACGGAAAGTACTTCATAGCTAGAGGTTGCATCAATTAAGAGTTCTGTAATTGGAACTGGGAAATCATCTTTAGGACAATACCGATTAAGATCTCTGAAATTGATGAAAACCCTAATTTGTCCATTCATCTTCTTTACAGGGACAATATTAGCCAACCACTTGGGATACTGAACTTCTTTGACGAATTTAGCTTTGATCAGCTTATCCACTTCAGCTTCAATTTTGGAAGCATAAGTTGGGTGTGTTCTTCTCGCGGCTTGCTTAAATTTTCGATGTTCTTTTGGTAAACCCAAATGATGAGTAGCAATATCAGGATCAAGACCTGGAATTTCTGTATAGTTCCAAGCGAAAATATCTTTATTTTTCTTTAGAATAGAAATATACATGTCTTGCTCTTCAAAGGTCATGGCCGCACTAATTAATGTGGGGCGTGGATCTTTCTCTGTACCCAGATTTACTTCTCTGAGTTCATCCACAGTGGTAGAGATACCCTCTTCAAATGATGGAGGAGAATCTCTAAGATCTTCCTCTTCCTCTTCATCACGTGTTATTTCTTCCGTTTCTACTTGGATAGTAGATGAAAAAACTAAATTATCGTGATCATAAGAGATGTCAAAATTTTCACATTTTGAAGAAGAAGCTTCCATTTCCGACCCTATTGATAATAAAGGGTCTTCTTTGGGAAATAAAGAGGAGATGATGGATTGAGAATCGACATCATTATTCACCTCTAATGTTGCTATAACTTCTTCTGGCCTGATTGGCGAAGTATAGACTTGTTGGATTTCAGCAGATGAAATGAAGACGTCACCACTTGTGCTTTCATCACTGTTTGGTAGGTTACCAATTTCTCCCATGTTGTCTGGCTCAATTGCCGTAATTGACATTATGGTGCTTTCCATAAGAGTATTTTGATTTGGGCCTATTTTGTCAATTTGACTAATAGGTAAAACATAATCTGTACTCACATGTGTAAATGGATTTATTGGAATTTTCTCCAAACCATAAGGAGCATTAACTTTGGTAATTTCCTTCATTATATATTTTTCTCTTCCGTTCATGTGATAAAATTATGCCTCAATGTATTGAGACTCACATGTCTTGGATGGGGTCTTATCACCATACAATGTTCCAACATGACCATTGAAACAATATTTGAGACATTGATGGTATGATGAAGGAATAACTGCATGCTGATGTAGCCAGGGTCTTCTAAGAAAGACGTTGAAAGCTGAGTCTTGATCAACAATCATGAAATCCGAATTGGATACAAGATCTCCAAACTGAGTTCTGAGTGTAACTTCACCCAGTGGTTCTTGTTCATTTTTATCATATCCTTGTAACATCATGGTAGAAGGAGATAAATCAGATTATGTAAAGCCCAATCGATGAAGTGTACAAATGGGCATGAGGTTGACTCCTGAAGCATTGTCAATGAAATCTCTTCGGATATTTACCCCATTGACTTTGCCAGATAAGTAAAAAGGTTTTATGTTCCCATGCACAACATCATCTGCATCTTTATCAGTAAAAGATATCACTGCATGGCATTCTACAAGATTATTCTCTATGTGATGGACTTCAGCTGCAACAATTTCAGCTTTAAACTCATGAGGACTTGACAAAGCTTCGATGAATGCTTCCCGAAGATCTTTTGACATATTCAAAGCATCCAAAATTGATAACATGGATGGTACTTGGGCCAAGTGTTTCAATATATCATACTTTTGATCTAGAGGTCTGCGTTTCCCAACAAGAATATGCGGTTTAGCAGGTACCTTGGAAGCAGATGCTTTGGAAGCTGATGCATCTTGTATTGGGATAGAAGTTGGCAACATCCTTGGTTTTGGAAGATTAGACTGATTAGATCCATTTACATGCTGAGATAAAAAGATGGAACCTTTAATCGGTCACCCAAAATAACTGTGCCAAAACATAGTTGGCCATTTGCAGAAGAACTTGGTTGTTCTTTTTGAGCTCGCTGAAGGGCTTTACCACGAGTTTCTGATGCATAAACAGTGCTAGGAGGGGTAGAATTGGAGTAGTGGCTTCGGAAAGATCCATGTCTTCCCCTATATCCTGAACCTCTAGAACTTCCTCGGATTCCCTTATTTGATACAGGGAATTCAGGCTTATCAATATTGGAATATGGATCTGTTAATTGAATCATATTAACAGAACTGAAAATTAACTCTTCGTCTGATAAAGACTCTGCCTGATTAGCCTGTTTAGGCTTTGCCGTTTGATGGGGCGGTGCCCATGTCTTTGAAGTAGATGGCATAAAGTCTGCCAGAGTCAAAGACAATTTAGGCTTCGACACATACTCATCTTCTTCTGATTCTTTTTTCTTCTTTGAATCAAGTCGTTTCATTGATGATTTTCCCTCTGATGAAGAGGGTTTTACTGCAATATTCATGGTAGAAGACACAATTGGTTTCTTTAATTATGTTCTCAAAATGGCATGAGTCTAATTGATTGTATTTCTGACCATCCAATCATCATACTTCTGTGCATTTCTTCTTTTGACTTCTTGTCATTCACCTTCTTCCTATGGAACTGTAGCATTAACACATTCTATCTGAGTCGAAGAACCTTTCAACTTGACTTGTCCCAAGTCGACCATATTTTTCAAGAGGTTTTTAAAGACAAAAAAATCTTGGATGGGATGCCCCAACATTTGATGAAAGGGACAATAATTGGGACGGTCTTCATGTCCTTCTTTGTTTGGCCTCTTGGACACCGGTAATTGAACCAAATTATTTTCCATAGCTGAAATGAAGTAACCAGGAACATTCTCACTTCGGAAAGAGTATGTTTTACGTTTCAAATCCTCAAATTGTTTTCTTCATTGATCTCTTTGATCATTTGGACGAAACGACCTTTGTTGTTGGCGTTCAGGAGGTGGAGCCCTTCGAGAAGATGAAGGTTTTGAAGTAGAAATAGGTACATGTGCTTGTTTAAGCATAACTGTAGCAGTTTCTGCTTTACCCATTCTCCTTCCTGGAGCTGATGGAATTACACGAGATTTAACCTTAGCCAGTATAAGGGAATCTTCAATCTTTTGAGCAATTTAAGTAAGGTCTCGAAACCCTCCTGTGTATTTCACAGGGATCAATGGCGTGTGTAATTCGTCATGCAAATTTTCCACACAGATTGGCAATAGTTCCTCCTGAGGAAGTGTTAAACTCAGGGAATATGTTAATCCCTTTCAGCGGGCAATGAAATCAGATACTCTTTCATTCTCCCTTTGCTTGCTGTTTGTTAGATAAAAAACTGTCGTTTTTGGAAAAGTTGAGCTGAACTGAAGAAGGAATTTTTGACAAAGATCCTCCCATCCGATGATTGAACGGGATTTCAAGCTTGTATACCAGACAAAAGTTGGTCCTTGAAAGGTTCACATGAAGCATCTGAGTTTCACTGCTTCTTACTGCTCTGGAGTTCCCATCATAGGATCACAATAAGACACGTAAGGTGTCAAATGTTGTTCAGGGTCGCCTGATCCATTGAAAGTAGGAAAAACAGGGTTTCCAAAACTGGATGGAGGAGAAATTGAATCTACCCATTCAGGGTAAACTTTCTTTTTAGGTTGAACTTGCGCTTGCTTGCCATCCATATTTTCTAACCGAGCTATTAATGAATAAATAGTAGTTATCAACTTTTGAGAAATATCCGGTTGAACTTGGTTTTGGGTAGGTGCAATGAATGGAGATTGGACCGACGTGGTGGTTGGTGCTGCAACTGATGGTAGTGCTGCCAACCGTTATTGCACTTGAACTGTAGGATTAGACTTCTAAGGGTGTACTGATAAAGGAAGATATTCATGATCCATCTCAGTAACTGCAACAAATTCCTTTGGCTGTCGGACTCCTGCATTTTTAAGAAAAAGACTACTCTAAAGTAGTTCTGCTTTCAACCTTCTTAATTCTTTCATTTCTTCCTTTTGTTGTGCATAACTTTGCTCTAATGAGATCGATTGACCTTTTCCAGAGGAAGGATACGTAACCTGATTCTTTCCCTTCCCTTTGTTGGATACCTTTTGGAGAGAGGGAAGTGGATTACCTAGGTTCTGAGTAATCCTTTGACTTCGTGTACGTACACCTTCTTCATTTGTATCGGTGCGTACATTTTCTTGAGCAGGACGCTCTTCATCTGAGTCCCCTGAGTGAACCTCCTCTGGTGGATTAGAAACAATGGCATTGATGACCTTGATTGATGCATAATGCATCACATCCCTTCTATCAACATTTCTGTGATATTGTCTTCTTTCATGTCTTTGACGAGACATTGCCTTTTGTTGATTAAATCTTTTAGGAACTTCTTGACGAGCTATAACTCGGAGGGAATCTCCAGATAATTTGGCTCTTCGTTCCTCTTGTGGCTTCTTCCCCAATTGAGAAAAGACCAACATTCTACGAGAAGGGGATTGATGATTTGAAAGTGTCCCCAGTCTCGAGAACTGGGGATGTTCCTGCTATTTCCTCTCAACTCCCCGAATCCCATTTGTTGACTCTGAGGGTTGGGTTAAAGGAGTCCCCAGTCTGACAAGCTGGGGTGGCTCTTGACATGCTATGTCTGAGACCTTCTTAAAAGATCTCTAGATCTTGGGAATCTTAGTTCGGAAATTAGCTGGATGCATTAGCCTGTATCCACTTTTATCACCTGGTTCAACAGACCGTTGGATGATTTCCGAAACTTCTGTCATTTGATGATGTGTTTGCTCCATACATGAGGCTTGTGCAATATTCTCGCCTGCTTGATGTAGGAGAAATTCAACAACTTGTTCCCTATATGTTTGATTTTGAGAGGAACTAGTTGAAGCCTGTTCTTGAGAAAGCTTTTGATTATGAACAAAGCCCATTGACTGTGGCCTGCCATGGGCAATAACATTGCATGATACCATTTTTGGCAGGCTTTGCTGACTGGAAAGCACTGTGAAATTTATTGCTCCGTGAACACCCCATCCTCTGATATGAACACCAGATGGGGCATTGGCAATTAATTGTCGCAATTTTCTTAGTGCGCCAAGGCATGAACGTTGAAGGGTTCTTTGCTGCTTTTCAGCCTTCGGATACCGAGAGACTGATAGAGATGCCGAATCAATCTGACGTTGTATCCCTCCTATTATCTTAAGACGATGTTCATATTCATCATATGATAATACCTTCTTCTTCAATTGACATAGAGTTTTCCATATGTTGAGACGAATATCATGGA
Source organism: Viscum album (assembly GCA_963277665.1). Classification (NCBI taxonomy): domain Eukaryota; kingdom Viridiplantae; phylum Streptophyta; class Magnoliopsida; order Santalales; family Viscaceae; genus Viscum; species Viscum album. Next base: position 1,465,581,877 of record OY728128.1, on the reverse strand, counting down.
TTCCATCATCCATCAACATCTTTGGAATGTCGTACTGGGAGTCAGCCAAAGGCCAAAACATGACTGGTACCTCACCTTTTTCCAGTTTTTTCTTCAGGTTCAGCATTTCCTCTTTATCATTAAATAAAGATTATTCTACCTGTTTTGACCAGAGTTGGTGTTTACTTGTTGCTTCATCGGATTCAACAAGATTGGTAGAGAGATCATTGATCAAACTAGAAGATACATGACTTAGGGGTGGTTCGGAGAATGACCTACAACCTGTTATATCTTTTGATTGAGAAAGTATTTCACTTATTAGCGATAAAGCATCAGACATGACTGGTTTCGCATTTGCAAGTGCCTCAATATAAGAGGGCTTTATCGGCACTACATTGTCCACTGGAGTATTTTCCAGGCAATGTGAATCACTACTGCAGAGGGGACTTTCATAGCGAAGTTCATCATCATGGGGAGGACCACCATAATGGGTTACAACAAAAGATGGGATCTTTTGATCCTTGGACTTCTGACCACACAGAGGGTTCCTATGGCTCTCATCTGAAGATGAAACTTCAAGATTGACCGAATTGTCACGAAGCAAGCCTTCATGAGAAAGTGTCTGTTGAAGACTTTTGGAATTAATGTTCCCATTATTGGGAACTGAGGGAGTAGAATATTGAATTCCAACAGATAAATGTCTGAGGGCTTCATGAACTCCAGCATCGAGCAAGGCCTTGTTGCAGATTGGCCTTTGATCTCCTGACTGTGCTGGGTGGATCTTTTTCTTAGATGCCTTCTTACTCGCTTTGGAAACCACTTGTTGACGAAAGTGGTTACTCTGAACAGGTGTATGTGCCTGATCTCGAAAGATGGTCAGGTTAGGCTGACGATCTCCACTCAAATCAGGTTTATGTGCCTGACTTGGTTGTCCGTATGATATGGGGGAGTATGCCCAATAACCCTCTTGGACTGGAACAGATGTGTGTGTCTGTTCCGGAGTGAATCGTTGATGTGTCACTCCACTACTAGGGATAGATTTATGTGTCTTTCCCTGAGATGATGCCAAAGTTGTTATGATATCCTGGCAAGTATCCTGAATATGAGCAGAAATTTTCTTCTGCTCTTTCACCATTGAAAAAATATGTTTGGTGACTTCAGCCGCCGGAACGGGGATATACGTCCATTCCGGGCTTGGAGTAGGTGTATGTGCCTGCTCCTGTCCTCCATTTCCTGTCAGTGAATCCTCACAGTACTCAAGTGTGGAGGCAGAGAGTTGAGTCTGCCTCCTATTTGTCGTCGGGGCTTTCCGACTGACTTCTCCGTGCGCTACCAAGCGAGACTGTTGGAAGGCTTGATTAGTATTAGCAGGTGTATATGCCTGCTGATTACACTTCGCCAAACGCGGTTGACAAGATCCATCATATGTAGTCAGACGATCCTGCTGACTAACTGATGATGTATAAGTAGGTGTATGTTCCTGCCTATAGTACTCCGTCGGAATTTCCTGGCAGGATTGGCGTGATGCTGCCAGACGAGTCTGCTAGATAGTGGAAATAAAATAGACAGGTGTGTGTGCCTCCTCGTTGTTCGCCACCAAGTTAGGTTGGTGGACTTCTCTTGAGATGGAAGGGATGATAACCTTCCCATTGTTAACTGGATTCCGCCTCTGGCGGTTCGTCTTGCCTGCTCGGGTTTGAAGAACCTGAGACGAACGCCAGGAGTCGGTACCCTCATCATGTTGAGGGCGCACTACCGCACGAGTCTGGCGGCGATTGTTGATGGGAGCCCTCGAGAAGGAATCCTGTATTTTTGAATTAAGGCCCTGAGGGACCTGCTCATTCACTTCCTCAGAGTAAGGGAGCGAATGGAAATTGCGTTCCGGGGATAACGACCCGAAACGGTTGGAGACGGTAGTCAGCACCGCCTGCCTCTTAATCACTGGTCGTCGTTGTCTGGATGACCTGCGTGAGTTGTTTACTTGGAGGGCCTGTCGGGCAGCCTCCAGAGTTGGGATGGTACCGTGTTGATGGTACTCCTTAACCAGTGCATTTGATACCCAGCGTTGAAGACGACGAGTAGGTGATGTCATCCTCAGAGCGGATGGCGATCCAGTAGGAATAACAGTAGTGGTATTTGCAGTAGCAGTATTCACAGATGTGAATTTGACAGCAGCCATTATGGAAATACAAAAGATCTTGGAAAAGAGTGCATGTTTGATATAACAGACGTAATCAAGATAAATTCAGCCACTTCAACCTTTGGATGAGCACATATGTCAATTATTGTTTTTGTTAGCCCTCTTACTGACTTTTAAATAGGGGCTTTAACAAAAAGGTAAAACACCACTTTAACTTGGTTAAGGATTCACGTCGGGTTCACCATTTTTGTTTCGCATGGAATTCGGGGATGACCTCCTGGATAGGAGAATCAAACGTTCTGATCAGTTTCTAGCGGGTTTGTTCGTAGAACTGGAAACATCCAATGATTCCACACCCGTTTGGACCTACTTTCCAAAGATAGGCACTCATTAGCTTGTGGACTGATGAGGCTTAGGAATTTGCATTGGTCGAGAGGATGGGATGTCAGACTCATCACACCTTTTTGAGGGGAATTATTGTCTACTCCGGGACTCTCTTTATAGATTTAGATTATGTTCGTGAATCCTTATTACATTATCAAGTATAAAATGAGCTTTCCTTTAGTTTTAACAATCAATAATTAAATATGTAAGAAATTTAGAGAATCTTTTATACGTATTCGAGGTTCTTCATCAATAGAGAATCATCTGTATCTATTTACAGATTCTTGGTGAACTGTATCCTTCAAAACATTTATATAAAAGTCTCTTGGTCATTATGATGACTAGGCTGGTTTTAAAGCCACTTAGTGGGGCAATTGAAGTTTTTTGTCATTCAGAAGGACATGGATTATTTCAGAGTTGGGATCGAACCCATAAATGGGCTACCTACGTATCCTTTGTTTTGGAAAAGGAATCGGAACCCACGTAGTTCGAGTAAGGGAGTATGACGTTTATGATTGATGGCTCAAAGAAGGATGTAATATTTAATTTTACACTCTATGCTCACGTGAGTCATGCTCGGTGTAAGAAACAAGAGGTATTGGTAAAAATTAGACAATTGTGCCATAAAAGATGCAATCATAAGAAATGGTTTGGGGCTTATGTACGTATGACTGCCCAGATAGATGAAGGTTTAGGATTTACTTTTAGGGAGAAAATCCAGGAACATGGTCCATAAAGGTATATGTGCTTCATGGAGATTTGAATACTCTAACTTGGGACTTATTCCTAAAAAGGAAACCCAAATTAGGAGAGGATTGATAACTGGGCTCTACTCCTGAGAAGGAATCCAAGATCAAACGAAAACTAGAACTGGTTAAAGAGAAATTAAGGGACTTGGGGCTTACTTCTAAAGAGGATGCCCATAATTATGACTGGGACTTACTCTTAAAAAGGGGCCCAGGTTAAAGGATTTATGACTGGGACTTATTTCTGAAAGGGAAGCCCAGGTTAAGGATTATGGTTTGGGGATTACTCCTGAAAAAGAATCCCAAATTAGAGGATATGGGGCTTACTCCTAAGAAGGATGCACAAGATTAGGACTGGGACTTATTCCTGAAAAGGAGACCCAGGTTAGGGGACTTGGGGCTTACTCTTGAGAAGGAAGCCCAAGATTATGACTGGGACTTATTCCTGAAAAGGAGACCCAGGTTAAGGATTAAGGTTTGGGGATTACTCCTGAAAAGGAAGCCCATAATTTGGGAATTTTAAGAATTTGGGGCTTACTCCTGAGGAGGATGCCCAAGTTTGGAGGACTTAGGACTGGGGATTATTCCTGAAAAGGAGACCCAGGTTAAGTATTCTCTCATATTAAAGGATGAGGTTGAATGAATGAACTCTCAATCTTTAGTGACATAAAGATATGTAAATCACTAGGTTTTGAGAGATATTCTACTGAATTCCTTTCAGATAAGGAAGTCAAATCAAGAAATCATGCCATAAATGGATTTGGAGAGTGTCTTAAAGATTGAATCTTGAAAAGAAAAGGTGTAATGGCTTAAGAGGGGTGAAATGGGCAAGAAAGGCACCCAAAAATGAAGGGGAGCGCAAGTCTTGGAAGGCGCGCAGGTACTGCGGCGGCACGCAAGTATTGGTCGCGCAGGTATACCTGCGCGACACGTGGGGTACTTGCGCGATTTTCAACCAGCATTGAAATACTTGAGCGACTCTTTATTAAAGCCTTTAGAATCATCTTGAGGTTCTTCCAGAAAAGGAACGCGCAAGTTCTATCGAAGGAATAAAGGCAGTGTGCAAGTGTGGCCACTTCCCTTAAGGGATGGCCACTCAGGCGCGCAAGTGTTGATGCATTTCAACACTTAGGCCTTACTACCTCTCTTTAGATCTTCCGTTCTAGGTAAGAAATTACCTTAGAAGTGTTATGGAAGCTTTGAGAAGAGACTTGGGCGTCGGGAGCTTCAATCCGAGTTTCTGGAAAGAGATCTTTTTGAATGGGGGCCCATAGGGTCTATTTATAGGCAGGAGAAGACCCTGGGCGGTTACCGGGCGGTTATCACTTAGGTCGCGCAAGTCACTTGCACGACCATAAGGCTTCGTGCAAGTAGACTTGCACGACCACTAGGCGGCGTGCAAGTGTACTTGCGCGACCATGAGGGAACTTGCGCGACCAATGGGCAATGTTCTCCTTGTTAACCCCTTTATCGATTTTTGGTGTTTCTTCAAAGGATGAATCACTTTGGACTAAGGTATTTCCCTTTTTTCAGTCGTTAGACTCTGTGATGGAAAGGAGCGTCAACACCAACATATCATAGGTCATATTATTGAAACAATGCATAATCATAGGCCGTTTAGAAGACAAAAATCATAAATTAATCAATTATCCCACGGCATGAGATCATAACATTAATGTAAGATATAATTTTTTATACAAATATTTACAGTAAATCATTTCCTTAGACCGGTTTCACTAACAAGTCTATTAGGGTGGCAGGTGTTCATGCCTTCATACATCATATCTTTAGTAAAAGTTCCATTAGAATACTCTAATTTTGGAAAAATTCTCTTAATAAACAACTTTTACTGTCCATTCTAGTATCAAATATATCAACAGATATACATATTTACCAAATAAATTAGAGAGACACATAATTATAATCCCACCTTTCACAAATTTAAAACCATAGAAATGTTTCCCAAAATAATCATAAACATTCATCATAACATTAAAATATAACCAGTGTAAATGAAATAGGTTTTAAAAAAATATAACTATTTCATCCTGTCACAACCCAAGGTAAATAATTGGGCTTCCAAAAATTCTTATCATTGTAATAATAAACCATATAGATAAAGATAAATGATGTTATCATCCGATCATATACCTAGTAAATAATAAGTAACATCAAATAATGTTATCATATATGAAAAAGGACATTAAATTATTAATTGAATATTTAATATGGAAGACACCATTTTTAATTTTAAATCACTTTATTAAGATATATAAATTACTTAAATAGTATGGAAAAATATTCTTTGTAAAGAACAATGGAAACATGTAACAGTATTATGGCCATAAACCAACAATCCCAGATTTTGTGCTAAAAACATAATAATTACATTCCAAGAATTTCTAGGGTAAATATTCCCTAGTTTTTCTTATTTAACAATTACAACAACAAAAGAAAAATTGGATCACTTGCATACCCAATGACAATTCAAGAATATAGTTTTATAGATTTTTTAAATACTATTACATAAACAACACCCATGACTTCATGAGAGTATTACACATATTACACCCATATTTTCTATTCCATGTTATGTTTTAAACATATTTAATAAAATTAAGAAAAAAACCATTCTGGACTCAAATAAATTTCAATCATTTATTATTACCTACATAAATTAAATTATAAGAAGGGTGGCATGAAATTATTATTAAGGGTATACATATGTATTGAAAACTGAATTTAATTAGTGATAGTAACACGAGCACAAGGGTATGATTTAATAATCAATTTGCATGAGAATTACATGAGATAAATCATACTAATAAATAATTCAATCATAAATAATGAAACTTGGCATAATGATTTTCCATAATACAAGGCTCCTAATTATTAATAGTCGTGATAAATGTGATGTCTAACTCGATCAAAGGAGATGTTTATGACCCATAGAAGGTACAATGAAAATGTTTTCACCCCTTGGGAATCATCATCATAGAACCCTTACAAAACTCTTAAAATTATAATAATTATACAATTTACTTCCATTAAAATTCACTAGAAAACATAACCATTACCAAATTAATTATATAATCATCTTGCATCACCCATAGTATAAGCTCAATTAGGATCGGATGCGAGCTATAACAGGGATAAACACTTTTTGTAATTTATTCTTGGACCATCAGAGAGTTAAAACACGGCTCAATCCTTTGACGATAATTTTCAAGGACCATTTTATCAACAAAACCCTTGAAGAGGTATTTAAAACACCTGTACAAAACAATTATGGATATCAAAATACAAATAACTTTTAAAAACTCATTTTTAAAACATAATTCAAGGAAAATGATAAATGAATGGTATTTCATAGAATAAAACATAAAATCATATATTGAATCCAAACAATAATTAAATGTTATAATGGAGGGAAATTTCTCTATCATAAAATTCTTTAAAAAAGATCATTACTTTTGTCACATGATTAACCCACAGAAAAGATATTTTATACATGAAAATATCATTTAAAATATAACAATTCATTTATATAAATAATTATAATAGATTAATTTCAAAATATCCCCATTGAATCATAAGTAACATCATGGTTTGTTAGAATTTATTATTGGAAATACCCTTAAAAGAACATTAAAAAAATCTTTATAAAAATTTCCTTTTCATTTTTAAAAATAAATGTAAAAAAAATAAAAAAAAATTAAAAAATCATACTTTGAAAAGAATCATGGGAAATTACAAAGGATGTTTCAAATAATACATTTCACATGGAAATGGTAAAATAAATTCATGTGGTAGATGTAAAAAAATAAATATTCTTTTAATACATTTTCTAAAATGGTTAAAAAGGATCATATTAGGGAAATTTTTTTTGAATTTTATTAAAAAAATATGTTTAAATAAAGTTCAAATATCATTTAAAATAGATTAAAAAATCATTTATTTTGATAAAAGTGTTTTTTATAATAATATAGGAAACATGAATATAGATAAGAAATATTCCTTATCGAAACAACAATATAAGATCAACATCACTTATAAATGAAACTATTTATTTATATATAATAAATAAAGGAGAAATAAAAATTAAATATGTAAACTAAAATTTTAAACATATGAGAATGAAATTTATTTGTTTCATGAAAATTAGAGCTTCTAATATCCCCCGACAAGAACATGAAAGTAAATAATCTTGAAAATAAAATAGATTGCAACATAAAGTCTTTTCGACTTTGGTAACTCTTCAATCATAAGACAGTCAAAGAAAAAGATCAAATGAAATTTCAAATATCATTAATATAGGTAGGTTAATTATATATAATTTCAAAGGGGTGGTACAAGAACCCCATAAATTAATTTATTTTCATAAAATCTATATATGTCCTAAATAAATATAATTTGAGATGAATAACACTTACGAAGGTCATTTCATTGAATTGAAGATTAATATATTAATCTATTATGTGTAAAAAATTTAAATCCAAAAAAATAAAGTGGAAATATATAATTAAAATTTAGGTATTAATTTATACATTATCATGGTAAAACAATCTCAAGGATGAATAGTTATAACCTAATTAATGGAAAATGTATTAAAAATCCATTTACTACACGGTAGATTTCAAATAAAATCACCATGGATAATGTAAATAAAATTAAGACATAATATATCTTGATTTACTAACTATTAATGGTATAATGTGTAAAATTATATTATGTAAACCACATAAAATAAATTATGTCCATAACAATAAAATACGTCTCAATAAAAAACATTGAGATGAAACCCCATACCTTGTGTCGAGGCTTTCAATATATGTACTAAATTTCTAATATAATAAAATAATATCTATGATTTGATTTGAGGATATTGTTTTAGTATATTATTCCATTATACATAAAAAACTATTTTATTAAAATGACATATTTAATTACATAATCAGTAAGTCCACATCAGGTGCATTTTGAATGTTTGGTCCAAAATTTCAAAATGGCTTCGATATGCTGAATGTGATTGAAAGGTTTAATTGGTAAATAACTTAAATAATAATAAAACTAATATAATTATATTCATTTTAAATTAATTATAGTTGTAAATCCAATAATTATAAATGGTTATGAAAAATTAACTATTTTAAAATCACAGGGATAATATGGAGTATTTGCGCATGAGTAACGTTTCCATTTATCAATGTTTATTATAGAATTAATGTAAGAATTATTAAAACCTTCAATAATTATAAAAATATCCTAAATATTAAATTATTTTTAAAAAATAGATATATATTATTCATGTTTTGTGGAAAAAAATGAATCACATCTCTTAGTGGAGGTTGTAGTCCATAGGTATGCATGAACAACATTATCAAATTTTAGTAAATATAAGGTTACAAGATAGATGATATATTATCTTTAAAAATGATAAATATTTCATAAATAACATATATATAAATTAAATCTATAAATATAACCATCATTAATTGGTGGTGATGGGAAACAAATAAGATCTGTTTGTGAGTTTGTAGTCTTCCACACACACTAATGAGGAATTTAAATCAAATTTGATGGAGAATAGACATTTATATGTGATATAATACTAAGATTATAACATAATAGTATATGTTATATACTGATTTTATGATTTCTACATGGTTGGAAAATATTTTAATGATGTTGAATAATATATAATATGAAAATTATCAGGGAAGAACTACAGCGGTTCTTAATACAACCTGATTTACATTACACCTTATTCTATATAATGATGGTATTTATATAAAATTAAAACCTCAATAATGTGGGTAGATATTTTAGGACATATTTTATTCGACTAATGCAATAAAAAAATGGTTATTTGTGTTTCATGAATTAATAATAAGAGGTCTCATTTTATCTGAGTGGCAGAACCCGTGAAATTTATTAAAATATAAATTTAATATAAATTAACTACGATGTAAAAATGGATCTAAATTCATAATATTAAAATATATTTTGAGTATGAGTATAAATAATATCATAAAATTAAATTTATATATCATTTGACTATTTTTTACCAAATCATTTGGTTTTAACCCTCCATTATCCATTTTTCTACATACTGCGTCAATAATGTTTTAACTCATTATGGTAACTATAGTTACTATAAATGAAAAAAAGAAAATAAATAGGCAATAGTTATTATTATAAACCATATCCTAGTACAGAATCTAGACATAATATTATTAATAATTTTATATAATTTTTTAAATTAATATTCATTATAAAATATCATTAATGTGAATATTAAGATCTATTTATTACTTTGACATTAAAAACATCATGAAAACAATTGATATAATAAATAAATATTTCATTACATCCCTTCCATATTTCATTAATATATAAACTTCATTTATAACATTAATAATCTCAAATTAAGTAATTAAAATATTTTCATTTTCATTTATTTTGTTTATCTATAAATTGAAGAATTAAGGTGTCAGTATTCAGTATAGATATAGGGTAATTATTTATTCACTAAAATTAAAAATAAATTATCATGTTTATTATGAATAATTTTTAGTCTAAATTCATATTTATAACCAAACATTTCTTCTACTTATACCTATTTTAAGGATATTATAATATTAAAAAAAGTGTGATATTTTTGAAATTTCATTACATAAAATATTATAAACATCATAACCACACCTAAATGAAAATAAAATACAATATAAATAATTCATGGATTGTTATGGAACCATTATACACCAAAAAAGAGAATGTTTTAGGGTCATTTTACAATCCATATCATATTATTTTGAACCATTAATTACCTGATTTACCCTTTATCATGGAATGAAATTAGTATGGTAACAATTCACATTAATGAATGTAAACAGAAATTGTTTACCAAAATTTAACACACTAATTGAAAAATATTTAATACATTTTTTAAAATTTATCACGTAGGCTTATTAAAAATTAATTTAAAATTAAAATAAAAAAACTAAATGAAAAATAATTTACCTGAAAAAAATCATTCTCAAGTATAAAATATTTTGATACTAAATTCAAATAAAAAATTCATATGGAAACAAAGAATTTTATTAGTTAGAATAAAGATAACTAATTAATATTTATATCTAATCCAATATATAATTTTACTTTTTAAATAATGAAAAATGAAATAATGTTTTTAATAAAAAAATTTATTTTTCACTATTCATTGAAAAATAAATAATTGTATGAAAATTTAAAAACAATTACCCATAATAAAATTTTTATATCATTATTTAAAAATAAATATATATTTTATAAAATAAAATATATAAAATATAAATAAAATAATTATATTCTTTTCTGGATAAAAATGAATTTCTTAAGAAAACACATCTTTGACGAATAAATGGGTTTTCATAAAAATTGTGTTTTTATTTTCTAGGAATAAATGAATTAAATTTTATTATTTAGATAAATTATAAAATATTAAAACATTATTTATTCATATTCAAAACTTTTAATTTAATTGGTATGTTAAAATGGTCTCTTTTAGATAATAATATTATATTGTTCAGTTTTGGATAATATTATGAATCTGACACATTATCAAACAAAATCAATTTTTTAAGATCTCTAGATATTAAAAAATTAATATTAAAAACAATCATATGTCATAATAGTGATAAATTTCATTCATTAAGTAATTGTTAAAATAATTATTTCGTTCACACCTTTAGAAAAAAACCAAATTTAGAAAGTGATAAGAATATTCGTTTTAAAACATATTTTAAGAAAGTAAATAAGGGATATAAATTATTTGAAAAAAAATGAAATTATAATATTAAAAATATTATTTTAAACACTTATAAAAAAATAAAAACATTTAGAAACTATTATTTTTGACCGAAAATAGAAATAATTTCATGTTTTCCATAAACAAATTCTTTTAGTCTATTGAGTCTGTAAAAAGAGGATATAAGATTAAAAAAGATTTTTATATAACTAAAATTATATGATAATAAAATTCATGAGTAAAGTTTTAGGAATATCATGAAATTTAATCAATAGATACTTAATTAATGTAAATCATGAGAAAGAGTGAAAATGTATTATGAAACTATTACTACTATGTTAGTATTTGAATCACAATCCCCATGATGAAATACAAAAATTAAATGAATCATTAAATATCAAAAAATAAATAATTACCGGATTTATTCCCAAAAATATATGTAACTTCACATCATACAATAATATAAGATCATAACTTAACATATCTTTCAAATAAGAGAATTTGAAATAATTAACCCTTTCCTCGACATTCAATTTCATCAAAACCACTCTAACATCGTTTCTATGAAAATAAAATTTCTTATACATATATAATATAGTAATATAAATATATTTATTATAATATATATTCAACATATAACATTTTAACACCCATTTACTAATAACTCATTATTATGATCATAGTTTCCAGTTCTTAGTTGTTTCATTTTTCATTATAACTTCTGTTCAACAGTTTTGTAACACGTACATTGATTATATTTACATCATAGAAAAAAATTTAATCATGAAATGAATATCATTTATATAGATTATATTTATTTATTTTTTTAAAAATTTATATGAAATGATAAAATAATTACACCATTCGTGGAGATAATAGGTTGTATGTATGAATGAATGATGTTCTAACTTTTCAATAGATAGAATGAAGGAATTTTAAATAACAATAAAATTTTCAATATTAATTTTTATAATAATTAAACTCCTTAAATAAATCATTATTTATATCTTTGTAAAATGTAAATAAAAAACAAATCACATTACATCTTGGAGTGGGTAGTTTACATATATTTATGAATGGAGCAATCATTTTCCAATGGATATAAAGGTAAGAAGGTAGATATGATATTATAATTATTGAATAATAATAGTGTCATGAATATTATTTATATAAATTTACCCCTTAATAATACCCATCCATTAATTATAGGGATAAAAAATAAATTGTATCACTATGTGCAGGTGGTAGTCCACATGTACGGACGAGATATACTTTAATTTACTATTTTATGGAATAGAGGGTGGACAATGGTAGTTAAAAAACATATTAATATTTAAAAATTTGTAGTTAATTGATTTTATAATTTTCAATTAATTAAATATTTTTTTATGATGTATGAGGGGAAATAAAATGAAAGGGATCGGGTCTAAATATTGTCTCTTCCTTGGCAGGGATCCATTAGATCCATTTTAATCACCCTTATCATAATAAATTGAAAAAAACTTCATAATGGTTAGGTGTGTTGCTAAGAGAATGTTTTTTTGGGTTTTTGAAAAATAAGGCACAATGTGGCGTAAAGGAAATAGAGAAGGGGTGTCCTTTTGTAAGGGAGGGAAATGTTAAACATTGAATTACATAATAATTTTAAATATAGTTAATCACATTACCATGTATAATAATTCAAAATATAAATTAATTCAAAAAAAATTCTGACATGGACAAAATATTATCATTTAATGACATTTTTATAGGCTTTAGTTTCATTTTAAATTTTTTTAGCCCCTTCATTAACAAATTTTCAACTTAATTGTAGAAACACGTTTTCCAATCATAAAGGGTAATAATTTTACTTATAAGATAAAATATGTACAATAAAAGAAAAATGGGAAAAATTTACATTTATTTTTCAAAATAATTTTCCTATATAAATATTCATAGGATTTTAAAAAAAAATAGTAAAATATTATTTTTTATAAAATATAATAAATTTCATTTTTGACACTATTCAAGAAATTGGACTTTGAGAAAAACAAGAACATACCGTAATTAGAATATAATTCCTAATGAAATATCTAATATTTTATTTTTATCTTAAAAATTTTCTGGACACATTAAATCTCTAAAAAAATTTAATTTTACAGTTTTAATAATTTTTATGAGATTTTTCTCCAACTTGCACAAGTGTTGTGTCGGTGATACATAAGAATTTATGGTAATCATTTCATCATTAAAAATTTTAATCAAATAATGATTATAACAAGTTTTTATTTATAATCCATATAACCCTTTATAATGAAACTTACCCTTTTTCATATTTTTAAAATTGTATAGATATATCAGTCCATAGAGAGAGGCTTTATGGAATTTTATTCATATAAAATAATATAACTTATATTATGAAGGTAAAATGGAACCAAAATAACATATATTAGAAATAATGATTTATATAATATAATTTATCCCATCCTTTAATATTAAAAAATTTTATGGGATGATGTTGAGACCATATTTCTTTGTTTTAATCCAACGTTACCCATTTAACCTTATTGAGATTAAAAATATTTACCATATTTAATATTCATAATGGAAAAAAATAAAAGAGAAAATATTTACCAAATTTGATCATCCTATTTCCAAATGTATAATCCGTTTTTAATTATTTAGATTCATTAAGTGGAATAAATGTATTTAATATAATAAATAGAATAACAAATACTTATTCAAGAAAAATTCATTTGTATGTATTAATTTATTTGAAAGAAAATTAAACCATAAATTTTATTTCATTAAATTAAACAAGATTATTGAGAGCATAATAAAAACAATTCTAAATTTGAATAATTTTAAATAAAAATTTATCATTATAACTTATTTAATAAAAAATAGAGTCTTCAATAAAAATAATATTTTCACAATTCGCCAAAAAAGTAATCATTTAAATATTTTTGAAAATATCACCATATTCTAATTTTGATATAATTATCTCAAAAAATGACATACCTTTTATAAAATATATTTTTTAATGTTTAATTAATTAATTATAATATTCACGTACTTAAATAAATAAAAATCATGATGGAAGAATACTTATTTTAATGATTAATATGACTTTAGTAAAACACATTGAGTGCATATTTAATAAGAGTTTACCAATAATTATTTTCATAGTTTCGATATATAAATTTAATAATTTATTTACCTTCATTCAAACCCACTAATTAAATTCCTATATTATAATAGTTAAAATAATAATAAAATATCGTGATTCAATAAAGCCTGGTGTCGTGTGTTCCATGCACTATAATACATAATTTTCATTCAAAACCATTGGTTATTAAATTTACCCCAATTAATAAATATAGTCCTTGTAATATTGTCAAAAAATCTGTATTTATGGGTTTTAAAATTTAAAATTATTTTTTTGTAAACCATCATAACAAATAATTTTTTTAAAAATCTCTTGAATAGAGAGAAAGAGAAATATGAAGGTAATCTATAATAACATGTACCAATTGTTTTAAATTGGAAAAATAATAGTAATTGGAAATATGATCATAGGAGTGGAAGTTAATTTCTATATTGTTATAGATAGTGATGAAGAACATTTATCTCGAGAAATTTATTGATCATATGACAACTGATGACCATAAAACCAAAAATAAATGGGGTTTGAAAAATGCCATCGATTCTGAAAAAAGAAAGTAATAGGATAACCATTTTTTTTCAATATCATTTCCTAGAATAAAGGATCTATTTTAATATCTATACTAATGATCATAAGGAAATATATATACATGAAAATTAGAATTTCATCCTTTCATTAATTTTCATCCGAAATACCATATTTTTCTCAATCTGAGTAGTATTCTTGATGAACTTTTTATGCTTAAAGAAAAAAATGTTATTTATTATATATAAAAAGATATTAATCTATTTATACAACCTTTAAATATTAACAAAAATGGAATTTTTTTCCCTAGGTAACATCAAAAGGGTACAATCTATCCTACTAAACCTAAAAATATACCTAATAATAAGAATTTATCCATATAAATGATTTCATAAACAAACAAAAACACCTAATAACCAAAATAAAATCAACATTAAATAAATTTTTAGCCTCATTTTTGATCTCATATGTTTCATCTTACATCCCTAAAATTTGAATTTCATTCTTCCAAAGTAATATTACTTTTCAAATTTCATGTCAAACTAAAGGGTACATATACCTTAACCCGATTTAGAAAATCACAAAATATCACTAATCACCATGATATATATATATATATAACATGTTGTGAAATTTACCAACATATCAGGAATAAAATTTAAATAATTACATGAAATTTAATCCTTTTCATTAACAAAATAATATTTGAAAATATTTCCTTCTTAATGATCATATCTCAACCAGAAGATTATATATATATACCATAGTCCAGTAGATAATAATTAACATAACATGAATTCATATACTCACCCGTATTTTTATATAGACCATAATTATATATTCATCCATAGTCCAATTCGGGATTGAAATCTTCTCAAAATACCATAACTAAAACATTCAGATATCGATATATGACATTGAATATATAGTCTTCATTAAAATTATAAATCCACGTTGGTATCCATAACTCTTAGGTTATACCCAAATGAATTTTTATATGCTTAAAAAATAAAAAATACTTTTTCAAAAACTAAAATCATTTATAATTTCCATAAATCCCAATATGTAATAAGCATCATCAAATAATGACACCATAAATTATTTAGAAAATAACTAGCCACTTTCAACATCACCAACACAATCCCATTTAATTCATCCTTGTACATCATCTCTATACCAAACTATATATGATCAAAATACCACTATATAAATTTTCTTAGTTATTTTTACCTTTCAAAATTTCATTCAAAATACATAATGATATTATGATAAGTAACAATAATTAGATGTTTCAATATATTTATATATATAATATCATTGATGAAACACTAATACAATGTAATTATAAACTCCCACCACATAAACACATAAATAATTTGACATAAATAATTGGAATAGAATTGTTTATTACTTATTATTGGTGTTTTTCCAATAGAATAAGGAGTTGGATCAAATAAGTCCCATATTATTATACCATATGACATTGAACTATTAATTTTTCCTTTAAATTATCTTTATTTATCTCCATAAAACATTTTATTTTTCCTAGTAAATTACTTTCTCATTATTCATTTTATTCTACATAGAAATAATCTTATGATTTTTATGTGAAATTTCCATGAGTTATTCTTCCTATAAATATGACATATCGAAAGAATAATATATATCCCTCTACACTATTTATATTAATATATTTTTCTATTATTTTTTGTGTTAAGAAACTCCCCCTTGTTGTGATTATAAATCATATAATGAAATATCAGTTAATTAATAATTACATGGTTTCACCTTGTGGATTAATTTTCATTTGGTGTCTTGTTAGTAAAATCATTCAATTGTCTATCATAATCCGTGTTAACATGAGATCTCTTAGATCAACCCATTGATTAAAACTAAAATGTATTGTTAGACAAAAAATAGTAATAATGATGAATCATGAAAAATCACTCATAGGAGGTTTAAATCATAATGCCAACTTTTCAGAATTTGAAAACATAGTTTTAACATAGTATATTAATTCAAATCATATATTTAAATCCCTTTTAAATATCTCATATAGAAAATGTGAACTAACCATAACATATCACCGAGGGAGTGTTAAATAACGTGCATAGTAAGGGAACACCTGCCATAAAAAATAATGATAGTTTATATATATATTCAACAACTATGATTGGGATTATTAATGGAATATGAATCTCATCCAATAGTATTTCCATTTTTAATCTCTATATATGGATGCAATTCTATGGAAAAGTTGTAATCACTATCTTACAGAAAGAGTTGGATGTTATCTTACATGAAGTCTTCCCCTTTGTTTGAACAAAATTATCAAATCCCATACTCTAAATATTGAATAAACACTTATATGATAACAACTACAATGACTCGTTCTCCTCATACAAAAAAAATTAAGTCTTACTATATGAATATTCAATATATAGAAATTTCATCCATGTAAGAATAATATTGGCCTAATGTCTTTGGAAACATAGATACATAATAAAATTGTTCAAAAGGGGTCTAAATCATATCCCACTTAGTTCTTCAAAAATGTCACCATTCTTAAACATATCATATATTAAACCATTCTTCATATTCTAGGTAAAGGGAACTTTATAAATAGTGACTACAAATGTTCAGTAAGGGTCAAAATGAAGATATCAATGTTAAATTTATAATAAAATGTGTAAAAAGGTATAAGAACATATTTAAAATATTTTAAAACCATTATCTGTATATAATATATCATAGTCTTGAAACATTGAAAAAATATTAGAAGTTCATAATACATTAATCATTATGAAATCAACCAAAATGATCCATGATATCATAAAATTTTAATAAGACATAAGTTTATAGTATTCACATAATCATTTAAAATTATTTCAACAGAAACGGATCACAATAAATATTATCCTATTTTATTGGGTTTACCCCATATTCCATTTTACCATTAGTCAGGTTTCACTCTCAAGGATATCATAGTGGACAAAGTACCTTACTTATATAAGTTCACATCATATTCCATTCCTTATTATCTCATGAGATATCCATAATTACAAAATTAATAAGAGTTCATTATAATTCTAGTCCACCCCATAAAATATAAAAACCATAAACTTGTGTTCAACAAGAATAAAAAACATTCATCAAATTATCATTACAAAGCCCTTGGAAAATACGCACGTTTCAAAATCATATCATCATTTATTCATATAAAAACGATGTAAACTGAACATGATTCACAAAAACATTAACTCAATGAACATAAAAAATATATATAATGAATAATAAAATATCATGGGAACATATCCCAAGTAAATCATAATTAAAATCGATGGATTTAATAATAAATAAATAATGTATTTAAAATATCACTAGAATAAGTCATGTTGAAAACCAAAATTACATTTTTAATTCACTTAATTAACATATAAAAATATAAAAAAAATATACAAAAAATTTATTTGAAAATAAATGTGGAAACATGTAAAATAATCTTTGAAACATTGAGTGATAATGAGTGTGGGAAATTTCATTTATCTCATTAGTGTGAAAAAAGATTTATTCCCACCATCTGTAAGAAATCATTATTTATAACATGATATGAATATTCTTTTTAAATCAAAACCTATAAAAACAATCCATGAGTAAAAATGATTTTAATCAATAATAATATAATAATAAAAACATTCATTATATCATTTTTAGGAATGATGGACATGGTGGAAAAATTATTTTAAACTAAAAATAGATTAAATTTGATTTTTTTGATTAAAACATCGGTTTAGACTCTTGAGTACATAAAAAGAGGAAATTTAAAGGGAAACTATTTTCTATAAGAAAATATGAGAGTAATATGCATGAGATTCATGATAGTTTATCAAGAAATTTCATCATTTAAAACATAATAAAAAAGTGGCTGGTAAGGGACGGTCGTCTCGTCCCGCACACAGTGCCTAGGGTGGAGCCACCTCCCCTACGCATCCGAAGAGGGTCAGCCAAAACCTTCGGTCAGTGGAGGAACCTTCTATGGGTCACCGAGTGTGATTCAATTATCTGACCGTTGATCTTTTTGTGCCTTCATGCCTCTCGGGTCGTCGCCATCCTTCCTTGGTCTTAGATTGATCATTCCCTCAATTTGGGGATGAAATCAAAAATAATGAATAAGGTGGAGTATCTTGGGCTTTATTCATGTTGGATTGTGCCCTCCAAATTATAGGTTTAATGCCGGGGGAGGTCTAGGGATTTATGTTCAATAAAAAGTGTTGTAATTAAATCCAAGATAATGAAATCCCAAAAAAACCACCCTCCAGAAAGATTGCATGATCTATGGATCAACGCCTTCATGGGTCGATCCGAGTTCATTATTGAAATTATGAATTTGGAAGAAAAAACATAAACACAACCCCTACCTGTATTGCAGATCTATCTCTAATGAGGGGTGAATTTATGAACCGCCTTCGATCTACGATCCGTTAGCGTTTGTCACCGATCATCGTTGTTCGTCAATGGCATCCATCATTCTTCGTTGGAGAGGAAACCCACTAGTGGTTTTCCATTGAAGTTCCAAGGACTAATTCACATTCCTAAAATGTTCCAAACAAATAAAATGAAAACACATCTTAGAATTTTAGTTACACTATGATGCCACATGATTACGCAGTTTTATAAATAAAACAATGTAGTTGTCAGATGTTATTTAATGTGTCATTACACTGTGGGTTTACGATCCATTAATGAGTTCCAATAATTATCCTCATCTTCACCTCATTGTAGCATCACAAAGTCACCCTTTCAACAATTTTCACTTGAGGAAGTGAAATAAAATATCATTTAAAGGTTATTATATTTTCATATTGTTTGAAAATTAACTTTTCTGTTCTACACATTCAGGACGAAATTAAGTCCTTTATATGAGAATTTAGATGATCTTAGTTCAATGGTGCCCTTGTATTTTCGATCCAAGTAAAAGTTCAAAAGTGAGAAAAACCTACTCACACGATTACAAAGTATACCTCAGAAAAGTTCAACATTCAGTTCCGGGCTCACCGGGCCTCAGAATCACATGCCGCCAGAGCTTGTAGTCTCAAAATAATTCAATATAATTTTAAAAAATATCACACTGATGTTATGATGAATTACATATTACAAAAATATGAAAATACCAAGACCTTATGAAAAATAATTATAATATAAATTAATTTCCATTTTACACACTATAAAAAAAAATAGAGTATATGGATTCTGTCCCCAAAAAATAAAATTGAAATAAAAATACCTTACCAAGTGTTTCTTTTTGGGTGGCTATATTTTAAACTCTCTATTTTAGGTAACATCTATTAGTTTATACCAAAAAATCTCCTTGGATGGATTTTGACACAATGGGATTCCTCTAATATTTGGGGGGGATCTTATTTTGGAAGGTTTTGGTTAAGATTGAATCTTCATACTGTAGTGTGAATGTGAGGGAGGATGTTCCCTTTTATAATCGAGGTGAGGTGTAATTTTTAAAAATCCCAAATTATTAAATTAATGTAAATTAAATTTCAATTCAGAATTTCTATAAAGTAATTTCTTTTAATTATATTTTGATGATTTGTTAAAATTCTATCAACTAATAAATTGTATACATTTTTTGGTCACATTATTATAATTATCTTTTGCATTTAACACATAGATAAACCCTTTAACTCTTACCATGACAACATGGATTGTTACAATTTAAGTGTTAATATAGTTATAATAAAATGTCAAATGAACCATAAATGAGTAATGTATGAAATTATAAAATTTATACCAATATTTTGGATGGTTTTTATAATTTATGAAGTTTATATTATTTAATTAAAATATTATATATTTTTAGAATATCATTAATGACAATTATGATACTACTCATTTCATGATTTTTTAAAAAATATCAATAAAAAACATAACTTCGAAACTAAATTTTTACTACATATATAATAGTTTTAGGTCATCAAGAAAATGTGTGAGCGACATTAATTAAATCATTTTATATTTATTTCACTATTTTTAATATCATTTATTTTATACATGTTAATTTATTATACAATTAATGCATCATCATTGTGCAAGCAATTAATTCAACAATTTCATCCCTAAAAATTAAAAGTAAATTATAATGATAATGGTAAACATTTTCTCATTTAAATTTATTTTTATAGTAAAATATATATTCGTAATATCTATATATAAAATTTTAATACATATTAAAAATATGAGTATGGCATATTGGACATCCCTTATAATAAAATACTAAAAAATTATACGAGTTATCCAAATAGATCAAAGAGACCATAAAATATGCCATAATATTATTTTTTTCATCAAAAACTCATCATATAAAATTAAGATAAATGATAGTTTAGTTTTATAACAATTATAATATTATTTTTCACTTAATAATTAAATTTATCCTTAACCGTGGTCATTAAAAAAACATTAATGTTATATTTTCTATTTGCCAAAAATAAAAACAACCTATTGACATAAATTGATATTGACTAATTACAAATATAGAATCCATATTTAAATATTCATTACATAAAACATTCAAAAATTAATTTAAAATTAATCTCATGGATGGAATGATAAAACAAGTTTTTATAGTGAGAACATTTAAAAGATTGAAATATTTTTTTTCACCCAAATTCAATGATAAATTGAGTAAAATGACTTATAAAATATTAAATGATAAAATATTGATCTAATAATAATTTAAAAATAATTAAAAATATAATTTAAAACTATAAATTAATTATAAAAAAAATGTTTTTTCAATTAAAATGTAATATTTTATCACTAGTCACCAACACATGAAACTTATTAGAAAAATACTTTAAAATAAACGAAAGTAAATTTTTGATTTTCCTCTCTAGAATAAGATGTTAATTTTTATAAATAAAATATATAAAAGTGTTGAAATCTTATTTAAAATAGTTTCCCCATTAAATGTTTGTAAAATGACATTTTAAAAAATACACATTTCTATGCATAAAACCTGTGATGTTCTTGTTTTATGCATATTAGATCTATTAGATAAATGTAATGAATATTTTGTTAAATATATATTATATTAATATAATTCACTAATTTTAATTAATTTATTATATTGGGATAAATTTCCTTTGTCATCATAAAATATATTTCTTTATAAGAAAAATTCCAATATATTCATTTCGTTTCTCTATTTGTTTCTTATTAATATCTATCCAACTAATTCAACTATATATTTTCAAAATTTAGTTAATAATATTCCTAACCCGCAA
The DNA here is from genome assembly GCA_963277665.1 of Viscum album. Lineage (NCBI taxonomy): Eukaryota > Viridiplantae > Streptophyta > Magnoliopsida > Santalales > Viscaceae > Viscum > Viscum album. The sequence continues at coordinate 1,465,559,871 of OY728128.1, read as the reverse complement.
CTTAACGAAAATGTTATATCTTAAAATATTAAATAATAATATTTTAATATTATATTTATTCGAAAAAACTCGGCCTTCCCTGTAATGCAAGCCAACTCATTTTTGTGTTTAGTGTATACATAATATGGTGTTGCATCTATAGAAAGCTAGAAAAAAGGTAAATTTATCCAAAAATTAAAATATGAAGATGTATTGGGGGGTTATAAAATTTTTTCTAAATAATAAAATGGTTTATTAAAATTAATTAGTTCTTACTTACTAATAATTAATCAATAAATCTTTTAACTAGAAAATTTGTAATATTTTAATAATTAATTAAAATCTATTCATTCAATCATTTGGAAAACTATATTATAGTGTCTAGAAAATAATAATTTTTCATGGTTCTTTAATTTTTAGTATTTTCATGTTTTTTGTGCTATGAAACATAATGATCTTTTAAAACCCAATCATGGTAGATCCCCAACCCAATAAATTGTATCATAATAATTTTGAATTATACTCCATAATCAATGATTTTATATTTTACATTATATTTTTGAAAAGCCACATAATTGAATAGATTAATAAAAGAACCTATTGAAAATGGGGAAAGATAAATATGAATGTAAATTAAAATAATACATTACAATGTTTCACTATAAACGCAAATTCATTGGAAGGGAAAATATGTTCATGGGAAAAACATTTAACTCCAAGAATAATGATGGAGAGTAAGAATAGAAATTTATAGAATAAAGTCGATAATCATATACAATTTAATAACCACAAAACCATAAATAAATTAGTTATGAATGGAACCATTAATTATTCAAAAATGATTGTTATAGGATAATTCTTTTTCAAGATCCTTTAACTGGGGTTATGGAATTCCATTACCATATAGACTAATAATATAAAGAAAAAAAATACTAACATGTCAATTATAATTTATTCCATTAATCAATTCCCACTCAAACTCATATTTTTCCCTAAATGATAATAATTCATATTGAATTTTTCAAACTGAAGATCTAAAATCAAATTCAAAATCTAGTAATGTATAATAATCTATTCCACTTATAATTATATATAAAAAACATTAATGTTTAGAAAAAATCAGGATAATATACAAAATGTTCAAAAAATTCTATTTAACTCCAAAATTTTTATAATAACAAAAATGGTTCCACTTAGATAATTTCATAAATAAACCTACATCCCAAATAACCTCAATAACCTCAACATTAATGAATGTGTTAACCTCAAATTTTATATTATACCTTTCAAATTACATCCCCAAAAATTTAACAATATACTTCCCAAGTAAAAATTAATGTTATATAATATATTAAAACTAATAGATTTATATACCACAACCCCATAAAAAATCACCAAAATATGACATTTTCACTATGATTAGTCACTATATAATGTTATAATGTAGTGAAATATACCAAAATATCATGACAAATATTTACATACTTACACGAAATGTAATCCATAGCTTGTCTATTATTATATTAAAAAACATATCATTGTAAATTGATCATTTTTGAATCATCGTGATTATATAAGTCCCAAAATCCAAGAGAAAATAATTAAATTACCATAAAATCATATTCTTTGCAAAAGGATTAAGAAAACCTTAATAAACATCAATTAATAAAGAATAATAAATCATTAAAATCACAAAAAAAAATAATCACTTAAAGGCATAAAAGGGTATCAATACCTTTGAAATTATGATCAAAATTAGACATATAATCCCATGAGGGACTCTATAACTCTTACATTAATTCCACATGACAACATATATGGTTCCAAAAATTAACAATGTACTTTTTCATAAAAAATGAAATACTATTTCCATAAATACCCAAATTTAATAAACATCAATAGTGATGTCCTAAATAACTTTATCGTCAAATTACTAGTTAATTTAGAGGCCACTAATACAATCCCATTTACTTCAACAACGTAAATATTATCTCTTACCTAACTATACATTATCTTCTAACCACAAAATCACATATCTTTGTAATCGATATCTTCACTCTATTTTTTCAAATCCATTATGAAAATATATTATGTAACAATCCTAATAAGTTTCAGGATTATCATATCAATAATATCATCATTATAACACATTTATAACATTATTGTTTAATACCAAAAATTAAACAATTCAATATGTTCACATCAATTGATGGTATAACATAGGTCCTCGATTGAGGATATAAACATTATATTTGTCAATTCCCCCATATAATTCTTGTATTCCCAAAAAATACATTGAACTATAAATGGTACCTTAGGATGAACTTCATTTCTCTCTATCGAACATTTCATTTTTTTTCTCTAAAATATCATGCTATATTCTATGTTATTCTACACATAAATCATATACTTGTTCTTATGAGGCATTTTATTTAGTTTCTATTCACATAAATTGAGATTTCAGAAGATGAATCATCACCCCCTCTATAGTCCACTTTAAACACATTTTGTATCTTATCAAATGTTTCTAGAAATTCTTCCACGTTGATAGTTCTATTAATATAGTGGGATAAAATATTAAGAAAATATCAAAAGGATTCATATTCCAGTCTATTTTCATTTGGTTTCTCATGAGAACAAACATTACATTGTCTATCACCTTATGTAATAACATAAATAACACTAGTTCAATCTATTGAATAAACCCCAAAATTATAGTGTGAGAATCAATACTCATATTGAAGAAACATGAAAAATCATTCATTTGATTTTGAAATTAAGAAACTTATTTTAACTATATGAAAATTTATACACTACCATGTTTATTCATGGTAAATATATATTCAAATAATCCATAATTTTACGAAATTAAATTGTGAATTAACCCAAGCATATCTCCTAAGAGGATAAAAAATGAGAATAGTGACGAAAAAATCATTTTACACCATAATAATGTATGATATATAAATTGAAAAAATATTTTAGGTTTGTAACTCCACGATTCATCTATTAATAAAACATGTCCACTTTTATTTTCCAGATAAAAAGGTACAATGATCAAAACAACATAACATCTATCTTATGAAAATATTAGGATTTTATCCAGTATAGAATATTACCCTTCTGTATTTCAAAAGAATTCTACAATCAAAATCATTAAGAAATGACTAAACCTTCCTTTGATAAAAACCATAGTAAACCATACTTTTTATATATAAATATAACATCTTATTAGAGTAATACTCAATAGATAACACTATGATCCATTCCAAAATCATATATTTTTAGTGTTTCTTAACACATGGATACATTATAAAATTTTCTCTATGTATACTACCTCAACACCCACTTAGTTTTAAATAAATTTCACACTTCATTAATATATCATACAAAAATTTTGTATTCAAATCATGGTGAATAGAGACATAAGAATGTGTGAGACAAGATTCACTATAAGTGTAAAAAGATACAAATATTAATAATCACATATGCATAACATGATAATTTGGCTATGAGAATATAATCATAAAAATTTAGAACAATACCCATCATATAAGATATCATAATATTGAATAATTTCATATATTTTCCTAGTTCATAGGAAATTAATAATAAATTAATCAAATAATATAAGCTATGCAATAATAATATTGGGATATGATATAATATTTTAGCATACACATATGAAACAAAAATAAAAACCTTACTCATGGATGAAAAACATGACTATCATAATATACTAGGTTAAAACCCAATTCTATAATTTTTTTCAAGGTTAACCCCAATACTATCATAGAGGGAAATGTCTCATACTGAACTGGGTTCAATAACTATTTTATTCCTTATTATCTCATGGGATATCCATATTAACTAAATTAGTTGGAGGGATATATAATTATGATCCCACCTCTGAAAAATCCAAATTCATGGACATTTATTCAATAATATTATTAAAAAGTCATCTTATCATTTCAAAAAAATTCTTGGACACAAATTTTCCCCTAAAAATTATATCATTTAATCACATAAAAAAAATGAAAAAATGGGTTTTATAAAAATACCATCACTATAATCGTAAAAAATATAGAAATAGAATACAGATGGTATTATTTGATCATATCCCTAGTTAATCACAATTAACATGAAATGATTTTATAATTGATGAAAAATGTATATAAAATATATCAAAAATGTCTCTTCAGGAAAATATTGTTTTTGTTTCTAAATTCATCCATCCAACTGAGAAAATATCAAAAATATTATTGGAAAAAAATTCTTTGAAAAGAAAAATGGATAAATATAATATATGATTCAAAAAATTAGTGTTCATGATATTGGGAAATTATGTTCAAAACATAATTGTGAGTAAAATAAAAGGAAAATTTAATTCTCAAAAAATAAGTATATTGGAATAAAATTCATGATATTATTTATAAGTGTATAATTAAATTTTTCCATTTGAAACATAATCATAAACAATCTTGAAAAATAATTAGATTGTAACATAATCCATTACTACATTGGTAAGATCTGAATCATAATCCTCATAATAGAATACATTAAAATTAAACATCAAATGACATGAAAATAAATAAATTCAGGATATAAAAGGTCAATGGCATATACATACTTGTAATAAATTACATAGGTTCATAACATAACATATTTATCAAAGAATATAATTGGAGACAATAAACACTTACCTCAAGTTCGAGTTGATTGGAAAATTTACTAACTTCTTGTAAAATAAATAATTTTTTTTATTTCAATAAAATTATCATGTATATACATATAATATCATTTATGTTATACTTCTAATAATTTAATAGACATTTATTAATAACTCTTTATAAAATCATCATTTTTTGTAGTTAACTTTTTCATTTTTCATGTTCATTTTTCATCGATAGTTCAAGTTCATTCACATTGATAATGGTTCCTTATTCTCCGATATTTTAATACTAATTTAAATATATAATATATTACTTCTATATATTTATATTCACCCAAAAAGGATTGGAATAGAAAAATAAATGAAACTATTCATGGAGATGGTAGGTCGTACGTACATATGAACAATATTTTCACATTTTTATAGAGAGAACACAAGAAAAGAAAATAAGAATCACCCATCAAAGAATCATTGATAAGGAAAGTATATTACATATATTTATTATATCTACTATTACTACCGGATATTTAAAATTGAAATTAACAAAAAAATTACTTATCTTTTTTGATGTAATAATCCACTTGTACGCACCAACGACATTATCCTTTTCATTTAGATTAGAATATAAGAAGGAATATATGATATTATAAATAAACAATAAATATAATGTAAAAAATATAATTTTAAAAAATTAATTCCATTATAATATTCATCCCTTGTAGATAGTAATGGAAAATGAATTGTATCATTATGTGGAGCTTTTATCCCACATGTATGAATGAGAAAGAATTTTAGTTCCCAATTGATGAAAAATAGGTTTAATAATGGAAGTTATATAATAGTAAGTACATTTATTTATAGTATGGATATTGAATATATTATTTTATTATGAATATAACAGATATTTATGAGTTAGAGAAGAACTAAATTGAAAGGGTTTAGATAGGAGGATTACAACTTCTATGGTAGGGCTCCTTTAGATCAATTCCTTACGACCCTTGGAAGAAGATTTTAAGAAAACTGAATCCTCTAATTTGTGGAGAGAGAATTTATGAATATAATTAGATAGGGTTGGTTGATCCAAATGTCTCAATGTACTGTAATGAATATAGAGAAAGGATGCCCATTTATTTTATAGATAAAGGATATGTTTGGAAATACTTTAACAATATAAATATAATTAAGTGGTTTCTCATTTGTAATGCATCCAAATTGAAATGAATTAAATTAAGAGTATGCTACATAAGAATTTCATAATCCTAGTAAATTTATATAGGTTTTAGTCCCCTTTTAAACCATATCTATTGGTCTGACCCCTTCATTTACCCTTTTCATGGTTACTCATGGTTATAATATAATATAAAAAAGTAATCATTATGGGATAAGGAATTGAATTTTTAAAAAAAAATTCTTATTATTTTCCTCTCTCTATATTATTAGGATCTATCATTATCTTTAAGAAATATTATTTTTTATAAAATTCAAATAATTCCATTTTTCTAGTATTCACATATTTTGACATTGAAATAAACAATAATAGAAATCAATAATAAAAATTTCAGAAATCTATAATATGAAATATTTGTCTTGAAATTTCATGGTGCACTTTATTGCACCCAAAAATATTAATTTTACAGTTTTTGAAATTATTTATTTGATTTTTCTACATCTTTTAGAATAACTCTTTCTATATGGTGGATACATTTATGATAATTATTTGATAAATAAAAATAAAAATTTGATAAAAAAATCATTGAAATTTCAAATAACCATTTATTACTAAATAAAATAGTTTTTTATCATAATGAAAAAATTAGATATATTAATGTCACGAGAGAAATGTTTTATAAGTTTTATTACATAAAATATAATTAATGTTATTATCAATGTAAAATGGAACCAAAAGTAAAAATGTTAGGACAATGGATTAATATGGATGAATTTGTACTATATAATGGAATTAAAAAAAAGTTTTTGATTAATTTTAACACCATTTCTCTTGGTTATAACCCAATTTTATCCATTTTACACTTATAGCGGAGATACATATTTTAAACTATTACTATTCATAATTTGCAAAAATACAAGTGTCCATTTTATAAAATTTATACCTCCTGATTTCAAATACGAAATCCATTTCTCATCATTGTATTTCTATAGGTTATAGAAATTAATTTGATATATAAACAAATAATTAAAGGAAAAACTATTATTTTAGAAAAATGCAATTTATGTTTAAAAATGTTTTATAACAAATTCTACATTAAAATTGATTCTAGGGAAATTAATCAGATTATCAATAAGAAAATATAATAATTTTACTCTGAAGCAATTTTATAACAAAATTTGACCTTGTAAATCCTTGAAAAAATTAATATTTTTTAATAGAAAATAGTATTTCCACCATTCATGAGAAAATCAATATTTTTAGAAAATTTTCAAAACCCAATCTAAGAATATTTGGGCATGATAATTGAAAATATAAAATAATTTTTATAAAAAATTCTAAATGTTACTAAAATTTATTATAATATTGTCTAAAAAAAGAGCAACAAATACATTTTAAAGAAAACTTGTTATGAGGAATAATGTGAATTCAGAAAAAAGTGATTATTTATTAATCATTTATCAATAAATTTATTTATCAGGAAATTTATCTGAATTTTATAATTTGGTTACAGATATTTATACATATCAATTCAACAGATTTTTAGTAATGTAATTAAAATAAAATTATTTCATGATTTGTTAAAACTCGGTGTTGTGTGTTGTGTACGCTCTGAAACAGAATGTTCTTTTAAAAACATGAGGTGTTACAAGGAGCACACCAATAATTTTATCATATTTCAAAAAAACTAATATCTTTGTGATGAATCCCATTCAATTTCATAGTGAGAGTTGTATATTAAAGATGATGTGATGTTTTTGGAACGACATGTTGAAATTCATGATCATTAAAAATGGTGTTGTACCAAAATGTCAATCCGTTAGTTCATATTTTTGAGAGGCACAATGCCTTAAATGAATGTAAATTGGAGTATGATTTGCCGATTTTTTATAAATAAAATAAGGATTTTTTATATATTTATTATTTTCATGTTATGGAGATTTACTTTATGGTGATATGATTGAAGGGGATTTCCATTGTTTGTTATATTGTTTCTTTTATAATTTTGATAATCATATATTATAGGTATCTAATGGGGACTTTTATTTTTCATACATATTATCTTTAGTATTTTCTTTATTTTGGATAATAAATAATTTAGAGGTATCTAATATATATTCAAGATTTTATATTTGTTCAATTTTGTATTAATTATGTTCAATGATTGGGGCATTATTTAAGTAGTGTAGTAGAATAATATTTTAATTTTTTCTAGTAATTTATATCAATAGAACAAATCATTTTATGTTTATTGAAATTTAACATTGATTTATTGGTTATAATTTATTATTTGTATAAGTTATTTCATTGTTTAATATTTTATAGGAATCTAGTGTAAGGGTTTATATTTCAATGTAATTTCATTGGCACTCTTATTTTTGTGTCTCTCAATTTATTTTTGAGGTTTTAGTTGTGAGTTTGTTGTGGGAATATTTGATGAAGGTGTTTTATCACCCTATTGGTTCCTTGTTCATAACAACATTACTCTTTAACACCAATGGAGTGTTTTCACCATCCACATTATGATAAATAGTGAATACGAAGGAAGATAAATTTTAATCTATAGTTTCTATGTAACATTATTACACTTACATGATAATATCAACCCTTGTATTTTATCTCATCATCAAATAATGATATTTAAATAATTGATACCAACTCTTTGTAGTTATTTTATTGTAAAAGTAAATATATCCATTGGTTTTCCATTTCTAATCAATTAAAATGTTCATGATCTATTTCTATAGCCTTAAATGAATCTCCTTAATGATTCATAACCAAAATAAGGTAATAAATGAGGAATGTTATAATTCATGCATGTGATATCACATTGTGTTTATCTATCATACACTATGATATAAACCAAATATATAATACTCTAATACCATTGACATTTTCATATCACAAGATGTGGATATTGAATATTATAAAATATGAAATATCTAAATTATTCTACTTTCAAAAAATATCTTACATTCACTAAGATCTCATAATTACTTAATTTAAAACCCCACGACTACTTTTAAATTAATAAAAAACCCTTTCGATATGATTTATTAAAATACATGAATTTTTTAGAAAAGGTTTTTTTTAATAATTGAATCCTTATTTTTAGGACAAATTATATCAACCTTTTAGACTTTAATGGATTGAAATCAAATAAGAGATCCTGATTTAATAAATGTATGAAAATGTCAACCCCTATTAAAACAATAATTCTACTCAGTCTATAAAGGGGGATGGTGTGATCTTGGACAAACATATTGATGTATTCAAATGAACATGTCCACCTGAGGATATATAATATATATTTTATTTTTTCTTATATAATCCATTTATCCTTGATACTATGTTACCAATAGAAATAAAACATACCAATATAGTATCGGAAATCATATTCATTCATGATTATTTGAGAAATACTAACTAGGTTGACAAATATATTAAATTTCATTCATATAGAAGAGGATAATATCCCATGTCCCTTATCCTAGAATAAAATAACATCACATGACACTCAACTAATAGTGATCACTCATTTTATAAATCTAATTCAAGCAAGTGAAAAATGTTATTTACCATTATATGAGTTAGAAAATAACATCTTGTTAGGCCTCTAAACAAAAAATTGGTTTAGAAATATACTCACAAAACACCTTGAGTACTTAATGAATAAGAACTTTGTAATAATGGTATCCATGTATTGAATATTCTTAGGATAAGAATTGTTTTTGCATCCCAAGAAACACTAATATGAGATTAGTGAAACATGGTTTCTTATTTTTTATTTCAATTCATTATCAATTCCTCATGTTGGAAGGAACCTGTTTAATCTCTATTCTAAACCACATAACCCAAAATAATGAAATTAAAATACAAGGCATACATTTTTTTACTTGGTTCACCACTAAAGTCTAACGTAAAGAACATATTTTGATGATGTGTAAGTTGAACCAAAACACTCTATTTCATAAATATTTTTACTAAATTAATTTTTTTTCATGTTAACTCCATCCTTGAATAATTTTTGTTACAATGAAGTTTGTGATAGCGCAATCTCTCCTTCGAATCACCTCAATTAACTCATTCTTTTCACATTTAAGTAGATATAATCTTCTATTGGTCATGGTCATAAAGTCCTCTTCCATATTTTCATATATGGATGATTTTTTCCATCATGAAATAAAACATATAATGCTGTAATATGATCCTCAATCTCTAGACTACACACTTAAAAATTTACATATAAAAGGATCTAGTGAAAATGTCCTCACATGAAGTTCCAATATAGAAAAATATTCACTACTTACACATATAATAATACTATAACACAACAAAATACTATATTTTTATGACACCTATGAATGTATACATTCATGTACATCCATCATGATCTAACTAGATGAGACTCCCTTTAAAAACTCCCTTCAATTATCTTCTATTACGTGAATTTCCATTCACAGCTCCTTGAGTAATCACAATTACATCACATAATTCTAACATGCCTAGATATTCCAAGAACTATAGTTATTCTTCACAAATACCCTTATAGACATTCTTTACATTAAATTTTATGAAATAATGCATGGGAAAACTAGGTTCATGAGATCATACTTCATGGTATGTTACTCAAAACCAGGCCTTGTAATTTATTTTTTACTTTAGGAACCCTCAAGTTAATATCCCTATTTTCAAAATATATTATCCACCTATCCTTAATGATGTGAATAGTGAAATATAAATTTATAACACCCTTGAATATTTATTAATCAATACTTTAAATTAATAACCATAATGAAAACCTCTTCACGTAGAATCCATCATGAATCTCCTTGATGAATGATCCTATGTTATAAGATTTTTGGAATCACAGCATTCTAAAAATAAATTTTTTTATAGCATTATCATATGATTTACAATATACAATTTTCATATTTTTTTCAACTCTTCACTGAAATTATGTTGAACAAACAGGTAAACAATTTTTTTTATCATGAACAACCTAAACAAACCCATCCTTGCAGTCAATATAATACATATATCCTCAATAGTCACATAATGCCTTATTGAAATATTCTAATCTCCAATATTTATATATGTATTATTCATATTTCATGATGAATTTTCTTAAAATGCAATCCATGTACCTAAAACATTGGTACAGTTAATTTTACTTGAAATGATATTGAAACATCAACAAACCCTAGAAAATACCCCAATATTTAACACCCATTTTTTAATCAATGTAAAACAATTCAATATTTTACACTTCTTTAATAACTCTTATTGTCTTTTATTTTCTATAAACTTCATGATATACTAAGAAACATATTAAAAGACAAAACACCCAATTAGTATTCATGTTAGATTACCTTTTTTCCAACAGTATCCTCCTTTGGGTTTTTTGAAATACAATGTTTAATTTGATTCCACACAAATATTTTTCTATTCAAGGAGAAAATAAAAAAAATCTATCAATTCAGGCCTGTGTGAGTGTAACTCAATTTACAAAACACAAGTTCAGGATAGAATCATATGAATTATATCAATTTGTATATAAAAAAATCCCTAAAATTTATTCTATAGATACCCCCAAGATTAGAGAATCATAGCGCACAAACCATTTAAAAGGACCATCACCCATTTCATTATTCCATGTAGAATTTAACCTAAAAATAGAAATAACACATTTAACGCCCCGTCAAACATTTCAATAGTATTTATATCTATTTGATAATAAACACATAGATAAATAAGTGACCATCCAATTTCAATATATTATAGCCCATTGATGGTATCAAACCCATAATCATTCATCACATCAAAAATTCATAAAATATGTAAATGCAAAGATATAGGTTTTGATCTTAATATCCTCATGATGAGGGAGGTTATTTAATATTGATGTTGAAAATGTTAGAGTGGTTAATGGATTATTTTTTATTTATTATAGTTTCACATTATTTATTAAATATTTTATTTTGATTAGTCCATGTTCAACCTTTTCTTCAATAATGAGATACTGATATTGATATGTTTGGTATGAGAGTGCTAAATGGAATTCATCAAGAGCTTCATCACACTGTGTTTTCATAATAGATCATCATAGGAAGATTCACATAATTACTAATATTGTATAACGATTTCTTCATTAATGGATGATAAGTATAGTTCATAGTCACCAATAATTAGTAATCTCTTAGAAATAATTATGATGTAATTTCCTATATATTACATATCCATTAAAGACATTATTTATAATAAATAATGAACCACCACTTCTATAATTTAGGTTTACCAAATCACTAATCAAATGAATTTAAAATAATATAGATAATTTATTATATTTTTAATCATAAAAGAGAAAACCAAATACGATTCTTCGTTATATGTCCCCATTATTCTTTTAATTTCTATAGGATTCAATCCTTTTGGGTAACTCTATAAATGATCCTAAAACTGTCTAAAAGACACAATATCTAGAAAAATTTCTTTTAGGCATAACGGTCTTCCAGTTATCCTTTTGTAAAAGTTAGGATCAATATATTTTCAATACCCATGCTTCCCTCTATTTGTTTCATCCACAATTAATGTCAATATTGTATTTTAATTATACATATTGTATTTTTAGTATCTTACTTGAAAACATAGTCTAAGAGACACATCTATACCCTGTCCTCTAAGAAACATCCATCACTAGAAATTACGTGTGTTAACCTATCATATGTATTTAAAAATATGGACTCATCATGTTTTCAAATCCTTTTCGAAACATCCATTTTCATATAGAAACTTTTGACATCATTCACACACAGATGCCCCAAATATTGTTCTCTTTCATTTATAATCATATAAATATCATAATAAACAATGCCCATTTTAAATTCTAGAATCCTTCAGAATGAGTCAAGAATATAATTCCAAGATTTTTGCAATAATTTTACACAATAAAGGCCTTTATTTTTCTATACACATTATTTACATCATCACTAATAAAGAAACCAACTAGTTGATCAAAATAAACCACATCATGAATCACATCATTCATGAATATTGTTCTAAAATATTTTTGATAAATCATGAATCTTATTTGATTTTATATCATGAAGAAGTTTATGATCAACTCAAGTCATTATGTATATCAAAATAGTAATTCTAAATTTACACTAATAAATTATGTATATATATTAAAAATAATTTAGTCATTTTAATAACATTTTTCAATGTTTGTTCATTTTTTTCTTAAATATCATCTTCATTGAAATATTGTTTTTTACATAATTCTCTAATTTTTCCGAGGTTCATTTCTTTTCAATGTGATTCAATAAATTTTTGTTATCATTAATCCTTGATTCATGCTTTAATATTGTTTAAATGTTATATTATCCAACATAAACAGTAGAGTATATTGTTCAAAATACATCATTGTCTATATATATTTTGGTGTTTTTATTCCTATACTAATATTCGAGGGACGAATTATTATTATTAAATTTATCATATGAGGAATGGATTAAATGTATTTTTTTTATAGTATCCTATTCTAATATGAGCACAGAGTTCTATCCATTTTCATAATTTTAGAAAATTATATGATTATAATGGTTCTCATTTTCTTCATCTTATTCAAATAAAAAATTAGTAATTGTCTAAAAAAAATTATTATAATTTTTATCCCCAATTATTTTGATGAATTTGTTTCAAAAAATTTGTTAAACCTTCTAATATAGTTATTTTATACCATACTCATTGTTGACTGGCCTAGAAATTAACCTTCATCTCTTGTATTTCTAAACAAGACCAAATTTTCGTTTTCCATATGATAAATATTATTATGAATACTTGAAAGTATTTCAATTAGAGAATCCTGTAATTAAATATTTCATATAGTTTTCTATATCCTTATATCTCTGTACTATAGAAATCAAAGTATATATTTTACTTTTAATACATTATTCTAGTAATTAAAGAGAGACACCACTATAAAAAAATAATGTTTATCTTCAAATTATTCATCTAGCATTTTTTTTTGAAAATTCCATCATCTTTACCCATTCATATTATTGATACCCCATTCATAATTTCATATATTTATTGAAATTTTAAATCTCAAGGGATGTCCACTCCATTATATTTTCGGATCAAAATATCTTTATGGTATATCTCATTCTATTTTCTACTATTCAAAGGTACCACATCATTTGGTATAATACTTCCCCTCACTATATTTGAACATAACACTGTGTATTATAATATAGTAATCAATAGAAATAATTAATTACATTTCTACATATGATCTTGATATATTTTTTATCCCACATAAATCAGTATAATCTAGGTCGATGATATTGGATTCCGTTCTCTTCTATTTTCGATATTAATTTCATATCACATTTCTATAGATACACTAACAATAAGTTTAATAATTATATGGGTTTGGATTTATAACATCCATTATGTTATTTAGTTTTCATATGTTCTCTATTCTCTATTGATCTATGTGGCCTAGCCTCTAATTCCATAATATATTGTTATATTTAATTAATATAATTCACAAGATTGCTTTTCTATCCACCTGGTATAAATTAACATTCTTCCTAAAAACTCTCAATAATGTGTTCCCAACATTACTATTTATTAGAAACAACATCTAATTAAATTAGAATTCATTTTTTAAATGGTATTGTTTACTCACAATCAGTAAGTTATATCACTTTCCATTTGTGGATGGATCTTCAATTTTCTTTAGTTGATATCTAGCTAACTGAGTATTTCTAGTACCTATGATATTCAATACCCTTTAATTACATAAATATATTGTTTCATGTACTCATAAATTCACATTTTTTATAATTTCCATATTTATATTAATCAAGGATGAAAACCCACTATCTTGTATCTAGGTGATAGTATTATTTTGTTTCTTTGAGTTTGATTTCTTCCATGTAATATTTGTCCATATTCAAAAAATTTATTCATTAGATTATCAATTGAGTTGGTGTAAAATATGTTACATCCTCTTTCACATTAACACATGTAAAAAAGTAAACTAATATTAGTTATTTAAAAGATAATTATATATTTTAATAAAAACAAATTTCAAGTTTCCTAGAATTTACTTGCATATGACTTCAATTATTGTAACAAATACAAATTCATTCCTAAAATACGAAATCATTATGTCAAAATACTAATAAACCAATATGATATTTTTGATGAATTTATAAAATAAAATTATTAAAATTGACATCATTTTTGAAAATATTTATATTAGTAAAAACTATTTCTAAGAAAATAATTTCTTCACTGCGTTAAAGAATATAATACCATTATTTTTTTGCTACTTTCGATGTGTTTTTCTGTTAATCTAGATCCTTTAATCATCTAAATATAACATAATATGTATCATATGTCCTTAAAAAAATTATTGAGGGGAAATACCTCCTCACCTTCATCCTCCAAAATTAATTAGTATTTAAAAAACAACTTGGTTTTTTAATACCATGTAGTGATTGAAAATTACTCACAACTATCTAATTTATTTTTAGATACTATATATTCATCCATGTAAGAAATGTTTTAGTGATGATTACAAAAGAATAAATAATGGGATTCCATTTATCCAAGTCTATAATAAATCCTACCTTTACGTTCCCAACATTATTTGAATCCCCACTATTATAAATGAACTTGTGTATCTAATCGTTCAGAACATTTTCAAACAATTTAATCCTAGTATAGATATATCTAGGACTTATACATATTATAATATCTAAAAATAATTTTTATTAATGGGATACCTAGATGTTAATTTAGATTCCAATTTGTCCTTCCATGTTCCCACCTCCTATTTTATAGATTAAATCATATTTGATTTATCCATAACCCAAGAATTAAATTCCTAAAAATCCTTATATTCTTTCCTTTTCATTTACTAGAGGATCACATATTCTATGGGATTGACATTATTGGTTGATTAATCTTACATCTAACTTCAAAAATGACCAATCATTGATTTTAAATAATCAAAATATTTAATATATTCATTCAAATTTCATTACTTATTCTATTTTTAATTCCTTGAATATCATATTCTAATAGAGATCCCTCAAGTTCCACATTATGATAAATATCTCCTTCATGCTTGTTAATATTGTCATTTTTATTTTATTCCTTTTCAATATAACCCATCATTTAATAATCTATATCATATATAAACAATGTCTCAACATCTTCCAAATAATATTCATTATCATCCTCTTTGTTTCATAAGAATCTCTTTAATTAATCCATCATTACATATGACATTCATAGATAATTTTCCCTCCTTGGAGTGAATATCCTTCATGGATTATTTTAAAATTATTATTTACCCATATAATATTCATATATCCCTTCACATCCTAATAGTATGTTTTTTGTGTTACTAAACCCAAAAAATTCAAATTTATCTATCATTTAAAAATACCCTATTATCTTTTGAGTTTTTGAGCCACTAGAGTGACAAGTTTATCATCTATATCTTCTTTTCTGTCACTATATTTTAAAATTAAAAAGCTTTCATAGATATGAATGGGATATCATTACATGTCCAATATGATTTCCATTCAAGATTTACTGTCATTCAATACTCCACTATACTAGAGAAAAAACACATAGATATAAATGAAATAACACTCTTTTGGATCAAAATTTTTATATTTACAAGGTCTAGTCCATATATATAATTGAAATATTTTTCATTATCATTTAACTTTTTCCTATCAGCATTGATCATAGATAATCATATCATATTACTGATATGAATCGAATGAATGGAAGAAGATAAAACATTTATCCCTGTTGATCAAAAATATGATCACCTCGTTATTATTCTTATATGATAGTTTATTCTATCATGTAGTGGAACTCATTAGACATTAAATAATTCTATATTAGTATGGAAATATGAAAATAGATTTGTCACTTTTATCATGTGACCCATATAAGACTTTTTACAATGAGAGACACTTGGATAGGGGATGTGTTAATTAAGATATCATATATTTATCTACTTTCATATGATCATATCCCCAAGTTTCATGGATACTATTAAATTTTTATTCTCAATAAAATCACCAAAAAAACAAAACATTAGTGGGCATAAGAATTATTAATCGGTTTACAGGTAGGGGATAATAAATGGATCGTACATTGAAAATGTGTCAAACATACTAAATTACATAAACTATTCAGTATTATCAATGGATTATATGTTTAGGTTATAGTCACCTTGTTCATGACTTACTACTATTACAATGAATATAAGTTTAATGCACTAACTCCCTTAGAAAACCTATTTTAACTCCTCCTTTAAGAACTACTAAAAATGAATTCTTCCTCAGTTTGATGAATTAAAGGTCACTAGCACAATTTCATGTAAATATTATTTGTAATCTATAATTACTACATTAAAATTATTATCCAATGTACTATATATTCTCTAAAATACTAAACATAATATTAACATATAATTAATCCCCACTAAAATATATCTTGTGAGAAGGTCCTTAGAAGAATATTATTTACCACCTAAAAATATTACCAAACTCACTGGTAAAACCCCCCACATGTACCAAGAACATGTACATCCTACACATATATCCTTAAATATACTACCGTTGTGAAAATATTTATGAGACATAATTCCCAAAATCCATTCCATAAACTAATATTTTTACTATTCAATGAATAACTGCATCATGATCCATAGATATGCCTTTATGAAACTCAAATGAACACCTGTAATCCTTGAACTATATTTATACCATAAGGGAAATACGTAGTGTGCTATATTATTTGTAATGTATATAAGTTATCCCTTCAGTAACTAACTTCATGGGACCCTTCATTATAAAGTATTTCTCCGAACCTTTCTTCCCAAATCAATATGTCTTTGATGAGCATCTCATTAATATCCTATATTTCTCCATAATTTATTTTATCTATCCATAATTATTTAAACAATTGGGTATTTATAAAAAAACCAAACCAAAAAACTCCCTACTAGCTATATTACATGATTACCATTAGTGCAACAACATCATATAGAATCCACTATTAACATTCCTCAAGAATGGTCCGACTTTTTGGGATTCTTAGAATCTATTCCATGTTAATGAAAATAACACACCTTTAAATCCATTAAAAATTTCCCTCTCTATGTCCCTTTCATTATGTTACAACGTCAATAATAAAAATGACATTAATCATCCATGTAAACTATTTCAAATCCCAAACTCCCAATGTGGCCCCTATTTGATGATCTAGATATTACATATTTCTTTT
Organism: Viscum album; assembly: GCA_963277665.1. Taxonomy (NCBI): domain Eukaryota; kingdom Viridiplantae; phylum Streptophyta; class Magnoliopsida; order Santalales; family Viscaceae; genus Viscum; species Viscum album. The sequence continues at coordinate 1,465,541,725 of OY728128.1, read as the reverse complement.
TTGGTTACATAGTAACTATACAGAAAAGCATACCATGAACACTTTATGTGTAATATTTCTTTCTTTTTTGATTTATATACTCCCTACATGAGTCATCTACCATATATATTGGAAAAAATACTTTTCCTTGAAGCTATCCTAACACATAACCCAAACCATAAAATTACCTAATGGTTTCAATCCAAAAATTTGATAAACACAAGAAAATAATACCATATTAAAAATATCATTTATATAACTTCTTTGTATTCATTTTCTTGAATTCTCTTGATCTAGAAAGACACACAGTGATACTAAACACAACCCACTATCAATATTCATAAGAAAACACTTTGTTTAGAGACAATACATCCTAATTTAAAGCAGATTTATAATAATAATGCAAATAAATCTATATTTACTACATAATTCAATTCAATGTGATAAAATGTCTTGGGTAAATAAAAATAATATGTGTCAAAATATTTTTTTCATGATTCTTGTACTCATGTAAATATTAACAGAAAAAGATACCCAATTTTTTTTTTCTAATAATTAATGGTTAATGACACCTCAATGTTATAAATAAAGTAGCTGGTTTCATATAACTATTCATATAATATTAATTTTATCACACATGAATGAATGGAAAAAATATTTTTTAATATAAATCATGATACATTTTGCAACAACAACATCCAATTTATCATATATCTTACACTAAGATATTCAACAAAAACTTCATGATTTTATTATGTTAATGGTATCATAAATTTATCTTTTCAATTCTCCTATATATCAATCTAAACCATCAATAAATGATCTATCTCATTTCCATCATTAATGACATTATCCATGGAAATTATTTTTTTTATCCTTTTTTGAGGCTAGATTCATCAGTCAGAGAAATTGCTCTATTATTTTCACAATAAATCATTATTTCTACCTTTAATCATAGAACCATCCCTTATTCAATAATTAAATTATTAATCAACTTAGGTTCTTTTTTATAATTTAATTTAGTTGTGTACTCTATCTATAATAATGATTCATCCATGTTGGGTTGTTTGTAACTCTTCAAATTGGAAACATTACTATGTAGGTGTAGTTGGGGTTTGGCTTAGTGGTAAGCACCCCATAATCCTACATGAAAAATGGGGGTTCAAAACCCATTGGCCACAGGGTACTGTTGCATTACTATAGTGTAATATAACAGTGGAGGAATTGTAGTAATAGTGGGCACTGTAGCGGTGGCAGGTCACTAGAGCGGCGACATGGTACAATAGCGGCGACATGGTAATATGCGATACTATAAGATTGGATATTGTAGCAGTACTATTCACATAACGGACTTTGGGAAAACTATTTGGGCCTATAGGAAATGTAATGGGATAAATTCCCACTGGGCGTTCGAGCTATGTAATGGGACTCCCTCTACCCAGTTAAAAGAGTTATTTTCTTTGATTTAATAATAAATGAGGCTTCCGCCCCAAAATTTTAAAAAACTATACTATGTTGGATAAGAATGATACCATATTTTTTTATACTCTTATATTTATAAAAATAGATTCATTAGTTAGTGTCAAGACTTACAAAAATATCATTTTCTAATCTATAGACTGATAAAATATACATAGCACTTCTCATATACTTAAATATGATCTTTATAGTAATCCAGTTACAATCACTTGGATTGGATTGAGTCTCTTTCCTTTTCTACATTTCACTCTTCATAGAAGTATTTAACTATCTAAAATCATCACTTTATTTTTAAATTATCTTAACCTTATTGGAAATCAATCTTACTTATTTAGATAAAATGACAAACATGCAATTATTTAAATAATAAAATCTTATTTATTTTTCATTACCAGCTTATAATTACTGAATTACATATATTATTGTCCTTAATTTTTATAATTGATAATATTTATGTATTATAGCTCCAAAAATGTTAGATAATAAAAGGATGGTTTTGAAAAATATCATTCATATTTTTCTTCATTAATCACAACATTGTATCTATTTTGTAAAAAATTTATCAAACTCTATTATACTATTATAGATAGTAGTAGTTAGTTTCCATCAATAATTTTGATTACTTTTTTAGAATCCTCCCCCTATCCCCTAGATGTCTAACATTCACACTGATAAATGACTCAACTAAACTCCATTTCCCACATAATATTTGATATTTATATCAAATGAAATATTATCATCTCACTTTTATTTATTAGAATCTCTTATGATGACCCAACACACATATTTACCTTCTTATTAAAAATAACAGTAACCCATATCTACAGGGATGCTCAATATTCAAATTTTTATTTTTTTAAATGTCATTTAATAACATCACAAATGATAATTTCAATATATTTTTCTATAGTTTTACTTTTCCCCTATTATTGAAAATAAATACAATCGTCATTCTAAGGGATAATTTATTCTCATCTCTTTAACATACTTGATGTGAAAAATAATCATCCATATTTTTATATCCTCCAATAATATTTCTCCCAACTTCTTCAATAATACAACTTGAGAGAAATTCAAAAAAAATCATTTCTAAAAGGTAGGAATAAAATTAGACTTTGCAATGAATCTTTATGTAATCAACTATTTGACTGCATTGAATATACTAAGACTATAAAATAATACTGACTAATTTAGACCACAAAATATTTCCATAAATAATCAAAAATGTGTTATCAATAATTTTTTTTCCTTATAATAGCTTCTAAAATTGATTTTATATGTTATTTATAACATACATTCATCTTAATAAAACTCAAAAAAAATCAGGTGATCATTAGACACTATCTCCTTTGAAGTTATTATTCAAATTTATAATCACTCCCCTTTATTATTAAAAATATATTCAATTGAAAATAATGAATGTAAATGTGTGATTATCATATATCAACACTATTTTTAAGAGAAATATTGAGTTTCTTATAACAACACTCTCATATATTTCTGTCCTTTTTAGCTCCACATCAACTAATTCACTTTTATAATATTTGTCATATCTATTTAATTCCATTAAAAATAACCACTTAGAATATTATGACTCTAATTTATGCTCTATGATGATGCTTCATAAAATCCACATTGAATAACTCTGCATGATATATTGTTTTCATAATTTTTAGTTCTCTCCCAATAAGAATCACCTACAATTAATTACTTTGAAATACAATGAAACTAATACTGTGGAATTAGTATATTTCCCCATTTTCTTCATTATGTGATAAAATTTAATTATAGTTTTTTATAAACCTATAGATCATTTTCTTTTCAACATCACATTTCTTGAAAATTATTCATGCAGTCACTTCTTTTGAATTTAAAAAATTGATATTATTTAAGTCGAATGGTCTTCTTGATCCTTTGTACTCTATTCATTAATGAAAAAATAATTTAAATTTGGGATATATAGGTACATGAGTTTGTTTTATTATTTATCATGTTACCAAAATTTTAAATAGTTTAGCCATAATATTAATAATTTTCAAAAAACATGCTCATCCTTTGATTTGGGAGTAGACTTATTCATTATAGGAAGTCACTATTGATTTAAATTTACTTTTCAGCATATATTTATTCCCTAACATCCATGTTAAGATTTTATTATCAATTTATTCATGATATTTTCTATATACATAAATATTATCATGAATCATTAGGTCTTCATTTATTAAAAACCTTTAAAGAAATTCATACTATTTATTATAAATCACATCCCTAAAAGTAAAACTCCAAATATTATCTTTGATTTATTATCATATAATATTCATATTACATCCATTGTCATTAAATTTCATCAATTTTTACCTTAAATAATATAATATAATACTATATTAAGTCTTAATGTGTCATATTTTTTAACAATATTTTTGGATATAGCTTGATCAATTGTTTTTATTTTCTTATATCTAAATTTAGACTCTCCATATTTTATTTTTTGATTTAAATATTATTGTGGTTTTATTTTCCAATAAGTATTTTAATTATAATCAATTTTTCTTAACCAACACTCATTTCACAATAACCATATCCACTTCATGTTTGATAGAAGCAATCATGATACTCAAATTTGTTTATGGTGAATAGATTCAACATATTCGAAAAACATTAAGTTTATCCAATTTAATTTTTCCTACATCATATCTTCAACCCATAAACTAAATCTCTATTTATATCTCATTAAATTAAATGGTAAGAAAACATTCAATTTCCATATTCCCAAATCCACAATATCACCATAAATGGAAATTAAATCTTATTCTCTATCTATCAGTTACAAGTTTAAAAGATTTCATTATTATTTTGGGAAGACATACCACACTTTTAGTTCTTCATAGGAAGTTACCTTAATAATTGAATCTTATATATTACCACTTAATAGATATATATTAATTAAAAAATTTACTCATATTTTTATAGAATATCTTTTTTAACCATTAGTATAATATAAAAAAATATTATTTAAAATATAAATCTATGGAGAATTTGTTAAATTTCACTGTGATGTTATTGTATATTAATCCTTACATAATATAAAAATATTCATGCTACTAATATGAGTCCTTTTAAAAAAAATATTTTTAGGAAATCCTTTTATGGAATGAAAATGTACTTCTATATCATTAGAATATTCAACTTGTGATGTTTCTAGGTTTTAAAATTTTGATTTTGTTTAATCCAAACTCATGTTAATGAAATTATTTTTTAACTCAACTTATAGAATTATTTCTACCTATATATTATTAATATAATAATTTTAATCTTCAATGAAATTACTCATTTATAGTTGATCATATTAAATATATTTCACTATTTTAAAATTGATATATAGTTTAGAATTATTAACTTGAGAAAAAGAAAATATGTGTCATCCAATGCATGGATATTATTACTAAGTACTTTTAAAATCACAAATGTCATAATTTTTTTAATAACTCTTCTTTAAAAAAAGAATCACTTATTCATAAATTAATGAGGATTGATTTGTGACATTGAACATTTTAGTGAGAGTGTCTCATTTTTGTAAACGTTTATCCAATTCAACTCCAATATTTTCAGTTCCTAACTATAGCGATGGTTATTCATCAAATAGAGCCATGGTGTATGCATGTAGACATTTGAAAACATTAATTGGTACCATTTTAAGATAATATTTAATATTAAAAAATATAACTATGTGATTCATTATTCTTAATCTCTCCACATTCTTAGTAGCTTTAATTTGATTCTTTATAAGAATAATTTTTAGTAGATATGACATATGAACGATTCCCAACTAGATTACCCATAACAAGTTGTTGATCTTATTTTGTCTTTGATGTATATATAATATTTTTACCCACTATTTTTTCTTCATCATAATGTTTTTAATGAATCACCCAATTTTTTATTTAATAATTGTAGAAACTAAATTTTCTATTAGAGGAAGTCCAAAAATCACTTAAAATATGAAATTTATATTCATAGAAAATATCACCTATTTTAAGAGTATATGAAAACCAAGGGATACTAGTCTTATATGATACCACAAGATGTTCCCACCTAATTGGGTGGGAGTGAAGAAAGGTAACTACCTTTTTACTAAATTCTCACACATGGGAAGTTTACCATTTTAGATAATCTTTCAATTTATGAACACTTATTAACTATTAGTACATAAATGGATTTAATTATATTATAAAAACAAATACATGTAGTTGAAATATAATGTAAATAGAAACAAATTTTTTTTACATGGGGGTAAAAATGTGGGTACAAACTCTTTATAGCTATTAGGTTCAGTCTAAATTATACACAATACACAATTAACACATGTGTTATAAAAGGGATGGTCTCATCCACCCTCTAAGTTATGGTATCACCAAAATAACATTTATATCCCTCAATAATTCTTTCAATCACTAAATAGTAATTAAAATGATATACCAGTTTCATAATTGTTACAAAAATTCTTCAGAACATCTTGAAGAATATCTTATATCAACTTATGATGATTTTTAACCCAAAAACTGAATTTCCTTTCTCTATAAAATCTTTTATGGAATATTGATAAATTAATAACCATTATACAAATCATTCTCTCTAAAATGCCAAGATCTATATTGTAAACAAAATAAAATCTTACATTTTTTGGCATTTCTCAACATCTTCTTTAGGGACATTGACTACTACTGAGTTGTAATTGTATCTCTCTTAACATGGTTCTTCCTAAAATATTAAAATTCATATTATTATTATTATGTATCTTAAAAAATAATCCACTATTTAGAATCACATCTTTCATCATTCATAATACACAGAATTAGCTTCTTCAAACATGTAGTATTGGATTCTCTCTTCTTATCTCTTATATTATCTAAATTTTAATTTATAGAACATTTATAAAATATTTTTTAATACTTATCATCCATATAATACTAAAATACTTCCATTTATGATTAAATAAATATCATTCATTGTTCTATTATTTATTCTATGTATATTTCTACCTCATGGTCTACCATAATTATTTTTGGAACGTTTCATTAAACCATAACTAAATACATCATTCACGTTGTCAATAATCTATAGATAAAACACATGAATTAGACCACATGTTGTGAAAATAAATACCATGTGATCACTTACGGGATAATTTTTTTATTAGGTGTCACTATTTATTATATAAAATTATCACATATGAAGCATCAACTATCACATAGTGGAATATTATATAGTGACCCACCCTTTTCTTACTCTACTATTACATCATTTTGAACATAAATAAATTAGAGTATTACACAACAAGAATCCAATGATTTACTATATTTTTAAATCTAGGACCATATATAACATTTATAATATAAGAAGTAAACATTTATTTAGTATATTATTCTCTATCTTTTTATTGTCCCTTGAAAACACTTTAGTAACCATAATCACCCTTGGATATACATCAAAAGGTGGGGAGAAAAAAATCTAGTTAGAGGATAGATATGAAAAATATAAAAATGGGTGAGAATAATCATAACACAGGAAAATGATTTTGGATGTGGGAGAAAGAATTAATAAAAGGCTTGAAATGAGGTAATTCATAAAAACAAAACATCACGTGTTAGGGGTTCACTACCACACATAGTGGTGATCAATGCTGGAATCATGGTCATGCATAATTTCTAAATAAATCTTGAGATTAATCAGATTACCGAATCCATTAGTGCACAATGAACTTCTGGGAGCACATGTCACGTCATAACAGTCATATTGGGCTATATAATTCCGGGTGCACCCATCACATCATAACATTTAGATTATCATGAATTCCACATAAAACATATGTAAAAATTATACATAAATTAAACCATGGAAATGAATGGGGTTCACATAAGAAAGAACAAATTCATAAACATTTGGATAGAAAAATAAAGAGGGGATAACATTCTTGAAATAGAACAATCAACGATGAATGATGCAGAAACAATCTTAGAGAAGTAAAAAGAGGGTGTTTATAAATAAGAAGAGTTCTTTTGGAAGAACATTGGTCTTTTAATAAACTCAATTAAAAAACATATATATACCAGAATATGTAATATGAGGATGAATAAATGATTCTTAAGTCATGTCCTTACTGAAAATGTGTTGAATGATAGAAGGCCCAAAGTATGAGAGTTGTGTTCTAGAATTTCCCCTTACCTTGAATCTGAACGCTTTATTCCCATTAATGTCCTGTATAACCGCATTATATTCAGTAATTAAACACTCAAGAACCTTTTATACATTAATAATATTCATTATGGTTTCATAATGTCAATTTATGGTATTTTGGATGAGTTATAGAGTATAAATTCATCATCCGAGAACATTCTTTTTTATACTACTGCTAATCATTTTTTTTCATTTTACAAAAGCCGATTTATGGGTGGTCGGGACCCCAAAATACAACATCAAACAAAGAAAGGATTACCAAAAACTAAAACATCACAGGAAACACTGAATTACACTGTAACGCCTCGACCCCAGTTACATAGAGTCAGTGCATTATTACATAACATTGGAATGATCACAAGAAAGATCAAATCTTGAAATACAGATTGGTTTAGTAGCCTTGGAAACACTCGATATATTCATAAAATTTTACATTACATCATAACGTGAAAAAATACTGCAACAACATAGTCTCCATATTCCACACTCATATCCCCACATACTATCCCTACAGGTCATTCATAAATTACTTCTTCACATCCTGGGAAAAATAAAACATAGAAAATGCGTGAGCTCAAATGCACAGTAAGGATAACAATATAACAGAAACTTTCATAAATAAGAATAAACATTTAAGTAAATGTATAACTTAAAACAAAAGCCTTTTAAACTTGAACTTCAACATATTATGGCAAAGATAAAATGAAATAATTCAATTTACTTATTCACATGGATATTCTACTAATCGAATAATCACATGCAATATCAATAACCACTTTCATAATGATGGAATGCATAATGCCAGACTATCATAACCACATAGCCAAGGCCTCGTGCCAAGACTACAAATAAGATTTTGCCAAGGCCTTGTGCCAAGAAACTAGTTTGTCTCATGAGACCTACCGATGCATCGAGGAGCTATAGCAGGCTCCACCCATCACATGTTAAGTCCAATGCATTCCCATATGAAAAGGTTTAAACAAAAAATAAACATTCGTATTAAAACTAGCATACGAAATGTCAATATTTTCACCATAAACCATGAATGGTATAAAAATAGCACATCCACAGTCAAACATATCACAAATCCATCAATATAATATAGAAGTTTTGTATCATAATAAATCAACTTGAAATAATCTTAAAATCTATCAAAGGATGTTGACATAGATGAAATGAAAACTATTTGAGATAAATATCTCTTTTCTCGAAATCATTGAAAAGTCACACATTTATAAAGGAAGTAATTTAAAAGATATTTTTGAATCAAAGTGTCCCACACCACTTTGAATCTTTTGAAATGAAATATCATTTCAAAACCTTCATGTCCATATAAATAAATCATTAAAATTATTTTGAAAACATGGACATTAATTAAATATATTTATAAATATAAATCTTTAAAACATTTAAAATTATGATCTTGATAAAGAGTAGCTTTCAAAAATTCATAAAATATTCATTTTGAAATCATTTAAAAGTCACATAATAATAAAATAAAACAATTACTTTGAAAATATTCATATAATATTGTAAGGGAAGCTTTGACGATTTTATAACAGCGGTAAATAGCTGCACCTGCCGTATAAGTTAAAAAAACATTCTTACCTTAAATTTGTCGAAAGTTAAAAAGTGCCTTGTTTGGAAAATGACAGAAAGATTACATTAAAAAACGTAAGGGTATAAATGATTTTAACCCATATTATTTTTAAATAGTAAATTTTTTTTGCAATACATTTCGAAGAAACATGGATGTGGATTAATAAGAGATCCCAGTTGATAATTGCGTATAAACAACCTCGGATAATGAAGAGATTGTGAAATAAACCCTTATCTTGTACTTTTCCTTGGGTAGGGGTAGGTTAACGTCCTGTATAATGGTGAAATAATTGTTATTAAATTATACAAGAATCATATATATTAATATGATATCATATATGATCTTTTAAAATTTCTTTGTTAATAATATTTTAGAATTATCGTTGTTTCGGGTGTTAACTTACTCATTTTCTTTTATATGTTTGGTTATGTAAGACATGGTTTTCATGGATAGGTTGTATCTTAATAATATCCAGAATGATATCATGTCCTTAGATACTACTATTAATAATCAAATTAGAATTATACTTGAATGGATACGATGGAGAATGAATCTCATCGCATTCGTGGAGACGGTAGTCCGTACGTATGCACGAGCGACAATATAATTATTTTGATATTAAAATATTATATATATATGGATATTATATCATATATACAGAATCATTAACATGTTTATTTTATTATTTACATGTGTTACACATCATTATTATACCCATCCAAATAATAATATATTGAATAACAATTACACCACGACGTGGAGACGGTAAGCCGTACGTACGCACGTATGGTGACATGTTATTCAAAGGGTGGATAGAATACTGAATATGGTTGTACCATATTTATAATAACATCACAGTATATATATGATACTAGAGTTATTATTTTAGAATGTTAATAACAAAGGAAGAAGAAGTGGAAGAAGAAAGGAACTTGGAAAAGGGTGGTGAAATCATTATCTCTTCTTCGGGTTCTTCCTTTTAATTTGATAAAAAGGGCTCCTTAGGTTGGCTTTCTGATCACACTAAGGCCTCTAGGCTGTAGTGAGGTAATTTGGGAGAGTATTTGGGCAGAGTTTGGCCGATCCAAAAGTCTTTGATGGTGTGAAGAAATGAGAAGGAGGAGTTCCCTTTTATAAGAGGAGTGAGGGGCACCTTTGGAAAAGCTAGAAATGTCAATTTATAATAAATTCATATTCTGTTTCTAATGGCTCCAAAGTTGATTATTCAAAGGTTAATGTGGGTATAGGTCGAAAACCATTAAACCAATATAATTTAGACAGGTTTGGGTTACTATATTAACCTTATCTTTTAGTTTTAACTCTTAGTTAATTAGTTTGACATTTACCATGTCACATTGTATGTTTATATTATATAGTTAATAAACTTACTATATACATCCAAGCGACTACCAAGTGATCAATTAATGATACCACTATGATGATATAAGTCTCTTGGCCGAACCTTAGATTTTGAGGAATTTAATATCAATTAATAATATAATATGTTTTTAAAAACAATTTTATGTCAATTTTGACACTATTCAGTAGTTGATTTTTGTGAAACTCATAAAAGAATTATTACTTCGAAAAATATTAATTAAATGAATCCTAATATGTCATATTATCCAAGAAAATTATTTTAATTCATAAAAAGTCACAAATTATTTTTATTTGGGGATTTATAATATCAGTTATTTTAAATTTTTACTATTATGGTAATTACTTCATCATCATTGTGTCACAAATAAATTAAATTATGTAATCTCTAAAATTATAAATAAAATATAATTATGTATGAAATAGTTTTATCTTTCTAATGAATATTTATAGTCTAAAATCCAACGTATATAACCCTATGTGAAAATTGTTTTTCTCAAAGATATATGCTTGTGTCATTTTTGTATTCATTTTAACTTAATTAAAATAAAGTGTCCCTATCACCTACAAGTGGCTCCATGGGGTCCCAAAACCGACCCAAAGATGCCTATGATAGAACATGTATCAACCAATAATTTTAGGACACGTTTTAGGGTAATTTATTGTTATTATAATATTTTTCTTTAACCCTTATTTACCAGATTTACCCTTAACCATGGTAAATAAAATATTTACCAAAGTAATTATTCAAAATGTCTAAAAATAAAAGTTATCTATTTACATAATATGAACATCCAGATTCCAAATATGGAATCCATTTTTTCAAATTCAAAACACAAAGTGGTAGAAATTAATTTAAAATTAATTCCCATTGTTAAATCAAAAATCATGTTTTTAAGAGATAATAACTATCAAAAGATTGACACTTGTTTATGTCCGGTTTAACTGTAAAATTTTCAACAATGACCAACATTGTATTAAATGGGAAAAATATATTCTAAATATACTTTAAAACTACTCAAATTCATTATTTACCATTTTTAATTATTTTTATTAAAAAAAGTTGCTTTTAATTTAAATTTATTAATTTTCATTATTCATCAAAATATTAAAGTTATCCGAAAAGTACCAAAATTTCACCTTATGCTAAATTCGATATTCCGAATCCAAAAATGAAGTCCATTTTGAGAGATAAAATTTCAAAAAGTAGGTATTGATATTCATAGCGGCTAGTTTGATCGGTTGTGGTGTGTGTTAAAACACGAAGTTGTGTACAACACATGCTATTGCATTATTCAATGGAAAACATACCGTGGAATCTTGGGATGTTTCATTTTAAATTTTTTATGACTCCATTTAGTCAAAAAGTTTAAAATATTGTATTTAAAAAGGGTTCACTATTAAAATTTGGTAAAAGTGCAATACTGAAAATCAATTTGTTGTTACATTATGTCTAAGACTCTCATAATATAGATTCTAATATTATAAGGATTTTATAAACTTTAAAATTTAGTTAATACTATTCATAAACTCTTTTGAACGACTTGTTTGGTAAGTCATGGTGCGCTTGAACTCGGTGTTGCGTGTAGTGCAAGTTATTGAATTGTTTTGAAGAAATAACACACTATGAAATCTTGGGGTGTCACATTCTCCCCTCCTTCAATATATTGCGTCGTCACAATTTGAAATTGTTCTTAAAAAATAAAAGGTTGAAAATAGAAAATATATTTGTGGGAAAACCCACATCGGAAATTGGGTTACTAAAATTTATTCTTAATAAAAGGAAAAGAGAAATGAAAGGGTCACCGCCAAATTATGATCTCGATTAAGAGAACATTGGTGGAAATTAGTGACATATAATTGGAGGAAAAACTTAAATATTCATAGGTAGTGATTGAGGTCATCAATCAATAACAAGTGTAAAATTTAGGTGCTTAAATTCATCAATCTATGTTGATTTGAAATACCATCGGTTCAATAAAACATAGGGTATTAAGATAACACATTTTTGGTTTTAGGATTCCTTAAATAAAGTATAAGAATTAATTTATTCATAGAATATGAGAAGAATAAAAATATATTCTTGACAAGTAGAGTTTCATCCTTTAACTAATTTCTACCACAAACTCATCTTTCACTATAAAAGATAATAGAACGTAAAAAAAAATTCTATTTATCCTATTCGTATAGGGATAAAAAACGAATTTATAATTCATATACCAAATCTTTAAAAAAAAACTACATTATTTAATCCCGGACATCACGTGGGTCAGTGGTAGGTGATACACCCTTATCGCCCTTCGGTTGTGGGTTCAAGTTTCACTGCCTTGTCGGATGCGACGGGTTGCCGCCCGACCTCCGGGTTGTCCTTTTATGGTAATCCAAAATAATCCAAACTAGAACTATACAAAATACTTCAGTCCAAAATTTATAAGGAAGGTAAACACAATGAAGATCCTTTTCTTTCCATGTAATAACATGTGAACACCTTCATCATGTATTCTTTTAAAACACTGCAACTTCCTGAATTACCATAAAACCTTTTTGATTACATTCATGATCCCTTATTCATTAAAGAATAATAGATATACTCCTTCAATCCAAAAATGTTTAAAACCCCAACAATGATGGAATATACAAATCATTAATCAGCTTCATGGTAGTCAAGAATATCTAATATAATTTATCCAAATCAATCATGTATTATTCTAAAATCACTACCTCGTTATTAGAACCATATTATGGATTATCTTTCTCTCAACCATATATTTTGAAAAAATTTAACCTGCTATTGAGTCACTTTTCTTTGTTCCACACAATCTCAAGTCCTTAATGAAATTGTACTGTAGTACAATCCTTATATACTCCATAATTATTATAAAAAGTACATTATTGATACAACACTCAAATGACATAATCAAAATAATAACTCTAATCATTCCTCTTCATCTGTGGTAGTATCATAACTTGATTATTATCCAATAACATCATTTGTGGCATAGTCTGATGACTAGGACATAGGTTCGCGTTGTGTCCAAACTCCTTGAAAATGAAGCATTGTAAATTTGAAACCATTTTCTTACGCTTGCAGTCACGTACTTTGTTCCCTTTTCCTCCATAATTATAACAAACTCCCATTCCTTTCAGGAAAGTTCTAGGGTGTTTCTTTCCACAGTTATCACATATGGGAAAATTCTTCTTTTCCCTCTTCCCTTTATCCATCTTTATCTCTTCCATCCTTTTCTTCTCTTGCTTCCCTTCAAAGCCATAGGAATCAGTAAACTCTTTACTTATCTTATCTACACATGATATTATTTTTTCATATGATGACAATACATGCGAGTCTATTTCTACTATAAATTCTGTCTTAAGTCCATGAAATATATGATCCTTATTTCTCTTTGTATCATGTGCATTGCTGGAGTTCTCATTCCTTCTACTGGGCTCCATTTCTAAAAAATGGAACACACTAGATCAGTTTATGAATAACAATACCTAATCCCAAACTTGTAAAACACATAACATAAATTAAATAGTTTATGGATATAATCCATAATCATAAAAATGTATCCTTTGAGGATGTATATACTCACAAACCCTTCATAATGGTTTGTAAAGAAAATGAGAATTATCCTAAGCATATCCTCCGGGAGTGTCGTAACCAAGAGTGCATCAAGGCCCGTTATCGTGCACCAGTTCCCGTTCGAGTCTAGCTCAAAGTGGTGTTTTCGGGTTTTACCCCTTGGTACATCTGTGCTAGAGCCACCTCTACCTGCTCGTATTCAGATTGGGATGTATTGCTCGGAAAACTCACAAAATCTCTACAATACCAAAATTCTAGGAAGTTATTCTATACTAATCCTCAAATTTCATCTTAGTTCTACGTGTTCTAATCAGAGTTTATCTAAATCTAGCTTCCAAGGTTTGTACTAAACTTCCTCTGATACCAAATGTAACGCCCCAACCCCAGTTACCTAGAGTCAGTGCATTATTACATAACATTGGAATGAGCACAGGAAAGATAAAATTACGAAAGACCGATTGGTTTAGTGGCCTTGGAAACACTAGATATATTCATAAAATTTTACATTACATCATAAAGTGAAAAACTACAACAACAACATAGTATCCATATTCCACACTCATATCCCAACATACTATCCCTACCGGTCAATCATAAATTACTTCTTCACATCCTGGGAAAAATAAAACATATAAAAGGGGTGAGCTCAAATGCCCATTAAGGATAACAATATAGCAGAAACTTTCATAAATAAGAATAAACATTTAAGGTAATGTATAACTTAAAACAAAATCCTTTTAAACTTGAACTTCAACATATTCTGGAAAAGATAAAATAAAATAATTCCATTTACTTATTCACATGGATATTCTACTAATCGAATAATCACATGAAATATCAATAACCACTTTCATAATGATGGAATTCATAATTCCAGACTATCATAACCACATAGCCAAGGCCTTGTGCCAAGACTACAAATATGATTTTGCCAAGGCCTTTTGCCAAGACACTAGTTTGTCTCATGAGACCTACAGATGCATCGAGGAGCTATAGCGGGCTCCACCCGTCACATATTAAGTCCAATGAATTCCCATATGAAAAGGTTTAAACATAACATAAACATTCTTATTAAAACTAGCATACGAAATGTCAATATATTCACCATAAACCATTAATGGTATAAAAATAACACATCCCCAGTCAAACATATGACAAAACCATCAATATAATACTGAAGTTTTGTATCATAATAAATCAACTTTAAATAAGCTTAAAATCCATCAAAAGATGTTGGCATAGTTGAAATAAAAACTATTTGAGAGAAATATATCTTTTCTCGAAATCATTGAAAAGTCACACATTTATAAAAAAAGTAATTTAAAAGTGATTTTTGAATCAAAGTTTCCGATACCACATTGAAAATTTTGAAAAGAAATATCATTTCAAAACCTTCATGTCCATATAAATAAATCCTTAAAATCATTTTGAAAACATGGACATTAATTAAAAATATTTAGAAAGATAAATCTTTAAAACATTTAAAATTCTGATCATGATAAAGAGTACCTTTCAAAAATTCTTAAAATATTTATTTTAAAATAATTTAAAAGTCACATAATTATAAAATAAAACATTTACTTTGAAAATATTCTTATAATCTTGTAAGGGAAGCTTTGACAATTTTATAACGGCGGTAAATAGCCGCACCCGCCGTATAAGTTAAAAAAACATTCTTACCTTAAATTTGTCGAAAGGTAAAAAGTTCCTTGTTTGGAAAATGATGGAATGATTTATTTAAAAACACATAAGGGTATAAATTACTTTATCCCATATTATTTGTCAATTGTAAAATTTTTTGGAAATACATTTCGAAGAAACATGGATGTGGATGATAAAGAGATCCCAGTAGATAATTGCGTATAAACAACCTCAGATAATGAAGAGATTGTGAAATAAACCCTTAAATTGTAATTTTCCATGGTTGGGGGTAGGTTAATATCATGTATAATGGTTAAATAATTGTTATTAAATTATACAAGAATCATATATATTAATATGATATCATATATGATCTTTTAACATTGCTTTGTTAGTAATATTTTAGAATTATCGTCGTTTCGGGTGTTTACTTACTCATTTTTTTATATGTTTTGTTATGTAAGCCATGTTTTTCATTGATAGGTTGTATCTTAATCATATCCAGAATGATATAAAGTCCTTATATACTATTATTAATCATCAAATGAGTATTATACTTGAATGGATACGATGGAGAATGAATCTCATCGCGTTCGTGGAGACGGTAGTCCGTACGTACGCACGAGCGACAATATCATTCTTTTGATATTAAAATAATATATAAATGGATGTTATATTATATATAAAGAATCATTAAAATGTTATATTTATTATTTAAATGAGTTACACATCATTATTATACCCATCCAAATAATAATATATTGAATAACAATTACACCACGACGTGGAGACGGTAAGTCGTACGAACACACGTATGGTGACATGTTATTTTAAAGGTGGATAGAATAATGAATATGGTTGTACCATATTTATAATAACATCATAGTATATATATGATACTGGAGTTATTATTTTATAATGGTAATAACAAAGGAAGAAGAAGGGGAAGAAGAAAGGAATTTGGAAAAGGGTGGTGAAAACATTACCTCTTCTTCGGGTTCTTCATTTTGATTTGATCAAAAGGGCTCCATAGGTTGGCTTTCTAATCAAACTAAGGCCTCTAGGTTGTAGTTAGGGAAGTTGAGAGAGTATTTGGGTAGTGTTGGGCCGAACCAAAAGGCTTTGAAGGTGTGAAGAAATGAGAAGGAGGAGTGTCCTTTTATAAGAGGGGTGAGGGGAACCTTTAGAAAAGCTAGAAATATTAATTTATAATAAATTCATATTCGCTTTCTAATGGCTCAAAAGTTGATTATTCATAATTTAAGGTGGGGATAGGTCGAAAACCATTCAACCAATAGAATTTAGATAGGTTTGGGTTACTATATTAACCTTATCGTTTAGTTTTAACTCATAGTTAATTAGTTTGACATTTACCATGTCACATTGTGTTTTTATATTATATAGTAAATAAACTTACTATATACATCCAAGAGACCCCCAAGTAGTCCATTAATGATACCACTATCATGATATAAGTATCTTGGCCGAACCATAGATTTTTAGGAATTTAATATCCATTAATAATATAATATTTGTTTTAAAAACACTTTTATGTCAATTTTGACACTATTCAATAGTTGATTTTTGTGAAACTCATAACAGAATGATTACTTCAAACAAAGTTAATTAAATCAATCCTAATATGTCAGATTATCCTATAAAATTATTTAAATTCATAAAAAGTCTCAAATTATAATTATTTGGGTATTTATAAAATCAATTATTTTAAATTTTCACTATTATGGTAATTACTGCATCATCATTGTGTCACAAATAAATTAAATTATGTAATCCCTATAAATTATAAATGAAATATCATTATTTATTAAATCCTTTTAGATTTATAATGAATATTTGTAGTCTAAAATCCAACATATATAACCCTATGTAAAAATTGGTTTGCTAAAATATATATGCTTGTGTCATTTTTGTATTCATTTTAACTTAATTAAAATAAAGTGTCCCTATCGCCTAAAAGTGGCTCCATGGGGTCCCAAAATCGACCCAAATATGCCTATGGTCGAACATGTATCAACCAATAATTTTAGGACACGTTTTAGGTTAATTTAATATTATTCTTATATTTTTTAACCCTTATTTACCGGATTTACCCTTAACCATGGTAAATAAAATATTTACCGAAGTAATTATTCAAAATTTCTAAAAATAAAAGTTATCTATTTACACAATTTTAACATCCTGATTCCAAATATGGAATAAATTTTTCCAAATTCAAAACACAGAAGTGGCAGAAATTAATTTAAAATTAATTCCCGTTGTTAAAACAAAACGCATGTTTTTAAGAGATAATAACTACCAAAAGATTGACACTTGTTTATGTCTGGTTTAATTGTAAAATTATCTCAAATGACCAACATTGTATTAAATGGTAAAAATATATTCTAAATATACTTTAAAACCACTCAAATTAATTATTTAACATTGTTAATTATTTTGATTAAAAAAGTTGTTTTTAATTAAAATTTATTAATTTTCACTATTCATCAAAATATTAAAGTTATCCGAAAAGTACCAAAATTTCACCTTAGGCTAAATTCGATATTCCGAATCTAAAAAAGAAGTCCATTTTGAGAGATAAAATTTTAAAATGTAGGTATTAATATTCATAACGGCTAGTTTGATCGGTTGTGGTGTGTGTTAAAACTTGAAGTTTTGTACAACACACGCTACTGTATTATTCAAAGGAAAGCGTACCGTGGAAGCTTGGGATGTTTCATTTTAAATTTTTGATGTCTCCATTTAGTCAAAAATTCTAAAATATTGTATTTAAAAAGTGTTCACTATTAAAAGTTGGTAAAAGTGCAATACTGAAAATGAATTTTTTCTTACATTATGTCTAAGACTCTCATAATATGGATTCTAAAATTATAAGGATTGTATAAAGTTTAAAATTTAGTAAATACTATTCATAAACTCTTTTGAACGTCTTGTTTGGTAATTCATGGTGTGCTTGAACTCAGTGTTGTGTGTAGTGCAAGTTATTGAATTATTTTGAAGAAATAACACACTATGAAATCTTGGGGTGTCACATACACATCATAATAGCCAATGTCTTATCCATATCCCATGCAGGATTATACATCCCCAGAAGATGATTCCTACTCCGGATGTCTCCAAAACTGTTCACTTCACACCTTACTCTTAAGTTGATCGAGTGAAAGCAGATCAGGTGACTCTTTCTTGACAACACTTCCCTTTTTAAAAGCCACAACCACCTTGCAATTATGCTTATAGGTAGATGTAGTCTGCATCGGATGTAGAAGATATGAACAGCCTTTCCTAGGCCTCCTTCTTGGTGTAGCAGACACTGGTCTTTTACCTGAATCCATCCTCTGATTCCCACTCGAAACAATTTCACTAAATGAATGGCCAAATGGACCACTCACATTTTCTTTCCTTACTCTGTGGCTCTCTGTTCCCTTTCCATCTTATTCCATCAGAGCAGAAATAGGACACCCATTGATCTTACCTAGCCTCTGATCTAGAGTATTACACTAAATCAACGGGAGCCGTTTATCCTCATTAGAAGAATCCTCCACACCAATGGAAGCAGGATTTTAAATTGACCTATAGACTCCCCCCCTGACCCACAATTCTAGAAAGTTTCTCTTCCTTGGAAGACCCAATATCAACATCCCCTCCCCCTCTAGCATCCCCTGAGGATTCAGCTTTCAAATTAGAACTGGATCCCACAACCCTTACTGCCTGATCCGGACACATCCCTCTACCACTATGCATCTCCCTCCAATTCACCATTCAATTGGAATCCATAACACCTTGACCATCCTCAACCAACTCCCTGATGACATCCATCTTTTGATCAGCCACCACTGAAGGCTGAATCTCCATACCTCTACCTTTTGATCCCTTCTCCTCTTGAGTCGAGTCCACCCTCACACCCACCTCCCGCACCTTCTTCTATGCATCTTCCTTCATTCGAGCAGGGGCAAGATCATCTTCTTCTACCTGCATATGCATTCCCTTACCTCCTTCTTCAGATCCGAGCTACCTCAACCCTATACCATCCCCATACCATCCTCTGAAATCCTTCCCCATGTTACTCCCTTCTTTCGAGTGAGAGCCTGGCAATATGTAAGGTGAGACTTCAAGGGGACTCAACTTTGGAAATTATTTATTACATGACCCAAATGATGAAAAGCAAGAAAAAATCTCTCCAGTCCTCATAGATCACATGTTTCTTGCATCTGTACTCCTCTCCAATCGTGATCTATACATAATCAAAAGGCAACCGGGAGGTATCCAATTCCACACAAATCCAGGGATTTACCAGATGGTACAAAACATTAATACAACTATCAGAACACAAATACCTTTTAAAAAGATTACCTAGCATACAAATAATAGTAGGATTCTTAAACGGTAGCAGAATATTTGGAATTATTACCCACACTGCTACCGACGATGATTCACAGTTCATGTGAAAATCAAATGACCAACGTAAAAGCAAGAATCTACATCTATTGAAGCTGCGAAGAGCCTTCAACCAAACTGTAATGAGATCTGCTTCCAATTCTAAACAAATCATCTTGTGGGTTCTGTCAATCAAACCAACAATATCCATTTCCAGAAGATCCTTAGAACAGAAGATATACCTATAAAAAGCATCAACAGAAGGATGTCTATGCCAGAACCATGCTATCAATGTAAGATTCAAAAGCGATGACGATTATGAATATTCCGAAATCAAAACTAGACGATTAGGGCACCCATCGATCAAATCAAGGGATTTGGGACACAAATAATCTCTTGGAAAAGGGGGAAGAAAATTAGGGTTTGAATCATTAGATAACGATTTAATGATGATCCTTTTGGTTAATTCGGGTGGTTTTTCGACCATGACGAACTTGTTTTGTTTAATCATTTAGTAATGTATACATAAGTTAGATCCAGAACATTAAATAGAAAATAATACATATAAAATAATCTGGTTTGGCTATAAAAATGGTTTCATGGTCGGATATGAAGGCAGTAAAGGAAAAAAAGAAAACATATCGTTCTTGAAGGTGATAAATTAACACCTCACAAACAACGTTTTCCATACTAAAATAAAAATAAGAGTACAAGGGGTTAGATGATATATTATGCTAGTATTATAATAAAAGGTCATTATATAAAAGAAAATGGTGTTACCATACACTATGGAAGAGGATTGGTGGGGATAGATTAAGAAAAGAACATGAAATTGAATGGAAATTAAAGGAAAAGAGAGAGGGGAATTACCTCTTGAATCCCCTTGAAGAAACCTTGGATTGATCTTTTGATGAGACCAGAGGCTCTTAAACATGGGGTGGGGATTGGGATGATTTTTGGGAAGAGTTAATATATAGATCGAGGCTTGATAGGTGTGACTAAATTAGGGTGTGAAGGGTTGTTTTTATAGTGGAGGGTAGAGGGGTTTTCACAATAATTTATTCATTACATTATTATTTCTCCACAAGACAATATATCATGATGATTCAAGAACCAATAATAGTAATAAGTGATTTTTGGTTAAGAAAAGGAAATTTAAATTACAAATGACTTAATAATGTTTCAAAAATTCATTTATTTAGCATATTTTGTAAATTATTAAATTTGACTATTCACAAAAAATTCCAGTATTTTGGGAAAATACCACAAATTCACCACAACCATTCTTAAATGTGTAGAATTTAAAAATGAACTCCAATTTTCAAAAATACATTTCTAAATATGTTAAATTAAAATTTTAAATAAAATTAAATTTTATTTGAAAAATATCAAATTTAAAATCATTTATTTACACACACCAATATATAGTAAAATCATACTACATCATAAATTAAATATATATACTATCATATATAAGGTCACAATCCCAAAGGGTATGTTACTATTCATAGGGGTGGGGTAATATTCACCAAAAATTTTGCTTTTTCTTTCAGACCCCAAAAATCATCCTAGATGCAACTATATGTGTCTTATTTTTGAAATTCAAAACACTGAAGTGGAAAAATTCTGTTTAATGGTCACATAGTATTTAGTATCATTATATGTAATTGTGTTTCCTATTGTGATTATACTTTAAGGAATTATTTTATGAAGGTATTTCCATTGAAAAAACGTTGGGTCATCAAATACTTCCCCTTTATAAACTTTTCCCTTGATATTTCATCTTACAGAAATAGGTGGGGGTATTTCTCCATCATCACCTCCTTTGGTTCCCAAGTTTCTTCTTCAACATATGGTTCCTCCACAACACTTTTTCAAGGTGGGTTTTCTTATTGTGTAGAAACTTATCTCTTTAGTCTAGATTCTTTACTAGCTACTCATAGAATAGATCATCATCAAGTTGTACCATATCAATGTTTAGTACATTCGAGGGATTTGGTATGTACTTCCATAGAAGTGATACGTGTAAAACATCATGAACTTGAGACATATTTGGTGGAAGTGAAAGTCGATAGGCCATGGCTCTTATGTGGTCAAGGATCTCAAAAGGGCCAATGTACCTTGGACTTATCTTCACTTTTATTCCAAACCATATAAGTCTCCTCCACACTGTTATTTAATAGAAGAATTTTTCTCCAACATCGAACTCCAATCCCCTTTAATGGTTGTCAGCATTGCTCTTATAGTGACTTTGAGCAGCTTTGATATGTTTCTGGATGAGTTGAACCTTCTATGTCAGCACTTTCACAAAATCAGGTCTGAGTATCTTTCTTTCTCAAACTTCATCCCAATATATTAGGATTTCAACTTCAATTTACATATAGTGTTTCATATAGAACCGTTTGAATACTCGAGTGGAAGCTATTTTTGTATGAGAACACAACAAATGGGATATACTAATCCTAGGCACCTTGTAATTATAAAGACCATTATCTTAGCATAACATCAAGTGTCTGAATAGTTCTTTTAAATTGGCTATTAGATTTGGGGTGATAGGCTGTGCAAAAAAACTTTTTAGTACTCATATAATGTTGAAGACTTATCCATAATTTATATGAGAACCATGGATCACAATTAGAGACAATCGACATTGGATCACCATGAAGTCTAACAACATCCTTTAATTATATCATTTCAAGTTGTTCATGTGAGAGATCATCCATAATAGTGATAAAATGGGTAGTCTTGGGGAGTTGGTCAACCACTGACCATATCACATTATTTTCCTTTGACATCTTCCAAAGACCAATGATAATGTCCATAGTGACATTCTCCCATTTCCACATGGTTATAGGTTATCACTGAATCATCTATTTGGACTTTTGTCACTCTGCTTTAACGGACTGACATAATAAGCACCTTCAGATTTATTTAGCAATCTTCTTCTTCATGAAATCCCACTAGAAGTGTTCTTGGAGATCTTGGAACATCTTGGTAAAACTAGGATGGATAAAGAATGTTGAGCTATATACATTTTCCAATAGCTCATTCTTTACCCCAGATGATGACGGCACATAATGCCTCATTACGAATCGAATCACAACCCCATCATCGATATGGAACTTTTGGAGCTCACATTCCATTATATCATTCAACTTGTTTTGAAACTCCAGATCATCCCTTTCTACCTACTTTTTCTTCTCTTGGATAAATGGTTGCGTAATCATTTGGGAAGGGTAGGATGTATCCCATGCCCTTATGATTTCAAAACCCATCCTTTTCATATACATGATGGTATGATATTTTTCATTCCACAACATGGATAGAGTATAACATTATTTTCTACTATGTGCCTCAGCCACCTTGTTTTCCTTGCTGGGATGAAAACAAATAGTGAAATCATAGTCATTTTTCCCCTAACCGTCTCCTTTGATGCATATTAATATCATTTTGTGAGAATATATACTTTAGGCTTCTGTGGTTTGTCTATATGTTGCACTTATCACCATAAATGTAGTGCCGCTAGATTTCCATGGAAAAAATCACGGTTTCCATCTCTAGATCATACATTATGGAGTTCTTCCCATGGATCTTCAACTACTATATGGCATAGACTATCACATAATCTTTTTTAGGAGTACACAATCCAAGCTTTCATTGAGGGAATAGTATATATCACTAGACTTTCTCCACTCTTTTGTATTGTGAGTACATGTGTAGTCATTAGCCTTCACATTATCTCCTTAAGTCCTTCCTCTAATTCATCCATCCAGAAATACATTACCAATTTCCTTGTTAACATAGTTATCTAGATAGATAATCATGAGATATTAATCACAAACCATTAGTTGTATAATGAAATTCCATGAAAACTTCATATTAACTTGACACTAGAGGGTCTTGGCTATTCCTCATTTTCATTTTTCTTTGAAGATTCCACATAAATTATCACTCTTAAGATCACATGTCCCAAGAATGTGACTTTATGCATCTAGAAATTACACTTTTAAACATGGCATAAAACAAATCCTTCCGTAATGTCGCTAATATCATCCTTAGATGTTTTTAAGGATCCTCATTAATCTTGGAGTAGATAATAATATCATCGATAAACAGCACCAGAAATTTGTTGAGGAAGTGTCTACAAACTCTATTCAATAAATCCATGAAGAATGCAAGGGAATTAGTAAGTATGAAGGGAATCACTCAAAACTCACAGTACCCATAACATGTACAGAATGAAGTCTTCTAAATATCATCCTTATTTATCTTAAGTTGATGGTATCCATAATGAAGATCCACCCTTGAGAAAAAAATTAGCTCCTATTAACTAATCAAACAAGTCATAAATCCTTGGAAGTGGATACTTGTTATTTATGGTAATCTTGTTGACTTCTGGGTAATTGATACACATATGCGTTGATACATTTTTTCTCATTAAAGAGAGAACTAGCACACTCCATGTTGATGTATTAGGGTGTATGAAACCTTTTCCCAAATACTATTGCAGCTGCTTATTTAACTCCACTATTTTGATAGGAGGCATCCAATAGGGACACTTTAAGATACGAGTTTCTCCTAGGATGAGTTCTATAGAGATCTCTACCTGAAGATCTAGGGGATGTTTGGGAAAATCTTCCTAAAATACATCACAATATTCCCTCATGATGAGATTTTCTACTAGGTTAACACTTTCCTTTGACTCATCCATTTGAGAGAGTTATTCCCCTTCACTTGGAATCAACACCTACAGTGTTGAAGGATTTTCCAAACGATATTCATGATATTTCTTGTATTTATAGACGAGCATGTGTTGATTCAGAATATGAAAAAATGTTTCATCTTCTAGATAGTTTGTATATTCATTATATAATGAGAGCAGATCCATTCCCATTATAGCATCAAATTCCACCAAGGGAAGTATTATGAGATTCGTAGGAAGAATCGTACCACATACGCCAATAGTAGAAGAGTCAAACACATGTGTTGCAATTATTCCCCAATTGGTGTTTTTATTGATATCTTCACTTCAAGGATGCATGTATTTTTTATATAGTTCTATCAAAAATGAATGAAATAAAGGAATGAATAGAAGCATAAAAAAATGATTGTTGAATTTCTTGAGTGAATATGATGTGTACCTTATACGACATCATTTTCTTTCTTGACTTCCGCAGTTTTGATGGCATAATCCAACCCTTTATCCTTTGGATTTTTTGGCTACAAATGCTGATTACCCTTGAGGACTCAAGGTTTAGTGTACTAGTTTTCATAGTTCTCTTACATCCTACAGTTGTAGAATAATACCATGGGTGGTGCTCCCCTTTATTCCACCACATTCTTCTAACTTCTTCTATCTTTTCAACCTTCATGATCTTGGTGGCATTATTTCCCACACTTGAAGCATTTCCACATCCCTTTATGGATGTTCCCATGATGCATCTCCCCACATTTCTGGCATGTGGTTGGTTGAGTTTTCTTCCCACCTTTATCATTAGATCCTTTGGATTAAAACTCCATCTTCAGTTTCTTATCACTATAGCCATGGGATCATTCTTTAAACTCCATATCCACTTTGAGAGAACATCTAACAACTTCATTATAACTACCTTAGTCCTGAATTTTAACAGCCTTTCGAATGTGTGGTTTTAATCCACTAAAGGATCTATCAATTTATCTATCATTGTTGATTACAAAACCCAAAGAGTACCATGCAATCCTTGTGAAACACTCTTCGATGGTTATGATAGATTATCCTTTTTTTTCATGAGCTCTATTAATTATCTATCCCTCTCTGTATGAAGATTTATTCTGAAATAATTCTTAAGAATCATTATCTTAAAGACTTCCCATAGCATCTATTCAATTTTTCACTAATATTTTTATTCTTAACCGAATCCCAAAATTGGTTGGCCTCCCCATCTAAAAAATAAATGGCAAGATTCAACCTATCCATCTAAGAACATCGAAATATAGAAAATCTCTTCTCTATGGTGTTGACTGACTTTTCCACAACTAGTGGATCAAAAGATCCACTAATTGTCAGTGGTCATTTCCATATAAAACATTCGATATCCAGTTGCTCACTCCTTGGTGAAGGAGGACACTACCCATTATTTTGGTTCTTCTTCATAACCTAATATAGTTGGGTAAGAATCACTAGGAAATTATGAACTCGACATCCCTAGGGATTGGGGATTTCATTTGGGCAATTGCTGAATTGTACCCTGCATTGGTTGTTAGCTTAGTTTATCCTACTTCCCACAATTTCTAAAATAGAAAAGGTTAGAAAAAACATATGTCAAGAAGTTATATATAAATAATTTATTCATTTGTGAAATTTACTCTAAAATAATATCTTATGGGATCCCTATGTTTTGAAAACCTTTTTGTGGGAATAAGTTTTTCTTAATATCATACTATAGGTTGTCTCTAGTGTTCAGTAATCCTAATTCCCAAATTAACGAAATCTTGCCTCTGATTCCAACTATAGACAACCAACCTTTTCATACACAACTATTACATCATTTTGAATATTAAAAACAAAATATAATTACACTAAGATGATCCAATGTTTTAGATTCTTGGGAAAACAAGGACCACACATAACATTTACAACATAAAGCATAAACATTTATTCAATTCAATATTCTCCATCTTATTATTTTCCTATGAAAACTCATTAGTACACATAATCACCCGAGGATATACATCCAAATGATGTAGGATAAAAGACCAGTAAGAGGATAAATATGACCAATATACCAATGGGTGAGCACAATCATAACATAGAAAAAAGATTATGAACATGTGAGGGAGTATTAATAAAAGACTAAAATGTGGGAATGCGTAAAATTGAAACATCATGTCTTAGTCTTTAACTACCACATGTAGTTGTGAACAATGCTATAATAATGTTCACGCATCATTTCCCTTTAAATCATGAGATAAGACACTTTACCCAATGAATTGAGGTGCTGTATAATTCTGGATGCACCCCTCACATCATTACATTCATATTGCGCTATATAATTCCAGGCGCAACCATCAAATCATAACATTTACTTTATCATGAATGCCACATAGAACACATTTCAAACATAAAAATAAAATAACACATCGAAACTAATGGGCTTAACATCATAAATAATAAATTTATAAACATTTTGATCCCAAAATAAAGTGGGGATAACATTCTTGACAAGGAAAAATTAAGGAATAGTGAAGTATAAGAAATCATTGAGATGTAAAAAAAGGGGGTGTTTATTTGTAAGAAGAGTTATTTTGGAAGAACGTTGGGTTTTTCATAAACACAATTATAAAACATGTATATCCCATAAAAGGGAATATGAGAATGATGAAATAATTCTTAAGGCATATCCATATAGAAAATGGGTTTAATGAAGGAAACCCCTAAGTATGAGAGTTGGGTTTGAGAATTTCTCCTCACATTGTGTCCAAACACCTTCTTCACATTAATTTACTATATAAGAAAATTATATTAACTAATGAACAAATAAATAACCATTAATACATTAATAAGATTCATTATGGTTTTATTATTCTCATTTATGGGCTTTTTGAAGAGTTATTGAGTATAAATTCATTGTTCGGGAATGTTTATTTTTATAGTTTTCTTGAATAGTTCAATTATTTCCAGGAATGGAAGTTCGTTTAAAATGGGGATAAACATCAAGAATTATAATTATATTTTATTTATTATGTTACAAAACATGAATTTTTCTTATAAATATTTGTTTATATACCATAAGAATGAATCATTAGATAAGAATTTAATGATGATCCATTGGGTTTATGTGGGCAGTTTTTGACCACAATGAACTTGATTTTTCTAAACATTTGTAATAATAAAATAAGTTACTTCCAAAAAAATCTAGTAGGATAAAAATTCATATAACATAATGTAGTTCAACTATAAAAATGGTTTCATAACCTGATCTGATGGCGGTAATGGAAAATGAAAATAGGTCTTTCTTGAAGGTGATAAATTAACACCTCGTGAACAATGTTTTACTTTCTAAAATAAAATGAAGAGGATAAGGGGGTTGGATTAGATATTATCCCATTAGTATCATAACATTATATTATATGTAAGATACTATAGTTACCTTACCATATGATTGATAATATGTGGGTAGATATTATGAAAAGAACATGAAATGGTAAGTATATTAAAGGAAAATAGAGAGGGGAATTACATGTTGAATTCTCCTTAAGCCCCTTTGGATTGGTCTTTTGATTAGACTAGAAGATCATGGATGTGTGGGAGGGGATATGGAAAATTTTTGGGCAGATTTTCGGCAAGGATTTAAGCTTGAAAGGTGTGAGTAAAATAGGGTGTGAATGATGGCATTTATAGTGAAGGGTAGAGGGGTTTCCACAATTCGATTTCTCCACAAGAAAAGCAATAGTGATGATTCCATATCCAAGAATAGTAACATGTGAATGTGAGTTTGAAATAATGGAAATTTACATCATCTGTGACTCAAGAATGATGCATATAAATATTTATTTTTTCATATTTTCTAAATTATTGAATTTCACTATTAAAAAAATTCATGTATTATGGTAAAATCCCAAAATTAACTGTAACAATTTTTCCACATGTACTATCCAAAAATGAACCCCATTTTTCAAAAATAATTTTCTAAATATTTTAAATTAAATGTTTAAATAACGTAATAGTTTATTCGAAAAATAAAAATTTAGAATCATTTATATACTTACTCCATGATATAGCTATGTCATACTTTCACTTAAATCATATATATATATATATTCTATATTATGTAAGGTTATTATTCATACATTTCATATAATATTCATAAGGATGGGTTAATATTCCCCAATTTTTTCCCCTCCATCACACCCCAAAAAACATCATCGACGCAACTGTGTATTTCAGATTTTAAAAATTCAAAACACATAAGTGGACAAATTATTTTTAATAGTCACAAAGTATTTAGTATCATTATATGTCATTATGTTTCCTAATGTTATTATACTTTAAGGAATGATTATAAGAAAATATTTACATTAATAAAACATTATGTCATTACATTCAATTCCCCCATATTTCATAGTATTTTCTCCAGGGTGTTGTCACATATTAGATACCATAACCAGATCAAACTTTTCCCACATACACAACACGTGTCATGGTGTTTCATAATTCGTTAATGATTGAATATCATTTTCATCATTATTAAAATTGAATCATATATAAAATAGTATCCTATGATTTTTGAAATAAAGAAAAACAAAAAATCATAGAAGATAATTTCTAGAAATATTCATTTTTTAAATATTGTATATTTATCTAACTCAAAAAGTATTACATAAATATTAAAATATCATATTTATTCTCAACAATAATATTATGTATTTGTGGGAGGGTTTCTGTCTTAAAAAAATTCAAAGTCCAAATTAAAATATCTTATATGAGTTGAAGCCTCAAAATTTTATTTGTTCCCAAACTCCGGATTAATCAGAGAGGAGCTAAGGTTTTTAATATTTGATACTACCATGATTTTGACAATATTCATAGATCCATAGTCTCAATCGTATTTATCTCTTTCATAACAAGGATTAATATTATTTATGTAGGTTAACACACTATCCCATCTTACACAACTCTACAAATTTAGAATTGAACATATAAAGGATTGATTTAATCCAATATATAAGGCAAAAATATGGATTTAGTCATAGAATTTAGAATAACACATTTGGTTTTGAAAATCACCCTAATGGATTATACAGTTTCTAAATTTTCTTCTAGATACTAATAGATACTCTTACAAATCATCCTTTTAGTAATTACTCTTCTATATAATAACTATATAATTCTTAGGGAGTCTTCTTCATTTTTTACATTTCAAAATTTAGAGAAGCGAAGAAACATATGAAATTTTTATTCCTTTTTAAAATTCCTTCCCCATTATTTAGATTTACTCATAAACATTTGGGCAAATGAATCATATAATATTTAATGAAGATCATGAATTATCAATTTTTTAAATCCTTTATATAATATAAATAATTATTAATGTCATTCTTTAAACATCCTCCAATGGATATTCTTTATATATCACATGAAACAAAATTCTAAACAATATAAGGATTCTTTCTCAATATATCACCCACATATCACCTCTCCAATCAGGTCAATTTAGGTTTTTCAGAATCCATTATATCGAACATTGTGAAACTGATTTACATAGTACTGGTCTCCTGTTATTAGTAATTGGTTTTTGTTAATAACTAATCAAATATGCATTCACCAAATGTATTAGTTTCACACCAAGTTTCATATTAACAAATTTTCATAACCAAAATAATACTGGAACATTAAGTTATATTCAATGGAAGATTCTGACTTATCAACATTGGAAACATTCCCTATCACCCTAAATGCATATTTACATAATTATTGAAAAAATTTATTACCTAAATCAATTTGGGTCATTACTATATATATGGATTAGTTGGATGATTTTATCATTTATATATCCATGGAAAAAATTCTAATAGCATGCAGGGTCAGAGTCAACAATGACCTTAATAGTGTTAATGTTATTGATAGTATTTTCCATTTCTATTATAAATAAACCATTAACAACATTCTCGAGGTTATAAAACATTTCATTCATATATATAGAAAAAAATACAATTCATAATTATAAATTAAAATCACATGTTGTTCAAACAAGATGTATAAACAAATATTCTATAAAAAATGGGAACATTATAGTAGTTATATAATTCCATAACTAATCCACTATGTCTAATTACCTAAAAATTATTGGTGTCCATTGCGTTAATTATTCTTACCTTTCTAACATGAATATATACTTCACCAATGTTCATTTCCATCATATCTCTATATATTTTTGTCTATATTTATTAACATGAACTTCTGATAAATAATCAATATTTAATACAAATAAGTTATAATTGTAGAAATTTATCTCTATAAAACCCCCTTTCAAAAGATAAGAAATATTTTCTTTGAGAATAATTCACAACGATATATTCCACTCAAGAACTGTTTTATATGGAATACCTAGAATATATCTAAAAATGATATACTTAATTCATTCATCTATTGACTAAATATAAATATATATACATATATATGAGTGAATTTTAGGTTTTTTATTTTTGAATCAAATGAATTAAATGAATGTACTCCCACTAAAACCGATGACTCTAAACATCATATCCATTTAGTGATCCAATGTATATATTTCACTATGTAATAATTCTACCATATCAACCATGTCACCACATATTTATTTAGTTAAAGATATATCTCAATAATATCATATATTTCTTTTGGATAGATAAACATATAACCCATTACCTAATCCATCATATGGAAAAAAATGAACATTATTTAACTAGTATATTTATTGTTATGGTTTCCTTGAAATGGTTAATTAGTCTAAGTAAATGTGTGGGGATTGGTTTTATCACCACATCTACTAAAAGGATAATAGTTTTGTTATTAAATTTTCTAATAAGAAAAGGAGATTGAGAATCATGGTAAAACAACTAAAACCTAGTGTCTTAAAATTTTAAACTTGTTTATTCACATAACTACAAAAAATGAAGGGATATTGGGTTTCTTAGTGTGACCACTAGAAACCAATGGAATTATATCTGATAAAATATTTTGTTATTTATAATGCTAGAATGATTAGGAGGTGAATTTCCATTTTAATACTTTGGTAGAAATAAAATTAAATTCATTGGAATAAAAAAATTGCAATCAAAAAAAATTAATAGATCAAAAGTCAGATGAAAATACATATTAACAAGAAAAATAATAAGATATTGATAATAGAGATTGTGAATAATCAAAAATGAACCAAATATCTCATACCTTTCATATCCTTGAATGGTTTTTAATTAAACAGAAGATTTTTTAGAATCGCAGCATAAAACATAATCTACCTTTATTGTATGTAGTTGTAAAAATGAAACATTTTTAAAAAAATAATAACATTTCATTTAAGAAGTATTAGTGGGAAACCCATTTATAAAAATATAATTTATATGGTTGAAGTTTAAAATCAAATCCACCACACATTTAATTGTAGTTCACACCAACCCCTCATGCTCAAATAATGTTAATAACCCAAACACTCAAACTCAATAGTAGTTATTCATTATTTATTCAAACCCTATGGAGTACACTCTCAATCATACAACAAGAATACAAGAAAAATTACTGGGGGGAAGAGAGACAAAAGTATTAGGGTAATTAAGAATCATTACAACTAGAATAATATACCTATGAAATGATCTTCATGTTAAAAGGTAACTTCGATGAACCCTAGGGGTGTGTTTATAGACTTCTATAAGATTATGATCATTCTAGAGGGTTTTCTTGGTTGGATAAATCCATTCAAGGAATTAATGTTGTGGGGACCCCACCAAATGATTTTTTACATTAATATATCCATCAAGTTGTTGGTGGGTGACATCATCCATCTAGTGTCACCTGGATAGAATATGTATTCATTCCAAATCAAACTAACTCTCATGTGTGGACTATTAGGCTGTTAATTTTTTGTAGAAATAACTATAGCTTAATCCTTAACATTCCTACAATCCAATTACATAATACTAGCCAACCAATGGTTCAAGACTTATTCGGTGTTCAAGTTATGAATTCACATGCCTCTTGATATATCTCTTCGGTCTATCATCTTTATAGAAAGATGTATCAATTTAAAATACTAAAATACATTAAATTACTATATTAGAAACATAAATACATTTTGTGATCATGAATACCACATAAGAGGTGAGATAAGAATTTGTATTCTCATAAGGATAAATGGACCTACCCGATATAATAATATTTTTAGTATAAATGGGATAAATTATCTCAACTGCATGTGGGGGAAATGATTCTATTCTATTTATTTATTCCTTTTTATGAATAAATACAGGTTCATTGAATTTTCATAATTCAAATGAATAATTTTTCATGATAGGGTTTGAGGAATGCAGAATGGGGGTGGAAATCAAGATAAAATAATGATAGATTAATTAAAAAGATTTAGAAAGGTAATAAGCCTTACCAATAAATAAAAATATATTTTATATCATGGTACATAGCTTAAGAGAAGAGATAAAGACTAGTGAGGATTATAAAATAGAGTGTAACTTGAGTGAAAGGTGGGGGACTGCCTTAAAAATCCTCACTTATCCAACCTAAATGAGAAAAACTTCATTCTATTAGCTTATTGATGAGTTACACTATCTATCTGGTGGGAGAATTATAGTACCAAGGTTCAATAATTCACTATCATTTACCCAGTTAGGAGTCTCCATATAGGTTGGTGGATTTAAGGGAACGTCAACTAAAAATTTAAATATTGAAACAACAATAAATGACGATTCTAATATAAAATTAACACCACTTGTTCACTTTATAAAATAATAAAATTTAAATTTAAAAATTTATATTTTTTTTATTATTTTTATATATTATAGATTATATCAATTAAAATTAATTTTTTTAAAGTGAAAATAAAATATTTCATGGTAGAAAAAATGTATTTTGGGGTTAATGTTATATTTTATTTCATTAATCAGGGTATTTAAATATATTGGTTTTCAAAATTTAACTTGTAATATTGAAATCCTAATTTTTAATAAATTTTCCCCAAATATTCTAGTATTAATAAAAAGGATTTATATTTTATAAATCCAAATTTATTTTGTATCTTAATAAAATTTTTATGAATTTATTGGTCCTTCTTTCTATGATATGATATGTGACATTTTCAATAAAACTGAATATGGGATAAGTTTTTAAAGTTTGTAGTGTTAATCAAACAATTTATTTTTAGTATAAAATTTTTCTAACAATATTTATGTTATTTAGGTTATTTTTTATTTTTTTCTAATTGTTTAAAAATTATTTCGTTAAAATATTATGTTTCAATCTATTTCACAATAATAAATTTAATATATAATTTTCTATAATGTTGTTATTTATTTTTTGAAAAAAAATATGGAATATGATTTTTGTGATTGCATTGAATGTACATTTATTTTTGAAATAAAAATATGGATTTTATTTTTAACTTAGAGAGTAATTTTATTGAACATATTTCATTTTCCTCATGATTCCTTGAAAATTATTTTAAAATTTCCTTTCAATTTCATTATGAAATATTGATATTAATATTAGATATAATTATGAGAATTTTTTCCTGCCATATTTATTTTTGATTAATTAACTACGTCTTTGTAGTCATGAAAACTATGTAAAATGATACAAAAAACAATCTTAGGTTGTTTTAATTATCACAAACAACATATCGGTTTATAATGAATTTATTTCACTGATCTTGTAATTTTATATTAAGTAATTATTCCAATATGTTTTCATAGAGTAATGTGATCAAAAGGTACTTGAAGCCCTCATTTGAAATCCTATGAATAGTAGAACTAGAGACTAGCTGATAGGATTGATCTAAAAAGCTAGTAGATATTGGACTACAGAGATATTATATGCATATTCCACTGAATATTTCGAGAACAATGTAGATTATATTGTGGGAGGTGGACAAAGAACATGTTCTAACTAGCTGCTAATGTCTACCAAGTGCCTCTATTGTATGAAAACATATTGAAACCAGCAATTGTCCCTTCAACCTTAATTATCCTCCAAAAATCACTATTAAATGAATAAAACCAATTTAATGATCATAACTCCATTAGATACATTCAATACATGCCCATAGGTTCTTGGAAACTAGTGGTTACAATAAAGATCATTTTAGAACTCGATTGTGAAAAATTTCATTATTATTCACCTCTATTATACACATTTATCTCTTATTACTACTATTATTTGTTGTAATATTATAGGAGAATTTATATTTCATATCATTGGTCTTTCATAAAGAAATACATACTATCTTTTTCTAGGTTATCACTACCATTGGGGGTGAGGGTTTTGGTGGTCATAATCATTTGAGTCTCAGAGAATGGTGCACATTACCAGAATTTTTTTTAAATATTCTCTATCTATCCACAATCACCCATAAGTATAAATATGTAATTATTTTTCATTATATAAACACTATAAACCCGGGATATTAATTTCCTCTTAA
Source organism: Viscum album (assembly GCA_963277665.1). NCBI lineage: Eukaryota > Viridiplantae > Streptophyta > Magnoliopsida > Santalales > Viscaceae > Viscum > Viscum album. The sequence continues at coordinate 1,465,506,279 of OY728128.1, read as the reverse complement.
TGGTTTCTTACAATAGAAATAAAAAAGAAATAAATATTGGCATTCAGGATACGACCATTAAAAATAAATGGTATAATCCAAAAAATATAAATGGTCACGAGGGTAGGGCATATATGGACCCCATTATGGATTATTAGAGAACTTTATTTTAAATATTTGGTGATTTTTTTATTTTTAATTTATATTTATACTATTGTTTAAATTTTTTATTTATAGGTATCATTTTCATTATTTTGATTCCATCCAATTTACTTCTAATTTCAAAAGCATAAGAAAAAGTGATATTAACCCCCACTCATTTTATCTTTATTTTTGAAAAAACGATTAATGGAAATAAAATGATATCATTATGGTACATAAATTTTAGGATTAAAACATTATGTGCTTTCCTTACATAAAATAATCAATGGAAACCTAACAATATGGGATACCCATACTAAATGATCAAGATATGGATCTTTTTTCATTAGAAGGAATATCAAACCTAGTATATAAGGGGTTTTATTCATGTGAATTTATACTTTTCTATGACTCAAATATATATTATATTAATAATTTTTTAATAACATATAACCATTATAATATCATGATTGAATTTTTTATATTTTAATGATTCAAATGAATTGTTTTGGAATCCTGATTCTGGACAGTAAATTAATACGATCACACCAAATTAATGTGTATCTCCTTAAAAAACCCATTTATTACTTATAAGAAAATAATTTTTTATATATAATGGATTTTATGTGAATATCATAAGATCATCAGTCGTAGAATCAAACCCATTTAATTACTGATCAATCTTTAAGTATGAAATGTGAATTAAAATGAGTAACTATTCATACATAAAGGAAAAAAATGACGGATTTTATATCCTTCATTAATGAATTATTCTTGATGACAATCATAAATGAACCATAAAATAGTTTCAATATCAAAGATGAATATGTCAGCTATTGGATCCGAGAATACATCGTAAGGACCTTGAAACATGGAATTGGTGTAAGTTCTAGAATCTTATGACAAAATAAATCTTTATGAAGAATAAATAGAACATCATATATGATATATTACCATCGTATTTCACTATCATCAGAAACACTTCTATTATATAATATTTTGGTATGACGTTCAATTAACAAATAGTGTTAGACATCGAGTTCCAACTCTTAACATCAAATGTAACTTCACATTGGATTTCATTCATTGAACTCCTTCAATAAATGTTATTATTGATTTATATAATATAATATATTTATTTAAATTGAAATAAAATAGTATAGGTTGGATGCATTAATTTTATTCATTTTAGGTATCTTATCATATTTATACAAATGTATTATAATTCATGATATGTGAATAATAGGCTTTCAATTCCCCCTATACAATCAATTAATGTCATATTTTATGTTATACATCCATTGGATATTGTATTCTATAAATAATAACAAACATATAATATAAATAGAATGAATTATTTGATTATTCATCAAAAAATATTAACACATAATCAAATTCAACATTTCTATACGGTATATCACCATTTAATAAAATTATCATTATTTGAGATTGATAATCCTAAAATGATTAAACCTAGAGAAACATAAATCGAATCCAAACATTTATATAATAGGTAATAATAATCCAATATGGTGGGAATTAAAACCGGATCCCTCAAACTAGGGATACTTTTTATATATATATTCCAATTCATTATTACAATAAATCCTTACAAGTATAAACTATAAATAAAATCATTGTTAAACATAATGAATTTAATGGTAAATTGGGGATAAGGTAGATAGATTTTAAATTTTAATTCGTCATTCCTATCATTGAAATAATTACATCAAAATGTATTATAAATAATTTTTCATATAAATTAAAACACACATAAAACCCACAACTCAATGAAATATATAAATAATTAAACGAAATGAGTGAACATTTTATTTAATATCTATTCATGAGACATAAATATGAACATAATATATTTTATTTATGGATTAAAATATCTTATATACAATTCCTAAAACAAATTTTTTATAAAAAAACAATAAAATATAAGAAGTAATATTCAAAATATTAATTTTTTAACAAGATTTTAATAACAAAATTTTCTATTGTTTATAGATAATTTTGAAACATAAGTTGTGATTGAAACATAATGGTGACCATATAGAGGTGTTTTATGTAATATTTAAATAAAATGATCTTTATTAATGGTTATTTATTTTTATATGAGTATAATATGATGATAAGTTTCATATCATAACTTATTTTTATATTTAAACCAAATATAGTAAGACCCTTATATATTGAGAACTGCTTCAATAGTAATTCAAGTGACCCTAACATATAGAGTAAAATATATCTTATGTATGTTTATGTAATATTTTTTGACATAATTTATATCATAACTATGAAATGAAGATATTTTTTCATACACCTTAGGTTTCATTAATAGCATATGACGTAACATTTCATAACTTACGAAATAGTAAAAAACATGTGTTTTTCATTTATCTTAATATATAACAAACTCAATTACACTATAACTATCAAATCCAAAATTTATGATATCTAATATTTTAATTACACATAAATGAATGATTGAGATTTATCACGTCATATCATACACTGTGACATTTCCAGAATCAAATTTTCATATCCATGTTCTTCATAAAACCTTGAAAAAACATATTGATTTGTTTTTAAATATGGATATGATATCAATGGTTGATTTTATAAAATTATCAAATAGTCATAGAAGTATAATAATTCCCTTAAATATCATGTAATTTCATCAAAAAAATTATCTTGATTAATTAAAAACATAAATAATTAAGAATAAATTCATCATAGTCAGTTCTATCTCTATCAAACATGATGGAGTATGCTTTATTGAGATCACTAAGTGATAATCGAATTATTATTTCTTACAAATTAAATACCCAAGACAATAAGAACCTTGTTCATAATACATGGTCCCTAGAATACCAAAGAAGAACTAGAGCCTTATTTTCATAGGAAAATAGTGATCAAGGATAAATATAGATATTTTGATTTTTCTTGTTAATATTTAATTTCCCTCAGGAGGGGTGTTCCATATCTCATATAGGCTCTCTTGATTATGTGAAGTGGGTCAAAAATTGATTTATAGCTCTTGGTAGCTACCATACATTACAATAATGTATGCCTACTGGGTTATGATAATTTTAACATAGTAAACAACAATTATATGTTTGTGTAGTGAAAAATTAATCATATTAATGATTTATAATCAAAATAATATAGTCTATAAGAAAAAATAATTTCAGATATGTTATATCTCAGATCAAAATTTTATCCTAAATTAGAATATATTGGAATCATATTACATTATAGATGTATATTATAGCCTTTTTCTCTACTTATTATTCACGATATTTCAATGTAAAATATACATAGTTTAGTGCATTTCCAGCATTTAATTTATGTTTTGTATTGTCCAATCACCATTCTTAGAAAAAAAAATTACAATGTTTTTTGAAGCATCATTCTATATAATAGATTCAGTGTTTCACATTTTAATCAACTTTTTGATTTTTAATGATAATTATTTATCATTTATTTTATAAGTAAATTAATTTACCCTTGTAAAGAGACGAAATTAGACATAAAAAACCTATCTCATGATTTTAAAAATCCTATTTCACATGTTTCCAATGTTATTTTCATTATTGATTAATGTTGGTATAATATTTTTTAATCTTATTTATTGATATTGATTTTTTGAAGTAATTTTATAGTTATATAAAACATAAATATGGAAATTAAGAATAATGGATGACTATTTTTATCTTTTACTACTATCTTTATTTTGTTGTTTATGCCAAAACAATCACAGGGAAAAATTAAATTAATTTATTTGAGATGGATCTATTGTGGTTTTTTTGATATTTGTTGGAATCTAATTTTTTTCATTATTTTCAAAAAAAAATTATATTTTATTCGTGTTAATGTAGTGGTTAAATTGATGTAAAAAAGTAAAAATATATGCTTATTTGGCAATATTACGGTGGTGTAGAGAGGTTGAAGTTGTTATGTGACATTATTGATCGAGAAAATGTGATGATGTTTAACTAAATTAAATTAAAAAATTTATATTTTTATTATGATAATGATTATATTGAAATCTTTAATGAATTTAAGATAAATATTATCTTGAAAATAATTTTGTTAATGATTTAATAAAAGTGTTTGAATGAAATTGTACCAGTTTGAGATTATTGAAGTTAAATGTATTTAACATGGTTTGTAAATTTTTAATTAATATTTGGTTAAATTATTCAAAATAAGAATATTTTTTATTTATTTTGAGTGTTAGTTTCTAGTGATTTATATTTCACATAAGTTGAAACAATAATAATGCATGGTGGGGATAGTGTGGTGATGACAGTGGATCTAATGTTTTTTCATCAAAGTGTTAACCCTTAGGATTGGATTTTGTGCTATTTTATATTTTTTATATATATAATTTCTAATGAAATTTACTTGAGTCAAGTAAACTTACTGACACCAATATAATGTATTTGAATTCCAAATGTACCTTAAATAACAAGGATAGAGGTGACATAGATAGTTGAGTATCCCCTTCCTCACTCTCTCTTTGACATATAGTATTTTTTTCATGTTCTAAGGTTATGAAATTTGAAAATGTGGAAGTGATTATTTGATTATGAGGTAGTGGAATGTATTTTTTATATGGATATGTGGTTGTGGTGGTGTTTATAGTTTAATGTGTTATCTGGTTATATTGATATGGATGGGATAAGGGCATCAAGAAAAATGTTAATCAGTCATAAGGGTGGCTAGTTCATTGTATAATGGGGGTCGGGATATATTTCATTATAAATTTTATATTAATTATTTTGTTACAATATTTATATATTAATTTTGTGATTGATTAATGGTGGTGATGGGTAGTAGATGCCCACGAATACATAATGTGTTAGTTTCTCTATTTACTTATTTAAGATATAGTATGCTTCCACAAAAATTTAACAGGAATGTGTTGGGAGAATAATATTGAATATAATTTTTTCCACCACTATATTCCATATCCTTTTTTATTTTTTTTATAGGATATATTTTTTAATAGAAAATACATTACTAGGTCATTATATGGAGTTTTTTTATATTCATAGGGTAACTATCATAGTATTTTTTTAATTTTAGTTATTCATCTAGAGATAATGTTTTATATATGGTATTATATGTGTGATGTGATCATGGTTTTATAATATTTATTATTCAGGTGGGGTTTATTGGTGGTTTCAGTTCTGTTGGTTATTATATTTATGAGTGTAATTTATCCCATATATCTGACTTATACTATCATAGAAACTCTCTAACCTATAGATAATTTGAGGTGGGGTAAGGCAACTACACTCAACTATTCAACTAGCCTAGAATGTTTTGACCTGTGGTTGCTTCATTAGTTAATATTATTTAGTCCTGAATAAAAAAATAAGGACAAGTTAAAAATTAGTCTGGGATCAAGAACATCCCCAATGGAATGTGAGATGTTATATGTAGTCTAATACATAAATAATTTAATTTTCAATTTACTTTCCATTTCCATTACAAGTATATTTTAAAATTTAATGTTCTCACTAAATAAATAATTTAATTTTAATAATTTTATTTAATATTGTTTTTATGAGGGATATGATGATCTGGATATCATTTAGTCATTATTTAAGATATATTTTAGAAAAACCATATTACCAATTCTCCTATCTACTTATCTTATAATAAAATTTATTATTATTTTGAACCAATCTGAGTAAGATGTTATATAATAAACTTGTCATCACTTTCAATAATGAAAAATTTGGAATTAATTATTTTTTATGCAATGATTCATAATACAACATTATAATAAATAGAACCACAATATTTAAGACACATAAAAATATTACAAAACAATCTGAAAATATAAAAAAAATATATTAATTAATTTATAAAAATACATCAAATATTATTTATAAACCATATTAAAAAATTAAGGTTCATGGAATGTGTGTGAATTTTCATAATTTTTTTACATTGAATTTTAATATAATTTGGTTATGAAAACTCTAATTTAAATACACCTTAATTTATTCATTATTTGATGCATAAACAATGGTGAGAGAAATTTTTATATTAATACCCTAATATTTAAAATAAAAGTGGACATTATTTTTTAATTAAATTATATTAATCATAATAGCGTTTTTATAGGATCATGATTAAATTTCTACTGAATATCCAATTATTATCACCAAAGTGAGCATTCAAACATTGTTTTCCCCTAAAATTTATAGTATCGCAATAATCAAATGATAATAATATTCTTCCAAGACTAGACAATAGTGCTTGTTTGAAATTTTACTTCAATGTAAAAAAAATATTTCATAAAACCAAATGTTTTTCCCCTCTAGTAAATGTTATAACGTAAAATATAAGAAACATTATATGTTTTTGTATTCTATTATACTCATCAATATTAAATTGCAAATCATTTTCATTAATACACATATAGATTCATTCATAAAATCATTTTTCATTATGTTTTTAATATTTCAACCCTAAATAATGATTAATTATAATATTAGGCACATCACTATAGTAATTTTCCTTTGGAAACTGGTTAAATATGGAGATAATATTGATGTACAATGATTATTATTCATTAAAATAAGAAATAATCCATATAAATTATATTTATCATGAATTATATTAGTTTCATATCAAATTTTCATTTGTAATTGGTATTCTATCAATTATTCACACATTTAAAGTTGAATAATTTTTCATTGTATCATCAATAATGTCATAACATTCTATTGTAATTGTTTTCGTTGGAATATCATAGTAATTTAATTTAATTTGACCTATAATGTTATAATCAATACTATATAATTTTGGAAAATGAAAATATTGTATTAGAATATAAAATATTATTCATTTAAATAAAAATATTATAAATGTTTTAATACTTAATTTTAATAAAAATACACAAATACAAAAAATGTTCATAACGAAAATTAATTTTTATGTTTAAATTAAATAAATTTATGTTAATTGAAAGAAATTAATTATTTTTTTGTGAAATGTGATCTCTGAAAAAGAAAAACTATTATATTTTGATCATTATATAGGAGGATTAAAATTAATAAATAAATACACTAGGGAATAGAATATCATATTAGTTGTAATGATTGTTCTATTATGGGATTTGAAATTAAAAACATATTTAAAAATTTGAAATGGATCAAGGTGAGGAGAAACCTATTTTAATTGATATTTATTTCATATTTCTAATCATTCCAAGATTGGGGGATTGAAACATTTTGGTTGAATGTTCAACAGATCATGTTATTTCCAATAGAGACAACACCATTTGATGGTATAAACCCACAATATGACATGTGGTTGTCACGACATGGTGTTTTTATCTGATGATTTTCTCTAATAAAAATTAATTACATATAATGTTCTTATATTTTCCTTGTATTTAACACCATGGAAGTTCTATATGGACAAGTATGGGACATTCCTATCATTGAGAGAGATGTTTAATTGGTGTTGGGGATTTTTAATACAATTTGACTTTTAATCCATTTACCAATTTGAACACTTACTATCATGATTATCTTATTCTATTTTCCATATCGCATGAAATAATAAAAAATAGTTAAAGAAAACCACATTATTTTTACAAGGTTCACTACTTTATAAGTGTATATTTTCATTTTTAGGGTTTAGAAATAATCATAACCACACATCCACTAGAAAAAATCCATTGAATGTGGTTACAGCAAGTAAGATATTCTTTTATACTCATTTATCACTATGAAAACCGTATAATAATGTGTGTTTTATAGGTAATGGATATATCTTTATACTACCTTTCATGATAGTCTTCTCCTTGTTGATAAGGGTTTGTAACACTAAGAAATTAATCCACCTATTGAGACCTATTGGATGTCATAGTACTGATTTGATCTTCATCCCTTAACTTGTTACTTCCATAGAAGCATGCAAGTAACTCTTCTTACATCCTTCTAGTATCAAACCAAAATATGAACAATATTTTTCATCTATCATTCAGAATAATATGAGTGTTTTTTGGAATGATTGGCATTAAATTTTCTTTGAAAAAAATTATAATTAACTGATATCAATTTGGTCAAAAATTTGTCTCCAATTAATCTCACTTTTATCTTTAGTGAAAATGATAATTCATTAACATTTCTTCTTCTTTATCTTGTTAGAATAAAAAAATTCTTTTTTGATTTTCAAAATAATAATGATCAACTGAACAATCCATCATTTAAATTGGTATGGCTTGAATAGAAGAATAAATATTAGACAATATATTATTCTTTACTGACAGACAATAAGGTGTAATTGTGAATCAATGTCTTTATTCTCTTTTACCTTATAGAAATGTGAACATAAGTTTGCATATGGTTCTTCTTAATTCAAAAACAACGTTGTGTATTTTCTCTTATATATCCATTGTGTATCAACCATATAGACACATAGTTTTACATTCCTAACAAAAAAGTCGGTATTATTCAAATGCACCGGTTCGTGTACCTATTCTTTAATAATCACTACAAGAGTGAGATCTTAACACATGTTTAGTGTCCATAGATCATATTCTTCAAAAATCCTTAGGGCGTTGTAAACACCAATCATGTGTTTGTGATATTTCCCATTCAAAAACTAACTTATCTTCTCCACATATTGGTTTTCACCACATGTCAAGAGTGATTCATGCTTTCTATTCAGAAACCACCCCTAATTTTCCAATATCCAATACTTCACGGATTCTCTATTCTATATGCATTGCCTATGCTCCTTAAAATTTCTTCCCTTTATAGACTACCATTGATTTGTAGATAACATTTCCATTAATGGATAACATTTCTATCTACAAACCATTTCTATTTTTATAGATTGTATTCCCTTCCAAAGATAATTATCTATTTGGAAAATATCTTAACATATGTTGAAATTCCCTAATTTGGAGGACTTATTCTCTTCTTTGGATCATCTCCTCTTATTTGGACAACATCCTTCTTCGCAAAATCTTCTTTAGCAAACTATATCCCATCACAGATTTCTCCCATGTGTAATTATTCAGGCTTATTTTAATTCATCCAGTAACAATGATTTCATATAATTAAATTCTTTTATTAATGGTCAAATAATGACCCTCAATATGTTAAAATTGATCCTAAAAACCTTCAAATTTTAACTATAAAAAAATATGATTTGGGAATTCGGTCACCTTGAGCTATGTTATGGTGACTGCATAACGCCTTTCTCCCATCATGGTATTATATGTCTTCCACAAATGAATCACCACCTCTCAACCAATAAATCTACACCAATTGAGAACTACAAGCCTCACATGAACTGTATGTTTCCTGCATATTGTTTTTTCCAATAGGGTCCTCAAAGAGCCCTTTGCAGTCCGTATGGCACTGCAATATTCAAATAATTATTTTCCTGATTTATATTCACAATTTCTCGTATCTCCTTGGATGTCTGTGAAATATGTTTTGTGCCCCCTAAAATATTTTCTGTGAACTCTAATGTATAAAAAAATTCTTATTCCAATAATCAACTCTTGCTTTTGATGCCCAAAAATTGGGAAAACCATACAAACTATGCCGCCTTAAAAATCTACATTGGCAATGCCAACCATACTTATATTTGGTCATCTTCTCTCACCACAAACTCCATATATCAGGATATATATCCATTTATCAATTACATCCAATTTCAACTAATTAAACCATAAAAATTCTTGAGGAATCTCCTTGAATATCAATGTCTTCATAAGATATTTCATTAATTATCAAGGAAATGGGACATTATTCAAGATTCATTAAATTCGGAACAACATAATCAAATGAAACAAAATGAAAACTTGTTATCACATTGGTCACCAATAAAAACCAAAGAAAAGGATCTAAAAAATACATTACATACAAAAAGTTTTCTCTTGAATCTCTCCCTTGGTATTTATAGGAAATACCATAAATGTTGTTTCTAAATGAATGTTTCAAAATGTGGAACTATTATCTTCTCTCGCCACATTAAATTTCTATCATTTATTTAACTTTATCCCCACCTTATTAACAAGAAATATAATGTTCAAGATAAAAGGAGTATTTTTCCCTACCAAATAAATGTTCCATCCATCTTTTCACTCTATGTCTACATGATCATTGCTTGGTGTATAAAAACAGATGATTTGATTTGGAAAAAAAAGTCTTCCATTACAAACTTATTATGATTACTTAATATAATAGAACACATATACTTCTTTTCAATGATTATTAAAAATCTTTCCAGTTTGAAAATACTAAATGTGAGGTGAATCATTTTAATAAAAATCGACTAGAAACATGTTCACTCGCTTCAATAAATTGAGAAAAAACTTTCTAGTGAAATAAGAAAGACAACTCACCTAGTGGAACTTAATTATTCTTATATCACATAATAATTAAATTAGAACATCTTTTTATAGAGTTTGTTAGTTTTTTATAACCAATTATGAGAGATTAATAGGGATATGTCTTTTCCAATGATATGAACATTAAGAAATCTCTTGAATAATCATATTTCATACCAATTAAAATAATAATTTTCAAAGATTCTTTATTTTTCTCCCCTTAGGGAAACATTTCACAATATATTCTTAATGGTTTATCTCATTGTGAATGGATTTTAAAATAATATATTTTATTATTGGGAATACTCCCAAACGGTTCTTCATATTTTGAAAATACATATTGGAAAACATTCACAACTTCACCAATGATAATCTTCTAGAACATTTGTTCTTTATAATACCATGAAATATGATAAAATTAAAATGAAATACTATTTTACATGGATATACAGATTATAACATCAGATTATTCATCATCATCAAAGATGATCCTTTATCATAATAAAATTTTAATATTAATTTTGGAATCATTCAAGTTTGGTATGTTCATCATATTTTCTATAAAAAATTTACATTATAGACATCAACTTTTGTTACCCCTTGGATAACAAGCTTCAACATCAATTCCATATATTATAATCACAAGTAAATTAAAAAAGATTTTAGAGAATAAGGTAGATCCTCCTTGCTACATGAATATGAATATCAAGGATGATATGTTTTTATAATCCACATTTCGGCAATTGATCCACTCTTTAGCCTGGCACATCTGAACATTTCTTTCCTGGTTTATGTTGAGTCAATATGGATCTATTCACAAACTTTTATTCTCTGTGTGGTGAAATTTTCTTCTTATCATTCTTCATGTAATATAAACAAATTACTCCTATTTTAGAATAGATCTTGTTATATTAATAAGGTTAAAAAATCAATGTGACCATATTTCTTGCATCTCTCACACATAACTTATTTAAAATAGAAGTTGACTTTTGTTTGCATCCTATAATTCACTATTTCTTCATCATATGAAATATTTTCATTTCCTCTTGATTGATCATTAGCTTGTTCTTCTTCAAGAATCCTCATTCTTACCATGTATTCATTCTAAATAAATAACAAGTTATTATGAACTATGGGAGAATGTTTGGATCTTCAACATGGGTTATTTTGAGTGCCATCCCTCATGGTAGTAATTATGTAAGAACCACCATTCAACTTATAGGATTTAGAATGAAAGGTGATCTCATTGCTCTTACTTTACATATTTTTGGGAGATTTTTTGTTCATAAAAATCTTGTAGATCTCTTTTTATGGTTTCTTATTTATTCCTAGCCCTGTTTTTTTAGATTATTTTTCTTATAAACATTTTATACATGTTGATATGATCATATACCAACATTGTGACAAGAACAATTGTATACATCTCATATTTTATTAAGAATTTAAATTATTTTTTACAGTATATAGACGCTTATGGACCTATAAACGTTTCATGGAATATTTGTCTAGAGAGCTTTAAACATTCAATTCTTTTTCTTGAAATCCCTTATACAAAAAAATTATTCTTCCATATGGGTGATATATTTATGCATATATTGAAATATTCCATAAAAGGGGATTATATTTCATTAACAATACCATGGAGAATAAATCAAAATCCATAAACTGATATTTATTGACAAATTTTAGATTTATTATCCCAAATAGTGCTAGAATTCATATCTTCAGGATAATTTTCAAATGTACTAGAAAATACCTCATGGTTACTAGAGGTATGATGTTTTTCAATCTTCCTGGTGGAATCATAATCCTACTTCTCATTAAATTCCAAGCCTAATATGGATTCATTGACATCAATTCATGGAGAAATAAAAACATCCTCTTATTTATATAATATGGCCTTCTTATTCAACGTTCTCTTCCCTACATTTTTCTTATTTATCATTGTCTTGGTTGATATAGACTTGTCCTCGGAGATAAATGAATCTTCATCGAAAATGAAATTCATTATTGAAATAGGAAATAAACTCATATACTCAAAATACAATAACTTTTCGATATAGATTCTATCATAGTTGAACCATAGCTATGAAACTAATTATGAGAACTAGTTTGGGATATTCATTACTCTGAGAGGGGGGTGAATTAGTGTTGGGATAATTTCAATAAAAATGAACATTTTATCCATTTATATCCTTGACGTTTTAAGGTCAAAAGTCTTTTATTTTCTTCACCATATTGCATGAAAGAATATTAATGATGTTAGGATAAGCACGTGATTTTTTGACAATGTTCACTACTTAATAAGAGTATCTAGGCCATGGTAGGGTATGTAAATAATCCAAATGAAAACCCCACTAGAATAGAATCCATTGAATTTTGTTACAACATGTATGATATTCCATTACACCTGTTTAAAACTATGAAAAAAATCCAATAGTGAAAGTTTTATAGCACTTAGATTGATCTTTATACTTCTTCCCAAGATAGTCTTATCCTTATTGATATTGGTTTCTAACACCAAGAATGTACTCTACAAACTGATACCTATTGGACATCACGGTAATTCCTTGATCTTACGCTATTCATTTGTTAATTTCATAGTGGCATGAAAGTATCATTATTACCTCTTCCCATAAGAAAACCAAAAGCTCTGCAATATGTTTCTTTTACAGGTCATAATAAATGAGTGTCTTGTAGACTGATGAACATTTGATTTTCTCCGACCTGAATTATAATAAACTAATATTAATTTGGTCACTAAATAATCTTATCTTCCTCTCACTTTATTCTTCAATGAAGAGCCTAATACACAAAGATATATCCTTGTTATTGATATAATCAAAAAATCCCATTGTTATTATCAAAAACAAAAATGATAATCTCAACATATCATGGTTACAATTGATATGTAATGAATAACTAAATATTTATTGGATACTCTCCTATTCTTATTTGAAGAAAATAATTTTAAATTAGCCAGAAGTGTCTTTATTCTCTTCTTCCCTGTGAAAATATAAACATGGGTTCACATATAGTAATTATTCATAAAAAACTGTTTGTGTTTTCTCTTCTCTATGTATGGTGTATCATCTGGGTACATGTATAATTTTAGTTGGCAAAACATAGTAGGGGTATTATACTGATTCAAAGGTTCACAATATCATTATTTTATAATCACTATAAGAATATGTTTTTAACACATATAGAGTTTACATAGATCATCTTATACACAATGCACATTGAGGGTGTAAAAACTATCACATGTAAGCAATATTTCTCATTTTCAGAATGAACTATATAATCTATTTTCTAATTTTCTCTATGTAGCACAAATTATTAAAACCCTTCCATGTAAGAACCTCCACCTAATTCAACGAGGAATCATGCTTCGTAGGCAACCTATGTTCCATGGATATCCTATGCACCACATATGCCTTCACTTTTCGAACAACTTATACATCATTGAAAATCATTCCTTTCATGGAAAACATTCCTTCCTTCAACTGTTTCATCTTCCGTAGTCTATCATATCTTAGATGGACAATATTATGTTTTTAAGATTGTCTTTTCATCCATGGAATATCCCTACATTTCTATACTTCCTTTTATTTTTCATATCATATCCTCTTCCACAATAAACTTCCTCTTTTTTGAAATATTTATCCATGCACTACTTCCCTACATTGAATTCTTCCTCATGAACTCTTTTGTATTTAGTAGAATTCTTGTTCTAGTAGTGTTCTATTCTAATAAAATTATCACATAATTAATGAAATTATTAGGGGTATGTATATAATATAATTTTTCCAAAAAAATCACTAATCTTAATTACCCAAATTTTCAGTGCAAGACAACCTTCACCGTGAGATATGCTATGTAATCTGCATAGAGACTCTCATCACTCACAGTGCATGATGTCTTGCCTAATTGAATCACCACCTCTCAACTGAAAACACCAAACCTCCCTCAAAATTCAAGCATACTATTAACTACATGCTTCTTGAATAATTTTTACCAATACTGTCCATGTATCACTCTTCGCGATACTTACAACACTACTATGAAAAAAATCCATTTTTGTCGACTAATTTTTCACCATTCCGAATATCTTCTATATAGTATATGAAATATGATTCCTGGTCTAAAAACTATTCTTTGAAAAATCCATTTCTTAAAATTCTTAATATTCAAAAAAATATCTTCCTTTTTATGCACAAAATTTTAGAAAAAACTCGGAAACAACACCACATTAAACGTATACATTGGAAACACAAAATATAATTGTTTGAAATCATATTCATTCATCACTAACTCCATATATCAAGATATATAAACTTTTTGAAATCACCTTTATCCTTATTATATTTACTGTGGAATTTATTGAATCTTACATATCTTCCAAAAATATCATTCATCCCAATAAAACATGAATACGATTGGAAAAACATTTTCTCCCCCATCGCTTCATTAGGCTTGCATCACAAGTAAACCAATGAACTTATGATATTTTTTTAATATAGGTCACAAATAAATTGTGAAAATTAAATTGGAGAATTAGTTATCCATTACATCCAACATCATATAATGAATCTATAATATTTCCATAGGAATCACCTTGAAACTCAATGTCTTCAAAAGATATTTCGGTAATTATCAATATTTGAGGACATTATTCAAGCATGATTAGCATTGCAAGAAAATCTTTATATTGAGAAAAATGAGATATTTTTCTTCCATTAGTTTCCATTGACTACTATTGACAATCAGTTGACATCAAATATAATCTATACCCAATGTGGGATTTTCATGTTTTTCTTACATATTGATTTTTATAAAAGGATATGACCCATTTGTATTCTTTCACCATGGTGACTCTCATGTGTGGTGTCTAAAATCATTATGTATTTATTTAATTAAATTACATGTGGATGGTTAGAAATTTCATGATGCCTAGTCTCATTAAATCATAAGGGTCATCTTGAGTTAAATCTTCCATGAAGATAAAGTACATTGCACGAAGCCTGATCATAGAGGTTTTCATGCCCTGAATGGAGGAGGCCACATAGAAAAGTAATGGGTTATGGTTTTGATTATTCTTCTTGGGTATGATGTGTCACACTACTACCCTTGAGTCCATTTAAATATATATTTTTATTATTTGAATCATGTGTTGAGCCTTATGGGTCGCTTTATGGTGAGGGAATAGTCATGATTTTAAAATTATGAGTAGACCAATAATTTCAAAGTCATCCTATTAGGTATATTAAATTGAATTAGGAAATTCAGATAATAATTTTTGTCAGATCATTCCTCATAACATCACATTTTTTGATCCATTTTGTTGAGGGGGGGGTCTATTGATGTTTCCACAATATATTTGAGGTGAGTTATTCCCCAAATCTCATTATGATCTTTTTCCAATTTTATTTACACTAATTTATAGATTTTTATGAAATCCTTTGTTGATGATTAGTATGAATATTGGTAGAATTATATTTTATAATATTTTATTTTTACATGGGTTTCCAAAATCATGTTGTGGGATATTGGCTGGTTCTTTTAAGAGGCTTTTAATAGAAGAAATTATCAATGTTTTTGGACCTCATACCTCATTGGTTTAATTTTTATAAATATTTATACATTTTTATAATTAATTATTTAGGATATTATTAATTGAGAACATGGATCAGGTGTCTGTTGGATCTTTAATGAGAATTAGAGAGGCTTAGATGAGGATGTGTAGAGCTTTGAGAGGATAGAAAAACTATAGCTTCGGTTGGTGGTTCCTATAATAATAAAACATAGGCTTTTCTATAAATTAATATTCATGATTACATAAATATATGATTTTTTTCATAAAATTGATAGGGAACAAGGGTTCCTTGATAAATATGTCAGATGGAACAATGAATTTTAGTTTTTGAAAAAGTGATACTACCACTTTACATTATGTCAGAAAAAAATGTGAATTTTTGTTTCTATATATTATTTTGGTTTTTAACAATAATTTCTTGTATTTTAGGAAATATTCGTTAAATTTCCACTGTGGGATGGATAATATTATAAATTTTTTTTCAATGTCATTAAATTCTGGAGACAATTGAGTTCTTAATGGAGGTAATGTGGTATAATAAAAAGGAAGATTACCTGGAGACTAGTCTGAGCTCATAATTATTATTATTCATATACTGAGGTACATGTTAATGTTATCCATGAATGTGGTGTTGAATAATGAAAATTCTATGATGGGATTCCTGGAATATGAATACCTTGATATATGCATGATAGAATAGTTTTATACCATTATAATGAAATATTGGGAGTTTTCACAAGAAACTGGAGGGAAGTTTCTTCATAAAAATCATATGTTTCATGGGAAAGGTGATTCCATTACATTGTATAGAACATTTCCAATTTTTTTTTCATTGTAGTAATATATTACCCAAACATGAATAATGTATTCTGGAAGTGATTATTCAAATATTCCTTAATCCTATTTCGAAAAAGTAATAATTTTTTTAACATTGGTAAATTTATAAAAGATGTTGTTTCATGATGTAGATGGACTTGTGTAAGGGTGATGAGTTATGGAAAATATAGTACATCGGTGGTGTTCTTTTTTTTCAAAAAAAAACATGAAAAAAACCATTGCAGGATGTTTTTGCGAAGGTGGAACTATGTGAACATAAAATTTATTGATTCATGAAAAAGTGATAATAGGTGTGGAAAAAGATTGAAGGGTTGATTTAACTTATAAATAGGAATATACCCTTTTTATTTTGATAAATATGAAGTTCATGAAGATTATGAGGAAATATTTTCATAGAAAACTTATTATGATCATATTTTAGGAATATAATAGTTATCTAAACACACATTCTGCAATGAAAGATATATGAGTTCATCTAACCAAGTGGTATTTATGATGTATTGGAAACTTCATAAAATATAGAGTATTTTTAAAAAATTAAATGTTTTATGAATGTGAAATGTTTCAAGAAAATGGATGATATTTGTGAAATTTATTATATTTATTTCAAAGAATATAAATAGTAAAAAATGTAATTGGCACATAATGCAAACCATATAAAATGAAGAAGATATTACATAAATAAAAAATCAATAAGTAAATTACTATAGGTTCAATGGGGATGATTAAAACTAGTTATCAATTTAGCCTTATGAATTAGAATGATAATCCGTTATTGTAAAAATAACATGACTATGAAGTTTTAAATTTTAATTTTTTCCAAATAGATTTACCACTGAAAGTAGTGAATAAAGGGAGATAACTGAGTTAGTTACCTTTTGGTGTCATTAACCCAACCATAAATATTTTATGTTTAGTGTCCTAATGTATAGGAGTGAATAACCTTAAATATTCTAATAAAAAATACATATTGTATTTCTTTTATTTTGCATAATAGTCTTGGTATACTCCCTGGACTATCTTATTGTGGGTAAACTATGTAAATGATTTTTCCCATGTTTGTATGATTTACATAAATTCTACTGGATGATATTTTTTTATATGGATTGATATATCATTGATCATATCTAATTAAGGATTATATCAGAATATAATCCATCAGATTATAAATAATAGTTTAATATAAGAGTGACCTATCTAATAATTGAGTTTATTTTTAGTTAGTGTGTTAAGAGTATTGTGGTATGCGGGTAAATTTGAATGATTTTGATATCCAGATTCAAGCCCACCCCATCTCAGGACATCTATCAAAAAATTATTTTGTAGGTATAATTATTAGAGTCAGATGACGGAAATATCTTGTAAAATAATTTTTGGTCTGGACTAATCCAGTTACCTTTTAGAGTTGAATTCTAATAAACTCATAAAGTATTTAAAGGATAAAATATTTAATATATGCAGATATATAAAATAATTCTATGTAATGAAATAAATATTTATACTTTTTTTATTGATTTGAAGGATCCTATTACATATCAAATAGAAGGTATAGATGAATATGAGTGTGTGTCAACTTTTAGATAAAATAATGATGCAATACTATTTAAAGATTCACACATTCCATGATATTTTTAGTATACATATGACAATGAGTATTGAAGATATCCTTGATGGAATCTTTGTATGTGTTAGAGGATCATTATGAGGGTTGAGGGAAGAAAAGAAGAAGTTTTAGAGGATGCATGAGTCTCAATGGATTGATGATAATTTTCAAAAAATTGATATCCAAAAATAAAATAAAAAAGTCAACAAAAAAGTTATTTATGTTCCTATAAATATGAATAATAATACCTATACTCATGAAAAGGATTTAGGGATAATTTCATTCAATTTTAAAAAAGTGTATATTTAGTTCCAAGGATGAGGACCTTGACTCAAAAGTGGATCAAAATATAAATGAAAATAATGATAAATAGGTTATACACATAATAATATAGATAATAATTGCCAAATTATGTGGAATGTTATAGTGTACCAAAATAATGACACTCTAAAAATTGGTGAAGGAATTAACGACCAAAGTGACCTACTTGAAAAAAATTAGAAGATATTGAGAGAAAATTGAAACATATGAGTATCTGAAATATATCATTGTCTCCCACAGAATACAAATTGATGAGAGGTTAAAATCTAAAAAGTAATTGAGTTACGTTTTTTCAAATATGACTGCCCAAAATAAGGTGAAGAATGGAATTATAAAATAATTCAAATGGATGTTGAAATCCTGAAATTTGATGATGAAAATCCATCCAAGGGAATCAATAATAGGTTAATTCTATATGCAAGGAAACATGGATTCATTGATAAAGAAAAACGTTTTTCCAAATCTAGAAGAAAATACACTAAGAAATGGTATACTGGATGAGTTCTATTATAAAATCCTATGATATACAATTAATAGTTTATTATATTCCCAAGGGATCAATGAAAAAACAAAATATACTACAATAACATATCAAAAAAGGTGTGAATATACCTAGCCACATTTTAATTAGAGATGCATTATTTTTTATAAACATATTCATCTATCTAGAAATTATAGAAAGAATTTATATAATTATTTCAAATGGATTTCAATTATTTTTATGTCTAATGGGAAGAATATTTTCACTAGAATAATATATCATAAGATGGGGAACACATTTTTTTCACTATTGAAAAGAATATAGATTAAAAATATATTCACCAAGTGCCAATATCTATTTTCTCATAGAATCCATCATTGAAACAAATAAAAAAATAATGAATAAAATGAATTATGTTGATCCGACAATGAGAAATATGGATTATCATATTAATAAATTTCCACCAATTAAAAAAAAGTTTGCTCTATTATATGTAAATGAGAACAGGCACAAGGCATGCTGAAATGGTTTCTCAAATAGAACATATAAATAATGATAACAATAACTATGGGAATTCATAATAAAATAGAAAATGGATGTTTGTAGAGGAAATCCAAATAAATTCTTTTAACTAAAATGTTCATGGAAATATAATATGAATATTTTTCAAAATTTAATGGACTCCACAAGCCACTCTCAAGAAATAAACATCTTAAAATAAAAAATGGGCTATGAAAGATAATGTATAATTGAGGGAAGAATAGTGAATAATGAATAAATGTAGAAGAAAGGTCCAATTTGATATGTTTCTGGATGTCCATAGTAGTAAACGTATCCAAGGTAGAATATTCGATGAGTTAAGACACGAAGAAAAGTGAATTATTGATCCATGAAATGTAATTACCATTTAAAACATTATAAATGATGTTTGTTTAAGTATTATTACTCAAAACAAAGCATATTTCAAGGAAATAAAAATGATTATCACAAAAAGTGATAATGTGGATTCAAATGTAAATGAGGTGACAAAATGAGATTCATTTAATTAAAATATGGATAAATTAATAGTGAAGTGTTTCTTAATCAATAACAACCTTACTCATCAATAAGAAGAAATGATAGGTCCCCTTTCACTTTATGTTATAATTTTTTTTCTATTATTGGTATAGTTTTAGGGGAGATATGATCCCTCAAGATTTACATCAAATGAATAAAAGTGATTCTATGTCAATATAAATAGCTTTAATGGATAATTGATTCAGTAACAGTAGAAATTATGTAAAATAATTAATTTTAATAAATACGAAAAGAATGAGAATTATAGAATTAATTGTTAATTTCAATGATTATAATTATGGGGTGAATGTTTATATTAGAATTTAGGTCCAACAGTATCAAATTCTATGAAGAATTGTTGTCATGTGAAAATAAATTTTTTTATAGAATCTGATCATAAGGATAAAAGAATGGATATATTCAAAAAAATAATCTCTTTTGATTTATTTATTTTACTACAACATCTGATAACATTTATACATTTTCATGACACCAGTTTTTGGTATGGATGGATAATTCTAATGGTGAATACAATTTTAGAGTTATTTTTAATGAAAATAATTTAAAATTTGTTATGAAATGATGATATATCCTATGTTTTCCTTAGAAACCGCATAAATACAATTAATAGGTAACAAAAAAAATATTTATCTAACAATGTTTAATATTAATTATTTATCCAACATCATCAGTTAGTGTCAACTATAGTTTAATAAGTGGTATAAATATAGTTTTGAGATTCAAAAACTTATATCATTAATTGTGTTGGAAATTAATTTTATTTGTATCAGTTTCAAAAAAAATTATATGTTTTGTTTATAGAGATGATTGTTAAAAGATTATTTCTATAATACACACATAACATATGATAATGTAACTTAGCTTCATGATATGTATATAACTATGTGATTATAAGGGCTAATGATGTTGTTATTAACATTGTATCCTTTTCTATACATTGAAATTCAACTTGGTAGGATTAGTGGAATTTTTAATGGAAATTCTATTACATGGTTAGCTCGTCTACTAAAAATATTGATCATGAAGCTACAATTTAGATAAAAATAATTCAATATGAGAAGAAAAGGTTTGGGACTATCATTGACCTACTAGGTTAATATTTCATACATGATTCATGTCATAGGGTGAGTGATGTATCTCTTTATCATATGCATTTACCATGATGAAAAATATATAGAAGTCGAAATACCCTTATGGGCTCATGAAAAATCAATATTACCCTATGTTGTTGGGGAATTATTTTTCTTCAGATACACATAATGTACATAAATTGGTATTAATCACCAATAGAAACTGAAAACAATTAGTATCAACATTAATGATTGATTTTTATCAATAAAAAAGTGATATTGAGAAATATATAGTGAGTTCATAATTGTGTGATAATAAATCCACTTTTGTAGATTGTTGTACAACAATTAAATTTTTTGTTTTCTTTTGATAGATGAATTATCAACCATGAATTTTTTAATTGATGCACTGGTTTTTTATACTGACATGGTGTAAAGGATTATGATATAATTTCATAATATGTTATATGATTATTGAGATTGATAAGTTCATAGTGAATTCAATATGGTAGACTATATATAAATAATCAATGGAAACTTGTGAAAACTCTAAATTCTAATTATGCATGTATTGAGAGATGGTATGAAACATTATAAGAAAGTGGAGTTATATTATGAATATTCCATGATAGTGTTCCAAAAATATCAATTCTTTGATATATTCATGGTCCAAGGGATCTAGAAATGATTGACTGTGTTTAGAAAAATTTTATATGATAATAGTGTAAAATAAGAAGACTCATGCAAATCTGAAGTTGCGTGAACATGGTAATTCCTTTCCCTCATAAAAAAATTATTATAAAGGAAATATTTTCATTCTTTTAAAAATTGTCATGAATATGAACTGTGCTTCAAAATATATTGATTTACGGCTTCCTCACTCATATTTTTTCAAAAAAATTATTTCATAAATTGTTGGAAAATTAATTGACGATAGATTTGTGATTG
Organism: Viscum album; assembly: GCA_963277665.1. NCBI lineage: Eukaryota > Viridiplantae > Streptophyta > Magnoliopsida > Santalales > Viscaceae > Viscum > Viscum album. The sequence continues at coordinate 1,465,483,842 of OY728128.1, read as the reverse complement.
GAAGATATAATTGTACGAAGGTGGTGATTTATGTGTAAAAATAAATTCTGGAGGTGACATTTTTTTCAAAAGTTCTCACAAATGGAAACAAATACCAAAAGTTATGATAAAGGCGAGATACATGAATAAGAAATCTACTGTAGTGTGAAATGATGATGGTGGATGTGTAAATTGAAAAAGGGGTCAAGGAATTCATAGTATATGATACAACCCACTCATTTGGATAGATATATTCTTAACAAAGATTAGAATTATTTTTTTTCATTTAACAAATAAATGATTGTATCCTTTTATTAAAAATATTCTATAAACATAAGGTGTGTGAATATTTTTATTTGAGTTTATATAACCAAGTGAATTTCATAATGTATTAGGTGTTTTGTGAAATACATGTAATTTGGTCAAAATTATATAATTTGAATCAAATGTGAAGCTATGTGAAAAATGAAAGAGTTTCTGATAAGAGAAAACTATTTATTCACAAAAAGTGAACATTATATAAATTAATTATCAATCATTGTAGACCAATAGAAAGGAAGAATTTATTCCACGCTGAATAGTAAAAATAGGAATTTGAATATGTTACAACAATGAATTTTATAACAAATTTGGGAAGTAGTAGTGTGAATAACAATGAACATCTATTAGAATAATAATAATATGAAAGTGATGTTATACACTGACTTGTGCTCTAAAGAGATTTCCAACTTAATGAAGTGAAAGAACGGTTTGATAGAGGGAGTGATCCCTTGGTGGAATTGAGCCAAACCAAAATCTTGTAAGGGGAGTGACCATAAGAATAATAGTAATATATCCTGAATGGACAAATGATGTATATTATTGGATTTGGGTGCTTCATTACACTAACATTGTATAATCCCTATAAAATCCCAATGTGAGTGAACAATGTAAAATTAATTTGTATTGTGTTCATGCCTTAATTAAATTATAAAAGAACAAAATTAGTGAATATAGATTTAGTGATTATAAGTCATATTTTTTAAATTACATAATAAGATAATCATTAGTAAAAGAATCACCAACCGTTTAACATAGGAGTGATCCAACTAAAATGTTATATAATGATTAATTTTAATAGTTAGAGATTCCAGTTACAAAGGGATACATGAAAATGATTCATACCTTGATTCTCTCTGGTTTCCTCTTTGGGAAATCTCTCACTAAATTACAATGTGGGGGAAATAAGGTATTATGATATTTCTGAAAAACTATGTCTCCAATGGGGTGAAGGTATAATTTTTGGTACCAATTTTTTAGATATTGGTAATTTCATTTGAAATTAAATAAAAATACCATATGTTGGATTCCAAGGGATTATTTTATTGTTATCAAAGCATTTGGTCTAAATTTTGAGGGTGAGAGAGTCTTTTGTCCCAAGAATAATGGGAAACACCATTTATATTATTTATTAGATACATGGTTTGTGTTATGATGAATATAAGTACATTGGAGATTTATGTGGTGTGATTTGTAGAGTATCTAATAGAATATAGACATGGGAACTCACTTATGGGAAAAGTGATATTGAACCCAAGTATGTATTCTAGTAATTTCCTAGTCAACCTAGAATTGGTTTGGAAATTGACTTATTAAAATTATTATTTAGAAAAAATAGGGCTACTATGATATAGATTTCACAAGGAACAAATAATAGGACATGAACTACTATATTGGGGATTATGTTAGGTTGGAAATATAGGTTATATGATTTCCAAAGGAAGATGTGTATGGATTATAATCAATGGATAGTGAATGGGTAGGGTTTAGAATAAAACATATCAAACTCTTTTGAGTGATGTGGAAGTATTAATGGTTCTATCACATTGTGTCTATTTGACTAGAATTATTTTTTATAGTTATAGGATTTTACCTGAATTATGTGACATGTTTCATGATATAAGGCTAGTTATTTAGGTATTATCACCCCTATGATGAGTTTTTGAGCTTGTGGGTTGGGTAGCAGTTTGTTACGTATTATTTTATGCATGTTCTGGAGAGGTTTATACATGAATATTAGACTATATAGCCACACAATTAGTGAGAATATGTCCTAAATACACTACCTTGAATGTGAATTTATTGGTTAGTTTGTGTATGTTAGACCTATATTTTGTGGGATTGAGTATTTTGTGTGATAACTTAAGAAACCTTCCCTATGTGGGTCTGGTATGGTCATTTGATTTGAATACACTGTCGTGTGATGGTATATGGTTCATGAATTGATGTGTGGCCTCTCTTAATAGGTTTTCATATGGGCACTTGATTTATTACTTCCCCTAAGAGGGGTTGGTTCGAGACATGATGAGTCACCCCTCTTGATATGTTTTCATTTATGTACTTGATGTGTGGAATACCTTGAGGGGGATTAATTTTTTCCATTACAAGATACCTCCCCTAGTAGATACTGGTTTGGGTAATTAATATGAATCCACCATTGAGATGGTTTGTTGTGGGAATTAATTAGTAACCTCCCCTTAAAGAGGGGGGTTTGTGTACTGGATGTACTCCCACCCTTGAGTGAGAGACAATGATTAATGATTTTACTTTCTCACCCATATAAATTATATGATGATTGATCATGATTAAATTGTGCGTAATTAACCTGACAAATTTTTTAATGGTTGGTATTTGGTACGATATGATAGTAGTTCAGAAATAGACCATAATTTAAGAGAGGGGGTGTCATTTAGGGATCAATAAGACACCCTTCTCTAAATCATTTTGTGTATTGGATAACACATGATTTGAATTATTAACTATAGTTTTCAAGTATCGGTCCATATTTGTTGCATGAGTTTACTTTATTCCCATCATAAGCTGATGTAGGTATGGTTGGGTGTGATAGTGGTTTTTAGAGCACACAGAGACATGGTGTGTAATGTTGTGTATTTTGTTGTTTCTTCAATAAACATCATTCAGACACATGTACTTTATGTTTTATGTCATGTTATATTTTATACAACCCATTGATATAGATTTATCATTTCCTAAATTTGAACCCTAATGCACATGAAGAGATTATACTTTATGTATAATTATCAACATAAGTTTTTAGTGGATCAGGATGGTGTATCCTTATATAGATATAAATACTGGATAAGGTGAGGCTCTAGTAGTGTAGGAGATCATCCTTGTACCTTTTTCTTTTTTACCCTTAGTATTTTTTATCAAAATTTTTGGTGATCAATTGGTATGCATGTTGAATAACTATATTCTCATTAGATATTCCCTCCTAATTATACTGATTTATTAATTAATTTATTATTCAATGATTATTTTTTTTTGTTATTTTTAACTATTATTTATTGTTTTTATTTTAGGGATATTGTCTAGAAAATGTATTATTTAGTCCCATTATGCTAGTCAGTAACCTACGACCTATATAGAGGAAATCATAAGTTTATGTTGTGTAGTTATTATATTAATATAGGTAGAGTTAGGTTATGGTGTTACCAAGTTATATCATACCATATTTTTATTTTTATTAAAAATTTAGATGTGTTAAAGAGGGAAGTGGAATTTCTTAGAGCCTATAACAACCCCTAACTAGAAATTAATAGAAAATTTTCTAGTAGAAAGTCCCCATTACTTGGGATACATGACTCTTTTTCTTCGTATTCACAATTCAAAACATGATTTTTATTCAACTATGATGTATTTATTTTAGATTTATACTAATTTTATTAACTCTTTATAATGGTTGAAATATACCGGTGTACATGAATCTTATTTGGCATGTAGGATTCACATGATATTTTATGATTTTGAAAGATAGATTCAATTGACCAAAGAGGGTTAAGTTGTTTTAACTGTAAAAAAACATATACTTTATTTTATTATATTACTTATTGGTTTCATTTTACTCTATTAAACTATGGTATTTTTTGACGAAATAATTTTTATATAGATCCCATAAGGGTTTATTGTTTGGTGGTGTAATTATGTTCCCTCTTTTTGAGTGGTTTATTTTGACCCTTATTATATTTTTTTGAAATCATATTCCATGATTATGGTTTATTAGAAGAAAGGAATTCAATAGAGATGTTGTTTTTATGGGAACATGTTTCCATGAGGATGTGGATACCATTATGAGGGTGGAGTCAATTCATGTTGAATTCCATGTTCTTTTGATGAAAAAATATTTTAGTGATTTTGGTATCGATGTTGGGTTTAGAAGAATGGATAAGTGGTATTTAGAGATCTGGGGGGTGTTTTTAGAGAGATATTGGATTGTGATACACGATATTTGGGTCTAATATTGATAGAGAAATGGAAGATGCTTTTGGTTTTGAAAAAATACTGATGTAGTGGATGATCATTTGGAGATCATTAGAATTAGTGAAATGTACAGAGATTTTGGGAAAGGAAGCACCTTTGGTGCTCAGTTTTAAGGGACTAGCAAGTGAGAAAAGTATAGATGGTTATGTAGGAATTTTATCCTAAATTTGATGGGGTACGACGAATTGGATCATGGGTTAAATTATATGACTGGGTAGTATGAGAACATAAACCTATTAGGATCATGTGAGATCAATATTGATAGGGGAAAGAACCTTTTAGGGGGTTCCTCTAATGGTTCACTAATATATGTTAATGAGATTTAAGGTCATCATTAATTTTTAGTAAAATCCTGCATGAATGAGGGAAATATTATTCTTGTTATGATTGATGCAGATTTGGTTTATAGATTAGTTGTGGTTCTGTATGGGTAAGGGCTGAAGAATTTTATCAGACACTTATGGGTATGGTGGAAATATGTTTTATGAAAATTGGAGGTGTCCCATTCTGGTGGTAGGAGACATTATAGATGGGTCATTTTTCTATAATACATTCTATCTATGAATGTTCCTTTTTAAGATTTGATTGGGGAAAAGTGTTAGGTAATCCATATCTTGGACATCATGACATTGGTCATAGGGTGGTGTATCCCTCATTGTGAGTATGTTTGTACAATGTTGAGGATGAATTTTTTGCTAATATGTGAATGGTAAGTGAATGGAATTTTGATTAGGTTCTCATTTAAGAGTTGGATGGTCATGTTTGTACACTATATTCATTAATATATAGGACTGGGGTTGTGTATACATGGTTTCTTTCATTAGAAGTGTGCATATAATAATACTCATTTGGTTTAGAGAATCCAATTATCAAGGATTTTCAAACCCCATGTAATTAGGTCCATAGATGTGGTAAGATCGGTTGGAGGATGGTATAGATGGTACCTACACACCACTGATTAGGAATACATGATATTTAGTGGTTATCTAGAAAATAACATATTTTAAATTGAATTAAAATAAAGGTGGATTTGGTTGTTTGAGGATTCAAAAGAGGAAATACGCTATGTGATGGGTTTATTATTCTATGTGAGAATTTGATGATGTATTTATGAATTTATGGATTCATATATTATGACCATGAGATATTATGATTTGTCGGTGGGAGAGTAGGAGTGTTTTCAGGGAATGCTTTCTAGAAGTTGAATAACTGGTTCTATTATTTATTATTAAATTAAATGAGTTAGATTTTGTATTGAGTTCATCATAATATGTATAGTGGCTATGATTTACTGATTGAACCATGTTTTTTGAGAAAGAATTATATATATATATATATGTATATATGATCTTAGTGAATTTATGGATGAAATGAATCTATTTTAGTTTGTAACTGGAATTATGAGTGATACCATATTCCAATTAAGGGATTGAAATTTAGGATATCTTACTAAGAACTTATTAATGATGAACATTGTTATAGATTGGAGTTCAGAATGATCAATTTAATTATGTGTTTTTAAATTCAAGAATAAATTCAATTTTTTAATTGGAGTAGGACCGGGTGACACCATTAATTGAAATTATTTTTTATAGTAGATCATCATGCCATGATAGGGGATGATCATTCAATGGTGAGTTTCAAATTGAGAAATCACATGATATTCATGGGAGAAACCATGGAGTAAAGGAATTTGGTCATTCTAGAGGAATTAAGTGTCACATGAGGGTTGTTTTTATGGACATTACCAAGGTAAAATTATATTCATTTAAGATTCATGTTGTATATGGGGGTGTAATGTCATTGTGATTTTCAATATGTATTGAATTTGGAGAAGGATATTACGCTTACATATGTCCTCTCTTTAGTAGGTGGATGTCATTTTGTGATATGGAATTTTACATATGGGTCCAAAATCAATAAATATTGATTCCATTAAATTATACAAGTAATTTTTACCACCTAGTGAATAATTGGAGCATTATGTGATGAGGTTCATATTGAGTTGGGGCATGATTCATGGTTCAATATCACTCTGTTGAGCCTGAACATGGGAGGATTTCATATCATTAATGAAGGATACCACACCCCAAAGTCTTGGTCTTTGAGTTTCTTGGTTCTTCCACTCTAAGGTGTCTCACATTGTGGCACTTGGATCTATACTATATGGTGTGTCTAGTAGGGATATCACATCAAGATTCCAATCAATCATTCTGTAAAGAGTTACACTTTTGGTTTTGAAAAAGATGGTCATGCTCATAATTTATAAGTTGAAAACATCTATATTTTAATGGAAAATTCGGTATGTAGAGTACCATTACTAATGGATTCTTCCTCTAAAATCCCAATCATAGATATCCCATGGTTATGGGTTGTCGGATTTATTTCCATTATTTGAGTACTACAATATGCATCCCTCTATTCTTCTTCAAAATTTTTCCCACTAATATGGGGAAACATTTTTTCAGTTTTGATGAAGATTCATCCCATGAAGGGTTAAATTGGCCTGAGAGGATGTGGATATTATTTATAGGTTTACTAAGATCATTACATTAGCCAATGGCATGTTATTTCTCATGGTGTCAACATGTAGAAACATCTATGTGTGTTTTTAGTTCTTATTACTAATTGTATTAATTTTAATGATTTATTATAATTTTTTAATTAATTAATTTTATGTCTCAAGAGAGGGTCACTGGTGTTGGTATGATCTTCAACTTGTAATGGAGAAGCCTCACATAGGATGAGTTGATCTTCATGAGGTTGATTACTACTTTATCACGGTATGTTGTCCCTATTTACTAAACAATATTCTTGTATATTGATGAATGTGCATGATTTCATGAGTATAAATATTTGGGGAAAAGTTATAGGGACCAATAGTTCCTTTAATATATATATAGATTTCATTGAGCCTCCATGAGTTGGAAGATGTTATCCTTACAATTTCGAATATTTTGGTATCACTAATATACTAGGTCACCAATGGAATGAAGAAACTAGTTTATGTTATGAGGTTCAATGAATAGGTTCTTGGGTTTTATATGATATGAAAATAACCTTGGTTGTTTTCATAAGGCTATATGGGTAGGTTTGAGAGGCTTTGACCATGTTTTAGTGGGTGATGCTACTTTACATCTCACACTTTATGGGGAACGCCCTATTGAAGAAGGAATATAGATATGATGTATTCTATGAGTGAGATACTTACATAGGGTCTTGATGTGTCATGACATGGATATTTTCTTCTAAAACATTTATTCTTGATTTATAACATAGGATATGTGTTAGGGAAGCATAATCTGGATTATCAGAAGTGTATTATTCTATTTTCATTCAGTTACCGAGGACCTTAGTATCGAATTTCATGAGATCTACCTAGATTGTGGGAATTAGATATGATATGGAACATGTAAGAGGACATGGAGTGAAAATTTGAGATATTGGTTGTGTAGAAAACGTGGTTTTTGGATTCACCATGGCGTGAGTAGTGTTTATTGGTATTTATGGATATAGTAATGGTATGGGTTTAGGAAACCTAAAGTATTCCCATAATAAAAAGATGGAAAGTATTATCGAAATGAAATGATGCGATTCATTGGTTGGGATAGTATTTAAGAGATAATAATATTGTACTAAATGGATAATGATTTTTTTTGGATATGTGAGTCTATTTATTAATTAAAAAATTCTATAGTTATGAGATGGTGATCTTATGGAATGAGTTGTGATGAAATTTTTTAATAAATGTATATGTCATCTGGGTACATGATTACTGAATAACTTTATGGCCTCAAATTAGAAGATAATGTGATGTAATAACTCTACCTTTAATTAAATTTTATTTGTTAGTTTGCCAATATGAGATCTATGTTGAGTGAGATGGGAGTGGTCATAATGATATGATATGCGACCTCTATTAGTAAAGGGTATATTTGGGTAAGTAATGTAAGACCTCCCCTAATTGAGTCGAGATAATTAAAGATATTATTTTAGATCTCCCTTCAATGTAGATGGTTTTATTACCTGATGTCCATCCTCACTTGAGATGGGTTAGTTTAGGACCATATGTGTGACCACCCCTATGAGGGGTTCATTTGGGAACATGATGTGTGACCTCCCATAAGTGGATCTAGTTCCAGATATAATTTGTGACCTCCCTTAATAGGGGATGGGTTTTGTCTAGATTTGTGACCTCTACTAGGTGGTTTGGTCTGGGGCATGATGTGTGTACTTCTTTAAGAGTATATGTTTTGACTAATTTATACAAAACATCCCCTAACTGAGATGGGATCATTTTGGATTTGTTTTGACTCCTTCACCAAGTGACAGGGGTGATTTAGGATGTGATTATTGGATCCTATGTAGTATAAGAGGAAAAATTATGAGATTTGGTATGATGTGCTATAGTTTTGTTAAGGTACCTTAACTTGAGAGAGTAGGTAGCAATTGATACATTGTAAAGCACTCTACCATTCATATTTATGTTCTAGTTGAGACATGGGGTGACACACAGCCCAAAGTCTTCCTGGGTGGGTTAGTATTTCTGTCTTTCGGAATATTTGTTTCTTAAACGGGATGAATTATTTATGGACATGAGTCATGGTGTCCATGTTTTCATAGGTAAAACTAACATTTAATCATTTTTTAATGTTTTTTCATTAATTTTACTCATAAATACATATGTATGTGGTACGATATAATAGGATAACTTTTTCAAACCTAAATGAGTTGAAAATCTCGCATTATTAATGGTAATCCTAATAGTTTATATTCATTATTTATAAGGAATTAGACTTAGCATAAATTGGAAATGGAATTTGATTGAGTATCTCGATAGGGATGTGGATATATGATCATGTGACTCTTAAAAACAATAGTGGGTCCTCTATTAACATTTTTTTTAATTTTCTCATCCTTTATATGTGGAAATACTTGTTCTATATTAGTTATGATATATGTTTCTATGAATACATATTCATTTGATATAGAATATCTGTATTATTAATTTATACACCGTATCATAAATTATTATGGATTTTGTTCATCTTTATTTATCTATTAGTGTTTGTTATATATTGATGTAATAGTATCCCCAATGTATGATGTTGGAACTCCTTACTAGTCAAACCCCTCTATTATATATGGAGGTGTACCCCAGGTCACAAAACACACTAGTCTAGCTACTATTGAGTAATCCATGTTATGGTGTTATTCTAGGGAATTTATACAACTTTAAAATATCCAGAGTTTTTTAAGATAAGAATTGGATGTATGAAGTCTATAAAGATGGGTTTAGAGTACTCATGGAGATGTCATAGTGTATACATGTTCATGAATAATAAAATGACTATTTTTTTAATGTGAATAATTCATAAAATATACGGCAGAGAACAGTTTAGAAAATATTATGACCACTAGTAAATTAATTGATAATAGACTATAAGGGAAGATAATCATAGGTTTGGAAAGTGTGTGGGAATATTATGATATTTAGTTGTGGTGGAACCATTGAGGTGGAGTTTCCTCCAATCCATATTACAAGTAGATAATGTGTCCCTCAACTAGAAATATTAATTAATTTTTAGTAGCTTTTAAATTTATCAAAACATTTCATTAAAACATTTTAATTACTAATTGATCATTTTAATGATGTGTGACACTTTTAATTTTCATTCTCTATGTAATATCATGAGGAGAATGTATTTGTGTTAGAAATTGAGATATTTTTTATTTACAGTCATGAATTATTTTATTTTTTCTGTTTTCATTTCCAAATGATAGTATATTATCATACTAACAAGATTCATTGAAAACAAATAGGTATATCCATACTGGTTGTATATTTGATAGATTTTATTGGGTTTTTATATACACTTTCATATATCGAAATATTTTACTTCTTAACCATTAAAAAAATATGCACTAATATATGAGGACAAGGATTATACTTCTTATTATAAAATTAATTTCAAATTTCCTACACAATATTATAATTAAACCATTACTTAAGACTCAAAGTTTAATAGTGGATTATAATTTCATTTTTATTATTTTTGGATTTTAGTTCAATTGGATGATTATATGAAATGTATAGTGATTGGGTAATGTCTCATGATAATGATGGTGGTTCTTACCTTGAATAACATATGATAAAAAAGGTCAAGGTGATGTTCTTGATCTAGAACACCCACACAGTTATGTATGGTGATGAATTGACAGTTGTTGGTATGAAATTGTGGATATATATGAGGACACAACATTTATGGACTCCAGTACTATTGGTCGTCATGAGCATCATCATCCCCAATGTAAATTATGTGGATGATTTTTCAAGTTGTTATGTAAAATATATTTTTTATCAAGGTGAGAGTGGTGTTGATAGATATGTAACTAGACACATTAGACTCTTGTTAGGCTTTTACTTCCCACCACTAATTTATTCAATAACTTTCTTGATCATGTAAACAACATGTATAATTATAATGTTATTTTATGGTTTCTTATTTCACCCTTCATATCTACTTTTATCATTTTTATTTTTGTTATATCATTCCAATATTTTTTTGTTTTAGGGAATAATTAGTTATCCATTATAAACAATATAAAATTCAATGAACAATATTTGAATTTAGGTTACATGTTTAATGCTAATTATTTCATTATTTCTCCTTTTTCTGATACTTTTTTCCTACTTTATGTCTTACATGAAACTCATGTTTTCCAATGGTGGGTAACAAGATGTGGAATTGATTATTATTTTTGTATTCAAGATAATGGAAGGTCAACTCAACAAATAATATATATTTTTGTCTACTATAGGATGATCTCATATAATAATGTATTGTTTATGGAATCCTTATCAATAACATTATCAGTTACCCATTAAGTAAAATTGATTGACTATAAACATGAATCAAACCAGCACACCGAACATTTGAATTATAATTTTTTTTTTCAATCCAAATGATTCATTCATTATAGTTAAAATTCTTATAGGAAGAAATAATGGAATTTATCAAAATCCAGGGAGGAATATAGCTCATACGAATGGTGGTATGATATATTGTAGAGTTAATATAAAGCATAAGAAAGGGGAATCCTTCATATTCCTAAAAAATGGGTCATAACCTTCATGGTTCAGTTCAATTTAGTGATACACGTCTTACCTTTTAAGGTAACATGAAGCTGATGATAGTGCTACTTTTTGTAGTCGAGCATCTATAACTAAAGGTGTACCCTTTATAGTCAAGAATACATGGAAACATACATGTTGTATAATGTCATGTGGAGTTGAAAATAGGGAAAGGGTCCTTTAAATGGTTATTTGTGGATTTCATTAAATAATCCATAATGAATGTAGATTTATATATGAATCTAGAGAAGGTATATTTCAAAAAACCAGATATGGGTTTATAATCAATGAATTTGTGGAAATTAAAAGGTTATTCTTGATTTTTGGGGATTTAGGAATCAAAGAGGATGATCCTGTATTTGGGAATTTTGGGAAATTAAGGGGATGATCTGGAATCATGGATTTTTAGGAAACTGGGGGGGGGGTGGGTGGTTCTCAAATCATGTTATTTTGAAGACCCAAAATGATTATATCTAAATAGGGAATTTAATGAAATGATGAGGGGGAAATTAATATAAGGAATTTTGGGAAACCAATAAAAACATATACACTCCCAGTATTGGGTAGACTACAATTTGAGTCCTAACGTAATTTTTTTGAAAAAAACAAAAGAACATGACTCAAGTCATTATTAAATAGAAAGAGGAAGATATCATGTAACATCCCACCCCTCACACATTGGTTTGAGAAGATTTTGGGGTTGTTACTAAGAATTAGGTGACCTACCCAAGATGATGATGTCTAGGAATAAATGCCAATTTCCAAAAAAAAAGTGGGTGATGATTTTCTATTTAAAATATAAACATTCAAACTAGAAATAAAATAACCAAAGATACTCTATATGATGAGAGAGTATAAAATTCGAATCTATATAACCAAATTAATAAAAATTTTAGGGTATAAGTGGAAACCAATATATTAAATGGAAACATTACAACAATATAAAAACACCACACACATCCAACAAAAACTACCATCCTAATCCATGGTCCAACATAATAAGACATTACCAATATATCATGATTAATCACTAAATAATAGTGATACGATGATGTAACCTATGTTTTGATAGATGAAATATGCAATGGAATAGTAGTTACCAAGAAAATGGTGATTTGAAAGCCAGTAGGATTTTCCCCAATGATTACAGAATTCATGCCACTAGGACATAACTTGTTATCAAATTTGTATAAATTTTTTAAAAGGATAATAAAATATTATATCAAATACAAATTATTTTTCATGAAAATAAATAAAAAAATCCATTAAATAATTTCTCATATCTTTTGGTATGAATATTCCATGTTTCTGCATACCCAAACATCCAAGCACTCATTCATAGCTGATAGTCCCATAGACTCGGGTGGTATCTTGTTGATCTACCAAACCATCATCAAGTAAGAAATACCAGTGTCCCTAATTGAGCTAGTCCCTTCTATAAGGACACATATAAAAAATGAATCCAAACCAACCATGTATTCCAAAATTCAATTCTATCTATTTTACCTAAAATGTTATTTCATTAAAAAATTCGTCAACAATTTTTTATTTATCCAATAAAAACTATAACTTTAAATTTTCAATTTTCAATTTACTGTTAATGAATAATCACCAGAAGACCATCCATTTCCAAACATTCTCACATCCATCACTATAAAAATTTGAAAGGAGAATCTTATAAGTATATAACTATCATTTCAAAAAATAAATAAATTCCTTACCATCCATTCATGTTCTAATAAAGTGGAGTCTATAAAGTATCCACATACATCACAAACATTGAAAAAAATTAATAACAATATAATGATTTTATAGATCTAATCATGAAACACATTTTATTTCTAGTCTCTACTAAATAATCACAATGAAATCATCAAGAATCCATCAAATAAAATGGATCTATCCCCATACTATTAGAACATAGGTTCTAAAGAATGGATAAAAGGAAAAAAATGAAGAAAAATGAGAAATATAGGATTACACGTGAATTTGGATCTCAAATAGGCTTTGAAGAACTTAAAATTTTTCTTGGGACTAAAGTGACTTACCTCTCAAGACTTCGGAGGAAAATGAATTTTTTATTATGAATAATTTAGAAATGAAAAGTGGCATTAATACTTAATCTCAGTTATGTCCATAAATTAGAGATCTATAAATTCATGCCAATTTGTTAGGCCACATGGTTTGGATGACTGTGTAACAACTAAGCAGATGTCACTACCGTAATCTATCCCTACGCATAGTTGAAACAACTAAATTGAAAAATCATGACCCAAATGTTCTTCTATCCTCTGTGCATGCATGAATAGTTTCCCCTAGACATATGATATATTTTTTCAAACCATGTTCCAACTATACAATGATACCATCCATCCTACTATAATCCACATGGTTTCCTAGATTGGTTGCATGACTAGTATTAACCGTGCTCAAAGTGTGCTCCCCCTGAAAATAATTCAAAAGAATTTTAAAATCCCTCTAAACCACCTGAAACATATACCATTGATTATAAATAAATGAAAAAAATTCATAAAGGGGTATATACCTATAACATAAGAGGGTTCCACATTCTTCCGACTATTGGACTTTCCTTCTACGAAAATTAGAACTCCAAATTTATCCTTAATGTTTTGAGGCCATTTATCCACTATTTACTTATCATGGTCACATATACCATCCTAGATCTATCCATGTTTATATAAAACTAGAACTCGACCAATTATTTTACCATTCATGATCTTCTCTTTCCTATCCCCAACACATTCTGATGCATGAATTAATTTATCCTATGGATCCTAGTCAATATGATCCAATCAAATCACATAATTAGCGTCTTGTTGATACATTTTCAACTGATATACATGAAATTTTTTTACATATAACCAAAACTTAGTGGAAATCCAAAAGATAAGAAACTTCATCATCTAATTCCTTTATTTAAAAAGGTCCTACGTAATGAATTTGTATCTTAACCAACTCACAAAAACAAAAATTCTAAATATATGGAGATATTATCAAGAGAACAATATCACTCAACTCAGACAAAAATGGTAATATATGTTAATTCTCATATGAATTATGATGACTCTGATACATCTTTGTCATATTTTAGATCAAATGAATCATTTTTCTAAATCTTTAAGAATTTAGTGTCCAAACAGTGTTGTCTTTCCGTTTTCCAAACAACAAAGTGTAGAATAAAACGGAATCCCATAAAATCTATCAAAAATATACATATGTATCGAATAATAAAAAAAACATTTTTTGGAAGAACATGACTAATTGTATTTTCTCTACCCATAATCCACCAGAATCCCTTAAAACATCCATAAGAATATACTTTAACATTTGTATTCTCAATTTATAATATCCATTTATTTGAGGGTGATAAGATTTTCTCATAGTCAACTGATTCCCAAGGTCATTTGATAAGGATTCCTAATAACATTATGTAAAAATAGTGTCTCTATCTAATACAATCAATACTGGAACACCCTAAATCATTAAAACATATTGGTTATATATTTTGGATTATTATCAAACCATAACGGATTCACTAATAGGTGTAGAAAAGAGATAACCACATGAGATGATCAACAATTACCCATATGGAATCATTTTTAATCACCATTCGTGGTAATAATGACACATAATCCATGGATAGCTTCTCCCATTTCCACATCAAATTCGGTAATGAATGAAACATGCCCACTAGTGGTTGTTGTTCTACCTTGTCTTGCTAAAAATGGAGGAATCTCAAATAAAGCTCTTCATATATCCTTTTCATGAAAACACACAAGAAATATACTATCAGGGGATTATAAATTATCTTAATTCTAGGTTGGACAACCCAAATCGTATGGCGATATCCACTAAGAAGTTGTTTATGAAAAAAAAAATTTACAAAGATTAGATCTCTAAACATAAAAATGAAAATCCAATCAAGCTTACATTCTCCAATGGTCTCGCCGCCATTGTGTTTCGAACACACAACAACACATTTGGGATTAGATATAAGATACCATCTAACATGATCAACTAAATTAGTAACAAATAGAATTGGAAATAAAACTGTGGCATCAACCTAGTGTGTATAATCCAGGAGGATGCCTACTGTAAACAACATCAGTTTCCCCTCATTATAATTTTATTTATCCAATTTATTCTATTACTTATAGAATAATTAATCCAGCACTAAATTTCATTTAATTTTGTATAAATTAATTCTAAATTTAACCTTTTTTGTTATTTAATACATATTCTTTTCCTTATATTCAAAACGCAATCTGAGAAAATGTAGTTCAATATATTATGATCTGTAAACAAGTTAAATTTCTTACAAAAATGATAATGATTCCATGTCGTCAAATATTATACTAAAATAGAAAATTCCATATCTTGTGACTGGAATTTATTCATATGAAATCATAACTACCATGATCCATAAATAACAACATGATCCCCATAAACAAGAAAACATCCCAAACATGGTCCTGATGCATCATAATCGAAAACATAGCCTTATCCAGATTCAGGAAATGTGAGTATATGTTTTGATATGGTTCTTACCATAAGTTCTTTAATGGGATTATGAAATTACCCATTTTACTATAAAGGATTATCTATCCATTTCAAATATATCATCCTTGATTCCAAATTTGAATAAATATGTAACAAAGTCCATAGTATCATGCCAATTTGAGGAAAATATGTATCTCAAAAACAATCTTCGGTGGTTTGGACGAGATAATAGATTTACTCTATTCATAATAAAGAGAAAATACTTCTTAAAAAATTATATTTCTAAGGAATCTGTCCTCTTTTATCCTCACATCACACTTTTATATTTTTATATATAGATGATTCCCCTACATGATATCCAACCCTATAGACATGTGTTTCTTGTGATCCAAAATCGTCATTGAATACTCCAATATATTATCCAAAAACACAAAAAATAAATCCACATGATATTTAAATATTTGATTAATCAACTCCAAAAATAAGGATGGCTAAAAATTAAGACAAAAAGGAAAAACTACATACTCATATTAATCATATCCTCTATAGAAATATATCTTCGAGACATCCTCTTTCTAAACCCATTGTTGGTGATATCCTGAATGAAAGTTAATTTTACAGTTCCATTGGGATATCATCAATTGATCAAACATATCATTAATCCATGAAAAGTGATATTTATTATTTATTATAACTTTTTTATGATTATGATAATCGACAAAAATCCTAATAGTTCCATAAAGCAACATCTCCAAAAGAATTGGTGCTACCCATGGAATCATACTCTGTCAGATAGAAACATTACATTCCAAATATTATAACTGATCATTCAATTCCATTAATCTATTATTGATATGTGATAATACATAAGTTAAATTAGACAATTCATGGATTGGATATAAATTTTCAAACTCACTTCTCTTTTTGGTGGAAATCCTGAGAAATTTTCTGAAAAAACATCAAGGAACTGAACTATAATGGTTTTAAATTTTCATTTCATGATCTCATCTACCAATGAATAAGCAACTATATTTAACTGGTATGAGATAGTTTCCACCTCCCATACCATTGGTCTTCCCCTTCTTGCATCCACTTACCAATCTCCATTAAAGATATCACAATCACTGTCAGAAGAATTGAAAAACACCTTCGATTCATAAAATTTGAAATGGGTCTAAAATTTATTTATGAAATACATTTTATAAACAATTCATAAATATACAATACTCGTACATAATTCTCAAAAAAACTCATTCTCATTGATTGATATCAAATGCACTACATATTTCAAGGCATGACACCCTCATGTTCCCAATGGTTTTTAGATTTTCAAAATAGAACGCATTATATAAACATGTAAAACCATCAAATCAACTACATGAGAATCATTAAGAAAGTGGGGAGATCCAATATTAGCGAAATATTTCATAAGGATAGAGTTGAAAATGATCATACCTCTTACCATTTATGGTCACAATTGATCATCCATTCCCCCTTTATTATCTCTATAAAATCACTAACTATCTGAAATTTTCCATTCACTACCTTGTTTAGATTTTATTGGCTGAGGATTCATGGGGTTCTTATAATCTACATGTATTTTCCAATTATATTGATGAATGATATTCAACTACAACTTTCCAGTTCAATAACATGATATATGAGGAGCATGATATATGTCTATAAAACCCTACATTTGAGTACATCGACAACAGTGCCACAGATTTCACCTTTGTTTGAAATTGTGAAATTTTGTCATTGATGTTGTACAATCTCACTAAATATGATGAAAAGAACCATATTAAAAACATCTAAGCTTAATCTTCATTTTAGGGTGAATTTTGGAAAACCCTATGGTTTAATTCTAAAATAAACCCCATCCGTGGGTATATGTTTCCCTCCTCTACTAAATCACATAATTGGAGATGATACATGTTATAATTAGAATAAATGTGATTTCTATAATATTATTTCTCGATATGGATCTTTATAGTACCATATCTCTATTGACCATCTTTGTATAATTCTAAAAATAGATCACAATGATTAGTGAGAGAATTCTTAATTGTAACCCTAACTAAAAACGGGATGCCTTCCATGTTGCACATGAAGCAACATCTAGTGAAAGGGGAACTAAATTAGTAAATTCATATATATAAACTATTGAAATTTGATTATCCAACTTCAAACTAAAGAGGGCTATTGTACTAGAAATTTTGAACATGATAGGATTGAATTGTTTTTGGTTGATTTACATAATATACTATGATATTATTCCATGATCTAAATTAACCTAGTGTTAAAATTACCACTATTGTCACTCTGAGTCCTCTAATATGTACATATCCCAATTTACATTCAGCTCTATTTAATTCTAAATGAAAAACGAATATTCTATTTATCTTATTCATCCAAACTTATTCTTTTTTCTAGATTTGAATCCCCTAAAAATATTAGTGGATTCTACTTTTTGAACTGGACTTAATGATTGAATAATATTGGTTCATCACTTCTATAAAATCATTCAATATCTATATAGTCAAAGAAAATGAATTAAACCAAAAATTGGGTCACTAATAGAACATCTGCAATGACATTATCAATAACCCCTTTGAGTTGGTTTTTATGGATCATGCTCAGTTCCATTATCTATTACTAAAAGGAACTCCCCTTGGCCTCTATATCTAGAAAATGAATTCAAGGATATTTCTAATTAAATTTTCAAAAGTTACATATTCATGTATACCCAAAATAAATCATTTTAACCATTTTTGAAACATAACCATAAATATTTTAAAAATATCACCATTTAAAAAAAACACTACTTTATAAAAATCAATACATATTACTATTTAAATAAATCATTACCTCAATAATGAACAATTAATTCCTTGTGGGAATTCATACTATAAATATATTTCATGGAACTCTCATTCAGTAATCCCATGAAGATGAGGTTACAACTCACCTAGAAGTTTTTAAATACAGTCATGTACCTAAACACCTATTTAACCTAATGTTTATCATAAAGAGGTTACTTATGGCTTTTATTCACTAAATTTAATCATCTAAAAATCCTATAAACACTCTAACATACCATGAAAAAGGTAAACATATACAGACATATACAATATCTAACTCTCGAACTGAACACAACTGTTACCCAATGATCGAACAAAATGTTACAATTTTTTGCATCCCACCCCTCACCCATTGTCTTAGGAAGAGGTAGTGGGTGTTACTAGACCTTATGTGACATTAATAGGAATCCAATGTCTATAAATAAAATTCTTGGTTCTGTTGATCATTGGGTGATAATTTTCCCTTAAAAATATAAACATCTAAACTATAACAAAAATAACCAAACAACCCTCTATATGATGTCTGAGTACAAAATCAAACTTAAAAAACCGAAACTATAACCATATCAGAGTACAATAGGAAACCAAAAGAACAAAAGGAAACAAAAGAAAAAAAAATTGAATGAAACCAATGACATCAAAGAACAATTCAAAACATACTCAAATCTACAACATAAAAATCCACACCCATAACATCAAGAAAAATCATCAAATAACTGAGATAAATTCCCTTTACTTTTGTCTCAAAAGATGACATCAAAAGGGAATAATATTTCCCAATTAGAGGAAGATCCTAAAATGAGTTTTATTTCCCCAATGGCTACCCAACTCATAGCACAAGGAAAAATCATGTTAACACATTTAAAAAGAATTAAAACATTTAAAAATACATTATATAAAACTCAAAATAAATTCAGTGGAATAAAATAAAAAATCATTCAAAACAATTATCATATCATTTTCAACACCCATACCTTGTATCCACATACCCAAACATCCACACATTTAGGCCTAGGTGAATGTTTCATTCTAATGATATTTCTCTCATCAATCAACTATGTCATCATTGGGTAAACAATACCAGGAGCCCCAATGGAACATTCCCCTTCCATAGGGTCACATCTAATTAAAATGAACCCACACCATCCATGTATAACAAAATTCCTTCTAATTCCATTTCACATATACCTATTTTTTATTTAATAAAATTCAACACAAATTTTTATTTATCAAATATAAACCATAAATGTAACATTTTCATTTCAAAATTATCAGTAGGGAAGAATTTCCAGAAAACAGTCATATTTCTACAATTACTCAAAACCATAACTAAATAGTTTTAAAATAAAAATAATAAAATAAATTTTAAAAAATACAATCTAAGAAATAAATTTAAATTCATTATTTTACATTCTAATCATGTAGAGTCAATAGATAATCCACCCACCTCACAATCATAATTGCTAATGTAGAATAGAAAAATGATTTTATAGATTTGATAATGATGACCTTTCCTTCCTTATATAGAGTTATTATTCATAAAGATATCATTAATAATTAGTCAAATAACATGGATATATCTAAATAATATTATATTGAAGGATTATATAGAGTGCATAAGAATAGAAATATTAATAATTTCTAAGAAAGATATCAAACATCGTATATGGATCTCCGACGGGATATGAATTTCATAAACCATTCTCCCTAATTGAAGGGAATAGACTCTCAAGGAATTAAGGAAAATGAATTTTATATTATTATTGTTGAGGAAACTAAAAGGGGTCCTAGTATATATCTATATTTCTATCCACAAATTTTGGATCATTCAGCTATAAACTGCAAGGTTAGTTCACATGGTTGTGAAAATAATGAACTTACCATGAGGATTCTATTGTTATAATCAAACCCCTCACATTGTTTTCATTCATAGTTAGAAAAAATCTATACCAAACATAATTTTACCCTTTGTAAAAACATGCATTGTTTCCCCTAAACATTTAAATGGTTTGGCCAAACCATGCACCAACCATGTAATATTATTTTCCCTCACGCTATAATATAGATGGTTTCTTGGATGGGGTGCATAGTTGGTACTAACAATTATCAAACATGGGACTTCCTTAAAGGCCTCTAATTATTTCTAAACCCCATAGGGACCTACAAAAACATAGAATGATCATTATATATAATTAAATAACATAAATAAAAGTTGTTGTACCTCGAACTAAGGATGTTATAATAGGACTAATAGAATTATTGTGGAGTTTATGAATTTACTACCCATATGAAAAATTATTTATGTAAGGAAGATAACATAGAAAAAATTTTATATAGAGGAATAATATTTCAAAGGGGGAAACATGCTTTCAATGATTCAAACATCGTATTAATTATTTCATTCGTGCAAAACGATTGGTCTATATAGATTATTTCCAAGAAACATGTAACTCAAATATTTAATGTGAGGGGCTACACTACACCCAAACATAAAGGGTGGTAGAATTTTCAAATGGGGGAAACATGTACTACATGATTTTATCAACTTTTGTAATATTCCATTCATAAAAATTACTGTTTTTCATATATGTATGACTAAATAATAAAAAATTTATATTTTGAAAAGTGAAACATCCTCAGACAAATATTATGTGGATATAGAACATATTATTGATGGATGCAAATAGTTAACGAAGAAAAAATGCCTAATGAGATTTGGTGTCTTTTAATAGATAGTATCCATCAGGTGTGTGATTTTTTAATGTTTTCAACAAAGTATGTTTTATATAGTGGGAATCCATATATAATATATTTATAAGGGAGATACAAATACCTTTAGAAAGGTCTTATAGAGACAAGACCATGATGTCTTTATATAGAGGAATCATTATTGTGAATGTTTGTATAGAGGGTCAAATTCTATTCCAAATAAGGATTTCGTGTCTACCTGAGATAAATATTATCCAAATAACTTCTTATGAATGATTTATTTTGGAAAAGATTCAAAATATGATATGAAAAAAATCATGAAGTTATCATATGTTAATGTATCACAAGAATGATATTTCATCTACTAGGACATCACCTTCTGAATTTCAAATCCAATATACATTCTAATCATTCATGAAAAAGAGATATAAATTATATGAAGCATTAATGAACCCTAAACCACCATGAACAATGCCTTTCTAAAAAACTTTCATAGAAAAACTAGAAAAATTAACTATTTAAATGAAGAATCATTTTTTATATTTACATGGTTATGACCTTTTTACAACATCAATGGGGAAAAAATAAAAAAATATATTTATCTAGAAGTAAAAATATTAAAACTAGTGACTTTCCTACCATGTAGATTACTATGTTCATGTAATTTCATAAACACACATATATATTTTTTGGTGGTCCCACTCCATATATATAGTGAGGTATACATATAATGAAAAAAACCTTTAAATGATATTTATTTCGTGAATAATTATGTGTCGTGTTATATAGAATTATACACAATAACACATACAATCACTAATAATAATTAATTTCATTAATAGAGAGAGTTGAATTAGTCGTCGGTTAATTACATCAAAATTCCATATATTACAATGGAAAAAATATTAAAAACAAAAAAAATTTGGAGACATCAGATTATTTCAATTTCCAAGAATTATATCTCCCATGAACAATACAAATGAATAAAACTGAATATTAGTAAACTAATAAATGACATTGAAAATAAAAATATAGAGCATTGGGTTGAATTTTTTTGAATAGTATATAAATAAAAGAATATTTTTTTAAAAAAGGTAATGTTACAATCAGAACAGTAATGTGACTACTAGAATAGAAATTTGATCATTGGAATTGTAACATGAGTGTGGTAAATATTTCATCACAATTACGGTAGTTATTTGACCTTAATACAATAAAATTTAATTTATATTATTTTATCATTAGTGTTTTATGATAATATAAATATTAAAATGACACAAAATAAAAAAATGATTGAAAACTAATATAAAAAAAGTGAATTTTAAATAATAATTATTTAATTTAATTTTTAAAAAATGCTTATTTTTATGATAAATATTCAACTTTACTATATTAAAATAGTATTTTCAAAAAAAAATTACTGTTTAGAATTATCACGTTAATTTTTTTGAGGGAATGTTTATTGTATTTTATTAAATAAATAAATTGTTAGTTTAATATTTAAAATATGGGGGTTTAGTGGATGTTTCATTTTTAATTATATCATTCATGATTTAATAATTATCTAATCTAATCTTGAAATTTTTTCATCACCAAAAAAATAATTAAGGTTATAAATGTGTACTTTATATTAAAAAAACAATTCTTCCAAACCTAAAATATATTTTTCAAAGTCAAAATCTAAAATATTCTATTAAAATAATGTTCTATCATTTTTTAACATTTCCATAAAATTAAAAATAATAATTCTCTATTATAAATTGGTTAAAATTATTAGATAATGTTAATAAATTCATATATATTACATTATATTAAAATATTTCTATATAATGGTTTAACTTGTTTTGAATAAATTATTCAAAATTTCATCCTTAATATACCCCACTCATCAAGAATATATAACCCCTTACACCTCCCTTGGAAAGATATTACTCCCTCACTCACTAAATCCAGTTATAAACTACATTACATTTTCCCATGTCCCTTAGAATTATTAAGGATAGTATAGATTTTGTCAACTATAAGAACCCAATGATTTTACTTAAATTTAAAAGAAGAATCCCTGATAAGAGTGTATTTTTTCATCCACTTCTCTTCTCATTTTCCACCTCTCCTCAATTTTTATTTATTCTATTCAAACGAAAATATTTAAGTATTAATTGATTTGCATATAAAAGTATAATAAATTATTTTACATATCTATAATTATTTTATTTATAATGTCTTTATATTTCATACTTCCCTTTCTTTTTCTTGGTACATTGTCCCATTAATGGTCGATTAATCATCAATTTGGACTTTTCCAACTCCAATCTTATCACCAACCATATAGCTAGTTATAATATGTTATTTATGATATATAAATGTATAAATATATTTATTTTAATAATGTTATATTAATTCTACTTATGTATAAGGACCATGAAGAAAAATATAAATATTGAAACAAAATGGTTTATTTTAAAGAAAATATGATATCAAAACATTTCACATATAAAAATGGTAATTAAGAAATTCAATTCCATTGTTACAATTGATAATTGGTAAAAAATTAGAATAATTATTTTCTAATTCAATGGATTTATAAAACTATGAATATTATTCAAGAGTTAGAATATAAAAATATATATTAGGATTTCAAATCATATTAAAATTATTTTTTGAAAATGCCTTTATTTTCTAAAACTTATCCATTACTCGTATTGGATTTTTTATTCTTTAAATAAAAATTATCATTTACACTAAAATATAATATCTCTTATTAAATTTGAAACCCAAATGCTTATTCTATAAATTATTATTAATTACCTCATTTTAAAACTCATTCCATTCCATGGTTTTATTTCATGACTATGATTATTATATACTCTCTTTCTATATCGAATTCATAATGTTTTGAATTTTTCATGTGATAGGTGGGTTCAAAATTATATAGCCTCCCAATTTCATTGGTAATGTAATATATCTTATGATATCATATGAATTATTCCTAGGAATGGTTCTATATTTTTCACAATTATGATGTTATGATTTATATATATATGTTATTCATGAACACTATGCTAGATTTGTTCTAAACTATTTTTTTATTTTACGACTATGTTATGATGGTTCATTATAACTAATATTCCACACCCCATTCAATTATAAAATGTTTTCCTCATGATTATGATGTGTATAATATGCCTATTATAACATAATTTTGATTATTATCACCCATATACTATTGATTCATTTCCCTTATTGATCCCATTCCTTTCCTCATATTATTGGTATTTTAGAAATTCAATTTGTTTTATGTATATCTATATGTGGTTAGATGTTCTAAATAAAAATGAGATATTTTAGGAGGATAATGATTATGGATTTAGATAATGATTAAATTTTATTTTATTCAAGTGTGGTATGAACCTAATTTTCCTTAGATACTAAACCTTGGGATCATGGAATTTACCAAAATTTTATTTCTTAGATTAAAAATGATGTATTTGAAATTTAACATAAATTGAAGTCACTATAGTTGGTATTAAAAAATAAATCATTTAATTTTGGGATTAGGATTATAAAATGTTAGTGAAAACCGTAAGGATGAGCCTAAGTATAAGTACACATAGTACGTCTTGAAAAAGTATACTAGTTTGTGGTTTTTGATAAATTAAAAGCTTTCTCGATTATAAAAGGGGATATTTCTCAGGAACCTAAATAATAAATGATAATATCCCTAAAAATACAATATTCCATAAAAACATGATTTTCACCAGTTACATGAAAAATAGGCTTGTTCAAAGTTTTTTGACACTCCCATGTGATATTCATTGTATAATAAAAAATCTATTCAAAAAATTAAGAAGGATATATATATAATTTAATTATTCTTATTAATGTGATGAATGGATTAATGTAAATGATCCCATAAAAGTAAATTGGGAAAGAGGCTAAACACAAGGATCTAATATGATATTACTTTAAAATAAATAGAATATAAGTGTGAAATATTTTTGAATTCTCTATTGATAACTAGGTTTTCAAATATACTATATTTTAGTAATTGGTGGAAACTATGAGAAACCATACGAATAACTCATGTGAGGTATAATACAATGATTGTATAAATTAAATTACCAATGAAATTAGAGGTGGGGTTGAAAACAAGAAGTCTATTATTACTCATTAATATCAAGCTATAAAAAATAAAATGAACCATGTGGAACATCCTCCCTCGCCCTAAAATTTGATACTATCCATAATGACCATTATGTGGAATCAACCACCTATATTTACAAGATCTTTCATTGTTTTTGTCATGAAATAGTGGTTTAACTCAAAGATTAAGGTCTTTTTGTGATCACTTATTATCAGAAAGAGAAAGTCACATTGGTTATCTATTTTTTGAATAGATATTCTGATCAATAGTTTCTGTGGATAAATAATACCAACCCAAATTATGAAGTACGTGAAATGTATTATGAATAATTAAAAAAATTATTTCATATCAAGTATTTTTCTCAAAATATTCAAAAAAATACGGATAAAAAAATACCATATCATAATAAATAGTAGGGTAATCTAATCAATACATATAAGGAATATTTCACATGTTAAGCAACATATGCCTCTTATTTTGTTATCAATAATGATAGTAAACCACTAGATTCTTCTGTGGATCAAAATCTCACTACCAAAAGGGTCTTTCCATCTTATACATTGGGATTTACAAATATGTAGTTTTATATGTTCCTAACGTATATATGGATTTTAGATATTATTCCCACGGAAATAGAGATTAGAATAAAAGAATGGATGTTAAAGATGGTGGAAAAAATTTCATTGGGGGGAAGAAGATATAACCACCCACATGTGAAAATGTGGGAAGAAGAATCATTAGAGTTGACTCAAAGGAACGATTAAATGCATTATATGAGGGAGTAAAGGAAACTAAGTTCATGAATGCTGAATATTCATGATGAATATGGCCAAAATCATCAAATAAAGGATAAAACATAAAAAATGCCAAATTTTCAATTAGTCATCTTGCGGGATAAAGGGGAATATGAAAGACACTGCACTAAACTATGGTTCTTTAATGGTAATCAATCTTAGTAACCACAATTTACAAAATAGTATGTGAAATATATTTCAATCCGAACTTCTAAGGTGGAACATGAAAATGAAATCATACAGGTTAGACATCCAACTCACTGATGAATGGAAATTTTTAATTCTTATTCAAGTAATTCATTTAAATCATGCATGTTTTTTTATAAGTATTGAGTCATAACCCAAATACCTTGAATTAAATAAATACAAAAAAATTTCTTACATGAATGATAAACAATTTTTGGACTCTACTCCTATCAGTGTTAGTGGGATGATACTACGAGTTAATGTCATAATCCTTCCGTTGGTGGAATTTGACACTATACATGGCATGGATTGCCCACTGTTATATATATCTCGCATTAATGATCACGAAAATGAAATATAATTCTATATTATAAACTATTTTTTTCTTTTATATAATTGAAATTAAGATTCTGAAAACCCATTAGAAAATACCTCAACAGAGTGGGTGTTGAATCACATTGAAGAAGAATATATTCGTTAATGGTTGAGTAAATCTAAAGTATCAAACTTGAGTAAATTCTAATTTTTAGGGAATATTGTAACGTATTTAAGGAGGTGTTACCCATACTTATACCTTATTTTGAGGTATATTTTACAATATAGCTTATACTAGGAGCCACTCAGGTCTATGAATTTTCTGATATGATATCCTTGATCAAAATAGATGAGTTAAATATTTAGCTCTTTGAGAATATGTAGTAAGGTTTTATAATCCATAATTCATATCTTTGGGGTACACCATTGATCTTTATAAATAATAAATAATGGATCAATCTGGATGTGTTGGGATCTAAAAATACATCCCTATAGGAAAAGAATCATCTAAAAGGTTTTGATGCCTTGTTTAATCAACATCGAGGAGATTATTACATCCTAATGGTGGGTTATTATTATTAAAATCATCAACTAATCTTAAAGATGAATGATATTCATAAGAAATAATTCCATATAAGGTATATAAATTATGATTTCTTAGTGATTCCCTTCATAATTAATAATTCTAATTTATTTCTCTAGTAGTTGATTAATAGTTTCTCTACAATCTACTATGACAAATTTATAGTGGTTATTATTATTAAAATTCTTTTTTACTCCAATAAAGAGTATTTAAATGTAGAGGATATAATAATTGTGTTGGTGAGACTAAGAAATCATAAGTGCATACTTTGTCTAAGTAGTGTGGGATTTTTATGTAGTATGCAACATTCATAGGGAATTTGATCACAAGAATGTGAATGTATATGGATCCTTCAATGAAAATGGGAATTGAGGAATGATTCAAACCATCCACATGTAAAAAAATTTAATATTTTTCTTGTATTAGCTAGAAACCAATGATATTTTTTGAGAAATTTATCATGAAATTTATATCCCACTAACAAAGCTAACATGAAAAAGGATAAAGTATGACTCGGTGAGAGAATGTGAGGAATGATATTAGAATCTCAAGAATTGTCTAATCAGTTCAGTTTTACTCAAACTACCATCATGTTGTTCTGG
The DNA here is from genome assembly GCA_963277665.1 of Viscum album. Lineage (NCBI taxonomy): Eukaryota > Viridiplantae > Streptophyta > Magnoliopsida > Santalales > Viscaceae > Viscum > Viscum album. Next base: position 1,465,455,693 of record OY728128.1, on the reverse strand, counting down.
GGTTTGATGTATATTTATGAGTAAAAAATGCTTGGGGTGTGTACTCTTGGGGAATGATCATGAAATTTTCTATTCCTCACAAGACTTGGAGATCAATGTGAAAAACTAATAGATGCATGGTGTAGTGTTATAAACTGTGATCTTTACCATAAATATGTGGACTAAATACCTATATGGTGAAAAGTGTGACATAAATAAATACAAACAGATCCTAAATTATGTATTTAACCACAAATATCTGAACATTATTCAATGTATATTGTTATACGTGATTAAGGAATATAAATTCTCTATTCACTGGAAAACAATAAGGAAGAAAAATGTATCTAATTACCTTAACAAAAATGAATCTTATATACTAACCAAAATATTTATTGACAAATACATTATCTCTGTTGATATATAATGGAAACATTAAAATATAAAAATGGTACTGAATATGTCATACTTTCCCATATACGTACCCAACCATCTATCTAATATATGGTGAAGGAGAAGAAATTGGGTGATCTAAATGTTTAAAATGCGGTTGAATAAGTAATGGAAGGAAAAATTTGGGGATTCAACAGAGATGAATATGCGTTCATTCTATTTAGAACTATTATTTTTGTTCCTACATAACATGAGATAGATAAATAGCTATTGGATATTTTATATTGCTATGTTTTTTCATCCATCCTGGAAGTACCAAGATATTCCACGATCTTTTAGAGAAATTCTAGTAGGAAAATGTAAATAATGAAATCAGTAATTACATGAATAGTGTATGGAACATCAAAATGTTAAATTAGAGTTATGGAAGTCCATGGGGAAGAAGATAATATTTCCATGAACAACATGGAAATGAGATAACATCACCATAGAAATTGTCACTGGTTCCCTAAATATATCTAATTGATGAAATTGTATATAGATTTGGGTTGATCTACTCACCATGAATTATAAAATAAACAATATTTGGGAGGATTTATCAATTAAAAATTTTCATATGATATACATAAAAGATTTTGTGTGTATGAATAGGGAACCAACTTCAATCATCATTGACCATGATCCAAGGATCAATTATAAACTCTCGGGATGCCTTCAAGATTCTTAGAATAGTGAATTAAATTTTTTAATGTATAATCATTCGCAATGTAATTTCAAATAAAAAATGTAAACTCAGACACTTGAGGAGTTGATGAGACCCTCCTCAATGGATTTTTTAGGCATATGGGATCAATATTCCCCATTATATTATTAATCATAAAACAAAACATTCCACTCGAGCATTCAAATGGAAGCATATCAAGATCTATAATGTAAGTGTTTTATAACTCATACATTTTGGGATTGTATTGGTTAAAAAAATTTAGTTTGACCAAAACATGTCTAAGAGATGGAAGAAAAGGTTTAGGACATTCAAAATTACATATTGTTTTCTCAAATTCCTATAAATATCTATTAAGATAACTATAAAAGGTAATTGGAGTATCATGTTGGAGAAAAAAATTTCCATTGTATATCATTGTGGAATTGATTTATTCAGTTTGGAAAGAAAAGGAAGATTATCCCTAGGTATATTTTCCACCTTGATATTCTTTGTAATATAAAACAATTGGTATGTAATATTTCACTTCCACAAAAGATGGATAAAATTCATTATGTGTGTCATGTATCCCTCTCAAGGAAGTATATACATGATCCCACTCATGTACTGAATCCAATGGTGGAACAACTATTGAATGAACTCTTTTTTGAGGATATTCTGGTTAAGATCTGTGTTCGTTGAGAAAAATTTATAAGAAATAGTATAGGTCAAGTTTCCAAAGTGCTGTGGTGGAACAATAAATACGATGAGGACATATATAAATTTGGGAAAATAGTGAAATATAAGTAACCTCATCAATTCTCAAACGTGAACATGAGTTAAAATTCTAGGGTTGAAATTTATAGAGGGGTAAAGATTTTGATGACCGAGAATTTATAAATGGTATTTATTTGTTGATTAAATGCATATATTGTTATATATATTTATACATGAACAAAATATAGAGAAATTGACACAAATTTATATCATTAATGGGGTATGTCACATTAGTTTTCACCCAATTCCATTAAAATTATCAATATTAAAATATGGAAATATATTATATTTAAAATTTATAAAGAGAAACATAGAAAATTCAAATCTACTAATCTTATCTATACCAAGAACAAAAATATATAAAATAAATAGAATATTAGTAAAATAAAAATCATTATAGAAAATGAAAATATAAAACCAAGGAAAGAAATACAATGATTAATGAATTAATGAATGAAGTTGTATTTATATGAGGTAACACGACTATTTGAATCATAATTTGACATTTGGAATAATAATGTGACTGTGGTAATAGTAACCAGGACATGTAAAATAGTAGTCCAACCATTATAATATATATTTGGAATCTAAATAATAAAAAGTGATATAAATAATATTTATAATGAGTAATTTAAGAGACCATAAATATTATAATTCAAAAAAATATAATTATTAAAAATTCAAATACACAAAAATTATATTTTTAATGTACTATATTTTAATGTATTTCATAAAAATTAATAATTTTATTTTAAAAATTAAAATTTTCAAATATATAAAATTATAATTAAAAAATTGATCAATTTTATAATCACCATGGAAATATTTTCTAAGGGTTATTTTTCTATAACATTTGTGTACACATTAATTTTTAGTCAAATAGTCAAGAAACAATTTTTTTCAGAATAGGGTATCTTAAATTACACCATTTAGGATGTAATAATGAATTAATAAATTATAGAAATTTTTTTATTGTCCATAAACTTGTTTTCTTTGAAATATTTTTTATTTAAATTCAATTAATATTTTTTTCCAAACAAATTTTTTTTTCAATGACCAATATTTATATTCTTCCAATAAAATAAAATGTTTTCCATTTTTCAACCATTCCATTTAAATAAACTGATATATTCAGAATATAATGTGTTTTATATTCATAAAATGAGGGTACTTTTATCAAATAAATTTCAACACATCAAAAAATTACAACTGAATTGTTTACCATACATATAATTTCAATTTTTTCTTAAAAACACACCTCTCCTAAATTATTAATAACCTAATGAACCTCCCTTGGGAAACCAATCCTCTCTCACTAACCAATTCCAATGACTTACCAACATAACCTCTCTAAATTCCACTAAATCACACATATATTCAATTTATATCTACTCAAATCCCAAACCACAAGGATTTTAGTTCTATATAAAACAAGAAACACATATAAATGGGTAAGTTTTCATCTACTTCTCTTCTCATTTTCCATTTCTCCCCTATTCTTCACTAATAATTTATATCCAATATATTAAAATATTAATTTAGTTTTGTTTAAAATTTATATTAATTATTTTTAACAATAATAATTATTATATTTAGGATTTATTTGTATTTTATACTTCAATTTATTCATTATTAGAGTGTGTTCTGTTATCAATTAGTCAACCGCCAATGAGGATGTTGCACACTCCTTTCTTATCCCCACACTTTTGGATAGTTGTAATAAATTATTTATTACATTTAAATAAATAAATATGTTAAATTCATTCTTCTCAAATTAATTCTACTTATGTACTAATGACCTTCAAAAAAATATAAAAATATAAAAATATAAGGATATTTTAATGAAAATATGATATCAAAACATTTATACTTTAACAGAGAATTAAGGTAGAAAATAAAATTATTATAATTGATCAATATTTATAGAAATGAAAACAATACATTTATATTTCCATGTTATAATAAACATATTGTCACAAACCAACCCTGGTCGACCCAGAACCGGCCCCCCAAGTCAGCCTAGGCGAAGTCCGAGAGGAGTTCCCAATCCTCCATAGTTGGCGACAAGCGCCAAGGCATCATCAGAGAATAATGGGAATGATATCTCCAAAATAAATAAATAATGTAGTAGAAATAATAAATATCAGCTAAAAATAATTAAACCAAATAAAACGACTAAAAATGAACAAAATAAAATAAAACTAACTCAACCCGATGTCCGAACTAACACCGTGAGACCCTACAGGTCACTCCCCGATTCAACGATCAAGCGTCGCCCAAGGTTAGTGCTTCCAAGCTGGAGCCTACAAAAACACTAAAAATAGAAAACAACTACAGGTGTGAGTATTAAAACACAATAGTCAAGCCTAATTTCTATTCCCAATACAATACCTTTAAGATAAAAGAAACACTATTTCATGTTTGAACTGTAATTTATAAAAGTATGTTTTCTAATTATTTTACTTAAAAGTAATATACAAACCATTTAACTTAACAATTTCAAAATATAGATTCATTTCATCAGTGTCAATGAAATTTTAGAAAGGGAATGTCATTTCTATAATTTTTTCATATTTGTATAATGAGGATGAAACATTTTCATTTGAAAACTAGATCTAGAAACCCAACCAAAACCAACTTACCTCATTCAAAGAAAAAAACAAATACAGGAAGGAAAAAACGAAATCACACAAAAAGGGAAATATTGGTATTCATATAAGCATCATAATCACCACTGAAAACAAAAAATGTTGACCATACATGGGTGAACCTAGTAGATCAATAATAATACAAAAGACACCAATACATGAGACCTCATCCTCGTTGACATGTCACAAACGATGAAATCAAAATTCCCAATACGCTCGACCATCCTTTATTTGGAACGGTGAGGGAAAATCCGATAGAAATAAACCTAATATATCCACACACTATGGGCTACTGGTAAGTACCATAACCTACCAGTGAAACAGTCATTCTTAGAGTATTCTCTCAATATTCTAGATTCCCATTTCTCATGTATTTGGAACGGGGGTGAGCCAACCGATGCCTGAAAAGAATCCAATCACACACACACACATACACACACAAAAATATATATATAATGAAAAACATGCATCACTTAGAGACACCCTAAGGGCTGATCCCATACCATTTATCAAAGAACATAAAGAGTCCAACATTATACACTCTCATAATGGATCATGGGGATTCCATAGTAAGGAACTCCCTCTAATTATACACACACAAGTAAGGCATGAGAAACAACCATATGAGGTTTTTATAATAAACATTTTTCACTAATTTTTTACAAATTGGCCCAACATGCCCTTTATCATTCACCAAAAACCCCTGATCTCAAAGTGATTTTTTTTTTAAAAAATCATTAAGCATACCATTCCCACTCAAAAACATTTATGATCATTTTCCAAAACATTTCATTTGAAAATTTTAAACAAAAACCATTTTACACAGAAATTATAACCGAGTCTTTTCATAAAAAACATTGGGTGAAATATTTAACAATTTAATTTAATTTATAAACAAAAAAGTCTAAAACCAAATTTTTCATGCTAAATAATGAAACCAAGAATCATAATTTAATTGTTATAAATTAAACAAGGTGTATAAAGGTGTAATTAAATGAATCATGAATTAAAAAGGATGTACAATGAAAAATACAACCTCGACATCAACGTGCGACTACAACACAACCTTGGAACCAAGGCGCGATGACAATGATCACACAGAAATGCCTTGCGTAGGTGTAAAAATATCAAACTGACACAAAAAAAACAATTAATTAACAAAGAAGATAATCAAACCAAGGTATTATATATATATATAATAGAAATGTAAAATGGAGCATGAAATAAATGTTTATAACATGTTTTACCCATCAGATGGATGTTTCTCATGCCGAAAGGAGGGGTGGCCGCTCGGTCCATGAATGGGAGGCATATAGAAGGTTGGTAAGATGGATGGACATTCGGAAAAAGAAAACACTAAGAAGAAGGGGGTCTAGGGGGAGTGGGTTGGGGGGGGTGGCTTCTCCACTAGAACCACGAGGTCGCGCCTCCTGGTGGAGCAGGACTGAGGGGGCCCCGTTCAAAGATCACGTCTGGGTGCGCGCCAGCAGTTCTTAGCCGAGGGGTGGGGAGGCCAGCGGTTGAGCAAGAGGCGTGCTGCGAGAGGTTCACACTACACCACGAGGATGCTGTGTTGTTGGGTGCATCGGGTGGGAGGGGAGATCTGGTCTTCTAGATAAGTGAGGGTCGTAGGTGGTGTTTCCTAGCCAGGAGCAGATGTGCACAATAGGAGGAGGCTGCATCCAGGGGTGGCGCCGCTGGAATTAGGGAGACACGTTTGAGGTTGGTGAAGGTTGGAAAGGTACATGATAGGGAGGCACACCATAGGAGAAAGGTGATGTGATTGCTGTAACAAAAAATAAAAGAATGAGGAGGAGGCACTGAGAAGGGTCAAGCCGCACTCAAAGGGGAGAGGAGGGAGGCCACAAGGGGGGGGGGGGTCCAGAAACCCTATAAAAGTAATAAGTAAAAATGGGAATAAAAATAAAACTAAAAAAATTAAAAAATATGCTTCATGAAATATCATTATTAATAATAATAATTATAATACTCATAATAATTAAATGATAATAAAAATTAAAAATAATAAAAGTAGTCATATTATATGAATAATAATAAAATTCTTAACGCAATAAAATTTAAATGAAAAAACAATTAACGCACGCTTTAAATATAAAAACTTTTTATTTCAATTTTATGAAGACAACGGGATGTGCAATTTCCTGGGCAGAGCCACACATGGTTTCCAAAATGCATTCCACTCATGCACCCAAAGATGTCACCTCATGAAGCACACATTTTATCCTAAGATGAAAAATTTCATCCGCGACTCAAGCCGAACCAAAAAAATTCTTAAGGATAAGGAATATAATAAAATAAAATAAATACCTTGGTTAGGGTATAAAAATTATCCACACCAAAACACTTTCTATCCCTAAAAATTCACAACATTATCCAGCCGATCAATAAACACCTATGGATTCAACATAAACACTATCAAACCTCTAAATCTGAGGATATTCCATCGACCACCAATGAGACTCAACCTCATTTCTCGAAATAAATCACCAGAAAATGGGAGATCTGAATAGAATCCACACTACAAGAACTAAACTAACATCTAATAAAAACATAATAGAAAACTCAAAGAGATGCTGGGTCTGCCCACCATAAATAACCAACCTACTGACACAAAAAATAGAAAAACCAACTTATACATGTACAATGACTTACTCAATCCAAAAGATACACAACAAGAACATTCAAACCACTAAATCCCTTCCGAAAGTGATAATGGCTTAGAAGAAAACTCCGCACGAACAAAAAATCATCACCCCATTGGCGGGGAAGGAGGGGCCAAGTATTGGATCAATAAAACTATAATAAACAACTACTCATCACTCATCACTTCGAGCTAGACACAAACCAAATCCGTAACCGATTCACTAGGGTAGCTCATACAAGGCCACTAATCAAAAAATCGCATCTGAAAAGGCACAATTACTGGCACCGAGTGAAGGATAAGTCCATCATGGTCTTTTCCACAAGAGAATATTTAAAAGGAGAAACACTAAAACGGACTCACCAGACAATAGAGGAACAACCCTAACCAGACCCCTTAAAATTTCACAGGGTTCATGACTATGCACTTACTTCACTCCATGGACTTTTTGCTGGATCACTAATCGATGAAGCATCTCCTACCTTGTAGTCAGGTTCTGATAATCCCAATAAAAAAACACACCTTTTGATTTTAAAAAATAAAGGACATGATTTAAAATTGAAAATCATATTGGAATTGAAAATTTAAGTTCATTAAAAGACCCACGAAATTCCCATACATTTTAAAACCCCAAAACAATAATTGTAAACCTACCACAATAAGATATCCCTTACACTGAATGAAAACTTACACAAGAAACCTTGAACAAAAACCCAACAACATGTCACTTCTGAGAAATTTTACCGCAACACTTTCTAGAAAAGCCCTAATATAATTGTTGTAAGTAACCCTAAAATCTAAAATCATTACTGGGATTAAGGGTACTTGGGCAGGGCGACCTCCTGTGACCTAGCTTGCCACACTGATAACTCATGAAGATCTCTTTCTCGGACGAGGCTGATGAAAGATCTCGATGCCTTTTGATTACATGACTTTCCCCATCCACTTCCAACTTCTTCTTTATCTACTTCCAAGAATCATCACCACTTCTCATTAGGATGGAAGGAAGGAGGAGTACTTCTAGCACTCCTACCATCACAACTTCGACATGAAAATATTGTCTCTCCACATCGAGAAAATTAGTTAAGTTAGACTCTAACACATTCCATTATAAATCAGGGTGAGGCCTACCTCAAACTGTTGAGCCTTCATGGAGTCATCTTTGGCATACCCTAATTCATAAGGGACTAGCTCCACCAAGCGTTGGAAATATTCCAACTTGGATCTATCACCCTGCTGTAAACAATACATCTCCCTTCTCTTTCTCACCCTTTATTCCTCAGATAAATACTAATGAATAATCAATTCCTTGATGAACTCCCACATAATATGTTGAAGGGGATTGTTCCGTGACACTGACTTCCATCCAATCCACGGTGCACCCAAAGCATGAAGGTTTCAAACTTGACCATCGATGACTCGTGCAACTCAATAAGGTTAAAGTAACATTAAATCTTCCACATCTACTCCTCCACTCTGTAAGGGTATTCATGACCATAAAAGAGGGGTGGATATAGCTTCTAAAACTCAAGTATAAAATCCTTAGGTTGATCAAGCATACTACGATCACCCATCGAAGCTTCAAAGGGGAAACGACTATGGATGAGAAGCCAAGAACCCAATTTAGACCAACTCTCTAAATAAAATCCAAAAAAAATACATTGTATATATGATAAGCTCTAAAAACAAGAAAATAATCCATCATAAAATAATAACATTTCTTTTGAAAAATTCATTAATTTAAAACCATATTGGTGGGTTAAACCCTCTCCATTGGTTTTCTTTAGAGTCTCACTCTCATGCATGTATCTGTGCCTCCCTGGGCATCCTTCCAGCATACCAGAAATCCATTCATATTCCAACATACCATTATGCATGTGAGAACCCATCAGAACACCAAGGTCAAACAAAGAAACTCTATTTTCCAAAAAAAAGAATCATTGATACAATTTCATTTAAAAAAATCCACAAATTAAACACGTCATTTCAGATATCCATTTTTCTCAAAACTGACTTTTTCTATTTCAACGAATTTTAGAACTCTATAGAGACCCAAAATAACATAAACATAGAACTAGTGTCAGTGGGTGATTGGACCATATGGTTGGCGCCCATATGCCAAACAGGACATCAACAAGGAGAGTATTTTTAGACAATTCCCCTACCTCCACATGGCTTTCCAGGCCATGCATCTTAGTAGGACTACTAGCCCTACTCCCTTTGTCATATCCTGATAAAAAAATGATCCATAAGAACCCAAAGAAACCAAGTATACCCGAAATCCCATGGATACCATGGGATCCACACGAGCAAGAGTTCGTGATGATATTCCTGCACCTACCCCTCGAGTCATGAAAATCCTTCTCATTCTATATGAACATCCCAAATAATAAAGGGTACTCTGAAAATAAAGGTCTGCTAAGAGTTGACCTCCTCTAATTGCATTTTTTGATGAACCATCTCGGGTTAACCCTGAACCGGTCACACGAGTCAGCCCGCGACAAAGCCTGAGTGGCGTTCCCGATCCGCTCTGGCTGGCGACAAGAACCCGGGCATCCGCAGTGAATAATGGAAATGATTTCACCCAAGGTAATAAGTAAAGTAGTAGAAATAATAAAGAGCAGTGAAAAATATTTAAACCAAATAAAACGACTAAACAAAATAAAATAATATAAAAATAACCAAACCTGATGTATAAACTAACTACTTGTGACCCCACAGGTCACTCGCCGACTCAACGATCTAGCGTCGCCCAAGGCGAGAGCTTCCATGCTGGATCCTGCACAAACACTAAAAAAAATAACTATAGGTGTGAGTTTAAAAATTAGTTGTCTAGCTTGATATATATTCCCAATGAACTACCATTAAGATAAAAGAAACACCATTTCATGTTTGAACTGCAACTTATAATAGTATGTTTTCTAATTATTTTACATTAATGAAAAGTACAAACCATTTCCCCTAACCTTTTTCAAATCATGATTTATTTCTTTAGTGTCAAAGGTATTTTAAAAATGGAATGTGATTTTTTATAATTTTTTTAGATTCGTATAAAGAGGATGAAACATTTTCATTTGAAAACTAGTTCTAGAAACCCAACCAAAACTTGCTTACCACTTTCAAAAAAACAAATACGGGAAGGCACAAATGAAATTTCCCAACAAGGGAAATGTAGGTATACATATAATCATCATAATCACTACTGCAAGCAACAAAAGATGACTAGACATGGGTGATCCTAGGAGATCAAGAATAATCTAGAAGACACCAATACATTAGACCATATCCTCGCTGACATCTCACACATAATGAAATAAAAATTCCCAATATGCTCGACAATCATTTCTCAGGTAGGCCAAGGGAAAATACCATAGTAATAAAGTCAATATGTCAGCCTACTATGGGCCATTGGTCTGTAACATAACCATATAGTGGAGTCATAATTCTTAGAGTATGCTCTCAATATTCCAGATTCCCATGTCTCTGGTATTTGGAATGGGGGTGAGCCAACCGATTCCTGCCGAGCATCAAATCAAATACATATAGACACACACACACACACACACACACACATATATATATATATATAATAATGCCCGACATGCATCACCCCAAACGACTCCAAGGACTGATCTCATACTATTTATTAAAGAACATAAAATTCCCAACATTAGACACTCTCATAATGGATCACGAGGATTCCTTAGTAAGGACATGTCACCCATTATAAAAACGCAAGTATAGAATGAGAAACATCCATAGGGGTTTTTTGAATAAAGAATTTTCCCTAATTTTTTCAAGAGTGTCCAAATGGTCTGTTAATCATTCGCCAAAAAACCTTGATATTAAAGTACCAACATTTTAAAAAAAAGGCATTAAATATTCCAATCCCACTCAAAAACATTTAAGATCATTCTTTAAAACATTTCATTTTCACATTCTAGACAGAAACCATTTTACAAGAAAATTCTAACCATGTATTTTCATAAAATTCATTCATTGAAATATTTAACAACAAAATTCTATTTATCAAACAAAAAAAGTCTAAAACAAAATGTTTCATTCTAAACAATGTAACCGAGAATCATATATCAATATTTATAAATTATACAAGGTGATGAAAGAATTAAATAAATGAATCCTAAATAAAAAAAATAACTGCAAAGGGAAATCCTACCTCGAGATCAATGCGTGATGAGAACATAACCTCAGAACCAAGGCATGATGACAACACTCATATAGAAACACCCCACGTGGGTCCGGAAATATCAAATTGACCAAAAAAAACATTAAATTAACAAAACTCTTAATCAACACAAGGTAATATGTATATATATATATAAAATAGAAATATCAAATAAAGCATGAAAAAAATGGGTATACCATTGTTTACACACCAGATGAATGATTTGCGTGCTGGAAGCAGAGATCGGCCGCTCGACGCATGATGGGGAGGCGTTCGAAAGGCCGGAAAGGTTGATGGACTATTAGAAAAGGAAAACATCTAGAAGTAGGGGGTCCAGGGTGGGGCTTCACCACTAGAAGCATGAGGTCGTGCTTCCTGGTGGAGCAGGGATGAGGGGGGCCCAGCCGGAGATCACATTTGGTTGCGCGCCGACTCTTCTGAGTAGAGGGGTGGGGAGGCTAGCAGTTGACTAGGAGGGTAGATACAAGAGGTTAGAACCACACCAGAAGGAGGACATGCTATTGGGTGCGTCAGGATTGCGGGGAGAGCTGCTCCATAGGAGAAGTGAGGGTCACTGGTGGTGTTTCCTGGCTGGGAGCAGAGGTGTGCAGGAGGAGGAGACTGCATCCTGGGGAGGCACAACTATAATACGGAAGACACGCTGGAGGTCTGTGAAGGAGGGAAAGGGCTAGGACAGGGAGGCACACTAAAGGGGAAAGGTGACAGGATTGCTGCAAAAAATTAAATAGGAAGAAGAATGTGGTGCTAGGAAGGGTCGTACCTGTAACACCCGAGACTTTTATGAGAAATATTTTGTTTTTATGTAATATAAATCATCAAAGGAATCTTTCACTACACACAACACTAGCTTGGCTGGCTTTACACGCAACCACGACCTTCCTCGATAGCTTGCATTGTACGCAATACCGAGTTTCACTAAAAAACAATATGCTATTAAAACTAGCCGTTATGAATAGTATTAACTAAATTTTGAATTTTATAACATTTTAATTCAACTTATACATTTTCTATAATGAGGTATAAAATCAAAATCAGTTTTTTTGGATAAAAGAAGTATTTTTTAAAAAATGCAGTTTTGTCGCCATTTGATGGCGCACCCACATTAAATCTAGTTTTTGACATGTTTATAAGTTCAATTTGACAAAATAAAATTCTTCTTTTGAATCAGGGTATAAAAATTTACATTCGATAAATTTTTTATATTTTTCTGATAACTTTCATATTTTGATGAATAGTAAAAATACGATAATTTTTAATTAAAAACAACTTTTTTCATTGAGATAATTTATATGGATAAATTATAATATTTAATGGTTTTAAAGTATAAATAGAATATATTTTTATCATTTAATATAATGTATGTCATTAGCATTAATTTCACATTGAATTCATAGGTAAAAACATTTCAATCTTTGGCAATGTTTTAACTTCTAAAAACCGTTTTCTCAACAACGGTATTTATTTTAAATTAACTACTGCAACTTATATTTTTTGAATTTTGAAAAATGGATTCCATATTCAGAATCTGTGGGTCCAAATTATGTTAATAGGCTACTTTTTATTTTTTGGGCATTATGAATAGTAACTACAATAAATTTTATTTACCATAGTTAAAGGTAAATCGGGTAATTAAGGGTAAATATAAGATTATAAAATTACCCTAACACCTGCCAAAATCATATTGGATGACTATAAGTAGACACATATCACTTAAGGGTCGAATTATATTCATTTAATGGACTTTGTTCCATGAAAATAATTTAATTATCATTAAAACCAAAGAATGTGACAACATGTCACTTTCTTAAATCTTATAAGTATAATAATTTTAATTTTGTGATAAAATTTGTGAAACATTGAACATAAATAGTCTCCAGAAATATAATACAATTATCTACATCATATGAATTTATTTAGAATTTTTAGGTATTAAATAAATATCATTAATTATGACACAATAGTGATGTTGAAATTATTTTATTAATTAAAATATCAAATAAATGGTTTTAAAAATATTAAAATAAATATTATATGAACTATCTAATGTGATCCATTAATTTTCAAGATACACATGACATTTTATGGATCTATTAAATCTTTTATTTCGAACATATCTTCTGTATATATTTTATTTAAATTCAAATAAATGAATAGTGTCAAAATTGACACTATTGTTATTTTATAAAAATAACATATTATAAAATTGTTTAAAAATAAAAAAAAATATTTAAAATAAATTAACTTAAAATTTATATGGTCTACAATGTCATAAAGTGTCAAATTATGGAAAATTCACAACACATATGTAATTATTCATAATAATTTAAAATTTAGAATATTATTACCACAAATAAAATTAAATTGATAAATAAGGATAAATCAAGTTGATAATGTTTAAAATAAATTACTAACATGTATAAATTTTATTTTTTGATGAGATTATAACCCTATCTCATCTAATTTTAGAATATGAGTCATTTTGGATGTTTTTATGTGGGGTTGGGATTTAATATAAATTAATATTTCTTATATTTCCAAAGGTGCCCCTCTCCTCCCTTATAAAAGCGAATCTCCTCCCTCTCCTCCTCACACCAATTTGAGCCTTCAAGCTCGTCCAAACCCTTCCACCTTCTCCTCTCCACTTCCTTAGAGACATTCTAGAGGTCTTGGTCTTCTTCAAAGACCAATTTTAGTGCCCTAAAAGGACGTCTCAAAGAAGCGTCTCAAAGAAGAGGTAATGCCCGTTACCGATTCTTTCATCTTTATTTCTTCTTCCACTTCTTCATCATTATTTGTTTCATTATGATTTAATAACATCAGTATCACTCATATACTGATATGTTATTATAATTATGAAAAACCCCTATTTCACCATCTATCCATCCTACAGAAAATGAAATCACCGTGCGTGCGTACGTACGGAATACCGTCTCCACACTATGGTGTAATCTATTTTCCACCACCACCATACTTGGATGGGTATAATGGTGTAAATAATAACTATATATGATTATTGTAAAGTGATATTGATTCTTAAAAAGTATACATACATTCCATTATAATTTCACGATCATGGGAACGATATCATCGCTCGTGCGTACGTACGGAATACCGTCTCCACAATGTGATGTGACTCGTTCTACATGATCTTCATTTTCATAATGATTATATAAATGAATTTAATGAATTAATATGATATATATTACCCTAGTAAAATTCTGGAAATGAGGTATCTATAACCTAAATAGAAGAATAATAATTTATTCGACAAAACACGCGTAAGAACAAAAAGTAATAAACACCCGAATAACAAGTTGTAATGAAATATTAATAATAAAAAGCTAAAAATATGACCATATATGATATCATAAAAATACTTATGATTCTTCAATAAGTTAATAACATTATTTAAATCATTATACAGAAGGTTCAGACACTTACGAAGCAAATCAGACATAAGGTAAGGGAAATATCACAATCTCATTTTTATCCGAGATTGTTTATACTTTGGAATTTATTGGGGTGAATTTTATCGTCCACATCCATGTTTCCTCAATATGTAATATTTAAATCATTCTAAAATAGTTTATATCCAATTTTACCCTTCGGTTAGTTATTAGTAAAAGACATGAAAGGAATCTTTTGTCGTTTTTCGTACGAGGTACTTTTTGACTTTTCCGACAAAAGTACGAGAAGAATGTTTTCTTTTAACTTATACGGAATGAATGAATTTTTAAAACATTATTTTCAAGAAGATTACCTTAAAATTTTTCAAGTTTTTTTTAATCAACTTCTTTTAGTTTAGAATTGTATGACATATTAAGAAAGGAAAAGTGTTTTTGAAGTAGAAAGGATATTTTACTCAAGAATGGAGTTCAAGTGTTTTATCAAAATTATTTTCCATCTAAGATAATAAAGGGTTATGGTTCTATCCCTATTATTACATTTATTTGATTATGTTGTGATGGAATTATTTTTATGAATTAATTTATCTTATATGAATTGTTTTATGATGTCACGATGTTTAAGATTCCCATTTTTTTTACATGGGTTATGCTATGATGTATGGTTTCTGATTTTGTGGCACACATAAGAATGGTATCATTATGAGATGGGTGGGACCTATATCTCCCTCCAATTCATTGGGTAAAGATTTAATATCTCATGAGATAGACATGGCTGGAATGACAGGTTATACCGATTCAGTGAAACATGACTGAAACGAGGAGTGAACTCAGTTCAGAAATTGACTTTATCCACTAAGATAGTCTTAGCAATGAGTCTTGACTAATAAGAAATGATTCTCAATGATTACGTGTGTATGACACAATGTTTCATTATTGGGATTACATTTCACTTCCATGATTTATCCCATGTTATGAAATTATGATCTCTTTTGTAGGGTAAGATTTCCAAAATGTTATGTTTTAATATTGATGTGATTGATATTTCTTCTATTTACCCTTACTAAGCATTTGAGCTCACCCTTTTGTATGTTTTCTTTCCCCAGGTCAGGAAGAAGGTTATTAAGTATGATATGCCAAAAGGGACTATAGATATGATGAAATAAATGGGAGACAATGTAGACGCTTTATGAACTAGTTGTTTAGGTTTCCCAGTTTCTAAAGACAGTATACCTATATGGTCCTTTCATGGTTTTGTTATATGTTGTAATATGTGTGCTTCAATTTTGATGTAATAACAATGTATGTAAAGTATGGGTCATTATAGTTGGTATCAGAGGAATGGTATAGTCAGCCTTTGGAAACTAGGATGTGAAAGCCTTAGAAAGGTTCCTAAGGAAATGTCTAAGCATAGAACAAAATCTTAGTGTTTTAGAAATTTCCATGAATAACCTAGGATATGACCTTAAGCATGAAATTTTATTCTTGATTATGTGTTTTTCCTATTATAATTAGGGTTTCTCACACTATTCTTCTTGGTTTTAGTTAATGGCTAGAACCCAAAGGAACCATGTTAATGCGGAATGCGACGGGAAATGAAATGATTGCCCCCCCCCCCTGAGCAACCAAACGTTATGGGAGCTGGAATGCAAAATCTTGTAGCCATGCTCACACAACTTTCTCAAGCTATGAATCATGCAGGACTTCTAAACGAGAAAAGGAAGGAGCAGCATTCTGTTGAATCCTTCATGAGGCAGCGTCCACCTTCATTCAGCGGGTCTACTGATCCATTAGTTGCTGATGATGGATTAGTACTACTGAAAATAGATTTTCAGTTCTTCAATGTTCTAAACATTTTAATGTCATCTTAGCAGTGTATCGTTTGGAAGGTGATGCTGATCAATGGTGGAATCTTATCAAGAATACGAGGCAAAGAGATGAAATTGAGTCCATGGAATGGGACGAGTTCAACAACTTATTTTTCAATAAGTACTTCCATCGTATTCTCCGAACAAAGATGGAGAAAGAGTTTCTTGAACTGAAGCAAAAGGATGATGAATGTGTTGGTACCTATAAAGCAAATTTTACAAGACTTGCAAGTTACGCTTCTGGTATTATTATCCAACCTGAGAGTAATATCGATCGATTCTTTAGTGGCTTAAAACCAAGTCTTTGAAGGGCCTTATCCATAAGGGACTTCAATAGCTACGAGAAAATCGTTCGATGTGCTTTTAATGTTGATATGAAGATTGGAGTAACCCATCAGTCATATGGGTTTGATAAGAAGAGGAAAATGGAATTCAAAGGAAAATCTAAAGAGCACACTAAAAAGAAGATGAGCTTTACCTTATGGTAAATGTGTGGAAAGAAACATGGAGGGAGTTGTCTTAAAGGGACAAGTAAATATTTCAAATGAGGAAAGGAAGGTCATCGAGCATTTGAATGCCGCAATGATTGGAAGAAGATGTCTAACGATGCAAACAAAGGAAGGGACACACAGAATGAACCTACTACACTTCAATGTTTCAAGTGCAAGGAGATGGGGCATTATGCCAATAAATTCCCTAATCCAAGGGTTGTTGATGATGATCGACATCAACAAAATCATAAGGATAAAGACAAAGGAATGTCACATGAAATTTCTATCAGCGATTTGGAGTACGATAATGATGTGGTGAAAGGTACACTTACCATCCACTCTAAAGTAGAAAATGTTTTATTTGATTCTGGATCCACCCACTCTTTTATTTCTGAAGATTTTTCTAAGGGTATCACTGTATTACCTCATCAATTAGATGTTTAGTTAGCTGTGACAACACCTAATGGCACAACAGTTGCATGAAAAGTTTATAATTCTTCCCCGATTGAAGTTTGTGGGAAAGTGCTTCCTACAAATCTTGTGATCCTTCCAATAGTGCAATTTGATGTGATTCATGGCATGGATTATCTTTCTTTATATGGATCACATATCAATTTCCAATGAAGGGAAGTCACATTTCATATTCCAGATCAATCTATGATCGTCTATCGATGCAAGGATGAACATAACCTTCCAGTGGAAATTTCTTCCATCTTATGGGTCTTGATTCCAATTAATGAAGGTTATTTATCTCAAATGGTTGGTGTAAAACTCACAATTAAGAATATGCCCATTTTAAGAGAGTTTGATGATGTCTTTCCGGAGGAATTTCCAGGTCATCCACCAAATCGTGATGTTGTGTTTTCAATAGAACTTATACCGGGTTCTTTTCCTATTTCAAAGACACCTTATAGAATGGCCCCAATTGAGTTCAAGGAATTGAAGAAGCAACTCCAAGAGAATATTGATAATGGATTCATATGCCCCAGTGCGTCACCTTGGGGAGCACCTGTTCTGTTTGTTAAGAAGAAATATTGATCAATGAGACTCTGCATTGATTATCGAGAACTTAACAAGATCACTATCAAGAACAAATATCTGCTCCCACGCATTGATGACCTATTTGACCAACTACGCGGAGCTCAATACTTTTACAAGATTGATCATCGTTCAGGGTATCATCAATTAAGGTTCAAAGGGGAGGATATTCCGAAGATGGATTTCCGTACAAGGTATGGACACTATGAATTTATAGTAATGCCATTTGGTCTTACTAATGCCCCTGCTATCTTCATGGATCTGATGAATAGAGTCTTTAGAGACTACCTTGATCAATATGTGGTAGTCTTTGTAGATGATATTCTTGTCTATTCAAAGTGCAAGGAAGAACATGAATATCACTTGAGAATTATATTGAAGACCCTGAGAAAGGATAAGATTTATGCCAAATTTACCAAGTGTGAATTTTAGCTTCAAAAAGTTGCATTTTTGGGTCATATAATCTCAAAAGAGGGGATATCTGTGGATCCAGAAAAAACAGAGGTTATCGAAAGATGGTTGAGACCAACAACAGTAACTAAGATCCGATGTTTTCTTCGTTTGACTGGATATTATCGAAGTTTTGTGAAAGCCTTTTCAGGATTATCTAATCCACTCACTAGGTTGACTAGAGAAGGAGTTATGTTTGATTGGACGAAGGAATGTGAAGAGAATTTCAAGGAGTTGAAAAGAAGGTTATCCAGTGCACCTGTGCTCCCACTACCTTATAGTGGAGAAAGGTTTGTGATCCATAGTGATGCATCCAAGAAGGGATTGGGGTGTGTTCTAATGGAAAATCATATGGTGATAGCTTATGCCTCGCGATAGTTGAAAATACATGAGGAAAATTACCCAGCTCGTGATTTGGAGTTAGCTGTGGTAATCTTTGCATTAAAGATTTGGAGGCATTATTTTTATGGTAAAAGGTGTGACATTTATACTGATCATAAAATTTTAAAGTATATTTTCACACAAAAGGAGCTGAATATGCGCCAAAGAAGATGGATGGAGATGATTAAGGATTATGACTGCTCCATTCATTACCACCCTGGAAAAGAAAACATGGTGGCAGATGCATTAAGTCGACAAGACCATGCCAGTTTATCCATGATGAGGATAAAAAAAGATCCAATATTTATGGATTTAAAAATTATGGATCATGGAATTATAATGGAAGGGGAAAAATAGTATCTTTCTCAAATGAATATTCAACCATCTATACATGTGAAGATTAAAGAGGCACAGAATGAAGATGTAGAGTTACAAAAGAATGTGAGAAATGTTCCGGAATTCAACCTTGATTGTGATGGGATAATAAAGTTCAGGAATCGGGGTTGTGTTCCTCCCATCCCCGAATTAAAGAAGGAGATGCTGGATGAGGGTCATAGTTATTCATTCTCTATTCATCCTGGAATCATGAAGATGTATAGGGACATGAAAGAGTACTTATGGTGGGATGGCATGAAAAGAGATGTTGCTGAATATGTCTCTCGATGCTTGGTTTTTCAGAAAGTTAAAGCTGAGAGACATAAGTCTAAGGGGATGTTACAACCATTACCCATACCCGAATGGAAATGGGAAAACATCACTATGGACTTTGTCACAGGACATCCTAAAACATCCAAAGGGAATAATGCTATCTGGGTCATAGTTGATCGTCTTACAAAGTCTGCAGACTTCATTTCTATTAGAGAGGATTTCTCTCTGGATCAGCTTTCCAGGATATATGTAAAGGAAGTGGAAAGATTGCATGGAGTACAACTTTATATTATATCTGACCGGGATTCGAGATTTACCTCAATGTTCTGGAGAAGTCTTCAGCATACTCTGGATACAGAGTTGAGTTTCAGCACTGCTTATCATCCTCAGACAGACGGTCAGTCTGAGAGAACAATTCAAACTCTAGAAGATATGTTGAGAGCTTGATCTATGGATTTAAAAGGTGGTTGGGATCAACACCTACCTTTGGTGTAATTTTATTATAATAATAGCTTTCACTCCAGTATTCAGATGGCTCATTATGAAGCTCTCTATGGAAAGAAATGCAGGACTCCAACCTGCTAGGATGAAGTTGGGGAAAGAAAGCTATTAGGACCTGATCTTGTTGATGAGATGTCAGAAAATGTGTAACATCACAAGTAAGTAATGAATAATAGATATTTTTATCTATGCCTATTATTGATTAAGATAGTGTTTTAGAGGCTTAAAATGAAAATAAATCCAATCTTAAGCATGGAATACACTAATATTTTTAAAAGATTGTTTTACTGCCTTTTGATGGCAAACCATTTTTAAATATATCTTTTGACAATTTTATAAACTATGTTTGTCAAAAGAAACTTATTCTTTATGATTGGGACATCAAAATTTAATTTGTGTGAATTTTGGGTATTTTTCTAACAATGTTCATTTTTTTAATGAATAGTGAAAATACTGCATTTTACATCAAAAATGCTTTTTAATCTAATTTATTTATATGATTAGATTATCTTTTTAATTGGTTTTGAAGTAAAATTAGAATATATTTTTACCATTTTATCCAATGGTGGTCATTGGAATCAATTTCACTTTGAAATTAGACTTAAACTGGTGTCAATCTTTTGATACTTATTGTTTTATAAAAACACGCTATTTTCTCTGACAGTGGGAATTAATTATTAAATTAATTAATGTGACTTATATGTTATGAATTTTGTAAAATAGAATTCATTTTTGAATTCGGAATATCAAATATAGCTTAGGGTGGATTTTTGGTAATTTTCTGAAAAACATCAATTTTTGATGAATAGTGAAACCACTAAGTGGTACTTATAAAAACTGATTTTTCCGTTTAAATGAAATTTTGCCATCATTTTGTTTTGAATTTCAAAAATCCGACATACATGGTTGTCATTAAGAAGTAAAATGTGGTTCAATGATATTAAACTAATTTTTTGGTGAATAGTAACTTATTAAGTTTTAATCGCGATTAGTGGTAATTAGTGTAGTTTAAGGTAAAAATAATGCTTTAATAAAATAAGATGAGCTTGACACATGTCCTACCCTCATTGGTTGTGTTATGACCGACCAATACAAACCATGGGTCAACTTGGGGACCCCATGGATCCACTTTGGTTGGGAAATGGCATAAATAACTTTTTATTTAATATAAAAGTAAAAATGACACAAACATAATATGTTTTACAGAAATAATTTGTAAATGGGGTTATAAAGATCAGAGTTTTGATTATAAATAGTCATTGGAAAGATAAAAAGATTTCCTACATCATAGTATTTTTTTTATAATTTTTAGACATTAAATAAATTAAATTATTTATGACATAATAATGATGCAACGATGACATCATTATTTAACGATTTAAATAAAATGGAAAGATAATGAAAAATCTAAAACCTACACATGTCCAAAACCAATTGGATGAGTGGATTTCGAAGCCTTATCACCTCATCCTCGAATTATAGCAATGTGGGACCTTTTGAATCCGAAACTCTTTTTAAAATAAAGTAACTTATCTTTACTTTCCAAAAGTTCCCCTCCTCTCCTCTTATAAAAGGCCCCCACCTCTACCTCCTTTCACACACTCCTCAAGCCTTTGGCTCGGCCAACCCCTGCCCATTTACTCTCTCCAAATCCCTCTCCTCATCCTAGGGGATTCCCTTTGGGAATAATCCAATCAAAGTAAGCCTTTAGTCTCAAATCAAAAGGAGCTACACTTTTAAAGGTAATTCATTCTCTCATGTTCATTTGTTTTATTTTGCATCTCCAACCCCCTAAACTCTTTTTATTTACTTATTTTGTAACAAAAACAGAATCTTCATTATACTAGGATGTTGTTATAATATTTATTTGAGCTAAACTCTCAGACAACTACACCAAATGGTTAATGAACATACGGTTTCCGTGGATGGTGAAATTCTGCCTCCCGAAACGATGATTGTTCAATACTCATTTAACACCTTCAAAGGTGGCAATTATGATGTAACTATTTTTATATATGATATATAATATGTTTATGTTTTCCTTAAGCTTCTGTTTTTTTTTCATTTTGGGCATACCTTTATGGTTTCCATTATGGGTAAACACGATATCTTCATTTTAGGAAGTGCGGACTACCACCCACTGAAAGTGATTTGATTCATTAATTCCATATGAGGGATGTGTAATGGATAAAGTTAATGATATTATATATGTTATTATACTAGAATTATAATATACTCTTATATAATTATGATTCCATTCCAGAAAATACGAAATATAAATGGAAGTAGCGTTCTTGCGTACGTACGGCTTACCGTCTCCATGAATGGTGCATTTCATTTCTTACCTCTAAATGTGATGTAATATTATAAATACATGTATATGATGAATATATATGATATATATGCTATCAAAATCATTGATATCATTCTGGATATAACTAACCTTTGACCAAATTAACAACATGTAAGTGTAAGAAGTCTATTTTTGACTTAAGAACCAAATACCGACAAAATGAAGATTATTAACTTAAATGATTACATGATGTTCATAACATGGTATAAAAGGAATAATAAACTTGAAAAGGGTTCATAATCAAGTAGAGATTAACTCAAGTTTATTATTCAGGAGATTAAAGAACGGTCTGGTCAAGTCGGATACGAGGTATGGGACTTCGTCTCAATCTCCGTTCATTGAGGCATATTTTATTTTATACACAACTTTCTTTTATACGGTGTATAAACCCCTTTGACCTTTAAGTTTATTCAAAAGGAATCTTTTTTATACGAAGCATTTACTAAACGAAAAAAGGGAATGTTTATGTCGTATGTATGCGGCGACAACGACTTCTCTACCGTCGTGACCGTTATTTGAGTTTCGTCTTCCTCTACAAGCCATACATTCTTTTTAAAAGAAAAATAAATACCATGTTTTACTTTTCTTTTATTTTGGTATTGAAATTGGTTTTCACAATGTTTTTGTGATGTATTGATCTCTTGTGATTGAAATTTGGAAATGTTATGTTTCCTTTATGCATGTTTTATGCGATACGATTATGTTATGGTTCTTGGGCATTATTATGAAGACGGGTGGTTCTGTGATAAACTAAGGGTGGGTGAGCCCGATATAGCTCTCCAATGCATTGGGTAACGCGAAGGAGTGAAACGTTAAGGTTTCTCCGAAGGTATTTTAGGGAATATACTGTGATGGGTATTCCAAACGTAACCAAGAGGGTTACTCCCTACGTAAGAATGTTATGAATGCCTCAAGTTACCTTTATATCTTATGATTTCAATGATTTACTCATGATTTGATGAGGTATGTTAATGTGCTTATGTTTTATGGGTAATGTATGATTTCACTCTTATGTATATATGTACCCATGTTTCCTTTCCATGTTTTTATAACCCATACTGAGATTTTTATGCTCATCCCAAGTTTTTTTTGAAATGTTTTCACAGGTCAAGGGAAAGGTACATGATATGATGATAGTGTCAAGGAAGTGTCACTAATGAATCCATGTTTTATTTTAAATATGTTTCCATTGATGGGAATGGAGAATAATATCTTTATGTAACCACTTTGTTTATATGTGGAATGTAATGCAAGTTTTATGATCTAATTCTCTAAAACTCTAAACCCAAAAAGATCCTTAATGTGTAATCTTGTAATAACTCAAGATTATGTAAGGTTTAAGGCTGGGGCCTTATAGTTGGTATCAGAGGTCGGTTTAGATAACTTTAGGAGTTAGAATTCTATTAAATGATTATCCAAATTTTTTTTTGAAATGATATAACATTTGAAGATTACCATGTTGCTTTATCTAAGACATGTTTGTTCAGAATGGTTTTTCGTAGAGGAAATAGGGAAGCAGTGCTAGGAAGGAATACAAAAGGAAATAACCTTCCGAATCAGCATCCAGAAATGGTCGGAATTGGAACTGAACAGTTTTTTGCAGTAATGGCGTAGTTGACTCAAGCGATAAATGGTTGTGGTATCCATGCACGAGATCAGCCAGATCAACCGCAGAGGAACATATCAGTGGTGGAACATTTCATGAGGAAACATCCACCATCATTCAGAGGATCATCTGACCCTGTTCTAGCTGAAGGGTGGATTAAAGCAATGGAGATGATTTTTGATGTCATGGGGTGTTCAGAAAATCAAAAGGTTAGTCTTTATATTTATTGTTTGGAGGGTGAAGCAGATCAGTGGTGGTCTATGGTTAAAAATATCAGGGACGCCGATGAGATTGATGCTCTTGACTGGGATGAATTCAAAGGTATGTTTCTTGAGAAGTATTTTCCTAAGGTTGTTCGACTTAGGATGGAAAAAAAATTCTTGGAATTGAGGCAAGAGGAAGACTCAGTGGCTGCCTATGAAGAAAGGTTCACTCGATTGGCAAGGTATGCTCCAAATTTTATCCGAGACCTTGATAGTAAAATCAATCATTTTTACTCAGTATTAAAGCCAAAATATCGAAGGGCATTAGCTTCTTGTGAGCTTAAAAGTTATGAAAAGCTTGTTCGATGTGCTGAGAAGGTGGAAATGGAGTTTGCCGATGACCAAGTGTTCTATAACAACCAGCAGAAGAAGGGACCGAGGTTACAGGAGAAAGGTAAGAATTCTTCAAAAAATTCTGATGGTAAGAGAACTAAGTTTCCAGGTTGTGATAAATGTGGTAAAAGGCATGCTAGGGAATGTCTTCTGAATTCTGGAAAGTGCTACCGATGTGGTAAGATGGGACATAAGGCTCGTGATTGCACTGAAAGGGATCAAGTTGAAGGTAAGAACAAATTTGATTTACAGTTAGTGAAATGTTATAAGTGCAATGAGATGGGTCACTATGCAAACGAGTGTCCGACAAAGAGCTTGAGTGATGGGAAGCAGTTAGACTACAAGCAGAAAGGGGTGGTGAAATCCTTTGCAACTACTTCAGCAGATGTCGGGCCATCAAATGAAGTTGTATCAGGTACTTTGTTTGTTTTTTCAGATTATGCCAGTGTGTTGTTTGATTCGGGGTCTACACTTTCTTTCATCTTTGAAACCTTTTCTAGTAAAATGGGAATACCATCTCAAGAAATGACTCCTGATCTTTTGGTAAAAACACCTGGGGGAAATGTTGAGGAAAAAAGAATTTATAAGAATATTCCTATCCTTATCTGTGGAAAGAACCTACTTTCAAACCTTATTGTTCTACCTCTAGTAGAGTTTGATGTTATCCTAGGTATGGATTGGCTCTCTATGTACCATGCTAAGATTGACTGTAGAGATAAAGAAGTTTATTTTCAGTAATACTTTCAGTTTGTTTACAAGAATGAACCCTAACTTTTGATAACATATCAAGTGGCCGAGAAACTTGTAAAAGATGGAAATGAATGTTACCTTGCACACATCGTTGAAAATAAAGGAACTATTCAAATTAATGATGTGCCAGTGGTAAATGAGTATCCTGATGTTTTTCCTGATGAGTTTCCTGGAATAATACCAGATCGGGAAGTTGAGTTTACTGTTGACTTAGTTCCTGATGCTAAGCCATTTTCAAAACCCCCTTATCGAATGGAACAAATTGAACTTTTAGAGTTGAAGGAGAAATTGCAAAATTTACTAGAGAAAGGTTTCATTAGACCTAGCACATCACCATGGGGTGATCCTGTTTTATTTGTTAAAAAGAAAGATGGTTCTATGAGACTTTTCATTGATTATAGAGCCTTGAATAACATTACTGTTAAGAACAAATATCCTTTGCCTCATATCGATGATTTGTTTGATCAGCTCCAGGGAGCTTAGTTTTTTTCAAAGATTGACCTGAGATCGGGGTACCATCAGCTGAAGGTAAAGGAGGCAGATATTCCGAAGACCGCGTTCAGTATGAGATATGGCCATTATGAATTTCTATTAATGCCTTTTGGGCTAACCAATGCACTTGCTGTATTCATGGAATTAATGAATATAATTTTCCATGAGTTCTTGGATAAGTTTGTGGTGGTTTTCATTGATGATATTTTGGTGTTTTCTAAAAGTAAAGAGGAGCATGAAAGTCATTTAATGGTTATCTTGCATACCTTAAAAGAAAAGAAACTGTATGGGAAATTCAGCAAGTGTGAGTTTTGGTTGCAACAAATTTATTTCCTTGGTCACATTGTTTCTAAAGATGGAATAACTGTTGATCCTGCAAAAACAAAAGTTGTGGAAGAATGGCCAAGACCCACAAATGTAACTGAGATTCGTAGCTTCCTTGGTTTTGCGGGCTATTATCGATGGTTTGTTAGAAATTTTTCATGGTAATCTAGTCCAATGACTAAGCTAACTCGGAAGGGTGTTAAGTTTATCTAGACAAAAGAATGTGATGATTGTTTTCAGGAATTGAAAAGAAGATTGGTGAATGCTCCAGTCTTGGAACTACCTTCCAGGAATGGTGAGTTTGTTATATACAGTGATGCTTCATTGAAAGGACTTGGTTGCGTCCTAATGCAGAATGATCAGGTAATTTCTTATGCTTCACGACAGTTGAAAACTCATGAGGTAAATTACCTTACACATGATCTGGAATTAGCTGCTGTTGTTTTTGCTTTAAAAATTTGGAGGCATCATTTGTATGGAGTAAAGTGTGAAATATATACTGATCACAAAAGTTTAAAGTATATATTCACTCAGAAAGAGTTAAACATGAGACATAGGAGATGGCTAGAATTAATCAAGGAGTATGATTGTACGATTCATTACCATCCGAGAAAAGAAAATAAAGTGGCTGATGCTTTGAGTCGAAAAAGTAATGCTTCATTAACAATGTTGTGTTTGGAATGTGATCGTTTGGTTAAGGATTTGATGAACTTTGGCATAAAATTTGTTGGTGCAGGAAGTCCTTCTGTTTTGTTTCAGGTATCAGTGAGATCTTTTCTATCAGATATAATCAAGCAAGCACAGAAGCAAGACAGTGAGTTGCAGAAAAAGGTAGAGCTGGTTCAGAAAGGTAAGTTGCCTGAATTCAACATTGATAATGATTGTGTTTTGAGATTTGGGAAGAGATTGTGTGTGCCTTGTGATTCACAGTTGAAGAGAGACTTGTGTTGTGAAGCTCATAGTTCTCCATTTTCAGTTCATTCGGGCAGTACAAAGATGTATAGAGATCTACGGGAGTATTACTGGTGGGATGGAATGAAAAGAGATATTGCTGATTTTACTGTGAAGTGTTTGACTTGTCAGCAGGTTAAAGCAGAGAGGCAGTTATCGAAAGGGATGCTTCATCCTTTACCAGTGCCAGAGTGGAAATGAGAGAATATATCCATGGACTTTGTTGTTGGATTACCGAAGACATCTCGAGGTAATAATGCAATCTGGGTTATTGTTGATCGCTTGACCAAATCTGCTCATTTCCTTGCTATACGAGATACTTTCTCTCTTGATCAACTTTCTCGTTTGTATCTTAAAGAGATAGTCAAGTTACATGGAGTTCCTCTCTTTATTGTATCGGATCGTGATCCCAGGTTTACTTCTAACTTTTTGAAAGGTATTTAGAAGTCGTTGGGTACTGAATTAAATTTTAGTACATCTTTTCATCCTCAATCAGATGGGCAGTCAGAACGAACAATTCAGACATTGAAAGATATGCTACGAGCTTGTTCTATGGATTATCAGGGAAGTTGGGACAAACATATTTCTTTGGTTGAATTTTCATATAATAACAGTTTTCATTCCAGTATACAGATGGCACCATTTTAGGCATTATATGGGAAGCGGTGTCGAACTCCAGCTTTCTGGGATGAAGTGGGTGAAAGGAAGTTGATGGGACCAGAATTGGTAGAAGAGATGGCAGAAAAAGTTCAGATGATTCAGAAACACATGAGAACAGCTCAGAGCAGGCAGAAGAGTTATGCGGATAACCAGAGGAAGGATCTATCTTTCGAGGTAGGTGATCATGTTTTTCTCAAGGTTTCTCCTTGGAAAAGTGTGTTGAGATTTGGTAAGAAAGGACAGTTGAGTCCAAGGTTCATTGGACCATACGAAATTCTAGAGAGAGTTGGATAAGTTGCATACCGAGTGGCTTTACCTCCGAGTTTATCTCAGGTACACAATGTTTTTCACGTTTCGATGTTGAGAAAGTATATGCCAGATCCATCTCATTTTTTGAGTCCAGAAGTAGTTCAGCTGGAAGAGAACCTATCATATGAGGAACAACCATTCCAGATTCTTGACCACATGGATCAAGTGTTACGGAATAAGGTGATTCACCAGGTAAAGGTTTTGTGGAAAAACCACATGATTGAAGAGGCAACATGGGAATCTGAATATGCAATGAGGGATAAGTACCCCCATTTATTCTATAAGTAAATAAATTGCGGGGACGCAATTTTCTAAAGGGGGGAAGGATATAACATCCCAAGTAAGTAATGAATAATAGATATTTTTATCTATGTCTATTAATGATTAAGATAGTGTTTTAGAGGCTTAAAAAGAAAATAAATCCAATCTTAAGCATGGAATACACTAATATTTTTAAAAGATTGCTTTACTGCCTTTTGATGGGAAACCATTTTTAAATATATATTTTGAAAATTGTATAAACTATGTTTGTCAAAATAAACTTATTCTTTATTATTGGGACAACAAAATTTACTTTGTGTGATTTTTTGGTATTTTTCTGACAATGTTAATTTTTTTAATGAATAGTGAAAAATACTGCATTTTACATCGAAAATTCTTTTTAATCTAATTTATTTATATGATTAAATTATATTTTGAATTGGTTTTGAAGTAAAATTAGAATATATTTTTACCATTTTATCCAATTGTGGTCATTGGAATCAATTTCACTTTGAAATTAGACTTAAACTAGTGTCAATCTTTTGATACTTATTATTTTATAAAAACACGCAATTTGCTCTGACAACGGGAATTAATTATTAAATTAATTAATGTGACTTATATGTTTTGAATTTTGTAAAATAGACTTCATTTTTGAATTCGGAATATCAAATATAGCTTAGGGTGGATTTTTGGTAATTTTCTGAAAAACTTCAATTTTTGATGAATAGTGAAACCACTAAGTGGTACTTATAAAAACTGATTTATCCGTTTAAATGAAATTTTTCCATCATTATGTTTTGAATTTCAAAAATCCGACATACATGGTTGTCATTAAGAAGTAAAATGTGGTTCAATGAGATTAAAATAATTTTTTGGTGAATAGTAACTTATTAAGTTTTAATCGCGATTAGTGGTAATTAGTGTAGTTTAAGGTAAAAATAATGATTTAATAAAATAAGATGAGCTTGAAACATGTCCTACACTCATTGGTTATGTCATGGCCGACCATGACAAGCCATGGGTAAACTTGGGGATCCCATGGATCCACTTTGGATGGGAAATGACATAAATAACTTTTTATTTAATATAAAAGTAAAAATGACACAAACATAATATGTTTTACAAAACCAATTTTTACATGGGGTTATAAAGATCAGATTTTTGATTATAAATAGTCATTGTAAAGATAAAAGTATTTCCTACATCATATTATTTTTGTTATATTTTTTAGACATTAAATAAATTAAATTATATATGACATAATAATGATGCAGCGATGCCATCATTATTTAACGATTTAAATAAAATGTAAAGATAATGAAAAATCTAAAACCTACACATGGCCAAAACCAATTGGATGAGTGGATTTAGAAGCATTATCACCTTATCCTTGAATTATATCAATGTGGGACCTTTTTAATCCGGAACACTTTTTAAAATAATGTAACTTATCTTTACTTTCCAAAAGTTCCCCTCCTCTCCTCTTATAAATGACCCCCACCTCTACCTCATTTCACACAATCCTCAAGCCTTTGGATCGGCCAACCCCTGCCCATTTACTCTCTCCACATCCCTCTCCACATCCTAGGGGATTCCCTTTGGGATGAATCCTTTCAAAAGAAGCCTTTAGTATCAAATCAAAAGGAGTTACACGTTTAAAGGTAATTCATTCTCTCATGTTCATTTGTTTTATTTTTCTTCTCCAACCCCCTAAACTCTTTTTATTTACTTATTTTGTAACAACACCAGAATCTTAATTATACTAGGATGTTTTTATAAGATTTATTTGAGCTAAACTATCACACAACTACATCAAATGGTTAAAGAACATACGGTTTTCGTGGATAGCAAAATTCTGCCTCCCGAAACGATGATTGTTCAATACTCATTTAACACCTTCAAAGGTGGCCATTATGATGTCACTATTTTTATATATGATATATAATATGTTTATATTTTACTTAATCTTCTGTTTTTTTTCATTTTGGTCATACCTTTATGGTTTCCATTATGGGTAAACACGATATCTTCATTTTAGGAAGTGCGGACTACCGCCCCCTGAAAGTGATTTGATTCGTTAATACCATATGTGGGATGTGTAAAGGATAAAGTTAATGATATTATATATGTTATTATACTGGAATTATAATATACTCTTATATCATTCTAATTACATTCCAGAAAATACGAAATAGAAATGGAAGTAGCGTTCATGCGTACGTACGGCTTATCGTCTCCATGAACGGTGCATTTCATTTCTTACCTCTAAATGTGATGTAATATTATAAATACATGTATATGATGAATATATATTATATATATGTCATCAAAATCATTAATATCATTCGGGATATAACTAAACTTTGACCAAATTAACAACATGTAAGTGTAAGAAGTCGATTTTTGACTTAAGAACCAAATACCGACAAAATGAACATTATTAACTTAAACGATTACATGATGTTCATAACATGGTATAAAAGGAATAATAAACTTGAAAAAGGTTCATAAGAAGGTATAGATTAACTCAAGTTTATTATTCAGGAGATTAAAGAACGGTCGGGTCAAGTCGGATACGAGGTATGGGACTTCATCTCAATCTCCTTTCATTGAGGCATATTTTATTTTATACAGTGTATAAACCCCTTTGACTTTTAAGTTTATTCGAAATTAATCTTTTTTATATGAAGAGTTTACTAAACGAAAAAAGGGAATGTTTTTGTCGTACGTATGCGGCGAAAACGACTTCTCCACCGTCGTGACCGTTATTTGAGTTTCGGCTTCCTCTACAAGCCATACCTTCTTTTTAAAAGAAAAATAAATACCATGTTTTACTTTTCTTTTATTTTGGTATTGAAAATGGTTTTCACAATGGTTTTCTGTTGTATTGATATCTTGTGATTGAAATGTGGAAATGTTATGTTTCCTTTATGCATGTTTTATGTGATACGATTATGTTATGGTTCTTGGGCATTATTATGAAGACGGGTGGTTTCGTGATAAACTAAGGGCGGGTGAGCCCGATATAGCTCTCCAATGCATTGGGTAACGCAAAGGAGTGAAACGTTAAGGTTTATCCGAAGAGATTTTAGGGAATATACTGTGATGGGAATTCCAAACGTAACCAAGAGGGTTACTCCCTACGTAAGAATGTTATGAATGCCTCAAGTTACCTTTATGTCTTATGATTTCAATGATTTACTCATGATTTGATGAGGTATGTTAATGTGCTTATGTTTTATGGGTAATGTATGATTTCACTCTTATGTATATATGTACCCATGTTTCCTTTCCATGTTTTTATAACCCATACTGAGCTTTTTATGCTCATCCCAAGTTTTTTTTGAAATGTTTTCACAGGTAAAGGTAAAGGTACATGATATGATGATAATGTCAAGGAAGTGTCAAGAATGAATCCATGTTTTATTTTAAATATGTTTCCATTGATGGGAATGAAGAATACTATCTTTATGTAACCACGTTGTTTATATGTGGAATGTAATGCAAGTTTTATGATCTAATTCTCTAAAACTCTAAAACCGAAAAGATCCTCAATGTGTAATATTGTAATAACTCAAGATTAAGTAAGGTTTAAGGCTGGGGCCTTATAAAAGGTTCGATATATCCAACAACACAAAAGAGAAGCTCAGAGTCGACAGAAAAGTTATGCCGACAACTGAAGAAAAGACCTAGAGTTTGAAGTGGGTGATAAAGTGTTCTTACGAATATCTCCCCGGAAGAGGGTCATGAGATTTGGAAGGAAGGGGAAGTTGAGACCTAGATATATTGGTCCTTTCGAAATAATGGATAATGTTGTAAAGGTAGCTTACCGATTGGCGCTTCCACCGAATCTCTATCAAGTTCACGATGTGTTCCATGTATCTCTCCTGAGAAAGTACATACTTGATCCTTCACATGTACACAGCTAAGAAGTTGTACCACTGGAGCAAGATCTTTCTTATGAAGAACAACCGATAGAGATTTGAGATCGTAGTGAAAAAGTTCTTTGAAACAAGACCACTCGCTTGGTGAAAGTTTTATAGAGGAACCACCTACTAGAAGAAGCTACATGGGAGCTTGAGGATATGATGAGGGAGAGGTATCCTCATTTGTTTGTTACAAAGTGACGAATTTCGAGGGTGAAATTCATTTTAAGGGGGGTAGAATGTAACACCCGAGACTTTTATGAGAAATATTTTGTTTTTATGTTATATAAATTATCAAAGGAATCTTTCACTACACACAACACTATCTTGGCTTGCTTTACACGCGACCATGACCTTCCTCGATAGGTTGCGTCGTACGCAATACCGAGTTTTACTAAAAAACAATATGCTATTAAAACTAGCTGTTATGAATAGTATTATCTGAATTTTAAATTTTATAACATTTTAATTCAACTTATACATTTTCTAGAATGAGGTATAAAAGAGAAATCATTTTTTTAGATAAAAGAAGTATTTTTCAAAAAAATGCAGTTTTGCCGCCTTTTGATGGCGCAACCACATTAAATCTAGTTTTGACATTTTTATAAGTTCAATTTGACAAAATAAAAATATTCTTTTGAATCAGGGTATAAAAATTTACTTTGAATAAATTTTTGATATTTTTCTGATAACATTCATATTTTGATGAATAGTAAAAATATGCTAATTTTTAATTAAAATCAACTTTTTTCATTGAGATAATTTATATGGATAAATTATAATATTTAATGGTTTTAAAGTATAAATAGAATAAATTTTTACCATTTAATATAATGTATTTCATTAGCATTAAATTCACATTGAATTCATAGGTAAACATATTTCAATCTTTGGTAATGTTTTAACTTCTAAAACCCGTTTTCTTAACAATATGATTTATTTTAAATTAATTACTGAAACTTATATGTTTTGAATTTTGAAAAATGGATTCCATATTGAGAATCAGTGGGTCCAAATTATGTTAATAGGATACTTTTTATTTTATGGGCATTATGAATAGTTACTACGGTAAATTTTATTTACCATTGTTAAAGGTAAATCGGGTAATTAAGGGTAAATATAAGATTATAAAATTACCCTAACACCTGAAAAAATCCTATTGGATGACTAAAAGTCGACCCATATCACCTAAGGGTTGGATTATATTCATTTAATGGAATTTGTTCCATGAAAATAATTTAATTATTATTAAAACCAAAGAATGTGACAACATGTCACTTTATTAAATCTTATAAGTATAATCATTATAATTTAGTGATAACCATCGTGAAACTTTGAACCTGAATAGTATCCAGAAATATAATACAATTATCTACATCATTGGAATTTATTTAGTATTTTAAGGGATTATATAATTATCATTAATTATGACACAATAGTGATGTTGAAATTATTTTATTAATTAAAATATCAAATAAATGGTTTTAAAAATATTAAAATAAATATTATATGAACTATTTAATGTGCGGCACTACTTTTCTAGATACATATTACATTTTATGGATCTATTAATGCTTTTATTTCGAACATATCTTCTGTATATATTTTATTTAAATTCAAATAAATGAATAGTGTAAAAATTGACACTATTGTTATTTTATAAAAATAATATATTATAATATTGTTTAAAAATAACAAAAATATTTAAAATTTATAAATTAGAATTTATATTGTAGACAATGTCATAAAGTGTCAAATTATGGAAAATTCACAACACATATGTAATTATTTATAATAATTTAAAATTTCGAATATTATTACCACAAATAAAATTAAATTGATAAATAAGGATAAATAAAGTTGAAAATGTTTAAAATAAATGACTAACATGACTAAATTTTATTGGTTGATGAGATTACAACCCTATATCATCTAATCTTCGTATATGAGTCATTTAGAAAGTTTTTATGTTGGGTTGGAATTTAATAAAAACTAATATATATTATATTTCCAAAGGTGCCCCTCTCCTCCCTTATAAAAGGGCACCTCCTCCCTCTCCTCCTCAAACCAATTTGAACCTTCAAGCTCGGCCAATCCCTACCCCTTTCTCCTCTACACTTTCCTAGAGACATCCTAGAGGTCCTGGTCTTCTTTAAAGGCCAATTTCAGTGCCCTAAAAGGAGGTCTCAAAGAAGCGCCTCAAAGAAGAGGTAATGTCCGTTACCGATTCTTTCTTCTTTATTTCTTCTTCCACTTATTCATCATTAGTTGTTTTATTATATAGTAATAACATCAGTATCACTCATATACTTATATGTTCTTATAATTATGAAACAACCATATTTCCCCATCTATCCATCATACAAAAAACGAAATCACCGCGCTTGCGTACGTACGGAATACCGTCTCCACGTCGTGGTGTAATCTATTTTCCACCACCACCTTACTTGGATGGGTATAATGGTGTAAATAATAACTATATTTGATTATTGTAAATTGATATTGATTCTGAAATAGTATACATACACTCCATTATAATTTCACGATCATGGGAATGATATAATCGCTCGTCCGTACATACGGAATACCGTCTCAAAGATGCGATGCGACTCGTTCTACATGATATTCATTTGAATAATGATTATATAAATGAATTGAACGAATTAATATGATATATATTACACTAGTAACATTCTGTAAATGAGGTATCTATTACCTAAAGAGAAGAATAAGAATTTATTCGACAAAACATGCATAAGAACAAAAAGTAATAAACACCTGAATAACAAGTAGTAATGAAATATTACTAATAAGAAGCTAATAATATGACCATATATGATATCATAAAAATATGTATGATTCTGTAATAAGTCAATAACAATATTTAAATCCTTATACAGGAGGTTTGGACACTTACGAAGCAAATCAGACCTAAGGTAAGGGAAATATCACAGTCTCATTTTTATCCGAGATTGTTTATACTTTGGAATTTACTGGGGTGCATTTTATCATCCACATCCATGTTTCCTCAATATGTAATATTTACATCATTCTACAATAGTTTATATACAATTTTACCCTTTGGGGAGTTTTTAGTAAAAGATATGAAAGGAATCTTTTGTCATTTTCGTACGAGGTACTTTTTGACTTTTCCGACAAAAGTACGAGAAGAATGTTTTCTTTTAACATATACGAAATGAATAGATTTTTTAAAACATTATTTCCATGAAGCTTCCCTTACAAGTTTTCAAGTTTATTTTTAATCAACTTCTTTTAGTTTAGAATTGTATGACGTGTTAAGAAAGGAAAAGTGTTTTTGAAGTAGAAAGGATATTTTCCTCAAGAATGGAGTTCAAGTGTTTTATCAAAGTTATTTCCAACTAAGATAATAAAGGGTTCTGTTTCTATCCCTATTATTACATTGATTTAATTATGTTGTGATGGAATTATTTTTATGAATTCCTTTATCTTATATGAATTGTTTTATGATGTCACGATTTTTAAGATTCCCATTTTTATTACATGGGTTATGCTATGATGTATGGTTTATGATTTTGTGGCACACATAAGAATGATATCATTATGAGATGGGTGGGACCTATGTCTCCCTCCAATTAATTGGGTAAAGATTTTATATCTCATGAGATAGACATGGCTAGAATGGCAGGTTATACCGGTTCAGTGAAACAGGACTGAAACTAGGAGTGAACTCGGTTCAGAAATGGACATTGTCCACTAAGATAGTCTTGGAAATGTGTCTTGACAAATAGGAAATGATTCTCAATGATTATGTGTGTATGCCACAATGTTTAATTATTGGGATTACATTTCACTTCCATGATTTATCCCATGTTATGAAATTATGATCTCTTTTGCAGGGTAAGATTTCCAAAATGTTATGTTTTTATTTTGATGTGATTGATATTTCTTTTGTTTACCCTTACTGAGCATTTGAGCTCACCCTTTTGTATGTTTTCCTTCCCCAGGTCAGGAAGAAGGTTATTAAGTAAGATATTAAAAAAGGGACTATAGATATGATGAAATAAATGGGAGATAGTGTAGACGCTTTATGATCGAGTTTTTTATGTTTCCCAGTTTCTAAAGACACTATACCTATACGGTCCTTTCATGGTTTTGTTATATGTTGTAATAAGTGTGCTTCAATTTTGAGGTAATAACAATGTATGTAAAGTATGTGTCATTATAGTACCACACTCAAAGGGGAGAGGAGGGAGTCTGTAGGAGAGGTGGGTTATGGAAACCCTAAAAAGGTAATTAGTGAAAATGGGAATAAAATAGAACTAAATAAGTAAATAATATTCTACATGAAGTGTCAATAATAATAAAAATATTCATAATATTCATCAAAATAACATGATTATAAATATTAAAAATAATAAAAGTAGTCATATTATATCAATAATTATAAAATTCATTACACAATAAAATTTAAACAATACAACAATTAATGCGTGTTTCAAATATAAAAACTTTTTATTCAAATTTTACGAAGCCAACGGGATGTGCAGTTACCCGGGTGGAGTGGCCTGGGGTTTCCAAAACACATTCCGCTTGCGCGTCCAATGATGTAGCCTCAAAAAGCACATTTTTATACCAAACTCAAAATTTTCATCCACGAGTCAACCCGAACCCCAAAATGAAAATATTTAAGGACAAGGAAATAATAAAATTAAATAAACACCTTGGTCAGGGTGTGACACAGATGTTAATCATTCAGGATGTGGGAACAAAATAAATAAAAACGGGATTTAAATTAAGGGGATCCTGAAACCCAAGTCATTATTTTTGGGAATCACCCATTTCACATTTATATTAGCTTGTATGTTCATATATTTTCATATAAGAGTCCTTTAAAAAATAAATACCTTTTATTTTAGGTGATATACTTGTTTTTACCCTATAAAAATAATTTATAATACAATAATATTGATTTCTCTTTAAAAATAAGTATATATTTTAAAATATCTCTTTACTCATATTGAGTTGTTTCTCTTTAATAGAGAAATGATTTTTTAGGAATATAACATACCTATCTTATTAATTTGAGATCCCAAAATTTTATTCCATGCAATATTTTTTTAATCACATTCCATTCTAGGAGTTTATTTCTTGAATATGTTTGTTATATTTTCAATTTCCATTTGGAATACATACTTATGAGAATTTAATGATGTGACGTGTGGGTCTAGAATTATAGATCCCTCTAATTCTTTAAATAATGTGAACTGTATCATCGTATTGATTGTATTATGTGTGAAAATTATGTTTGGTTAGTTCATAATTAAAAGGTTTTTATTTATGACCATATGACATGAATTAATTTGATATAAACATTGTTTACAACCATGTGTGGTATTTCAACACTATGTTATGAAATTTCATTATAATTAATATAATGAATTCTATGATGTTATCAAATAATTTCATCAGAACTAAGAATATGATCATATTATTCTTATCTGATGATGTTGACTATGATCAACCTTTTACTACTAATTTATGTCTCCTATTCCTCTAATGATATTCCTCTATTTATTGGGATTTTAGATCACTCCATTATTTAATGTATATTCTTATGTGATTACATGTATGAAAAAGAATGTGAGATATTTTAGGAGGATAAACAATTATTATTTAAATAATGTTTATATTTTATTATATTGAACTGATGTATGAGCGTAATTATCCGGAGATACAAATCCATTTTATTCGGATTCTTTTCACTATTATGTTGTTTAATAAAATGTTATAATTGTGAATTTAGAGAATTTTAGGCCAGTACCAAATTTTGATATCTAGTTTCACTAACCACAGAAATTAGTGGGGCTCTATATATTTCTAATAGTAGTCATTGACCCCCTATAGGATTCTTCAACTGACTAGTTATAATATATAGAACATCTTCATCACAATAATTTAGAAAAATAACCACATAAAATGATTAAACTTCATCTAAACTCACAATTACATAGGAAATTCCTACTGATTGATATATTCATTTTTATTGTCTACACACCTATTTCTGTAGTAATCTCCTACCAATTTACCAACTACAACATATTATCTATGTGAAAATTCAATCCATTTGGAGAATTGAATATGAATACTTATATAGGATTACAATCCTAACCATATCACATTTGAGTATTTGATCAAGGATACATATGTATCCTTCAACACTTATATAAGTTAAAACTCTCATAATCCATCTACTTACTTCTAGTTTCATTCATCACCATCAAGATATCGTAGTCACATATGGGACAACACTTTTATAGGCATTAATAGACCAGAACCTTAGAGAACATGTTATCTAAATAAATCCTTAGAGAGGTTTTTTTGCATGAAATATCTATCCTAATGTAGCTTCAGAATGTTTTTTAGTTATAGAGAATATATTTTTCCATTGAGTGATTCATAATATTTTACTCTAATATATTATCACATTATATATTATATTTTAATAAATCATATTCTCAATTCATACCAAATTCCACAAATATATTTTTAACCAAAACAAATCCATATCTACATTTTTTATTGCATAATAATCAACCTTTGAAGTATAGATTGAAACATAAATCTAAAACAGAGTTAGCTAGATGATTTTATAATATCCAAATGTAAACTAAATTTTTTTTATACAATTTATATTTTCAAAATAACTCGAAAAATCCAACTCAATATACAATTTTAATGGTTTATATATCCTGATGCATAATCCACTGTCTTATGTCGCATTAATGTATTATACAATCCGCCTCATGGTATCCTAATATTATTACCCTATATTTTCAAAATTCAAGCTGATGACTCACCATGAAAATGAAATTTCTGATTGACTGAATAAAGTTTATATATTGAATTTATGACTAATAAGGAAAATGAAACTTCTTTTCAGTTTTCATGTATTATCTTCTATTATTTGTAATTACCCCTTTGAAAAATCAACTTGTCCATCCTAGGTAGCTGAAATAGTATTATTTCCATTTGTTTAATACCTCTCCCTAACCATCTAAATGTATACTGATTAAAACAACATGGCAATTATATCTCTCCTGTCTCTTGGTTTTTTCATTTTTAAAATAATATTATAAATAATAATATAATTATTCTCAAAATTTTCGAAAAATAAATCACTAATATCGAGATCTGATGAATTTTAGTACCTACTAGAAGAATATCATCAATATATAAAATTAAGATGATAACCCAATCATCTAGAAAACACATTTTGAAAATAGTGTGAGCTTATTTGTTTTCATTAAACTCTATTCATCCATGAATGTGTCAGATTTCCAATTTCATTTCCTTCATTATTATTTTACTCCATAAGACTAAATTTCATCTCACGCACGACATCCCAGTTTTGATCAACCTCGAAACCAGCGAGTATATTAATGCAAATTTATTCCCTTTAATCACCCTGTAGAAAAGAAATATTTCCATCTGTTTTCTAAAAAACAATTAATAAGCAGTATCCATGAATAAGACCATATATATAATAATATAGTTTTCGTTCGTTGAAATTTTTTCAGAGAAATATACTCCCAATTTCAGATGGAATCCATTCATGGTTAGTGTAGTTTCATACTCTTATTTATGTTAAATTACTTCATAATATATAAACCCCATTTATTCTAATGTTATTTTGTTCTCCATGTTAAATTCATCTTCTCCTATGATTAATTTGAAAACAATGACTCTATTTTATCATTCAATGTAAACCTCCACTTTCCATAATTATTCGGTGAATCCTTTTATTCTAGGATCTAATGTTACCCATAGTTCATTTAATGAAATTATTTCTAGTAAAAACAAAACCTATATACTGGTTATAAAATTATAGAATACCTCAATTATTAAAAATATTATTATATTCCTGATTAGTATCTATATTTTTTCAATAATATTTCAATTTTTTAGCTTTTAAAAATATATCATATGACAGTATACCAATAAATTATTATGGTATATATACCATTGACATATATTATAGATAACTTACACCATTATATTAGCTCACAATAACTAGTGTACTTCTTGTGCTCCAATCCAGAATTACATGAATTCCACATGTTAATTCTATAAACTCAATTTTCAGCCTCTTCAATTGAAATTGTGTTTTTATAATACCCTCCCATTAAATATAATTTTTTAAATCTAGTGATCATTCTATTCCTTTCATCCTAGAGATAATAACTTAAATTCCAATTAAAATAACCCACAATGATACCATTTTGATATAAGAATATGAGCATAAACGTTTCATTATCTTCAATGAGTACATATAATAGACATCCAAAATAACAATCTAAAAGATTATTTTCTAATTTTATGAGACATGTTTTTATAAAGAATCTACCACCTCATTGTTTCCAATGGACTTAAACTAACTAAGTACCCAACAAAATTTAGTTATTTCATCTAAATTTCTTTAGAAATTAAGATTTGAAACTTCAAGATACAATAATTTTAGTCAATATTATGTTCATTGTTTCTTCCATAATGTTTTGTTCCCGATTCCTCATATAGTTTTCTCATGCATGATTCTTTAATTCCAATGTTAGTGTTTGAATTTTCTTCCATTTTACTCACCATTATAGCATATTTTAAGGATTTTGAGCCTTTTATTTTTCTCTCTTTTAACAGTTAATTTCTATTGACTAAAAAACAAGTAGTTTTGACTTCTACGTGAAGAAATATACCAAACATTTTCTTATAGTATATTTAATAAATGTGAAAAAATATAAATAACCATAATGAGATAATACTGGGTTTCAACCCAAAATATAAAATATATAAATCAAAAATTGGGATATGATCTATGCTTCAAAAAAAATTATATGAAACATTAATATATTTTTCAATTATAAAACTCAGAAAAGATACAACATCTATTTGATTTATATTCATTATAAACATTATCGTTAAAGGAATATTTTTCCTCTCACATAGATTTCTATGTTGATAGTTCCAATAGTGTGAATATATTATTGTTTTTTCTACTTCCATTGAACTTCTATATGATATTTTTCTTTGATACAACGTATAATCCTTAACTCATCTTTCCATAACCATTGACTCGATGATATATTTCCATACACCAGTAGTAAAGAATATCCTATTCACTTTATATTCAATTATTCTCATAGAATTGAGTATTGTTTTTGTAAACATGGGATCTGCCTCACTACCATAAACATAAATAAGTTACCATTCTACACCCATATATTCATGTCACCCTATTTGACATATTCGGAAGCCTCACTATATACTATGT
Source organism: Viscum album (assembly GCA_963277665.1). Classification (NCBI taxonomy): domain Eukaryota; kingdom Viridiplantae; phylum Streptophyta; class Magnoliopsida; order Santalales; family Viscaceae; genus Viscum; species Viscum album. The sequence goes on along the minus strand of OY728128.1, from coordinate 1,465,414,011 downwards.
GTAGCATTATGCCTCTTTTTTATTTATAAATTTACTTACAGCCTCAACTCTAATATGGAATGGAATAATGATCTAGAATCAACAACTAATGACTGTACTAGAACATTGACACAATATGGAAATACTCTAAAATAATTAACTGATTTTATATATGTGGATCATTTGTAAGTTATTCTTATAAAACTCAACGAATATACTATGAATTGTTTCATGATATTATCACTCTTAACATAATTCCAACTAATAGACCTACGTTTATTAGATTTATTTCTTCCACCATCAATGGATTGTTTTATTTCCTCTATCATGTATTTTGGTTCGATGATTTTTCTCTACAACATTTGTTTAATGAATTCTTGTAAATATAATAGAAAAACCTCCAAATAATATGATCAATTAGGATTAATTTCCTAAAATCACGAAGCACTATATCATATTTTAAAATGGAATTAAAAACCAAATAGGTGATCTCCTCTGGACTCTATAGTTTAAATTACAGAAAATTGATGTCTTTATGATGTCCATGAAGGTGAATTTCTTGGACTTGAGATGACACCTAATCATTTAAAACATGTAAATATAGTCTAGGGTTGGTCTTCCTTCTAAAAATATCATGCATAGAATCAAATGTATCATAAAATTTTTATTACATAATTTGATTTATGAAGCATATATTTTATGGAAATAATAATTTATAATGTGTTTTTATTCTCCTATATATTAAAAGGAACATGCATTAACAAAAATATTCATGTCAATAGTAGCATCACATAATCATGTTTCTCCCACTATTGGTTATCGATATTCTACTATTTTTCTTTAGTTATTGGGATATCCACACAATTTTGGAAAAGATAATCAACTATGTAAATCCTTAATAACACAAATTCCCTTCAATAGTAAATATCAATCAACAAATTACCTTCTTATAACACCATAACATTTATGTACTTACTCTTATGAATAAGATAATTTTATGGTAGAAATGAAGTTGATATACCTTAGTATTTTTAGTATGTTAGGAACCCAACTCCATTACCCATTATTGGAATGAGGGTGTGAAGACCTACCAAGATAATATAAAGAGTTAATTAATTATTTATCCATTGGAATTAGGATATTTCTTCCATTGGAATTATTAACATTATAGGTCATGCACAGTGAATATATCAATGTTCCTAGATTATGAGATCCAAATCATATGATGCTTGATTCAAACTAAATCATTAATAGAAATATTTTTCTCACAAGAACAATCAAGAAAATAAGGAAAATAAATTTTACAATGTAAAGACAAATTATTGGATTTACTAGTTTCAGAATTTCCTCTGATGTCCATGGGAGAATACTACAAATGTATATTTCTCTAGATGATTAAAAAATAAAATGTGAGATTTTTCAAGAATGTAGATTTATCTAAAAAATTAATTTACTTATGAATAATATATATATATAATTTTGGCACCACCCAAAATATATATTGGGGTTCATATTTTCATTTGGTATCAACAAACTTCTACATTCATGGAATCCATCCTTTTTCAACAGTTACTTCTAGTCTCTTGTAGAAATATTGAACTGACTAGTAAGAGCCCATATACCAAGCTTTTACAATCCTAACCCAACAATACCATATATAATTACATTATTTCTTACAATAGAATGATAACAAGGATTCCAATCCAGAAGGATCAATAAATTTAATTTTTTTTGGAAATAATATACATATGTTATAGACATTTTACACGGGCTAAAGGAAAATAGAACATAATACATAAATAATCTTATAAAATTAATCCTTGGAAATAAATTCAATAATCTATTGTTCATAAGATAGTGATAAGAAAAAAATTTGGGGGATTAAATGCTCAGTAAATGTTATGTATAGAGGAATAAAACATCAATCATTAATAATAAACGACTTAAAAATGTTGATAATAGAACACAACTGCCACATAAATATATGCACATGGAATAACCACTATTTCATTTTAAATAACTAAAACACATGACATTTAATCAATACATTGAAATTATAATTCATCCATCGATAATGGTATATAAATAGTACCATGGATATTAATAATAAATAAAATTTGATTGTGATCATTGCTTAAATATTGGATTCTAGGTTTTGAAGGCACAATGAACCTTTACCATCAAGAAAATTCACAAGATGATTTAAAATATAATTTGCAAGAACACATCTAATTAAGTGAAATTATTTTTCTAATTAGACTAAAAATTCACCTACTGTATTTCATCAAATGGTCCCCAAACCATGTCAAACCAATCCAAATAACTCATCATATGTCAAATAATATATTTAACACATAAAAATTATTCCATATCAAATATATGTATTTATTAAGGTATATGTATTTGTAAATATTTCCACAGTTAATATGGTAACATTAAATATAAATACCTTACGTAAAAATTGTATATGTTTTTAGAAATAATCATATCCATTACACACGAATATGGATATTGAAGAGAAATGTAATACCCATTGAAAAATTATTTCCATGGTGTAATTTCTTATGATTAATCTAACAGTCACAAAATAATGTACCGTTGTAAAATAACTATTATCACACATTAATTTTCATGTAAAATCCCCTAGGGTGAGATAATACAAATTTAATATTAAAATTCCATGAGGAATGAATAATTTATCATGTTAAATGTCAATGTTTTAGTATATACACCACATAAATTTAAATTTGTGCATAATAAAAATTAAGTCTCAAATGAATGTAAATAGAGATGAAATCATTTACATTATTCTCCTTTTTAGTTTATGGTGATTTATCTATCTATATAGTGGTTTTGAAAATAGTATTAACTTATTCTAAAGCCATATTAATATTTAAGAAATCTTATATTAATATTTTATAAAATATTACTACCTTTTCATTGACAAGGTTTAATTATTTTCATCATTTCTATTTTTAATTGCATTGTTTTTCATGTACCATTTGACTTGTTATTTTTTTTCCTCGCACATATATCATTATTTAAAAATCTAAATAATTTTAATGTTGGTGTAATTATCAAATATATTCAGATTAAATACACTATTATTTGATATCAAAAGTCATACAAACGCATGAACAATATTTTCATTCTAACATTATATTAAATGAATGAAAAGTAAGTTACATATTTATGTATATATATCAACATTAAAGAATCATAATTTTGTCATATATATCCCATATATTTATTAAACTAATCCTTAATGTATTCCACGTAATGTGTGCATGACTCACATCACTTTGTGAGGTGGTAGTCTGTTGTACACAAGAGCGGCGTTATCGAATTCCCATAAAATGGAATTCATGAAGGAATGTAGAATATAATAACAATATATGTATTAATAAATCACTATTATCATAATTATCAGATATAATCAATAATTCCATAATTTTTCCAAACATTTAATTGTGGTAATTGAATAAATAACAACATCGGTTCCCAATGTGGTAATATTCCAAGCACACTAGGGATAATTGTGTATCCTATTTGATTGATGTTTTTAAATTTTCATATCTTTCCATAAAAATAAGAAATTATGAATATATGGAATATACATAGCTTATTATATAATCATGATATGAAGAAAATTGAAGGATGTGGAGAATGAAATAAAATAATTTTTTTATAAACATTAACTCTTCAACAGGTTTCCCCCTTAGGTTTTCACTAAAAAATGAAAGGATTTCTATCATAAAAAAATAATTCTTGTAGGATGAGTTTATAAGATTTTTTTGAGTGATATTGGTAATGAACATTAAATTTAGTGGTGTAAAGAAGTGGGGGGAAGGGGTTCCTTTTTTAGTTGAGGAGTAGGGAACTTCTTTTAAATACTCAAAAGTTCTCAATATTAGGATTTATCTGTTACAAAATGTGACTAAAATTTTGATAATTAATTGGGTGGATGGATTTTATAGTAGGGCCTCACCTCCTCCATATAGTAACACACATTTTTAAACATTTTTTCCCTTAACTTGTTTGTTTCCATATTTTATATTCATAGTTTTTTCATTATGTTGACTATTTTTCTATCAAATGAGATTTAAAATTTAATAATAACATAAAATGATAAAATTAGATTATTTATACCCAATAATATAAAATTTTACATCTAATTTTTAAAACAAACTTGTGTGTTGGGAATAAATATTAACAGAAACACGTGTAATTTGAAAAAACACAACTTTCACCCAAACCATTCTAACACTGTTTTTTCAATTTATTGGTCAATATATTCATTATAAAAGATCAATTGATCCTTTTATGGATAATAATTTCTATTTATAAACATTAAAAAAATATTTTGGAAGAATATATGATATGAATTAATTTTAAATAATTTAATATGAAATTATTCATTATTAAATAACATTAACTCCCAATTTGAATTTATATATTTAATTTTAATTTAAAAATATCCAAAAAATTATTTAATTTTAATATATTATCTTCACAATTATGTAACAAGTTAAATTAATCTAAAAAATTATTTATGGACAATACATCACTCAATTTACTTCACTTTTATATTTTTTGTGTCATTTATTTTAGTAAATTAGAAAAAAAATAGTTTTTATGTTGGAATTTCATAATAATTATAGATGAACCATTAATCTCTAAAAAATAAGGATAAATTATTTTAAGGAAATAATTATGTATGTATTATAATAATATCTTTAATTGAAACTGCATTGTTTTTCTCACATTCCCAAATAATTATACATATTAAAAAGGATAAAATATTTTTTTGAAGTTTTCATTACATAACATATTATATGAGGCAAAATCCTGAAAAAATATCACAAAAACGAATAAAATCACATCTCAATTAAATTACGATCAAAATATGTCCACTAATGTGTGTCGAAAAAATGGGAATGTCATTTGGATCCTTATGAATAATGTTTAGTCCAGTGTTAAATTTATGTTTCTAATAATAAATGTAATTAATTGTATTTCTTTTTATTTATCATTATGGGAAAAAAAATCAAATATACCATTTTAAAAATTATAAATTAATACGATTTATATTATTTATTCAATTTATACCAAATTTCATCCACATAAGGGGAAAATATAATTTTATACAAATCCAACATATGTATTGAGAAAATAGGTTTTTAAAGTAATAATTGCCAAAATAATACAAATATTTTATATCTAAATTCAATATGAAAGTGTCTAAAATCACTATAAATGGATAAATATTTTTATAAATGGAATATTATTAATTTAAAAAATATAATATTTAAATTAACATTATAAATTACTTATATGAAAAGTTAGTTATAAATTAATGTTCGTTATTGTTACGTAATCCTCAAAAAAATGAAACTTCCCAAAAAATAACAAAAATGATCCCTAAGATAATTTTGATATTAAATTTTAAAAATTTAAGTACAATTTTTCATATATAACTTATTAATGTGTCAAACTAATGTTTCAAAATAAGGGAACCACTAAAATGCGACAAAAATCCCTTTAGAAAAATATATATTTTCTACGTAAAAATATAATTTTTATTATCTTTTACCTATCAAATCTACAGGATTAACGACAAATTTTTTTATTAAATATATAATATATAAATTCAATTAAGAATATTCACTAATAGAATTTAATTTAATTTATTAGGATAGAAAAACTTTTCCTCATAAGAGTAGTTTGTTATATAAACATTTCATTTATATTCAATTGGTTTTTATATTCATTTTAAATTATTAGTTTTCTAAATAATTAAAACATATATTTTCATAATTTCATTAATACTATTAATAAATTCCAATTAAAATGATCAGATATAATTTTAATTTTAAATAACAATATTAACATAATTCTGTAAAACACGGCCTTTTATGTATCAAAATCTGTATTATAAAGTAGTTATTGCATGTAATTCAAGCTAACTCAGAATTGAATGAATTTATATATATATATATAATATTGAATTTATTTAAAATATTAAATATATTGTGTTTTCTTCGGATGTTATATTCCATTCTACGCCTGATGTTCTATGTCATAAAAGTAGTTGGATAAGATATTTTTTTTTAATTTTTAGGTGTTACATTTTTATCACTATTAATAAGTTGATTCCTCACAATTTAAATGTTATATTCTTAACAAATGGTTTCATATTATAAAATAAAATTATTAAACCCACAACATCATGAAATAGTTAACAAAATATCCCCTTAATAATATGGAATGGGATATAAAAAAGTGATCTAGAATAATCACATAAGTATGTTTCTAGAATGAAGAACATAGGTGGGAAATAAAAACATGGACCTGGAAGTGAAAAAATCATAGAAATATAGGATGAGAGTGATAGATAACATTGATATCACAAAATTGGGTGATCTATAAGAATGTTAATGACCACAAAAACATAACCCAAATAGGTACTAAGAAGATCATTGATAAAATAAAAAATGTTTATAATTGAAAAAAATTGAAGGCCCTTCTTAATAGAGTTGAAAAATATATTCAATCTTTAAGTATATAAGTAAATATATAGACATTTTATGTCTCAACTTTATATTCACAATCATAACCTTTGGTTGTACCTTGGACTATTTATACTACATCTCTTAACAAAAGTTACATCATTTGATGAAGTAAAACATTAATCTATAAAAACATGTCAGTAGATCAACATTAACCATTTCATAAATGGTTAACCTTATATACCTTCCAAAATATTATGATACAATTCAATATAAATATGCTTACTAAATTTCCAAAATGAACTTATCATTAACCAATTCTAGGGTAGTTTGTGATGTCCAATTTACACTGTCCATTTCAAAGATATGTTTATCCAAAAATCATTATCTCAATATCATGAATATATTAAGGGATTTAATTCCCAATAAAAGTTGTTTTTTTATAAAGATTTTCTTTCTACTAAATATATTTTCATGGAACCATTCAATATAATATCCTAAATCACTAATGAAATAGCAAATCATTATAGCCCTTATATATTTTATAATTATTATAACCAGTACCTCACTAATAAAATAATCAATCGACCTAATAAATAAAAAGTGGAATATTAATGATTTATATTAATCGGTTAAAGCTGTATACAATTTACCATGTTCTATTAGCATCTTTTGAGGTATATTATTTTGATTCAGGAGACATTGATTTTCATAGTGTCCTGTAACTTTTATGATTAACCATTGTATATTGGAATCACTTTTCTTACCCTTTTAAACATGATCAGGATGGAATTTATCTCCAAATTTATATAATAATCTCAATCATCTTAATCAATTAAAATGGTATTTCATTCTAAAATTAAAACATGTGGGAATATACTTATTTCGATTTATCTTGTTATAAATATTTTTCCAAGCTATTCTCTTTTTCTAATGCTTCCATGTGATGCCATATTACTTAGAAAATACATTATTTTTCTTGTTATTAAATGCTACAATATCTGCATTCGATGGAAAGAGTTACGGTAATAGTTCGCTTTGAAATATTGTCTTAATCATATAAAAGATATTATAATTGTTACCCTTGGGATTATGTGCATTAGTGATGTAATAATCCCTTCTTTTAGGCTATATTTCTATTTGATGACATACACTAGAATAAATAATATCATTAAGAAACATAATTTATACTCCCAAAACTATTGAAATACTGTGCATGAATTGAAAAACAAATTTGTATCTGATATCATACTCATACAAATTATCCCCTAGAGATGTTCTTCTAATAATATAAAAAATTATATTACTAGGTTTTATTTTCTATGTTAGGTTTTTCTAAATATTATTTCCATGGTTTCAAATAAACATTCTTTGACAACAACAACAACGTACCCAACTAGAGTAGCATAAAGCCCGTTCCTTACATTATTTTATTATGATGATTTGAAGGACTAAAATACCAAAGGATCAATCAATTTTGTAGTTCTGGAAAACTAGATACATATATAATATTTATTTTACATTATAAGTCTAAAAATAATACATAATACTTAAAAAAAGATACTAAACATAATACATTAAAAGACATTCGATGATCTATTCTTCATAAACAAGGTAATTTAAAAAAATAAGGGTGAGATCATATTCTAAATACGGGTTTTTTGTAGTGGAAGAAAGAAGAATCATTGAGAATAATTAGCATGGAATGGTTGATAATTGAAAACACAATCTACATAAATATCTGTATAAGGAATAATCATAAAGGAAAAGTAAATAGGTGAAACACATGTCATTTAATTAATAAAATGAGAAAAAATGCATCAATAGATAATATCATGGAAAAACATCACATGGATAATAATAATAAATTAATTATTAATTAAAAAAATGATTAAATATTGGACACTATGTTTCCCTAGAATGTGTAACCTTTGTGATCAATATCTTTCACAAAATGTATTTATGCATACTAGGTTGAAACCCATATGATTTGTATAACAACCCTGCTCTTTATTACACACTTAAACATGATTTATTACATAAAAAACATCACTTGATACAACATAGACGATTGAGAGGTCTAATATCTTTTGGGCTTAGGAATATTACATAACAACATAGACATAAAATGCAACACCTTTATTGAATACTTCCTTTACATGACCACTATATTCCATCGTATATATCATTGCATGGGATAACATGAGGACATGAATAAAAAAAGGCTGAGATATAAAGAAAATTAAGGGAGTAAAAAAGGCATAAAATTAAGGATACAATACTAGTTAAGCAATCGATATATCAATGGATCATAATAAAAACATGAACATAAAGGCATGATATAGAATGATTATCATAACATTGAAATGTAGAAACAAAATATAACATGATTTTAGCATGATCTAAGGCTCATTGCACATGGAGAATTATTAAACCTTCATTTACCTTGAATTACCATGAGTAAATACTTATTGATGTTGGCATATCATGATAGTTATCTTTACACAATGCATTAGAGTGCTATCCGGGAGAACCCTTCTTAAGCATTACATTTCATGCATAAATGTGCCACATGGATCATATAACATGGATTCATTAAAAATCATAATTTGTTCCATGATAACAGAATGTGTATTTAATACATGAGTCCCTATAATAAATATGTAAATGTTAATAAAGGTGAATACCCTTGATAGAGAAATGGGCATGGTATTCACTACACAATGACTTTGTCTTGGAAAATCGCGGTTCAATTTCGGCAGAATAACATCGTGAGATAAGAATTAATAAAAATGTTTGATAGGTGGGAAAGTGGTGTATCATCATATTTACATGAAATATAAATTAATTGGGTCACATAGATACATTCCCACACAAAAGTAATGGAATTTTAGATTCAATATACAATAAATTGATTGAATTTAAATGAGGAGAGAGAAATTCCTTATGGAATTTCGGCATGGTAATAGGTGCTCATTGATGGAATAGATGTTATAGAAAAGGGTATATCATAATTTAAAAATATATAGTAATGTATAGGGGTGTTTTGAAATCATACCCTGACATTTATAATAGAAAATAAAAGGTAATAAAAATATTTTGAATCTTGGATTAAATGAGAAACGATGAAATTCCTTAGTTGGAAGTGTTATCCCAAAGGTCTGGGAGAGGCTTGATAAAGGATTATTGGGAGCTTGGTGATCCTTGGTAGGCTTATATATCTAGGAGTATAGGGTTTTTTTGAACTACAAAGGCTTTCATTGAAGATGATGTTGGTGACTAAGTTGGTTTATATAATAAAAAAGAGTGAATTCTTTATTATTTAGGATTTGGCCCCACACCTGAAACTAATTAAAACCAAAAACCTTATCATGGTTTATTCCCATGTTTTTTTTCCAAAGGGGATTGGAATAAAATATTTTATAAGGAAAATTTCCTATCTTGTTAAAATAGATGGCTTTCTTAGGTGGAGGTGAGTCCCACTCTTAAAGAAAATAATTTAAAAAGATAAAATGTATTATAAGTCATGGATGGTCCACTAAGGAATCATTAAATTAATAAAACAAATCGAAAATAACATTATTTTAAGGATAGAACTAATATTTTCATAAAATTCCATTTATATTATTTTTTTCATCTCTATTGGGTCATTATTCTGTCATAAAACACATTATATATTTAAATGGTATTTAATTTTTACCCAAATATTCGACTCTCTCAGAAAATTATAAAAAATTCACCATTCAATAATTTGGACGTCCTGATTCCTAAAATAAAATTGATTTTGTCTAAATAATTTTCTAAATATTTGAATATTTGCTTTTAAAATAAAGACCCTCATTTAACGAAAATTCATGGGTTTTGACAAAAACAACATTCAAATCCTAATAAAAATTACAAAAGCATTCATAAAATTATACGATCATTTAAATTTAATGAAAACTAATTTAATAATAATAATAATAATTTATTAAAATATTATTTAATTAAAAAATACAGTAATTCATCAAAATATATTTCTTATTTGAATATTAATCAAAAATACTATTTCTGCTTTTAAAACTATTTACAAAGTAACAATAATAAAATGATTGTATAATATTTATACAAAAATAATGAACATATTAATAGTGATAGGGTTTGTTAAATAACCACTTAAAACACCCATAGAAGACTTTAGTGTAAGGTTCTCGATGGTGACAAAATCTTGGGGGGGGGGGGCTCGGATAACATCGCTCGAGTGGTAATCTCTATCAACTTCCACTGATCTCGAAGGATTTTTTTTCTCAAACTTAACATATTCCAGGTTATGTCGGGATTGGTCAAGAGAGAAGCCCAATTATACCACCTCCTTTCCGAGCTCTGATAAATTGGTTTCGTACATGGAAAGTCTACTGGATGAGGCCATTGATTCCTATGCCTGATAAATTGGATTTGTTAAAGCCCTATTTTTATATTAATCATGTGATCACTGTTCAACAGTTATATTAGGAAGAGTAACAATTCCTAATGGTATTTTAAAATCCAAAAACATAAAACCAAGGAAGTGTATAATTGTTACAAATCCATTTTACAAAATAAGACACTAAAATATATCAAGAAGAATTCTCATTAATGAATGTGTGGTTCGTTACAATCTTCCCCACTTATGAAATTTCACCCTAGAGAACTTTTTTACAAACTATTGGGAAATCATGTGAGGATAATACTACTTTATTTCTTCACTAAGGAATTCAGTGTATCTTGTTGGAATTTCCTTTAAGGAGAAAGGGTCCTTGGATCATTATGTTACCTCAAGATTTTTACAAAATCATCTACTTCCATTACCCAAAAACTTATCATCCAAATTGTATTATGTCGATGGAATCATCAAGAAGTCATAAAAAGGTATTCCTTATATATAATTTTGAATCATCATCTTGACCAAGTTTTCTATAAAATTGTATTACTAATTCATCTTCAAATATTTCAATATAGGGTTTTGGAAAATCTGTTTTTGTATTACCTGAATGACAGAAATCTATAATTTCATACATATATGATAATTTTAAGTCTCCATCTTTTGAAGCATCTAGAAAAACATTTTGGGAATCATAATTTTCAAATAAATGGATGAATTTGAAAATAAAATGATGGTATATCCCACTCTTTTCATAGTAAGAGAGTTGAGAGTGCAAGATTCCCCAACCGACGGTACATTATCTTCGAAAGAATCATGCAATGCAAGAGGTATTGGATGTATCATAAAGTAGTTTTCCTGTAATATGGATATTTGAAAAGGATTCAGTGTTATCTAATAATGACTTCAGGATAATCTCTCCAAGTAGTTCTTCTGAAAGAGAGAGAAGAGTTTTTTGTGATCTTCCTCTTTCCATGTTTTAACTAAGAAAAAGAAAATACAATTAAGGGGGTTTGAAAACTAAGCATATAGTACTGTTAAAAATAAAACATTGAACATAGAAGGATAAAAATGTATATGAAAAGTATATTCTAACTTGTGATACCCTATGATTCAATCTGGGTTATCTATTTCATATCATATATTCTCATGGGATCTTTTTTTCCCTTAATATTGGTTCGTACTAAGATTTTGAATTTACCAAATCATATCCCCCATGAGTGTTGTAACCAAGAGTACAACAAGGCTCAGTATCATGTACTATTTCAAATTCGAGTCTAGCATAAAGTGTTGTTTTCAGGTTTTACCCCTAGAAACATCTATGCCAGATCGGCCTCTACCTACTCATATCTAAAAAGGGATGTATTTTCTTAATAAACCACTTACCCAATACATAAAAAAATTTGGAATGTTTTTATTATACTTTGTCTAATCCCTAACGCTTCTACTATGTTTTCTAATCCCAATCCCAAAAATAACTAAACATATCCTTTGATATTAACTATAACAACCCTAATCTTTATTACACACTTCAATGCGAATTATTACATGAAAACATTTTTATGATACAAAATATAAGATCAAGGGGTCTAGTGTCTTTGGGGAATAGAAAGATTACATAATAAGTTTGATATAAGACACAAAATCATTATTGAAAACTTCTTTACCTGACCACTACATTCCCTCCTACTTAACATTGCATTGGATAACTTGAAGACATGCATAAAAATGGTGTTCAATAAAGCCCAGTAAGGGAGTAAAAAAGGCATAATATGAAATATACAATACCTATTTGGAAATCTTCATATCAATGGAGCATAAGAGAAACATGAACATAAAATCATGATATAACATGATTATCAAAACATGGAAATTTGGAAACAACATTTAACATGATTTTAGCATGAGCCAAGGCTCATTTCACATGGATCATGATTAAACCCTCATTACACTTGAATTATAAGTAGTAAAACCTCATTTCACATGATTTATCATTATAATAATCTTTTCCCAATGCATTGATGTGCTATTAGGGCACACCCTTCTTAATCATTGCATTTCATGCATAAATGAGCCACATGGATCATATAACACGAATTTATTAAAAAACATATTGTATTCCATGTTAAAGGAATGTTAAATTCATACATGAAACACTATAATAAATAATTAAATGTTCATATAGGTGAATACCCTTGATAGTGAAATGGGAATTGTATTCACTACACATTGACTTTGGAAGGAAAAATCACGACTTAATTTTGGCAGCATAACGGTGTGACATAAGATTTCATAAAGATGGTTGATGATAGAGAAAGGGGTGTCTCATCATATTTAAATGTAATGTACAATAAGGGATTCATATAGACACATTTCGTGACATATTTAATGGAATCTCATATTCATAATACAGAAGAATGTCGTGAATGTAAATGAGGAGAGTGAAATTCCTTATGGAAATTCGACATGGTAACAAGTGTTCATGTATTGCATATATGAGAGAGAAAGTGAACTATCATAATTAAAACATAAGGAGGACAGTATAAGGGACGTCAAAAATCATACCCCGATATTTATAATTGAAAATAAAAGGGCATACCAATATTATGAAACATGGATTAAATGAGAAAGAAAGGAATCCCTTACTTGGAAGTGTGAATCCAAAGGCATGGGAGAGGCTTGAGAGAGGCTTCTTGGGAGCTTTGGGAACCATGTAAGGATTATAGAGAGATGATATAAGGGTTTAGTCTAACTTAAAAGGCATTGAGTGAAGAAGAAGTGGGATCTTGGGTGGGTTTATATAGGAAAAGAGAGGGAATTCGTTATTATTTAAGATTTGGACCTGACACCTTAAACTAATGAAAACCCCAAACCATACCATGGTTATTTACAATGTTCTCTTACAATGTGGACTGTAAAATAATATTTTATTATTCCAATTCCCAAACATCTTAAAATATAAGGCTTGATTATGTGGAGGTGAGACACACTCTTAAGTACAACAATTTAAAAAAAATGTTTTATAAGTCATGGAGGGTCCACTAAGGCGTTATCAAATTATTTAAATGATTATAAAATCACATTATTTTAAGTATAAAACGTATATTGTCCTAAAATATCATTTATATTAATTTATTACACCACTATTTGATCATTATGATGTCATAAAACACATTATATAATTAAATGGTATTTAATTTTTACCAAAACATTTTACTATCTCTGATCATTATGGAAAATTCACAATTGGATAATTTCGACATCCTGATTCCCAAAATAATATTCATTTTTTTTAATTAATTTTATAAATATTTGAATTTTTTTATTTTTAAAATAAAAACCAACATTTATCAAAAGTTCATGGTTTTTGACAAAAATAGCTTTCAAACCTTAACAAAAATTACAATTGAATTAATAACATTATTTCATCATTTATGTTTAAAAAAAAGAAATTTAATAATAATAATAATATTTTATTAAAATATTATTTAATTAAAAACCCATTAATTCCTCATTATTGATTTTTTAGTTGAATACTAACTGAAAATATTGTTTTTGATTTAAAAACTATTTACAAAGTAACAGTAATAAAATGAATGTATAATCATTATACCAAAATAATTTACGTACACAAAGTGATATGGTATTGTTACATAACCTCTTAAACAAATGCATAATACCTTAGGGTAAGGTGTTCATTGGTGATATACTCTTGGGGTGGCTCAGAAAAATCACCTGAGTGGTAATCTTTATCATCTGCCACTTCTCTCGTAGGCCATTCTTCTTAAGCTTAATGTATTCAAGCTTGGCTTAGGATTGGTCAATATCAACGCACAATGACTCCAACACTTTTATTATCTCCATCAAATGGGACAAGTATGAGGAAAGTCTACTAGATGAGGCCATCACATCCTTTGTCTATGTAAATTGGATTTTCTAAAGCCCTATATTTATACAAATCATGTGATCACTATTGAATGACTATATTAGCAACGATAACAATTCCTAATGATATTTTAAAATCCAAAAACATAAAACAAAGGATGTGAATATTTTTTACATAACCATTTTACATAATAAGACATTTGAATAGATTAAGAGGAGTTTTCATTAATGAATGTTTGGGTCGTTAAGATTTGGCCAACTGATTCGTCTCATGAGACTACCAATGAATCAAGGGGATTATATTAAATCTTCCGCAAACCATGTCATACAACTCCAAATAAATCCACATATATTTAATAGTTCATTTAACTCATAATCAATGTTCCTTATCAAATTACATTATCGAGTAAGGAATATATATTTGTCAATATATTCCCAAATAATAAAATAACATTCAATTTAATTACCATATGTAAAATAGTATAAAATTAATAATATAATCATATCCAATACAAAAAAGTTAGGATATTTAATAGAAATGTAACTTCCAAATTAAAATGATAAAAATAAAGTGATTTTTTTAGAGAAATCTAACAATTATAAATGAATGTGAGATTGGAAAATTACATTTACCATTGGATAATTATCAATTCAAATCACCTTCGGAGGGATAATTAAAATAAAATCTTAAAATACCATGAAAAATAAATTATTCATGATATTTAATATTAATGTGTTGGTATATACACCACATATATATGAATTCATTTATAAAAACCAATAAATTTCAATCGATTGTAAATTGAGATGCAATTCCTTACCTCACGCTTCTTATTGATTTAATGTTCTCTAACTACATGTGTTGTGTTTTTGAACAAGTTATTAACTAATTATTGAACAATATTAACATTTTTAACATCATTAATTATTATTTTAGATCATATTATTATAATTTCATTAACAATCATTCATTATTTGAAAAATTTAAGGTGTTTCGAGGATAAAAATAAATTTAATTAACATCTAGAAAAATCAAAAAAGATAAAATGAATGAAAATATTGGACTTAAGAAGTTATCCATCCACTTAAATACATTTATAATATATTTAAAACTCAATGGGATTGGATCCCATTATATCAAAATATTAACAAGTGAGGTAATGTGTAATCTTAGATGCAAGAAAGTCAATTTCACGGATACCTTCACACCAAGTGTGAAGAATATAAATCCTTTTCGTGATGAACATAGAACACCAAAAGATGTGGTATGTAATTTTCCAATTGTTATAAACAATTACAGTCAAGGAATCATGGATAATATGGGAGTTGGTTTCAACAATCAAAAGCTTAATGCCATTCAGGATGCAAAGATCAAGACCCTTGAGCAAGGACCAAACCTCTACCGTGAGGGAGTGAGCTCAAAATATAGAAGTTGAGAGTGAGAAAACTATTAATACACCTATATCACAAATGATAATTCTACCCCACATGAATCTCTAAGAATAAGAACCATCTAACTTAATCTTGAAATCAAGTGGAAGAGGATGTTACTGAACCTAACTTTATTGATATAATAGTCCGGGAGTCTGGTTCTTAGGGATAGTGTTATCCATGAATATTATGAGATATGTAGTGAGGTAATACTGTTTAAGAAAGTTGGAAAGTTATTCCCCTAGAAACATGGTTTTTGAAACCATAATTGTACTCTATAAACATCTCTCTTAAATTTTAGAAATTTTCCTAGCGTACCAAATACACCAACACCCAACTGCTAATAGAATAACCCTTATATTTAGTTCATTGGGATTATTACATACATGATCAAACTAGTTCTTAAAAAATGAAATGAAACTTGAAATATGGTTCTTCCACCCTATGAACTTTCAAAAATAATTTTAGATAATATTTTCCCACTTGCCTATGAAGAACAAGTGTATAGCCGACACCATATTCGGATTTCTACAGTATAAACCCCTTGAAGAAAGATTAATAACATTATGTAGAATGGATTCATACATGGTAAATTAAAAATTATAAAAATAAATGATAGGAAACTTATAATTTTTCAGTATCTCTTTAAACCAATTATGTTCACCCCAACATCCGACACATTATTTTTATGCAACATCCTATGATGTTGTAATCTGTCACACACACTAACAATGTAATATTATTCTCACAAAATGGAAAACATCAATGTATGGGTCATATAATAATTAAATAAAAATAAATACATCATAAATATCATAAATAAACTATAAATACATCATTATTCTCAACCTAGAAAAGTGTTAATGGAAAAACATACCCCATTGGTTCGCGAGGCTGTAGTTCGTTGTAAACGCTAATGAGGATTGTGTATCATATTTGATAAAAGTGTTTGTATTTGAGGGTATTCACCTTAATAAATATTTGTCTATTTAATATAGATTGGATATTATATATACATTATAGAAAGGTAATTAATGGAGGTGGAGAAGTAAATAAAATAAAAATGATTTTTGAAGAACACTTCCTATGATTTGGTATTTCTAATGATGTTTTCACTGAAATCGTTAAATTCATTCGGTATTACCAAACTATGTATTATAGGATTAGGGGAGTTAATATTGGGAGTTATTTGGGATGGTCTTGTTAGATCAAAATGACGATATATTTTTGAATATGTGGTTGGATTGAGTACCTTTTTATAGTTGAGGTCGAGTGACTTTCTTGTGAATACTAAATATTATTCACTAGTGTAAGGTATCCCTTATCTAGTTTGGCTCCAATATTTATAATTAATGGGTATTAAGGATTTAAATTTCTATAAACATATCCACCCAACAATATAACATATGCTTTAAACATTTAGTTCCTTAACTCTTATTTGTACTTATTTTATCACTCTGATTTTTTCGTGATGTTATCTAATTTTCTATCCAATGTAATTTATCCTTCATGAAAACATTAATTGGAAAACATTTATATATTTCTTAAGCAATTATTATAAATATTATATAAATTTTATAAAATTAACATATGATGTTTTTTTGAAATTATTATTTCAACAGAAGCGCATATAACATGCAAATACATCACTTTAACCCTAACTATTCTATGAAAGGTTTCAATATATATGGGTCAATATGTTCACATAAAATGTAAATTGGTTGTGGAATGGAAAATGTTTGATATTTATTTATATTTACATATAAATTGGCTAAATATATGAATTTTATAAATTTTCAATCATGTAATAAAATATAATTTTTTAAATAACATTAATGTCAATTATAAATTATTTATTTAATTTAAATTGGAAAATATTAGGACAATTATTTAATTTGAAAATATTAAATTAATATATTTTTAAAATGATATATGAGTTATATAAATTAATTTAAAAAATAATTCATTCAATTTATATTATTTTTTAAACTTTTGTATCACTTATTTTAGTTAATTATTATCAAAATAATTATTATGATAGAATTTATTAAGAATACTTCTTGAATAATTCATATAAAAAAATTAAAGATAAATTAATTTCACGTATAGAAATATTTATTTTATAAAATAATTTTTAATCCAAACCTATTTAGTTTTTCTCACTTTCCTAATCCATTAAATATATTAAAATAATGAAAAACATCGTATTTGTCATTTTATTTAATTAACATATTATATGATTCACCTTCGTCAAAATGTTTTCTAAAAACATATAAAACCAGATAATAAGGTCATAAGCTTTTAAATATTTTCATAAAATGATTGTTTGAAATAATGGGTTGGTCATTTTTTCCCTTAAGATTAATGTTTTGTCCATTAGTAAACTAGTATTTCTCTAAATCACTATAATTATTTTAAATTTTATTTATATAATAATTATGATAAAAAATTAATTTAACAGTATTATACATTTTAAATAATAATTATTTAAAATAATTAATTCAATTTAGAAATTCCTTCCACATAATTGGAAAAATTAATTTAACAATAATACCATATATATCACAACAAAGCGCTTTTTTAATGTGAAAATGTTCAAAGGTTTTCTTAGTTATTATATCTAAATTCAATATGAAAATTATTCCAATGACACTAATTGTAAAAATATATTTATAATAGGGATTTTATTAATTTAATACCAATAAAAAATATAATTCAACTTTATATGTTCTCTATATGAAATATCAGTTTTCAATTAAACATTAGTATTGTTCACTATTCAACAAAGAATGAAACTTCTCAGAAAAATATGGAAAAATCACCATTACATAATTTTAACATTTCAATTTCAAAAAATAAATTTCATTTTTCAAATATAAATTTTAAATGAGTTACAATTCCATTTAAAAAAATCATCATTAAAAGGCGAAAAAGTTCATTTAGAAAAATACAACTTTTATATATAAAATTGGAATTTCTCTTACATTTTTTCTTATCAAATAAATTGGATTAATGTTAAGCGTTTTATTAAATATATAATATAATAATTTCATTAATACAATTAAATAATATTATTTAATTTAATTTATTAGGATAAAATTCCTTTGCTGGCTAAAAATTGTTGTTTATAAAAACATTTCCATTATAATCAATTGTTTTTAAATTCACTTATAATAAATTGGTATCCAATTAATTCAACCCTATATTTTTATAAGTTATTTAATATTATTCATAACAACCAATTTAATGAAAATGATATAATTTTCATTTAAAAAATTATTATTATTACTCAGTAAAACTAGGTCATGTGTGTAATGTAGGCTCTCGAAGAAAGTCGTGGTTGATTGTACTTCATGATAACTCAGTATCTCTATAATTGAAAGTTATAAAATATATTGAATTTTATTAAAATAGTAAATATATTGTAATATTTTAGGATTTTAAATTCCCATATTTACCTGTTGTTGAATTTCTTATTCACCATTGAATAAATTGATATTCTCTAAGAATTTCAGGGTGTTACAAAAGTGCATTTCCATTCTCTAGAAAAGAAGCCACACATAATGATCCAACATATTTTGAATTTAAAATTCCATCAGAACATCCTATCAATGAATTTAAAAATACTTAATGTATTCACTTCTACTTCCTCATGCATATGAATTTTGTGTAGAGAACATTTGGGGATTCCTAATTATAATAGAATCTTCTCACAAATGAAGGTATATTTCACAATAAGTGCCACTAAAAATTACCATGTGTTTTAAAGTGAGTTTTAGCTGCCATATTTTTAGTAAAGACAATGTATCCCCATTACCTATGAAATCTAGAAGTAGTAGTACATAAATATATTCACAACCATATAATAATCTCACTAAGAAAATTAAAATAATGAATACTCCAAAAAGAAATCATTATGGTCCCAAGTATTTAACAACACCAGCACCCAAACAATGGATGCTCTGAAAAAAATATCAGTAAACATTTGGATTAAATAACTATATTTTTTAAATGACATGGAATACACATAAAATTCCTATGGTTATATGGGATACCACCTTTTGTATAATAATCATTGGTTATCCACATAAAAATCACTAATAATGCATTTATAACGAATCACTGTATCGTAGTTAGTGAAAACTCAAGAAACACAAGGATATCCCTATTGAATATTCTACGTGGACATAGATAATTTTCTAACCAAACAAATATTTTAATATTTGTTTGAGGATAAAAACCATGATTTCTTAGAAAATTACATGTCATGAATTTTTTGTTTTAAAAAATCATATATTTTAAAATTAGATATAATGCTTGTGGGATTAGATTAGGAGTTATTTCTTTGTAGGCTAAATATAATACAAATGAACTTATAATCACTACTATTAGTGTAGTAAAATCATAATTTCATCCTAATTTGGATATAAATGATGGTAAAAAGTTATTTAGGATTCATATAAAACACTATAGACAGATCCTGGCATAACTAAAAAATAACATGTTATGGTGATATGATGAAGATAAATGAAGATAATTTGGTAAATCATATAATGGTTCAAATAATTTATCTTATTATATTTTTTATATGAAATTCACTTTGATAAAATAAATTTATGCATAGTCTTTCATATATGTAACACTACGTAAAAATTAAGAGCACCATATTTAATAAAGGTAAAATATTACATCAGTAATGGAATAAACATAGGTATATTATAATAAAGTTAAATGACACATAATTAAAAAATGCAAGATGATAAAATAAATAGTAAATAAAAATAATTTATGTTTGAATTATTCATCCTCATGGTATACAATATAAATAATACCACTAAGTATAAGAGTGTAAAGAATAAAATTCATTAGAAATGTGGAAGAATTGTTGTGTGTGGGAAAAGATGAATAATTTCATATAAGTATGTAAGGATATATATAAGAATGTGAAAAATGTAATGTGACCATTATATATAATTTTAAATATATATATTCATTATATATAAGAATCATTAAATGTATTAATTATTTTATAATGTTAGTAGAAATAATAATCGATACTCAATATAAGTAATCATGTGATGTGATTTTTATAATATATCCACTCATATAGTAAATATAAGTAGAATTAATTAAATTGAGAAATTTAGGAAGAATTATATAAAATATGACTTAATGTGGTACATGTGTTTTATACTTATGGACCTTCGGATGGTAAGAGGAATAAGAAGAATACAGAGGCAGTAGAGAGGCCTCGTAGGTTCAGGCAGGACATTGTAGCTTCTACTAGCTCAATAGGTAGTGTGAGTGCTGGAAAGATTGGGGATGGTAGGAGTTTGAATTCAGTAGAGGTAGTTTCCCAGTGGGGTGCTAAGGATTCTAGAGGGCTGGATCCTTTGGAGGCTCCCTTTCTTTCTCTGAGTAACAGATTTGATGGGCTTGTGGATTGTATGTTGACCATGGAGCTGGAGGAGGATGGGATTGGAGGAAGGGATGCTGGTGATGAGGTCCTCGACAGGAAGCCGGTTGAAGGCTTGGATAATGTTACTGCTATGGTTGGAGAAGAGGATGCGGAGGACCCAAATGTTATTGTTATGCGACCCGTTACAGCAGTTATGTCTGAGGAGTATAGTCACAATGTGACCAGGAGTTCCAAATTGATGGTGGAGGACCTTCAGGATGGTGGTGGCGTGAAGGAGGTTCATGGCATTGCTACGGGGAGGCTGAATTCAAAAGGTGAATGTCCACTCTTAATGGAGAATAAAACACCAGATCAGCAGAGGGGAAATACTACAGGGAGGTCTGTTTGTGCTTAGGGGAGAAAACTGGTAAAGAAAGAGAGATTTCTGGGGGATGGAAGGAAAATTTGAGTAGTCCGGTTGGTCACTCCGTCAGTGATGTTGTTCAAAGTGGGAATCCAAAATTGGCTGCAGCGGAGTGGCCTCTTTCTGCTACTCCAAGAAGATGACCAAGGAGAGATTATTCATATCTTCCATAGCAGATGAGGACTAGATATGCATCTATGCGGAATAGTGAGGTGATTGTGTCTTTTAAGAAGGGTAGCGTGGTCAGAAGGAAATCACCGGAGCAACCAATGCTTGATCAGCTTATGAGTTGGGCTCAAAGTGAAAGCTATTGGAGGTTTCCAGAATTGGAATCAGATACGACTACCAGAGATAAAGAATCATGCATGGGATTTAGAGATGATTTCGGTTATTATGATATGTAATTCTGTCTTGGTTGTACTCTGATTTTGCGATCTTTTTTTTGAGTTTGAGTTTGTTCTTGGGCTCCAGAAACCCGTAAACCGGCTCTTGAAATCCAAAAAAATTGATTAGTTGTAGTAGCTTTTAAATTATTTATGGATATAATTGGTTGACTGATATTTTATTTAATTTGTTATACCTTCCTATCCATTACATTGTGGGAATTATGATGTTTTACATGTCTGGTGAAAGTATGGGTTGTTTTGGGGAAAAAATGAAGTTGAAAACATTGTACTACACATAAATTCTAAGTATAAAACAATATTTTTCCAAAAACAGATTGTATGTTTTATGTGAAATAGTATAAAAAATAAATTCTATGCCCATTTTAAGTATTAATATTTTTTTCATATTTTAGATAAAAACATCCATATTATTTAATAAGTTCAAATTCATTTTCATCACAAAACTAAGTTACCAAGATAAATATTCATTATCATGATAAAATAGTTATTTTTTTCAAGGAATAACACCTTCTTAGATATTGTGAATCAAAATTAAAATTATATATTTAAAAATAAAAATAATAATATTATGTTCAAGCATATATGAAAAAATTAACACTCATTTAATAGTTCATCAATGTCAAATAATATTAATAACACTTAGTGATTAAAATTATTTTTTTCAACAGATTGTTTTTTTAACTTATTATATGATTTAATATAACAGTTTATTATCACATTTTTAGAAATTGAATTAGAATAAATGATTAAAAATTCACGTCTATCATGTGGAAATTTCATTTTAGGGTCCATATTATATTTTAAGTGATAAAAAAATTACAATGGTTAGATGTAAATCATGATTAATAAGTGCTAAAAAGTGAAATCTAATGGGCACTAAATTTTAGTAAATAAATTTGACACTTAATACTTCTAAAATACATTTTTAGGTTTGAACTTCTTATCTAAATTTTTCACTAACATTTCACCACCTAAATCACATAAATCTCATGAAATTCCATCATTATCCCTTGACTAACATTGTTTTCCAAAGATCCCCCCTTTCACCCATAAAAGGTGCTCACTACCATACATATCCCCTATCCTCAGCAAATGACCTCATGTCCTTAATTTTCAAAGGACTCTTTAATAGAAGGTCAAAATTCTAAATGTAAATAATACTTACCCTTTAAATTCCTTTATTTATTTTTCTCATACACCCTACTCCAACACCATTATATCCTAATTTATATAAATAAATCAGTATTAATAATATAATTAAATTTTTTTATATTAATGGTATAAAAATTTCTTATTTTTATCCCATTCAATAGAAAAATGAAAAGGTTTTGTTTGCGTGTATGGAGACTACCGCCATTAAGAACAACACATTTCATTTTTCATCAACACATTTCAAATATTTATATAGAAAATGGTTTATAGAATGTATATGATATTTATTTACAAATTTATATATCTGGAAATAAAAATTATCCATTCTATAAGTAATATTAGTAATAATTTTCCATTTTAAAAAGTACCACAAAGAAATAACATATTAAGAGGGAAAATAATGTCTCATTAAGAGAAAAATTATTTATCATTTACCTTATTCTAATAACTATTATAAGTTATGATTAGTAAAATTAATGAAAACTAAATAATATCATTATAATCTTTTTATAATTATGTTATAACAAAATAATATCTTTCATAGCCATACCAACACATAGATTAAAATATTTTCTTATTTGGTCGGTTTAACCATCTACATGAAAAATGATAATTCATTTTATAAAGTATTGATTTGGAAAATTAAAATTAGATATTAATATATATATATATATATATTCTATGTTGGTAATATTACCATTCAAATAATTAATTATGTTACAACCATTTATTTTATAAAAATGACTGAAACATGCTCATCACCAATATTATCTATAAGAACCATAACTAAAACTCTCATAGTGTGAAATTTTAATTTAATAAACTATCCTAAAATATAAATTAAAATATATTTCTTTATCTATGTATGATATAATTTGGGATAATAATGAATAATAATACTGCTATTTCAAGACTTGTTCAAAATGATCAGGATTACTCACACCCGATATTGGAAAATAGTTAACAAATAAGTAATATATATATATAATAGTTTTAAAATAATTTCATAAAAGGATATAGCAACTAATGTGGTTATCAAATAGGTAATTAATATAGTCATTTTTCCACACAATAGGTTAGAGTATGATCAACTATACAAGAATTCAATTTAAAGGTTTCATGTATCAAATTTAATCTCTTGAGACATATTTCTCATTGCGAACCATGAAATCTTTGATATGGTTTAATTACTACATACTGAATTTATTTTACCATATTAATGAAATAATTTATTTTTTATATATATATAATTTTATTTCTTTAAATAGATTTTGATTAAAAAGATACCATTATTATAAGGTTCTTTGTTAAGTCAACTCCATTCCTTAAGTTAAAATACTTATTCATGAACTTATTTATTCAAAGATTGATATCTTCCGCACTATGATTCTATTTAATTTGAATTTATCTTCATGTATAGTTGAATATTAATTTTAAATACAAGGTTTTAATTGAATAAATTTATACCAAAAAACTATATCATTGTTAAGAATAATTCTCAACAACTTTGATGATGGTTTCCCATTTGTTTCCATATTTCTCATTCCCACCAATGTTATATTTTATATTTGGAAACCAAATTATATGTCATCTCATGTGGAATATATATATATACCTTCTTATATTTTATTAACTATGTTTTTACTCTTATGACAATGTGTTTTTTCAATTTAAAAATATTAAGAATGTTTTTGACATTTCCACATGGATGCCACACATCGGTGCCCTAAGCTAGTTGGCCACATGAAATTATACATTCCTCCCTATATTCAAAATGCTACTGACTATTAGTGAGGGTATAATATTGATCATTGTGGGACTATACCCCCATTATCAAATTAGTACAACAACTGAAGTAAACAAATAATATCTAAAATAACACTAGTATCACATGCAATTGAAAACTCGATATTATATCCATACTAAAAAAATAGACATGTCATGCCAAAATAAGATCACCTTTCTAATGAAAAACCAAAATAAAAACACACAAAAAACTACAAGTGGGTCTTGAAACCATGTCTAGTTCCCTCATCTATACTCTATTCTGACTCAGCCATCTAACAATAGACTTTGGGCCTTATCCTTTGATACAATCATGATGTATATTAGAGTAACGACCAAGAAGCCCATGTATGGTGTGATTAAAACTCAGTAGCCCACAAACCATAATGTCTAAAACAGTATCGACCCAATAAAAATGTATGTAATTTTATAAATAATATAATACATGAAACAAGATAAGCAAATTACATAATCAATTAGTCTTAATTTAACTACATACCCCTCGGGTTCCCGAGGACAACTGAACCATATATTCTTACTTCGGCTTGTTCCAAATTCAGTACCACATCATATATTCAATTAATAATTCGTTATAGCACATGGAACCTAATCTATAACCAAATAAAACTCATATTTGCAAGATAGGTTAAGGGAGAGAGTCCTATGTTAGATGGCTGAGTCGAGATAGAACATGAATGAGGGAACCCGGACCTGGTGTCAGGACCTACATAGAGTTTCTTGTGTTTATTTATTTTGGTTTTTCATTAGACACCTGGAACATATTTTTTCATGAAATATCATCTTTTTATTTTGGTTATTTTATTTAGTTTTAATTATTATTTGATATAGGTGTTAGTTTGGAAATTATTTTTTTACTTATACTATTATGCTACTTTGATAAAGATATTATAGTCTCCCAATGATCAATGTTAGAACCTGACTTCTAGTAATAAAATTATGGATTATGGTGAGGAATTATGGAATTTATGTGGCCAATTTCCTCAGGGATCCACTTTGTGGTACCCGGGTCAGGATGTCAGAAATGGATTCCATTAATTAAAAAAATTGTTTTATCTTACACTGAACAATTATTTTTAAAATATTAAATAATTTTCAAAGATCTATTAGAAAATATTTTATATAATAATAATTATTTTTAAAATTTCTATCACTTTATCATTTTGAAACTTTTATGTAAATTTCCAGGATCAATTATTATAGATTTTTTGTTAAAAGAAAATGTTTGAAAAGTTTTTCCACTTAATCTTTTTTAAGCCATTATATATTTTATAATTATTAATTATTGGGATATATTTATAAATATTTTTATAAAAAATTATTTCTTTTCAATTTATCAAATGTAAACTATTGGAATATTAATATTAAATATAACACATAACTTCTCCTTTCATGATGATTTAAAAAGAGTTTCTTAAAAAATATTTTAGGGTTTCACATACATTATACTCTTTAGATCTAAATGATTTATTTAAATGATAGTTATTTATCATAAACAACCATTTAAATTTTCTTTTGAAATAACTTTTTTAGGTGATTGATTTTTAATTATCAATTATTTACTTACTTGAGGTCAATTTTGGTGAAGCCATCTTAATTTTTTATGAAACCCATTTTTCTTTACCATGGGTTCTTTATAATGTGATGAATTATTGATATCTTATGGAACACATATGTATGGATGATTCCAAGTGGGGTCCTATATCTCCCTATAATTCATTAGTTAAGGATTTATACCTCATAATGAAAATATGTTTTAGCATGAACATCGTGCAGATTACCAGCCTCACAAAATTATGTGTGAGAAACATACATATTAGCTATCTTCAAAATATTAATCATGAAAATTATATAAATTAACTAATTTGACATGATTAAAAATGAACACAATTAATATTATATATGTTCAAAATATTGAGCATGAAACTGATGTGAATTAGTAACATTCACAATGTAAAACATGAACATGATGCAGATTAAGTTTGTTCAAAAGAATGAGTGTGAAATTTGTGTAATTATAATCATTCACAATGTGATGAATACCTACACTTATTCATATTACATTATTATATGTTATTAAATTATGTTATTCTCTATGGACTACTCTTATTATATCATGTTTATACACTCTTTTACTAGGTTATATGTTTGTTCATTTGAGAATTCACATCCTTTTATCATAAATTTTGACGAAAAATTAATGTTTATTGTTATTTTTAATAATAAATTTCTTCCATGTTCATGTTTTCTCTCCGGATTATGATTTACCCCTTCATGAAATATTGATGATTTCTCCCTATAGAGAATATGATCTCACATAACTCTTATTTTTTTACTTTCCACATGTTGTGAATATTATTATAACATATGGGAATTCGAGAACAATGTATGGTATGTCTAAATAATAGAGGAATTTTTTACAAGAGTTATAAAATAATTTTATTATATATATATATTCCAAAAATATATTAAACCTTATATTCCTATGATTATGTGGTTTTTCTGGGATGTAATTCTTATGTTATGAAACTCTTGTAAAATAATGTCATTTTTAACCATGGTACAAGAAAACCAATATAAATTATTTAAATATATTGGAATTCTATGATGATTATGTTTAGATAATATGATTGGAAAATAACAATAGATAACCTAGCTAAATTTAAGGAGATATTGGGGGGGTACAATTATACCATTCCTGAGAAAAAAGTATCATTGTTTGATATAATGTTTTCATTAGAGAATAAATATTAGGATTTAGTTTTCATATTCATATAATCATTTAATCTGATTTGATTGGAAAGTATTATAACATTTTTAGTTTTAGTATTTAGTTGGAAACCAGAAAATGAAAATAATATGTGATGGTGTGTCCTTGAGAATTCATAAAGAAGCATATTCATGACAAATAGTTTCCTAGAAATACCAAGAATAACGAGGTAGATATATCAGTTGAATACATATCTTGAGTTTATTATGAATCCATTATCATCATACATTACTGAACAATAATTAAAACTATGAGTATAAAATTTTCATAAGGGGGGGATAGTAACTCTTTTAAATTATTGAATATATATATATATATATATATTAATTAATAATAGGTGTGGTAGATTAATCCACACACATAACTAAATTCAAATTAGATGTAAGATATTATATGAATATTATTAAGAAAATATATAATTAATAAAACGTCTATAAAATAAAAAATTTATCAATAACAAATGGGTACATAATAAAATTACGAACACTTAAAGATTAAACTGTTCATTTTTCAGTAAAACCAATTACTATTTCATTAAAATTTATATGTAAAAATTATGTATTTTGAAAATTGTAAAATGAACTTAATTTTTTTAATCCATCTTGTAAATATTATCTTAGGGTGAGTTTTTTGTACTATTCTAAAACAAATAGTTTTAGGTGAATAGTGAAAAATATATTTTTTACGAAAGCTATACATTTTATGAATTGATTACTATATAATTACGAACATGAAGTTTATAAAAAACTATAATTGATTATATAATTTTTGAAGGAGTGAAATAATGTATTTTAAAAAATATGTCAATCTTAGAAAACCAATGTTAAACATTCTAGAAAATGAGTGACATTTCAATTTAATTTTAGAAACTATTTTCAGTATTTTCTTTAAATTAAATATTTTAATGGTGATATTTAGTAGTGGATTTATTTTAAGTCTAAATAATTTTTTATTTTTTATAATAAATTAATTCATATCATTAAATTCAATGATAATGATAAATTTATTCTACAAATAATTTTTAAGCATAAAAACACACTTTTTAAAAAACGTTTTTATTTGTTATGTTTTCTAACATTAAAAATAAATTTTATTAAATTTAGATATTGTATTTATTAAAATTATTTTCATATATTAAAAAATAATTTTCAAATTATATAATAAGGGTAATTTTAATTTTTATATTCAAAATAAATTATTATGGTTTAAAACATTAGTTACAATGGTAAAAGTAAAAAATGTTAAAAAGAGTTTTACTATGTGTAAAAAGTCTAAAACAATTTAAAACATGAATCTAAGTATGTGTATGAGAGGTGTCTATGAGAAACCTATTAACCTCCATTATTTTACATAATTTGATCCTTTTCCCTTTAAATAATGACCTACTATTTTTAAAATGTGACGAGTACTTCCAAAATTACCATTCTATTCAATTACAAAATGGGATCACTAATAAAAATTCATTATATATCTATTACTACTCATTTAATCCTAAAACACTAATATTTTTATCCTTATAGAATTTTCTCTCATGTTCATTAGCCGGTAGTTTGGATTTGTTAGCCTAAGGACTCTATTTCCAAGTAGATTTCCAAGTGAAATATTAAGTTTTAAACATAAGTACTAACTTTTCCCAAATGTTTTCTCTTTTCTATATTTCACTATAAAATATATTTTAGGAAAATTATATTATTAATTTAAAATTTATATGAAAATTAATTATTTTATATTGTGGGAATAAATATCAACCACATTTTCCATTTTCTCTTAAAAAAATGAAAACGACATTCGTTATTATGTGACGAATACCACATCAACAAAGAATTATGTTTCATTTTAATTTATCACATTACATGGTTTTTAATAATGGATAATTTAACGGATAAATGTTTTTTTTATGAAATTATTCGTATTTTGTTAATAGAAATTGCAAAAAATTATTAACAATATGAGGAAAAAAACAATCATTGTAATTTTACCATAAAAAACAAACATACTAAGATCATTCAATTAAATTATGATCTATAAATTTAATAAAAACTAAATAAATATCATTATTCTTCTATAATAATGATATTACAACTAAATTAGTTTATAATCATCCATTAATTATGGTATGTTCTTATTTGGATCAGTTGAACCACTTACTTGAACAATTCTATAAAATTATATCATTGATGAGTAGGAGAACATAAAATATGATGATATGTCATATGAATAATAAAATAAATATTTCAAAATGATTAATTAATGGTAAAATTAATATTAAACATATTAATTAATATCCCAATATTCATTCACTAATAATTATCAAAATATGCTAATTGCTTATTTCATCATTCTAGATCATAACACAAACTCCCGTAAAATGAAATTATAAAATTGTAGAAAATTAAAAATTATCAATTATAGTACCTTGTATTACATGGGAATGATGGGATTTGGGAGAAAATGAAGAATATCACCACTATTACAAAATTAGTTCAAAAGGATCAAGATTACACATACCCAATATTGAAAAATAAAATATCTAACCAATATAAATATATTGATTAATTATAAACAATTTCTTTAAAATTTAATATCTCTGAATAATTTTATAGATTTGGTATTCAATATTTTTATTTTTGTTATATAGGTGATTCAAGTACTGTAGTGGAAGTCATGAATTAATACAGGGGTTTCTTTATCTCAAATTTAATTTCATAAGAAATATTTCATATATTTCATTACAATACCTTTAATATAGACGCACTTTCTACCTAATTGATTTATTTTTACATATTAATCTAATTTAAGTGGTTTTAAGATACATATCATGTAACTTCGTTAAACGGATTTTGATTTGAAGAATATTATGTTTTCAATGTATTTTTATCTCAATTTTACATCATTGAGATATGATTTGTATTCTAAAATTGTTTCAATTTTTTTTGTTTATATATTGGGATGGATTTATTTGATCATTAGTTTAATGTATTATAAAGAATATAAAAATCCATCTTGAGACCCCTTTCATGGGTTTTTGATTCAAGTGTTACTAAACCTGGATGGTATTTTGATAACTCAAATCTCATTTCCTTGAGTTATAACTAATCTACCCGAAAATCACAATTCATTTCATGGTTTCTTCCACACTAAGTTTATAATTTATATAACATTACCTTATTATATGTATAGAATTAATTTTTAATTTAAATATTCTACCTTGATGAATTTATTTTAGAAAAGGTATATAATTGTTGAGAATAATTATCATCCTATTTATCAATGGTTTCCCCTAATTTTCTATATTTCCCTTTCCATCCAAATTTCTCTTATCTATTTAGAAACCAAATGATGTGTTATCTTTTTTGATCCTCCTATTTTCTTTATCCACATTTAAAAATATTGTATTATACAATTTTTACAATGTGTGTTTTCATCAATTTTATTTTAAAATATTAAAAAGGATTTCCATACATTTAAAAAAATATTATCTTTCGCTCCAAATTTATACTAAAATAATTTATATACAATTTAGGGATCCATTATTGATGAAAATTTTTATATATAAATATTTTCAAAAGTATTCACTTCACATTTACGAAAATTACTTTTGAAGGTACCATTTTAGTTTCTCTTTTAAGAGTATATTAAAAACATTTTCTAAAAAATATTATTCTTTCTATCACAGTATGGTCATTATTCTCTATGAATTTTAAATTCCATGTCTTAAAAAAGATTACAAAATAAAATTAAATCTTCATGATTTTTATAATAAGATTAAATATTTTTAAATAGTTTAAAAGTAAAATTTTGATTTTTAATATAAATTATAAATTTTAAAATATATTTTAAGAAATTTTATTTTAATAAAGATTTTATCAAGTGTTTTTATGTAATTTTGAATAAGGATTTTTAAAAAATATTTATTTAATTTTTTTTGGAAAACTTGTTTTTGGTTTAAAAAGATATTTTTTTTAAAAAATATTATCAATACCAAAGTATTTCATTTTAGTGATAACATTTTAAAATAGTTTCAAGACTTTAAAAATGGAGTATTTCCTCTTATTTTTCATGTGATTCATACAATGATATTATAAATGAATTTTTCTTCTTTTTTAACATCCTCAATGGTATTTATGTTGAACTATGGATATTTTTAAGCCACTATCCAACTTCATTCTCTAGATATAATATAAAATGTTTTAGGAATTTTTTTAAATCACACATTTTTATTTTTCCATGGGTTAATTATGTGCTTTCTGATATATGAATGTATTAATATTCTGATTTCACACATATATTTTGAAAATTAATATTATAAAATTTAGGATAATATATTTATCTTTAATGTTTTATTTAAATATGTGTACCTCATGAGATAGTTATGGGAACCAGGTTTTGATACTCACTCCACTATAAGAATCGAGATCTGATGGATACTCCACTATTTAATGGGAATTAGGTAGTCATTACTAATCTACTTTTTTTATGAGAATAATTTAGTGATTCAGGCAACACTCTAAGAGTTAGGTAGTGAATCCTACTCCACCATCTTATTAAAAATGGGTAGTGATCCCTGATCCACAATTTTATGATTTTTATGCCTATGTTAGTCCTATAGTTTAATTTTATGATTTATAACCATGACATTCTATTTATTTATTCCTATTAATATTTTAAATGATTCATGTTTATTGTATCATATTTCCACAAAGTCACATCAGGTTATATGTTTAGTCTTCTGAGATTATATCTCTTGTTAACATAAATTTAAGACAAACATTATTGTTCTATGATATTTTTAATAAAATATTTCCCACCTCATCATGTTTTCCTCAAATGATTATGATCTTACAATTTAAGATATGTTGATGAGTTTTTATCTTAATAGGAGTTTGAGCTCACCCATTTCTTTAGCTTAACTTCGCATATTATTTTTATAGGATTATACATAGAAGGATGTTTTATGTAGATCTGATTGTTTCAAGATTTTGAAGGCATAAAAAAGGAAATGTTAGTATAATAGACCAAAAATCCATTGTAGATGATAAATACATGGGAGATAATACTAAAATACATGAATCCATTTGTTCTTTGGTTTGTGTGATTATTGTGAGATATAATGTTCTAGTTATAGTAAAATTGAAAAATAAATATAAGTTTATCTCACTTTATATAAATCCTAGTGTTTTAATAATTTTATTTTCTTCATAACTTTGTGTGCTGGTATGGGGTGTTATATATGAGAATTTAGTTCCCATTAGATGTGAATTTATGCACTTGATATATTCTCAATTGAATCTTCACCGTATTGTCTCTATTTCTCTATCCTATATTCTTTGCACCATAAGGATAAATATTGTCATAGAGCTTGGAGTATCTTAATCAAACATGAGTTGATTTAGGAAAAACATGTGGATACACCATGGATGTAATAATTATTTGATTATTACTTGGTGAATTTTATCACACAAATATGAAGATGAAATAGTGACTACTTTGGTTTAAGGTACTCACTAATTTCATTGTTCCTTTCTTTCTATTATGCACATATTTTATTTATCAAATCACTGGGAGATTGGATTTATATTCTTAATCATTACTATTTCATGTAATAAGTGTTATTATTTCCCTATTATTCATATTAATAAATTTAGTAGAGTTCCAAATGAAGAGAAAAATTGATAGAGCTTTTATTTTTCAGTCATGTGATAATGAAAGAGTTTACACATCAAATATTTGAATGAAAAAGTGTTAATAAAGTTTAGATGGATACAATTAAAGGATGAGTATGTTTATAGAATTTATCTTATATGATAAAATGATATTTTTTCAAAAATTTGTAGTTAAAAATAATTTTAGACAATGAATTTAATATAAAAGGTTTATGATTCATTAGTTTATATGACATGCTTAAAATGTTTTCATAGATAAAAAATTATTTAGAATAAAACTTTTCTCAACATTTTTTATAATTAAATGAATTATATACCCCCAATAATAAATGGTATATTTTAATGAATAAAATATTCTTTCTAGAGAGAAAATAATACAAACACATAGAATATAATATATGATATGGGGAAAAAATTATTTGTTATGTTTTTTTACTGAATGGAAATAACTATTTTCCATTAACATAATGTAGTTTGAGTATCTTATCATGATATTAAAAAGATAATATTGTTTATAAAAGGATGTTGGGAGTATTTTTGGACTTAGATAAGTTCATAGTTAGTATATAAATATTTTACTAAAACAATTAAATAGAATTTCACTTTATATCCTAAATTTTTATGGGTATGTAATTATAAAGTAAAATGTAAAGAGATTTACTTAGTTACCATGAGAAAATGAATATCACTATTTCTAAAATTATTATTCAAGTAAAAATTATTATTTAGTTTCAATTAATATCTCAAAATAATCATTGGTTATGGTGGTAAAGATAAATGTAATAGTTATATTTGGTTACTTTAAAAAAGTGAGAGTTAATTTATGCTAATATTTTCTATGATATAGTGGTAAGTAATAATTTAACTAGTAACATTAATTACCATATGATATCAAGTAAAATTTTTCTAGAATTAGTCTCAAGGATGACAATGCTAATCTTATAATGAACTATAAGTTAATTATAAAGTTACTAACATCATAAAATTTTATATCATGATGTTGAGGAATTTGAATATGGTCAAGGAGTTGAACATTGTAAATTTTATTCGTAAATATCAATATTATTAAAAAGTTCATTCATTATAGATGTTACTCACAAATGTGTTTAGAGGGAGGGTTTCATCAGTTTGTCATATAGAGGTGTGGAAGGAATTACATATAGATGTAATGAGTTATAAAAACCCAAAAAAGTGTAGCAAAAAAATAGATATAGAAATTAATCATATATAATATGATAGAAATGTTCTTATTTAAGTATTAAATGTTTTCTTAAATTAGTTTTAAGAGTATAAAATATATCATGTAAATATAAATCAATGCTTTTTCATTCTTGCACATTAATGAATATATATATATATATATATATATTTATACATGTCATGAAATGTAATGATAATTAATATCTCATAGTATTATTTTATTTTTAAGGTAAAAAAATTCATTATAGAGTATTATATGTTCTGAAAAACTCTTAAGGTTAGTTGGGTATGATTCTTGTATCGATATACCAAACACGTTCATGAGGCAAAAATATTGATTTTGTGTATTGGATAACAAACAAAATATACCACATGGAGTATATTAGACTATGTATTAACTATACTAGGGTTTTATGGATAATATATTATATACTCCATGAATTTAAAATAATAACACTATGTTCGATAGCATATTTAAAACGAACACTGAACTCAAGAGAACCACAAAATATTATTATTTAAATATGATGGGTAAATCCTAGATGTCAAATTAGTGTGTTTTAATAGGATTGAAATAATTATGAAATACATATTATGTTTATAAAAAATACACATATATAAATATATTGATTAATTATTAGTAAATAAACACTCAATTTTTTTAAAGTCATTTCATTCTTCAAAAATATTTTTTCATCGAACACATTTTCTATGGATTTTTGTGAGGGAAAAATATAATTCATTTTTCCCACATTTATAAATTGTTTTAAAAAAATTACATAATTTTTTTAAATAATCATATGAAAATTACATTTGGTATAATTTTTGGTATTTTTCTAAAAAGAATAATTTTTTTCAGTGAATAGTGAAATTTAATGATTTTTGTAAAATTTCCATTTTCTTTTCCCTGAAAAGATTCATTATGAATTGAATTTAAACGAAAATTAATATGAGTTTTATTTAAGAAAAATATAATATAATTAACTTAATTTGAACCATCATTATACCAGATTTTGATGTAAGTATATTTTTGGGCTTAAAAATGCATTTTTCTAAAAATAGTTTTTATTGAATTTTATGCATTAATATTAAAAAAAATTAAAAAACATCTGTAAATTCAAGCTAGAAAATTTAATTCAATATATTTAATCTGGAGGTATAAATTTTTTTGATATTTTCCTTTTACTTTTGAACATTATTAATAGTAATAATAATGATTTTATTACCATGCTCAATGTGTAATCAGTTAATTAAAGTTAAAAATAAAATTATAAAGAACAGATAATGATAATAACAATTGAATTAATTTTATTGGATGAGTGTATATCATCTATAATCATCAAAAATCTTAAATAATGGTCATTTTTTCATTTGTCCATGATTTTCCCCTTTATATTATTTTATATAATGAAACGTAAAATATGTCATTATTTTTGATTTATTATCATTAATTTTATTAGATCAGGATAAAATGAGTATATGTTCATATCTAAATATTTATTTGAAATATATATTATTTTTTTCATCATCGTAATTTATTTTTTATTTTTAGTGAAAAAATAATTTCCTTAAATGCTTTGAAACACTAACGCAGTACTTGTGCAAGTAGTAAAAAAATAATATAAATGATCTTGAAATCTATAAAAATAATATTATATGAGTTATTATTTATGTTACAATATTTTATAGATAAAAATAAAATATTATAGAGGTTCTTATTAATTTTATTTGAATTCCATCATTCCAATATAGTTTAAAAAGTCAAATTAGATGAATTGTTCCAAAACTGAAATTAAGAATATTTAATAAAAAATAACATTTTATTAAATTATTTAAAATGAATAAACATAATATATATTTCCAAAATAATGGTACAACGTTTAGAAAAAAAATGGTCCATTTATGTGTCTTTTTCATTTTATAGTATCATTATTAACACTTAATGTGTAGAAAAGTTTTTATATTGTGGTAATTGTCAAAAGGGTTAACGAGGGGTTAAGAATAAAATATAGGATTAAAAAATAACTACAAACAGTCCAAATTTTATTTTATGAGTGTATTTATACTATTAATAATATTATATTTTAATTATAGAAATTGGAGGATATTTTTCAGTCAAATATAATTTTTATTAAGATAATACTTTCAACAATTCTATGAATCTCATCCCCATTATTATAAAAGAACACCCTTTATCTTAGTTGTTCACACCAGTTTGTTCCATATAGATCAAAAAAAACCCATCCACTTCTCATTAATATTCCTATTAGTTTATTATTATTTTATATTACTTATTACCTTCCAATCCGTTGGAAAATGATAATGTCGCACGTGCATAAGTGTCGTCTACCACCTCTACGAAATGATGTGATCCATTATTCATTTAGGTTTTACATGAATGGTAATATGGATAGATTTAATGGATATATATGATATTCATAATATAATAATTATTTAAAAAATATTAATTCTTATTCACCACTAATTTTTTCACCTATCAAATAGTGAAAATAGTGTCCAAACGTACGTACGACCTAATATCTCCAAGAACAGTGTAATTAATTTTTCTATCTATATATTTTATGAAAAAATATAAATATAAATATATATTTAATATATAATATATTTAAATCTTGAATAATATTTTTGAGATGATGGATCCAAGAGAAATATGCAAGAACAAATACCACCCAATCAAAACATACATGAAAAATAAACTAGTTAACACATAATGTAATGGTAATAATAAAATATTATTAATAAATGGGTGATAAAATTTTATAAATAGATCATATATGATATTAAATATATTAATATGGTTTTATTATATAATTATAATGAATATAAATTTATTATTAATGAGGTTATGGTGCCTATATGAAAACTTGGACATAAGGTAAGGGATTTCATCTCAATTTCCACTCTATTGAGACATTTTAGTATTATGCATTTTTTCTTTTCATGGATTTTGTATACTTCCCCTTTGATGTATTTAAAAGTAATATATATTTATTCATTATGATTAATTTTCATTTCAAGTTTAATTTTTTATAGATGTTTTATATTTTATTTTAACATTTTTTATATTTGGAACTTGAATAAAGTAATGAAATGTTTAAAATAAAAACACACATTATATATATTTTGATTAGATATATTTTTTTTATGCCATATCCTTATTTAAATTAAAATATTTTCAATTTTTTTATAATTATAAAATTATTTACCAAAAGGAATTGTTACCCATGTTTGATATTTTTTCATTAAATGGTTAAAAATGTATCTTCATGTTATTTTTTTATGGGAGCAATTTCTTACAAAAGTGTGAAAGTAATATTTTATTAATGTATATAGTATAAAACAAATTTCCCAAATTCATGAATATTGAATATTTTTTAGCTCCCATTACATATCTATAAGTTCATTTTAAAAGAATGTTTTTCCTTCACATTTGTGAAATATTTATTATTTGGATCAGCATTCATGATGATTATTATCTAATTCAATGTGTGTCATTATTTATTGATTGTTTCTAATAGACTAAATGGAACCAATTAAAATATACAATTTAGGGATTTACCTACAAATAAATCCAATAAACAAGATGTTGGAATAAATTAGATCATGGATATATTAGAGAATTTGAATTAGATTATGAAAAATAACTTTTATTGTCTAGAAATTGTTTTATTCTATAGTGTGATTAGCCAATGTTGGATTGTTTCATGTGAAAAATAATTCATTATTTTTGTGGAACAAGTAATAAATTTGAATATGAGGAATGGATTAAATCTCTCAAAAATATATTCCTAGATTTGGGATGTAATGGAAGTGATAATTTTTTTATAGTAGATTATTATTTAAAATGAGATGAGGATCAATGGTAGTCCTTGATCATGAACAGTAATGAGGATGAAGAAATAGAGTGTATGGATTGGAGAACATTTAAAGTAAATTTATTTGATAAATACATCTCTTAGGAACAACGAGCTGAAATTTAGAGGATTTTACTCACTTTCCTGTAGAAGGAATAATAAAGAGTAGAATAGTATCAGGATGACATTCAATATTATCCAGGCATGACTCTAACAATATACATAAATTGGAAATAATGATTAAAATTTTCTTTTATGGGATTAAGTTACGTATGTGATGGGAATGGGTTTTTGAAGAATTTACATATTATGATGACATAATATCAACTTATATTAAGAAGGAGGATGAATTTTATAGATTATATATCTTCAAGGAATATGAAGATAATAATTTATTGGTTGAGCATCACGAAAAACAGAATATATTAAATAAGAAGAATGAAATGAATCAATTTCCATCATATGATAATTTTTGAAAGAAACATCATGGAATTTTTTTGAAGGTAACGGGAATTAATTAAAATTGTGGAGATAAGTTTAAACTAGCTAATGAATATAAGGAAAATAAATAAACCACTATTATATTTAATTAAATTGTAAAGAGATATGGAATTATTTAAACCAGTGACCCAAGAACCAATGGAACCTACCATAATATAATTCAAGGGGATATGTTTAATATTTTTCTATTACTACAATCGAGGAGGAATTATTAAGGTGTATGTGTATTTGGATTTTAAACTTATATCAATGATATTTCTGTTATAATAATAATGAAATATATAAGGGTTATTCTACATTAGACTTCATGATGTATCTAAAATCATATTCTTAATGGTACATATAACTAAATTAGTGATTTAGTGGTATTGTAATTTTTAATAAGAACAGATGAATAACGGAATGATAAACCTTAATATGGATTTTATGTTGAGTTAGAAATGTTTTTCTAAAGATAATATTTACATTAATGAATTAAATGGGACTGATTTTTGTGACCTTGTATCATGTTAGTGATTTGTTGAAGATAGAATTTATGATGGAGTTCACTGCATTATTGGATTTATAGGATATATAGAATATGGATAAAGTTTAGAGTGGTTCAAGTATTTAGTAAATCTAATAGATATTTCCACATGTTTGTAATACAAAATTGTAAAATGAGTTATGTATCCTAGGAATAAATATATAATAAAATTTTTGGTTTTTAATATATTTGAAAAAAAATTGGATGAGTTTCAAGGTTAACTACTTATGGAATGGATTAAGTTGAACTTTGGAAAATAATATTTGAGATTAAAGTATAATTTATCATATTGGATAACCTATGTTATCCATTTTAATTTTAGTAAATATTTAGAGGCTGAATGAATTAGTTATAGATCTTATGATTCATTAAAAGATCTTGAGGGAGAAAATAAATTCATCTTGAATTTAAATTTCTTAGCATAAGATATAAAGTGAAAATTGGTAAAAAAAAACCAAAGGATTAGACTATTCTTAAGAAGTGGAATAAAATCAATTGTTTTTATTTTCTCAAGTGATTTATCTAAATAGTAAAAGAATCCATCATATTTAATATAGAAACAATGATATTAAAATTTTATTATTTTTATTTTATTACTGAGAAATCAATTGTCTTTTAACCCATAAATGATTTATAAGTTTTTGATAATAATCATTCTCATAACAATTTTCTCTATCACAATTTATTAATCCTTGGGAGTTAGTTTTCTATTTAATGTCCATATTTTCACTCCCTATTGATGTTTTATTATTTGAAAACATAGATTTTTAGTGACCATTGTACTTCACATTCCGTCTTTTTAAGAGGATATATTATTGACACTTTTATGATATGGGTTGTCAAATTTGAAACCATTGATTACCATGTTAAAGATAAAATTTCAATGTAAATCTTTATTTAGAGGGTGTGGTGGGAGAATGAAACACCCTAATATATTTAAACAAGAACACTACATTGAATATAATATGTGTCATGCAACACCGAGATAAAATAACACCACAATATTATTATTTAAATTTGACTGTTATAACATAAACATTATATTAAAAGGTATGAATTAGAATAACTATATTATTAAATATATATATATATATATCATACTTAATAAAAATATATCTATTTATTATTATAAACTAAACAACAATTTTTTAGTAAAGTCATTTTATTATTCAAGAATAGTTTTTCATCAAAAATGATTTTTATTTATTTTTGCGAGCTAATAATATATTTTTTTTAAAAAAAATTAATAAATATAACTAATTAAATGAAATTAATTTTGAAATATTCTTATAAAAATTATATTAGGGTGATTTTAGGTATTTTTCTTAAAAGAGTAATTTTTATTTAATAGTGAAAAATAACAATTTTTTATAAAATTGCCATTTTATTTTCACTAAAATTTATCATTATAATTTAAACATGATATAAATTTAAATATGTATTATTTTATTATATATAATATAATTACCTTAATTTAAATCTTCTTTATACCTGATTTTCTATAGGTATATTTTTGGGATTACAATTGCATTTTTCAAAAAAAATAATTTTTTACATTTTATACATTTATATTAAATAAATTTTTTTCCAATTATGTGAATTAAATATTGAAAAATTAATTTATTATTTTTATTCATTTGATAAAATTTTTTTGAATAGTAATATTTTTTATTTTTAGACAATATGAATAGTTACTTTTGTAAATTTGTTACAATAGTGAAGGGGTAAATCATGTAAATATAGTTAAAAAAATATAATAACTAAATAATGACAAAAAGACATGACATAATTTTGATGGGTGATTACATCTCATCCAAAATAATTAAAATGTAATGTATGTGTAGTTTTTTTCGATTTTCCATTGTTTTCATTAATTAAATTATTTAAAAAAATTAAAAGTTAAAAATATCATTTTCTTTTTTTTGATTATCATTAATTATTTTCATAAGTATAAAAAGATTAAATTTTACAATAATAAGTATTTATTTTAATTATAAATGAGTTTTTTCAATCACAGTAATTTATATTTATTTTTTAGTGATTAAATAATTACTTTAAAATCTTCTACAACACTAATGCACTGCTTGTGCAAGCAGTAAAAAAATAAATAAAATGATTTAAAAAAAATCTAAAATTAATATTACTAGAGTTAATATTTGTGATAAAATATTATTTTAGATAAAAATTAAATATTATACAGTCATGTATGAATTTTATTAAAATTCCCTATTTTTTCTAGAGTTTTAAAAGTCAAATTAAATGAATAGTTTTAAAATTCTCATTAATGTTATTTTATAATAAATAATTTTTATTAAATAATATAAAGTTCATAAAAATATTATATTAGGCCATATTAATGGGATATGGTTTTAAAAATAATCCATGGTATATATATGTTCCATTTTTTATATTATAATAACATTATTTACCCTTAAAGGGTAGAAAACATTAATATCGCGGAAACTACCTAAAGGGTTAATGAGGGGTTAAAAATAAAGATAGGGATGAAAAAAAATATGTTATAAAAAATTAATTTTATTAAATTATTTAGACTCATCCTCAAACTATATTCTAATTATATCAATTTTGATCCATTTCTCTTGAAATATAATTTATTTTAATTTAGTACATTAAGAAATTCCAGGAATTATCCACCCCTCTCCTATAAAACTAAGCCCCTTATCTTAATTCTACACACAACATTGAGTCATCTATAATGAAATATAATTTAAAAATTATATTATAAAATTTATTATCTATGTTATAGTGATTATGGACATTCAAAAATACAAACCATTAGTCCCTTAAGAGGAGATTTAAATAAAGTCTACTAAAGAAGAGGTAATCATCTGTACATAATATTTCAAGTTTACATCTTATTTTAATTCTAAATTAGGTTTTTCCCATCCTAAGATATTAAATACAATATCATAAATATACTTACATTTTTTTATGATTATGGTATAGTCATATTCTATCTCATTTCCATCCTATGTAAAGCGTAAACATCACTCGTGCTTATGTATGGCTTACCATCTCAAGGTAGCGGTGTAATTCCTTTTTCATTACCACATCACATGGATGGTAATAAATATTTTAGTAATTAATATATATGATATTTATGACATAAATATTATTCTTTAACAATAATATCATATATACCATCTTACCTTCAATTCCATTTGAAAATGATAACGTCACTCGTGTGTATGTGTGAACTACCACTTTCATGAAGCGATGTGCTCTGTTTTTCATTTCTGTTTAACATAGATATTAATAAGGATAGATTTAATGAATATATATTATATATATGATATAATAATTATTTTTTAAATATTAATTATTACTCACATTTCTTTCATTTATCCTACAAAGAGTGATGACACCGTTCA
The DNA here is from genome assembly GCA_963277665.1 of Viscum album. NCBI lineage: Eukaryota > Viridiplantae > Streptophyta > Magnoliopsida > Santalales > Viscaceae > Viscum > Viscum album. The sequence goes on along the minus strand of OY728128.1, from coordinate 1,465,370,697 downwards.
TGTGTATTTATGGCTTGCCATCTCCATAAAAAGTGAAATTCATTTTTTTATCACTATATTTTTTATATGTGTACAAATATATATCTACTGAATATTTAAGAAATTTCAATATTTAAAAACATTATTCATTTAATGGGAATATGAGAAATATTCAAGTATCGAAACTATCAAATCAAGACATACTTGAAAAACAAACCAGTTTACACCTGAAATAGTAACAATAAGAAAAGATTAAAAACGGGTGATAAAATGTTACAAATAGATCATATATGATGTTAAAGATATTAATATGGTTTTTATGTAGCTATAATAAATTTAAAATTATTATACAGGTGGTTAGATCACCTACGTGATAATTTGGACCCTATGTAAGGGATTTCGTTTATGTTTTTACCCCATTGAGACATATTTGGTATTATACACCTTTCTATTTTCATTTTGTGTATATAGTACCCCTTTAAGATATTTAATATGATTATATATTTATCAATGATGATTAAATTTAGTTTCATTTTTAATATTTTAAAGAGATTTTATATTTTCTTATACCTTTCCCTCTTGTTGAAACTTGAATCAAGAAAGGAAATGTTTAAAAGAAAAACCAATCTCATTTCTCCTTTGATTAGACAGATATTTTATTCCATATTAATATTATCATTATATTTTTTGAAAACTATTTTTACAATTCCAAAATTATTTATCAAAATAATTTTTTACACATGATTGAATTTCATTATAAAATTTTTAAAAAGAAATCTACTTTTCATTTTATGAATGTGGTAATTTTCATAAAAAAGTATGAAAGGAATATTTTTATAAATTATGTGGAATGATTGGAATTTCCTATAGTCTTGGCCATTAAAATTTTTCAATCTTAATTTACATGTTTATAATGATTTTTCAAAAAACATTTTTCCTAAATATATTTGAAATTTTCTGTTTTTTAAAGTGAACTTCTGAGTGGAAAAATATTTTTTCTCAAAATCAATATAAGGAAAATTTTATGATACTTTTATTTATCAATGAAAAACACAATATTTTAATAATTCACCACTAATTATATGGTATAATGATATCATACATTTAATCATTCAATTCCTTGTTATTATTTGATAGTATATTTATCTTAAATATTCGAATTCTTTATATCATGGATACGATTATTTTCTAAATTGTATATGATTTCTAAATATGGTGTCATATTATGAACGAATATTACTTAATAGGGAATTATTGATAAATTATTAATCTTTACTCAATATGGATATTTTTTTGATAAGGCATATTGTTCATTAATTTAATTGATCATTCAATATATGATGAATTCGTTACACATGTAGGGACGGGCGAGGCCCAATAATATATAGACCATCAATGCATTAAAATTTTTCATTATAAGAATTAGAAAGATACCATTAAATGTGTCTTAAGTTTACACCTACCTATGTTTTCAAAAATTCATGGCACAAGGACAAGATGATATAGATACAATGATGTCTATGATCATGGGTTCTAATATTTAGCATTTCATTTGTTGAGAAGTCTGTTATTATTATCCTACATTAATATTTTGAATGTATTCTTATTTTTCACATGTTATTGATTAAATGGAATGTGTTTTCAGTTATTTTCCTTCATATACTGTTTATTCCTTATTTGTACATAATTTATTCCATTGTACCTAAACCTTAATGAGAATTTTATCTCACCTATATTTTGTTTACATTCCCCAGGTTATGAATGAGAAATATTTGATTACGATTTCACGGATGTAGAAAATTTACTTTTTAATGTTTATATTTTATTCACAATGTATGGGTATCATGTATTAATCTATATCTCTAAGGATACTAAATTGATCGATCCTTTTGGATTCGGCTCCTTGTATATATTCCAATGTAATATAGTAGACACTATCTCTGGGTTACTAGAGGTGGGATTGTTACTATATAAAAGCTTATATTACCTAATGTTTCGGAGATACTTAGTGTGATGAATTTTATAATTTTATACATTCTTATATAAAGATTGATTCTCAGCTAATTAGGGGGTGGTTGGGTTATTCACTAGAAAAGAAAACGAAATATTAATGGAAGTTATTTATAGGGATTGTGCATATTCCCCTACATATTAAATTTATGTATAAATTAGTATTGATTCTATCCAAATAGCTGCTAAAAAATAAAAAATTTATTTAAAAAATAAAAAGGGCTTTATTAACCCCGTTGCATTATTTTTTCCAAAATAAACCATTATAATATATATATATGTGTGTGTATTATATAATGATATTATACAAATATATTATCTAATAAATTAAATAAATACATAAATATATTATAAAAAATAATCTGTATATACATAGAAATATGTGTATACCTGTATATATAATATAAATGTAATTATATATATGTATAAATATATTTAATCAAATATATAAATATATAATTCAGATAGAGTTATTCATAAATATTATATATATAATATAAATATCTATTATACAAATATAAATCATATTAGTGTTTATTTAATTTCATTTATAATATATATATATATACATATTTGTATACATAATATAATATAAATGTTTTTAATTGGTATACATAAATTTAAAAAATATTTGTATGCATATAAGTAAATTTAATACAAATTTATTTATTATTCATATTTTTATTATTATACAAAATAGATACGCACATATATGTATTTATTATGATTTTATTATATAAAAAATGAATTTAATTTATTATATTAAATATATAATTGCGTTATATAATTATATATATATAATTATATAAATGTAATTGTATTATATATATATAATTATATCAAGAAATATATATAAATATATAATAATTTAAATTTTTTCATGTGAAAACGTGATGGATAGCTTCACATGATGTCTTGATTCTGGGGGATTGATGTCTATACAATCATTCCCATCAGGTTCACTATTTTCATATCTCATATAAAATCCCAATGACTCTCATATCCTTACCCGAGTATGGACTTGCTTTCCAAATGTATACAATCAATTAGGGTTTCATCCCCAATGACACTTGAGAGCTCACATTGGTCAAGAGGATAGGAGGACATGATCTTTACACCCTTTTGGGGGAACTGTGGCCTAATCGGGGACTCACTTATAGATTTACAATATGTTCTTGAATTTCATGATAATGTTGATGTGGGGATAGTTCCACTAATAAAATTATCAAGAGTGGAGTCCTTATGTTTATAAAGCGATGTCTATTAACGACTCCATCTATATATATATAAGGTTATTCATGCTTTTAACATTAATGGGTAGACACTTATTTGTGGAAGAAATATAACTAGGAACTTCAGAATTTACTTTCATCTAGGGAGGTGATTACTTACCCAAGGATGGGTAATGAACCTTTATGAGGTTTCCTACATATCCTTTTTACCATAGGAATCAAATCCCACATAGTTTTTTAGAACCATGTAGTTTAATGTGATATGGTCAGGACATTTATAACTGGGAAATTAGGTACCGATTTTTGAGGTCAAACCTTAGGGAAGTGTCCAAATTATCCTAGTTATAGAAGGAATTAGAGTCATATTAGTTTGATCATGCACTTTGGAATTTACCCAAGGTGGATTCCCTCATATGGGGGAAATCATATCATACCACTGATTAGGGCATGCACAATGAGGGTTCCCCATATGTTGGAGATTCATGATACAAATTATATGATCATTAAAATTCCCAAATCCCATGTGATCCATGCTTGGTGTGAGAAATTTTGGATAACTAGTGATCGCACTCACTACATGAAGATGCATGACTTATTCTCTAGGCCAGCCCTTTGGATATTTGATATGGATCTTGATCCATAAAAAGACATCCTACATATAATGTTTATAGATGAAATCAAAGTCATCGTAGTTCTATTGGATACTCTATCCACTGATGGATGAAAAAAATTATAATCGCATGGGAGAGATTGTGTCCCAATGTTTGAAATGTTAGAGGTATGGAGGGACTTACATCAAAGTGTATTCCAATTTAATCATATTCCTTAAAAATGAATCCTACATATCTTGGTTATGGTATGAATTTGAGTTCTCATAGTTCAGTTTAATACTTAATCCACTGATCTATGTGGAAGAATGATAATCCCATGGGAAATAATGGGTCCCAATGGTTGGAATATCAGAGGCACGAAGAGGATTACATGGAGGTAAATTCTTATTTGAGATTGGGCCATAAGAAGGTGTGCTACATTTAAATACTGTGGAAGGAATTAGAGTTATCATAGTTCATTTTAGGGTATTCCCATTAATGTTCATGTGGAAGAGTTATCATTTTTTGGGGTGCATGCGCGACATATCTTGGGTGACTTCCAGACATATCCCGAGTGCATTCCTAACATGCCCTGAGTATCTACCTCACATATCTGGAGTATATGCTTGATATATGTTTAGTGTCTACCTGACATGTCTCAGTTTCCTAGAGGAAATATACAATTACAATCACACGATCTATTTGACTTGTACGTAGTACATCACATTATCTAGAGGTCATTTCTAGAAGGTGTCGCGGGACTTGGGTGATGTTCTTGGAGGGGTTTTCAAGATCGGAATGACACATCTAGGAGGCTATCTCATGATCCAACTGGAAATTCAAAAATACATTATAAGGCCTTGGGGACATGTACGTAGATTATCTCATGATCAAATTTGACTTTTCTATAGGATATCTCATGATCAAGGATGACATGTCTAGGGGTGCCTTATGTCCTGGATGACTTTGACGGAGGAAATCACATGATAATGGATGAAATTTTTGAAGGGTGACGGATAACCTATCTAAATTTTCCAAAGGAAATAACATGATTAAGAATGAAATGTTTAAAGGGTGCTACATTATCAAGATTAACATGTCTAGAAGACATCGTGAGACCTGACTGACCTCACAAGACATAGTCAACATGTCCTGGTGCTCCCACATAACTTGTGTGTCATGTTTTGTGGTCACCGCATTATTTGTCTATAAATCCTGGAGGAATTCTCAACACCTGGGTGGCATGCCCAGAGGGAACTGTGTTATATGTTTGACATTTCCAAGGGACATCTCATGACCCTAGTAACATGTGGAGGGAATGTTGCATGAATTTGGAGACTTGTATTAGTGATGTCACATGATCTGGGTGGATCATGAGAAGAGAATAAGGATCATAGAATCAATATTCTCATAGGTATCCCATATTTTTTACTATTTTATTCCTACTTTTATGGAACCTTAGGGTTTTCCAATATTTTATTATGTTACGCATGACCAAGTCGACATGTGAAACCTCATTCGCATGATCTAACCAACAAGCCAAAAGTCTTTAGCATTATCTCATGTGATCACATGAAGAGCCTATGAATGAGCCATGGAACCTTATGTTTTTCCACGATTTTGCCTGGTAAAAGGTGTGTATAATCACATGATTAAATACTCTAATAAGTAAGCTCATGCACTAGTGGGTGCGATCGATCAATGCATTTTCTTGTATTGATGGGGAGGTATATACAGGCCTTGCATCCCCAGTTATACATCACCTTTTTTGTGTTTATATATTGGATGTGAACTATATTAAGTGGAGTGATTTATCATCACGTGCTTCACATGAACCCATCGTGGGTCATCCATGGTGTCATGTGATATTTAAAAACAAGGGGAATGTTTATCCTTTTCAATTTTTATTAGACCGAAGATGATAAAATGGGTTTTTACTTTTAATTTAGACATGTCAAGGATCTTCCACAGGGTTAGGGAAATATTTCTAGGGGTCTTCACAAGATCAGGACGCCAACGGATAGGATTTCACATGATTGAAGATGAATTTTATTAGGTCATTCACGAGACTAAAGTAGCTTATCAAGGGAGTCTTCAGGAGATCATGAAGACCTATCTAAGAGAATTTGTGGGGTAATTCTAGTTTTTCAATGTGGAACCAAATATAATCAATGGTGATATCCAAGGGAATATGACCCCTATCATGTGAAGACTAGCATATCCACGCTCTTTGTTATTTCCTTCTTTATTCTTTAAGGATATAAGATCTCACACAATTGTGATATTTTTGTTGAATAAAATCACTCTCCTTACCTATGATGCATTATGTGACCTATAATGGGTCTAACGATGATGCATGAGCATTTTCAAGGACAACTCATCTTATTTTTGATAGATCCATCGGGGGTAGCACATAATTGAATGTACATGTCTGAAGCCCTACACACGATGAAGGTGACATGCCAATAAGATCTCATGTAGCTCACCTGATATATCTCAATGTGAATTGTGAGGTCTTTCAAAATGAATGAGTTCATTTAATAAATATCAATGAACATATTATGTCTCCATATTTTATATATTTTCAACCTTTATTTTACATGTGTTTGGGAATATTGTTAGGTGTAACATCATGAAATTTTACAAAATACATTCTTTGATAAAAAATTAAATTATTTAATACATTTTGATACAAAAAATACATATTTAATATTTTATCACAAAAAAACCAATTTTATCTTTCATCTCAAACAACATAGAGTTCCATTGATTACTTATGTTATAGACAATCTAAAGTCTTACCAAAAAATAATTTAATATTAATATTATTATAAAATTTATCACCTATCTATTGGAATGGAAAAAATGAATGATATTAACTAAATTATTAAAATTATAGCTACACATGTTTATAAAATTATTTCATTGGTAACTAATAATTTAGAAATGAAAATAAAACCAATTGAATATAAATGGCGTGTTTTTATAAAAAACAAGTTTTATGATTAGAATGGTGTTTTATATTAATAAATTATGTTATTAACTATTATATAGTTATATTATTGAAATTTATATTTTATATTTTTAATCATTTTTTTAAATTAATCTAATCTATCTTATAGGATTATGATATGTATAAATCCAATTTTAAGCATAAAAAGGTGTATATTTTTAAAAGGAAGTTTTACCGCCTTTTAATGGAGACCCTATTTTAAATATATTTTTATGAATTTTTTTAGATTTTAATTAAAAAGAATCTTATTTAATTAAATTATAATATAACAATTTATATTCGGTGAATTTTTGATTTTTTATTATAGCATTCATATTTTGATGAATAATGATTTACATTGGATTTTAATTGAAAACAAATTTTTCATAGAAATAATTTTCAGTGTTAAATTATATTTTTAATTGTTTATAAAGTATAATTAGATTATTTATATATCATTAAAATAAATTTAGGCCATTTTAATAAATTTTATATTGAAATTGGATATAAAAACATTTCAAACATTTGAACTTTTCTCTTAAAAAACCAATATCTCACCTCATTTGTGGGATTAATTTTTAATTAATTTCTGCCACTTATGTTACTGGAATTTGAAAAATTGTATAATAAATTTTTAATCTTCATAATTTATAATTTATAATCTGGGAAAATTAGTTTTTTACTAAAAATATTGGTGAAATAAATTAAAATTATTAACAGCAATTAAGGTAAAAAAACTTGTTTACTTAATGGTTAAACTATAATCATAAGTTGCCAAAAGAGCTATAAACATGTTCAAAAAATATTGTATGGAAAATATTGTACCATTTAAGAACTTGGAAAAAATATTATAATTATTGGTGGAATATTATATAAATAATACATCCTAATAATGTTTACATTTTCATATTCACTAGAACACCACTACCCATCCACTATTAAAAGGGACTCACCCTCCCCACTTTTTAACACCAACCATTCCCTTTGTATCATAAAACACATAAAACTTAATACCTCAAAGTCACTCCTATAATCCTAGAAGTATCAAAATGGGTATAAAGATAACCATGGAATCCCTTTAGTACAAACCAAAAGGAGTTACCCAAAGAAGAGGTAATATTTTTCAACGTGAACCTTTATTTATTTATTTATCCACCACATAAATTATTATTATTACAATATTATATAATAACCTCAGTATTCTAAATATACATAGACGTTTTTATGTTATGGGTTATACCTAAACCTACACACACTTCCATCAAATTGGATACACAATCATCATTCATGTGTATAGAGGACAATCGCCTCGCGAACTGATGTTGTTCGTTATTCCATTAAAACCCCAAAGGGTTGTGACTAATGATGGAATTACTATTTTTATATGATATATATAATTATTATTATTTATTCATACTTATATAATTTTTATACAACACATACCTTCATTATTTCTATTTTGTGGTAATATGATAACATCATTTGTGGATATGTTGACTGTCACCTCCTCAAAGGGATTTAATATGTTCACACTTTACATGGAATTTATTAAATATTGGTTAAATTAAAAAATTCGAAATCTATGAAATATATATTATATTCATGAAATTATAACCTTTATGTAAATATAGTATATAATTTTCTTTAAAACCATTTCACCCACTGGAAAACTGATAACATCATTCATGGATGTGTGGACTACCACCTCCTCAAAGAGATGTGGTTCATTTTAAATAAAAATAATTATATATAAGTATATATGATAAAATAATTTTTTATTTATAATATAAATAGCATTATGTAAATATAAATGTTACTTATGTTCTTTCCATAATGATCATTGAAAAATGTGAATGTCACTCATGCATACGTACGACCTACCTTCTCCATGATTGTATCCTTGGTTCAATTTTCATAACATCATTATTTATTGTTTTTAAAAGTAAAATATATGTATATATATATGATAATTATTTCATTTATATTATTCTTCATATGATTTAAAAATTTCCACTTTGACCATATTCAACCAACCTCAGTCATTTTGACGCATAAGCCGAATATAGTCAAAACATCCAACTTAAATATCATTAATTAATTAATTATATATTAATTGCTTATAATTGAAGTAAATGTGATAATAAACTTTTAAAATGTTTTTGAAAAAGTAAAAAATGACAAATTTTTATTATTCAATAATATAGAGGACAATCTTAACAAATCATACTCAAAATATGGTATTTCTTCGCACAATTTCCATTCATTCGGTTACACTTCTATGTAATTGGTTATGTTATGACAAGAATATGTGTAAAATGACATATGACTATATTATTATGAATTTTTAATTTTATTTTATGGATTTAAATATGTGGAACATAATTATTTCATCGATTTATTCTCACTTCCGTGATATGATCATTGTAAGGGGGTTTTCTCGTCTCACTTTTATTTCTGTGGGTTATATTCCATATTCACCACTTATTTTTGTTGTGTGGTGTATATAATTTCCATGAATGAATTATTGGATTCTTATTTTTAAATTTATGGGGTTTTACGTATCCTTTTTATGATCTCATTTTCATGGGTTTTATTGTTTTCATGTTACCAAAATGGTAATGGAATTTTTTCACAATTTTCCTTTATTTGAGTTGTTTGTTATGTTATAAAAAAATATTATTTTAGGAGGTATATATACTTATCCATTGACATTAAATATCATTAATATCCCTTTTCCCAGGATATTATGTATTTCATTTTAAGTTATTCATTCATAGGGATTATGATTCAAATGTTTCAAGGTGGCAATAGACACATTTGAATATTTAATGATATTTTCTTCATGTATATTTTTAACAACCATTTAAGATCATTTACATTTATTAATGTCAAAAACCATGTTTTTTAATTATCCTCTAATGGGTATATTTATCATTGATTCTATCGTCATTCATTCTATGAATATATTATGATTGTTTCAAAAATATTGTTATGAACCCCATTTCATTTCCACATAATGATTATATCCAAAATATATTGTTCTAAAACCAATTTATTTTAAATGGGTTAATTATGTCTTATTGATATTGTCATGAAACGAACTTATTTATCATTGGTTAATCATGTTTCAAAGATATTGTTATGAAACCCATTTCTTTTCCATGGGTTAATTACATCCTAAAAAGGTTGTTATGGAACAAACTTAATTTCCATGAGTTAACCATATTTCAAAGAGAATAGTGTGGAACCCATTTCCTATACATGGTTTAATCATGTTTTTAAAAGAATTAGTGTTGTATCTAATGAGTTATTATTGAATAAATTCCTTATGTGATTTTTTCTTTTTTTTGTTCTTGTACATAATAAATTATCGGTTCATCCAAATAGCGCCATGAAATCTCGTAACATCTTTATATGGGGATGATCAGATTGTGGTGAGTGAGATCATTATAGGTAAAAAAAGTATTCGGTAATGATAATGTTCGAACTAGTCCGTATTGTCATTAAAATTTTTAAGGATTACATATGTTTTCTGTAAGGGTTTTGTAAGGGTACAACGAGAGGATGTTCCAAGATACAAATATATTTTTTTATGATTGATATGGGTTTATAAGGTTTCTGATGATATAGATTGATACCACATAGCTTTTTATTATTTATTCTAACTTCTCTTTCATTTTCCATTTTTTCATATTTCATGATCAATGTATTGATGGGTTCTAGTTATCTTATGAGTCACTCATACACTTTGATTAGGTTATCATGACCTAATGAAATATTATTCTCATTAATGAAATTCAATTTTTAATGATTATGATTACCCATTATGATTATTTGATATCAACCTTATTAAATTTCCTTATCTCTAGGTTTTAATGAATGACATTGAATGAGTTATGTCTAGAAGGGATTTCATATAGATTGTGATGTTATTATAATGTGAAAAAAAAATCTGGGTTAAGTGGGAGAATTTATCATTTAAAGTCTTATGAATTATTTATATTAGAGATTTTCCTAATTAAATAAAAATATAAACCTAAATGGTCCTCCAGTATGTAATATATCCTTGTTCTCCTTTTGATGTTGTAATTTTAAGTTTAAAAATTTGGGTCATAATTTTTGATATCAAATCCTGGAATGTGATGTTATGGATTTAATTACAATATATTAGAGTGTAAATTTCAGGATTTTATATTATCCACCTACCAGTTGACACCTTTCATCGTTTATAGGAACTCATTTAGCAACAACTTTATGATCACCAATGCTTGTTAGGAATACATCAAATGAATAGAGAGGCTTCTCAAAGGTTATCTGCGTGATCTCTAGCAGGTCATTGAACTACACATGATCCACTTTAATGATCTTTTGAAGTTACTACAATCATGTTTCCTTTTTAAGGATACATGATTTATATGTTTTGGAAAACATATATTCCTTTTTTATGGATAAAATAAAAAACACGCTTTGGGTATTACTTACCTTGTATATTTGATTATTCTAATTTGGAAGGCATCAACCCACCCCCACAAGAGTGAAATTCATATGGATAAGGTATCTATTACAAGTAATGTAAATATGTTATGGAGTCTTTATTGATACCACTAATCAGTGAGTTCCGTGAAGTTTGGGCATCGAGGAGACCCCTGGTATTCTAAGGTATACCATATAAATAGGTGAGAAGAGGGGAGATCCTTCACTGAGGAATTCACTCTTTAGATATATTTTGATTGTTTCCATCATGGGACCATTTTTAATGTCCTCAGCACAAGAACCCCTTCACAAAATATCATACATAGGAGTTCTCTAAAATCATTTCTCATGATCCATATTTCAGAAGACTGCATCAAGAGAACCATTTTTTAAGATCTTCTTTTTCCCATCACTTACTCAAATCAACCATCAATCAAATATTAGTAATTTATTGAGCCTTGAAATATAAAATTTTCCATATGCCTATGTTGTAGGGTCCAAATGATCTTATTTGTTGATCATTATGTGGATCGCGTCATCATTTCTAGGTCATTCAATTGCGGATCGTGTGAATGGTTTCATGGTGCAGTGGTTCCACCTGGTTCATGAAATTTTAAGGGACTATATGGGTCATGTAGTTTGTGATACTGGTATTAAGTCACATGATCATGAATCACATAATGGTTCATGTGGTTATCGTGATACCACTGGAGTTATTTATTTCATTTTATAGTGCATCCCTCTTATCTGACCTATGCATACTGCTTTTAAAGAGATGGATTCCATCTCCAGCAAAGATCATCCACCATGACTAACCCAAGGGCCATGATTACTAGGAATCATAATGATAATCCTTGGTTTCTTGTATTTTCTATAAAAGAGGTTCTGAAGAGACTCCCCCATCCAAAATTTATAGCTACCCATTATCACACCAGCTTCCCATATATGGATTTAGGCTACTTGATGGTTCTTCTACCCGTTCTCCTGATCATAATCTACCATATTTATGGTTGTCATATTTTATAGATTATGTTCAAAAAGTGATTTTTTAAGGAATTAAAATGTACATGGTACTATCCCATAAGTTTTCCTATGTACTGACGAACTCCCCTCGTAGCCGATATAGTTTTGATTTTTTCCACCAAATGATCTCTTAGAGGTATTTGATAATATTTTTCTTTTCCCTAAATGACATAATAAGTATCTGGATATGAAAATGTCATTTATGGAAGTGAGTAAATCTCACTGATGAATTTTCATGTCCATTCTGAGTTAAGAATATCTTCATAGAATTTTTGAACATCTATACACTATTCACCTTACAAAGTATTTTGTTTCTCTCATTTTTTCATTTTTCTCCAATTTAATCTTCTCAATGATATAATAAGTCATTAGTGTGATGGTACTAACTCATTCCATTTATACCATGGTAAAGTAGGAATCATTTTGGGATATCTACCGAATGGGTGGAATATATCCTCTTGGGGAGATGTATGATTAATTTCTTCCAATCATGAACATCTGAGATGACCCCAAAAAAACTCTAATATTGGATAAGGAGATTATCAAAATTATAAAAGTTAAATTCAAAATGTAGCTAATATGAAACCACTAATTTCCTCAAGGGATGGATCAATATATTTATTTACCGTAGAATATCTCTACTGACTGTTAAAAACACCATTGATGCCCTTCTCATAAGTTATGTGAAATCATGGGATCCTACTATAAGGCCCCAGCCTTAAACCTTACTTAATCTTGAGTTATTACAAGATTACACATTGCGGATATTTTTTGGTTTAGAGTTTCAGAGAATTAGATCATGAAACTTGAATTACATTCCACATTTAAACAAAGTGGTTACATAAAAGACAATATTCATTCTTCCCATCAACGGAAACATAATTAAAATAAAACACGGGTTCTTTCTTGACACATCCTTGACACTATCATCACATCATGTACCTTTCCCTTGACCTGTGAAAAACATTTCAAAAAACCTGGGATGAGCATAAAAATCTTAGTAAAGGTTATAAAAATATGGAAAGGAAACATGAGTTCATATATACATAAGAATGAAATCATACATTACCCATAAAACATAGGCTCTTTAACATACCTCATCAAACTATGAATAAATCATAGAAATCATAAGACATAAAGATAACTTGAGGCATTCATAACATTCTTACGTAGGGAGTAACCCTCTTGGTTACGTTTGGAATACCCATCACAATATATTACCTAAATCTCTTCGGAGAAACCTTAACGTTTCACTCCTTCGTGTTACCCAATGCATTGGAGAGAAATATCTGGCTCACCCGCCCTTAGTTTATCACGGAACCACCCGTCTTCATAACAATTCCCAAGAACCATAACATAATCTTATCACATAAAACATGCATAAGGGAAACATAACATTTCTACCTTTCTATAACAAGATATCAATACAAAACATTGATATAAATACATTACAAAAACCATTTTCAATACAAAAATAAAAGAAAAGTAAAACATGGTATTTATTTTTTCTTTTAAAAAGAAGGTATGGCTTGTAGAGGAATCCGAAACTCAAATAATGGTCATGGCAGCGGAGAAGTCGTTGTCGCCGCATACGTACGAAAAAAACATTCCCTTTTGTCATTTAGTAAAACGCTTCGTATAAAAAGATTCCTTTTGGATAAACATAAAATTCAAAGGGGTTTATACACCATATAAAAGAAAGATGTGTATAAAACAAAATATTCCTCAATGAAAGGAGATTGAGACGAAGTCCCATACAAAGACGTTATCCTTGGATTAAGGATAAATTAGTTACATAACAATGTTTGACAAACGAATACATGAAATATAAGTTGGTATTAAGTGTAAAACAATCAGAGGACATTCACACATAATCATAGAACGAAATATTCAAGGTGTACAAGTTTATCCCAAAGAATCGAAATTATGTTAAGAAGTTCCCTTGCAATAATTAGACAGCCTAACGACATCACTTCAAAATTCAGAAAAAGAGTTGATGAGAGATAAAAAGGGTATCTCATCACTTGGACATAAAATTTACATCAATAAGGATATAGAAGAACATATCTCAAAATAATATTATGTGAATTAAAAGACATAACAAAATAAGTCTTTTAAAAAGAGGAGGGTGAAAGGTTCCCTTACCAACATGGGTATCTTTCGAAACATACGCCCCGTGAAAGAATGACAATAAAAAATTGATGTAAATACTCATAAATGTAAGAATATTACACAATGAGTAAAATAATGTTCATTACATACACCACTCAAAGGAAATTGTGGAAAATGTAGCATAAGTATCACGTGAATAAAAGTGAGATGAAAAATCCCTTAGGAAAACTCGGCAGCCTAACAACGGCACTTAAAACATCCAAAAATGGATTGATGAGATCAAATAGGGTATCTCATCACATTAAAATAAAATGTACAGAAATAGGAATATAAAAGAACATCCCCCATCATAACAATGAGGAGCTTAAAATAAGTGACATAAAGGAGAGTACTTAAAGAGAAAGAGAGAGGTTAGATCTCTTATGAAAATTCGGCAGCCTAACGGCGCCACTCAAAACATCCAAAATGAATTGATGAGAGATAATAGGGTCTCTCATCATATGAACATAAAAATTACAGTAAGATTAATATAAAATAACATCCCAATTACAAGAAAGATGAGCTTAGAAGGAATGACATAAAAGAGTGTACTTAAAAAGAAAGAGAGGAGTAGGATCCCTTACCTCAAGTCCAACTTTTCTTGTTCGTTTCTTTAACGTCCTGAATAATAAACTTGAGTTAATTTACACTTTATTAAGAACCTTTTTTAGTTCATTATTCCTTTTCGATCACTTATTTCCATGTTATAAACATTATATAATCAATTAAGTTAATAATGTTTGTTTTGTTGGTTCTTAAGTCGAAGGTGGACTTCTTACAATTACATGTTGTTCGTGTGGTCAAATGTTCATTATATCCAGAATTATATTCATGACTTGGATATCATATATATCATATATATCCAGAATATACATGTATTTATAATATTACATAATCATTTAGAGGTAAGAAATGAAATGCACCGTTTATGGAGACGGTAAGCCGTACGTACGCATAAACACTACTTTCATTTCTATGTCAAATTAATGGAATTAAAACTAAATGAGAGGTAAGTATATTTTAATTCCAGAATTATATTAGTAATTTATATGTATCATTCATCATATATATCCATTATATACATGTACTTATAATAGTACATTACATTTGGGGATAAGAAATGAAATGCACCGTTCATGGAGACGGTAAGTCGTACGTACGCATGAATGCTACTTTCATTTCTATTTCATATTTTAATGGAATGGAATAATAATGATATAAAGTTATTTTGTAATTCATGTATAACATCATATATAATAACTTTAAATCCATCCTTTATACATCCCACATATGGCATTAACGAATCACATCACTTTGAGGGGGCGGTAGTCCTCACTTCCTTAAATGAAGATATCGCGTTTACCCATAATGGAAACCATAAAGGTATGCCAAAAATAAAAAATACAGAAGCTTAAAGAAAACATAAACATATTATATATCATATATAAATATAGTGTCATCTTAATGTCCACCTTTTAAGGTGTTAAAATAATGTTGAACAATCATTATTTCGGGAGGCTGAAATTCGCCATCCACGGAAACAGTATGTTCTTTAACCATTAGATGTAGGTGTGTGAAAGTGTAGCTCGAATAAATATTATAACAACATCCTAGTATATTAATGATAATGGAGTTTTTAGAAAAGAAATTAATAAAAATAGTTTAGGGGGTTGGAGAGGCAAAATAAAACAAAAGGACTCAAGTGAAGACATTACCTTAAAATCGGGTAACTCCCTTTGGTTTGAGCTCAAAGGCTTCATTGGGAAAACTAATTCCCAAAGTGAGGCTTAAAAGAGTAATATAGGGAAGTGGAGAGACAAAATGGGCAGAGTTTGGCCGATCCAAAGGCTTTGGGAGAGTGGGTAAGGAGGTAGAGGTGGGGGCCTTTTATAAGAGGAGAGGAGGGGCACTCTTGGAAGGTAAAGAAAAGTCACTTTATTTTAAAATGGTATTCGGATTTAAGAGGTCCCACATTGATGTGTTTCTAGGATACAGTGATAAAGGTTCGAAATACACTCATCTAATAGGTTTTTGACATGTGTAGGTCTTATATATTACATTATCCTTCCTTTTTATTTAAATCGTTAAATAATGAGGTCATCGCTGCATCATCATGATATCATAAATGATTTAATATATATAATCTCTAAAAATTATAAATAAAATACTATGAGGTAGGAAATATTTTTATCTTTCCAATGAATATTTATATTCAAAAATCTGATTTGTATAACCCCATGTAAAAATTGTTTTTGTAAAACATTTCATGTTTGTCTCATTTTTACTTTAACTTTAAATAAAAAGATACTAATGTAATTTTCCAACCAAAGTGGCTTCATGGGGTCCCCAAGTTGACCCATGGGTTGTCTTGGTCATCCATGACACGTCCAATGAGGTTAGGACATGTTTCATGTTCATTTCATATTATTAAAACATTATTTTTACCTTAAACTACACTAATTACCTCTAATCGCGATTAAAAACTTAATAAGTTACTATTCACCAAAAAATTATTTTTATCCCATTGAACCACATTTTACTTCTTAATGAAAACAATTTATGTCAGATTTTTGAAATTAAAAATACAAAGATGGAAAATTTTCATTTAAATGGAAAAATCAATTTTTATAAGTACCACTTAGTGGTTTCACTATTCATCAAAAATTGAAGTTTTTCAGAAAAATCCCAAAAATTCACCCTAAGATATATTTGATATTCCAAATTCAAAAATGAAGCCTATTTTAAAAAATTCAAAACATAAAAGTCACATTAATTAATTTAATAATTAATTCCCGCTGTCAGAGCAACTAGCATGTTTTTATGAAACAATAAGTATCAAAAGATTGACAATAGTTTAAGTCTGATTTCAAAGTGAAATTAATTCCAACGACCACTATTGGATTTAATGGTAAAAATATATTCTAATTTCACTTTAAAACCAATTCAACAGATAATCTAATCATATAAATAAATTAGATTAAAAAGTGGTTTTGAATTAAAATACAACATTTTACACTATTCATTAAAAAATGAACTTTATCAGAAAGATACCAAAAATTTACACAAAGTAAATTTTGATGTCCCAATTCTTAAGAAGAGTTTTATTTGGTCCAAAAGGATGTATATGAGTGGGAAAAACTATATTTAATCATGGTTCTCCATCAAAATGCGATAAGTGAACCTTTAGTGAAAACTAGGGCATATACGCCTAAAATTGAATTCTTTCCATATTTTATGCCTTTATCTTTTATTGGATAAATGTAAAAAAAATTTAAAACATATATAATCTTATTTTAGTTATTTATATCCATTCCCGCCAATACAACGACTACATGTTAACTACCATTTAAAATAATATTATTTTATTATTAGAGTGCAATGTAAGATTCCCAAGAAACTCGTTGTTGCGTGTTGGGTACGCCATCGAGCATAGCGTCCCCTTTAAAGTCATATTAATATTTTATTCACAAATATGGATAAATATGAAAATGAAATATTCTTTATTTACCTGGGTTGTTACATACTTCCCCCCTTTTGGGAATTGCATCCTCGCAATTTTTAAAATTGAGCTTGGAAACATCCTTGAAAGTCCCACATCGGAACAAGAGTCGGTAAAACAATCACTTTAAAATAAAGGAAGATAAGTACAGAGGTCACCCGAGTTAACCCATATGTAGAAAAAAATGGACATGGAAGAAAAACCAAAGGGTCATGTTCTTGAGGGAGAGTGATAGTAAACATGTCTTGGAGAAAGTTAACCATAAGAAAATCACAAACCTGTGATGGGTTAAACGGTATTCGCTTCCCCAGTAGGAAAAGTTAATAGACAACATTTTTGTTTTAAGTTACTTTTTATTGAGGAATTTATTCATAAGGAAACATAATCACTTATCATGTTGACTTTCAACTTTTACTAGATTCCTTAATCAAACTCATATTTTTTTCCAAAAGATGAGTATTTAGGGAGACTTGTTCGCATTAAGAGT
The DNA here is from genome assembly GCA_963277665.1 of Viscum album. Taxonomy (NCBI): domain Eukaryota; kingdom Viridiplantae; phylum Streptophyta; class Magnoliopsida; order Santalales; family Viscaceae; genus Viscum; species Viscum album. The sequence continues at coordinate 1,465,352,261 of OY728128.1, read as the reverse complement.
TCTATAATCAACTTCTAGAGAATCACCTAATCCACCAAAGAGAACTATATAAATCCCATGTCTTTAGGCTTAAACCAAAACCAAAACCAAAAAGGTTAGTACAAGGTCAGATAATCCAAAAAAGGATTACCCATTAAAAAGAAAATCTATGATTAATCTCCAAAATTTGTCCAACAAAACCAAAAGTTCAACGAGGACCATCCGATAAACAATTTGTCCATAAAATTTTTCAAAGTAAACCAATATAAGATTGAAACCCAAATATTTGAGGGATTTATTCACATAGTCTTCCAAGTTAAATCGTAACATTTACCTCCAAACAAAATGAGTTGCTCCTAAAGTCTCATATTGAAAAGTAATTATCCTAATCACATATCCTCCTTGATAGGTTAATCATTTTTCATAAATAACCCAAAATCAACTTAATCTTAATTCATAAAATCATATAACTAAATAGAATCAGTCAAACTAACCATGTGCTTCACGTAGTCCAGTGGTAGGCGATAAATACCAGTTGCACTTTGGTCATGGGTTCGATTACCGCAGCTTTGTCCGACGCGACGGGTTGTCACACGGTCTGCGTGTTGTCCTTTTTCCAAAACTCTATAATTCTTAAATCATTCCCAAAAGGAGATAAAATCATCAAAAATGATCATAAAATATTTTAACCTCATGTTTATCTCATGCCTTTCATTTTCCAGCATATCATATAATAACCCATAATTACATCAAAAGTAAGGATCATATAAACTCTAATGGTTACCTTTATAATTATTACCTGAACTTCCACATCGATTGTTCATCTCGTACATGATGCATTACAGAACATACCAAGGTTCATGTGGTTGATCATGACTCCTTGATATTTGGTTTAGAACAACCACGAGTTTCCACATTGAATCCTCCATTTTATCTAGTATCTTAATCAGAGAACCACCACAGTTTCCTTCAAACCTGTTGTCTCTTTGGTGCCTGCTAGATCCATCCATTCACTAAAAACAGAAATGTCAGTGTGAGTATATCAACAAAACCATCATGTACTAATGAGGAAGGTAAACACTAAGATATACTTACTCATTCACTTTTTCTAAAATAAGGACTCTTTCTAAAATCCTAACCATTATGGTAATGTCACTTATGCTTAAAGAATACCCTATCCTCTAAAGTTATCTAAACCGACCTTTGATACCAACTATAAGGCCCCAGACTTAAACCTTACTTAATCATGAGTTATTACAAGATTACACATTGAGGATATTTTTAGGTTTAGAGTTTTAGAGAATTAGATCATGAAACATGAATTACATTCCACATTTAAACAAAGTGGTTACATAAAAGTCAATATTCATTCTTCCCATCAACGGAAACATATTTAAAATAAAACACGGATTCTTTATTGACACATCCTTGACACTATCATCCCATCATGTAATTTTCCCTTGACCTGTGAAAAACATTTCAAAAAACTTGGGATAAGCAAAAAAAGCTCAGTAAGGGTTATAAAAATATGGAAAGGAAACATGAGTTCATATATACATAAGAATGAAATCATACTTTACCCATAAAACATAGGCACTTAACATAACTCATCAAACCATGAATAAATCATAGAAATCATAAGATATAAAGGTAACTTGAGTCATTCATAACATTCTTACGTAGGGAGTAACCCTCTTGGTTACGTTTGGAATACCCATCACAGTATATTACCTAAATCTCTTCGGAGAAACCTTAACGTTTCACTCCTTCGCGTTACCCAAAGAATTGGAGAGCTATATCGGGCTCACCCACCCTTAGTTTATCACGGAACCACTCGTCTTCATAACAATGCCCATGAACCATAACATAATCTTATGACATAAAACATGAATAAAGGAAACATAACATTTCTACCTTTCAAAAACAAGATATCAATACAACACATTGATATAAATACATTAAAAAAACCATTTTCAATACCAAAATAAACGAAAAGTAAAACATGGTATTTATTTTTTCTTTTAAAAAGAATGTATGACTTGTAGAGGAAGCCGAAACTCAAATAATGGTCACGACGGCAGAGAAGTCGTTGTCGCCGCATACATACGACAAAAACATTCCCTTTTGTCATTTAATAAAACGCTTCGTATAAAAAGATTCCTTTTCGATAAACGTAAAAGTCAAAGGTGTTTATACACCGTATAAAAGAAAGTTGTGTATAAAACAAAATATGCCTCAATGAAAGGAGATTGAGACGAAGTCCCATACAAAGACGGTATCCTTGGATTAAGGATAAATCAGTTACATAACTATGTGTGACAAACGAATACACAAAATATAAGTGGGTATTAAGTGTAAAAAAATCAAAGGAAAATCACACATAATCATAGAATGACATATTCAAGGTGTACAAGTTTATCCCGAAGAATCGAAATTGGGTTAAGAAGTTCCCTTGCAATAATTAGACAGCCTAACAGCGTCACTTCAAAATTCAGAAAAAGAGTTGATGAGAGATAAAAAGGGTATCTCATCACTTGGACATAAAATTTACATCAATAAGGATATATAAGAACATCTCCCAAAATAATATAATGTGAATTAAAAGACATAACAAAATAAGTCTTTTAAAAAGAGGAGGGTGAAAGGTTCCCTTACCGACATGGGTATCTTTTGAAACATACGCCCCGTGAAATAAGGACAATAAAACATTGATGTAAACACTCATAAATGAAATAATATTACACAATGAGTAAAATAATGGTCAGTACATACACCACTAAAAGGAAATTGTGGAAAATGTATCATAAATCTCACAGGAATAAAAGTGAGATGAAAAATCCCTTACGAAAACTCGGCAGCCTAACGGCGCCAGTTAAAACTTCCAAAAATGGATTGATGAGATCAAATAGGGTTTCTCATCACATTAAAATAAAATGTAAATCAAGAGGAATATAACAGAACATCCCCCATCATAACAAAGAGGAGCTTAAAAGAAGTGACATAATGTAGAGTACTTAAAGAGAAAGAGAGAGGTTAGATCTCTTACAAAAATTCGGCAGCCTAACAGCGCCACTCAAAACTTCCAAAATGTATTGATGAGAGATAATAGGGTCTCTCATAATATGAACATAGAAATTACAGTAAGAGTAATATAAAAGAACATCCCAATAACAAGAAAGATGAGCTTATAAGGAATGACATAAAAGAGTGTACTTAAAAAGAAAGAGAGGAGTAGGATCCCTTACCTCAAGTCCAACTTGTCTTGTTCGTTTCTTTAACATCCTGAATGATAAACATGAGTTAATTTACACTTTATTAAGAACCTTTTTCTAGTTCATTATTCCTTTTATATCACTTATTTCCATGTTATAAACATTATGTAATCATGTAAGTTAATAATGTTTGTTTTGTCGATATTTGGTTCTTAAGTCGAAAGTGGACTTCTTACAATTACATGTTGTTTGTGTGGTCAAATGTTCATTATATCCATAATTATATTCATTATTTGGATATAATATATATAATATATATCCATAATATACATGTATTTATAATATTACATAATCATTTAGAGGTAAGAAATGAAATGCACCATTCATGGAGACGGTAAGCCGTACATACGCATGAATGCTACGTTCATTTCTATGTCATATTAATGGAATTAATACTAAATGAGAGGTATGTATATTTTAATTCCAGAATTATATTCATCATTTAGATGTATCATTCATCATATATATCCATTATGTACATGTACTTATAATAGTACATTACATTTGGGGATAAGAAATGAAATGCACCGTTCATGCAGACGGTAAGCCGTACGTACGCATGAACGCTACTTTTATTTCTATTTCATATTTTTATGGAATGGAATAATAATGATATAGAGGTATATTATAATTCCAGTATATCATTATATATAATAACTTTAAATCCATCCTTTATACGTCCCACATATGGCATTAACGAATCACATCACTTTGAGGGGGCGGTAGTCCGCACTTCCTTAAATGAAGATATCGCATTTACCCATAATGGAAACCATAAAGGTATGCACAAAATGAAAAATACAGAAGCTTAAGGAAAACATAAAAATATTATATATCATATATAAATATTTTTTTATCTTAATGGCCACCTTTGAAGGTGTTAAAAGAATGTTGAACAATCCTCGTTTTGGTAGGCCGAAATTCTCCATCCACGGAAACAGTATGTTCTTTAACCATTAGATGTAGGTGTTTGAAAGTGTATCTCAAATACTTCTTATAACAAAATCCTAGTATATTGATTATACTGGAGTTGTTACAAAATAAATGAATAAAAAGAGTTTAGGGGGCTGGAGAAGCAAAATAAAACAAAAGGACTCAAGTGAAGACATTACCTTAAAATCGGGTAACTCCCTTTGGTTTGAGCTCAAAGGCTTCTTTGGGAAGACTTCTGCCCAAAGTGATGCTTCAAGGAGTAATAGAGGGAAGTGTAGAGACAAAATGGGAAGAGTTTGGCCGAGACAAAGGCTTTGGGTGTGTGGGTAAGGAGGTAGAGGTGTGGGCCTTTTATAAGAGGAGGGGAGGGGCACTCTTGGAAGGTAAAGAAAAGTCACTTTATTTTAAAATGGTATTCGGATTTAAGAGGTCCCACATTGATTTGATTCGAGGATAAGGTGATAAGGGTTCTAAATCCACTCATCCAATAGGTTTTGGACTTGTGTAGGTCTTAGATATTACATTATCTTTCTATTTTATTTAAATCGTTAAATAATGAGGTCATCGCTGCATCATCATGATGTCATAGATAATTTAATTTATTTAATGTCTAAAAATTATAATAAAAAAATACTATGATGTAGGAAATATTTTTATATTTACAATGAATATTTATAGTCAAAAATATGATTTTTATAACCCCATGTAAAAATTGTTTTAGTAAAACATATCATGTTTGTCTCATTTTTACTTTAACTTTAAATAAAAAGATATTAATGTAATTTTCCAACCAAAGTGGCTTCATGGGGTCCCCAAGTTGACCCATGGGTTGTATTGGTCGGCCATGACACATCCAATGAGGTTAGGACATGTGACAAGTTCATTTCATATTATCAAAACATTATTTCTACCTTAAACTACACTAATTACCTCTAATCGCGATTAAAAACTTAATAAGTTACTATTCACCAAAAAATTATTTTTATCCCATTGAACCACATTTTACTTCTTAATGACAACCATGTATGTCGGATTTTTGAAATTCAAAACACAAATATGGCAAAATTTCATTTAAACGGAAAAATCAGTTTTTATAAGTACCACTTAGTGGTTTCACTATTCATCAAAAATTGAAGTTTTTCAGAAAAATCCAAAAAATTCACCCTAAGATATATTTGATATTCCAAATTCAAGAATGAAGTCTATTTTAAAAAATTCAAAACATATAAGTCACATTAATTAATTTAATAACTAATTCCCACTGTCAGAAAAAATAACGTGTTTTTATGAAACAATAAGTATCAAAAGATTGACACTAGTTGAAGTCTGATTTCAAAGTGAAATTAATTCCAATGACCACTATTGGATTTAATGGTAAAAATATATTTTAATTTAACTTTAAAACCAATTCAAAAGATAATCTAATCATATAAATAAATTAGATTAAAAAGATGTTTTGAATTAAAATACAACATTTTACACTATTCATTAAAAAATGAACTTTATCAGAAAGATACCAAAAATTTACACAAAGTAAATTTTGATGCCCCAATTCGTATGAAAAGTTTTATTTGGTCCAAAAGGATGTATAAGAATGAGAAAAACTATATTTAATGACGGTTCTCCATCAAAAGGCGATAAGTGAACCTTTAGTGAAAACTAGAGCATATACGCCTAAAATTGAATTCTTTCCATATTTTATGCCTTTATCTTTTATTGGATAAATGTAAAAACATTTAAAAACATATATAATCATATTTTAGTTATTTCTATCCATTCCCTCCAATAAAACGGCTACATGTTAAGTACCATTTAAAATAATATTATTTTATTATTAGAGTGCAACGTAAGATTCCCAAAAACTCATTGTTGCGTGTTGGGTATGCCATCGACCATAGCATCCCCTTTAAATTCATATTAATATTTTATTCACAAATATGGATAAATATGAAAATTTCATATTCTTTATTTACCTGGGGTGTTACACCTACTAGGAAATTCTAGGATATGGATAATATACATCATGGTGATATCACTCGAGGCCTATGATTTCCCTAATCCATAGGCTGATGGGTTTCATGTAAATTTTCTTGAATGGGTGGCTTGTCCTGGTTGAGGATGATTGCTCAAGAATTTGTGTTAGCATGTTGGTGATGGTAGCTCACATAATAGAGTTATGGCCTCTTAATCTATCCATATCCACTCTTTCTTGCATTTAAAAACTTTTAGTACATATCCAATAGGGAAATGTCTATTATTGGATTGGCAGTCTTTTCCAATTTTTATTTTTCTGTATAGGGGATAATTTTCACTGGTATTAATACCACAACACTACCAGGATCCTTGGTGTCCAATCCTTCCCCAATATTATAAACATATATTATATTGAGTTAATTTAATTAGGCCCTAATGATGTTACTCACATGCTAATATGGTCAGATAATTTAAATTTCACACCTTATCCTAAATCAGACAAGCCAATTATCGATAATGACAGTGACTTTCTTGATGAATGATCCTAAATGATTTCTCTTTAGGATGGGGTTCTCACAGGTAGGATGGATGAGTTAGTTGTCTTTGAGTTATATACCCCTTACCAGTTCTCTCCCCAATCTAGCTACATCCAAAGGGTTTCTCCTATCCCCTGAGCTAGCGTGTGGGGTGAATACCATCGTGGGATTATCTACCAATTTTAGCTTATATTGGAGTGTAAGGATACCAATATTGACATTATACTACCACATATTGGTACCCCTATATTTCTAACTTATTATTATTACTAGGATTAGGTGGAATCCTATCTGGTTGTTGTCATGAAAAGAATGGTTCATCAAGTGGATAGACCATATGCTTCTCTGACTCCTTTGTCCGGAGTAACAGTGGAGATGATTCAAGATTTCGGAGTGTCTTCAAGGATGTTTACCCATCATATAGATGACTATACCATTACTGGGGAATAAAATTTTGAGGTTTATATTCCTTCAGTATGAGAAAAAAATATTGAATATTTTTAGGGAAGAGTATATGGAGATTCCACTCTTACATTTTCATCGGCTCTCCTGATTGTTCGACCTTCTGATGTATCTACTCTAGTAGATATATGATCTAACATGGCATGAGATAATTTTGTAGAAAATTCAAACCTTTATTACTAAGAATCCCCTAGATACAAATCATGATAAATAAAAACACCGTTGTTAGCTCTTTAATGATTTGGTGGGTGGTGGCATTGACCGAAAGACATTATATGAAATAATTTATACTTTATCCAGAATCATAAATAGATTCATATTGGTGGGAAGGTATTATGTTATTTAAATGACATGACTCCTTTAGAACAACTAATGAGGGAATATTTGGGGGTGTTGGAATAGATTCATTAGATAATATCTGAAATGCTAGCCCAAATGGATTCCTTGACTGCAAAAATAGCTAGACTTGAATAGATCATAGCCTGCTCAATATCTACTCTGTCGACATCATCATCCTAATTAACAACAAACCATAATATATTATACAATAATTATTTTGTTATAAAGGCACTTCTTTCTTAGGAAGAAGTGGAAGTGGTTGGGTGGGCAACACTTTTATGCTCAATCAACACTTCTTGTCAAACTCTTATAGACTTTTAAATCTCAGCCGATAAAGTCATGTTGTAGTATGGCCACAGATGTTTTTATATATAAAGAATATTTGGAGGGGCTATGAAATTTGAATATTCCTCCTTTTTATGAAAATTATCAATGAATGAATATTTTTAACTTTTATGTATCATTGTCCATTTTTTATTCATTATACTCCATTGATCAGTGATGCATGAATCATCAAAAATACCCATCCTTCACATGATGTCCTGTAAACATAAATGATTGGATTTGGATGCTTAATTCACAAAAGATATTCTTTTAGGAATTATCAGGAATTCTAACCAACATGATATTACTTAATGATAAACATGCTCCACTTATCTTGAGATCACCTAATTTAAAAAATTATAATTTTGAAAAATATATGTTTCAAAGGGAAATTACTCAATGTTTTTCAAAAGTTAGTGGACATAGTGAACATGAATTTATTTTTTCTAAGGAAATATAGTTGGTCCCATAATATTAATATCCCTTACATTATACTTCCCTCATTTTTTTCATAAGATTCATATAATTGAAGGATTAATGTGTGTGAACGTGGATTTTTCTCATGTTTCCCACTAATAGGTTTTTATCATGACTAGATTTATGATTTTTTCAGTCTTGAAAACTAGAATTTTTTTTTTCAATAAATAGGGTCTTCTAGCTTGGACAATCTATTGCTCCTAGTTTAGAGTCACCTGAATCAGAATTTATGCTATTGGTAATATACCATTTTCAAGGTAATATTCAATATGACTATAACATGATGTAGAGAGGACATATTCTATATTGTTTAATATCATATGTTAAGGATTTATATCATGTAGTTTAACGTCATGAAGTGAGATAATTTTCCTTGAAATTTATTGTCATGCTGTAAGGAAATTATTGATTAATACAGAATATGGGGAATACAGTCCAAGAATTACCAAAAACACTATAAGGTGGTGATTTCATTTGTGTGATTTCTCGTACTCATAAGGATTAGATATCCCTTATGAAAAAGATAATATGCCTCTGGATAGAAGGTCAAATCCCTTATACAGCGATAGCCTGGTAAAAAAAAGGATCCCTACTATTTTCAAATTTCTATAAAAGAATCATGGGGGTATCATTTGTTGAGGGTAAAAATTAAAGGAAGATAGTTCCACCTAGATATTTGGAACATAGTTGGGTGAGTCATAGCCCAAAATCCCAAATAAATATATATGGAATGGGGAAGAAAAACCCGAGATGAACCAAAACACCATGAGGTGTTGAGTTCCACTATGGAATTATTGGGTATCATGAGGATTATAGTTCCTTTACTTCAAGTATCAAATGAATTTAGTAGGTGGGTTAAGTCCCTTATGCATCGATAGCAATGTGATGTAAATATGATAACATCTCTGTTATAAGGTCCATGAATGATTTAAAAAAAATCAAACTTCTAGATGGTGAAGTGGGGTATAAAGAAAATGATTATCTAGGAATGGTTATGGAACCCAAGGGTAGCTTTGATCTTTTTTGGGAATCATGGGTCTTATACCCTATGGTTTCGAGTCACAAGGTGGAGGTCATCAAAAGGTTTGGGAATGGAGTGTCTCATTCCTTCTTTTATAAAGGGTACAAAACAAGGTGATTTAAAATCAAGCATATAAAACATACTTGAATAGTTTAGTTATTGTAACTATAAATCATGGTCCAATGTCACTAGGTCATGAGTAGTGATATCAGATAATCATACCAGGGATGACCCAAAACACACTAAGGTGTTGAATTTTTCAATAGCGATGATAGTGATCACAAGGATCATAAGGCCCATTTTGAAATTTATAAAAAAATTGTTTATGAAAATAAGTGCATATATTAGAGACATATGCATACATTCATAGTCAAACAAAGGGTTTCTTGAAGATTAGTATCCTTTTTCGAGGGCCCTAGAAGGTTTTAGATATCTAAGATTCTCAAATGATGAAATATGATTTCCTAATAATGTAATATTCAATAATGATTAAAATATCCTAAATTTATTCTTCCACCCAGTGAACATTTTATGATGGATATAAATATAGAAAATCATTAATCTAACTTTTTCATGGACCAGGGGGTCCATGGATAATTTATCAACTTTTACTAGGGCTAAAAAGAGGGCCATGTGTGTTTTATGACTAATTTATTTATGCTATATATTTTTCAAAAATTTGAGAGAAGAAGTGTTCAACAAACATAGACATGAATTTTTCACTGGCCTCCCTTTGCGAGGTTTCAACCAAAATAGTTATATATATCATTTAACAATTTCTTTAGGGTCTTGTGATTTTTTCCATCAGTGGATAAATTTTGTTGTCATAGAGCTTTAACAAATGTGCATGTGGGATATAGACATGATTCACATGGTCCTGGTATGAGGGGAATGTTGAAAATATCTAAATTGATATACGTAGAGTTAGGAGTAATCCAATATCCTTTTGACTTGGGGTCAAAAAATTGTAAATCATAGATCGAGGTTCTTAGGATATGAGTACTGATATGAGACAATCATGATGTGTATGACCCAAAACAATCTCAGGTGTTGAGATATACCATAATAATTCTAGGCCTCACAAGTATCAGAATTCCAATTTTATAAGATATTGTTGATTTAGTTCACAAACATAGGGGAATATGTCATAACCAAAGGAAGAAATCTGTAGTCAAAAAAATATTCCCATGAAGTCAGGTGTCTTTTTCCGACGCCCATTAATGGTTGGAAGAAACGGAGTCTCTCGAAACATAAAGTGGGATTTATGGATTGAGGTGCTTAAAAGATGATGAAATAACCCAATTATTTGGTTGAATGAGGCTTGAATGTTGTAATCCTTTGACAAGAAAATTTTATTGGTAATGTACTTCACCTTTAAACTTTATGTAATGGGGATATATTTTTCACTCTTTTTAATGTCATGCAATTGGGACATTCACTACATATGTATGGCGCATATGATTTTAGGGGGTATTTTTACCATGTTATATGTTTTGGATAAACCCAGGTTTAGGGTTATGTGTCTTTCTACATATCATGTGATGACAGGAAGTACTCCATACATGGTTATTTCATTAAATTACCCTTCGTAGGTTTGACCCGAATGCAAGGATGGGGAGATATTTTTATTTTTCCTGGATAGACCCAATAATCGATGATCTGAGTGTCACTATGATTCCTACTCTAATATGAATCAAATAAAATTTAGTTCATTAATCGTAATATTTCTATTTTGTTCGGAAGGGGTTGTTATTCCCATTGGTTTTTTATAATTGGGCCCAGGATTGGAGACCTAGGTGTCATTACATATCCTATAATGTTAGTGATAAAGAAATAAATAGTTAATGAATGGGAGACTCTCTATTCATGTCTGACACATATAGATAAGGGGAATTATACCTATGTATTTTTAAAGTTGGGCCCTTGATTTGAGATCTATGAGTAACTATGTATCTTGTGATGACAAGAATCAATCCATACCGATTTCTTGAGAAACCGTGAAGATAAATGTCAGGAAAAAAGGATGTGGACTCCCTGATGTGAAAGAGAATATTATGACTGGATCCAATTTTACAACCCAAGATTTCATAGTACGTTATTTTCTTTAAATTAATTCAATAGCTTGTGCTACACACAACACTGAATTCGAGCGCACCACGACATAACAAACTAACCGTTCAAAAGTGGTTATGAATACTATTAAATGAATTTTGAATTTTATATACTCCATAAAATTTTAGAATACATATTATGTGTTTCATAGACATTATATAAGAACAAATTCATTTTTTCAGATAAAAGAAGTATTTTTCAAAAAATAAACTTTTACAACCTTTTAATCAAAACCCCTTTTTTTAAAACCAATATTTGAAACTTTTTTATATTAAATTTAATGAAATTAAATTTTTCTTTAGAATATGGACATAAAAATTTATTTCGGATAAATGTTTTGTACTTTCCTGATAACTTTCATTTTTTGATTAATACTAAAAAATACAAAATTTTAATTGAAAACAACTTTTTTAATCGAAATAATTTATAGTGTTAAATTATGTATTTTAATATTTTTGAAGTATAATTAGATTATATTTTTATCATTTAATAAAATTTAGGTAATTATAAGTAATTTCACATTTAAATTTGACATAAAAACATGTTAATCTTTTGATAGTTTTTACTTTTTAAAAACCCACTTTTCAGTTTTGACAACGGGAATTAATTTTATATTAAACAATGAAACTTCCCTATTTTGAATTTAGTAAAATAGAATTTATTTTTTAGATAGGAACATCAAAAATAGATTAGGGTAGATTTTTGGTATTTTTCTGAAAACATTCAATTTTTTATGAATAATGAAAAACACTGTGTTATAGTTTTAAACCGACTTTTTATTTAAATAATTATTTATTTTATTTAAATTTATTTTAAGTAAAAATAAATATATAATACCTATATAATTTCAATTTAATTAATTGGAGTCATTTTATAAAGAAATTTGATGTATATAATTTTATTGTACTATTTACCGTCTTTTACCCACCTCTAAGAAAAATTTGGAAAATTTGCATAAAATGTAATTTTACAACTTTTGTGGGTTGAATTTCAAAAAAACAAGAGAAAAGATTAATATCAGTAATTAAAATGTGGTTCAATAAGATGAAAATAATTTTTGGTGAATAGTAACTTTTGACTTTATTTACAATGGTAAAAAGTATATATAGTAATTAAGAGTCAAAATGATTTCATAATTACCCTAACACATTTCATAATTCTATTGGATAAGTATAATTAGAACAAAAAAAACCTTACAAATAAATTATGTACCTCTTTGGTCAACTTGTATTAGATTATGACATTTATTATTATTTGATTTAAAGAAGAGGTAAGAGTGTTAAATTAAATGTTTAATAATTAACTATTTTTAATATAGGGTTACACAAAATATAAATTCGACTATAAATATTCATTAGAAAGATAGAAATATATCCTACATAATTGTATATTATTTATAATTTTTAGACATTATATAATTTAATTTATTTGTAACATAATGATGATGCATTAATTATCTTATTAATAAAATATTAAAATAATTGATATTATAATAATCCAAATAAATGTAAATCGAGACTTATGATGAATTAAACTAATTTTATAGGTTCATATTACAAGTTAATTTTGTTTAAATAAATTTTATTCGAAGTTATAATGTTTTTATGGCTTTCAAAAAAATCAAATACTAAATAGTATCAAAATTGACATAATTGAGTTTTTAAAACAAATATTATATTCTTAATTGATATAATATTTTTAAAAATCTACGGATCGGCCAAAGTACTGAGATAAGGTTATATATATTAATATTTAACCACATGGAGTTCCCTTGTCTTATTATAGTGAGATTATTAACCATATAATATAAAAATACAAAGAGACATAGTAAATGTCAAACTATTTAACTAAGAGTTAAATATAAAAGATAAGGTTAATATGATGACCTAAACCTATCTAAAACCTATTGGTTGAGATTTTTTCGGCCCATCCCAAATTATCATTTAAATAATTCATTTTTAGGCATTATAAACCTAAAATTATTTAATTATAAAATAATATTTCCAGGTTTTTGAAAAGTGGCCATCACCTCTCTTATAAAAGGGTATTTAACCTTCTCTTAATTTCAAACCTCCAAAGCCATTTGGATCGGCCCAAACCTACCCAAATATCCTCCCAACTTTCCACCCTTAATCCTAGAGGCCTTCCTTTGGTCAGAAAACCAACCTAAGGAGCCCTTTTGATCAAATCAAAAGGAAGAACCCGAAGAAGAGGTAAATATTTCATTCTCTCTTTCAAGTTCTTTTCTCCTTCCACTTACTCTTTATTTGATGTTTCCATTCTAAAATAATAAATCAAGTATATTCTATATACTATGATGTTATTATAAAAATGTTACAACCATATTCATTATTCTATCCATCCTATAAATGACCAAGTCACCATGCATGCGTACGTACGGATTACCGTCTCCACGTCATGGTGTAGTTTGTTATTCAATCACTTAATTATTTGGATGGGTATAATAATGATCATAACTGATGTAAATAATAAATATAACATTTCAATTATTCTTTATATATCATATACCATCCAATTACATACTATTTTACCATCAATATAATGATATTGTCACTCGTGCGTACATACGGATTACAGTCTCCACGAAAGCAATGAGATTCATTCCCCATCGTAATCATTAAATAGTAATTTTTATTTTATGATTAAAAATAATTTTTATGAACATAATATCATTTTTTATATGAATCATGTACATATTATCCATAAAAAAACATGTCTTATGTAACCAAGCATATAATGGAAAATGAATTAGTTGACACCTAAAACGATGATACTACTAAAATCTTATTGACAAAGCAATATTATAAGATCATATATGATATAATATTTATGTATATAGTTATTGTATAATATAATAACAATTATTTAACTATTATAGAGGAGGATAACTTACCCTCTACCATGTAAAAGTACAAGGTAAGGGGTTTTCATCTCACTTCTTATTCCCGTGAGATTCATGCTATATTGCCACTATTTCCTTTTGTGTAGTGTATGTATTTACCATGATTGTATTATTTGTGTAATATAATTTATTTTATGAGCATTTTCATCTTCATTTCATGATACTTCTTTTATGGGGTGTATGTTTCCTAAGTTAACAAATTGGTTAGGAAATTTCAAATTTCAATTTCCACTCATTGGGCTTTATGAATACTTCATTGATTACATTACTCCATGATTATGTGTGAAATAAATATTTATTTACTTATGAAGTAATTTCCACTCCCCTTTGTTTGGATATAATTTTGATACACCTAATCACTCCATTGATAAATTTTCAATTCATCGATATAAACATGATAAGATTAATTTTAACTTAATTTCTATTCATTGAGTTAAACATCCATGTCATTGGTGTTGTTCCTACAAGAATATGTGTGAATGTCCTATGAATGTTTTATACTGAATATACAGTCATATTTAGTGTATTTTTATTTTTCAACCATAATTATTTCATTGATTTATCCTTAACCTAAGGACACATTCTTTATAGAGGAATTCATCTCAACTTACATTCCATTGAGACTTCTTTGTTGTTATGTGCCAATTCAATTTTATTTGGTGTATATACAATACTTTTACATATTATATCATGAATCCATTTATTCTCATGATATTTTAATGTTTTTATTACCTCACTTATTTGTATTTTGTGTCTCCAATTTGGTTAGGAACTCTAACTAAAATATCATTTTAAATGTTTTAAAAATTTATTCTTCTAAATCATTCTCATTAATATCCATTTTTTAAAAAAGGTTATAAGGTTTTATTTATATGTAAATTATTTTTTTAAAATTGAAATTCCTTTTAAAAGTTCCACGGTGGTATGGGACACTTTGATTCAAAAATCTATTTTAAATAGCTTCTTAATAAATAGTTAGGCTTCTAAATGTTTTCATGAAAAAGGGATATTTCTCTCAAATATTTTTACTGATAATTTTCAACTACGTCAAAATCCATTACGGGATATTATTCTTGATCGATGATGATTTATTATGATACAATTCTTTTACACTATATTGAAGGTTTTGTGATATGTTTGACTGTGGGTTTGTTATTTGTATACCATTATGGTTTATGGAAAAATTATTTACATTTTGTATGCTAGTTTTAATACAAATGTTTATGTTATGTTTAAACCTTTTCATATGAGGAATGCATTGGACTTAGTAAGTGACTGGTGGAGCCCTTTATTGCTGCTCGATGCATCGGTAGGTCTCATGAGACAAACTAGTGTCTTGGAAAAAGGCTTTGACAAAATATATTTTTTAGTCTGGGAACAAGGCCTTGACTATGTGGTTACGAAGTCTTGCATTATGCATTACATTATTATAAAAGTGGCTATTGATATTGCATGTTATTATTCAACTAGAAGAATATCCTTGGGAATAAGTAAATGGAATTATTTGATTTTATCTTTTCCATATTATACTAAATTTAATGTTTAAAATGCTTTTGTTTTAGTCTTATACATAGGCTTAAATATTTATGCTTATTTATGAATGTTTCCACTATATTGTTATCCTTACTGAGCATATGAGCTCACCCCTTTCTATTTTTATTTTTCCTAGGATGTGAAAAAGTATTTTATTGTTGACCTGTATGGATAGGCTAAGGATATAAGTGTTTTTAAAAGGGTAAAAAATGTTTTTGTTGTTTTTATTTCATGATGTAATGTAAAACTTATGAGTGTATCAAGTACTTCCAAGGATACTAAACTGATCAGTCTTTTGGGACATGGTTCCTTATATCATGAAAATGTTATATAATAATGCACCGACTCTGGGTAACTTGGGTCAGGGCATTATAGTTGGTATTAGAGGAAGTTTAGTACAATCCTTGGAAGCTATATTTAGAAAAAATCTGATTAGGGAACATTACCCTAAGATAGCCTTTGAGGATTAGCATATAAGAACTTCCTAGAATTTTTGTACTATAGATATTTTGTTGGTTTTCCATGCAATACATCTTTGTTTGGATACGAGCAGGTAGAGGCAGCTCTGACATTAATGTGCCTAGGGGTAAAACCCAAAAACACCACTTTGAGCTAGACTCAAATGGGAACCAGTGCCTGACAACGGGCCTTTCTGCACTCTTGGTTATGACACTCCTGGGGGATATGTTTATGATAATTCACATTTTCTTTACAACCCGATTTGAAGGATTTTAATATAAGAGGAGAATAAATAACATTTGTTAATAATAAGGTATTTTAGATTGAAAATAACTTGTTATGATATTCTCAAAATTGTTTTATGACTCACACTATGCTTTCTTGTGTTAGTCAATGGATAGATTCGAAGGAAGTCAAAGTAACGTTGGACATGATGTACGGGGTAGGCACAATAGTGGAAATGAGATACAAAATTGAATATTTATTGTATTAAAAGATATCGTGTTCAGGCTGAATTAGTTTTCCAAAAATTTGATCAAAAACATATTTATTAACCAACTCATGAACTCAACAAATAATAGAACGTCGGTGAATGATAAGAGCTCCAACAATGGAGACCATGGAGAAAAGAAAGCTCAATTTCCATCATGCAAGAAATGTGGAAGGAGACACCTAGGAAAGTGTCTCAATGGAACAAAGAAATGCTTTATGTGTGGGAAAGATGAAAAAAAGTAATTAATTGCAGAGGAAAAATGAAGAGTACTATAGAAGAAAATAAAAATGATCATAAGAATCCAATTTCAGTCATTTTCCATAAATATAATGGACCTTGGAATTACCTGAGTCAATGCCCTATTCTATAGGATAACCTCTAAGTCAAGGAAGAACCTATTTGGAAATAAATTGATGGAGAAATGTTTAAAAGTATGGGATTACATTGGATGACTATTCTCTTGTATGTGTAACCATGTAGATTGTTATGTGAAAATTCTATTTGAGAAATAATTATCCTTTCTTTTTTGGATATAGTTATAAAGAACCATTTGGGTTTATATGATCCTTGATTTTGAGGCAATTATAGGTTACTAATTATTGGGATGAAAAATGTGAGGTATGAGATAACATTTATGGTTTAATTATTTTATAGTTATTTTGAGATAATTCTCTCATTTTGGGAATATTATAAAATATAGTTTTTGAAAAAGGACAACACGCAGACCGTGTGACAACCCATCACATCGGAAAAAGATGCGGGAATCGAACACAAAACCAGAGTGTGATTGGGATTTATCGCCTACCACTGGACTACGTGATGTCCCCGGTTAGTGTGACTAATTCTTTTTAGTTAAATGTTATTATTGATCAATAATAAGTTGATTTGGGATTTTATGTCTTATCAATTGATATCCTTATTATTGGAAAATGATTTAGTGATCAAGTGATAAATTTTATTTTGAAATACATTTTCTCTGTTGGGAACACTATATGCCTAAGGAAAATAGAATACAATGGGATTTCATTTGAAGAGTAATAATGGATTCTTTTAAATGTTCTTATTCTGGATTTACAACGATTTGGGTTATTTATGGAAATGATTAACCTATCATAGAGAATATGTTATTAGGTTAATTACTTTAAAGAATGTGACTTTAAGAGTAGTCAATGTTATTTGGAGATACAATTTAACATGGAAGACTGCGTAATCAATTTCTTCAATGTTTTGGGTTTCAATATTAGTTTCGATTATATTGAAGGATGTTAAGGAAAATTTTTTATTGAATGGTATTTATTGATCTTTGGGTATTGTTGGTTTAATTTTATAAATTAAGATTTGTATTTCTTTATCTAAAGGATTATCCTCTTTGATGGATCATCTGATCTTGTACTAACCATTTTTGGTTTTGGATAATCTCTAATGACAAGGTAAATATATATAGTTTATCATTACTGGATTATGTGATTTTCTAGATGTTGATTCTAGCACTTCACATGTGACCAAGTCAGCTTGAATACTCATCGTTTGAAAAAAAAAAGATGAGTTGGTGGTAGAAATTTATTAAAGGATTAAACTCTACTTAAAAAGTAAGTATATCTCTTTATGTTCTTAACCGATCTCATAATTAAATTCCTCAACATTTTGAAATGGAACTTAAAACAAAAAAATGTTATCCATTTACTTTTCCTACTAGGAAACTAATGACCGTTTATCCCATCACAAGTTTGTGTTTTTCTTGTTGTTAAATTTCTGCTGATCATGTTTTCTATCACTCACTACCAGAACATGACACTTAGTTTATCTTCAATATCCATGTTTTCCTAAATGGAATCCTATCATGGGTTGTCTCGGGTGACCTTTGTACTTCTCTTTCTTTCTTTTAAAGAGATAGTTTTATTGACCCTTTTCGGATGTGGTACTTTCAATGAAGTTTCAAAGCCCCATTTAAAATTTTTGAGAACGTAATATCCAAAAGGGGGAAGAATGTAACACTCCAATATTTCATAGTAAGTTATTTTTTTAATGTAATTCAATAGCTTGCGCTAAACGCGACACCGAGTTTGAGCACACCACAACTTACCAAACTAGAATTTCAAAAGTGGTTATAAATAGTATTAACTGAAATTTGAATTTTATATACTCCATGTAATTTTAGAATACATATTCTGTGTTTCTTAAACATAATATAAGAACAAATTCATTTTTTCACATAATGGAATTATTTTTCAAAAAATGAAATTTTACCACCTTTTATGGGAAAAACCCTTTTAGTTATTATATTTTTATCATTTAATAAAATGTAGGTCATTATAAGTAATTTCACATTTAAATTTGACATAAGAACGTGTCAATATTTTGATAGTTTTTACTTTTAAAAAATCCTTTTTTCAGTTTTGACAACATGAATTAATTTTAAATTAATTTATGAAACATCTATGTTTTGAATTTGGTAAAATATAATTCATTTTTGAATTCAGAATATTAAAATTATCTTAGGGTAAAGTTTTCTTATTTTTCTAAAAACATTCAATTTTTGATTAACTGTGAAAAACCCTACATTATAGTTTATAATTGACTTTTTATTTAAATTTATTTTAAGTCAAAATAGATATATAATACCTATATATGTTCAATGTAATTCATTGGAGGCATTTAATAATAATATTAGATGTATAAAATTTTATTCAACTTTTTACCGTCTTTTACCCACCTCTTAGAAGCATTTGCAAATTTGCATAAAATGTAATTTTATCACTTCTGTGAGTTGAATTTCGAAAATTTGAGAGGAAAAGTTAATATCAGTAAGTAAAATTTGGTTCAATAAGTTGAAAATAATTTTTGGTGAAAAGTAACTTTTGGTTTTATTTACCATGGTTAAAAGTGAATAGGGTAATTAAGTGTAAAAATGATATCAAAATTACCCTGACACATATTCTAAATGTATTGGATAAGTATAATTCAACCAAAAAAACCTTAGGAATAAAATATGAACCTCTTTGGTCCACATGGATTAAATCAGGAAATTTATTATTAATTTATTTAAAAAAGAGTTAAAAGATATAAATTCAAAGTTTAATAACTAAAACATTTTTAATATAGTGTTATACACAATATAAATTCAACTATAAATATTAATTAGAATGATAAAAATATTTCCAACATAATTGTATTTTATTTATAATTTTTAGACATTATATAATTTAATTTATTTATGACACAATGATGATGCAGTAATTACAATATTAATGAAATATTAAAATAATTGATAATATAAATATCCAAATAATTTTAAATTGAGACATATAATGAATTAAACTAATTTTTTAGGTTAATATGACATGTTAGGGTTGGTTAAATAAATTTTATTCTAAGTTATAATGTATTTATAGCTTTCAAAAAAATAAAGTACTAAATAGTGTGAAAATTGACATAATTAAGTTTTTTAAAAAAATATTATATTATTTATTGATAGAATATCCAGAAAATCTAATTTTTTTCCAAAGGACTCAGATAAGGTTATATATATTAATAATGAACCACATGGGGTTCTATTGTCTTGTTATAGTAATTTTATTAACTATATAATATAAAAATACAAAGAGATATGGTAAATGTCAAACTATTTAACTAAGAGTTAAATCTAAAATATAAGGTTAATATGAGGACATAAACCTATATAAATCCTATTGCTCAAGAGGTTTTAAACCCATCACCAACATAGACTTTAAATAATTCATTTTTGATCCATTAGAAACGGAAAATAGTTTTATTATAAAATAATATTTCAAGCTTTTCCAAAAGTGACCCTCACCTATCTTATAAAAGGGTATTTCCCATTCTGTTAATTTCACACCTCCAAATCCATTTTGATCGGGCAAAACCTTCCCAAACATCCTCCCAACATTCCTACTTTAATCCTAGAGGCATAAAGTTTGTCAAAATGACAACCTAAGGAGCCCTTTTCATCAAATCAAAAGGAAGAACACGAAGAAGAGGTAAATATTTCCTCGCATCTTTCAAGTTCTTTTCTTCTTCCACTACCTCTTTATTTGTTCTTTACATTATAAAATAATAACTCCATTATCTTCTTTATACTGTGATTTTATTATAAAAATGTTACAATCATGTTCATTATTCTATCCATCCTATAAATGACAAAGTCACCATACGTGCGTATGTACGGATTACCATCTCCACGTCGTGGTGTAGTTTCTTATTCAAACACTTCATTATTTGGATGGGTATAATAATTAGTATAACTAATTTAAATAATAAATATAACATGTTAATGAATATTTATATATGATATAACATCCAATTATATACGATTTATCCATCACTATAATGATATTTTCGCTCGTGTATACGTAGAGATTACCGTCTCCACGAATGTGATGTGGTTCATTCACCATTGAAATCATTCTAGAATAATTTTCATGTTATGATTAAAAATAATTTTTATGAACATACTATAATTCTGTATTAGAATCAAATACATCCTATACATAACAAACATGGCTTACATAAACGTGCATATAAAGGAAAATGAATCAGTTAACACCCGAAACGATGATACTATTAAAATATTATTAACAAATCAATATTATAAGATCATTTATGATATCATATTTATGTATATAGTTCTTATATAATTTAATAACAATGATTTAACTATTATACCAAAGGTTAACATATTCTCGACCAAGGAAAAGTACAAGGTAAGAGGTTTTCATCTCACTTCTTATTCCCATGAGATTCATGCTATATTACAACTATTTCATTTTGTGTGGTGTATGTACTTATCATGATTGTTTTCGTTGTGTAATATAATTTAATTTATGGGTTTATAAATCTTTTTTGGATGACACTTCTTTAATGGGGTGTATGTTTTGTAAGTTTCCAAATTGGTATGGAAATTTCAAATTTCAATTTCCACTCATTGGGATTTATGCATACTTCATTGATTACATTACTCCAAGATTATGTGTGAAATAATTATTTATTCACTTTTGAAGTAATATTCACTCCCCTTTGTGTGGATGTAATTTTTCTACACATAATCACTCCATTGATAAATTCTCAACTCATCGATATAAACTATATAAGATTAATTTTAACTCCATTTCTATTCATTGAGTTAAACATCCAAGTCATTGGTGTTATTTTTACAAGAATATGTGTGAATATACTCTGATTTATTTATACTAAATATCCAATCACATTGAATGTATTTATATTATCCACACATAATTATGTCATTGATTTATCCTTGACCTAAGGATAATTTCTTTATAAAGGAATTCATCTCAACTTACATTCCATTGAGAATTCTTTGTTGTTATGCACCCATTCACTTTTATTTGATATATATACTATACTTTGGCATAGTATATCATGAATCCATTTATTCTAATGATATTATAAATTTTTAACTACCTCAATTTTTTTTATTCAACTTTCTCTCATTTGGTTAGGAACTCTAACAAAAATATAATTTTAATTGTTTTTAAATTTTATTCTTCTAAATATTTCTCATTAATGTCAAATTTTTAAAAATGGTTTAAAGATTTTATTTATATGGACATTAATGTTTTAAAATTTAAATTCCATTTAAATTTTTCAAAGTGGCATGGGTCACTTTGATTCAAAAATATATTTTAAACAGCTTCTTGATAAATAGTGATACTTTTAAATGTTTTCGTGAAAAAGGGATATTTCTCTCAAAGAGTTTTACTGATCATTTTCAACTACATCAACATCCTTTACAGGATATTATTCTTGATCTAGTTTGATTCATTACGATACAAATCTTTCATTCTGTATTGAAGGTTTTGTGAAATGTTTTACTGTGGATGTGTTAATTTTATACCATTCATTGTTTATGGATAAAGTATTGACATTTTGTACACAAGTTTTAAAATGAATGTTTATGTTATGTTTAAAACTTTTCATATTAGGAATGAATTGGACTTAGTAAGTGACTGGTGGAGCCTTCTATTTCTCCTTGATGCATCGGTAGGTCTCATGAGACAAACTAGTGTCTTGGCATAAGGTGTTAACAAAATATTATTTGTAGTCTTGGAACAAGGCCTTCACTTTGTGGTTATGGTGCTTGGCATTATGCACTCAATCATTATAAAAGTGGCTATTGATATTGCATGTTATTATTCGACTAGTAGAATATCCTTGTGAATAAGTAAATGACATTATATGATTTTATCTTTTCTATATTATACTAAAGTTCAAGTTTAAAAGTATTTTGTTTTAGCCTTATAAATTGGATTAAATATTTATGCTTATTTATGATAGTTTACGCTATATTGTTATCCTTACTGAGCATCTCATCTCACCCCTTTCAATGTTTTAATTTTACCAGGATGTGAAGAATTATTTTATGGTTGACATGTAAGGATAGGATAAGGATATAAGTGTGTTTAAAAATGGGACAAAATTTTGTTGATATTTTTATTTTATAATGTAATGTAAAACTTATGAGTGTATCTAGTACTTCAAGGCTACTAAACTCATCGGTCTTTCGAGACATGATTTTCTATATCATGCCAATGTTATGAAATAATGATCCAACTCTAGGTAAGTAGGGCTGGGGCGTTACCGTTGGTATAATAGGAAGTTTAGTACAGACCATGGAAGCAATATTTAGAAAAAATATAATTAGAGAAGATTACCCTAAGAAATAATTTGTAGATCAGTATAGAAAAACTTCCTAGAATTTTGGTACTGTAGATATTTTGTGAGTTTTCCATGAAATAAATACCTATCATTATATGATCAGGTAGAGGAGGCTCTGGCTCATATGTACCTAGGGGTAAAACCTGAAAACATGGCTTTGGTCTAGACTCGAACGACAAATGGTGCACAACAACGAGCCTTTCTGCACTCTGGGTTATGACACTCCGAAGGGATATGCTTAGGATAATTCAAATTTTCTTTACAAACTGATTTTAAGGATTTTACTATAAGATGAGAATAAATAACCTTGGTTAATACTAAGGTATTTTAGACTGAAAATAAGGTGTTAATATATTCTCCAAATTATTTTATGACTCACACTATGATTTCTTGAGTTAGTAAATTGCAAGATTTCAAGGAAGTCATAGTAACATTTAACATGATGTACATGGTGGGCATGTCGGTGGAAATGAGAAACGAAATGGAATGTTGATAGGAGTAAAAGATATCATGTTCATGCAGAATCAGTTTTCCAAAAATATGATCAACATCATATATATTAACCAACTTCTCAACTCAACAAAGAAGAGAAAGGTGGTGAATGATAAGATCTCCAGCAGTGGAGAACATGGAGAAAAGAAAGCTCAATTTCAATCATGTAGGAAATTTCGAAGGATAATCCTAGGAAAGTGTCTCAATGAAACAAGGAAATGATTTCTGTGTGGGAAAGAAAGACAGAAAGTAAAGAATTGCTGAGGAAAAATGAATATGACTATAGAAGAAAATAAAAATGATCCTAATAATACAATTATAGTCATTTTTTATAAATGCAAGGGACTTTGACATTATCTTATTCAATACCCAATTCTATAGAATAACCTCTATGTTAAGGAAGAATCTCTTTAGAAAAAAATTAATGGAGAAATTTTTAAAAGTATGAGATTACTTTGGAAGACTATTCTCTTGTATGTGTAACCATTTAGTTTGTTATGTGAAAATTCTATTTGAGAAAGTATTATCTTTTCTTTTGTGGATATAGTTATAAAGAACAATTTCGGTTTATATGATCCCTGATTTTGAGGCAATTATAGGTTATTAATTTTTTGTATGAAACAGGTGAGGTATGAGATAACATTGGTCATTAAAATTTTTTATACTTATTTTAGGATTTTATCTCATTTTGGGAATATTATAAAATATGGTTTTTGAAAAAGCACAACATGCAGGCCATGTGACAACCCATCACGTCGGAATAAGCTGCGGGAATCGAACACAAAACCCGAGTGCGGTTGGGATTTATCGCCTACCACTGGACTACATGATGTCCCTGGTCAGTGTGAATAATTATTTTTAGTTAAATGATTTTTTTGATCAGTAATAAGTTTATTTGGGATCTTATGTCTTATCAATGGATATCGTTAGTATAGGAAAATGATTTGGTGATTAAATGATAAATGTTATTTTGGAATACATTCGCTCTGTTAGTAACACTATATGTCTAAGGAAAATATAATACTATGGGATTTCATTTGAAGAGTAATAAAGGATTCTTATTTATGATTTTATTGTGGGCTTATAGTGATTTGGGTTATTTATAGAAATGAATAACCTATCATAGAGAATATGTGATTATGTTAATTACTTTTAAGCAAGTGAATTTAAGAGTAGTCGATGTTATATGGAGATACAATTTAACATGGAATACTATGTAATCAAATTCTTCTACATTTTGGGTTTCAATATTAGTTTGGATTATGTTGAAGGATTTTATGGAAAATTGTTAATTGAATGGTATTTATTGAACTTAAGGTATTGTTGGTTTAATTTTAGAAATTAAGATTAGTATTTATTTCTCTAATGGATTATCCCTTTTGGGGGATCATCTGATCTTATACCAACTATTTTGGTTTTGGTTAATCTATAAAGATAAGGTAAATATATATAGTTTATCTTTTATGGATTATGTGATTCTCTAGAAGTTGATTTTATTGCTTCAGGTGTGACCAAGTCATCTTGAATACTCATCATTTGAAAAAAAGATGAGTTGGAGGTAGAAATTTATTAAAGGATGAAAGTATATTTAAAAAGTAATTATATCTCATTATGTTCTTAGTCAAAATCAGAAATAAATTCCTCAAATTTATGAAATGGAACTTAAAACAAAAAAACGTTATCCATTTACTTTTCCTACTAGGAAACTAATGACCATTTATCTCATCAAATGTTTGTGTTTTTCTTGTTGTTAATTTTCTCCAGATCATGTTTTCTATCACCCTCCACCAGATCTTGTCACTTATTTTATCTTCCATATCCATGTTTTTCTAAATGGAATCCTAGTATGGGTTACCTCTAGTGACCTTTCTACTTATCTTTCTTTATTTTAAAGAGATAGTTTTATTGACTATTTTTCTGATGTGGGACTTTCAATGAAGTTTCCAAGCCCAATTTTGAAATTTTGAGGAAGAAATTTCCAAAAGGGGGGAAGAATTTAACACCCAAATATTTCATAGTATGTTATTTTCTTTAATGTAATACAATAGCTTGCACTACACGTAACACCGAGTTCGAGCACACCACAACTTACCAAACTAAACGTTCAAAAGATGTTATGAATAGTATTAATTGAATTTTGAATTTTAAACACTCCATTTAATTTTAGAATACATATTATGTGTTTCTTAGACATAATATAAAAACAAATTCATTTTTTCAGATAAAAGAAGTATTTTTAAAAAATGAAATTTTACCAACATTTAATGGAAAACCGTTTTATTAAAACCAATATTCGAAACTTTTATATATTCAATTTAATGAAATTAAATTATTCATTAGAATTGAGACATAAATATTTATTTTGGATAAATTTTTGGTACTTTTCTAATAACTTTCATATTTTGATGAATATTGAAAAATACTAAATTTTAATTGAAAACCACTTTTTTAATCAAAATAATTTATAGTGTTAGATTATATATTTGAATTGTTTGGAAGTATAATTAGATTATATTTTTATCATTTAATACAATTTAGGTCATTATATGTAATTTCACATTTAAATTTGACATAAAAACATGTCAATCTTTTGATTGTTTTTACTTTTTAAAAACCTGCTTTTCAGTTTTGACAACATGAACTAATTTTAAATTAAGTAAATCAGTTTATATATTGAGAATTTGGTAAATTATAATTCATTTTTAAATTCGTAACATCAAAATTATGTTAGGGTAAATTTTTGGTATTTTTCTGAAAACATTCAATTTTTGACGAATAGTGAAAAACAATGCGTTATAGTTTAAAACAGAATTTTTATTTAAATAATTGTTTATTTTATTTAAATTTATTTTATATCAAAATAGATATATAATACCTATATAAGTTCAATGTAATTAATTTGAGTCATTTTATAACAAAATTTGATTTATAAAATTTTATTTAATGTTTTGCCGTCTTTTACCCACCTCCTAAGAGCATTTGCAAATTTGCATAAAACGTAATTTTACCACTTCTGTGAGTTGAATTTCAAAAATCTGAGAAACACAGTTAATATTAGTAAGTAAAATTTGGTTCAATAAGATTAAAATAATTTTTGGTGAATAGTAACTTTTGACTTTTATTTACCACACTTAAAAGTAAATAGGGTAGTTAAGGGTAAAAAGGATATAATAATTACCCTAACACATTTCCTAATTCTATTTTATAAGTATAATTTAACCAGAATCAACCTTATGAACAAAATATGAACCTCTTTGGTCCAATTGGATTAGATTAGGACATTTATTATTATTTTATTTGAAGAAGAGTTAAAAGAGTTTAATTCAATGTTTATTTACTAAATCATTTTTAATATAGGGTTACACACAATATAAATTCAACTATAAATTTTCATTAAAAAGATAAAAATATTTCCTACATAATTTTATTTTATTTATAATTTTTAGACATTGTATAATTTAATTTATGTATGACATAATGATGAAAGAGTAATTACCTTATTAATAAAATATTAAAATAATTGATATTATAATTATCAAAATAAATATAAATTTAGACTTATGATAAATTAAACTAATTTTATAGGTTAATATGACATGTTAGGGTTATTTAAATAAATTTTATTTGAAGTTATAATGTTTTTATGGCTTTGAAAATAATCAAATACAAAATAGTGTCAAAATTGACATAATTGAGTTTTCAAAACTAATATTATATTATTAATTGATATAATATTCCTCAAAAACTACTTTTCTCCCAAAGGACATAAATAAGGTTATATATATTAATAATGAACCTCATGGGGTTCTCTTGGCTTGTTATTGTAATATTATTAACCATATAATATAATAATAAAAAGAGACATGGTAAATGTCAAACTATTTAACTAAGAGTTAAATATAAAAGAAAAGGTTATTATAATGACCTAAACATGTCTAAAACCAATTTGTTGAGAGGTTTTAGACCCATACACACCATATCCATTAAATTATTCAATTTTGAGCCACTAGAAACCGAAACTAATTTTATTATAAAACATTATTTCAAGCTCTTCCTAAAGTGACCCTCAACTCTCTTACAAAAGGGTACTTCCCCCTATCATAATTTCATACCTCTAAAGCCATATGGCTCGGCCAAAACCTACCCAAACACCCTCCCAACATTCCTCCCTTCTTCATTGAGGACTTCCTTTGGTCATAAATTCATCCTATGGAGCCCTTTTGATCAAATAAAAAGGAAGAACCAGAAGAAGAGGTAAATATTTCATCACCTCTTTCAAGATATTTTCCCCTTCCACTTCCTCTTTCTTTGTTGATTCCATTCTAAAATAATAACTCTAGTATCTTCTGGATACTGTGATGTTATTATAAAAATGGTAAAACTATATTCCTTATTCTATCCATCCTATAAATGAAAAATTTACCATACGTGTGTACGTACGGATTACCATCTCCACGTCGTGGTGTAGTTTGTTATTCAAACACTTAATTATTTGGATGGGTATAATAATGAGTATAACTGATTTAAATAATAAATATAACACTTAAATTATTCTTTATATATTATATACCATCCAATTACATATGATTTCACCATCAATATAATGATATTGTCGCTCGTACGTATGTACGGAATACCGTATCCACGAACGCGATGAGATTCATTCCCCATCGTAATCATTCAAGAATAATTTTCATTTTATGATTAAAAATAATGTTTATTAACATAATATAATTCTGTATAAAAATAAAATACATCTTATCCATAAGATACATGGATTACGTAACCAAGCATATAAAAGAAAACGAATCAGTTAACACCCGAAATGATGATACAACTAAAATATTATTAACAATGCAATATTATAAGATCATATATAAAATCATATTTTTGTATATAGTTATTTTATAATTTAATAACAATGAATAAACTATTATATATGAGTTTAAAATAACCTCTACTATTGAAACATACAAGGTAAATAGGTTTTCATCTCACTTTTTTTCCAATGAGATTCATGCTATATTTCCACTATTTCCTTTTGTCTGCTGTATCTACTACCCATGATTATATTATTTGTGTAATATAATTTAATTTATGGGTATTTACATATTCATTGGATTATAATTCTTTCATGGGGTGTATGTTTAGTAAGTTACCAAATCGGTAAGGAAATTACAAATTTCAATTTCCACTCATTGGGCTTTAGGCATACTTCATTGATTACATTACTCCAAGATTATGTGTGAAATCACTATTTATTTACTTATTTAGAAATTTACACCACCCTTTGTGTGGATATAATTTTTATACAAATAATAACTCCATTGATAAATTCTCAAGTCATCGATATAAACTTGATAAGAGTAATTTTAACTAAATTTCTATTCCTTGAGTTAAACATCCAAGTCATAGGTGTTGTTTTTAGAAGAATATGTCTTAATGTCCTATGATTTATTTACACTGAAAATACAATCATATTGAATGTATTTATATTTTTCACACATAATTATGTCATTGATTTATCCTTAACCTAAGGATACAGTCTTTATAAATGAATTCATCTCAACTTACAATCGATTGAGACTTCTTTGTTGTTATGCGCCAATTAAATTTTATTTGGTGTATATACTGTAATTTGATATAGTATATCATGAATCCCTTTATTATCATGATATTATGAATTTTTTATTACGTCAATTATTTTTATTCAAGATTCTCTCATTTGGTTAGGAACTCTAACTAAAATATCATTTTAAATGTTTCAAAATTTTATTCTTCTAAATCTTTCTCATTAATATCCATGTTTTAAAAGTGGTTTAAGGTTTTATTTATATGGTCATTAATTTTTTAAAATTTAAATTCCTTTTAAAAGTTTAAAAGTTGTAAGGGACACTTTTATTAAAAAATCTATTTTAAATAGATTCTTGATAAATAGTGAGGCTTTTAAATGTTTTCATGAAAAAGGGATATTTCTCTCAAATATTTTTACTGATCATTTTCAACTACATCAACATCCTTTATGGGATATTATTCTTGATCAAGGTTGATTTCTTATGATACAAATATTTCATACTGTATTTAAGGTTTTGTGATATGTTTGACTATGGATGTGTTATTTTTATACCATTCATGGTTTATAGATAAAGTATTGAAATTTTGTATGCTAGTTTTAATACGAATGTTTATGTTATGTTTAAACCTTTTCATATGAGGAATGCATTGGACTTAGTAAGTGATGTGTGGAGCCCGCTATAACGACTCAATGCATTGGTAGGTCTCATGATACAAACTAGTGTCTTGGCATAAGTCATTAAAAAAATCTTATTTGTAGTCTTGGAACAAGGCCTTGACTATGTGGTTATGAAGTCTGGCATTATGAAATCCATCATTATGAACGTGGCTATTGATATTGCTTGTGATTATTTGACAAGTATAATATCCATGTGTATAAGTAAATGTAATTATTTAATTTTATCTTTGTTATATTATGATGATGTTCAAGTTTAGAAGGCTTTGGTTTTAGTATTATACATTGCCTTAAATGATTGTGCATATTTATTAAATTGTTTGCTATATTGTTATCCTTACTGAGCATCTAAACTCACCCATTTCTATGTTTTATTTTTCACAGGATGTGAAGAAGTATTTTATAGTTGACCTATAGTGATAGGCTAAGGATATAAGTGTGTTTAAAAAGGGGAAAATGTTGTTGATTTTTTTATTTCATGGTGTAATGTAAAACATATGAGGGTATCTAGTACTTCCAAGGCTACTAAACAGATCGATATTTCTGGACATGATTCCTTGTATCATGTCAATTTTATGAAATAATACACCGACTCTGGGTAACTGGAGTTGGGGCGTTACATCCAAGACTAGAAATATTGGCATCACTACATATCATGTCATACAAAGAATCAATACACATGTAGTTCTTGAATGGGAAACTCTTTATACAGGTCTGAACCATAAATAATGGGGGGCATTGTTCTCATTGATCATTGTAGCTCGAACCATGATTGGAGATCTTAGAAATACTATATATCCCATGATAATAGGAATCAATATACACATAATTCTTATATGGTGGAGTGGTGGGAGGCCAATAATAATAATAATGGTCCTATTAGGTGTGTTCCTTGGTAATACATAGTTTTGTGTCATGCAAGAGACATCAACCATGTAGTTTTAACATCATGTAGTGAGGACTTGTTGTGTTCCTTTTAAGTTCATACATCTAGGACCATGTTATAAATGATGTGAACTGATATGGATTGGTTATATTGGGAATACCATGAATGAATTATTAATCCCATGTGAGTAATGATCAATGTGAAAAAAAGGAATAGAAAATGTTCCTTTCAAAATAGAAGAAATTAAATACACAAGAATTTGGTATTATGAAGTGGTTGGTCCAATATATAGGATATATACATCCCTCAATTTCTCAGTAGAATGAAAATAATGTTGTCCATTTTTTTGGAGAACCATGTATTTTAGTGTATTTTTGGGAGAACATAAGCTGTGTAATTTAATTTCATGCGATATGGATGAGGGTGAATTGAAATAAGAATATTAATTTGGATGGGACCAAGAATAGTGGTATGGGAATTACTATGAATCATTTGATGGAAATAATCAAGCTAAAAATAGTTCAAGGAAACCATGCAGTTTAGTGTGATGTAGTGAGAACATTAGCTTTACAGTTTAACATCCTGAAGTAAGGATGAGAGTCACTTGACATGGAAAAGAAGTCATTCCCATTTTTGTTTTGTCTAATTTCATATGACCAAGATGAATATATTATGGTTGTTCCTAGGATTTCACATCTTCGAAACACTATATATCCTTTGATGGTAGGAATCAATCCATTCATAGTTCTTAGATGAAGAATAACTTATGTAGATCCAAATCACACACCAGGATAGGGGAACTTCATTTACACTTTTCCTAGATCAATCTATTATAGGATGAATTTTTGGTGAGATGATTCTTATCGTGTAGTTTAATTTCATACGGTAAGGAAATCACCCATTTATTTAAATGTCATGTAGTGAGGATGTGAAATTATTTGTAGTTTAATGTATTTCTTATAGGACCTTTTCATACAATTTGACATCAAGTTGGGGGGGGGGTAACACGTTCCCCATCCATCATGACCAAGGAGTAAGATCCATTATGATAGACCTTATGAATTATATAAGGGCCTTCCTATTTGGGTTCTATATTTAGAGGCTTATTTCCATGTATCCTTAGGACCTAAGAGACAATACTCATTCTAATTTAAGGAACTAATAGAGGATGACCTTCCTATTTATGTCCCATGAGATCTGATTTTGATTGACTTTGAGGTTGTGCAGTGTACACAACCTTTTCTCATCGAGCCATTCTAGTTCATCCAACTAAATTTGTGATTGATCATCATCTAATATTGGTTTGCATATGTCTGTTCAAATCAAAGGATACTCGACTTCAATGGGAAAAACAACCTCATTTATGTTTACTAATTAATATATATCTTCTTGTGTAGTAGTATATGTTGCTGTACGGTAGGCCCATAAGGCATGTAGTATCTCTTCCATCCAAAAAATCATGTACTTATTCACCATCTCCAAGAGTATATCTTAAAGAGTCTTATTGATATATTCCATTTTTCCATTTTCTACTACATGATAGTGGGATGAATTGTTGGACTTCATGTTCTACTTTGGGTATAATTTATTTAATTTAGTAGCATAAAAATTGGTTCCATTTTCCATCAATATACTTTGAGGGACTCGGTTTTTGGGGATTATTTTGGACTTCAAAAAGTTGATGACTTTTTATCTCAACTTTCGTGAGGGGTATTGCCTCATCCCATTTGGAATGAAGTCAGTATCAATAATTATTTACATAAAGTTATTAGATATGGACGAGGGGTATATCCCCACAATATCCATTCCCCAAATAGAAAATTGTTAGAACTATTTAGTGTTATGTATAAATTTTGAGGGTTTATGGATGAATTTTTCATTAATATGGAATGAATGGAACTTCCTAGTGATTTTCATATAGTCGTGTGTCATGGTTTTCTATTAGTAATTTAGCCTTTTGATTTGATGTGAGAGTCTGGTCATAGACTGATGAGTGCCTCATGATCCAACATGAACATCTTCCATAATGTCAAGAATCAATTTCAATACTATGAATCTAAGGAGGATTCCATCAAATCCTCATTTTTAAAGGGTTTTCTACTCATTTTCCCCATCCATAAGGGAAATTTTTGATACTCAGCACCTAATATATTGAATTCTAGCTCAGTCTATTGGGAGGATCACTTGTTGAAGTTAATATATTATAATATATATCCATTTGGGGGTGGATATTGGTTTATCACACTCTGGGGTAGTGTTGATCATATTGATACCCTGTGTGTCATAGATAATGACTGATGAGACCATCCTTCAATGCATGATGTGTAAGAATACCTCTTGCTATTTAGGTTCATCAGAAACTACGACTACATTATCTAGTGAGTCAACATGAGTGTTTTGTGTTTTTGGGAAATTATGTAATGAATGTTCAAGAGGGGACTACCCCATCTATCCTCTAACAGAGTTAATGGGAGAGCCAAATTCTTTCTTTTTAAGGAACATTCCCCATTGGTCTGCTTTATCACTAACTCTGAATCCCATTCGATGTTTAGGTAGTCTATTTGTAGCTGTAGAAATATTTCCAAGCCAGTGGCGAGGGCTTCATATTTGGTGTCATTATTCATTAATCCTTCAGATATTAAGAAATAGTAGTGAAAATTTTATTTTCCCATATAAAAAAATAAAATCCCTAATCCATACCAATTGATTTTTGGATTTTATAGTATCTTACTTAGAATAATTTGGGAGGAACCATAAATATATATCTTCCATGTCCCATGAGTGTCTTGGGTATATAAAAACTCCTTATTTAAAAGTTTAATGTCTAGAAGTGTACTTTTTCGGGGTTGGATGTGCCACAAGGAAATAATCAAGGGACTTCCCTTTTACCAAATTTTGTTATAGGAACTATATTACATACTATTATAGTATGAATTCCCATCAGACCAAACACCCTGCCAGCATAGGATGACCAAGGATGTACTTAATCAAGTCAATATGAGAGACATGGTGTACTTTGTGGCACATCATGTAATTCCTCAACATTACCACTACAAAGATTATAACAAGGTAGTTCTTATCGATATCTAAATATTAGGACTCATTACCTAGCATCATTTTAATGAGGTAGTAAGAAATATTCTCTTTCCATACACCATCTTTCTATGTGAGGAGAGAACCAAGTGATAGTTCCATGGTGGAAACATATAAGATGAGTGGATTCCATTCCACTAGAAGCATTAGAACTGATGGGTGTATTATGTACTACATGAGACCCTAAAAGACCATTTGTTGGTCATCATCCCATATATAAGAGATTACCTTATTCATTATCTTGGGGGAAGAGAAGAAATTTTCTAACAATGTTGGATATAAAACACCAAATGTACATGATGTGCCCTTGGATCCCCTCAGTTATTTGAGAATATGAGGGTTGACATTGTTAAAATTGCACTAGTATTTTCTGGGAAAACCTTGTTTCCATGGTGGAATTACCAAAAATTTGAGGAATTTACCTAATGTTACCCTAAAAGATCATTTGAACATATTCATCTTTAGGCTGTGCAACCGTAACTTGTTGAAGACTATTTGATGGTCAATGAAGTGATCACATCACTGTCTATATTTCACCACCAGGTCATCAACATAAAAGTCGCCTATTTTTTTAAATAATGGATCAAATATATGATGTAGGAAACATTTATATTTTCTTCCATAGTTTATTAATCCAAAGGGAATGAACTGATAAAAAAAATATCCCATTGGTTGGTCTTAAGGTAGTGACTTCTTCATCTTCAGGGGCCATCGTTATTTGACTATACCTTCAGTACCAATCTATGAACGAAAGGGCTTGGAAGAAAAAAATTGTGTCGATCAAGAGTAATGTGATCGAAAATGTGAAGTTTTATTTTGAGAAATATCAAATAAGGTCTCTGAAATCAATGACGACCATAATCTTATTGTTCTTTTCCTTGACAGGTATGATTCTAGAGAGCCATCTTGAGTATTAAACTTCCTGTAAAAAATTAGGTTTGACCAATTTGTCACATTTGACTCTAAATTAGTAACATGGGAGGGGCGTGTCATCCTGGAAACCTTCCTGAAACCTTGATGGTCATCAGGTAATCCTACATGGTGTGTAGCCACATCGAGGTTCAATCTTGGAATTTTATATAATTTCAAGTGAACATATATCATTGTTTCTATAGATACAAAATTTAAATCTCATTCTATTTGAGGGTTATGAATAAACTGATCAATATAGTCCACGAGCCTTCTTTTGTTCTTAGATTTAACTGCCTGATCTAGTCAATGGTGGTGGATATTCTATCCTCAAATAAGGGAGGGGAGTTCCAAAAGTCCTCTTGTTCTTCCACTTCTGAGTTTGTAGAGGAATTTTTATGTGTGGAAGATGATCTGAGATAATCTCTTTCAATATAGAGATGAGTGAGTCCATGGAAAAAAAATTCTTCCAATACTACTAAAGTCATTGCAAATAGATTCTAGAGTTTCTTTCTTCCTTTTATACTTTCTATGGGGACAGAAGGAGCTTGGATTTCTGGGATTAAGTCTATTTTCTCAGTCATATTTATGGGTTTCACATAATCACTGTCAATAATACTCCAAGAATTTTTATGGGTGGTACCAAATCCATTGGGGGCTATGAAATTAATATTTTCATCAGAAATTGGTAGTTTATCTTACTTTTTATAGAAACATACTTCAACATACATCCATTCATAAGACACAAAGGGTGCACTAGAAGCATCTAGAACACAAACTTTCCCATTGATGGGGTTTTCTATCATTGTGTGAATGTTAAAGGTACCTTCATGCGGCTATGAATCCAAGGTCTTATGAGAAAGAAATTTTATGTAGTGTCTTTCTAGATAACCACGAACTCATTATTAGATGTGATATCACAAAAATGGTCTTTGAGATTCATCTTCTTGAGAGTTCTTTTAACACATTTATAATACCTTTTTATAATCATATATATAGGAGATAAGTCCCATTTTCTATATCTCAAACGTTTTAGGGTCTAAATCATGATGATATTCATCCTAGAACAATTTTCAATTAGTTCTCTTTAGCAGTTGACATTATCTAGTATATCTAAAACATATAGGGGTCTAATTTATCAAGGGATGACCTCTTACTAATCATTCTCTTTAAATGAGATTGATAAATGGTATTCTTATGGTGTGATATCTATTAGATAAACCATGGATGTAGATACTTATTTCTCAAACTAATGTGGGATTTGTAGTGTTTCAACGAGTGACTCCCAGATTTCCACTGGAATGTGGAGTACTTAAAAGATTGAGAGCTTGGATGGGACAACCCCAAACTATTTCTAATTGTTTTACTTTTTTTCAAAATTTCATTGCTTACCAAGTTGAGGTTTCTCATTATTATGTGTCTCATGAGATGAGGAATTTGAGATATATGGGACTAGTAATTTTGTAGAGGTTGAAGGGCCATCATCTTCAAGTGGTGTAGGTCACAATGGCATTCCTTGTTGTCAGAACTGATCAGATAATCGAATCCCCACTAGAGTGTCATGTAAGAATACTGGAGTAGGGTGACCATTGGAGATATATAGGGAACCATTGCGTTTTTATTGATATTACTGGAGTTTTTTCCCATGGGTCTAGGTTTTATTTATATCCTCTATGAGGATGTGACCAATGCATTGTGTCCGAAAATGCATGAGGTATCCCCTATACCCCTGGAACCTTCTCTTGGAGACTCTGGTTCGCTAGTCATGTATGGGGAAATCATACATGGGGGAATATTCATCATCAGAGAATGGGTATTCTATGTGTATTATGTTGAAATAATAAAATTTGATATCTTCCTCCAAGGAGGATTCTATTTACTGGGGTGGTTCTCATGCTTTAGAGGTTTCTGAGAAGAAATCTACCAGAGTCAGAGATTGTGTAAGTGCTGAATATGACTCTTCCGCTTCTATCTCTTCCAGCATCTGATTGTTTTTTCACCTATTAAATGTGTATTTAATGTCACATCTCTATGTGATGGTACTGTTATGTGTCTACAAATTTGTGGTCTCAAGGTGGAATGATCTCGGTCAACTATATTTCGAGTCATACAGTTGTCAGACTTCCATCAATTTCTAGTTAGAACCTTTTTCCTAATCACCTTCTTCTCCTAACTAGGAAATAGTTTCAAAAATCACCTGTTTTAGGGAATTCTCCGACATCACCTATCAATAATCACACATGTCATGGAGGATGTACTTGAAGATGAATCGATCTTGGATGATATGACCAAGCCAATGATGAATAGTGAAATAGTTGGGGTGGTCAGTGGGGTTGAACTCATCTAATTTCATGGGTTGTGGTATCATGAGAAGTTTATTGTCCGTTGATGAAAAGATATAACCTAGGACTCTTATTTTCAATAAGGAGTAAACTTTATTCATCTATTCCTCAATCCTTGGTTGACCCTGATATCTTTTTTACATAAAACTGAGGGAGATTTTGTTGTTGTTTCATATCTAAAGGAGGAACCAGGTGGTTCCATCACGAAAACTAGGCCTTTCTGTATTCTAAAGGTTGGCATCAGTCACCAGAATTCTGGTCGATGGTGAGGAAATCGTGGGAGGGCAGAGTGTACGGGATCCCATGGTATGGGTTAACCAACCAGCTTAAACACCTCAAAAAAGACATCCTGATCTGGCTGAGCAGCAGAACAAATGATAACACGAGGGTTGAGTCGATTCATAGGGAGATTGAAGCCTTGGAAGTAAACTTGATGCTGGATTGGAACAACGATACATTTAACTCATTGTGTGACTAACGGGTCTTCCTGGCTGAGAGGCTGGTGGAGATTGAGAGGGATCACAGATAGAGATCCAGAGTTAAGTGGTTCAAGGAGGGAGACCACAATAACATCTTTTTTTATGAAATCATCAAAGAGAAATGAAACATGAGGATCAAAATTCGTCTTGAAAACAGTGAGTATAAAAATGATATTGAATTTGTCGAGGGTCTGGCAGTGGACCCCTTTGAAAGGCTTCTGGATGGAGAAGTGCAAAGAGGGGATGGAAATGTTGGTAATAGCGAGGCTCCTGATGACTTTCTGGAGTGTGTCCCCAGGCTAGAGGAGGTGTCTGAAAATGAGCGGCTCATGATGATTTTGGAAGAAGAAGAGATCAAGAGGATAATGTCTAACATGCCAAGGGATAGCACACCCGACCCTAATGGTTTTCTAGCAGGTTTCTACGTGCATGTATGGGATACGATTCGACACGAGTTAGTGGCAGCGGTCCAGAACTTTTTCTGGGAGGAGCCTTCAGCAAGGGTGTGAGTGCATCTAGGGTTGTACTCATCTCAAAGGTCAAAGACCCCTCAACTATTGGCCAATTCATACCAATTTTCCTATGTAATGTGTCATACAAAATTTCTGTGAGCCTCATTGCTAAAAGAATGGATGGAATGATTCCTATGTTGGTCTCCAAGGAACAGCACAGGTTTATCAAATGACGAAGGATCCAAGGAGCGACTGGTATTGCGAGCGAGCTGGTGAACGATATCAACTGGAGCTCCGTTGGATCCAACATAATTTTGCAGGATGCTATGGACAAGGCCTATGAAAAACTTGAGTGTCTTTTATCCTGAGGATGATGCGCATGCTCGACTTCTAGGAATGGTCTTGTGACCTCTACTTCTGTTGTTTCTCCTCGTCTTGGTTGTCCATCTCTCTTGGAGGAAAGTGCTTTGGGTTCTTCAAGATGGTTCTAGGATTTTGTCAGGGCGATCCCCTATCCCCTGGATTGTTTACTTTGGCGCAAGAATACCTTACTAGTAACCTTTGGAGGAAAGAAGATGATGGAAGCTTGAGGCTGTATATTGAACGGCGGGGCAGGGAGACCATCTCTAATCTCATGTTTGTAGATGATGTTCTAATTTTCACTAAAGGTAGCCGACGTTCTCTTCTCATCCATGTGGAGGTTCTATCAAGGTACGACAGGGATAGGGGGGAACTCATCAACTCATCCCAGAGCCAGGTGTATATCTCGACTAAGTGCTCTCCCAGGCGATGCAAAATTATTCAGAGCACTTTGGGATGCCAATAGAAGAATACCCCCATGAGATACCTTGGGGTTCCTCTTTCCTTCGGTCGGATAAAAAGAGATTTATTTGAGGGGGTCTTGGATCGTATGCTATGAAGGATCTACAACTGGAAAACCAGGTTCCATTCCATTGGTGGTCGGGTGACATTAATCAACAATGTCCTCTCTTCAATTCTGATTCATGACTTTTTTGTCATCCGGCCTCCAAAATCTACAGTGGAGAGGATGGAGAAGATCCTCATGGCTTTCCTTTGGTATGAAAATCAAGCGGGCCATTGCCACTAGGACTCTTGGGCATTGTTTCCCAAACTAATTGAAGAAGGGGGAGTGGGGCTATGTGATCTTACAGCTACTATACAGGGCATGCAAGCGCGCTTAGTGTGGGATACTGTGGCCAGAAATTCATTATGGGAGGAGTTCATTAAAGAGAACTATGGGGATTTGGAGAGGAACATCAGCGAGCGCAGGGCATGGCCATCTCGCCTGGGCAGGTGCATGATGGGATTCCTGGAGGAGCTTTGCGACTCAGACATATTGATCATTGGAAGTGAGGATGCCCGGTTTTGGAAATACATTTGGGGAGGGGAGCGGCTATTTTTCCCCGAATGTCCTACGCCAGAAATCACCTTAAGGGAAGCTTCAAATCACCCTGAGTTCATCAACACGATTCTCAGCCAAGAAAAGAAGAAGGTATTTGAAAGTATTTTCATTAATGAGGAAGAGGAACGATGTTGTTTCACAGGTTCTCGCTCGGCCAGATTCTCCATTAGGGACTATAGAGAATGGAGGAGCATGGAGATCAATCCTGATCATGGGTTGGAGAACACCTGGTGAAATGAAATTCCAACCAAGATAAACTTCCTGGTCTAGTGTGTCAATAACTGTGCCCTCCCGACAGATGATAACATCCAAAGCAAGGGAATCCATCCGGCATCCCGCTGCTATTACTGCAAAACTCCAATGAGAGAATCACCCAACCATCTCTTCTTTCAGAGCGATTGGGAGACGACTGTATGGAACATGTTCACCTCACCGGTTTGTGCCATCTTTGAACATTTCAGCTTCAAGGAACTCCTGTCCTCATGGTTTCTTGGAGGGACGGTCAGGGAATCGAAAGGAAAGGTGAGATCTAGTATTCTCACGGCTACCTACTGGGTCATCTGGGAAGCCAGGAACAAATAGTTCTTGGGTTCCAAGAGTTAGACTTTCTTGTTCTAGTCAAAAGTAAGATCGTTGGTCCAGGAGTTGGTCTCGCTGGAAAAGTTGGTTCAGCGCTCAGATGTGGCTTCCAACTTCTTGCACAGAACTCGAGGCCCGATCTCTTCCGAAGGGCGGTGGATTAGATGCAAATCTCCTTCCAGCATGCTCAAGCTTAATGTGGACGGATCATTCATGCATGGCCGGATGAGAGGCGGTGGGGATATTCATTACTCAGGAGGCTCTGTATATATGGCCTTCAGTGTTACCTTAGCAATGGGAAAATCATTGTGGGAAGTGTCCCGAGAACATCTTACAGGACTGAGAGCTTGCAGGAGTAGCAGCTTCCAGGCGTCAAAGGTGGAGTCGGATTTAGAGGCCTTGGTTAATCATGTCTGTGGAAGGTCGGATGCACCATGGAATCTTTCTTATATAATCTGGCAGTGGTCCTTGGAGACCAATCAAGGACAAGTCATACAACATAGCTGGAGGGAAAGTAATTTTTTTGCGGATGTGCTTGTAAAGATTGGAAGCCCTGGGGATGAGGTCGTTATGTATAGAAGATTGGGCTCCCTGTCACTTCAATTTAGGACCTTCGTGTTGAAGTATTCCTTAGGGTTACACTACATTAGGCCCCCCCTGAGTGTCTGGGTTTTTATGTTCCTTGTTGTTACCTATTTCTTATAAAACAATCATTCAAGTACTATAATTCTTTGTACATTCCTTCTTTTGTTGGTGCATCCATGTAACCTTCCTATAGGGATATATTATTGGTATTTCACCAATAACAATTTTTGTCTTGATCAAAATTATATATTTTTTTATGGTAGAGAAATTCACTGAGTTATATCATGATATGATAGTTTTTCCATTACTCTCTACATAATAGGGTGATATGTCATTTCTTATATTAGGGATAATTCTTGAAACTTTTTCCATGTTAGAATTTTTCTTCTTATAAAGCCTTTGAGTTTTGATTTCCTTCTTCATAAATTCCTATCATATCAGCATGTGAGTACTGAATTTGAGGGAGCTTTCAGTCAGGATTTTTAAACAGGCCTCAAATATCATAGATTTTTCTTATAGGCACGGAACAGATGACATGTTGCTGGGGGATATTTACATCCCAAACTGAAAAAGACTAATTCCCTCCTTGGTGAAAAAGATGAAAATTTCCCCATCCCTCTGGGGTGATGACTGTTCAAGGCCACCATTTGTATTTTCTAATTTAGTTGTGGATGATCTAATGAATCCATTCAAGGATTCAACGAATCATGGGATAAGCATTGAGATATAAATTCCACCATCCCAATGGGCCGAAGATTGTCTGGAACCATCCATGATTTCTCTAAGACCCTCTTAGGGGATGATGAACCTGGTGATGGTGTATGAGATATAAATTCCCACATCTCCATTTGGTGGGGTTGACAAGAAGATGCTACCAATATGTTTGGAATCCTCATTGAGATTTATGCTTCAAGGGGTGGTGGTGGTGGTATATATTCTTTTAGTATGGTGTCATTGGTTTGCTACTAAGTAGCTGTTGTGGATGATATTGTGGCGATCTTATTGATTTCATGAAGTTCTCCTCACGTATGAGATGGGTAAAATGATTTCCCATGATGGGAATCATTCTTTATTAGAGGTTTTTGGGATTACAATAACTTGAGTTTCCACGTATGAAAGGAATTCCCATTTCTTCAAGGTTCCCATTTCAAATATCCTTGGGTATTCCTCTCCCTCCATTCATGATGTATTTTTATCATTAAATTGAGTGCAATTTATTGTAGTGACAAATTGGATCAATCATTACGATGTACCCTAAATTTCTATAGGATATTATATTATAGGAATATGTGTTTGGGGATTTCTATTATTCTAGGGGTTCATTGAAGGGTAATACTCCATACTTTCTGCATCCTTGAATAATGATACCTGATGAGGCTTTGTCTATCAATCTCTAAAGAGTTGTGATGAAATTTCAGAAAGCATGTGGCATATTTGCGTTTTGTTCTTTTGGTTTTGGGACCCCAACCATGGAGATAACATCTATGTCTAAATTACTACAGAGTATCTTGATGGTCTGAAGGTGACCCCTATACATCCTTCAATTAATGATGATTTTCCCAAAAATATTTGGCATAAGTAAGGCATGCACACTTTCTCTAGATTATATGGGATCTCATAGTAAGAAGTGTCAAGTGTCCACAATATGTTCAGATGGTTATTTCCATCTAACTCTCCCAATATATCAATGTCGGATTCCTCTTCATCAGAATTACACACCTTCACTTAGTCAAACTACAAAAGTTAGTTCATGGGGTCACCTACTGTCCCTGATGAAGGGTTGTTGGTGGCTGATGGGGAAGTTTATACAATTGACCCTAGTGTTTTAAAATCTCTCTATATGAAGGAATATAAATTTTGAGCACCTCTCTATATTGATGTGTCTTGGAAAGTAGAGGATTTACTTGTCCATGGGAGATATCACCCTGGGGAGGATGACAAAAAACGATGTCAGGATTTAATTCCTTGTGATCCATCTCCACACAACAATGAGGAGGACTATCATGGTAATGATTTCCTTCTTCTTCTTCATTCAAAGAGATTATGGAACATTACGGTAGTCATGAAATGTCTTGAATAACATCAAGGACACTATCATTGATAAAGTAAATAATATGAGCCTCAATATATGTTGTGGATGAAATTTTTTTCTGGCCTTTTAATATTGTATAGAGATATAATCATTTATTTATGGGGGTTATCAAAATATGTTGATAAATGTTTTGTGTTATGGTAATATGATCCCAATTTTATGAATATATATGAATATTCTGATGAGCCTCTTCGTTACAGGAAGAAATATGAACCTTCTTATGGGTGGTTTTAGAACATTCTAATTAGTCCTAGATGAAGCGAGGATATGATCCTGATCAAAATTAATATTCCCTATCATAATATACAAAACTACCTTGGTAATGTGAGGTGTAAAATGATACTCCTCTTGTATGGCCTCAAAAGGATGCTAGTGAATTCATTAACCTGAGGAAGTATAGATATTATACTGTCTTCTTTGAGCTGTTGAAATATGTCCAGTAGCTTCACTAATGGGAATATGAGCAAATATCGATGAATTTGCCACTCTAATTTGGAGATACTTGGTAAAATAAGTGATATGAGCCTCAAAATTAGCCTTTGGAGTATATTTCTAAAAATTTTCGATAAGAATATGATCCTTTCTTGAGGCATGTGACACTCTCAGTTGGTGATCCCCTGTCAGAATGGGGATATGAGCCCGATCCTAAACATTTGGAGTATGCCACCAATATTTTTTGATCTGTATTTTTTCGTGTCCTAAGGAATTTGATTCTCTCAATTGGTGATCCCCAGTTGGAATGTTATTATGAGCTTTTTCTAATGCCTCATCCTTTATTAGTATATGTCGAGAAGCCTCCTGGTGAAGATAAAGAATATACCCTTTCTACAAATCAACCAATTGTTCATAATGATCATTGTGTTGTGCTTCCATGGATACTGTTATAAGAGTTTTCACTTATTCTATATCTGTATTAGTTCCATAATATTCTATCATAGTTCCTTATATGTTTCTAGAATGTAGTGATTATTTATCAATGTGTGTGAATGAATGTAATCCTACACATTTTCTATATCCAAAAAGCACCTAAAGATATTTTCAACTGAAGTGGTCATATAAGTACACTTATTTACTCATTTGCTCATCAAAATATTCCATTTAGATTCGTTCATGGGGGTAAGGATACGGGCCTCCCCCATTCTTTTCATAGGAAAATTTCATTAGAATTATTCTGAGTGAGCTGGGATATGAGCCTGCTCGCTGGCTATGATTGGAATATGGAAATAGGCATCATTAGAGGAATATGGGATATGATCCCACTACCGGTTACCCAGGAAAATATGTACCCAATATTTTTCCTTATTACATCTTCTTGGGTGCTATAGGTGGAAATGTGTTGAGTGGTATCCTTAGTAGGTGACAGATGTAAGAACCTGGATCTTCGTTTCCGGTATGTTTTTCTTTTCCTGGACGTTTTTGAGAAAAGTGGAGTTTCTGGAAATTTTTGAAGTACATGTCGTGTACTTTATGAGTACACGCCGTGTACTCCTTTTCCATTCAAACCCATGTGTTTTCCGTGTCCGGTCCACACCAATGGTGTGTAGGGGTGATGTGGTGGCCACTTAAAGCGAAGTACGAAAAAACAGAGTACACGTCGTATACCCCCGAAGTACACGCCGTGTATTTCCTTTTTTTCATTAAATGGACCGGGGTCATGTCAGATGGACAGAACGCTCATCCTCTAGGTCTCGTCCATCCTAATGAAGCCGTACAACCACATATCTTCTCCGAGCTCCC
Organism: Viscum album; assembly: GCA_963277665.1. NCBI lineage: Eukaryota > Viridiplantae > Streptophyta > Magnoliopsida > Santalales > Viscaceae > Viscum > Viscum album. The sequence goes on along the minus strand of OY728128.1, from coordinate 1,465,307,412 downwards.
GAACCTCCGACCGTTATCCGATTCGAACACCGGTGAGTGCGTTGTAATCACAGCGATCTACGCTGTTCTGAAGAGAATAAAGCCTCGTGGTTCAATTATATCAATCTCCTAAGATCTAGGTAGGTGGTTTGTGCCTTTCCATTAGAATTCTTTGAGTTTTATGCTCAAATTCCACTAATACCCATGAATGGGGTATTGCGTGTTTACCTTTTTGCCCCTATTTTTTTCCTACCTTGATTGTATGCTTGTGTATAGGTAATTTGATCATATATGATGATAATTTTCATGCTTGGATGTTTTTCCCATGATTTGTTCTTATTGCGACCATTGGGTCTATTTAGCCTTTGGCTATTATACTTGTTTCCCTGCCTTGTGATCATAGAATGGAATGTTTTTGTTAGTATGCTTGTTGCTCTGTAGACTGTTATCCAAGTAGCTCTATAGGTGTACTTTGGTTAGCCAAGTAGCTCCATATGTGTACTTTGGCCTTATAGCATTATTATGCATTGACTGGCACGAGACCATGAGAACTTGGTGCTATACACTATAAGGGATTGACCGAGTGACCTTCCCAGAGAGTCGAGGACATTATAGACTACAAGAGACAGACCGACTGAGCTTCCAAGAGAGTCGTGGATAATATAGACTACAAGAGGGTAGACTGAGAGAGCTTCCTCAGAAAGTCTTTACTTTGTTTGAAATTATTTAATACCCTTATAGGCGAGAGGAGGAATTGACCGAGTGAGCTTCCTCAGTGAGTCTGTGATCGACCTGAGGCTATAAGAGAAAATTGACCGAGTAAGCTTCCTCATAGAGTCTCTAGACCTTTTGGGCTATAAGAGGGTTAGACCACATGATCTTCCTCAGAGTGCCCCATGACTACCCTAGACTATGAGGGGAATTGACAGAGCGATCTTCCCTAGAGATTCTTATAAATTCATATGACTATACCAGAGGGGTTATGTTGAGTGCACTACCCAGAGGGTTGTTGGTACTTCTTGGATATGACCAGAGGGGTTGGCTGGAGTACTTCCCAGAGGGTTTCCTACTTGTGTTAGATATTAATTCACCGCTTCATGTTATTCTATGGATTGATCATTGTTGTATATCATCCTATTTACTACTTACTGATTATTGTCGGCTGTTGTTGTTATTGTTACTGCTTACTACACAATTACCTGCCATATACTCACTGACAGTTAGGAACAGATCTTCGGGTGGTTCCCTACTGGGATTTAGTCTCACACCCTGTTTGGGTCATGCATTTGGGCCCAAACAGACTATGTTGTTGCAGGTATAGACAAGGGAAAGTGCCCTTCGACTTCTAGTACCTGATTGCTTGGAGAAGGAGAGCATGGGACCAAGCTTTGGCTTGCGATGCTTCAGAGCTATTTACTTTCTTTTGTACTTGTTTTGGTACTATTTTATTTTTTTCAGAATTTTGACTTGTTTGGATGCTTTCCTAGATATGTATCATGCATAATTTTATATATATACATATGTGATGTAGTTGTTTGTTAATTTTGTCTTCTGCTGTTATTATTGTTGGTTATTTACGGCTTCTGCTATTGCATGCTTATTTACTTCCACTGTGTACTTTTCCAATGAGGTAATAGTTTCCCCACTATCACACCCAAGGCCCTCATTGCTAGTCGGCAGCCTCTGGTATTTGTGGAAATTCTCTTGAGGCCATGTGACCAACCAGGTACGGGGTGCCTCTGGGTGGCTTCGAGAACCGGGACGTTACAAAGTGGTATCATAAGTGTTTTCTTTTCTCTTGATTACTGATTAGATCCTTTATCTAGGTATTGGACGAATTCGGTACTTGGTATTAAGATGTTCTTGGGTGTAGCAAACCCATGTACAACGAAAATCCATACTACCTCGTTTATTACAGTTTTCTGGTTTTAAGATTTTACGGTTGATATGATTTTACCTAGAGTGATTTGCATGACTTGTGTTGTTATTGTTATTGATATTATGGTTCTATTTCTACCACAACCCGATGAGTTGAGGGTATTCCATCACATTCATCATATAGGAATTTGTTACAAATCACATGCCATCCATTCTTGCTATGTCATCTAGGGTGCATTAGCAATTTCATTTTTTTGTGATAGACTTTGGATAGATTATGCATGGGGTTTTGATAGATGCTTTGATAGAATCTCTACTGTTTGATAGAGGACTATTTGTATTGTACCTTGCTTATATGAATGCCATGTTTTTGTTCTTGAGGTGTCATGGGCCCTCTTGAATCAGAAATTGGTGAATGTTTCTCCTTATATATGACAATATTGGATGCCAATCTTTGATTCATGGTGAGTATGGGACCTCAAGGATCGGAATTTGGCACCTTCTTGCCTTGTTTTCTATGTTTTCTGGGCTTTGGTGCAGTTTCTGATCTGCTTCCTGGAAAAACCCAGAATACACGGCGTGCACTTTGGTAATACATGTCGTGTAGTTTTTAAACTGTGTCACTGGCTGTGTGAGAAGAAACATGTGGTTGTGAAAAGTCTTCAAGAACATGCCATGTATGGTAGGTACATGTCGTGTAGTAGTGAGCCGTGTACCAGGTCATGTCACTAACAACACGGGTCGAGAAAGCTCATGTAGTACACACTGTGTTTGGTATGAACACACCGTGTAGTCTTGTTCTGTGAACCCAGCCGTGTCACTAACAACACAGGCCGGGGAAGCTCGATTGGAACACGCCGTGTTGGTAAAGAACACATCGTGCTATCTTGTTCCAGGTACTCGTCCGTGTCAAAAAATATATGGTTCGGTGTTACCTTCTCTTATACATGCCATGTTTGTTCGGAACACGCCGTGTAAGGGTCAGCCGTGTAGCCGGCCATGTAACTAACAACACGAGTCGTCGGAACCTTGTATAGTACACAATGTTTCCTTAGTGAACCCACTTTGTAGTCTAGGGTTAAGAGGACCATGTGGGTTAGCCGTGTAAAGCGGCTCAGGCAGGGGAATTGAGTTCAAGTACATTCCATGTGTGGGTACAACACGCCATGTAGTTGGGGTGTTACACGACCAGAGGTGGCAGGAGTACATGCCCATGTGTATGGTTTAAGTGAACACACTGTGTAGTTTTTATACACGCCGTGTAATCGTGTTTTGAAAATCATTTTGTTTCTATCTTCTGTAACCATTTTGTACTCTTGTGTTCTCAGTCTTTGATAATCCTGATCTAAGGTGTGCTTTTGATCTTTCAGAGCTATGCCTCCGAGAAGTCCTCCAGTCATACATCAGTTTCTAGACAGTCATCAGGCACCAGATATGGTCAATCAGGGAGCTCCAACAGATCCTCCTACTGTTCCAGCCTTGGAACCAACAGTTATACCCATTGTGGGTGCAGATACAAAATTTAGGGTGGAATTCCTGAGGATGATGCATACTTTTCAGGGAGCGCCACCTCCTGCCCCGTCGATGGATGAGTTGACGCGAGTTTTCCAGCATCATCATACTCTTACTTTCTCAGGGGATGGAGGACCCCAGGCTTCAGAGTCATGGTTAGAATCCATGCGGACTATCTTCGATCATCTGGAGGTATCTCCAGAGAGGAGGGTGAAGCCTGCGACCTACATGCTGCGAGACTTCGCCAAGAGGTGGTGGGATGTGATCTCACAGTCGGGGCGACAGTAGGGTATGACTTGGGATGAGTTTTGGTGAATCTTCTAGTATTACTTTTACCTTGAGACCTTGAGGTCTGATCGAGACTGGAATTTTATGAGTCTAGATCAGGGTACTCTTTCTTTTATGGAGTATTCGTCTCGCTTTACCGAGCTGCAACACTTCACGCCGATTCCGGCAGGTGATGAGTTGTTCATTGTTAGGAAGTTCGAGGATTGTCTTAGGTAGGAGATCCGTTCACAGGCGAATATCTTCTAGTTGAATTCGATATCCTCTTTCATCAACCAGGCGTTGATCTCAGAGCACAATCTGAGGGATTCTAGAGGAGTGAGCCAGGGCAGTTCGACATCCAGAGTTAGCATCCCTCCTTCCGACAGTAGGAAGCACCGTAGAGAGTCTGAACGGGGAGATCGGACTAGGCGCTATGCATCATTGGGCAGCCAGGTTGTATGCTACCAGTGTGGTAGGGGTGGGTATACTAGGCCTTAGTGCCAGAGGGACCCAATGGAGTACTGATCTTGTGGAAAGATGGGCCATCTTCAGCGTTTCTGTCATATCTTTTCACATACAGCTGGTGGTAGGGGTTCTTCTATGACCCCACGTTTAGGAAATGCATCGCCAGTTTCTCACCAGTCAGGGAACTGGAGTTCCTCCGGCAGTTCGGCCCGAGGTGGAGGTCGTGTCCATGGTGGTCAGTCACTAGGACCTCTGCGACAGCAGAGTGGGTCATCTTAGGGGGGGCAACCAGAGTCGCAGGGCCGCGGTACATGAAAAAATTTCGGTGTGTAGCAGACCTTTCATGAGTAGGATCTCGACCCTTCTACAGTTTGAATTACGATCTTAGTAGCCTTAGTTTTATCTTCATCTCTTTTTTATACTGGTTCTTTACATAGTTTTATCTCTGTTATTATTGTGTAGATCCTTGGGCTCTGTATCTTTTCGTCTGCCGACTTGTTGACCCTTGATACACCATTGGGAAGGAGTACATCTAGCGTACGTCAGTGCAGAGAGTTCCTTCTTGAGGTTTCATGGTGTCTTTTCTTATGGGACCTCTATGTCCTAGAGATGACATTCTATAATGTCATTTTTGGTATGGACTTGTTAGTTCCCTTTCAGGCAGTCGTCGATTTCTATCGCCACAGGGTCAGTTTCGTATCACCATAGGGAGGATCTTTTCTTCTTAGAGGCGAGTGGGATGTCCAGGTGGGTAGAGCTGGACCAGAGCATCATGGGTTAGGAGGAGTTACAACCCATATTTCCAGTCTTTATCGGGATGACCAGGGTACTTCACAATTTGACTTTCCCCCAATGGTGGATCATTTCAGGGATGTCTTTTCAGAGGACTTTTCAGATTTGCCTTCGGAGTGTGAGGTAGAATTCTCAATTGAGATCATTCCAGGACTGGTACCAGTTTCCATTCCTCCTTATTGGATGGCTACACCTATGTTGTAGGAGCTCAAGAAGCAGTTGGAGTAGTTGTAAGAAAATGGTTTCATCCGACCCAGTACTTCTCCTTAGGGTTCACCTGTCTTGTTTGCGAAGAAACCAGACAACAACCTTCAACTTTGTGTGGATTATCAAAAGCTGAACCAGTGGACGGTCACGAACCGATATCCCTTACCAAGGATCGATTACCTCTTTGATCTACTTAGAGGGGCCCGGGTGTTCTCGAAGATCGATTTGAGGTCCTATTATCATCATTTGCCCGTTAGACCGTCAAATATACCTCCTACAACCTTCAAGAGTTGGTATGGTCTATACGAGTATACATTCATGCCGTTCGGTCTCACGAATGCGCTAGCAGTTTTTATGGCACTGATGAACCCAGTGTTCCATCCGTACATGGATTTCTTTGTAGTGGTTTTCATGGATGACATCTTGGTGTACTTTCACACTCGGCATGACCATGCTACCCATCTTGAGATCGTTCTGAGTACACTGAGAGAGCATCATTTATATGATAAGTTCTCGAAATGCCACTTTTGGATAGATCAGATTCCCTTCTTGGGTCATGTCATCTCAGAGACATGAATATCAGTGGACCTAGAGAAGATGAGAGTTGTAGTCTCCTGGGAGAAGCTGAAGAATGTCTTTGAGGTGCGTAGTTTTCTAGGGCTGGCTGGATACTACATAAATTTCATACAAGACTTTTCATGCCTTGCATCACTGTTGACAGGTCTAACCAAGAAGGGGGAGAAGTTCTTATGGTCAGATTCTTGTGAGTCAGCCTTTCAGGATTTGAAGGGATGGTTGACGTCAGCACCGATACTCGTCTTTCCAGAGCCAGTAAAGAGCTATAATGTTTATTGTTATGCTTTAGGTATTGGGCTGGGATATTTGCTTATGCAGGTAGAGGGATTCGTTGCATACGAGTCTCGGTAGTTGAGGCCACACAAGAGGAACTACCCGATGCATGATCTGGAGTTGTCACCTGTTGTTCATGCCTTACGCTATTGGAGACATTACCTTCTGGGAGAGAACTTTGGGGTTTTCACCAGCCAAAAGAGCATCATGTAAATCTCCACTCAGCATGATCTGAATCCGAGACAGTGCATTTGGGTCGAGTATCATTAGTCTTTCGACTTCGAGCTCGCCTATACACCGGGAAAGGGCAACGCAGTGGCTAATGCGTTGAGCAGGATAACACAGATTCAGGCAGTTCAGAAGGCCAGTAGTGAGTCGCGTCTTATGGCTATGTTCTCTGAGATGCACTTGGAGGTGCATAATATTCAGGGACAAACTTTTATTTCTTCTATGGCTGTTACCTCTACTTCTCTTGATCAGGTGTGGATGACACAACTATCAGATTCAGAGGGCTTAGTCCTACGGGAGGGTGTGTTAGGATAGGACCCTCTACCTAGATGGACAGTGGGTGAGGATGAGATCTTGCATTTCCAGGGAAACGTATGGGTGCCAGTTGACATATGTGAGGAACTGATGTGGGTTTTTCATTCCACAATTTGGGCAGTTCATCCTGGCGTCACCAAGATGTATCGTGATCTACATTGCCAGTACTAGTGGCCAAGTATGAAAAGAGATGTTGCTGGTTCTGTCCTGAGTTGTTCTACTTGTCATCAAGTGAAAGAAGAGTATCAGTGACCAGCATGGATTTTACAGAAATTACCAATTCTTGAGTGGAAGTAGAACTATGTCATGATGGACATCCTGACCAGGATTCCGAGGTCACCTCATGGGAGTGATGCTATTTGGGTTGTCGTCGATTGGCTTACGAAGGTTTCTCACTTTTTTCCGATCAAGGAGACCTTCTGTGTAGATGAGATAGGACGGTTGTACATCCAAGAGATTGTACATCTACATGGAGTTACAAACTCCATTGTTTTGGATAGGGATGCACACTTTACTTCTCGGTTCTGGTAGGGACTTCTTAAGGCTTTGGGTACACAGTTGCTTTTGAGTACAACATACCATCCCCAGACTGATGGACAGTCCGAGCGTACGATCCAGGTGCTTGAGGATATGCTCCGAGCTTGCATTCTAGACTTTGGATGTTCTTGGGAGTAGCATATACCTCTTGTGGATTTTTCCTATAACAATAGCTTCCAGGCGACTATTCAGATGGAACCTTACGAGGCTTTGTACGGTAGGCCATGCTAATCACCCTTATGCTGGCTGGAGGCCAGAGAGGTATCTTTACTCGGACCTCATCTTGTTCGGGAGACCTCAGAGTAGATAGAGTTGATTCTAAAGATGATGGCTCCAACACAGTCTTGACATAAGTGTTATGCTGATCAGCGGAGCCAACCTTTGGATTTCGAGGTCGGGGATTAGGTTTTCATGCGTTTCGCACTGAGGTTGGGACACAAGAGGATTCAGAGACAGGGTAATCTTTCACCACGGTAGGTCGGCCCATTTGAGGTGTTAGAGAGAGTTGGGCCGGTTGCCTATCGGTTTCAGCTACCTCAGAGGTACCGGGCTATGCACGACATCCTCTAGGTTTCCCAGCTCTGACGTTACTTTTCAGACCCGTCTCATGTCTTTCAACCCGAGGAGGTTGAGCTCGAAGCAGGTGCATCGTTTGAGGATCATGCTATCCGGATTGTCAATCACAATATGATGGTTATTCCTGGCCGATCTGTTCCTCTAGTACGAGTTCTATGGTAGCATGGGCGAGTACAAGATGAGACCTGGCTGAGGGAGGCTGATATACGATCGTAGTGGCCAGATCTGTTTGGGGTTTCTTCTTCTCCACCTCGTTAGGTAAATTTGGCGACGAATTTCTTTAAGGGGGGAAGTTTGTAAGAACCCGGATCTTCATTTTAGGTATGTTTTTATTTTCCTGGTCTTTTTTGTGAAAAGAAGAGTTTCTGGAAATTTTTTAAGTACATGCCAGGTACATTATGAGTACACCATGTGTACTCCATTGCCGCTCGAAGCCATGTGCTGGCCATGTCCGGGCCACACACACGGTGTGTAGGGGTGATGTGGAGGCCGCTTAAAGTGGAGTACGGAAAAACAGAGTACACATCATGTTCCCCATAAGTACACATCGTGTAATTTTTTTTTCATTTAATGGACTGAGGTCGTGTCTGACGGAAAGAATGCACATCCTCTAGGTCTCGTACTTCTGAAGGAAGTCGTACGACGGTGGATCTTCTCCGAGCTCCAGAACCTCTGTCTGTTATCCGATTCGAACACTAGAAAGTGCGTCAGAATTACAGCGATATACGCCTTTCTGAGGAGAATCAAGCCACGTGGTTCAGGTAAATCGATCTACTAGGATCGAGGTAGGTGTTTTGTGCCTCTCCGTTTGAAGACTTTGAGTTTTATGTTCAAATTCCACCAATACCCGTGAACAGGGTATTGTGTGTTTACCTTTTTGACCCTATTGTTTTCCCACCATGCTTGTATGCTTATGTAGAGGTAATTTGATCATGTATGATGATAATTTCCATGCTTGGATGTTTTGACCATGCTTATTTCATGTTGTGACCTTAGGGTCTCTTTAGACTTTGGCTGTTATAAATGTTTCCATACCTTGTGATTGTAGGATGGAAGGTTTTTTTTAGCATGCTTGTTACTCTGTAGACTATTAGACAAGTAGCTCTATAGGTGTACTTTGGTTAGCCAAGTAGATCCATAGGTGTACTTTGGCCTTATAGAATTATTATGCATTGACTGGAATGAGACCATGAGAACCTGGTGCTATAGACTATAAGGTATTCACTGAGTGAGATTCCCAGAGAGTCTAGGACATTTTAGATTACAAGGGATAGACCGAGTGAGCTTCTTATAGAGTCTTGGATATCATTGACTACATGATGGTATACCGAGAGAGCTTCCTCAGAGAGTCTTTACATTGTTTGAACATCTTTAATACCCTTCCAGGCTAGAGGAAGAATTAACTAAGAATTATTCCTCAGAGAGTCTGTGATCGAACTGAGGCCATAAGAGGAAATTAACTAAGTGAGATTCCACAGAGAGTCTCTAGACCTTTGGGGATATAAGACAGTTAGACCGCATGATCTTCCTCAAAGAATCCCATGACTACCCTTAACTATGAGGGGAATTGATTGAGTGAGCTTTCCCAGAGAGTCTCATAAATTCGTATTACTAAACCAGAGGGGTTAGGCTGAGTGCACTACCCAGAGGGTAGTTGGTACTTCTTGGATAGGACCAGAGGGGTTGGCTACGAGTACATCCTAGAGGGTTTCCTGATTGTGTTAGCTGTTTCTTCACCACTACATGTTGTTCTGTGGATTGATCATTGTTGTATATCATCCTGTTTACTGCTTACTGATTATTGCCTGCTGTTGTTTCTACTGTTACTGCTTACTGCACTATTACCTGTCATATACTCACAGACTGTTAGTCACAGATCTTTGGGTGGTTTCCTACTGGTATTTAGTCCCACACCCTATTTGGGTCATGCTTTGGGGACAAAATAGAATATTTTGTGGTAGGTATAGACAAGGGAAAGCGCCCTTAGACTTCTGGTACATGATTTCTTGGAGAAGGAGAGCAAGGGACCAAGCATTGGCTTGCAATGCTGAGGAGCTGTTTACTTTATTTTGTACTTGTTTTGGTACTATTGTATTTTTCAGCATTGTGACTTGTTTGGATGCTTTCCTAGATATGTATCATGCATAATTTCATACATATACATATGTGCTCCAGTTGTTTGCTGATTTAGTCTTCCGCTGTTATTATTGTTGGTTATTTATTGCTTCCGTTATTGCATGTTTATTTACTTCCACTGTGTACTATGCCAATGATAGCATAGTTTCTCGACTATCACACCCAAGGCCCTCACTGCTAGTCGGCAGCCTCTGGCGTTTGGGGAAATGCGTTTGAGGCCATGTGACCAACCAGGTACGGGGTGCCTCAGGGAGTCTTTCAGAACCGAGACGTTACAACAGAGGGGTACTTGTGGGATGGATTTGGAAATAATGGTCAAAATGCACCATCCTTGAGAGCTACCAAACCAAAAGACAAAAAGAGTTGACTCTTTGATCGGCATTGATCACATACTAAACGTGGTGATTTTCTCACTCTATGGATAAGCTTCCATAGTTTTTTGGTTGTATAAATGAGTGACAATAATTTTAATAATGATTCCTTTAGATGATGTGGCCTCAACGGTTTTAGTGCTTGGAGATGACCACATAAAACCTCAAGGAATAGGAATGTTCCATGTAATTGGTATTCCTAGAATAATTCATTCACCACCCAAGGTTCAAGGTGTTCTGTGGTTAAACTCATTCTGTGTCCCTTAGGGGTTATTGGCATAACTAATTTTTGAGAATTTTCTTTAGATGAAGAAATGATCTCATGGTTGGGTGTTGTTTGTGAGAGAAGTATCCTCATTCACAATGACAATAAGGAACATGGTCACTGATCAGTGCATAATAATAGGCAGGATACATGCTCCATTAAATATGCATAGGTAACAAAATTTTAATTTCTTATTCCCGATCTGGCCATTCTACTTATGTGGACTTATCACAATGAGGATATAATTATTTGATGAGAACCCCAACTACAAAGGATCAGTTGACCATTATTATAACATGAAATATTCATGTCAGGTCTATCATTATTATTTGAATCGGATATAATTTTTTTCTTATCAAATGATAAATTGATCAATTTTTTATTTTATAGATTCACGTCGAGTTCACCATTTTTGTTTCATGAGAATAATCAGTGGATAGATTCACCCAAAGGCTTGATTGTGGGGTTTTTATGTCTACACAATAATTCAAATTAGGTTTACCATTTCTATATATCATATAAAATCCCTAGGTCTCCAACATCCTTAACTAGGTATGGACCTACATTCCAATTAATGAGGATTAATTGGGGATTCATACCCAACAACATTTAAGAGATCACATTGGTCACGAGGATGGGAGTTTGGGCTCATCACACCCTTTTAGGGGGGACCTTTTCCTACTATGGGACACTCTAATTTATTTAATATATGTTTATGAATATATTTCTAATCTCGATAAGAGATAGTTTTCCCCAAGAAAATTATAAAGTGTTGAATCATTTCTTGTGTAAATGAGCTATATTAATGGGTCTATCTGTATGTATTAGATGTTTTTCATCCATTTCAATTTAATGTATAACCACTTATATGTTTAAGCCATATAACTAGATAATTTTTTGTTTACTACTATCTAGGGAGGAGATTAACATCTCGAGGATGGGATTGAACCATTATAAGGCGTCATACATATACTATTTACCAAAATAATCATAACCCACATAGTTCATTGGACATGTGTAGTTTAATTTCATGTGGGTATGACATTTATGAATTAGAAAATAAGCACTGGGTTTTGACATGAAACCTCAGGGAGGCATCCTAATTATCCTGGTTATGGAAGGAATCAGATTCATCAAACTTCTATCATGTCCTCAAGACATTCCCTAAGGTGGATGCCCTAATATGGGCCCAGTCATATCATTCCACTGATCAAGGATTACACAATCTTGTTTTCCTAGATGGTGAAGATTCACGATGATAATGATATGGTCACAAAAAATCCATAATCCCGTGTGAGTTATGCTTAGTTTGAGAATCTAGTTATATTACTTAATCACTCTCACTCCATATAGATGTGGGAATTATGTATTTTGGAATACCTATGAATTTAAGATATGGATCTAGGGCCTTAAGAAGAAATCTTACATATCCTAGTAATGGAAATAATTAGATTCATCGTCATTTAGTTGCATGATCCTTACACTGATGGATGAGAAAGAATGGTAATCCCATATGAGAGAATGGGTCCCAATTGTTGGAATGTCCCCAATATGGAGGGACATACAATGAAGGGGATGCTTATTTGAGGAAGGGCCTTATAAAGGCTTCCTAAGAGCCTTGGTTATAGAAGGAATCCTTTTTCCCGTAGTTTATTATCATCCTTTATCTAAGATTCGTAGATGAATAATGATAATCCCATGGAAAAGATTGGGCCTCAATGGTTGGAATGGTCGAGACATGTAGAGGCTTACACCAAGGTAAATGGCTATTTGAGATGGAGCCATAACAATGTTCCCTATATATCATGGTTATAGAAGGAATTATAGATATCATATTTCAGTCGGCGTTATACCCAATTATATCTACCGGACAAGGTCCTCATATATCGGGGTGTCGGCTTGACACATCTTGAGTGTCTTCCTAACATTCCTGATTTTTTTCCTGACATATCTTGAGTCTCTAATAGACCTATCCAGAGTGTCTTATTGACATTTCCGGAGTGTCTCTCTGACATATATCAGTTTTTTAGCCGACATGTCCAATGAAAATCGAATGATGCATTTCACATTTTCTGATGACATCACATGATCTTAATGGAATTTCTGGATTTCATTGCAAGACTTGGGTGATGTTCCTATAGATCTTCTTAGGACATGAATGAAACATCTGGGCGGCAGTCGCATGATCTGACTAGAAATATTGAAGAAGTTTCTAAGGCCTAGGTGACATTTATGGAGGGTTTCACATGATGAAAGCTGAATTTTCTAGAGGACATATCATGATCGAGGATGACATGTCTATGGGGTATCACATGATCATGGAGGAAATGTCTGAAGGGTTCCACATGAACTAGATATCTTTTCCAGAGGATATCACATGATCAAGGATGTAATGTCTGAAGTGTTCCTCATGATCAGGGATGACATGTCTCTGTGGCATCATGATACCTGAACAATATGTCTTAGTGACTTTGTGAGACTTATCCAACATATCATGGTGTCAGCATATAACTTGGTAAACATGTTTATAGGTATTTATAAAATATCAATATCAATCCCATAGGACTTTGAAATACTTGGTTGGCATTCCTAGAGGACACCATGAGACATTCTTAACATGTACAAGGGACACCACATGACCCTCGTTGTATGTCTAGGAATGATTTCTAGCTTGAGAGACATTACCTCATACTATCAAATGACTTGGTTGGATCATGTGAAGCACATGATGATATATGAATCCCACTTCACAGTAGTCTCCCGTAGTTTCTAGCATATTTATGCAGTTATTTCACCTATGGTTTTTCCAGTGTTAGCTTTTTTAATGTTTTTCTTGACCCAATAGAGAGTTGAGGACTCCTTCACATGATCTGAATGACATGTAAGAAGTTATTCGAATGATATCAAGTTATCACATGAAGCACCTATAAATTCTTCATGATCCCTTATATTGTTCCCTGGATTTCACCTAGCAGAAGACCTTTATGTTCAAGTGATTTTCCATTCTGAGAATTATACTTCTGCACTCCCATGTGTGATCGATTTATGCAATTATTTTGTTGAGGGGGAGGGATATATTGGCCTCGATTCCTTAGTTATACTTTGAATTTTTTTGTATGGATCTCTTGGATTTTAGCTAGATTCAGATTATGGTTTTGGAAATACTTGTTTTACATGATCCTGTAGTGGATCACCCATGGTGTTGTATAATACTCATCGACTGTGGGAATGATACACCTTTTCCATATTTAATAGACCCAGTTTGGTCAAAGTGGATAATCTGAATCATGTGGATATTTCATGAAGATTCCACAAGGACATGATGAATTGTCGATGGGTCTTCGTGAGATCAAAACATCATGGATAGGCTTTCGCATAATCTGGGATGGCTTATTTGGGGTAATTCATGAGACTAAGGTGGCTTCTTAATGGATTCCTTAAGAGATATAGCTGACATGTGTTAGGGAATTTGCATCATCCAGTTGGATTGTTGAGGGGACCTCACCTGATCAACGATGATCACCCATGGAATATGACTAATTTTTTTATGAAGACAAGCATATACTCACTCCACAAGAATCTTCCACCATTTCACCTTTTTTATTTTCTTCATTATTCTGTAATGATTGGAGAAATCAAACAATTGTGTGAGTGTGGTCAAAGAAAATTAGTCTCCCTTTCTATGACACATCACATGACCAATAATGGGTCTTGAAGTGATTCATTAGAAATGTCCAGGATAAACCATCTTCATGTATATGGATCTATAGGTGCAGCACATAATTGAATGGATATATCTGAATCCCTTTGCAAGATAAAGGTGACATGCCAATAAGAAAATTTTCAACAACATGGATATGTCTCTGGGGTCTTGGTGAGATAATGAGATCCACATTAATGTGTCACATGAATATCAACAACCGCATTTAGTCTCCAACTTTTACATATTTTCATTCTTTACATTATAAGGGTTTCAGATGTTTTCATGGAACCTTCCAGTTGACAAGTCACATGGCTCAATGGAACCGATCTGGCCACCATTGAATGATTACCAATGATTTTCAGGAGGCCTTTGTGAGATCTAGGAGGCTTTTCAAATGGTCTCCACATGATATCCAATATATAATGTAACCACATTTACTTTTGAAGGTTACACGATCCGTGTATTTTAGCTTCCTTCTCTTCTATTTTGTTGTGGGTAAAATAATACGCATGCTTTCAGTATTTCTTTCGTTGTATATTTTTATGCTCATTTGGAAGACATCAACAATATTACATATTAAAGAATATATATATATTATAATTATTTTATTTGTATATATTATATAAATACATAAATATATACACACATAAACACACATACATATTTATATATATACAGAAATATATATTAATATATATCAATAGAAACATACTATAACTACATGTATAAATATATATTAATTAGATATAATATATAAAAAAATTCATTTGAATATATATATACACAAATATATATTTTTCATATATTATATTATATATTTTGGTGCATATACGTTATATATAATATATATATTAAAATTATTTATATATATTATATAGAAAATATATACAATTATATAAATAAAACTATTTATCTATATTTTATAATTATATAATAAATTTCATATTATATATATCAATATATTAATATGATACAAAAAAATACAAGGCGCACAACTAGGTGGGTTGGTTTCTTTCCTGGTATGGACTCCCTTGGTCCCAAGATTGAGTTTGACATGGGAGGTTTTTATTTAGAATGCAAGGATGAGGGAAAGATTCATGTTGGGCATTGAGGGAAGACACAAATCGGTAGGGGGTTGGGAAACATGTTGGACTTTTATATATGGCATTCCACATTTAGGGTTGTGGGTGGGACCCGTGTAGGAGGGAGTGAGGGTGAGAGAAGGGAGGGAGTGCATGGTGTCTATAGGAGTTAGGGAAGAAGTTGGGAGGGTGTACAAGGAATTCATGAGAGAGGGATTATAAAAAATAATAAAGACTAGGGATGGTTTACATCCCTTAATGTATATTAAAAAAATTAGCTATGGTTTCAAGACAACACTAATGATTACAATTATTATTTTTTTCAAAATATTTTGAACGTCTTAAACCCATCTAAAAAATAATAAATGTCATCAAAATTTTAGTTTAAAAGTTCTTACATGAAACCACTAGTAACAATATTGGGAATCCACATTAGTGAATATTTTAAATAATCACTAATAATGAATTTAGATGGGTAGTAACCACATATAATGGAAAAAAGACCCTCTAAATACACTATTTCATTGTTTTGATTGTTGATCATTTTAACGGTTGGAGCTCAAATGATTTGGGATTTTTCCTCTTATATGATGAGTATAACATATAGGAACTTGATTGGGATATATTGATGAGTTTTTAACCATTCAAAGATAATACATATTATTTTCTTATCAAATAAAATGAGGGACACGTTGTTGGGAAGTGAAATTTAGTTTTCATTTAGTGGAAGTTCATACACTAAAATTTTTGTTTACTAAAAATCTGGTTGTGAAAGGTGGATCAATTCATTGATTAGACATTGAAAATAAAATCAATCTTGGTTGAAACGAGGCCATAAAAAGTTCATATCTTTCAATAGTAAAACAAATTTCAGGAATATTTAGAGAACTAATAAGGAGAAAAATCTTGATTGAAGTGTCTTGAATATTTTTTCCAAATTAATTAGTTGATGTTAGAGAGGTTACAGGTGATAAATAGTCACATTCCATTTTTCAGTCACTCTAGGGATTTTGGAAGGTGGTTTGACCTGGAAACAATATATAGTATCCTATAAGAGGTTGTGGGGATCCATCTACACAATTCATTAGTGATACAAAAAAATATATCCTAACAAAGAACAATGAATGAGTGAAGTTTACAGTGAATTAATGTTTTATGGAGAGTTAATCCGATTTAATTAAATCTCATTGATGTTATTTACAATTTCATAAAATCTTGTGATTTTATTGAATGAAAACAAATATATAGTGTTTCTCTCATTCATGTAGGAAAATTGTTATGAAGAACATTAATCTTGTTGTGTTTTTCTTCATTTATTGTAATTAAATTTCCTTTAATATTTATTAGATTTCTTGGTTGTGCGAGGGGTAGAATTTATATGGTGTGTAATTCTCATTGAAATCCCATGTATGATACACTTAGTCAAGGGAAGATAACAACCAGAGGTAAAATTTCCACTTTATAGAGCCTATGATATACAAAGTTCCAGTTAAACAAGGATATTTCTTATGTTGGTCTTACTAAAAGTAGATGCATTAGAGGGTTTTTATTTCCATCAAGTGATATAGGAGTGGGTTATTATTCTACATTATGATACCATCAAGTGGTATTAGATATTTTTTTCATTGATGAGTAAAAACACTAGTAGAAATTCTTTTTTTTCTATTACAATCGATGAAATTTCATTTTAAGATAGAGCTTGATATCAATAGATAGTATAAAATCATATGAATAAATGGAACAGATAGAAAATTTTAATTGAATTTATTTTGGATTCTCAAGAATGATGTTGGAAGATAATATTATTAAAAAATTACTGGATATTTTTTTTATTCGATGAATTTCTATAGAAAATGGATATGGTGTAATTGGAGTTGTTGAACTAGAAATTGATAGCATTAGAGAAAATTTTCTAGTGATAAATGATTCTTCCAAAATTTGGTAAAAGAAAATAACTACTAAAATGATGAAGGTGTTGGATAATATTTATGAGAATCCAATATCCCTTAATAATTTTTTCATAATGAGAACACAAGATGGGAATCAAAACCTTATAGTTCAAATTCTATGGGTGTAATGGAATGTGGAAACAACTAGTTGTTGGGTGTGAATACGCTAATAAAAGCATTTTGGATTGAATCTAGAGTATCATATTATTTAAATAATGATCAGAGATACATGGTTAATTATATATATGATATGTTTGTGAATGTTCATATAGAAGATGATGAAGCCCTGTAAGTTTTTTTAAAAAATATTTTTCAACATATAAATGAATAATGTAGGATCTTTGATGCTAAAAAAAGTAAGGACCATCCATTCCTTACAGATAATTATTATTTCCATTGGAAAAATTGATGAATCAAGCTATGGAAATAGTTTTGAAAATGTGTCATTGAAGGTTATTTGAGGTTATATGATCAATTCATGAGGTCTGAAGGAATAAACACTTTACATGATCATAAGATCAGATGGGATTGAAGTTATCAAAAGATTCAACATAGATGATATAAAGGTTATACCCTATATGATTGGTCACCTCAGTGAGAAAAATCCATTTATTATTCTACTTGAAATCAATAATTTACTTTCTAAAGAGTAATTATATTGTTTCTCAAGTTTTTATTCAATATAAAGCATTAGAAAAAAAAAAGTGTATTTGGAAATAAGATAAAGTGTCTGGGTAAAGAATATAGTAGTGAGTGAACCTGATACAAATTCAAGAAATTATATAAAAATAATTGAATGAGGAATGAGAAGTTGGTTCTTTGGAAGACCATGAAAGAATAGAGTTGATAAAATAATTAATGTGACATTGATGATTAATTATCAATGTATGAGGTTACACTCACAAATTTCTTAAGGGATATGGGTAGAGGGACCTAACATAATAAAATATCTAATTAATAGAAGTATGACATTTATATTTGGATAAGAACTTATAGAAGAGTTATGTTCTCAAAAAATTATCTAAAATTAACATTTTAATGCCTTTAGAAACATGAATTATGTTCATATTAATGATAATGATTATAAAAATATCAAGGAAAAATAAAAAATGTGTTTTTCATAGGTTATAGAGGTGAAAATTTTGTATATCGGCTATTGGATGATCCAGTGTGAAAGGTGATTAGAAGTAGATATGTTCATTTCATTAAGAAGGTTCTATAAAAGGATTCAAACTTTATAGATAAGGATTTCAAATAAAAATAAATTATTATAGTCTATGTCAATTAGAGTAGGTTATCTTGAAGACCTTAGATTCAAAAGAACTCATATGGGAGTTATGGAAGAACTATAGTATAAGAGTAAAAACATTAAAATAAATGACATAATGTAGAAGTATAGTTGAATATATAGTGGGAGTATAAGAATTTAGTCTTTAGAATGCGAGAGGAGATTCATGTAATTCCAAAATGAAAACTATGTTGAGGAGATCAACATATGTTAGAAAAATAGATTGGAGTCTTGGGGATGATATTGTAAAGCTTAGTCATTTTCATGGTGTAGTTTCCTTTAAATGTTTCCATACCACATTGAATATTCAATTATTATTTGAATTTTGGGTATGCATATTAAATTAGTAGTGGATTTTGGTTGATCAAACCAATCCTACTACTGAGGGTATGTATACATTAGTTGTTCACAACATTATACCTACATGTTATAGCATGTATCCTATACATCATGGCTTAAACAATGAATTTATATTAATTGTGTCCTGAGGGGGTATCACACCATGAAAGGATCAGGGAAAAGGGCAGGGGGAGTCCTTGGCCTAGGAAGGTCATGACATGAAATATATGGCCATTCAAAGAATAATTATTTTTTTAATGTTAAATAAATTAATTAGTTTATCAGTGTTGAAAAATAAATTGGAGTTCCTCTCTTTTTATGTATGGACCCCCTCTCACTCTTTGGGTTTCATCCATTACTAGTGGATTTATCCCTAAACCCTTGACAGAAGCACATTTAATTTTTCTCTATGGTGATCTTGAGGTCATTCAAAAAATTAGTCATTAATGATTCCTGGTTTCGTTCCCTATATGTATATATTTTTCTATTTACTCCTATAAATTTCCTATTTTATGATTTTTATATTCTTTTTAATTTTTGGTTCATTGAACACAGACCAGTTGATGATATTAGAAGAGTATTCATATTCAAGGATAAGGTAGTTGGTCTTAAATCCATCACATAAATTTATACCATTTTCAATATGTGTACGGTCTATAGTAGTTCCAATATAACATATGGTCAGCGTAAAAACATTATTTCATGTTACATGACCCCAATCCTTGAGATTGATCCTTTCCCATGATATGTGAGTACTCTGTTGGTGAGTGCACATGAAATCTTTGGGCACCATATATTTTTTCCCTAATCATAGAAGTAAAACAGGAAATTAAGAGTCCACCCTTTGTGGGTCCTTGGTATTATATTAATGACTTTTTGTGTTTTTCTGGATTCTTAGGATGTAATTTATGATATAGTATTTGTTATTATCAAGTAACTCCTGAAATAATTAAGTTAAATGTGTTGAAAAATGAATTTAATAGGGATTTATAATACCTGTGACCTGCTCATTGGATTGAGCTTATGGAAATTGATTTGGAATTCCGTAGACATGATCCTTGGATTCAATTGTGCTATTAGTTTAGGATTCCATGGACACACTCTTTGGATTAGATGTAATATGACTTGGAATTCCATGGGTGGATCCTTGGATTCCGTTATACTTTTAGTTTGGAATGACTTGTACATAATACTTATATTTTGGTCTTTTGTGATTTTTAATTCCATGTAAATGATCCATGGATTCAATTATATTAGAGGGTTTGAATTCCTTGGAGATTCTCTTTGGATTTGTATGTGATATGACTTAAAATAACATAAACATGCTCTTTAGAATTGGTTATGTAAAACCACGGGATTTTATGAAAAATATTCTTTTAATCTCATTGATGTCTTCTGTGGTATGCTACACCAAAATTATTTTGTTCTATATGCAACAATGTATTATCTTATATTATACGCAAACACTATTCTTGGCTTGTGTTACACACAATCGTGACCATCCTCGATACCGTGTGTTGTATGCAATAGCAGGTTTCACTAAACGACAATATATTGTTATAATATTACATTGAACTAGCCGTTATGAATATTAGTATCTTCATTTTGAATTTTATGACATTATAATTCATCTTACACATTTTATAGAACATGGAATGAGAACAAAATAATTTTTTTTGAGTAAAATAAGAATTTTAAAAAAAATAGAGTTTTGCCACCTTTTAATGGCGTACCCACATTAAATTTAGTTTTTGACATTTTTATAAGTTAAATTTTACAAAATAATCATCTTATTTTGAATCAGGATATAAAAATTGACATTGGATAATGTTTCGATATTTTTTTGACAACGTTCTTATTTTGATGAATAGTAAAAACATGCAAAAGTTTACTTAAAAACAACATTTTTTCATCCAGATAATTTATATGGATAAATTATAATAGTAAATTGTGTTAAAGTATAAATAGAATATATTTTTACCATTTAATATAATTCATCACATTAGCATTAATTTTAAATTGAATTGTAGGTTAAATAAATTCAATCTTTTGCAATGTTTTAAACAAAACCCCATTTTTTTTCAAAAACGGGATTAATTTTAAAATAATTACGGAAACTTCTGTGTTTTGAATTTGGAAAAATGGATTCCATATTTGGAATCATTTGGTAAAAATTATGATAATAGGCTACTTTTTATTTTTGGGCATTATGAATAGTAACTACGGTAAATTTTATTTACCACATTTAAAGGTAAATTAGGTAATTAAGGGTAACAATAATATTATAAAATTACCCTAACACCTTTCTAAATATAATTGGATGATTATATTTTCTCCTAAGGAATATTTGGGTCGAAATGGAATCTTTTGGAACCCACTTAGATGTGATTAAGACCTTTAATTTATTTTATTTTAACGAAAGTGAAACATGTCTCACTCAAACTTTAATAATTGGATTATTTTTTATATAAGGTTATATAGAATATAATTTCGATTATAAATATTAATTTTAAAGAAGAAATGTTTTTCTTTATCTTTGTAATTTATTTGTAATTTTTAATAAATTTTTAATTACCTTAATATCTTATACATTAATGATGTAGAAATTATTTATTTAGTTAAAGATAAATAATATAGTTTTTATTAAAATAATAATACCTATCAAAAGGACCATACACATGACCAATACTTATTGGTAGAGTATATATATTCCCTGATAATCCAAGGGTCGATTTGTGGACCATTTAGTGCCTTAAAAAATAGATTATGACATTTATATTATTTTATTTTAAATGATGTCGAAGATGTCACCTTCATAATTTAAAAAATATAACAATTTAAATGTTCTGATTTTAAGATGATAAATTGGAGTACAAATATTATTATGAAAGGTATTATATTTATCTACATAATAGGATTTTATTTTCAATTATTATACAACAAATAATTATATTAAATGATTATACAAAAATGATGTATTAATTGTTCTATTAAGAGAAATATCAAAACAATGGTATTATAAATATTAAAATTAACATTATGTGAACTAATTAATGTTCTAATTTTTTTTAATATATTCATATGACATGTTAGGAATCTATTAAACTTTTTTTTCAAATATATCCTCTGTGTGGATTTTATTTAAATTCAAATAAATTAATAGTGTCAAGATTAACAATATTGTAATTTTATAAAAATAACATATTATTAAATTGATTGAAAATCACATAAAAATTTGAAAAATATAAATTGAAATTAATATGTTTTAAAATTTTATAAAGTAACAAATTATGGATAATTCAAAACACATAAGTAATAATTTATATCAATTTAAAATTTAGAATACTATTACCACAAATAAGATTAAATAAATTAAATAAGGATAAATAAAATTGATATGGTTTAAAATAATTTTCCAAAATATCTAAATTTGATTGGTTGATAATATTACAACCCTATATTACCGCATATCCTAATTTGAGTCACTTTAGAAGTTTTTAGGTGGGGGTTGTGTTTATTATAAATTAATATTTTTGAGGTTTCCAAAAGTGCCCCTCTTTTCCCTTATAAAAGGGCACCTCCTCCCTCTCCGCTTAAAAACAATTTGAGCATTCAAGATCGGCCAAACCCTGACAATTTCTCTTCTCCACTTCCCTAGAAACATTCTTGAGGTTCTTTTCTTCTCAAGAGACCAACTCTAGTTCCTTAAGAGGAAGCTTAAAGGAGGTGCGTCAAAGAAGATATAATCTCTTCTACCCATTCCTTCAAGTGTCTTTCTTCTTCAACTTATTCTTATTTAGTTGTTTCATTAGAAAGTAATAATATAAGTATCAATAATATACTTATATGTTATTATAAATATGAAACAACCTCATTTCACCTTCTATCCATCCTAGGGAAAATGAAATCACCGTGTGTGCGTACGTATGGAATACCGTCTCCACACTGTGGTGTAATCAGTATTCCACCACCACCTTACTTGGATGGGTATAATGGTGTAAAGAATAACTATATATGGTTATTATAAAATCATAATGATTTTGAGATATTTTATCATCCACTCCAATTCCATTCAATAATTATGGTAATGATATCATCGCTCGTGCGTACGTACAGATTACCGTCTCCACAACTCGATGAGATTCGTTCTCCATGTTAACCATTCAAGAATGATTATAAAGTATGTATGATGAATATTAATGGTGTATATAACATAAAAATGATAATATATATATATATGTGTGTGTGTTTGTGTGTGTCATCTACCTACTTCAATTCAAGTCAATAAGGAAAGGAAAACAGTGTTCAAGTGTACGTATGGCCTACCGTCTCCCTGAACAGTGTGTTTCATTTCATTTTTCTATCTATTATATATATATATATAAAGAATATATATGATATATAAATAATTTTTTACATTATGTAAGTAATTAAATCATGAAATAAGTAATAATAATATTAATAACAACAAGTCCAAACACGTACGATAAATGAAACGATTTTACCGAAAACGCTACTTTAACATTGAATTGACAAAAGAATGGGTAATGTAAAGTCATAAGTGAATCATATATGATATCATAAATATTATTATTGTTATGTTACAAGTTAATAATATGATTAAACCCACTATACTGGAGTTTCAGACACTTACGGAAGAAATTGGACCTAAGGTAAGGGATAATTTTGCAATCTCATTATTATACGAGATTGCTTTTATGTAAGTATTTACTGGGGTTATATTTTTCATCCATATCAAAAAAAATATTTTTAATAAAGTGTTTAATATTTTTATATGTATGTTTAAAGTCATTTTTACCCCTCTATGACTTTTACATTATATTATGGAAGGAATCATTCTTTTTTTTACCATACGAGGAACTTTTTGACATTTTCGGCAAAAGTACGAGGATAATGTTTTTTTAAATTATATGGAATGAACATAATTTTATGGTTTCATAAATCCAAATTTTCATGAATATTACTTTACCAAATTTCATTATTATTTTGAAAAAAATTCTTTTCTTTTAAAATTTCATTGCATTTTTTGAAAAGAAAATGATTTTGAAGAAGAAAGGATATTTTCTCAAGAATTCATTTCAATTGTTTTGTCAAAACTATTTTACATATAAGATGACATTATTTATATTGATTATGTTTCAAGTATAATGTCTATATTATTTACATGGTTTGATTATTCTTATGATTAAATGATATCCATTTGTTTTATTTGGATTATGTTAAGATGGGGTGATGTTTATGAAACCCATTTTATTCTTTGGGTTATGATGAATGATTTATGATTATTTTGTGGCACAAGTAAGAATGATTTCATTATGAGATGGGTGAGACCTATATCTCCCTCCAATTCATTGGGTAAAGATTTATATATCATTATATAGACATGGATGGAACAGAAATTTAATATGATTCAGTGATACAGGACTGAAACGAGGAGTGAACTAGATTCAGTAAGGGACTTTGTCCACTAAGACGGTCTTGGAAGCAATGCATTGGCTACTATGGAAATAATATCATGTGATTAATGATTTTACACAATTACATGTTTTATTCCAATGATATTTTATCATGATTAATGTCCATTTATGATCTATGCCTTATGTACTTCCATGATTTATTTCTCAAGATTTTGATGTTTAAACGTTATGTTCATGTTTTTTTATGTTAAAATGTATATGATTAGTTTTATTTTCTCCATTCTTACCCTTACTGAGAATTTGAGCTCACCCATTATACATTTTCTTTTCCCTAGGATTTAAAGAAAGGTTTTAGGTAATAAAACAAAAGGGGATGATCTTGATGGGAGATGTTGAATATCTTTCACCGTGATTATAAGATTATGTTCCGAGTTTCCAAAGACACTAAACTATTACGGTCCTTGAGTGTTGGTTTTTGTTATGTATTTTGTATTTCACAAAAGTAATTTAATCTCTATGTATGTCAAGATATGGGACTCTACAGTTGGTATCAGAGGAAAGGTTTAGTTAACCTTTGGAAACTAGGATGCGAAAACTTTAGTGAGATCCCTAGAGATATTTCTAAGGTATGTCTAGGGATTTACCTAAGGTTAAGTAAAAGTATAGTTTATAGTCCTAGAATTATGGTAACAATGTTAGAATGAACCCTTAGATGTTATATATTGAAGGTAATCCCCATTTATTATTTTGTTTTCCCTAGCATTATTTTTTCCTCTCACACTATTCTTTTTGGGTTTTAGAAGGTGGCTGGAACCCGAAGGAACCATGTTGATCAATGTAATGGACAATGCAATGATTATCCTTCTGAACAAACCAATGTTATGGGAGATGTAGTGCAAAATATTATTTCTATACTTAAACAAACTATGAATCATTATGGGCTTCCAAATGAGAAGAGAAGTGTACAATATTCTATTGAGTCCTTCATGAGGCAACTCCCACCTTCTTTCAGTGGGTATTCTGATCCACTTGTTGCTGAACAATGAATCAGTACCATTGAAATGATATTTTCTATACTTCGATGTTCAGAATAGGAAAAATTCATTCTGGATGTTTATCGTTTATAAGGTAAAGCAGAACAGTGGTGGAGTCTGATAAAGAATACAAGGCCCCAAGATGAAATTGAATCAATAGAATGGGACGAGTTCAAGAACATGTTTTTCAAGAAGTACTTCCCTCGTATTATTCGAACAATGATGTAAAAGGAGTTCCTTGAGCTTAAAAAAGGATGATGAATCTGTTGGTACATACAAATCGAATTTTACAAGTCTTTCAAGGTATTCGTCTGGAATTATCATCCAACCTGAAAGTAAAGTTAATCGATTCTTCAGTGGCTTAAAACCAAGTCTTCGAAGGGAATTTTCTATAAGAGACTTCAGTAGATATGAATAAATTGTGTATTGTTCTATCAAGGTAGAAATTGAAGTTCGTGTTACATATCCATCTCATGGTTTTGATAAGAAACAAAAGATGGAGTTCAAGGAAAAATCTCAGAACAATGGTGAAAAGAAAATGAATATTTCATTATCCTCAAATTATAGAAAGAAGCATGGTGGAGATTTTCTAAAAGGTACTAGAAAATGTTTTAAGTTTAGAAAAGAAGGTCATCAAGTAGTTGAGTGTCTTAGTAATGGGAAAAATGTAGCTAATGATGTGAATAGAGAAAAGGCTACAGAGAACGCTCCACTAACACTTCAATGCTTCAAGTGTAATGAAATGGGGCATTATGCTAATCAATGCCCTAATCCAACAGTTAATGATGATCAATGTGAGAAACCTCTTAAGGAAAAGGATAAAGTGAAGTCACATGAAATCACTGTTTGTGATGTTGAGCATGACAACGATGTGGTCAAATGATAAAGTGTTTATGTAATGGGATTCCAAAATAATGTTGTAGTATCGTAGAATATTGCAATATTTATGTATTGGTTTATTATGGTTTTCAATAATTTTATGGTACCAGTAACCATGAAAAGTGATTGAAATACTTTTGGAAAGAAGAAGATATGCACGTAATGAATGGATAAAGAGAAAATGAAATGATCTCATGACTGTGTAAGAACCAGGATCTTTGTTTCAGGTATGTCTTTCCTTTTCTAGAGTTTTTGAGAAATTTTGGAGTTTCTGGAAATTTTTGAAGTACACGTCGTGTACTTTCTGAGTACACGCCATTTACTCTTTTCCCGCTCGAAACTGTGTGTTGGTTGTGCCCGGACCACACACACGGTGTGTAGGGGTGATGTGGAGGCTGATTTTGGTGGAGTACGGAAAAACCCACTACACGCCATGTACTTTTCTTTTTTTCACTAATCAGACCTGGGTCATGCCTCATCGTCATAAACGTCTTCTTCTAGGTCTGGTTCATCCGAGAGCGACCCATACAACCAGATCTTCACCGATCCCCCACCTCTCTGTCTGTTTTCCGATTCGAGCACGGTCGATTGCGTTGGAAGCGCAGCGGTGAGTTCCTCCTTCTTCTTGAGCCTTGTTTTCCAATTATTCCTGATTCTCAAGTTATATAAGGTTGAACATTTTGTGCATTTTCTCAGATCTACGAAGTTCTAGGGATAATTAGCTATCGTGGATCAAGTATATCAATCTCATAGGATCGAGGTTGGTGGTTTGTGCCTTACCGTTCAAAGTATCTGAGTTTTATGTGCGAATTTCCACGGATACCCCTGAACGGGGTATTGCGTGTTTACCTTTTTTCCCTTGTTGTTTCCTTCCCTACCTGTATTCTTGTTTAGAGGTAATTTGACCATGTTAGAGGACATTTTTTTGTACTTGGATGTATTTTCCCTTGCTTTGTTCTGTTTACAACCTTTGGGTTTCGTTTTCCCTTGGCTGCTACACCTGTTTCATGCCTTGTGGTTATAGGTTGAAGTAAAACTCCTGACATGCTTGTTGCCTTGTAGAAAGTTTATCTAAGTGGCTCTAAAGGTGTACTTTGGTTAGCCAAGTACCTCTATAGGTTTTCTTTGGCCTTATAGCATTATTATGCACTGAATGGCACAGGGATGAGAGAACCTGGTGCTATAGACTATAAGGGATAGACCGAGTGAGCTTCCCAGAGAGTCTTAGATATTATTGACTACAGAGGTGATGGACTGAGTGAGCTCCCAGAGAGTCTAGGATTTTATAGACTACATGAGGGTAGACCGAGTGCGCTTCCTCAGAGAGTCTTATCTTGTTTGAATCTCTTTAAGAACCTTCCCAGACTAGAGGAGGATGTGACCGAGTGAGCTTCCTCAGAGAGTATGTGGTATACCTGAGGCTATAGGAGGAATTGACCAAGATAACTTCCTCAGAGAGTCTCTAGACATTGGGGTTTAGAGGGTAATACCGCATGATATTCCTCAAGAGAGTCCATGACTACCCTATACTATTAGGGTAATTGACCGAGTGAGCTTCCCTAGAGAGTATCATAAATTTGTATGACCAACCAGAGGGGTTAGGCTGAGTGCACTACCCAGAGGGTTGTGGTACATATTGGATAGAACTAGAGGGGATGGCTTCGAGTACTTCCCAGAGGGTTTCTGGATCTTTAGCTGTTTGTTTCTCCGCTGTTGATTGGTTGTGGATTGTTTTCTGCTATGTATCATCCTGTTTTACTGCTTACTGTTACTGCCTGTTGCTTGCTATTGCTGTTTACTGCCTATTGTACTTTTACCTACTATATACTCACTGACTGTTAGGCACAGATCTTCGGGTGAATTCCTACTGGGATTTTATCTCACACTCTGTTTGGGCCATGCTTTTGGGCCCAAGAAGACTATGTTGTTGCAAGTATAGACAAGGAAAAGCACCCTTCAACTTCTATAACTTGATTGCTTGGAGCAGGGGAGCATGGGAACAAGCTTTGGCTTGCGATGCTGAGGAGTTGTTGACTTTTTCTTTTTTTATTGTTTTGGTACTTTAGTGTTTCCAGCATTGTGTCTTTTTTGTCTACTTTCCTAGTGTTGTATCATGAATCATTTCATATATATACATATGTGATCTAGTTTTTTGATTTAGTCTTCCGCTGTTTATATTGTTGTTTATTACTGCTTCCGCTATTGCATGTTTATTCGTTTTCCATGGTGTACTCTGCCAATGAGGGCATAGTTTCCCCACTATCACACCCAAGGACTTCACTGGTAGTCGGCAACCTCTATCGTTTGGTGAAATGCGCTTGAGGCCATGTGACCAACCAGGTACGGGGCGCCTCTAGGTGGCTTCCGGTACCGGGACAATACAAAGTTGTATTAGATGGTTTTCTTTTCTTTGATTTATAATTTGGAGACACTATCTAGGGATAGGATGGATTCGGTACATGGTAATAAGCTGTGCCTAGGAGTAGTTGTCCCGTGTACAGGGAAAATCCATACTACCTCGTTTATTGCAGTTTTCTGGTTTTGAGATTTTATGGTTGATACGATTTCACCTAGAGTGATTGACATGCTTGTACTGTTATTGTTTTAATATTACGGTTCTATTTCTGTCGCAACCCGATGAGATGAGGGTATTCCATATCATGCATCATATAGGCACTTGTAAAAATCAAATGACATGCATTATTTCCATGCCATTTATTGTACATTAGTGATTGCATGCTGTTGTGATAGACGTTTCGTAGATTATGAATGCTGTTGTGATAGATGCTTGATAGAATCTCTGCTGGTTGTTAGAGAATTGTTTGTATTTTACTTTGTTTAAATGAACACTGGATTCTGATTCTTGAGGTGTTATGGGCCCTCTCGAATCGGAAATTTGTGGATCATGATCCCGTTTCCTCTTGTACATGACTGTAGGGGATGCCAAGCTTTGATTCATGGGGTGTATGGGCCCGCACGAATCGGAATTTGGCACCTCTTTGAATTGTTTTATTTGTTTCTGGGCTTCTGTGTTGTTTCTGAGCTACTGCCCAGAAAAACCCAGAATACACGGCGTGTACTTTCTGGTTACACGCTATGTAGTTTTTAGGTCGTGTTACTGACTGTGTGTGTAGGAACACCGTGTTGTGAAAATAACTTCAGGAGCCCGCTGTGTATGGTATGTACACTCTATGTAGCATAGAGCCTTGTACCCAGCCGTGTCACTAACAACACGGTTCGGGGAAGCTCGAGTAGAACACACTATGTTTTAAAGGAACACGCCGTGTAGTTCTATCCCGGTACCCGACCATGTCAAGAACAACACAGGTCAACGTGACCTTCCCTAAGACACATCATGTTGCTTTTGGAACACACCATGTAGTCTTTCCAGGTACCAAGCAGTGTCACGAAATACACGGAACGGTGTCACCTTCTCATATACATTCCATTTTTGTTCGGAACACGCTGTGTAAGGGCCAGTCGTGTAGACGACAGTGTAACTAACAACACGGGCCGCCGAGTCAGTGTCTCGTACACACCGTGTCCCAAGGGTACATGTCCTGTAGTTTGAGGTTAGTTTGAATCGTGCGAGTTATCCGTGTAAAGAGACTAAGGTAGGGGAATAGTCTTCAAGTACACGGCGTGTGTTGGGTCAACACGCCGTGTGTTGGGTCAACACGCCGTGTAGTTTGAGGTGTTACACGACCTGTAGGGCGGGGGTGTACGCCCATGTTAGTGGCTTAAGAAGACACGCCGTGTAGTTTTTATACATGTCGTGTAGTCATGTTTTGTAAACTTGTGTGTTTTTCTTTCCCTGTTCTTGTTTTGTACTATTGTATTCTTGTCCGTGTTTTTCTTATCTAAGGTGTACTTTTGTTCTTTCAGATATATTCCTCCAAGACTTCCTCCAGTTGTACATCTGTCGTCAGGCAGTGATCAGATGCCAGATATGGCTCATCTGGGAATTCCTACCGATCCTCCAGTCGAGCCATCCTTGGCACCGACTATCATACCAGTTGCAGGCGCTGATGCAAAGTTCAGGGAGGACTTCATTACGATGATGCAGACCTTCCAGGGAGCGCCGCCTCCTGCCCCGTCGATGGTTGAGTTGATGCGGGTTTTCCAGCAGCAGCATCCTTTTACTTTTTCAGGGGATGGAGGACCCCAGGCTGCAGAGTCATGGATAGAGGCCACAATGACCATATTTGAGCACCTAGATATCCCTCCAGAGAAAAGGGTAAAGCTGGGTACTTATATGCTCCAGGACACCGCCAAAAGATTGTGGGAGGTGATCTCACGGTCAGGGCGTCAGCAAGATATGTCTTGGGACGAGTTTCAATGCACCTCCAATGACTACTTCTATACAGATACCCTAAAGGCTGATCGAGCCCGGGGGTTTATGAGTCTACAGTAGGGTAATCTTTATGTTATGGAGTACTAGTCTCGTTTCAATGAGCTACAGCGTTTCACACCGATCCCAGCAGGTGATGAGTTGTTTCTTTATTGGATGTTTGAGGACGGTCTCAGGAAGGAGATCCATTCCCAGGTGAATATCTTCCAGTTGAATTAGATATCCTCCATCATCAATCAGGCGCTGATCACTGAACACAATCTGTGAGATTCTGGAGCAGTGAACCAGGGCAATTCGATATCTAGATCTGGTGTTCCCCCTACGGAAAGTAGGAAGCGTCACGGAGAGTCTTCTCGAGGAGATCGAGTTTTGAGGGATGCGTCTTCTGTCAGTCAGGTTGTATGCTACCAGTGCGGTAGGAGTGGGCATACTAGGCCTTAGTGCCAGAGGGATCCGATGGAGTGCTGTTCTTGCGGCTAGATGGGCCATCTTCAGTGTTTTTTTCAAATCTTCTCACCTTCAACTGGTGGTAGGGGTTCCTCTATGACCCAGAGTTCTGGAGATGCTTCGCCAGTTTCACAACAGTCTAGGAACTTGAGTTCTTCTAGCCATTCAGGCCGAGGTGGAGGTCGCGGCCATGGTGTTCAGTCACCAGGTCATCAGCGACAGCAGAGTGGATCAGCTCAGAGCGGTCAGCCAGGGGCACAGGGCCGCGGTGCAGGTTAGTCTTTCACCATGGATCAGACCTATTAGGAGTAGGATCCCAACCCTTATATAGTTCGAGGTAAGATCTTAGTAGCCTCAGTTTTATCTTCAGCTCTTTTTGATACTGGTGCTTCCCATAGCTTTATCTCGGTTGCAGTTGTGGAGAGCCTTGGGCTCTGTATCTTTTCGTCTGCCAACTTGTTGACTCTTGACACACCATTGGGAATGAGGACATCTAGCATACGATAGTGCAGAGAGTGCCCTATCGAGGGTGAGGGGTGTCATTTCTTATGGGACCTCTATGTCCTAGAGATGACGGTCTACAACGTCATTCCCGGGATGGAATGGTTTGTTCCTTTCTAGGCATTCGTCAATTCCTATCACCGCATGGTGAGTTTCATATCACCAGAGGGCGGATACTTCCTTCATAGAGGCGAGTGGGATGTCCAGGAGGGTAGATATGGAATAGAGAATCATGGGCTAGGGGAAGTTACAACCCAGATTGACAGTCTTTATCTGGATGACCAGGGGACTTCACATTTAGACTTTCCTCTGGTGGTGGATCGTTTCAGGGATGTATTTACAGAATACTTTTCAGGTTTACCTCCAGAGTTTGAGGTAGAATTCTCAATTGAGATCATGCCAGGAGTGGCACCGGTGTCTATTCCTCCTTATAAGATGGCTACACCTGAGTTGCAGGAGCTCAAGAAGCAGTTGGAGTAGTTGCATGAAAAGGGATTCATCCGAACCAATACTTCTCCATGGGGTTCTCCTGTCCTGTTTGCGAAGAAGGAAGATGGTACCCTTCGGCTTTGTGTGGATTATAGGAAGCTGAACCAGTTGATTGTCAAGAACCGATATCCCTTTCTGAGGATCAATGAACTCTTTAATCAGCCTCAAAGATCCCTGGTGTTCTCAAAGATCGACTTGAGTCCAGGTTATCATCAGTTGCACGTTAGACCATTAGAAATACATATGACAGCTTTTAGGAGTAGGTATAGTCTTTACGAGTATACGGTCTTGCCGTTTGGTCTCACGAATTCGCCTATGGTATTCATGGAACTGATGAACCGAGTGTTCCATCCGTACATGGAATCCTTTTTCGTTGTCTTCATGGATGATATATTGGTGTACTATCACACTCGACACGACCATGTCACACATATTTAGATCATTCTGAGTACACTGAGAGAGAATCAGCTATATGATAAACCCACAAAGTTCCACTTTTTGATAGATCAGATCCACTTCCTGGGTCATGTTATCTCGGAGACAGGAGTGTCAGTGGACCCAGAGAAAGTGAGAGCTATAGTTTCCTGGGAGCATCCAAAGATCGTCATTGAGGTGCGGAGTTTCCTAGGGCTGGTAGGATACTACATATGCTTCATTCAGGACTTCTCGCGCCTGGAAGCACCATTGATAGGTCTGACCAAGAAGGGGATCAGTTTTTATGGTCAGATTCTTGTGAGTCAACCATTCAAGAGATGAAAGGGAGGTTGACATCAGCACTGATACCAATATTTCCAGAGCTGGGCAAGGGATACACTGTTTATGGTGATGCTTTGGGTATCGGGCTATGAGTCGTGCTTATACAGGAAGATGGGGTCATTGCTTATGGGTCTCAGTAGTTGAGGCCACATGAGAGGAACCACCCGACGCACGATCTGGAGTTGGCAGCTGTTTTTCATGCCTTACGCTGTAGAAGACACTATCTTCTGGGCGAGAACTTGGTGGTTTTCACCGACCATAAGAGTCTCAAGTGCATCTTCACTCCACGTGATCTGAATCTGAGACAGCACAGGTGGGTTGAGTATCTTCAGTCATTTGATTTTGAGCTTGCCTATACACCGGGAAAGGGAAATGTAGTGGCAGATGCGTTGAGAAGACGAAATCAGATTCAGGCAGTTCAGAAGGCCAGTAGTGAGTGGAATCTTATGGCTCTGTTCTCTGAGATTCCCTTGGAAGTGCACGACAGGCAGGGACAGACTGTCCTATCTTCTGTGGTTGTTACCTCTACACTTATTGATCGTGTACGAATGAGGCAGCTATGAGACTCAGAGTCCTTGGTCCTGCGGGAGAGTGTGTCAGGAGGGGACCCTCTTCCTGGATGGACAGTGGGAGAGGATGAGATATTGCGTTTCCATGGATACGTATGGGTGCCAGAAGACATATGCGAGGACATGATACAGGAATTTCATTCCTCAATTTGGGCAGTTCATCCTGGCGTCACCAAAATATATTAGGATCTTCATCGCCAGTACTGGTGGCTAGGTATG
The DNA here is from genome assembly GCA_963277665.1 of Viscum album. Lineage (NCBI taxonomy): Eukaryota > Viridiplantae > Streptophyta > Magnoliopsida > Santalales > Viscaceae > Viscum > Viscum album. The sequence continues at coordinate 1,465,273,991 of OY728128.1, read as the reverse complement.
AAGAGGGATGTTGCTGGTTTTGTCTTTAGATTTTCTACTTGTCAGTAGGTGAAAGCAGAGCATCAGCGACCAACAGGGATTTTACAAGAGTTACCCATTCCGGAGTAGAAGTGGAACAATGTCGCGATGGACTTCATGACCAGGTTACTGAGGTCACCTCAGGGAAGTGATGTTGTTTGGGTCATCTTCGACAGGCTTACGAAGGTAGAACACTTATTTCCGATCAAGGAGACCTTCAGTGTTTATGATCTGGGATGACTGTACATCTGAGAGATTGTACATCTACCTGGAGTTCCACACTCCATTATTTCAGACTGGGATGCGTGCTTTAACTCTCGGTTCTGTAAGGGACTTTAGAAGGATTTTGGTATACAGGTACTCTTGAGTACAACATACCATCCCTAGAATGATGTCCAACCCGAGCGCACGATCCGGGTGCTTGAGTATATGCTCCGATCTTGCATTCTAGACTTCAGCGGTTCTTGGGAGAAGCATATACCTCTTGTGGAGTTCGCCTACAACAACAGTTTTCAAGAGACAATTCAGATGGAACCATATGAGGCCTTGTACGGTAGGCCATGTCGATCACCCTTATTCTGGATGGAGGAAGGAGAGGCAGCTTTTCTAGGACCTAGCCTTGTTCAGGAGACCTCAGAGTAGATAGAGTTGATTCAGAAGAGGATGGCTACAAAACAGTCTCGATAGAAGACTTGTGCTGATCAGCAGAGATGACCTCTGGAGTTTGAGGTCAGAGATCAGGTTTTCCTAAGTGTCGCATCGAGGTTGGGACACAAGAGGATTCAGAGACAGGGTAAGCTTTCACCGCGGTACGTCAGACCATTTGAGGTATTGGAGAGATTTGTTCTGGTTTCCTATCGGTTGCAACTACCTCAGAGGTATCAGGCTATGCCCGACGTCGTCCACATCTCTCAGCTCCGGCGTTACTTCTTAGACCCATCTCATGTCTTCCAACCCGAGGAGGTTGAGCTTGAAGCGAATGTGTCATTTGAGGAGAATCCTATCCAGATTGTCGATCAATGTACGAAGGTTCTCCGAGGCCGGTCTGTTCCATTGGTACGGGTGCTATGGCAGTATGGGCGAGTACAGGACGAGACATAGGAGAGGGAGGCCGAGGTTCGATCGCAGTGGCCGAAGCTCTTCGGGGTTTCTTCTTCTACACCTCTCTAGGAAAATTCGTGGACGAATTTATATAAGGGAGGAAGCTTGTATGAACCAGGATCTTCATTTCAGGTATGTCTTTCCTTTTCTGGAGATTTTGAGAATTTTTAGATTTTTTGGAAATTTTTGAAGTACAAGCCATGTAATTTCTGAGTACACGTCGTGTACTCTTTTCCAGCTTGAAACTGTGTGCTGGCCATGTCCAGACCACACACACGATGTGGAGGGGTGACGGGTAGGCCTATTTTGGCAGAGAATGGAAAAACCCACTATAGGCCGTGTACTTTAATAATACATGCCATGTACTTTTCTTTTTTTCACTAAACGGACCGGGGTCACGCCTCATCATCATAAACATCTTCTTCTAGGTCTGGTTCATCCGAGAGAAACCCGTACAGCCAGATCTTCACTAAGCCCCCGCCTCTCCATCCGTTCTCCGACTCGAGAACGGTCGATTACGTTGGAAGCACAACGGTGAGTTCTTCCTTCATCTTGAGACTTGTTTTCCAATTCTTCCTCCTTCTCAAGTTATCTAAGGTTTAACGTTTTGTGCGTTTTCTCAGATCTACGATGTTCTAGGGAGAATTATCCGTCATGGTTCAAGTAAATCGATCTCCTAGAATCGAGGTAGGTGGTTTGTGCCTCACCGTTCAAAGTCTCTATGTTTTATGAGCGAATTTCCACCGAAACCCATGAATGGGGTATTGTGTGTTTACCTTTTTGACCGTGTTGTTTCCTGACCTTCTTGTATGCTTGTGTAGAGGTAATTTGACCATGTTAGAGGGTAATTTGTTGTGCTTGGATGTATTTTCCCTTGCATTGTTCTATTTACGACCATTGGGTTTTGTTTTCCCTTGGCTGCTACACCTGTTACATGCCTTGTGGGTATAGGTTGAAGTAAAACTCATGATACTCTTGTTTCCTTGTAGACTATTTATCTAAGTATCTCTATAGGTGTACTTTGGTTAGAAAAGTAGCTCTATAGGCATGCTTTGGCCTTATAGCATTATTATTCACTGACTGGCACGAGGCTGAGAGAACCTGGTGCTATAGACTATAAGGGATAGACCGAGTGAGCTTCCCAGAGAGTCTTAGATATTATAGACTACATAGGGGATGGACTAAGTGATATCCTAGAGAGTCTTAGATTTTATAGAATACAAGAGGGAAAACCTAGTGCGCTTCTTCAGAGAGTCTTATCTTGTTTGAATCTCTTTAAGAACCTTCCCAGGCTAGAGGATGAATTGACTGAGTGAGCTTCCTCAGAGATTCTGTGGTATTCCTGAGGATATAGAAGTAATTGACCAAGATAGCAACCATATAGAGTCTCTAGAACATGGTGATAAGAGGGTTAGACTGCGTGATCTTCCTCAAGATAGTCCATGAATACCATAGACTATAAGGGGAATTGACCGAGTGAGCATCCCCAGAGAGTCCTATAAATTCGTATGACCAACCAGAGGGGTTAGGGTGAGGGTACTGGCCAGAGGGTTGTGGTACTTCTTGGATGAAACCAGAGGGGATGGCTGCGAGTACTTCCCAGAGGGTTTTTGTCTCTTTAGCTCTTTGTTTCACTGCTGTTGATTGGTTGGGGATTTTTTTCTGCAATGTATCATCTTGTTTTACTGCTTACTGTTACTGCCTGTTGCTTGTTATTGCTGTTTACTGCCTATTGTACTTTTACCTTCCATATACTCAGTGACTATTAGGCATAGATCTTTGGGTGAATTCCTACTGGGATTTTATCTCACACCCTGTTTGGGTCATGTTTTTGGGCCCATGTAGACTATGTTGTAGTAAGTATAGACAAGATCAAGTGCCCTTCGACTTCTGGATCCTGATTGGTTGGAGTAGGGGAGCATGGGACCAAGCATTGGCTTGCGATGCCGATGAGGTGTTTACTTTTTCTTTTGTTATTGTTTTGGTACTATAGTTCTTCCATCATTGTGACTTGTTTGACTACATTCCTAGTTATGTATCATGCATCATTTTATATATATACATATGTCCTCTAGTTTGTTGATTTAGTCTTCCGCAGTTTATATTGTTGGTTATTACTGCTTCCGCTATTGCATGTTTATTCTTCTTCTGCTGTGTACTCTGGAAATGAGTGAATAGTTTCCCCACTATCACACCTAAGACCCTCGCTTCTAGTTGGCAGCCTCTGGCATTTGGGGAAATGCGCTTGAGGCCATGTGACCAATCGGGTACGGGGCGCCTCAAGGTGGCTTCCGGAACCGAGACGTTACATATAGTGATAGAAAATATTATAAATCTTCAGATGAAGAATCTTATTCTGATGAATATTATCCTTTACCTACCTATGCAAAAGTTTCTAGGTTTTCTAAACTCCTTGACAATGAGAATTAAAAACTCAAGAAAAAGAATGATATGTAAAATTCTACGAATACTATTCTTACTAAGTAAATATCATATCTTTCTAAGGATCTTGATAAGAATATTTTTGATTTTGATAGTGTTTCAAAAAATCGTGAGGAAGTAAATTCTGGGAAGGATAAACTTTCTAAGGATCTAGAAAACATAATTTCAAAGAAAAATGTTTTTGATCCTAAATCTAGTTCAAAAAGTGATGTTTTGGAAGAAAAGAACATGGTTATTAGACTGAAGTAAGAAACATTTTCCTTGACGAAGTGTTTGTCAAACTTTACCTTAGGTAAGGAAAATTTTGATAAGATGTATTCACAAATCTAGCCTCTAAGGAATAGTTCTGGTTTTGGTTATACTAGTTCAAAACTGATTTTTAGTAACAATTATTTTATTATTATAAGTGGTCTTTTCTACACAGAGTGTCAGTGTGGTGGGCTTTGGGAAAAATGTTCTTTAAACAAACCATGGTCATTCAGATTTCATAAATATTATTTTTCAAAGAAAATATGGATTCCTAATATTTTTCTTTCTAAAATTTTTGGACCTAAGAATGTTTGGGTTCCTAAATTCTAACACTCTCATTTTCTGGAAAATAGAGAAGGTACCAACAGAAATACATGGTACACAGATAGTGGATGTTCCCGGCATATGATTGGTAAAAAAACATCTTTGAAAAGATTATCAAGATGAAAGGAGGAAAGGTAACATTCAGAGATAATGCAAAGGGAGAAATTACTGGTATAGGTAACATAGTTCCTCTTGAAAAAACATTGATTTCAAATGTTTCATTTGTTAAGGGTCTTAAGCACCACCTCATTAGCATAAGTCAATTATGTGATGAAGGTTACCCTGTGAATTTTAGGAATGACAAGTGCTTAGTACAGAATTACAAGTAATAGTTTATTCTTTCTTCCCAGAGCCAAGAGAATGTATACACACTAAACATAAAAGACCTTAGGAGTCAAGAAATACCTTGCCTTAGTTCAATGGAAGATCATTATTGGTTAAAACATAGAAATTTAGGACACTGTAACCTTAGGAACATATGTAAACTCTCTATTAAAATAATAGTTAAGTATATACTAGAGCTTAGATTTGATTCTTCAAAAGTTTGTGATCATTGTCAATATGGTGACCAACATAAATCAAGTTTCAAATCAGTCGGTGAAGTCTCAACCACTGATGCACTATAGTTAGTGCATATGGATCTTTTTGGTCCAATAAAAACTGGATACATTGGAGGCAGGTATTATGTATTTGTCATAGTTGATGGTTACAATAGATTTACATTAGTCTATTTTCTTGAAAAAATCTGAAGATTTTTCTTATTTCAATAGAAATAGTTTTAAAGCCCAGGTTAAAAATGTGAAAAACCTTCCATTGATAAATATTCATAGTGATCATGGGGGATAATTTCAAAATTCAGATTTTGAATCTTTTTGTAGTTGAAAAGGAATTACTCATAACTTCTCAGCACCCAGAACACCTCAAAAAAATGGTGTTGATGAAAAAATAAATATAATTCTTCAAGAGATAACAAGAACCATGGTGAGTGATTATTCGGTAGCCAAAAATTTTTGGGCTGAAGCTGTATGTACTACTTGTTATACTATAAATTGAGTTTTTATTAGAAATTTTCTTAATAAAACTCCTTATGAGTTATAGAATGTTAGAAAACTTAACTTTCCTACTTCAAGTTTAATGGATGAAAATTATTCATTCTGAATACTAAAGATAATCTACACAAATTTACACCAAAATATAATGAAGTAATTTTCTTAGGCTACTCCACAACTTCTAAGGCTTATAGAGTTTTAAAAAAAATACATGTATTGTTGAAGAAACAGTACATGTAAAATTTGATGAAACTAATCCCTTTGTTTTTAAACAACCTCAACATACATTCTCGGATGTATTTTCAAAAAATGATTATCAACCCTTGATAGAAGATCCTTATAATAAGGAAAATGTCAAAATAATATATTTCTGATACATTTACCCCAGAAGACTTCCTACCTTATGTTGATGAATAAGTTTTACAAAACCTAAATCAGTTGTTTCTAAAGAATCATCCCAGTGATAGTATCATTGGTGATGTAAGTCAACCTGTATGGAATAGAAGTTCCTTAATGAATGAATTATAACATCTAGTATTCCTTTCCCAACTAGAACAAAAAATAACTATTGAAGCTTTAGGTGATGATTATTGGATAAAAGCTATGTAAGATGAACTAAATGAATTTTAAAGGAATAAAATCTAAACCAAGGTTGAAAGACCTAAGGAAACTTATGTTATTGGGGTAAAAGGGGTTTTCAGAAATAAGTGTGATGAAAATGGAATCATTGTATGAAAAAATCTAGATTAGTTTCTAAAAGCTATAATAAACAAGAAGGAATAGACTATGAAGAAACCTATGCTCCAGTAGCTAGACTTGAATCTATTCATATTTTACTTGCTTTTCCAGCATTCTTTAACTTCAAAATTTTTTAAATGGATGTTAAATGTGCTTTCTTTAATGGTTTCGTACAAGAAGATGTTTTTGTTGAACAACCTCCTAGTTTTGATGATTCAAAACATCCTTAACATGTTTACAAACATACCAAAGCAAAGTATGGACTTAAGCAAGCCCCTCGAGCTTGGTATGATAGAATTACCTGATTTTTCTTTCAAAATTATTATGTTAAGGGAAATTTCGATCCAACCCTTTTTATAAAGAAAGATAAGAATTTTTTATGATTGTTCAAGTAAATGTTAATGACATTATATTTAGTTCAACTCAGCAATATTTAACTGATTCCTTTGTAGATCTAATGAAATATGAGTTTGAAATGAGTATGATGGGTGAGTTAACATTTTTCCTTGGTTTTTAAATTTCTCAAAAACCAAAAGGAACATACATATCTCAACATAAGTTTATTAAAGGTCTTCTTAAAAAGTATGGATTTGAAAAAAAAAGAGTATTAGTACTCCCATTGGTACCTCAAACTCACTTGATCTTGATGAAGCTGGAAAAACCAGTGGATCAAACAACATTTAGATGTATGATATAAAGATTACTATATTTGAAATATAGTCGTCCAGACTTAATGTTTTCAGTATTCTTATGTGAAAGATATAAATATAATCCTAAGAAATCTCATTTAAAGGTAGTGAAAATAATTTTTTGCTACTTAAAGGGAACCATGGATCTTGGACTCTTTTATACTTCTGGAAATGATTCTATTTTGGAACGTTTTTAGTATGCTGACATCAGTGGAAGTAGAATGGATAAGAAAAGTACATCCAAAACTTTTCAATTTCATAGGATATTAATTAGTTTCTTGGTCATAAAAAATGCAACACTCAGTAGAACATTCCACTGCTGAAGCTGAATATGTAGCAGTTGGAAGTTATTATGCTCAAGTGTTTTCGATGCAACACAAACTCACAGACTATTGTATGAGTTTTACCAAAACACAAATTTTGTGTGATAATACCAGTTTCATTTACCTAAGTAAAAACCCTGCCCATCACACTAATGAAAACACATAGATATTAAGTATAACTTTCTTAGGGATCACACAGAAAAAGGATATATCATTCTTCAATTTATCAGAAATCAAGATCAACCTGTGGATATTTTCACAAAATAATTATCCTCTAATAGATTTGAATATATTAAATAGATGTTAGGAATGATAACCATAAGGTAATCTTCCTTGTTAACTTCTTTTTGAAACCTATCTCCTTATAGTAATAAACTACTTTTCAAAGGAGGAGTACATTTGTATGTTAGATTTCAAAAATCTTCTTAGTATAAATTTTTTCGTAGTCTAGAAATATGTCATATTTTTTTTCTTCTTAAAATTTTGTAATGAAGATTTTTTAAATTTTCATAATGAAGATTTTCTAAATTTTCATATTGAAGATTTTCCAAATTTTTCTTGATGAAGTTTTCTTTCTAAAACGTCCATTGTCTGTTTTTAAAAAAAAATTGTAATCAAATTTTCAGAATCTAAAGTTAATCAAGAATAATTTTCCCTCACTACAAATAATCTTCCTATCAATCGGAGAGGAATGATTCTTTCTTGAATTTTTGTAATCATATTTTACTTTTCAGTATTATCATTTGATTTTTATATTTTTTATGATTCTCTTTTCCTTAAATCCAAATGTTTTTCATTAAAAACTCAAAAGATCGGATTCTTCCAAAATATCCTCGCGGCTATCATCTCAACCGTCAGATCTTATCAAGAAGTTTTTCAGCCATTAGATCAATCAGGGAAGTTGATCTGTCACCTCATTTTCCTATATAAATGACCCTCGATGGTTTTCCCACATCGAAACTCAATCCTTTGTGTGCTAAATCTCTTCCCTTCTACTTAAGACCATTCCGAACTTCTCAGATCTTTCTCAAATCCGAATGTCTATCGAGGAATCTTCTCAGAAAGACATGTTAACTGTCAAGCCAATCTCAGAGTGGCAGGTTTATAGAGAATGGTTGGTTCAAAAAAATTTGTTTGCGGTGTTTGATTATATAATCTTAAGGAACATCAAGCTTAATGGATGGGAGAGTGTTTCCGTATTAATTACCGGAACTCAAGATTTATTATATCCAGATTTTCTAGTTGAATTTATGAAACAATATTTTTTTCAAGGAAGAAGGAAGAGATATGTTATCTTTCAAGAGCTATGGGAAGACTTTTTCTCTTTCATAAACGAATGCTTCTTGCTTGGTTGGTATTCCATATGAAAGAGAAGCTGAGTTTTGTTCTCATATGTTTCCAGATGATCAAGGATGTATCAATAAGGATAAGGCTCTCGCTTGTCTTGAAATTTATGAAGTAAGGACTCCAAAGATTGCTCAGATGTCCACAAATTTCTGGATTATCGAGTTATGGGTTCAAGGATTCATCATTTCGAGAAAATGTGACAAGGATAGTTTTAAGAAGAGTGACATGTATATCCTGGATTTCTTGGTAATTCTAAGAAAGGATAATTTCGTGAAGCAAATTCTGATTACGATCAAGAATATAAAGAATTGAAATTTGAAGGCTCAGATCATTATGTGTCTATCCATTCTTTCAAATATTATTGTTCGATGCTTAGAGTCATTCAAAATTCCATGCAGTTCAAATCCATGGAATTGAAAAGTCAAACTAGTTAGCAATGATACCTTGAAAAGGATGAAAGTCGGTTTTTTTGAGGAATCCGTAGAATTATATGACTTTCCAGAAGAAGAATCTGAATCCATACCGAAGAAATAGGACTTAGCTGAACAATTTAAAAATGATGGAAGGAAGAGGAAGTTGAAGGATGTAGAGGAGGTAGGAAAAACCCCAGAGCCTAAAGAAATCCAATCTGCATCTCCAAAACCTAAGATGCAAAAAATCTTATCTGGATGAGGTAGAAGAAAAATGGAGGGAAGACAAGAATAATAAGAAAGTAGGGGAGCCTAGTTTTGGTTTGGATCCTACTGATGAAGAAAAATTAAGAGAGAAGTTGCTGATGAGATTGATAATCAAGCAAAAGAAAAGAAGCAAAAAAAAGAAGATGACTGAAGCAGTGATTGTGCAATATTTTATAAAGGCTGTAGAGAAAGCTTCCGAAAATATACCAACACCAAAATCCATCATAGTAGAAGCGTTATCAAAGACACCGGGAAAGAAATACATGACTCTGTAAAAAGTCCAAGAAAATGTATTGGAGGAAGAAGAAGAGTAAGAAGAAGGTAGTGGTGATATTGATAACATGATTAAGCAAGTGGAATATTTTTATGAGAAGGAAATACCTTCTGAAAAATTGTCAATCTGAACATCTAAAGATGTGTCTTCAAAGCTTATTACCCCTAAGAAAGATGAGAATGGTGAAGATGAAAATGTTCATGAAGAACTGAATAAGGTGTCTGAAGAAGAATGTTCTAATCATGATTTCATTCATCCAGAATATGCCGAGGCAGGAGCTCAGAAGGAAGTAATAGATGAAGAAAGAATAGTTCAACTATCTGATAGTGAACATATATCTCGGAACCAAGAGGAAGCCATTCCGAAAATAGATAAGGGAAAATAGGTTGTTTTTGATACACCTAGTAAGCTTATTGTGAAGAAGAAAAAAGCTGGTGGATCCTAAAAGAGGAAGGATTTTGAAATAGAGAAAGAAGCCTCACCATGTAAAATTTCAGTTTCAGAATCATCATCCCTTGGACATGATTTCATTTTTCAGTCTCTGAAAAATCTTTTTGGGACTATTCCAATTTTTTCCAGTATAGATTCCAGATGCCATTTGCTTCAACACACCTTAAATCAAAAAGCAGATTCGGTATCCATGGTGATGAATATGTGTGTTAAACTTGAAGTAGACTTCACGACTTTTTTTATCAACTATGAAGCTCATAAAAGGTCTTTCCAGAATATGACCAGTTGGTCCAAGTAAATTGTTGGAGATATGCAGACTCTTGATGAAATTCAATAAAGTGTCAAGGATGCTTTTGACACTGAAGATAACAAATTCTCAGATCTTACCATGTCGTTTGAAGAAAAGCTAACCCTTGAGCAGAATACCCGAATGCAAGATGTAAATGATCTTAATGGGAAGTTGTAATCTGTTTCTCAGAGTTGGAAGAGAGAAAGAGATCTTTAGATTGAGATTGAAGTGTATCGTTTTAAGCAATATGAAGTGTTATAGGCTCTGTAAGATGCTCTCAAGGATCAAGAAGTTAAGATCAAAGCCTTAGAGAAGAAATCAGAAGATTTAGATCAGTTTCTGAAGCATGCAGAGGATGATCATAAGGAGCTCAAAAATTTGAAAACAATAGTGAATAAGTTCATGCCCAAGGAGAAGTAAGGATAAATTTTTTCAATTCCGATCTTTTGTTGTAATCCTTTATTGTAAAACTTTTTTCAATAATAATACAATTTTTAGTTGCTTATCTTTTGGATGTTTAGTAATAATTTTTTAGGTACCATAATTCCTTTTCCATTCTCATTAATCCTTCTTGAAAATCACAATGGGGCAGAAAGTAATGTCAAAAAAAAAATACTAAGTCCAAGAAAGGGGGAGTTCAGCTAATGGGGATTATTCATTATAAAGATTTCCATATTCAAGATAATGAAAAATCTCATTTATGAAATCAGAATACGATCCTCATTGGTTCCAACGCCCAAGGGGGAGTTAGTCATATTCATCATTTCCCATGTGTTAAGGGAGTTAAGTTTTATTTTCAAAGTCTAAGATTTTTTTCTAAGTCCTTATATTCTTTTTCGTAAGGACGGTTTTTTCTTTCCAAAAAGGGGGAGATTGTTGAGTCAATAAGGTTTCCTTATGACTTTTCCATTCATTCATGTTTTGAAAATCACAAACACTCTTTATTAAGGAAAATTTCTTTTCCCCTATGTTTTATCTTTATAAGGAAAATTTTATTCCCCAAGGAAATTTATCCTTACCATGTTTTCATTGTCCATATTTAAAGTATAAAATTCAGTTTCATATCCAATACCTTGGAATCATATATATACTTAGATATAATGATTTCTATTTTTCGGATTAGAATTTAGGTTTTGAGTTCTCTGAATTCAGACTCCGAACTATTATGAGTTCTGTCACTGAGTTATCTGAATTCAGACTCCGAACTCATATAACTTCTAACTCCAAGTTATTTGATTTCAGACTCCAAACTTTCTGAGTTCTGACACCGAGTTCTCTGAATTTAGACTCTGAAATCTTAAGAGTTCTCACTCTGAATGCTCTAAATTCCGACTTCAAACACTAATGAGTTCTAACTCCATGTTCTATGAATTCAGTCTCCCAACATTATGAGTTCAGGTTCCAAGTTCTCTAAATTTAAACTCCGAACATTTTGAGTTTAGACTCCAAGATCTCTTAGTTCAGACTCCGAATTCTTATGAACTCAGACTCCAAATTCTCATGAACTCGGACTCTGAACTCTTATGAGTTCAGACTCCAAATTCTTATAAAGTCAGACTCTGAATTCTTATGAATTCAGAATATGTAGTTTATAGAATTCTAACTCTGAATTTCTTAATAAACAGAATATAAAGATCCATGTATTATAGACTTCGAATAGTTTTTTCTTAGAATCTGAACTTTTATTTTTTCTTAGTCTCTGAAAAATGAATGTGTTAAAGGAACCATATTTTTTCTTACTCTTCTTATGATTACAAAACAATGTCGTACATCCTGTTTCTAACTAACCATTGTTTTAGTGACATGTGTACATGTACCTCTGAAATTCAAGGAAAAATATGACCATTGGAGGAGGGGGCTGACCGTTTAAGATGTGCCTATTAATAGGAGATCATTTAAAAGAGCTCACAACATGGATCTGTCTAGAGATTACATGCTGCTGAAGTGATTTCTAGAGAGGTATACTTTATTTATTTGTACATAATTAACACCTTGTTCAGACATGCTTCGTGCGACTTAGAATGTTACTGAGTACATTTGAGGGCTTCTGGAGATAGTAAGACAGAGGTTCCGACTACCAAAAAGTTCAAGGACTTGCTTTCTGTGGAAGATAGAGGTGTCGACTGCCTTGATGTTGAGGGCTTGCAGGGATATCAAGACATACTCTGATCTTCGTATTGAGGGATTACCCTGGTGTGGGTAAGACAAACATTATTTAAAGTATAAATCAAAGGACCGTTATCCAAGGATGAAGGATACCCTACGCTTTGGGTTATAAGATTTACTACTAGTTACTTGTTTTGTTTCATGTTTTCAGATGCATTTTGATTGTTGAGGAAACTATAAATGTCTTATACTATCTTATACTTGTACTCTGATTTGTGAAATTCTATATGCTTTAAGGTAGAATCTTTTTCCTTGTAAACTTTTGTTAATTTTAATTTACGAAATCACTTTTTTGGAATCAAGCATGTTTGTAGAACGTAGAAGTCTTGTAAATTTATATTGTTTAACCTTGTTAAACATTACCATCTTTAAATGTTCCAAAGGAATTTTTTAAAGTATACAATTCACCCCCCTCTTGTATTTTGAGAATCTACATCATTATTATGATACTACAATCAGTATCATTTTGATCCTATAAAATTTTCTCAAAAACATAGTTCCACACACATAAATCAATAATTATACTTAATTTATAAATCTGATTATAAATATAGAGAAATAAATTTCATCCAATATAGTATAGATATATAACAACCTATCTAAAATTTGGTCGTACACACCCACATTGGTATCCACCAATATGAAAGGAACACAATGTCAAACACAGAGGCCCTTAGATTGATTCCTATGTACTAGAATAACATCCTACAAATAAATCATATGGAAGAAACGGTATATCCAAATTCAACTCAATAAACAAACACAAATTGCACCACTAACAAAAAAGAATCAACCCCTAGAAGAATATCACAATGGATATAGAAGAAACAACACCCCGAGATAAAAGGATCTAAACACAAAGTAAAACTAGGCAGCTGGGATCAAGGGAAATAATGAAATAGGAAGATCACCCACCCAAAGATATGGAGCATAATAACCCTAATAATCAATCACCAAATGAAGTGATTCAGAATTAGTGAAGTTTACAAAAATCTAAAAGAGATCTATGGTTGATAGATGAGAGGATTCAGCCGAATGAATAATAATGCACCCGTGCAACACACTAAAAACCACACTGCAATAATTACACGTCATGAATCACATTCACATCATGAAATTCTATATTAGAAAGTCTCTTTGAAAAATGTGTCATAGTCTATTAATAATACTGATCTCAACACTTTCAAAAACTATAATGTTCTCCTGAAATGTAATATTTTAACACCATGGACTCACCTCATGACATCTTCTCAATAAACAATACATGAAATAAAAATTTTACAAATTGTGTAAATATTTATTGATGTGTTATCATATTAGGACATGAAATAACCTAGAAAACTGTAAGCATTCTAGATTATTCTTATAATCCAAAACCAACCTCGATATTCACCAAAATCAAGAAGGACCCCACCAAATTTTAAACACATTTATACATTTAATTGATTAATAAAAAAGTATCCCCAAACATAAGTTCATTTATATATAACTTGATATCGATCCTTGGGCATCCCAAAATGAAACCATATAAAGAGATAAATTAAAAGTGATAATAGATATATGTGAAAGTGGGAAATAAGATGCTATAAACTCCCCACCATAAGAATTTCCATCCATGGGATGTCATTTTGAAGAATGATGTTCAGGAAAAGGTGATATCACATATCCATTATCATTGAATCATGATCCCCAGTATCGTGAGGATGTGATCTACGTCACCATACCACTCAAACCAACGAAATAAAATTCCCATGAAATTCATTCACATGAGAGTCAATAATCTTTACTAGTTTCTCCACAGTAAAAATTCCAATATTTAACTCAATCTCATCCCAACTAAAAATATGAGAGGGATCAGGATGGTACTTTATAAGATGAAATATTTGGAAGGCATTATGAATTATCATTACCTAAACTGGAAATATGCACTGATAAGAAACCTAACAAAGATACTAATTGACCTCAAACAGTCCAACTTATCTCGAAGATAACTTTCCTTATTTTTCAAGTTGATGATGACCAAACCAAGGGAATGTTTTCAAAATAATTGGTCACCAATAGAAAAATCCAAAGGAAATTTTCACTGATCCACATATGATTTATTTAGACTCTAAGCTGTAACCATATCCTAACATATATACTATTCCTTTACCGATGTCATCTAAATTAGAAATGGTCCCACCAAGGATGCATCACCCACCTCTTCCCCAAAAAGAGGGGATCCACACAATAGAATATACAAAGCATCCAAGGGATCCACTATAATCGATGAATGATAGATATTTTTTATATAAAAAATCAACAAGTCCTAAAGGGTAATCCAATGATCCATAAAAATATAACATACAGATGAGGTCCATCTGGACATATATATATGGGAGGTAATCTATACTCATCCGAACCTAAATCTTCATCACATATTAGATACTATTCAAGAACCTCAATGTACACATCAGATCCCTATAATGAACAATGTCTAAAAGAGCCTCATTTAACCTCATGAATTCTTGAAAATATATATTACCAAATTCTTTAATTCATGTGGTGTCCCTAATTAGAATGATTTGAGATAACATTGTCAAAAAATCATTCAACACAAAGATAAAATTCATCCCTACTGGATTCCATATAAATATAAGAAAAAATTACATGGACACCTCATCCCATTTCATAATAAAGAAGTGGCTAGAGGAATCCATAAGGTTTCAAATTATCGACCGTTATCTATTGGAAGTTTAACATTATGACACATAATATGAAATTTCACACTTCACATATGGACACCAGAACAACTATCTAATGAATAATACAACTTCATTGTACTCAGATGAATACACCATGATGATAAATAAACACTATTCATAACCTTAAATAATACATCTTCTAGATAATCAAGGTGAAACTATGTGAAGAGATTTATAAGGTTCTATTCTCCTTTAAATTCCACAAAATCCTATGATGGTACCTTTCTACTGATAGTGTTTTCCATGAAATCCACCTTCCATAGGGTGTAGATGTTGTTGATTCTAAGAGTCTGAAGGTATTTAACTTCCCACCAATGTATAAGATTCCAATATTTCAAAGAGAATATATAGTTAAGAATTTTATGGTTATAAAAGACCATGAAAATTTCCATAAAATGATAATTTCAGCAATATTTAAGTGCATGAATAAACGAAAAAGATGTAAAATATTATTAAGGTAATTATTTTCATGAGTTCAATGTTTTCAAATTCCATAAGCCACCACATGATCATCCTAAAGGAGAACCCATCCCAAACCATCATTTAGAAGCATAAATAAAAACTACATAACTCATACCGGGCTCAGGTAAGATCAAAATAGTTGATAATGTTAGAAGTCATTTTTCTCATCAAAATAATACTAAAAATTTATATCCCATGTGAATCTCACCCATTTTTTTGGTAAGAGCTGTGAAAGGTGGTTCCACCATTGAGAAATCATTGATGAACCATCGATAATATCGAGAATGTCCAAGGAAGATCTGAATCTCAAAGTTGTTATGTGGCTCTTACAAGGACAAACAAAACCTTAAACTTCTCAAGATAAACCAATAATTCAATTTTATAATTAACATTACCCAATAACACAACATATTTGAACTATAAATTTCATTTCAAAATATTTCCATAACAATTTTAACTACAAAGGATTTAAAAAACCAAATCCAAGTAGTGTTAATTCTCATGCTTAGATGTCAAATAATCAAAAATAGAATCCATGAACACTACACAGAATTTTTCAAGATAATCATGGAATATATGTTTCAGAAAATCCATAAATATTGATGGAGTGTTGGTCAGACCAAATTAAATCACAAGATATTTGTAATGGCCACACCTTCTCCTATAAGGTATATTTGGTACATCACACTATGTAACTCTAAGTAAATGATAACCTAACCAATGATCAATCATAGAAAACCACTTTTTACATAATATTTGATCAAAAAATCATCCAGGTGAGGCAAATTATACTTTATATTAACTATTACTATGTTAAAATTCTAACAGTCAACACAAAATTATAGTGAACCATCTTTATTCTTGGAAAAGAGAACAAGGTTCCCCTAAGGATAAAAAATAATTCAAACAAAATCTTTCACCACTAGATCATCTATGTAAATCTTACGATCTTTTAGATCTATAGGTTCTATATGAAAATATGGTATCTGAACTAGCTGTGGAACTGGATGCAAATCAATAGTAAACATTACCACCCTCTTTGGAGGAAGACCAGAGAATTCATATAGGAAAATGATAGTAAAATCCCAAAAAAATAGTGGGATGTTTAAAAAAAATCACCATCATGCACAAATAATACAGTAGACAAAATATTTTGAGCTCTGTAAAGAAAGGTCTTAAATGGCCATACCTCAGATCCAACTCTCCCTAAAACAACCAAAACCTCCCATTGGCCACAAGAAATGAGATATTTCTATGATAAAAATCAACATCATCATTATTAGTGACAAGAAAATCATTCTTTTTGATTATATCAAAAAAATCTACATCAAGAATATTGAAATTCATGCTAACACTACATTGACTATCGATATAAAACAATAAAGAAACTGAAAATCTTTCTCCTTACTCTTCCCAAGAGGTATCCATAACACTATAACAAATGACATGAGCTCCATTGGAATTTAAGGTATTTCAAATAAATATCCAATAATGAATGAGTGATAATCCCCAATGTCAACTAATTAAAACACCAATGATGATGAAATAATTATGGTACCACTTATTGCCACTGGACCCATGTTTACCTCCACCATAAACTCATATAATGGGTTAATTTAATTCATTCCTATTTCTTAATGCTGAAAACCACCTCCACTACACCTATGATGATCTTTCCACATCCTCTTTTTCCCATGTGCTCCACTGAATCTTCTGCTGGGTAAAATAAATGCGTAAAAATAACTAACATGGTATTCCATATTTTTATTTTCTATTATATCCCTATCTAATGAATCTTTATATGTTAAAATATTCTAAATAAATACTTATATATGATATCCTATCACAAACAATGATGTTACTTATAAGAATTTAGCTAGTCGTTCTTCACTACCTATGGATATAAATGAACCCAATCAGAAAAATGATTGGTGTATGCCGAAACTAAATTATCTCTCTACTATAAAGAGAGGAACTCTAGAGACATCACTATCATCAGTTACTCTAGATAAAAATTACGGAAGAATAGAGTCTTGAAACACTTCTAGTCCAAGCCTATATGCATATATTCTTATAACATGGAATCCCATAATCACTTTTTGGGACCCTCTTATCGGATCATCCCATGCTTAACCTTGATACTCCCATGGGTATTCAAGAAGTCAATGATCTGATCAAATTTTCAAATACATCCAAAACCTATTTTGGTTCATTCATACCCATAATGGATGGTCGCTTCTTGTGAAAGAACTCACACGATTGATCCTTTTCTCTTGAAAATTTATTATATAACTTAATGATATTATTTTTGAATTACAGTAAATTTTTATCAACAGAACGAACTAAAGTCATAATAAAATTCATAATATACTGATCTATAGGAGGATTCCATTGGGTAGATTCTGTTGCACCCTCCTAAAGAACATGTGGAATATTTCTTATAGGCATATCACTACACACCATAAAAATTGAAATGAACAGAAAACAGAATAATATCAGTTTAAAGTAGGAAAATAATAAAAATATTAGATTAAAACCAATAATTAAAAACAAGATTCACATCCCAATATCTCAGCGTCACATGTGTTTCTTCTTGGAAACATCTGTCCAAGAACTTACCACAACCTACCTCTCAGGTTCCATTATTATTATCTCTAGTATAACAAATTTCCTAAGACAAGGACCCTTGAGGATAGACATACCTTTGATAGAAAACTCTGAAGAACATGACCAAGATACCATCTCAAATAGGTACCCAAACCAAATTTCAACATACTTGAAGGGTGTTCCCAATACCTATGGGGTGGGGACTGGCACCTGATAATTAATAAAATGTGGAGGGAAAGATTTCACCCAACCCGATATAGATAACATGATATAAATTTATATATACACATGATGGGAAGAAATGTTTTAAGGTAATAAAGTGTATATATCAATCAAAAAGGAACTTGTAGAAATAATTCAACTAAAAACCGGCTAAAAAACTCCAAGTGAAATGTTCAATAGAAAAGGACAACTAAAATCAAAATATATACTACACGTGATAATGTGGACAAGCACACACTATCTCACCACCATTTTCCCAGACCCAGATAACTAAAACACACTACCTCACTATAGTTCCTTCCATTACAAATATAAAAAGACATATAATAGTCTACTCATCACTAAATGAGTTCACAATATGTGTGCTAACATGATTAGTAGAATCCAACACTAGAGTTAATTATTAATTATCTATATAATAGTCTGAAAAAGAAAAACTCTGAACAAAAAAAGGCATGAATTATAGTTAAATAAAATTTATATCAAAATCATGGTAAAAAAATTTATTTCCCAATATTCCACATTTTCGAAATTGGATAGGTAGGAAAGATTTAAATAATGCCATATATATAATAACATTAAAACGAAATCAAAGCCTAAATATTATGTCATATCAAATCCGTAGAAGTATGATCTAAAATATAACAAATCAAAGGGTAGGTAAAATCACACTAAATATAACTACATGTCATTCCATCTGGGGAACTCATACATAAACATAGTATATTGTGTTATTCAAGTCTCAAAATATATGTATCGAATCTATAGATAAGAAGAACACCCTATAAATTAATACTTCTAACAGTTCTTTCAAGTCCCAATATCAAATGGTTTAGGGTCTATAAAAACACCACATGGGTGAAGCCATTGAAAATTAGATGTGGCATATTACTAATTCTTATCCATAAGTACCCATGGCTTCCTATGTGCACTATTTTGGAGAAAAATTATTTGAAACCATAATTTGGAAACTATTTCAAAAATCAATTTCAAAATTCTTTGAAAACACATTCTATTTTACGAAAAGAAAGGGAAAACCATATTTTCAACAAAACCCATTTCATCCCAATAAAGATAAATCAATCCAATTACTTTATAATTTTTTTCATTGAACTAGAGAGACATAGTTCATCCGACATAGTCATGAGATGAAACCACCTACCTCAAATTGTGTTAGTACATAAGTAAAATAATATCCACAATCTAGAAAGAAATACAATATAAAAAACAGGGGCCCTCAGATTGATATCTATGTATCATAATCACATCCTACCAAAAATGATGATGGAGGAGAGGGTAGATCATGAGAATCCTCAAAGAACATGTGCCATACACACTCGAATCAACAAAGGATAGGGCTATAGAAGACTATGAAAAAGTGGATCTAGAAGTAACAACACTACATGATCAACATATCTTAAAACAAACCACAATAGTGATCCTTCAATCAAGATAATAGAAGAAACATTAATATAACTTACCCAAATAGATTCATCGTAACATCCTTAATGATCAATCACTTGACATAGTGATAAAAAAGAGAGGAGGCCACCAAAATCACATGGGAGGGCATCATGGTCAATAGAATAAAGGCTGCAGCTGAATGACAAATCAATCACTTGTGTAGAACCCTAAAAATAAAAGACCTTAATAATTATATGGGGTTAATCTCATTCACGTCATTTAATTAATAATTAAAATTTATTACTGAAAAATGTGTCACCTTGTCCTCAAATAACCGATGCAGCCCATTTCATGATGTCTAAAATTTACATGATGTGTAAGCCTTTCATTCCATTAACCCAAATCATAATGACTTCACAAAACCGAAAAAAATACTTGAACACTTTTCATGATGAGTAAACTGTTCAGAAGGTGAAATAATTTCACGACTTGAAATCTCTCAGCAGAGTACAAACAGTCCAGATTCTGGTCAAAATTGCAAACTAACATTGATATTTTCTGAACTTGGGGAGAAACCCACAGTTCCTTAAACACATTTATACCTACACACCAATAATTTAAAAATCATACATCACTAAAAATTAGTTTATTTCCCAGTAAAATTGTCTATATCCCCAATAGTCCCAAAATACATCCAAATAAGGATGGAAATGAAAATAGAGAAAAAATATATAAAAGTGGGTAAAGAGATGATACAATAATAATCATTAAAAATAAAAAAATTAATAAAGGAGATTCATTGGATCATATCTCCTATGAATCATATTAAACATCGATTTCTATTATAAATGATGAAAATGCATTTTAAAAATCATTGTATCACTACTTTAGGGAAATACATTTTATGATTTTCAATTAACATTTTTAAAATATTTTTTTAGAATATTCGGAAAAACATTCTTTTAAAATAAAAAAGGAAAATTTTAGTTTAATAATTAAATAAATGAGTATTTAATATATCATAAAAGGTAGTTTATGTGGTATATGTTATAATAAGGAATTTTTTCACACTTTTTGTAAAAATTAACTTGTTTGGAAAATGAAAATATGATTCATTTTAAACATTAATATATAAAGTAAAAAAATGGTAAAATATATTTAATAAAACATGTTTTAATATTAAAAAACTTTTTAAAAACATTTAATGAATATATAGACATGTAAGACGAATATTCCAGATAGAATTGAAAATAAAAGTCGAGTTTCCATAACATTTTTCTTTCAAAATATTGACTAATTAGAGAGAGGATTATGATAGTAGAACATTTATTACATATAAATTGGTATAGAATAATAAAATATATAATATTTTTTAGATATTAATCATTAGATTTAGGCATGAAAATTTTAAGCAAAAAAAATCCCGAGGAAAAGTAAGATTTTATCACAAAACCATTTCCTAAAGTTTTATTTTCTTCATAAGTGGTATAACAAACTATATAATAAATTTAAATTTGGTATAACTATATAATATAAGTATATTCATATATATAATACTATCCATAGTTTACTTACAACACCTTATCACCCATTCTTTATCTACCATTCTATATCATCATCGTTTCAAGTGTAAATTAGATCATTTTTATCGTATATTTTGATATAGAATTTATAGTCCTTATATCTTGATAATTGTCCCATAATCTCTAAAATTATAATGATGATATGAATATAATATATATATACATTATATAAATTTTTACAACCATCCATTAAAGTTAGTGATATGTAAATTATTTCCATCATTCTATTAGAAGGTAGTCCATATGTACTCATGAATATTGTTTTAATTTTCATATGAAAAGAAGGAATGAATTATAAATACTATTATACTATTAATGAATAATAAGTATACCATATACATTAATAAATCCAAAATTATGTCCTTCAATGTGATGCAGTTATGGAAAATAAATCATATCTCAATAGGGAGGTGGTAATCTATATATATTAACGAGCAATACATTCATTCCCTATTTTAACGAAATGTGGAGGAATATGGTTAAACCATTTTAATAATAAAATATAACTATATTAATTATAATGTATTAATAGATTTATTATTGATATAATAGATTTTGAATATGTATAATAAGAGATATAATTTGAAACAGTTAATAAATACGATTACCACTTATTTGAGAGACTTCCTTTGACATGCTCGTGAAGCCAAATAATTATGATTTTAGGGTAAACCATGAAAACCCAGAAAGAAGATAAGGGATCTAACAATATTTTATTATTATGTGTTGGAAAATATAGAGTGATAAATTTTGTAATATAAGGGATATTAATATGTATTTTTATATGTTTAGAGATAGACAATCATTGAATTACTTATAAAATTTAAATAATATTATTCCATTTTCTTATGAAAGTGTAACAAAATGGAAAACTCAAAAAATATAAGATAATATTTTGTCAAAATATTTTAAGATAATAATATTTATAATTGAATAAGTTTCATTTTTCCCTTACCTATTAGTTAACCACCCTCATATAAACTCATTTTAAGCCTATCTAAGCTATCAAATTATTAATATTAAAACAATTTATTTTGACCCAAAATGAATGTGTCCAAATTACCAAATATTCTCATTATGATACCTAATATTTAAACCATTTAATAGAATTAAAATTTTATAAAAATATCTTTGAAACATTATTAAACCATGGAAAGGAAACGAGTTCCCTTACAATCTCATTGAAACATGATTAACACGTACAAAAAAAAATGAGCTCCATTAAATCTATTTGTAACATGACTAACCCATGGAAATTAAATGAGATAAATAAAAATATATTTGAAACCTGATTAACTAGTAGAAAAAAAAACAGGTTCCATAACAATCTCTTTGAAACAAGATGAAACCTTGTAAAAGAAATGGGATCCATAACAGTCTCTTTGAAACATGATTAAACCATGGAAAAGAAATGAGTTCCATGAAAATCGATTTGAAACTTGATTGAACAATGGAAAAGAAACAAGTTCTAGAACATTCTATTTGAAACAAGATTAACAAGTGTAAAAGAAATGGTTTCCATAACAATCTCAATGAAACATAATTAACTCATGGAAAATAAATGGGTTATATAAAAATATCTTTGATATAATAATAATTCATTGAGATAAATAATGATTACGGTATTAATAAAAAATATCCTTAGTTGTGGATAAGAAACAGAAAGGGGTTTTTGGGTTGATGAATGGAAATACCATTAAAATATCATTAAAAAATCGTTCAAGAAAATAACCCTTTCACATTGAAAATCAACTATAAACCTAAAAATTCATCAAATAATTTAAAAAATCCATTTATTTGAAAAAATATATTGAAACATATAAAGAAAAATTCAAGTAAAATAAGGGATATGATGACACGAATTTTCAATCATGTCATAAATGATAAAAATAAACATTATTTTCAATCCATTTTGAAAAAGGGAATCAAAGTGACTGATTTGGAAAATGGTAATAGATTTCCTTTTAAAAACTTATAAAAAAATGGTAAAAGATCATGTAAATTGGATTTATGAAATCATTTTGTTTTAGAAATTAACATTTTTTAAAACATTTTTTAAAACATTCATATGAAAGAGAAAGATAATCTAAAAGAAAAATACAAGATCAGTATCACTTTCAGAAGAATTTCTTGAGTTTTCAACAATAAATACGGGTGAAAATGGAAATAAATTATATAAAAAACATTAATAACAAAATTATACTAAATGATATGTTTTTTAAGTAAATATTATCACACCATTTCCTCCAAAAAGAACTTTAACATAAACAATATCGAAATTACAAATTTTTTCTCGTGAATCCTTTTGAAAATTTAGTAACTCTTAAATTATAAGCCTCATGAAATAATAACACAAAATGATACATTAAATATCATAAACATAACTATTTTAATGGTATCATATTTAAAAGGGATTCATATATATCATATAAAATAAATTAGGTGAATAATAATAAAATATTCCTAAATGAATGTAAATTGAGGTGAAATCCCATATGGATTAGGTTATCTTTGGACCAGACCCCACAAAAGAGATAACCTAAAATGGTTTTTTAAATCCAAATAATTTTCCCAAAAGGTGTCAAAATATAATTTCATCCGAATTATATACATCACAAAATAAAAATAAGTGGTGAATATAACATATATCTCATAGAATTAAAAGCGAGATAAGAAAAACCCATACACCAAGTCAGACATTCCATGTGTGTCCTATAATTGATGTACAATAAGATTA
The DNA here is from genome assembly GCA_963277665.1 of Viscum album. NCBI lineage: Eukaryota > Viridiplantae > Streptophyta > Magnoliopsida > Santalales > Viscaceae > Viscum > Viscum album. Next base: position 1,465,250,096 of record OY728128.1, on the reverse strand, counting down.
TAAAAATTATTTGTATTCCTAATAAAAAAATTAAGGTTTAATATATTATACCTATATTATTTTTTTTATTTTTTAATAAAATATTAGTGTACATAATTAGTTATGAACATGATAGGTGTTTTGTGGATGTTTGGGTCATTTTTTCAAAATAGATTCAGTGTTGTAACCATGGACACAGAGGTCATTATTTAAATATTTAAAGAATAATAACCCTGACATGTCTATCATATTTATACATCAATTATACATTTATAACTAATCATGAAACGTGGTTAAGAAAAATAAACTATGTTAAAATCATAGAGATGATAGGTTGTACGCATTCATGAGTTACTTTTACATTTTTCAACAATCATTATGGAAAAAATGTAAGTAATATTTTATATTTACAAATTGGTAATAATTTTATAATACCATATTATTTCATTAAAAATACATATATATTATTATAATAGTGGGATCTATAGACCCAACTAAACAATTCTTTTTTATTACCATTTTATGCATACCATAAGATATTCATGATGTATTCTTACTATTATTGTCTATAAGTTTATGTGTCCACTATTTAGGAGGTAATGTCAATATATTAATTTTCATTTCAATAGGTTATTGGAGATTCTATTCTATAATTAGAACCATGAAATACTATGACATTAATCTTAAATATAATTCATGCTGACTAGGTACATTATACTGACTGGAAATAGTAGATGTGTCACTATCAGGTTTTGGGGGCTCATAAGTATTGAGACTTCAACTCATAATGTTTTCACTTGGTGGACTATATTATTTGATATCATGATGACATACCTACCAATAGTAACACGATATGTTTTAGGTGTCATTTTTTGTTGTTATCAATGGACATGTGTATTGGTCTCCTGACATGAGATCATTATCAATTTGTTCCACTTGATCACATAATTTGATGCAATGAAAAACCATGATAATGTAATTTTGGAGAGGTATATTGTGTTGGGTGAACCATTGGTGGGATTACATTTTTTGAGTGGTCAAGATATAATTTTTTGCTTCTAAGTTGAGGAATTAATATATATCAAGCCTGGTAGAACCTAATGGTAGTAACTGCATAAATCCTAGGCCATTGTAGTTAAAAAAATTCACCCAGTTATATCAACAAATAAAAATTCAAGAAAGGATAATGATACAAGTCTGTGTCTTGTTTTTTGATATATCAAAATACAAATAGATTTTATTACACAGTTCATGTTCGTTGGTTGGTTGTCATTGCTATGACTATTCCTGATCTCTTTAAGGGACTTGATGAGTTTCTAGACTCCAATCTTGGTCATTGAATATTATTTAATACTATCAGGATAAAGGCGTAGAGGGTCAAACATGATATCTTATTCAAGAATCTGATATATTCTTATGAATTAGAATATTGGATAGGGTGACCCTCAACATGGTGTCCGAGAGCTTTCTAATTTATCGATCATAAAAAAAATTAATTAATTTTGTTTGACGTAATGAATAATTGGGTATAATTTATTTATTACATGTATTCACATGGTATTTAGTGAATATGAGTAAAATATTATATAAAAAATATTATTTTAATATTCCATGTTAATTTAATACTAGTGGGAATTACACATGAAGTTAAATGAATCGTTATTATCATGAAATTTATTTAATATATATGTTACATAAATGTGATAAAATATAACTAATATTTATGATACAGTTTATTTCATCTTAACTATTTATATAATTCTTATTTAGTGGTCGTTTTATTTTAGAGGGTTTGAGAATAATTTCTAGGTATCAGTACCACCTATTATATAAGTAAGAGAAGAGGCTCATTTCATGACTATTCATTAATTTGTAAATGATAGCATCTATCTAACCCCTTTTTTAGAGATGGAGATATATTATCTTCGAGGGATCGATCCAAGGAATCTTTGATGTATAGAAGGGATGAGATTGAGGTGATCGATGTGACGATGATGTATACATTAGAGATCATCACTAGCACTCTAAATTTGATTAATGAAGAGTGTGCAGTTTCTAGAAGTGTGTGTAGATGATATATAGGGGTTCAACTAGAAATAATTCAAGAAATAGTCACTGGTGATGAGCTACAGTCACGAAAGCTTCGATTCATAATAAGGTACACATCCCGAATTAAATTTTAGCACTTTTAATATTTTATTTGAGATCTCCATAACTCTAACGGTGCTCAGATCACCATATAAGAAAGGATTCATATTCTCACTGATGAAAGACTTTAAAACTTGGCCCACCATCTTCCATTGCATGCCTCAGTACATTTAATTGGAATCAGATTAGATTAGATGAAGTTTCTGAGAGAAGAAAAAATATTGACTTGTTAAATTATATAGAAATTTTAATTTCGGTACCAAGATAATCGAACACACATTAATCCAATTTTTGATGGCTATGTTATGAATATATGAAATTTTTTATACGGATCATCTACAGTCTTTTAGGTATTAAAATTTGAAGAATGTGATATTTATATATAATCGTGTTGTTATTATATCGTTGATTTTTTTGTTTTTCTGGTGAGAATCTTCTATAGATGGAATGGTTGATTTCGTGTTGAATTTTTTAATCCCACTGGTTATGTTGAAAAACAATTAAATTCTAAAATATTATTGTGTCTATCAGAAGCATTTGTTATGGAATTAAAAAAAATCGAGGTTCTATGACTTTACGCATGAAATAATGTATTGAGTATAAGGAAATGAAATTATTTTCAACACATTTATGAAATTGTTAAACTTGATTCAGTCACCAGGTCTCCTCCTCTAGACCGCCCATAACCAATCCTCCTTATTGAACATGGACTCTCCCCCCTATTTCACCTAAGGCAAATCCCAATCAGACATGCACTACCTCAAATCCTTGTCCACTACTCACTGATCTATGTGATCTCACCAGATCTGCACCGCCACTCACTAGTGGGCCTCCGAAGTGTCGACTACCACACACACCACTCGATAAAATCTCTACACTGAAAAACAAATCCCCCTCCTTCTCTATAAGTGACCGGCGCTAACTACCCTCCAGCGTCAAGCCTCCTCCTAGGGCATGCACCCCTAGAATCCTCCCTCGGTGACCTATACCTATCTACCCAGTACTAGACCTTCCCTTTTCTGATGTCAAACAGCGAAGATATTGGTCATACCCCACTTGCAATGGAGACCAAATGACCATCGTCTTTTTTCATCCACCTCGGATCCACCCACACCTCTGTTGGTTCCTGCAAAGTTATCCACTACCATTGTTCCACCATTAAATGAGGCAAGGCATCCAGACCCTCACCATGACCACCACAGGACACTGCCCTAACCATATGTTCCTGCATGATAACCCATTCCACACCAATCTCTGCCACCAGCTATGCAAGGTAACCCAGTCATGGCATCAATCATGTATATCTCGACTCAACCCACCCTAAAATGGTCTCGGGAAAATCTTCTTGACCTGGTATGGGTTTGGGAAAGCCTACTCAGCTCAGAATTCCCCAACGAGGGGTCCAAATAACCTGGTGTGGGACTGAGAGTGTTTGGACCAACCTACACAAGTCATGTGCAAGGTTTTAGGACACGGGTTAATCAAAATTAATTTAATTATATAATTTACTTTCACATTAAAAAATGAATTTAAATATTAATTTTTTGGTTTACAAGATAATATTTTAATACCCGATTATAAAATTAATTTAAATTTTGTATTAAATTCATTTAATTAAATAATTTTATTTTTTAAATAATGTTAAATTATTTTTTGGACTAAATAAAATAAATTATTTTTACAAAATATTTGTATTTTATAAATTAATTTAATTTATTCAAATTTCCATCATAATTAATATTTTTTTAAAATTAGATATTTAGCACACATTTATTTTCCCCATTGACTGCTCTTGAGAAATTGAACAATCATGCATATTCCTTGTTTATTTATTTATTTAAATAATTAATAAATATGTATGATTATTGTAAAGAAAATAAGATGTTCTGTGCATCTTTATAATTTTATTATTTAAATGTATAAGGTTATGTGTGCCTAGATACGAGTTTTTATCTATATTTTGTACTTGTGAGACAACCTCGATTGCATGCGATTATTTTTGTACCGTGATGCTGATGATGTAATTTGTAGACAATGCCAAGTCAAGGAAAACATCTTGAAGAGTTTTGTAAGCACTGGACGGAGGGAGAATTGCATCATGAGTCAAGATACGACTCATATATGATTCCCTTATGTCATGGATGATCCATTAATATTAAATTAATCAAATATATATAGATATTGAAGACCATTTGGGTAGTCTAATTTCATTTGTGTATTTGTTTATTATTTCATGCACATTCATGAGGCCGGGTAACACATAACCTAACAAAAAAGAAAAAAATGCATGAAGGAGTGATGAATGTTTTTTCTATTAATGTTCAGTTTAGATAGCCAAAACATATAATTAATAGAATAATAGAAATGGATTACATTATTTAAAAACTATTATAAAACTCACATAAATATTAATTCTCAAATGCCTTCCAACGAATGAATTTGTGCAAAACTAGGTGTACAAGGTTCTCGGTCATCCATAGTGAGGGGTGCCTCCTACTACTGGGGATTTCTTATGAGAAGGATGGGTTGACATAACTATAGTTGGTAGAAAAATAGTATCTATATCTAGATTGTTTAAATGTTAATGTAAATCCTTTATTAAATCCTTCTTATGATTTTTGAAGCCAGGACATCACTTAACAGAACAAGAAGTCATGGTTTAATGAGATTTTCCAGTCAAATTCCTACCTTGAACTCTCTAAATAGTGGTGTAGCCATTTCTTATATAATATAAGGGGAGGTTCAAGGATTATTTTAACATGAATACTCTGGTGACATAGTATTCTAATTCTAGTAACTAGAGTTATTTTAATGACCCAATCTTTTATTAATAAAAATTCCTCTTGATCTAATTAAATGTTTTATTATGCAAGATGGTTGTACAAAACCTATTCACTTCCATGGTTTTATGTTTTTAGATTTTATTATACCGTTATGAATTTTCATCCTTTCTATGATAGCTATTGAAAAGCGATCACTTGATTAGAATAAATACAGGGCTTTATGAAATACAATTTACTCAGACAAAGGAAGTGATGAACTCATCCAGTAGAATTGCTCCATATGAAGCCCATTTTTTGGAGCTCGTTAAAGATTTATCATCACTAGTATTCTCAATGGACCACGTCCAAGCCGAGCTTCAACATGTTATGTTTGAATGGAATCACCAACAAGATAAGTGGATGTTAATAGAGATTACCACCTGAGCAATGTTATCCGAGCCGCCCAAGATTCTGTCACCATCACAGACCTTACACATAGGTGTTATTCGGGTGTTATAAGGGGTTATATAACAAGACACTAGCACTATGATTATGTGCATTATTTTTTACTGAATAAATAATACACATTCATTTTATTATTGTTACATCGTAATTGGTTTTTAAAGCACACATAGTTTTTTAGGAAATAGTCAATTAAGAAATCTATTTTTTTAAATTAATGGATTTTTGAATTAAATAATATTTTAATAAAATATTATTAATAAATTATTTTTTTTAAAATATTAATGATTGTAAAATTTTTATACAATTGTAATTTTTTTAATGATTGATGGCTGTTTTTGTCAAAACCCATGAATTTTCAATAAATATCGGTTTTTATTTTAAAAGTGAAAATTCACATATTTAGGAAATTATCTATATAAAATGAATACAATTTTTGATTCAGGATGTTGAAACTATCTAACAATGAATTTTTCATAATTTTCTGAGATAGACCAATATTTTGGTAAAAATTAGATACTGTTAAAATATGTAATGTGTTTTATTACCTCATAACGACCAAATAGTGATATAATAAAGTACTATAAAAAATGATTTGTTTTGTGGTTTTGAATATTTTATTATCTTGATTCAAAAACCTATGTTTGTGATATGTGAAAGAACTTCCCTCTCTTTTCCTTAGGTTGTCCCATGCCTTTGGGATCACACTTCCAAGCAAGGGATCCTCACTTCCCTTCCTTCCTTACTTATGTCAAAGTTTCCATATCTTGTTATGCCATTTTATTTTCAATTAAAAATGTTGGGTATATGATTCCTCATCTACCCTATAATACCCTAATTATGTTTTAATGATTATATACCCCTTTCTCTCTCATTAATGCCTCACATGTACACCTGTTACCATGCCGAAATTCTGTAATGTATTTCTACCTTTCTAATTTTTGTCCAAATTTCTTTATGTTGTTATAGCCTTTTATTTTCAATTAAAAATGTTGGGGTATGATTTTTAACCTCACCCATACTTCTTTTATTATGATTTTAATTATGAGAGACCTATTCCTCTCTCATTAATCCATCTCATGTACACTTGTTCCCATGAAGATATTTCCTAATTGTGATTCCCTTTCTCCTCTTTATTCAATTTTCTTAATTATGTTACGCCTTCTATTTACAAATTTCATGTGTGAGGAAATTTTTGTATATATGACCCCCTTACTATCCATTTCATGTACATGTGATTAGATATCCCTTTCCCACTCATCAACTATTTTTATGAATTATTATGTCATGTCGTTATGGTACCAAAATTACACTATGATTTTCCAAGCCAAAATCATTGTGTAGTGAATACCATACCAATTTCTATATCAAGGATATTCACCTTTATGAACATATACATATTTAATTTTACATACATTTATGTATTCCACATTCCTTAATCATGGAATAACTTATTATGTTGAATGATTCCATGTTATATGATCCATGTGGCACACTTATGCATGCAATTAAATGTTTATAAAGGGTGTGCCCTGATAGCACTCCAATACATTGGTTACTGTTTAATATCATTATAGACTATGTGAAATGAGGGATTAATAATGCTAATTTAAGTTCAAATGAGGGTTTACTAATGATAATTCATGTTCAATGAGGCTTTACTCATGCTCCATGTGCAATGAGACTTGGCACTGGCTAATATCACGTTAAATATTGTTGCCACATCTCCATGTTACGATAATCATGCTATATCATGCCTTTATGTTCATTTTTCTCTTATTCTCAATTGATATTCCTATTGAATAAGATGTATTTTATTCTTCAATTTATTCCTTGTTTACTCCCCTTGTAATATTTATAGCTCACCCTTCTCTTATGTATGTCCTTAGGTTGTCCCATGCAATGCTAAGTACGAAATAATGTTGTGGTCATGTAAAAGATGTTTTCAATAAAAATTTTGTATTTTATGTTTTAAGTTGTATTTTAATTCACCTAATTTAAAAAATACACTAGAAATCTCGATCCTTGGAGTTGTCTTAAGTAAAGGTTAATGTAATATATCATGCTTAAGGGTATAATAAAGACCAGGGTTGTTATATTTGGTATCAAAGGATATGTTTAGTTAATTTTTGGATTATGATTTCAAAACCCTAGTGAAACTATTAGAGATAAGACTATGTATAATAAAAACAACTCTAAATTTTGGCGAGTATAGAGCAAGTGGTTTATTAAGAAAATACATCCTTGTTTAGATACAAACAAGTGGAGGTGGCTCTGTCATAGATGTATCATTGGGTAAAATCCGAAAACACTGATTTGATCTATACTCAAACATGAATTGTTTCACAAAAATGGGCCTTGATTCACTCTTGGTTCGAAACTCCCATGGGATATTATTTGGTGGATTTATAATCTTAGTAGTAACATTATTAAGGGAAAAAAATACCTCTATGAATATATATTTGGAAGTAGATCATGGATAAAATATATTGAATCCTATAAATTCATATGTTAAGGAATAAATTTACTTTATAAGTTATCCCTTTTATTCATTGGTGTCCCCATTATATGTTACCCCTAACATTCCTCTTATTCTAGCCACTACCTGCTAATTGGAGGACTTAGGCTAACAACCAATGTGAGGATCAATGTGATGACTATTCTAATGAGATTCCCAATCCGTTGGGAGTGGAAATCACAAACATTGACATGATACTCTCATAGATAACTCATCTTTTGAATATAAACATGGGTCAATAGGATTGACCACCCCCACCTAGAAAAAACAATCCAAAATCAAGAGTTTCATGAGACCAAGGCCTCATACTTTAAATGAATCATCTGATTCATCCATCACCAAAAAATGGATCAACTCTATTTAGAAGATCTTCTCTATCCTATAATGTTCTTATCAGGAGAAGGTTATTCTAGTTTCTTATCGTATGGAAGGTGAAGCTGATCAATGGTGGACATTGATCAAAAATACAAAGCCTTATGAAGTGATCGAGGCATTAGAAATGAATGATTTCCAGAAAATGTTTTTTGATAAATATTTCCCTCTCACCCTATGACATAAAATGGAAAGAGACATTCTTTACATCATGAAGAAAGACAACGAATCCATTATACCATACAAGACAAACATTACAAGTCATACATGATACACCTTTAGCTTTGTCGTTACCCCTGAATACATGGTTGACTTCCTCTTTGGTGGGATAAAACCTCGCCTACAAAAAACCATAGCGATCAGTGACTTCGATAGCTATGAGGAAATAGTCCGCTATGCCCTCAAAGTAAAAATGAAGATCGATGAATTTTAAGGGTATCATGTGGATATGAAGAAAAAGTGGATTTTAATTTTAGTGGTTTGATGGATAAATCCAATGGTGCTAAGAAATTATAGCACCTCACTAGCCAAATGTGTGGAAAAAAGCACTATATAAATTGTTAGATGGGGACAAATAAATGATTTAGTTATTGAAAATAAGGGCGCTTATACAATAATTTCCGACTAAAAAAACCTGGTGCTGCAACAGAGGATAGGAATGCTCTGTTTGACCCTCAATGCATTGTTCACTGCATCAAGCACAATGAACTAGGGAACATTGCAAACTAGTTCCCTGAGAAAAGGGTTTTAGAAGGAAACCAACAACCTCAAAGGTATCAAGGGTGAGATTTTTCCATCACTACTGCCAAATAGAATCCCAAAAATGAAATGGTTAAATGTATGTTAGTTATTCATTCATGTATAGAGAATATACTTTTTGATTTTTTTTCTACGATTTCTTTTATATCCAAAATATTAGTTGAAAAATCTCAACACCACCACAAATCATGGAAGTAGATATGTCGGTAACAACGGAAAATGGGTCAATTATTGAATCCCATTAATATAACTTCTCCCCTATCAAAATTCGTGCATTGAACATCTCAATGAACCGCTTTATTCTCCCTATAGTGGAATTTGATGGAATTCTTTTCATGGATTGGTGTTCCCTATATAGAGTCAACATAAATTTCTGTGAGATAGAAATCACTCTCTATATAGTGAAATAGTTGCCCGATTCTGTAAAAGTGAAAGTTGGAGGATGAATATTCTTTTGCACCATCATCTCATGTGTGGATATTACTTCCCTATGAGCATGAGTATCATTCCTAGCTGATTGAGTCTAATGAAGCAACTATCCTTGAATACATGCCTATTGTGAGGTAGACCATTGAAGTTTTTGCAAAGGAATTACCATGTCTTCCTCCTAGAATAGATTTTGAATTCTCGATTGATCTTATACCTGGGGCTTTTCCAATATCAAAGACTCTATATTGAATGACTATTCTGGATCTTGAGAAGCTAAAGAAAAAACAACATGAGAATATAGATAAAGGTTATATATGCCAACATTATTGACCATGGGGTGCACCAGTCCTCTTCATCAAGAAGAAGGATGGGTCAATTCAACTTTTCATTGATTATCATGAGCTCAAAAAAAATTCTAATAATGTACAAGTATCCTCTACCACTAATTGATGACTTATTTGATCAGCTACAGAAAGCACAATACATCTATAGTGTGGATCATCAGTCAGAATATTACCAAGTAATGGTGAAAGAGGATATCGCCAAGACTACTTTTCGTACAAGGTATGGGAAAAATAAAGTCATAGTAATGCCTTTTGGACACACCAATACTCCATAAATCTTCATTGACATGATGAATAGAGTATTTAGAGATTTCCTCAACAAATTTGTGGTAGTCTTTGTAGATGATATTCTAATATACTATAAAACCAAGGAGGAGTATGAGGAGAATCTATGAACTATACTAGTGACCTTGTGAAAGGAGAAGCTCTATGAAAATAAAAACAAGTGTGAGTTATGGTTGAAATAGGTCTCATTCTTGGGTCATATCATCAAAACCAATGGGATATTATTGGATCCCTCCAAGACAAATGCAATTGAGGGACTGCCAAGGCCAACATATGTGACAGATATATATAGCATCCATGTGTTAGCTGGATATTATTGCCAATTTGTGAGAAGTTTCTCACTATTTTCGAACCCTCTTACCAAGCTAACTTGAAAGGGATTAAAGTTTTCTTAGAGTGATGAATACGAAGATAGCTACAAGGAGTTGAAATGGAGGCTTATCACTATGATTGTGCTCAAACAACCCACATGTGGAGAAATTTTTATGGTATTCATTGATTCTTCTAAGAAGGTAATGGGATATGTGTTGTTGCAAAACTACAAAGTCATTGCCTATACTTCAAGGAAATTGAAATATCATGAGAAAAACAACCCAACACATGATCTGGAGTTGGATACAGTAATCTTCGCTTTAAATTTTTTGCAACATTACCTATTTGGGGAGAAGGGTGAAATATATATGGATCACAAAAGCCTCATGTATATATTCACATAGAAATAGATGAATAAGCACCAACAAAGATGGTTAGAGCTGATTAAAGACTATGAATGATCAATCCATTACTACCCTAAGAAAGGGAAAAGGTGGAAAATGCTTTATGTTGAAACGACCTGATGATTCTATCATTGATGAGAAATGAAAAAGAATCCAATTATATTAGAATTGATGAAGATGGACATGAGAATTATAAATAAGGTAACATCAACAATCCTTTCACAAATGATTTCACAACAGTCTCTTTTGTAAATTTTAAAGGATGATGTGTGAATTTAGAAGAAACTAGAAACTATAATAAATCAGAAATTCTTAGAGTTCAATGTTAATGAAGAAGGAATTCTTAGATTTAGGTCAATACTATTTGTTCCATCAAATCCAGACTTAATGAATGAACTTTTAGATGATGAACATAGTTATAATTTCTCTATTCACTCAGGAAACACAAAGATGTATCGTGATCTCTGAGAGCGTTATTGGTGGGATAACATGAAGAAGTAGATCACTGAGTATACATAAATGTTCTTGGTATTCCAAAAAGTGAAGGATGAGAGGCAGAAGTTTAAGGGGACGATGCCATAATTTCCCATACCAACATGAAAATGGGAAAACACCACCATGGACATTGTCACTAGACATCAGAAGAAATCAAAAGGAAACAATGTTATCTAGGTTGTGGTGTATTTTCTTACAAATACTGCACTCTTTATTGCACTTCTGGAGGTTTTATTATATGATCCAATAGAACAGATACACATCCAAGAAGTGTTAAGGCTGCATAGAGTACCACTATCGATTGTATCCGATAGAGAACGAATATTCACTTCGGAGTTCTGGAGGATTCTCCAACACACTCTAAATACTGATATGAACCTTATCACAGCTTATCATCCTCAAAATGAAGAAAAATATGAGAGGACTATGAAAATACAAGAGTACATATTGAGATCATGCTCAATAGTCTTCAAAATAAGACGAGATCAATATATTCCTCTAGTTGAGTTCACTTAAAATAACAGTTTCCACTCAAGCATCCAAATGGATCCTTACGAATCCCTTTATTGGAAGAGGTGCAGAACACTGGCATGTTGGGATGATGTTGGGGAGTGAAAACTCATCGTTCTGGAAATGCTCAAAGAAATGGAGGAGAAGGTGAAGGCTATCCAGCGGCAAATTAAAGCTGCTCAAAGTTAACAAAAGAGCTATGTTGATCATCTTCGACGAGACATAGAGTTTGAGGTTGGGGACATGGTATTCCTCTACATATCACTATTGAATAGAGTTATGAGATTTGGGAATAAGTTAAAGCTTAGTCCAAGGTACATAAACCCTTTTGAGATACTTGACCACATTAGAGCAGTGGCATATCGACTAGAACTCCCACCAAAACTGTCTCAAGTGCATGACAAATTCTATGTATCCATCTTGAGGAAGTATATAACTGACCCATCACATGTACATAATACATTGGTAGTACCATTGGATAACGAACTCTCTTATGAATATATGTCGATCAAGATCTTATATCATATAGAAAAATTTCTACAAAAATGTCAATGCCCCTCGTCATAGTGTGGTGGAGAAACCACATGTTTGAAGAAACAATGTGGGAACCAGAGGAAGTGATAAGGTGGAATTACACACTTCTATTTTAGTATGGGGAATGGAAATTATGAGGGTTAAATTTATTAAGGGGGGATGTTTGTAATGACCCAAACATTTATTAATCAAAATTACTCTTGATCTAATTAAATGTACTATTATGTAAGATTTTTATATTAAGATTATTCACTTACATGGTTTTATGTTTTGATATTTTAAAATACTGTTATGAATTTTTACCATTGCTAATATATTCGTTGAATAGTGATCACATGATTAGTATAATTTTAGGACTTTAACGAATTCAATTTACTCAGAAAAAGGAAGTGATTGACTCAACTATTAGAATTGCTCCATACAAAGTCCATTTGTTGGAGCTCGAGAAGCAGGTAGCATCATTGGGAATCACTCTGGACCAATCCCACGATCATATTCAACACGTTAATCATGAATGAAATCACCAATGGTAGAAATGAAAGTTTATATAAATTACCACCCATGCGATGTTATCTGATTCACCCCAAGAGTATGTCACCATCGCACACCATACCCTTAGGTCTTATGCGGGTGTTATAATGGGTTATGTAACAATGCCCTAGCACTATTATTATGTAAACTATTTTTGTATAGAATAAATAATATACATTCATTTTATTATTGTCACATCGTAAATGGGTTTTAAAGCACAAATAGTATTTTTAGTTAATATTCAATTAATAATTTTATTTTGATGAATTAATAGATTTTTTATTAAATAATATTTTAATAAAACTTTATTACTAAATTAAATTTTATTAAATATAAATTATCATATAATTTTTATACAATGGTAATTTTTCTTAAGGAAGAAATTTGTTTTTGTCAAAAACCAATGAATTTTCAATAAATGTCGGTCTGTAATTTAAAAGTAAAAATTAACATATATAGAAAATGATTTGGTTAAATGAATATTATTTTTGGATTCAGGAAGTCCAAATTATCTAAAGGCGAATGTTTCATAATTTTGTGAGACAGTTGAATTTTTGAATAAAAAATAAATACGGTTTAAATATATAATGGGTTTTATGACATCATAATGACCCAATAGTGATGTAATAAAATAATATAAAATGGGAATTATTACAATATATATTTTTAATTTAAATTAATGTGATTTTATATTTGTTTGGTAAATTTTACATTTCCTTAGTGGACCCTCCAGGACTTATAAAATATTTTAACATTTTAAAATGATTTCCTTTAGAGTGTGACTCACCACCATAAAAGTAAGCCTAGTATATTAATTTGTTCGGCCATTGGAATTATAAAATAATTTTTTCCAATACCCTTTTCTAAAAACCATGATAAAAAATCCAGGTGTTGTTTTGTGTTTTTTAATATTTAATTATATATATTCTAAAACCTATGTTTGTGAGAAATTAAAGAATTACCCTCTCTTTTCCTACACATACCCACCCATGCTCACACTTATATTTACGAAAACCCCTTGGAGAACGTTCCTAATATTACCTCCTCTTTATATAATCGTCCCAAGGTTCCCCATTCTCCCAATAATCCTCCCTCATGCCTCTCCCATGCTATTGGGATCACATTTCCAAATAAGGGATCTCCACTTTACTTCCTTCCTTATTTATGTCAAATCATCCTTATATTGGTATAAGATTTTATTTTAAATTAAAAATGTTGGGGTATGATTTCACACCTTCCCTATATTTCTGTAATTAAGTATAAATGATAATAGACTCCCCTCTCTCATTAATGCATCCCATGTACACCCTTTACCATGCTGAAATTCCGTAAGGGGTTTTTTCCTTTATAATTTCTGTCCATGTTTTTTATGTTGATATATCGTATTATTTTAAACTAAAAATGTTTTTGTATGATTTTTCACCTCACCGATACTTACCTACTTATGTTTTGATTGATGAGAGACCTCTTTTTCTCTTTTTAATCTCTCCCTTGTACAACACTTTCATCATAAGAAACACTACAATATATAATGTTAAAATTTAATTTCTTATCACACATGAGTTTCCAAAGTGTTGTACATGTGCTTTCACACAATAAATTGATATAATAAACTAAAAATGTTCTAGTCCTCAAAACTTGGTAAATCACCTATTGAATCGATGGTGAGGAAAATTCATACAGGATACTCATTTATGATGCACATAATGGTTATGTCATTATTCTATCATAAAATTTCATTGTTTGTTGTGGATACTACATCGATACATGGATGATTTCAAACATTATATCATCTTTAAGAAGCATTCATGGAGAAAGTAAACCAAGATATGAATGAAGTGATTATTAAAATGGATATGTGGAAGTTGAAGATGGGAAAATGATCTTTCAAAGGATCCCTTTCTAATATAATTTTCACCCATATACTAAAGTTTAGTTTAAAGTTACAAAACGAACAATATTGAAAAATAGATTCATTAATTTTTAGGTAAGGTTCCCAAAAAAATAAGAATATTAAATAAACATTCATATTTAGTTCTCTCCGAGATCAAGTTGAAATACAAGTAAAACATTACAGGGAAAGAATGTGACCAAAGGATCCTTCGAAACATTGTTAAATTAATGTGGTATCAAATATGTCATTATTCTCTTTTCATATCATCAAATAAATATATGAATATTTAATCAAAATGAAAAGAACCAAATAGTAAATTATACCATTCTTCTTAAGGAATATTACTCAATTATAGGAATTATTTATATTATTCACCTTTCATGTTAAATATAATATGCTTATCACACATGTCTATTGAAATTCAGTAATCATATATGTATAGAAATGTTACTATAAGTATGGTGTACTATCCAAGAATCTAGGAAAGGGTAGTTCCGAAGTCAGAGGCAAGAAGCACAAAACTTATAATTTCCAAGTAAATTATTCAACTTGATATTTTATTGAGTATAACTAAATTTTTTTTCTTATATTTACTTTAGACATAATGAGATATTATTCCAATTTTGGAATGAATTTCTTTCGGGGTGTTCAATACTCAACTAATTATTTAGTAATATTTGAATCATTTTCAACACATGAAGAATATAAATCAATGACTTATAAACCCAGTTGTGGAAAGATCATTCTTTTTAAAGTAAAACTAAAAATAGACATCAAGGAAATACCAAATATGGTATTTAGCATTATTGAATAAAAACACCTTAAGTATTATCGACATATATACTAATTTCGTTTTGTAAAATTAAACATTTATTTTTAAAGTTATATCACAAGGATTTTGGAATTTGTTTATCTAGAGAGAATAAACTATTAAAATCGTAATCCAGTGTAAAATATAATTCAAAAGATTATTTATGTTCTTATTAAAAAATATGAATGAGAATATTAAAAATGAATGGTTAGAAGATGTGAGTTTTATCGGGCCAATGTTCCAAAGAATATCTTGACCAAGCATTGATCAATAATTATAATGTAGCATGGAGTAATTCATAAACACAAAATACCTTATACATATCAATGATATGATTTTAATAAGTATTATTAGTGGTATTTCATACATACAAACATTTATTGAAAAAATTATTGTATAGAAATTCCAAAATGCACATTCCATTATACACATATGAATTATGATGTATGTTATAGGATTATAAATGTTGAAAATTATATTCATTGTATATACTTCTGTTAAGCATGATAAGTAATAGTGTTTTCCCATAACCATATGTCAAATATAAATTAAAAGTGTATATCAGATGAGTTACAGGGTGGTGGAAATCCATTATTTCATATGAACATGTGTTTAGATGAAATGATTTTTTTTCAGGATATAAACAAACATGCATCAATAAAAACACATTATTCATCTAAATTAATTATCCAGAAATTTTATAAGGTTATTACAGAAATCCCTATGATTAAAAAATGTTAGTTATGTGAATGAATAATAATTTTATAAAAGGGTAAAAATATCTACTTGAGATAGTGGGAATAATATTGACTTGGTTTTAGTGAATGATAAAGATGAAAAAAATCATTTACATAGGAACGAGTTCTATAATAGGTGTTGTAGAGTATTGTTCTAGAAACATGAACAATGTAGGAATAATAAATCCATGGTAATGGTTTTTTGTTCATCGTGGATGGTGATATTTTATTCATTGTGAATATTATTTCTTACAAGTGAGAATTTATAACAATCAGTTATGATTGAAAACACCAATTAAAATTCAATAACAGATTCCATGTATCCAATTCCATAGTTCATATTATTTTTTAATAATATGATGGCTATTCAAGTTACATGATACATGAAAAGTACAAGCATGGTACCAATAATGCTCGATTGTTTATACCAATTCATTATTCCTAAATCTATTAGAATTTTATTAATCCTAGTTGATTTATAAGATAATTTTATCGAGAATTGGATGCCAATATTACCAATCATGGATGGTATTGTTATGATGTAACATGAATGGGATAGCGACATCATACAATGCTAATAAGGGATTCAAGTTACTGAATTCCATTTTTGGATTAAAGTAATAAAAAAGATCACTAAATATTCATTTGGAATGAATTTGTTCCATATGTATTTAAGAGGATATTGGGAGCGAATTGGTTTTCCATGTAAAATATGTTTGATAAAATATGGAAACAACTATTGGTCTTATAATTATTCAAGACCTTGATGGAAGTTACTCTCTAGACATTGACATAAAGTTTAAACCTATGTTCTTCAGAATATGGTATATTGAGGTAGATATAATGATTTCGTATACTTAGTCTGTGATATATATATAGGAAATGTACTGAAAAATATATTTTTTAACAATTTGAGATAGAATTTTTACCAATGATGGATGGCATAAATCCCATGAAGAAGACACGCATGATAATATGAGTAGATAAAAGTGGGGAGTTGATATTCTATACGCTACAGTGATGTATTAATAAAAAAATACATGATATGTAAAGTAAATTATATTTCCAATATATAATTTATGATTAGAAAATTTAAATTATATCCAAGAGTACTACAAGGGAAGCATTTTGAACAATCCAATAGTGACAGACCATGTTCAAAGGAGATATACATTTTATGTGGAGAAGAATGGACACTTGTAGTGAAGGGGAACATAAGTCTTCCATATATTAATGTTATATAATATCATAGTTAGGCTCTATGAATGATTGATACAAGCTCATACAAGCCATTGGAAGATAGACCTACAAATACCATATACGTTTCAGCTTCTAAGTCAGCTTTGAAGTAGTGTGATAAACACAAAAATTTATTCTAGGTCATGGAGACACACATGGTATGTAATGTTTTGTATTAATTATAGTTATATTAATATTTTTATCCTTTATTTCATGATTATATACTAGACATAAGGGATATACTCATGGATAACATCTCTTGAGAAGTTTTACTCATGGAGGTGTGGATGTGCATAGCAGAATAACCATGCAGTGGAGATGGAACAACACTAGCAGTTAATTGAATGAGTCAACAGAAACATGGTATGAATCATTAACGATCTAATAATTATGGTTATAATGTTGTATATAGTTCAAGTGGGAGTGTTGTAGTACTGGATTCACTATACCCAACTAAACAATAATTTTCAATTACCATTTCATGTATATTGTGAGATATGCATCATATAATCTTACCGTTATATTGAATAAATTTATATGTACACTTTTTAAATGGAAAATTCATAGATTAATTTTCTTATCAAATTTTAAATCGGATATCATGCTACACAATGAGAACCTCTAGATACAGTGAGGTGGTAGTCCACATGTGCACAAATGTTGTTATCATTTTTTAGCATTTAAAATAAAATGACATAATATATTTTATGAATGATAAATCAGTCATGAATATAAATATTATACTATTTATATCACACAAATTAATTAAAATTATAACTATTACCTTTCATTTAAATGGTTAGTTAAAAACAAATCACATTGCTTCATGATGTAATAGTCTGTCGTGCACAAGAATAACGTTATCGTATCAACAACATAATGGAAAGAAATTTCTTTATCATTGATATCATAAATAAAAAAGTATTAATATATTAAAAATATATCATATACACTTTAAATTAATCATTAATTTTTTTTAGAGACTATGGCAAAAAATGAATAACATCAGTATGGAAATCGGTTGTTCCATATACAAATGAATAATGACTTTATATCCCATTTGATGGAAGATAATATAGATTTAGGTTATTTGATTAATATAATAACATAGAGGTTTATATTAGATACTAGTTTTATCATATTATAATTGATTAAGAATATTTTGATGATTTTTAGGATGAAATAAATAAAAAAATATATAGTTAGGAATTTTTATCTCTTCTCAGACCACCTCTTTAGTATTATACTTAATGTTTTCCTAGAATGTATTTTAGAAACAAAATCCACATGTATGAGGGTAGTGAATATTGTATGTTTTTTTAAAGTTATTGGCATATTCAAGGTGTTTATGGTGTTAATAAGAGAAGATATGGGGGTCCTTTTATAAATGAGGTTGGTGTCACACTAGAAATTTTTATAAAGAAAAAAGAGTACACACATTTTTTTACTTGCTAAAAGGATCTAAAAATGGATAATTAAAAAGTAATTTAATATTAAAACATCACATTATATCCATAAAAATGTTTTAGACAAGGATTTAGGTAATTGTGAGCCTTATAATTTTAGTTTTACCATCAGTAAATCTATTTTTACCTTAACTATGGTAATTAATTTTTACTTTTTTCCCTTCTTATTACGGTAAAAAATTATAATGAGTTTACTATATAATATTAATTAGTATGATTATAAATATTTAATCCATTTTACCATGTGTAATTCAAAAAAGGAAAATTTTTAATATAAAACCAAACCTACAGATGTGGAGAAAAAGCGAGTTTTCAATATGTCTATTTTTCAAGAAAAATATGTTTTATATTAACTCGATGATTAATAATTATTATTATAGAAATATTATTTTATATTAATTTATATATAATCTATAAAGATCATTTACTTAATTAATCAATAGGTTTTTTCTATAATTAAAAATTAGAAACCTTATGCACCTTAAAATGATTATTTAAAAAAAATCTAGTTTTTAAAACATAAGAAATTTATATTCTAAAATCCAATATTTAGTTGATTCAAAATAAATTTGGAGAATTTATTATAAATAAATAAATTTTATGTTAATTTAAATCATATAAAGAACATAATGTTACATTTAAATGGTGTAATGTTTTTAAATATATTACATTTTTACAAAAATCTGTATTTTCACTATTTGTTGATAAATCCATATTTTTTGAAAAATCCCAGAACAAAAACAAATGTAAATTTTTATATGATGATTTCAAAAATTAAGTTAATTTTTTCAAATAAATTTTTAGTATTTTTAAAAGTTATCCATTTTTTTCGTGAAATTAATTAATCATTTTTAAAGAAAACATATTTTTAGAAATAAAAATACATTAATAAAATCATATTAAATATTTACTAAAAATATATGAATAATTTATGTTGAGTATAAAATTTATATAAATATATATTTCATAGTTTATTTAATTCTATTTATACCCACATATTTAATATCTTATTCATAATGGTTATATATTATGCAGGTCGTTTAAACTCAGTGTTGTGGGTCAAATACACTATTGAAAATAGTGTTCTATTATAAAATATCAGGGTTTTAAATCCTCATAGAATATAATAAATTTCAACCTTGAAAATTGAGATTCATCTCAATAATAAATTTTTGGATATGTGAAAATAATTTTATTGTAAACCATGATTGTAATGATGGTTAATAAAACATCTTCTGGATAAATGATTAAGGGAAGTATGAAGGTCATATGGACAACACATATGAGGCTTACAAATAATATAACATAAGTGGAAAGTGAGGATTTTTATATTGAAGATATCCATAATTCTAAAATTATTGATTCTGGTGATAGCGATCACTGATCAAGATAAATTGAATTATCAAGAGATAGTTAACAACTATAAAACCATTGACCAATGGGGTGAGGAAAAGTTTATTGATATCATATAAATTGATGAAAAAAAATCAAGATACTTTTCCTTGATTTGAGGAATTTATTTTCTATAAAGTGTATGATTATATGTTAATATACTTATTAGATGAGTAGAATCTATTCCTTTTGTCAATTTCAACTAAAATATAATCTCTTTCTCCAAATGATGGGTATATAAGATGATTTTTTCATTACTAAAGAAATAAAATAAAACTTTATAGAGATCATATAACACTAAAAGGAATAAAAATCAATTCCAAATTTTTTTATATATTAAAAAACAAAAATGGATTATACATTGTAATATAATTCCTAATATTAAAAAACCATCATAAGATGAATTAAAATATAAATCTAGAAAATTTAACTGTAATTACCAAAGATCAAATTAAATTATTCCTAAAGAACCTATACATTATAAAAAATTTAACCTCAATGGATATCTCATTATTTTGAGCATAAAACATCCAAAATATGGTGATATACGTTTAAAATAACATTAATTACTTAATCATCAAAACAATTTTTAATTCCATGGTTATATGTGAAAAAAATATTGTTCCCATAATTCCCTCAATATAAAAGATAATATAATCCCTAAAGGTTATCAATACCATAAAAATTATTTTCATAATAGGTAAAAGAATAATTCTAATTAATCTAAATAATTACATATACATCAATCCAATAAAACATATCTTGTCATGTCATTAATCTCTTTAAGACCTCATTACTAATAACCTCAAAGGGGTGTCTAAGACAATGAATATAAGATAATACTCAATATCATAGACCTATGATAGTTTCCAATACTCTTAATATACACACACATAAAAACATCCAAATCTCTAAATTTATATAAAACTTTACTATTATTCCAACTATAACATCCCCGAACCTGTACTACTAAATCCAGTGTTGAAAACATAAATATTACATTTCCAGAATTAATACCAATGAATGTGACACAATTTTTTCCATCCAAACCCTAAAATATAATAATGAAAAATTTATTCACATAAAATCCCATGGAGTTTTTAGGTTTATAGTTTTATAGAATTTGAATAAACTCTTAACATCATGGATTAAAAAAAATTGTTCATAGAGATAAACATAATGTACCATTATGACCATATTTTAATATTCCACATTAGTTATTCATAATCATACACATGTAACCCATATAGCTAAAATTTTTTATAACTCAATCTTCATAACTAAAGGAAAATGAAGCATTAGAAGGGAGTGCTCAAACACTCAATAATGGTAAACATAATCATTAACCATTGACTTTAATTAGTGATAATAAGAAGTCCATAAGGGCATCATTACTTAATCATAGTGAATGAGTATAAAATAAGAATATTAGTACCTATAAATACATGGGTATCTATATATGAAAACAATTAATATGACTTTAAAAATAAAAGATTCATCATTATCAATATTAATGAGCCATTTCATATTAATATTAATCATAAGAAAAATTATATTCCCATATATGGAAAATATAATAAATATTGTTATATTGTATCATTATCATCATAGAACCCATAAAAACCATTAAAATTAGAATAAAAATATAGTCAACTTAAAATATAATTCTCTAGATAAAATAATAATCACCCAATGAAATGATACATTAACTGTGTGGAACCATTATATGTTCTCTATCGGGATCACTAGATCTTATATGGGAACACCCATTGTATAATTTACAATGGGATCATCTAGTACTTTCTAGCTGAACAAATCATATCCAAAATTTTAACAACCATTAATAATTTATATATAGAATTCATTTAATAATAAACATATAAAAATAATAATTATTAATTTAATAACAAGATTAACCCATGGTAAAGAAATGGATTCCATGATAATATCTCTAAAACAAGTATAACTTATGGAAAATAGAAAAATTCTATAATAATATCTTTGAAACATCCTTAACCCATTGAAAAGAAATGGGTTCAATAAAAATATGTTTGAATCATGATTAACCCATAGAAAATAAAAAAGTTACATAAAAATATCTTTGAAACATGATTATCCCTTCGAAAATAAACATGTTCCATAAAAATATATTTGAATCATTAATAAGTTTTGGAAAATAAATGGGATTCATAAAAATCTATTTGATACATGGTTAACCCAAGGAAAAGAAACATTTTCCATAATATTCTCTTAGAAACACGATTAACCCATGGAAAAGAAATGGTTTCCATAACAATATCTTTGAAATATGACTGACCTATGGAAATGAAACAGGTTCCATAAAAATATCATTATAACATGAATATTCAATGGAAAAGAAATAGGTTCTTTAATAATCTCTTTAAAACATAATTATCCCATAGAAAAGAGAGGAGTTTCATAAAAATCTATTTGAAACCTGATTGACGCATAAAAAAGAAACGTGTTACAATACAATATTATTGAAATAATCATTATCATTTAAAGGGAATAATGAGGATAGAATGAATAAAAAATACACCTAGTAGAGGAAAAGTAGAAATAAGGGCTGTTGATGTTGATGAATTTAAATTCCGTTAAAATATCATTAAAAAAATCATTGAGAGAATTACCTTTTAAATTTCAAAATAAATTTTAACGAAAAAAAATTAATAATGTATTTAGAAACATAATTTTCATTGAAAATAAATTTGAAAATATTTAAAGGAAACATCAATTAAAATAATGGACATGAGAGTAGGAGAATCAATTCATGTCATAAATTTTAAAATAAACATTCTTTTTCAAACATTTTTAAAAAGGGATTAAAAGTAACCCTTTTAGAAAATCTTATGATATTTTATTTTAAAACCTTATAAATCAAGTAAACTAATTAAGTAAAATTTCTTGAGGAAATCATATATTTTATAAAAATAACATATTTGAAATCATTTTAGAAAACATAGATATTTAAAATAATAATACTTGATCTAAGACAAAAATATAACTTTTTATCAATTAGAAATGAATTTCATGGTGTATATTTAATTAATAATAGAGGAAATTGAAAGTAAACCTTAAACACACCTTTTTAACTAGAGGATAATAAATTATATCTGGTCAAATAAAATAATATCACATTATTTCCTCCAAAATAACCTAGTACATAATCAATCTCAAAATAAATTAGATTGTAACATAAAGCCTTTAACACTTTGGTATCTATTTAACAATAAGCCTCATGAATGAATAAAAAAATGATAAATTAAATATAATGATCACAGTGGTTTCATTTAATCTAATTTTAAATGGTTGTATATACACCATGAAAATTAAATTATGTTCACTACAACAAAATTTTCCATAATAAATATTAATTGAGGCAAAATTTATTAAGGATTTGTTAATATTAAGACCAACCCACATGAAATAGATTACAAAAAGATATATTTTTAAATCGAAATAATTTTTAATAAAGAGTCATAATATAAATTCTTTGGAAATATATAATACAAACAATAAAAATTAGTTGTTAGTAAGGAAAAGTTCTCAAGTAATTAAAAGTGAGAAGAGAAAAACCCTTACCTCAAGTCAATTATTTCTATGTGTATACTTTAAATATTTTATAATAATATTATATCACTTATATTATTTCACACAAAAAAATTTATGATTAAAAATATATAATGAAATCATTCAATTTATTAATTTTTATTGAAATGTTAAAAATACTTAATCAGTTATATCCACACCTTGTGTTTTCAGGGAGTTTAGTTGATTATTTCAATAAGGATTTGGTGTGTTGACCATGGTAAAATAGGTCCTCATTTCAACATCTCAATATTAAAAATAATGAAATATTTTTAATATCTATAAATCAATAATACTTTCAAAACCAATCATTAATTAAATTTATTAAAGAAGAACTATGTTAAAATCATGAATAATGTAGGACGTATATATCCCTGAGTGGCGTTTCTATTTTTTAATGTTAATTATGGAAAGAAGGCAAGTAATATTTTAACATCCTAGAAACATATAATTATTTTAGTTAAAATATTATTTCATTTAATATAAATATATATATATATCATCCTTGTTTTCTTTGATGAAAAAATAATCACCACACTGAATGGAGGCGGTGGTCCAGTCTTCCACAGATGATGTTGTCAATTTGAAGTGTAAAAAATAAAATGATATATTATATTTTTATAAGGATAAATATATCATTACTATAATTATTATGTAATTTAAATCACATGTATTCATTAAAATTATCCATATTAACATCTATATAAAGTGTTAGTGGAAAAAGAGTCACATCGCTTCGTGAGGTGGTACTCCACAGTACACATGAACGATGTTATTATATCACCGATGAAGTGGATATTAATTAACCTATATGTGATATCAAAACTAAATAAGAATAAATATATTTAAAACATCATATATATATACTCTAAATCCATCATTATCACAATTCATGAGAGGTGATGATTGAAAATGAAAGACATTGGTTCGTGAGGTGATCGTCCACCTTACACACAAATAATGAATTTCTATGCTATTTGTGGAAGAGAAACATTATTTAGGTAATTGAACTAATATAATAACATATAATTATATATTATATAATACTAATATCATATCATAACATATTAAGAATATTTTAACGAGGTGTCATACGAAATAAAAAAATGGATAATTAGAATTTTACCTCTTCTCAGACAACCTCTTTAGAATTATACCTAAAGTATCCCTCAAATGGATGTTTTAATAAATATTATTATATTATGAGTTTATAGAATTGATAAGTGATATAGGGGGGTATTTTCTTAACTAAAATGGTTTAAATGTGTAAATAATAGTGTAGTGGGGTGGCCTTTTATAAGTGACGTGAGTGGTAGGCTTGTAATATTTGAATAGAAAAACATATATCCTCATTTTTCATATTCTAATTGAATATAAAAAGGAATATTAGGGAAATATAAACATGATAATGTGTAAATATATCCGACCAATAGGTTTTATAATTTTTTTTCTATTTTTGGCATATATGTTATTAGTTTAACCCATGATAAATTTATTTTTATCTTAACTGTTGTAATTAATTTTTTCAGTTATCAATAATAATTTTGGACAAAATTTGATTTTAGTTTTTATATAATATAAATTATTAAGAATCAAGATATTTAATTAATTTTACCAAATTAAATTAATAAATAATTCAAAATTTAATTAAAAATAAAACATGTGGGTGAGATTATAAAGTGGGGTTTAAGACATATATTTTTTGTGTAAATGATGATATTATATTAACTCTATGATAGATAACAATTATTTTATTAATATAAGTCAATAATTATTTATTTATTATATATATCCAATTTAAATCAAACCTAATTTGGTGGTGTTTTAAATAATTTAATAGGAGAAACATTATGCACTTTAAACAAGTTTCAAAAAACCCTATTTTTGAAACAAAATAGGACCTTATAAGAAAATCCAATATGAAGTTGATTTAAAAGGAATTAAGTGGATTAAATATAACTAATTATAATTATGTTACATGAAATCATTTTCAAAATACAATTTAAATTTAAAATTTCTTACTTTATTGACAATAAAGGAAATTTTGAAAAAATTTGTATTTTTCACTATTCGATGAAAAATCAATATTTTCTAAAAAATACCAAAACTTCAACCAAAATAAATTTTTATATAAATAATTAAATAAAAAATTTCAATTTAACAAAATAATTTTTGAAAAATTACAAACAATATTTATGATATTTTTCTTGAATGTAAAAAAAAATTTTTTTGATGAAAACATATTTTTTAAAAATAAAATTACATTACTAAAAAATGATTAATTATTTACTATAAATTTATCAACAATTTATAATTTTCAATAAATTTATATATATATATCCTAAATTAATTAATTCCATTCACACCCACTAATTTAATAGCTACGTTTTAAATGATATAAATTTCATGGGTTGTTTATGCTCGGTGGTGGATGTTGAATATGCTACTGAACAGAGTATTAATTTATAAAAAAACAATGTGTTAAAAACAATGGGTTTATTTTTGGTTTTTATTACATTATCTTATAGATTCCAACACCTGTTTTTGGGAATTAAAAAATAACACTACTCACTCTTTCTTTATATACCAAAAAAACCACTCATTCATCTTTACTCAAATATTTTAGAGCATGAAGTTACTCTATTATTAAATATTCATATCCCCCTCATATCCCCCCAAAATCATAATATTTTTATACCAAGTGTTTAAAAACACCTTAATAAGGAAATAGTTTTTCTTCTTCTCTTCTTTATTAAACCACATTTTTTATATTATTTCTTTTAGCTTCCAATTATTCATTTTGGTTTTGTTTTTTCACATACCCTTTATTATCCTTATGATTTAAAAGTTATGAGAGACACATTTAACTCTCATTAACCTCTTCGAGGAATCATTATGTACCCCCCTTAGGTTTCTAAAATTGTCTGATTGTTTTCCTTAAAAAAAAATTATGTAGTGAATATCCACCCCACAATTCCACTCAATTGTATTAACCTAGATGTATATATAATTTATTTATTAGGGACTTAAATTATTATGAACCACACTCCTTAATCATGGGATTACAAAAGATTAAATAAATTTGAATATTTTATGATCTATGGGGCGAAATTATGAATGTACATGATATGAATGTACATGAAATTTGAATATTTAATGATCATGTCGGAGCCACATTACTATGTTACCTTTTATGTTGTCATGTTACATCATGCCTCATTGTTCAGGATTATGATCCTCACCCATATTATGTTACCTTGATACACCTCTTGGAAAATGTGTACTTATTTACCTTTTGTTATGTTTTGTTTATTCTATTAATAGAATTCATATATCACCACTTTATTATGTACATCCCTAGGTTATCCAATGTGGATTTAGAGGATCCATGGAATATAATGTAATCGTTCAGAGTTTTAGATAATGATTTTATACACATGATTCAGGTTAATGTTCTATATACATAATTTCAAATATATATCGAGACTAATAATATTTTTGGTCTTTTATTAAGTGTTAATTTATTTGATTAATAATTTATTGAGGTGTAACAAAACATATTTTTTCATTTTGGGTTGTGTGAACTTCTCTATAACTTATTTTCTCAATTGGTATTCCAAGGAAAGCCATTTTTTATTTTAAACTAGTCAAATAATTCTCATGAAATACCCTAGATTTTATAACGATTAATTATATTCAAATATTCACATTTTAAAAATCTATTAATAATTTAGAAGTTTTATAATCAATATCATCTCATTTAATTCTCAACTAATAATATCTCAATCACCAGTTTGTTATATTTGGGTCTTGAACATCATCAATTCATTTTCTGGTTTTATATCACGAAAAATATCATATTTTTATAACTAATAACCATTATCTATCACCTAAAATAGACTCAATAAATTTTATATATTATATTTAAATCCCTTTTATATCCTTTAACATCATCAGTTAACCATTACATGTTCTCCTTTTAACTATTATATATTAATTAGAAATTTATATTAACACATACGTATCATAGTACAACATTGTACTTACCAAAATGATTAATCTAAAACTCATAATAACTAATATGTATGAGTAAATAACTATTAAGTTTCATAGTGATGCTTTGGGAATTTTTAAAATTTACAGTGTCCAACTCTTTTTAATTGAATATTTTAACCTTATGAATGAATAAAGAATAGATAAGTTAGAGGAAAATAATTGATGAAGAAAACAAGTGATATGGTTCCTATAATGGATTTTGTTATCAACACTTAAATTATGTTAAAAATAACTTATAATAATGTTTCATATGTCAGGAAGAGGATATTTTTTGTTTTCAAATATTTTAAAATATTGTTTTAATAGTTTTAAAGTAGTATAGAGGTGTTTAGATTCTGTGTAGGAATAATTTTAGGATTTTAGGTATATAAAGGAATAAAATATTCCCAAATGTTATTAAATATAACAATATGATGTTTTCAAATAATATATTTTCAAATATATATATGTATATATATATAAGAAAAAAAGAGGGTAATGAAATAAGGATTTTGAAACTTTTCATGTTTTACAAGGATAATGTCCAAATGTTTTAGTATCTAAATAAGATTAATTTTGGAAGCTATGTGTTTCACATAAATAATTGTTTCAAGAAATAGAGTTGTGTTAAATTAATTTCAAATGATACAAATCCATGAAAGAATAATATTTTTGAAAATATATCCATGTCATATTAATTGTGCCACAATATAATATAAGTCATATTCAGTGGAGTAAATTGATGAATCTATATAAGATTCATTCACATTTAATAAAAGAATAAATGAGAATATAGAATCAAAAAAATTTGGAATTTCCCAAATATAATTAAGGTTTATAGAATTTTTGAAAATTTGATATTTCTAAAATTTAATAGGCATATTCAAAAGGTAAATTTTAAGAAGGATAATTTTAAATATTTATTAAAAATAATGATACTGTAGCATATCATGTGAGGATTAAATATTTAAAAATTAAATTTTCAAATGTGTAATTAGAGAATAACGGATGTAATGTGAAGATAACATTCACATTATGATGCAATCCATATATAAATAATTTTTTTGATTATCTCTATGTATTTGTAGATAGTCACAACATGTTAAGAAGGACATATAGTTTTCATAGAATTATATGTGTCTTTAGGAATAAAATCATGACATGATTCAAAGCTGTGATAATTATTATATTCTTTATTTTGAGATTGTAAAATATATTAAACCAAATTTTATAATGCCACATAATTTATATGATGTAAATGGGAAATAGAATAGATATATTACATCATAAAAATGTTTTTCGTGCCATTATGTTTAAAAATTCAGATAAACTACTTTTTCATACAATGTGGTATATAGTAATGAAAAGATGACCAGTAAAATCATAATAAATTAATATGATTTGCAAGAGTTTTAATATTTGTTGATCGTAGAAAAATGAGTGATATTTTAATTAAAATTCAAATATGAAGATGGAAAAGGTGATGGTACTATGAAATAATATGAACAAGGGTCTTTCATGTGGTTTTAATAGAGGATATTATTTTAGAGAGGGAATAAGGGAGAAAATTAACAGAGCACTTGTAGCAGTGAAAAAAGAAAAATTGAATGATTAAACACAAGGTTTTATGTGTGTAATCATCCCACATATTGTACATTTAATAATAAGTGTTTTATAATTATATAATTATCATGGAAAAAAACATTCATAGGAAATATAAAATCCTTACCTAGTTGATGACACAACAATATTAGTAACAAGGTTGAACAATGATGAAAAATT
Organism: Viscum album; assembly: GCA_963277665.1. Lineage (NCBI taxonomy): Eukaryota > Viridiplantae > Streptophyta > Magnoliopsida > Santalales > Viscaceae > Viscum > Viscum album. The sequence continues at coordinate 1,465,220,287 of OY728128.1, read as the reverse complement.
TCTTATAGTGTTGGTAGATTATAGTATAATACACTTTTAAAATTAATTACTAGATAATACCTACTCATTATATACACAATGTTTAATCTTGTGGAAAATATGGCCTCAGGTCATTCTATATTATAAAAAATATTATATAATTTTTTGAGTAGTGAACCTCGTACATCATGTTTCATTTTTTTATCAATGTGTGATTTAATAAATGGGATCACAAAAATTAATAGGTGATGTTAGTTTATTTCATAATAAATAATAAATGGTAAAAAATTAATTATATATTTATCCCACAATCAACATAACTTTCTTGGGGCTATCACAAGTGGAATCAATGTTATTCATATTGTTATTGAAGAATATCAACTGTTTGAGATTTTGTGATTAATATTTTCTTGAGGTTGGAAGATTCTTTCTCCAAATTTATATTTTTAAGGTGGTAAAACTTAATATATTGAATAACATGGGGATTCCAACTTTATATTGTAATAATTATAATATTAATAAATATTAGATAATATCAAATATTCTATAAATTATTCTAAATATATCGAAACCTAATACAAATGATTTTATTCATGATAGTAATGTTTATATAATGACTATAGTATATATAATGAATTTGGAGAATGATGGACACAATTTAAATCTCCTCGTGACATCCCTTTTAGAAATTAGTTTCTTATGCTTAAAAGTATCAAAACAGCAGAGGAATTTGGGATAAATTGGAAAAAATCTATGAATGTAAGAAGAATGTGAATCATGTTAAGCTATAAATTTATAGATTGATATATATTGATCACGTGACAAATAATCATGAAATATTAGATGAATTCATACCTTTAGTTAATGATGTGTTGAGAACCATCATAATATGTTTCGATAAGATAGAGTACTATACTGTTCATTGAGATGAATATTTATTGGATGATCAACATAAAATTATTATTTATTATTAAATAAGGATTAAAATTATTTTGTAGTTGAAGAAAAATATAATGGGGAAACTTAATTCAAATCATTGAATAAAATGTCAATTACAAAAGAAATAGATAAAGATGGGGAAGAAACAGTTGATGAAGAAAATATTCAAATGGAATTCGACAAAATAGTTCATTTATTTTAGGTAGTTTCAGATGATTCACTCGGAAGTTCAAAGTTTGGATTCTACTTAAATACTTTTGGTGTTTAACAATTTTATTTATAAAAACAATTTTTTTAAAATTTGAAGAATATGAATCATATGTGATATTGGTAGGAAGCAAAAATTTATTTAAAAAAGTGATAAACAATATATTTTGTAATGGGTAAATTGAAGAATTTCTAAAAAAATATAGAAGAATTTTTTTTATTTTTCCTTGAAGATGATGTTAGTTTTACCGATGCACATGAATATTTGAATTATAGTGAATTTGTTGAAATAATAATTTTTGGTAAATTATATGATATATAATTCACTTTTAATATAAGTGATGAAGATTAAAAATAGAGTTTATCCTATTACATGAGCTCAAATAGATTTTTGTCTAGATATATCTTATAGATAATGAGACTATAGTTATGAAAATATATTATTTATTAATAATAAATAATTATGACTTAAATAGTGAATATGAGTCAAAATACTTTTTATGAGATTAAAAAATTGAAGAATTTGGATCTTTATATGGATGTGATGTTCAAAATAAATAGTTATTATGATAAACATTACTGATATATATTAGTATAAGATTTTTTTTTTGAAAAATTGAAATTAAACATCAAAAATTCAATTCAATAAGTTTGAGAAATCTTCAATATGATATTAGTTGAAATAGTTAATTAAAATATAAACTTAAAAAATTTTACATATTTGAAAAAAAAATTAAAAAAAATCAAGAAATTATAGGAACCTAATATTTAATGTAATGTATATGATAAATAGTGGTCCAAAAGTTTCAAAATGATGTTTATAATGAATATTGTTTTTCGGAGTTTTCCTAATTTTAGATCCGTAAATTAATCAACGATTAATAGTCAAATAGTGAAAGAACAACATGAATCAACATCTAGATAAAAATAATTCAACAAATGAAATTATAAGTTTTTTTACATTAGGTAATTTGGAGGATTTTTTAATATGGAAATAATATTTAAGATTAATTATAAATTTCACTATGATCCCATATATTATGGGGGAAAATGACTAAGGAGGATTCAACCAAATCATAGAATAAAAGTTTAGAAGTAATATAAAAATTATGGAATAAATATTGAGAATAAGATCCACTAATTGAATATGGATTAGGGAATACGTGACTAGACATGTTACATTGATAATTATTTTCTCACAATTTTACCTTCTTAGATGAATATATATCAAAATAGTCAAAGGTCTAAAAAGAAGAGAGGGAAAGGAAAAGGGAAGGAATTTATTGTTGATGTTAAACACAAATAATCATAAAAAGAACATATATGGATTATAAATATTAAATGAACCTCCCATATGATAGGATAAATGAATCTCCTTAATTATTTTTTAGAAGTTAAAAGATGGTTCAGGTACATCTGGTATTGAATGGCCAATTAAAATTGAGGATTTGGATTAGTAGCCATTATATATGACTATATGGAATTTAAAAATGTGTTATTTATTGGTCAAATGAAATAGAATTTACTAAGTATAGCTCAACCCTATAATAAAGGAAATTAAGTGGATTGTTTTTAATAATGGTTTTTCTGTGAATAGGTTTTGTAATGGATTAATATTTATGATAGGACATTGAATAAAGGAAAATAGGTATTAAGTTGGTAATACTGAATATTATTTTCATTTGAGATTAATATAATAAAATAAATAATGGGAAACAATATGAATTTCTATTGGTCAAAATAATATTAATAAGATGATCCTAGGAAATAATTTTTTCAACGTTCCAATTTTTAAAAGTGAAAGTGACTTCATGTTCTCTATAAAATAAAAAAAAGTTAATTCCTTACACAATAGAGTAGAAATTCAGTCATTTCATCTAATAGATATCATTCATTTAGATATTTGTTGGCCTATGAAGAAGAAATAGGAACATGGAGATAATTACATTATTTCTATTATTGATCACTTAACTAATTTTACTAATACTATGTTTAAGAAACATAATAAATAGGACTTGATTACTTTTAATGACTTCAAAGGTAATGAAAAAAATGAGTGTTCTTAGTCTTTAATGATGTTTTTGATGCATAAAGTGCTAAAAAAACTAGTTAAATTTTATTAGAATACCTTAGAGATCAAATTATTCAATGTGAATCATGTACACGATATATGCAATAATGAAACTGTATGTCTAGATGAAAGAATATTTGTTTGTTGTAAATGGATTGTTCTATATCAGTATAACACGATATGTCTCAATTTTTATAGAGGTAAGAAATTAGAATATCATTTAATAAAAAAAATGTTTATTTCAACCTAATTTAGTTATGAAACAATATGATATTTATTAAAAAAATACCACACTCTTCAAAAAAAATTATAGGATTTTTTAGATCCCTTGTATTGTCATGGTGAAAACTAAAAACATGGTAATTTCATAACAAAGAGGATTTGGAGCTATCGTTCTTGAATATCCTCTAGGTAAAAGAGGTTTTTATTGATATAATTAGGAGATAAGGAAGATTGTGAATAATAATAATGTGAATGTTGTGACTCCATGAGATATTATGAAATGTTTTTTTTTTCTAAATAGATTTAATTTCTATGATAGCTTGTGTTACATACAACACCAAGTCTAAACAAACTACTGTGTTTTATTAAAATATTATTATGTAACCATTATCCTAGATGTTAAATTAAGGGGTATAGAAAAGAAAATGTGATTTTTGAGATATATAAATATTCCACAAATAAAATAAATTTATTAATTAATTCATTGTAGATTAGAATTAATTTTTTTTGGAAAATTTATATCTTTCTTAAAAAATATATTTCATTTAAATTGTTTTTACCTATTTTTGTGTGAATATATTATTATAAATTATTGACATAAAAAATTATTTAATAAAACTATTTTTTTTTTTGGAATCACCATTTATGATTTAGCTTAAGGTTATTTTCTATATTATTTATCAAAAGATTGATTTTTAATGAATAATAAAAAATTATAATGTTTATGGAAACTGTATTTTCAAGTTAAACATTCAAAAATTTAATTTTTTTTTTAAAATGGTTTCATGTTATATTTTTTTCTTATATATTTAATAATCCAATAATTTTTATCGAAATAATCTATTTGTTGGAATTTGGTATAAAAAAAATTATATAAAAATGAATTTTTCTAAAAATATATTTTTATGCGCACAATGTTGTTTTTATCATAATAAATTATATTAGTTAATTTGTTTCACTTATTTTAATCAAATTAATATATAATATATTCAATAAAATATTTTAACAATTATTTAATATTTTTCTATTCATGTGATAATAATAAACAATTCTTTATAGATAAAAATATATTTTATAAAAAGTAATTTTCATAGCGTATTGTGTGCTTATTTTAAAATTGATTTCTCACAATTTTAGAAATTTAATTAGATAAAATATTTTCCGTATTTTAAGAAGAAGTTTCAAATTTTAAAAATATTTTACTTTTATTTTAGGTCAATATGAATTATAACTGTGGTAAATTTTATCATCTTGATAATGGATAAATAAGGATAATCTATAGTAATACTATGTGATAATGTCATAATATTTCATCCCAATTCATATTATATAAATGGAATTCAACCATTATCACCTTAGGTTCAAACATTAACTTTTTTTATTGACACTTATCCATGAAATTGACCTATATAATATTCAAGTCAATGAATGTTACAAAATGTCACTTTCATAGTTTTAAATAACTACATTCTATCTATATAGGGACAAAAAAGAGTTATGAATGAATATAAGGCTCTATATTGAGTTTGAAGTAATTATTTTCATGATTGAAATGTATTTTTAATATTTATAAATTATATAATGACTTTAAATTCTCAAGAAACACATATTGAGTGTTTCTCCAATAAATAGAAAAAATTTATAATTCGTTTTAAAAATATTAAAATTAATATAATTTGGGTAATTTAATGTGTTTAAAAAATGTTTTAGAATAATATGACATGTTAGTTTCATGTTAAAAAATTATATTAAAATTTAAACTTTTTAATTATGAATTTAATGTGATATTAAATTAATAGTGACTACATTTAAAATAATGATATTTTTTTAACATAATAATTTATGAAATTAAATATAAATATTAAAAATATTCAAATTTGTAAGGTCCCGTGATTTTTGGATGATAATTTTGAGTAGAAATTTGAATTTCTCTTCCAAATACTTGTAAAGGGTAAAATTATCCTATCCACTAGAAGATGACCTTAGATAATTTTTCACAAAAAATTGTAGTCTTTAAATGGTATGTTTATCCTAGGACACAAATTTGGTTGATATCCATGTCGCTCAAATTTCCACAGATTAATTGATATTCAATATTTATGTAAATAAATATTAATTTATTCACTCAAGTTTGTTTAGAATTATCATATGAATGGATAATCAGTTTGAGATTCCATATTGGCTATTGACATCATAATGGAGTGATTTTCCTAGGTAATGCATAAACTTGAGTTGTGAATCGGGACTGACCCAAGCCCCATTTTTTTATTTTTTTCCTTTTCCTTTTCTCCCTTTTCATTTTCTCTTTTAATTTTCTTATATTCCTCCTATCTCCACACACACGCGTATACAGCTCCCCCTTCTCACTCTTCAAAGTGAGAATGGGAGAGGTGATAGAGATAAGGAGAATGATAGGATGAAGGGTACCTCCATGGAGCTCAGGACGTGGAAGATCATTATACAGCAACAATGGAAAACAAAAATGGCTGAATCTTTAACAGATTTTCCCCAAAGTTATTCCATTTTTAATTTTTCACTATAGATTCATTTATATTTTTCGTTTTTCATGTTTTAATCCCACAATATACTTTCTTTTGACACATTAAGTGTAGATCTAATACTTTTGGGGTGAAAATGGAGATTTCGGGATGATTCAGAGGTTTTCTGTTCAAGAAAACCCATCAATATGGCATGTGGTTTAAGGAACACATGTCACATGTTATTCCTTTGGTGGAAGATGAAATTTACAAAGTACACGATATGTTTGGGTTGTACATGTCATGTACATTATCTCAGCGATGTAGTCGAGTACCCAGTTTGGCTTCTCGTGTAAAGGGTCACATGCCATGTAGGGTACATGCCCGTCCCACATGTGGGCCGTACACCATGTATATGTACATGGGTGGATGATATACATGGCCATGCCATGTAAGGTACATGGGTAGGCACCCCATTTTGGTGACACACAATGTACCTTTTATTCAATCCACGTACCTGGGCTGTTACACACCAATTATAGGAAGAAGTACAAGTCTAGGTGAGGAATTGAGGGCACACGTCGTGAACCTAGGTAACACACTATGTACTCCTCATTTTCTACCATTTGAGGGTTTATCAAATTTGTTCTTATAGGAGTCATAATCAGACCCTTAATTAGTCTATAATGAGTGCCTATTCACGTTGATCGCGATGGCATTCCCTGTGATGTGTTTTGAGGAGACCTAGGTGGAATTTTCATAATTTTCTTATTCGATATATTCTTCCACAATTTTCAGAATTTATTTTTTTCTTGAGAGTGATACCCCTGATTTGAAATGATACCTTAAATATATATCATGATTAATTCATTGTATCCTTCATTTGAAAAAGTCTCCCAAGAGAGATATTAACTTCTGGACTAAGGGGCTATGGGACCAGTTGTTTTTGAGGATCTCCTATAAGATTTCTCCTCATAAATTTCAACCTATAGGATCCTATGTAGAATTATTATATCTTCATTATATGGAAAGGATTCCACGAGGGATTCCTTTTATCACAAGAGGACCAAGGGAATCCCTTTAGGAACCCTATAGTTTTATAACATTCTAAGTATCTTATATAGGATGCCTTTGTTTGCATACCGTTAGAGGGTCCCTTGTTAGATTCATCTCATTACCTTTTCTTATAAGGATACCAAGTTGGAATCCTTCTCTTATGTGTGTAACTTTTGGATACTATATAGTATTCATCTCTTATGTTTGACATGAAGTACATACTGGGTGCTCAGATGTGTGATCGATCCTATTCTAGTATTTTCGGTTTGGTCAGAGATGGTAGTAGGTGTCACCTTAAAACCCATGGCAAACTTGTAATCCATAGATCTGTGGATGTAGTGGTGGGTGTAGGAATTCTACCACCCTCAATATTTCTTTATTACTCTCACATTGAGATCGAAAATGGAGGGATATTATCCCGTGGTTCTTCTTGGTTGGTGGCTATAGAGCCTAACATGAGGCATCATTTTTTATTTTTGGGATGCCCAAACTTTTTTTCCTGTGATCTAGATTTTTCAACATGTTATTTTCATCTATTATTTGTGTACCTAAAGGTAATACCTAGGATCAGGATGTTGACCGAGAATATTTTATTGTTAGATTATGGGATTTTCATAGTCATTTCATGGTATCCGACTATTGAGCTAGATATTATGATATACGTGAGTGGATTCCTAATTAATGATACTTGGGGATGACTCTCGTCTCCTAAGTGATGAGGATGACCCCAATATCCTCTGATGACATCTTATGCGGATGATTAGTCTCACCTTAATATGATTATACTAATGGATGATTATACTCTTTTAAGGGATAGAGATGATCACTCTCTCCCTAACCGGTAACATGACCATGATGTTCAACATGGAGTTTCACATCATTGGATACCCAAAATTATTACACTCTTCTGGATGATAGGATTGATTAAACTCTCCCTTATTAGGGACACGAATGGTGGGTATGGAATCTCAATAGTGAGTTCTCCTTCTGGTCACCTAAGTGTAAGACCCTTCGGGATTATCTGAGTTCTGAATGTCATGACCACCGATAATCCAGGACATAGGGTTCAAACATTGGATTGGATTTACATGGAATGAGAAGAATGGTGTATATCTTTGTGAAAATTTAAATGATATTCCTATTTAAATCCCTGAATTCTTTCTTTTTAGTTATTGGAGTTGAGTGTGGGTAAACCCAGGGTTATAGAAAGTATCCCCTGGTGATGATGTAGCATGGTCAGAGACATTTCTATTATTTGGAGAAGTAGGTATATGTCCAATGGGATTATGGACCCATAGATAGACTAAATGATACATAGATTGCATGGAAAAGTTTCCTACTTAATTCTCTTTCATAGGATGTCTAATAAATTGGTATTATGCTCCCAATAATCGAATTCCAATTAGTTTTATGCTATTTATTTCAACATACATATGAGTATTCCTAATTATAAATATATAGGTATGTGATTATTCATGTATATGCATATAGACATGGAAATCCATGGTGGAACTTTCCCAGTTAACCAGGATTATAGACCTGGGGTTCTACAATTGTTTCATGTTTTTTTAAATTTCTCTTCAGTTGATCTCGACTAGGCTGAGCATATTATGTTTTCCTGAACTTATTGAAGAATATTATATAGGTTCATTATTGGGGTGGCCTACTGAGATTATTTATCACCGATGAACATGAAACATGGTGTGTTTTTAGACCTTATCTATGATTTTTATGTTGATCATAGTTTCATGTTTCTTAGGTATAAGGCACGAAGATTCATGTTTAGGTGGAGCTTATCATGTGTGTTCATCTGATCAGGCTGGTGAAGTTCAATAGTGTCTAGAGACCTGAAATGTCTTCTATCATAGGGTTAGGAGCAGATCCATGAACTTTTATTAAGTCACTTTTTTAACTCCTATATCTTCTTGGTTTTCCCAGTACATGACCAATGTTTTATATATGACATTGTTATTATGGATGTTATAGATTGTTTCATTTATTATTAGATCGTGTTCAATTTGAGTTTATTTACTACTTCTACAATCATTTTATTTACTACAACATATGATAATTAGATTTTATGCTATTTTACTACTCTGATAGGAGGTTATATTCTCCCCACTAAACCACCTTATACCCTCACTACTAGTCAACAACATATGTATTATGACGAGGCACGCTTAAGGAATCGTAATGAATAGGCTCAGAGCACCAGTTTAGTGGAATCTATGTTGAGATGTTAAAAGGTGGTATCATAGTTGTTATTTTCTTTTTATTTACTATTTTTTTATATGGAATATAAGAGTATTTGTAATGTGTTAAAATCTAAGATGGATATCAGACTGGGTGTCAAGAACACTTGTTTCATTATGAAGTCCTAGTTTCTAGGGGTATGGGATTGTTGTTATGACCTATGATGTTATAGTTTTATATGAGTTTCACCTTGACAAATGAAAATTTCGTGTGGATTATATGATTTATTATAGATCTCTAGTCCTTATACATTGTAAAAGAAAAGAGTTGGATGTTGAATTTGGGCCTACAGAGGCAAGAGGCATCTCATGCATCATATTTGGAATGTAGGATTCCCATCCTATAGTCCTTCTACGGTGGAATTTTTACTGATGATTATGGAATGTTCAATTTGGACTACTTTCATATATGTACTTCATTCTTATGTAAAGTTATTTGGATCTAAATTGAGGAATTTTTGTGGAGTCTTATGACTCAATCCTCACGAGAGAAAGGTGAAATGGCCCTTGTAAGTCGATATGGCATGTTACTACCTTTTATTGTACCCATTGAGGGACGTTGTTTCTCATGTTATAGTTATCTAGTTAGCTCACGGAGTACAATGACTTTGGATTCCTAGAATTTTTTTTTGTGAAATGGACGTTAAGGTAGTATTTCTATATATGGATTCCTATCGAGTTTCAGTTTAGTCTCTCTTCTACATTGGTATTATGTCCTCTAGGGATTATTTACTTATGTGGATTCTTAGTGAGGATCCGGTCCTTGTAAGACATGTTCTCCGTTTTGACCCACATATTTTATTGTAATATTTACCTTATTTGGATAGGTTTATCCTTTTGTGATAGGTGGTTATACCATGTGACCCAGTTGGGAGACGTTTTCTGTAGGGCTAGTTGGAAGACCTAGAGGACCATAGTTTAACATCAAACCATGTTGGTAGAAATCCATTTTGTTTGAGGAAAAACAATGTGAGAGAGGCTTTCCTATGTTTTTGAATTCCTTTTTAGGAACTGAGCATGGTTATATAATCTTTTTGAAATAGTTTCATGATAAGTGATCATGTTTTTCATTGTCGGTATATTTATCCATTCAACTTTTGATAAGCTTATAGGGTGTTTTTTTATCAAGTATAGCTTTGATGGGAATTATTTTTTGGGTTCGTGGTCTGGATGAGATGTGTTACAGGTATTTCTAGTGTATTCAGAGTGCACATAGATGCTAATGGTTGGAATGACAATGGGTGATAGGCGGTTATGGAGAAAATCATGGCATAGTTGATGTATCTAAATTTGAATAGGTGTTTCATGGGATCTTCTAGATTAATGATAATGACATTACATGTATCATGATCATATTATACCTATAATATAAAACTTACTGGAGTATGATTCGGTTGTAAAGGTATCCACCAATTTCACATAATTCTTATAATTTGTAAAATAGTGTGTGGTCAAGTGAGAGAAAAGAACCGATATATTCCATGTATCGCTATTAGAATGGTTTCGCGAGAGTTTTGGTTATGTGAAAAATATACCTACATCATATAGGTGAAACCGTGAATGACTGGATATTGGAAGATGGTCGACCTGTGGCTGGACCTAGTAATGCTTTTTTGGGAGGCATGATGTCATGTGTTGGGTAAAAGAGTGTTATCATGTTTATTATGAGCATGGATCAGAAAATATGTACATAAATTTTGTGAAATCTTTATGTAATCCTAGTTAGATATGATCATTTTTTATCTTAACATCATCTTGACAATGATAATAGAGAACCTACCCTACACCAAGATTTTATTATTTTCAAATGGTCTTCCAGGGTTGAGGAAGGAAACCTATTGAAGTTATTCTTGAGGAGAAGTGTAAGGTTAGCTATATAGTGGGGAGTACACCATTAGTTTTTTTATGGGTATAAACTCTATTTTCACTTGAAATCCATAATTTAATATGATATGTTAATCATGGAGACATTTTTGAAATGAAAATAATGGTATTTCTCTGATGGGGAGTACCAGATCGGTGACCGTTATTCGTCAATCATGTAGGAGATAGTTGTTGATTCTATGAGGATGGGTATTGGACATTACAGATAGATTGTATATGTAGATTCTTAGGTTGATATCATTAATTCTAGTCTTACTACTAGAATATTAGGGGATTAAAAGGTAACGTTGGGGATATTTTAAACTCCCATGTTTTTACAGTTGAGAATTTTGAGTAGAAATATGTATTATATCAAATAATTATATGGGGTAAAATTATCTCTTCCCCTTAACATATGATCTTGGACTATTTTATTGAAAAATATTTGGTCCTAGAATAAGATTCTTACCCTAGTACATGATTTTTGTAGATATCTAAGCTATTTTAATTCTAGTGGAATAAATAATATTTAATATGTAATTAAATAATTATTAATTTATTCATGTAGGTTCATTCATCATTAACTTTTTGAATAGAGTTTTTTATTTATATTCTATCTCTGTATTTGAGTTGTTAATAAGGATTTTTTCCTAGGTGATCCATAAACACAAGTTGGGTGCCGGGTTCGTTCGGGCCCCGTATTATTTTTCATTTTCTCTTCTTTTTCTTTATTTCTTTTCTTTATTTAAATATCTTATTTTCCTCGTAGATCCTTGTAGATTTATTTGGGGTCTATCCTTCATGAAATCTAGATAGAGACTGAAATATGAAGATATAAAAGAGTATAGGGATAAGTAAAAGGTTACCTTTGTGAAGCTCGAGACACACCAGATCATCGTACGAAAATTGTGGACCATGTTAAAAGGTGATTATTTGGTATATTCTTTAAAAAGGTAGACATTTTTGTAGATATCAATTTATTTTCCTTTTTCATGTTTTAATCCACTTATAAGATTCGTTAGGACCTCATGGTGGTCAATCTACTTCTTTTGGGGTAAAACGGGGGTTTTAGGGCCATTCAAATGTTTTTCATTATGTAAAACCAATTTACATGGCATGTGGTTCTAAGAAAACATGTAGCATGTTATTCATTTTGGAGAAGATGAACTTTTCGACATAAATTTTTAGTATATGTCATTCACGTAATGTACATGGACATATCTGTGTATCTGAGTACCTTTCTACGTTTCCTATTTAAAGGGGCACATGTTGTGGAGAGTTGAAGGCCAGACCCCATGTCAGTCACATTCTATGTAGATATACATGACCAGATGGTATACATGATGAATCCATGTTTGGTACATGGGTAGGTACCATGTGTGGGTAATAAGCCATGTACCTATTCTTCATAACATGTACTTGATATTTTACATGCCATGTAACAGTAGAAGTACACAACCTGGTGGGACCTGATGTCACACATTGTGTACTAGGGTAACACACCGTGTACTCCTCCTTTGATACATATTGAGGGTTTCCCATAAATTTTCACCTATGTGTTGTAATTGGACCATTTATTAGTCCATTATAATTATCAGTTCACGTATATCATGATATTGACAATAATGATGTTCTTTGAGGACTCCCAGGTCGTGTTTCATGTATTTTATTAATAGATATTTTTTTCCTCTTGTTATCAAATTTAGTTATCTTCTGAGAGTGATAACATTGATGTGAGATGATCCATGAGTTATATATTAGGAATGGTTCATTTTATCCTTATTTTGAGGATTATCCTTTACAATATGTTCCCTTCAAGCCTAATAGATCGTTTGTCTAGTTGTCTTCAAGGATACAAAGTAGGATTCATTTTCTTTCGTTAATACCTATAGGATCCCATATAAGATGTATATATCTTCTTTCTCTACCAAAAATCCCTTGAGGTATGACTTTGCTTTCAAATTGACATAATTAATCCCTAGTATAAACTCTATAACTATATGACCCTCTGAGGAACCCATCTAATATGCCTAAATTTTCATACCAATATAGTATCCCTTGATTAAATAATCATCTTACCTATTTAGTGAAGGATCCCAAATATGATTCCTTAACATATGGGTAGAGATTAATGATAACAAGTAGGATGCCTCTCTAATGTTTTAAATGAGGGACCGAGTGGGTTCCCTGATGTGTGACTGACAACGATCTACTTTTTCATTTTTGGGTAGAGAGGGTAGTAGGTGTCACCATAGAACCCGTATAAATCTTGTATGTTGTGGGTATGTGGAAGTAGTGGTGGGATTAGGTTTTCAACCACCCTCACTCATTTGTATATACTCTCACATGGTTATTATAGATGTGGTGATGTTTCCAAAAGGTGCTTCTTGGTTAGTGGATATTGATCTTGATGTGAGGAAACATTATTTCTCTTCGGGATGCTCTGATGTCATTTCCTAGGATCCATATTCTGAGCCAGGTTATTTTCATATGTTATTTGTAAAGTAGAGGTATTACTTGTGATTTGGATATTAATACTATATATTTGATTATAAGATTATTGGGATGTCCATAGGTGTTTCCAAGTATCCGGATGTTGAGCCATATATTATGATATATGGGAATGATGTCCCTATCAATGACACTCAAGGATAATTACACTCTTCCATGTTTTGAGAATGATCCCTCTCTATTATATTGATATGTGATATGGATGATTATTCTCTACTTGACCTTATTATTCTCATGGATGATTACACTCACCTGAGGGACATAGATGATTACACTATCCCTAGTCTTTTACCTGACAAAGTTATTGGATATGGTGTTTCACATCATTGGATACCTAGAATTTTTAAGCTCTTCCAGATGACACAGATTATTAGTATCTCCCTTATTATAGACTCCAAGGGTGGGAATGGTGTCTAACTAGTGAGTATATCTTTAGATATCCTCGAAGTCATACCATTATGGATTATCTGAGTTCCAAGTTTCACAACCTCCTACGAACCGAGACCTAGGGATCATATATTGGATTGGATTTTCATGGCATGTGCTACATAGAATCTAGACCAGTGAACATTTACAGGATGTATGGATATAATTCCCTAGAATAATTCTTTACTTTGATTGGATGTGAGTATACATGAACCCATGGTTAGGATGAGTATCCCCCTGTGGTAACATAGCTTTCTCAGAGATATTTCCAGCATTGGCCCAAGCAAGTATATCTCAATTGGGATTATACTACCATAGATCCACTTAATGATAAATTTCTTCAGTGGAATGAAGTACAACTTGGTTCCCTTACCCATGATATCTTTGAAATATGGATTACGGACCCAAGGATTGACTACTAATTGGTTTTGTGTTATTTCATTTACCTTACTCATGAATATTCATATATATATATACATATATATATATATGTATGTATGTATATGTTTTGGAATATACATGTATAATTATATATATATGGATATACATGGTGGAACTTCTCCACATGATTGGGATTACAATCTTAGGGTTTGACTATGGTTTTACATTTTTGGATTTACTTATCTTTCTAGAAGATTATTTCCTAGGCTGAGCATATTGCTTTTACATCCACCTATGGAAGCATATTGTATAGGTTCATCATTGGGGTGGCCTAGTGAGGTTATTTTTCACCCCTTTATGTGCACCAATGTGTTTATGTAGACATTATGTATTCATTTTAGGATGATCATAGTTTCAAGGTTGTTAGGGATGAGGTCCTTAGTTAGATATTCGGGAAGAGATTCTCATATATTTTCATCTGATCAGGATAGTTCACTTTGATTGTGTTTGGAGACCAGGTATGTGGTCTGGATTGAAGATAGTTCTTGAGAATTTCAAATTTAGTTGTATTTGTTTTGAACTTATTTATTTGTATTTGTATCCCAGTGGGACACAAGCATTGTATGTATGTCATAGGTTTTTTTTTGGATTTTATAGCTTCTTTTCATTTATTATTATTGCATGTTCTATTTCAGTTTATTTAAGGCTACCCCAATATATTTATTTATTGTTTTGTATGATACATAACCTTTTACACTACATTCTTACACTAATAAGAGGGTATTTTATCCCCACTATACCACCTTATACACTCATTTCTAGTCAACATCATCTAGTGTATGGGGAGTCATTCTTGAGACCTCTTAACAAACTAGCTCAAAGAACCAGTTTAATGGAATCTGAGATGGGACATTAAAAAGTATAAAAAAGATATAATATATTGATGAAAATTCATCATGATCCGATTTGAAGGCCATTTGGAAACATTTTTCTTCATACTGAATTTATTATAATTTAGTCTTTTTGAAAATTCCAAGAGTTCCCCTTCCCACAATTATAATAGGAAACCCCTAATTTCTCATATTCAAACCACAGTGAGTCTTCCTGATCAATTAAAATCTGAAAATATCATTTCCAAACTACCCTAGACACATTATAGAGGTTCTGTTATTCCCGAAAGACCAACTCAAGACACATTAAGATGATAACTAAAAGTGTTATTTTAGAGAAGTCGTAATTTCCATAACTGGTCACTTTTATTCTAATTATTATTTTCCTCCTATAAATATTTAATATTATTAATATAATAATATATTAGGTTCCCAAAACATAGTAAAATGTAAATATCATTATGAAACCAGATTTCCTCACCCTATTTTCTATCAACTAGGATGTCATAGTATCGCTCATGCATACAAACCGCTTACCATCTCCACATAACTATGAAATTCATTACTTGTAAACATATTTTATAGATGGTTCTTATTGTGAGATTAATTTGTATATATTATAATTTTGAAATCATTATACTTTTTTTATTGATAATATCCCATCAATCATTTTACCTTCCAAACAATTGAAAAATGACAACCTTGATCATGGGTACATGTGGACAACCACCTCCATGAACTGATGTAGTTTGTTTTTCACTAATATTTTATGTAGATTGTAATAAGGATATATTTAATAAAAATATATGATATATATGATATATATGATATAATAATAATCATTTAAATTTTATTTATTATTGAATTTTATTTCATTCCATCCATAAAAAAATGTAAACAACCTTCGTTCTTTTGTACGGCCTACCTTCTCCATGGACAGTGTAATTTATTTATATATATCAATCAGTTGTGAATGAATATAATCATGTATATAATAAATATATATGATATTTATAACATTATTAACATTCTATATCTTATGAAACCCTGATAAAAAATTTATGACCAAAACTACTGAACTAGACTATACATGAAAAATGAAGTTTATGTCACATAGAACAATGATTTTAATAAATATGTGTTAACAAACAGGTGATAATAGGTTATAAGTAAAACATATATGATTATATATATATATATGATTATGGTTATTTAATAGGTTTATAATAGATATATATTTATTATAGAGTAGGTTACAACACATATGAAGGTAGTCATACCTATGGTAAGGTATTTTCATCTCACTTTTAACTTAGTGGGACACATGCAATACTCACATCTTATTTATTTTATGTATTGTATATATGGCCTATAATTATATTTTATGATTATTTTAATGAAATTTTGGTGATTTAAATACCCATTTAAGGTTCATTATTTAATGGGTATTATGATTAAAAAGTTACCAAAGGGGTAAGTGTTTTATGATAGAATCTCATTGTATATCGACAATGTTTTGTGATTATGATTATGATGATGAAATATTATGATATTAATCTCCCAAAACTCATTAACTTTCTTATATAATGGTTATTTACTGATATTAAATTTTTTCCTTTCATTTTCATTACATGACGTACTCAAGAGATCAAAAACATGTTTTTATGTAAAATCGACATTATCACTCTCTTTGGTCGTAAAACTATT
This sequence comes from Viscum album, assembly GCA_963277665.1. Taxonomy (NCBI): domain Eukaryota; kingdom Viridiplantae; phylum Streptophyta; class Magnoliopsida; order Santalales; family Viscaceae; genus Viscum; species Viscum album. Next base: position 1,465,203,306 of record OY728128.1, on the reverse strand, counting down.
TCCATCTGTATCCATGTTTTCTATAAAATTTTTTCCAGAAGGTTTTTACTATTATCCTATGTCCTTTTTCGTTAATTTATAACCATTTTTTATTTTTAAAAAATTGTTCAAAATGAATCTTATTTTCATTTTTTAAATGATTTACTTTTCAACTTTTTACCAAAAATGTGAAATGAATGTTTTCTTTTAACTTAAATGGAATAAATAAAATTTCAATTTATTATGAAAACTAAATTTTTTCAAAATTAATTTACTATTTAAACAGTTTATTTTAAAAGAAGTTATTTTCCAAAAAAATTTCAAAATCTTTTTATTCTAAAAATGATTTTCGTAATGGGATGTTTATTTACCTCAATAAATATATCAGTGATCTTATAAAGATAATTTCTTATATGATTGCATCCTTTGAATTTAATTACGAATTACTGGTGATATTCACTAGTCGAACCATTTATATTCTTTTTCTAGGTGGATAATGTTAATGTTGACGAGATGTTTATAAAACCCATTTATTTACCCTGTGGTTTCCCATGATGAATGGATAAAATATTTAAAAAACATCTATTCTTTTAATTGGTTACAATGTTATGATATGATGAATGATTTATGTTATATTTGAAAAAAAACATATATAAGGTTTTTTCTGTTACATTGGCTACATTATAACAAATTTTTGTTCTCATGTTGTAACCAATGATGTTTGCCACTATATAATGAAGAATGGTTTTAATAATTATAACCAAGGAAGGTAGAAAAATTATATCCAAGTACAGGTGGGGCCTATGTCTACCTGGAATTAATTGGTAAAATATTGTTATTTAACGAGACAAAGAAATATTAGGGGGAGTGAAACCAGTTTTCTAATGGATTTTTTACACTATGATAATATTAGGAGTGAACCATGACTAATATGATAGTTTGTGGAGTGGACCCAATACACTATGATAGTCTTGAGAGTGATCCTGTACTATTTTGATGGTTTTGGGAGTGAACCCATTCCAATATTATCGTATTAGAAATGAGATTTGACTACTAAGGAAATTAATATCTATACTTATGTGTATTCCAAATTTCCTAGTCTTTTTACAATTTTACAATTTTATGGATTATGTATTTGATTTCACTTTCATCCATATTATTTGAACTACTGATATTTACTATATGTCGTAAGATTAAAATTTAAGGTATGCATGGTATGATTTTGAAATGTCATTCTTATGATCTCATACACTTATATTCATTTTATAGGGAAGTGATAATTGATATATCTATTATTTAATATTACTCTGAATCTAATCATACCCTTTCTTATATAAACATTCCCTAGGTTATAATGAATGTAACTAAGTATGATATATCTCATAAGGGTTCTATTTATGAAGAAAATAACAGGATATAATTTATACTTTTTATAAAATATTTTTCATGCTTCCATGTTTCCAAAAAAAGTAGAATTATTTTATTATAGCATGGATCATTATGTTAAATAAAATATCTTCATCTACAAAGATGTGATATCTTTGTATGAAAATCATGTGTCACTATTGTTAGTATTAGATTAACCATATAAAACTATAATGAGAAAACATTAGTGAGAACCCTAGGGATAAGTCAACGTATTATATAAAATCCCATGGTTTTGGTAAGGACCATCAATGAACTGGGTTAAATTGTAGGAGAATGTGAACTAATTTAGGCAACATATAAGTTATTTTTCATTATTATGTGGTTTCCCACTATGGTTATTGTTTGGAACAGTATGCCTTTTGGTACTATTAAATGAATGTAAACTAAAGGAATTATATAAATGCTGACTATGATGGAAAATTCAATTATTATCCTCCTCAGAAACCAAATATCAGGGGATAAGGGATGTAAAATCTCATTGCTATACTCAAATAAGTTTCTAAATCTATGAATCATGTTGAAATTAGAAATGAGAAAAGTAATAACATAATTTTGTGTCCTTCATGAGGAAACATCCAAAATCTTTTAGTGGTTCCACTAAACCAACAGATTCTATGAAATGGATCAGTACCATTGGAAAAATAATTTTCATTATCTAATGATCAAAACATGAAAATTTAAATTTTATTGTATATTGGTTGAAATATGAAGCATATTAATTGTGTAATCTTATCATGAATATGAGGTAACAAGAACAAATTGACTCCATAGAGTGGGATGAGTTTATGATCCTAGTTTTAAAAAATTACATTCCTCATCTTCTTTATAAGAAAATGGAGAAGGAATTCCTTAATCTAAAGAAAAATGATGATTAATTTATTGGTACCTATGAGCCAAACATTTTCATGACTTGTGTGGTATGTATATGGAATTATCATCCAAACTGAATGTAAGGATGACTAATTCTTCAATAGCATAAAAAAACTTTTTTTAATGGAGTAATCAATAATGGGATTCAGTAGCATGGGAGAAATATGTTAATGGGCCATCAAGGTGGGTATAGATATTTAGAGTTACCCATCAATATCATTGTTTTGATAAGAAAATAAATATGAAATTTAATTGAGATTCAAAAAACCATGGAGAGAAGAAGTAAGAGACTCTCATTATTCTCATATTGTGGAATAAAACATAGAGGAAATTCTCTTAAGGGAACTCGTAAGTATTTCAAGTTTGTAAAAAAAACTTCATTAAGAAATTGAATGTCAAAATTATGGAAAAAAAGATAACTATTCTTGTGAATATATAGAAATAGACCCAACATTAACCACTAAAAATATAGTGATATAAATTAAATGAGTTTGGTAATTATGAGAAATAATTACATTATACATGGGATAATGAGGATAATAAGATAGAATAACCATTTAAGTAAATTTAAAAAGGAAAAATAATATGAAACAAAAATATTTTAAGTGAATCATGATAACTACCAAAAAATTATCATCTACTTCAGGGTATTGGATTACATGAATGTTCCCATTTATCTTATTATTCATCATTTAATAAAATCTGACATGATTTTGAGTATAGACTAAATCAATTTACATATATTATACAATAAATAAATCACATTTTACTTTTCTAATATACTAATTATAATCTATTTGTGTAGGTATTAACATAGACTTCCAGTGAAAATGTTTTTGGTTAATAAAGTATATTATATCTCTCTC